>OZ014525.1:290508753-295308753 GCA_963966055.1 Lathyrus aphaca
CTGTGTGAGCTTTTTGTGGATTTTAACAGCTTGAAAGATAATGGTTTTGACCTACTTCCTGTCGTTGAAGCTCAAGGTTGGGAGAAGTATTTTGATCGTCTCATGGGACCAGTTTTCCCAAAATTTCTTAAGGAGTTCTGGGTGTATGCAAGTGCTTCTAACACTCATGTTACGTCATATGTGTTGGGAAAAAGAATCATAATCTCTGAAGACCACATTGCTAGGCTCATCGAATCTGATGGCAATGGGATCAAGTGTAGTGAAATGGACAAACTGTCAGATACCAAACTGATAGCTAAAGAAATCTTCACTTCTGGCCAACCTTCTAACAAGATAAAATATCTGAAGATTCATCTTAGAATTTGGGCCAAGATCATTCTTGGAAGCATCTGCCACAGGAAAGCAACCAACTCTCCAGATTATATCAACATGGATCAGCAATTCTTGTTGTACTTTATTGCTAAGCATAAGAAGGTTAACCTTGCACACTCTTTATTTATTCATCTGAAAACAGTGTGAAGGAAACAAGGGAAGGAGAGAAAACTAAGAGGGATTGGATTCCTCTAGGGCGTTTAATCTCTGACATCCTCCATGAGAATAAATTGGTGGACTATCTGGCTGAAGTCAAGCAGATAGAGCTTCTAGAAACAGATGTTGGTAAGCCTATAAATGCTAAGAATCTGAAGAAGATGAAGTTCATAACTTCTATCAAGAAAGATCCTCTCCTCTACTCCAGAGAGGTCATAACCACTAGGAAGATTCCTCTGCAGAACTTCCCACTCTTTTCTTCTGACACACCTCCAGAGGTTGTGGTCAGATACTTGGATTCCTGCAAGCAACATGGTGTGGATCCAATGTTCAAGGCAACAAAACTTACTCAACAAACTCCAGATGCTGCATCAGCAAGGAGCAAGAAAAGAAAGGCTGGAGAAGGAACGTCTCAGAAGGCTCCTAAAACTACCAGAAGAAAAGGTAATACTTCTTCCTCTAACTCTGAATTCATTTTTGTAGTAGAAGCAGTTACAGTAGAAATGTTTGAAGCACCCTCTGACCCAACACCTTCTGATCAAATTCCTTCTGCACCAACTCCTTCTGAACCAACCCCATCATCTGAACCAACCCCATCCTCTGAACCTATTCCACCTTCTAACCCTATTCCCTCTGTCATACCTGCAACTGCTGCTGTCTCATCCATCTTATCTTCCCTTTATCCACCAGAAAATGAACCCCATCAACCACAAACCCTATCAGACTTTGATATCCCCATTGACACAACCCCTCTATTTGATATAGACCGTTCACTATCATCTGAAACACACACTGCCCTTCAACATGTTCTTTCTGACATTGATGACTTCCAACCCCCTGAATCTGAACATATCCCATCTTCTCAAACTTTTGAAACACACCACCATAGCAGTTTCCAACCACTAAATTCTGATGGCCTTGTTTTAAATCTTTCACCAATAAGAGAAAGCTCCATGTCTTCCTATGAGTCTACCCCTCCTAACTCACCAACCTTCATCACCATCCCTGACACACCACCAGAAGACGCTGAACCTAAAAATCCCCTTAGAACTTCTGTCAATATTGAAGCTCTACAAAAATTATCCTCTGTCTCAAATAAAACTGCCATACCAGCACCAAAACCAAAACCCACAAAAACAGACATTTCTGCAATGCTGATTGCTTTTGAAACAGAAATGAAATTCAGGATAGAGGATCTGAAGGCTACTTGCTCAGAGCTTCCTGATCCAGCTGCTTCTGACTTTCTGTGGGCCAAGTTCAGAAAATGGTTCAATGCTGAAACCAAAAAGCTGAAAGACATCTGCTATGACCTTGCTCATCAGAACTTCTATGAGTATCTCAAAGCAGTTGTTTCAAACATTGAAAAGAATAAACCATTTCTGCTAGACAACAAACCCTGGACAGAGTCAGAACCTCTGGATTCAAACTCTGGACTTCAAATGGTTTTGGTTCCTTCTGATGAAGGTCAGGATGTTGAATCTGCTCAATCACCAGCAACTGAAGAATTTTCTGAGAATCAAGCTGCTCCAGAAGCTGAAGAACCTCTGCCAACCAATCTTGTTCTGAAGACCTTAGAAGAATTTAAGAAGGAAAATGAGATGGTTAAGCAAAGGATGGATAAGCAAGATGAAACCAATGCTGAGTTGAAGACAATGATTGGAAAGCAAGTGGAATCATCCTCTGAGATCAAGTCTCTGCTGGAGGCTTTAGTTACTAAGATGCATCCTTGATTTTCTATTTATCTTCTGCTTTATCTTCTATTTATCATGACTTTTTAAGTTCTACTGGTTATTTTCTTGTTGGATTTTGATTCTGTTTAATGAAAACTTATTTTGCTTCTACACTCTTGCATTTTTTTCTGCATTTATACTTTTTGATTATGACAAAAAGGGGGAGAAACGTAGAAGATCTTGATCTATAGCAGTTATCAAGATTTTCCTCTAACATATATATTCTAATAAAACTATTTGAGTTATGATTCTAAAATAGAAACAGGTCAAGTAATCAACTCAAGGGGAGCCAAGGCTAATGAAACTTCTGAAGGATAAAACTTCTGAAGAAACCTCTAATAGAAATATCTGATCTAATTTAATCAAAGGGAGTTCTTCTAATCCTATTAAACTCTATTCTTAAAATCTAAATAAATGTTTTGTCATCATCAAAAAGGGGGAGATTGTTAGAACAATTATGGTTCTAAACCTCTAAGAGTTTTGATGATAACAAATATTATTATGCAAGAATAGAAGTTCTAATGACTCTCTTTATTATATGTGTAGAAGAGGAAGTTATTTAAAGAAGATGTGATTTATTAGAAGATACATTGAGCCGTATATAGAAGATACACTTATTGAAGAATCCATCATTTAATGACATGGTTTAATAGTTGCGCATCAAGACTTTATTATCTCTGATTTACGTCTAGAAGATGATGATCTTCATAATGAAGGCATTAATTAAAGAATATATTAATTAATGGTAAAGACAAGTATCTCTTGTTATGGAAGGAATTTATGGTATTAACTAATATCCTAAATTAGCTCAAGATGTTTCCAACGGCTACAATATTCAAGAACTATATAAAGGAATCAAATTGAAGATTTGAGCAATCACACTCACGAGAAAAAGACTGATTCATTTGTGCTAAAATATTGTAACATTCACTTAGTGATCATAAGCTTTATTAGAAGCAATATAGTTACTTTATTATTATTATTGTAAAAGTTAAGTTATATCCCTTGAGTGACTAGTTTCAGTCAGAAGACACAAGAGGACATTGACTGTAGGTCAGTGTGTGTATTCATTTATTGAATAGTGGATTAAGACCTCAATGATAGAGGCAAAATCACCTTGGCGGGTGGACTGGATGCAGTTTGAGTTCAAACGAACCAGGATAAATCAACTTGTCATTAGAAGTTAATTTTTAGTTGTTAAAGAAAACCCAATTCCAACCCCCTTCCTTGTGTTTTACGCACCTTCAATATGAGCTTTGGAGAATTTTGGTGTTGGGGGAGTATTTTGCAAGAGGTTTTGTGGCTATCAAAAGCTTGTGGAATGAATGAAATTGTGGTCCTATTTAAAGGCCTTAGGTATGGAAATTTGGTGGAATGGAGCTTGCTTTGGTAATTTGAATTTAGGTTTGGTAATTGAAATTTTGGCGGGAAATGGAAAAGAGTGGTGATTAGTGAGGGTTTATGGTAGAAAATGATCAAAGTGATATAGAGAAATCAGAAACTAATGGATCTAGAATATTCCAATTAAATCAATGATCTAAGGGTGCTGAATTTGAATAAAAAATTCAAATTTCGCACTAGTTAACCGGTTAACCAAGCTGAATTTTGATTTTTTTTGTTCAAACATAGCTGCTTGGTTGTTTCGGCCCGATTCTTTTGTACGCCGAAGAAATAAACACATGAACCTTGTAAATCCTTTGAATGAATCAATTAACTTGGGAAATCCTCGATCTGATAATTTTGAATTATTTGCGGATCGTCTTCGATTTTTTCTGTGAAATTTCGCTCGAGCTGCAGGACTGCTATTTTTGGTATTTTCACATGGTTCCTCTTCCTGAAAAAGGTTAGCAAAATGAAACAAAATATTTTTGGATTTTGATTAATGGTTAGTAAACAAAAACAAAACAAAATAAAATAATTAAAGACAACGGTGATCCCCTGCGAGGCATAAACCTAACCCGAGAGGAACCGAGTAACCAATGCGATCTTGTTTGCAAGATGCAGATGAAAATGCAAAGAAAACTTAGGGCAAAAATTAGGGTGCAACAGAAACTTACCAACGGGCAATGGTGACTTTATTCCATGATATAATTCATCACTAGATCGAGGTCTATGTCAATGACATTGTCGCAAAGTCACAAATAGAAGAAGAGCACTTAGTCAACTTGGCCAAGCAGTTCGATAGGTTGCGGAAGTTCAAACTGAGGTTGAACCCGAATAAGTGTACATTCGGGGTGCGCTCTGGAAAGTTGTTGGGCTTTATTGTAAGTGAAAAGGGGATTGAGGTCGACCCTGCAAAGGTGAAAGCAATTTCGGAGATGCCTGAGCCGAGAACTGAGAAAGAAGTATGTGGCTTCTTAGGGAGACTGAACTACATCGCACGGTTCATATCTCACCTAACAGCTACGTGCAAACCCATTTTCAAACTCTTAAGAAAGAATCAGGCTATCAGATGGAATAATGATTGTCAATTGGCTTTCGACCGAATCAAAGAGTATATGCAAGAACCTTCAATCCTCATACCTCCAGTACCAGGGAGACCTTTGATCATGTACCTTACATTGCTAGAGGGGTCAATGGGTTACGTGCTGGGTCAGCATGACGAGTCTGGTCGAAAAGAGCATGCAATATACTACCTAAGCAAAACGTTTACCGACTGTGAGACAAGATACACATTGCTTAAGAAAACTTGTTGTGCTTTGGCATGGGCTGCTCGTCGACTGAGACAAGATGGACCCCGTTAAATACATCTTTGAAAAGCCAGCCTTGATCAGAAGGGTAGGTCGTTGGCAAATGATCTTGATCGAATACGACATCCAGTATACTTTGCAGAAAGTTATCAAGGGAAGTGTATTATCTTATTATCTGGCCTAACAACCGATTGAGGATTACCAGCCAATAAGGTTTGAGTTCCCTTAAGAAGACATCATGTTCCTCAAATCGAAAGATTGTGAAGAACCACTCCCAGAGGAGGGGCCAGACCCTGAATCCAAATGGTGTCTGATGTTCGATGGGGCCGTTAACATGAACAACAGTAGAGTTGGTGTTGTTATTATCTCACCGGAAGGAGTTCATATGCCCTTCACTGCTCGGTTGACATTTGAATGCACCAACAATGAGGAAGAATACAAAGCCTGTATAATAGGGATTGAGGAGGCGTTTAATTTGCAAATTAAGACACTCGATATCTTTGGTGATTCGACTTTGGTTATCAATCAGGTTAAAGGAAGATGGCTCGTCCATCAACAACATTTGATTCCTTATAAGGATTATACCAGGAGGTTGTTGACATTCTTCACGAAGGTCAAGTTGCATTATGTACCTCGGGACGAGAATCAATTTGTTGATGCTTTGGAAACCTTATCTTCCATGATTAAGGTCCACCAAGAGAATTATGTGCCCAAAATCGAGGTGTCTCGTCTTGATAGACCTACATATGTGTTTGCAGTTGATGGTGTTAATGATGATAAGCCATGGTACTACGATATCAAATGCTCTCTGAAATCTCAGGAATACCCTGCAAGGGCATCCAACAAAGATAAGAAGACCCTTAGGAGGTTGACAGGAAGGTTCTTCTTAAATCAGGATGATGTGCTTTATAAAAGGAACTTCGACATGGTTTTGCTCAGATGCGTGGATAGACACAACTCTTCGCCGTACCGTCCGAAGATGAATGGCGTCATCGAGGCGGTCAACAAAAATATCAAGAAGATAGTGTAAAATATGGTTGTGACCTATAAAGAATGGCATGAGATGTTGCCATTTGCATTGCATGGGTACTGAACATTTGTGCGCACCTCAACAGGGGTAACCCCATTCTCGCTTGTTTATGGTATGGAGGCAGTCCTACCGGTTGAAGTTGAGATTCCTTCTCTGAGGATAATGATGGATGTTAAACTTGATGAAGTTGAATGGCTCTGGTCCAGGTTCAATAAGTTAAGCCTCATCGAAGAGAAACGTTTAGCAGATGTATGCCATTGACAGTTGTATCAACGACAAATGAAACAGGCGTTCGAACAGAAAGTACAACCTCACCGTTACATGCCCGACGACTTAGTGCTGAAAAGGATTCTTCCTCCTCTAACAAATCACAAGTGAAAGTGGACACCCAACTATGAAGGCCCATTCGTGGTTAAAAATGTCTTCTCGGACGAAGCCTTAATGTTAACGACCATGGATGGAAAGGATTTCTTATCCCCTGTCAATGCAAACATAGTTAAAAAATACTTCGTATAAAGAGACCCGTTGGACAAAAACAAAATAAAAGTCTAGGAAAAAAAGGGAATCCCGGCGAGCCAAAAACAGAATAAAAGGCTCGGACAAAAGTTAGGGAAATAAACGAAAAAATGTACACCCGTTGAGTTGAAAAGCCACATCGGACAACTTAGGCAAAAAAGGGTATCCCGGTGGATTGAAAACCCGAAAGGGCGGTCATGCAAAAGAGGGATTGAAACGAACAACTACGATCTACGAGATATGTGACTAGTCATCTACAATCAAGGATAATCCAAGGGTTAAAAAATCAGTTCAATCATCTTCCTCAAAAGCAAAGCATGAGGAAAATATTAAAGACATACGGGTCATAGTCGGGTTGGAGCTTGATAAGATCTGATTTTCACATTACCATTAGGATATTTTATTTTCCTTTTATGCAATTTCCTCTTCCTAGGGATTTCTTCCTGGTATAATGCCTATTCATGGCCATTCTTTTTAATCAATAAAAGTGAAATTTCATTCAAATTTACTCTCATGTTGTTTTTGTTTTTCATCTACTACTGATTGATTGCAAAAACGTCCAATAAATTGTGATAAATATTGCATTACGAATACATGGATGCTTTGTAATACATGCATAAGAGTAAAACACTTGACATGAATCTGATTTGTTGAGTAACAGGGATGGCGATTCAGGCCATGAACCTGGGGCACGCAAGCCAAACTAACTCTCTCTTTTGCGGGTACTATCAGTTGTGTTCACTAACATGCAGGTACAAGTGTTGTACAAAGTCATTGCCAGTACAAGACATCAAGAAGTTTTTCCTCAGCAGATCATTGAGCAAGATTCCTCAGTAGGTCTCATCAGACCATTGCTTCTCAAGAAGGTCAACAAGAAGAAGTTTGGTACTCCCCGAGCTGAAGGTATCACGATCTCTCATCCCTAGCATGATACGCCTCACGTTTCTCATCCCCGGCATGAGACGCTTCATACCTCTCATTCCCATCAAGAGTGATCATAACTTTTAGCTTCAGCGGGGAGTATTCTCATTTGACATCCACAGTAGAGTGAGAATTGAAATCTTCCCCAACAAAGTAACAGAAGGCGGATTTTCTCCCTAAGCAGAGAGTTTTTCCTTCAACGAGGGAGTAATCCTCCACCAAAGTCTTCTCATCCCCAACAGTACATGAAGATTCATTATTCCTTGGCAGTGGTGAAGATAGTGAGAAGTCAGAGGGTTTTTCTTCTTGCACTACATTGTTTGCGGTTTTCCCTAGTGAAGTTGCCAACTAAAGTCCAATCCTTATTGACATCTCTTCCCCAAACAGAGAACTTTATACCTAAGGGATTCCCTAGCAGGATTTTTCCTCAACAGAGTATCAACAAACCATTTCCTCGTCCAGGTCAGAAGGTTATTATTTCCCCAGCAAAGTTCTACGGGTGGCGTACCTCCCAATCAGATTATTGCTAGTTGAGACTCTCCCCAACAGGGTCATCATTCCTCAACTATCTCAAAGTCCAAGTTGTTTTTGGCAATGGTGGCAGTTCAAAGCCAGTATCATTAACAATATCCCCCGCAGAGTTGCTTTTCCTCGCAGGGATTTATTAGATCAATTCAATGATTATTTCTCCCCAGTAAAGTTGTCAGGGATACCTGTTATCTCCTCATCAGGATATCCCTTTGCATTTGCATTTAGTAACATCATTACATTTGCATCCTCAAAAATCATAGCATTTCCATCATTATGGAACATTATGCCATGGAAAAATTCAAACATATGCATACAAAGCATAAGCTAGTTCGGGTACCTTGCACAAAAGCTCGAAACATTATTCCTTCAATCAGATCGAAGTATCCCCACAAAGAATGCCAAGTTTATTCCCCAACACTGGTCGTTTCCGTTTCAGTACAATGTTCTCGTGTCGTTTGATTTCATCTCAGTACGATGATTTCATCCTTATTGATTCCATCTAAGTACGATGGTTTCATTTTCCTCATTTCCGTTTAAGTACAATGGTCTCGTGTTGTTTGATTTCATCTCAGTATGATGATTTCATCCTTGTTAATTCCATCTAAGTATGATGGTTTCATTTTCCTCGTTTCCGTTTCAGTACAACGGTCTCGTGTCGTTTGATTTCATCTCAGTACGATGATTTCATCCTTGTTGATTCCATATAAGTATGATGGTTTCATTTTCCTCGTTTCCGTTTCAGTACAACGGTCTTGTGTTGTTTGATTTCATCTCAGTATGATGATTTCATCCTTGTTGATTCCATCTAAGTACGATGGTTTCATTTTCCTTATTTCCGTTTCAGTACAACGGTATCGTGTCATTTGATTTCATCTCAGTACAATGATTTCATCCTTGTTGATTCCATCTAAGTACGATGGCTTCATTTTCCTCGTTTCTGTTTAAGTACAACGGTCTCGTGTTGTTTGATTTCATCTCAGTACGATGATTTCATCCTTTTGATTCTGTCTAAGTACGATGGTTTCATTTTCCTCGATTTCGTTTCAGTACAATGATCTCATGTTGTTTGATTTCATCTAAGTACGATGATTTCATCCTTTTGATTTCGTCTCAGTACGATGGTTTCATTTTCCTCGATTCCGTTTCAGTACAACGGTTTCATGTTGTTGATTTCATCTCACTACGATGATTTCATCATTGTTGATACCGTCTAAGTACGACGATCTCGCTTCTTTTCTTCGTCATCCAAGAATGGTACTCTTCCTAACCTATTTTATTTCCCACGGAGTGAAACTTTTCTGATTTATTCGAGTATTCAATCCCTCTATACCTTGAACGTCTGAAAGCCACTGCTATCATCCCTTCAGATATACAATTGATTGAATAGGGGCAACTGTAACACCCCAAAATTTGCCCTCTTATTTGTCACTGTTTCCGAGTAGCTTATGCTTTGTTTCCGTGTCATCTTGCATATTCGTCCATACATTGCATAATAAAACATAGAGAGCATACATCATTGGCTGAGGCGCGGGACATGTGATCAAGGGTTATTCGACGATCATCGGGTCTCGAAAGGAAAATAATCTCAGAAAATATGACCAAGACCAGATATCCTAGGTTTCCCACCAAAAAGAAGAAAAATTCAAGTTTTGGTTGAAGTAACTGGTTACCTCATAGGTAGTAACCGGTTACCTGTTGAAATTTGAAGGAAAAAGGCCACTTTTTGTACTGGTAACCGGTTACCTCATAGGTAGTAACCGGTTACTTCGCCCATATTTTCAAAAATTCAAAAATCAGTCGGTTGCTTCCACCACCCTCCATTTTCACTTTGCCTTGTAACTTCCACCAAAGTCTAGAACCTTCCACACTCTTCCAAAGGAATATTCCCAGAATATGCCAAGGAATATTCCGAGAATATGCCATGGAATATTCCTAACCAATCCTTAGCTTGGGACCCAAGCCTCGTGTCCAAACCTCGAGCCAAGCCTAGACCTAACTCCAAAGCTAACTCCTATATAAACCTTGCTCATCAAGCCAAAAAGAGGTGAGAAACACATTTCACACATTTTCCACCATTTTCATCATTCTCACAATCTCAATTCTTTCAATTCTCTCCATTTTCCAAACTCACACCAAAGCTCCATCATCAATATTCTTCATGTTTTGCATTGAAACTTGAAAAATCGGAAGCTAAGCCTCCATCATCTTCATCAATTCAGTAGATAATCGAAGGAATTTCTACGATTATGGTGTTTATTTCACCATTCAGAAGCATTTTGGATAATTCTCACCAATCGCATTTATTTTGCACATTCATGGATCGAAGCTTCGGATCTCCGGTTTTCTCTATTTTCGCGTATTGCTCGACATCGCAACAATTGCCAAAGTAAGCCTCCGCTTTGTAGGATGGTGAATCCGAAATTACTTCTCATCTTAACTTATTTATCTTCATCTCACCTCGCGCATTCTTCGCTTTTTCTTGCTTTTATGATGCTTTGACTGGTTTGATCATTAGGAGATAGAATTATAGTGTGATCATAGTGTTAATAGGTGTTAGAATGTTGCATATAGGTGTAATTTTCGTGCTAGGTTGATATGCATTAGAATAAAGCATATTTGAATTAGTTGCCATTGGTTTTTGCATGAAAATGCAGGAATTTTTTATTCTGGTTACAGAGTAACTTGTTACCGCATAGGTAGTAACTGGTTACCTGTGTTAAATTTGCAGAAAATTCCACTTTTTTGAATAGGTAACTGGTTATTGCATAGGTAGTAACCGGTTACCACTAAACCAGAATGGAAAATTCTTGCATTTTCTTGCATTTTTTTATATCCATTCCCCCTCCAATCATCATGGATCTTTAGGATATGATTTTAGGGAGTTTTTAGGAGTTGATTTAGTGAAGGTGTGTGTAGTTTCGATAACTTTCTACATGCTTTTTGTTAGTTTATGATCTTTTGACATAAATGTTGCATATATGTTAATAGCTTGTTGTGATCATTGTTTGCATGATTTAGAATCATCCATAACATGATAATAAGTGTTCATGGTTCTGTTTTGCATTGCATTTTCCATCCTCTCATGTTTTGTTTGAATGTGTGTGTAAATTGGAAAAATTGCATATTGCTAAAACCACACAATTCATAAAATTTGCATCCATTGATTGTATGTTCATATGTTGCATTCCATTTTCGATATCCATTTCATGTTGTTGCATTAACTTTCATGATTTTTGAATTTCATAGTTTGCACTAAAACTCCATGCTTTTGCATTGAAAAACAATTGAAAATCTGTCATGTTTTCATCGCTGCATTTTGAAACAGAAGTTGTAAAAAACATGCTGCATTTTTCTGTTTTGGGTTTTTACACCTATTTTCATGTTGTTTGGTAGTTGTAATAGGCTGTGTGTATTGTTAGTTGCATTTAGTAGCTGTTTGTGCAATATAAAGTTGTCATTTAATTGTTTGTGCAATATTTAGTTGCATTTATTGTTTGTTAGTTGCATTTAGTAGCTGTTTGTGCAATAGGCTGTGTGTATTGTTAGTTGCATTTAGTAGCTGTTTACACCTATTTAGATACTGACTTTAGAAGCTTTTTATCATTTAAGGTCCTTTTCTTTTAGGTCTTAACTCTAGGAGGCCTTTTGTGCTTTTCCCTTAGCTAGTTTAAGCTTTACTTGTGTTTATGTTTTCAATATTCATTGTAAAGCTAACCTTTGTTTTGTAGGGAGGTTGAGCTAAGCCTTGTTTATATAACTTCTTCCTCATCTTCTTATGCTTTCTACTTGTGTTTGCCTTAGCACTTTGTGCTTTGCTTGTATAGGGTTTTCCCCTCTTTAGATACAACTTAACTTCTTTAGAGAAGTAAGTTGCTTTCTAGTTTCTTCTTTTTTTCTTTTTCTTCATTAGGATTAGAAAACTAGACTAACCATAGGACATCCCTTGAATAAACAATTTAGGGTGAGTCTTAGTTTCCCCTACTTTTTGTCCTTTTTTCGATTTGAGTCTTCTCTCTCATCTCAAAATAAAAACAAAACACCTAATAAAGGTTGAAATTTCTCGTACGCTAGGAGACTTTACCATGGGGTCTTTACACGCATTCCATTTCGGGATGAGGTCAAAGGCATCTATCATGATGAACAAGTCTTAGCATGAGAATGTTTCACAAACAACAAATCTAAAACACTTCTTTTAAAAGACAGTTCACAAACAACACACGTCTTTTCCTACGGGAATTCTTTTCTCATGTTATTCACTCACAACGAGAACTTGCTACGACATGTCTCTTTGCAAGATGGTAAACGCACTTGTATCGGACGAGCCTGCAACACCCGAGCATAGGCATAAGTAGTTCAATTCATAAAAAACACAAACAAAGTTCCTGCCTTAGTTAGGCGAACTATGTCGACTCTGATCCTCATTTTCCCGATGAGGTACGTAGGCAACGGGGTAGGGCCCGTTCAAGCACACTCTTTATTTTCCCTACATTTTCCCCATTCTTCATTTTCGTTCTCATTTTCCAGTTCCCTTTCTCATTCCAGTTCCAGTTAGCAGTTCTTTTATTTGGCAGCATCTTATTTCTCACCCATTGAAACAGACTAACAAGCATAGATCCCATCGGGTATGACGGACAATCTGGGGTGCTAATACCTTCCCAGGTCGTAACCGACTCCCGAACCCAGTTCTTTGGTTCATATGACCTTGTCCTTTCCTTTTTCCTTAGGTTTGTGCAGTATTACCTTTCCCATTCATTCGGGATAAAAATGCCTGGCTGACGACTCTACCTTTTCTGCGCCACTTTCACGTTTGTACTAGGATGAAAATCCCGGGAGTGACACCAACATCTAACAATCAAGCGGAATATGAGGCTTTCCTCGCAGGACTACGTTTGGCTGACGACTTGGGTGCCAAAGAGGTAATCATTTGCACAAATTCCCAACTCGAGTCCCTCCAAGTCCGAGGAGAATACCAGGTAAAAAACGATAATATATCAGAGTACTTGTCATTGGTCAAAGAGAAGATTTCAAAATTTGCGTCCATAGAACTAAAACGCATTCCCCGTTAACACAACGTTTGAGCAGACGTTCTATCCAAACTAGCGAGCACAAAGATTAGAGGCGGGAACAAATCTGTCATCCTGGAAATACTTCATCACCCAAGCATCGAGAGGGCCTCCTAGACACTAGACATAAACTTCATCAAAGATAGCAATTGTTAGATGACCCCGATTTACAATTACTTGGTCAATGACGAATTACCTCCCGACCCGAAAGAGGCCAGCGTGGTAAGATGCAGAGCATGTTCCTATGTTTTGGTCGAAGGTAAATTATACCTATGAGGATTCACCATTCCCTCCTGTAAACACCCCAAATTTGCCCTCACCTTTTTCTCACACCATGGCTTATGATCTTTCACATTGCATTACATAAGCATTACATCTAACTGCATAGTTCATTTCATCTGCATTTAGGGTTTGTGATCTGAGCAATCCAAGAAGTGATCTGAGCCATATCAAAAGCCTTGAAGCTTTCCAAGAGAGTCCATGGGTGTTATATGGTCATGTTATGCCTCCCAAAGATCTTTGAAGTCAAGAGATCACAAAGCATGGCAAAGGCATAGAGGCAGACTAAAGATTTCCTGCACAGATGACCTAAAATTAGGGTTTTGGTTTCAGAGGCCTTACACCCAATTTTTTTGATCATTCTTGATTCTAATGGTCTTAATATGTTATAAGGATCATGTGTACCAAATTTGATGAATAAATTCATTGTGGAAGTCATCTGATCAACTGGTAACTTGTTGTGCAAGAAAAGTCAGAATCAGGGCATCTGAGCCCCCCTACAATGGAACCCAAGGATCATTTTCATCAATTTGAGGTTCTATGATATTTATTTGATCTTATAAGTGGCTAGAAGTTCACAAGATTGAAGAATTTCAAGCCATTTGCAAACTTTCCATTTTTGGACATGACTTGTAATGGAAACTTTCCATTTTGGGAAAGATTTTCAACCTCCTCTTTCTTGATCAAAAATGCTTCAAATGAAAAATCCTTAAACATGAAAGTTGTAGATTGGATCTTCCCATTTTCAAAAAGTACAAGAACTCATTCTAATTCATCCTAGAACGCAAGTTATGGCCTTGCAAAGTTGGGAAAATCCTATAATTTTCAAGTTCATGCCAAAGAGGGATTTTTGCAAAATCAAGTTTCAAGCATTCAAATGACCTCTAATGCACTCAAATGTATCACAACATGTCAATACAACTTCTAAAGATCAGAATTGTCCTTTGTACCAAGAATTTCCATGACTTATTTCTCAAGAAACATCAAAGTTGCCAAATTGCATAAACCATGAGAACACTTGATCAAGGCCACCCAACTGCATAAACTTCATCCAATGGCCTTCCATGAATCAAGCTGAGGCCAGAAACCCCTTCAAACAACCTCTGACCCGTGCCATGCCTCATAGTACACAACATTGAATTTTTTGCAACTTTGCCCATACCAATCAAGCTGTGCCACACCAACTATTCTGATCACTCCCATTGGTTTATACAAACCTCAAGCAACACAAAACATAAGACACACAAGCCTGAATGCAAGCCTAAGCTCAATTTCACAAAAATCCCCAAAAACATTCATCTCTTCGAATCTCATCACACAAGCATCAAACCTCAAAACTTTCACCACCAATCATCCCCACACATCATAAGGATCATAAACCACCCTTCATTTTCCCTAAAAGCCCCTGAATCAAAGACACGATTTTTGCCTTAGCAGAACTGAATCTTCAAAACCAAGCCATACAAACTTGTTTCGAGCCTTTCAGAAGCACAAGGGGGACCATTGGAGTGGTTTTGCATCAAAGGAAGGGTCAGAAAGCTCAGAGTCAGAAAGCTTCATCTCAGGTAGTCACCTTCAAACGTTTTTCCAGAACTCTTGTTTTAAGTTCTAAAATGAATGTATGCACTCCCCTGCTCATGGTGATATGGTTATTTTTGAAAATGGTTGAGAAACCAGGATGTATTGATGTTCTGAAACTTTTTGATCTGAAAATGTTCTTTTTCGATTCATGAATTTGATGCATGATAAATTGTTTTTGGGGCTGGATTTGTGTTTAGGGTTGTTAGATGTTTGATTCTGGAGCTTTGGGGGGCTTGGGGTGGCGTTTTGAGGGATTCAGGTGAGAGAGCTGGCCGGAGAAGATGACCGGAGCTTGCTCCGGTCACCTAAAAGTGATTAGGGTTATGATTAGGGTTAATTAGACAGGTTTAAATATGGACCTTTAGATCTTGTTTCCCGCGTGTGTGTGTGGTCCAGATCAATCCACTTAACCCTAATTATAATTAATTAAATTAATTAGGATTATTTAATCTGAAGCAATCCTAACCCTCCAAACGCGCGCGCAGTCATGCTATTCCCCCCAGGTTCAAATCTGGACCATCAGATTAGCATACTTCCCATTTTAATTGATTTTTATTTCATTTTATTCCATTTCTTTCCATATTTATTTTAAAATAGCAAAAGACTTTCAAAAAATCTCAAACTTTGCATTTTCATTTCAAATATATTTCTTAACGCCAAAACATTTTTTATTTTAATTTTTGCATTAAAAAAGTATTTTTAAAACATTTAAATGTTTTATTTAATTAATTAATTGATTTTAATTAATTAAAAATACATTTAGATTTCTAAAAATAACCAAAAAATTCATGAAGCATTCTCATACATTTAGAAACATTTTCAAACTCACCATACAAATTTCTTTTTAGGTTTGATCACATTTCCAGCATTATCTTTGAATTAGGGTTCATAAATTTCTCATTTTTTAACCCTAACTTGAAAAATTCATTTCTGCCTAACCATGATGAGTTTGAACTTGATTCTTTTTGAATTGTTTCACACATTGCATATAGTTTCTAGGTTATTTATCTCACATATTTGCATTGCATTTTCAATTTGATTTGCATTTTCCCTTCAGAAGCACCCAAAAACCCTAGTTAACTTAGAAATTTCATAACTTTTCTTAGGAATAACTTCTGACCTTCTCCTTTGGGTAGTGATATTGTGTATGATTAGGGTTTGTTTAAGTTCAATTTCAAATTTTTATCATGATGTATGCTTCTATTTTGGTCATATGCATTCCATGTTGCCTTAAAACCCTAATTTCTCATGTTCATTTGCATTCATCTTTGCATATCTCAATCATATGAACTTTCCATGAAATTTCAAGCATTTGTATGCCATCTTAGAAATCTTAAGACATGCTTGAACATTTTGTGATCATTTTTTTATTCATTTGCTATGTTTTGCATTCATTACATTTCATAAACATCCATGTGTTTTCATGCTTCTAAACATGCTTCCATTGCATCTCATCCTTGTATGAACATCCATAAGCATTATGTATGGATTTGCATTATCTCATAACACATTTTCCTTGCATATGCACTTATGTTTTTGGTCTTTTCATCTTCATTCATCTCATTTCCTTTTGCTTTATGTCTTATGCATTCATACTAACATTTCAGGGGCTTATGGTAAGTTCTTTGGGATGTGGATTTGCCTTCACATCCCACTTCTTCTAATCTATTCATATGAATTATTTACTTGTCTTTGAAGTGAATTTAATTCACTTATGTTCTCTCCTTCTTACTTTCTTTATTTTAGGTTACTTATCTTCTTCAAGAAGTAAGTAACTTATTCTTTCTCTCTTGCTCTTTTTCATCTGCTTCTTCTTCCTTGGTGGCCTCCTGAAGACCTTTCTTTAAGCCTCACAAACCATAGGATATACAAGCATGATAATATTTAGGGTTGTATATAGTCTCCCTTTAGTTTTTTTACCTTTGAGTCTCCTTGAGTCTCTCTTCTCATCTCCTAATCAGAGACTAAAGGACTTTGAATTAGGGTTATGCCTACATCCTTATCTTAGGATGGAGTGTATAAATTTAATCCTTAGTGTTAAATATTTAATTTGTTTACACCTCTTAATCAAAACACTTAATAATGATCAAGACTTAAGCTTGTAACTTGGGCCTTACATTAGGGTTCTATCTCTTCCTTATGGTTAAGAGGGACTAACCCTAGTGTTTAATGGACAAGTCCCCCTCAAGATAAGTCTTACAAACTTAAAATCCATTTCTTAATCTCATTTTTTTAAAAATCCATCTTTAATAAAGGCTTGTTATATAATGAATTTAGTCCCTAACCATGGATTAAGTTGAGGTATCTTCCTCATCTTAAGTGTTCTCATCTATCATCCTTCTCTTAGGATGGTGTAATGAGTTCACTAATCTGTGATTAGAGATTAAACTCATTACTTAACACTAAAAAAAACCAAAAACATCTTAATAATCACAAGTAGGTTAATTATCTTAATCCTATATCATCATGGTAATTAAGTTGAGATGCTTATCTCACACTTAATTAGGCTCATTATCCCTAAATCAGGGAGGATATAATGAGTTTACAAACCCTTGATTTAGGCTTAAGCTCATTATCCTATGCAAAATACCAAAAACAATAAAAGACTGAAAACACAAAAACAAACAATAATCGTCTCCTCCGGGATTCTTTTCTCATCACACTCATTCTATAAGCGAGAACTTGCTTCTTCCGTCTAATGCAAGACAGATAGCACTCGAGCCAGATGAGTCACACACTTGAGCATAGACAAGCAAGCAGTTCACAGTCAAAATAATTTCAGTCTCTTTGAGTCGAACTACGGTGTTCTGACTTCCTCATTGCACAAGAGGATACGTAGGCATAACTTAACAGTTATCGAACAAAAAGTCTTTGTGGTTCCCCCTCTTTCAGCATTCTCTCTAAGCCTCATTCTTGAGCACTCACCTTTTTCTTTTGCACTGACACTATGTACATTCTTTTCATTCTCCCCTAGCTTTTTATGCACAGTCAGCACATACACTACCCTTTTTAAACACAATCAAGTAAGCGTGGATCCCGTCGAGTACGACGGACGATCTGGGTGCTAATACCTTCCCAGGTCGTAACCAACCCCCTTTATCAGTTTCTTTGGTTCGCAACCGTCTTATCCATACCCTTCCAGGTTTATGCAGCATTACCTTTCCTTTGGGATAAAAATGCCTAGCTGGCGACTCTATTCAACCTCAACCTCCAACATCGCCGACAGTTCATGTCTGCACTTGGGACGTAAGGTCTTTTCGGGGGCGACAACTTGGCGACTCTGCTGGGGATATCTCTTTGCAACCAGGGCTTCTGGTTATCTTTGTGGGTTTCTCCTAGCGTTTGTTTGATTTGTGTTTATGGGGATGTTATGTGCTACGTGTGCTTTTGTTTTTACTTTATTTACTGCTTTCTGTATAGCTTTATTTATTGCATTTATTTATCGCTTTCATTTACTGTTTTATGCATTTCATTTTGTCATATCATATATGTGCTGGATTTGTTGGTTTCCCTTGGTGGGATGGGTATTCCAGTGAGAAAGGTCCAACACAAAGGCCTGAGTGACAGACATAGGATTAAAGTGGCTTCATATTCTTTCCCATTCCATTTCGGTCTGGTGCGGGAATATGGAACACAGTTCAGACATGGGTCTCTTCTTGAGAACTTTGTGCTACGGATTTCCTGTAGTACTAGGGCTATCTAGGAAGCCTACTAAGTCTGAATGACCTTTTTAGATGACATTCAACATCTGAGGTGAATTAGAGGAGGATCCTTTATGATTAATGTAAACAATGTACCTCCGGGTTAGAAGTGTTTACACTTCTCATAATAGATTCGAATATGAGGATCCTTGTTCTAGAACAATACCTGTGAGTGGGTGGGGTTGTTTACAGGTTTGTAGGAACCCTTGGCCTCATCATACCCTGTTACTAGATATTGTTTTAAGGTTACACTACTTTGGACTGATCTTATGAAACCCTGGATTTGTGACTCTTTATTTGAGTCCCCCACCTGGTTAGTGGTTCTCAGACCTTCATCCGGATTTTTGAACACTCATGGACCCTATCAAAAGCAACTGACAATCCAGCACGTGATCACAAACCCTTGTATATCATTCAACATACATCATACTGCATCATTTTAACATTTTGTCTATTTGTTTTACAGGGTATCCACCTTCATCTTTGGTTTGGTTTTGACTGTTCTTCTGCTTAGCCATCTTCCTCAGATATCTTCATCAGTTATCTTCATCAGAGATTTCCTTCAGCTGTTATCTTCTCCAGTTACCTTCATCAGCATCCATTGTCAGTATGTACTCAACCAGGAAGAGCAACATCACTTACCATTTCTTTGAGTATCCCCTGGCAGGCATCAGGCAGATTCAGGCCCTTATCACTCCTGATCATGTCCCCTTATTCAGAGAGCATTATGGTGGTATCCTGGACATGATCATGGACTTAGATGCATAACAGAGGAGAATGATTCACACCTGTCTCCAGTTCTATGACCCTCCTCTCAGATGTTTCACTTTCCCAGATTTTCAGTTTGGCCCTCTGTTGGAAGAGTTTTCTATGTTGTTGGGTGTCCCTATCAGAAGAAGAATTCCTTTCAACCCTGAGATGACTGCTCCTAAGAATGAAGACATAGCCAAAGCTTTACATTTGGAAGCCACCATCATTGATCAACACTTGACCACCAAGGCTGGAATCCCAGGCCTTCATTTGGACTTCTTAATCACTCAGGCTACCAGTCATGCTGCAACAGGGAAGTGGGAAACAATATGTGCTCTCCTGGCTCTTAGTATATATGGTATCATCTTGTTTGAAGACGAGCCTAAGTTTATAAGCAAGAATGCTATCCACATCTTCCTACTGAAGAATCCAGTTCCTACCTTGTTAGGAGATTTCTATTATTCAGTTCATCGGAGGAATGAGAAGCAGAGGGGAAGACTGGTCAGATGTTGTGCACCTCTCTTCTACTGTTGATTATTAAGCCACATGCCGAAGACAAAAGCTTTCCTGAATCCTCATCAGTCAAGGAATTGGGCTAAGAGGATGATTACCCTTACTTCAGAAGACATCAGATGGTGTACTCAGAACACCAAGGGCAGAGACATAATTATAAGTTGTGGACAATATCCTAATGTGCCTCTTATTGGAGTAAAGGGTTGCATCAACTACACTCCTTTGCTTTTCAAAAGACAGTTAAGGTATGCCTTAATACATCCACCGAGAGAGCAGGACTTAGCAGAATCTCTTTACGGTGCCGTACTGAATAATCATGCCACCGTCCGACAAGCAGCCTGGGCTTGGGACCACATACAAACTAAAGGGACTGCTATTCTTGGCAAGTGTAACAACATAGCTTCAGCTCAGTACATTGATTGGTCGCGCATCAGAGGACAGATCACTCGTATGCCATTCACCCTAGAGGATGTGCCAGGGCCATCAGCAGTTGAGCCTATAGCTACAGTCAGTTTGGAAGAGTTTGAGAAGTTGAAATAGAGGAATACCCAGCTTTCTGAAGCTCTGAAGAAGACCCTTTGGGAAAGGAATGACGGTCGTCTGGACATTGAGAGGTTAAAGAAGCTCTGTATCGAGCATGCAACCAAGATAGAGAAGATAGAGGACTTCATCAGAAAACCCGAGCAGGGGAATTGGTATTGAAGAATGCCTGCAAAGAAGCTAAGATTCAGAAGGCTAGGGCTGAACACTACCTAGAAGAGAGTCAGGCTAGGTGGATAAGGATCACTGAAGCTCTTTTGCAAGAAGATCAGAAGACACATGCTAAGATAGAGCACCTGGAAGCCAATGAGAAGAAGAGTCAGGAAGCCTTGTTAGCAACACAGAAGGAAATCTCCAAGTTGAAACTCCGGGCGGGGTTAAAGAGATCAAAAGACCAAAACAAGTACCAGAAGATGACAAGTGCCATTGCAACCAGAAACCTTCTTATCAGGACCATCACAGAGCATCCAGTTGGACCAGTGACTGATGCTCTCCTGAAGGAAGTCAAGGAAGATGACTTTGGGCTGGATGTTTGATTTCTTTGTACTTGTATTTTATTTTGGTTGTACTTTATTTCTCCATGGTGATTTTGTTGTATTTCTTGACTTAATTGTATTTTGACCCACCATGGGAACTTGTTGTAATCATAAACTATGTATTTTGACATTTGTAATGTATGGTTTATGTATTACTTGGATTTTTTTATGGGCTTTGATTTCTACAACATCTTCTTCATTCCCAGAGGTCTGGAAGGTCAAAACCAAAGAGCCAAACCGGATACCCTTGGAAAATAAATGGACATATTGCATTGCATACTAACCTCATTCTTTGTTTTGTAGGTGTTTTTGTTGTTGTTTTCTCACTTTGCTGTGTGTTTCAGAAAACATTGCTCGTAGAAGGGTTTTCCCCATCAATAGAGTCCACAGGTATCCTACAAGACATAACCTTCCGAGAGTTCAGATGGATCAAGTTCAACAAGATTTGACTGATGTTAGAACTCAGATGGCTAATGAGAGAACTGAGATGAGGGCTCAGATGAACCAGTTCATGGCAATGATGACTGGGTTGGCTCAGAGCCAAGAAAGATTGAGAGAGTTAGCCGAGCGGCAAACTCCAGAAGAGAATCATCCAGGCACTAGAGGTACTAGTAACAACGATCACGGGCAACCGCGGACAAATCCGCCAGAGTTTGGGCCCCACCTCAATCCTGAAGTCAATGTTATCGGAAATACCCAAGGAAATGCAGGAGGTCGCGTTCTACAAGAGGATCCTCAGGATGAACAGTTCACGGTAATTGGTGTTGGGGATGAAGCTTATGATCTTCGTCTGGACGAAATAATAGAGAAGTTGAGATCTTTGGAATCCCAAAACTCTTTGGGATTTGATGTAATGGACATGGGTCTAGTTGAAGGAGTCAGGATTCCTCACAAGTTCAAGCCTCCATGCTTTGAGAAATACAATGGTACCTCCTGTCCTCGTACCCACCTTCAATCCTTTTTGGGAAAATTAAAAGCTTATACCATGGATGAAAAGTTGTGGATGTTTTACTTGAAGATATCTTGACCGGGGCATCCCGTGAGTGGTATTCTCATCTATCCAGAGCAACTGTCAGAAACTGGAAGGATTTGGCCGAGGCTTTCATACGCCAATATCAGTATAACTTGGATATGGCTCCCAATAGGACCCTCATGATGGGTATGTCACAGTCTTCAAGAGAAAGCTTCAGGGAATATGCCCAAAGGTGGAGACAACTTGCTGCTGTTGTCCAGCCACCTATGTTGGAAAGGGAGATGGCCGACATGTTTATGAACACATTGCAAGGAACTTACATTGACAGACTTGTTGCTTTCTCTTCCACCAGTTTTGCTGTTGTAGTTATAGATGGTGAGATAATTGAGAGTCTGTTGAAGATGGGGAAAATTCCAGACAACGGTGCCAGTTACAACAATGCCAGGAAACCTTTCTCTGGGCCTAGAAGGAAAGGTGAGACCAACTCAGTGCATATGGGCAGAGGTAGGCCCCGATACATACCAAGATCAGTGGCTGCTGTCACCATTCCCACTCCAGCACCTCAGCAACAATATCCCCAACAACAACAGTTTCCTCCGCAACAGAGATCTTACAACAACAACAACAATAAGCAACAACGTCCTTTCCAACAAAGGCCTTCACAAATCAATAGGGTTATCGATCCCATTCCGATGCCATATGCTGCCTTAATTCCACAATTACTAAATCTCAATATGATCGAATTAAGGACTCTGGTATCCCCAGACCCCCAGAACCTTCCAAGAAACTATGATGTTAACGCCAGATGTGCCTTCCACTCCAATGCATCTGGCCATACAACAGAGAAATGCAGGGCCTTACACATGAAGGTTCAAGATTTGATTGATTCTAAGGCAGTCAACTTTGCACCCCCTCCAAGTGTTACCAAGATTCCTATGCCTAGCCACGGTGGGCCTAGGATAAATGACATTGAGGAGGATCAAACAATAAGCCTAATTTACAATGTTGCAAGTATTCAAACACCCTTGGCCGAGGTTAAAACCCATCTTTTGAAGTGCCAAGTGTTTCTGGGTTGTGAGGCCCATTGCAAAGCTTGCAAGATTTCTACCAACGGCTGTGCAAATTTGAAGACTGGTATCAATAATCTTATCAGAGAAGGCATTTTACAGATCACTTTAACAATTCCAGCTCCTACAACATCAACAACCATTCCTCCTACAACACCAGCAAACATCCCTTCATCAGATGTAACAGATATCACTCCTACAACTTCAACAACAATCATTCCAACAGATTCTTCTATAACATCAACAACCATCCCTTCTTCAACTTCAACAGACATCAGTTCAACACATCCTTCTACAACAACAACAACCATCAATGAAGACATTTCCATAGTCACCATCTATTATGATCCGGCTACAATCCATGTTCCAGATTCTTTCAACAACTCACATCAACATCTCCATCAACATTAGCAACCTTCATCACCTGCACCATTTCCCATCAGACCTCCTGTCACAATTTATTATGACCCACAAACTGTCACGACCCCTTCTTCCACAGCAATCAGTCCGGTGACCATCACGGTACCTAGATCAATTCCATATGATAGTAGCAGTGTCGTGCCTTGGCACTATGGCTCAGATCTATATTATGATGGAAAGAAAGTCACTCTTGATTCTTCAACTACACCATATATTGATAATGTCGGGGGAGGCGGGGGCTTCACTCGAAGCGGACGTCTCTTTGCGTCACAGTTCCCAAGAGTTAACACTGAAGCAGAAGCTGCGGCCAAAGCAAAAGGTAAGAGTGTGGTGCCTGAAGAACCGATTTCCAAGCAAACTCAAAAGATATCCTTTGATCAGGATGTGGACGAGTTCATGAGAATTATCAAGAAGAGTGACTACAAGGTTATGGACTAGCTCCATCAGACACCCTCCAAAATCTCCATATTATCATTGCTCATGTGTTCCGAAGCTCACAGGAATGCACTTCTCAAAGTCCTTCATGCAACTTACGTGCCTGAGGAGATTACAGTTAATCAGCTAGAAACGGTGGTTTCAAATGTCAATACTAGTCATGGACTAGGTTTCACTGATGTTGATCTGACTACGGAGGGCTGTAACCACAATAAGGCTTTGCATATCACCTTGGAGTGTAAAGGTACTGTACTTTCTCATGTTTTGGTTGACACCGGGTCATCTCTCAATGTTCTTCCAAAGAAAGCCTTGGTCAAGATGGAGTATGATGGTCTTGCACTTTGCCCAAGTAACCTAGTTGTAAGAGCCTTCGATGGTTCTAAGAGATCGGTTCTTGGAGAAATTGAGTTTCCTGTGGTAATTGGCCCACATATTTTCAAAACTATCTTCTATGTGTTGGACATTCAGCTTGCCTACAACTGCAAGTTCATATCAAGGAAGACAAATTCGATTTGAGTTACAAACCATCCCGACAGGTCCAAGAGGAGGCTGCTGAAGCTCCCAAGTTTATTAGTGGGGGTATGCTGACCCCGAATGCAATCAACAATGTGGAAGACGAGGCTGAAAGTGACTTCAACCTGGAAAGCTAGATTCGTCCAAGAGTCTCAGGCCAACAAGTCCTCAATTGGTCTTCCCAGGAAATTATAAGGATTACTGCTGCAGAGTAATTATTATTTCCTGTTTAAGCATGCATCAAGTCTTGCATCTTTCCCAAGGTGTCGGGACTCATTTTGTAATAAGGCCATATATGAATTTTGTGCAAATGAATGATTAATGAACAATGGACATCTTTTGCAAATGATATTTTATCGCTCACTGTCTTTCATTTTTGTTATTTTCGCACAAAACAATAAATGGCAATGTTTTTCTCAAATAAATAACTTCATTCACTTTTTCCTAAATAAGATAAAATCAATCACTAAAATGAACAAATCTCAACCCTTGCAGAGATAATCCTCCAGATTGCACCGACAAAGACACTGCTATGACCCTGTATGACTTCGACAATCTGATTAATCAAGCAGATGAAGGGATTGATGAAGACTATGATTTGTCTGAAGAGTTGGCCAGGTTGTTGAGACAAGAGGAAAAAGTGATTGCTCCTCATCAGGAGGAGGTTGAGACTATCAATCTTTAGGGGTGTTCAGTGGTTCGGGCAAATCCGAACCAAACCGGAATCCAAACCAAACCAATATTTGGGTTGGACATTTTTTCAGTTCGGGTAAGAACCGAACCAAACCAATAAAACCCGATATTAATTGGTTCGGGCATCGGATTTTCAATTTGCTACCCGCAAATCCGAACCAAACCAATCAAAATCAAAATAATTCATTTATATATTAATTTATTAGTTTTAATTTAATGAAGAGAATATATTTATTATAAGCAATTTCCAAGAGCCAGTCTTATCATCACTAGGTTTCGGAAAATGGAACGGCAAGGAAATGTCATTATTTAGTTTCAGTCTTATGATAATGGAACGACAAGGCCATATATATCAATGAAGAAATTTAGAGAAACTAAACAATCCAACAAACATTATAAATAAAACCACAAATTGCAAGCTACAACATACCATACACAAACTGCAACTACAACCTTCAACATTATAAATCAAACCCTCACAAATTGCAACCTTTCTCTCATCCATTCCAGTAAGTACTCAAATCTTTCATATTTTATTATTGGTACAAACTATTTTTTATTCTTCAAATACAAACTCTTAATTAACTCTGGTTATGTTTCTGATACAAACTCTTGATTAATTCTATTTATTTATTTATACATATATTTCATTCAAACCAATTTCATGAACCCCTCGATTGTTATGGCCTTTTTAAAGTATTAAACACCTTGATTGATATGGCATTTTAAAGTGGAAGTACACACGATGGTTACTGTTTATGCAATATAATGTCTACTATTGGAGTTTGGAAGCATATGATAAAACTTTTCTATTAAAAAAAGAGTAAATATTGGTATACTGAAAAGGTATAAGATTTAAGGCTTAAATAGTCTTTTAGTCCCTGTAAGTTAGCAAGTTTTTGGTTTTCGTCCCTGAAAGTTTTTTTTTTCGGGTTAAGTCCCCACATTTCCAAAACGCGTTGGTTTTAGTCCCTACTGTGAGTTAGACGTTAAAAAAAAAGGGATGTGGCAGACGGCGCTGATGTGGCAGGTCGTTTGGCATTTCTCAATAATCCAAGTGGCATTGTCATTTACACATGTGGCATTGTCATTTTCCTATTTATTCTAGAGGGACCAAATCCAAAATTTTGAGTCACAGTGTTCAAGCTTTCTTCTTCAAGCTTTCTTCTTTCTTCCCTATCGTCTCCAATGGCATCTTCTTCTTCTGCACAATCTCATCACGTTCAAGCACCAGTTTGTGGTTGCAACAGAAGAATGAAATTGTTTATATCAAAAACTGTTGAAAACCCTAATAGAAGATTTTGGAAGTGTCAAAACTCAGGGTTAATGTGTGGATGCAAGTTGTTCATTTGGGATGATGAAATAGAACGAAATCCGGCCAGTGAGCTTAAAATTTCAAGTGGTTGTGAGTGTTCTGAAATGTTGAAGGAGTTTGTTAAGGATATTGAGGTTAAAAAAAAGGAAAAAGTGAAGATTAAGTTGGAGAAGGAAAAAAGAAAAGTGACATTGTTGAAGTTTTTGTTGTTTGGGTCATGGGGGTTCTTCCTTGCTTATCACAAATGGTGATGAATCCCATTTGTTTGTGTCTGTATTTTTGTTTTTGGTTTTTAGTCCCTGTAATATTAATGTATTTTGACATTTGTTCATTACCAAATGATTAATGAAATAGATGTTATGGTTTTGGCTAGTTTATGTATGCAATTATCTTACTCCTCTTTTGAATTGTGCATAAAGTACACCAATTACTTATCACAACAATGCTTTAACTCAAAATACACCCATTGTCATTTTGTTTTTTGTTTTTGTTTTTAGTCCTTGTAATAATAAAGTATTTTTTGAGTTTGGTCCTTGTACATATATATGTGTGCAAAATACTGTAATCAAAATACACCATTTGTAATCAAAATACTGTAATCAAAATACACATTAATGTGTAACATTGTATCATAAAGCACACCATTTTTAATCAAAACATAATACAAAACAACATTTGTAATCAAAACATAATGGTTCAACTGTAATCAAATTACATAATACAAAACAACAAGTCCATTGTATCAGTCAAAACATATGTCTACAGTTTCCATGGTTGTGCAGGGCTACTTCCTTCTCCCTTGAGGTTCTTGCACCTGAGTACCCTTGTTCTATCACTTCTCCTCAACTCTAACTTCCTTGCAACCTTTTGTTTGGGTTGTTTGGGTGGTTTTGCCTAGAAAGACACAATAAACACAATAGAAACAGAATATATTAGGCCAAAGAAAATACATAGATGCCAATTTACAAAACAGAAAACAGACACATTAATAACATTAATAACAGACTCACCTTTTGTTTAGGAAGTGCATTAACATGTTCTTTAGGTGTAGGAACAACCTCTTGAACAGGTGCAGAGAGAATGTAGTTTGGTTGTGAGTCACTAACTCCTTGTGAAGCCATTACAGGTGGAACCTCAACAGTTGGAGGCTGGTCACTAGCAACTTGAGTTGGAGATGGAATTTTGGAACTGAGATCATTGAGATTGGGTTGAGGTTGTGTTGTATCAAAAGCTGCACAAAGATCTGCTGCAAGCATTTCAAAGTCTTGGTCCATATCACATTGTGTATCTTGCTGTTGTTGTTGTTCTGAAGGAGGTTCATCTTGAGGCTGTTGTTGTTGTTCTGAAGGAGGTTCATCTTGAGGCTGTTGTTGTTGTTCACTTGGAGGTTCATCTTGAGGCTGTTGTTGTTGTTCACTTGGAGGTACATCTTGAGGCTGTGGCTGTTGCTGAGTTGGAGGTTCATCCTGAGGCTGTGGCTGTTGCTGAGTTGGAGGTTCATCCTGAGGCTGTGGACCTTTCTTTGGTTTTTTCTGCAAACAGAGTAGCACAATCAATACATATATTAAGAAAACATGATTCATGTCTGTAGCATGAATACATACCTTTCTTTTTCTAGCTTGAGGGTCAGGCACCTGAACTGAACTTGGAGGTACATCTTGATCTTGTGGCTGTTGCTGAGTTGGAGGTTCATCCTGAGGCTGTGGACCTTTCTTTGGTTTTCTCTGCAAACAGAGTAGCACAATTAAAAATTAAATTGGGGGACCAAAATAAAAATAAAAATTAAAATAGAGGGACCAAATTTGGTACCTTTCTTTTTTGAGCTTCAGGGTCTTGCACCTGAACTGAACAGCTTCTTGCATTGTGTCCATTTCCACCACAGTTGGTACAACAATAAGATGTCTGTGTCCTTACCTTGTTTGGGTCTTCATCAGGTTCCCTCCTCCTTAATTTCTTTGGCCTACCAGGGCCTCTTTTGTAGGATGGAGGCAACATTTCCTCAGTTTCTACCTCAGGCCACATGTCTTGGCCATTAATTGGGCTAACATTGAAATCATAGCATGCCACATATGTTTCTTTAGAATAACAGTCATCTACATAGTCTTCTGGTGGTTGGTTTCTATAGCCTAAGGCAGCAACTGCATGTCTACATGGTATGCCTACCAATTCCCAAAAGTTACATGTACAAGTTCTTTTAGAAGTGTCAACTATGAAACTATGTTTGCTATGGATATGTTCAACTTGCCAAATAGTATCCCCAGACCAGTTTGGAAGCCAATTACCAGCATTTTCTACCTCTTTATCTAACCTAAATCTAGGTCTTGGCATTATCCTATGTTCCCACCTATCAACTTTTTCTCTTAAGTTAGAGTTTCTAGTCATAAGGTAGTTTCTAATCCATTCACACATGGTTAAGATTGGTTTATCCCTAGCAACTAGTATTGTGCTATTAAATGCTTCAGATACATTATTCATTAGCACATCACATTTGGGATAGAATGAGAAAGCATGCTTACACCATGATTTTGTAGGTATTTTGATCAACCACTCCCAAGCCTTAGGATGTAATACCTTCAACTCTTTCATTTTTGCTTCCCATGCTTGAATGTATGTGGCCTTTGCTGCAGCCATCATAAAATCCCTGATTTGTGTGCCACCACCAAACTTCTTTTTGAAATTGGCATATAAATGCCTAAGACAAAGCCTGTGCTCAACCCTCTCAAACATCTCTTCAAATACTAGAATTAACCCCTTGAAATCATTACAAGAAAAATAATAAGGGACCAAATCAAAACACAATTACATGACTTAGGGATGAATTTAAAAAAACAAACATTACTTAGGGATGAAGTTAACAAAAAAAGGAATTGATAAGGTACCTTTTGCTGGTCTGAAATGAATACCCATCTTTTGTCTTGTCCAATGTCTTCCAAAAGCAATGTCAGGAACCACCTCCATGACTCCTTTGTCTCAGTCTCACATACACCAAAAGCCAAGGGGTAATATTGGTCGTTAGGGTCCCTTCCAACAGCAACAAGCAAAGTGCCTCCATATTTATTCTTGAGGTGACATCCATCAACACCAATGAATGGCCTGCAAGCAGTAGTGAATCCCTTCTTTACTCCATCAAAGCAAAAATAAAAGCTGCCAAATCTGGGTTGAATTGTGGCACCAACTCTGGTGACATTAATTTTGCAGGTATTCCCTGCATTGACCCTCCTTAATTCTGCAGAATACCTCCACAACAGAGTATATTGCTTTGTTGCATCACCTTCAACCAAACCTTTTGCAATTTTCCTTGCCCTCCATGCCCTGTTCATACTTATACCTACTGAGTAAGTATTCCTAATATCAGAGACAATATCACGAATCTTAATTCCATCAGATGAAGCCATCCTAGCCGCCACAGTCTTTGCAATCCACTTGGAGTTAGCAGTGGTGTTGTTCAAAACCCTACCACACGTGTGAGCACCATACCATTTTTTCATTCTATATGTGTGCTTATTCCCCACTTTACTAACAAGAGCCAAAAACCCACAATTGCCCTTGCAAACTACCCTCACTCTAACCTTGTCATTTTTCACATACTTTATCTCTCTTCCATTTAATACTGACCATTCAGTTATTGCATCCTTAAATTCATGCAAGGAAACAAACTCCAAACCAACTTTGAACTTGTAATCCTTGTGCAATTCCTCCATCTTAAACCTAGGATAATTTGGTCCATCCTCTTTATCTGATGCATCAGGATCACTACTGCCTAGATCTTCACTTAAATAATTAGTGTCAACCAAATCATCCTCAACACTAACTCCACTTGATGAACCCCTAGTAACACCAACATTTCTTATCTTTTTTGGAGTAGCCCTATGTTTCCTTGCAATCTGCTTAATCCTTCTTGATGGTTTCTCTGCAAAGAAAAAGCCATCATCTTTGCCAAGGGCCCTATCTTCCTCACTGTCCTCAAATGATAAACAATTGAAATCACTATCATCACTGTCATCACTGTCATCACTGTCATCACTGTCATCAAGATTATCAGCATTAGCATCAACCTTGGCAGTTTCATCAGCATTTCCTTCATTGACAGCAGCATTATCATTGACAGTTTCATCAGCATTTCCAGCATTATCATTGACTTTTCCAGCATTATCATTCACATTTCCAGCATTAGCATTAACTTTATGCTCAACAAATAAATCCACACTACAACAAGTTTCAACAGCATGTTCATAAATATTAGCTGCATCCCTATCACTAATTAGCCTTGCATGTTTACCCGATACATTGTTATACCACCATAGAGAATAATCAGTGGCCTCAAGGTTGCAAATATCTTTCACAATACCAGTTGCTTCAAAATAGCTCCACCTATCAGGGTCTATCTCTACTTCATCTTTAACCCCACCTAAGTAATACACCACACTATCCCTAACCATCCTTCCCCCATAATGAATGTTCAGTATAAATGTCATACCTGAAGTTGATCAGTCCCGATGGCCTTTGCTGCAGGTCAGTTCCGTCGTCTTCAATGTATGAAGTTTACTTGACAGTTTCCTTGAAAACTCTTCAATGGCTGAAAACCTAACTTTGTAGGGACGATAGTGAGAATGCAAAAATTAACCTTTCATGTTCCATTTTGTGGAAGGAAAATGACAATGCCACATGTGTAAATGACAATGCCACTTGGATTATTGAGAAATGCCAAACGACCTACCACATCAGCGCCGTCTGCCACATCCCTTTTTTTTTAACGTCTAACTCACAGTAGGGACTAAAACCAACGCGTTTTGGAAATGTGGGGACTTAACCCGAAAAAAAAAACTTTCAGGGACGAAAACCAAAAACTTGCTAACTTACAGGGACTAAAAGACTATTTAAGCCAAGATTTAATTATTTATGATAACATGTAAAACCACTTTAAATGTTAACACGAACACAAAAATAGTTTTATATTTGAAGAGGTTAATAGAGTTAGAGAATATAAAGACTTAGTTTGGAAACTCAGTAACTTTGTTGTGTATGTTAAATTAACTCTAACTTGGAAACTCAATAACTTATGTTAAATTAAATCTAAGACTTTCTAACTGCATATTATAGCTTGTAAACTCAGTAACTTTGTTGTCTATAATAAATTAACTATGTCTATTTATTTATAATGTTTTAAATATATTGTGTATGTTATTTATAATGTTTTGTAGACATGGAAAACATTATCGGTGGTGCTATTTCTCTGCAAATTCAAATTCCATGCACTCAAAATCAACAAGAAACTGAAGTTGTTTCTACTGTGCAAACTGGAGTGGAAGTTGTTGATTTGGCTAATGAACAAGAAATTGAAACTCCAATACCATCACCAACCATGATAAAGAAAAGAAAACCTTCTAGACCTCCATCTAATGCTTGGAAGTATTTTACAAAGAAGAAAGATTTTGCATTTTGTAACTATTGTTTCACATCCTATGCTGCAAATAGTTCTAGCCATGGAACTAGTAACATGCTGAAACATTTGAAGGTTTGTCTAAAAAATCCTTATAGGAAAATTCATAGTTCACAAAAGACACTTGCACTTGGAAATGGTAGTGATGAAGATGACCCTAATAGTGTTAGCTTTAAGCTTGTTGATTTTAATCAAGAGAATTCTAGATTAGCTCTTGCTAAAATGATAATTACAGATGAACTTCCTTTTAAGTTTGTTGAAAATGAAGGGTTTAAGAAGTTTATTCATGAGGTACAACCTAGGCTAAAAATTCCTTCTCGTGTCACTATTGCAAGAGATTGCATTCATGTCTTTAATGCTGAAAAAAGTTTGTTGAAATGTGTTTTCTCTTCAAATAACCAGATGGTTTCACTTACTTCTGACACATGGACTTCAATACAAAACATGAATTACATGTGTGTTACTGGTCATTATATTGATGATGGGTGGATTTTGAAAAAGAAAATATTGCATTTTGGCTTGATTTCTGACCACAAAGGTGAGTCCATTGGGATAGCTCTAGAGAATTGCATGAAAGAATGGGGGATTAAAAAAATTTGTTGTGTCACAGTTGATAATGCAAGTTCTAATAGTGTTGCTATTTCATATTTACTTAGAGGCATGTGTGTTTGGAATGGGAAAACATTGTTGAAAGGAGAGTACATGCATTTGCGTTGTTGTGCTCATATCCTAAACTTAATTGTTAGTGAAGGATTGAAACACATTGATGTTTCAATTGCTAAAATTAGGGCTGCCTGTAAGTTTGTTAAGTCCTCTCCTTCTAGATTGGCCTCTTTTAAGATATGTGCACAAGATCTAAATGTAGAAACTAAGACAAGAGTAATACTTGATGTACCAACTAGGTGGAATTCCACATATTTGATGTTAGATGTGGCTGAAAAATATGAACAAGTTTTTTATCGATTGGAATACGTTGAGGCTGCATATAAGATTTCTCTCGAGAGTGAGTTTGGAAGCTGTCCTAACCAAGTTGATTGGAATCGTGCTCGTGTATTGACTAAATTCTTGAAGGTTTTCTATGATGCAACACTTTCTTTTTCTGGTTCATTGCATGCTACTTCAAACACTTTCTTCAAGAAGTTGATTGAGATTCAAAAATCATTGAATATGTGGGTGAATAGTGATGATCATACGTTGAAGATTATGACAACAAAAATGCAAGAAAAGTTTAAAAAATATTGGGATTGTGGTGATATAAATTTTATACTATTTGTGGCTATTTTTCTTGATCCCCGTTATAAGTATGATTACATCAAATTTTGCTTTAAGAAGATGTATGGGGTTGACAAAAGTAAGGAGATGATGACAAAGTTATATGATATTGTGAAAAAGTTGTTTGAACAATACAAGGCAAAGTATCATATTTCTATTGAAATTTGTGGGTCTACTATTATATCTTCAAATGTTGCTACCGCAGAGGGTAATGGTGGAAATGTTGAGGAGGAGGATTGGGATAACCAATTTAGATTGGATATGAGGATGAAACAAGGTGAAGTTCAAAGAAATAAGTTGGAAAGATATGTAGAAGATGGTATTGTGGAAAGTGTGGCTGGTTTTGACATTTTGAAATGGTGGAAAGGGAAAGCAAATAAGTATAATGTTCTTTCCCGCATTGCTAGGGATGTTTTGGCAATTCCAATATCTACGGTATCCTCCGAGTCTGCATTTAGTAGTGGTGGTCGAGTGCTTGATGCATTTTGTAGCTCCTTGATTCCCTCCACCGTTCAAGCTTTGCTATGTTCCCAAAATTGGATTAAGTCTCCAAAGGTAATGGATTTTCAAGCTGAATTGGATGAAGAAGAAAAGATTGAATTAGGTATATTTATTTCTTTATAACTTTTCAACATTTTAAATTTTTTACTTTAATTGTTAAAGATTATGAGCTAATGTGATTTTGTCAATAATTCTAGAGTTGTCCCAACTAGCTTTAGATAATGATGGAGCTACAACTAGTGTTGGTGTTGGTCGTAACACATGACGGTAATTTAATAATTCGTTTAGAGATGCCTTTATTTAAAATCTTTGTTATAACTTTGTTTTTCTAACTAACTTGTTACTAAATATTACAGTTTTAGTATTAGTTTGTTGTTGTTGAAAGCTGTCTGGTGTTGTTTCGATTTTTATATGTTGTTGTTGGAGGATGTCTATTGTTATTTTGTTGTTTTTTATTGTTGTCACGCTGTTGTTTTGATGTTCATCTATTGCTGTTTTGCTGTTACTGTCTGCTGTTGTTTTGCTGTTTTTTGTTGCTGCTTGCTGCTGTCTGTTGTTGTTGGATGTCATCTGCCGCTGTTTGTTGCTGCTGTTGGAAGCTATCTCATGTTGTTTTGGGTGTTGTCTCATGTTGTTTTGGTCATAGTTTTTAATATTTTGTATGCATTATGATGCTATTTTCAATTGATTTGAAGTACAAATTTTGTATGCATTATGATACATTATGTATGCACTTTTCTCTTCAATATTATCAATATTTTCATTTCTTAAGATAAAATTTTAACAAGCCTATTGTGTTTTGTCTTAACTTGAAGTGATTTTAAAAAGGAAATGAATTAAATACTAACTTTTGTTGTCGATTTTTTGTGGTCGTAAGTGCATGCAGTAGCGTAGTTTTGGTGATAAATAAATAATTAGTGTGTAAATAAATAATTAAAAAAAATATTTTTGTATATTTATTTTTAACATACCCGATCAATCCAATCCAAACCAACCCGTTGTTTTTAGGATTGGTTTAGTTTAGGCTTTATTATAAAAATCTAAAAATCCAATCCAAACCAATCCATTTTTTTTCATTGGTTCGGGTATCGGATTCTCTCAAAACCGAACCAATCCGGCCCGCGAACACCCTTATCAATCTTGGTACCGAGGAAGATGTGAAAGAAGTTAAGATCGGAGCCAGTCTGCAAGCTCCAGTGAAAGAACAGCTCATCAGTATGCTTCAGGAATATGTCGACGTCTTTGCTTGGTCCTATCAAGATATGCCAGGTCTGGATACGGATATTGTCATGCACAGACTGCCATTGAAGGAAGATTGTCCTCCAGTTAAATAGAAGTTACGCTGTACTCGCCCAGACATGGCCATGAAAATCAAAGAGGAAGTACAAAAGCAGTGGGACGCCGGTTTTCTTGCTGTAACTAGTTACCCGCCGTGGGTTGCTAACAATGTACCCGTACCTAAGAAGGATGGAAAGGTGTGTATGTGTGTGGATTACCGGGATCTGAACAGAGCTAGCCCGAAGGATGATTTCCCATTACCTCACATTGATGTATTGGTGGATAACACAGCTCAGTTCTCGGTATTTACTTTTATGGATGGATTTTCTGGATACAATCAAATTAAGATGTCACCTGTAGACATGGAGAAGACAAACTTCATCACACCTTGGGGCACGTTCTGTTACAAGGTAATGCCATTTGGTCGGAAGAATTCCGGTGCAACATATCAACGGGCTATGGTGACATTATTCCACGACATGATCCATAAAGAAATTGAATGCTACGTGAATGACATGATTGTCAAGTCCCTTACAAAGGAAGATCATTTGTTGAATCTATTGAAGTTGTTCAAGCGTCTGAGGAAGTATCAGTTGAAGTTGAACCCCAACAAATGCACATTCGGGGTACGTTCTGGTAAGCTGCTGGGTTTTATTGTAAATGAAAAGGGAATTGAGGTTGATCCCGATAAAGTCAAGGCTATTCAGGAAATGCCTGCACCTAAGACTGAAAAAGAAGTTCGAGGGTTCTTAGGTAGATTGAACTACATCTCAAGGTTCATATCTCATCTCACTGCAACCTGCGAACCCTTGTTCAAGTTGTTAAAAAAAGAACAAACAGTCAGGTGGAACGATGATTGTCAGAAAGCCTTTGACAAAATCAAAGAATATATGCAAGAACCTCAAATTCTCATGCCTCTAATTGAAGGAAGACCTCTAATAATGTACCTGACAGTATTAGATGAATCAATGGGGTGTGTGTTGGGCCAGCATGACGAGTCTGGTCGAAAAGAGTATGTAATATACTACCTAAGCAAAAGGTTTACCGACTGTGAACAACGTTATTCACTGCTCGAGAAAACTTAATGTGCTTTAGCGTGGGCTGCTCGCCGACTAAGACAATATATGTTGACTCATACTACCTTATTGATCTCAAAGATGGATCCAGTCAAGTACATATTTGAGAAGCCAGCACTTACCGGAAGGGTTGCAAGATGGCAAATGATTCTAACAGAATATGACATTCAGTACACCTATCAGAAAGCCATCAAGGGCAGTGTATTGTCTGACTATCTGGCCGAGCAACCCATTAATGATTACCAGCCTATGAGATTTGACTTCCCTGATGAAGATATCATGTTCTTAAAGGCAAAAGATTGCGAAGAGCCTATTCACACTGAAGGGCCTGATCCAGAAAAAAGCATGGACTATGATGTTTGACGGGGCAGTTAATTGCAACGGTCATGGGGTTGGTGCAGGGATTATTACACCTAAAGGAGTTCATATGCCTTTCTCAGCAAAACTCACCTTTGCCTGCACTAATAATGAAGCAGAATACGAAGCTTGTATCATGGGTCCTGAGGAAGCCATTGATCTCAGGATCAAAACCTTGAATGTATTCGGAGATTCAGCTTTGGTAATCAACCAAACCAACGGCAAGTGGTACACTCATCAGGAGCATCTGATTCCCTACCGTGACTATATGAGGAGATTGTTGACCTTTTTCACAACAGTTAAGCTTGAATACATCCCTCGAGATGAGAATCAGTTTGCAGACGCTTTGGCTACCATTTCATCCATGATCAAAGTATAAGCTGCTAATTATGTACCTCGGATTTTGGTATCGAGACTGGACAAACCAGCATATGTATTCTCTGTGGACACTGTCAATGACAACAATCCTTGGTACCATGACATCAAATGCTTCTTGGAGACTCAGGCATACCCGCCTGGGGAATCGTTAAATAAGAAGAAGACATTAAGAAGGTTAGCCGGTAGAGCAACTTGTGTATGGTATGGAAGTTGCCCTACCTGTTGAAGTTGAATTACCCTCCCTACGGGTAATGATGGATGTGAAACTGGATGAAGCAGAATGGGTCCGATCTCGATATAATCAATTGAGTCTGATTGAAGAAAAGAGGTTAGCAGCCATCTGTCATGGGCAGTTATATCAGAAATGAATGAAGAAAGCCTTCGATCAGAAAGTCAGACCTCGGGAATACCAAGTAGGAGAGCTTGTGCTGAAAAGACTCTTTCCTCCTCATACAGACCACATGGGAAAATGGACGCCAAACTACGAAGGCTCATTCATAGTAAAGAAAGTCTTCTCAGGTGGAGCACTAATGCTCACTACTATGGATGACGAGGATTTCTTATCTCCTGTGAATTCAGATGCAGTTAAAATATACTTCGCATAAAAGACCCGCTGGACATTAAAACAGAATGTAAGTCCAGGCAAAAATAGGGCATCCCGGTGAGTCAAAAACAGAATAAAAGACTCGGGCAAAAATAAGGGAAAATTGAAAAAAATGTACACCCGCTGAGTTGAAAAGCCACATCGGACAGCTCAGGCAAAAATGGGTATCCCGGTGGATTGAAAACCCGAAAGGGCGATCCACGCAAAATCAGGGAAAAGCGAACAACTGTATTCTGAATTCGTCTGTATCACTCGTAACATGGCAAGCTTCGAAAGGATAAAGAATCGGTCAGAATCAACCTTCTTCGGAAAGCAAGATAAGAAGAACGTCAAGGTCATACAGGTCATAGCAAAGGGAGCTCACTGGAGCGTCAACTTCAAACATTTCCAACACTTTTATTTTCTCAATTTATAGAAATCTCCTCCTTTCAGGGATTCGCTTCTTTATTGTACTTACCCATTCAGGGCACACAAATCAATAAAATCAGGATTTTTCAGTCACACTTTGTTTTGTACATTTTAATTTCGTTTGCAAAATGTCCAAAGTTCATAATACAACACTTGCATGAAAACATATAAGCTATTTTCAATATATGCTTGCAGGAAATATGTTGCTCTCAGATAAATCTAACTCCTATGACGGAATCCGGTTGAGGATACCTCGAGACACTTGTGCGTTTCCTTTGTTTAACAGGTTGCAGGTACTCAAGTCAGACAATCTTTCATAGCATGGGGCATATCAAGCATCGTATCCCCAACAAAGTCAGCAATCATTTCATCAACAGGGATGCTTAACAGAAGTTTTCCCCCATGAAGTTGTTATCCCCACAGAGGACCCTTCGAGAAGCTCATTGAAACCCCAGCGTGTCACTTGGACGAAGGAGTTACAGCAGATTACCTCCCAGAAGTTCCCTCCTCCCCAAGCAGGATCTCCCGAGCAATGCCTGACGGCTTTTCCTAGCAAAGTGGCCAGGAACTTTCTGTTCCCCATCAGAGTTGCTAGAATTTTCTAAGCAGAGTTGGCATAATCACTTTCCCACAGGATTTCCAGTTTCTCCCCAATAGAGTTGTCAAGGTTTTTTGTTCCCCAGCGGAGTTGCCGAAGCCTCCTCATCCCCAACATTAGTCTCTTCAATAGAAGCTTCCCCAGCCGGGATCCCCCACAGATTTCTTCCCCCAGAGCACCACAGAGTTCCCTAAAAAGATCGTTCGGTGATCCTCTCTCCCTACAGATTGGCCAATGATCTCTTTCCCCAGCGGAGTTCTCCCTCCCGACAGATCTCCCTGAGATCTTTCTTCCCGCAGGATCCGGATCTCGGATCGATCCTCTAATTTTTCATAATCATAGCATTCACATCATTTTCCCCCAAAATAAGTGTAGCATTCCGTCTAATACGGAGCATTACGGAAAAAATCAAACATTTGCATGATCATAAGCCAGGTTCGGGCCAATCACCTGCAAATATCAAAATCACTTCACCATCAATATACAAAACTCATATTCCCCGCAGACAAAGCCAGAATACCTTTTTCACTCTCAATACATATAATTGTTCATACTTGTACACATCCTTTTTGATACTCAACCGTATCTTATTTCCCCAGCAAGTCAAACACTCGTCTGTGTCCCTTGCTCAATCTTTTTGACACTCGTCCGTGTCTTGCACATATTTCCTCAGCAGGTCAAACACTTATACATACCTATACATAATACTCATTCGTATCTTGTATATATCACCTCCCCAGCAGATCAAACACTCGTCCGTGTTCCTTCCTTAACCGATTGATACTCGCCCGTATCATCATCCTCAAACACGTGTCAGCATTTGCTTCTATCGATACTCGTCCGTATCGTGGTCCTAAGGATGCTCGTCCGCATCTTTAGTCTATACACACTGTCCAAACACTTATACCTTTTATTTTCAAAGCGTAAGCACTCGTCCGTGTTTACCATTCCCCAGTAAATCGCCACAAAACAACTTTTCTATCCGACATTCGTCCTATGTCGTGATATTTTCGGCAGCCGTCCCCTTCCAGGTGATCATCCTTCATCTTTTGATGACCGTCCTTCATCATTTTATCTGATGGCTGTCCCCATCGTTGATCTTTTCTATCCGGCATTCGTTCTATGTCGTGATATTTTCAGCAGTCGTACCCTGCTAGGTGATCGTCATTCACCTTTGGATGACCGTCCCTCATCCTTTCCCCAGTGGAATCCCCATTGTTAGAATTTTCTATCCGACATTCGTCATATGTCGCGATATCTTTTCGGCAGCCGTCCCCTTCTAGGTGATCGTCCTTCACCTTTGTATGACCGTCCCTCATCCTATTCCCCAGTGGAGTCCCCATTGTTGGAACTTTCTATCTGACATTCGTCCTATGTCGCGATATCTTTTTAGTAGCTGTCCCCTGCTAGGTGATCGTCCTTCACCTTATGATGACCGTCCCTCATCATTTATCCGATGGTCGTCCCCATCGTCGACCTTGTTATCCGGCATTCGTCCTATGTCGAGATAATCCCCAAGAGCAGCCATCCCTTGCTAGGCGATCGTCCTTCACCTCTTAATGATCGTCCTTCATCATGCTTATCCGATTGTCGTCCCCATCGTTGATCTTTTCTATCCACCATCCGTCCTGTGTCGTGATATTTTCAGCAGCCGTCCCTTGCTAGGTGATCGTCCTTCACCTTTTGATGACCGTCCCTCATCATCATTTATTCTTTTACCCGATGGCCGTCCCCGTCGCGGTTTATTTACCTTTAACCTGATGGTTGTCCCCGTCAGTGCTTTCTTTAATCCCCAGAGAGTTTTATTTCTTTGCCCGATGGTCGTCCCTGTCGTGGTCTCTTTATTTCCCAGCATGATGGTCGTCCCTGTCATTGCTTTACTTACCGTTTTTCACCCCCAACAGTCGTCCTCTGCTCGATGGTCGTCCTTCATCGCTTTCATTTGATACTCATACTACACTATCTGTTACAATTTATATCCTTTTTCTTCTTCTCCCCAGCGAGTGCAAATTTCGGACTGTCTTTGGTATTCAACCACAAGTTATCTTGTTTGTCTGTTAAGCCAGATGCTTACACCCAGCACAGCTAACTCATGCTTGAATAGGGGAAGCTGTAAACACCTCAAATTTTCCCTCACCTTTTTCTCACACCATGACTTATGATCTTTCACATTGCATTACATAAGCATTACATTTCACTGCATAGTTCATTTCATCTGCATCTAGGGTTTATGATCTGAGCAATCCAAGAAGTGATTTGAGCCATCTCAAAAGCCTTGAAGCTTTCCAAGAGAGTCCATGGGTGTTCTATGGTCATGTTATGCCTCCCAAATTCTTTGAAGTCAAGAGATCACAAAGCATGGCAAAGGCATAGAGGCAGACTAAAGATTTCCTACACAGATGAACTAAAATTAGGGTTTTGGTTTCAGAGGGATAACACCCAAATTTTTTGGTCATTCTTGATTCTAATGGTCTTAATATGTTATAAGGAGCATGTGTACCAAATTTGATGAAGAAATTCATTGTGCAAGTCATCTGATCAACTGGTAACTTGTTGTGCAAGAAAAGTCAGAATCAGGGCATCTGAGGCCCCCAACAATGGAACCCAAGGATCATTTTCATCAATGTGAGGTTCTATGGTCTTTATTTGATCTTAGAAGTGGTTAGAATTTCACAAGATTGAAGAATTTCAAGCCATTTGCAAACTTTCCATTTTTGGACATGACTTGTAATGGAAACTTTCCATTTTGGGAAAGATTTTCAACCTCCTCTTTCTTGATCAAAAATGCTTCAAATGAAAAATCCTTAAACATGAAAGTTGTAGATTGGATCTTCCCATTTTCAAAAATTACAAGAACTCATTCTAATTCATCCTAGAACTCAAGTTATGGCCTTGCAAAGTTGGGAAAAATCCTATAATTTTCAAGTTCATGCCAAAGAGGGATTTTTGTAAAATCAAGTTTCAAGCATTCAAATGACCTCTAATGCACTCAAATGTATCACAACATGTCAATACAACTTCTAAAGATCAGAATTGGCCTTTTTACCAAGAATTTCCATGACTTATTTCTCAAGAAACATCAAAGTTGCCAAATTGCATAAACCATGAGAACACTTGATCAAGGCCACCCAGCTGCATAAACTTCATCCAATGGCCTTCCATGAATCAAGCTAAGGCCACACACCCCTTCAAACAGCCTCTGACCCGTGCCATGCCTCATAGTACACAACATTGACTTTTTTGCAACTTTGCCCATACCAATCAAGCTGTGCCACACCAACTATTCTGATCACTCCCATTGGTTTATACAAACCTCAAGCAACACAAAACATAAGACACACAAGCCTGAATGCAAGCCTAAGCTCAGTTTCACAAAAATCCCCAAAAACATTCATCTCTTCGAATCTCATCACACAAGCATCAAACCTCAAAACTTTCACCACCAATCATCCCCACACATCATAAGGATCACAAACCACCCTTCATTTTCCCCTAAAAGCCCCTGAATCAAAGACACAATTTCTGCCTTAGCAGAACTGAATCTTCAAAACCAAGCCATACAAACTTATTTCGAGCCTTTCAGAAGAACAAGGGGGACCATTGGAGTGGTTTTGCATCAAAGGAAGGGTCAGAAAGCTCAGAGTCAGAAAGCTTCATCTCAGGTAGTCACCTTCAAACTTTTTTCCAGAACTCTTGTTTTAAGTTCTAAAATGAATCTATGCACTCCCCTGATCATGGTGATATGATTATTTTTGAAAATGGTTGAGAAACCAGGATGTATTGATGTTCTGAAACTTTTTAATCTGAAAATGTTCTTGTTCGGTTCATGAATTTGATGTATGATAAATTGTTTTTTGGGGCTGGATTCATGTTTAGGGTTGTTAGATGTTTGATTCTGGAGCTTTAGGGGGCTTGGGGTGGCGTTTTGAGGGATTCAGGTGAGAGAACTGGCCGGAGAAGATGACTGGAGCTTGCTCCGGTCACCTGAAAGTGATTAGGGTTAGGATTAGGGTTAATTAGCCAGGTTTAAATATGGACCTTTAGATCTTGTTTCCGCGTGTGTGTGTGGTCCAGATCAATCCACTTAACCCTAATTATAATTAATTAAATTAATTAGGATTATTTAATCTGAAGCAATCCTAGCCCTCCAAACGCGCGCGCAGTCAACCTAATCCCCCCAGGTTCAAATCTGGACCATCAGATTAGCATACTTCCCATTTTAATTGATTTTTATTTCATTTTATTCCATTTCTTTCCATATTTATTTTAAAATAGCAAAAGACTTTCAAAAAATCTCAAACTTTGCATTTTCATTTCAAATATTTTTCTTAACCCCAAAACATTTTTTATTTTAATTTTTGCATTAAAAAAGTATTTTTAAAACATTTCAATGTTTTATTTAATTAATTAATTGATTTTAATTAATTAAAAATACATTTAGGTTTCTAAAAATCACCAAAAAATTCATGAAGCATTCTCATACATTTAGAAACATTTTCAAACTCACCATACAAATTTCGTTTTAGGTTTGATCACATTTGCACAATTATCTTTGAATTAGGGTTCATAAATTTCTCATTTTTTAACCCTAATTTGAAAAATTCATTTATGTCTAACCATGATGAGTTTTAACTTGATTCTTTTTGCATTGTTTCACACATTGCATATAGTTTCTAGGTTATTTATCTTACATTTTTTAATTGCATTTTCAATTTGATTTGCATTTTCCCTTCAGAAGCACCCAAAAACCCTAGTTAACTTAGAAATTTCATAACTTTGCCTAGGAATAGCTTCTGACCTTCTCCTTTGGGTAGTGATCTTGTGTATGATTAGGGTTTGTTTAAGTTCAATTTCAAATTTTTATCATAATGTATGCTTCTGTTTTGGTCATATGCATTCCATGTTGCCTTAAAACCCTAATTTCTCATGTTCATTTGCATTCATCTTTGCATATCTCAATCATATGAACTTGCCATGACATTTCAAGAATTTGTATGCCATCTTAGACATCTTAAGACATGATTGAACATTGCTTGATCATTTCTTCATTCATTTGCTATGTTTTGCATTCATTACATTTCATAAACATCCATGTGTTTTCATGCTTCTAAACATGCTTCCATTGCATCTCATCCTTGTATGAACATCCATAAGCATTATGTATGGCTTTACATCATATTATAACAAATTTCCTTGCATATGCACTTTGGTTTTGGTCTTTGCATCTTCATTCATCTCATTTCCTTTTGCTTTATGTCTTATGCATTCATACTAACATTTTAGGGGCTTATGGTAAGTTCTTTGGGATGTGGATTTGCCTTCACATCCCACTTCTTCTAATCTATTCATATGAATTATTTACTTGTCTTTGAAGTGAATTTAATTCACTTATGTTCTCTCCTTCTTACTTTCTTTATTTTAGGTTAGTTATCTTCTTCAGGAAGTAAGTAACTTATTCTTTCTCTCTTGCTCTTTTTCATCTGCTTCTTCTTCCTTGGTGGCCTCCTGAAGACCTTTATTTAAGCCTCACAAACCATATGATATCCAAGCATGGTAATATTTAGGGTTGTATATAGTCTCCCTTTAGTTTTTTTACCTTTGAGTCTCCTTGAGTCTCTATTCTCATCTCCTAATCAGAGACTAAACACTTAAAGCTTTAGGACTTTGAATTAGGGCTATGCCTGCATCCTTATCTTAGGATGGAGTGTATAACTTTAATCCTTAGTGTTAAATCTTTTATTTGTTTACACCTCTTAATCAAAACACTTAATAATGATCAAGACTTAATCTTGTAACTTGGGCCTTACATTAGGGTTCTATCTCTTCCTTATGGTTAAGAGGGACTAACCCTAGTGTTTAATGGACAAGTCCCCCTCAAGATAAGTCTTACAAACTTAAAATCCATTTCTTAATCTCATCTTTATTAAAATCCATCTTTAATAAAGGCTTGTTATATAATTAATTAAGTCCCTAACCATGGATTAAGTTGATGTATCTTCCTCAGCTTAAGTGTTCTCATCTATCATCCTTATCTTAGGATGGTGTAATGAGTTCACTAATATGTGATTAGAGATTAAACTCATTACTTAACACTAAACAAAAACCCAAAAACATCTTAATAATCACAAGTAGGTTAATGATCTTAATCCTATATCATCATGGTAATTAAGTTGAGATGCTTATCTCACACTTAAGTAGGCTCTTTATCCCTAAATTAGGGATGATATAATGAGTTTACAAACCCTTGATTTAGGCTTAAGCTCATTATCCTATGCAAAATACCAAAAACAATAAAAGACTGAAAACACAAAAACAAACAATAATCGTCTCCTCCTGGATTCTTTTCTCATCACACTCATTATATAAGCGAGAACTTGCTTCTTTCGTCTAATGCAAGACAGTTAGCACTCGAGCCAGCCGAGTCACACACTTGAGCATAGACAAGCAAGCAGTTTAAAGTCAAAATCGTTTCAGTCTCTTTGAGTCGAACTATGGTGTTCTGACTTCCTCATTGCACGAGAGGATACATAGGCATAACTTATCATTTATCGAACAAAAAGTCTATGTGTCTTCCCCCTCTTTCAGCATTCTCTCTAAGCCTCATTCTTGAGCACTCACCATTTTCTTTTGCACTAACACTCTGTACATTCTTTTCATTCTCCCCTAGCTTTTTATGCACAGTCAGCACATACACTACCCTTTTTAAACACAATCAAGTAAGCGTGGATCCCGTCGAGTACGACAGACGATCTGGGTGCTAATACCTTCCCAGATCGTAACCAATCCCCTTTCTCAGTTTCTTTGGTTCACAACCGTCTTATCCATACCCTTCCAGGTTTATGCATCATTACCTTTCCTTCGGGATAAAAATGCCTAGCTGGGGACTCTATTAAACCTCAACCTCCAACATCGCCGACAGTTTGCATCTGCACCGGGGATATAAGGTATTTCTGGGGGCGACACCTTCCTCAAATGTGTCGAAGAAAATATAGTCCCTCACATCCTACGCAAAATTCACGAAGGGATCAATGGCCAACATTTGGACGGAAGGTCCCTAGCTTGGAAAGCCCTACGAGCAGGATACTACTGACCGACAATGCAGCATGATACGAAGGAACACATAAAGAAATGTGACAAATGCCAACGACACAGGTGTAGCGGTAAAATCATGAGTGTAATCTATTTGTTAACTTAACTCAAAGTAAACAGAGTCGCCACCGCGCTTTTATTTTATTCCAAATGGAAAAGGGAAAAAGAGTGAATAAAACCTAATGAATTTAAAAGCAAAAGCTAAAAGAAACGAGCAGAGAACGGGTAAGGGGATAGGTTACAAATCGCGAAGGTTTTACGCACCCAAAATGTCTGTGGTACTCCACGAGAGCCCTTTGAAATATTTATTGATTTTTTGGCTTGAAAATGGTTTGGTTTAAAAGAGATTGAAGAGATGGGAAAAGAAATGTTTTTTTTAATATTTTTGTGTTTGAAGAGACGATCGTCTCATGCCTACGTACCCACAAAGTGCAATGCGAGATCAAATATTTTTGATTTAATTGGAATTTTGTTGGGAAATGGAAAAGAGTGGTGATTAATGAGGGTTTATGGTAGGAAATGAACAAAGTGATGTAGAGAAATCAGAAACCAATGGATCCAGAATATTCCAATTAAATCAATGATCTAAGGGTGCTGAATTTGAATGAAATATTCAAATTTTGCACCGGTTAATCGGTTAACGCATATGGTTAACTGGTTAACCAAGCCAAAATTTGAATATTTTATTCAAATGAGGTTGCTTGGTTGTTTCGGCCCGATTCTTCTTGTACGTCGAAAAAGTAAACACATGATCCATGGAAATCCTTGAATGAATCAATTAACTTAGGAAATCCTTGATCTGATAATTTTGAATTAATTGCGGATCAACCTCGACTTTTGTCTGTGAAATTTCGCTCGAGCAGCGGGACTGCTATTTTTGGCATTCTCAATGGTTCCTCCTCCTGAAAAAAAGTTAATGAAAGAAACAAAAAATATTTTTTGGATTTTAATTAATGGTTAGTAAACATAAACAAATGAAAGCAAATAAAAAACGGTGATCCCCTGTGAGGCATAAACCTGCACCCGAGAAGGATAAATGAACCAGTGCACGATCTTGTTTGTATGCAAGATGTAGATGAGATGCGAAAAATCTTAGGGTCAAAAATTAGGGTATGACAACAGGGATATGCACCTAACCCCCCCCCCCCCTGAGCTGAAAACAATGTCTTCCACGTGGCCATTCGCATGGTGGGGCTTAGACATCCTAGGACCCTTCGTCGTCAAATCGAACCAAAATAAGTAACTGACCATTGGTGTGGATTATTTCACGAAATAGATAGAAGCAGAGGCTATGGCCAAAATAACAGTGCAAAACATACTTCAGTTTTTCAAACGAAACATCCTTTCCTAATTTGGATTCCCATAGGAAATTGTCACTGACAATGGGACACAATTCACGGACAAACATTCCAGGAATTTGTTATCCACCTAGGAACTAAACAACACCTCGCTTCTGTCGAGCACCCACAAACAAACGGGAAAGTCGAAGCAGCGAATAAGGTAATCCTACAGGGTCTAAAATAGAGGTTGGACGAAGTAAAAAAGCGTTGGGTCAAAGAGCTACACAACATGCTTCGGGCCTATCAGACTACACCACATTCCTCCACTGATGCAAGTCCAGTCACCTGATCAAGGCAAGGAAGGATGGAAGATACAACCTGGTTGCCAATGGGAAGATCATCTGAAGCATCATCCTTCCATGTCATACCAGGACAGATGTGAGAGTCCAAGCCAACTAGCATTTCGATCTTCATGCTCCTTCACCAGGTGAGGCTGCACAAGAAGCTCAACAAGATGCTGGAGTCGATGAAGTCCATCAGGTTTTAGATGATGAGGAAAGAGCTGAGCAGAGAGGCGCGAATTTTGGTAGCACCAACAGATCCACTAGACGCCGGAGAAGGAATCAACAACCCGCGTCTATGGATGACATTATGGCGGCCATCATGCAAAACCAGGAGATGCAATAAAAGAAATACCAGGAGATGTCGCAGAGGATGGATAGGATGAAGCTGACTCAGATAGAGCATGGAAGACTAATAGCAGCCAACACTGAAGCACTAGGTGACCTGACTAGAGAAGTTCATGGTATGCATGATTTCATATATCATGTAGGTGTACCAGAACACTTAGTTCGAGGCAGAGGCCAAAGACCACCACCACTGCAGGAGTTGTTTCTTTTTAGTTTTTAGTTTTATTAATTTTTAGTTTTTGTTATGTTTTTATTGTTATTTTTAGAAGTGTACCTATATCTCACAACATTGAGGACAATGTCTGAGATTGTGTGGGAGAAGGTATTAGATTTCCCATTTCATTGTACGAAACCAAATTAAATGAATCGAAGTATTTAGTTTCAAATTCTCTCCAGTTTTTTTAGCATTACCGAAAAAAAATTATTTTATTTATAATGTTTTCATTTAACATACCCTTCAAGTATATAGGTTAATGGGCACTGTTAAATAAACTGAGAAAGACTTAACAAAATTTATACAGTCTTGACACCTTGAACCCTTAGAAGCGATATCGATTTGGATACCTATTATACCAACGTCTAAGCTTTAAGTCTAAATTAGCCCCGAAGTAGTTTATTTTAGCAGTCAACATCGCCTGAAGTACAAACTACGTGGAAAGCCGATGCAAATAAGTGATTGATCGTAAAAATGCCAAAAAGGAAGAAAAAGAAAAATATCGAGATTATGCAAGCCATTGGTAAAACAATTAAGCTGCACAAAAGGCAAAGAAAAAAGACCAATGTCAGTCGGTTCAGAGGAATCTGGTTCTGAACTCGGTAGGGCGAATTACTATTCGATCCCCCGCGACTTACACTCAGTTCGATAAAGGGTTCCCGCACTTGGGTAACAGACCCCATTTGAAAAGAAGGATCAAATTCACTAACAGGCTATTTCACTATGCGCGTGAAAAGGTAAAGGGCTTAATGTGATTGCGCCAGAATGAAACCAGGTGAAATAGATATAAGAGCATCAAGTTGAGTTATAACAGCATGATTCAGACTGGTTTGTATGGGGGTTTAAGAATGTTATTCGTTTTTAGTGTCATTAGTGTATTTTTAGTGTACGAGTTAATATCGGTTATTTTAACATAAAGCCACACGACCACGTACGGATAAGTGCTATGTTTCGTGTCTGGATGTAGAGGTATCCTATTTTAAAACCATGTTTGATTGTTTGCTTGAGGACAAGCAAAGATTCAAGTCTGGGGGAATTTGATAACTCGAATTCATATCGATTATTTAATGAGATTTCCGATTATTTAATATGTTTATTTATCTGTTTTGGACGATATTACGTGTGAATTGTGTTTGTTTTGCAAACATTTGATCAAACATGTCATTTGGAGGCAAAAATGCAAAAGGAAGCTTTAAGAACAAGAAACCATGGCAAAACAGAAGGAAAACAACAGAAAAAAAATGTATTTTTGCATTTTTACTGTCAAACGATCATCTCCACTACCATACGATCGTCTCATGTTCAGACGCTTAACTTGGAGTTATGTTGATCGTCTCATTGCAAGAGTTGGCCGTCACAATCATCAAACGTTTGTCTCAATTAATTATGCAGAAACGTAAAAGCCGTAACAGACGAAACAGAAGTCAAAATTAAACGAGATTTTTTCGTTCACGCGAAGAAGTTTCCTCACCCTAGTCCATCTAGTCTATGCAACTCAGTCTCAAGCCCAATTGGAGTCCAAGCCTATTATTTCTCAACAAACCCTACCTCACTGCTTATAAATAGAGCTCTCTGCCATTACAACCAGAGAGCTTCGTTTTACGTCCAATTGCTGCCATTTTTTATTCAGTTTGAAGCTCGCTTTATTATTAAGTATTCATTCGTTTTATTTATTTTACCAAACCTTAGTGATAGTTTCCGCCATTAGGAAATTATCGCCATTTTTATTGTTTCTAGCCACTACATTATTGTATTCGTTTCAAGTTTCGAAGTTTGGTTGATCAAGGATATTGCAACCAGGTTTCTGATTTTAATGCTCGTTTATTTATTTATTATCGCATTTATTTATATTATGCATTTCATCTACTTCTACCTTTCTTTATTTAATATGTCTAGCTAAACCGTTAATCGGTATGTAATTGTGTAAACCGGGACGAATTCGATAGAATCAGGCTAAAACCTTAAATTAAGTTATAATCTGGTTTCGATTTCTTGTTTTAATTAACTTTTGTTACGAGAGTAAGAGAGCACTAAAGATTAAGATTAAGACCACGGGAGTGTGAGATCATAATTAGATAGCTGAAATCGAGCATTAGTTTTAAACACAGCGGACGCGCTTTAAATCCAATTAGAACCCTTAGGTTTCTAAAAAGTATTTATAACTTGAATTGACACAGCGAGAGCGCTCAATTGAACTTAGGAGTATAGTATTAGGCAAGACCACGGGAGTGTGAGTCGAAGACTTTTAAACCGAGAGTATCTACAGAGAGATAATTTAATAAACCTTAACAAGCCGGCCTCTATTGAATTCGGGAAGGCGAAATCAATTACGTACCGATAATTTATATCATTAATTTAATTTAATTAATTATTAATCCTTTAAAACCAAAAACATCGCTCACCTTAGCTAAACATGGCAACACCCGACAACACTAGGTTGATTATCGAGTCTCTGTGGGATCGATATCTTTTATTACTACGCTATAGACAGTGCACTTGCAGTTAGTAACCGTTAGACTCAGGAATTCGTCACCAGTAGGTAGGTTCCTTCAATTTTCATCCTTTAGTCAGTAAGGTCGAAACCTTACTTTTAACTTATCACAAGAAAACTCTTTTATTAAGCCAAAATAACCTCATTAATTGCATGCGTCGAAATTTAGGGATAACAAATTGCCCCCCCCCCCCCCCCACAAAATGTTCTTTTCGACCATCTTGATGAAAATATCATTTTTTGATATTCATCTTTTCGACGCCAACTTAGGTCAGACAAAAGCATGGTTGAAACCACTTACCCCACGTTCTAAAACTGTTGTGATTCTTCGCCCACGTGCATGACGTCATGTCATAATGGCAAAAATCCCAAAATTTCCATCAGTCGTTTCTACGGCTTTCTGATCATGAGTTTCTCCTTGAAACAATGCGCTAATGTTTTTCCATTAACTGCTTCCTCAACGCGTCAGGTCCTAAGTGCCATGTGCCCCACCACTTTACGTCTCAATTAAGTGGCTAGACTTCACAACTTCTCATTGCCTACGCCTAGAAATACCTTCTTCAGCAAACAAGGAAACTTTCCCAAACTCTTAAGAATTTATGTCCTTCTTACTAAAGTCTACTCCTTTCTTTCTAAGAACCCTAGAAAACCTCAATTTCCTTCTCCAACAATGGCGTCCTCTAAGACTAATGTTTCTTAGAAGAAGGGTCAGAAAGCCAAAACTTTCCACTTTGAACAAACTCTTCCACCCCTCAACAACATTTCTAAACCAAAAACAATAAAAAATCATCAGTTCGCACCCGAACCCTTGAACAACGAAACAATGAGCTTGTACCGATCTTAGGTAATGATTCCCTTCCTTGTAAATGCTTGTCCTTTTGTTGTATCTGGCCCTTTAGCTACTGTACAGAGCACATACGAGAAGCTGAAAGAGTTCTTTCATTGCTACCGTAAAACTCAACCTTTAGGGCATAAGCACCTCCCTAAATTTGACGACTCTTCCTCTGACCCACCTCCTCTTAATGAACTGGATTTGAAGTACCTCCATGATGGTACCAGGCTGGTCAGAGCTATCAACCAGTTTACTGAGTTTGATATGTGGTTAGCTAGGTTAGAGAAAACTAAGGTTGACCACTAGAAAAGCATAGGGATATATGATCTTTTAATGCTGACAAAGACGCATATACCCTATTGCTTGAACCTCATGGCCGCCTCTTTGTACTTCTGGGACTGCACCTATTATACCTTTCATCTTCCTTATGGGATGGTTACCCCCACTCTTTTTGACATAGCCGCTATCACATGGATTCGACCTGATGGTCATACTTATGACCCTACCATTGATACTGAAGACACTATTGGCTTCAATGCATACAAATTGACATACACCCTCTTCCTCAGGCACCATTCCAAACCAAATGAAGAGGCAGTTTCTGATAAGGAACATATTGCTTTCCTTACTTTCTGTTTGTCTAGATATGTCTTCTGCACCAAGCCTTTACAGGTGGCGAAGAAGTATATGTCCTTGGCAAACCATCTTCATAACAACAAAAAGATTTGCTTAAGTGAACTTATTCTGGCCAATCTCTATGAGTCTCTCAGTGAAGGAGTGACTCGACTGAGGTACCCATACTACAACTCTGGTACCATGATCTTAATGGTCCTCTCTGGCTCCTTCAACTTTGGATGAATGCCACCTTTGAACCTGTGCTTCCCAGAAAAGGGAAAATTGATGAGGAATCAGAGGAGATCAGGCTCAGGAGTACTGAGGGCGTTCGACTAGCCAAGCTCACTCCCAATGATGAAGGCGAAACCCTAAAAGAGGCCTTTTCTAGTTTTATGATGATGTTTTCACATCAATATGATTTTACACCGTCCATTGCTCCCTAAATGTGGTCCCAGATGGTTCACTATGGCTTTTCCCAACTCCCCCACAAGGAAACTTCATATGGACTCTGTTGGAATTTGGGAAGCCTTTTTAATTCCCATATTCTTTGTTTACATGATGAATGGCGAAAAACTCGACACAGTCCTTATTGCTTACCAACCCAATTTGGTTTCTAGGCAGTTTGGGCTGAGTCAGAGCTTCCCTAGATGCCTCGATGATAGAAAGGGTCAGGTTATTTTTTACAACAACACTTTTGATGAGGACGATGTTGCTGACATCTTCTCCAGATGGGAATCCCAGAAGGCAGTCCTGTCTTCTTTCGACCTTCGACCCAGCACACCCATCTCTTTAATGATTGGTTGCACAAGTACTACAATGAGAAATTTCTCATTGCCACTGAATTTTCTGCCCAACTTGACCTTGCTTTTGTTAATGTGCAGGAGAAGGTCAAGAAAAGTAAGTCTGCTCACATCCAAGAGATACAAGCTTTCCAAAAATACATTGAAACTGTCTATTGACCAAATGATCTTAGTCGAACCGTTCGTGAGGCTGGTGTCACTTTGAAGGATAAATTTTTACAAAAGATGGATAAGTTGAAAATCCCTCCAAACGTTCCTCGTGAGAGGCGGTATGAGGTGGCTTTTCGAATTTCGCCCCGGAAATTCCCTCGACTTCCTACTGCTGATTTTGGAGTGGCCCTTTCCCCTCCATTTCCAGACGGGTTTGTCTGTGGGGATTCAATTAAAATCCTTCGACATCAGTCCCAGCCGAAAGCTCAAAGAGTGGTTGCGACTAAGCACACGCTGGAAAATTTCAAAGGACACCTTCATATAGGGCTCAAAGACGTTCACGTCGAATCCGATATATATGAAGGTTTAAGGTCTTTATTTCCCCCTTACTGAGTAGTCAAGTATTAATTCATAACAATTATTTTTGGCATTTCCAGCAATCACCAGAAAAACCGCTACCAACAAAGGCGTGGTAACACAGACGGATAACAAAGAAGGCACTAAGGTATTTCATCATCCTTACTTTTTGTAACTTCTCAAGTGTCCACCTTCTAATGTTTGGTCTTTCTGTTAGACAACCAAAAAGCCTTCGACGTCCCCAAGAAAGGGAAAAAAGACTTCAATTGTTGTCATCGTTGTGGACGATGGTGAATCCCCTGAGGAGCTGCCCCTCAAGAGGAAGAGGAATACTGCACAATCTCATAGTGTTGTTGGCCAACCTTCATCCAAGGTGGCCAAAATTTTGAAGAAGGCACCTACTGAGGGTAGTATCGAAGCTAAACTTCCCTCTCTTGTGGAGAAACCTACTGCTGGCCCCCCTGAGAATGCCAACTCCAGTCCAGGTGGCGAAGAAAATCAGATACTTAACTTAGCATTTGATCCTTTCTTAATCTCTTTTCACAGCCTCGACTTAACTTCTCTTCTTATCAACAGACTGGTGCAGGCATTGCCCAGCAACCTTCAACTGTTACTCCTTCGCCTACAGTTCTTTTGAATAGCCAAGGTGAACCCACTTATCGCCCAACTTATGATTTTGGCTCTGATTATGGCTCTTTGGGTGAGATTAACCAACCCATAAATATGGAGCTGCCCCTCCTTCAACAGTCGAAGCCGCATAAAACTCTCTTGCTAAAACAACTACTCAGCAGTTTCACATTGATAATTTAGAGCGTAAGTACGAGAATGTTACTGGTAAGGACTTTGCTGGCCAGACAAACAGACTTACTAAGCACTGATGATTCAGAGCGTGAGTACCCGAAGATACATCTTCAAAAATTAAAGGCATTTTTAGAATTTTGTAAGATGCTAAGAAACATTAGGATATATTAAGAAATTGTCTTATTTAATTAGTTGGACATCTACTTAGATTCCTTCTCAACAAATCTGCTTTTTTTTAAATTGAACTGCAGGTATCATTCTAATTATAATGGACATCTACTTAGATTCCTTCTCAACAAATCTGCCTTTTTAAAATTGAACTGCAAGTATCATTCTAATTATAGAGCATTCTTTTAGACGATAAAATGGAACTATTTCTTATTCTACACTTAGATATATTTCAAGAAACACTTTTTTTAACTAACGTTAACACTTTTTTTTAACTAATGTTGATTTTTTCTCAGAGATACATTTTCAAAAGCACCATAAAACACATATTTTATTCATTTTTTCCTCATGAAATAATTTATTTATAAATTTAGAGGTCTGACTCAAAAACAAATACAATAACAAATACAATGTGTGTTTTATGATGTTTCCAAAGATATATCTAAAAAAAAAAAATAAACTGTGTAAAAAAAGTACACTTTTAAAATATATCTCCGAAAACGGAAATTATTTTCAGAAATGGACTAGGTGCCTGAGAAAGACTAAGTGGTGGGATAAGAAATAGTCTAAAATGAGTAACATGAGGTAAAGAAAACGTTAAAAAGGAAGGATGAGTAATAAAAAGTTGAAAAAATATTAGATGGATAGAGAAGAATCACTTTAACTCTAATCTATAAGAACGGTGAAAATATCATTACAAGTTTATATATGTTTGAAAATAAATTAATGTAAACTTGAGGATAATCAAATGTAAACACTAATTAATCTCAAGTACCACAAGAAACTATTGTTTAAACAACAACAAAAAAATAAAACCTCATAGTATTACAATACTCTTTTAACTTTGATTTATTTATAAATACTAGTTTAAAAATCTATTCAAGCTGATTCAATGTTTAGAAAACTTCACTCAAGAAATAAAATTGACAGATCCGTCCTTATCTTGGATCTTTTTTTCTCCATTCTGTTCTTCCTCGGTTTATTTCGAGTCCGTCGGTCGACAATCTAAGAAGATGAAGAAACTGTTGGTGTTCTTGCTTGTCATCATTTGCTTTGGCAGATCCATTTGTACCTTTGAGTTCTGGAACATCCTCAGATGTTTCTGCACTTGTTAGCGAATCAACAATGTCGTTCCGTTGGCATTCTCGTCTGTAGTCCAAGGTAATACTCTGCAACTCATGAGTATCGATGATTTCTTGAGGCACACTCTGTCAAAGTTTACACATCGTATCAGAAAAAGTTTATTTTTTAGATTCATTGAATAATCAAATTACTAATCTATTAAAGAGAGAATCTAACAACCTCAAGCACCCATCCGATATAGGTCACGTTGTTAACATGCTGATTCATGTCGAGATCGGCTCTTCTAGGCTGCAATATTGAAAAACAATGTGAGTAGGCCAGACTCTAAAATGTGCTGAATAGAAAAAGAAAGAAGATTCTTCGTCATACCACAAGACCGAGACTGGAACTCTGAGCAGGATCTGCCAATTTCGGAATTTTCTTTAAGCAATTACTATCTGCTTCAGGAATTGCCAACCTAAAATCACAGAAACGAGGGACAAATGTTACATCCATTCCAATAATTCATTGTCAGCAAACCGAAAAAAGGTAAAGAAAAGTACACACCTTAGCTCTCTAGGACAAAAAACCAAATACTCATCTCGAAGTTCTTCAGACATTTTTTGGAGTCGCCTTGTGTCCTGATTCATCATTAGCCATTTGCTGAAACAATTAAATGTAGACAGTCATCTCCATGAAAGAAAGTGTCTAAAACAAAAGACTGCCTCAGAAAGCACCGCATACAACACAATTTACGCATATCAAAATATAAAAACGCATCAAAAGTGATTATTAAGTGAAACGAAGCCTTGACACAGTGTTTGGAGTTGTTGCCATGTGATTAGAAGGTCGCAGTATCCAGTCATAGACTCAGTCTCTTGAATGGTAATACTAAGACTGCACAGAATACATTTCCAATAGGTCTGACCTTTCTGAACGGAGGAGGGCTTTGACACACCGGGATGCCATCTTTGAAAAGAGATTGAATCATTGAAAAGTTTGTCGGAAAGCTAAAAGTGGCCAGATATTATCTAACACAATGAAGAGATTTCCTACCGAGTGTTAACAATTGATAGCAATAGGATTATCATCATTGAACTCAAAGGTGCCATACAAGAAAAACTCAGCACCCTAACAAGTCCACAAACTACTACCACTTAAGATATTGTAGTAATTGAAGTTCGTTTTATCATAGAAATTAGTATGGTCGATGATTTTCTCAAGAAGTGTGCATAACCTTAAAGGAAACATAATATGATACAGATGAAGTAATAATACTAATCATCTAATTATTACAACGACAACAAACTTGTACCATGACCATCCTAATTTGAAAGTTAAATGTATACCTTGTTGCTCTTCCAATGACTTGATTGGTTGCATAGTCTTTAATAATAAAATCACGCCTTGTTCCAGCCCGCCCTTCCGCTTGACACCATGTCTCTATCTCAACAACATCACTCCTGTAGGAATCATGCAAGTTAGATTTTTCAAACCAGAGTCAATAAATTGAGTATTGTAAAGAACAAAACTCACCAAGCAGGGTACTTGTAGACTTCAATGTGCATGCGGGCAGTGACCCATATGAGACGCAATTTTCTCATGGTAGGGGTTGTTGCAAAACCGTCAGTTGAAAATCCAACACTCTGAGCATGATTACATCCAACCTCCTGCAGCAAAAAAGTTACCATACATCACAAAATTTAAATTTTGTTGAATACAATAGCACATATATAGAATTTGGCACAACCTGTTCCATTTCATTTCATTTTCTATAATATGCACCAAACATAAAAAAACAAAACGTATTTGTTTTGTTTTGTCGTGTTCAACATGTTTTTGTCAAGTTCTAATGAGTCATCAAGACTACCATAATCCAGAAAGGAATAGGCCTGCAATATCAGCAATACATAGCTCAATAGAGAACAGACATTTTCGATATTGACATTACTTATATCTTTATATTTATCTTATTAATTGATTAATACTCCTACTTACAAGGAAATAAAAACTTTATAGAAACAATAAAATTAAATCTATTTCTTTGTATATGGTCGTCTGTTGGCTTAAATGAATTGAAGAAAGAGTTGTGAAACTTCCGAGAAATCGGGAAAGAAGAAAGATAAAAAGCACAATTTTTTCCAATATTTCAACATCTGTGCCAAGAAATAATCTCAATACTCTTACAGTGACTATGCATATGAATCAAATTCGTATACAAAACCAGAAATAATCTCAAAGTGCCAAATAACTTTTATACATTTGGATTGGCGGAATGAGATGGAATAAAATGGAATGGTATATAATCAGATTCCATTGTTTAGATTTGTAAATAATGGATAGAGCAGAATGGAACACTGATGGAATCCATTCTATCCTATTCCATCCAATCCTTCAATTTTCATTTCCATTCCCCCAATTTGACGTGTATGCAATGGATTGAACTAACTTGTTCTATTCCATTCCATCAAATTATAAAAAATATCCAAACAATGAAAGGGAATATCTTATTCATTCCATTCCACTCCACTCCATTCTATGATGTTCTATTCTTCTCCGCTCTGGTCTAGTCCATCAATCCAAACATGGTCTTAACCATGTACACAAAAACCAAGAAAACTTCATGCTAGACATGTTCAATTTTTGCACTTTCATGAAGAAAAAAATTTAAAAATAAATTTTTTCAATTGGTAATCAAACACTGCCACAAATTGAACATGGATCAGAATTCAGAAACCCCCAGAAGCCTAAAAACCCACCCCAATCAAAATCAACAAAAAAGTCTTAAACTTTCACCTACCACTCACTGTTAATCAGATCAAAAATTCAGATCAAGAAACAAAATTCACAAATTCCAAATCAAAAAAACCAAACCTGCAAGAGATTAGCAATGGTTTCAACAGTAGCAGTCTTATTGATTCCAACTTCATAGCTCCTAACAATAAACTTCTCTTTATACGAGAATCCATCCTCAGTCAAGCTCCCAAGCCTCAACCGGTCCTCCAAACTCCCATTTTCCGGTTCAACCCGGTTCACCACCGCACCTTCCTTGGCCGACGCCACCGCATAAACCGGACACGCCTTTGTTGACCGGAATCCCGTAACTGATATCCGGGACGAAAAAAACGAAGTGGGCCGACCCATGAACCCGCATTGAGCCGTAAGCTGAACCCGGTCCACCCCATTACATGAAAGCTTCAACATTTTTTATCAATTAAAAAAATGAAAAAAAAAATCGAAATCTGGGTGTGTTTGGGTTTATGAAAAAGATTGAGAATTGAAAGAGGGTGGTGATGAATGATGAATCTCTATGGGAATGAAGAAAAACTTCAAATTTGCATTGAAGCAAAGTCCAAGGAGTGGGTTCGAAATTAACGAGGATGTTGTGTTTTTGTGTTGAGTTGTGTGTGTTTGGTTGAATTGAAATAGATAGGGATGGGAAAGGAACAGTGAAAGAAGGAAGGTAGCACGTGTTCAACACTTTTATAATTACGAATTTGCCCTTTTGGTTGTAAAATTTAAACATGTTTATGATTTTTAGTTTTTTCGTTATGATCGAGGAAGATTTATTATTAGTACTAGTATATTTTTAATGCACCTACTACCGCTCTTATAGTCAAATCAACCGAGTGTTGTTGTCTCATGAGTGTTTTTCTAAATATTTTGAAAATATAATTGACAATTTTAATTTTAATATATTGTCTATAAAAGAGAGAGGGCCTTTAGACCAAGGAAAATATAACTATGAATATCCAAGAAGCTTAAGAAATGAAGCCACCGGGGATATTCGTTAGATATGTACCATAAGGTATAACCCATTGATTCCATTAATTTTGGATCCATAAAAATATGTTTTGTGAAAGAGAAAAGATAGGTTTACACTATTTTTAACATATACACCGTATAAATATACATGAGGTATATTAATTTTATTATTTTATTCATTTATTTTATATGGATTTCTGTGCAATCAACAATTTGCTTCGAGTTTAGTATATGGTGTATGCAAAAGAAGGTGTAGGAATAGCACACCTCTTTGTGAAATGTTAGGATGACACCAAAATGCTACACCAACACCGTATCATTATACGGTTAGATATACATTTGTGTTTCTTAATTTTTTTCTCTTGGTTTTTATGTCAATATTTAAATATTTTGAAAAGGTAATGGTGTAAAATACGGTGTAAGAAAATTGAGTGTAAAGATAGCACACCTCATATGTTTTAGCTTAATTACAATTTAATCAAAGTCAAGAGTTACTTGAATCTCATGCTAAAATCTTAAATCAAGGTTTTTAAAAGGTTTGATTAGAATTAGATATATTATGAATTTATTTAGAAGGGAAAATTTTGCCCCTGCCAATCTGATTCGAATCAAAGAAATTTGTGACTCAAATCATAAACTTGGTGATTTGAATCATAGTCATCCAATTTTCTTTAAACCTAAATATGATTTGAATCGCATATTTTTTTTATTCGAATCACACATTCAAACTTGATTTAAATCACCAATAACAAACTTTTTCACTTCACTACCTTTGATCCACTTCATTCTTTCTTTAATACAAATCACATTGTTCTTTTCTTATCTATTTATGTCTTACCTCTAGCACCTATTTAAACCATTTTAGTTGTCTCTCTTAAAAAAGGATGTCATAAAAATTGTGATTTCAAAGGAGTTATTGGCAATGTAAGTCAATGACACTTGTTAATCACAAGTGGTGATCACAATTGAGAGAAACTCTTTGATAAGTCATTGAATCCTTTTGTTTTGTATACCTAGAAAGTTTATAAAAATCAAATGTTTCTTTGTCAAGAATCTTGATAGAAACCATGAAAATATTTCTTCATTCAGTAACAAACTATCTCTGAAATTCAACCTTGTGAGAAACCTCTTAGAATATTTAGAGTTTGAGAATTTTACAGTCGTGTTGTGTGAGATCTTTAGATATTATTCATCATCTTCTAAGCTTATATAAAGAAATCATTGTTATGAGTCTCAACTCTAAAGATTGAGTGAGAGGTAGATTAAGATACATTAAGGAATCTAATGTTTTTTTGTGTGAAGTTTTGTTGTTTGTATCATGATAAAATATCGTTTCTTGTTCACGTTGTTGACTGGTGTTTATCAAGCAAGAGAAGAGTTTTCTTCATGCTCCAAAGAAGACTTTGGTGGATACGAGTAAAGATTTATACATAACAAAGTTGGGAGTTGTCCTCATTTAGTGATATAATAATCATTCAGACAAGTCTTCATCAAATTCGAATAAAGGAAGCTACAGAATTGAAGCCTGAAGTAGGTCATTAGTTTTATCAAGTTTTGTGGATCAATATCATTGAAGATCTTAAATTTTTATAGTTAACATGAGGAATTGTTGTTTTAGATCCATGTTGGCTAAAGCATTGAGTTGTTAGTGTTCGATTTGACAATAATTTGTTGTACTAAAATACTTGTATCTTTAACTTTTACCACAGTGGAAGATGTTACTATTTTTGATGGTGAAAATCATCAAATAATGGAATAGGCATAGCGGGTACGAATTGTTGAACCATTATATATTTGATGTACATTCTTCTCTCCTTATCTCTTTAATTTTATACATTGTATCATGTATGTTAGGCATAAGTCATCATCAAAATGTCATCTAGAATTAGATCTTGCTTATAGTGGTTTATCATATAAATGTAGGTATACGAAGAATTTAATTTGATGAATATTCATCTCTTGAATTAGGATTGTATTGACTCAAATTTAAATTGTTTATTAAAGAAACTTTAAGTTTACTTGAGTTAATGATATTGTTTGAATTCTTGTTTCTATGATAATAAGGAAAGTTATAATATTGAATGCATTCACCATGTTTTGCTTTCACTTATTATCTTTTGCTTTCGCGTTTAACTCTGATTTTGTAAAAAAGAAATTATTTTTGAATTTATTGTTGTTTTAAAGGGAATGGTATAGTATACCCTCCCCTCCCCCCTTCTAGACCTTCTCGTATCTATATTTTCACCCAACAATTGTCTTCAGAGTTATGTTTTGACTAATTATACACAATTTCAAAGGTTGAGAATATATATTTTGATCATAAACGCTTTTTTATGAAATATTTTTCTAAGCGGATTCAGTATGTTTCATTGCATTTGAATACTTGACTCACATCATTATCTGAATAACTTAGAGTTAACTAAAGTAATTCAATACAAGTGTATCAAACAATCATTAATTTTAAGTTGAAAGTTCGTTGAAATTAAACCCATCCAAGATTGAAGTAACAAAGTTTTGAGTTATGTGCAGGTAACCACAAACATTGCATTATAGCTTAAAAGCTTGTATGATGATTATTTGAAAAGATAACAATTTCTTTCATATAGTATATATGTGTGTGAATTTTGTAGAAGATTTGTGAATGGAAGGAGAAGCATATCCTTATTGACCTACTCTTCCAAGGTCATCATGAAAGAACATGGAGATAGTTTTGTTAAATTTGGTGTGTTCATTGATTGTTCAACAAGCACCTAAGAAGTTCAAGGCATCAAGTCTTGAAGGAGCCACACCATTTTCAAAGTGTTGAATCAGTTATCCTAGATTGTCAAGACATTTATTCAAGCAATGAAGTCGTTAGTCATATGATTATTATAATGATGATGATCAAAGATATTATGAACATTTGTTGTTGAAGTTCATATGTTATATTGGAGAGGAGTGTCTGATAGTATTCTTCAAATGTACAAAGGAAATAATATCCAATTGTATATGGTTGATCATAATTCGCTTTTGTTATTTTTGTTTACATTTATTAATTATTTCGTGTGCAGTAAGTTAAAGCCTTGATCGCCAAATTGGTATGATTATTTCAATCTCCTTTTCTTTTCCTAATGTGTATCTTAACTATATGTGTGTGTACCATGATGTGTGTTTGATCTATGTCTATGTTATTGTATTCATAACATAAATAATAAGAACATATCATACATCTTGTCATTTTATTTTATTCATCTAAGTGTAACACGGTGGGAGAACTGACTTTAGTTATGTTGCGGATAGCAAGAGTCGCCGCCGACTTTTATTTTATCCAAAGGAAAGGCATAAAAGAACAGGAAAGACCTTTTAAAAGATTTTTTTGGGTCCGGGGGGTAGGTTATGTAAAGGGAAGGTGTTAGCACCCTTTACATCCATGGTTATCCATGGGCTCTTAGTTACTTAGCTCACTTTAAAATGTTTTTGAAATGTGAAGTGTGTGAATAAAAATTTTCTTAAGAGTTTCATAATGATCCATGTACGGATGCGTAAAAAACCTTTGTTTTGAAAATTGTTTGAAATGTGTGAAGTGTTTGAAATTGTTTTGAAGAGTGAGCAAGTATCTAAGAGGAACCTACCCTAAGTTTTAAGTCTTTTCGGTTCTTGAATCCTTTAAATGGTAAGACTATCCCTATTATTAAGAAATAGGTAGTCATTACCTTGGATGTGAGGGACAAGTGAAGGGTCATCTGTTATTTAGGCAACTGTGAGGTGTATAAGCAATTCGAAGGGACTTATCATCTTTTATTCGAGAGGGACAAGATCATTACGAAGGCAACATTCGAAAGGGACTTGATCTTTTATCTGTTAAGGGACTAGATGATGTGAGATGAAGGTCTTTTGCTTTATACACCCTACTTAACCTTTTTGTAATAGGCAACATGAGAGGTATCCTTATGGAAGTGAGATGGCGATCAAAGATCGACTTACGTGTGTGAGTGTACAATTTTAATATTTATCTTTAAATTAGTGAGCTAAATTAATTTTAAACATACAAATATGTTACACTCCCTATTTTTACTAACCATAGCATAAAATAAATATTTAAACATTATTACTAAATATTACATCAAAGGAACAATTACATAATAATAATAATTAAAGCAAAATAAATATAATTAGCAAAAATAATAAATAATAATAATTGGGTTAGTAGAAAAATAATAACAAAAATAATATAAAGTTAAATGGGGTTAGTAATAATATATGAAAATAAATAAAATAAACAAGAATATTAGCATAGTAATTTGTAGATGTTTAAGAATTGGCAGAATTTTTGACCAACAAGAAATGTTGAATTCAGTTCAGAATGTCCTATCAAATGTTGGGACATTATCAAACAGAGTATAAGAACTTATTTCAGGATGTCTCACCAGATGTTGGGACATTGTATAAATGAATTAAGTTCAGTTTTTCAGGATGTCCCAACAGATGTTGAGACATCTCAAACCTGCTACCAGAATTACTTAATGTCTAACTGATCAGAGATATTTAAGGAGAGTTATATGGAATTAATTATTGATGGATAAAAACAGAACAAGGCGCATCTGTAGGGAGTTTAATATTGAGGATTCAGATTAAAACAGAAGACCTAAATCACCTAGAATCTAGGAAGTAACAAACCCTAATTCAAGGTGGAAGCTGCATGCGCATTAGGGCTGGATCATTCTACAGAAAGCCCAAATTACAGACACCTATTTAATGAACAGAAACTCACAGAATTGAGGACGAATTTCAGAAGACCAAATAGGGTGTCTAGTGTTTTTAATAGCAGGTGTTTTCATTGTACCACTTTATGAGCTTTTAAGCAAAAGTGCATTTGTGACTTGATTGAAACTGTGAAGTAAGATCAAGTTGTTTTGTTTGAAGTATGACTTCAATCTCATTAAACTTGTAAACAAAATCACTGTGTGATTGAGGGGGAGTGAGTAGGGTACTCTTATCTAAGTTGTGTCTTAGGTAGAAATTGCATTGGGTAGTTATTAAGTGATAGATTAAACAGGGTGGTTTAAGTATAGAATTAATATTACTTATAGTGGATTTCCTCCTGGCTTGGTAGCCTCCAGATGTAGGTGTGGTTATACACTGAACTGGGTTAACAAACTTCTGTGTTGTTTACTTTTCTTGCTATTTAAGTTTTAGTTAAATCTGTAAAGTGTTGGGACATCTCTTAGGACATCTCATACCTGATCACAGAATTTCAATTGGCATCAGAGCAGGCACCCTGCCTGTTTATACTGGGTGAGATCTAGGGAATACAAATTCTGGAAACATGGACAGAGATATAGGGTCAGTAAATAGACCACCTATACTGGATGGATCTAATTATGACTACTGGAAGCCAAGAATGATTGCATTCTTGAGATCACTTGACAACAGGGCATGGAGAGCAGTCAACATTGGATGGGATCATCCTGTCCAAGACACCAAAGATGGATCAAAAGTGCTGAAACCTGAAGAAGAATGGAGTAAGGAGGAAGAATATTCAGCACTAGGCAACTCAAAGGCCCTAAATGCTTTATTCAATGGCATTGATAGAAACATCTTTAGACTTGTGCATCACTGTGAGCTGGCCAAAGATGTTTGGGACACTCTCAAAACAACTCATGAAGGAACATCAAAGGTAAAAATGTCAAGACTTCAACTCCTCACCACCAAGTTTGAAAACTTGAGAATGAAGGAAGATGAGTCAATTCATGAATTCTACATGAACATCTTGGATATAGCCAATACTTCTGGAGCCTTGGGAGAAAAAATGACTGATGAAAAGCTTGTAAGAAAGATTCTCAGATCTTTGCCAAAAAGATTTGACATGAAAGTCACAGCAATAGAAGAAGCTCAAGACATATGCACAATGAAAGTTGAAGAGCTCATTGGTTCCCTTCAAATATTTGAGATGGGAATGAATGACACAAATGTAAAGAAGAACAAAAGCATAGCCTTGGTGACAAATACTGATGAAGAAAAAGATGATAAATCAGAAACTGGTGAAAGCTTATCAGACAACATTGCTATGCTTGGAAGACAATTCAAAAAGATTCTCAGAGAAATGGGAGGCAAATCCAAACCCAGTAGAAGATTCACAAACTCTTCTGAGAACAAAAGATCTTATGATGCTAACAGAAGATCAAATTATGATGAAAAGACCAGTCAAGAAAAAGGAATTAAATGCCATGAATGTGAAGGATATGGACACTTCAGGAATGAATGTCCTACCTACTTAAAAAGGCAAAAGAAAGGACTCTCTGTAACCTGGTCTGATGAAGACTCAGGAGGTGATTCAGAAGAAGAATCAGCTAAGCATATCAATGCTCTAGCTGGATTATGTGAATCTGAAAGTGAATCCAGTGATGGGGAGCTTACTTTTGAAGAACTGGAGCAAGCATTCAAAGATCTATACAAAAGAAGCACTGAAATATGCAGTGAGGTTATAAAGCTAAAGAAGCAGAATGAGGCACTAGAAGATGAAAAAGCAAGTGATCAAGAAATCATTGACACCTTGAAAAGTGAAGTAAGTCTTCTCAACTCCAAATTGGAACACATGTCCAAATCTGTTAGAATGTTGAACAGCAGCTCAAATACACTGGATGTTATTCTCAACAACAATAAGCATTCAGGGGATAAAAGTGGACTGGGATTTAACAGAGTACATAAAGATGAAGCTAGCTCTAGCAAAACTACTTCAAAATCCATACAGTCAAACAAGATGTCCCAACAGATGCTTCAACATCAGGAAAAGAACACAAAGTCAAACATAATGTTCCAACAGATGTCTCAACATTCTGAAAAGAATAAAATGAAGAAGAAATATCAAAGATGGAGATGTCATCATTGTGGAAGATTTGGACATATCAAACCTCATTGCTATAAGCTGCATGGATATCCAAATCAGATGTATCAACAACCTTCTAAGCAGAAAGTAGAAGTTACCAAGAAAGTGATGCATAGACATCAAAGAAATCAGCAACCTCCTAAGCAAAAGACAGAGGTCATAAAGAAGGTATGGAGACCAAAAGCTAATCCTGATGCTGATCAAAGCTACATACCCAAGAACAAGATCAACAATCAATCTTGGAGATCCACTGATGAACAACACACAGGGCAGAGGCATCAAAAGAAATCTCAACTCAAATGGTCAAAGAAAAATGTTGCATATATAACACATACATCACTAAGAGTATCAGCTAAAGAAGACTGGTACTTTGACAGTGGATGTTCAAGACACATGACTGGATTGAAGAATCTGCTAGTAAACTTAAAGTCACATTCATCCAGGTATGTAACCTTTGGAGATGGAGCTAAAGGAGAAATCAAGGGAGTTGGAACCTTGGACTGTCAAGATGTTCCAAGACTAGATGATGTTCTGCTAGTTAAAGGTTTAACTGCTAACCTGATCAGCATAAGTCAATTATGTGATCAAGGATACAGTGTAAACTTTACCAAAACTGAATGCATAGTGACTAACAAAGAACAAGAGGTTGTCATGAAAGGAGCCAGATCTAAAGACAACTGTTACATGTGGGAACCACAAGACTTCAGTCTCACTTCAACTTGCTCTTTAGCTAAAGAAGAAGAAGTGAAACTATGGCACCAAAGACTAGGTCATCTTCATTTCAGAGGCATAAAGAAGATCATATCTATGGATGTTGTAAGAGGTATTCCTAAACTGAAGATTGATGATGGCAAAATATGTGGTGAATGTCAAATAGGCAAGCAAACCAAGATGTCCCATCCAAAGCTCCAACATCTGACAACTTCCAAAGTTTTGGAACTTTTGCATATGGATCTTATGGGACCTATGCAGGTTGAAAGCCTTGGTGGTAAGAGGTATGCCTATGTGGTGGTTGATGACTTTTCAAGATATACATGGATAAATTTCATCAAAGAAAAGTCTGATGTATTTGATGTATTCAAAGAATTATGCCAAAGAATACAAAGGGAAAAATCCAGCTGTGTGATCAGAATAAGAAGTGATCATGGAAAAGAATTTGAGAACCAAAAGTTCTTAGATTTCTGCTCTTCATAAGGAATCAATCATGAATATTCTTCACCTATCACTCCTCAACAGAATGGGATTGTTGAGAGGAAGAATAGAACTATTCAAGAATCAGCAAGAGCTATGATCCATGCTAAAAAGTTACCTTTGTACTTCTGGGCTGAAGCTATGAACACTGCTTGTTACATCCATAACAGAGTTACTTTAAGGAAAGGAACTTTGTCCACAATATATGAAGTCTGGAAGGGCAGAAAACCCACAGTTAAGTATTTTCATGTGTTTGGAAGTAACTGTTATATTCTGGCAGATAGGGAGCAAAGGAGAAAAATGGATCCTAAAAGTGATGAAGGGATTTTCCTTGGATACTCTATAAACAGCAGAGCATATAGAGTATTTAATTCTAGAACCAAGGTTATCATGGAGTCCATAAATGTGATAATTGATGATGCTCCTACAGATGTCCCAGAAGATGTTGGAACATCTGCTGATATCAAGATTGAAGCTGAAGAAAAGAATGATCATTATAACTTCACTCAAACTGATACAAGGACAGAAGAATACAGCAAACCTCCCTCCATCAGAATACAGAAGGATCATCCCAAAGATTTGATAATTGGTGATCCCAACAGAGGTGTGAGCACTAGATCAAGAGAAGTGATTTCAGGTTCCTGTTTTGTTTCTAAAATAGAACCTAAAAACATCAAGGAAGCTCTTACTGATGAATACTGGATTTGTGCTATGCAAGAGGAATTAGGTCAATTCACAAGGAATGAAGTGTGGAATCTTGTTCCTAGACCTGATGACATAAATGTGATTGGAACAAAATGGGTGTATAAGAACAAGTCAAATGAACAAGGAGTTGTTACAAAGAACAAAGCTAGACTTGTAGCTCAAGGATACACTCAAATTGAAGGAGTAGACTTTGATGAAACCTTTGCACCAGTAGCAAGGCTTGAATCAATCAGACTACTTTTGGGAATTGCTTGTATCTTAAAGTTCAAGCTATTTCAAATGGATGTGAAAAGTGCCTTTTTAAATGGTTATCTTAATGAAGAGGTATATGTAGAACAGCCTAAAGGATTTGTTGATCCAAGTTGTCCAAATCATGTATACAAACTAAAAGAAGGCACTTTATGGTCTGAAGCAAGCTCCAAGGGCATGGTATGAAAGACTGACCACATTTCTTATCAAGCAAGGGTACAGAAAAGGTGGAATTGACAAAACCCTGTTTGTTAAAGATGAAGAAGGAAATGTCATGATTGCTCAAATATATGTTGATGACATTGTCTTTGGTGGGATGTCTGACAGGATGGTCAAACATTTTGTCAAGCAGATGGAATCTGAATTTGAAATGAGCCTAGTAGGAGAGTTAACCTACTTTCTTGGTCTGCAAATAAAGCAAATGGAAGACTCAATGTTCATTTCCCAAAGCAAGTATACCAAGAACATAGTCAAGAAATTTGGAATGGAAAATGCTACTCATAAGAGAACTCCTGCCCCCACACATTTAAAGCTGACTAAAGATGAAAAGGGTGAGAATGTAGATCAAAGCTTATACAGAAGCATGATTGGAAGCTTGTTATACTTGACTGCTAGCAGACCTGACATAGCATTTGCAGTAGGTGTATGTGCAAGATATCAAGCTGATCCAAAAGTCAGTCATCTCAATCAAGTCAAGAGAATTCTTAAATATGTTAATGGTACTTGTGACTATGGCATAATGTACTTTCATGGATGTAAACCCATTCTCACTGGCTTCTGTGATGCTGATTGGGCTGGAAGTGCTGATGACAGAAAAAGTACTTCAGGAGGATGCTTCTTTCTAGGAAACAATTTGATTTCTTGGTTCAGTAAGAAACAAAATTGTGTATCCTTATCTACAGCTGAAGCTGAATATATAGCAGCTGGAAGCAGTTGTTCTCAGTTGGTTTGGATGAAGCAAATGCTCACTGAGTACAATGTCCCACAGGATGTCATGACATTGTACTGTGACAACTTAAGTGCAATCAACATATCAAAGAATCCTATCCAACATAGCAGGACCAAGCATATTGATATCAGACATCATTTCATCAGAGATCTTGTAGAAGAAAAAGTGATTTCATTGGAACATGTAACTACAAATCTACAGTTAGCTGATATCTTTACAAAAGCATTGGATGCTACACAATTTGAGAACTTAAGGGGCAAACTGGGAATCTGTTTATGTGAGATTTAGCAGTTAATGAAATGTGCCAACATGTCATATGACATTGTATGGCATAAGTTCCAGATGGCAATACCAGTCTGGTCAAGAACCTTGGGTATTCCATTCCTAATAATTTGCAATGTAACGGCTACTTATTTAGTAACAGCTTATAATCAGCTATCAAGATTCTCATCATACTATCAAAAGCGAATCACATTAACTAGCTGTTCTTCAGAAATCATCAACCCTAAAGCTCTTCATCCATCTTCCTTGACAATGTCTCAAAACCCTAGCACTCCTGAAGAAGTTCTCAACAAAGAAGATGTAGTTCATGCAACTTCCATCTCTGTGGTACCAATGAAATCAACCCCATTGGACGAACTCAGAGGAAGTGCTTCTCATGCTAAAAAGCCAAGAACTCCAAAAAGAGCTAAAGATCAAGTCTGCAGCAAAACCAAAGGCATTCCTTCTCCAGCAAACATGCCTCCAAAATCTTCTGACTATGTGGATGCTTCCATCAAGGAGATAGTCAACAAGATTCTTTTTGAACAGAGAGTGGTTAGTGGGATTTTTATTCCTCTGAACACCATGCCTGCCCCTCAAGAAGAACAAGCTCAAGCTGCAGAGGACACTCCTGCTCAACAGGATGTCCCAATAGATGTTGGAACATCTGAGGATGAGAAAAAGACCTCATCTGATGATGATATTGAACAAACTGAGGACCATAAAAAGGCCTCAAATGAAAGTGATGAAGAAAACTCTGAGGATCAGACCAAAGCCTCAACTGAAGATCATATCTCTGCTGATCAACCAGCTGAAGAGGAGACTGCTCAATCTCCTCCTGTGGTGAACCTGGAGCAGGATTCTGATACAGAGATCATAGCCTCTGTTAGACCTAGCATAGCCAAAAGGCTCAGGTCCAGGAAAGGAAAGTTGCAAGCAGAACCTGAAATTCCTGAGAAGAAGAAAGCTACCCCAAAGAAAGACAAAGCTAAAGCTGCCTTTGGTCCAACAAAACAATGGAGTAAAGTCCAAACCCAGAAGAGGAAAGTTGTCACTCCTCCAGACTCAGATGTTGAATCAGATGTCCCAACATCTCCTCCAAAGAAGAAACCAGCACCATCTAGGGCTTCAACTGCTGTTCCAGAAGCTCCCTTGGACAACATCTCATTCCATCATGTTTCAAGTGTAAACAGATGGAAGTTTGTGTACCAAAGAAGGGTAGCCCTTGAAAGAGAGCTAAGCAGTAATGCACTTGAGTGCACTGAACTGATTGATCTCATCTCTGCTGCAGGCCTCTTCAAAACAGTCTCAAATCTCTCTCCCTGCTATGAACTTCTTGTCAAAGAATTCATTGTTAATCTTCAGGAGGATTGTGCCAATGGTAAGTCCTCTGAATTTAGAAAAGTCTTTGTTAGAGGTAGGTGTGTAGAGTTCTCTCCTCAGATCATCAACCAATACCTTGGAAGAGAAACAGATGGACCAAATGAGCTAGGAAAGACTGATAACCAAGTCTGCAAGGTTATCACTGCAAACCAGGTCAAGGCATGGCCAGTTAAAGGTAAGCTCTCAGTGAGCATGCTGACTAGAAAATATGCCATGCTGAACAGGATTGGTACAGCAAACTGGGTGCCTACAAATCACACATCTTCAATATCCACTGGCTTGGGCAGGTTTATCTATGTTGTGGGAACTCAGACTAAGCTGGATTATGGTGCTTACATTTTTGATCAGACCTTGAAGCATGCCATCTCTTCTGCAACAAAGCTGCCAATAGCTTTTCCCTCCTTGCTGTGTGGTATAATACTAAGTCAATACCCTGGGATTCTCACTGAGAAGGACACAGTCTGCAAGAGAGAAAGCCCCCTGGCATTTCACTACAAACTGTTCCTCAGTCATCATGCAGCAGATGTTGAAGCACCCTCTGGGACATCTGCAGGTCCTTCAACTGCTAAGACTCCAATCTCCAAGACTGCATTAATTGCTGAACTAAAGAGCACTTACAAAGAACTTGAAGCAAGAAAGCAGAAGCTTGAGGAGATCATCCAAAGGCTGGAGAGTGAAGGTGATCAGAAAGCTGCCTCTGATGAAGAAACTGAAGATGATGAAGAAACTGAAAGTGAGGAGTCTGAGTGATCATTGTATGTGAGGAAAATGTATGACAGCTGCATTGTAATTTAGATTTAGTCTCTTTGGCCCCAAAATTTGTGTCTAACAAGGGGGAGAACAACACCAACAACAATGTGTAATGCTGTTTGATTATGAATGAAAAATCTGTTTGCTTCTGATCTGAATAAGTGTTTTTTTTTTGTTGCAACAAGACTGAATACATATATGTTTGAGGGGGAGTAATCTCAAATATGATTCAACAGAAAAGTAATGCTATACTCTGATAAAAGATCTTCTGCTGCACTCTGAAAAATCAGAAAAGAATGTTAGCCAAAAATTAGCCAAAGGGGGAGTTTGTAGATGTTTAAGAATTGGCAGAATTTTTGACCAACAAGAAATGTTGAATTCAGTTCAGAATGTCCTATCAAATGTTAGGACATTATCAAACAGAGTATAAGAACTTATTTCAGGATGTCTCACCAAATGTTGGGACATTGTATAAATGAATTAAGTTCAGTTTTTCAGGATGTCCCAACAGATGTTGAGACATCTCAAACCTGCTACCAGAATTACTTAATGTCTAACTGATCAGAGATATTTAAGGAGAGTTATCTGGAATTAATTATTGATGGATAAAAACAGAACAAGGCGCATCTGTAGGGAGTTTAATATTGAGGATTCAGATTAAAACAGAAGACCTAAATCACCTAGAATCTAGGAAGTAACAAACCCTAATTCAAGGTGGAAGCTGCATGTGCATTAGGGCTGGATCATTCTACAGAAAGCCCAAATTACAGACACCTATTTAATGAACAGAAACTCACAGAATTGAGGACGAATTTCAGAAGACCAAATAGGGTGTCTAGTGTTTTTAATAGCAGGTGTTTTCATTGTACCACTTTATGAGCTTTTAAGCAAAAGTGCATTTGTGACTTGATTGAAACTGTGAAGTAAGATCAAGCTGTTTTGTTTGAAGTATGACTTCAATCTCATTAAACTTGTAAACAAAATCACTGTGTGATTGAGGGGGAGTGAGTAGGGTACTCTTATCTAAGTTGTGTCTTAGGTAGAAATTGCATTGGGTAGTATTAAGTGATAGATTAAACAGGGTGGTTTAAGTCTAGAATTAATATTACTTATAGTGGATTTCCTCCTAGCTTGGTAGCCTCCAGATGTAGGTGTGGTTATACACTGAACTGGGTTAACAAACTTCTGTGTTGTTTACTTTTCTTGCTATTTAAGTTTTGGTTAAATCTGTCAAGTGTTGGGACATCTCTTAGGACATCTCATACCTGATCACAGAATTTCATAATTAAAATTCAATTTTTTTTTATATAAACAATTATTATTTTAAGATTAAGAAAATATAAACAATTATATACTAATTATTATAAAATTTTAAATTATGCAAATTATAAAAATTAAGTTAATTATAAACATGTTATGAAAATAAATTATAATTATAAAATTAATTAACAAGTTTTAATTATTTTTAAACATATACTAAAAATTATTTACATACAAAAATTAAATTACAAATAATTTATGTCATATTATTATATTAACAAAATTAAATTAAGAATTTTAATTTTAAGCATATTTATATACAAGATTTAAATTATAAACAAATTATATAATATATACACATGATTAAGGTTTATAAATAATAAATTAAAGATTATAATAAAAATTAAATTTTAAATAGAAGAAAATTTAGGGTTATGAATTTTAGAAAAAAAATAAAATTAGGGTTAACTTAATCATTTACAAATAAGAACTATTTTCAAATTATAATATACATAATAAAATAAACTAACATTTATATGATAACTAAAGTTTATAAAAAAAAGTTATTAGAATTAATCAAAATGAATTAGGGTTTATGAAAATTTTAGAACTAAGAAGATTAGGTTTATAATTTAATTATCAACTAATTTTAATTAAGAAAACAAATAATAATAATAATAATTAAAACAAAGAATAAAAGGAGAGAAAGAAAAAAAGGGGAGGCCTGGTTTTGAACCCAGGACCTCCCTGTTACCAGTAATGAGACCCACCACTGGGCTGCGTGCTGCTTCTGAGTAAAGGGAGGAGTTCAAGATTATATATTAAAAACCTACAAAATATGAAAGAAATAATTGATTAAAAGGTAAAAACCTGGGAATCGAACCCAGGTTTCAAGCATCACCAGCGCGCCTCACAACCACCAAGCCAGACATGATTATTTGAAATTATAATGAAACATAATTGTAAAAATATTAAAAACAAATTTTGAAATTACAGATGGCGCCAAAAGCCATCGTCTTCTACCTCCAGCCCTATGAAATTTCCTGCGAAATTTCATAGGAATTTTGCTACGAATTTTTGCGCAGGAAATCCTATGCCCTTGCCAACCTGCAATACAAGCAAAATTCATCCAAATTGATTATTTTAATGGATTACCCAGGTCTTAGTCAACTTAATTTTGTCAATTAACACCATTTATATGGCTTAGATCGTAAAACCCTAAAACGGATTCTAAAACCCTAACTATGGTGAAATCCAGTTGCGGCCATGAAACTTAAAACAAACCATATAGATTCCTTCTATGCTTCAAAACAAACAAGAATTGATAATTAGTTTTGAGTTTTATCAAGCAAACATATGAAAACGACAAATCAAAACAAATGAAGAAAAACTCAATCGGTTAGCATGATATGGCATGGTTTTGATGCAATAGAAGGTTGGCTTCGACTCAAGGATGTCCAGGGAACCTCTTGGTGTCCTTAAAATACCTTATAACCTTTTGCAATTTGAAATCCGAAAATTGAATTTGTATGTGATTTTTGAAGCTTTGAGACAATGTGAGAGGCTGCAATTTTTCGTCCCCTTGCTTGTGTTCTCTTTGTCTATATATAATGAATCAAATTAGGTCAAAATACTTGTGGGTTATATGGGCTTTTTCAGTATCTTGATGATGAAGAAACCTCCTTCCAAATATTGAAAAATATCTTATCTAACATTGCCAAAACAAGCTAGCACGAAATTGGATTGTATCAATCAGCTTTGAATGGTTATTAAAACTTTCTAGAAGAAGAATCACATTCAAATATTGAGTTTTCATATTTTATTTAGATTTAATTTGATTTTTAATGAATAAAATCAAAATAAATAATAAATAAATAATAAAAAATCAGAACTTTGTTGCTTTGGGTCGTGCTTGAGGTACTTGTATGGATTGGATCATCACATGACAAACCCATTTGGAAAAATTTGGTTTTAAACCTCCATTTTCTTCATAAACCAACCAAAAATTTCCCAACTTTGCAAGGGCACACATCCTTCAATTTTAATGCTATGAGGGTGTTCTTGGACATTTTGGAAAGCTTGAAGGGTCCTCTAACAAACCACATTGGTTTCATGTCCATATCATTTACCATTCTCAAGTCATGCCCTTTTGAAGTTGTTGACTTTTTGTTGACTTTTAAAAGGACCTATAATGTCTTAGCTTATACCTTCCAAATGAAGCATTTTTGGGCTTGGCTTGTGAGACACAAAGTTGTAGAGAATTCAATTTCCTTCAAAATGAGATTTGGATGGAAAATTGGTGATGAAGCATGTGAAAGTTATGGCTGGTCAAAGTTCAGTTGACTTTTCCTGAGGAAACCCTAATTTAGAAACCTCTGATTCTTGATGATCTGAAATGTTCTTGATGAATCATGATCAACCCTTGATAAAATGATGAATTTTACTTCATATACTTGATGTTGACAAAAAATCATGAAGTTTGACTTTGGTTTGACCACAGTTGACCTCAATTTGACTTTTTAACTACTTTGACTGATTTTGACTTATCTGATCATCTGACTGAGCAAACCTTTGAGAAAAGTCTTGAAACTTGTCATGGGGATTCTTAGACATATATAAGATGTTATGAATCTCACTTGAAGTCTTGGAAGTCCATTTAGCCTGATTAAAGTCAAAACCCTAGTTTTGGATGCACTGCTTAGGAGAATGCATTATCTGAGGGAATTGTCAAATCTTCTGACTATTTGTGAACTTTGTGAACCTTGTGAACCATCATAAGATGTCTTGTGAACCTTGTGAACCTTATGAAAGGTCTTGTGAACCTTGTGAACCTCATAAAGTGTCTTGTGAACCTTGTGAACCTCATAAAGTGTCTTGTAGACTTCATGAACCTCATGAAAGGTCTTGTAAGTATTGTGAACCTTGTGAACCTCATAAAGTGTCTTGTAAACTTCATGAACCTCATGAAAGGTCTTGTGAACCTTGTGAACCTTTTAGTACACAAAGCCTTGTATTGTGAGGGCAAATTTTGGGGTGCAACAGCTGCCCCTGTTCAATTTTCTGAAACCTGAGGGGTTAGATTGGTATATTTGCCAGTCGTGACCTGGAAGGTTGAAGGGGATTGAACACAAAAGCCCAAAAATTTGCACTCACCAGTGCGAAAAGTGATACTAATGACTAGTTGAATATGCTTGAGTGGGCTTAAAGATGCCACTTGGAGAAAAGTTTTTCAAATACATTTCTTGGAGGATAAAGCAGTCCAAAATATGAAGATATAATGATAGCTTTCAGGAGGATAAACAACGTCCTGAGGTGGTGGTGATAGCTTTCAAGAAGATAAACAACGTCCCGAGGTAGTAGTATGCTTTCAGAAGGATAAACAACATTCTGAGGAAATGATATGCTTTCAGGAGGATAAATAACGTCCCGGGGTAGTAGTATGCTTTCAGAAGGATAAACAACATCCCGAGGTAGTAGTATGCTTTCAGAAGGATAAACAACATTCTGAGGAAATGATATGCTTTCAGGAGGATAAACAACGTCCTGAGGTGATAGTATGCTTTCAGAAGGATAAACAACATTCTGAGGAAATGATATGCTTTCAGGAGGATAAACAACGTCCTGAGGTAATGGTGATAGCTTTCAGGAGGATAAACAACATCCTGAGGTGATAATATGCTTTCAGAAAGATAAACAACGTTATGAGGTATACGTATAACTTTTGGGAGGATAAACAACAGCCCAATAGTCATGATATGCTTTCAGGAGGATAAACAACGTCCTGAGGTAATGAGATAACCTTTAGGAAGATAAACAACGGCCCAAGGTCATGATATGCTTTCAGGAGGATAAACAACGTCCCGAGGTAGTAGTATGCTTTCAGAAGGATAAACAACATTATGAGGAAATGATATGCTTTCAGGAGGATAAACAACGTCCTGAGGTGATAGTATGCTTTCAGAAGGATAAACAACATTCTGAGGTAATGATATGCTTTCAGAAGGATAAACAACGTTCTGAGGTGATGATATGCTTTCAGGAGGATAAACAACGTCCTGAGGTGATGAGGTAACCTTTGGGAAGATAAACAACGGCCCAAGGGCATGATATGCTTTCAGGAGGATAAACAACGTCCTGAGGTGATGATATGCTTTCAGGAGGATAAACAACGTCCTGAGGTAGTGGTATGCTTTCAGAAGGATAAACAACGTTCTGAGGAAATGGTATGCTTTCAAGAGGATAAACAACGTCCTGAGGAAATGATAACTTTTGGGAAGATAAACAACGACCCAATAGTCACAATTTGTTGATGAAATTTGTCTGCTGGAGAATTAACCTGAAAACAAGGTAGCATTCTGTATGATAATATTAGTTTATGCATTATGTATGTATGTATAATATGATGCACTTAAATAATGTATTATGTATTTGTATGTTATGATGTAAATGATGTATGTATGCATCATGCAGCCTGAAGCGTCTGGATATCTTCGTATAACAACTGCTGGCCAGGGAAAATAAATCCCGATTTGTTGCTAGAGAATATGACGAACTCGTTCCCGTCTTGTCAGATAATATAGTATATATAACCTCCCGTCTTCGTTCGATAGTAGAGTATACATAACCTCCCGTCTTCGTCCGTCGTACTCCTATTGGAAGAATACATTCCCGATTATCCGTATGAGGATAAAAGAGATGGATATAAATTCCAGGGGAGATGTAACTCAAAGTTCTTATGAAGATGGATTTGCCCTACTGGGGGACTTGTAGTTGTCTTGTGGGAACGAACCGGCGAAGCTTCGTTGAAATCCTTCCTTCGTTCGTCCTTAGTAAATACTATTACTGCATTTTCATGCATTTCTGGTAAACATCAATCATATTAAGCATTTATGCATTTCTGGTAAACATCAATCATATTCAAAAGCATAATACATTCAAACACAACCAATGGACGTTTTTGCTAGGGTAAAAGTAAATCTGGACTCAGAGGGAAAAGTAAAGCTGAATTTGAAAGCACAATTGTTTCAACTTCGAGAGTGTACAACCAATTGGATCTATAGCTCCTGAAATTCTTAACTTTCCTGAATACCTTCCCAGAAATCCTCATAGCTGGATCTGAAGACATGATACTGACACCATCTGATACTACTGGCATAGACAATTAATTTCCATCATGGTTTCAGCTGAGAATCCAATATCAAGGTAATACAATGAGAGGAATGTGTCTTCAAATTGTGATGGACCATATACGCTCCAGGTATTAGATTTGAAGAGAAAGCATTGCCCCTTGGTTGAGGATGAATTATCCCATAATGGAAGTATCTGAATGGAGCTACCTCAAACAGAATGCCCCACAATAATATGCTCCTGACATCATGAACTTCGTAATGTTACCCTTGGTAATTCAAATACATGAGGAAAGTTGTCCCTGGCTATTAAGCACTGTTGAATCTGGACCTGATTGCCCCAAATGAATTGAACAGTAAGTTGGTATGCCCCTTGACTGGGAAACAGTGACTATGCCCCTTTGTATACATGGACTTTGATCCAGGAAGCAACTTTGTTCATCGGAAGGACTTTGGTTCATTGAACATTCCTCCTATAAGTTTCTCCATTTGTCAAACACTCAGGTATATGCAAACAAATGTATTCAAAAATGCAATGCTTATGTCTGTCTTGAAGTTTTTTGGAAAATAATTATTTTTAAATTTTTTATTTTATTTTAAGAAAACTGTGATATTAACTCAAGTTTTATAATAAGCCCTAAAGGAGTCAGGATACCTTTTTGTAACAGTACACTTTCAAACTAACCATGCTTCAGTTAGGACTTTTAAAGGGTTATAACGTGGCCTGGTTCATGGTTTAAGAAACAAAGGATAAAGGCTCAAATTTTATTTGTACCCAACCCAATCTCCATGATGTTCTTCAGTCCTATGCTCAATTAACTTATGCATTGAGGTTCCAAAGAGTTTGGAATTGTAGCACTGACATTTGTGATGGTTCAGAAACCCAAAATTTATTTGAACATTCAGTCATCTTTCTTTGTTGAGGATTCATAGTGACCTCTTTTTTTTTTTGACTTTATTATCCCTTCTTTTTGCCTGAACTGCTTATTTCAAGGTTACAGTCAGCGGGATGTCCTAATGTTTTACTAAGTCTCCTTCATAGGTTTTGACTTAGCAAGACTGTTCTTTTGCTGGATATTGACTGTCAGGTTTCATGATTACAGAGAACCATCATTAGTTGTGTACAACACAAATAATTGGCATATTTGAGTTAACCGAGTAACTACCCTGCCCCGGGTTATGAATAAGGGTTTTGATTTGTGCGAGAATAAAAACTCTTACTTCATAGGCTCAAAAGGGTTGACTAGGGATTAACTTCCTTATATCTCCACTGTTTAGGAATTGAAACAATGCCTGTACATCGTCAGCATAGTCTGTTCAAAAGCATACTGCCTAATATTATGGTATTGTTTTCGTCATCCTCCCTCTACAGGATTATAGCTTTATCAGGAGTTAAATATCACAAAATAAAAATATGAAGCATAGTTCAAAATATAGTGAAACGAATGGATTAATTCAAGACAGACATATGCAATGCATTAATGAAAACAAAAGTTTAACATAATAGTAAGTGTTTAAACAAAACAAAAGAAATTACAAATGAAAGTTCAAATGTTGTCCCATCCAGTTGGCTGAATGTCTTCAATTGCAATCTGTGAACTTTGAGGAGCAGTATACTTCACCATGAAATCAAATTTACCACTTGGATGTCCCAAGGTGCCCCATATCTCAACAGGAACAGGTAGGCTTTCTTTCTTGCAACCTTGGGCAACTTGTCTTGCAGCTTTGGTGTTTGATGGACGATAGTAGAACTCAATTTGACCCTCTGGAGTAACCTCTAGGATTCCTTCGTCAATCAGGTCTTGAATCTTTTTCTTCAATGTCCAACAACTATTAGTATCATGTCCAGGACTGTCGGAGTGATACCCACACCTTGCCTTGGGATTATAGCGAGGAGAGGAAGTTTTAGGATTTTGAGGAGGATTTTTCAAAGAAATTAGTTTCATCTCCAACAAGCATTGCAAAACTTGTGACATTGGAGTGCTGAACTTGATAAACTGCCTTCTATATTTCTTGTGTTGAGGTGGATTAGCCTTATCAGGTTTTTCTTCTTCAACTGAAGAACAATCAATGGCAACCTGTTTCTTACCTTCTTTTATCCTCATCTTCCTTTCAACCAAATCAGCTTGCTTTAACGGAGGTCGACTGACAATTAGATTCCTGAATCCACTACTTTGAAGTTTGTGAACCAAGGTTCTTAGCTCTTCTTTCCCCTGAGCTAAACTTTGAATAAGAGCCACCTGGTCATTCATCTGGATCCTCATTTCTGTCATCTTAGCTAGCAGTTGTTCCAACTGATTATCCTTATTGTCCTCAGGATTCTTCTTCTTAGCCAGCAGTGTCTTCAATTCATCCTGCCCCTTGGACAAGTTCAGAATCAACTCTTGGAATCGGGCATTCTGAGCCTGGAGATCTTTAACTGTTTGTTCAAGACCCATTGCTGAAATAAACAGCGAGAAGATAAGAAACCTGTGTCGCTCCCGGGATTTTCATCCTAGTACAAACACGAAAGTGGCGCGGAAAAGGTAGAGTCGCCAGCCAGACATTTTTATCCCGAATGAATGGGAAAGGTAATGTTGCACAAACCTGAGGAAGAAGGAAAAGACAAGGTCCTGCGAACCAAAGATCTAAGTTCGGGAGTCGGTTACGCCCTGGGAAGGTATTAGCACCCCAGACCGTCCGCCGTACCCGACGGGATCCACGCTTGCTTGTTTGTTTCAAAGGGTGAGAAATAAAGATGCTGCTGAACAAAACCGCTAACTGGAAGAAAGGGAATGGAAAATGAGAAATGAACTGAAATAAGAAAATGAGAATAAAAGGGGAAATGTAGGGAAAATAAAGAATGTGCTCGAGCGGGCCCTACCCCGCTGCCTACGTACCTCACTGGGATAATGAGGATCAGAGTCGACGTAGTTCGCCTAACCTAGGCGGGAACTATTTGTTTGTGTTTTTTATGCTGGAACTGCGTATGTCTATGCTCAGGTGTTGCAGGCTCGTCTGGTACGAGTGCGTTTACCATCTTGCATGCGAGACAAGTCGTCGCGAGTTCGCGTTGTGAGTGAATGAGATGAGAAGAGAAGTTCCCGCAGGATAGTCGCTTATTATTTGTTTTTTGTCTTTTATGAGTTTTGTATGAATTTGGCACAAGGAAGTGAATTCAAACTCTTTTCCATGGAATGTGTACTTGCTACTACATTCCAAGATGGAATAATAGAACAAGCACATCCAGCAAGGAGAATTTATCCAAGACTGGTTTCCTAGGGTTAGGGCTTAAGTTCACTGGCTTGTTGAACTTTTATTAAGTGTTTTTGTTGCTTCTGTGAAGAAGTATTTTTTTAAGCTTTCTTTGTGAACAATTCCTTGATGAGACTTGTGCATCATGATAGACAAGCTTACACCACTCCAAGATGGAATGAATGCAAGTGTTTCATGGAATAAGGCTATACACAAGGAACCATTTCCTTTATTTATTAAGTATTTTTTTTGGATTTTTGTTTGAAGATAAGAAGAGAATGACTCAAATTACAAAAAGGCAAAATCTAAAGGACTAAGACTCAATCCTAATTTTGTTATGTATTTACAAGGTGATCCTAATGGTTAGTGAGGTTTTCTACTCCTAATGGAAATAAAACTTATTAGAATTCAACTTACTTCTTAATGAAGTTAAGTTGATTCTAAGAACAAATGGGAATCCTATACAAGTTGTAACAATAAAAATAAAGCAAAACAAATGAACTTGAATTATAAGAAACAAAATTCTAAAAAATGCCTTAAAGGCATAAATAATAAATAATCTTATTTATTTATTCTATTTTTATGGAATTTGATTTTATACTAAGTTCTAAATCTAGGTCAAACTTAATATTCATCCTAAAACAAATTAAACTAAACCTAAGTCTAATGTTAGATTCTATGACTAAAATTAATCTAGACTATTGTTATTATTTTTATTGTATTGAACTATATCTTCTTTTAATGGCCTAATCTAATGGAATTATGTATAACTAAGCCAAAATTAATATTCTAAAAAAAAAATACTAAATCTTCTAGAAAAATTGTGAAAATTAAATCATATGATCCTAACACTATCTAAAATAGTATACTAAGGGGGATTCTAAAAATACTTATTTTTTCTATGCCTAAACATTATTTATTTTCAGCTAGGAATTAACTATTATTTCCTAAGGATTTTATTACCAAAACCTAAGATAAAAATTCCTAAAAATTTCATAAAATATATCCTAAGCAATATTAGGGGTCTTTTAATTATAGAAAAAAGAATGGCTCAAAAAGATTAATGGAAGTTATTTAAATAAAATAAACAAAATTCTGCACAATTAAGGAAACATTCAATAAAGCTAAATAAAAGAATAATTCAGAATTAATCCAAAAATAAATAAATTTCAGGAAATAAAAATATCCTAAATTTCTAAAATCAATTATTTAATCTACTTGATTTTTTTTGGGAATTTTCTAATCTTTTTTCCTATTTTTAATGAATTATTTCTAATTTAATGTTAACTTAAAATTAAATATCTAAAGAAATAAAACAGGGGGTGCTTTATTACTACTTTAGGTTCCTTTTTCTCTACTGGGCCTAACAATAGGGTGCAGATAGCAGAACCATCTAAGCCCATATGGAATTTGCATTAAAATTAATGATCCTTATTATACTACTATTAACATTAAGACTAAATTAATCTTACTATAAAATTATTTCTAAAATCTGAAATTAAGAAAGTGAATTAAACTCACCTAAACTAATATTTTGTAAAAAAAAAGAAAAGTCTTAATTTAAGAAAATACTAAGCTAATCTTAAAAATAATTCTCTCTAAAAACCTTAATTTAAAGAAAAAAGAAAAAAAACTAAAGTTTTATTATGTCAATTTAATATTCTAAATTAACTTATTAAGCTATTTTTCTAAAATCTTAATTAAAAGAATAATCTAAACTAACTTATTAAATTAATATTCTCCTAAAAAATCTTAATTTAAGAAGTAGGAATTAAACTAAGCTTATGGTAATTTATCTTCTAAAACTCTTAATTTGAGAAAAATGAAATAATACTAAACTTAAATTTAATATTTTCAAAAAAAACTTAATTTAAATTTCTACTAAACTAAACTTATGATTATGTTTCTTAATATTTTAATTAAACTTATCAAAAAATTATCCTAAAAACTTAATTTAGAATTAAACTTATGAAGATATTTTTCTAAAAGAAACTTAATTTAAACAAAATCTTAAATTAAACTATTTCTATAATCTTTTCTAAAAAAGACTTAAATTAAACTATTAATTTTTCCTAAAAAATCTTAAATTAAACTATTGAAACAACTAAATCCTATTATAATTATCTAGTAAAATTGATAAATGAATCAAATTATAAAACTGTTAAATAAATTAAGTCTTTTATCTAAAAAGAAAATGAATTAATTAATAATCTAAACTAACTATAGTTATCAGAAAATTTAATTAAAATTTGAATTAACAATAAATTAAACTAATCCATGATAATAATTTTTCTTATAATCTGCATTAAAACTACAGTTTTATTAGAAAAATTAATTTACAACTTAATCTAAGAATGAATTAGCTGATAATCCTAAAAAACTTAACTTAAAAAATTAATCTAAAACATAATTACAACAATTCAAAATAAAAATAACAAAAACAAACAGAAATTGGAGAAGGAACCCTAGTTCCTCTTCTCCCTCTCCCAGCGCCGCATAACAAACCCTTCTCTCCCTTCTTCTCCATCGCCGCTGCCATCACCATCGCCAACTTCTCCTTCTTCTTCTAGCCTTCTTCCTCCCTTCGTCTTCTTCTTTCTCTCTCCCCCTAATCGCCGCTGTTATCACCATCACCACCTCCTTCCTTCTCCACTTCGAACCCGTCATCTACTTCCCCCAACACCTCCGTCGAATCCGCCGTCAACCTAACAGCAGCAACCTAATAAAAACCCAGAAACTAAATGAACCCTAACAAACCGGCCCTAGGTCCTCTCCTTCGTCCCTTCAATTCATACAAAACCCTAAAGACCTCAATCTGATTTCTCTTCGCCGCCGGCATTAAACCTAACCTAACCGGCCTCAATCCGAAATCGAACCTCAAACGAAACGAGGAAAACGCAAGCCATGCTCGAAATCGCAACAAGAAATTATATCCTAAAATCCAATTCGTACCTGGAAGTGACGAAACTCCAACGGATGTTACAAACGCTTGAGAACTCCGCGATGCTTCAGGTAAGCTTCTTGATTTCAAACTCCTCTTAATCCTGTTTCAATTCACTCTGAGTTCGCTTCTTCGTGATGTCGACGAGGTGATTCTTGCTGTCTTCAATGATGATGCAGGCTTTGGTTAAAGATTGATGAAGATGACAACGGCGATACAAGAATTCAATCACTGCTAAGTACAATCAATGAAGACAGAATGACGAATACGTAGCTCTGATGATGGAGGTATGCCCTTGGATCTTCACCGATTCGATGAGTGTGCGTTACCTCTGACTGCATCCTTGCTATCGCTTACTGCGTATTATCCTTCTTAGAATTTGCGAATCTAATACCAATATCTCTGTGATTGTTTTCCCATGCTTTTTGTAGATTGGCTCAGAGGGTACAGCATCAAGGATTGATGCAGAGCTGATAGAATTTGGTGAAGAGTTTGGACAGGTTTGAGAAGAGAGAAGAGAAGAATGGTGAGAGAAAGAAATGATGGAAGGGATTGAAAGTTGTGGAAGCCGCTGAAAGTGAGTGATGCTTCTGATTTATAGCTGCATGAGGATGATTCTGATGATTCTGGAAGCTTCTCATGTGAAGCTTCTAGATGGATTCAGTTGTAAGTTTGTTAGTTTCTTGCAACTGACTTCATAACTGGATTTTGTAACTGAATTTCTCTTTGTCTTTTTTCCTTTTCAATCCATTTTAGATTTTGGTTAATTGTTTAATAATTAGGATAGTAACTGATCCCCTTCTTTTTTTTCTTCCTACTGAAAAATTGCTTTTGTATGCAGGTCTTGCTTAAATATGAGAGGCTCTGATGTTGCATCGATGATGGCTGAATGCTTGAGAAGGTCTTTGAAGCTGCGTATTGTTGACGAAGACGTGATTGTCTTGGTAAGTTCAGTCCTGTTGTTCTTCTTCCTGCACAATGTCGTTCCCATTCTACAAGTTCCCTTTGACTTTGAGCTCTTGTCATATTCTTGTGTCTTAGCTTCTCCCAGCTTCTCCCACTTCTGTGTTCTTTTAATTGTGCCTGAACTATTGTTGATTACTGAGGGTAAATCTCGTGTTATTGTCGTGATCATGTGGGATACTAATGAATGCAGGTTGTGGAATTGAATGAAGTCCTTCGTGTCGACATTGAATATTGGTGGCGTAGGTTCTTGATGAGCGGTTTTTTGGGAATGAATTGTTGACGATTAAGGAGGGTCCTAAAGGTTCTCCTTCTCTGTTTGTCTTCGTTTCTTCCGCGAACTTACGATTGATTGTGACCTTTTTTTTTTGTTTTGTTGCCAAGGTATCCACTTGATACAGGAATGATGTAGAGTGATGATAGTATACGAATCAGATTGAAGAACTTCCCATATTAAAACTGATGTACACTGATTTTCCCTCTATTTATTCTACTATATTAGCCGTAATCGTAGCTGATTTTTCTGGTTTATTGTAATTTATACAGGCTGTGATTGAGCTAGACTACCAGACTTGCTCCAATGCATATGCCAAACATTCACAACTTTCATTACCTAGAATAAACAGGCCAACTTTCCATTTTCCAGCATTGAACTTGAGGACAGGCCTTCCTTTAGAATCATCGCACTCGTTGTTCCGTCCATCATCAGCATATGACGCCACTGGAAGTATCCGCCGCATTATTACTTGCCGTCGGTGACAGTGAGATGAGATCGAGGCAAAGTCCCAACAAATGCCCGAGGAATACATGAAACTGGTTCGGAGTACTTACACCGTGTTGAAGCTCATTCAGGTACAGTTTTTTTTCTCTTTTTCTTTGATCCATCTCTTTCTATCTTCGAGCCTGAATGTATGTACTGTCATTGATGCATCTTCGTCCTCTTCTCGCCACAAATACAAATGATTGCTACGGTTTTGGTATGCAGGTTTTGGCGGATTGATGATGAGGTTAAAGATAGGTGAAAGTTCTGAAAATGTGGGGCTAATGATGCGTAAATGAGACTCGGAAGATCGAATCAATTTTTACCAAGCTCTTTTTTGTTAAGCCATAGAAAAATGTAATTGATTTTTCCAGTTTGTTATAAATCTGGACTTTGTAACTGACTCACTCATTTCTATGTAAATGGATTTTTTTGAATTTGTTAACTTCCTGCCATTTGGATGCTCTACTGAATTTATGCTGGTATCATGAAAGAAAAAAAAGCAACTGCTGACTTTGGGATGAGAATAATTGCCGTCTCTTCAAGGTCTTGATGCTTTGTTAAACAAATCTTTCAGAAATCTTTTGAAGTTTGGAGTCATGCTATTGAGACATCTAACTGAATCCTTAACAATGTGTCTAATGAGATAATAAACAAAATTTTGTAAAATGGTGAATAGCCTTTAACTAAGCTCAAACGATATAACACCAAGAAACCATGAGTCTACTGTACAGTTGACAAGTTCTAGAGCCATGTACAACGGGAGGCCTTTTATAGATCACGCAACAACTGTGGTTGTAGCCATCGCATGAGCAAACCCACAATCACAAAGCTTGACAATAGATCCGTAATCAGTGAGATTATTCTGAGACTTCATGTCACAAAGGATAATCCCATGCGAATTCTATGCCAACATAAAACTCTTGTACATTCGAAAGGATCAAACAATTAAATAGTATTTTCATGCTTAAATTTCCTTGATATCTCCACTTCTTGCCTCAAACTATGAATGTCCCTTTTTCCATTCTTACCATGCTTCCATATGAACTTTATTACAGCATTTTGAATTTGAACTTGAATGATGCCTTCCAAATAAACCAGCAATCGTGCATTCTCCTTCAATTCGAATCGAACACAATCCACTTTTAGGGACTTTGGTGCCATGCTAAAACCCACATAATCTCAAATTACTATTCCATAAACAAAGAAAATGCTCAAACCAATCTCTGATGCAATGGACCCCCACGTTGATGGAGTTTCCTTCAAATCAAAAATCATGAACAAGGACTCCAAATTTTCCTTGAGATATTCAATGATGAAGAACACAACTTGATACATCAGGAAGAGTCAATACTTTCACTCAAAGCCAATCTGACTGAACACCTCAATAATAAGTTAGATGCACCAGCGAATATTCTCCATAAGTTCACACCACAATAGATACGAACAAGGCACGAAACCCTAATCTCCACGGGCCTTAATCACATGCCTTATGCAATAACGAAATGAACTACTATGATGTTAATGAATTGATGAGAAATGCTGACGAATGCAAGATGATGAGCCAATAGAGGGAATAATCATGAGGGCAAATTTTGAGGTATTACAGCTGCCCCTATTCAATCAACTGCAGACATGAACGGATAATTGCAACAGCTTTTAGGCGTTCAAGGTATGGAGTGATTGAATACTCGAATAAAACCTGAAAATTTGCACACTGAGGATAATGGAAATGCCATCTGCCCATTTATTCATTTATGTATTTTTTGATTTTGACCTCTGAATAGGTAGCGGAAAATAGAAACAGGCGGAAATTTACTGGGAAGAATGCCATCCTCGAATGATAACTCAAAAGGAGATAGGACGGGATGAAACGGGATCATTGTACTTAAATGATAACCCGAACGAAATGGGATCGTTGTACTTAAACGAGAGCCCGAGCAAACAGGATCATTGTACTTAAATGATAACCTGAGACGCGACCGTTGTACTGAAACGGAGACGCGAAAGAATGAGACTGTTGTACTGAAACAAGACTCAAAGACGAGACCATTGTACTTAAATGGAGACTCGAATGAAATGGGACCGTTGTACTTAAACGAGAGCCCGAGCAAACAGGATCATTGTACTTAAATGATAACCTGAGACGCGACCGTTGTACTGAAACGGAGACGCGAAAGAATGAGACTGTTGTACTGAAACAAGACTCAAATACGAGACCATTGTACTTAAATGGAGACTCGAATGAAATGGGACCGTTGTACTTAAACGAGAGCCCGAGCAAACAGGATCATTGTACTTAAATGATAACCTGAGACGCGACCGTTGTACTGAAACGGAGACGCGAAAAGAAATGAGACTGTTGTACTGAAACAAGACTCAACTGGGGATAACAACAAGACTCGGTAGAAGTAACCGCCCTGGGAAACGAAGTTGCATTCTGTGGGGAATACTTCAATCTGATGGGAGATATAACAGGTCTCATGTAATATACCTCAGAACTGGCCCATGCTGGCATGCATATATTTGAATTTATGGCGTAATGCTCCATGATGATGGAAATGCTACGCTTTGGAAGATGCAGACGCAATGATGATTATGCATATGCAAATGCAAAGAGATCTTCTGACAAGAAGACTGCAAGTATCCCATATGGCTTGATTGAGGAGGAACTGATGATCACTGCATTGATCTGGCTCATCCTGATGAGGAGGAAACAACTCTGCGGGGAAAGTTGTTAATAATTCACTGGCTCTGAATTGCCGCCATTGCCAAAAATAAATTGGACTTTGAGATCGGAGCGCCAAGACCCTGCTGGAAATGGACCCTTCTTGAACTCTGACGAGGAAGTGAGGACTTCCTGGGAATCAAAGGCATGACACTGCTGAGGAGGCAACTGCTGGGGAGGCAAAACACTCCTTATACTGCTGAAAATTGCCCCCTGTCTGCAAGGAGACTTCTGCTTGGGGACAACACCCACTTTCTGCTATCTGGCTGGGTGAAATTTCAACTTGCACATGGCTGGGAATGATTGGAAACAACCTGGGAGATACTTGCTTCTGTTCAAACAAAAAGGAATGCCCCTCCTGGATGATAGTCTTTAGCTCTGTTAGCAACACCAGTACCTGTACCTGCATGAACACAATCGATAGTACCTGCAACATAGAGAATTAGTTTGGGACCCGCTTGCCCCAGGCTCATAGCATGAATCATTGTCTAGGTATCTCAGCGCCCTTTCAGAGTTGTATTAAATGTTTCTATTCTCCTGCACGAGTTAGAAAAGCATTCAAATGTTCATAACACAATGCAAGTTACCATTTGCTAAACGTTTTCACAATCAATCAATGCTGGATGAAAAAGTAAAAACAAAAAGTTAAAATGGTCAATTGACTGAAGTTGAATTTTTTATTGATTTGGAAAGGTGGCCCTGAATAGGCAGTACAAAGGAAGTAGTTCCCTGGAATAAGGGAACAGCTGAAAAGAAAAAGAAAACTATCCTATTGGCAATGCGAGAAGTGAATCTCATCAAGTATCAACCCGGTTATGACTCGTATGTCCTCAAGACGCTCCGCTCTTCTGCCTCTTGAGAAAAAGTAAGTGAACTGATCTTCAACCCTTAGTATAGCCTCAACTGTAGGTAGGTCATGGATCTCGCAGATCGCAGTCGTTCGTGTTAATCCCTCTTTTGCGTGGATCGCCCTTTCAGGTTTTCAATCCACCGGGATACCCTTTTTTGCCTGAGTTGTCCGATGTGGCTTTTCAACTCAGCGGGTGTACATTTTTTTCAATATTTCCCTAACTTTTGCCCGAGCCTTTTATTCTGTTTTTGGCTCGCCGGGATGCCCATTTTTGCCTGGATTATCATTCTGTTTTTATCCAGCGGGTCCTTTTTACACGAAGTATTTTCTTACTGCGTCTGCGTTGACAGGGGATGGAAAGTCTTCTCCGTCCATGGTTGTCAGCATTAAGGCTCCGCCTGAGAAAACCTTTTTAACCACGAACGGTCCTTCATAGTTGGGTGTCCATTTGCCCCTGTGATCGTTGAGAGGAGGAAGAATCCTTTTCAGCACTAAGTCTCCTGACATGTACCTCTGTGGTCGCACCTTCTTGTCAAAAGCTTGCTTCATTCGTAGCTGATACAACTGCCCATGGCATACAGCTGCTAGACGCTTCTCTTCAATGAGACTCAATTGATTATATCTGGATCGGAGCCACTCAGCTTCATCTAGCTTAATGTCCATCATCAACCTCAAGGAAGGGATTTCCACTTCGATCGGTAAGACTGCTTCCATACCATATACTAATGAGAATGGAGTTGCCCCAGTTGAAGTGCGTACTGAGGTTCTATACCCATGCAAGGCGAATGGTAACATCTCGTGCCAATCTTTGTACGTCACCACCATCTTCTGCACAATCTTTTTGATGTTTTTATTAGCCGCCTCGACGGCGCCATTCATCTTCGGACGATATGGAGAAGAGTTGTGGTGTTCTATTTTGAAGTCTCGACACAAGTCAGCCATCATCTTGTTGTTGAGATTAGAACCATTATCAGTAATGATCCTTTCAGGGACTCCATACCGGCAGATGATGTCCCGCTTAATAAATCGAGCGACCACTTGTTTAGTGACATTGGCATAGGAAGCAGCTTCGACCCACTTCGTGAAATAATCAATAGCAACTAGGATGAAGCGATGCCCATTAGAAGCTGTTGGCTCAATCTTTCCAATCATATCGATACCCCACATAGCGAACGGCCACGGTGAAGACATGACACTCAACGGATTCGGAGGCACATGGACCTTGTCGGCATAAATTTGACACTTATGGCATTTGCGGGAATATTTACAACAATCAGATTCCATGGTAATCCAATAGTATCCCGATCTCAATAATTTCTTGGCCATGGCATGTCCTCCAGCATGGGTACCAAAGGAGCCTTCGTGAACCTCCTGCATTAACAGGTCTGCCTCGTGTCTGTCCACACATCTAAGCAGCACCATGTCAAAGTTCCGTTTGTATAGCACACCATCCTGATTCAAGAAGAAACCTCCCGCCAGTCTTCTAAGAGTTTTCTTATCTTTACTGGATGCCCCAGCCGGGTATTCCTGAGCTTTCAGGAATTGTTTGATGTCGTGGTACCAAGGCTTGTCATCTTCACCATCACCAACTGCGAAGACATAAGCCGGTCTTTCAAGACGAGAGATCGAAATTCGAGGCACGAAATTCTCTCGGCCTACTTTAATCATGGATGATAAAGTTGCGAGAGCATCGGCGAACTGGTTTTCGTCTCTAGGAACATAGCTCAGCTTTACTTTGGTAAAGAAGGTTAACAACCTCCTGACGTAATCTCGGTAAGGAATCAAACGAGCTTGATGAACTAGCCATTTGCCATTGACCTGATTTACCACCAAAGCAGAATCTCCGAAGATCTCAAGGTTCTTGACTCGCAAGTCTATTGCCTCTTCGATCCCCATGATGCAAGCTTCATACTCGGCCTCGTTGTTAGTACACTCAAAGGTCAACCGAGCGGCGAGAGGTGTGTGGACTCCTTCTGGTGAGATAATAACAGCACCTACTCCACTCCCATTCATGTTTACAGCTCCGTCAAACATCAACTTCCATCTGGATTCAGGGTCGGGCCCCTCCTCCGGAAGTGGTTCTTCATGGTCTTTCGACTTGAGGAACATGATGTCCTCATCCGGAAACTCAAACCTCATGGGTTGATAATCATCAATCGGCTGCTGGGCCAAGTATTCTGACAACACACTCCCCTTGATTGCTTTTTGTGAAGTGTATTGTATGTCATACTCCGTGAGTATCATCTGCCAACGGGCCACTCTTCCTGTCAAAGCCGGCTTCTCAAAGATGTATTTTACAGGATCCATCTTGGAAATTAGGAGAGTAGTATGAGTCAGCATGTACTGTCTTAGTCGGCGAGCAGCCCATGCCAAAGCGCAGCAAGTTTTCTCGAGTAGTGAATATCGTGTCTCACAATCGGTAAACTTTTTGCTAAGGTAATAAATGGCATGCTCTTTTCGACCAGACTCGTCCTGCTGACCCAGCACACATCCCATCGATCCTTCGAGCACAGTAAGATACATGATCAGAGGTCTCCCTGGCACTGGAGGCATAAGGATTGGTGGTTCCAACAAGTATTCTTTGATTCGGTCGAAGGCCCGCTGACAGTCTTCGTTCCATTTAATGGCCTGATTCTTCCTCAGAAGCTTGAAGATGGGCTCGCACGTGGCCGTCAGGTGAGAAATAAACCGTGCAATGTAGTTTAGTCTCCCTAAAAAGCCACGCACTTGCTTTTCAGTCTTTGGCTCAGGCATTTCATGGATTGCTTTCACCTTGGCCGGATCAACCTCAATTCCTCGTTCACTAACAATGAAGCCGAGCAACTTGCCAGAACGAACCCCGAAGGTGCATTTATTCGGATTTAACCTCAGTCTGAACTTTCGAAGCCTGTCAAATAATTTTGCTAGGTTGACCAAGTGTTCTTCTTCCGTCTGGGACTTTGCTATCATGTCATCAACATAAACCTCAATTTCATGATGGATCATGTCGTGAAACAACGTCACCATTGCCCGTTGGTAGGTAGCTCCTGCATTCTTTAAACCAAACGACATGACCTTGTAACAAAAGGTGCCCCAAGGGGTGATGAAAGTTGTCTTTTCCATATCCTCGGGAGCCATCTTGATTTGATTATAGCCTGAGAATCCATCCATGAAAGAGAACACGGAAAACTGAGCAGTATTATCGACAAGTACATCTATGTGAGGTAGAGGGAAATCATCTTTGGGGCTGGCCCTATTCAAATCCCTGTAATCCACACACATTCTGACTTTGCCATCTTTTTTAGGAACCGGCACGATGTTAGCAACCCATGGAGGATAACTAGTCACGGCCAAGAAGCCAGCATCAAACTGTTTTTGCACTTCTTCTTTTATTTTGATTGCCATGTCTGGACGCGTACGCCTCTGCTTTACCGGAAGACAACCTTCTCTGAGAGGTAGCTTGTGTACCACAATGTCAGTGTCTAAACCAGGCATATCCTGGTAGGACCATGCGAAGACGTCAACGTATTCTCGAAGCATAGCCATCAAACGAGTCTTGACAGATTCTTCTAATGCCGCTCCGATCTTGACTTCTTTCTTGTCCTCTTCAGTACCCAAGTTTATCACTTCAACATCTTCCTCATGCGGCTGAATCATCTTCTCTTCCTGTTTGAGCAGTCTGGCCAATTCTTCGGGTAAATCACAATCCTCTTCACCTTCCTCATCGGCTTGATAAATTGGATTGTCGAAGTCATACTTAGCCATAACAGGGTCGTTATTGATAAGATCCGGTGACGAGCACCTGCATGAATGATGATTCATGCAAGGCTTTAGCAACAACTTGAGAAAATGAGAAACATTGCCATTTTAAAAACTTTTCTTTCTTTTTGAAAAACAAAAGTAAAAACGAAAGACAGAGAACAACATGAAATGAATGTGAAACGTCAATTTTATTAATGATTGTGTTAATGAACAAATGAACCCTTACAAAGAGCCACTATGCCTCGGGCAAGACATAGTGCTTTAATACAGGAAAACAAAAACAAAAACATTACTCTTCAAAAGATGTTACTGAAATGAGCCTTTCTGACGTCCAGTTGCTAAGTTGAGCTCCTGGGACGGCAGGCCTAATCCATTCATCCAAGTCACAGTCACTATCAACAGCTTCATCCTGCACTGCGCTAATATTTCCGTAGTCTATCACTCCTGCACTTGTGAAAGTGACCGGGCTCTGACAACCTTTTGCACTTGTTTCAGACGAAGATCCCCCAGGGTGATAACCAATCCCGAACATGTCTTTCTTCTCTGGCAATTCGATTGGGCTGCCCCAGCCTTCTCGCACTCCAGATTCTACTAATTCACGCGCTTGTTTATAAGAGGCTATGGACACCCCCTTCTTCGGCACCTCAGGAGAAGTTGCTACAGCGGATGCTTGCTCGGACTTCAAAGGCTCGAAAGCTTGACATGGGGTTTCGACTATTTCGCCATCCATCTCCACATATTTGAATGAGGCTAGATGACTGACGAAGATATCTTCTTCCCCGCTAACTGTCACAACTTGACCTTCCCAGACGAACTTTAATTTCTGATGAAGGGTAGAAGAAACCGCTCCTGCCGAGTGTATCCAGGGCCTTCCAAGTAAACAACTATATGCCGGCTGGATATCCATCACGTAAAATGTGGTATTGAAGACTTGTGGACCTACCTTGATAGGTAACTCCACCTCTCCAAATACCGATCTTCTTGATCCATCAAATGCTCGGACTACTAAATCACTAGGCTTTAGCACCACTCCATCATAGTCCAGCTTCATCAATGCCTTCTTAGGCAAGACGTTCAGAGATGAACCAGTATCCACCAGTACATGGGAGAGCACTGCACCCTTGCATTCCAGAGAAATATGCAATGCCCGATTGTGAGCACGCCCATCAGAAGTTAAGTCCAAGTCCGTGAAACCCAATCCATGGCTGGCATTAACGCTGGACACCACCGCTTCTAGCTGGTTTACGGAAATATCCTGAGGCACGTATGCCTTGTTCAGAATATTTAAAAGGGCCTTCCTGTGAGAGTCCGAACACATGAGTAATGATAAGATGGAGATCTTTGACGGCGTCTGCTGCAAATGATCTACAATCTTATAGTCACTCTTCTTGATGATCCTCAAGAATTCTTCGGCTTCTTTATCAAAGGTGAGATCTGGATCAACTGATGGAGTTGGATCATCGGCAACTACTGGTTGCTTTCCCCTGGCTCTAGCTTGGGCTTCGGCAGTATCCCTGGGTGGTATCACATTGCTTCTCAGTGCTTCAGGCGCAAACAATCTTCCACTTCGAGTAAAACCCCCTACTCCAACATTCTCTACTTGAGCTGGGGTTATACTAGTCGTGGCCAATTCTTGCCTCTGGCCATTGTAATACACTTCACCACCATAATTCCAAGGAACAGCTTTGTCACTTTGGTACATTATAGGTCCAGCAGTAGTAATGGTTATTGGTGCCACTCTAGCACGCGAAGGAACTTGGGATGGATCATAAAAGATAGTCACCGTAGATACTTCACTCTCTTTCACAATCCTATCAAATTGCAGCACTCCTTCATCAATCATACCTTGAATTCCGGCCTTCAATCTTTTACAACCGTTGGTAGCCTCTGTACATTCTGAACAAACATCCTCGCATCCGGGGAAAATGCCTTTCTTCAACAAGCAAACCTTGATAGCAACCAATGAAGTCTGCAAGTCATCTACATCATCCACCAAATTCAATTTCTCTCCTTCACCAATTGCGCCAACCGTGCCCCTGTGAGGAGGCATGGGATTTTCCAGCACATTAGGAGAGGGAGCGAAATTGATCGCTTTAGAATCCAACAAGTCCTGAACAACATGCTTCAACGCTTTACAATTCTCAGTACTATGGCCGGGAGCTCCAGAATGAAACTCGCATCTAGCATTTGAGTCATAACCTTCAGGAATTTGGCCTGGCCTCGGAGGTTGCAAGGTACGGAGCTGAATCATTTGAAGATGCAGGAGATTCTTCAACAATTGGGAATAAGACATTGGTGGAGCTTCAATATGTCTATCTTTCACCCTCTGGGAGTAGTACGGACGAGGGGGTCTTGGCTGGTACCCCTGTGAGCGTTGCGGCTGCGGAGGTTGGACCCGCTGTTGAACTGGAGGAGTTGAAATAGTGATGGGAGCCACTTGCTGATAGTATCCTTGGTGCATCATTCCTCTCTGCGCGTATACTGCTCCTGTTTCTCCTTCCCTCCTTTTCACAAAGGGTTTCTTGATGCCAGATACTGAAGCGCTTCCATTTTGAATCTTCCCCTGTTTGAGCCAACTTTCGATTCTTTCTCCAGTCAGGATAATGTCCGAGAAGCCACTTGAGGAACAACCAGCCAACCTTTCCATGAAATTCCCTGGGAGGGTATTCAGGAAAAGATCAACCATCTCTCTTTCCAATAAAGGTGGTTGCACTCGGGCGGCCACCTCACGCCACCTCTGTGCATAGTCTTTGAAGCTCTCCGAACTCCTCTGTGTCAAGCTTTGAAGCTGAGTACGGCTGGGTGCCATGTCAATGTTGTATTGATATTGTCTGAGGAAGGCCTCTCCCAAATCCTTCCAACTTCTAATAGAGCTCCTTTCCAACTTCATGTACCACTCCAAGGACCCTCCAGAAAGGCTATCCTGGAAATAGTACATCCATAGTTTCTCGTCTCGCGTGTGGGCCGCAATCTTCCTGTAGAAAGCCTGTAGGTGAGTTTTCGGGCAAGAGTTGCCGTTGTATTTATCGAATACTGGTGGCCTGAATTTGTGTGGAATGACCACCCCAGGTACTAAACCCATATCTGACACGTCAATCCCCAAAGTATCTTTGCACTCTAAGGCCTTGACCTTCTCTGCAAGCACCAAGAAGTCGTTGAGATTTCCGTCACCGCCGAAACCCATATCATTGTTGAAGTACTGGAATTGGTCTTCCTGCCTGTCCTACACAGGAACATACGTAGCCATAGCTGGATCTGGAACATGAGGTCCACCTGTACCGTTGTTAGTGTTGGGAGGAGCCCCTAGTCCGCCGGAAGTAGTTGCCTGAGCATTAGTGTTAGGAGGAGTTAACCCTTGAATTGCATTTCTCAGCTCCTGCTGCCCCTGGGCCATCCCCTGCATCAGAGTCACAAATTCTGCCATCTTGGTACGGACATCGTTGAGTTCTGTCTGCATGGCGTCCATTGCTGTTCTTTGATTATTGCGGGTCGCGTACCGATGAGGAATATTTTGTCGAATGTACCGGGTCTTGGCGGCCCTCGCAATCTTTGCCTGATGAACACAGATAAATTAGACATCTCGAAGAAAAACCTGCAAAGACAAAGACAAAATGCAAATGATGTATATGCAATGCAATGTGTTCCTTTTATTCCCGAGTATTTTCCTGTGTCCGGTCCTGGCATTAAGAAGATAAGAATTGGGAAGAAGACCCAAATAATATTCAGACATAACGACGGCTGTGAAGAATTGGTGCTCATTTCCAGGTGTCAGTGCAAATAACGAACAAGAAATCCGGAACAAATCAATCATATAAACTGGAATTTGGAAATACAACGTCCCTGAAGGGTACCAAACAAAATAACAGCGAAAGTACATCACATATAAGGAATCCCACAACAAGCCTGTGGGTAATCCGAGTACAACAATATGAAATTACACACTAGGGAACTCTATATCTTTCAATCTCCAGCTAAGGCATTTGATGCTCTGGAACAGTTGAACCACATCTGGATGACTGGGCTCCTGGATAAGCTTCTGAATGAGGAGGTCCCTCGTATCAGAAGAAGCGTGTAACTCCTCGATCTGCTGTAGAAATGCTGCTTCATTCTCCTTGCTTTGACTTGATTCGGCCTTCAACCTTTTCACATCAGCTTTCAACTTCAGGTCTTCAATCTCCTTTTGAGCTTCCTTCAGTGCCTGCTGGCTTTCTGTTACGCGCCGGATACGATCTTCCTCTTGATAATAAGCTTTCCTGAGAAGCTCTTTCTGCCCATCTAAAGAATCCTGAAGGCTTTTGACTTCCTGTTTGTGCTTGGCGTCCAACTCTTTTTGTTTCTTCAGATTTTCGTCCCATTTCTCCTGCCATAAAGTAACAGCTTCATTGGCTTCACTAAGATCTTTCTTCTCTCTTCGGCGCTGGGCCGTCATATGAGTCTCAGCTAAACCTTTCTTTCGGAAATAGAGCTCTCTATCTTCAAAGTCCTTCTGCTTGAGACGGACTATCTCCTCGGCTTGCACAGCTCTATCTTTCAATCGACGGTTCTGGATCATCAGCGCTTGACAAGAGTTGAGAGCCTCTTGATTTTCAACCCTCAGTTGCTTAACCAAAGCTTCTAACTTCTGATATTCCTCCAAAGGCACCGTAGTTCTTGGTGCTACTTCTTTAGGGTAAAGAGGCGTCTCTCTAGAAAATGGTAGAAGGTGAGTCTTCACATGGTCTTCCAACCAGCTGGCAAAAGGATCATAGGTATTAGGATCTACTCTTCCAAAATCTTTCTTTCCTTTCATCACCTTAACTTCCCAAGCTTGGGATGCTAGGATACTCATTTTGGAGTTTCCCTCTGCTGAGAAATATAAGGACTCATTTGCATCGCCGATCAAAGGTACATCTCTTAAAGGATAGCCGAACTGTTTCCTGGACAAGATAGGATTGTAGCTAATCCCACCTTTTCTTCCCATCAAAGGCACATTTGGAAAGCTACCACAACTAACCAACATTTCTTTGCCCACCAAATCTCTGTTGCATCCCCAAGCAATGTCAGCTGAGGTTAAGCCCATTAATCTTTTGGACCACTTCCACGATTGCTTCAAATCCTGAAAGGGTCCTGATTTAGGGAGTTGCCTTGCAAACCAGTCAGCGAATATGGGAGCACAACAATTTACAAACCCCTTCCTCTTTTCATTTCTGTGGTGAACCCCATAATAAAAATCAGCTAGCAATGTAGGAACAGGATTTCTCTTGACGAAGATGGTAATGGCCTCCATGTTAATTAGTCCTTTCTCTCCGGGAAACAAACTGATTCCATATACTACCATAGCCAACAGTGCTTTGAAGTCTGCCCACTTCTTTTCCGATGCCATAACACGTGCCTCTGTAACAAGAAAGTCTAAAGGGATTCCTTTACTTTGACCAGCCTCTAATCCCACCTTGAGTCTAGGCATACTCAAATGACAGGCAATAGTGATATCCTCATGAGATGGGATCCTCTCCGAAACATAGTAAGGTACACCCTCCTTAACAGGAACACTCAGCATGCTAGAAACTTCCTCTAATGTAGGTGCCAGAATATAATCAGGAAAAACAAAAACCCTCAGCTGTGGATCATAGAACTGCAACAAAGAATGCAAGCTATCTTTCTGGTCGACCGTGGGCTTGCTCACATAATTCAGTATCTTGCCATACTCTTTCCTGAAATCATCAAGGACTCGGTCACCCATCAAGCTAATCAAACCCTGAACACTCTCTGTCTCTGGCTGCGGGAAGGTATAATGAACATTTCTCTTCCTCGGAACCTCCATGCTGAAGTAGAAAATATGACCAGGACCTAGGAAGTAATGAACCCTGGGAATAAAAAGAACACAAAATGATTAATGATGATATGATGCTTATGCAAGACAAGGCATGTGATCAGTGAAGTGTCTGTGATGTGCCAATCATATAATCAGGTGTCGGTGCACGGTCTCAAAATCCAGATATCACAATAATCATCCCTCTGATCCGGGGTCCATAACTTAAGAACAGAAATCCAGATCACAAAACTGAACCAAAGGCAAAGTGGTTATGCTGAAGGTACCAGGGTTCCTGCAAACCTGTAAACCCCTCCCAATCTCACGGGTATGCTACTCGGGTCAACATCACGGACTCTCAAAGCCGAATAGCAATAATACGTTCACCATTTCCGAGAAATGGTTCATGACCTAATCAGGGAATCGGTTTGGCATTATGTACTACTCAGGGAGGTCTCAGTTGAGTCCGGAAAGAACAAGCATCCCTCACAAGTTTCCAGCTTCAAGCACTGAGTCGAGAAACAATAGTACATTCATCCCGAAGGGTACAATACTATCGTCATACGAACAGTTTGCTTTAACTGAATTCCTATGAGAGAACCAGGCCATCCTATGCGAGTTCCCAGTGGGCCCTCGGATGCGAGTGGGTTTGCCAACAAATGTGGTCTGCCACTGTCATCACTGGAGAGGGATGTTTCCACAAAGGTTCTCAATGATCGGTCCCCTGACTGCACATAACTATCAAGGTAGCGCATCAACCCAGAAAGATTCCAGTATCAATACATTCCCGAGAAGGTCGCAAGTCAAGGTGTGGAACTCACTACTACCAACATAGCAAGATGCCATGAAGCCAAAGTGGAACCACTCTAAGTCTTAGGGTGCACTCAAGCCGGGTAGTTGGCTTATCTCACAGTAACTCCCAACCCACAGAAAAAATGAAAACCAGCACAGCCAGACAGTCCAGTATAATATGATGCATGGAAAATAAAATACTGAAAGCGGTAAATAAATGCGGTAAAGTAAAGCTGTAAAGTAAAAAACTGTAAATAAAAACAGATAAAGCTAAACTAAAACACACAGCAACAAACAGATAAACACCCAAAGAAACAAAACCAAACAGGCGCTAGGATTGACTCTACAAGGGAAACCGGAAGAATCAGGTTAGTCCCCAGCAGAGTCGCCAGCTGTCGCTCCCGGGATTTTCATCCTAGTACAAACACGAAAGTGGCGCGGAAAAGGTAGAGTCGCCAGCCAGACATTTTTATCCCGAATGAATGGGAAAGGTAATGTTGCACAAACCTGAGGAAGAAGGAAAAGACAAGGTCCTGCGAACCAAAGATCTAAGTTCGGGAGTCGGTTACGCCCTGGGAAGGTATTAGCACCCCAGACCGTCCGCCGTACCCGACGGGATCCACGCTTGCTTGTTTGTTTCAAAGGGTGAGAAATAAAGATGCTGCTGAACAAAACCGCTAACTGGAAGAAAGGGAATGGAAAATGAGAAATGAACTGAAATAAGAAAATGAGAATAAAAGGGGAAATGTAGGGAAAATAAAGAATGTGCTCGAGCGGGCCCTACCCCGCTGCCTACGTACCTCACTGGGATAATGAGGATCAGAGTCGACGTAGTTCGCCTAACCTAGGCGGGAACTATTTGTTTGTGTTTTTTATGCTGGAACTGCGTATGTCTATGCTCAGGTGTTGCAGGCTCGTCTGGTACGAGTGCGTTTACCGTCTTGCATGCGAGACAAGTCGTCGCGAGTTCGCGTTGTGAGTGAATGAGATGAGAAGAGAAGTTCCCGCAGGATAGTCGCTTATTATTTGTTTTTTGTCTTTTATGAGTTTTGTATGAATTTGGCACAAGGAAGTGAATTCAAACTCTTTTCCATGGAATGTGTACTTGCTACTACATTCCAAGATGGAATAATAGAACAAGCACATCCAGCAAGGAGAATTTATCCAAGACTGGTTTCCTAGGGTTAGAGCTTAAGTTCACTGGCTTGTTGAACTTTTATTAAGTGTTTTTGTTGCTTCTGTGAAGAAGTATTTTTTTAAGCTTTCTTTGTGAACAATTCCTTGATGAGACTTGTGCATCATGATAGACAAGCTTACACCACTCCAAGATGGAATGAATGCAAGTGTTTCATGGAATAAGGCTATACACAAGGAACCATTTCCTTTATTTATTAAGTATTTTTTTTGGATTTTTGTTTGAAGATAAGAAGAGAATGACTCAAATTACAAAAAGGCAAAATCTAAAGGACTAAGACTCAATCCTAATTTTGTTATGTATTTACAAGGTGATCCTAATGGTTAGTGAGGTTTTCTACTCCTAATGGAAATAAAACTTATTAGAATTCAACTTACTTCTTAATGAAGTTAAGTTGATTCTAAGAACAAATGGGAATCCTATACAAGTTGTAACAATAAAAATAAAGCAAAACAAATGAACTTGAATTATAAGAAACAAAATTCTAAAAAATGCCTTAAAGGCATAAATAATAAATAATCTTATTTATTTATTCTATTTTTATGGAATTTGATTTTATACTAAGTTCTAAATCTAGGTCAAACTTAATATTCATCCTAAAACAAATTAAACTAAACCTAAGTCTAATGTTAGATTCTATGACTAAAATTAATCTAGACTATTGTTATTATTTTTATTGTATTGAACTATATCTTCTTTTAATGGCCTAATCTAATGGAATTATGTATAACTAAGCCAAAATTAATATTCTAAAAAAAAAATACTAAATCTTCTAGAAAAATTGTGAAAATTAAATCATATGATCCTAACACTATCTAAAATAGTATACTAAGGGGGATTCTAAAAATACTTATTTTTTCTATGCCTAAACATTATTTATTTTCAGCTAGGAATTAACTATTATTTCCTAAGGATTTTATTACCAAAACCTAAGATAAAAATTCCTAAAAATTTCATAAAATATATCCTAAGCAATATTAGGGGTCTTTTAATTATAGAAAAAAGAATGGCTCAAAAAGATTAATGGAAGTTATTTAAATAAAATAAACAAAATTCTGCACAATTAAGGAAACATTCAATAAAGCTAAATAAAAGAATAATTCAGAATTAATCCAAAAATAAATAAATTTCAGGAAATAAAAATATCCTAAATTTCTAAAATCAATTATTTAATCTACTTGATTTTTTTTGGGAATTTTCTAATCTTTTTTCCTATTTTTAATGAATTATTTCTAATTTAATGTTAACTTAAAATTAAATATCTAAAGAAATAAAACAGGGGGTGCTTTATTACTACTTTAGGTTCCTTTTTCTCTACTGGGCCTAACAATAGGGTGCAGATAGCAGAACCATCTAAGCCCATATGGAATTTGCATTAAAATTAATGATCCTTATTATACTACTATTAACATTAAGACTAAATTAATCTTACTATAAAATTATTTCTAAAATCTGAAATTAAGAAAGTGAATTAAACTCACCTAAACTAATATTTTGTAAAAAAAAAGAAAAGTCTTAATTTAAGAAAATACTAAGCTAATCTTAAAAATAATTCTCTCTAAAAACCTTAATTTAAAGAAAAAAGAAAAAAAACTAAAGTTTTATTATGTCAATTTAATATTCTAAATTAACTTATTAAGCTATTTTTCTAAAATCTTAATTAAAAGAATAATCTAAACTAACTTATTAAATTAATATTCTCCTAAAAAATCTTAATTTAAGAAGTAGGAATTAAACTAAGCTTATGGTAATTTATCTTCTAAAACTCTTAATTTGAGAAAAATGAAATAATACTAAACTTAAATTTAATATTTTCAAAAAAAACTTAATTTAAATTTCTACTAAACTAAACTTATGATTATGTTTCTTAATATTTTAATTAAACTTATCAAAAAATTATCCTAAAAACTTAATTTAGAATTAAACTTATGAAGATATTTTTCTAAAAGAAACTTAATTTAAACAAAATCTTAAATTAAACTATTTCTATAATCTTTTCTAAAAAAGACTTAAATTAAACTATTAATTTTTCCTAAAAAATCTTAAATTAAACTATTGAAACAACTAAATCCTATTATAATTATCTAGTAAAATTGATAAATGAATCAAATTATAAAACTGTTAAATAAATTAAGTCTTTAATCTAAAAAGAAAATGAATTAATTAATAATCTAAACTAACTATAGTTATCAGAAAATTTAATTAAAATTTGAATTAACAATAAATTAAACTAATCCATGATAATAATTTTTCTTATAATCTGCATTAAAACTACAGTTTTATTAGAAAAATTAATTTACAACTTAATCTAAGAATGAATTAGCTGATAATCCTAAAAAACTTAACTTAAAAAATTAATCTAAAACATAATTACAACAATTCAAAATAAAAATAACAAAAACAAACAGAAATTGGAGAAGGAACCCTAGTTCCTCTTCTCCCTCTCCCAGCGCCGCATAACAAACCCTTCTCTCCCTTCTTCTCCATCGCCGCTGCCATCACCATCGCCAACTTCTCCTTCTTCTTCTAGCCTTCTTCCTCCCTTCGTCTTCTTCTTTCTCTCTCCCCCTAATCGCCGCTGTTATCACCATCACCACCTCCTTCCTTCTCCACTTCGAACCCGTCATCTACTTCCCCCAACACCTCCGTCGAATCCGCCGTCAACCTAACAGCAGCAACCTAATAAAAACCCAGAAACTAAATGAACCCTAACAAACCGGCCCTAGGTCCTCTCCTTCGTCCCTTCAATTCATACAAAACCCTAAAGACCTCAATCTGATTTCTCTTCGCCGCCGGCATTAAACCTAACCTAACCGGCCTCAATCCGAAATCGAACCTCAAACGAAACGAGGAAAACGCAAGCCATGCTCGAAATCGCAACAAGAAATTATATCCTAAAATCCAATTCGTACCTGGAAGTGACGAAACTCCAACGGATGTTACAAACGCTTGAGAACTCCGCGATGCTTCAGGTAAGCTTCTTGATTTCAAACTCCTCTTAATCCTGTTTCAATTCACTCTGAGTTCGCTTCTTCGTGATGTCGACGAGGTGATTCTTGCTGTCTTCAATGATGATGCAGGCTTTGGTTAAAGATTGATGAAGATGACAACGGCGATACAAGAATTCAATCACTGCTAAGTACAATCAATGAAGACAGAATGACGAATACGTAGCTCTGATGATGGAGGTATGCCCTTGGATCTTCACCGATTCGATGAGTGTGTGTTACCTCTGACTGCATCCTTGCTATCGCTTACTGCGTATTATCCTTCTTAGAATTTGCGAATCTAATACCAATATCTCTGTGATTGTTTTCCCATGCTTTTTGTAGATTGGCTCAGAGGGTACAGCATCAAGGATTGATGCAGAGCTGATAGAATTTGGTGAAGAGTTTGGACAGGTTTGAGAAGAGAGAAGAGAAGAATGGTGAGAGAAAGAAATGATGGAAGGGATTGAAAGTTGTGGAAGCCGCTGAAAGTGAGTGATGCTTCTGATTTATAGCTGCATGAGGATGATTCTGATGATTCTGGAAGCTTCTCATGTGAAGCTTCTAGATGGATTCAGTTGTAAGTTTGTTAGTTTCTTGCAACTGACTTCATAACTGGATTTTGTAACTGAATTTCTCTTTGTCTTTTTTCCTTTTCAATCCATTTTAGATTTTGGTTAATTGTTTAATAATTAGGATAGTAACTGATCCCCTTCTTTTTTTTCTTCCTACTGAAAAATTGCTTTTGTATGCAGGTCTTGCTTAAATATGAGAGGCTCTGATGTTGCATCGATGATGGCTGAATGCTTGAGAAGGTCTTTGAAGCTGCGTATTGTTGACGAAGACGTGATTGTCTTGGTAAGTTCAGTCCTGTTGTTCTTCTTCCTGCACAATGTCGTTCCCATTCTACAAGTTCCCTTTGACTTTGAGCTCTTGTCATATTCTTGTGTCTTAGCTTCTCCCAGCTTCTCCCACTTCTGTGTTCTTTTAATTGTGCCTGAACTATTGTTGATTACTGAGGGTAAATCTCGTGTTATTGTCGTGATCATGTGGGATACTAATGAATGCAGGTTGTGGAATTGAATGAAGTCCTTCGTGTCGACATTGAATATTGGTGGCGTAGGTTCTTGATGAGCGGTTTTTTGGGAATGAATTGTTGACGATTAAGGAGGGTCCTAAAGGTTCTCCTTCTCTGTTTGTCTTCGTTTCTTCCGCGAACTTACGATTGATTGTGACCTTTTTTTTTTGTTTTGTTGCCAAGGTATCCACTTGATACAGGAATGATGTAGAGTGATGATAGTATACGAATCAGATTGAAGAACTTCCCATATTAAAACTGATGTACACTGATTTTCCCTCTATTTATTCTACTATATTAGCCGTAATCGTAGCTGATTTTTCTGGTTTATTGTAATTTATACAGGTTGTGATTGAGCTAGACTACCAGACTTGCTCCAATGCATATGCCAAACATTCACAACTTTCATTACCTAGAATAAACAGGCCAACTTTCCATTTTCCAGCATTGAACTTGAGGACAGGCCTTCCTTTAGAATCATCGCACTCGTTGTTCCGTCCATCATCAGCATATGACGCCACTGGAAGTATCCGCCGCATTATTACTTGCCGTCGGTGACAGTGAGATGAGATCGAGGCAAAGTCCCAACAAATGCCCGAGGAATACATGAAACTGGTTCGGAGTACTTACACCGTGTTGAAGCTCATTCAGGTACAGTTTTTTTTCTCTTTTTCTTTGATCCATCTCTTTCTATCTTCGAGCCTGAATGTATGTACTGTCATTGATGCATCTTCGTCCTCTTCTCGCCACAAATACAAATGATTGCTACGGTTTTGGTATGCAGGTTTTGGCGGATTGATGATGAGGTTAAAGATAGGTGAAAGTTCTGAAAATGTGGGGCTAATGATGCGTAAATGAGACTCGGAAGATCGAATCAATTTTTACCAAGCTCTTTTTTGTTAAGCCATAGAAAAATGTAATTGATTTTTCCAGTTTGTTATAAATCTGGACTTTGTAACTGACTCACTCATTTCTATGTAAATGGATTTTTTTGAATTTGTTAACTTCCTGCCATTTGGATGCTCTACTGAATTTATGCTGGTATCATGAAAGAAAAAAAAGCAACTGCTGACTTTGGGATGAGAATAATTGCCGTCTCTTCAAGGTCTTGATGCTTTGTTAAACAAATCTTTCAGAAATCTTTTGAAGTTTGGAGTCATGCTATTGAGACATCTAACTGAATCCTTAACAATGTGTCTAATGAGATAATAAACAAAATTTTGTAAAATGGTGAATAGCCTTTAACTAAGCTCAAACGATATAACACCAAGAAACCATGAGTCTACTGTACAGTTGACAAGTTCTAGAGCCATGTACAACGGGAGGCCTTTTATAGATCACGCAACAACTGTGGTTGTAGCCATCGCATGAGCAAACCCACAATCACAAAGCTTGACAATAGATCCGTAATCAGTGAGATTATTCTGAGACTTCATGTCACAAAGGATAATCCCATGCGAATTCTATGCCAACATAAAACTCTTGTACATTCGAAAGGATCAAACAATTAAATAGTATTTTCATGCTTAAATTTCCTTGATATCTCCACTTCTTGCCTCAAACTATGAATGTCCCTTTTTCCATTCTTACCATGCTTCCATATGAACTTTATTACAGCATTTTGAATTTGAACTTGAATGATGCCTTCCAAATAAACCAGCAATCGTGCATTCTCCTTCAATTCGAATCGAACACAATCCACTTTTAGGGACTTTGGTGCCATGCTAAAACCCACATAATCTCAAATTACTATTCCATAAACAAAGAAAATGCTCAAACCAATCTCTGATGCAATGGACCCCCACGTTGATGGAGTTTCCTTCAAATCAAAAATCATGAACAAGGACTCCAAATTTTCCTTGAGATATTCAATGATGAAGAACACAACTTGATACATCAGGAAGAGTCAATACTTTCACTCAAAGCCAATCTGACTGAACACCTCAATAATAAGTTAGATGCACCAGCGAATATTCTCCATAAGTTCACACCACAATAGATACGAACAAGGCACGAAACCCTAATCTCCACGGGCCTTAATCACATGCCTTATGCAATAACGAAATGAACTACTATGATGTTAATGAATTGATGAGAAATGCTGACGAATGCAAGATGATGAGCCAATAGAGGGAATAATCATGAGGGCAAATTTTGAGGTATTACAACCTGTGCACAAGAAACCTGTGATGCAATGATATGATATGTGAATGTGTATGCAATGTTTTCAAGGACCGCAGGATTTAAATTTGCTTAAACAAACAAGAAGGTAAACTTTTATTAGTAATAACTTTGTTTTGCCTCTTGGGCTTACAGAAAACGAAATGAAATAAATACAAGAGATGGGGTTTTAAGTCTCCCGTGGACGTTTCCTCTTTGTGTTGAGGTATAAGTTGAGATTCCGCTCCTCGTGAAGTTGCTTTGTTAGTTCCAGGATTCTTTCTTGGCTTGCTTTGTAATGAGCCTCGAAAGTATCCCTTTGATCCTTCTACTGGATCCAGGACCTCTGTAAGTCTTCCATGTCAGTAGGCATATTTGGGTGAAGGATAGTATATGAAGTATCTCCTTCAGCAACAGGTTCCATGGTAACTGGTAGGATAGCAGGATATGGCATCATGAGAGTCTGAGCACGAGATCGCACCCATCTGAGATAAGCCTCCATAGGAATAATGTACTTAGGCTCCAGAGTCTTGCTGTCAACCTTGTTTACTTTTCCCCATGCTCTTATGAATCTCTGACGGTAACCTTGAAGATCGTTGTCGTAGTCAAACACAATGCCCTGAATCAACATGTCATGTGGGCCATCACTCCGAGCGTAACCAAACTGTCGTAAAGCTAGAGAGGGGTTGTAGGTGATGCCTCCTCTTATGCCTAGAAGTGGCACATTAGGAAACTCCCCACAACGGTCAATGATGGTGACATTCTCCATAGATCTGGAGCACCAATGAATACCTGAATGCGAGAGTGACATGATCCTTTTGGACCACCTGAACCCTTGTTCATTCTTCATTACTGAGCGAGGAAGGTGAGAAATAAACCACCTAGAAAGCAAAGGTATGCAGCACATCAAAGTTCCTCGTGCCCTTGTAGTACGAGTATGAAGAGAATGCAGGATGTCTCCAAGTAAAGTAGGCACTGGATTGTGACTTAGGAATATATTGATGGCATGAACATCTATGAACTGATCAGGATTAGGGAATAATACTAAGCCATAAATCAACAAGGCTAAAATATCCTCAAAAGCATCATAGCTCATAGCTTTCAAGAACACTTGAGCCTTTTCTATCAATACCTTAGCAAGAACACCCTTAACTCTGCTTCTCGTTTCTAGAACAATGTCTGACTTCTTCAGATGTAGAGCTGCAGCAATAACTTCTGGTTTAAGCTCTTTCTCCAAACCTGTGAAGGGTCTTTGATCAAGAACAGGTATACCCAGAAGTTTAGAGAACTCTTCCATTGTGGGAACCAACTGATAATCAGGGAATGTGAAGCAATGGTGCTTAGGGTCAAAGAACTGAAACAGAACACTCATCATGTCTTCATTGAACCCTGAAGTGACTAGATCCAATAGGTGACCATGTCTCTTGATGAACTGGGAATGATCAGACACTTGAGAAACCAACTCTTTAAGCTTAGCAGGTATCCCTACAAAGTTGATCCTGATAGTGTTTCTACGAGGAGAAGCCATGACCTGCAACAAAGAACAAAGATAAATCCTTTGGTCCTTGAAATGGTTAGTAAAAATGCTATGCTTATGATGCATGATGATGTCATGATGTTATGCTCAATCACAAACATGTGGCACACACAAACAAGTCACACCATAGCCCTAGGTTTAAAGGCTTGCATGAGGTTTAAAGGTCAGTACCCTCCCCTGAAGTTAGTTGGTTCATCCTGTCCTACAAAAGTAACCAGGTTCTAAGGGATCTCAATATCATTGATCCTTCACAAGGGTGGTTGTTCAGTAGGCAACTTACTTGCCAACTAAAACCCTCCAAGTTTAGAATCTCAATGAACGTAGTATCGAGTATCAACCAACTTCAGTCTTCACCAAAGCCGGTTATCTCACTACTTTCTAAAGGCCAAGATGGGATAACTAGGGTTCTAAAAGTTAGTTAGTGCATTAACAACGTATGGCAGCCTCATATTATCCTCAACTTGACTTAAGGAACATAAGCACCAACCAAGAAGTCACACTAACTATGGCCACCAGATCAACCATATCGGTATACGCCGTACAGTTTCCTTGGTCTATTGCCATTTACCTAAGGTATACTAGATCCGGGTTAGGATCTTTCACACATAAGAGCCCAACAAGTAAGTATAAAGCAAACAAGGCAAACAATTTTAAAGTAATCTAATTCCTAAGGGTACCCCTCTTTTATTAACTCCCCAGCAGAGTCGCCAGTTCTGTAACACGGTGGGAGAACTGACTTTAGTTATGTTGCGGATAGCAAGAGTCGCCACCGACTTTTATTTTATCCAAAGGAAAGGCATAAAAGAACAGGAAAGACCTTTTAAAAGATTTTTTTGGGTCCGGGGGGTAGGTTATGTAAAGGGAAGGTGTTAGCACCCTTTATATCCATGGTTATCCATGGGCTCTTAGTTACTTAGCTCACTTTAAAATGTTTTTGAAATGTGAAGTGTGTGAATAAAAATTTTCTTAAGAGTTTCATAATGATCCATGTACGGATGCGTAAAAAACCTTTGTTTTGAAAATTGTTTGAAATGTGTGAAGTGTTTGAAATTGTTTTGAAGAGTGAGCAAGTATCTAAGAGGAACCTACCCTAAGTTTTAAGTCTTTTCGGTTCTTGAATCCTTTAAATGGTAAGACTATCCCTATTATTAAGGAATAGGTAGTCATTACCTTGGATGTGAGGGACAAGTGAAGGGTCATCTGTTATTTAGGCAACTGTGAGGTGTATAAGCAATTCGAAGGGACTTATCATCTTTTATTCGAGAGGGACAAGATCATTACGAAGGCAACATTCGAAAGGGACTTGATCTTTTATCTGTTAAGGGACTAGATGATGTGAGATGAGGGACTTTTGCTTTATACACCCTACTTAACCTTTTGTAATAGGCAACATGAGAGGTATCCTTATGGAAGTGAGATGGCGATCAAAGATCGACTTACGTGTGTGAGTGTACAATTTTAATATTTATCTTTAAATTAGTGAGCTAAATTAATTTTAAACATACAAATATGTTACACTCCCTATTTTTACTAACCATAACATAAAATAAATATTTAAACATTATTACTAAATATTACATCAAAGGAACAATTACATAAAAATAATAATTAAAGCAAAATAAATATAATTAGCAAAAATAATAAATAATAATAATTGGGTTAGTAGAAAAATAATAACAAAAATAATATAAAGTTAAATGGGGTTAGTAATAATATATGAAAATAAATAAAATAAACAAGAATATTAGCATAGTAATTAAAATTCCATTTTTTTTATATAAACAATTATTATTTTAAGATTAAGAAAATATAAACAATTATATACTAATTATTATAAAATTTTAAATTATGCAAATTATAAAAATTAAGTTAATTATAAACATGTTATGAAAATAAATTATAATTATAAAATTAATTAACAAGTTTTAATTATTTTTAAACATATACTAAAAATTATTTACATACAAAAATTAAATTACAAACAATTTATGTCATATTATTATATTAACAAAATTAAATTAAGAATTTTAATTTTAAGCATATTTATATACAAGATTTAAATTATAAACAAATTATATAATATATACACATGATTAAGGTTTATAAATAATAAATTAAAGATTATAATAAAAATTAAATTTTAAATAGAAGAAAATTTAGGGTTATGAATTTTAGAAAAAAAAATAAAATTAGGGTTAACTTAATCATTTACAAATAAGAACTATTTTCAAATTATAATATACATAATAAAATAAACTAACATTTATATGATAATTAAAGTTTATAAAAAAAAGTTATTAGAATTAATCAAAATGAATTAGGGTTTATGAAAATTTTAGAACTAAGAAGATTAGGTTTATAATTTAATTATCAACTAATTTTAATTAAGAAAACAAATAATAATAATAATTAAAACAAAGAATAAAAGGAGAGAAAGAAAAAAAGGGGAGGCCTGGTTTTGAACCCAGGACCTCCCTGTTACCAGTAATGAGACCCACCACTGGACTGCGTGCTGCTTCTGAGTAAAGGGAGGAGTTCAAGATTATATATTAAAAACCTACAAAATATGAAAGAAATAATTGATCAAAAGGTAAAAACCTAGGAATCGAACCCAGGTTTCAAGCATCACCAGCGCGCCTCACAACCACCAAGCCAGACATGATTATTTGAAATTATAATGAAACATAATTGTAAAAATATTAAAAACAAATTTTGAAATTACAGATGGCGCCAAAAGCCATCGTTTTCTACCTCCAGCCCTATGAAATTTCCTGCGAAATTTCATAGGAATTTTGCTACGAATTTTTGCGCAGGAAATCCTATGCCCTTGCCAACCTGCAATACAAGCAAAATTCATCCAAATTGATTGTTTTAATGGATTACCCAGGTCTTAGTCAACTTAATTTTGTCAATTAACACCATTTATATGGCTTATATCGTAAAACCCTAAAACGGATTCTAAAACCCTAATTATGGTGAAATCCAGTTGCGGCCATGAAACTTAAAACAAACCATATAGATTCCTTCTATGCTTCAAAACAAACAAGAATTGATAATTAGTTTTGAGTTTTATCAAGCAAACATATGAAAACGACAAATCAAAACAAATGAAGAAAAACTCAATCGGTTAGCATGATATGGCATGGTTTTGATGCAATAGAAGGTTGGCTTCGACTCAAGGATGTCCAGGGAACCTCTTGGTGTCCTTAAAATACCTTATAACCTTTTGCAATTTGAAATCCGAAAATTGAATTTGTATGTGATTTTTGAAGCTTTGAGACAATGTGAGAGGCTGCAATTTTTCGTCCCCTTGCTTGTGTTCTCTTTGTCTATATATAATGAATCAAATTAGGTCAAAATACTTGTGGGTTATATGGGCTTTTTGAGTATCTTGATGATGAAGAAACCTCCTTCCAAATATTGAAAAATATATGATCTAACATTGCCAAAACAAGCTAGTACGAAATTGGATTGTATCAATCAGCTTTGAATGGTTATTAAAACTTTCTAGAAGAAGAATCACATTCAAATATTGAGTTTTCATATTTTATTTAGATTTAATTTGATTTTTAATGAATAAAATCAAAATAAATAATAAATAAATAATAAAAAATCAGAACTTTGTTGCTTTGGGTCGTGCTTGAGGTACTTGTATGGATTGGATCATCACATGGCAAGCCCATTTGGAAAAATTTTGTTTTAAACCTCCATTTTCTTCATAAACCAACCAAAAATTTCCCAACTTTGCAAGGGCACACATCCTTCAATTTTAATGCTATGAGGGTGTTCTTGGACATTTTGGAAATCTTGAAGGGTTCTCTAACCAACCACATTGGTTTCATGTCCATATCATTTACCATTCTCAAGTTATGCCCTTTTGAAGTTGTTGACTTTTTGTTGACTTTTAAAAGGACCTATAATGTCTTAGCTTATACCTTCCAAATGAAGCATTTTTGGGCTTGGCTTGTGAGACACAAAATTGTAGAGAATTCAATTTCCTTCAAAATGAGCTTTGGATGGAAAATTGGTGATGAAGCATGTGAAAGTTATGGCTGGTCAAAGTTCATTTGACTTTTCCTGAGGAAACCCTAATTTAGAAACCTCTGATTCTTGATGATCTGAAATGTTCTTGATGAATCATGATCAACCCTTGATCAAATGATGAATTTTACTTCATATACTTGATGTTGACAAAAAATAACGAAGTTTGACTTTGGTTTGACCACAGTTGACCTCAATTTGACTTTTTAACTACTTTGACTGATTTTGACTTATCTGATCATCTGACTGAGCAAACCTTTGAGAAAAGTCTTGAAACTTGTCATGGGGACTATTAGACATATATAAGATGTTATGAAGCTCACTTGAAGTCTTGGAAGTCCATTTAGCCTGATTAAAGTCAAAACCCTAGTTTTGGATGCACTGCTTAGGAGAATGCATTGTCTGAGGGAATTGTCAAATCTTCTGACTATTTGTGAACTTTGTGAACCTTGTGAACCATCATAAGATGTCTTGTGAACCTTGTGAACCTTATGAAAGGTCTTGTGAACCTTGTGAACCTCATAAAGTGTCTTGTGAACCTTGTGAACCTCATAAAGTGTCTTGTAGACTTCATGAACCTCATGAAAGGTCTTGTAAGTATTGTGAACCTTGTGAACCTCATAAAGTGTCTTGTAAACTTCATGAACCTCATGAAAGGTCTTGTGAACCTTGTGAACCTCTTAGTACACAAAGCCTTGTATTGTGAGGGCAAATTTTGGGGTGCAACACTAAGCATAACGTGTTCATTCGTCGCCATTAACCCTTTTGCATAATCATTACATTTTTTCATTAAAAAAAAACTCATATGTTATATTTTTGCATCCATACAAAAAATTGCATGCTAAAAATTAAATTTAAAAAAAAATAGATTTTTCTCCTTTATTTGAATCATAAAAGACCTTGATTTGAATCAAGCTTAAAAGTTTTTCAAGTGATTTTCCCCTGGACGTTTGATTTGAATCACAAGATCTCTTAATTTGAATCATAAAAAGTTCCTTTTGATCCATGTGACCATGATTTGAATCATACTATCTACTTATCTAAATCACCAAAAAAAACATGTGGTCCCTGTGACCTTGATTCAAATTATAATAATGGTTGACTCGAATAAAAAAACCTATAGTATTTATTCTTGATTCAAATCATAGATCTCTGACTCGAATCATAGAGTTTTAAATTTCTATTTTGTGTGTGTTTTTTAGCTTTCCCTCTCATCATTACATCTATCTCATTATTTCATTTCTTATTACATATTCATTTCTCAATTGCATATTCTCTCGTATTGAATCATTTCCATTTCATCTTCATTCATCATTTCCAACCCCATTTCATCACATCAAACCTCTATTTCATCTTCACTTCTCAAATCATCACAATGGAGAATAACCAAAGATTATCTGAGAAGCAACGAGACAAGAGAAAATATTGTTCATGGCATTCAACCCCCCCCCCCCAAGTAGAAGAACCAAGATGCAAGCTTTTAAAGGATAAGTCCTTGATCTCCATCGTAAACCACCGTTTTCCGCCGTCTCTAATGAGGACAACTAAACGACCACGCGAAAACCTTCTAAAACTTGTAAGTTTCTCCATTTACCTCTCTATTTTTTCTTCTAGTTCTTGTTGATTACGTAGATGCATGTGGTTAGGAAGGTTTTATGGTCAATAAGACCCATAATTTATACTGTTAGGGTTTTGATACGGCATCCCCATTTATGTACGGTGGTTGACGTGAAATGTGTCGTCGTCGTTACGATCATTATGGTTTTTAGTGATGTTCCTCATGGATCTATATGGTATCTCCGGTTGAACTTCAATTGGAGTTTAGGGTTTCAACGCGGAGTCATCTGCTAGTAGATGTGAACCGATAGTTTGGAATCTTAAAATTCCCCCTTCCTCGTATAAATACCTGGTCGTTATGACGACGTGGATTATCTTGAATAAGGGCTTAGGTCGAGGAAATTGTCCTCGTTCCTCTGCATGCCCTTTCACTTGATCAGCGGTGGAAGGGTGGATTTGATTTAACTCATCGAATTCACGTTGACTTTCACTTATTTTCAGGTGTAAAGATGTCCGGAGACACCCCTATCTATATGGACGTGGAAGATCTTTTTAGTGACACAACTTCGTCCCAAAACCAGTCTGATGAAACGACGCCGAGAAGAAATGCTTCTGCCTCACGCGATTTCAAGGAAACTACCTCAAATCATACTAATCCTGAGAACCCCGAGGAGTATAATGAGGATAAAAATATTCCTATTAAATAATGGGTTGCGGAGGAGCCAATGACCATTCAATCGATATATTCCCAGCCCATAGAAGGTCTGAGTCCGATGGGTTATCAGATACCCTGGTGAGGAGGATCGTATTTTCTCGTCATACGGTCCTTACAAGTTCCCTATGTATGATATATTCTTCAAGGAGCTCAGATTCAGGCTCCCCTTCTCGGACTTTCAAGTTTCCTTGTTCGTCCAGTTAGAGCTCTCTCCATCGCAACTGCATCCAAATTCGTTTGTTTTCATGTGAGCTTTCGAGATGATATGCAGATGCTTGAAGATTGGAGCGACCCTTCCCCTGTTTTTCCATATATTTCATCTCCAGAGGCAGGTCGTGCAGGGGAGATATGGCTGGGTCTCTCTCAAACAAAAGAAAAAGATCTTCAAAGCCTACTTTGAGTTAATCAGAGACTTCAAGGATTGGTACTACCTGGTCGAACCAATTTTAGTTCATGCTCATAATTCTTGCAAATTTTGGGGGATAGACACTGATGATGAAGAGAGAGTTTTGTTTGACGAGGAGGGGAATTAGGTTCCCTGTCTTATGCCGAAGTACCATTTTTCCTGGTCACACAACCATTTTATGCATGGTACCGAGGAGTGTTTGGTCATTGCGTCTGAGTTAAATGATGAGGATCAAACTAGCTATGATGCTCCGATGAGCTATGGTTCTAGGATTACCATGACTATGCATGTAGACAAGCAGGGTCATGCAATCTTGGACAAGGACGGGGGTGCCAAAGTGACCCCTAGATTCATAGAAGTGTCCAAACTTCTCATTTGTGAGACGGATGAGGACGTCACCACTTATCTCAGTAGTCTTTAGAATTGTTCGTTTGTATCGAATTTATGCTCGTGTACCTTTTATGCTCTAACCAGTTTTTTTCTCTCTGTATTTTTCATATTCGATGGTTAATTTGCAGGAGAAGGTAATGGACAATGCTACCAAGAGAAGGAGGCCAAGAAGCTGAAACAAACTTGTCTAAATGACCAATTAGTATCCGCGAGCACAGGTTCGGGTAACTATTCCTCATCTCCCCATGGTTCGCCGGGCACCGCTTCTAGGCTAGGGAAAAGGTCGAGGGTCGATGAAGTTATAGACTTAATGGAGACCCACCCAAAGTCTTTGTTCGAGCTCCCAACTTGCTTCTTGAAGTCGTCGTTCTTCGAGGAGACCTCTCTCCAAGTCCATAGGGTGGAAACACTTAAGTTGGAGAAACTGAGTCGACCAGATAGGAGGTTATGTTTGGCTTGGGATGCAAGCTCTGTGATGAGTGTCTTAACGATGGCCTCTATGTACGTCGAAGGTACTGCCACTCAGGAGCAGGAGATCCAACGACTAAAAATTGTCTTGTCTGCTTCTGAGGATAGGGCTAATGCCTCCTCGGAGTCTTTGAAGGAAGCTTCGAAGAAAATCAATGAGTTAAAAGAGTGTTTGGATGCTTCTAACTAGAAGAGGAGAACAACCAAGGATGAATTTGCTCGCCTCAAGGCTGCAATGGCTTCTGCTGAAGACGAGCTTAGGGACCTGAAGTCACTGGCGACCTGGGCTGAGCTGATCTCGAAGATCGAGCAAGGGGAAGAGGACCTTGAGGAGATAACAGGTGTGGCGTTTAAAAACACGATGGATCAATTGAAGATCGTCAAGGATGAAGATATTTTTGTACCTAATTTCCTTAGACAACCAAAAGATGATACGACCATGACCGAAGGGAATCAGGGGATCCCCGTTGACGCTCAGCCTTCCGCAGATGCAAACGCTTGAAGATCTTGTTATTTTTTGCCTTTTGATTTTGTTATTCGACCTATGTGCCATATCCTTTGTTTTGCTTGGGGGGATATGTTCCCCCATTTATGTAATATTTGAACAGGTCGGTCCATGTGGCCGCATTTTTAATGCTTTTGTGTTTTCCGACCTTGATGGTCGTTTTATTATCTATCTGTTGTGTGTACATGTGTATCCGTTGGAGGGCATACTTTAATTCTTAAATTTTTTCTAAGTTTTTTTACGATGCTCGATCACTTAGATGTTCGCTTTACAAACATGTGCGATGTTTTTTTCATGTTCCCCATGGTGACTTGGTTTTTTTTTTGTATGTTTGGGAAACTATGCTTGGTTTAAGTATGTCTGACGGTTTAGGGAACCGAGCAGAATGCCAGAGTATCTCTGGTTGGGGGACGGTGCTCGAGTCACGATGATGACCCGTGCTCTGCGGCGTAAACGTCCCATCACGATCTAGGTGTTCAGTCGGGTCATGGTACGAAGATGACGACAAACTCGGTTGAGGATACAATTGTGTGACGGTAACCTTTCTCGTTCATTAGTGAAATCCCGTCGAAATTTTTTTTTGGCATGTGATACTTGTACCTAGGTATGCATGTTAGGTTGGTGCTTGTGCTCCATTGTTTAGATCTGATCAGGGTGACAAACGCCTTAACTGTAGTATTGCTTAAGTTTCTCGGCGTTCCAAGGACGAGCAAGTTCTTACCCGTTCAGGTTTTCTAAGTAATAGGCCCAATTTTCCGTTTTTGCTCGGACACGGTAGGGACCTTCTGTGCGCCTAGACGGTATGTGCATTTCTATTTGGATAATGGACTTTGTTTTGTATGCTAGTCGGAAAGGGGTTTCCCTAGTTGTAGAGTGAGGCGTGGTCTGGTATGCCCATAAGATGTTGTATAATTCCTCAACCCATTGTTTCTTAATTTCATCTAGTCTTCGCTTGAGTCCTCGAAGGATGACCCTGTTCGCTGCTTCGGCCTGTCCGTTAGTTTGTGGGTGCTTGATTGAAGAGTAGTGCTGCTTAGTTCCTATGTTGGCAACAAATTCCTGGAAATTTTTATCAGTGAATTGTGTCCCATTGTCAGTAACTATGGCTTGGGGTACCTAGAATGGGGCGAGGATGTTACATTTGAAAAAATGTAATATGTTGAGGGTTGTGATCTTGGCTAGAGCTTCAGCTTCTATCCACTTTGTGAAGTAGTCTACTCCGAATATCAAGTACTTATTCTGGTTTGAACCGATGACAAAGGGACCTAGGATATCCATACCCCACCATGTGAATGGTCACGTGGAGGACATTGCCTTAAGCTCATTTGGAGGTGCTAAGTGCATTTCCCCGTGTCGTTGGCATTTATCGCATTTTTTACGTGCTCTTTGTCGTTGTTCTACATTGTTGGCCAATAATATCCTGTCCGGAGGGCTTTCCTTCCCAGAGATCTCCCGCCCAAATGTTGGGTGTTGATGCCTTCGTGGATTTCATGCAAGATATGCGAAATTAATTCTTCCTCGACACACTTGAGGAGAGTAATGGAGAATCCCCGTCGATAGTTTTCCTTCGACCAACACATACGAGCAAGCTCGTCGCTTAACTATACTGGCCTTGTTTGGGTCTTCGGGAAATTTGTTATTAGTTAAGTATTTGTAGACCGGGGTCATCCAGCAGTCGGCGTCGCTGATGATGTTTACGTCTATCATTGAGGATATCTTTTGGATGCTGGATCGAGGAAGTATTTCTTGTATGACAGACTTGTTTCTGCCCTTTCATTTTGTGCTCACAAGTTTTGATAACACGTCTGCTCGCATATTGTGTTCACGAGGGACATGTTTGACTTCTACAGACGTGAACTTTGTAATCTTTTCCTTGACTAGAGTCAGGTATTTTGATAAATTTTTGTTTTTAAGTTGGTATTCACCTTTGACTTGTAAGGCCACGAGCTGAGAGTCTGTACAAATGATTATCTCTTTGGATCCTAGATCATCGGCGAGCCTTAGACCAGCGAGGAAAGCTTCGTACTTTGTTTGGTTATTGGAGGTGGGAAAAGATAGCGTGAGGGATACCTCTATTAGGATACCCTCCTCGTTTTCTAGGATAATCCATGTTCCACTTCCCACAGAGCTCGATGCTCCGTCCACGAAAATGATCCATTTCCTGGACGTGCAAACTTGGTATTCCGGGGTGGTCATTTCGGCCACGAAATCAACCAGGGCTCACACTTTGAGGGCTAATATGCTTTCATATTGTATGTCTAATTCAGATAGTTCTAAGGACTATTTGAGCATCCTTCCGGCCATGTCGGGCCGACCGAAGAGCTGCCTGATGGGTTGGTTTGTTTGTACGACGATTGTGCATGCCAGGAAGTAGTTCCTGAGTCTCCTCTCCACATGGAGGAGCGCATGGGAAATTTTTTCAATTTGCTGATACTTGGAACAAAGTTTCCCCGATCTCTGGTCGGGAGAGAGCTAGAGGTTTTGACAGAGCCTTCTTGAGGTGTGTTAAAGCTTGCTCGTACTCTTCTGTCCATTCGAAAGCAACCTCTTTGCGGAGGATCTTGAAGAGAGGAAGTGCATGTTGGACATATTTTGCTACAAAGCGAGATAGCAAGGTGAGGACCCTGTTTAGTGACTGGATGGACTTTTGGATTGAGGCATGGGTGTTTCGGCGAATGCTCGACACTTGTCGGGGTTATTTTCAACTCGTCTTTCGGTTAGATAGAAATCGAGGAATTTGCTCGCTCGTACCATTAACGTGCATTTTTCTGGATTAAATCGCATTTTGCACCTGCGTGCTTGATCGAAAATTTTCTTTAAGTGGAAAGCATGACCAGTTTCCTCATGGGATTTAACGATTATGTCATCCATGTAAAATTCGAGCATGTCTCTGATTTCTGCTTGAAAGACTTTGTTCATCATTTGTTGGTAGGTTGCGCCCGCATTTTCAAGTCGAAAGGAATTACGTTGTAGTAATAGTTGTCCAATTCGGTCATGAAAGCGGTGTACTTCTTGTCGGTCACGGCCATGGGTATTTGGTTATACCCGGAGTAGGCGTCGAGGAACGACAATAATTTAAAACTTGCAGAGTTTTCGACCAGCTTATCAATGTTAGGAAAAGGGTAAGCGTCTTTTGGGAAAGCTCGATTGAGATCAGTGTAGTCAACGCACATGCACCATTTTCCATTGCTCATTTTGACTAATATAACATTTGATATCCAGGTGGTATAGTTGGCCTCAGTTGCAAAATGTGCCTCTAGGAGGTCTTTTATGGCCTGCTCGGTAGCCTCTACTTTTTCAGGGGATTGCTTCCTCCTACGTTGTGCTACTGTTAGGATAAAGGGGTATATGGTCAGGTGGTGGCATGCCGTTTCTGGATCCAACCCTGGCATTTTAGCTATGCTTCACGCGAACAAATCAGTGTTCTCCCTAAGGCACGCTTTCAGCTGTTTCCTCGCGAGGTCGACTCCGATCTTCACTTCTTTGGTAGGATCTTATCTTAACACAACCAGCTCGAAGTCTTCGTCGGGCACCGGGCGAGTAGACGAAGAAAGCTTTGTGGTCAGCTGTGCTTTTTCCTCTTTTTCGGTAAACCTTCTATCGAGATCGATTGAATCTACTCGAGGGAGTGGCTTTGGTTCCTCGGAGCTGCAGGGAAGGGCGACTTTGGCTTGCTTTGGCTTGACGGCTATGGTGTTGAGCCCTTTGGATGCAGCCTCGAAACATCAACGAGCAGCTTCGATGTCCCCATGAAGAGTGGCTACCTTTCCTAATGAGGTATAATACTTCATTTTTAGTGGCATTGCGGAGGGTACAACAACGAGCTTGGAGAGGGTTGGACGACCTAAGATACACTGATATAGAGATGGGTAATCGATCACGAGGAACTGTACCTTGATGGCCCTAGCGGTCTCCCCTGCTCCGAAGGTTACTATCAAGTCGACATAACCCCAGAGTCTGGAGACAGTCTCGTTGAACCCCTTGAGATTTGAGCCCACGTAGGGTGTCAGATGTGTCTCGATGAGCTACAAGGTCATGAAGAGTGTGGAGTACATGATATTGACGAAGCTTCCCTGGTTGACCAGGATCCTTCGAACGTCAAAGTTGGTCATTTATGCACGGACGAGTAGACAGATGCTGGCATTAGGTACTCCGCCGAGAAGGTCTTCCTTATAAAAGGATATGGGTGTTGATCCCACGTGGGAGGATCAATAGTGGAATTTTGGTTAGAGTTGGTGCTGATTAGTTGATCAAAGCATCGCTTTACCGACCCAACTATAACTTTGTAGTGACCGCCCCCTCAAATTACCATTGAAGAGGGGAAGAACTCCCACAGGCTGTAGGCGGAGAAATAGACAGGACCAGTGTATGGTTCGGGGACGTAGAAATCCTCTGGCCGTGTGATGCTGAGGCCAACCTAGAGATTGGCTTTCGTGGCTGGAGGGGAAATTTCTTTGACTTTTCGAGCTTCATGCACCTCCTGTCGGGGAGCCTCATTCCCCTTGGTGAACTGCTTAAGATGGTCGTCTTGAATGAGGATTTTGATGGCATCCTTCATATGGATGCAATCGTCGGTATTGTGCATATGAGACTTGTGAAAATGGCAGTACTTCGTCTTATCCATATTTGTCTTGGTTGACAACTGCTTTGGAAACCTGACATCGACCTGGAGGAGCTCGGAGTTAGTACATTCGAACATGATTTTCTCCCTCGACACCGTGAGGGGAGTGTAGTCGTGAAACCTCTCAAATGGGCCTTTATGCTCTCGAGGTTCATTGGAGCGGTCTTCCTTTCGTTTTTCACCTCCCCGACAAGATGTCAAGGGGTCTTTAGATTTAAATGATTTGGCGTCATAGTGACACCTAGTATCCCGAGAAGTGTTGACTGCCTCTTTCTCCTCGTATTGGATATATGCTTGTGCTTTGAGGAGAAAAGCATCAAGCGTGGCGGGCATCTCAATGCCCATGGCCCTCCTGAAATCACTATGGGGATAGAGCCCCCGTTCAAGAAAATGGTTTTTCATGTCGTCTGTGGTTGAGATCAGGACAACTTCTTTATTGAATCTCTCTATGTACGCTCGCAGAGGTTCATCCTTGTCATGAATGATCGCCTCCAAAGAGGCCTCAGTCTTTGGATGACATCGTGAAGCGGTGAAGTGTTAGGAAAAGGTTCTCCCGAGCTATCTCTAGGACGTGATATGTAACGCCCCGAAAATCTAAATTTAATTATTTAATAATTTATTTAATTAATTCAGAAATAAATTGGAGAGTTTGGATTAATTAGAGAATTTTGGAGAAAAAGAGTATTTTTATATAATAAGGATAAATAGTGTTTTATTATACTATTTTATTATTATTATTAAGAATATATTAAAGAAAAGGGTGAGGTGGTCTTTTTGTGAAAATTATGAGGGCAAGGTGGGAAAAGACTAAACTGGGATAATATATCCAAAGAGGAGAATACGATTAGTTTTCTAACATTATCGTGTTTTGGGAAAAGAGGTGCTCTGAAGGAAAAAGGGAGAGGAATGGGAAGCTCGAAGTCAGGAGGCTGTGGAGAACCCCAGAGAAGAGTGTAAAGCGGCGAAATTCTCTAAGGTATGGGGAGTTTTTATAATCTATGGTAAATGTGTAGGAATTGGATTATGAATAGGTTAGAATTGTATGAGTTTTATGAGTTTTTTGGGTTTTAAGCTAGGTTGAGTTTGTGGGTGAAATCTTGATGAAATAGAGTTAGAAAAATGTGTCGAATCCTATAAATGATGGTATAAATGATTGTTCTGATGTTCTGATGTTTTATTTGATGTATTGGAATGATTTTGAGGTGAAATAAGATGAACCCGTATTGGAAACATTGGAATTTTGGGAGTTTTGGAACAGTCTGTAAGAAGCAGCAAATTGTTGCTGTAAAACGTGCGTTAACCGGTTAACGCTTTGGTTAACCGGTTAACCATTGAAAATTTTAGGCATTTTCTGAAGTTGTGCAGGCGTTAACCGGTTAACGCTTTGGTTAACCGGTTAACACTGTTCGGATGGCAAATTATAATTCTTTAAAAATTCATAACTTTCAAACCGTAAGTCCGATTCGCATTCCGTTTGAAGCGTCGGATAGAGCATAAACTGAACTTTATTTTGATGAATAAAAATGAGAAAAATGCAATAGTTATGATAAATGAATTTATGAAACAACCTTGTATTTACCTCATAATTTACCGGGTACGGGTCAATTCTTGATGTGTCAGAGTGGTTATAGAACCAGTGTTCTGGGTGTAATGTCATGATGATATATATGATTATTTGATGATTGTTTTGATGATTGAAATGAATGATGCGAATTATTTTGATGAATTTACGATGTAGCGCATCATTGCATTTCATAACATTCACGATGGGGCTTCGGCCTATTTATTCTACTTCAATCCCATTGTGTGGATTGAAGTGTCTCGATGATTTACGATGTGCTCCTTTGTGGAGGGTTGATGGTCATGTATCCATCTCACGATGAAAATGGTACCACATGCATATTGCATATCAGGATGTTAGAATTTAATATTCTGGATGAATTTCATGACTGTGTTGGTGTTGCTTGATTTCATGATCGTGTTATTGTTGTTGCTGAATTTTATAGTTGATGATGTCATGATATGTCGCACTAATTTATTTATGTTCTATATTCTTGTACGTTTATGATATATTATGATTACTCACCCTGCCTGCTTGGAAATGTTTTCTCCTTCGTGGGTAACTTGCAGATGTCGAAGAATAGTCATGCAGTGCAATATGAGTAATTCATGAGTCTCGGAGCATGCTTTAGTGTTCCTTAGTAGTGGTTCTGGTCAATGTGTCCTGCTCTGTGTCATGTAACAATGGGACGGGGTTTTTTGTTTAAATGTTTTCAGTTATGTTATTATTTGGATAAATGTTTTCCTATTTTTATAATGTTAAATTCAGGATGGTGAAAATTATGTTTATGAAGTAAACTAATGAAGTGTTGAATTATGAAGTTTAAATTCCGCTGCGAAATGATTTATGATATTCTTGATGTTGATTAACCCATGTTACGGGACATGACACTGTTTGTATCGAATTATGATGATATGTGATACCCTTTTTAGATGATTGCTCTGATATTATTTAAATATTTTGTTTTGGGGTAGAAGGGTGTTACATTAGTGGTATCAGAGCAGGTTGGTCTGTCCGGCCAAGTCTTGTTGTTGTCAGTCAGTTGTCAAGTCGTTATTTACTTAACTGTTATTTTCTTCTGATGTGGTAAGTGTTGTGCAGAATGGCTGGAAACAACACGCGTGCTCTCGCTGATGATATTGCAACTCTTGCTCAGACTGCTGCTCGTTACAATGCGCATGATGAGTTTCGTGCATTGGAGAAATTCCAGAGGAATAATCCGTCTGTGTTTGAAGGAACTCATGACCCGGCGAGTGCATAGAAGTGGCTCAAGGCAATTGAGAAGATTTTCAGAGTGATGGCGTGTGCTGACGCGCAGAAAGTTTCAATTCGGGACTCATATGTTGTCTGAGGAAGCTGAAGACTGGTGGGATGATACTCGTCAGCGTCTAGAGGATGAGGCTGTTGTGGTGACTTGGACTGTGCTTAAGGCGGAGTTCCTTAAGAAGTATTTTCCGGAATATGCTCGTGGTAAATTGGAGGTAGAATTCCTTGAGCTGAAGCAAGAAAACATGACTATGGCAGAGTATGCTGCCAAATTTGAAAGGCTGGTGAAGTTTTGTCCTCACTACAACATGGCAGATGCTGAACTTTCCAAGTGCCTTAAGTTTGAGAATGGGCTGAGACCTGAAATTAAGCAGGGAATTGGATGCCAACAGATTCGCAAGTATGCAGAGTTGGTTGATAAGAGTCGTATTTATGACGAGGACAACCGAGCTCGGTCAGCTCACTATAAACAGCTGAGCGAGAAGAAAGACAAGAGTCAGTATAGAGGGAAACCTTATGTGACTGTTGGTGATACAGGAAAGCAGAAGGCATCTGATGAAAAGAAGCAAAGTAGGGGAGCTGCTAATGTACCTGTTAAGTGTTACAAGTGTGGAGAGGCAGGTCATAAGGCTGATGTGTGTACCACCAGAGTTATGAAATGTTACCGTTGTGGCAAGCTTGGGCATAAGATGAGTGATTGTCCTAATGAGGGCCCAACCTATTACAATTGTGGTGAGCAGGGGCATATCAACGCCCAATGCCAGAAACCAAAGAAGAATGCTGCTACTGCTCAAAATGCTGGGAGAGTTTTTGCGTTAGCTGGTTCAGAAGCTCCAAAGAAGGACAACTTGATCAGAGGTACCTGTTTTATTAATAATACTGAGTTGATTGCTATTATTGACACTGGAGCTACACATTCATTTATTTCTCTTGAGTGTGCTAATAGATTGGGTTTAAAGTTGTCTAATATGAATGGTAATATGATAATTGAGACTCCTGCTAATGGTTATGTGACTACCATGCTTGTTTGTTTGAAGTGCCCTTTGACAATTTTCGAGAAGAATTTTGTGATGGATTTGGCGTGCCTACCATTACACCAAATCGATGTTATCCTTTGTATGAACTGGTTGGAATTCAATTATGTTCATATTAACTGTTATAGTAAGACAGTGAAGTTCCCTGAGTTGAGCGAGTATGGCGAGTTGATGTTTTTATCTGCTAAGCAAGTGGATGAACTAGTATTGGATGAAGCTTTGATGTTTGCAGTGTCTGCATCATTGCAAGTTGATGATAAGACTGTCAATGTAGAGTTGCCTGTGGTTTGTGAATTTCAAGATGTGTTTCCTGGTGATATAAGTGATTTACCACCAGAACGTGAAATTGATTTTTCTGTGGACTTAGTACCGGGTACGAGTCCTGTCTCGATGGCTCCTTATAGAATGTCGGCTTCAGAGTTGAATGAGTTGAAGAAACAATTAGAAGAATTGCTAGAGAAGGGGTTCATTAGACCTTGTGTTTATCCTTGGGGTGCTCCGGTGTTGCTCGTTAAGAAGAAGGATGGTAGTATGAGATTGTGCGTCGATTACCGACAGTTGAATAAAGTGACTATCAAGAATAAGTGCCCACTTCCGAGGATCGATGATTTGATGGATCAGCTAGTAGGTGCTTGTGTATTTAGTAAGATTGATCTGAGGTATGGTTATCATCAGATTCGAGTTAAAGCTGATGATATTCCGAAGACAGCTTTCAGGACGAGATATGGGCATTACGAGTATACGGTGATGCTGTTTGGGGTTTCTAATGCGCCTGGTGTGTTTATGGAATATATGAATAGGATCTTTCATGAGTATCTTGATAAATTCGTGGTGGTTTTCATAGATGATATCTTGGTATATTCTAAATCAGAAGAAGAACATGCCGAGCCTTTGAAGGTTGTGTTGCAAGTGTTGAGAGAAAAGAAATTGTTTGCTAAATTATCTAAGTGTGAGTTCTGGTTAAAGGAAGTGAGTTTCCTCGGCCATGTAATTTCAAGTGGTGGAATTTCGGTGGAACCTTCAAAGATTGATGCGGTATTGCAGTGGGAGACTCCGAAGTCAGCTACAGAAATTCGTAGTTTTCTCGGGTTGGCTGGTTACTATCGTAAGTTCATTGAAGGTTTTTCTAAGATAGCTTTACCGTTGACGCAATTGACTAGGAAGGGTCAAGCGTATGTGTGGAATGTTTCTTGTGAAGAGAGTTTTATAGAACTAAAGAAAAGATTAACGATCGCGCCAGTGTTGGTCTTACCGAATCCAGATGAGTCTTTTGTAGTTTATTGTGATGCTTCCAAGATGGGTCTTGGTGGAGTTTTGATGCAGGATAATAAGGTGGTTGCTTATGCTTCTAGACAGTTAAGAGTTCATGAGAGGAACTATCCTACTCACGACTTAGAGTTAGCAGCTGTGGTGTTTGTGCTTAAGATTTGGAGGCACTACTTGTTTGGTTCGAAATTTGAAGTATTCAGTGATCACAAAAGTTTAAGGTACTTGTTTGATCAGAAAGAGTTAAATATGAGACAGAAGCGGTGGCTTAAATTATTGAAAGATTTTGATTTTGATTTGAATTACCATCATGGTAAGGCAAATGTTGTGGCTGATGCTTTGAGTAGGAAGTCGTTGCATATTTTGATGCTTATGGTGAAAGAATTGGAAATGATCGAGCAATTCAGAGACATGAGCTTGGTTTGTGAAACTACTACTGATAGTGTGAAATTGGGAATGTTAAAGTTGACTAGTGAGATTTTGGAAGAAATTCGTAAGGGTCAGAAATCTGATTTGAAATTAGTTGATCAATTGATGTTGGTTAATCAAGGTAATGCAGGTGACTTTCGAGTTGATGAAGATGGAGTTCTGAGATCCCGAGATAGAGTATGTGTTCCGGATATTATAGGAATTAAAAAGAGTATTTTAGAAGAGGGGCACAAGAGTCGACTGAGTATTCATCCTGGTGCTACGAAGATGTATCAGGATTTACGCAGGTTGTTTTGGTGGCCAGGTATGAAAAGAGATATTGTTGAATTTGTATATGCTTGTTTGAAATGTCAGAAGTCAAAAATAGAACATCAGAGACCTTCAGGTATGATGCAACCGTTGAATGTTCCTGAGTGGAAATGGGATAGTATTTCCATGGATTTCGTGACTGGGTTACCTAAGACTGCTAGAGGTAATGATTCGATTTGGGTAATTATTGACCAGTTAACTAAGTCGGCACATTTCTTGCCGATGAGGATTAACCATTCCATGCAAAGGTTAGCTGAGATTTATATTGAGGAAATTGTGAAGTTGCATGGTGTACCTTCAAGTATTGTATCGGATAGAGATCCGCGGTTTACGTCGAGGTTTTGGAAGAGTTTGCAGGATGCCTTGGGTACTAAATTGAGGATGAATTCTGCTTATCACCCGCAAACGGATGGCCAGATGGAAAGGACAATCCAATCTTTAGAAGATTTGCTGAGGGCTTGTGTATTAGATCAAGGAGGGTCTTGGGATAGTCATTTGTCGTTGGTCGAGTTTACGTACAATAACAGTTTTCATGCTAGTATCGGGATGGCTCCATATGAGGCATTGTATGGTAGACGTTGTCGTACTCCATTATGTTGGTATGAGTCGGGAGAGAATTTGGTGCTTGGACCAGAGATTGTCCAAGAAACCACTGAAAAGATAAAAATGATTCAAGAAAGGATGAAAACGTCGCAGAGTCGTCAAAAGAGTTATCATGACAAAAGAAGGAAAGCACTTGAATTCCAAGAGGGAGATCACGTGTTCTTAAGAGTTACTCCTATGACTGGTGTGGGAAGAGCTTTGAAGTCTAGAAAGCTCACTCCATGTTTTATCGGTCCGTATCAGATTATGCAGAAGATAGGGGAAGTGGCCTATTGAGTGGCTTTACCTCCCTCTCTTGCGAATTTACATGATGTATTCCATGTATCACAGTTGAGGAAGTACATTTCGGACCTGTCGCATGTAATTCAGATAGATGATGTTTAGGTGAGGGATAATCTGACAATTGAAGCTTTACCAGTGAGGATTGATGGTAGAGAATTGAAGCAACTACGAAGCAAGGAGATTGTTTTAGTGAAGGTATTGTGGGGAGGACCAGCTGGGGAAAGTTGGACTTGGGAGCGGGAAGATCAGATGAGGGAGTCATATCCGACTCTATTTACTTCAGGTAATTTTCGAGGACGAAAATTCTTTAAGTAGGGGAGAGTTGTAACGCCCCAAAAATCTAAATTTAATTATTTAATCATTTATTTAATTAATTCAGAAAAAAATTGGAGAGTTTGGATTAATTAGAGAATTTTGGAGAAAAAGAGTATTTTTATATAATAAGGATAAATAGTGTTTTATTATACTATTTTATTATTATTATTAAGAATATATTAAAGAAAAGGGTGAGGTGGTCCTTTTGTAAAAATTATGAGGGCAGGGTGGGAAAAGACTAAACTGGGATAATATATCCAAAGAGGAGAATACGATTAGTTTTCTAACATTATCGTGTTTTGGGAAAAGAGGTGCTCTGAAGGAAAAAGGGAGAAGAATAGGAAGCTCAGAGTCAGGAGGCTGTGGAGAACCCTAGAGAAGAGTGTAAAGCGGCGAAATTCTCTAAGGTATGGGGAGTTTTTATAATCTATGGTAAATGTGTAGGAATTGGATTATGAATAGGTTAGGATTGTATGAGTTTTATGAGTTTTTGGGGTTTTAAGCTAGGTTGAGTTTGTGGGTGAAATCTTAATGAAATAGAGTTAGAAAAATGTTTTGAATCCTATAAATGATGGTATAAATGATTGTTCTGATGTTATGATGTTTTAATTGATGTATTGGAATGATTTTGAGGTGAAATAAGATGAACCCGTATTGGAAACATTGGAATTTTGGGGGTTTTGGAACAGTCTGTAAGAAGTAGCAAATTGCTGCTGTAAAACGTGCGTTAACCGGTTAACGCTTTGGTTAACCGGTTAAACATTGAAAATTTTAGGAATTTTCTGAAGTTGCGCAGGCATTAACCGGTTAACGCTTTGGTTAACCGGTTAACACTGTTCGGATGGCAAATTATAATTCTTTAAAAATTCATAACTTTCAAACCGTAAGTCCGATTCGCATTCCGTTTGAAGCGTCGGATAGAGCATAAACTGAACTTTATTTTGATGAATAAAAATGAGAAAGATGCAATAGTTTTGATAAATGAATTTTTGAAACAACCTTGTATTTACCTCATAATTTACCGGGTACGGGTCAATTCTTGATGTGTCAGAGTGGTTATAGAACCAGTGTTCTGGGTGTAATGTCATGATGATATATATGATTATTTGATGATTGTTTTGCTGATTGAAATGAATGATGCGAATTATTTTGATGAATTTACGATGTAGCGCATCATTATATTTCATAACATTCACGATGGGGCTTCGGCAAATTTATTCTACTTCAATCCCATTGTGTGGATTGAAGTGTCTCGATGATTTACGATGTGCTCCTTTGTGGAGGGTTGATGGTCATGTATCCATCTCACGATGAAAATGGTACCACATGCATATTGCATATCAGGATGTTATAATTGCATATTATGGATGAATTTCATGACTGTGTTGGTGTTGCTTGATTTCATGATCGTGTTGTTGTTGTTGCTGAATTTTATAGTTAATGATGTCATGATATGTCGCACTAATTTATTTATGTTCTATATTCTTGTACGTTTATGATATATTATGATTACTCACCCTGCCTGCTTGGAAATGTTTTCTCCTTCGTGGGTAACTTGCAGATGTCGAAGAATAGTCCTGCAGTGCAATAGGAGTAATTCATGAGTCTCGGAGCATGCTTTAGTGTTCCTTAGTAGTGGTTCTGGTCAATGTGTCCTGCTCTGTGTCATGTAACACTGGGACGGGGTTTATTGTTTATATGTTTTCAGTTATGTTATTATTTGGATAAATGTTTTCCTATTTTTATGATGTTAAATTCAGGATGGTGAAAATTATGTTTATGAAGTAAACTAATGAAGTGTTGAATTATGAAGTTTAAATTCCGCTGCGAAATGATTTATGATATTCATGATGTTGATTAACCCGTGTTACGAGACAGGACACTGTTTGTATCGAATTATGATGATATGTGATACCCTTTTTAGATGATTAGTCTGATATTATTTAAATATTTTGTTTTAGGGTAGAATGGTGTTACATGATAGATTCGTGAGGAAGGCTTTTATACTAATCCATAACTCCCTTCCTCAGTGTCGTAGGGAAAAGACGACAATTAATTGCTTCTTGGACGCCTCTATAATCGAGGAGAGCGTCGATGTTTTCAATATGCTCGTCTGGGTCTGTCGTCCCATCGTAGGTCCCCAAGGGAGAAGGCTTCTCGAGCCCCTTCTGTAGCCTCGTGGACATGATTTCGTTGGAGAGAGGACCGCGAGGTTCATCCTCGTCGCTAGAAGCATGGGAGGCAGAACAAGAGAAATTGTCCCGATATCAACGAGGGGAAGGGGATCTTGATCGATTTCTTGCTCCCTCTAGCGATGGTCGCGTCCCTGCCTAGAATTCCTCCTAGTTTTCCTTGTCTCAGGGGACTTGTGTCGTCGAGGAGACAAACAAGTCTGTTTCTTGATAAACCCAGCTACCTCTGGGTGGCGGTGATTCTTTCTTTTTTCAGGTGACCTGCTGCGGATATGTGAGGCCTCCTCGTAGGAGAGGGGGATCTGGTACGTCACGCGTCCTCTAAAGCTTCTAGCCTTTCGCCTTGGCGCATTAATAGGAGGTTGATGTTGTTGCTCATTTCGACCAGAGGTGCGAGCGTCTGATTTGTCCCCTCGAGAATGGGAATATGGGGGAGATCAGTAGGGATATCAGGTTGTTGTTATCCCTAAATTTCAACTCTAGCAATTAATAAGGTTATTTGGCTTAATAAAAGAGTTTTCTTATGATAAGCTAAAAGTGAGGTTTCCGACCTTACTAACTAAAGGATGAAAGTCGAAGGAACATGCCTACAAGTTTCATACTTAGTGAAATTCTAAGTTTGGAATATTTTCTAAGTGTTGGAGGGGTTTGGCCGAGTGTATGTTCCACAAAGATGGAAGTTACCAAGGTTCTTGCACATTCAATTTTGGAGGGAAAGTGTGTAGTTCTCAATTCAAAGACATGGACAAGTTGCGCAAGATTAAGCTTCTTCAACATGTAGTGGGACAAGTGTCATCATCTTAGGATAGTTTTAGGAAGAAACCGTCGAAAGCGGTTACTTTGTAATGTATATAAATAGCTTAGTTTAGTGTTAGAATAAGTGTGTGGAAATCATATGTACTAGTAACTTCGTATACTCAAAGTATCCACGTGTAGAGAAATGAGTGTAGTGATAATGTACGTGATTGAAACACCAGCAATTTATCTTTGATGTCAAATTTATCTTCAAGTCATTTACTTTTGAAGCCATTTATCCTTTACAAGTCTTTATTTTAAAGCAACTTACGTTTCAAAGTCATTTATCTTTTCAGCAATTTAGAGCATTTCCTTTACAATTCCAACCCCTTTATCTTTCCATCAATTTAACATTCCTTGCCTTGCCCTTAAATTTCATTTACTTTCAAGCCTTGTCTTTATTTTCCTTTAAAATTTCAAACCTTGTCTTTTACCTTAATTTACTTTGAAAGCCTTTGTCTTTTACTTTATCCTTTTAAAACAAATTATTAATCTTGCTGAAAGATTCAAGACCCCTTTTTCCCAAAAACGTTATATACCAAACCAACCTTTTTAGCACATATCCTAGGACCAATCTGGTCGATCCCGCGAGTAACTGAGGGTATTTTGGTATATTCAAAGGACCAGCAATTGTTTACCAATTTTGGGGGTAAACAAATTGGCACACCCAGTGAGACCGTGCTAAGAAACATTTTTTTTAGAAGTTTTCATAACTTCTCCCTTTTCGTAATGTCCCTTTTTGTAACTTTCTTGTTTCGTAACTTCCTTTATGTGGACAGTCTGGTCGAAAGGAAGATTACTTTTGTTGCATGCATTTGAGAAGTGGCAAGGTAGCCAGTGCAGACCATTACATCCCTAAAAGAAGAAATACAAGAAGGATGGCATCTAGCCAAGGAAACCCAAGTGATTCAATACGCGCAACAAGTGGGTCGAATCCTCAAGTGGGAAGTTCAAACATTCATAGTACAAACACATAAGATGGACTAAGGAATGAGGCCATCCCAACCTCCAATTCTTCGACAGGAGCTTCGACCACACCAAATGTGATGTCAGAACCAGACCCTTTCGACAGTACCAGGAAAAATAGTTAACAGATACTATACTCAGCCAGTGTTTGGAGTATATTGGGCCAAATACTCAAACTCCACCACCAAGTTCGTCTGCATTCAGAACCTATATTCCCACATCAATTTCTCAGGCTTTTCCTAGAATCTTTGGTGTGTCAACCACCATGGCAGGATTGAGAAATGCTCCCCTAGTCTATTCAGACAAGGTTGTTCCTTCACCTTTGCAGGAATCTGGTTCTGCAATAAATATGAGAAGGAATAACCAGACTGGTGGCATGGGGCATTTGACTCAGAGTCATGCTTTGACAAATGAATTTATGGCCTATTTAAAGAAACATATGGATGAAAGCAACATGAAAATGGTTCATACTCTATCAAAAACTATGTGAGAGATTTTTCAGCCTTTGATTCAAAATACAACTCAAACGAATCAACATATGGTGTCTCAAATGGCGCGCATAGCAGAATTCATGGGATTCCCAACACCAGTTTGACAGCCTCATTACTTACCAGATGTAGGAGAAGTTGTGCAGCCACTTGTAACACCCTAATTTTTGCTCTAAGATTTCTTCGCATCTCATCTGCATTTTGCATACAAACAAGATCGCACTGGTTGCACGGTTCTTCTTGGGTTAGGATTATGCCTCGCAGGGATCACCGTTGTCTTTAATTGTTTTATTTGATTGATTTTGCTAACCATTAATCAAAATCCAAAAATATTTTGTTTCCTTTTGCCAACTTTTTTTTCCAGGAAGAGGAACCATATAAAAATGTCAAAAAATAGCAGTCCTGCAGCTCGAGTAAATTTCACAAAAGTCGAAGACGATCCGCAAATAATTCAAAATTATTAGATCAAGGATCTCCCAAGTTAATTAATTCATTCAAAGGATCTCCAAGGTTCACGTGTTTATTTCTTCGACAAACACAAGAATCGGGCCGAAACAACCAAGCAGCTATTTTTGAACAAAAAAATTCAAAATTCAGCTTGGTTAACCGGTTAACCAAATGGTTAACCGGTTAACCAGTGCGAAATTTGAATTTTTTATTCAAATTCAGCACCCTTATATCATTGATTTTATTGGAATATTCTAGATCCATTGGTTTCTGATTTCTCTACATCACTTTGATCATTTCCTACCATAAACCCTCACTAATCACCACTCTTTTCCATTTCCCACCAAAATTCCAATTACCAAACCTAAATTCAAATTACCAAAGCAAGCCCCATTCACCAAATTTACATACCTAAGGCCTTTAAATAGGACCACAATTTCATTCATTCCACAAGCTTTTGATAGCCACAAAACCTCTTGCAAAATACTTCCCCCAACACCAAAATTCTACAAAGCTCATCTTTCTTTCTTTTGAAGTTATCAAGAATTCACATTGAATTCTTGATTAACTTGAGCTAGACCTTCATCCTTTCATTCTTTTGCTCATCAATTTCAGTATTTCTAAGCTTGTGTTGGTTCAATTTGAAGAAAAGATTTTGGTAATTCATCTTCCTCCATAAACCCATATTCACCATCAACATTCAAGATGTAGATCTTTGGTGCTTTAGTTTCTAGATCCTTTGGATCTTTATTTGTTGTTTGATTGCAGGGATTCCACTGTATTTTGGTTTTAAAATTCGTGCAAATTCAGATCATGATCATCCAATGTTTGAGAAAAAGTTTCAAAATGGATCATGCTAATTTTTCTGCATTTTTCAGCATCTGGTACAGCGTTAACCGGTTAACCAATTGGTTAACCGGTTAACCAGTTTAAAAACAACGCAAATTGTCCAAAATCTGCTTGCGTTAACCGGTTAACCAATTGGTTAACCGGTTAACACAAGTCAGAATGGTGTTTTTGGCTTGTTTCAAGCCCCTTTTTGGTTCCTCTTTCTTCTTCTTCCCCCTCCTTTTTATTTTTACCTTGGGAAGCACTTTTGGGAGTGATTTCTCCTTAATTTCAATGGACTTTGGGTGTAGATTAGAGTAGTTAATGTTCATTAATTCAAAACTACCTTTAAGTGGATTATTCAATTCATTTAAGGTACTTTGCATTAGTGATACATTTTCATGCTTGAATCCACCAAGATGAGTGATTGAACTTAAGGATGGAATTCCATAAGTACGGCTCAATTTGGTATGCATCTTTAGTTTTGTGCGGTATCGCGTTCGGATAACGATTTACATATCGTTTATCTCGCATGCATTAGCACTAACATTATGCACCTTAATTGGTGGTGGCTGGCCTCATTTGTAGGGTAATTACTTCGTAAATTACTCGGAGATTTCTTAACATAGACCTAAATGTGTCCCGACTTCAGAATAAAAATCTAATTGGGTACTTACACTTTCGTGGACCGGATCTCTTGTTGATCGCGTAATCCCAAAGTGGTTAATCATATTGCTTCAAGAATCGAGACTTGTGAATTTTTGATGCGTAGGTGCTTTGGGTCTCCCAATCGCCTTTCAAATTTCATTGAATTCGGTTTGGTTTGCCTTGATTAATCGCTATAGTGTAAGATGCTAAGCGGATCAGGTTACCTTCGATTTTGGTTACTTTCCTTTTTGGTTGTGGTTGATTAAGTTCACCATGCCATTATTATATGAATATTATTATACTATTACTACTATTAATATTTTAGATTCTTGCATTTTTATTTCTTTTGTTACTAACATTTAATTTCTTGCACTTTTATTGCCTTTATTCTATTTTGCTTTATTCATCCATATCATGTTTATTATTTATTCTTATTATTTTGATGTTGATTTTCCTTTTGTCCATTTGGACACAAAAACATTAATAATGGATCAAACATCTAAAAAAGACCTGTGACTTTAATTCTTGGACTATGGCTACTATCCTTAGCATTGGACTTGGAGTTGAACTTAGATTTTAGGATCTCTCCCTTTGCTCAAGTGATTATCGATTGAAGACCTTGGCCTCGATTTAGTTCATTTGTCTATGAAGATGGAAATCCGTTTGCTTTGAAGGATGTTCATCATATGGTTTGATCGCTCTTCTCTTAAATTTTACATTCAAGTCTTAGGATAGTCACTTCATCTCCTCCCACTTCTTAAATTTTCAAATCTTCTCCCTATTTTCAAATCTTCTTTGTTTTCAAACTTCAAACGTTTTCGCAATCAAACCTTGACTTAGGTCAAGCGATTTTCCCCTTTTCATTTTATTTTCTTAATAAATGTTAATCCATATAAGCATATCGAAATTTTCTTCTCAAAGACTTTAAAAAAAATTCAAAACTCACTCATTTGTTTTTTTGTGCCTTCGTGCACTTTTCTTTTCATATGTTTAGATATGATTCATTCTTTCTAGCGGAATTGTTCGCTAAAGAATGACGACTTATCTCTACATTTTAAAATCAATTCAACTCATTGTTTCTTTTCAAATTTTGTACCACGAACTACGAGGTTTTGATCTCGCATTGCACTTTGTGGGTACGTAGGCATGAGGCGTTAAACCTCTTCAAACACAAAAATATAAAAAACGTTTCTTTTCTCATCTCTCCAATCTCTTTCAAACAAACCATTTTCGAACCAAAAGCAGTAAATTTTTCAAAGGGCTCCCGTGGAGTACCACAGACATTTTGGGTGCGTAAAACCTTCCCATTGTGTAACCTATCCCCTTACCTGTTTCTCTGTTGTGTTTCTTTAGCTTTCTTGCTTTTAGATTCATTAGGTTTTATTCGCTCTTTTTCCCTTTTCCTTTTGGAATAAAATAAAAGCGCAGTGGCGACTCTGTTTACCTTGAGTTAAGTTAGCTAATAGCTTATACTCATGATTTTACAGCTACAGAAAAGTGGCGACTCTACTGGGGAGTAATCTCTAAGTGGATTCGGCCTACTTTGATTTATTTACTGCTTTGGTTTGATTTGTTTGTTATTTGTTTGTTCTGTTTCGGTTTTGGTGATCCTCTGTGTGAGATAGATTCTAACCCGGATCTGAGTTGAAATTATGATAGGACGGCGATATTCGAAGCGATAAGCGATGGAGTAGTCCAAAGCTATATCAATTTGATAATCTCCACTCGGTTAGGCTCTCTTGGACTATCAATGTCATGATGAGTAATCATACGTGGTATTATTTTCCGACCTTGAGCTGATCATACTGAGGACCGTAGAACCTTTAACCCATCCAAACCAATTTAGGAACGTAGTGCGGAAACTGTCTGGGTGTAAACCTAAGGTGGTTGTCACACGATATTACAATCCGACGAGGTCTATTTTAAGAATGTTATCGGTTGGGGAGTAATCCAACATACCAATAATATTCTAAAGATGGTTGTTAACTATGGGCACCTCTGTTAGCACCCTTTTGGTTTTCTGCAGGTACAATGAAGACAAAACTTTAGTACTTACCTGTGTGGGTTGGTGTTCTGTTACCTTGACTTCATGCTCGTGACTCGGAACCTAAACCCGTGTGCTTTGTGTGATCTTATTTGTGGTTGTTGCATACATTCCATCATACATTCATGAGCATTATTTTTGAGATTTCAAGGGACTCATAAGGAACTGTTGCAAAATTTCAGATGTCCATGGTTATGAATTTTGAAAGGAGGAACACAAAGAAGTACACCTTTAAGAATCCTAATATAGTGGAGTTGAGAAGGCTAGGAGCATTGGTGGTTGATACCCAGGAGTTCCGGAAATGTTATGGAAAGCTCTTGTTTATTTTGGATATCGATGTACCAGAGGGGATTATCCCTACCTTAGCTCAGTTTTATGATCCGTTGCATCGTTGTTTCACCTTTCCTGATTACCAGCTTGTGCCGACTTTGGAGGAGTACTCTCATTGGATAGGTTTACCTATTTTGGACAAGGAATTTCTTTTCAGTGGTTTAGAGAAGGAGCTTACTATCAAAGTCATCGCCAAAGCCCTTTTTCTTAAGGAGTCCGATCTTAATGGGAAGTTTCTTCCAAAAGGGAGTGTTCGTGGTATTAATGCTAAGTTCTTGATGGGGAAGGCTTCTACTTCACTTACTCTGGGTCATAAGGATGCATTTGAGGCTATTCTTGCTTTTCTCATTTATAGGATGGTCTTGTTTCCTAACTTAGATGGTATTGTGGATGAGAATGCCATTCAGATTTTCTTGAAGAAGAATCTGGTGCCTACTTTGCTTGGAGACATGTATCATGATTTTCATTATAGGACCTCCAAAGGTGATGGAGAGATTGTGTGTTGTGCGCCTCTTCTCTACATGTGATTTTTTTCGCACCTACCAAAGTCCGATGTCTTCAAAGACAATAGAGAGAATCGAAGAGGGTCTCAAAGGATTATGTCACTTTCTCATAAGGATATGACATGGTATTGTTCTCATTATGATACTGGAGTGCTTATTGATAGTTGTGGAGAATTTCCTAATGTACCTCTTCTTGGTACACGTGGGGGAATTAGTTACAACCCTATTCTTGCTAGGCGACAGTTGAGATATTGTTTGAAGGACATACCAAACAATCTTTCATTATCCCGTTTATTCTTTCTTAATGGTGCAGATCACGTAGAAATGAAGAAAAGGATTGCTCATTCTTGGCATGCGGTTCATCGGAAAGAGAAAGGTCAATTGGGAAGACAACACCTTGCTCCCTCCGAGTGTTACATCCAGTGGGTTCGATCTAGGGCTTCCAAGCTCAAGATGCCTTATCCACCTGAGGAGCCTTTGTTTCCTATATTACCATTGTCCGCTTTTCTTCCTCCCGTTGATGAGAAGGTGGCTCTTTAAGAAGAGTTGGACAAAATGAAAAAAGAGAAAGAAGAATGGCTACTTGAGAAGACTACGATGCAAGAGCAACTGAAGGAGAAGGATGATCTCATTGAGTTACTTGAGCGGCGTGTTACGAAGAGGCCAAAAGAGGATTTATTTTCCTCTAGTACTCCATCTACCATTCCTCCTACATCTGGTGCTTGGAAGGCCATTGTTGATCAGTTGGTGAAGGATAAGGAAGACATGGAAAATCGGTACAAGAAAGAGATTAGGAGGATTCACATGAAGTATCAGCCAGGATTCAGATCTTCTTCGGATATGTTTCCCTAGGCCTAGTTTACTTTTTCTCTCATGTATTTGGATTGTTGAGGCTTGTACTTCACTTGTAATCCTTACTTTGATTTTAATGAGAATGAGTTTTTAAGTACTTCAGAAAAATGTTTCTTTATAAATATTGCAAGTTATCTTATAGTCCTTTGAAATCTTTGCATTTGCATACGCATACCATGCATCATACCTGCATTTGTCTTGCCTTTTGAGTGTTCTCCAGGGATCTTATGTTGTTTCTTGGTCTTCATTCAGTTCTCCTATCAAGATGACTCACCGATTTGATACTCGAGCTAATCGGAAGAAGATGATGGAAACCCTACAACAAGAGAATCGCGAGCTGCGCGAGGAGGTTACATATTTGAAGGAAAGCTTGGAAAGAGTTTCTGCCATGATGGAAGGCTTGGTGGCTGCTCAGAATCAGCCACCTCCTCCTAATTCTCCTGTTCAGAATACAGTCATCTCCGAGATTGTTACTGCATCAATTCCTGTTGAAACTGTCATCTCTCCTCGCTATCGTATGCCTTCTAGCAAACCTTGGGGCATGCCGATTGATTTCATTCCTGCTGGTTATCATCCTCCTCCTCCCGAGACTGCTGCATTTAATACTCTCCCACTGGTGATGACTACTCTTCCTCCAGTTATGACTTATGCACCGCCTGTGATGCACACTATTCTGCACCATGAAGAAATGATTTACCATGCTGAGCCCAGTGAAGGCGCTGGAGTGATTGAAAGACTTGATGATTTCCAAGGACGCTTTGCTGAGATACAGAAGAAGATGAGAGCCTTGAAGCATAAGGATTTGTTCGGAAAAGATGCTTATGATCTTTGTCTGGTCCCTAATATTAAAGTTTCGTACAAATTCAAGTTGCCTGAGTTCGAGAAGTATAAAGGCAACACTTGTCCTTTGAGTCATTTGACTATGTATGTTAGAAAGATGTCTGCTCAGACAGACAATGATAAGCTGTTGATTCACTATTTCCAGGATAGTTTGACCGGTGCAGCCATGAGATGGTATATGAGTTTGGATAATAGCCAAATCAAGACTTTCAATGATTTGGGAGAGGATTTTGTGAGGCAATACAAGTATAACGTTAATATGGCACCAGATAGAGATCAGCTTCGTGCTATGTCCCAAAAGGACAAAGAGACTTTCAAAGAGTATGCGCAGAGATGGCGCGAGCTGGCAGCTCAGATTGTTCCTCCTCTGGAAGAGAAAGAAATGACGAAGATATTCTTGAAGACTTTAGGTTATTTCTACTATGAGAAGATGATAACAAGTGCTCCTTCTGATTTCACTAAAATGGTGAGTATGGGAATGCGTTTAGAAGAAGGTGTCTGTGAAGGACGGTTAAGTCAAGAGAATAGTAATGGCTCAAGCTCTAGAAGGTTCAACTTTGGAAAAAAGAAAGAAGGTGAGACTAATGTTGTGTCTCGTGAAAGTTATAGAAGACCTCGTGGTCGTGGGAATCACCATCCGCAGCATGTAGCTTCTATAACTCCGATGATTAATGTGGCTTCCACTGTGCCAACAGCTCCAAAGTATCAGCCTCATTATCAACAACCTTCTATGCAACAAGGTGGTAATCAACAGGTTCGGGCTAAGCCGAGTTTTGACCCCATTCTGATGTTGTATGTGGACTTGCTTCCATCTTTGATTGCTAAGAATATTGTGCAAACACGTTCTCCACCTCCAGTTCCAGAGACTATCCCATGGTGGTATAAGCCAGAGGCTCGCTGTGCTTTTCATCAAGGTGCCCCGGGGCATGATGTTGAGAACTGTTATCCATTGAAGTTTGAAGTACAGAAATTGATGAGGAACAATGTTCTATTTTTTAATGATGTTAATCCAAATGTGAAGAGAAATCCGCTTCCGAAGCATGGTAATACATCGGTGAATATGGTTGATGGTTGTCCTAGTTTATTCAAGATTTATGAGGTCCGCCATATTCGAAGGTCTTTGGTTGAGATGCATGCTTTCTTAAGTGAATATCACGATATTGATCACGATTATGCTGGATGTTGCATCTGCTCGGTGAACCCTCGTGGTTGCGTGATTGTTAAGAGAGACATTCAAAAGATGATGGATGATAAGTTGATTGAAGTGACAGCAAAAAGAGATGAGTATGAAAATGAAGTGAATGTTATTATGCCTCAGTTCAATATTCCTGAGAGGGTTGTTCCTGAGAAGCTGGTTATTTCTTTTGATAGCCGCAAATATGTTGTTACTCCATTGGTGATCAATTTGCCTGGTCCAATGCCATATGAGTCTTATAAAGTTGTTCTGTACCGATATAATGCTACGATGATAGAAAATGGTCGGGAAGTCCTTATTCCTTCTCCAAAGTCTGTGGTTAGCATTGCTGATGTGACAAAAGTTACTCAAAGTGGTAGAGTTTATGCCTCAAATCCTCCGAAGAGAGTTGAAGATACAAGTGCGAGTAAGCAGATTATGGATGTTATTGCCCGATCAGGCCAATTTGGTGATAGTGAGGATGAGGTGTTAAAATTGATAAAGAAAAGTGAGTACAACATTACTGAGCAGTTGTTACATACTCCGTCGAAGATATCAATTTTATCACTCTTGATGTGCTCCGAGGCTCATAGGCAGTCTTTGCAGAAGATTCTTGATCAAGCTTATGTTGACCATGATGTGACTGTCGATTAGTTTGATAGTATTGTGGCTAATATGACATCGTGCAACAATTTAAGTTTCTGTGATGATGATTTGCCTGAAGAAGGAAGGAATCATAACTTGGCATTGCATATTTCAGTGAACTGTCAGGAAGATGCTATGTCTAAGGTGCTAGTTGATACTGGATCTTCTCTGAACGTGATGCCGAAGTCGACTTTGTCAAAGCTTGTGTATCAAGGTGCTCCCATGAGGCATAGTGGGATTATTGTGAAAGTGTTTGACGGATCGAAGAAGACAGTGATTGGTGAAGTGGATCTTCCTATTCTTATTGGACCGTTTATATTCCAAATTACTTTTCAAGTAAGGGATATACGTCCCGCTTACAGTTGTCTCCTTGGAAGACCCTGGATTCATGAGGCAGGAGCTGTGACATCCACTCTTCATCAGAAGTTGAAGTTTGTTAAAGAGGGGAAATTAGTGACCATTGGCGGTGAAAGGGTGATGCTTGTGAGCAATTTGTCATCTTTTTCCTATATTGATGCTGAAGAAGAGGTGGGAACTTCATTTCAAGCTCTTTCTGTTGTGGATAATGTTGCTAAGAAGAATACCATGCCTATGTCTTCTTTCAAAGATGCTCTGCGCGTGCTTGAAACTGGTCAATCTGACGGTTGGGGACGAGTTATTGATGCTGTCGACAACAAGGAAGGATTTGGTATCGGCTTTGCACCAGGCGTGGTTCTCAATGACCCAAAGACTATTCAGGAAGGTTTCCGAAGTGCTGGATTTATCAACGATCATTCCGCTGCTGCCATAATTGAAGATGATGAAGATGAAGAAATGCCTAACTTTGTTACGCACAGAAAGATTTGCCAGAACTGGATTGCTGTTGATGTTCCTTTTATTGTTCATGCTTCAAAGTAATTTGTTTTATTTTCTTTCAAAAAACCCTTTCACTCTGCCCAAGGTGAAAGTGATGTTTGTCGGGCTTTGTTTCAAATTTTATCATCATCAATAAAATGCTATTTTGATTTCCATATGTGTTCTTCCTTTTTGATTTATTCTGAAAAATGGTAACATAAAAAACCCAAAATAATAATAATTGTTTATCTGTATAATGTTTGCATTTTTGTTCATACTCTAAAATAAAAATAAAATCATTGTGCAGATTGATTGATAAACCCATTGAAAACAATGATCCTATGCTCTCTCCCAACTTTGAATTCCCTGTGTTTGAAGCTGAGGAAGAGGATGTTGAAGAGTTTCCTGATGAGATTTCTCGGTTGCTTGAGCACGAGGAGAAGGTTATTGAGCCTCATGGAGAGTCTATAGAGATGGTCAACTTGGGTTCTGAAGATGATAAGAAAGAAGTCAAAGTTGGAGCATTGCTTGGTCCTGATGTTAAGAAGAGGATTATAGAGCTTCTCAGAGAGTATGTTGATGTATTTTCTTGGTCTTATCAAGACATGCCAGGTCTTGATACTGATATTGTGGAGCATAGATTGCCGTTGAAGCCTGAATGTCCACCTGTAAAGCAAAAGTTGAGAAGAACTCATCCTGATATGGCAGTAAAGATCAAAGAGGAGGTTCAAAAGTAGATTGATGCAGGTTTTCTTGTGACGTCAAATTGTCCTCAATGGGTGGCCAATATTGTGCCTGTTCCAAAGAAAGACGGAAAAATCCGAATGTGCGTTGATTACAGAGATTTGAACAAAGCCAGTCCGAAAGATGATTTTCCGTTGCCACACATTGATATGTTGGTAGATAATACGGCTAAGTTTGATGTGTTCTCTTTTATGGACGGGTTTTCCGGTTATAATCAAATAAAGATGGCACCCGGGGACATGGAAAAGACCACATTTATTACACCATGGGGAACATTCTGCTACAGAGTGATGCCCTTTGGATTGAAGAATGCTGGTGCGACATACCAAAGAGCTATGACCACACTTTTCCATGATATGATGCACAAAGAAATCGAGGTGTATGTTGATGATATGATCGCTAAGTCGAGGACTGAAGAGGATCATGTTGAACATTTGTTGAAGTTGTTTCAGAGGTTAAGGAAGTTTAAGCTTCGTTTGAATCCGAACAAGTGCACCTTTGGTGTATGTTCTGGAAAGTTGTTGGGTTTCATTGTCAGTCAAAGAGGCATTGAAGTCGATCCGGATAAAGTGAAAGCTATTCAGGAAATGCCTGCTCCAAGAACTGAAAAAGCAAGTAAGAGGATTCTTGGGCCGTTTGAATTATATTTCGAGGTTTATCTCTCACATGACTGCCACATGTGCTCCAATTTTCAAGTTGCTTCGAAAAGACAAAGGTTGTGTCTGGAAAAATGATTGTCAGAAGGCATTTGAAAGTATCAAAGAATATCTGCTTGAACCTCCTATCTTGTCTCCTCCGGTGGAAGGTAGACCGATGATCATGTACTTGACTGTGTTGGAAGATTCTATGGGTTGTGTGCTTGGTGAGCAAGATGAATCTGGAAGAAAAGAATATGCAATTTATTACTTGAGTAAGAAATTCACTGATTGTGAGTCTCGATACTCCATGCTTGAAAAAACTTGTTGTGCCTTAGCTTGGGCTGCAAAGCGTCTTCGCCAGTATATGCTGAATCATACAACTTGGTTGATCTCTAAAATGGATCCGATCAAGTATATATTTGAAAAGCCCGCTTTGATTGGGAGGATTTCTCGTTGGAAAATGTTATTGTCGGAATATGATATCGAGTACCGAGCTCAGAAATCTATAAAAGGTAGTATCTTGGCTTACCATTTGGCACATCAACCGATTGATGATTACCAGCCTATCAAGTTTGATTTTCCAGATGAGGATGTGATGTATTTGAAAATGAAAAATTGTGATGAACCTTTGATTGAGGAAGGGCCAGAGCCTGGATCTCAATGGGGTTTAGTTTTTGATGGTGTTGTGAATGCACGCGGAAGAGGAATTGGGGCAATGATCATTACTCCCCAAGGTTCACATATTCCTTTTGCTGTGAGGTTGACTTATCCTTGTACTAATAATGAAGCTGAGTATGAAGCCTGTATTATGGGTCTTGAGGAAGCTATTGATCTGAGGATTAAGCATCTTGACGTGTACGGAGATTCTGCCTTGGTGATCAATCAGATCCAGGGCACGTGGGTGACTCATCAACCCCACTTAATTCCTTATAGAGATTATGCCAGGAAGATATCAACTTTCTTCACTAAAGTTGAGTTTCATTATATTCCTCGTGATGAGAATCAGATGGCAGATGCTTTAGCAACTATAGCTTCTATGATAAAGGTGCACCAGTGGAATGATGTTCCCATGATCAGAGTGATGCGACTTGAAAGACCAGCTCATGTGTTTGCAGTTGAAGAGGTCCATGATGACAAGCCTTGGTATCATGATATTAAATGTTTTCTCCAGAGTCAGGAATACCCACTTGGGGCATCCGATAAAGATAAGAGGACTTTGAGGAGATTGGCAGGCAATTTCTTCCTGAATGGAAATGTGCTTTACAAGAGAAATTTTGACATGGTCTTGCTCAGATGCGTGGATAGACACGAAGCAGACATGTTAATAAAAGAAATTCATGAAGGATCTTTTGGTACTCATGCTAATGGGCATGAAATGCCTAAAAAGATGTTAAGAGCAGGTTACTATTGGCTGACAATGGAATCTGATTGTTGCAAGTATGTGAAAAAGTGCCATAAGTGTCAAGTGTATGCTGATAAGATTCATGTGCCACCAGCTTATCTCAATGTGATTTCTTCCCCATGGCCTTTCTCTATGTGGGGAATTGATATGATTGGTATGATTGAACCTAAGGCTTCGAATGGACATCGTTTTATTCTTGTGGCAATTGATTACTTCACCAAGTGGGTGGAAGCGACATCGTATGCTAATGTGACCAAGCAAGTTGTGGTTCGGTTTATTAAGAATAACATTATCTGCAGATATGGTGTTCCGAATAGAATCATAACTGATAATGGTTCGAACTTGAATAATAAGATGATGAAAGAACTTTGCGAAGAATTCAAGATTCAACACCATAATTCTTCTCCTTATAGACCGAAGATGAATGAGGCTGTTGAAGCTGCGAATAAGAATATTAAGAAGATCATTCAGAAGATGGTTGTGACATACAAGGATTGGCATGAGATGCTCCCTTTTGCTTTGCATGGGTATCGTACATTTGTCCGCACTTCAACAGGGGCAACCCCTTTCTCACTTGTTTATGGTACAGAAGTAGTGCTCCTCGTCGAGGTTGAGATCCCATCAATGAGAGTTCTGATGGAAGCCAAGTTGACTGAGGCTGAATGGTGTCAAAGTAGATTTGACCAACTAAATTTGATTGAGGAAAAGAGAATAACAGCTTTGTGTCATGGTAGGTTGTACCAGCAAAGAAGGAAGAAAGCTTTTGACAAGAAGGTCAAACCTCGTGTATTCAGAGAAGGCGACCTCGTGCTCAAAAAGATTCAGTCTTTCATTAAAGATTCTCGGGGCAAGTGGACTCCGAACTATAATGGCCCATATGTTGTCAAGAAAGCCTTCTCTGGCGGTTCGTTAATTCTTGCAACTATGGATGGTGAGGAGATCACTCGCCCTGTGAATGCGGATGCACTCAAGAAATACTTCGCCTAAAAAATAAAAGAACAGCTCGCTAAGTTGAAAACCCGAAAGGGCGGCTTAGGAAAAAATGAGCGTCTTAGTGGATTGAAAACCCGAAAGGGCGGTCCAGGAAAAAATTAGAGACATAAACAGAAATAATTATCCCGGTAGATTGAAAACCCGAAAGGGCAATCTAGGCAAAAGTTAGGGATCATGGCAAGTAACTGCGTCGACAGACTGGATCACATGTAACGACCGAGGATTTCAGATTCTATCCCTCATAAGAATTTCCCATCAAAGATTCTTATTCATTCATCCTTGACTGAAGTTTCAGACACAGTGGAGTTCAAATTTGATAGAGAGAATAGTGATCATTGTATTTCAATGTAGCCATTTTCCATGTATTTACCATTTTTCAAACTTGTAATGATCCATGGAGTCATGCCATTTGCTGACTACCATTCTATCAATGAATTTGAGCTTTTATTCAAATTGTTTGCAATTCTTTATATTTGTTTTTGTTTACAAAATTTCAATTTATTGTTGATGATGATTTTTGAAACAAATTTAATAAATTTAATCTTTGAAGATTATAAAAACATTTTTCTTTTGATATGTGAACAAAGAAAGGATATCAATAGTGATTCCAAAGATGGTAAAGTCTGGATGTGTGTAACTTGTCTCTCCCAAAGCAGGGTTTGATTCGGTTGTGTCCATGTGAAGTTCCTGAATAATCTTGGCAGGTTGATGTTAGTGATGTTTTGATCCCCAACAATAAGCATGAACGAGAATTATATGATTGTTCTTAATTTGAGTTCCAATGTCTTACCCAGAAGAATTGTTGGAAGGGATGTTCTTAGGAATCCCCAGTTGAGTTGTGATCTCTTCCTCAGCAAGCTATCTCTAATTTGATAAGCATTGGGAATCCTCAGCCGAGTCCTTGTTCCTCAACTTGAGTTGGTTGCATCCTTGAATAGAATTATTGATATAGCAGTCAGTTTAGAGGTTTTCTTTTACCTGATGGTGGGTATTGATTTAAAATCCCTCGTAACTGTGTTCTAGCTATGATGTTAATTTCTGATATCCCCATGTGGATCCCCATTAGGTCTGCGTGTGTTGGTTTCCAGCAGGTTCCTATGTAATTTTCAGCAGGTCTTGCACTATATCCCCAAGTGGAGCAGGAGTGATATGACAGTTATTCCTCGCAAAAGTTGATTCTTATCAAGAATTCTTCTGTCCCTAGCAAGGATTGTGGAAGCTTTTCCCTAATCTTCAGCAGATTATTAGCTTTCCTCAGTAGGGTGATATCCCTATGCAGAGTTGATGATTGATGTTTAATACTTCGGTAGGTTATATCACTAATAGATCTTTACCTTGTTTCCTCAAACAGAGTTATAAGGATGGAAGATTTTGTTAGTGTTTCTTGAAGATTGCTTTGTAGATTGGATCCCTAGAAGATATGGTCTCATCATGAGTTAAGCCTTGTAGTAGGATTTTATTCCTTTGATGGCTTATGATATTCCCCTGCAGGATTTCAAATTGAATCTCCAACATGTTTCCCTGCATTGTTGCCTTGGGATTAGCCGAGTATCTGGTTGTTGTGGTGTTCATGTCACCCGTTGCTTTTCTTTATGTTTGTTTTGTCAGCATGTTCATACGCATATTCATACGCATAAGCATAGCATCATTTGCTTGCATTTTTGCGTTTTTCGTTGTTCTCTGCTCTTGGGTGTGGATTTTCCCCACAGAGTGTGTGTGTTGTCTTCCTCTCAAGTTTAGAGTGTCAACCCTTAAGCAGAAAGTGTGTATCCTTTCTAATTCCCCACTGAGTTTGTTTCTCGTGGATGATGTTGATTCAGTTTCCTCCCCAGTTTATTATCTGGATGGAATTTCCCTAGTTGAGATATTTCCTCCTCGGAATGAGTCTTGTTTGACCGTTTCTCTCCAACTTGTTCTTGGATTGAATTTTGGTCCTCTTTGTGAGTAATTTTGCTTTGGAATTAAGATATCATTGTTTGATAGTGGGCAACATTTTCTCCAGCTTGAGTATATTACTTTGGAATTAAGCTATCAGTTAATCGATAGTGGGTAATATTACCAAATTGATCAAGTTCTTTTACTTATACTCCTACCCAGTAAATCCGGTAGTCGAGAGTTCTTCTTACCTAATAAAAAGGTAATAGAAGTTGTGTCCCTTTGCTTGAGCTCCTACCCAGTAAATCAGGTAGTTGAGAAATTTTGGTTTCTACCCAGTAAAAAGGTAGTGGAAGTTATCTCTCTTTATTTTGCTCCTATCGAGTAAACCGATAGTCGAGTCCTTTGTATTCCTACCCAGTAAACAGGTAGTTGATAATTTGTTTCCAACTTGGTACTCCTCCTTTTTTTTGAACTTGAATATTTTGTTTGGTTGATATTCCCTGGCAGAGTATTTATTCTTTCCCTTGTTGAATCTTGTACCTTGATTATATCATATATCTTTTCCCAAGTGGAATCGGTTATCCAATGATTTATTTTCCTGGTAACTCTTTTGGTGTCTGTTGTTTTCCCCGACGGGATTTTCTTCTGTGTCCCCATGTTTTCGCTTTCCTCTGGCGGCCATGTTTTCCCCACAGAGATCTTGGGCTTGCATATCATATCCATATCATATCATATTTTCTTAGGACAAAAATTTGGGTTTTCTGTATTTAAGTCTCTCCCATCTTGTAGAGACGAAGATGTCAATCTTCATATCTCCGGATTGAAGAAACTTAAATAGGGGCAGCTGTAACACCCTAATTTTTGCTCTAAGATTTCTTCGCATCTCATCTGCATTTTGCATACAAACAAGATCGCACTGGTTGCACGGTTCTTCTCGGGTTAGGATTATACCTCGCAGGGGATCACCGTTGTCTTTAATTGTTTTATTTGATTGTGTTTGCTAACCATTGTAAACACCCCAAATTTTCCCTCACCCATTCACACCATGGCTTGTGATCATTTCATATGCATAAACTCAATCATACCATCTCATATCACATTTTTGATTCATTGCATTGGTTCAAAGTCATCTGCATCTAGGGTTTGTGATCTGAGCAATCCAAAAACTTCTTGAGCCACTCCAAAGGTCATCAATCACCTCAAAGGGGTCTATGTGTGTTCAAGCATCATATTATATCCTCTCAAAGTCAAGAATGGCAAAGAATCACAAGAACTGGAAATGGCATGGAAGCAGAGCCAGGCTTGACTGCACAGATGACCTAAAATTAGGGTTTTGGTTTCAAAGGCCATAACTCCAAATTTTTTGGTCATTCTTGTTTCTATTGGTCTCTATATGGTATAGGGAGTATGCATATCAATTTTCATGAAGAAATTCCATGGGGAAGTCATCTGATCAAGAGTTGACTTTTCAAGCAAGTCAGTGCAAAATCAGGGCATCTGAGGCCCTCAATGACCCAACCAAAGGGTGTTCTTCATCATTTTGATTGTATATGATCTTTATTTGATCATGGAAGATGTTATAAGCTCACAAATTGAGGAATTTCAAGTCTTTTGCAAAGTTGACTTTTTGGGCAAGTTTGACTTTTGATGAAATTGCCATTTTAGGCAACTTTTTCAACCTTTACTTTTTGATTCAAAAAAGCTTCAAATGGAAAAACTTTGGTCATGAAAGTTGTATAATGGATCATTCCCTTTTCAAAAAGTACAAGAACATGACCTAATTCATTTTGGATCAAAAGTTATGGCTTGTCAAAGTTGGCAAAAATCACAAAATTTCAAGTTATGCACCAAAGAGGCAAAGTTGCAAATTCACTTCTCAAGGCAAATTAAGTCATCAAATGCATTTCTAAACTTCACAACATGATCACACAACACTTAAAAATCAGAATGGGCCAAGAAATTTCTCACTTTTGTGGCTTATGGATCAAGATATTTCACAAAGAGCAAAAGCAAGGCAAGTTGCTAAACTCATCATAAGCTACCATCCACTTGCTGGCTGACTTGCTGAACCATCCTAGGGTTCTCCCCACATCATGCTGCGCAGGACATGCCTTTTGTCCTTGGCTAGCAAGTAGCCCATGCCCTTCTTACACAACTTTGACATTTTGGCAACTTGAGCCATACCTATCAATAAAGCACACATCACATCTTCTGACCAATCCCAATTGTTTATACTAATCAAATGCAAGCCAAACATAACAAAACACAAGCCTGAAACACCCCATAACTCAGCATTCTCATTTTCCACCTCTTGTGCAAGAGCTTTCGAAACTCATCACACAAGTCACAAACACACAAACTAACTTCACAGATCAACTCAACACATCTTCCTGGTCACAAAGCACCCATCACCATTGCCTTAAACTCCCAGAATCACAAACACGATCACCACCTGCCATTGAACAGAACTCTTGCCATCTCTCAAACCATCCATTGCAAACTTCAAACAAACATTGCAAGCTTCTCAGGGAGATCATTGGAGTGCATTTGAGCCAAAGAAACAACCAGAAAGCTCCTGAATCGAAAGCTTCAGTTCAGGTAGCCAACTCAAAACTTTTTTCCAGAAACATGTTTTTAAGTTCTTAATAGCTTCTATGCACTCCCCTGATCATGAATATGTGCTCACTTTTGAAAATGGTTGAGAAACCAGGATGTATGCATTGTCTGAAATTTTTGCCCTAAAAAATGTTTGATTCGATTCTCTCTGTTTCTGAATGATAAATGTTGTTTGATTGAGGGGTTTGATTCGTTTTTGAGTGGGGATGATTTCTGGGTAGTTATATTTTATTTTGGATGCGTGTAGAGAGAGTTGGAGATTTGAGATGGCCGGAGAAGACGACCGGAACAGTGTTCCGGTCGCCTGAAAGTCATTAGGGCAAGATTAGGGCTTAATCATTTAATTAGCAAATTTGAATCTCAGCCCTTGGATGTGGCGCCAAGTCTCTTCCCGCGCGTGTGAGTTCAAACCATGGCCCTTGGATGTGTTGACTTTTCCATTTTCAGATTAAATTCATTTTTATTTTTCATATTAATTCATTTCTTTTCTCCATTTTATTAAAAATAGCAAAAATTATTCAAAAATTCTGAAAATTTTTATACACACTTTTATTAATTTTCAGAAACCAAAAACATTTTTATTTTTATTTTTTGCATTAAAAAATATTTTTAAATCATTTAAAGGTTTATTTTTAATTAATTAATGAGAATTAATTAATTAAAAATACTTTTAGGTATTTAAAAATCACTAAAAAATTCATGAAACCTTCATAATCATTTAGAAACATTGTCCAACCCTCAAACCAAATTTCTTTTTTGATCTTGATGTCTTTTGAGAATTTTTCATGGAATTAAAATCATTTCAAGGCATTATTTTGATCCAAACTTCAAAAAATCATTTCTGCCTAACCATTGAGAGTTGGACTTTGATTCTTTTTGCATTGCATTTTGTTTAGCATGTAGTTTGTGAGATTAAATTGGCATGATTTGATCTTTCATTTTCAATTTGTTTGGCATTTTTCTTCTTAAGGTACCCTAAAACCCTAGAAAACTTAGGAAATTCATAACTTACATTAGGTTAAGAGTTAGAACCCCTCCTTTGGGCAGTGAGTTGGTATAGGTTTAGGGTTCTTTTGAATGCATTTTAAATTTTTTATCTTGATGTTTGCTTCTGTTTTTGGTTTTTGTTTGATGCATTGATCATATACCCTAATTTGGGCTTCATTTTGCATACATCTTGCATTTGCTTGCATAACATAACTTGCCATAGCATTTTGTGCATCCATTTGATTCATTAGACATCTTAAGATATGTTGAAAGCATGTTTTATCATTGCATCATGTATTTGCCATGTTGTATGTCATTTGCATCTCATAACTTTTCATGTGTGTTCATGGTTCTAAACTTTCTCCATTTGCATCCATTTGTTCATATGATCATCCCCATGCCTTGTTTCATGTTTGCATCATCCCATAGCATCATTATCATCTCATGTATGCTTCTGGTTTTGGTTTACATCATGCCATTTCATTCCATTTTGCATTGCATTGCATTCCTTTCACTAACTTTTCAGGTGGTAAGTTACTTGGAGAAGTGAATTTGCCTTCACTTCTCACAATTTCTTTTCATCTCTCTTATGCATCCTTGCTGCATTATGTCATGTGTTTGAGATTGAGCTTGCTCATTCTTCTTCTTCTCACTTTCTTTCCTCAAGTGACTTGTCTTCTTAAATGAAGCAAGTTACTTTGCTTCTCCTGATCCTTTCATCTGCTTCCTGGTGGTTCCATTGAAGATTTCTCTTGTCAAACCTCACAAACCTTAGGAAAAACCAAGCATGACAATGATTAGGGTTTTGATTAGTCTCCCCACTTAGTTTTACCTTTGTATCTCTTTGAGTCTTCTCTTCTCATCTCATAATCAGGGACTAAACCCTAAAGGCTTTAAGGCTTTGTGATTAAGCTTATGCCTGCATCCTTCTATTAGGATGGAGTGTATAAATTTAATCCTAAGTGTTAAACCCTTAATGTGTTTAAATCCTTTAATCAATCCACTTAATAATCATCAAGACATCAAGCTTGTAACTTGGGCCTTGCATTAGGGTTCTAATTCTTCCTTAATTGGTTAAGAAGGACTAACCCTAGTGTTAATGGACAAGTCCCCCTCAAGTTGTCTTACAAACCCTAAAAAACACTTCATCATCTTATCATTAACTAAAATCCATCTAATAAAGGCTTTGTTTTGTCATGAGTTTAATCCCTAATCATGGATTAAGTTGAGGAGCTTTCCTCAGCTTAAACACTCTCATCTATTATCCTTCTATTAGGATGGTGTAATGAGTCTGTTTAATCCTGATTATGGCTTAATCTCATTACTCAACACTAAACAAAAACACCAAAAAACATCTAAGTAATCACAAGTAGGTTAATGATCTTAATCCTACACCATGGTGATTAAGTGTGAGAAGCTGACTTCACACTTAAGGTATTCTCATTACCCCTAATCAGAGGGAAGATGTGATGAGTTTACTAAATTCATTGGTTTAGGCTTAAGCTCATTAACTTAGGACAAACTTCAAAAAGCAATAAAAGACTGAAAACTCAAAAACAAACAATAATCGTCTCCTCCGGGATTCTTTTCTTATCTCATTCACTCACAAACGAGAACTTGCTTCTTCCGTCTAATGCAAGACAGTTTGCACCTGAGCCAGACAGGTCATACACTTGAGCATAGACAAGTAAGCAGTTCACAAGTCAATTCATCTTTCAGTCTCTTTGGGTCGAACTACGGTGTTCTGACTTCCTCATTGCACGAGAGGATACGTAGGCATAACTTAATAGTTATCGAACAAAAGTCTCTGTATATTCCCCCTCTTTCCAGCTTTATTCTTTTAGTATCATGATCTTGAGCATTTCACTCTTGTTCTTACACTGACACATCATTTATACACTTCATACTTCCTTTACACTGACACCTGTACATTCTGTTTTCCAGCCCTTTTACACACAAATTGCACTGACACTACCCCTTTAAAAACACAAATCTTTTAAGCGTGGATCCCGTCGAGTACGGCGGACAATCTGGGTGCTAATACCTTCCCAGGTTGTAACCAACCCCCTTTCTCAGTCTCTCTGGTTCGCAACCGTCTTATCCATCTTTTTCTAGGTCTATGCAGCATTGCCTTTCCTCCGGGATAAAAATGCCTAGCTGGCGACTCTTTCATTCCCTGTGAGTTCACTCCTGTGTGTTCTCACACCTCTTTTCGCCGACCGTTCGCGTCTGTACCCCATTTGACCCGGTTTCATCTGGTGGGAGCGACAACCATTAATCAAAATCCAAAAATATTTTGTTTCCTTTTGCCAACTTTTTTTTTCAGGAAGAGGAACCATATAAAAATGTCAAAAAATAGTAGTCCTGCAGCTCGAGTAAATTTCACAAAAGTCGAAGACGATCCGCAAATAATTCAAAATTATCAAATCAAGTATTTCCCAAGTTAATTGATTCATTCAAAGGATCTCCAAGGTTCACGTGTTTATTTCTTCGACAAACACAAGAATCGGGCCGAAACAACCAAGCAGCTATTTTTGAACAAAAAAATTCAAAATTCAGTTTGGTTAACCGGTTAACCAGTGCGAAATTTGAATTTTTTATTCAAATTCAGCACCCTTAGATCATTGATTTTATTGGAATATTCTAGATCCATTGGTTTCTGATTTATCTACATCACTTTGATCATTTCCTACCATAAACCCTCACTAATCACCACTCTTTTCCATTTCCCACCAAAATTCCAATTACCAAACCTAAATTTAAATTACCAAAGCAAGCCCCATTCCACCAAATTTCCATACCTAAGGCCTTTAAATAGGACCACAATTTCATTCATTCCACAAACTTTTGATAGCCACAAAACCTCTTGCAAAATACTCCCCCAATACCAAAATTCTACAAAGCTCATCTTTCTTTCTTTTGAAGTTATCAAGAATTCACATTGAATTCTTGATTGACTTGAGCTAGACCTTCATCCTTTCATTCTTTTGCTCATCAATTTCAGAAGATCTAAGCTTGTGTTGGTTCAATTTGAAGAAAAGCTTTTGGTAATTCATCTTCCTCCATAAACCCATATTCACCATCAACATTCAAGATGTAGATCTTTGGTGCTTTTGTTTCTAGATCCTTTGGATCTTTATTTGTTGTTTGATTGCAGGGATTCCACTGTATTTTGGTTTTAAAATTCGTGCAAATACAAATCATGATCATCCAATGTTTGAGAAAAAGTTTCAAAATGGATCATGCTGAATTTTCTGCATTTTTCAGCATCTGGTACAGCGTTAACCGGTTAACCAATTGGTTAACTGGTTAACCAGTTTTAAAACAGCGCAAATTGTCCAAAATATGCTTGCGTTAACCAGTTAACCAATTGGTTAACCCGTTAACACAAGTCAGAATGGTGTTTTTGGCTTGTTTCAAGCCCCTTTTTGGTTCCTCTTTCTTCTTCTTCCCCCTCCTTTTTATTTTTACCTTGGGAAGCACTTTTGGGAGTGATTTCTCCTTAATTTCAATGGACTTTGGGTGTAGATTAGAGTAGTTAATGTTCATTAATTCAAAACTACCTTTAAGTGGATTATTCAATTCATTTAAGGTACTTTGCATTAGTGATACATTTTCATGCTTGAATCCACCAAGATGAGTGATTGAACTTAAGGATGGAAGGATACCATAAGTACGGCTCAATTTGGTATGCATCTTTAGTTTTGTGCGGTATCGCGTTCGGATAACGATTTACATATTGTTTATCTCGCATGCATTAGCACTAACATTATGCACCTTAATTGGTGGTGGCCGGCCTCATTTGTAGGGTAATTACTTCGTAAATTACTAGGATATTGCTTAACATAGACCTAAATGTGTCCCGACTTCGGAATAAAAATCTAATTGGGTACTTACACTTTCGTGGACCGGATCTCTTGTTGATCGCGTAATCCCAAAGTGGTTAATCATATTGCTTCAAGAATCGAGACTTGTGAATTTTTGATGCATAGGTGCTTTGGGTCTCCCAATCGCCTTTCAAATTTCATTGAATTCGGTTTGGTTTGCCTTGATTAATCGCTATAGTGTAAGATGCTAAGCGGATCCGGTTACCTTCGATTTTGGTTACTTTCCTTTTTGGTTGTGGTTGATTAAGTTCACCATGCCATTATTATATGAATATTATTATACTATTACTACTATTAATATTTTAGATTCTTGCATTTTTATTTCTTTTGTTACTAACATTTAATTTCTTGCACTTTTATTGCCTTTATTCTATTTTGCTTTATTCATCCATATCATGTTTATTATTTGTTCTTATTATTTTGATGTTGATTTTCCTTTTGTCCATTTGGACACAAAAACATTAATAATGGATCAAACATCTAAAAAAGACCTGTGACTTTAATTCTTGGACTATGGCTACTATCCTTAGCATTGGACTTGGAGTTGAACTTAGATTTTAGGATTTCTCCCTTTGCTCAAGTGATTATCGATTGAAGACCTTGGCCTCGATTTAGTTCATTTGTCTATGAAGATGGAAATCCGTTTGCATTGAAGGATGTTCATCATACGGTTTGATCGCTCTTCTCGTAACTTTTACATTCAAGTCTTAGGATAGTCACTTCATCTCCTCCCACTTCTTAAATTTTCAAATCTTCTCCCTATTTTCAAATCTTCTTTGTTTTCAAACTTCAAACGTTTTTGCAATCAAACCTTAACTTAGGTCAAGCGATTTTCCCCTTTTCATTTTATTTTCTTAATAAATGTTAATCCATATAAGCATATCGAAATTTTCTTCTCAAAGACTTTAAAAAAAATTCAAAACTCACTCATTTGTTTTTTTGTGCCTTCGTGCACTTTTCTTTTCATATGTTTAGATATGATTCATTCTTTCTAGCGTAATTATTCGCTAAAGAATGACGACTTATCTCTACATTTTAAAATCAATTCACCTCATTGTTTCTTTTCAAATTTTGTACCACGAACTACGAGGTTTTGATCTCGCATTGCACTTTGTGGGTACGTAGGCATGAGGCGTTAAACCTCTTCAAACACAAAAATATAAAAAACGTTTCTTTTCTCATATCTCCAATCTCTTTCAAACAAACCATTTTCGAACCAAAAGCAGTAAATTTTTCAAAGGGCTCCCGTGGAGTACCACGAACATTTTGGGTGCGTAAAACCTTCCCATTGTGTAACCTATCCCCTTACCTGTTTCTCTGTTGTGTTTCTTTAGCTTTCTTGCTTTTAGATTCATTAGGTTTTATTCGCTCTTTTTCCCTTTTCCTTTTTGTAAACACCCCAAATTTGCCCTCACCCATTCACACCATGGCTTGTTATCTTTTCATATGCATAAGTTCAATCATAGCATCTCATATTGCATATTTGCTTCACTGCATTGGTTCAAAGTCATCTGCATCTAGGGTTTGTGATCTGAGCTATCCCTGAGCCATTTGAGCCACCCCAAAGGTCATCAATAACTTCAAAGGGGTACATGTATGTTCAAGCATCATATTATATCCTCACAAAGTCAAGAAAATCAAAGAATCACAAGAACTGAGAAAGGCATGGAAGCAGAGCCAGGTTTAATTGCACAGATGACCTAGAATTAGGGTTTTGGTTTCAAAGGCCATAACTCCAAATTTTTTGGTCATTCTTGTTTCTATTGGTCTCTATATGGTATAGGGATCATGCATATCAATTTTCATGAAGAAATTCCATGGGGAAGGCATCTGGTCAAGAGTTGACTTCTTGAGCAAGTCAATGTAAAATCAGGGCATCTGAGGCCCCCAATGACCCAACCAAAGGGTGTTCTTCATCATTTTGATTGTGTATGATCTTTATTTGATCATGGAAGATGTTAGAAGTTCACAAAATTGAAGAATTTCAAGCCATTTGCAAAGTTGCCATTTTGGGAAAATGACTTATAATGGAAACTTGCCATTTTGGGAAACTTTTTCAACCCTTGCTTTTTGATTCAAAAATGCTTCAAATGAGAAAACTTTGATCATGAAAGTTGTAGAATGGATCATTCCATTTTCAAAAAGTACAAGAACTCATTCTAATTCATTTTGGATCAAAAGTTATGGCTTGTCAAAGTTAAGAAAAATCACATAATTTCAAGTTATGTACCAAGGAGGCAAAGTTGCAAAATCCCTTGCCAAGGTGAAATGAGACCTCAAAGTGACTTCTAATCTTTGTACAAACATAAACCAATGCCTAAAATTCAGATTGCACCAAAGGTTTTCCTATTTTCATGACTTATGGATCAAGAAACTTCAAAAGGGGCAAAAAGTCACAAAGTTGCAAAACATCATACAAACCCTAATCCACTTGTTAATTGGCTTCAAAAATGATCCCATGGCTCTCCTTATTTCTTGCTGCGTAGGACACCCCTATTGTCCTTGGCCTACTATTGACCCATACCTCTCTTACACAAAACTTGACTTTTTTGCAAAACTCCATACCAATCAGCCTGTGCCACACCAACTTCTCTGACCTCTCTAGTTGTGATAAGTGGACCAAATGCATCACAACACACCACACACACAAGCCTGAAACTCTCTCCAAGCCATAGCACCAAGCTTTGCCCTCTTATGCATTTTCATTCGAAACACATCACACAAGCATCAAACATAAAAACAAACTCCATAGAACATCTCAGCATGTCTCACTGATCACCCCTGACCCTTCACCTTGCCCTGGAACTCCCTGAAATCAAAATACGATTTCCACACTCCCTTGACCTGAGCTTCTGCCAAATTTCTCTGGAGGCCATATAAACTCTAGCTAAGTATCAAAAGCTTCAAAGGAGGATCATTGGAGCTTGTTTGAACCAAAGAAGCAGCCAGAAAGTCCCTGTTTCGAAAGCTCAAGCTCAGGTAGCCATGGCATTTATTTTTCCAGAACTTCCATTTTTAGTTTCTAAATGCTTCCTTATGCTTCACTGATTATCATGATGTGATTTGTTTTGAAAATGAGTGAAAAATGGCCATGTATGCTTGTTCTGAAACTTTGCCCGTGAAATGAGTTTTGCTTTGATTCTTATGATTCAGTGAAAATAAATGATTTTTGGGGTGGGGTTTAGGTTTAATGATGTTTAAAGATTGAATCTGGAGATTTTGGTGAAGTTTTGATGCGTAGGGAGTGAGATAGCATGAACACCTTGCCGGAGAAGATGACCGGAACACTGTTCCGGTCATCTGAAAGTGATTAGGGCTAATGACTTAATTAGGCAAGTTTGAATGTGGGCCGTTCGTTTGCGCGCCAGGTCAATTCCCGCCCCTGTGATTTTGAATCTCAGCCATCAGATTGGTTGACTTTCTCATTTTTCATTTAAATTCATTTTATTTTCATTTGTTTTATGTTTAATTTGTACGAATTTTTAAAAATGGCTAAAATCATCTAAAAATCATGAAATTTTTTGTCAAGGGTTTCATGAATTTTAAGGACAGAAAAATATTTTTATTTTTATTTTTTGCATTAAAAATTATTTTTAAATCATTTAAATGATTATTTTTTATTAGTTAATGAGAATTAATTAATTAAAAATACATTTAGGTATTTAAAAATCACAAAAAAATTCACATAGCATTTAGAAACATTTAGAAACATTGTCCAACTCTCAAACCAAATTTCTTTTTTGTTCTTGATGCCTTTTGATCATTTTCATTGGATTTAATTTCATTTTTAGGCAATATCTTGCTTCAAACTTCAAAAATTCCTTTCTGCCTAACCATTGAGAGTTGGAGGATGATTCTTTTTGCATTGCATCTTGTATAGCATTTAGTTTATAGGATAAAATTGGTTTGGTTTGATCTTGCATTTTCAATTTGTTTAGCATTTTTCTTGTTGAGGTACCTTTAAACCCTAGCAATCTTAGGAAATTCATAACTTTCAATAGGTTAAGAGTTGGATCCTCTCCTTTGGGCAGTGAGTTTGTATAGGTTTAGGGTATCTTTGGTTGCATTTTCAAATTTTTATCATGTCATTTGCTTCTGGTTTTGAATTTTTGCTTTGTGTGATGCATATAACCCTTTTGTGCCTTCCCTTGCATCCATCTTTCATTTGCTTGTATCCATTGACCTGCCATGACATTTTGTGCATTCTTTTGATTCATAATACATCTTAGGACATATTAGAACCATATTTGATCATTGCATCTTTCATTTGCCATGTTGTATGTTCATTACATTTCTCAACTTTTCATGTACTTTCATGGTTCAAAGCCTGCCTCATTTGCATCTTTATGTTTGTATGATCATTCTCATGCCTTGCCTCATGTTTGTATCATCTCTTAGCATCATTGACATCATGTAAATGCTCCTGGTTTTGGTTTGCATCATCATATTTCATCTCATTTGCATTGCATTTCATTCCTTATGCTAACATTTCAGGTGGTAAGTTGTTTTGAGAAGTGAATTTGCCTTCACTTCTCATAATCTCTTTTCATCTCTTTCATAACTCCTTTGCTGCATTTTGTAGGTGTATTGGAGTGGGCTTGCTCATTCTTGTTCATCTTACTTTCTTTCTTCAAGCAACTTGTCTTCTTAAGTGAAGCAAGTTGATTTGCTTCTCTTTGCTTCTAGCTCCTTTCATCTGCTTCCTTCCTGGTGGTTTCTCTGAAGATCCTCTTGAAAACCTCACTAACCCTAGGATCTCCAAGCATGACAATAATTAAGGTTTGATTAGTCCCCCATTTAGTTTTACCTTTGTGTCATCTTTGAGTCTTCTCTTCTCATCTCATAATCAGGGACTAAACCCTAAAGGCTTTAAGGCTTTGTGATTAAGCTTATGCCTGCATCCTTCTATTAGGATGGAATGTATAACTTTAATCCTAAGTGTTAAACCCTTAATGTGTTTAAATCCTTTAATCAATTCACCTAATAATCACTAAGACATCAAGCTTGTAACTTGGGTCTTGCATTAGGGTTCTAATTCTTCCTTAATTGGTTAAGAAGGACTAACCCTAGTGTTAATGGACAAGTCCCCCTCAAGTTGTTTTACAAACCATAAAACTCATTTCTTCATCTTATCATTAATTAAAATCCACTTAATAAAGGCTTTGTTTTTGTCATGAGGTTAATCCCTAATCATGGATTAAGTTGAGGAGTCTTTCTCAACTTAAATGTTCTCATCTATTATCCTTCTATTTGGACGGTGTAATGGGTCCATTAAATCCTTGATTATGGCTTAAACTCATTACTTAACACTAAACAAAAACAACAAAAACATCTAAATAATCACAAGTAGGTTAATGATCTTAATCCTACATCATGGTGATTAAGTGTGAGATACTGACTTCACACTTAAGGTATCCTCATTACCCCTAATCAGAGGGAGGATGTGATGAGTTTACTAACCCATTGGTTTAGGCTTAAGCTCATTTTCTTATGACAAACTCCAAAAGCAATAAAAGACTGAAAATACAAAAACAAACAATAACCGTCTCCTCCGGGATTCTTTTCTCATCTCATTCACTCATAAACGAGAACTTGATTCTTCCGTCTAATGCAAGACAGTTAGCACCTGAGCCAGACAGGTCATACACTTGAGCATAGACAAATAAGCAGTTCATAAGTCAATTTATCTTTCAGTCTCTTTAGGTCGAACTACGATGTTCTGACTTCCTCATTGCACGAGAGGATACGTAGGCATAACTTAACAGTTATCGAACAAAAGTCTCTGTATATTCCCCCTCCTTCCAGCATTATTCTTTAAGCCTCATAGTCATGAGCATTCCACTCCTGTTCTTACACTGACACTTCATTTATACACCTCACATTTCTTTTACACTGACATTTGCATTCTTTCCAGCTTTGATACACAAATTGCACTGACACTACCCCTTTAAAACACAAATCTTTTAAGCGTGGATCCCGTTGAGTACGACGGACAATCTGGGTGCTAATACCTTCCCAGATTGTAACCAACCCCCTTTCTCAGTCACTCTGGTTCGCAACCGTCTTATCCATATCTTTTCTTAGGTTTATGCAGCATTACCTTTCCTCCGGGATAAAAATGCCTAGCTGGCGACTCTTGTCTTTTGAGTTCACCCTTGTGTGTTCTCTCCTTTCACCGACCGTTCGCGTTTGTACCCCTTCTGACCCTGTGTCATTTGGCGGGAGCGACAGCTTGGCGACTCTGCTGGGGACCCTTATACTGTAACCAGGGCTTCTGGTTCTTTTTGTGGGTTCCTCCTAGCGCTTGTTTGATTTGTGTTTACTGGGGTGTTATGTGCTAATTGTGTTTGTATATTTGCTTTATTTACTGCTTTATGTACATTTATTTATTGTTTTCTTTACAGCTTTATATATATCATACTGTCATACTGTCATCTGGTTGGATCTGGTTTTTGTTTTGGTGGGTGGGGTTCCATTGAGAGTTTGAGGTCCTATACCTGGGACCTGAGTGACACCTAGGCTAGAGTGGTTCATGTTCTTTCCCATTCCATTTCGGTCTGGTGCGGGAATATGAAACACGGTTCAGATGTGGGTTTCTTCTTGAGAACTCTGTGCTACAGATTTCCTGTAGTGCTAGGGCTATCTGGGAAGCCTGCTTAGTCTGGATGACCTTTATTATGACCTTCAGAAACTGAGGTGAATTAGAGGAGGATCTTTTATGGTTATTGTAAACACTGTACCTCAGGGTTAGAAGTGTTTACACTTCTCATAATTGATCCAAGTCTAAGGATCCTTGTTCTAGAACACTACCTGTGAGGGGGTTGGGCTGTTTACAGGTTTGCAGGTACCATTGGCCACATCATACCCTGATACTTGTTTTGTTTAAGAATGTTTCACTTTGGACAGTTCTTGTGATTTAACCCTAGACATGTGACTCTTTATTTGAGTCCCCCACCTTGGTTACTGGATTTCTGAACCTCCATCTGGACTTCTTGAACATACATGGGTTTATACCAAGGCAGTAATCAGATCCAGCTTGATCACAAACCCTTGCATATCATTTGCATACTCATCATTGCATCATTTAACATTTGTTTATTTGTTTTTCAGGGTATCCACATTATATCTGGCTTGGTTTTGACCCCTTCACCTGCATAGACCCCTGTTCACCAGTTATCTGCTTCAGCTATCTTCATCAGTTGCCTGCTTCATCTACTTTTATCACCAGCCTCAGCCTATCAGTGGCTCATCTCCAGTATCAGTCTTCATCATCAGCATCTGTTTTCAGCTCTTTATCAGCAGTCATGGCACCCAAGAAGAGCAACATTTCATACCATTTCTTTGAGCCTGTGCTGGCTGGCATCAGGCAGGTCCAAGCACTTATCACTCCAGACCACATCCCATTATTCAGAGAGCATTATGGAGGCATCCTTGATATGGTTATGGACCTGGATCCTTCTCAGAGGAGTTTGATCCACACTTGCCTACAGTTTTATGACCCTCCTTTGAGATGCTTCACTTTCCAGAACTTTCAGTTAGGACCCCTGTTAGAGGAGTTTTCATCACTGATTGGAGTGCCTGTCAGGAGTGATATCCCCTTCAACCCAGAGATGACTTCTCCCAGAAATGGAGAAGTGGCAAAAGCACTGTACCTAGAGCATATACTGATTGAGCAGAACATGACAACAAAGGCTGGAATCCCTGGTTTGCACTTAGATTTTCTGACTTCTCAGGCTATCCTGAAGGCCTCCTTGGGAGAATGGAAGGCAGTTTGTGCATTGTTAGCCCTCAGTATATATGGGGTTATACTTTTTGCAGATGAGCCCAAGTTTATCAGCAAGAATGCCATTCATCTTTTCCTTTTGAGGAACCCAGTACCCACATTGCTGGGGGATTTCTATTATTCTGTTCACCAAAGAAATGAGAAGCAGAGAGGAAAGTTGGTGAGATGTTGTGCTCCTCTATTTCACACTTGGCTGCTTAAACACTTACACAAGACTTATGCCTTCTTGAACCCTCACCAACAGAAGAATTAGGCTAAGAGACTCATTGCTCTGACTTCAGATGACATCAGATGGTGCACCCAGAGCACCAAGGGTAGAGACATAATCACTAGCTGTGGGCAGTATCCCAATGTACCTCTAATAGGAGTGAAAGGTTGCATCAACTACAACTCTTTGCTGTTTAAGAGACAATTGGGCTATGCTTTGGTTCACCCTCCTAGAGTGCAAGACTTGGCTGAAACCCTGTATTGTGAGATAAAGCCTAATCTAGCTGTTGTCAGACAAGCATCCTGGGCTTGGGAACACATCCAGACCAAAGGGATGGCCATTCTTGGGAGATGCAATAATGTGGCTTCAGCTCAGTATTATGAGTGGTCTCATGCTAGGGCTTAGATTTCTGGGATGCCCTTCACCATTGAGGATGCACCTGGACCATCCACAGTACCACCTCCAGCCACTGTCAGCCTGGAAGAATTTGAGAAGCTGAAGGAGAGGAATGAGAATCTGTCTTAAGCTCTGAAGAAGACCCTCTGGGAGAGGAGTGATGGTCGTCTAGACATTGAGAGGTTGGAGAAGCTTAAAGTGGAGCATCTGGCCAAGATTGGGAAAGTAGAGGACTACATCAAGAAATCAAGAGCTGGAGAGCAAATATTGAAGAATGCCTGTAAAGAGGCCCAGTTTCAGAAGGCTAGGACTAATCTCTATCTAGAGGAAAGTCAAGCTAGGTGGGTCAGGATCACTAAAGCTCGCACTCAGGAAGATAAGAGAACTCGAGCCAGGATTGAGCAGTTGGAGGCCAATGAGAAGAAGCAACAAGAGGCTTTGCTGGCAGCCCAGAAGGAGATTTCAGAATTGAAGCTTAGGGCTGGTGTGAAGAGGTCAAAGGACCAAGACAGGCACAAGAAGCTGACTACTGCCATTGCCACTAGAAATCTTATTATCAGGAACATCACAGAGCATCCGGCTGGTCCTGTAACTGAAGCACTTTTGAAGGAGGTTAAGGAGGATGAGTTTGGCTTAGATGTTTGACCACTTTGCTTGTTGTTATTTCCATTTGATGTACTTTTCTTTTATGTTGTATTTTGACCCCTCGGGGGCATATGTTGTAAAAACAAACTATGTATGGTTCACTATTTGTAATGTATTTGTCAGTTTGTTTCACTGAGTTTTTCTTTCTCTCGAGCAACATCAAAACATCTTCCTCAGGGTCTGGAAAGGTCAAAACCAAGAGCCAAGCCGGATACCTTGGAAAATAAATAAGCATACTGCATTGCATACTGACTTTTGTTTTGTTTTGTAGGTTTTGTCATTTCTTTATTTTGTTTCTAACTCTGTTGTGGTTCAGGAATTATTGCTCGTCGACGGGTGTTCCCTCTCAACCGTCTGCACATGTATCCTACTCGCAACAACCTTCCTGGTATCCAAATGGATCAAGTACAGCAAGATCTGACAGAGGTCAGGACTCAGATGGCCAATGAAAGGTTGGAGATGAGAAACCAAATGACCCAATTCATGGAAGTAATGAATGGATTAGCTCAAAGTCAAGAAAGGTTGAGGGCATTGGTAGAAAGACAAGCCCCGGAAGAACCTCCTCTGGGAACTGGAGGGACAAGTAACAATGAGAGGGGTCAGCCTCATGTTAATCCACCAGTGTAAGGGCCTCATCTACATCCGGAAGTCAACATCCCGGGTAATGTGCAAGGAAATACTACTGGAGGAAGGATCTTACAAGAAGACCCCCAAGAGGAGCAGTTTACTGTAATGGGAGATGGGGATGAAGTTTATGATAGGAGGTTTGATGAAATTGCTGAGAAGTTGAGATCTCTAGAGTCTCAAAATTCCCTAGGTTTTGATGTCATGGATATGGGGTTAGTGGACGGGGTAAGAATTCCCCACAAGTTTAAACCCCCGTGCTTCGAGAAGTACAATGGAACTTCCTGTCCACGAACTCACTTGCAGTCCTTCCTGGGAAGACTTAAGGCATATACCATGGATGAAAAACTGTGGATGTTCTATTTTGAAGATAGTTTGACTGGAGCTTTAAGGGAGTGGTATTCACACTTGACCAGGGCTACTATCAGGTGCTGAAAGGACCTAGCTGAAGCTTTCATCAGACAGTACCAATACAATTTGGACATGGCTCCTAACAGAACCCTTCTGATGGGAATGTCTCAATCCTCCAGAGAAAGCTTCAGGGAATATGCCCAGAGGTGGAGACAGCTTGCTGCTGCTGTCCATCCACCCATATCGGAAAGAGAAATGGCCGACATGTTTATGAACACTCTGCAAGGAACATATATTAATAGGCTAGCTGCCTTTTCTTCCACCAGCTTCGCTGACGTAGTCATAGCTGGAGAAAGAATTGAAAGCCTTCTAAAGATGGGTAAGATTTCTGATAATGGTGCAAGTTCGTCGAGTAATCCCAGGAAGCCTTTTGTGGGACCTAGAAGAACCGGTGAGACAAATGCCATTCATGCCGGCAGGGGCAGACCTCAGTATGTCCACAGATCAGTAGCAGTTGTCACTATTCCAGCTCCAATTCCTCAGCAACCAACATATCAACCGCAACAACAACCACATTATCAGCAGCAAGTTCAGTATCCGCCACAAAGGACTTACAACAACAGCAACAACAACAGCAATCAACAGCAAAGACCCTTTCAACAAAGACCATCACAGGCAAATAGGGTGATTGACCCTATCCCTATGCCTTATGCCGCTTTATTGCCACAACTCCTGAAACTCAACTTGGTTGAATTAAGGACATTGGCACCACCAGATCCCTCTAATCTGCCAATAAATTATGATGTCAATGCCAGATGTGCTTTCCACTCCAATGCACCTGGCCACAATACTGAGAAATGCAGGGCTTTACAAATGAAGGTACAAGATCTGGTGGATTCTAAAGCCCTCAACTTTGCACCCCCTCCAAGTGTCACCAAGAATCCCATGCCCAATCATGGAGGGCCAAGAATTAATGCCATTGAGGAAGACAAGCCATCTTTCTTAATCACTAGTGTTGGACAGATTCGAACACCTCTGGTTGAGATCAAAGCTCAGCTCCTAGAGTGCCAGATGTTCCCCGGGTGTGAGCTCGGTTGTGGTTATTGTAACATTTCGGTCAACGGGTGTGATAATTTGAGAAGCGACATAGATGGTCTTATCAAAAGTGGTATACTTCAGATCACAACAACGGCGCCTACAAATCCAGCAATCCCTTTGACAACAATTCCTGACTCTTCTACAACTGCAACAACAATCATTCCGACCAATTCATCAATATCATCGACAATGGCTCCGTCCATCACTTCAGCAAACCAGATGTCAACAACCATTTCTTCTACAACATCAGCACCCATTCATTCAGCAGAATCTTCTACAACGCCAACAAATATCTCAGCAGTCACCATCTACTATGATCCATCAAATGTTCCTCCAAACAACAACTTTCAACAACAAACAGTGGAACCTTTTGGCAGATCACCAGTCACCATTTACTACGATCCGCACACCATTTCGATACCATCCTCTGCAGCAGTCAGTCCAGTTACCATTACGGTGCCTGGACCAGTTCCATACGAAAGCAATAATGCCATACCTTGGCATTATGGCTCTGACCTCTACTGCAACGGGGAGAAAATCACCTTGGACTCTTCAACTCCTTCTCCACAGATTGATAATGTTGGGGGAGGCGGAGGCTTCACCAGAAGCGGACGCCTTTTTGCCTCACAATTGCAAAGACCTAATGTCGAAGCAGAAGCTGCTGCAAAAGCAAAGGGGAAAAGTGTGATACCTGAAGAACCAATTATCAAAGAAACTCAGAAGACATCTTTTGAGCAAGATGTAGACGAGTTTATGAGAATTATAAAGAGAAGCGATTACAAGGTGGTGGATCAGCTTCACCAAACTCCTTCAAAAATCTCCATATTATCCCTGTTAATGTGTTCTGAAGCTCACAAGAATGCATTACTGAAAGTCTTGCACGCAGCATACGTGCCAGAGGAGATCACTGTTAATCAGCTAGAAACTGTGGTGGCAAATGTCAATACCAGTCATGGACTGGGCTTTACTAATGCTGACTTAACAACTGAGGGACGTAACCACAACAAGGCTTTACACATCACTCTAGAATGTAAGGGTGCTGTTCTATCCCATGTACTGGTGGACACTGGGTCTTCACTCAATGTTCTACCAAAGAAAGCCTTGGTGAAGCTGGAGTATGATGGCTTGGCACTGCGTCCAAGTAATTTAGTGGTGAGAGCATTTGATGGCTCCAAAAGATCAGTGCTTGGGGAGATTGATCTGCCTGTGATGATTGTCCCGCAGACTTTTAAAATTACCTTCTATGTGATGGACATTCAGCCGACCTACAGCTGTTTGTTGGGTAGACCTTGGATCCATGCCGCTGGCGCTGTTACGTCTACCCTTCACCAGAAGCTGAAATTCGAGTGGGAAGGCCAGATCATCACCATCTGTGGGGAAGAGGACATTTTTGTTAGCCATTTGGCTACGTACAAGTACATTGAGATGGATGGAGAAATCCATGAAACCATGAGCCAGGGATTTGAGGCCCTGAACATAAATGAAGCATCTGTTGTACTGGGAACCTCCATGACGTCTTATCAGCAAGCCAGGAAGGTTGTTGAAGAGGGTACTGCCCAAGGCTGGGGCAAGCTGTTGCCCGTGGAAAAGAAGGAAGACAAATTTGGGTTGGGTTACAAACCAACTCAACAAGATCAATCGGAGGCTGCCAAGAAGCCCAACTTTGTCAGCGGGGGAATGCTCACCCCGGATGCAGTGAACAACTTGGAAGATGAGTCGGAAGATGAGCGCAACCTGGAGAGCTGGATACGTCCAAGGATCCCGGGGAGCCGTATCTCAAACTGGTCTTCCCAGGAAATTATAAGGGTTACTCCTGCAGAGTAATTATTATTTCCTGTATATTTTAAGCATGCATCAAGTCTTGCATCTTGCCCAAGATGTCAAGACTCATTTTGTAATCGGGCCATCTTGTAATTTTGTGCAAACAGATCAATCAATGAATATCGGACATCTTTGCAAATGAGTCTTTTTCTTTTTCGCTCACTGTTTTTCATTTTTCTTTTTGTACAAAAATAAAATGGCAATGTTTTCCAAAATGATAACTTCATTTCACTTTTTCTAAACAAGATTAAAATCGATCACTAAAATAAGCAATCTAAACCCTTGCAGAGAGTGCCTTTCAGACTGCACCGACAAAAGCACAACTATGGCTTCGTATGACTTTGACAATCCAATCAATCAAGCTGATGAGGGGGTTGAAGAAGATTATGAGATTCCTGACGAGCTAGCCAGGTTGTTAAGGCAAGAGGAGAAGGTTATCACTCCTCATCAGGAGGAGATTGAAACGGTTAATCTTGGTACGGAAGAAGATGTGAAAGAGGTTAAGATCGGGGCCTGCCTACAAGATTCAGTAAAAGAGCAACTGATTGACATGCTTCGGGAATATGTGGATGTCTTTGCTTGGTCTTATCAGGATATGCCAGGGTTGGACACCGATATTGTTATGCACAAGCTGCCACTGAAAGAAGACTGCCCGCCGGTAAAATAGAAACTGCGCCGTACTCGCCCAGATATGGCAATGAAGATCAAAGAAGAGGTACAAAAGTAGTGGGACGCGGGGTTCCTTGCTGTGACTAGATATCCGCCATGGGTTGCTAATATTGTACCTGTGCCTAAGAAGGACAGCAAGGTGAGAATGTGTGTGGATTACCGGGATCTGAACAGAGCCAGCCCGAAAGATGATTTCCCTTTACCTCACATTGATGTATTGGTTGATAATACGGCTCAGTTCTCGGTATTCTCCTTCATGGATGGATTTTCAGGGATACAATCAAATCAAGATGTCACCTGAAGACATGGAGAAGACAACTTTTATCACACCCTGGGGCACGTTCTGTTACAAGGTGATGCCATTCGGACTGAAGAATGCTGGTGCAACTTATCAACGGGCTATGGTAACATTATTCCACGACATGATCCATAAAGAAATTGAATGTTATGTGGATGACATGATTGCCAAGTCCCTCACAAAAGAAGACCACCTGGTAAATCTGTTGAAGTTATTCAAGCGTCTGAGGAAGTACCAATTGAAGTTAAACCCCAACAAATGCACATTCGGGGTGCAATCTGGTAAGCTGCTGGGATTTATTGTAAGCGAAAAAGGGATTGAAGTTGACCCTGATAAAGTTAAAGCCATTCAAGAAATGCCTGCACCGAAGTCTGAGAAAGAAGTTCGAGGGTTTCTAGGTAGATTGAACTACATTTCAAGGTTCATATCTCACCTTACAGCAACTTGTGAGCCTTTGTTCAAGCTGTTAAGAAAAGAACAAACGGTCAGGTGGAATGAAGACTGCCAGAGGGCTTTTGACAAAATCAAGGAATACTTACAAGAGCCTCCTATCCTTATGCCTCCAGTTGAAGGAAGACCTCTGATAATGTACTTGACAGTATTAGAAGAGTCGATGGGGTGTGTGCTGGGCCAGCATGACGAGTCTGGTCGAAAAGAGTATGCAATATACTATCTAAGCAAAAAGTTTACTGACTGTGAACAACGTTATTCACTGCTCGAGAAAACTTGCTGTGCTTTAGCGTGGGCTGCTCGCCGACTGAGACAGTATATGTTGACCCACACTACCTTGTTGATCTCAAAGATGGACCCAGTTAAGTACATATTTGAGAAGCCAGCTCTTACCGGACGGGTTGCAAGATGGCAAATGATCCTCACAGAATATGACATTCAGTACACATCTCAGAAAGCCATCAAAGGCAGTATATTGTCTGATTATCTTGCTGAGCAACCCATTGATGATTACCAGCCTATGAGATTTGACTTCCCTGATGAAGACATCTTGTTCATAAGAGCAAAAGATCATGAAGAGCCTATTCACACTGAAGGGCCTGACCCAGAAGAAGAATGGACTATGATGTTTGACGGGGCTGTTAATATGAATGGTCGTGGTGTTGGTGCAGTACTCATTACACCTAAAGGGGTTCACATGCCTTTCTCGGCAAAAATCACCTTTAACTGCACTAACAACGAAGCTGAATACGAAGCTTGCATTATGGGTCTTGAGGAAGCCATTGACCTCAGGATCAAGACTTTGACTGTGTTCGGAGATTCAGCTCTGGTAGTTAATCAAACCAACGGCAAATGGTACACGCACCAGGATCATCTGATACCTTACAGGGATTATACAAGGAGGTTATTGACTTTCTTTACAACGGTCAAGCTTGAGTATATCCCTCGGGACGAGAATCAATTTGCAGATGCTCTTGCCACCATTTCATCCAGGATCAAAGTTCAAGCTGCCAACTTTGTACCTCGGATTTCAGTGTCCAGACTTTACAGACCAGCATATGTATTTGCAGCAGATGTTACCAAAGATGATAAGCCTAGGTTCCATGACATTAAGTGCTTCTTGGAGGATCAAACATACCCACCTGGGGCATCTTCCAATGATAAGAAGACTTTGAGAAGGCTAGCTGGTAGTTTCTTCCTGAATACTGATGGTTCCCTGTACAAGAGAAACTTTGATATGGTACTCCTCAGATGCGTTGATAAGACAGAAGCAGGCTTGTTGATGCACGAAGTGCACGAAGGATCCTTTGGTACCCATGCAGGAGGGCATGCCATGGCCAAGAAGTTGCTAAGATCAGGTTATTACTGGATCACAATGGATACCGACTGTTGTGCCTATGCCAGAAAATGCCATAAATGCCAGATCTATGCGGATAAGGTGCATGTGCCTCCAAATCCTCTGAATGTGATGTCCTCACCCTGGCCCTTTGCCATGTGGGGCATTGATATGATTGGCAAGATTGAACCGACCGCTTCAAATGGCCACAGATTCATCCTAGTAGCCATTGACTATTTTACCAAGTGGGTTGAAGCAGCTTCTTATGCAAATGTTACAAGGCAGGTGGTAGCCCGATTTCTGAAGAGAGACATCATCTGTCGATACGGAGTTCCCGAGCGAATCATTACTGATAATGGGTCCAATTTAAATAACAAAATGATGGCAGAACTGTGTCTGGACTTCAAGATCCAACACCACAATTCTTCTCCTTACAGGCCAAAGATGAATGACGTTGTTGAGGCAGCTAATAAGAATATCAAGAAGATTGTGCAGAAGATGGTAGTCACCTACAAAGACTGGCATGAAATGCTACCATTTGCCTTGCATGGGTACCGTACGTCAATCAGAACATCCACTAGGGCAACGCCGTATCAGCTTGTGTACGGTATGGAGGCAGTCCTACCTGTTGAAGTTGAATTACCCTCCTTGCGGGTACTAATGGATGTTAAACTGAATGAAGCAGAGTGGGTCCGATCCCGATACGAATAACTGAGTCTGATCGAAGAAAAGAGATTGGCTGCAATTTGTCATGGGCAGTTGTACCAGAAAAGAATGAAGAGAGCCTTCGATCAGAAAGTCAGGCTCCTAGAATACCAAGTAGGAGATCTTGTGCTGAAAAGACTCCTCCCTCCTCATACAGACCACAGGGGCAAGTGGACTCCGAATTATGAAGGGCCATTCGTAGTAAAGAAATTTTTCTCCGGTGGAGCACTCATGCTCAGTACTATGGATGGTGAAGACTTCCCGTCCCCTGTGAATTCAGATGCAGTTAAAAAATACTTCGCATAAAATGACCCGCTGGACATAAAAACAGAATATAAGTCCAGGCAAAAATAGGGCATCCCGGCGAGTCAAAAACAGAATAAAAGACTCGGGCAAAAATAAAGGAAAATAAATAAAAAAATGTACACCCGCTGAGTTGAAAAGCCGCATTGGACAACTCAGGCAAAAATGGGTATCCCGGTGGATTGAAAACCTGAAAGGGCGATCCACGCGAAATAAGGGAATAAGCGAACAATTGCATTCTGAATTCGTCTGTATCACTCACAACTTGGTAAGCTCCGAAAGGATCAAGCTTCTTTCAGAATCAGCCTTCTTCAGAAAGCAAGACGAGAAGAACGTCAAATGTCATACGAGTCATAGCAAAGGGAAGCTCCTTGAAGCGTCATCAACATTGCCAATACCTTTTATTTCTCAATTTGTAACAATCTCCTCATTTTTGGGGATTTGTTTCTTTGGCTGTATCTTGCCAATTCAGGGCACACAAATTAATAAAATCAGATTTTCAGTCATGTTTCGTCTCGTACATTTTATTTTCATTTGCAAGAATGTCCGATGTCTTTAAGATACTGATTGCATAAATACAAATGCTTCTCTTCTAAAAATACGTGCTTGTAGGAAATATACTCACTCCCAGGAGTGCCTAAACTCTTATGATGGAATCTGGTAAAGGATACCTCGGGATTACTTGCGCGTTTCTCTGACTTTTCAGGATTGCAGGTATTCAAAGCACAACATGGGGCATGAAAACTTCATCCCAGCAAGCTGGCAAATCATTATCTACTCAGTCTTAGCACCAAAGGTGCTTTCTCCGCAGCTGAGTTGCCATTTGTTATTTCCTCCTCAGCCAAGTACAAAAGCCAGGGAACCATCTCCCCACAGAGTTTCAGCCTCTATCCAGAAAGGCAACGCGCGAAGAAATCACAACAGAGTGAAGGAAGCTTCTACGAACCCCCAGCTGGGTCCCTCATTGCCAAAGATAGGTCTATCAGTGACCTATTTTTCCCCAAACAGAGTCATATATGTTAGATCCATCAATGATCTCATCCCCAGCTGGGATGTCCACTCCAAGCAGATCAGCCGAAGATCTTCGCAGCAATGGGATCCGAATCCCGGATCGGTATCTTTTGCATAATCATAGCATTCACATCATATTCTCCCCGCAGAGTGTAGCATTCCGTCTAATACAGAGCATTACGGAAAAAATCAAACATATCGCATAATCATAAGCCATGTTCTGAATCAAACACTTGTGAATACTGACAATACGTCAGCAATATACAGAAAACTCCCCGGATTCCCCGGCAGAGAACCAAAGCACTTTCCCTAAAGGAACAGATACTTCCTGGCACCCGTCCGTGTCATATCCCCAGTAGAAAGCCAAAGCGTCCTCTTTGCACTTACAGATACATATATATACAATTCCCTGACACCCGTCCGTGTCACTTTCCCCAACATACACTTGTTTATATTACACTTTCCTCCTTAACACTCGTCCGTGTCACTCTCCCCAGCAAGTTAAGCACTCGTGTACACCACTCATACTTATTACTCCTGTTTCACCCATACATATACTCGTCCGTATCTTGTATACACCACTTATACCCCCTCAGATTCGACACTCGTCCGTGTTCTTTGTTAACCAGTTGGTACTCGTCCGTATCATCATCTCAGAACATGTGTCAAGCGTTTGTTTCTACCCGATACTCGTCCGTATCGTAGTCTTAAGGATGCTCGTCCGCATCTTTAATCTATACACCGTGTCAAACACTTATGTCTTCTTAAATTTAGACACTCGTCTGTGTCTACTATTCCCCAAAAGAGTCCCCGCAGAATCAATACTCGTCCGTGTTCTTTGTTAACCAGTTGGTACTCGTTCGTATCATCATCTCTGAACATGTGTCAGCATTCGTTTCTACCTGATACCCGTCCGTATCATAGTCCTAAGGATGCTCGTCCGCATCTTTAGTCTATACACAATACCCAAACACTGATACCTCTCATTCCTTGGATATAGACACTCGTTCGTGTTTACTTGTCCCAGCAAATCCCAGTGAACTATTTCTTTTCTATCTGACATTCGTCCTATGTCATGATACTTTCGGCAGTCGTACCCTGCCAGGTGATCGTCCTTAACCTTTGGATGACCGTCCCTCATCCTTTCCCCAGCGGAGTCTCCATTATTGGAACCCTTTTCTATACGGCATTCGTCCTATGTCGTGATACAAAGCAGCCGTCCCCTGCTAGGTGATCGTCCTTCACCCTTTGATGATCGTCCTTCATCATTTTATCCGATGGTCGTCCCCGTCGTTGATCTTGTTATCTGGCATTCGTCCTATGCCATGATAAACCCTGAGAGCAGCCGTACCCTGCTAGGTGATCGTCCTTCACCTCTTGATGATCGTCCTTCATCATGCTTATCCGATGGCCGTACCCATCGTCGACTTTTTTATCCGGTATTCGTCCTATGTCGCGATACTTTTGGCAACCATACCTTGCCCGGTGATCGTCCTTCACCTTAGATGACCGTCCCTCATCTTATCCCCATCAGAGCAGCCGTCCCCTACTAGGTGATCGTCCTTCACCTTTGATGACCGTACCTCATCACTTATTTTTACCTCTAATCCCCAGAGAGTCTTACAGCTTTACTTGATGGCCGTCCCCATCATAATCTCTTATATCCCCAGCATGTCGGCCGTCCCCGTCATTGCTCTTTCCCCAGCAGTCGTCCTCTGCTCGACGGTCGTCCTCCGTCACCCGCGCTTTATAATATACTTTATTTTATTTTACAATATATATCCCATTTCTTCTTCATTCTGTCAGTGCAAATTTTGGACTGTCTTTGGTATTCAACCACAAGTTATCTTGTTTGCCTGCTAAGCCGTTGCTTACATCCTGCACAGCTAACTTATGTTTGAATAGGGGCAGCTGTAAACACCCCAAATTTGCCCTCACCCATTCACACCATGTCTTGTGATCTTTTCATATGCATAAGTTCAATCATAGCATCTCATATTGCATATTTGCTTCACTGCATTGGTTCAAAGTCATCTGCATCTAGGGTTTGTGATCTGAGCTATCCCTGAGCCATTTGAGCCACCCCAAAGGTCATCAATCACTTCAAAGGGGTCCATGTATGTTCAAGCATCATATTATATCCTCACAAAGTCAATAAAATCAAAGAATCACAAGAACTGAGAAAGGCATGGAAGCAGAGCCAGGTTTAACTGCACAGATGACCTAGAATTAGGGTTTTGGTTTCAAAGGCCATAACTCCAAATTTTTTGGTCATTCTTGTTTCTATTGGTCTCTATATGGTATAGGGATCATGCATATCAATTTTCATGAAGAAATTCCATGGGGAAGGCATCTGGTCAAGAGTTGACTTCTTGAGCAAGTCAGTGTAAAATCAGGGCATCCGAGGCCCCCAATGACCCAACCAAAGGGTGTTCTTCATCATTTTGATTGTGTATGATCTTTATTTGATAATGGAAGATGTTATAAGTTCACAAAATTGAAGAATTTCAAGCCATTTGCAAAGTTGCCATTTTGGGAAAATGACTTATAATGGAAACTTGCCATTTTGGGAAACTTTTTCAACCCTTGCTTTTTGATTCAAAAATGCTTCAAATGAGAAAACTTTGATCATGAAAGTTGTAGAATGGATCATTCCCTTTTCAAAAAGTACAAGAACTCATTCTAATTCATTTTGGATCAAAAGTTATGGCTTGTCAAAGTTAAGAAAAATCACATAATTTCAAGTTATGTACCAAGGTGGCAAAGTTGCAAAATCCCTTGCCAAGGTGAAATGAGACCTCAAAGTGACTTCTAATCTTTGTACAAACATAAACCAATGCCTAAAATTCAGATTGCACCAAAGGTTTGCCTATTTTCATGACTTATGGATCAAGAAACTTCAAAAGGGGCAAAAAGTCACAAAGTTGCAAAACATCATACAAACCCTAATCCACTTGTTAATTGGCTTCAAAACTGATCCCATGGATCTCCTCATTCCTTGCTGTGCAGGACACCCCTATTGTCCTTGGCCTACTATTGACCCATACCTCTCTTACACAAAACTTGACTTTTTTGCAAAAAACCCATACCAATCAGCCTGTGCCACACCAACTTCTCTGACCTCTCTAGTTGTGATAAGTGGACCAAATGCATCACAACACACCACACACACAAGCCTGAAACACTCTCCAAGCCATAGCACCAAGCTTTGCCCTCTTATGCATTTTCATTCGAAACACATCACACAAGCATCAAACATAAAAACAAACTCCATAGAACATCTCAGCATGTCTCACTGATCATCCCTGACCCTTCACCTTGCCCTGGAACTCCCTGAAATAAAAATACGATTTCCACACTCCCTTGACCTGAGCTTCTGCCAACTTTCTCTGGAGGCCATATAAACTCTAGCTAAGTATCAAAAGCTTCAAAGGAGGATCATTGGAGCTTGTTTGAACCAAAGAAGCAGCCAGAAAGTCCCTGTTTCGAAAGCTCAAGCTCAGGTAGCCATGTCATTTATTTTTCCAGAACTTCCATTTTTAGTTTCTAAATGCTTCCTTATGCTTCACTGATTATCATGATGTGATTTGTTTTGAAAATGAGTGAAAAATGGCCATGTATGCTTGTTCTGAAACTTTGCCCGTGAAATGAGTTTTGCTTTGATTCTTATGATTCAGTGAAAATAAATGATTTTTGGGGTGGGGTTTAGGTTTAATGATGTTTAAAGATTGAATCTGGAGATTTTGGTGAAGTTTTGATGCGTAGGGAGTGAGATAGCATGAACACCTTGCCGGAGAAGATGACCGGAACACTGTTCCGGTCATCTGAAAGTGATTAGGGCTAGGATTAGGGCTAATGACTTAATTAGGCAAGTTTGAATGTGGGCCGTTCGTTTGCGCGCCAGGTCAATTCCCGCCCCTGTGATTTTGAATCTCAGCCATCAGATTGGTTGACTTTCTCATTTTTCATTTAAATTCATTTTATTTTCATTTGTTTTATGTTTAATTTGTACGAATTTTTAAAAATGGCTAAAATCATCTAAAAATCATGAAATTTTTTGTCAAGGGTTTCATGAATTTTAAGGACAGAAAAATATTTTTATTTTTATTTTTTGCATTAAAAATTATTTTTAAATCATTTAAATGATTATTTTTTATTAGTTAATGAGAATTAATTAATTAAAAATACATTTAGGTATTTAAAAATCACAAAAAAATTCACATAGCATTTAGAAACATTTAGAAACATTGTCCAACTCTCAAAACAAATTTCTTTTTTGTTCTTGATGCCTTTTGATCATTTTCATTGGATTTAATTTCATTTTTAGGCAATATCTTGCTTCAAACTTCAAAAATTCCTTTCTGCCTAACCATTGAGAGTTGGAGGATGATTCTTTTTGCATTGCATCTTGTATAGCATTTAGTTTATAGGATAAAATTGGTTTGGTTTGATCTTGCATTTTCAATTTGTTTAGCATTTTTCTTGTTGAGGTACCTTAAAACCCTAGCAATCTTAGGAAATTCATAACTTTCAATAGGTTAAGAGTTGGATCCTCTCCTTTGGGCAGTGAGTTTGTATAGGTTTAGGGTATCTTTGGTTGCATTTTCAAATTTTTATCATGTCATTTGCTTCTGGTTTTGAATTTTTGCTTTGTGTGATGCATATAACCCTTTTGTGCCTTCCCTTGCATCCATCTTTCATTTGCTTGTATCCATTGACCTGCCATGACATTTTGTGCATTCTTTTGATTCATAATACATCTTAGGACATATTAGAACCATATTTGATCATTGCATCTTTCATTTGCCATGTTGTATGTTCATTACATTTCTCAACTTTTCATGTACTTTCATGGTTCAAAGCCTGCCTCATTTGCATCTTTATGTTTGTATGATCATTCTCATGCCTTGCCTCATGTTTGTATCATCTCTTAGCATCATTGACATCATGTAAATGCTCCTGGTTTTGGTTTGCATCATCATATTTCATCTCATTTGCATTGCATTTCATTCCTTATGCTAACATTTCAGGTGGTAAGTTGTTTTGAGAAGTGAATTTGCCTTCACTTCTCATAATCTCTTTTCATCTCTTTCATAACTGTTAATGCTATTATTTTATGATTGGCATTATATTTGGTAAAACTAATATGGCTGGAAAATGTTGAATAAGAAGTTCCATATTAACATAGTATAGACTCTGGAAGAACATGTCAAACATGATGTCCTGACATGGTGGCACAGATAAATGTGGAAGTTGTCAAAGAAGATGTTGAATTCAGTTCAGAATGTCCTATCAGATGTTGGGACATTATCAAACAGAGTAGAAGAACTTAATTCAGGATGTCCCAACAGATGTTGTCATATGTTACAGTCAGATGTCAAAGAAGATGTTGAAACATCTGCAAATGTCATGACAGAATTACTGTCATATGTTACAGACAGATGTCAAAGAAGATGTTGAAACATCTGCAAATGTCATGACATAATTACTGTCATATGCTACAGACAGATGTCAAAGAAGATGTTGAAACATCTGCAAATGTCATGACAGATGTCAAAGAGAATGTTGAAACATCTGCAAATGTCATGACAGATGTCAAAGAGAATGTTGAAACATCTGCAACTGTCATGACAACATTACTGTCATATGTTACATATAGATATCAAACAAGAAGTGTTGAACTTAGTTCAGGATGTCACACCAAATGTTGTGACACTGTCAAACAGAGTAACAGTTAATGAACTTAAGTCAAGATATCAGGATGTCACACCAGATGTTAGGACATTGTATCAGTTGATGGAATAAGTTCAGTTTACAGGATGTCACATCAGATGTTGTGACATTGTATCAGTGAATGAAGTAAGTTCAGTTTTTCAGGATGTCCCAACAGATGTTGAGACATCTCAGACCTGTTACCAGAATTAATTAATAACTAACTGATCTGAGATATTTAAGGAGAGTTATCTGGAATTAATTATGGATGGATAAAAACAGAACAAGGCGCATCTGCAGGGAGTTTTGTTATGAAGATTCAGATTAATCAGAAGAACAAAATCACCTAGAATCTAGGAAGTAACAAACCCTAATTCAAGGTGATGACATTGGATTTATCAGATCTGAATTATGCAGAATATTCTGGAGATATTATGCAATCATATGTGGTGCTGATCTAGAAGATCTTAAAGACTCAATTTAAATTGAAGACAAATATTGAAAAATATAGGTTTCTATATTTAGAGATATTTTAGGAGTTGAAGATATTTTGGAATATTTGTAGCAGATATTTCTGCATATTTGTAGCAGATATTTCTGCATATTTGTAGCAACTATTGTTGTGATTGTTTAGGCCCAAATCCAGTTGGGAATAGGTTATAAAAGAAACCTTGTAACCTAGTTTAAATCAACCCAATCAACCGAAAATGTAAACATTATTAGGGTTGTGTCCTTGTGTCAGCCGTGCATAACAAGTAACTCTATTGTGGCTGTTTCACTTGTGATTCTCGAAGCTTGTAAGCAAGAGAAGTTTTGTGACTTGATTGAAACTGTGAAGTAAGATCAAGCTGTATTGTTTGAAGAATGTCTTCAACTTTATTAAACTTGTAAACTTGATCACTGGGTGATTGAGGGGGAGTGAGTAGGGTACTCTTATCTAAGTTGTGTCTTAGGTAGAAATTGCATTGGGTAGTTATTAAGTGATAGATTAAACAGGGTGGTTTAAGTCTAGAATTAATATTACTTATAGTGGATTTCCTCCTGGCTTGGTAGCCTCCAGATGTAAGTGTGGTTATACACTGAACTGGGTTAACAAATTCTGCTGTGTTCTTTATATCTTTTATGTTTTATGCAGTACCTGAACTGAATGTCCTATCAGATGTCCCAACATCCTGAAGCATGTTTGACTCTGATATATCAGAATTATTTAAGTACTGATATGTATGCCTTACCATGTTTATAAGTAACAGATAAGATGTCTCAACATCATATTCGACATCTGAGTCTGTCATACCAGAATTTCAATTGGTATCAGAGCAGGCATCCTGGTCTGTTTCTGGATGAGATCTAAGGGGGATACTTTCTGGTTCATGGTAAAGGAAGAAGGAGGATATAATGAAAAGCTGTTTTGAACTTGAGAGGTTCATATTGGTGTTTGAATGGTCCCTAGAAGTGGAGGATGTACTATTCATCATATGGTGTATATTGGACCAGTCTGGTGTTATCAGGGCTGGAAATTTGCTGGTGAATTGTTGTGTAGCTATGATGTCAAACAGAATGTCCTGACATCTTGGTTCTGAGAAATCTATATTTGAAGGAGGCTTGTATTTTGTTTTCTGTGAGAACTGGAGAACACTTAGTTCAGAATGTTGTGGTTCTTGATGAAAGAAGAGGTTGGAGCCAAAACAAAAGAGTATAATTATCAAATCTTTCATGCGGGAGTGAAAATCTTGATAAGTTATCTCTTAAGCTTATTTATGGTGACCTAATGAGGATATCCTTCCTGGTTATGGTGTCCTATGTTGTTTAGGTATAGCTGGAGAAAATCTCTCCTGTGAAGATACATGTTTATGATTGTCTAAATCATGAACTGAAGGAAGTTTCATCAAGAAAGAAGCTGAATTGATATGTCAATCCTAATGGCTTGACACCACACTACACATCAACAGTTTATGAACCAAGCTTAGTTTTGTGTTCCAGAAGAAGGAAACTGGTGTGATGATGGATGCTTTGGGTGCTAGACAAATGTGTGATGATCACATATGTTTGGAACCTACTCCTAACCTGGAAGAGGAGACATCTATGCTACATGTTGAAGACTTAGATAATGACTCTGACACAGAGATCATTGCTTCTGTGGACCCTAGCATAGCCAAAAGGCTTAGGGCTAGAAAGGAAAAGAAGACTGCAGGACATTCAACTCCTGAAAAGAAGCAGCCTACTCCAAAGAAAGACAAGGTCAAAGTGATACTTGGTCCTACTAAACAATGGAGCAAGGTGAATACCCGTAAGAGGAAAACTGTAACTCCACCAGATTCAGATGTTGAAGAGGATGTCCCAACATCCCAACCAAAGAAGAAACCAGCACCCTCAAGGTCCACCTCTGCTGTTCCAGAAGCTCCTCTGGACAATGTTTCATTCCATCATGTGTCAAGTGTGAGCAGATGGAAATTTGTATACCAAAGAAGGGTAGCACTTGAAAGAGAGCTGGGCAGAAATGCACTTGAGTGCACTGAGGTAATTGACCTAATTTCTTCTGCTGGTTTATTCAAGACAGTATCAAACTCTTCACCTTGCTATGAGCTGCTAGTCAAGGAATTCATTGTCAACCTACAAGAGGACTGTGATGATGGTAAATCAGATGACTTCAGAAAGGTGTATGTAAGAGGGAGATGTGTGGAATTCTCTTCTAGGGTTATCAACCACTATCTAGGAAGAGAATCTGATGGACCTAATGAGTTGGGAAAGATAAATAACCATGTATGCAAGGTCATCACTGCTAATCAATTCAAAGCTTGGCCAGTCAAGGGGAAATTTTCTGTTAGCTTGCTGACAAGGAAGTATGCAATGCTGCATAGGATTGGCACTTCAAATTGGGTCCCTACCAACCATACCTCCTCAATAGCAACTGAATTGAGCAGGTTCATATATGCTGTGGGCACCCAAGCAAAGCTGGACTTTGGGGCTTATATTTTTTTTTCAGACATTGAAGCATGTTGGAACATCTGCAACAAAGCTTCCCATTGCTTTTCCCTCTCTGCTATGTGGAATCATACTAAGCCAGTATCCAGGTATCCTCACTGAGAAGGATTCAGTATGCAAAAGAAAAAGTCCTCTAGCCTTCCATTACAAACTTTTCTTGAGCCATCATGCTGCTGATGTTGAAGCTTCCACTAGGACATCTGCTGGACCTTCAAAAGCAAAGACTCCCATATCCAAAGCTGCCTTGATTGCAGATCTGAAGAACACTTGCAAAAATCTGGATGCCAGGAAGAAAAAGCTTGAGGAAGTATTTCAAAGGCTGGAGCTGGAAGAGGTTGCTCAGAATACTGATGAATCTAATGATGAATCTGAAGATGAAGAAGCTTCTAAATGTATTTACAAATGTGGGTGATAAATGCATGACTTTGGTCATGATTAAAGCTAGCAATGTGACCAACAATTGCTAGAAGCAAGGGAAGAATGTCAGATTGGGAAGTATGATCAGAATGGTTGTTGAACTGGTAGTCTCTTCCACTACTAGTCATGGATAGTGGAAGTATAAACCCTTTGTAGCAAGCAAACGAAGAGCATCTGTTTTGGAATATAAAATCAAGTGTGGATATTTATCAGTTGTGCTCTTTGTATGATCATCAGGGGTGTGAAATTGAGAATTAGTGGAGTACATGCTCAGCTGGAGTATTATTTATCCATGACATGAGGAGATCTTGCTAATCTTATCTGGAGCTAACCTTAAAATCCTTCAAAAGTAAAAAGTTCAGATTGTGTAGAACTATCTGATAAGGTATTATACAAGGATTTAAGATCAATTGTTGTTTGTGGAATTCACTAATATTTGATTGATTATCCTTGTGATTCAAGATTGGTGATGTTCAAAAAGATGTTGGAACATCTTATCATCAGAGTTTGTGCAGAATCATGGGAGAGGTATTGCATAAGCTGTAACATTGGCTTCAGTCTTGTGTGACAGGAGTTATGTAATTCTGGAAAGTTTCTTGGCAAGAACTTGTCTGGATATTGTTGATGCTAAAGATGGAGATGAAAGACCATGAACATATCATAATCTTGGTAACTACTTGGATTGGTTTATTTCTGATCTAGGTGTAGTCCAGAATGCTCATCATGGAGTTAAGATAGGTGGAGATATCATAAATTTGTTTAGACTGCCTTACTCAAGGAAAGGTGGCATCCTTGGTATAGTTTTGAGGTGTAGTTCTTAACTATTCCTTCTGAATAATCAGACAGTGGCAGGTTTGAAGACTTTGGAGAAACATTGGAAGTTTCTCATCAATATGTGTTATTGGTAAGAACTTCTGCAAAACCAATAGAATGGAGGTTGTTTACTCAAACTTGATGGATAAATCAAGTCTATGAGAGCATGGAACTCTTGTTCTATAAAGGAAGGAGGTTCTTTCAAGTGGCAGAAGAAGGAACTGAATTTAACAGATGGATGTGGGCTAATAATGTTTAAACATCTAGTTCAACATCAGAGTCTAATTGGTGAAGATCAACTTTTTTGATCAGGATATCTTTGGAAGATTTATTATAAACGTGAAGAAGACAAAAGTGGCAATTGGATTTTTCATATGAGGATTCATAAAGAAGGTTATCAAAATGTGGTAATTGGTTGATCTTTAAAGTAGATTCGAAGAATCAAGATAATCAGAGTGTGGCAGCTGGTTGTTCTTGAGGATTGTCTTGGAACAAATTGCTCTTGGGCAGAGGAGTGATAAGTTGAAGACTCAAGAGGATTTATTCTTCTTGAAGGTGGATGAGAGTTTATCACTCTTTCTGGATTTCTGATTCTAACTGGTGGCACAGTGTAGTTGAAGATTTTCAGTTCTTGGATTACTATGCTATAGTAAGTCCAGTTGGTGGAGCACATCTAGGATCATGGTGATAAGGTCTTGGTGTATGAAAAATGTTCTAACTAAGTGTTAGTACATTATCTGGGGTGTTTATCTACATGGTTTCTATTATTAGACTACCTAATCATATGGGAGAATGATGAAGTAGATGATCTATATTGGAAGAAACATGTAGAAGAGACTGGAAGTGTTCCTCGTGCTAAAAAGCCAAGAACTCCAAAAAGATCAAGTTTTCAGCAAGACCAAAGGCATACCTTCACCATTGTACAACACTCCAAAAGCTTCTGAATATGTGGATGATTCCATAAAGGAGTTGGTAACCAAAATCCTATCTGAGCAAAGAGTGGTAAGTGGCATATCTATCCCTCTGAACATTATGCCAGCCCCACAAGAAGATCAACAAACTCAGGCTGCAAAGGACACTCCTGCTCAACAGGATGTCCCAATAGATGTTGAAACATCTGAGGACCAGAAAAAGGCCTTCAATAATTGTGATGAAGAAGCATCTGAGGATCAGCACAAGGCCTCAACTGAATAGCACATCTCTGTTGATCCACCAGAAGTATATCAGGTATTGATTGCTTGGAAGTTTGTTTGTGGACATTCATTCTAATTTCATAATTAGTTTGGATGTGTTTTATCTGGATTGTATGGCCTTTGGTGTGTAAAGGCTTAGTGTCAAGAACCTGTGTGCTAGAAGATGTTCATCTTGTGTAGTCTGTGGTAACTACAAACCCAGAAAGGAATCAGGTATGCTTTGGTACAAGAAGTGAATGTGTTCGATTGGGAATTGAACAGAGAGTGAGCTCTTGAAGACATGAAGATGCGTCTTATGTTTTCCTTTCATCAATGTACAGAGAAGCATGGAGTATCCTAGACAGGGGGAGTGTGTTACAATTATGTGCACTTGATTTTGTGGTGTTAAGGGGGAGTAATACCTTAACCAGATAAGGAGAATCCTAAGAGTCTAAAGGCTATATTACATAAAGCTTCTCTCTGCAGTTTATGTTTGATTCTTGAGGAATTGTGTGTGTTTCAAGCTTATAGAGATTATATACCTCTATTTTTATGGTACCTTTGTCTTTTTATGGCTAAAAAGGGGGAGAAGTAATAGTGTGAGGTCTGATATGAAGATGTGATGTTAAGGAACTTCTACATAAGGCACTACTACACCTGTATGTAAATTAGTTTTAGCCAAAATAAGCCAAAGGGGGAGATTGTTAATGCTATTATTTTATGATTGGCATTATGTTTGGTAAAACTAATATGGCTGGAAAATGTTGAATAAGAAGTTCCATATTAACATAGTATAGACTCTAGAAGAACATGTCAAACATGATGTCCTGACATGGTGGCACAGATAAATGTGGAAGTTGTCAAAGAAGATGTTGAATTCAGTTCAGAATGTCCTATCAGATGTTGGGACATTATCAAACAGAGTAGAAGAACTTAATTCAGGATGTCCCAACAGATGTTGTCATATGTTACAGTCAGATGTCAAAGAAGATGTTGAAACATCTGCAAATGTCATGACAGAATTACTGTCATATGTTACAGACAGATGTCAAAGAAGATGTTGAAACATCTGCAAATGTCATGACATAATTACTGTCATATGCTACAGACAGATGTCAAAGAAGATGTTGAAACATCTGCAAATGTCATGACAGATGTCAAAGAGAATGTTGAAACATCTGCAAATGTCATGACAGATGTCAAAGAGAATGTTGAAACATCTGCAACTGTCATGACAACATTACTGTCATATGTTACATATAGATATCAAACAAGAAGTGTTGAACTTAGTTCAGGATGTCACACCAAATGTTGTGACACTGTCAAACAGAGTAACAGTTAATGAACTTAAGTCAAGATATCAGGATGTCACACCAGATGTTAGGACATTGTATCAGTTGATGGAATAAGTTCAGTTTACAGGATGTCACATCAGATGTTGTGACATTGTATCAGTGAATGAAGTAAGTTCAGTTTTTCAGGATGTCCCAACAGATGTTGAGACATCTCAGACCTGTTACCAGAATTAATTAATAACTAACTGATCTGAGATATTTAAGGAGAGTTATCTGGAATTAATTATGGATGGATAAAAACAGAACAAGGCGCATCTGCAGGGAGTTTTGTTATGAAGATTCAGATTAATCAGAAGAACAAAATCACCTAGAATCTAGGAAGTAACAAACCCTAATTCAAGGTGATGACATTGGATTTATCAGATCTGAATTATGCAGAATATTCTGGAGATATTATGCAATCATATGTGGTGCTGATCTAGAAGATCTTAAAGACTCAATTTAAATTGAAGACAAATATTGAAAAATATAGGTTTCTATATTTAGAGATATTTTAGGAGTTGAAGATATTTTGGAATATTTGTAGCAGATATTTCTGCATATTTGTAGCAGATATTTCTGCATATTTGTAGCAACTATTGTTGTGATTGTTTAGGCCCAAATCCAGTTGGGAATAGGTTATAAAAGAAACCTTGTAACCTAGTTTAAATCAACCCAATCAACCGAAAATGTAAACATTATTAGGGTTGTGTCCTTGTGTCAGCCGTGCATAACAAGTAACTCTATTGTGGCTGTTTCACTTGTGATTCTCGAAGCTTGTAAGCAAGAGAAGTTTTGTGACTTGATTGAAACTGTGAAGTAAGATCAAGCTGTATTGTTTGAAGAATGTCTTCAACTTTATTAAACTTGTAAACTTGATCACTGGGTGATTGAGGGGGAGTGAGTAGGGTACTCTTATCTAAGTTGTGTCTTAGGTAGAAATTGCATTGGGTAGTTATTAAGTGATAGATTAAACAGGGTGGTTTAAGTCTAGAATTAATATTACTTATAGTGGATTTCCTCCTGGCTTGGTAGCCTCCAGATGTAAGTGTGGTTATACACTGAACTGGGTTAACAAATTCTGCTGTGTTCTTTATATCTTTTATGTTTTATGCAGTACCTGAACTGAATGTCCTATCAGATGTCCCAACATCCTGAAGCATGTTTGACTCTGATATATCAGAATTATTTAAGTACTGATATGTATGCCTTACCATGTTTATAAGTAACAGATAAGATGTCTCAACATCATATTCGACATCTGAGTCTGTCATACCAAAATTTCAATAACTCCTTTGCTGCATTTTGTATGTGTATTAGTGTGGGCTTGCTCATTCTTGTTCATCTTACTTTCTTTCTTCAAGCAACTTGTCTTCTTAAGTGAAGCAAGTTGATTTGCTTCTCTTTGCTTCTAGCTCCTTTCATCTGCTTCCTTCCTGGTGGTTTCTCTGAAGATCCTCTTGAAAACCTCACTAACCCTAGGATCTCCAAGCATGACAATAATTAGGGTTTGATTAGTCCCCAATTTAGTTTTACCTTTGTGTCATCTTTGAGTCTTCTCTTCTCATCTCATAATCAGGGACTAAACCCTAAAGGCTTTAAGGCTTTGTGATTAAGCTTATGCCTGCATCCTTCTATTAGGATGGAGTGTACAACTTTAATCCTAAGTGTTAAACCCTTAATGTGTTTAAATCCTTTAATCAATTCACCTAATAATCACTAAGACATCAAGCTTGTAACTTGGGCCTTGCATTAGGGTTCTAATTCTTCCTTAATTGGTTAAGAAGGACTAACCCTAGTGTTAATGGACAAGTCCCCCTCAAGTTGTTTTACAAACCATAAAACTCATTTCTTCATCTTATCATTAATTAAAATCCACTTAATAAAGGCTTTGTTTTGTCATGAGGTTAATCCCTAATCATGGATTAAGTTGAGGAGTCTTTCTCAACTTAAATGTTCTCATCTATTATCCTTCTATTTGGATGGTGTAATGGGTCCATTAAATCCTTGATTATGGCTTAAACTCATTACTTAACACTAAACAAAAACAACAAAAACATCTAAATAATCACAAGTAGGTTAATGATCTTAATCCTACATCATGGTGATTAAGTGTGAGATACTGACTTCACACTTAAGGTATCCTCATTACCCCTAATCAGAGGGAGGATGTGATGAGTTTACTAACCCATTGGTTTAGGCTTAAGCTCATTTTCTTATGACAAACTCCAAAAGCAATAAAAGACTGAAAATACAAAAACAAACAATAACCGTCTCCTCCGGGATTCTTTTCTCATCTCATTCACTCATAAACGAGAACTTGATTCTTCCGTCTAATGCAAGACAGTTAGCACCTGAGCCAGACAGGTCATACACTTGAGCATAGACAAATAAGCAGTTCATAAGTCAATTTATCTTTCAGTCTCTTTAGGTCGAACTACGATGTTCTGACTTCCTCATTGCACGAGAGGATACGTAGGCATAACTTAACAGTTATCGAACAAAAGTCTCTGTATATTCCCCCTCCTTCCAGCATTATTCTTTAAGCCTCATAGTCATGAGCATTCCACTCCTGTTCTTACACTGACACTTCATTTATACACCTCACATTTCTTTTACACTGACACTTGCATTCTTTCCAGCTTTGATACACAAATTGCACTGACACTACCCCTTTAAAACACAAATCTTTTAAGCGTGGATCCCGTTGAGTACGACGGACAATCTGGGTGCTAATACCTTCCCAGATTGTAACCAACCCCCTTTCTCAGTCTCTCTGGTTCGCAACCGTCTTATCCATATCTTTTCTTAGGTTTATGCAGCATTACCTTTCCTCTGGGATAAAAATGCCTAGCTGGCGACTCTTGTCTTTTGAGTTCACCCTTGTGTGTTCTCTCCTTTCACCGACCGTTCGCGTTTGTACCCCTTCTGACCCTGTGTCATTTGGCGGGAGCGACACTTTTGGAATAAAATAAAAGCGCGGCGGCGACTCTGTTTACCTTGAGTTAAGTTAGCTAATAGCTTATACTTATGATTTTACCGCTACACCACTAAACCAGAAGAATCCACCTGTGGTCGAACCAGTGGAAGTCGAACCCATTAGAAATCCAAGATAGATACCAATAGAAGAGGAGCCAATAATAAGAATGGTAAATAGACATCAAGATGCAGACCATGTAGTCAAACAAATTCGACAGAATAATCTGGCAGCTGAGAATAACTTGGCAGCCCTTGTCGAACGAATAATGGTGCGAAGTGGAATAAACACAGATTTTTCAAGGACAAACTTTACATCGCCAATAATGGACTATATACTCTAATCAGAATTGCCCCCTAGGACAAAGGTTCCTAAATTTACCAAGTTCTCAGGGGATACAACAAAATCTACGGTCGAACATGTGGCACGCTACATGATAGAGGCGGGGGAGATTTCTAATGATGAAATCCTGAGAATTAAATATTTCCCTAGCTCCCTCACCAATAATGCTTTCACTTGGTTTACTACTCTGCCACCTGGTTCGATATGTAATTGGACTCAATTAGAGCGTTTCTTTCATGAGCATCTCTATATGGGTCAGACTAAGATTAGTTTGAAAGAGATAGTCAGTGTCAAACGAAAGTTCAATGAGTCCATTAACTACTACTTGAACAGATTTCGACTGCTTAAGGCCAGATGTTTTACTCAAGTAACTGAGTGTGAATTGGTCGAAATGGCTGCCGGTGACCTTGACTATCTAATCAGGAGGAAGCTGGATACACAGTACTTAAAGGACATGGCCCAATTAGCAGACAGAGTTCGACAGCTTGAACGTCTGAAGGACGAGAAAGCTAGGGCGAACAAACATAAAAAGATAGCTTACGTTAAATATCAAGATGAGGTCGAAAACGTCTACAACGAAACGCTACCTCTAAATGATAACGAGATAGACTTAGCTGAACTTAAACAAGGTCTTCCTTATTCCTGTAAACTATTAGTTCCCTTAAATGGGAAAAATCCTGTCGAATTCGAAAAGAACGATAGATTTCCAAAGAAAACATATACTTTCGACGTCACCAAGTGTGACGAAATTTTTGATTTACTAGTTAAGGATGGACAAATACTTGTACCTCCTGGTGCTAAAACACCACCTTTAGATCAAAGAAAGAAAAGAGGTTTTTGTAAATACCATAATTATTTGGGTCATAAAACTTCTCAATGTTTTCTTTTCAGGGATTTGGTGCAAAATGCAATCCAGGAAGGAAGACTCAAATTCGGAGACAAACCAAAAATGCAGATGAAGATAAATATTGATCCTCTTCAAATGGCTGAGGCAAGTTACTCTGAACCTTCTACAGTAAACTGGGTTGAGGTTATTGATGACAATGCAAGTTCTGATTCAGTTGAGGTTATAGTTGATCCTGTGATAGTTGAGGTTACTGAGAACCTCAACAGTAAAGCTATAGTTTTCAAGGCCAATGAGGAATTGACCAGTGAGCAATGGGAACAACTGATATGGAAGGATGGTGAAGGATTTTTCAAGACAACATCAGATGTAGAAAGGTTTAACGTGGGGGCTACCATCATCCCCCATGAGGAGGTTGAAGAATCAAGCCTCTCACTCATTACCAAAGAAACAGCTAATAGTTTCGTAAAGATGGATGAGGCTATTTGTAACACGGTGGGAGAACTGACTTTTAGTCATGTTGCGGATAGCAAGAGTCGCCACCGACTTTTATTTTATCCATAAAGAAGGGACATAAAAGAACAGGAAAAGACCTTTTTTTGAAAAGACTTGGATTCGGGGGGTAGATTATATAAAGGGAAGGTGTTAGCACCCTTTATATCCATGGTTATCCATGGGCTCTTATTTACGTAGCTCACTTTAATTGTTTTTGGAAAGTGTAGTGTGTAATAAAAAATTTCTAAGTACTTTGTAATGATCCTCGTACGGATGTATACAAAGCCTTGTTTGAAAATGTTTTGAAAATATTGTGAGGTGTGAAAAGTATTTTTGAAGAGTGAACAAGTAACTATGAGGTACTTACCATAGACTAAGTCATTCATGTTCTTATATGTCCTTTCAAGGGTAAGATTATCCCTCTTATTAAGGAATAGGTAGTCATTACCTTGGATTTGTTTAAGGGACGGGCGTAGGGTCATCGTATGGTCAATGAAGGCAACTTAATGGGTGTCTTTAGCAATTCGTAGGGACTATCATCATTTATTCGAAGAGACAAGATCATTATTCCGTAGGCAACCTCGAAGGGACTTGATCTTTTAAATCTGTAGGGACTTGATGATTTTATAAGTGAAGGGACTTTGCTTAAGACACCTCTATATTCGAGGGACTTGACCATTTAGATAAGGCAACCAAGAGGAATACCCTAGGAAGTGCAGATGGCGATCAAAGATCGACTTACGTGTGTGAATAATTTATTTATTCAGATATTTGTCTTGAATTTAATTTTCTAAGTTCAATTATTTACAATTAGTTTTTGCACTCCCTAAATTACTAACCACGCAGTTAAATATTTACAAAGAAAATAAAGACGGAAAAATAAATCTACAAATTATTACAAGGCTTTGGCAGATATTTAATAGTCTGATAAGAATAAATTATAAAGCAAGAATAATAGATATAATAAAATAATAAATAAGCAATAATAATAATAATAATGAAGCAAAAATAATAAAGCAATAATAACAATAAAGCAATAATAACAATAATAAAGTAATTATAATAATAATAAAGTTAAAACAAATTAAAGAAATAACAATTAAACATTTAATTAAAAAGAAAAAGTTTAGGTTAGACAAGTTAGATTTTTTAGAAGTTATTAGAATTAATGAAAAAAAAGGGAATTAAGTTTAGAGAAAAACAATTAAAGATTATTGAGAAAACTTTTAATTATTTACACTATATGATTATTACTATTATAATAAAATACTATTAATATATAAAATATTATTGACAAAATTTTATTGAGAAATTTTTAGAGAAATAAAATTAATTGAATATGTACAAAATAATAAAAGAGTTAGTATTTACAAAATAAAGATTTATTGTTATAAATAAGTAATGAAATAAGTTTATCAAAATAATTAGCATTTATTTACAAAAAAATATAAAGATTATAGAAAAATATTAAATAATTAATTTAGTAGGTTTTCACGCCCTACATTACTAAACCACACAATTAATATATGATCAATGACAGGAATTTAAATGGCAAAAAATAAATGGCAGAAAATAAAATTCTAACTATTACAACGCTTTGGCGCAGTTACATAATAAAGATGGCGAAAAATAAAACTGAAAATATTAGAAGTTAATACTTAAAATATTACAAGGGCGAAGCAATTACAGTGTATGAATAACATAAATATGAGCGAAAATAAGAAATAATAACAGGTTTGTTAAGGTTTGAGAAAAAGTTTATGGTTTAGAGGAAATAACACGGTTAAAGTTTATGAGAAAGTTTTAAGGTTTACATGAAAAATTAAGGTTTATGAAAAGTTTGAGGTTTATAAAAAAAAACTAATTAGTTAATTTTCTAAAAAATATATATAAACAAATAATGGTAATAAAAAAAATTTAGGTTTAATTTTAGGTAAACAAAGAAGTTTAAAAAAAAACTAGATCTAACTATTAATTTACAACAAAAGAAATAATAACTAATATTATAAATTGATTATGAATTTATTTATGAAATAAGTAATTATAGTAGAAAAAAATTAAGAGGTTAGTTAATTAGGAAATTAGAGAATTAAAGGGATTAGAGAAAATTAGGAAAAAGAATGAAAACCCCATGTTTCTTTGTCAAAATGCCCTCAAGATTACCAACATTGCCTTCTTGACACTAAGACTGTTAAGACCTGCATTAAACCCATTAGAAATAAAAAACAATCAGTCTTGCTCAAGGATTTTATATTGGGCTGATTTAGTGGGTGTTGGGTATTTTAATTTGTTATGGCCTTTGGCCCATTTAGTCTATTTAACCTAGCTATATATTGTATGATGTCTTGAGTTATGAAGTAAGAAGAAAAGTTGTTTTATTTTATTGTCTTTCAATGCAATTTTAGATCTAGGTATTACTTGAACAATTAAAGTCTAACATTTGGTGCTTTCATCTTGACCTTAATCCTCCCACTCATGGCTCCCCCTAAACCACCCAACCCTTCCTCTAGAGAAATAGTTGAAGAAGCTGTCCATACAGCTCAACTTCACATCAACAATGTCATGGCTGAAAATCAACAACAAATGGATGAGAGATTTGATAGAGTTGCTGCTGATTTGACACATCATATCGAGCAGATTCACAACAGAATGTGTAAACACCCCAAATTTGCCCTCACCCATTCATACCATGGCTTGTGATCATTTCATATGCATAAACACAATCATATCATCTCATATCTCATTTTTGATCCACTGCATAGTTTCTAAGTCATCTGCACCTAGGGTTTGTGATCTGAACAATCCAAGAGCCTCTTGAGCCACTCCAAAGGTCACCAATCACTTAAAAGGGATCCACATGTGTTCTTGTATCATATTCCATCCTCTAAAAGTCAAGATTTCCAAAGAATCACAAGAACTGGGTTTGGAATAGATGCAGAGCCAGGTTTGACTGCACAGTTGACCTAAAATTAGGGTTTTGGTTTCAGAGGCCATAACTCCAAATTTTTTGGTCATTCTTGTTTCCATTGGTCTCTATATGGTATAGGGAGTATGCATATCAATTTTCATGAAGAAATTCCATGGGGAAGTCATCTGATCAAGAGTTGACTTTTCAGACAAGTCAGTGCAAAATCAGGGCATCTGAGGCCCCCAATGACCCAACCAATGGGTGATCTTCATCATCTTGAGTGTATATGATCTTTATTTGATCATGGAAGAAGGTTGGAGCTCACAAAATTCAAGAATTTGGAGTTTTTGCAAATGTTGACTTTTTGGGTATAGTTGACTTTTCAAGAATGTGTCATTTTAGGTCACTTTTCAAGCCTTGATTCTTGACCCAAAAATGCTTCAAATGGAAAAACTTTGGTCATGAAAGTTGTAGAATACATCTTTCCCTTTTCAAAAAGTACAAGAACATGATCAAATTCTTCTTGGATCAAAAGTTATGGTGTGACAAAGTTGGCAAAAATCATTGATTTTCAAGGCATGCTTCAAATGTGAATTTTGCAAAATCATGAACCAAGGCTTTTTGTAACCTCTAGTTGACATCAAACCATGACACAAACATCACATAAACTCTAAAAGTCAGAATTGAACCAAGAATGCTCATGTTTCATGGCTTGTGGAATGAGAAAATCACATGTGAACCAAAGTTGCACCAACTTGCAAAACTCATGATCACACTCCCTACCACTTGCCACATTGGATGCTGAGCTTTGCTAGCCCTTCCCCTCACCCTTGCTGCGCCAGCCCCATGCTTGTACTAGCCTAGAACCAAGCCATACCTCTCTTACACAAAAAGTTGACTTTTGGCAAAAGCAAACTTACCAATCAATAGAGGCCATGTCAAATCATCTGACCTATAGGATTAAAATATACTATCCAAATGCAGGCCATAACACTCAAGGAGGCAAGGCTAAAGAGATAACAACATCACATACACAAAAACACCTCATTTTGCAAAACTCTTCGAATCTGCCTCCACAAACTTCAAACATCCAAACCATTTTCACCAATCATCTCACCATGTTTCATTGAGTAGAAACCAACAAGATTCAAGCCTGAAACCCTCATGAATTGAGCTTCACCATTTCTCATCCTCAAAACCAGAACTCTTCGAATCCCTTTATCCAGCCATCAAACACATCATTTTCCTTCACCAACAAGTCAAGCACATCACAAGGAGTCAAAACCACCCTTCACATTGACCTGAAACAGCCTATACACAAACTGCATTTTCTGCTACACCAGAAATGGATTGCTCAAGGCAGCTTGTCTAAGCTCATTTCAAGCCTTCCATTAGCACCAGGGGAGTCAAGGGAGTCCATTTGCACGCAAAGGAAGCTCTGGAAGCTCAGTTTTGAAGCTTTCCAGCTCAGGTATGAACATGAACACTTTCTCCCAAAGCTTGCATTTTAAGTTATAATATGATTGCTCATGTCTTGCTGGTCATGGGGATGGTTTCAGAATCAAAAAATAAGTGAGAAATGAGTTTGTATGATCCCTCTGAAATTTTGCCCGTGGATTTTATTTCCTTCGATTCGTTTGATTCATGGTGTTTAAATGTTGTTTGAGCATGGATTCGTGTCTTAGGATGTTAGAGGATCACTTAGGTGTGTTTAATTTGTGGAATAGATGCTTGAATCATGTTTTAGGGTTTGGATACCACCGGAGAAGATGACTGGAGCTTCCCTCCGGTCACCTGAAAGTGATTTGCCCTAATCTCAGGTCATTAAGGGCGTTTGAATGTGGAGCGTTAGATTAGTTGACTTAGTGGACTTCCCGCGTGGATAGAGGGCCCAGATCACTTTGATTAGCCCTAATTCAATTAATTAGATTAATTAATTCACAATTAGGTTAATTAACTCAGAATGAATCACAACCGTCTAGATGCGCGCTGGTCAATGCATTCAAACCCAGTCTCAATCTCAGTCATTCCTTCTGTTTACTTTCCTTTTATTTTAATTTATTTTCATTTCTTTTTCATTTAACTTGCATATTTTTTTTAAAATAGTAAAAAATGTCTAAAAATTATGAAACTTTTTCTTGAGAGTTTTATTAATTTTTAGGACACAAAAATATTTTTGTTTTTATTTTTAGCATTAAAAAAGTATTTTTAAATATTTAAAAGATTATTTTTAATTGATTAATGGGAATTAATTTATTAAAAATACTTTTAAGTATCTAAGAATCACCAAAAAATTCATGAGATGTTCTAAGATATTTAGAAACATTGTCCAACCTTCAAACCAAATTTATTTTGTGGTCTTGATGCATTTTAAGAATTTTTCATTGAATTAAAACCATTTTTGTGCATTATTTTGATCCTAAGTTCAAAAAAATCATTTCTGCCTATTTATGAAGAGTTGGACATTGACTCTTCTTGCATTGCATTGTGTTTAGCATGTAGTTTTTGAGGTTAAATGGCCATGATTTGATTCCTCATTTTCAATTTGTTTGATAATTTTCTTGTTTAGGAACCCTAAAAACCCTAATAACTTGTAAAAATCATAACTTGAGATTGGTTGAGAGTTGAGACCTCTCCTTTGGGCATTGGTTTAGTATAAGATTAGGGGTCTTTTGTGTGGCATTTTCCATTTTTTATCTTAGGGTTTGCTTCTGATTTTGAGTTTTGTTTGATGTTTGGTTCATAAACCCTAATTTGGGCTTCCTTATGCATCCCTCTTGCATTCTCTTGCATAACATGACTTGCCATGACCTTTCAAACATCCATGTGATTCATTTGACATCATAAGACATATAGAAAGCATGTTTGATCATTGCATCATGTGTTTGCCATATTGTATGCCATGTGCACTTCATAACTTTTCATGTATGTCCATGCTTCTAACTTGCTTCATTTGCATTCATAAACTTGTATGATCATTATCATGCCTTGATTCATGTTTGTAGCACTTCATAGCATCATTATCATCATCAACATGCTTCTGGTTTTGTTTCTCATCATGTCATCTCATCTCATGTTGCATTGCATTGCATTTCTTTTCTAACATTTCAGGTGGTAAGGGATGTTGAGAAGTGAATTTGCCTTCACTTCTCATGACTTTTCTTCTCATCTCTCTTGCATCCATTGCTGCATTTTTGTTTGTGTTTGAGACTGAGCTTGCTCATTCTTCCTCTTCCCACTTTCTTTCTTCAAGTGACTTGACTTCTTGAATGAAGCAAGTTGCTTTGCTTCTCTTGATTCTTTCATCTGCATCCTGGTGGTTCTCTTTGAAGATTGCTCTTGAAAGCCTCACAAACCTTAGGGACAACCAAGTATGACAATGATTAGGGTCTTGATTAGTCTCCCCTATTAGTTTTACCTTTGTGTCTCTTTTGAGTCTTCTCTTCTCACCTCATAATCAGGGACTAAACCCTAAAGGCTTTAAGGCTTTGTGATTAAGCTTATGCCTGCATCCTTCTCTTAGGATGGAGTGTATAACTTTAATCCTAAGTGTTGAACCCTTAATGTGTTTAAATCTCCTTTAATCAATTCACTTAATAATCATCAAGACATTACACTTGTAACTTGGGCCTTGCATTAGGGTTCTAATTCTTCCTTAATTGGTTAAGAAGGACTAACCCTAGTGTTAATGGACAAGTCCCCCTTAAGTTGTCTTACAAACCCTAAAAATCACTTCATCATCATATCATTAAATAAAATCCACTTAATCAAAGGCTTGTTTTGTCATGAGTTTAATCCCTAATCATGGATTAAGTTGAGGAGCTTTCCTCAGCTTAAACATTCTCATCTATTATCCTTCTATTAGGATGGTGTAATGAGTCTGTTTAATCCTTGATTATGGCTTAACCTCATTACTCAACACTAAACAAAAACAACAAAAACATCTAAATAATCACAAGTAGGTTAATGATCTTAATCCTGCATCAAAGGTGATTAAGTGTGAGAATCTGACTTCACACTTAAGGCATTCTCATTACCCCTAATCAGAGGGAAGATGTGATGAGTTTACTAAATCCATTGGTTTAGGCTTAAGCTCATTAACTTATGACAAATTTTCAAAAAAACAATAAAAGACTGAAAACACAAAAACAAACAATAATCGTCTCCTCCGGGATTCTTTTCTCATCTTATTCACTCACAAACGAGAACTTGCCTCTTCCGTCTAATGCAAGACAGTTTGCACCTGAGCCAGACAGGTCATACACTTGAGCATAGACAAGTAAGCAGTTCACAAGTCAATTCATCTTTCAGTCTCTTTGGGTCGAACTACGGTGTTCTGACTTCCTCATTGCACGAGAGGATACGTAGGCATAACTTAACAGTTATCGAACAAAAGTCTCTGTATATTCCCCCTCTTTCTAGCCTCATTCTTTTAGCCTCATGATCTTGAGCATTTCACTCCTGTTCTTACACTGACACTTCACTTATATACTTCACTTTTCTCTTACACTGACACCTGTACACATCCTTTTCCAGCTCTTTTATACACAAATTGCACTGACACTACCCCGTTAAAGCACAAATATTTTAAGCGTGGATCCCGTCGAGTACGACGGACAATCTGGGTGCTAATACCTTCCCAGGTTGTAACCAACCCCCTTTCTCAGTCTCTCTGGTTCGCAAACCGTCTTATCCGTGTCTTTCTAGGTCTATGCAGCATTACCTTTCCTCCGGGATAAAAATGCCTAGCTGGCGACTCTATTCATCTCCAGTGAGTCCACGGCTGTGTGTTCTCATTGTCCCTCTCGCCGACCGTTCGCGTCTGTACCTTTATTTGGGCCATTCCCCATTTATCGGGAGCGACAGCTTGGCGACTCTGCTGGGGATCCTTATATTGCAACCAGGGCTTCTGGTTCTTTTTGTGGGTTCCTCCTAGCGCTTGATTGATTTGTGTTTACTGGGGTGTTTTGTGTGTATTTGTGTTTGTATATTTGCTTTATTTACTGCTTTCTGTACAACTTTATTTATTGCTTTCTTTACAGTTTTTCATATATCATACTGTCATGCTGTCTGGCTGGATCTGGTTTTGCTTTGGTGGGTGGGTGTTCCATTGAGAGTTAAGGTCCTATACCTGGGACCTGAGTGACACCTAGGCTAGAGTGAATCATATTCTTTCCCATTCCATTTCGGTCTGGTGCGGGAATATGAAACACGGTTCAGATATGGGTTTCTTCTTGAGAACTCTGTGTTGCAGATTTCCTGCAATGCTAGGGCTATCTGGGAAGCCTGCTAAGTCTGGATGACCTTTAGTTTTGACCTTCAGAAACTGAGGTGAATTAGAGGAGGAACTTTTATGGTTATTGTAAACACTGTACCTCCGGGTTAGAAGTGTTTACACTTCTCATAACTGATCCAAGTCTGAGGATCCTTGTTCTAGAACACCGCCTGTGAGGGGTTTGGGTTGTTTACAGGTTTGCAGGTACCTTGACCTCAGAATACCCTGTTACTTTGTTTAAGAGTACTCCATTTTGGGACAGTTCTTGTGATTCTAAAACCCTGGACATGTGGCTCTTTATTTGAGTCCCCCACCTTGGTTACTGGATTTATAGACCTCCATCTGGAATTCTTGAATACACTTGGACCTATATCAGGGCATTTTGATCAGATCCAGCTCAGTCACAGACCCTTGCATTTCATTTGCATACATAATCATTACATCATATTGACATTTGCTTATTTGTGTTTCAGGGTATCCATCTTCACTTTTGGCTAGTTTTGACCCCATCTTCAGTATTGACCTATCTTCATCAGCACCTGCTTCAGTTTAGCTATCTGCTTCAGCTATCACCTGCACCAGCCAATCAGTGGCCCCTTCTTCAGTATTATCATCAGCACCTATCTCTACTCAGTCTTCAGCATCATGGCTCCTAAAAAGAGCAACATCACCTATCACTTTTTCCAGCCAGAGTTATCAGACATCAGGAGGATTCAAACCCTGATCACTCCGGATCACATACCATTGTTCAGGGAAAGCTATGGAGATGTACTTGATATGGTTATGGATCTGGACCCTTCACAAAGAATTCTGATCCACACTTGCATTCAGTTCTATGATCCCCCACTGAGGTGTTTCACTTTTCAAGACTTTCAGCTGGGCCCTCTATTGGAAGAGTACTCCTCATTGGTTGGTATGCCTATCAGGGGTGGAGTTCCTTTCAACCCTGAGATGGTCTTTCCTGGTAATGGAGAAGTAGCAAAGGCTTTGCATTTGGAACCTGTCCTGATTGAGCAGCATATGACTTCTAAGGCTGGAATCCTTGGTTTTCATCTGGATTTCTTGATCTCTCAAGCTACCCTGAAAGCCTCTTTAGGAGAGTGGAAAGCTGTCTGTGCTTTATTGGCCTTGAGTATATATGGAATTGTATTGTTTGCAGATGAGCCTCGATTCATCAGCAAGAATGCAATCCATCTTTTCATCTTGAAGAACCCAGTGCCCACTTTATTGGGGGACCTCTACTACGCAGTGCATCAGAGGAATGAAAAGCAGAGGGGAAGACTAGTGAGGTGTTGTGCTCCATTGTTCCATACTTGGCTTCTCAGGCATCTACCCAAGACAGATGCATTTCTAAATCCTCATCAGCAGAGCAACTGGGCTAAGAGACTCACTGCTCTAACTTCAGCCGATATCAGATGGTGCACCCAAAGCACCAAGGGCAGGGATATCATCACCAGCTGTGGGCATTTTCCCAATGTGCCCCTTATAGGAGTTAAGGGTAGTATCAATTACAACCCTCTGCTGTTCAGAAGACAACTGGGCTATGCACTGGTCCATACTCCTAAGGCACAAGACTTGGTGGAGACTCTTTATTGTGAGAACAAGATTAATTTGACTGTTGTTAGGCAGGCTTCCTGGGCCTGGGATAATGTTCAAACCAAGGGAGTGACCATCCTGGGAAAGTGCAATAATGTGGCATCAGCACAATATTATGAGTGGTCTCGTGCCAGGGCTCAATTCTCTGGGATGCCCTTCACTATAGAAGATATGCCTGAATCATCTTCAGCACCACCCTCTGCCACTGTCAGTTTGGAGGAGTTTGAGAGTTTGAAGGAAAGAAATGAGAAGTTAACCCAGGCTTTGCAGAAGACCCTCCGGGAGAGGAGTGAGGGTATGAGGGAGATTGAGAGGTTGGAGAAGTTGAGAGTAGAGCATCTGACTAAGATTGAGAAGTCTGGGGATTATATCAAAAAGTCTAAAGCTGGAGAACAAATTCTGAAGAATGCTTGCAAAGAAGCCCAGTTCCAGAGAGCAAGGACAGACTTGTATCTGAAGGAGAGTCAAGCTCGGTGGGTCAGGATCACCGAGGCTCGTACTCTAGAAGACAAGAGAGTTCAAGACAAGATGGAGCAACTGGAAGCTAGTGCAAAAGAACGGCAAGAAGCCCTGGCAGCAGCCCAGAGAGAGATATCAGAGTTGAAGATCAAAGCTGGGGTGAAGAGGTCAAAAGACCAAAGTCAGCACAAGAAGCTCACTACAGCTGTTACAACCCGGAATCTCCTTATCAGGAATCTCACGGAGCGTCCAGCTGATCCTGTGACCGAAGCACTTCTCAAGGAAGTTCGTGAGGATGAGTTTGGTCTTGGTGTTTGACCATTTGTTTGTTGTTGCCTTCTTTCCATGTACTTTTATTTTCTTGTAATGTATTTTGACCCCTTAGAGGGCTTGTGTTGTAAAAATGAACAAGTTGTATTATTTCACCTTCTGTAATATATTTGTGTTAGTGTGCTTCATCTGAGTTTTCTTCAAGCAACAACAACAGCATCTCCGAGGGTCTGGAAGGGTCAAAACTGAATGCCAAGCCGGATACCTTGAGAGCAAATAAGCATACTGCATTGCATGCTAACCCTTTGTTTGTTTTGTAGGTTTTTGTCTTGTTGTTGCTAACTCTGTTGTGATGTTCAGGAACTATTGCTCGGCGCCGAGTATTTCCCCTCAACCGTCCGCACCGTTATCCGACCCGTAACAATCTTTCGGGCATTCAAATGGATCAGATGCAGCAGGACCTTACTGAGGTCAGAAATCAAATGGCAAACGAAAGGCTAGAAATGAGGAATCAAATGACTCAGTTTATGGAAGTGATGAACAACATGGCTCAGAGCTAGGAAAGATTGAGGGCCATGGTGGAAAGGCAGAATCAAGAAGATCCACATATAGGAACTGCCGGCACTAGCAACAATGAAAGGGTCCAACCTCATGTTAACCCCCCTGTATTTGGACCACACCTCCATCCTGAGGTCAACATCCCTGCAAATGTTCAAGGGACCGCCACTGCAGCCAGGGTACTTCAAGAAGACCCCCAAGAGGATCAGTTTACGGTAATGGGTGCTGGGGAAGAGGCTTATGATAGGAGGTTGGATGAGATAGCTGAGAAGTTGAGGTCCTTAGAGTCTCAAAACTCTTTGGGATTCGATGTCATGGATATGGGCTTGGTAGACGGGGTCAGGATCCCCCATAAGTTTAAGCCTCCTTGTTTTGAAAAATACAACGGGACTTCATGCCCCCGGACTCATTTACAATCATTTCTGGGGAGGCTGAAGGCCTATACTATGGATGAGAAGCTCTGGATGTTCTATTTCGAAGACAGCTTGACAGGGGCTTCAAGAGAATGGTACTCTCATTTGACAAGGGCAACTATTAGATGCTGGAAGGACCTGGCAGAGGCCTTCATCAGACAGTATCAGTATAACTTAGACATGGCACCCAACAGGACCCTCCTAATGGGAATGTCACAGTCGTCAAGGGAAAGTTTCCGAGAATATGCCCAGAGATGGAGGCAACTGGCTGCTGCTGTTCAGCCCCCTATGTCTGAAAGGGAAATGGCAGATATGTTCATGAACACCCTTCAGGGAACATATATTGACAGGTTGGCTGCTTTCTCTTCCACTAGCTTTGCCGATGTTGTCATAGCTGGGGAGAGAATTGAAAGCCTGTTAAAAATGGGTAAGATTTCCGACAATGGTGCCAGCTCGTCCAGTAGTACAAGAAAGCCTTTTGCAGGCCCGAGAAGAACTGGCGAGACCAATGCCATCCACACCAACAGGGGCAGGCCCCAATATGTTCACAGGTCAATAGCAGCAGTCACCATTCCTGCTCCAGCACATCCTCAGCCGGTTTATCAACCTCCGCAGCCAAACTACCAGCAACAACCTCAGTACCACCAGCAATCTCAGTATCCTCCAAGGAATTACAACAACGGCAATACCAACAACAATAATCAGCAAAGGCCGTTCCAACAGAGGCCATCTCAAGCCAACAGGGTAATCAACCCGATCCCTATGCCATATGCTACATTGCTGCCACAACTCCTGAAACTCAACCTAGTTGAGCTAAGGACGTTGGCACCTCCAGATCCCAACAGTCTACCCAGGAATTATGACTCCAACGCTAGGTGTGCCTTCCATTCAAACGCACCTGGCCACAGTACAGAGAAGTGCAGAGCTCTGCATATGAAGGTACAAGACCTGGTAGACTCAAAAGCTCTGAATTTCGCACCACCACCCAATGTCAATAAGAACCCGATGCCAAACCACGGTGGTCCCAGGATTAACGCTATTGAAGAAGACAAGCTGTCTTGTTTAATAACCAGTGTGGGCCAGATCCGGACACCGTTGGTAGAAATTAAGGCTCAGCTCCTCGAATGTCAAATGTTCCCGGGGTGTGAGTTGGGGTGTGCTTACTGCAACATCTCAGTAAATGGGTGCGATAATTTAAGGGATGGCATATATGGTCTTATTCAGAGTGGCCAACTTCAGATCACCACATCATTTCCAACAAATCCAGCAATCTCATCAGTAACGGTTTCAGAACCTCCTACAACTGCAACAACCATTGTTCCTGACAATTCTTCGGTTTCATCAACAAGTACTCCATCTATCGTCTCAACTGATCAGTTATCAGCAAATTTTTCTTCTACAACTTCAGCTTCACTCCATTTTGAAACTCCTACAACAACAACATCCTTTCTTCCGACAATATCTCCTACAACACCAGCAACAAATCATGAAGATGTCTCAACTGTCACCATATTCTATGATCCTGAAAGCAACTCTGCCTACAATTCAGAAGGTGCTGCTCCCATTAGAGCACCAGTTACAATTTATTATGATCCGCAGACTATCACAGTTCCTCCAACAGCTGCAATCAGTCCAGTCACCATCACGGTGCCTGGACCGGTACCTTATGAAAGCAGTAATGCCATCCCCTGGCATTACGGCTCTGACTTGTACTGTGAGGGACAAAGAATCACTTTTGAATCATCAACCCCTGCACCACAAATAGACAATGTGGGCGAAGGCGGAAGCTTCACTCGAAGCGGACGTCTTTTCGCTCCACAAATTCAGAGACCCACTGCTGAAGCAGAAGCTGCTGCCAAGGCAAAAGGGAAGAGCCCTGTGCAGGAAAATCAAGCTGTTAAGGAAGCTTTAAAGACACCATTCGATCAAGAAGTTGATGAGTTTATGAGAATCATCAAAAAGAGTGATTATAAAATTGTGGATCAGCTTCACCAGACGCCTTCCAAGATCTCAATCCTATCATTGCTTATGTGCTCCGAAGCCCATCGGAATGCACTACTCAAAGTCTTGCACGCAACTTACGTGCCTGAAGAGATCACTGTCAATCAGCTGGAAGCTGTAGTTGGAAATGTTAATGCTAGTCACGGACTAGGGTTCACCAATACTGATTTGACAACGGAAGGCCGCAACCACAACAAAGCCTTGCACATAACCATGGAATGCAAAGGGGCTGTCCTTTCACATGTGCTGGTAGACACGGGGTCATCCCTCAATGTCTTACCTAAGAAGGCTCTGGTGAAGCTAGAATATGACGGATTGGCGTTGAGACCCAGCAACCTGGTGGTAAGAGCCTTTGATGGTTCAAAGAGATCGGTTCTGGGAGAGATTGAGTTGCCCATAATGATTGGCCCGCAGACCTTTAAAACTATCTTCTATGTGATGGACATTCAGCCTGCCTACAGCTGTTTGTTGGGTAGGCCATGGATTCACGCTGCTGGCGCCGTGACCTCTACCCTTCACCAGAAGTTAAAATATGAGTGGGAAGGTCAAATCGTCACAATCTGCGGAGAGGAGGATATTTTTGTCAGCCACCTGGCTACCTATAAGTACATTGAGATGGATGGGGAGATCCATGAAACAATGAGTCAGGGTTTTGAAGCCTTGAATGTCAATGAAACATCTGCTGTGCCTGGTACTTCAATATCATCATACCAACAAGCCCGGAAGGTTGTTGAGGGAGGAAACGCCCAAGGCTGGGGCAAACTGCTATCGGTGGAGAAGAAAGAAGACAGATTTGGGTTGGGTTACAAACCAACTCAACAAGATCAAGCAGCGGCTGCGAAAGAGCCCAATTTTGTGAGTGGGGGGATGCTTACCCCTGATGCCATCAACTGTCTGGAAGACGAGCTGGAAGAGGAGCGCAATCTGGAGAATTGGATTCGTCCAAAGATCCCGGGGAGCAGTATCTCGAACTGGTCTTCCCAGGAAATTATAAGAGTTACTCATGCAGAGTAATTATTATTTCCTGTATTTTTATAGCATGCATCAAAGTCTTGCATCTCGCCCAAGATGACAAGACTCATTTTGTAATCAGGGCCATCTGTACTTTTTGTGCAAACAAGATTAATCAATGAAATATCAGACATCTTTTTGCAAATGAGTCTTTTTCTTTTCCGCTCACTGTTTTTCCATTTTTCTTTTTGTACAAAAAATAAATGGCAGTGTTTTCAAAATGACAACTTTATTCCGCTTTTCTAAACAAGACTAAAATCAGATCACTAAAATGAACAAACTTAACCCTTGCAGAGAGTGCCTTCCAGACAGCACCGACAACAGCACGGCTATGACTTCGTATGACTTTGACAATCCAATCAATCAAGCTGATGAAGGGGTTGAAGAAGAGTATGAGCTTCCTGAAGAGCTAGCCAGGTTGTTGAGACAAGAGGAAAAGGTTATTACTCCTCACCAGGAGGAGGTTGAAGTGATTAATCTTGGTACAGACGAAGACGTGAAAGAGGTTAAAATCGGGGCCTGCCTGCAAGACTCAGTGAAGAGACGACTGATTGATCTGCTTCAAGAGTATGTGGATGTGTTTGCTTGGTCTTATCAAGATATGCCAGGATTGGACACCGATATTGTTGTGCACAAGCTGCCGTTGAGGGAAGAATGCCCACCAGTCAAACAGAAGCTGCGCCGTACTCGCCCAGACATGGCTATGAAAATCAAGGAGGAGGTACAAAAGCAGTGGGACGCCGGGTTCCTTGCTGTAACTAGCTATCCACCGTGGGTCGCTAATATAGTACCTGTTCCTAAGAAAGACGGCAAAGTAAGGATGTGTGTTGACTACCGGGATCTGAACAGAGCTAGCCCGAAGGATGATTTCCCATTACCTCACATTGATGTATTGGTGGATAATACGGCTCAGTTCTCGGTATTCTCCTTCATGGACGGATTTTCAGGATACAACCAGATTAAGATGTCACCTGAAGACATGGAGAAGACAACCTTCATCACACCCTGGGGCACGTTCTGTTACAAGGTGATGCCATTCGGACTGAAGAATGCTGGTGCCACATATCAACAGGCTATGGTAACGTTATTCCACGATATGATCCATAAAGAAATCGAGTGTTATGTGGATGACATGATTGCCAAGTCCCTTACTGAAGAAGACCACCTGGTAAATCTGCTGAAATTGTTCAAACGTCTGAGGAAATACCAACTGAAGTTGAACCCCAACAAATGCACATTCGGGGTGAGATCTGGTAAGCTGCTGGGTTTTATTGTAAGCGAGAAAGGGATTGAAGTTGACCCTGATAAAGTCAAAGCCATTCAAGAGATGCCTGCACCAAAGACAGAAAAAGAAGTTCGAGGGTTCTTAGGTCGATTGAACTACATTTCAAGGTTCATATCTCACCTTACAGCAACCTGTGAACCCTTGTTCAAGCTGTTGAGAAAGGAACAGACGGTCAGGTGGAATGAAGACTGCCAGAAGGCATTTGACAAGATCAAAGAATACCTGCAAGAACCTCCAATCCTTATGCCTCCAGTTGAAGGAAGACCTCTGATAATGTACTTGACAGTATTAGAAGAGTCGATGGGGTGTGTGTTGGGCCAGCATGACGAGTCTGGTCGAAAAGAGTATGCAATTTACTACCTAAGCAAAAAGTTTACCGACTGTGAACAACGTTATTCACTGCTCGAGAAAACTTGCTGTGCTTTAGCGTGGGCTGCTCGCCGACTGAGACAGTATATGTTGACCCACACTACTTTATTGATCTCAAGGATGGACCCAGTTAAGTACATATTTGAGAAGCCAGCACTTACCGGACGGGTTGCAAGATGGCAAATGATTCTCACAGAATATGACATTCAGTACACCTCTCAGAAAGCCATCAAGGGCAGTGTACTATCTGAATATCTTGCTGAGCAACCTATTGATGACTACCAGCCTATGAGGTTTGACTTCCCTGATGAGGACATCATGTTCATAAAATCAAAAGATCACGAAGAGCCTATTCACACTGAAGGGACTAACCCGGAAGAAGAATGGACTATGATGTTTGACGGGGCTGTTAACATGAACGGTCGTGGTGTTGGTGCAGTACTCATTACACCCAAAGGAGTTCACATGCCTTTCTCGGAAAAACTTACTTTCAACTGCACTAACAACGAAGCTGAATACGAAGCTTGCATTATGGGTCTTGAGGAAGCCATTGACCTCAGGGTCAAGACATTGACTGTATTCGGAGATTCAGCTCTGGTAGTTAATCAAACCAACGGAAAATGGTACACCCACCAGGATCATCTGATACCTTACAGGGATTATACAAGGAGGTTATTGACTTTCTTCACAACAGTCAAGCTTGAGTATATCCCTCGGGACGAGAACCAGTTTGCAGATGCTCTTGCTACCATTTCATCCATGATCAAAGTTCAAGCCGCTAACTTTGTACCTCAGATTTCAGTGTCCAGACTTGACAGACCGGCATATGTATTTACAGCCGAAGTTGTCAAAGATGATAAGCCTTGGTTCCATGACATTAAGAGCTTCTTGGAGGATCAGACATACCCACCCGGGGCATCTTCCAATGATAAGAAGACTTTGAGAAGGCTTGCTGGTAGTTTCTTTCTGAACACTGATGGGTCTTTATACAAAAGGAACTTTGATATGGTACTCCTCAGATGTGTTGATAAGACAGAAGCAGACTTGTTGATGCACAAAGTGCACGAAGGATCTTTTGGTACCCATGCTGGAGGGCATGCCATGGCTAAGAAGTTGCTAAGGTCAGGTTATTACTGGATCACAATGGATGCAGACTGTTGTGCCTATGCCAGAAAATGCCACAAATGCCAGATCTATGCAGATAAAGTGCATGTGCCTCCCAATCCTTTGAACATCATGTCTTCACCATGGCCCTTTGCCATGTGGGGCATTGATATGATCGGCAAGATTGAGCCAACTGCTTCAAATGGCCACAGATTCATCTTGGTCGCCATTGACTATTTCACTAAGTGGGTCGAAGCAGCCTCATATGCAAACGTCACAAGACAAGTGGTAGCCAGATTTCTGAAGAGAGATATCATCTGTCGATATGGAGTGCCCGAGCGAATCATTACTGATAATGGTTCCAATCTAAACAACAAAATGATGGCAGAGCTATGCCGGGACTTCAAGATTCAACATCACAATTCTTCTCCTTACAGGCCAAAGATGAATGGCGTTGTTGAGGCAGCAAATAAGAATATCAAGAAGATTGTGCAGAAGATGGTAGTCACTTACAAAGATTGGCATGAAATGCTACCATTTGCCTTGCATGGGTACCGCACGTCGATCAGGACATCCACTGGGGCAACGCCATATCAGCTTGTGTATGGTATGGAGGCAGTCCTACCTGTTGAAGTTGAATTACCCTCTCTACGGGTGCTAATGGATGTTAAACTGAACGAAGCAGAATGGGTCCGATCCCGATTCGAACAACTGAGTCTTATCGAAGAGAAAAGATTGGCTGCAATCTGTCATGGGCAGTTATATCAGAAAAGAATGAAGAAAGCCTTCGATCAGAAAGTCAGGCACCGCGAGTACCAAGTAGGAGATCTCGTGCTGAAAAGGATTCTTCCTCCGCATACAGACCACAGGGGCAAATGGACTCCCAATTATGAAGGACCATTCGTGGTAAAGAAAGTTTTCTCTGGTGGAGCACTGATGCTCAACACCATGGATGGTGAAGATTTTCCGTCCCCTGTGAATTCAGATGCAGTTAAAAAATACTTCGCATAAAAATGACCCGCTGGACATAAAAACAGAAATGTAAGTCCAGGCAAAAATAGGGCATCCCGGCGAGTCAAAAACAGAATAAAAGACTCGGGCAAAAATAAGGGAAATAAACAAAAAATGTGTACACCCGCTGAGTTGAAAAGCCACATCGGACAACTCAGGCAAAAATGGGTATCCCGATGGATTGAAAACCCGAAAGGGCGATCCATGCAAAATAAGGGAATAAGCGAACAACTGCATTCTGAATTCGTCTGTATTATCTACAACTCGGCAAGCTCTAAAGGATCAAGCTTCAATCAGAATCAGCCTTCTTCAGAAAACAGGGCGAGAAGAACGTCATTGTCATACGAGTCGTAGCAGAAGAGGAAGCTCCTTGAAAGCATCGTCAACACTGCCAGCGTTTTGTTTCTCTATTTGTAACAATCTCCTCATTTCAGGGGATTTGTTTCTTTGAATGTATTTCGCCGATCCAGGGAATATGAATTAATAAAATCAGATTTTCAGTCATGTCTCGTTTTGTACATTTTCATTTTGCAAAAAGGTCTGATATCTTAAAGAAACACTGATTGCATAGGGATACAGATGTTTATCTTCAAAAAAACACATGCTTACAGGGAATATACTTACTCTCGAAAGTACTTAACTCCTATGACGGAATCCAATAAGGGATACCTCGGGACCGTTTGTGCGTTTCCTTATCTTTGCAGGATTGCAGGTATCCAGAACGCAACTTGGGGCATGCAAGTTACATCTCAGCAGGCTGGCAAATCAAACAAATAATCTCAGCATCCGAAATGCTCTATCCCTAGCTGAGTTGCCTCTCATTACTCTCCCCAGCTGAGTGGCCAACAACATTCCCCAGCTGTAGTACCAATTATTCTTCCTCAGCAGAAGGCAGAAGTCAGGGAACCATCTCCCCCACAGAGCTCCAGCCTCTATCCAGAAGAGCAGCGCGCAAAGGGATCACAACAGAGTGATGAAAGCTTCTACAAACCCCAGCTGGGTCTCATATTACAAGGATATGTCAATCAGTGACCTATATCCCCAAGAAAATACATCTCTCCAGATCTATCAATGATTTCATCCCCAGCTGGGATGTCCCTTTCAAACAGATCAGCCAGAGATCTTCGCAGCAACGGGATCCAAATCCCGGTTTGGCATCTTTTGCATAATCATAGAATTCGCATCATATTCACCCATAAAGCGTAGCATTCCGTCTAATACGGAGCATTACGGCAAAAATCAAACGCATGGCATAATCATAAGCTATATTGTGAATCGAACACTTGTGAATAATAACCGTTCATCATTCATATACAGAAAAATCCCCCAGAGTCCCCAGCAAAAGCAGTTGCCTCAAATCACAAACACCAGTATATACACCTTTCGACACCCGTCCGTGTCATCACTCCCCAGTAAGCCGCCTGAACACTCTTTACAAACAAGATCACCCATATTACAGATACTTCCTGGCACCCGCCCGTGTCATATCCTCAGCAGAAAGCCAAAGACATCATCTTTGCACTCACCTATACTTGTATATTGCCTTGGCACCCGTCCGTGTCATATCCCCAGTGCAGTCGCTTACACTTTTACAACCCATATACCTGTTTATACTATACTCTTCTCCTTTTGACACTCGTCCGTGTCACCCTCCCCAGCAGAATGATGATCATATAAATCACTCCTATCATACTTATACAGATACTCGTCCGTATCTTGTATATACCATTTATATCTCCCACAGATTCGACATTGGTTCATGTTCTTTGTTAACCAGTTGGTACTCGTCCGTACCATCATCTCAGAATATGCATCAAGCGTTTGTTTCTACATGATACTTGTCCGTATCATAGCCTTAAGGATGCTCGTCCGCATCTTTAATCCATACACTGTGTCAAACACTTATGTCTTTTTGAATATAGATACTCGTCTGTGTCTACTATCCCCAGAAGAGTTCTTTCAGATTCAACACTCGTCCGTGTTCTCTGTTAACCAGTTGATACTCGTCCGTATCATCATCTCTGAACATGTGTCAGTTTGTTTCTACCCGATACTCGTCCGTATCGTAGTCTTAAGGATGCTCGTCCGCATCTTTAATCTATACACAAAATCTAAACACCTATACCTTTCTTTTCTTGGTTGTAAACACTCGTCCGTGTTTACTACATCCCCAGTAGATCGCCAAAGCAAATTTTCTTTTTATCTAACACCCGTCCTGTGTTACGATAAACTTTGAGAGCAGCCGTACCCTGCTAGGTGGTCGTCCTCCACCTCTTGATGGTCGTCCTCCGTCATGCTCATCCGATGGCCGTCCCCATCGTTGATTTTTTAGCAGCCGTCCCCTGCTAGGTGGTCGTCCTCCACCTCTTGATGATCGTCCTTCATCACCTTATCCAATGGCCGTCCCCATTGTTGATTTTGGTTGTCTGACATTCGTCCTATGTCATGATGAGCCCTGAGAGCAGCCGTACCCTGCTAGGTGGTCGTCCTCCACCTCTTGATGGTCGTCCTCCATCATGCTCGTCCGATGGCCGTCCCCATCGTTGACCTTTTATCCGATGGCCGTCCCCATCGTTGATATTTTAGGCAGCCGTCCCCTGCCGGGTGGTCGTCCTCCACCTTTGATGGCCGTCCCCATCATATTTCTTTTATCCCCAACAGAGCAGCCGTCCCCTGCTAAGTGATCGTCCTTCACTTTTGATGGCCGTACCCCATCATCTGTTTATTTCATTTATTCTTTAGCCCGATGGCCGTCCCCGTCGTGGTCCCGTTTCTTTTAGCCCGATGGCCGTCCCCATCGTCGGTTACCTTGCTTTATGAACTTGATGGCCGTCCCCGTCATGTTTCATTAATCCCCAGAGAATCTTACAGCTTTACCTTGATGGCCGTCCCCATCATAATTCCTTATTTTTTCCCAGCTAGTCGGCCGTCCCCGTCTTGGCTTTACCTTTTACCCCCAGCATGTCGGCCGTCCCCGTCATTGTTTTATTTTCAGCACTTTTCTCAGAATGTCGGTCGTCCCCGTCATTGCTCTTTACCCAGCAGTCGTCCTCTGCTCGACGGTCGTCCTCCGTCGCCCACACTTTACAATATACTTTATTTTCCTTTACAATCTATATCCCTTTTCTTCTTCATTCTGTGAGTGCAAATTTTGGACTGTCTTTGGTATCCAACCACAAGTTATCTTGTTTGCCTGTTAAGCCGTCGCTTACATCCTGCACAGCTAACTCATGTTTGAATAGGGGCAGCTGTAAACACCCCAAATTTGCCCTCACCCATTCATACCATGGCTTGTGATCATTTCATATGCATAAACACAATCATATCATCTCATATCTCATTTTTGATCCACTGCATAGTTTCTAAGTCATCTGCACCTAGGGTTTGTGATCTGAATAATCCAAGAGCCTCTTGAGCCACTCCAAAGGTCACCAATCACTTCAAAGGGATCCACATGTGTTCTTGTATCATATTCCATCCTCTCAAAGTCAAGATTTCCAAAGAATCACAAGAACTGGGTTTGGAATAGATGCAGAGCCAGGTTTGACTGCACAGTTGACCTAAAATTAGGGTTTTGGTTTCAGAGGCCATAACTCCAAATTTTTTGGTCATTCTTGTTTCCATTGGTCTCTATATGGTATAGGGAGTATGCATATCAATTTTCATGAAGAAATTCCATGGGGAAGTCATCTGATCAAGAGTTGACTTTTCAGACAAGTCAGTGCAAAATCAGGGCATCTGAGGCCCCCAATGACCCAACCAATGGGTGATCTTCATCATCTTGAGTGTATATGATCTTTATTTGATCATGGAAGAAGGTTGGAGCTCACAAAATTCAAGAATTTGGAGTTTTTGCAAATGTTGACTTTTTGGGTATAGTTGACTTTTCAAGAATGTGTCATTTTAGGTCACTTTTCAAGCCTTGATTCTTGACCCAAAAATGCTTCAAATGGAAAAACTTTGGTCATGAAAGTTGTAGAATACATCTTTCCCTTTTCAAAAAGTACAAGAACATGATCAAATTCTTCTTGGATCAAAAGTTATGGTGTGACAAAGTTGGAAAAAATCATTGATTTTCAAGGCATGCTTCAAATGTGAATTTTGCAAAATCATGAACCAAGGCTTTTTGTAACCTCTAGTTGACATCAAACCATGACACAAACATCACATAAACTCTAAAAGTCAGAATTGAACCAAGAATGCTCATGTTTCATGGCTTGTGGAATGAGAAAATCACATGTGAACCAAAGTTGCACCAACTTGCAAAACTCATGATCACACTCCCTACCACTTGCCACATTGGATGCTGAGCTTTGCTAGCCCTTCCCCTCACCCTTGCTGCGCCAGCCCCATGCTTGTACTAGCCTAGAACCAAGCCATACCTCTCTTACACAAAAAGTTGACTTTTGGCAAAAGCAAACTTACCAATCAATAGAGGCCATGTCAAATCATCTGACCTATAGGATTAAAATATACTATCCAAATGCAGGCCATAACACTCAAGGAGGCAAGGCTGAAGAGATAACAACATCACATACACAAAAACACCTCATTTTGCAAAACTCTTCGAATCTGCCTCCACAAACTTCAAACATCCAAACCATTTTCACCAATCATCTCACCATGTTTCATTGAGTAGAAACCAACAAGATTCAAGCCTGAAACCCTCATGAATTGAGCTTCACCATTTCTCATCCTCAAAACCAGAACTCTTCGAATCCCTTTATCCAGCCATCAAACACATCATTTTCCTTCACCAACAAGTCAAGCACATCACAAGGAGTCAAAACCACCCTTCACATTGACCTGAAACAGCCTATACACAAACTGCATTTTCTGCTACACCAGAAATGGATTGCTCAAGGCAGCTTGTCTAAGCTCATTTCAAGCCTTCCATTAGCACCAGGGGAGTCAAGGGAGTCCATTTGCACGCAAAGGAAGCTCTGGAAGCTCAGTTTTGAAGCTTTCCAGCTCAGGTATGAACATGAACACTTTCTCCCAAAGCTTGCATTTTAAGTTATAATATGATTTCTCATGTCTTGCTGGTCATGGGGATGGTTTCAGAATCAAAAAATAAGTGAGAAATGAGTTTGTATGATCCCTCTGAAATTTTGCCCGTGGATTTTATTTCCTTCGATTCGTTTGATTCATGGTGTTTAAATGTTGTTTGAGCATGGATTCGTGTCTTAGGATGTTAGAGGATCACTTAGGTGTGTTTAATTTGTGGAATAGATGCTTGAATCATGTTTTAGGGTTTGGATACCACCGGAGAAGATGACCGGAGCTTCCCTCCGGTCACCTGAAAGTGATTTGCCCTAATCTCAGGTCATTAAGGGCGTTTGAATGTGGAGCGTTAGATTAGTTGACTTGGTGGACTTCCCGCGTGGATAGAGGGCCCAGATCACTTTGATTAGCCCTAATTCAATTAATTAGATTAATTAATTCACAATTAGGTTAATTAACTCAGAATGAATCACAACCGTCCAGATGCGCGCTGGTCAATGCATTCAAACCCAGTCTCAATCTCAGCCATTCCTTCTGTTTACTTTCCTTTTATTTTAATTTATTTTCATTTCTTTTTCATTTAACTTGCATATTTTTTTTAAAATAGTAAAAAATGTCTAAAAATTATGAAACTTTTTCTTGAGAGTTTTATTAATTTTTAGGACACAAAAATATTTTTGTTTTTATTTTTAGCATTAAAAAAGTATTTTTAAATATTTAAAAGATTATTTTTAATTGATTAATGGGAATTAATTTATTAAAAATACTTTTAAGTATCTAAAAATCACCAAAAAATTCATGAGATGTTCTAAGATATTTAGAAACATTGTCCAACCTTCAAACCAAATTTCTTTTGTGGTCTTGATGCATTTTAAGAATTTTTTATTGAATTAAAACCATTTTTGTGCATTATTTTGATCCTAAGTTCAAAAAAATCATTTCTGCCTATTTATGAAGAGTTGGACATTGACTCTTCTTGCATTGCATTGTGTTTAGCATGTAGTTTTTGAGGTTAAATGGCCATGATTTGATTCCTCATTTTCAATTTGTTTGATAATTTTCTTGTTTAGGAACCCTAAAAACCCTAATAACTTGTAAAAATCATAACTTGAGATTGGTTGAGAGTTGAGACCTCTCCTTTGGGCATTGGTTTAGTATAAGATTAGGGGTCTTTTGTGTGGCATTTTCCATTTTTTATCTTAGGGTTTGCTTCTGATTTTGAGTTTTGTTTGATGTTTGGTTCATAAACCCTAATTTGGGCTTCCTTATGCATCCCTCTTGCATTCTCTTGCATAACATGACTTGCCATGACCTTTCAAACATCCATGTGATTCATTTGACATCATAAGACATATAGAAAGCATGTTTTATCATTGCATCATGTGTTTTCCATATTGTATGCCATGTGCACTTCATAACTTTTCATGTATGTCCATGCTTCTAACTTGCTTCATTTGCATTCATAAACTTGTATGATCATTCTCATGCCTTGATTCATGTTTGTAGCACTTCATAGCATCATTATCATCATCAACATGCTTCTGGTTTTGTTTCTCATCATGTCATCTCATCTCATGTTGCATTGCATTGCATTTCTTTTCTAACATTTCAGGTGGTAAGGGATGTTGAGAAGTGAATTTGCCTTCACTTCTCATGACTTTTCTTCTCATCTCTCTTGCATCCATTGCTGCATTTTTGTTTGTGTTTGAGACTGAGCTTGCTCATTCTTCCTCTTCCCACTTTCTTTCTTCAAGTGACTTGACTTCTTGAATGAAGCAAGTTGCTTTGCTTCTCTTGATTCTTTCATCTGCATCCTGGTGGTTCTCTTTGAAGATTGCTCTTGAAAGCCTCACAAACCTTAGGGACAACCAAGTATGACAATGATTAGGGTCTTAATTAGTCTCCCCTCTTAGTTTTACCTTTGTGTCTCTTTTGAGTCTTCTCTTCTCACCTCATAATCAGGGACTAAACCCTAAAGGCTTTAAGGCTTTGTGATTAAGCTTATGCCTGCATCCTTCTCTTAGGATGGAGTGTATAACTTTAATCCTAAGTGTTGAACCCTTAATGTGTTTAAATCTCCTTTAATCAATTCACTTAATAATCATCAAGACATTACACTTGTAACTTGGGCCTTGCATTAGGGTTCTAATTCTTCCTTAATTGGTTAAGAAAGACTAACCCTAGTGTTAATGGACAAGTCCCCCTCAAGTTGTCTTACAAACCCTAAAAATCACTTCATCATCATATCATTAAATAAAATCCACTTAATCAAAGGCTTGTTTTGTCATGAGTTTAATCCCTAATCATGGATTAAGTTGAGGAGCTTTCCTCAGCTTAAACATTCTCATCTATTATCCTTCTATTAGGATGGTGTAATGAGTCTGTTTAATCCTTGATTATGGCTTAACCTCATTACTCAACACTAAACAAAAACAACAAAAACATCTAAATAATCACAAGTAGGTTAATGATCTTAATCCTGCATCAAAGGTGATTAAGTGTGAGAATCTGACTTCACACTTAAGGTATTCTCATTACCCCTAATCAGAGGGAAGATGTGATGAGTTTACTAAATCCATTGGTTTAGGCTTAAGCTCATTAACTTATGACAAATTTTCAAAAAAACAATAAAAGACTGAAAACACAAAAACAAACAATAATCGTCTCCTCCGGGATTCTTTTCTCATCTTATTCACTCACAAACGAGAACTTGCCTCTTCCGTCTAATGCAAGACAGTTTGCACCTGAGCCAGACAGGTCATACACTTGAGCATAGACAAGTAAGCAGTTCACAAGTCAATTCATCTTTCAGTCTCTTTGGGTCGAACTACGGTGTTCTGACTTCCTCATTGCACGAGAGGATACGTAGGCATAACTTAACAGTTATCGAACAAAAGTCTCTGTATATTCCCCCTCTTTCTAGCCTCATTCTTTTAGCCTCATGATCTTGAGCATTTCACTCCTGTTCTTACACTGACACTTCACTTATATACTTCACTTTTCTCTTACACTGACACCTGTACACATCCTTTTCCAGCTCTTTTATACACAAATTGCACTGACACTACCCCTTTAAAGCACAAATCTTTTAAGCGTGGATCCCGTCGAGTACGACGGACAATCTGGGTGCTAATACCTTCCCAGGTTGTAACCAACCCCCTTTCTCAGTCTCTCTGGTTCGCAAACAGTCTTATCCGTGTCTTTCTAGGTCTATGCAGCATTACCTTTCCTCCGGGATAAAAATGCCTAGCTGGCGACTCTATTCATCTCCAGTGAGTCCACGGCTGTGTGTTCTCATTGTCCCTCTCGACGACCGTTCGCGTCTGTACCTTTATTTGGGCCATTCCCCATTTATCGGGAGCGACAGAATGGATGAAGAAAAACGCGAAGAAGACTCTCGTTTTGAAACACTCATGGCTGCTATTAACAAGTTCAACCTTAGAAGAGAACAACCTACTCCGGGTACTGTTCATAATGCTGCTGGCCCTTCAGGTATTTCACACACCTTTTCCCATATTACCCTTACCCCTTCCCCCCAAGTTCTGACACCTACCCACACTCCCATTAAAACTTCTGCTGTGCTGTCACAAAACCCGCCAACACCAACCTTATCCCTGGCCCCACTTACTTTACCAATCCCTTCCCCATCATATTTCCCACCCCAACTTTCAGCAGCCTCCAATTTTAATACAACCCAGAATTTTACTATCCCTTATATCCACCCACACCCATACCCTCAATTCAATCACATTCCCCCATTACCCCCATTTTGATCTCCGAAACTTGAATTAGCTATGTTTGATGGTTCAAATCCACTAGAGTGGTTGTTTCAAGCGGAACAGTTTTTCAGTTTTTATAACATGCCTCATGAGAATAGATTGTCTTTAATTTCCTTTTATATGAAAGGTGATGCTTTGGGCTGGTTTAAATGGATGCATCAGAATTTATTGCTCACTAATTGGGTTTCCTTTACAACAGCTTTAGAATTACGTTTTGGTCCTTCCACTTATGAAAATCACCAAGCTGAATTATTTAAATTAAAGCAAGAAGGGACTGTTGTGGAGTATCTAACAAAATTTGAAAAGCTAGGAAATCAAGTTCTTGGTTTACCACCTGAGGCAATTCTAAATTGTTTCATTTCTGGGTTAACTTTGGATATTCGTAATGAGATGGCCATTCACAAACCTACATCCATTTCTCAAGCCATTGGCCTTGCCAAACTTATTGAATCTAAACTCAAAGATTCTAAACCCAAATATGCCAAAACCTTCAACAACTCCTACAAAAACAGCACAGCCACAACAAACTATCCAACTACAAAAACACATACTCCACAAAATCCTGAGCCACCAACCTCATTCAAACCACAACCTCAAGCTAACCCCCCCCCCCAAGTTTCCCATTCGCCGCCTGTCTCAAGCCCAACTTCAGGAGCGTAGAGCCCAAGGCTTATGTTTTAATTGTGATGAAAAGTTTATCCCTGGCCATAAGTGCTCTACTTCTAGATTTCTAATCCTTTTGGCTGAGGAAGAATACATAGAAGATCAAATTCCATCAACTTTTGAAAGTCCAGAAGTAGAAGAAGACAATCAAGATACTTACTTTCAATTGTCCACCCAAGCTCTAACCGGTCAATTTTCTCCTCAAACCCTCAAGTTCAAAGGCTTAATCGGTGGCCTTCAGGTAATGGTTTTGGTTGACACGGGCAATACACATAATATTCTACAGCCACGTATTGCCCATCATCTCAATCTTCAGGCATCTCCTAGCCCACAATTTTCAGTTATGGTTGGCAACGACTCTCATTTACAATGTGAGGGAATTTGTAATAATGTGAGAATTGTTTTAGAAAATAAGCCTTTTCAACTACCATTCTACTTGCTGCCAATAGAGGGAGCTGATGTGGTCTTGGGCATGGCTTGGTTACGAACATTAGGACCAATTCAGGATGACTTCTCAATTCCATCCATCACTTTTACTCATCTTGACAATCCAATTACTCTAAAAGGTGACCCAACCTCTCACCCAACTCATTCCACTTTCCACCAACTCCAACACCTAATTCATACAAATTCTGTTGCTTCATTCCACTTACTTACTTTTCAACCAGTCTTCCCCTCTCCGAAATCCACCCTTGACCCTCTACCATCCAACCTTGACCTAAAAATCCTTGACTTACTCAAGAACTACCAAGAAATCTTTCATCAAAACCCTGGCCTCCCTCCTAAAAGACCACATGACCACCACATCCCTCTTGAACCTAACACCAAACCCATCAATGTCAAACCTTACCGTTACCCTCATTCACAAAAAGATGCTATGACAACAATAATTCAAGAGATGCTGACTCAAGGTGTGATAATTCCAAGCAATAGCCCTTTTTCCTCACCCGTTTTACTAGTTAAAAAGAAGGATGGCACGTGGCGATTTTGTGTGGATTATCGTGCTCTAAACGCTGTCACTATCAAAGACCGTTTCCCAATCCCTACCATTGATGAACTCCTAGATGAACTTGGTTCTGCCAAATATTTCACCAAATTAGACTTACGTTCAGGTTATCACCAGATCTGGGTTGCATCGAAAGATACACATAAAACGGCTTTTCGAACTTTTGATGGGCATTATGAATTTCTCGTTATGCCATTTGGGCTCACTAACGCCCCATCTACTTTTCAGTCTGCAATGAACGATTTATTACGACCCCATTTGCGGAAATTTGTTTTGGTATTCTTTGATGACATACTGATTTATAGTGACAATTTCGATGACCATGTCTTTCATTTGCAGGTGGTGTTTGACTTATTGAAGTCCCAGTTTTTTTTTGTTAAGCTATCTAAGTATGTTTTTGCAGTGGATTCAATTCATTACTTAGGCCATGTGATTTATGTGGGTGGTGTTGCACCAGATCTTGATAAAGTCAAAGCCATATTGGAATGGCCTCAACCACGCTCACTCACGACTCTCCGTGCCTTTTTGGGCCTCACCGGATTTTATAGACGCTTCGTGCGTAAATACGCCTCTCTCGCCGCTCCTCTCACCGACTTACTGCGTTCCACTAAATTTACATGGATTTCAGAGGCAGCTTTGGCCTTTACAAAGTTGAAGACACATATGACCGACATGCCGGTCCTGGTTTTACCAGATTTTACAAAAACTTTCAACATAGAAACAGATGCCTCCGGTGTGGCAATTGGTGCAGTCTTGTCACAGGACGGTCATCCCATTGTGTTCTTCAGTAAGAAAATGTGTCCCAGAATGCAAGCAACTTCCATTAATGTTCGCGAAATGTTTGATGTCACAGAAGCAGTAAAGAAATGGCGTCATTATCTTATTGGACAGAAATTTCACATTTACACAGATCAGAAAAGTCTCAAATATCTACTTATGCAACGGATCCAAACACCAGAACAACAGAAATGGGCCTCCAAGCTACAAGGATTTAACTTTGAAATTTCGTACAAACCTGGTCGTTCAAATCTAGTTGCTGATGCTCTGAGTCGCCAATTTGGTCTAGAAGAGCCTCACATGCTGTCACTTTCCTCCCCAGTTCCGAATCTAGTCACCACACTCCGCCAGTTTTATGCAACAGACAATGCAGGAAAACAGTTAGTTCAACAGTTAACTACTCACACTCAACATGGCAGATCATATAGTTTCAACAAAGGGTTACTGTATTATAAAGAAAGAATCTTTGTACCTGCGCTTTCAACACTTCGCAAGAATCTCCTACAAGAGTATCATGCAACACCCTCAGCAGATCATTCAGGCGTCAAAGCGACCCTAGCCCGTCTGAGACTTTCTTTTTGTTGGCCTGGAATCACAGCAACAGTTAAAGACACAGTCAGATGTTGTGATATCTGTCAACATAACAAATATCTGACTAAAAAAAAAGGCCTTTTGCAACCACTACCCATTCCTCAGAAAGTTTGGGAGGAACTTACCATGGATTTCATTACAAATCTGCCCAACTCTTTCGCACACACCGTCATTTGGGTCATTTGTGATCGACTAACCAAATTTGTCCATTTCATCGCTCTGCCATCGAAGTTCACGGCTAAAGATCTGGCATCTCGGTTTGCAGTTGAAATTTTTCGTCTACATGGGATCCCAAAGTCCATCGTATCTGACCGTGACCCCTTGTTCTTGAGTACCTTCTGGAAGGAGTTTTTTAAAATACAAGGAACAACATTAAAATATAGCACGTCGTATCACCCCCAGACTGATGGGCAAACGGAAGTTGTGAACAAATCAATAGAGACATATCTTCGTTGCTTCGCGGGTGACAACCCTCGTCAGTGGTTTAAGCATCTTCACCTTACTGAGTTTTGGTTCAATACTTCCTTCCATACGGCTATTCAAATGAGCCCATTTAAAGCTCTGTATGGACGCGATCCCCCTACCATTCCTGACTACCTCTCTGGCGCAACATCAGAAGTTTCCTTAGATGAGTCCTTGCAACAACGACAAAGAATAATGACACAGTTAAAGGAAAATCTTCAGAAAAGCAGAAAGCAGATGGAAAAACAAGCAAACAAATCACGGGAAGATTTTACCTTTGCTGAAGGTGATTTCGTTTTGCTAAAACTCCAACCATACCGACAAACTTCTGTCCGGAAACGCATGTCACAAAAACTGTCTCAGCGGTACTTCGGCCCTTTTCGCATCATAAAACGTGTGGGCTCTGTGGCTTATTTGTTGTATTTGCCTTCCTCTTCGCGAATCCATCCGGTGGTGCATGTCTCGCTCCTTCGGCCTTACCATGGTCAAGCTGAAGAAATAGATCCTCCCTCACAACCTCCTCCAAACACAATCTGTTTTGAGGACGTTAACATGCAAGGGGTTGAACATGTTTTCGCAACAGGAACGAAAGGGAAAACCAGCGTCAACGCAAAGAGCTTAACCGAAACATGCTCTTTGTCAAAAAAATTCATTTAGGTGATGAGAGATGGAAAGAAGAAGAAAGGAACGAACTGGGTGTTGTAGGCTCTCTCCCACCTCCAAAAAACAACTCTTTACAAAATGAAGAAGTACAAACTGCACTTCACTCAAGTAAGCAGCTTTGCCCAAGTACACCACTCACGAGGCACATCTCCCCACCGTCCACGTGTCCCAACGGACATACCTCGCATGCCTCTCAACCGCCCATTCAAATTTTTCATTCACCTGCCTCTCTCTCTTCACGTGAAAAAGAGTTGCCCATAAAGTCCAAAGCTGTTATGGAAAACAGCTAGATCCCACGTGATCTTCATAAAGCTGTTGTGCCCTCACCTACTCCCAAGAAACACACTGCCCGAGGTGCCCCTTTCTCTCCTTCACACGCAAGCCCACCTGCCTCTATTCCTCAACCACACAATTCCACCCAAACCATTCCTTCTTCCGCGGCTTCTTCTCCAACAGCCACGTGTCCTAACCCTTCTCCACTTTCTCTTAACCCTACCCGCTCCAAAGACTTCTCCGTGTGGGCCGGCCCATCAATTTCCCCACATTTGCCTAATGCTTTGAACCTTGAGGACAAGGTTCTTTTGGACCCTGGGAGTATTTTTAAGACCTGCATTAAACCCATTAGAAATAAAAAACAATCAGTCTTGCTCAAGGATTTTATATTGGGCTGATTTAGTGGGTGTTGGGTATTTTAATTTGTTATGGCCTTTGGCCCATTTAGTCTATTTAACCTAGCTATATATTGTATGATGTCTTGAGTTATGAAGTAAGAAGAAAAGTTGTTTTATTTTATTGTCTTTCAATGCAATTTTAGATCTAGGTATTACTTGAACAATTAAAGTCTAACAAAGACACGCGCGCACATGTGAATATACCTAATCAAACGTGAGATGTGAGAATATATGTATACCACGATAAATTTAAGTGTTAACAAAACATGAAAAATTTATATGCCATAATAACCAATAAGCATCAATATAAAGTAAGATATTAGTGTACGGAAGCCAACAAAAAATGTTTATGTATCCCAATATCAGATCTGCCGCTTACGCTACAAAATATTTTTCTTTCTCTCTCTTTTGGTCTCTCTACTAGTAAGTATATATAGGACTAATTTAGGGTTAATAATAATGGGCTTAAGTATTTATTTTGAGACCCAATAAAATATTAATTTAAAACTAAATAAAGTTTAATAATTAAAATAGTTAAAATTAAAATAAAAACTAACAATTTTATTTATTTATTCTAGACCCAATAAAATGTTAATTTAAAACTAAATAAATTTTAACAAAATTAAAAATAGTTAAAATAAAAATAATAACTAATAATCCTATTTATTTATTCTAGACCCTATATAAAAATAAATAGACTCAAAAAATAAAAGTCGGGCGCCAAAGTGCTCGAAAAAATAAAATGAACATATTAAAATAATCAGCGCGAAATAAATGACTCGGAAAAATACAGCGTTTGGTCGGATTTTGAAATAAAAATTATGACTATTTAAACTGCTCAGACTGATCAACATATGACCAAAAATAGTTGTAAAAATATTTTTAGCATGTCAAATTAAACCACGTGAACTGCATATTAATATTACCGACATTTTCAAACTTAAACTTGACATTTTTTCGTTGACTAATTTTAGGCACAGTTAAAAAGTTAATTTGACCGGTCTGTTTGTAAATTCCGAGAAATTATTACGGCTAATATTAAGATGAAAAAAATGTTATGCTATGAAGATGATGCAAATGAATGTGAAAAGTCGGTTAGAGTTAAAAATAGAGGGAAAATTTTGGGGTACAACAGCTGCCCCTGTTCAATTTTATGTAATCTGAGAAGTTAGATTGGCATGTACGCCATTCGTGACTTGAAGGTTGAAGAAGATTGAACACAAAAGCCCAAAAATTTGCACTCGCCGGTGCGCGGAATGATATTGTTGGTTGGTTGTGATGCTTGAATGGGCTTAAAGATGCCATTCGGAGAAAAAGTCTTCAGATATGTTTCCTTGAGAAGGAAGCAATCCCAAATATGAAGATAACTTTTTGGGAATAATAAACGACGACCCAAAAATGAGATTACCTTCGGGAAGAATAAACGACGGCCCAAAAATGAGATTACCTTCGGGAAGAATAAACGGCGGCCCGAGGTAACAAGATAACCTTTGGGAAGAATAAACGATGACCCAAGGTATCAATATGGCTTTTGGAAAGAATAAACGACGGCCCAAAAATGAGATTACCTTCGGGAAGACTAAACGAGGCCCGAGGTAACAAGATAACCTTTGGGAAGAATAAACGACGGCCCAAGGTATCAACATGGCTTTTGGGAAGAATAAACGACGGCCCAAAATGAGATTACCTTCGGGAAGAATAAACGATGGCCCGAGGTAACAAGATAACCTTTGGGAAGAATAAACGACGACCCAAGGTATCAATATGGCTTTTGGGAAGAATAAACGACGACCCAAAATGAGATAACCTTCGGGAAGAATAAACGACGGCTCGAGGTAACAAGATAACCTTTGGGAAGAATAAACAACGGCCCAAGGTATCAATATGGCTTTTGGGAAGAATAAACAACGACCCAAAATGAGATAACCTTCGGGAAGAATAAACGACGACCCGAGGTAACAAGATAACCTTTGGGAAGAATAAACGACGGCCCAAGGTAAGTTGTTGATGAAGTTTGCTTGCTGGGGAATTAACCTAAAAAAACAAGGTTAGTTTGGTGCAAATATAATGATATATATAACATTCTACAAGATAATATTTTATGAGAATGCGTATAATATGATATGATATGATATGATGTATGTATGAATTATGTAGCTGAAGCGTATAAGTAGCTTCGTAGAACAACTGCTGGCTGGGGAAAATAAATCCCGATTTGTTGCTGAAGAGTATGAAGACTTCGTTCCCGTCTTGTTTAAGAACATTGTACTTAGAACCTTCTCGTTTTTGTTCGCCGTACTTCTTATTGAAGGAATAAGTTCCTGAATATCCCGACTGAGGATAAAAGAGATGGACATAGATCCGGGAGACTTAATTCTTCGGAGGATATGAAACTGCTTGAAGACTCCGTCGAGCGGGAAGTATAAGATATTACTTGAAGTATTCCGTATGGATATCCGTAAAGATTACTCTGTGGGGATGAACCGGCGAAGATTCGTTGAATTCCTACCTCCGTTCGTTCTTAGTAAATGCTATTGTTGTATTTTATGCATTTATGGTAATCATTAATCATATTCAAAGGCTTATATACATTTAAACATAACCAACAGACGTTTTCTCGCTTTAGTACAAAAGGAAAAGTAAACCTGAATAAAGAAGGAAAAGTAAAGCTGAACTCGAAAACAGAATCGTTTCAACTTTGAGAGTGTATAGCCAATTGGATTTGGAGCTTCCGAGGTTCTTAACTTGCCTGAATAATTTCCTAGAAATTCTCATTGTTGGATCCGAAGACATGATACTGACACCATCTGATACTACTGGCATAGACAGTTGATTTTCACAATGGCTTCTGTTGAGAATCCAATATCAAGGTAATACAATGAGAGGAACGTGTCTTCATATTGTGATGGATCATATACACTCCGGGTATTAGATTTGGAAAGAGAGCATTGCCCCTTGGTAGAGGATGAATATTTCCATAATGGAAGTATCTGAATGGAGCTACCTCAAATAGAATGCCCCACAATAATATGCCCCTAGAATCATGAACTTTGTAATGTTACCCTTGGTAATTCAGATAGATGGGGAGATCTGCCCCTGACTACCATTAAGCATTGTTGAATCTTGACCTGACTGCCCTAAATGAGTTAGGCAGTATCATGGCATGCCCCTTTGATTGGGAGACAATGACTATGCCCCTTTGTATACATGGGCTTTGATCCAGGAAGCAACTTTGTGTATCGGAAGGACTTTGGTTTATTGAACATTCATCCTATAAGTTTCTTTGTTTGTTAAACACTCAGGTATATGCAACCAATGATATTCAAAAATGCAATGCTTATGTCTGTCTTGAAGTTTTGAAAAAAAGAGTTATTTTAGAAGAAAAAAATTTTATGAAAGCTGTGATATTAACTCAATTTTTATAATAAACCCTAAAGGAGTCAGGATACCCTTTTGTGGAAATATGCTTTCAAACTAACCATGCTTCAGTTAGGATTTTTAAAGGTTTATAACGTGGCTTGGTTCACGGTTTAAGAAACAAAGGATAAAGGCTCAAATTTTATTTGTACCCAACAAAATCTCCATGATGTTCTTCAGTCCTATGTTCGGTTAAATTATGCATTGAAGCTCCAGAGGAGTTTGGAATTGTAACACTGACATTTGTGATGGTTCAGAAACCAAAAATTTATTTGAACATTCAGTCAACTTTCTTTGTTGAGGATTCATAGTGACCTATTTTTTTTTCTTTTGACTTTATTGTCCCTTCCTTTTGCCTGAAATGTTTGTTTCAAGATTACAGTCAGCGGGATGTCTTAATTTTTTACTAAGTCTCCTTCATAGGTTTTGACTTAGTGAGCTTTTATTTTGCTAGATATTGACTTCCAGGCATAATTATTACAGGGAACCATCATTAGTTGTGTACAACACAGATATTTGGCATAAATGAGTTAACCGAGTAACTACCCTGCCCCAGGTTATGAATAAGGTTTTAATTTGCGTGAGAATGAATACTCCTACTTCATAGGCTCAAAAGAGTTAACAAGGGATTAACTTCCTTATATCTCCACTATTTAGGGATTGAAATAATGCATGTACATCATTAGCATATATAGTCTGTTCAAAAGCATACTGCATAAGATTATAGTATTGTTTTCGTCATCCTCCCTCTATAGGCTTATAGCTTTATCAGGAGTTAAATATCACAAAATAGAAATATGAAGCATAGTTCAAAATATAGTGAAATGAATGGATTAATTCAAGACAAACGCATGCAATTCATTAATTAAAACAAAAGTTTAACATAATAGTAAGTGTTTAACAAAATAAAAGAAATTACAAATGAAAATTCAAATGTTGTCCCATCCAGTTGGCTGAATATCTTCGATTGCAATCTGTGAACTTTTAGGAGCAGTATATTTCACCATGAAATCAAATTTACCACTTGGTTGTCCCAAGGTGCCCCATATCTCAACAGGAATAGGTAGGTTTTCCTTCTTGCTACTTTGGGAAATTTGTCTTGCAGCTTCGATGTTTGATGGACGATAGTAGAATTCAATTTGACCTTCTGGCGTAATGTAACAGCCCGGGTCCCTCGCAAGGCAATCCCGGCACTGCCACCTCCCGATCTTCTCTACTCCCCTCACTAGTAGAGTTTTTGCCTTCCGTGGGAATCGAACCCTGTACCCTGGGGTTCAAGTACATGTTCATTCCATTCCCACTACCACTTGAGCTAGTAGCTCAATTGGTAGTGGGAATGAAATGAACATGTACTTGAACCCCAGGGGACAGGGTTCGATTCTCACAAAAGGCAAAAACTCTACTAGTGAGGGGATGAGAGAAGATCGTGAGGTGGCAGTGCCGGGATTTCCTTGCGAGGGGTCCGAGCTGTTACAAAAAAAGGCTTTTTTGTAACAGCCTGGGCCCCTCGCAAGGCAATCCCGACACTGCCACCTCATGATCTTCTCTACTCCCCTCACTAGTAGAGTTTTTGCCTTCCGTGGGAATCAAACCCTGTACCCTGGGGTTCAAGTACATGTTCATTCCATTCCCAATACCAATTGAGCTACTAGATCAAGTGGTAGTGGGAATGGAATGAACATGTACTTGAACCCCAGGGTACAGGGTTCGATTCCCACAGAAGAAAAAAACTCTAAGAGTGAGGGGAGCAGAGAAGATCGTGAGGTGGCAATGTCGGGATTGCCTTGCGAGAGGCCCAGGCTGTTACACGTAACCTTGAGGATCCCTTCGTCAATCAGGTCTTGAATCTTTTTCTTCAACGCCCAATAACTATTAGTATCATGTCCGGGATAGTTGGATTGATACCCACACCTTGCCTTGGGATTATAGCGAGGAAAGGAAGTATTAGAATTTTGAGGAGGATTTTTCAAGGAAATTAGCTTCAATTCCAACAAGCATTGCAGAACTTACGACATTGGAGTGCTGAATTTGATAAACTGGCTTCTACATTCCTTGTTTTGAGGTGGATTAACCTTACCAGGTCTTTTTTCTTCAACTGAAGAACAATCAGTGGCAACCTGTCTCTTACCTTCTTTTATCCTCATCTTCCTTTCAACCAAGTCAGCTTGTTTTAACGGAGGTTGACTGACAATTAGATTCCTGACTCCATTACTTTGAAGTTTGTGGACAAAGGTTCTCAACTCTTCTTGCCCCTGAGCTAAACTTTGAATAAGAGCCACCTGGCCATTCATCTGGATCCTCATTTTTGTCATCTTAGCTTGCAGTCGTTCCAACTGATTATCCTTGCTATATTCAGGATTCTTCATTTTCATATCCTTAGAGAGGAAAGCTTTCAACTCTTCTTGCCCCTTGGACAAGTTCATGATCACTTCTTGAAATTGAGAAAATTGGGTTTGGAGATTTTGATAGATTGTTCGAGAGACATTTCTTCTAAAATAAACAGCGAGAAGGTATCCCTACAAAGTTAATCCAGATAGTATTCCTACGAGCAGAAGCCATGACCTGCAACAAAGAACAAAGATAAATCTTTTGGTCCTTGAAATGGTTAGTGAAAATACTATGCTTATGATGTCATGATGTCATGATGCTATGCTCAATCACAAACATGTGGCACACACCAACAAGTCACACAATAGCCCTAGGTTTAGAGGCTTGCATGAGGTTTAAAGGTAATTACCCTCCCCTGAAGTTTAGATGGTTCATCATGTCCTACAAAAGTAACCAGGTTCTAAGGGATCTCATTATCACTGATCCTTCCCAAGGGTGGTTGTTCAGTAGGAAACTTACTTGCCAACCAAAACCTTCCAAGTTTAGGATCTCAATGAGCGTAGTATCGAGTATCAACCAACTTCAGTCTTCACCAAAGCCGGCTATCTCACTACTTTCTAAAGGCCAAGATGGGATAACTAGGGTTCTAAAAGTCAGTTGGTGTATTGACAACATATGGCAGCCCCATATTATCCTTAACTTACTTAAGGAACATAAACACCAACCAAGAAGTCACACTAACTATGGCCACCAGATCAACCATATCGGTATATGCCGTACAGTTTCCTTGGTCTATTGCCATTTACCTAGGGTACACTAGATCCGGGTTAGGATCTTTCACACATAAGTCCCACAAGTAATATAAAGCAAACAAAGCAAACAATTTAAGTGATCTAATTCCTAAGGGTACCCCTCTTTTACTTAGTAACTCCCAGCAGAGTTGCCAGTTCTGTAACACGGTGGGAGAAATGACTTTTAGTCATGTTGCGGATAGCAAGAGTCGCCACCAACTTTTATTTTATCCATAAGGAAGGGACATAAAAGAACGGGAAAAACCTTTTTTTGAAAAGACTTGGATTCAGGTAGGTTATATAAAGGGAAGGTGTTAGCACCCTTTATATCCATGGTTATCCATGGGCTCTTAGTTACTTAGCTCACTTTAATTGTTTTTGGAAAGTGTAGTGTGTGATTAGAAATTTTCTAAGTACTTTGTAATAATCCTCGTATGGATGTATACAAAGCCTTGTTTGAAAATGTTTTGAAAATATTGTGAGGTGTGAAAAGTATTTTTGAAGAGTGAGCAAGTAACTATGAAGTACCTACCCTAGACTAAGTCATTCATGTTTTTATATGTCCTTTCAAGGGTAAGACTATCCCTATTATTAAGGAATAGTCATTACCTTGGATTTGTTTAAGGGACAGGCGTAGGGTCATCGTATGGTCAATGAAGGCAACTTAAGGGGTGTCTTTAGCAATTCGTAGGGACTATCATCATTTATTCGAAGGGATAAGATCATTATTCCGTAGGCAACCTCGAAGGGACTTGATCTTTTAAATCTGTAGGGACTTGATGATTTTGTAAGTGAAGGGATTTTGCTTAAGACACCCCTATATTCGAGGGACTTGACCATTTAGATAAGGCAACCAAGAAGAATACCCTAGGAAGTGCAGATGGCGATCAAAGATCGACTTACGTGTGTGAATGATTTATTTATTCAGATATTTGTCTTGAATTTAATTTTCTAAGTTCAATTATTTACAGTTAGTTTTTGCACTCCCTAAATTACTAACCACGTAGTTAAATATTTACAAAGAAAATAAAGATGGAAAAATAAATCTACAAATTATTACAAGGCTTTGGCAGATACTTAATAGTCGGATAAGAATAAATTATAAAGAAAGAATAATAGATATAATAAAATAATAAATAAGCAATAATAATAATAATAATGAAGCAAAAATAATAAAGCAATAATAACAATAAAGCAATAATAATAATAATAAAGTAATTATAATAATAATAAAGTTAAAATAAATTAAAGAAATAACAATTAAACATTTAATTAAAAAGAAAAATTTTAGGTTAGACAAGTTAGATTTTTTAGAAGTTATTAGAATTAATGAAAAAAAAGGGAATTAAGTTTAGAGAAAAACAATTAAAGATTATTGAGAAAACTTTTAATTATTTACACTATATGATTATTACTATTATAATAAAATACTATTAATATATAAAATATTATTAACAAAATGTTATTGAGAAATTTTTAGAGAAAAAAAAAATAATTTAATATGTACAAAATAATAAAAGAGTTAGTATTTACAAAATAAAGATTTATTGTTATAAATAAGTAATAAAATAAGTTTATAAAAATAATTAGCATTTATTTACAAAAAAATATAAAGATTATAGAAAAATATTAAATAATTAATTTAGTAGGTTTTCACGCCCTACATTACTAAACCACATAGTTAATATATGATCAATGACAGGAATTTAAATGGCAGAAAAATAAAATGGCAGAAAATAAATGGCAGAAAAATAAATGGCAGAAAAATAAAATGGCAGAAAATAAATGGCAGAAAATAAAATTCTTAAAATATTACAAGGGCGAAACAATTACAGTGTATGAATAACATAAACATGAGCGGAAATAAGAAATAATAACAGGTTTGTTAAGGTTTGAGAAAAAGTTTATGGTTTAAAGGAAATAACACGGTTAAAGTTTATGAGAAAGTTTTAAGGTTTACATGAAAAATTAAGGTTTATGAAAAGTTTGAGGTTTATAAAAAAAACTAATTAGTTAATTTTCTAAAAAATATATATAAACAAATAATGGTAATAAAAAAATTTAGATTTAATTTTAGGTAAACAAAGAAGTTTAAAAAAAAAACTAGATCTAACTATTAATTTACAACAAAAGAAATAATAACTAATATTATAAATTGATTATGAATTTATTTATGATAGGAGGTGTGACTGACTTCAAATGACAACCTAATTGGTGCTTAAACCGTTAGTGTAATTGGTTCCTCAACCATCGCAAAACCCTTTTTGAGAAGTGAGCACTTGTGAAAGCTAGCTGAACATAGGAATGGAGAACATCATGAAGATGGGTGGGCACAAATAAACTTCGAGCCTATATCTTTTGTTTCTATAACCGTGAACCAGGCCACGATACAACCCTCAAAAGTCCTAACTGAAACAGGGTTATTTTTGAGAGCATACTACCACGATATCGCGTTCCTGACTCCTATGAGTGATGTTGAAAGATCCTTGTTGGTGTTGCATGTGCATGCTTTCTATTATTCAAAAGTTAATGTCGTATCTTAACCAGTGATTCGCTCACAAAGGTTTGCGACATCTTTTTCAGTAAAACTTCAAGATTAATATGTGTGTTGCATCAGAATTTTCATTCTTAGAATAAACATTTTCTGCTTGCATACATTTGTTAGGCATTATAAAAATTCACATACGAAATTTCAGTCCAGAAGCTTAATCTTGCCGAGTTGAGAAGTCTGAAACTTCCGAAGGACAATCTGTCGAGGTGTACTTTTCAAGAAAACTCCATCGAGTAGGGACTTTCCCAACAGTCGTGGTAAGAGCCAACTAATCTGGTGAAATCATGGCGAGCAATCTCTTCAAAGTTCAGCCAAGCTGGGGCAATCACTTCGAGATACAAATCTCTCAAAGAGCCATCAAGCGGAGGCATTATTCAAATTTCAACCAAACGGGGGCAATCACTTCGAGATCAAATCTCTCATGAGTCTAATGCATGCATTCAAATTTTAGCCAAACTGGGGCAATTACTTCGAGATCCAATCTCTCAAAGAACAGTTGATCTGGGCGTTTTCTTCAAAGCACAGTCATTCAGAGGTGATCACTTCAAGACTTGTACCGGGGCAGCCACCACAAGAGCACGAGAAGTCATTTTTTCCGAAGACGGTAAATCCAAAGCACCTATCCAAAGGTCAAAATAATTGGGCAGATTATTTCACGGTGATATGAGGTTCTTCATGAATCCTTGCGAGGCAAATTCTTGCACAAACCATGCAGTCTGGGGCAATTATTTCGAGGTCCGATGAATCTCTCAAAGAGTTTGAAGACACTGAGGCATGTTATATGCCATGTTTTCTGTAAAAATCCTCTTGAGACATTTACTTCTGATGGACCTTAATTTGAGGAGAGTCGAAGATTGCAAAGAACCATTGTTCACTCATGACTAGTCGGCAACTTATCAACCCATGGCTAGGGGCAAAGCCATTGTCAGCACAGTACTTCAAGAATCGGCGGACTTCATTGATCAGAATTCCTTAGCAAGTCTCATTAGACAACTCCTTCTCCAGTAGTGCGGAAAATGGAAGGTTACTTCTTGAGCAGAAGGATATCATCGTCTCTCATCCTCAGCATGAGACGCCTTACATCTCTCATTCCCAACATGAGAGGATTTACCTCTTATCCCCATCAAGCGGCTACTTGAGCTTTTATCTTCAGCAGGAAGCTTTATCATTGACGTCACCCATCATCCCCAGTAATGTGGAAATAGAAATTTCTCCCAGCAAGGTAACAGAAGGTGGGTGTCATCCCCAAGCAGGAGTTTCCCTTCAGACATGGGCAATTCTCAACAGTATAAGGAATTTTTTTCCTCCCCAGCGGTTGCTTCCTCAGCAATATCATGCCTTTGGTTTTCAGCCAAGCCAAGAGGTCTTCACCTCCCCACCAGAGTTCAAGAAGAGTCCATCTACAGCAGGGTCTTGGCACTCCAATCTCAAAGTCCAATTTTTTTTTGGCAATGGCGGTTGTTCAGAGCCGGTGAATTATTAACGGCTTTTCCCGCAAAGTTGTCTCTTCCTTACCAGGATGGGTCAGATCAATGCAGTGGTGATCGTTTCTCCCCAGCCAAGCCATCTGGGATACCTGCAGTCTCCTTATCAGGAGATTTCCTTGCATTTGCATATGCATATTCATCACTACGTCTGCATCCTCCAAAGCGTAGCATTTCCATCATCATGGAGCATTACACCATAAATCCAAACATATGCATACTAGCATGGGCCAGTTTTGAGGTATATTACATAAGACCCGTTACATCTCCAATCAGACTGGATTATTCCCCACAGAATGCAACTTCGTTTCCCAGGGTGGTTATTTCTACCAAGTCTTGTTGTTATCTCCATTTGAGTCTTGTTTCAGTACAACAGTCTCATTTTTTTCGCGTCTCCGTTTAAGTACAACGGTCGCATCTTGGGTTCTCGTTTAAGTACAACGATCCCGTCTCCATTTAAGTACAATGGTCTCGTCTTTGAGTCTTGTTTCAGTACAACAGTCTCATTTTTTCACGTCTCCGTTTCAGTACAACGGTCGTGTTTCGGGTCATCATTTAAGTACAATGATCCCGTTTCTTTCGAGTCTCCATTTAAGTACAATGGTCTCGTCTTTGAGTCTTGTTTCAGTACAACAGTCTCATTTTTTTCGCGTCTCCGTTTAAGTACAACGGTCGCGTCTTGGGCTCCCGTTTAAGTACAACGATCCCGTTCCTTTCAAGTCTCCATTTAAGTACAATGGTCTCGTCTTTGAGTCTTGTTTCAGTACAACAGTCTCATTCTTTCACGTCTCCGTTTAAGTACAACGGTCGCGTCTCGGGCTCTCATTTAAGTACAATGATCCTATTCCTTTTGGTCTCGTCTCAGTGCGCTGATAATGGATCGGTTGATACCATCTCCATGTTAGATCGGTTGATCTTATTTGAGTTATGAATCAGTTGATATCATTTCTCTCCGAGTTGTAAACCGGATGATATTACATTCTCGCTTTCCGGGGTGGATCGGTTGATACCATTCCCATGATAGATCGATTGATCTTATTTGAGTTCCATTCCGCTAATGGTCTCGTAAAGTCCCGTTTCGCCAATAGGCATTTTCCGTGGCTTGGTCCTGCCCAGCAGTCGCGTGTTTTCTTTGTGGCTTGGTCCTGCCCAGCAGTCACATTGACAAGATCTATTTCCGCTACCTATTCAGAGGTCAAAACAAAAAAACAATACCGATAAAAAATATACCCAAAAAAGAAAAGAAAAAAAAACGAAAAAAAAACAAAAGGCAAATGGCATTCCTACTGACCACAGAGTTCAAATTTCCAGGTTTTATTTGAGTATTCAATCACTCCATACCTTGAACGTCTAAAAGCTCTCGCAATTATTCGTTCAGGCCTGCAGATGATTGAATAGGGGCAGCTGTAATACCTCAAAATTTTCCCTCTCATTCCGCAACGTTTTGCATAGCATGTAGCATACATAAATTCATAAAATAACCAAAAAAACATTGCATCATAACCATCACAACAGGGGCATAGGTTTGTGCTCAGTGAACAAAGCAACTGAAGGCTATACAAAGGCAATCAAAGGACCACAAAGCTTCTCAACCTTGTGCAAATGGTCCACAATATCCCACAAGTATTCACTTGAAGCCACAAGTCCTATACAGAGGTGCTTTGATCAAGGGAGGCAAGCAATGCAACGTTTCCCAGCAAAAAGGAGTCAGATGAGGGTTTCTAATGAACTGGGCTTATCAATGAGACTTTGGTCCAAGCATGGTTTCATGGTTCTCTACATGATGTCAAGTACCTATGGTTCAAATTTCACCATTGGACTCATTTTGGAAGGCCCTCAATTGTTCAGTTGATTGAAAATCAGAAAATTGGAGAAAAGTCAACCAGGATGAGTAAAAGGTCAACTCTTGAATTTTTGGGATCAAAATCATGAAATTATGATCACAAGGATCTTAGGGACCAATTTGAATCAAGAGAGATTGGAAAAAATCAAGAAAACTAAAACTTACCATTTTTGGAAAGTTTGGGTTTCCAAAAATGGCAAGTTTTGGTCACTTTTGTAGCCACTTCAAGAGAGATTTTTTCCCAAAAAAAAAAGAGTCCTATGAAAAGTATACCTTGAGAAAATGAAATAGGACATCCTAAGCTTCAAAACCATATGTGGAACTCCTTCATAGGATCAAAATTGAGAAAGATATGGTCGTTCAAAGTTTGAAAAAAAACAAGGCAATACAGCAGGATGAATCGATTCATCCGTGTTATGAATCGATTCATAACAGTTAAAAAACTATTATGAATCGATACATCCATGTATGAATCGATTCATAATGCATTTTATTTGCTAAAATTAGCTTTCTCTTCAGTATGTATCGATGCATAACCTTATGAATCGATTCATGATGCTGTTTTTTGCCATTTTGCTGCTGTTTTTGATGCAAAACAAGGGGGAATGCTATGCTATCTTTGGGGTTGAACGTGGAAATGATTGGTACACATTCTATAGCTCATTTAGCTTCACTTTGGTCTCAATTCAAGCTTCACCATTGCTGCTACATCAAAGTGGTCTTCACCACAAGTGTTCATGAGCTAGTATACTAAAGAAAGTTCTAGAAGAGCCAGCTCACCCTCTTCTACCACATTCTAGAGTTTTCTACAACCTTCCAAGGAGTTCTAGAATTCTCTAAAATCCCAACTAACTCCTAACCTAAGCCAACTCCTAAGCTACCTCCAAGCCCAAACCTCATGCCAAACCAATGCATTATATAAATCCATCTCCTCCCAAAGCTAAGGGTAATCAACAATAATCACCACAAATCACTCTCTCCCTCATTCTTCACTCAATCACCATTTTCACAATCTCAAACTCATCACTTTCTCTCCCACTTTTCCACCATTTTCACCATAGCTTTTCAACAAAAGTTCTTCAAGTTTCACATTGGAACTTGAAGGTCTTAAAGCTTAGCCTCCAACTTCCATTGAATTGAGCATTGTGGAAGAAGAAGCTACTGGTTTTTGGTGAAGATTGCGACTTATCGGAAGTGATTAATCGAGAAGCGTCAAGACCGAATTGCATTTATTTTGCATTCGCGGATTCTCCGGTTTTCTTCTCCATTCGCACTCCGATTCATTGCAACAATTACCGAAACACTCCTCCGTTTCGTAGGTTGGTGATTTAACCATTATGCCTTAATTTATCCTCTTCATCTCGCCTTAACGGCATTCTTCGCATGATTTTCGATTATGTTCGCGTTGTACCGTTCATTTTCGTTTTCGTTGCTTTCTTGCTTGCAATTTGCATTTGGATTATTAGGAATTAGATTTGTAGTCTAATCTAGGTCCTAGTAGGTGTAAAGAATCCCTTGTAAATAGGAAAAACGGTTCTCGTCGTAGGAATTTAGATTTTAGCTTATTTGATAGCTTAGTCTTAATTCTTCATGCCTATCACCCCCATACATGTTTAGGTACTGATTTTAGGGAATTTTTAGGTCCATTTCCAGTAGCTAATTCCCCCATTTCGAGTCGTTTCGACACGATTCCGTTCATGTTACGTGTTATGCATTTGTGTGCTTCTTTATGCATAGTTTAAGTTCTTGCATTTTGTCACCATGTTCATGCACCATTAGGCATATAATAATCATGTTGCATTCTGTTTTTACATGTTTTTAATGCCTCGAATCATTTTTTTTGCATTCCATTATGTTGAGGTATGTTGCATTTTGCATAATCATATGTATGTGCATTTGGTTGCATTTTGTTGCATGTTTTCCATATCAATTCAATTCTGAATTTTGCATTGAGTTTAGCATGTTTGTTGAGCTATCATGTTGCATGTTCATAATCAATAATCATCATGTGCATATACCATGTTCATGTACCATATTTTTGCATTACTTGTTGCATAATCAACCATGTGATGCATTCTTGCATAATCTTCAAAATATTCATGTTCTTGCATTTTTATATGATGATCCATGTTCAAATGTATGTTCATGATGGATTTAGTGCATTATTCCTTGAGTTTGTGCATTAAAATATAAAAATAATCAATTCTGGATTTTGCATTACATAGCTGTTTTTTTGCATAAGTGCTGTAAAATACATGCTGTTTGTTATAAATTCATGCTGTTTGGGACTTTTAACACCTGTTTTTGCATGCATATAGGTGCTGTAAAATGTGAGCTGTTTGTTTGTAGTGCATGCTGTATTTTACCTTTTACACCTACTTTTTCATGTTGCATGATAGCTGTAGTATGTTGTTTGTGTTATGCTTTATTTTCATGGTTGTTTGTGTGTTTGAGTGCTGTAAATAGTTGCTGAATTTTGGTTTAGCATAGTGTAGGCACCCTTTAACTATAGATTGAGTTTAGTTTAGGTCCAAGAGCCTTAGGATTTAATTGTTGTGTGTTTGCTTTATTATTTTTGTAATAAAATGCACACTAATCATTTGTTTTTGTAGTGGGGAAGATTGAGGTAAGTTTCCTTCACCCAATCCTTTATTTTTATGAATTTCTTTTATGCATTTTAAATTCATTTTTCCTTCCACATTTGTCCTTGGTAGGATCCCCCTTTGTTAGGACCAACTTACCTTCCTTAGGAAGTAAGTTGTATCCTATTTCTTCTTTTTTTTCTTTCCTTTTGCTCCTTAGGATTAGAAACCTCACTAACCTTTAAGATCTCCTTGATATTGAATAAACAACTTAGGGTTGGTCGTAGTCCCCCTTAGTTTTTGTCCTTTTGCAATTTGAGTCATTCTTTCTCATCTTCAAACAAAATCCAAAAACACTTAACAAATAAATGAAAGGATCCTTTGTGTATAGCCTTATTCCATGAAGCACTTGCATTCATTCCATCTTGGAGTGGTGTAAGCTTGTCTATCATGATGCACAAGTCTCATCAAGGGATTGTTTCATAAAACAAACAAATTCAAAATACTTCTCTTAAAAGACAAAAAACAAATAACAAGCGACTATCCTGCGGGAACTTCTCTTCTCATCTCATTCACTCACAACGCAAACTCGCGACGACTTGTCACACATGCAAGACGGTAAACGCACTCGTACCAGACGAGCCTGCAACACCTGAGCATAGACATACGCAGTTCCAACATAAAAAACACAAACAAATAGTTCCCGCCTTAGTTAGGCGAACTACGTCGACTCTGATCCTCATTTTCCCGATGAGGTACGTAGGCAGCGGGGTAGGGCCCGTTCGAGCACATTCTTGATTTTCCCTACATTTTCCCTTTTTATTTCCATTTTTCAGTTCCTTTCTCATTCCCATTCCAGTCAGCGGTTTTATTCAGCAGCAGTTATTTTCTCACCCTTTGAAACAAAATAAGCAAGCGTGGATCCCGTCGGGTACGGCGGACGATCTGGGGTGCTAATACCTTCCCAGGTCGTAACCGACTCCCGAACTCAGATCTTTGGTTCGCAAGGCCTCGTCCTTCTCCTTCTTCCTCAGGTTTGTGCAACATTACCTTTCCCATTCATTGGGGATAAAAATGTCTGGCTGGCGACTCTACCTTTTCCGCGCCACTTTCGCGTTTGTACTAGGATGAAAATCCCGGGAGCGACAGAAACAAAAAGTCGGTTAGAGTTAAAAATAGAGGGCAAATTTTGGGGTACAACACTATTAATGGCTTAGAACTGAACTTCTCCAAGATAAAACTCAAGGACGAAATTAATGTTAGTATGGTCGAAGTAACAGACGACCAGGTACTGAAGGTGGATCATTCTATAGTCCAGAAAGACCACTATAAGAAAGCTTATCCCGAGGAAGATGAGACAATTGTTGATTTCTTGCAAAGATGCCAAAAAAAGAAGTCAAAAGTAATGCTTTGTCCAAGATGTAGTTCCATCTTTGACAAGAAGCCTGCTCGAAGTCTTCAATAGGCGAATAATATGCATGGGGGGCAGAAGGCGAAAACTGCCTAAAAGCATGCCCGTTTCGACCCAAGACGTGCTAACCCCTATCAACAATGGGGCATGCCCCAGTCTCTCAAGTCCAAACAACCCACATTTAAACCAAATGGGGAAGTTCCCAGTGACAGGTGGTTCAGGCCTGATGAGTCAGGCAAAAGAGGAGGACAGAAGTGGGGAAAGTTTGAGGTCGAAAGAGGACCCTCAATAGGATACAGAAAGGAGGTTAGGACCTCTAACAAATTTGCATATGTATATGAGAAATACAAGGGTAAAAACCCTATGCCCAGGTCGCAATGGCGTAGGGAACAACTCAGGAGCAAGGCTCAAAGGGAAGCCTCTAGAGGTGATTGTGTTGAATCTAGCACAAGTTTCCTTGGTGAAGCTAGGGACAACCTTAAAGTGAATAACAAAGTGTTTGTGGGGCACAAAGGACTTTCGTTCAGAAACAAAGAAGCTGACATTAAGGCAGAAATAAAAGTTGAGTTAAAGGTTGTCAAAGACGAAGAGATGAAAAATAACTTCGACTGTGAATCTTAGGCTTCCCTGGACGTTTTGGTCAATATAGTTTCAGTAGGGCCTAGAGAGTATGATCACATCACTGAGGTCGAAAATGTGAATGCAAATACTGAAGCAGAAATGGCAGCACATCAACTAGTGTGCTACTATGTAATGAACAACGATTGCATCGAAGAACAAAACACTTTTTTCGAAAGACCCACTGAGACTATAAAGGGGCATCTGAAACCCCTTTATATTACTTGAAATGTGGAAAACGTGGCCATCAACAAGATTCTAGTTGATTGTGGCGCTACAGTAAATATAATGCCACATTTCTTGCTAGCCAGAATTGGTAAATTCGACACAGACCTAAAACCCCACAACTTGGTCCTATCGAACTATAACAGCAAGACTGGACCTACTACGGGGGTCCTACAAGTTGACTTGACTGTGGGGACAGTCACAAGGCCCACTCTCTTTATGGTGGTAGAGAGTAAGTCCAACTACAACCTCCTGTTAGGGAGAGAATGAATACATGGCATAGGAGCAGTGCCATCTTCAATGCACCAAAGGGTCACCATATGGAGGTCAAATATTATTGTTGAAAACATCAAAGTTGATCAAGGGTACTTTCAGGTACTAGTGAATCACGTGGAAGGTGTGTAGTTTGACAAGAATCTAGCGCACACATTGGTCCATGTGCACCAGCAGGATTCAAGTTCACACCAGATGATCACATATACTGCTCATTGAACCTCAATCCCATCGAAGGATTCTACTGTGATAGAGAGGTTATAGGAGAAGCAGGAAATCTCCTACCTTATTTCCCTAATCCTGAAATCCAGCCCACGGGCTAGGGAAGCGTAGGCAGTAAGAATGACTGACTTCGACGCGTTAAAAAGAATTTCAGCCTATGTGGCTGAAACAAGGATACATGCGACCTTGGAGGCTGCATGAAATGATATGGTTGTAGAGGCCATCACTGAATTTATTGAAGAGATTCCTATGATGGATCTCGACCAAGAGCCTTTAGATAAGGCTCAAGGAGATTCAGACCAGAGGCTTGATGCTATTTACGATAATGAGCCTTTGGGATTTGAGAAGGACCCTTTATCAGAAGGCACCAAAATGCTGGCTCAGGATTCTTTAGAAGAAATAGACCTGGGGGAAGGGGAGTTGAAAAGGCTTACATATATCAGTGTCAACCTAGACCCAAAACTTAAGGTCAAAGTGGTCCACCTACTGAAAGAATTCAAAGATTGTTTTGCATGGGACTACAATGAAATGACTGGTTTAGAAAGAGAGCTCGTTGGACACAAGCTACCAATCAAACCTGGGAAGAAGCCTGTCAAACAAAATCTAAGTTGGTTTGCCCCAACAATCCTCATGAAAATTAAATAGGAGATTGAAAGGCTGCTTTAATGCAAGTTCATTCACACAGCTAGGTATGTAGAATGGTTAGCAAATATTGTGCCAGTAATTAAAAAGAATGGTTTGTTAAGAGTATGCATAGATTTTAGAGATCTAAATTCAGTAACCTCTAAAGATGAGTATTCAAAATAAGCTGAAACAGTTAATCTGTTGTTTTGATTTCCCAACTTATCATCGACCCAAATAATTCCCAATTCCTAAGCGGACTCTATTTCCTTTTCGATTATAATAACAATCAAACAAGCGTAATTAATATTATATGATAAATATTCCTAATTTCCGAATTAAGCAAACAGATGAAATAAATCAATCGTGAATTAAGCAAACACGATAACTGTAGACACCCTAAATTTGCCCTCTGGTTTTCTAGCTTCTCGTTTGCACATCATACGCATTTTGCACATCATTTGCATGAGCTCCTAAGGCATGGGATCATGGTCATCCAGGGATTAAGGTTTCACACCTCATTTGTAGGTTATCAGAAGAATTCAAGGTCTTAGCTATGCCGCTTCATTGATATCATTCTCTTAGTGCTCCTGTCACTAAATTAGGGTTTATTTCCCTGATTTAGCAGTAGTCAAGGATTTCACGTCTGAAAGGACTATTTGCTATGCATCTGGGCCGTCATCAGTTCGGTGATTGATTTCTCAAACAGTGCATGTTCATGGGCAGGTTGTGTGGTGGAATTCATCAGATTATTAGTTTGGGATTCATAAGAAGTTTTGGTCCAAATCGTCTGTTTATCTGCTCATCATGTTCAGTCGTGATTTTATTTTCCCAAGAAAACGATTCAGACAAATTTGAAGAGATTCATGGGATGATTAATTTAGATGGTGTTGTGTCAGTGGCGATTTGTTCAGGAGATTTATTGGAGTTGTTGAAGGAATCAACAGAGGATTTATTCAAGCTTCATTTCGAATTTTATTTGGTGACCCCTTCTCATATCCAATTTCATCCGTAAAATCCATTTCAGACCATTTTCCGATTTTTGAGTCATGCATTTTTCTATTTTTATTTATTTCTTTCTAGAACAAATTTTTATCTTAGTTTTTTTTATTTATTTAGTTTGATCTTAGTTTTAATTTATTTTTTTTATTTTATTTTATTTTTTATTTTTTATTTTTTTTTTATTTTTTTATTAATTAGTAATTGGGATTGACAAATTTTAATTCAATTTTACTTAGAATTAGTCTCCTTTTAAATTAATTTTACTTAAGTTCGAGATTAATTTAGTTTTTAGGTTGTAAATCATTTATATTCTTATTTTGTTAGTTTATAATTTAATTTGTAATCTAATCCATTTTTATTTTATTTAAGTGCTGTTCTTTTTTATAGAAAGATAGTTTAGATTTATTTAAAATTCAATTAGGTTCAGTTTTCAGTCAAAATTTGAATGTTGTTTGATTTTATTAATTTAGTTATATTTAATTTAGCTTTAATCTTATATTTCAGTTTTATTTAAAAAAATTTACTTTAACTTTTAATATCTATCTTAATTCTTTATTCCTTTAGATTAGTTCATTTGCAACTATAGTCCAAACTTTTCTAGTCACAATTTTTGTCATCTCACTGTACCAATCTGCACCAAAAGTGAAAGGAGACAGGTCAATAGAACAAAAAGTATAGACCCTGCGGCTTTAGGGGGGCTGATTGACCTTTCCTTTATCAACCATCATGGCCTGTCAACCGAAAAATGAGAGAAACTCATTAACAAAGGGCTCACAACACCTTCATCAATTTTTCAGCCAACATTTTCATCTCACAAAATAACACACAATAAACATCAGCTTCAGCAACACATTGCCTCATCACACCACCCTTCCTGCAAACCAAACAGACAGAAAAAACCTTTGAGAACCATCAACAAAGCAACACAGGATAAGAAAAAACAGATCAGGAAACAAGCGAAACGGACAAGAAAGTTCCTGTCTGGTTCCTCGAAACTGACCTTCATCCCTCATCAATCCTAGCAGCCAAATATCCAAACGAAAAAGCAGCAGCAACAACAAACCATCCTCACTTCACGCCACCTTTGTTTCTGGACATCAAAAACACAACACACAAACATCAATAACACACTTTCGGACCACCCTCACCTCTACGACCCTCTTCCGCTCTTTGCAGAAAGACCAACACAAACACGCCCCTGCATTTTTTTTAGCCAACGCATCAACACAACAACCACCAAATCCTTCGGCCTTTCCCTTCACCGCACTTCCACAACATCAACATCTCCAACAGACCTTTTCATCACTCCACTTTCAACCTCCATCACCCCTGTTTCGTCTCACCACCGCAAACACCTTCCTCACCAACCCGCGTCCTTCAACACAACCATGGCCTTTTTCTTTTCACCAACAACAAAAACAAACAGAAAAAAGAAATAGAAGAAGAAAGAGGTCGCGAGATCGAAAGGAGATTGAAGCTCAGAGTATAAGACTCGCCGCGAGGAGGTTGTGTGTGGCTGACGTTCGTTTTTGTTGCGAGACCGGAGAGGAGGGAGCCGCGTCCTGGACGGAGGCGCATAGAGGATTTCACCGGAGACTTCGCTGGTGTCGATCTGAGCGCGGAGAAGAGGGTAGTAAGTGATAGAGAGACGGCGAAGAGTGCGGCGGTTTTGAGGGTGGTATTGCAAGATCGGAGATGTTGTTTCGCGCCGATCCCGTTCAGAGTTGAAGAAGAGTGTCGGCGGCGTTTGTTCGCGCGAAGGTGAGATTTGTTGAGAACAAGAGAGAATAACCAAAATCCGGTGAAGTTTTCATGAAGAGGAGGATGTTGGCGCTGGGGTTTTGCTTTACCGCGACCTGAGACGGAGAGGGTCGGTGGCGTCAAGGTAGCGGCTTCGCTTGGAGGCTGTTTCCGTTTGTTTCTGAACTTTTGTTTTTTTTCTCAGGAGGAAGAAGAGTAAATTGGGCTGATTCCTTCTAACCCTTATTTTATAATTTATTTCTTTTTAGTATTATTTTATTTTAAATTTTATTTGATTTATTGGGCTCTATTATTGTTGCAGCCCATCTGATCTTGCCATCAGCACCTCACAGCAAGCGCTATCTCCCTCCTTTCTATTGTTTTTTTTAATTTATTTTGTTTAACAATTTGTCTAGATTAACTTGTATTTAATTTTGATTTATAAGAGGTTGATTTGGAATTTTACCATAATTCTAGTTAATTTTGAAAGTCAATTTCAATTAGTTTCTCTTTATAGTTTTGTTTATTAATTAACTTTAGTAACATTGTATGAAGAATTAGATTTAGGTTTAAATTAAGTTATTATCTTAATTTTTATTTTTTCTAACTTTGCTTTAATTTCGATTAGTGTAATTAAAGAGAATCGTAACTAACTTTGGTTTTAGTTTGCGTTTGACGTTTTGTAGGTTCATTTCCCGATCTTGATGATGGTGTAGTAGGATAATGACCCTGTGATTAATTTGTTAGTTATTTGTTGACTTATTTGTGCGATTGTTGATGCAAGTTGTGACATTGATAATGACTTGGCATGAGGGTTCTGGTTGATTGGTAATTTTGGGGTATGCCTCTAGTTTGGTACCTCAAACAAGTATTCGTGAGTTTTACGAGCCTGTTAAAGAGGCAACGGACCTTCTCCGTTAGGTATCATTGATGGCCCGATTTTAATTATTGCGTGTTGCTGCATCTGGAAGTCCTACTGGTGTAGGCTCTGTTTGTGCATTGTCCGACTTTTTTCATATCGCATTCTCATCTCCTTATCTTATTCATTACTCATCTTATCTCCATTTCGCATTCTCATTTCTTATGCATCTTATTTCTTATTCATCTTCCTCCATCCTCATCTTTTATTCTTGTATTGCTGGAGGTGTGCCTAGGCCACCATGGTGCTTCTCTTTTCTCTTCTTATTTCTTCTCCTTCTTTAGGATAGTGAGCCTCACAAACCTTAGGACCATCCGAGCATGTGAATATTAGGATTAGACTTTTTCCACTTAGATTTTACCTTTGTGTCTCTTGAGTCTTCTCTTCTCACCTCATAATCAGGGACTAGACCCTAAAGGATTTAAGGCTTTGTGATTAAGCTTATGCCTGCATCCTTCTTTTAGGATGGAGTGTATAACTCTAATCCTAAGTGTTGAATCCTTAATGTGTTTAGATCTCTTAATCAATCCACATAATAATCATCAAGACATTACACTTGTAACTTGGGCCTTGCGTTAGGGTTCTAATTCTTCCTTAAGTGGTTAAGAAGGACTAACCCTAGTGTTAATGGACAAGTCCCCCTCAAGTTGTCTTACAAATCATAAAACTCACTTCATCATCATACCATTAAATAAAATTCACTTAATCAAAGGCTTGTTTTGTCATAAGTTTAATCCCTAATCATGGATTAAGTTGAGGAGCTTTCCTCAGCTTAAACATTCTCATCTATTATCCTTCTATTAGGATGGTGTAATGAGTCTGTTTAATCCTTGATCATGGCTTAACCTCATTACTCAACACTAAACAAAAACACCAAAAACATCTAAATAATCACAAGTAGGTTAATGATCTTAACCCTACATCAAAGGTGATTAAGTGTGAGAATCTGACTTCACACTTAAGGTATTCTCATTACCCCTAATCAGAGGGAAGATGTGATGAGTTTACTAAATCCATTGGTTTAGGCTTAAGCTCATTATCTTACGACAAACTTCCAAAAGCAATAAAAGACTGAAAACACAAAAACAAACAATAATCGTCTCCTTCGGGATTCTTTTCTCATCATCTTCACTCACAAACGAGAGCTCGCTTCTTCCGTCTAATGCAAGACAGTTTGCACCTGAGCCAGACAGGTCATACACTTGAGCATTGACAAGCAAGCAGTTCACAAGTCAATTCATCTTTCAGTCTCTTTGGGTCGAACTACGGTGTTCTGACTTCCTCATTGCACGAGAGGATACGTAGGCATAACTTAACAGTTATCGAACAAAAGTCTCTGTATATTCCCCCTCTTTCTAGCTTTATTCTTTAGCCTCATGATCTTGAGCATTTCACTCTGTTCTTACACTGACACTTTCATACTTCACATCACTTATACACTTTACACTGACACCTGTACATCTTCTCCAGCTATATTATGCACAAATTGCACTGACACTACCCCTTTAAAACACAAATCTTTTAAGCGTGGATCCCGTCGAGTACGACGGACAATCTGGGTGCTAATACCTTCCCAGGTTGTAACCAACCCCCTTTCTCAGTCTCTCTGGTTCGCAACCGTCTTATCCGTATCTTTCTAGGTCTATGCAGCATTACCTTTCCTCCGGGATAAAAATGCCTAGCTGGCGACTCTATTCATCTCCAGTGAGTTCACGGCTGTGTGTTCTCATTGTCCCTCTCGCCGACCGTTCGCGTCTGTACCTTTATTTGGGCCAGTCCCATTTATCGGGAGCGACAGCTTGGCGACTCTGCTGGGGAACCTTTATATTGCAACCAGAGCTTCTGGTTCTTTTTGTGGGTTCCTCCTAGCGCTTGATTGATTTGTGTTTATTGGGGTGTTATGTGCTATCTGTGTTTGTATATTTATTTTGCTTACTGCTTTATGTACAGTTGTTTTATTGCTTTTTATTGCTTTATATACATCATACTGTCATACTGTGCTGGCTGGATCTGTCTTTGTTGCCTTGGTGGGTGGGTGATTCATTGAGAGTTAAGGTCCTATACCTGGGACCTGAGTGACACCTAGGCTAGAGTGAATCATATTCTTTCCCATTCCATCTCGGTCTGGTGCGGGAATATGAAACACGGTTCAGATATGGGTTTCTTCTTGAGAACTCTGTGTTGCAGATTTCCTGCAATGCTAGGGCTATCTGGGAAGCCTGCTAAGTCTGGATGACCTTTAGTATTGACCTTCAGAAACTGAGGTGAATTAGAGGAGGAACTTTTATGGTTATTGTAAACACTGTACCTCCGGGTTGGAAGTGTTTACACTTCCCATAACTGATCCAAGTCTGAGGATCTTTGTTTTAGAACACTACCTGTGAGGGGGTTGGGCTGTTTACAGGTTTGCAGGAACCCATGACCTCAACATACCCTCATTACCAGTGTAGTCATATGTTTGATCCAGTCACGATGATCCTGAAGATATTGACCTCTGGTTTTCAGTTACTATTTCGGGTTACTATACAGAGATCTTGTGGTTACAGACACTTGATTCTTGGCAGTATCCCAAATTCCAGGCAGTTTCTAGCTGTGATCCCATGTCTTTGCATCTTTTGCATCATCATATTGCATTTCGCATTTGCATCAGCATTGCATTTCCCTCTTCCAGAGAGCTCATCCTTCCTCTTTTGTCCATGACCAGCCAGCTGATTTCCCGGTACTCAGTTTGAACAAGTGGTAACAGTTAGAAGACGACAGAGTGTGTGCAGCTAGACTGAACAGTGTCAAGAGGTAAAGGGTCAGATTGGAAGCCGTCAGTAGCTATGTCAGAGAACAACCGTCAGAATGTTGAGTTTCCACCTGGTTTCACTTCAATGACCAATCCTCTGTATGGTCTTTCTCCTGATGAGGATATTCCACAAGTGAACAATCTTGCTCAAGCTCAACCTGTACAGACCCCGATCGTGAATCAGGATGTACCTGAACCATCTGCTGTCCGAGGTGGACCTTCATCTTCTTCTGATACTACAAATTATCAGAGTTTTGCCTTCCCTATGCCAGACTTCCAAGGGGCAATCCCTCTTGTGAAAACCAAGGATCCTCAAGTTATTGATCCTGCTGAAAGATTTCGTGTGTTGGACGAGCGGCTCAAAGCCTTAGCGGATCCTGATGCCTTCGGTTTTGATGCTCTAACCATGTGTTTGGTGCCTGGCCTTGTCATTCCTCCAGATTTCAAGACTCCGAAGTTCGAGAAGTACACTGGTGTCAGTTTCCCGAAACGTCATTTGGTGATGTTCTGTAGAAAAATGACTTCTCATGCCCGCAATGATAAGTTGATGATTCACTGTTTTCAGGACAGTTTAAGTGGGGCATCTTTAAGTTGGTACATGGATCTGGAAAGCAGTCGTATCCGATCTTGGAATGATTTATCCAGAGCTTTCGTAAAGCAATACCAGTACAATATGGACGCGGCGCCCAATCGCACGCACTTGCAGAGCCTATCCCAGAGGAGTGGCGAATCTTTCAGAGAATATGCACAGCGGTGGAGAGAATTGGCAGCCCAAGTGCAACCACCACTTTCAGACAGAGAATTAATTGACCTGTTCGTGGGCACCTTGCAGGGTCCATACTTGGAAAGAATGAGTAGCATTGGAATGACCAGCTTCTCTGACTTGATGATAGTTGGAGTACGCATTGAGAGCCTGCTCAAAAGTGGAAAGATCCGGGACTTTTCGAATATCCCAGCTGGTGAAGGTGAGTCTGTTGTTAGCTCCCAAGAAGAAGAATGGGATGACGTCAGTGCAGTCATGGCAAATATTGAATATTCTAGACCAACATCTTCTCAGAGATCATCTATTCCCGTGTCTGGTTACTCTTACGGGCATTCGGCAATGCTTAGAGCACCATGTCAGAAACCCTGGGCTCCTCCTCGTCCGAATCTGCAATCTCATGGTCGAAGACCTCAGAATCAACTTCAGAGCCAGCCTAGGCCTCATAACAATCTGGAAAGAAGGATTGCTCCTCTTCATCTAGTCCCCATGGCATACAGTGAACTCTTGCCGCATCTAGTTCAGAGCTCTTTGGTGGTTCCTAAGCCTCTCAAGCCGTTACCAGAGCCGTACCCTCCAGAGTACAATCCTCATGAGCAGTGCGGGTATCATGGTGGATCAATGGGGCATTCAACTGAAGATTGCAAAGCTTTTCAAGCCAAAGTACAACAATTGATCGACAAGAGCTACATCTCCTTTCCAGAAGGAAGCTTGGTTGTGCACGTCAACCTCTCACCTGATTGAGTTCCAAGACTTCGAAGGAGCATCTCTTGATTTCAGTGGCTCAGACAACAGTATTGTCATCAGAATTGGTGATCATTGTATCCTTTTATCATCTGCATTGTAGTTTCTTTCCTGTTAGCAGCTACTTGTCTTTTAAGCATCGTTATTTTAAATGGTAATGTTAATGTAGTGATCTTGCACTTTTGAATCAATTATGTCGCATTCGCTCATTTTTTCTTTCCTTGCATCAAAAATGAAAAATATAAAAAAAATTTGCATCCATATACCTCCCATCTATGTCACTGTTGTTTAGCAGGTTTGAGGGAGGATGATGACAACTGAATACCCATAATTGTTCAAGGTATGCTTTCAGGGTAGAACCTGTTGACGATGTACAGGCATTGCTTCAATTCCCAAACACCGGAGATATAAGGGAGATAGACCCTCGTCAACCCCTTTGAGCCTTGAAGTAGGAGTTTCTTTTCTAAACAGAAAAAACCCTCACATTCAACCCGGGGCAGGGTAGTCATCAGTTAATTTGATCGAGCGTTCAAATTTCCAAAGGAGTGTGCATCCGAGGATCCATTACCTTTTCTTCAGTACACCTCAAGAGGTCAAGGGACGAGAAACCACAATGGTTATCCCTCACCAACAAAGGAATGAGGCAGTCATTACCCTTTCAAGCAAGTCATGACAAGCCAGTGTCACACGATTTGTTCAACAAAAATCAAAGAAAAAAAAAATAAATAATAAAGCCCGCTAAGTCGAAAAAATGTGTGAAAACATACGACTTAGGCAAAAGTTAGGGCATCCCGCTGGACTTCAAAATCAAAAAAATTTTCAAAAAAAATCAGTCCAGGCAAAAGTTAGGGAATAAAAAATCTGAAGAAAAATATATTCCATAAGAACAAAGTCGTGTGACCAGACACAAAGTCAGAAGGGGTGACTGTTACTCCAAGAAACCTCATTGGTGCGTAAACCATCAGCGTCATTGGTTCCTCAATCATTACAAAACCCTTGCGAGAAGCGAGCGCTTAAGTCGAATTAGCTGAACATAGGACCGGAGAACATCAAGGAGAATGGGTGGGCACAGATAAACTTTGAGCTATAAATCTTTCTTCCTAAAACCGTGAACCAGACCACGTCATAACCCTTGAAAGTCCTAATTGAATCCGGTTCAATTCTGAAAGCATACTACGACAAGGTTGCGTAAGCTGACTCCTAAAGGTTTGCTAACTCAGCACTACGTTTGGACTAATCATCCATTCGTCACACACTGTCACAGCATCAAAATAAATAAATTTTCAAAAACTTGCATGTGTACTGCATTAAAATTACCATTTGTGAATGAACAGTTTTAATTGCAAGTCATTTTGTGACACCAGGGAAGTTCCTACAAAGAGCAATCGCGAAGGAACTTGATCATTCAACAATGATGACCAGAATCAAGAGCATCTTGTCAGCCTATGAATCAGGGGCATGTTATCCAGTGGTTTTGTTGACCAAGGAATCTGTTAGGGTAAAGAGAGTTCCCAAGCATCAGTTGATCGAGGAACGTCATTCAAAGTCAGTTGATCAGAGCTAAGTCTGCCAAACAGGGGTAGGACACCCGAAGTTTCCGTTGACTAAGGGTCAATTCTTCCAATGCTCAGTCAGAATGAGTCAATTCGCTTCCACGCTCATGCCGGGGCAGGACACTTCCAGAGATCACTAAGTGCAACTCTCTTCGAGAGGACATCCAAGTTTTCTATTCCAGAAATCGGATAATCAGCAACAGTCTGTTCGGAGACTCACCCAACAGGGGCAAATTTTAGCTACACAGAGCAATTTGTATCAGTGATCTCCAATTTCAAGACGAGTGTCGGGAAATCATGCTATCCACCCTCGCCTTTGTCACCCTTCTCAACCAGAAGCCTTGTCACTAAGACCTTTCTTCCCACCTCGGGAGTTTTTCTGGCCTTTCATAATCATTGCATAAAACATTTGCATACGTTATTCATGACGCATATAGAGCATATGCATCATAATTGCATTGGTCGTAACCCCCCAACATCAATCTCACACCCACCCCGTAACCCCAGCTTACAAATCAACCCAAAGTCCAGTTCTCGTCTGGTAAAACTTTTCAAAGCCCAGTTCTCGTCTGGCAAACCCTTTTAAAGTCTAGTCCTCGTCCGGCAGACAAACCCAAAGTCCAGTTCTCGTCTGGCCAACCCATTTCAAATACCAGTTCTCGTCTGGTAGGCGAATCTTTTAACCAGTTCCCGTCTGGTCACCTTTTCATTTAACTTGTTGAACGCCAGTTCTCGTCTGGTAGTCATTCTTTTTCAGAGTCAATTCTCGTTTGACAATGAACCCCAAGTAGTCAGTTCTCGTCTGACGACTTATTCTTTGCCCATCAGTTCTCGTCTTTTGGCCTACCTTCAATAAACCAGTTCTCGTCTGGTAATTCACCTTCAAAAGTCCAATTGCTTGGCAACCAAAAAAAAAATATATATCTATCAACCTGGCCCTAGCGCCCAACCATCCTTGTTTCATATCTTTGGTTATGAGCATATGTCTGCATCTTGCATCATTTGCATTGCATCTTCATACCGCATGGTTTCTGTTTTAGCTCTGATGTGGGGCAAGAATCGTTTCAAGACGTAATCTGGGGCAGTTATCTCAAGACTTGTTGAATTTCTGCAAGAGTTTGAAGACACCGGGGCAATTCTGGATGCCAAGTCTTCTGTAAAATCCTCTGAAGACGATCTTTTTATGGATGATGCAGTATGGTATAATTGAGGAGTTAAGGGAATGTTAGTTCACTCAGGATGATCAGTAATGCTTTTGTTGAGCTCAGAAGTTTGAAGCACTGTGTTAATTCTCAGGGAATGTCTGGTATTTATTTTACTAGCAGGGCATTGGAAGTTTATTTCTTCCCCGAGCATAAAGATCTTCTTTCAGCCGACAAGATTCCCTCATGAGGAGTTGGTTATTCGCATTCAGTCAAAGCCAATTTTCATTGGCATATCTTCCCAGCACAGTTGTCATGCTATACTTGGGGCATGTTTTGATTCTCCAGCAAAGTCTCTCCTCCGCAGAGCATTGCCAAATCTTTTTCTCAACCATGAAGGTTGACATCCCCAGCTGAGTTGGGACAGACGATATCCCCAACAGAACTTCAAGGCTAATTGAATCATTCCTGTCCCCAAGCGGATTTATCTTCCCACAGTGAAGATTTCCAAACAGGCAGCTGAAGGCATTGCTTCCCCACAAAGTTAGAATTATCAGAATTCCCTCCTCAGCAGGATTGTGTGATCAAGCATCTTCCCTAGCCAAGTCTAAAGATGATCTTTCCCCATAGAGTCATCAGGATTCTCATTTCCAAGGGATTTCCTCAGCAGAGCAATAAGAAATTCTCCCCAGTGGAGTCAGAGCAGGATGATCAGATCCTCAGCAGAGGTTCAAAGCAGTTAGACGAAGTATACCTCATGCAGAGTCGTCTTTCCTCCAGTGAAAACCTCTCCAACAAGCATCAGGTTGCCAACACTTTGTTCCCATCAGAGTTAAAAGCTTTCAACCCGTCAGCGGTATACAGAATGCTTCCCAATGGCGCCCGTCCGTGTCATATCCCCAGCAGAAAGCCAAAGCGTCCCCTTTGCACTCACAGATACTCATATATATATACAATTCCTTGACACCCGTCCGTGTCGCTTTCCCCAGCACAGTAATCTAAATACTTTGTATACCAGATACTTGTTCATACTACACTCTTCTTCTTTTGATACTCGTCCGTGTCCCTCTCCCCAGCAGTTAAACACTCATCTATACACCACTCACTCTTATACAGATACTCGTCCGTATTTTATATACATCATTTATATCCCCACAGATTCGACAGTAGTCCTTGTTCTTTGTTAACCAGTTGGTACTCATCCGTACCATCATCTCAGAACATTGCGTCTAGTGTTTGTTTCTACATGATACTCGTCCGTATCATAATCTTAGAGATGCTCGTCCGCATCTTTAATCCATACACGTGTCAAACACTCTTGTCTTCTTGAATATAGACACTCGTATGTGTCTACTATTCCCCAGAAGAGTCCCCTCAGAATCAACACTCGTCTGTGTTCCCTGTTAACCAGTTGATACTCGTCCGTATCATCATCTCCGAACACGTGTCAGTTTGTTTCTACCCGATACTCGTCCGTATCGTAGTTTTAGGGATGCTTGTCCGCATTTTTAATCTATACACTAACGTCGAAACACTTATACCTTTTGTTTCTTGGATATAAACACCCGTCCGTGTTTACTATTCCCCAGTAGGTCACCAACAAAGCAAATTTTCTTTTTATCTGACACTCGTCCTGTGTCATGATAACCCTGAGAGCAGCCGTACCCTGCTAGGTGGTCGTCCTCCACCTCTTGATGGTCGTCCTCCATCATGCTCATCCGATGGCCGTCCCCATCGTTGATATTTTAGCAGCCGTCCCCTGCTAGGTGGTCGTCCTCCACCTCTTGATGATCGTCCTTCATCATTTTATCCAATGGACGTCCCCATCGTTGATATTTTAGCAGTCGTCCCCTGCTAGGTGGTCGTCCTCCACCTCTTGATGATCGTCCTTCATCATTTTATCCAATGGACGTCCCCATCGTTGATATTTTAGCAGCCGTCCCCTGCTAGGTGGTCGTCCTCCACCTCTTGATGATCGTCCTTCATCATTTTATCCAATGGACGTCCCCATTGTTGATTTTGGTTATCTGGCATTCGTCCTATGTCATGATAAACCTCGAGAGCAGCCGTCCCCTGCTAGGTGATCGTCCTTCACCTTTGATGACCGTACCTCATCATCTGTTTATTTCATTTATTCTTTAACCCGATGGCCGTCCCCGTCGTGGTCCCTTTCTTTTTAACCCGATGGCCGTCCCCGTCGTGGTCCCTTTTCTTTTTAGCCCGATGGCCGTCCCCATCGTTGGTTTCTTTACTTTATGAATTTTGATGGCCGTCCCCATCATTTTTCATTAATCCCCAGAGAATCTTACAGCTTTACTTGATGGCCGTCCCCATCATAAACTCTTTTATCCCCAGCATGTCGGCCGTCCCCGTCATTGCTTTATTTTCCGCACTCTTCCAGCATGTCGGCCGTCCCCGTCATTGCTCTTTACCCAGCAGTCGTCCTCTGCTCGACGGTCGTCCGCCGTCGCCCACACTTTACAATATACTTTATTTTATTTTCCTTTTCTTCTTCATTCCGTGAGTGCAAATTTCGGGGTCCTTTTGGTATTCAATCACTGTTTATCTTGAACGTCTAATAGCCGTTGCTCTCATCCTTTTCAGATTAACAGTTGCTTGAATAGGGGCAGCTGTAGACACCTTAAATTTGCCCTCTGGTTTTCTAGCTTCTCGTTTGCACATCATACGCATTTTGCACATCATTTGCATGAGCTCCTAAGGCATGGGATCATGGTCATCCAGGGATTAAGGTTTCACACCTCATTTGTAGGTTATCAGAAGAATTCAAGGTCTTAGCTATGCCGCTTCATTGATATCATTCTCTTAGTGCTCCTGTCACTAAATTAGGGTTTATTTCCCTGATTTAGCAGTAGTCAAGGATTTCACGTCTGAAAGGACTATTTGCTATGCATCTGGGCCGTCATCAGTTCGGTGATTGATTTCTCAAACAGTGCATGTTCATGGGCAGGTTGTGTGGTGGAATTCATCAGATTATTAGTTTGGGATTCATAAGAAGTTTTGGTCCAAATCGTCTGTTTATCTGCTCATCATGTTCAGTCGTGATTTTATTTTCCCAAGAAAACGATTCAGACAAATTTGAAGAGATTCATGGGATGATTAATTTAGATGGTGTTGTGTCAGTGGCGATTTGTTCAGGAGATTTATTGGAGTTGTTGAAGGAATCAACAGAGGATTTATTCAAGCTTCATTTCGAATTTTATTTGGTGACCCCTTCTCATATCCAATTTCATCCGTAAAATCCATTTCAGACCATTTTCCGATTTTTGAGTCATGCATTTTTCTAGTTTTTTTTATTTCTTTCTAGAACAAATTTTTATCTTAGTTTTTTTTATTTATTTAGTTTGATCTTAGTTTTAATTTATTTTTTTTTATTTTTTTATTTTTTTATTTTTTTTTATTTTTTTTTATTAATTAGTAATTGGGATTGACAAATTTTAATTCAATTTTACTTAGAATTAGTCTCCTTTTAAATTAATTTTACTTAAGTTCGAGATTAATTTAGTTTTTAGGTTGTAAATCATTTATATTCTTATTTTGTTAGTTTATAATTTAATTTGTAATCTAATCCATTTTTATTTTATTTAAGTGCTGTTCTTTTTTATAGAAAGATAGTTTAGATTTATTTAAAATTCAATTAGGTTCAGTTTTCAGTCAAAATTTGAATGTTGTTTGATTTTATTAATTTAGTTATATTTAATTTAGCTTTAATCTTATATTTCAGTTTTATTTAAAAAAATTTACTTTAACTTTTAATATCTATCTTAATTCTTTATTCCTTTAGATTAGTTCATTTGCAACTATAGTCCAAACTTTTCTAGTCACAATTTTTGTCATCTCACTGTACCAATCTGCACCAAAAGTGAAAGGAGACAGGTCAATAGAACAAAAAGTATAGACCCTGCGGCTTTAGGGGGGCTGATTGACCTTTCCTTTATCAACCATCATGGCCTGTCAACCGAAAAATGAGAGAAACTCATTAACAAAGGGCTCACAACACCTTCATCAATTTTTCAGCCAACATTTTCATCTCACAAAATAACACACAAAAAACATCAGCTTCAGCAACACATTGCCTCATCACACCACCCTTCCTGCAAACCAAACAGACAGAAAAAACCTTTGAGAACCATCAACAAAGCAACACAGGATAAGAAAAAACAGATCAGGAAACAAGCGAAACGGACAAGAAAGTTCCTGTCTGGTTCCTCGAAACTGACCTTCATCCCTCATCAATCCTAGCAGCCAAAAATCCAAACGAAAAAGCAGCAGCAACAACAAACCATCCTCACTTCACGCCACCTTTGTTTCTGGACATCAAAAACACAACACACAAACATCAATAACACACTTTCGGACCACCCTCACCTCTACGACCCTCTTCCGCTCTTTGCAGAAAGACCAACACAAACACGCCCCTGCATTTTTTTTAGCCAACGCATCAACACAACAACCACCAAATCCTTCGGCCTTTCCCTTCACCGCACTTCCACAACATCAACATCTCCAACAGACCTTTTCATCACTCCACTTTCAACCTCCATCACCCCTGTTTCGTCTCACCACCGCAAACACCTTCCTCACCAACCCGCGTCCTTCAACACAACCATGGCCTTTTTCTTTTCACCAACAACAAAAACAAACAGAAAAAAGAAATAGAAGAAGAAAGAGGTCGCGAGATCGAAAGGAGATTGAAGCTCAGAGTATAAGACTCGCCGCGAGGAGGTTGTGTGTGGCTGACGTTCGTTTTTGTTGCGAGACCGGAGAGGAGGGAGTCGCGTCCTGGACGGAGGCGCATAGAGGATTTCACCGGAGACTTCGCTGGTGTCGATCTGAGCGCGGAGAAGAGGGTAGTAAGTGATAGAGAGACGGCGAAGAGTGCGGCGGTTTTGAGGGTGGTATTGCAAGATCGGAGATGTTGTTTCGCGCCGATCCCGTTCAGAGTTGAAGAAGAGTGTCGGCGGCGTTTGTTCGCGCGAAGGTGAGATTTGTTGAGAACAAGAGAGAATAACCAAAATCCGGTGAAGTTTTCATGAAGAGGAGGATGTTGGCGCTGGGGTTTTGCTTTACCGCGACCTGAGACGGAGAGGGTCGGTGGCGTCAAGGTAGCGGCTTCGCTTGGAGGCTGTTTCCGTTTGTTTCTGAACTTTTGTTTTTTTTCTCAGGAGGAAGAAGAGTAAATTGGGCTGATTCCTTCTAACCCTTATTTTATAATTTATTTCTTTTTAGTATTATTTTATTTTAAATTTTATTTGATTTATTGGGCTCTATTATTGTTGCAGCCCATCTGATCTTGCCATCAGCACCTCACAGCAAGCGCTATCTCCCTCCTTTCTATTGTTTTTTTTAATTTATTTTGTTTAACAATTTGTCTAGATTAACTTGTATTTAATTTTGATTTATAAGAGGTTGATTTGGAATTTTACCATAATTCTAGTTAATTTTGAAAGTCAATTTCAATTAGTTTCTCTTTATAGTTTTGTTTATTAATTAACTTTAGTAACATTGTATGAAGAATTAGATTTAGGTTTAAATTAAGTTATTATCTTAATTTTTATTTTTTCTAACTTTGCTTTAATTTCGATTAGTGTAATTAAAGAGAATCGTAACTAACTTTGGTTTTAGTTTGCGTTTGACGTTTTGTAGGTTCATTTCCCGATCTTGATGATGGTGTAGTAGGATAATGACCCTGTGATTAATTTGTTAGTTATTTGTTGACTTATTTGTGCGATTGTTGATGCAAGTTGTGACATTGATAATGACTTGGCATGAGGGTTCTGGTTGATTGGTAATTTTGGGGTATGCCTCTAGTTTGGTACCTCAAACAAGTATTCGTGAGTTTTACGAGCCTGTTAAAGAGGCAACGGACCTTCTCCGTTAGGTATCATTGATGGCCCGATTTTAATTATTGCGTGTTGCTGCATCTGGAAGTCCTACTGGTGTAGGCTCTGTTTGTGCATTGTCCGACTTTTTTCATATCGCATTCTCATCTCCTTATCTTATTCATTACTCATCTTATCTCCATTTCGCATTCTCATTTCTTATGCATCTTATTTCTTATTCATCTTCCTCCATCCTCATCTTTTATTCTTGTATTGCTGGAGGTGTGCCTAGGCCACCATGGTGCTTCTCTTTTCTCTTCTTATTTCTTCTCCTTCTTTAGGATAGTGAGCCTCACAAACCTTAGGACCATCCGAGCATGTGAATATTAGGATTAGACTTTTTCCACTTAGATTTTACCTTTGTGTCTCTTGAGTCTTCTCTTCTCACCTCATAATCAGGGACTAGACCCTAAAGGATTTAAGGCTTTGTGATTAAGCTTATGCCTGCATCCTTCTTTTAGGATGGAGTGTATAACTCTAATCCTAAGTGTTGAATCCTTAATGTGTTTAGATCTCTTAATCAATCCACATAATAATCATCAAGACATTACACTTGTAACTTGGGCCTTGCGTTAGGGTTCTAATTCTTCCTTAAGTGGTTAAGAAGGACTAACCCTAGTGTTAATGGACAAGTCCCCCTCAAGTTGTCTTACAAATCATAAAACTCACTTCATCATCATACCATTAAATAAAATTCACTTAATCAAAGGCTTGTTTTGTCATAAGTTTAATCCCTAATCATGGATTAAGTTGAGGAGCTTTCCTCAGCTTAAACATTCTCATCTATTATCCTTCTATTAGGATGGTGTAATGAGTCTGTTTAATCCTTGATCATGGCTTAACCTCATTACTCAACACTAAACAAAAACACCAAAAACATCTAAATAATCACAAGTAGGTTAATGATCTTAACCCTACATCAAAGGTGATTAAGTGTGAGAATCTGACTTCACACTTAAGGTATTCTCATTACCCCTAATCAGAGGGAAGATGTGATGAGTTTACTAAATCCATTGGTTTAGGCTTAAGCTCATTATCTTACGACAAACTTCCAAAAGCAATAAAAGACTGAAAACACAAAAACAAACAATAATCGTCTCCTTCGGGATTCTTTTCTCATCATCTTCACTCACAAACGAGAGCTCGCTTCTTCCGTCTAATGCAAGACAGTTTGCACCTGAGCCAGACAGGTCATACACTTGAGCATTGACAAGCAAGCAGTTCACAAGTCAATTCATCTTTCAGTCTCTTTGGGTCGAACTACGGTGTTCTGACTTCCTCATTGCACGAGAGGATACGTAGGCATAACTTAACAGTTATCGAACAAAAGTCTCTGTATATTCCCCCTCTTTCTAGCTTTATTCTTTAGCCTCATGATCTTGAGCATTTCACTCTGTTCTTACACTGACACTTTCATACTTCACATCACTTATACACTTTACACTGACACCTGTACATCTTCTCCAGCTATATTATGCACAAATTGCACTGACACTACCCCTTTAAAACACAAATCTTTTAAGCGTGGATCCCGTCGAGTACGACGGACAATCTGGGTGCTAATACCTTCCCAGGTTGTAACCAACCCCCTTTCTCAGTCTCTCTGGTTCGCAACCGTCTTATCCGTATCTTTCTAGGTCTATGCAGCATTACCTTTCCTCCGGGATAAAAATGCCTAGCTGGCGACTCTATTCATCTCCAGTGAGTTCACGGCTGTGTGTTCTCATTGTCCCTCTCGCCGACCGTTCGCGTCTGTACCTTTATTTGGGCCAGTCCCATTTATCGGGAGCGACAGCTTGGCGACTCTGCTGGGGAACCTTTATATTGCAACCAGAGCTTCTGGTTCTTTTTGTGGGTTCCTCCTAGCGCTTGATTGATTTGTGTTTATTGGGGTGTTATGCGCTATCTGTGTTTGTATATTTATTTTGCTTACTGCTTTATGTACAGTTGTTTTATTGCTTTTTATTGCTTTATATACATCATACTGTCATACTGTGCTGGCTGGATCTGTCTTTGTTGCCTTGGTGGGTGGGTGATTCATTGAGAGTTAAGGTCCTATACCTGGGACCTGAGTGACACCTAGGCTAGAGTGAATCATATTCTTTCCCATTCCATCTCGGTCTGGTGCGGGAATATGAAACACGGTTCAGATATGGGTTTCTTCTTGAGAACTCTGTGTTGCAGATTTCCTGCAATGCTAGGGCTATCTGGGAAGCCTGCTAAGTCTGGATGACCTTTAGTATTGACCTTCAGAAACTGAGGTGAATTAGAGGAGGAACTTTTATGGTTATTGTAAACACTGTACCTCCGGGTTGGAAGTGTTTACACTTCCCATAACTGATCCAAGTCTGAGGATCTTTGTTTTAGAACACTACCTGTGAGGGGGTTGGGCTGTTTACAGGTTTGCAGGAACCCATGACCTCAACATACCCTCATTACCAGTGTAGTCATATGTTTGATCCAGTCACGATGATCCTGAAGATATTGACCTCTGGTTTTCAGTTACTATTTCGGGTTACTATACAGAGATCTTGTGGTTACAGACACTTGATTCTTGGCAGTATCCCAAATTCCAGGCAGTTTCTAGCTGTGATCCCATGTCTTTGCATCTTTTGCATCATCATATTGCATTTCGCATTTGCATCAGCATTGCATTTCCCTCTTCCAGAGAGCTCATCCTTCCTCTTTTGTCCATGACCAGCCAGCTGATTTCCCGGTACTCAGTTTGAACAAGTGGTAACAGTTAGAAGACGACAGAGTGTGTGCAGCTAGACTGAACAGTGTCAAGAGGTAAAGGGTCAGATTGGAAGCCGTCAGTAGCTATGTCAGAGAACAACCGTCAGAATGTTGAGTTTCCACCTGGTTTCACTTCAATGACCAATCCTCTGTATGGTCTTTCTCCTGATGAGGATATTCCACAAGTGAACAATCTTGCTCAAGCTCAACCTGTACAGACCCCGATCGTGAATCAGGATGTACCTGAACCATCTGCTGTCCGAGGTGGACCTTCATCTTCTTCTGATACTACAAATTATCAGAGTTTTGCCTTCCCTATGCCAGACTTCCAAGGGGCAATCCCTCTTGTGAAAACCAAGGATCCTCAAGTTATTGATCCTGCTGAAAGATTTCGTGTGTTGGACGAGCGGCTCAAAGCCTTAGCGGATCCTGATGCCTTCGGTTTTGATGCTCTAACCATGTGTTTGGTGCCTGGCCTTGTCATTCCTCCAGATTTCAAGACTCCGAAGTTCGAGAAGTACACTGGTGTCAGTTTCCCGAAACGTCATTTGGTGATGTTCTGTAGAAAAATGACTTCTCATGCCCGCAATGATAAGTTGATGATTCACTGTTTTCAGGACAGTTTAAGTGGGGCATCTTTAAGTTGGTACATGGATCTGGAAAGCAGTCGTATCCGATCTTGGAATGATTTATCCAGAGCTTTCGTAAAGCAATACCAGTACAATATGGACGCGGCGCCCAATCGCACGCACTTGCAGAGCCTATCCCAGAGGAGTGGCGAATCTTTCAGAGAATATGCACAGCGGTGGAGAGAATTGGCAGCCCAAGTGCAACCACCACTTTCAGACAGAGAATTAATTGACCTGTTCGTGGGCACCTTGCAGGGTCCATACTTGGAAAGAATGAGTAGCATTGGAATGACCAGCTTCTCTGACTTGATGATAGTTGGAGTACGCATTGAGAGCCTGCTCAAAAGTGGAAAGATCCGGGACTTTTCGAATATCCCAGCTGGTGAAGGTGAGTCTGTTGTTAGCTCCCAAGAAGAAGAATGGGATGACGTCAGTGCAGTCATGGCAAATATTGAATATTCTAGACCAACATCTTCTCAGAGATCATCTATTCCCGTGTCTGGTTACTCTTACGGGCATTCGGCAATGCTTAGAGCACCATGTCAGAAACCCTGGGCTCCTCCTCGTCCGAATCTGCAATCTCATGGTCGAAGACCTCAGAATCAACTTCAGAGCCAGCCTAGGCCTCATAACAATCTGGAAAGAAGGATTGCTCCTCTTCATCTAGTCCCCATGGCATACAGTGAACTCTTGCCGCATCTAGTTCAGAGCTCTTTGGTGGTTCCTAAGCCTCTCAAGCCGTTACCAGAGCCGTACCCTCCAGAGTACAATCCTCATGAGCAGTGCGGGTATCATGGTGGATCAATGGGGCATTCAACTGAAGATTGCAAAGCTTTTCAAGCCAAAGTACAACAATTGATCGACAAGAGCTACATCTCCTTTCCAGAAGGAAGCTTGGTTGTGCACGTCAACCTCTCACCTGATTGAGTTCCAAGACTTCGAAGGAGCATCTCTTGATTTCAGTGGCTCAGACAACAGTATTGTCATCAGAATTGGTGATCATTGTATCCTTTTATCATCTGCATTGTAGTTTCTTTCCTGTTAGCAGCTACTTGTCTTTTAAGCATCGTTATTTTAAATGGTAATGTTAATGTAGTGATCTTGCACTTTTGAATCAATTATGTCGCATTCGCTCATTTTTTCTTTCCTTGCATCAAAAACGAAAAATATAAAAAAAATTTGCATCCATATACCTCCCATCTATGTCACTGTTGTTTAGCAGGTTTGAGGGAGGATGATGACAACTGAATACCCATAATTGTTCAAGGTATGCTTTCAGGGTAGAACCTGTTGACGATGTACAGGCATTGCTTCAATTCCCAAACACCGGAGATATAAGGGAGATAGACCCTCGTCAACCCCTTTGAGCCTTGAAGTAGGAGTTTCTTTTCTAAACAGAAAAAACCCTCACATTCAACCCGGGGCAGGGTAGTCATCAGTTAATTTGATCGAGCGTTCAAATTTCCAAAGGAGTGTGCATCCGAGGATCCATTACCTTTTCTTCAGTACACCTCAAGAGGTCAAGGGACGAGAAACCACAATGGTTATCCCTCACCAACAAAGGAATGAGGCAGTCATTACCCTTTCAAGCAAGTCATGACAAGCCAGTGTCACACGATTTGTTCAACAAAAATCAAAGAAAAAAAAAATAAATAATAAAGCCCGCTAAGTCGAAAAAATGTGTGAAAACATACGACTTAGGCAAAAGTTAGGGCATCCCGCTGGACTTCAAAATCAAAAAAAATTTCAAAAAAAATCAGTCCAGGCAAAAGTTAGGGAATAAAAAATCTGAAGAAAAATATATTCCATAAGAACAAAGTCGTGTGACCAGACACAAAGTCAGAAGGGGTGACTGTTACTCCAAGAAACCTCATTGGTGCGTAAACCATCAGCGTCATTGGTTCCTCAATCATTACAAAACCCTTGCGAGAAGCGAGCGCTTAAGTCGAATTAGCTGAACATAGGACCGGAGAACATCAAGGAGAATGGGTGGGCACAGATAAACTTTGAGCTATAAATCTTTCTTCCTAAAACCGTGAACCAGACCACGTCATAACCCTTGAAAGTCCTAATTGAATCCGGTTCAATTCTGAAAGCATACTACGACAAGGTTGCGTAAGCTGACTCCTAAAGGTTTGCTAACTCAGCACTACGTTTGGACTAATCATCCATTCGTCACACACTGTCACAGCATCAAAATAAATAAATTTTCAAAAACTTGCATGTGTACTGCATTAAAATTACCATTTGTGAATGAACAGTTTTAATTGCAAGTCATTTTGTGACACCAGGGAAGTTCCTACAAAGAGCAATCGCGAAGGAACTTGATCATTCAACAATGATGACCAGAATCAAGAGCATCTTGTCAGCCTATGAATCAGGGGCATGTTATCCAGTGGTTTTGTTGACCAAGGAATCTGTTAGGGTAAAGAGAGTTCCCAAGCATCAGTTGATCGAGGAACGTCATTCAAAGTCAGTTGATCAGAGCTAAGTCTGCCAAACAGGGGTAGGACACCCGAAGTTTCCGTTGACTAAGGGTCAATTCTTCCAATGCTCAGTCAGAATGAGTCAATTCGCTTCCACGCTCATGCCGGGGCAGGACACTTCCAGAGATCACTAAGTGCAACTCTCTTCGAGAGGACATCCAAGTTTTCTATTCCAGAAATCGGATAATCAGCAACAGTCTGTTCGGAGACTCACCCAACAGGGGCAAATTTTAGCTACACAGAGCAATTTGTATCAGTGATCTCCAATTTCAAGACGAGTGTCGGGAAATCATGCTATCCACCCTCGCCTTTGTCACCCTTCTCAACCAGAAGCCTTGTCACTAAGACCTTTCTTCCCACCTCGGGAGTTTTTCTGGCCTTTCATAATCATTGCATAAAACATTTGCATACGTTATTCATGACGCATATAGAGCATATGCATCATAATTGCATTGGTCGTAACCCCCCAACATCAATCTCACACCCAGGGCCCCGTAACCCCAGCTTACAAATCAACCCAAAGTCCAGTTCTCGTCTGGTAAAACTTTTCAAAGCCCAGTTCTCGTCTGGCAAACCCTTTTAAAGTCTAGTCCTCGTCCGGCAGACAAACCCAAAGTCCAGTTCTCGTCTGGCCAACCCATTTCAAATACCAGTTCTCGTCTGGTAGGCGAATCTTTTAACCAGTTCCCGTCTGGTCACCTTTTCATTTAACTTGTTGAACGCCAGTTCTCGTCTGGTAGTCATTCTTTTTCAGAGTCAATTCTCGTTTGACAATGAACCCCAAGTAGTCAGTTCTCGTCTGACGACTTATTCTTTGCCCATCAGTTCTCGTCTTTTGGCCTACCTTCAATAAACCAGTTCTCGTCTGGTAATTCACCTTCAAAAGTCCAATTGCTTGGCAACCAAAAAAAAATATATATCTATCAACCTGGCCCTAGCGCCCAACCATCCTTGTTTCATATCTTTGGTTATGAGCATATGTCTGCATCTTGCATCATTTGCATTGCATCTTCATACCGCATGGTTTCTGTTTTAGCTCTGATGTGGGGCAAGAATCGTTTCAAGACGTAATCTGGGGCAGTTATCTCAAGACTTGTTGAATTTCTGCAAGAGTTTGAAGACACCGGGGCAATTCTGGATGCCAAGTCTTCTGTAAAATCCTCTGAAGACGATCTTTTTATGGATGATGCAGTATGGTATAATTGAGGAGTTAAGGGAATGTTAGTTCACTCAGGATGATCAGTAATGCTTTTGTTGAGCTCAGAAGTTTGAAGCACTGTGTTAATTCTCAGGGAATGTCTGGTATTTATTTTACTAGCAGGGCATTGGAAGTTTATTTCTTCCCCGAGCATAAAGATCTTCTTTCAGCCGACAAGATTCCCTCATGAGGAGTTGGTTATTCGCATTCAGTCAAAGCCAATTTTCATTGGCATATCTTCCCAGCACAGTTGTCATGCTATACTTGGGGCATGTTTTGATTCTCCAGCAAAGTCTCTCCTCCGCAGAGCATTGCCAAATCTTTTTCTCAACCATGAAGGTTGACATCCCCAGCTGAGTTGGGACAGACGATATCCCCAACAGAACTTCAAGGCTAATTGAATCATTCCTGTCCCCAAGCGGATTTATCTTCCCACAGTGAAGATTTCCAAACAGGCAGCTGAAGGCATTGCTTCCCCACAAAGTTAGAATTATCAGAATTCCCTCCTCAGCAGGATTGTGTGATCAAGCATCTTCCCTAGCCAAGTCTAAAGATGATCTTTCCCCATAGAGTCATCAGGATTCTCATTTCCAAGGGATTTCCTCAGCAGAGCAATAAGAAATTCTCCCCAGTGGAGTCAGAGCAGGATGATCAGATCCTCAGCAGAGGTTCAAAGCAGTTAGACGAAGTATACCTCATGCAGAGTCGTCTTTCCTCCAGTGAAAACCTCTCCAACAAGCATCAGGTTGCCAACACTTTGTTCCCATCAGAGTTAAAAGCTTTCAACCCGTCAGCGGTATACAGAATGCTTCCCAATGGCGCCCGTCCGTGTCATATCCCCAGCAGAAAGCCAAAGCGTCCCCTTTGCACTCACAGATACTCATATATATATACAATTCCTTGACACCCGTCCGTGTCGCTTTCCCCAGCACAGTAATCTAAATACTTTGTATACCAGATACTTGTTCATACTACACTCTTCTTCTTTTGATACTCGTCCGTGTCCCTCTCCCCAGCAGTTAAACACTCATCTATACACCACTCACTCTTATACAGATACTCGTCCGTATTTTATATACATCATTTATATCCCCACAGATTCGACAGTAGTCCTTGTTCTTTGTTAACCAGTTGGTACTCATCCGTACCATCATCTCAGAACATTGCGTCTAGTGTTTGTTTCTACATGATACTCGTCCGTATCATAATCTTAGAGATGCTCGTCCGCATCTTTAATCCATACACGTGTCAAACACTCTTGTCTTCTTGAATATAGACACTCGTATGTGTCTACTATTCCCCAGAAGAGTCCCCTCAGAATCAACACTCGTCTGTGTTCCCTGTTAACCAGTTGATACTCGTCCGTATCATCATCTCCGAACACGTGTCAGTTTGTTTCTACCCGATACTCGTCCGTATCGTAGTTTTAGGGATGCTTGTCCGCATTTTTAATCTATACACTAACGTCGAAACACTTATACCTTTTGTTTCTTGGATATAAACACCCGTCCGTGTTTACTATTCCCCAGTAGGTCACCAACAAAGCAAATTTTCTTTTTATCTGACACTCGTCCTGTGTCATGATAACCCTGAGAGCAGCCGTACCCTGCTAGGTGGTCGTCCTCCACCTCTTGATGGTCGTCCTCCATCATGCTCATCCGATGGCCGTCCCCATCGTTGATATTTTAGCAGCCGTCCCCTGCTAGGTGGTCGTCCTCCACCTCTTGATGATCGTCCTTCATCATTTTATCCAATGGACGTCCCCATCGTTGATATTTTAGCAGTCGTCCCCTGCTAGGTGGTCGTCCTCCACCTCTTGATGATCGTCCTTCATCATTTTATCCAATGGACGTCCCCATCGTTGATATTTTAGCAGCCGTCCCCTGCTAGGTGGTCGTCCTCCACCTCTTGATGATCGTCCTTCATCATTTTATCCAATGGACGTCCCCATTGTTGATTTTGGTTATCTGGCATTCGTCCTATGTCATGATAAACCTCGAGAGCAGCCGTCCCCTGCTAGGTGATCGTCCTTCACCTTTGATGACCGTACCTCATCATCTGTTTATTTCATTTATTCTTTAACCTGATGGCCGTCCCCGTCGTGGTCCCTTTCTTTTTAACCCGATGGCCGTCCCCGTCGTGGTCCCTTTTCTTTTTAGCCCGATGGCCGTCCCCATCGTTGGTTTCTTTACTTTATGAATTTTGATGGCCGTCCCCATCATTTTTCATTAATCCCCAGAGAATCTTACAGCTTTACTTGATGGCCGTCCCCATCATAAACTCTTTTATCCCCAGCATGTCGGCCGTCCCCGTCATTGCTTTATTTTCCGCACTCTTCCAGCATGTCGGCCGTCCCCGTCATTGCTCTTTACCCAGCAGTCGTCCTCTGCTCGACGGTCGTCCGCCGTCGCCCACACTTTACAATATACTTTATTTTATTTTCCTTTTCTTCTTCATTCCGTGAGTGCAAATTTCGGGGTCCTTTTGGTATTCAATCACTGTTTATCTTGAACGTCTAATAGCCGTTGCTCTCATCCTTTTCAGATTAACAGTTGCTTGAATAGGGGCAGCTGTAGACACCCTAAATTTGCCCTCTGGTTTTCTAGCTTCTCGTTTGCACATCATACGCATTTTGCACATCATTTGCATGAGCTCCTAAGGCATGGGATCATGGTCATCCAGGGATTAAGGTTTCACACCTCATTTGTAGGTTATCAGAAGAATTCAAGGTCTTAGCTATGCCGCTTCATTGATATCATTCTCTTAGTGCTCCTGTCACTAAATTAGGGTTTATTTCCCTGATTTAGCAGTAGTCAAGGATTTCACGTCTGAAAGGACTATTTGCTATGCATCTGGGCCGTCATCAGTTCGGTGATTGATTTCTCAAACAGTGCATGTTCATGGGCAGGTTGTGTGGTGGAATTCATCAGATTATTAGTTTGGGATTCATAAGAAGTTTTGGTCCAAATCGTCTGTTTATCTGCTCATCATGTTCAGTCGTGATTTTATTTTCCCAAGAAAACGATTCAGACAAATTTGAAGAGATTCATGGGATGATTAATTTAGATGGTGTTGTGTCAGTGGCGATTTGTTCAGGAGATTTATTGGAGTTGTTGAAGGAATCAACAGAGGATTTATTCAAGCTTCATTTCGAATTTTATTTGGTGACCCCTTCTCATATCCAATTTCATCCGTAAAATCCATTTCAGACCATTTTCCGATTTTTGAGTCATGCATTTTTCTAGTTTTTTTTATTTCTTTCTAGAACAAATTTTTATCTTAGTTTTTTTTATTTATTTAGTTTGATCTTAGTTTTAATTTATTTTTTTTTATTTTTTTATTTTTTTATTTTTTTTATTTTTTTTTATTAATTAGTAATTGGGATTGACAAATTTTAATTCAATTTTACTTAGAATTAGTCTCCTTTTAAATTAATTTTACTTAAGTTCGAGATTAATTTAGTTTTTAGGTTGTAAATCATTTATATTCTTATTTTGTTAGTTTATAATTTAATTTGTAATCTAATCCATTTTTATTTTATTTAAGTGCTGTTCTTTTTTATAGAAAGATAGTTTAGATTTATTTAAAATTCAATTAGGTTCAGTTTTCAGTCAAAATTTGAATGTTGTTTGATTTTATTAATTTAGTTATATTTAATTTAGCTTTAATCTTATATTTCAGTTTTATTTAAAAAAATTTACTTTAACTTTTAATATCTATCTTAATTCTTTATTCCTTTAGATTAGTTCATTTGCAACTATAGTCCAAACTTTTCTAGTCACAATTTTTGTCATCTCACTGTACCAATCTGCACCAAAAGTGAAAGGAGACAGGTCAATAGAACAAAAAGTATAGACCCTGCGGCTTTAGGGGGGCTGATTGACCTTTCCTTTATCAACCATCATGGCCTGTCAACCGAAAAATGAGAGAAACTCATTAACAAAGGGCTCACAACACCTTCATCAATTTTTCAGCCAACATTTTCATCTCACAAAATAACACACAAAAAACATCAGCTTCAGCAACACATTGCCTCATCACACCACCCTTCCTGCAAACCAAACAGACAGAAAAAACCTTTGAGAACCATCAACAAAGCAACACAGGATAAGAAAAAACAGATCAGGAAACAAGCGAAACGGACAAGAAAGTTCCTGTCTGGTTCCTCGAAACTGACCTTCATCCCTCATCAATCCTAGCAGCCAAAAATCCAAACGAAAAAGCAGCAGCAACAACAAACCATCCTCACTTCACGCCACCTTTGTTTCTGGACATCAAAAACACAACACACAAACATCAATAACACACTTTCGGACCACCCTCACCTCTACGACCCTCTTCCGCTCTTTGCAGAAAGACCAACACAAACACGCCCCTGCATTTTTTTTAGCCAACGCATCAACACAACAACCACCAAATCCTTCGGCCTTTCCCTTCACCGCACTTCCACAACATCAACATCTCCAACAGACCTTTTCATCACTCCACTTTCAACCTCCATCACCCCTGTTTCGTCTCACCACCGCAAACACCTTCCTCACCAACCCGCGTCCTTCAACACAACCATGGCCTTTTTCTTTTCACCAACAACAAAAACAAACAGAAAAAAGAAATAGAAGAAGAAAGAGGTCGCGAGATCGAAAGGAGATTGAAGCTCAGAGTATAAGACTCGCCGCGAGGAGGTTGTGTGTGGCTGACGTTCGTTTTTGTTGCGAGACCGGAGAGGAGGGAGTCGCGTCCTGGACGGAGGCGCATAGAGGATTTCACCGGAGACTTCGCTGGTGTCGATCTGAGCGCGGAGAAGAGGGTAGTAAGTGATAGAGAGACGGCGAAGAGTGCGGCGGTTTTGAGGGTGGTATTGCAAGATCGGAGATGTTGTTTCGCGCCGATCCCGTTCAGAGTTGAAGAAGAGTGTCGGCGGCGTTTGTTCGCGCGAAGGTGAGATTTGTTGAGAACAAGAGAGAATAACCAAAATCCGGTGAAGTTTTCATGAAGAGGAGGATGTTGGCGCTGGGGTTTTGCTTTACCGCGACCTGAGACGGAGAGGGTCGGTGGCGTCAAGGTAGCGGCTTCGCTTGGAGGCTGTTTCCGTTTGTTTCTGAACTTTTGTTTTTTTTCTCAGGAGGAAGAAGAGTAAATTGGGCTGATTCCTTCTAACCCTTATTTTATAATTTATTTCTTTTTAGTATTATTTTATTTTAAATTTTATTTGATTTATTGGGCTCTATTATTGTTGCAGCCCATCTGATCTTGCCATCAGCACCTCACAGCAAGCGCTATCTCCCTCCTTTCTATTGTTTTTTTTAATTTATTTTGTTTAACAATTTGTCTAGATTAACTTGTATTTAATTTTGATTTATAAGAGGTTGATTTGGAATTTTACCATAATTCTAGTTAATTTTGAAAGTCAATTTCAATTAGTTTCTCTTTATAGTTTTGTTTATTAATTAACTTTAGTAACATTGTATGAAGAATTAGATTTAGGTTTAAATTAAGTTATTATCTTAATTTTTATTTTTTCTAACTTTGCTTTAATTTCGATTAGTGTAATTAAAGAGAATCGTAACTAACTTTGGTTTTAGTTTGCGTTTGACGTTTTGTAGGTTCATTTCCCGATCTTGATGATGGTGTAGTAGGATAATGACCCTGTGATTAATTTGTTAGTTATTTGTTGACTTATTTGTGCGATTGTTGATGCAAGTTGTGACATTGATAATGACTTGGCATGAGGGTTCTGGTTGATTGGTAATTTTGGGGTATGCCTCTAGTTTGGTACCTCAAACAAGTATTCGTGAGTTTTACGAGCCTGTTAAAGAGGCAACGGACCTTCTCCGTTAGGTATCATTGATGGCCCGATTTTAATTATTGCGTGTTGCTGCATCTGGAAGTCCTACTGGTGTAGGCTCTGTTTGTGCATTGTCCGACTTTTTTCATATCGCATTCTCATCTCCTTATCTTATTCATTACTCATCTTATCTCCATTTCGCATTCTCATTTCTTATGCATCTTATTTCTTATTCATCTTCCTCCATCCTCATCTTTTATTCTTGTATTGCTGGAGGTGTGCCTAGGCCACCATGGTGCTTCTCTTTTCTCTTCTTATTTCTTCTCCTTCTTTAGGATAGTGAGCCTCACAAACCTTAGGACCATCCGAGCATGTGAATATTAGGATTAGACTTTTTCCACTTAGATTTTACCTTTGTGTCTCTTGAGTCTTCTCTTCTCACCTCATAATCAGGGACTAGACCCTAAAGGCTTTAAGGCTTTGTGATTAAGCTTATGCCTGCATCCTTCTTTTAGGATGGAGTGTATAACTCTAATCCTAAGTGTTGAATCCTTAATGTGTTTAGATCTCTTAATCAATCCACATAATAATCATCAAGACATTACACTTGTAACTTGGGCCTTGCGTTAGGGTTCTAATTCTTCCTTAAGTGGTTAAGAAGGACTAACCCTAGTGTTAATGGACAAGTCCCCCTCAAGTTGTCTTACAAATCATAAAACTCACTTCATCATCATACCATTAAATAAAATTCACTTAATCAAAGGCTTGTTTTGTCATAAGTTTAATCCCTAATCATGGATTAAGTTGAGGAGCTTTCCTCAGCTTAAACATTCTCATCTATTATCCTTCTATTAGGATGGTGTAATGAGTCTGTTTAATCCTTGATCATGGCTTAACCTCATTACTCAACACTAAACAAAAACACCAAAAACATCTAAATAATCACAAGTAGGTTAATGATCTTAACCCTACATCAAAGGTGATTAAGTGTGAGAATCTGACTTCACACTTAAGGTATTCTCATTACCCCTAATCAGAGGGAAGATGTGATGAGTTTACTAAATCCATTGGTTTAGGCTTAAGCTCATTATCTTATGACAAACTTCCAAAAGCAATAAAAGACTGAAAACACAAAAACAAACAATAATCGTCTCCTTCGGGATTCTTTTCTCATCATCTTCACTCACAAACGAGAGCTCGCTTCTTCCGTCTAATGCAAGACAGTTTGCACCTGAGCCAGACAGGTCATACACTTGAGCATTGACAAGCAAGCAGTTCACAAGTCAATTCATCTTTCAGTCTCTTTGCGTCGAACTACGGTGTTCTGACTTCCTCATTGCACGAGAGGATACGTAGGCATAACTTAACAGTTATCGAACAAAAGTCTCTGTATATTCCCCCTCTTTCTAGCTTTATTCTTTAGCCTCATGATCTTGAGCATTTCACTCTGTTCTTACACTGACACTTTCATACTTCACATCACTTATACACTTTACACTGACACCTGTACATCTTCTCCAGCTATATTATGCACAAATTGCACTGACACTACCCCTTTAAAACACAAATCTTTTAAGCGTGGATCCCGTCGAGTACGACGGACAATCTGGGTGCTAATACCTTCCCAGGTTGTAACCAACCCCCTTTCTCAGTCTCTCTGGTTCGCAACCGTCTTATCCGTATCTTTCTAGGTCTATGCAGCATTACCTTTCCTCCGGGATAAAAATGCCTAGCTGGCGACTCTATTCATCTCCAGTGAGTTCACGGCTGTGTGTTCTCATTGTCCCTCTCGCCGACCGTTCGCGTCTGTACCTTTATTTGGGCCAGTCCCATTTATCGGGAGCGACAATAACCATACACGAATTAAGCAAACACGATTAAAATATAGGAACATGCAATCATCGAAATAAATCAATCTAACCTTAGATAAATTGAATTAAGCAAACAAGATATCAATATCAGAATTGAAAGGAAATAAATTAATTGGAAAATATAAGAACCTCAAAGTGTCGGCGAAAACCGATTACGGCAAATTAATCCTTGGAATTAGTTCTCCATAATTCGTCTCTTCGAGTGTAAAAAATTAAAATCGTAAAAAGTGTAAGTGAACAGCTGCGGCTGCTAGGTTATATGGAAAAAACCTAAAAACCCGTTTACAAGCCAACTGGGTCAAATACATAACCCAAGCCCAATTCTAAATGACCCGAAACTAAATAAAAAATAATACAGCAGCTTCAAACGAAATTCTGGAAAATATGACTCCGAATATGACTTCGACTCCAACACGAAATTTATAGTTCTTTCTCTTAGCTTTCCATCGAATGATAGAACGCCTCAATCAGATTCCTGGAACTCCGGTTATGATCATTTCCATAAAAGCTATTAAAGCTGAAAATTAAGTACGAAAATCAAATTAAGCCAAAAATAAAATAAATTAGAAAAACAAATTAAAATATAAAAATAAACAAAGAAAACTAAAGAAATGCTTAAGTGCAAACATGAGAGATTGTGCATTAAAATGCACTGATCAAATTCCCCCACACTTGAACTTTTGCACTTCGAGCAAAAATAAACTCAAGACTCAAGAAACACAACATCATTTAGATACTCATTTTATGCTACAAACTCTTCTTCGATTAAGATAACATCAATAGGTACTAATCTTATACACTAGGGATATCGTAAGAACACAAATCCGTAATTATGCAGTCATAAGCCTCCATCATATACAAACCATTTTGAATCATGTTATTATGACTAAGCCTAACTTACTCATCCTCCCTTTTGCTCTCTTTCATTCTAGTGCAATCACATTAAGCCTGTTATCTATTCATACACATGGTAAATAAGCATGTTAGTGATTATGATCCATACTTGACAATATTTTAAAGTTACTTTAGTAACAACAATTTTTTTTTAAGGTTTCACATCTGTTAGGCTAAATGACCGGGTGAGGGTCATCTAACTTAAAAGGCAAATTCCTATTCAGATTTCTTTTTAAGTGCAAGATTATTCACTTATTTGCATCAGTTTAATTACTTAGTGTGTGATTTCTAGATGGTGTTGATTGCTTGATAAACTACTTAAGAGCTATTAAAGGATGATAACTCATGGCTATGGTATAAAAAGTATTCAAAATGATATCCATATTCAGGAGACTTAAGGTGTTAAAATGATACCGATCTTGTAAACTTTTCCCAAGTATCCACAACTAACCTCAAAACAATCTATAGTCTAAAACTTTCGGGGGGGGGGGGGAAATGCCTAGTGTTTCTAAAACAAAACAAAACAAAAACAAAGAAAATAAATTATTCCCTCCCCCACACTTAAAACAAGCATTGCCCTTAATGAAATGACATAAATGTAAAATAAGAGGGAGAGAAAGGAAATAACACACCCGAGTAGTCAAGGTGGATAGGTGATCACATAAGCAGAATTTCCTAAAGAGGGCTCTTCTACAGTCTCTTCTTCCAAAGTGGGAATCTCATAGAGTAGCTTTGGGTAGTATCCATTAATCTTGAAGTTTTTATTAGTGCCTTCGCCTTTTATTCTAGGATCAAAGAAGAATCTTCGATAAGTAAACATGTTGAATGTGCACATGATAGTGATCTCCTTTTCTACAACTTTAAGAATCAAAGGATTAAAAGGCTGCCTCACTACTTTTATTCCATCTTCAATTGAGATCTTATGCATACTCATGGATGGGATGATATCACAAGTGTCAACCAAAGTCCATCTAATTCCCTTCTTATGTTCCTGTAATGATTTCTCTTCCTACACAAATTCAAATAAATTATTTGGAAGTGGCTTCAGCTCTAAAGAGGGTGATTTCTCGATGGATGGTTTGTTTCGGACAACCAGGGTGTCGAGAGCTTCATTGACATGAACAAATTCATTTGTAACCTCATTTTGAGTAAGAATATCAACTTGCAAGGCAACCTCAATTTCAGCACAAACAGAGCAAATTTTAGTGTCAGTACAAAAATCACAAGAGTAAACATCTTCAAAATCAGACAATGATGGAAAATCAACTGCAAACAAATTAATACAAGTATCATCAATTATTTCAGAAGGCAACTCTATTTGAAAAATAGAATGTTATTCCAAAGGCTGTTGATTTGATCCTTGAGCTTGTTGCATGGCATTCATCGAAGTGGTAAGTTGATCAAGCTGTGTTTGCAAAGCCTGAAGACTATAATTTGTTTGTTGCTGAAACTGGAGATTATTTGCAGCCATTTGCTTGACAAGGTCCTCTAGTGAAGGTTCGGAAGGTGCAGAGCACCCAACCTGAAATTCCTTTAGATGCTTATTCGGATCCTCACCTGCAAAACCATTAAAACATGGCAACAAGTGTGTTAAAACAAATTTCAATTCGAAAGATGCATCAACAACATCAGAATATTCAATACATAAAGAATTATAATTCACAAGTGCAACCAATTCTCTCAGAGTTCTTTGATCAACCATGATATGATTATAAATTTCAACACAAAATCAAATAAAATCAGTGCATATTTAAAAAGAATGGAAAAAATGAAAAGCGATTAAACTAAAATATAAAAAATATAAAAATAACGTTAAAAATCTAATTAAATCAAATAAAGCTCGCACAAAATTTTTCAGATTTTTTTGAAAATATGAAAAAAGAAAATAAATCAAATAAAATAGAAAAACGTAAAATTTGCGATTTTGAGGGTCGAATTCTTTTAGAATTCTATTCTAAAATAGTATTGTTCTTCGATTTATTTCTGATTTTCTGGAAAAAAAATCGGAGTAAATCGAAACAGTAGCTTCCAACTTACCGAAAGATTGGAAAACTTATCACTATATTGCAACCGGTATTGCAACCCTGAAAATCAACAAACAAAACAAAAAAAGTAAAGAAAAAAAACTAGCTAGAAAACTATACGTATGACTCAGTTAATAACAACAAAAATCCCCGACAATGGTGCCAATTTGATCTGTGTGTCGCGCACAAATCAAAAAACAAGTAAACGTAGTATAACGACAATGACTCGAATCATCTCACAGGGATTCTTGATCTTATTAAATAACTATAGTAACGATTAATGGGGGGTTGATTTTAAGGTCAAATTATAAAAACAAATTAAATTAAGTGATTATCAAAATAAGCTGAAACAGTTAATCTGCTGTTTTGATTTCCCAACTTATCATCGACCCAAATAATTCTCAATTCCTAAGCGGACTCTATTTCCTTTTCGATTATAATAACAATCAAACAAGCGTAATTGATATTATATGATAAATATTCCTAATTTCTGAATTAAGCAAACAGATGAAATAAATCAATCGTGAATTAAGCAAACACGATAAACATACGCGAATTAAGCAAACACGATTAAAATATAGGAACATGCAATCATCGAAATAAATCAATCTAGCCTTAGATAAATAGAATTAAGCAAACAAGATATCAAGATCAGAATTGAAAGGAAATAGATTAATTGGAAAATATAAGAACCTCAAAGTGTCGACGAAAACCGATTACAGCAGATTAATCCTTGGAATTAGTTATCCATAATTCGTCTCTTCGAGCGTAAAAAATTAAAATCGTAAAAAGTGTAAGTGAACAGCTGCGACTGCTAGGTTATATGGAAAAAAACCTAAAAACCCGTTTACAAGCCAACTGGGTCAAATACATAACCCAGACCCAATTCTAAATGACCCGAAACTAAATAAAACTAATGCATCAGCTTCAAACAAAATTTTGAAAATATGACTCTGAATCTGACTTCGACTCCAACACGAAAGTTGTAGCTCTTTCTCTTAACTTTCCATTGACTGGTAGAACGCCTCAATCAGATTCCTGGAACTCCGGTTATGATCATTTCGTAAAAGTTATTAAAGCTGAAAATTAAGTACGAAAATCAAATTAAGCCAAAAATAAAATAAATTAGAAAAACAAATTAAAATATAAAAATAAACAAAGAAAACTAAAGAAATGCTTAAGTGCAAACATGAGAGATTGTGCATTAAAATGCACTGATCACTAGGTATGTCGAATGGTTAGCAAATATTGTGCCAGTAATTAAAAAGAATTGTTTGTTAAGGGTATGCATAGATTTTAGAGATCTAAATTCAGTAACCCCCAAAGATGAGTATTCGTTGCATGTGGCAGAAATGTTGATTGATTCTGCTGCAGGATACGAGTATCTAAGTATGCTAGACGGCTACTCAGGATACAATCATATATTCATTGTTGAGGAAGATGCCCCTAAAACTTCTTTTTGATGCCCAGGGGCCTTAGGCACCTATGAATGGGTAGTTATGCCCTTTGGTTTGAAAAATGCGGGGGCAACTTGCCAAAGAGAAATGAATTCAATTTTTCATGATTTCATAGATATGTTTATGCAAATTTATATTGATGACATAGTTGTAAAGTCCATTTCTAGGTTAGACCACATTGGTCATCTTCGACGTTCTTTTGATAGAATGAGAAAGTATGGTCTTAAAATGAATCCTCTTAAATGTGCTTTGTATGTGCAGGCAGAGGACTTTCTGGGATTTGTGGTCCACAAAAAAGGGATCGAAATCAATCAGAATAAGACTAAAGCTATCATGGAGGCTAAAGCGCCTTCGACAAAGAAGGATCTCCAATCACTCTTAGGCAAGATCAACTTCTTAAGGAGGTTCATATCAAACTAGAGTGGAAAGACTCAAGCTTTATCACCTTTGCCGCGTATGGGCAAAACAGGATTTCAGTGGGGGCAAGCTTAACAAGAAGCCTTCGACAAGATCAAGGAGTACTTGAGTCATCCTCCGATTCTTTCTCCACCTTGTAGAAAGAAAAGCATGCGATTGTACATAGCTGCTTCAGATAAAACCTTAGGTAGTATGTTAGCCCAAGAGGATGATGATGGCGTCGAAAGATCCATCTATTACCTTAGTAGAGTTTTAAATGATGCAGAAACTAGGTATAGTATGGTAGAGAAATTGTGCCTATGTTTGTATTACTTTTGTAATAAATTGAAACAATATATAAAACCAGTTGACATTTATGTTTCTTCTCATTTTGATGTTATTAAACATATGTTGTCCAAACCTATTTTGCATAGTCGAATTGGAAAATGGGCACTAGCATTAACTGAGTACTCTTTAACTTATAAACCCTTAAAATTTGTCAAGGGACAAGTGGTTGCAGACTTTATAGTCGACCATTCTATAAATGAGAGTCCCTTGAATTATCTTGAGATTGAGCCCTGGAAGTTATACTTCGACGGGTCTAGTCATAAAGATGGAACTGGAATTGGACTGCTTGTTATTTCTCCCAATAAAATTCCAACAACACTCAAGTATAAAATCGAAGGTCATTGTTCTAACAATCAGGCCGAATATGAAGCTTTAATAGCTGGACTTGAGGTATTGTTGGAATTGGGGGCAACTCATGTCGAAATAAAGGGAGACTCAGAGTTAGTAATAAAACAAGTCACCAAAGAATACAAATGCATAAAAGAAAATTTAATTATGTACTTTGTAGTAGTAAATAGGTTGTTGAAAAAATTTCAATCAGTCACCTTTGGACACATTCCTAGATTACAAAATCAAGTCTCAAATGACTTAGATCAAATTGCACCAGGATACAAAGTTTCAAAACAAAAATTACTAAGTGCAATTGAGATTAGAGGAAAGGTTGTGTCAGTGGGTTTAGCCCCATCAGATTTAGAAGAAACTAAGCTTGGGTATGTTGATGAATAAAACTTTGCAATATTAATGTTCGATAGCATAAGTGACAAAGATTGGAGGAAGCCCTTAGTGGACTACCTAGAAAATCCAACAGCTTTGACGGAAAGGAAAATCAAATACCAAGCCTTAAGCTATGTTCTTTTGGGGAATGAATTATTTAAAAAGACTGTTGAATGACTATTGCTTAAATGCCTCAATGAGGCTGAAGCATATTTAACTTTTTCGATTGTTCACAGTGGGTCGTGTGGAGCACACCAAGTAGGCCACAAAATGAAGTGGCTTTTATTTCGACAAGATGTGTATTGGCCTACTATGTTGAAAGTCTCCATAGAGTTTGCCAAATGATGTTAAGAATGTCAAGTGCACGCTGGCATCCAACATGTGCCTACAAGTGAATTACATTCTATAATAAAACCTTGGCCTTTCAGAGGATGGGCTTTGGATTTGGTTGGAGAAATTCGACCAACATCTTCAAAAAATCACAAGTACATTTTGGTAGGGATTGACTATTTTTCCAAATGGGTAGAAGCAATTCCATTGCCAAATGTTGATCAAGAAGATATAATTGAATTTATTCAGAAACATATCATATACAGAAATGGCATCCCATAAACAATCACTATAGATTAAGGGTCTGTATTTACTGGTTGAAAGATGCAAGAGTTTCCCCGGAAATGGGTTTTAAACTTTTGGCATCTACACCTTATTATGCCTAGGCCAATGGCCAGGTTGAAGCAGCAAATAAAATAATTATTGGTTTGATAAAAAAGCATATGGGTAAGAAACCAAGAAATTGACACAAGACATTAGACCAAATCCTTTAGGCATGTCGAACTTCACCCAAAGAAGCAACTAATACTACCCCGTTTTGACTTACTTATGGGCACGATGCAGTTTTGCCCCTTGAAATTTATCTTCAGTCCACAAGAATTCAAAGGCACCATGAGATTCCAGCTGAAACCTATTGGGTCATGATTCTAGATGAACTATTTGACTTGGACGAAGAAAGACTTCATGCCTTAGAGTTATTAGAGAGGCAGAAGAAGAGGATAGAGAAATCCTACAACAAAAATGTCAAATTGAAAACCTTTTCAGTTGGTGAATTAGTGTGGAAAGTCATATTACCTATGGATCAAGAGACTAGATCCTTAGGGAAATGGTCACCCAAATGGGAAAGCCCTTTCCAAGTTACAAAAGTTTTCAGTAACAATACATATGAGATTCATGAGATTGAAGCTGATTTAAGAGTCTTTAAAGTAAATGGGAAATATTTAAAAAGATATAGGCCAATGCTTTAAGAGATTCATACATGAAAATAAAAATTTCATTGATAATCAAGAAGGCCATAAAAGGCCTACAATTACAGGAGTCTAAAAACATGGTTTAGCAACCAAAATAAAAGAAAACCTAGACTTCAACATCCTCCCAAGTGAGGAATTAAGGTAATTCATCCAGTCTTCATCTGCTTCATCATCATCTAGATACTCATTCTTGGAAGGCTCCTTTGTGGGAGAGGTTGTCCTAACCCCTTGGTTTGGGAACAAGTGACTACCCTTACACGAAGAGAAGTGTTTTCCTTCCTTTTTGTGCTCTTCCCTTGTTTGTGCAAAACAATGTCATCCACCTTCTTTGCAGAATTCTCCATATTATTGTGATGAAGAAGACAAACTGAATAAAGTTTATTTATAAGAGAAATGTGTACGCACTGATTGGCCAGATAAAAAGGCAGCCAAAAAGCACGTAAATTCTTCCTTGGGAATAACATCCTGAAAAGGCATTCTGGCTCCAATGGTTAATTAGGAACTTGTTCCACATAAGTATGAGGCATTGAAAGGTGAAACACCGCTACCATAATTAAAGGGTACAACAATAACACTTTGACCCAAATTTAAGTCAGAAACGTTCTGACTAATAGGTCGTTTCGACAAGCCAAATAAGAAAAAAAAATTAATTAATTAATTACTTATGCAAAAAAAGAGAATATAAAGCATAAATTAAAATGGGGCAACGATGCCCTAACACGTCATTACATAAAGGCCACATCAGGGCCAAAAGAAAATTACACAAAGAGGGAAACATAAAGCCCTAAGATATGACAGAAGTCGTCGAAGATTAGAAAGGGAGCTTTGACTGCAATTGAAGAAAATTGTGTTGGTTGATTAGAAGGCAGTTTTCACAAAAGGCCTTGTCAAGTTTGGCTGTAGCAAGTTCCTTGTCGAGTGCCTCAGCAGTGTCGATTAGGTCAATAGTGCGTTTCAATTCAGCAGATAGTTCAGTACTGTCGAACTAACTTAGCTCAAGGTTGTTTGCTTAGCCTCAACAATTTTCTTTTGAAGTTCTTCAAGATCTTTTTCCTAAACTTCAAGGGTTACATTATTGGCAGTTATTTGTTTCTCCCTCTTAGCCTTGACGATCTCTAGCCTTTCGACTTCATTCTCAGCTTTCCTAGCTCGATCCCACGCATTACCACTCTTAACTCAAGTTTTCTGAATGATATCTTCAACCTTTGGGGCCAACTTGAGATCATTAGAGATCTGGTTCACCAGAGTGCTTAGCTCCATAAGGGCATTAGAGATCTTAGGATCAAGGGTCGGGAGGTCTAGCTATTGCAATGTGTCCGTCAGGTAGAGGTAGGCAGTATGGTATGTGTCCAAAGTAGTGCGGATATCCCTCTTGAAGAATTTGTCCTTCATTTTCTTGAGGATTGAACCAACAAAATCATCAGGAGCAGAAGCCCCAGGAGCTGTCGAAGAGTTACTTCCAGAAGTTCCAAGACTCTTCCTAAGCTTCAACCTAGCATACTCCCTAGGGTTCGACCACTTCAGAGCTGCCATTTAGTCCCCAGTTGCAGGAGTCGTAAGTTGGACGTTAGGAGTTTGTTGAGAATCTCCCTCATGCAAGATTGGTTGAGTCTTTTCAGGCTCTGTTTCTTGTTCAGCATTATCTTTTCCTTATCATCTTCTTCTTCTTCCTCCTCTTCATCCTCCTGCTCAGGGTCATCCAGGACTTTGTCTTGAGCAACAGCTTGGGGATTCTCCATAATTTCTGGCTCTTTACCTTTTGGGCTAGAGGGGCATGTTCTTCAGTCTCTTTATCATTTTCTTCTTCTTCAACAGCAAAATTTGCGTCCATCTCCTTAACGACCCTACTTGTCTGGCCAACAAATTCCTTTCCAGTAACATTCTCGTACACACGCTCTGAATCATCAATGTGAGACTACTGAGTAGCTGTTTTAGCAGGATAGTTTTGTACAACTTTGACTGTTGAAGGAGGGGTAGCTTCCATATTTATGGGTTGGTTAATCTCACCCAAAGAGCTATAACTAGAGCCAAAATCAGAAGTTGGGTGATAAGTGGGCTCACCTTGGCTGTTTAGAAGAATTGTAGGCGAATGAGTGGCAGTCGAGGGCTGTTGAGCAACGCCTGCCCCAGTCTGTTGATAAGATAATAAGTTAAGTCGAGGTTGTGAAAAGAGATTAAAAATGGATGAAATGCCAAGCTATGTACCTTATACTCTTCACCACCTGGACTGGAGTTAGCACTTTTAGGAGGGCCAACAGTAGGTTTCGCCACAAGAGTGGGAAGTTTAGCTTCGACGCCACCTTCAGTGGGTGCCTTTTTCAAAATTTTGGCCACCTTGGATGAAGGTTAGCCAGCAGCACTAGGAGAATGTGTAGTCTTCCTCTTCCTCTTGATGGGCTGCTCCTCAAGGGATTCATCATCGTCTATAGGGATGGCAACACTTGAAACCTTTATTTCCATTTCTTGGGGACGTCGATGGTTTTTTGGTTGTCTAAAAGAAAAACTAAACATTAGAAGGAGGACACATGAGTATTTATAGGAAGTAAGGATGATGAAATACCTTGGTGCCTTCTTTGTTCTCTGTCTGTGTCACCACACCTCTATTGGTAGTGGTTTTTCTGGAGATTGCAGGAAATGCCAAAATAATTGTTATAAGTTAAATACTTAACTACTCAGTAAGGGGTAAATAAATACCTCAAACCTTCATATATGTCAGATTCGATGTGTACGTCTTCAAGCCCTATATGAAGGTGCCCTTTGAAACTGTCCAGTGTGTGCTTAGTCGCAACCACTTTTTGGGCTTTCGGCTGAGACTGCTATCGAAGGATTTTTATTGAATCCCCACAGACGAACCAGTCTGGAAATGGAGGGGTAATGGCCACTCCAAAATCAGCAGTAGTAAGTCGAGGGAATGTTGGGGGAAAGAGTAGAAAATCCACCTCATACCGCCTCTCACGAGGAACGTTTGGAGGGATTTTCAACTTATCCATCTTTTGTAAAAATTTCTCCTTCAAAGTGACAACAGCCTCACGAATGATTCAACTAAGATAATCTTATCGATAGACGGTTTCAAAGTATTTTTGGAAAGCTTGTATCTTTTGGATGTGAGCAAACTTACTTTTCTTGACCTTCTCCTGCACATTAACAAAATCAAGGTCAAGTTGGGCAGAAAATCTAGTGGCAGTGAGGAAGTTCCCACTATAGTACTTGCACCACTAATCATTAAAGAGATGGGTGCGCTGGGTCGAAGGTCAAAAGAAGACAGGAGACAAGACTTTCTTCTGGGATTCCCATCTAGCGAAGATGTCAGCAACATCATCCTCGTCGAAAATATTATTGTAGAAAATAACTTGGCCCTTTTTATCATAGAGGCATTTGGGGAAGCTCTGGCTCAGCCCAAATTGCCTAGAAACCAAATTTGGTTGATAAGCAATGAGGACTGTGTTAGGTTTTCCGCCACTCCGCCTGTAAACAAAGAATCTGAGAATTAAAAAGGCTTCCCAAATTCCAATAGAGTCCATGTGAAGTTTCTTTATGGGGGAGTTAGGGAAAGCCCCGGCGAACCATCTGGGACCACACTTTCTTCCATCAAAGGGAGCCATGGACGGTGTAAAATCATATTGATATGCAAACATCATCATAAAACTAGAAAAGGCCCCTTTTAGGGTTTCACCTTCATATTAGGAGTGAGCTTGGCTAGTTGAACGCCCTCAATGCTCCTGAGTCTGATCTCCTCTAATTCCTCATCAACTTTCCCTTTTCTGGGAAGCACATGTTCAAAGGTGGCATTCAGCCAGAGTTGAAGGAGCCAGAGAGGACCATTCAGACTCATGGTGCCAGAGGTGTTGTCTGGGTTCCTCAATCGATTCACTCCTTTACTAAGAGACTGGCCATGATAAGTTCACTTAAGCAAACTTTTTTGTTGTTATGAAGCTGGTTTACCAAGGGCAGATATTTCTTCACCACCTGTAAAGACTTGGTGCATAAGACATATATGGATAACCAGAAAGTAAGGAAGGCAATATCTTCCTTATCAGAAACTGTCTCTTCATTTGGTTTGGAATGGTGCCTGAGGAAGAGGGTGTATGTCAGTTTGGATGCATTGAATCCAATAATATCTTCAGCATCAATGGTAGGGTAAGTAGGGCCATCAGGTCGAAGCCCTACGATAACGGCTATCTCAAAGAGAGTGGAGGTAACCATCCCACAAGGAAGATGAAAAGTATAGTGGGTACAGTCCCAGAAGTACAAAGAGGCTTCCAGAAGGTTCAAATAATAGGGTACATGTGTCTTCGTCAACATTAAAAGATCATAGATCTCTATGCTTTTCCAGTGGTCAGCCTTAGTTTTCTCTAACCTGGCTAACCACAAATCAAACTCATTAAACTATCTGATAGATTTAACCAGCCTGGTACCATCATGGAGGTATTTCAAATCCAGTTGGTTAAGGGGAGGTGGGTTAGAGGAAGAGTCGTCATATTTAGGGAGGTGCTTGTACCCTAAAGGTTGAGTTTTGCGGTAGCAAGGAAAGAACTCTTTCAGCTTTCCATCTATGTTTTGTACAGTAGCTAAAGGACCAGATACAGCAAAGGGACAATAATTTACAAGAAAAGGAATCATTACCTGAGATCGGTATAAACTCATTTTTTCATTATTCAAGGGTTCAGGTACGAATTGAGTATTTTTTATTGTTTTGGGATCAGTAATGTTGTTGAAGGGTGGAAGAGTTTGTTCGAAGTGGAAAGTTTTGGCTTTCTGACCCTTCTTCTGAGAAACGTTAGTCTTAGAGGATGCCATTATTGTAGAAGAAAATCGAGGTTTTCTAGGGTTCTTAGAAATAAAGGAGAAGACTTTATCAAGAAGGAGATAAATTTGCAAGAGTTTGGGAAAGTTTCTTTGTTTGTTGAAGAAGGTATTTATAGGCATATGCAATGAGAAGTTGTGAGGTCTAGCCACTTAATGGAGATGTGAAGTGGTGGGACATGTGGCACTTGGGACCTGACGCGTTGAGAAGCAGTTAATGGAAAAGACATTAGTGCATTGTGTAAACACCCCAAATTTTCCCTCACTAAGTTCACACCATGGCTTGTGATCTTTCATACTTGCATTAGTTCAATCATATCATATCATATTGCATAGTTCAAGTTCATCTGCATCTAGGGTTTGTGATCTGAGCCACTCCAAAGGTCTCCAATCATTCCAAGAGGGTCTATGTATGTTCAATCATCATATTTTATCCTCCAAAGATCAAGGAAGTCAAAAAATCACAAGAACTGGCAAGGCATGGAAGCAGAACCAGGATTTAACTGCACAGATGACCTAAAATTAGGGTTTTGGTTTCAGGATTTAACTGCACAGATGACCATAACTCCAAATTTTTTGGTCATTCTTGTTTCTATTGGCCTCAATATGTTATAAGGGTCATACATACCAAGTTTGATGAAGAAATTCATTGTGGAAGTCATCTGATCACTGGGTAGCTTCTTGAGCAAGTCAGAGCCAAATCAGGGCATCTGAGGCCCCCATCCATGGACCAAAAGGGGATTTTTCATCAAATTGAAGTTATATGGTCTTTATTTGATCATTTAAGTGCTTAGAAGTTCACAAATTTGAAGAAAAGTGAGCAAAACCAAAAGTTGCCAAAAATGGAAATGACTTGTATTGTAAACTTTCCATTTTGGGAAAGTTTTTCAACCTCCTCTTTCTCAACCAAAAATGCTTCAAATGAAAAATTATTGGTCATGAAAGTTGTAGATTGGATCATTCCCTTTTCAAAAAGTACAAGAACAAGATCTAATTCATTTTGGAACTCAAGTTATGGCTTTCTGTAAACACCCCAAATTTGCCCTCACCCATTCACACCATGGCTTGTGATCTTTTCATATGCATAAGTTCCATCATAGCATCTCATATTGCATTTTTTGATTCACTGCATTGTTCTCAAGTCATATGCATCTAGGGTTTGTGATCTGAGCAATCCAAGAGCCATTTGAGCCACTCCAAAGGTCATCAATCACTTCAAAGGGGTCCATGTATGTTCAAGCATCATATTATATCCTCTCAAAGTCAAGAATGTCAAAAAATCACAAGAACTGAGAATGGCATGGAAGCAGAGCCAGGTTTAACTACACAGATGACCTAAAATTAGGGTTTTGGCTTCAAAGGCCATAACTCCAAATTTTTTGGTCATTCTTGTTTCTATTGGTCTCTATATGGTACAAGGATCATGCATATCAATTTTTATGAAGAAATTCCATGGGGAAGTCATCTGATCAAGAGTTGACTTTTTGAGCAAGTCAGTGCAAAATCAGGGCATCTGAGGCCCTCAATGACCCAACCAAAGGGGGTTCATCATCATTTTGATTATGTATGATCTTTATTTGATCATAGAAGATGTTAGAAGTTCACAAAATTGAATAATTTCAAGCCATTTGCAAAGTTGACTTTTTGGGAAAATGACTTGTAATGGAAAATTGCCATTTTAGGAAACTTTTTCAACCCTTGCTTTTTGATTCAAAAATGCTTCAAATGGAAAAACTTTGGTCATGAAAGTTGTAGAATGGATCATTCCCTTTTCAAAAAGTACAAGAACTCATTTTAATTCATTTTGGATCAAAAGTTATGGCCTTGCAAAGCTGGACAAAATCATTGAAATTTCACTTTTGCACAAAATGGAAAACTTGCAATTTCTCATGGCAAGCCTTTATGTGACTTCAACATGACCTCTAATCATCATACCAATGCAATGCATGACCTAAAATCAGAATTGGCCCAAAGGATTTCTCATTTACTTGCCTTGATCTTCACATAACCATAGGCCATTTTTCATGAAAGTGTAAAGAGGGATTTTTGGCAAAATCATTCTCAAGGGAATTGTATGATCTCTAGCTGGTTTTAATACATTGTCATGACCTAATGAGGCATCCCACATCAGAAATTCAGCAAGGTTTCTCACATTCACATAGCCAAAAGTCATGAAATGTCACAAGTTGTCAAGTTGCAAAAACTCTTCTAGCTCATGATCCAAATGCAACAGCCTCTCATGAACCATCCAAGGGCCATCCTTGACTCAAGCTGAGGCAGGACAAGCCTCTAGATCACCTCTGCCATAGCCCATGCTTGAAGTACACCAACTATTGACTTTTTGGCCAATTGCTCCATACCATTCCCACAGTACATGTCAAGTCTTCTGACTCATTCCAATAGTTTAGGACTTGTATATGGATCATAAAACAAGCCTCACACAAGCCTGGAACACACACATTGCAGCACACTCCAAAAAACTGTCAAAACTTTCCTCTCTTCGAATCTCCTTCCACAGCCATCAAACTTCAACATTTCCTTCACCAATCAACCAGAAATCATCCATAGAACAAATCCCACCCCTCACAATGATCTGAAACAGCCCACACAAGAACCTCATTTTCTGATACACCAGAACTGAACCTCTCAAAATAGCCAATCTAAACCCCATTCAAGCTTGCCATTAGCACAAGGGGGATCATTGGAGTCAGTTTGCATAAGAGAAAGGCTCAGAAAGCTCCAGTTTGAAGAACTTCAGTTCAGGTATCCATCAAGAACAAATTTTCCAGAACTTCATTTACTTGTTATAAATTGATTCTACATATTATCCTGATCATCATGATGTGTTTAAAAATGAAAATGAGTGGAAAATGAGTATGTATTGATGTTCTGAAGTTTTTCCTGTGAAAAATGTTTGCTTCGATTTTCTTGATTCATGTAGTTTAAATGTTGTTTGATGATTGATTCATGTTCCATGATGTTAGAGGATCATTTCCCTGTGTTTAATTTGAGGTGGGGTGGCCTGTAGCGAAATCTAGGGTTTTGGTTCGCCGGAGAAGACGACCGGAAGTCTTCTCCGGCCACCTGAGAACCATTAGCCCTAATCTGTGTAATTATGAGAGTTTGAATTCTGGCCCTTAGATGCGTTGACCCGCGCGTGTTTGGATGGTCAGGATTCCACCATTTTGCCCTAATCCATATTTGACTTAATTAATCCAGATTAATTAATTGTAAAATCTGATTTAACCAGGTTTGAACTTGGGCCATTGGATGTGGCGCCAAGTCAACCTTCCCTTGCCCAGAACCCATCTGATTCGTCCATTGCACATACTTCTCATTTTATTAATTTTATTTCACATTTTTATCATTTAATTTGTGCATTTAATTAAAAATAGCAAAAAATGTTTAAAAATTCTGAAAATTTTCATCAAACCTTTTATTAATTTTCAGAACCCAAAAATATTTTTATTTTTATTTTTTGCATTAAAATTTATTTTTAAATCATTTAAAAGTTTATTTTTAATTAATTAATGAAAATTAATTAATTAAAAATACTTTTAGGTATTTAAAAATCACAAAAAAAATTCACATAGCATTTGAAAACATTTAGAAACATTGTCCAACTCTCAAACCAAATTTATTTTTTGTTCTTGATGCCTTTTGATTATTTTCAATAGAATTAATTTCATTTCAAGGCAATATTTTGGTTCAAACTTCAAAAATTCATTTCTGCCTAACCATTGAGAGTTGGACAATGATTCTTTTTGCATTGCATCTTGCATAACATGTAGTTTATAGGATAAAATTGGCATGATTTGATCTTGCATTTTCATTTTGATTTGCATTTTTCTTGATGAGGTACCCCAAAACCCTAGCAACCTTAGGAAATTCATAACTCTCACTAGGTTAAGAGTTGGATCCCCTCCTTTGGGCAGTGAGTTTGTATAGGTTTAGGGTTCTTTTGATTGCATTTTCAATTTTTTATCATGTCATTTGCTTCTGGTTTTGGATTTTTGCTTTGTATGTTGCATATAACCCTAATTCATGCCTTCCTTTGCATCCATCTTCCATTTGCTTGCATACCATGACTTGCCATGACATTTTGTGCATCCACTTGATTCATAACACATCTTAGGACATATTAGAACCATGTTTGATCATTTCATCTTTCATTTGCCATGTTATAGGTCCATTACATGTTATAACTTTTCATGTACATTCATGGTTCAAAGCATACCTCATCTGCATCCTTATGCTTGTATGATCATTCTCATGTCTTGCATCATGTTTGTATCATCTCTTAGCATCATTAACATCATGTAAATGCTTCTGACTTTGGTTTGCATCATCACACTTCATCTCATTTGCATTGCATTTCATTTCTTATGCTAATATTTCAGGTGGTAAGTTGTTTGAGAAGTGAATTTGCCTTCACTTCTCATAATCTCTTTTCATTTCTTTCATATTTCCTTTGCTGCATTTTGTATGTGTATTGGATTGAGCTTGCTCATTCTTGTTCATCTTACTTTCTTTCTTCAAGTAACTTGTCTTCTTAAGTGAAGCAAGTTATTTTTGCTTCTCTTTGTTTCTTGCACCTTTCATCTGCTTCCTTCCTGGTGGTTTCTCTGAAGATCTTCTTGCAAACCTCATTAACCCTAGGGACAACCAAGCATGACAATAATTAGGGTTTGATTATTCCCCGCATTTAGCTTTTACCTTTGTGTCCTCTTTTGAGTCTTCTCTTCTCATCTCATGATCAGGGACTAAACCCTAAAGGTTTTAAGGCTTTGTGATTAAGCTTATGCCTGCATCCTTCTATTAGGATGGAGTGTATAACTTTAATCCTAAGTGTTAAACCCTTAATGTGTTTAAATCCTTTAATCAATTCACCTAATAATCACCAAGACAGCAAGCTTGTAACTTGGGCCTTGCATTAGGGTTCTAATTCTTCCTTAATTGGTTAAGAAGGACTAACCCTAGTGTTAATGGACAAGTCCCCCTCAAGTTGTCTTACAAACCATAAAAATCACTTCTTCATCATACCATTAACTAAAATCCATCTAATAAAGGCTTTGTTTTGTCATGAGGTTAATCCCTAATCATGGATTAAGTTGAGAAGTCTTTCTCAGCTTAAATGTTCTCATCTATTATCCTTCTATTAGGATGGTGTAATGAGTCCATTAAATCCTTGATTATGGCTTAAACTCATTACTTAACACTAAACAAAAACACCAAAAACAAACAATAATCGTCTCCTCCGGGATTCTTTTCTCATCTCATTCATTCATAAACGAGAACTTGATTCTTCCGTCTAATGCAAGACAGTTTGCACCTGAGCTAGACAGGTCATACACTTGAGCATAGACATGCAAGCAGTTCATCAGTCAATTTATCTTTCAGTCTCTTTGGGTCGAACTACGGTGTTCTGACTTCCTCATTGCACGAGAGGATACGTAGGCATAACTTAACAGTTATCGAACAAAAGTCTCAGTATATTCCCCCCTCTTTCCAGCATCATTCTTTAAGCCTCATAGTCTTGAGCATTTCACTCTTTTTACACTGACACTTCACTTATACGCTTTATTTCTCTTACACTGACACATGTACATCCTTTTCCAGCTCTTTTATACACAGATTGCACTGACACTACCCCTTTAAAACACAAATCTTTTAAGCGTGGATCCCGTCGAGTACGACGGACAATCTGGGTGCTAATACCTTCCCAGGTTGTAACCAACCCCCTTTCTCAGTCTCTCTGGTTCGCAACCGTCTTATCCATATCTTTCTAGGTCTATGCAGCATTACCTTTCCTCCGGGATAAAAATGCCTAGCTGGCGACTCTTGTCTTTTGAGTTCACCCTTGTGTGTACTCTCCTCTTTCGCCGACCGTTCGTGTCTGTACCCCTTCTGACCCGGTGTCATTTGGTGGGAGCGACACTTTCCAAAGTTGGCAAAAATCACATAATTTCATGTTTCATGCCAAAGAGGGATTTTTGAAAAACCTCATGCCAAGCTATTTTGTGACTTCAAATGGACTTCTAACCATCATAATATCATAATGCATTGCCTAAAACTCAGAATTGGCCCAAGAATTTCCAAATTCCATGACTTGCACATAAAGAAATCTCAAAAGAGCCAAAGGTTCATGAATTTGCAAGAACTCCCATAACTTTGTCACAACTTGCTGATTTTCCTCAAAGAGATTTCCATGGCTATCCTTGAATATTGCTGCAACAGACACCCCTTTGTACTTGGCCTGAACCAGCCCATACCTCAAAGTACAACCAATGTTGACTTTTTGCATTTTCACCCATACCAATCAAGCTGTGACATTACTAACTTTCTGACCAATCACAATACCTTATACAAATCAAAAGCAATCTAAAACACACCACACACAAGCCAGAACTCTCCCACAACTCACGATTCACAAAAACTTGCCAAAAACTCCATTCCTTCGAAACTCTCTGCCCAGGCATCAAACCTCAAAACCAACTTCACCATTCATTCAGAAAAGCTTCATAGAGCATAAACCCCCCTTCACTTTGCCGTGAAAGCCCCTAAACCTCAGATACGATTTCTGGTGCAGCAGGAACAAAACCTTCAAACCAAGCCATACAAACTTGTTCTAAGATTCATATCATCCTCAGGAGGTTCATAGGAGTTGACTTGCACCAAAGAAGGATCCAGAAAGCCCAGAATCAGAAGGTTCAATCTCAGGTATAGCTCAAGAACGTTTTTTCCAGAAACTTGTTTTTAAGTTCTTGAATGATGATATGTGCTCCCCTGATCATGGGGATGTGATTATTTTTTAAAATGGTTGAGAAACCAGGATGTATGCGTGTTCTGAAATTTTGTCCGTTTTTACCTTTTTGGTTCGAATCATGATCATGATGCAAAATAAATGATTTTTGTTTGGGGATTTAGGTTCAGGGATGTTAGGGGATCATTTATGGGCAAGAAATTTGGAGTTTTGAAGCCTAGGGAAGGATTTAGGGTTTGTGCTCACCGGATAAGATGACCGGAACGATGTTCCGGTCACCTGAAAGTAATTTTCCCTAATCCACGTAATTAGCTGAGTTTGAATAATGGCCCTTAGATCCTAGGTTTATCGCGCGTACGAACGGCCCAGATCATGTGTTTAAACCCTAATCCACCATTTATTTAATTAATTATGATTAATTAGTCAGGACAAATCCAGACCATTAAAAAACGCGCCAGTCAACCCTAAAGTCTCAACTTTGAATATGGAGCATTGGATGAGATTACCTTTCCATTTATTTAATTTTATTTCACATTTTTCTTATTTATTTTGTACGAATTTTTAAAAATAGTAAAAAAAACATCAAAAATTCTGAAATTTTTTATCAAACCTTTTATTAATTTTTAGAACCCAAAAATAATTTTATTTTTATTTTTTGCATTAAAAAAATATTTTTAAATCATTTAAATGTTATTTTTAATTAGTTAATTGATTTTAATTAATTAAAAATACATTTAAGTATTTAAAAATCACAAAAAAAAATCAGAGAACATCTTTGAACATTTAGAAGCATTTACAAACTCACCACACAAATTTCTTTTTGGTTTTGATAACACTTTGACATTTTTTCAATGAATTAGGGTTCTTAAATTCATACATTTTTAACCCTAACTTCAAAAATTCATAACTTTTAAACCAAGTTGAGTTTGTGAATGATTCGTTTTGCATTGTTCTATGCATGACTTCTAGTTTCTAAAAACATTTTTGTTTCATTTTTGTCTTTCATTTTCAATTTGTTTGGCATTTTACATTGAGAATCACCCAAAACACCCTAGAAACTTAGGAAATTCATAACTACTTCTAGGATAAGCTTCTGACCTCCCCATTTGGATGGTAACCTAGTATAGGTTTAGGGTCCCTTTAAGTGCATTTTCAATTTTTTATCTTATGACTTGCTTCTGTTTTTGAGTTTTGCATCTCACATGTTCATATAACCCTAATTTCTCATCTTCACTTGCATTCACCTTGTATATGCTTGCATTCATGAACTTTCCATGGCATTTTATGAATTCACATGACATATAAGACATCTTAGGACACATTAGAATCAGGTTTGATCATTGCACCATCCATTTGCCATGTTATGCATTCATTTTATTTCATGTGCATTCATTAACTTTCATGCCTCCTTTCATGCTTCATTTGCATCTTCATTGTTTGTATGATCATTCACATCTCATGACATACATTTTAATAATCTCTTAGCATCATTTGCATCATAAACATGCTTCTGGTTTTGGTTTGCATCATTGCATCCTTTTCATTTTCATTTCCTTCCATTAACGTTTCAGGTGGTAAGTTACTTTGAGAAGTGAATTTGCCTTCACTTCTCACAATATCTTCTCATCTCCTTTATGCATATTTGCTGCATTTTGTATGTGTATTAGAGTGGGCTTGCTCATTCATGTTCCCTCCTCACTCTCTTTATTCAAGCAACTTATCTTCTTAAGTGAAGTAAGTTGACTTGCTTCTTTCTGCTTCTCATCCTTCTATCTTTCTTCTTCCTTGGTGGCTTTTCCTGAAGATCTCTTACAAGCCTCATAAACCCTAGGAATACCCAAGCATGATCACAATTAGGGTTTGATTAGTCCCCCTATTAGTTTTACCTTTGTGTCATATTTTGTGTCTTCTCTTCTCATCTCTTAATCAGGGACTAAACCTTAAAGGTTTTAAGGCTTTGTGATTAAGTTTACGCCTGCATCCTTCTCTTAGGATGTAGTGTATAACTTTAATCCTAAGTGTTAAACCCTTAATGTGTTTAAATCCCTTAATCAATCCACCTAATAATCACCAATACATCAAGCTTGTAACTTGGGCCTTGCATTAGGGTTCTAATTCTTCCTTAATTGGTTAAGAAGGACTAACCCTAGTGTTAATCGACAAGTCCCCCTCAAGTTGTCTTACAAACCATAAAATCCACTTCTTAATCTTACCATTAACTAAAATCCACACTAATAAAGGCTTTGTTTTGTCATGAGGTTAATCCTTAATCATGGATTAAGTTGAGGAGCCTTCCTCAGCTTAAATGTTCTCATCTATTATCCTTCTATTAGGATGGTGTAATGGGTCCATTAAATCTTTGATTATGGCTTAAACTCATTACTTAACACTAAACAAAAACTCCAAAAAACATCTAAATAATCACAAATAGGTTAATGATCTTAATCCTACATCATGGTGATTAAGTGTGAGGTGTTTACTTCATACTTAAGGTATTCTCATTACCCCTAATCAAAGGGAGGATGTGATGAGTTTACTAACCCTTGGTTTAGGCTTAAGCTCATTTTCCTATGACAAACTCCAAAAGCAATAAAAGATTAAAAATACCAAAAAAACAAACAATAATCGTCTCCTCCGGGATTCTTTTCTCACCTCATTCACTCACAAACGAGAACTTGCTTCTTCCGTCTAATGCAAGACAGTTTGCACCTGAGCCAGACAGGTCATACACTTGAGCATAGGCAAGCAAGCAGTTCACAAGTCAATCTATCTTTCAGTCTCTTTGAGTCGAACTACGGTGTTTTGACTTCCTCATTGCACGAGAGGATACGTAGGCATAACTTAACGGTTATCGAACAAAAGTCTCTGTATATTCCCCCTCTTCCAGCAGTATTCTTTAAGCCTCATTGTCTTGAGCATTACACTATTTCCTTACACTGACACTCCTTTATTTCATTTCACTTTCCAGCACTGACACTTGTACATTCTTTTCTAGCTTTTGCACACAAAATAGCACTGACACTACCCCTTTAAACATAAACTTTCAAGCGTGGATCCCGTCGATTACGACGGACAATCTGGGTGCTAATACCTTCTCTGGTTGTAACCAACCCCCTTTCTCAGTTTCTCTGGTTCGCGACCGTCTTATCCATATCTTTCTAGGTTTATGCAGCATTACCTTTTCTTCGGGATAAAAATGCCTAGCTGGCGACTCTTTTCATTTCTCCTTTCTCCGACCGTTCGCGCTTGTACCGGGATGCAAATCTTTGGGAGCGACAGCTTGGCGACTCTGCTGGGGAACCTTATAGTTCAACCAGGGCTTCTGGTTCTTTTTGTAGGTTCCTCCTAGCGCTCGTTTGATTTGTGTTTACTGGGGTGTCATGTGCTAATTGTGTCTATTTATTTGCTTTATTTATTGCTTTATGTACACTACATGTGAGAGGGGTTGGGTTGTTTACAGGTTTGCAGGAACCCTTGGCCACATCATACCCTGTTACTGTATTGTTTAAGAATACTTCACTTTGGACAGTTCTTGTGATTAAACCCAGGACATGTGACTCTTTATTTGAGTCCCCCACCCTGGTTACTGGACTTCTGAGCCTTCATCCAAACCTTTGAACATACATGGACTTTATATCAAGACAGATAATCAGATCCAGCTCTTGATCACAAACCCTTGCATATCATTTGGATATATCATCATTGCATCATTTAACATTTGTTTATTTGTTTTTCAGGGTATCTACCTCATTGTATCTTGGTTTTGGTTTTGACCCCTTTTGTTGCTTAGACCTTTGCTTTTGCTGTCTCCTAAGCACCTCTTTCAGTCTGTCAGAGACTCACCTGCATCAGTCTACCAGAGACTCATCTCCAGCTTTTCAGTCTGTGATCTTCATCAGCATTTGTCTTCAGATTCTTCATCAGCACTCATGGCTACTCCAAGGAAGAGCAACATATCTTATCACTTCTTTGAGCCTTCTTTGACTGGTATCAGACAGGTCCAGTCACTCATCACCCCTGACCACATCCCATTGTTCAGAGAGCACTATGGGGGTATCTTAGACATGGTCATGGACCTTGATTCTTCTCAGAGAAGCATGATCCACACATGCTTGCAGTTCTATGACCCTCCACTTAGATGCTTCACCTTTCCAGACTTTCAGATTGGGCCTCTATTGGAGGAGTTGTCTTTGTTGATTAGAGTGCCTATCAGAGGAGGGATCCCCTATAACCCAGATATGACTGCTCCCAGAAGTGAAGAGATAGCAAGGGCATTATACTTGGAGCCTGCCCTTATTGAACAAAACATGACAACAAAAGCTGGGATTCCTGGTTTGCATCTGGACTTTTTGATTTCTCAGGCCATCCTGAAGGCTACCTTGGGAGAATGGAAGGCAGTCTGTGCACTTCTAGCCTTCAGCATATATGGGGCTATATTGTTTGCAGATGAGCCTAAATTTGTCAGTAAGAATGCCATCCACTTGTTTCTGTTAAAGAACCCAGTGCCTACATTGCTAGGAGATTTTTACTACTCCATCCATCAGAGAAATGAGAAACAAAGGGGGAAGTTGGTCAGATGTTGTGCTCCCTTGTTCTACTCTTGGCTACTCAGACACCTGCCTAGATTGAATGCTTTCTTGAACTCACATCAGCAGAAGAATTGGGCCAAGAGGTTCATTGCCTTAACATCAGATGATATCAGGTGGTGCACCCAGAGTACCAAAGGCAAGGAGATTATTACCAGTTGTGGGAAATACCCTAATGTGCCTCTAATAGGAGTAAAAGGTTGCATCAATTACAACCCTTTGTTGTTTAAGAGACAATTGGGATATGCCTTAGTTCACCCTCCCAGAGGACAGGATTTAGCTAAGACCCTATATTGTGAAGTGCAACCTAATTCAGCTGTTGTCAGGAAAGCAGCATGGGCTTGGGACAACATCCAGACAAAGGGGACAACCATCCTTGGAAGATGTAACAATGTTGCTTCAGCTCAGTACTCAGACTGGTCCCGTACTAGAGCTCAGATTACCAGAATGCCTTTCACCTTGGAAGACACACCTGGACCATCTACAGTACAACCTGATTCATCAAGTATATGAAGTAAAATTCATCATTTGATCAAGGGTTGATCATGATTCATCAAGGAGATTTCAGATCATCAAGAATCAGGAGTTTCTAAATTAGGGTTTTCACAGGAAAAGTCAACTGAACTTTGACCAGCCATAACTTTCACATGCTTCATCAAAAATTTTCCATCCAAAGCTCATTTTGAAGGAAATTAAATTCTCTACAACTTTGTGTCTCACAAGCCAAGCCCAAAGATGCTTCATTTGGAAGGTATGAGCTAAGACATTATAGGTCCTTTTAAAAGTCAACAAAAAGTCAACAACTTCCAAAGAGCATAACTTGAGAATGGTAAAATATATGGACATGAGACCAAAGATGTTGGTTAAAGGACTCTTTAAGCTTTCCAAAATGTCCAAGAACACCCTCATAGCATTAAAATTGAAGGATTTGTGCCCTTGCAAAGTTGGGAAATTTTTGAGTGGTTTATGAAGTAAATGGGGTCTTAAAACCATAATTCTTCAAATGGGCTGACTTTTTGGTGATCCAATTTGTTCCATGACATCATGCACGAAATTAATTTAATATTTTCACAATTTTATTCATGTTATTTTTATTTATTATGATTTTTTATATTAAAAATCATTTTAAATTCAAATAAAATATAAAATAGTGAAGATTTAAATTTATTTTGTTTCTAGAATGTCATAAAGGTTATTTGGATCTAATTGATACAAGAGTTATGAAGATTATCCCAAAATAACAATGTTGGATCAAAGAAAAATCAAGTTTTATGACAAATCTTTTTCAATCTTCAACTATCCAAATTGTCGCTCCCGCCAAAATGACACCTCAGGTCAGAAGGGGTACAGACGCGAACGGTCGGCGAAAAGGAGATGAGAACACACAGGAGTGAACTCAAGAAAAGAAAGAGTCGCCAGCTAGGCATTTTTATCCCGGAGGAAAGGTAATGCTGCATAGACCTAGAAAGATATGGATAAGACGGTTGCGAACCAGAGAGACTGAGAAAGGGGGTTGGTTACAACCTGGGAAGGTATTAGCACCCAGATTGTCCGTCGTACTCGACGGGATCCACGCTTAAAAGGTTTGTGTTTTAAAGGGGTAGTGTCAGTGCAATTTGTGTATCAATGAGCTGGAAAAGGATGTACAGGTGTCAGTGAAAAGGAAGTGTAAAGTGTATAAGTGAAGTGTTAGTGTAGGAATGAAGATGAAATGCTCAAGACCATGAGGCTTAAAGAATAGTGCTGGAAAGAGGGGGAATATACAGAGACTTTTGTTCGATAACTGTTAAGTTATGCCTACGTATCCTCTCGTGCAATGAGGAAGTCAGAACACCGTAGTTCGACCCAAAGAGACTGAAAGATAAATTGACTTGTGAACTGCTTACTTGTCTATGCTCAAGTGTATGACCTGTCTGGCTCAGGTGCAAACTGTCTTGCATTAGACGGAAGAAGCGAGTTCTCATTTGTGAGTGAGTATGATGAGAAAAGAATCCCGAAGGAGACGATTATTGTTTGTTTTTGAGTTTTCAGTCTTTTATTGCTTTTGAAAGTTTGTCATAAGTTAATGAGCTTAAGCCTAAACCAAGGGGTTAGTAAACTCATCACATCTTCCCTCTGATTAGGGGTAATGAGAATACCTTAAGTGTGAAGTCAGCATCTCACACTTAATCACCATGGTTTAGGATTAAGATCATTAACCTACTTGTGATTATTTAGATGTTTTTGTTGTTTTTGTTTAGTGTTGAGTAATGAGATTAAGCCATAATCAAGGATTAAACAGACTCATTACACCATCCTAATAGAAGGATAATAGATGAGAATGTTTAAGCTGAGGAAGACTCTTTAACTTAATCCATGATTAGGGATTAACCTCATGACAAAACAAAGCCTTTATTAGATGGATTTTAGCTAATGATAGGATGAAGAAGTGAGTTTTATGGTTTGTAAGACAACCTGAGGGGGACTTGTCCATTAACACTAGGGTTAGTCCTTCTTAACCAATTAAGGAAGAATTAGAACCCTAATGCAAGGCCCAAGTTACAAGCTTGATGTCTTGATGATTATTAGATGGATTGATTAAAGGATTTAAACACATTAAGGGTTTAACACTTAGGATTAAAGTTATACACTCCATCCTAATAGAAGGATGCAGGCATAAGCTTAATCACAAAGCCTTAAAGCCTTTAAGGTTTAATCCCTGATTATGAGATGAGAAGAGAAGACTCAAAGAGACACAAAGGTAAAAGCTAAGTGGGGGACTAATCAAACCCTAATTATTGTCATGCTTGGTTGTTCCTATGGTTTATGAGGTTTTCAAGAAAGATCTTCAGAGAAACCACCAGGAAGCAGATGAAAGAAGCAAAGAGAAGCAAGACAACTTGCTTCACTTAAGAAGTCAAGTTGCTTGAAGAAAGAAAGTGAGATGAACAAGAATGAGCAATCTCAATCCAAAGCACATGACAAAATGCAATAATGATACATAAGAGAGATGAAAAGAGATTGTGAGAAGTGAAGGCAAATTCACTTCTCAAACAACTTACCACCTGAAAAGTTAGTAAAAGAAATGAAATGTAATGCAAAATAAGATGCAATGCAATAATGCAAACCAAAACCAGAAGCATGAGTATGATGTTAATGATGCTAAGAGATGATGCAAACATGAGGCAAGGCATGAGAATGATCATACAAACATATGGATGCAAGATAAGCATGCTTTGAACCATGGATGTTCATGAAAAGTTATGGAATGCAAATGACATACAACATGGAAAATGAAAGATGCAATGATCAAACATGATTCTAATATGCCCTAAGATGTATATTAGATAAAATGGATGCACAAAATGTCATGGCAAGTCATGGTATGCAAACAAATGGAAGATGGATGCAAAGGAAGGCATGAATTAGGGTTTATGATCAATACACAAAGCAAAAACCAAAACCAGAAGCAAACATCATGATAAAAAATTTAAAATACAATCAAAGATACCCTAGACCTATACAAACTCACTGCCCAAGGGAGGGGATCCAACTCTTAACCTAGTGAGAGTTATGAATTTTCTAAGATTGCTAGGGTTTTAAGGTACCTCATCAAGAAAAATGCCAAACAAATAGGAAATGCAAAATCAAATCATGCCAATTTTATCCTATAAACTACATGTTATGCAAGATGCAATGCAAAAAGAATCATTGTCCAACTCTCAATGGTTAGGCAGAAATGAATTTTTGAAGTTTGTCACAAAATAATGCCTTGAAATGAAATTAATTCCATTGAAAATGATCAAAAGGCATCAAGAACAAAAAATAAATTTGTTTTGAGAGTTGGACAATGTTTCTAAATGTTTTTAAATGTTTTCTGAATTTTTTTGTGATTTTTAAATACCTAAAAGTATTTTTAATTAATTAATTTTCATTAACTAATTAAAAATAAACTTTTAAATGATTTAAAAACAATTTTTAATGCAAAAAATAAAAATAAAAATATTTTTGGGTTCTGAAAATTAATAAAAGCTTGAATAAAAATTTTCAGAATTTTTAGATGTCTTTTACTATTTTTAATAAAATGTACAAAAGAAATGAAATTAAATGAAATAAAAATAGAATAAAATGAGAAGTCAACTAATCCTAAGGCTGGTATTCAAACTGAACACGCGGGAGTTGACTGGCGCGCGCATCTGGACGGCCAGAATTCAAATCTCCCTAATTATGATTAATGCCCTAATCTGAACCCTAAACATTTTCAGGTGACCGGAACACTGTTCCGGTCATCTTCTCCGACGAGACCAAATCCCCAACTCTCTCTACAAGCCACCCCACCCCAAATTAACTATCCAGAAATGATCCCCCACTCAAAACGAACTCAAACCATCATCCAAACATGATTTATAACAAGCATACATGGAGAATCGAAGGAAAAAAAGAAAACTGGACAAAGTTTCAGAGAGTCATAACATGTTCATTTCTCAACTATTTTCGAAAATAAAAAGAGCAGCATGATCAGTGAAGCATGGAGAACAACTCTATAACAAAAAATACAAGTTCTGGAAAATTTGTTCTTGGTGATACCTGAGATTGAGCTTTCGAAACAAGGACTTTTTGCTTGCCTCTTTGCCTCAAAATGATCCCAATGGTCCCCCTGATGAAGTTATGAGGCTTGATTGGAGTTTATAATGGTTTGTTGGTGAGTTTGCAGAAGTTCTGTTCAGTGAGGGGTGAGGATCGTGTTTCTGATTGAGGAGGTTTCAGGGATGAATGAGGGCAGGGAAATGATCAGGAGGATGTGCTGAGATGTTCTGTGAAGTTTGTTTGTGTGTTTTTAGCTTGTGGAGAGTGTTTCGAATGGTTTTTTATATGAGGAATAAACTTGGAACTTGGATATGAGAGAGCTTCAACATGAATTGTTGTGTGTTATGGCTTGCCTTTGGTCCACTTATCACACCTAGAGAGGTCAGAGGAGTTGGTGTGGACTGTTGTGATTGGTATGGGTCAAGTTGCAAAAAGTCAAGAAAGTTGTACTTGGAGGTATGGGCAAGTGGCAGGATGAGATAGGGGCATGGCTTGGCTCAGCTGAGTTTAGGGAGAACCATGGAGTTTGATTTGAGATGATTCAGCAAGTGGATTAGGGTTTATGATAGGTTTTGCAACTTTGATCACCTTTGACCCTTTTGAAGTTTCTTGATCCACAAGTCATAAAAATGAGCAAACTTTTGATGCAATCTGATCTTTAGGCCTTGGTTTATGATTGTATGAAGATTAGAAGTCCATTTGATAGCTCAATTTGCCTTGGCAAGGGATTTTGCAACTTTGCCTCTTTGGTGGAAAACTTGAAATTATGTGATTTTTCCCAACTTTGACAAGCCATAACTTTTGATCCAAAATGAGTTAGGTCAAGTTCTTGTACTTTTTGAAAAGGGAATGATCCATTCTACAACTTTCATGACCAAAGTTTTCCCATTTGAAGCATTTTTGAATCAAAAAGCAAGGGTTGAAAAAGTTTCCCAAAATGGTAAGTTTCCATTACAAGTCATTTCCCAAAAAGTCAACTTTGCAAATGGCTTGAAATTATTCAATTTTGTGAACTTCTAACATCTTCTATGATCAAATAAAGATCATCCATAATCAAAATGATGAAGAACACCCTTTGGTTGGGTCATTGGGGGCCTCAGATGCCCTGATTTTGCACTGACTTTCTCAAAAAGTCAACTCTTGATCAGATGACTTCCCCATTGAATTTCTTCATGAAAATTGATATGCATTATCCATATACCATATAGAGACCAATAGAAACAATAATGACCAAAAAATTTGGAGTTATGGCCTTTGAAACCAAAACCCTAATTCTAGGTCATCTGTGCAGTCAAACCTGGCTCTGCTTCCATGCCAATCCCAGTTCTTGTGATTCTTTGATTTTCTTGACTTTGAGAGGATATAATATGATGCTTGAACATACATGGACCCCTTTTAAGTGATTGATGACCTTTGGAGTGGCTCAAATGGCTCTGGGATAGCCCAGATCACAAACCCTAGATGCAGATGACTTGGGACCAGTGCAATGAATCAAAAATGCAATATGAGATGATATGATTGAACTTATGCATATGAAAAGACCACAAGCCATGGTGTGAATGGGTGAGGGAAAATTTGGGGTGTTTACACAAATATCCATCAAATTGGTAAAGTCTTTAACCTAATTCATTCACTCATATATAAGGAACATTTAGCAAACCAGAGGGCACGAATTGGCAACCTCTAAGACCAATTTCAAACTTTACAAAATCACTTCAAAACCTCACATTTGGATTCCAAGGTAGAGTAAGTTTCATTGAGTTTTGAGCATTGCAACATGTTCTATGATGATCATTGAACGTATTTGGATCATAAACAACATCTAAAATCCTCTCATTCATGCAAACCGAATCAACATACATTCACTTTTTGAATTTTTTGATTCTCATAATATTGACTTTATTTCTGGAATTTGATCTTATATTTGTGTTTGTGATGATGCTTGGAGTCTTTCTGGACAAATTAATTCAACTTTAGGTACCAGATTGAAGAATCACCATGGCTAGGGTTCTTCGGCCGTTTTAGGGTTCTTTGATTTATCATATATAAATGAATTCTGGAAACATGGCTGTGTTGTATGGACCTCAAGGAATGTTTTGCACCCATTAATTTCATGAAATGTTGTTGTTTGCTTGATGTTTGATAAAACGCAGGATGTCCTAGGAAAACAAATTCGCAGCAAAAACCCTAGCAAAATTCGCATGAAATTTTGCAGGTCTGGAGGTAGAAGAAGACCTGCGCGCGTTTTCCATAATTTGAATTTTTGTTATATGTTATAATGAATTTGTTTCGTTTATATGTCACACACAAGCGTGCGTCCCAGTGGTAAGGTGTCTGGCTTGGTATGCGAAGGGGCTTGGGTTCGAAACCAGCCAAGATACGTTTTTTTTGTTTAATTTCTTTTGTTTATCAGAGCAACAACAAAACAAAGTGGAAGTGGGCTACTATCACAATGCGCAGGCTGGCCCAGTGGTGATCCCCTTGCATTTCCAGGTAAAGGACCTGGGTTCAAATCCAAGGTCCTGTTTTTTGGCTTTTCTTTTTTTTTATGTTTATTTGTTTTATTAATTTCTTATATTATTCCTTAATTAAATTAATTTCTAAAAAAAATATTTAAAAATATATTCTAATTAGACTTTATTTTCACAAACCTAAATTAATATGTATATTTGTTTTTTTAAATATTTATATGTATATGTTTATTGATATTGTATATTAATTAAAAACCTAATATGTTTATATAAAACCTAATTATTTTCTAAACCCTGATATTTAAAACCCTAATTTATTTTCTAATAATTCTAAACCCTAATTTTCTTTTACAATTTTAATTTCTTATTTTTGTTTAATTATAATTAATAAATATTTATAATATGTATATAATTGAATTATTAATCATATGAATTAGTATAATTATTATTATTATTCTCATCTTAATATTATTTAAAAATTGCTTATCTAAAAAATCAAAAAAATTTAATTGATTTGTATATTATTGTGCTAACCTCTTCTTCTCTTATATATATATATATATATATATATATATATATATATATATATATATATATATTTTATTATTATTACTAACCTTTTATTTATTTATTATAATTATTATTTATATTGTTTTATTATAATGTAACTGTACAAGCTATGTAATAGTGGTAGAATTTTTATTGTTTATTTAAATTGCTATGGTTAGTAAATTAGGGAGTGAAAACATGTTTGTGTTTAAAAATTGAATTTAGATCACTAATTATAAGATAAATATTTGAATTTGTACACGCACACACGTAAGTCGATCTTGGATCGCCATCTCACTTTTTAAGGATACCTCTCATTGTTGCCTAAACAAAAAGGTCAAGTAAGGTGTATAAAGCAAAGTCCCTTCTCTTATTAATATCATCTTGTCCCTTTAAAGATTATAAGATCAAGTCCCTTCATGGTTGCCTTCGTAAATGATCTTGTCCCTTTCGAATAAAAGATGATAAGTCCCTTCGAATTGCTAATACACCTTACAGTTGCCTAATCACAGATGACCCTTTATATGTCCCATACAACATCCAAGGTAATGACTACCTATTCCTTAATAATAGGGATAGTCTTACCATTGAAATAACATTTAAGAACAAAAAATATTCAAATTAGGGTAGGTTCCTCTTAAGTACTTGCTCACTCATTCAAAAACATTTCATAAACACTTCACATTTTCAAACAATTTTCAAAACAAAGTCTTTATATATATCCGTACAAGGATCATTATAAAGTACTTAAGAAAATTTCTAATCACACACTACACTTCTCAAAACAGTTTAAAGTGATCTAAGTAACTAAGAGCCCATGGATAACCATGGATGTAAAGGGTACTAACACCTTCCCTTTACATAACCTACCCCCCGAACCCAAAAATCTTTTTAAGGTCTTTCCTGTTCTTTTATGCCCTTTCCTTTGGATAAAATAAAAGTCGGTGGCGACTCTTACTATCCGCAACATTTCACTAAAGTCAGTTCTCCCACCGTGTTACAGAACTGGCGACTCTGCTGGGGATTTAATAAAAGAGGGGTACCCTTAGGAATTAAATCACTTTAAATTATTTGTTTTGTTTGCTTTATATTTACTTGTTGGGGCTCTTATGTGTGAAAGATCCTAACCCGGATCTAGTGTACCTTAGGTAAATGGCAATAGACCAAGGAAACTGTACGGCGTATACCGATATAGTTGATCTGGTGGCCATAGTTAGTGTGACTTCTTGGTTGGTGCTTATGTTCCTTAAGTCAAGTTGAGGATAATATGAGGCTGAAATATGTTGTCAATACACTAACTAACTTTTAGAACCCTAGTTATCCCATCTTGGCCTTTAGAAAAGTAGTGAGATAACTGGCTTTGGTGAATACTGAAGTTGGTTGATACTCGATACTACACTCATTGAGATCTTAAACTTGGAGGGTTTTGGTTGGAAAGTAAGTTGCCTACTGAACAACCACCCTTGTGAAGGATCAATGATATTAAGATCCCTTAGAACATGGTTACTTTGTAGGACAGGATGAACCAACTAAACTTCAGGGGAGGGTACTTACCTTTAAACCGCATGCAAGCCTTTAAACCTAGGGATATTGTGTGACTTGTTTGTGTGTGCCACATGTATTTGATTGAACATAACATCATAGCATCATCATGCATCATAAGCATAGCATTTTCACTAACCATTTCAAGAACCAAAGGATTTATCTTTGTTCTTTGTTGCAGGTCATGGCTTCTGCTCGTAGGAATACTATCCAGATCAACTTTGTAGGGATACCTCTTAAGCTTAAAGAATTAGTCTCCCAAGTTTATGAAAACTCCCAGTTCATCAAGAAACATGGTCATCTACTGGATCTAGTTACTTCAGGGTTCAATGAAGACATGATGAGTGTCCTGTTTCAGTTCTTTGATCCTAAGCACCATTGCTTCACATTCCCCGACTACCAGCTGGTTCCTACCATGGAGGAGTTCTCCAAGCTTCTGGGTATACCTATTCTTGATCAGAAACCCTTCACAGGCTTAGAAAAGGAGCCTAAACCTGAGGTTATTGTTGCAGCTCTACATCTGAAGAAGTCAGACATTGTCTTGGAAACAAGGAGCGGAGTTAAGGGTATTCTTGCTAAGGTGTTGATAGAGAAGGCTCAAGTGTTCTTGAAGGCTATGAGCTTTGATGCTTTTGAGGAAATCTTAGCCTTGTTGATTTATGGTTTAGTATTGTTCCCCAAACCAGATCAGTTCATAGACATTCACGCCATCAACATATTTCTGAGTCACAATCCAGTGCCTACATTACTTGGAGACATTCTGCATTCTCTTCATACTCGTACTACGAAGGCACGAGGAACTCTGATGTGTTGCATACCTCTATTATCTAGGTGGTTTATTTCTCACCTTCCTCGATCAGTAATGAAGAATGAACAAGGGTTCAGGTGGTCCAAGAGGATCATGTCACTTTCTCATTCAGACATTCATTGGTGCTCTAGATCTATGGAGAATGTTACTATCATTGACCGTTGTGGGGAGTTCCCTAATGTGCCACTCCTTGGCATAAGAGGGGGCATTACCTACAATCCTTCTTTAGCTCTACGTCAATTTGGTTATTCTCGGAGTGATGGTCCTCATGACATACTTATTCAGGGTATTGTGTTTGACTATGACAACGATCTGCAAGGTTACCGTCAAAGGTTCATACGAGCATGGGGTAAAGTGAACAAGGTTGACAGCAAGACTCTGGAGCCCAAGTACACTATTCCTATGGAAGCTTATCTCAGATGGGTATGAGCTCGTGCTCAGACTCTTATGATGCCATATCCTGCCATCCTGCCAGTTACTATGGAGCCTGTTGCTGAAGGGGATACTTCTTATACCATCCTTCACCCAGACATGCCTACCGACAGGGAAGACTTACAAAGGTCCTGGATCCAGTTGAAGGAGCAAAGGAATACTTTTGAGACTCATTACAAAGCAAGTCAAGAAAGAATCCTGGAGCTAACAAAGCAACTTCACGAGGAGCGGAATCTCAACTCATACCTCAACACAAAGAGGAAACGTCCATGGGAGACTTAAAACCCCATTTTTTGTACTTATTTCATTTTTATTGTAAGCCCAAAGGGCAAACAAATTTATTACTAATAAAAGTTTACTTTTTGGTTGTTTAAACAAATTTAAATCCTGCGGTCCTTGAAAACATTGCATATGCATTTATACACCATATCATTGCATCACAGGTTTCTTGTGCCCAGGTATCTTATCTTCTCGCTGTTTATTTCAGCAATGGCTCTTGAACAAACAGTCAAAGATCTCCAGGTACAAAACGCACAGTTCCAAGAGCTAATCCTGAACTTGTCCAAGGGGCAGGATGAATTGAAGACACTGCTGGCCAAGAAGACTAAGAAGACTAGAAGGTCAGGAGGCCTTATCAACATGGGAAGAAGGTTCAGAGGTCCTGTCAAAACCAAGGAACAGGTTGAAGATTATGAGTCTGAAGAGTCTGAGAAAGAGGAAGGAAGTCTCCACAACACTATGGGGGACTCTGATTCTAAAGCAAATTACTATCATGATCCTAATGAAGATAAGTTCAAGATGTTGGTGGATAGAATGGATGCTATGGAATTGCAAAAGTCTTATGGGCTGGATTTTGAAGACCTGAGTTTGATATCTGGAGTGGTTATACCCATTGGTTTCAAGGTCCCTGCTTTTGTAGTGTATGATGGTGTTTCATATCCCAAGATGCATCTGAGGTCCTATGTCTGGAGGATCCAACCCCATACTGCTGATAAGAAGTTGTGGATCCATTTCTTCCAAGAGAGCTTGTCTGGAGCTCAATTGGAATGGTACTATCAATTGGAGAGTGTCAACATCCGTGATTGGAATGATCTTGCTGAGGCCTTCTACAGGCAATACCAATACAATGCTGATCTAGCACCAACCCGCATGCAACTACAAAGCATGTCAATGGGTGCTAAAGAGAATTTCAAGGAGTATGCCCAGAAGTGGAGAGATTTGGCTGGTAGAGTACAACCTCCTCTAACTGACAGAGAGTTAGTGGATATGTTCATGTGTACATTGAATGGTCCTTTTTATAGTCATCTCATTGGAAGCTCATCATCTGGATTCACTGAGTTGATAATGACAGGAGAGCGCGTAGAAAGTGGTATAAGGAGTGGCAAGATACAAGTGGGTACTTCTTCATCAAGTACTGCAAGGAAGCCCCCTAGTGGGAAGAAAGAGTCAAATGTTGTTTATGGCCAACCTGGTCGTAATAGGAGTCATCAATCTGTGAGTGCAGTCCATATCTCCAATCCTACTCCTGCAACACCAGAGCCATCACAGGGCAATCATCAGAGGCCTAGAAGACAGTTCACCAAGCTCAACATGTCACTGGCCCAAGCCTTGCAACACTTGTTGAAGGGTGAACTCATCACTTTGAAGGACCCTCCTCAGAATCCCAATGTTACTTCTCCTAGGTATAATCCTAATGCACGATGTGCATATCATTATAATTGTCAGGGACATGATACCAATAATTGTTGGATATTGAAGAATAAGATTCAGGATATGATTGATGCTGGAGAGATTGAGTTTGACCCTCTTGGTACTCCGAATGTGATTACTGATCCTATGCCAAATCATGAAAAGACTGTTAATGCTATTGATGAAGTTTCACATATTTCCTCAATTGTAGATGTGACTACTCCATTGTCTGTTATTAAGAAGAAGTTGGTACAAGCTGGGTTCTTTTCAGGTTGTAATGAAGATTGTTTCTATTGTGCTTATAAACCGGATAGTTGCTGGAAGTTGAAGGATGACATTCAACGCCTTATGGACAATTACACCATATTGTTTGAGAGGACACCTTCTGTGGAGAGTATGGTTGAACATATAACTCAAGGTGCAAAGGTTGAAGAGGTGGATATGGTTGATAAAGTGCCAGTGAGGATTACTTCCAAGGGCCCTGTCAAAAATACTCATAAGGGTCCAATTAAGATTATTGCTGAAGGCCCTGTGAAGATTGTTGCTGAAGCTAGAGTGGCTCCTATGATCATTACCACTCCTGGTCCTATTCCGTATACTTCTGATAAAGTTGTGCCCTGGCATTATGGTTCTGATGTTTATATTCATGGTGTTAAGCAGGAACCCTTAGCTGATACACATGTTGCTGATGAAAACCTTGATGTTGATAATATTGATGGATCTAGTAAGATCACGAGAAGTGGAAGAATTTTCTCTCCTCCTGTTACCTCCAAGAATACAGTTACTCTAACTATTACCTCCACCGCTGCAACAAATACGGATGCCCGGGGCAAAGGTCCTGTTATAGAACTTGTGCCAACTGATGTACCAACTGCTGATGATCTTTCTAAACAGATGGAAGAAGTATTGAAGATCATTCGCAAGAGTGATTATGATGTTATTGATCAATTGGGGCATACTCCCTCCAAGATTTCCATGTTGTCTTTATTGTTGTGTTCTGAGGCTCATGCTAAAGCCTTGATTAAATTTTTGAAGACTGCTCACGTACCAAATGAGATTTCTGTAGACCAGTTTGAAAATTGTGTTGCACACTTGACCTATGATAATGGGTTAGGTTTCTCCGATGCTGATTTGACTCCTTCCAAGAGGGATCATAACAGGGCTCTACATATCTCTATTGAATGAAGGGGCACTACCCTGTCACATGTGTTAATAGACAATGGTTCTTCGCTGAATGTGTTGCCCAAAGAGGTTCTGAATAAGCTTAGTCCTGAAGATGTTGTGTTGAGGCCCAGTAATATAGTGGTGAAGGCCTTTGATGGTTCAAGAAGAGTGGTGCATGGAGAAATAGATCTCCCAATCAAAGTAGGTTCTCAGGTCTTCAATGTTACCTTTTATGTAATGGATATTCGTCCTTCGTACTCTTGTTTGCTTGGGTGCCCCTGGATCCATGGGGCAGGTGCTGTGACCTCCACCTTACATCAGAAGCTGAGATATCCAGTAAAGGGAAAGGTTGTCACTGTTTACAGAGAGGAAGGATATATGATTAGCCATGTGAACACATTTAAATATCTTGAAGTGGAAGGTGAATATGTTGAAACTCTGTGCCAGACGTTTGAAGTAGTTCCTTGGGTTGTTCCTAATTTTGAGGCTCCTCCTGTTGTCAAGAAAGTTCCTGTGGTCACCAGAGTACCTCCTACAATGGCCTCCCTCAGGGATGCTAGAGCTGTGGTGGATGAAGGTGGTTGTACTATTTGGGGTCATCTTCCTGACATTCCTTACAAGTCTGACAAGTTTGGTTTGGGTTTCACTGCAGAATCCCAGAAGGCTATTCGTCGTGCTCGTGCTGTTCGTATCACCAATCAAGGGATTATGAAAGATCAGATCAATGTTGTGGGTGACTATGATGAAGACTACAACTTGGATGCTTGGATTTTTCCTACTGTGGGTGATGGGCTCAATAACTGGAAGGATGAAGATGTTATTCCTATCTCCTTTAGTCAGGAGTAAATACTATTACTGTGTTATTACTTTTAAGCTTGTAATTTTTGAACAATTAAACTCTTAAGCCTTGTGCCTTACCCGGGGCACAATGGTATGCTTGTTTCTGGATGTCATTTCATTTGCATACTTCATTCAATAAAAATCAATGGACGTTTCGTTTTCATAAATATTGTGTTCCTTGTCTTTCTTTTATTTTATTTTTGTTTTATCAGCTATGTGTTCTTACACACACCCACATCACTAAAATGCAGATCCTCATCCACTCTGGATCCTGTTGATAACAGTTCTACTATTGCCAATTATAATTTCGAGAATCCGATCTATCAAGCTGTAGATGGAAAGGAGGACGATTGTGAAGTACCTGTAGAGCTTGCTAGGTTGTTACAACAAGAAGAGAAAGCTATACAGCCACATGAAGAGCCAATCGAAGTTGTGAATCTGGGGACTGAAGAAAACAGGAAAGAAGTCAAGATAGGGGCTGAACTAGAGGATAGTGTCAAGAGCAGATTGATTCAGATGTTACATGATTAGGTGGAGATCTTTGCTTGGTCCTATGAAGATATGCTAGGGTTGGATACAGACATTGTGGTTCACCGTTTACCGGTAAAAGAATATTGTCGTCCAAAGAAGCAGAAGGTTCGTCGCATGCGTCCTGAAATGTCAGAGAAGATTAAGGCAGGGGTGATGAAACAATTTGATGCAGGGTTCTTAGCTGTGACTTCTTATCCTCAGTGGGTTGCAAATGTGGTACCGGTACCAAAGAAAGATGGTAAGGTACGCATGTGTGTAGACTACAGGGATTTGAACAAGGCCAGCCCCAAAGATAATTTTCCACTTCCTCATATTGATGTTTTGGTAGACAACACTGCTCAGCATAAGGTATTCTCTTTCATGGATGGTTTCTCTGGTTACAATCAAATCAAGATGGCACCTAAAGATATGGAGAAGACTACATTTGTTACACATTGGGGCACCTTTTTCTATAAGGTGATGCCATTTGGTTTGAAGAATGTCGGGGTAACATATCAACGTGCTATGGTGGCTTTGTTTCACGATATGATTCATCATGAGATAGAGGTATATGTGGATGATATGATAGCCAGGTCCCAGAATGAAGAGCAACACCTTGATCATCTGCATAAGTTGTTTGAAAGGTTGAAGAAATACAAACTGAGATTGAACCCAAACAAATGTACTTTTGGAGTTAGATCTGGTAAACTCCTGGGTTTCATTGTCAGTGGAAAAGGTATTGAAGTGGATCCTGCAAAAGTGAAAGTTATACAAGAGATGCCAGCTCCCCGTACTGAGAAGGAAGTTAGAGGTTTCTTGGGACGATTGAATTACATTGCAAGATTTATTTCCCAATTAACTGCTACCTGTGAGCCAATCTTCAAGTTGTTGAAGAAAGATCAGGTAATGGAATGGAATGATGAGTGCCAGACAGCATTTGATGAAATCAAGAAATATCTTCTAGAACCTCCTATTTTGATGCCACCAGTTGATGGAAGACCATTGATTATGTATTTAACAGTGTTAGACAACTCAATGGGGTGTGTGTTGGGGCAACATGACGAGTCTGGTCGAAAAGAGCAGGCAATATACTACCTTAGCAAAAAGTTTACCGACTGTGAAACAAGATACTCACTGCTCGAGAAAACTTGCTGCGCTTTGGCATGGGCTGCTCGCCGATTAAGACAGTATATGTTGACTCATACTACCTTATTAATTTCGAAGATGGATCCCATCAAGTACATATTCGAGAAACCTGCTCTCTCTGGACGAATAGCAAGATGGCAAATGATCTTGATAGAATATGATATACAGTATACTACTCAGAAGGCCATTAAAGGAAGTGTTGTAGCTGGTCATTTGGCTCATCAAGCAGTGGATGATTATCAGTCAATGAGTTTTGAGTTCCCTGATGAAGACATTATGATTATTACCAAAGAACCTGGACAATATGACGGACCTGAACAAGGATCCCGATGGACTATGGTTTTTGATGGAGCTTCTAATGCACTTGACAATGGTGTTGGTGTTGTGATCAGTTCCCCTGAAGGTTGTCATACCCCGATTACTGCAAGACTTTGTTTCTATTGTACCAATAACATGGCTGAGTATGAGGCATGTATCCTGGGTATCAAAGCTGCCATTGATATGAAGATTCAGTTCCTGGACGTGTATGGAGATTCAGCCCTGGTAGTAAGTCAAATTAAAGGAGATTGGGATACCAATCATGATAATCTCATTCCTTACAGAGATTATGTGTTGTCTTTGATCCCACATTTCAAAGAGATTACCTTTGGACATATTCTACGAAGAGAAAATCAGTTGGCAGATGCATTAGCCACTATGGCATCAATGTTTGAGATTAGCTGGAATGATGAAGCTCCCAAGATTACTATTGATAGATTTGAGAAGCCTGCATACTGCAATGAGATTGAAACTGAAAAAGCAGAGGAGAAGCCTTGGTTCTATGAAGTGAAAAGATATCTTGAAGCTTAGGAGTTCCCTGAAAGGGTATCTGTCAAAGATAAGAAGTTTCTGAGAAGATTTTCTGCTAAGTTCTTCTTGAGTAATGGGATTTTGTACAAGCGCAATCATGATTCAACTTTGCTTCGTTGTGTGGATAAGAAGGAAGCAACAGAGATTATGGAAGACATGCATGATGGGATCTTTGGCACTCATTCTAGTGGTCATACCATGGCAAAAAAGATATTGAGAGCTGGTTACTATTGGTCTACCATGGAAGCTGACTGCTATCAACATTCCAGAACATGTCACAAGTGTCAAATCTATGCTGATAAAGTCCATATACCTCCATCACCATTGAATGTGTTGACTGCTCCTTGGCCTTTTGCCATGTGGGGCATTGATATGATTGGTGAGATCAAGCCTATTGCTTCTAATGGGCATCGTTTCATCCTGGTTGCTATTGATTACTTCACAAAGTGGGTAAAGGCAACTTCATTTGCATCTGTTACTAAGAATGTGGTGGCTCGGTTCATTAAGAACAATCTCATATGTGGGTATGGCATCCCTGAAAGGATTATTACTGACAATGGCTCTAATCTGAACAACACTATGATTACTGATCTCTGCACGCAGTTCAAGATTAAGCATCACAACTCTTCTCCGTATCGTCCAGAGATGAATGGGGCAGTAGAAGCTGCTAACAAGAATATCAAGAAGATTCTACAGAAGATGACTGTTACTTATAAGGATTGGCACGAGATGTTACCATTTGCTCTTCATGGTTATCGTACTACAATACGCACTTCAACAGGGGCAACCCCATTCTCCTTAGTCTATGATATGGAAGCAGTTTTGCCCATTGAAGTTCAGATACCCTCCCTAAGAATTATGAAGGATGCAAGCTTGGATGAAGATGAGTGGATTCAGACTCGACTTGACCAGATAAATTTGATTGATGAGAAGAGGCTAGCAGCAGTTTGTCATGGCCAGAAGTACCAGAAACGAATGATCAAAGCTTTTAATAAGAAGGTTAAGCCAAAGGTATATCAGACTGGTGATTTGGTAATTAAGCATATCATATTACCACAGGGTGATCCTAGGGGCAAGTGGACTCCTACATATGAAGGGCCATTTATGGTCAAAACAGTATTCTCAGGAGGTGTCATGATGCTTACTACTATGGATGGTGAAGACTTCCCACAGCCTGTAAACGCAGACATAGTTAAAAAATACTACGCATAAAAAGAGACCCGCTAGGTTGACTGGCAAAAATTAGGGATATATATAAAAAAATGTACACCCGGCAAGTCGAAAACCTGAAAAGGCGGCTTGGGCAAAAAAGGGTATCCCGGTGGATTGAAAACCTAAAAGGGCAATCCAGGCAAAAGTTAGGGATTAAAGCGTATGACTACGTCTCGTTTGGATCACCCATGTAACTCCAACCAGTTGTGCTACTTAACTCAAGCTCGAACAGATAAAGCTCAATCCAATCTTGTCATCTCAACAGCAGAAGATGAGATACTTGAAGATAATGGCAATAGTAGAATTGAAACTCAATAGGATTATTTCCCACATAGCTGATTTTCTTTGTTTTGTAAAAAATTTTACGACGAATTCCTCTTACTAGGATTTTTGTCTCCTTGTACAAACTTGCCTATGTACAGGTCACTTTGTGATATAAATAAAATTTCATCTTTGAATCCAGATTTACTTTTACCCTATTTACATAAGCGAAACGTCCATTGGTTGTGTTTGAATGTATGTATGCTTTTGAATATGATTGATGTTTACCAGAAATGCATAAAATGCTTAATATGATTGATGTTTACCAGAAATGCATGAAAATGCAGTAATAGTATTTACTAAGGACGAACGAGGGAAGGAATTCAACGAAGCTTCGCCGGTTCATCCCCACAGAACAGCTACAAATCCCCAGTAGGGCAAATTTATCATCATAGATATTTCAAGTTACATCTCCCCTTGAATTTATGTCCATCTCTTTTATCCTCAGTCGGGATACTCAGGAACTTATTCCTTCAATAGAAGTATGACGAACGAAGACGGGAAGTTATAAATACAATACTATCAAACAAGACGAGAACGAGTTTCTCATATTCTTCAGCAACGAATCGGGATTTATTTTCCCTAGCCAGCAGTTGTTATACAAAGATATCCAGACGCTTCGGGCTGCATGATTCATACATACATCATTTACATCATATCATACCATAACATATCCATAAATACATAATACATTTACTTAGGTGCATCATACTATACATGCATACATATTGCATAAACTAACATTCTCCTTGCAGGATAGTTATATGCAGGTAAAACAATATCAACAATTCACAACAGGTCAGAAATGATCCATATATTACTCAAGATGTCCTCGGAGAGTAGGCAAATGGTCTATAAGAAGATCCATTCCCTAATCCAGGATATTTCCAGAAGATTTCATCTATCTGGCCCTTGAATAGCAGGCAAACGGTCTGTAAAAAGATCCATTCCCTGGTTCAAGATATTTTTCAGAAAAACAAATCCTCACGTTCTTCTGGCCCTTGAATAGCAGGCAAACGGTCTGTAAAAAGATCCATTCCTTGGTTCAAGATATTTTTCAGAAGAACAAATCCTGATGTTCTTTTGGCCATTGAATAGCAGGCAAACAGTCTGTAAAAAGATCCATTCCCTGGTTCAAGATATTTTTTCAGAAGAACGAATCCTGACGTTCTTTTGGCCCTTGAATAGAAGGAAAATGGTCTGTAAAAAGATCCATTCCCTGGTTCAAGATATTTTTCAGAAGAATAAATCCTGACGTTCTTTTAGCCCTTGAATAGCAGGCAAACGGTCTGTAAAAAGATCCATTCCCTGGTTCAAGATATTTTTCAGAAGAACAAATCCTGACGTTCTTTTGGCCCTTGAATAGCAGGCAAACGGTCTGTAAAAAGATCCATTCCCTGGTTCAAAATATTTTTCAGAAGAACTAATCCTGACGTTCTTTCGACCTTGGAGAGTAGGCAAACGGTCTGTACAAAGATCCATTCCCTAATCCAAGATATTTCCAGAAGAGATAATCGCCACGAAGATTTATTTCTACTGGTCCACTCAACAATTCAAATCATGTTGCATAAATGATTCAGAGACGACCTATATGAAGACCTAGTACTGATATCCAGTATCAACATAAAAACATCACATCCTGATATTTTAGATGGCATCTCTAAGCCCATCTCCAGTTCTTCCAAGGGGCATCTTTAAGCCCACTCAAGCATATACAACTAATCATCAGTGTTACTTTACGCACTGGTGAGCGTAAATTTTTGGGCTTTTGTGTTCAATCCCCTTCAACCTTCCAGGTCACGAATGGCACATATACCAATCTAACCCCTCAGGTTTCAGAAAATTGAACAGGGGCAGCTGTTGCACCCCAAAATTTGCCCTCCACAAGACAAGTCATTGAGTACTAAGAGGCTCACAAGGTTCACAAGGTTCACAAGACATCTCATGAGGTTCACAAGGTTCACAAAGTTCACAATTGGTTGACAAGTTTGACAATTCCCTCAGACAATGCATCCTCCTAAGCAATGCATCTTAAATTAGGGTTTTGACTTTCATCAGGCTAAATGGACTTCCAAGGCTTCAAGTGAGCTTCATAGTATCCTATATGAGTTCAAGAATCCCCATGTCAAGTTTCAAGACTTTCCCAAAAGATTTGCTCAGTCAGATGATCAGATAGGTTAAAGTCAGTTAAGGCAGTTAAAAAGTCAAACTGAGGTCAACTGTGGTCAAACCAAAGTCAAACTTCATGATTTTTTGCCAACATCAAGTATATGAAGTAAAATTCATCATTTGATCAAGGGTTTATCATGATTCATCAAGGAGATTTCAGATCATCAAGAATCAGGAGTTTCTAAATTAGGGTTTTCATAGGAAAAGTCAACTGAACTTTGACCAGCCATAACTTTCACATGCTTCATCAAAATTTTTCCATCCAAAGCTCATTTTGAGGGAAATTGAATTCTCTACAACTTTGTGTCTCACAAGCCAAGCCCAAAGATGCTTCATTTGGAAGGTATGAGCTAAGACATTATAGGTCCTTTTAAAAGTCAACAAAAAGTCAACAACTTCCAAAGAGCATAACTTGAGAATGGTAAAATATATGGACATGAGACCAAAGAGGTTGGTTAGAGGACTCCTTAAGCTTTCCAAAATTTCCAATAACACCCTCATTGCATTAAAATTGAAGGATTTGTGCCCTTGCAAAGTTGGGAAATTTTTGAGTGGTTTATGAAGTAAATGGGGTCTTAAAACCATAATTCTTCAAATGGGCTGACTTTTTGGTGATCCAATATGTTCCATGACATCATGCATGAAATTAATTTAATATTTTCACAATTTTATTCATGTTATTTTTATTTATTATGATTTTTATATTAAAAATCATTTTAAATTCAAATAAAATATAAAATGGTGAAGATTTAAATTTATTTTGTTTCTAGAATGTCATAAAGGTTATTTGGATCTAATTGATACAAGAGTTATGAAGATTATCCCAAAATAGCAATGTTGGATCAAAGAAAAATCAAGTTTTATGACAAATCTTTTTCAATCTTCAACTATCCAAATATCCATCAAATTGGTAAAGTCTTTAACCTAATTCATTCACTCATATATAAGGAACATTTAGCAAACCAGAGAGCACGAATTGGCATCCTCTAAGACCAATTTCAAAACTTACAAAATCACTTCAAAACCTCACATTCGGATTCCAAGGTAGAGTAAGTTTCATTGAGTTTTGAGCATTGCAACATGTTCTATGATGATCATTGAACGTATTTGGATCATAAACAACATCTAAAATCCTCTCATTCATGCAAACCGAATCAACATTCATTCACTTTTTGAATTTTTCGATTCTCATAATATTGACTTTATTTCTGGAATTTGATCTTATATTTGTGTTTGTGATGATGCTTGGAGTCTTTCTGGACAAATTAATTCAACTTTAGGTACCAGATTGAAGAATCACCATGGCTAGGGTTCTTCGGCCGTTTTAGGGTTCTTTGATTTATCATATATAAATGAATTCTGGAAACATGGCTATGTTGTATGGACCTCAAGGAATATTTTGCACCCATTAATTTCATGAAATGTTGTTGTTTGCTTAATGTTTGATAAAACGCAGGATGTCCTAGGAAAACAAATTCGCAGCAAAAACCCTAGCAAAATTCGCAGGAAATTTTGCAGGTCTGGAGGTAGAAGAAGACCTGCGCGCGTTTTCCATAATTTGAATTTTTGTTATATGTTATAATGAATTTGTTTCGTTTATATGTCACACACAAGCGTGCGTCCCAGTGGTAAGGTGTCTGGCTTGGTATGCGAAGGGGCTTGGGTTCGAAACCAGCCAAGATACGTTTTTTTTGTTTAATTTCTTTTGTTTATCAGAGCAACAACAAAACAAAGTGGAAGTGGGCTACTATCACAACGCGCAGGCTGGCCCAGTGGTGATCCCCTTGCATTTCCAGGTAAAGGACCTGGGTTCAAATCCTAGGTCCTGTTTTTTGGCTTCTTTTTTTTATGTTTATTTGTTTTATTAATTTCTTATATTATTCCTTATTAAATTAATTTCTAAAAAAAAATATTTAAAAATATATTCTAATTAGACTTTATTTTCACAAACCTAAATTAATATGTATATTTGTTTATTTGTTTTTTTTTAATATTTATATGTATATGTTTATTGATATTGTATATTAAATTAAAAAACCTAATATGTTTATATAAAACCTAATTATTTTCTAAACCCTAATATTTAAAACCCTAATTTATTTTCTAATAATTCTAAACCCTAATTTTCTTTTACAATTTTAATTTCTTATTTTTGTTTAATTATAATTAATAAATATTTATAATATGTATATAATTGAATTATTAATCATATGAATTAGTATAATAATAATTATTATTCTCATCTTAAAATTATTTAAAAATTGCTTATCTAAAAAATCTAAAAAAATTTAATTGATTTGTATATTATTGTGCTAACCTCTTCTTCTCTTATATTTTTTATTTATTATTACTAACCTTTTATTTATTTATTATAATTATTATTTAAATTATTTTATTATAATGTAACTGTACAAGCTATGTAATAGTGGTAGAATTTTTATTGTTTATTTAAATTGCTATGGTTAGTAAATTAGGGAGTGAAAACATGTTTGTGTTTAAAAATTGAATTTAGATCACTAATTATAAGATAAATACTTGAATTTGTACACGCACACACTTAAGTCGATCTTGGATCGCCATCTCACTTTTTAAGGATACCTCTCATTGTTGCCTAAACAAAAAGGTCAAGTAAGGTGTATAAAGCAAAGTCCCTTCTCTTATTAATATCATCTTGTCCCTTTAAAGATTATAAGATCAAGTCCCTTCATGGTTGCCTTTGTAAATGATCTTGTCCCTTTCGAATAAAAGATGATAAGTCCCTTCGAATTGCTAATACACCTTACAGTTGCCTAATCACAGATGACCCTTTATATGTCCCATACAACATCCAAGGTAATGACTACATATTCCTTAATAATAGGGATAGTCTTACCATTGAAATAACATTTAAGAACAGAAAATATTCAAATTAGGGTAGGTTCCTCTTAAGTACTTGCTCACTCATTCAAAAACATTTCATAAACACTTCACATTTTCAAACAATTTTCAAAACAAAGTCTTTATATATATCCGTACAAGGATCATTATAAAGTACTTAAGAAAATTTATAATCACACACTACACTTCTCAAAACAGTTTAAAGTGAGCTAAGTAACTAAGAGCCCATGGATAACCATGGATGTAAAGGGTGCTAACACCTTCCCTTTACATAACCTACCCCCCGAACCCAAAAATCTTTTTAAGGTCTTTCCTGTTCTTTTATGCCCTTTCCTTTGGATAAAATAAAAGTCGGTGGCGACTCTTGCTATCCGCAACATTTCACTAAAGTCAGTTCTCCCACCGTGTTACAGAGGCCAATGAGAAGAAGCAGCAGGAAGCTTTGTTGGCAGCTCAGAAGGAGATATCAGAATTAAAGCTCCGAGCAGGGTTAAAGAGATCAAAGGATCAGGACAGGCATAAGAAGCTGACCAATGCCATTGCTACCAGGAACCTCCTCATTAGGACCATTACAGAGCACCCAGATGGTCCGGTGACTGAGGCACTCCTGAAGGAAGTCAAGGAAGATGATTATGGATTGGATGTCTGATTCCTTTTTGCTTGTATTTCTTTTCTTTTGATGTACTTTTCCTTTTTGTTGTAATTTTGACCTGCCATGGGCATGAATTGTAAATAGACTATGTATTTCATCATTTGTAATATATTTAGTTTGTTTCATTGGGCTTCTTTTCTCAACATCATCAAGCATCTCATCGAGGTCTGGAAAGGTCAAAACCAAGAACCAAACCGGATACCTTGGAAAACAAATAAGCATACTGCATTGCATACTAACCTTTTTCTTTGTTTTGTAGGTTTTTGTTTATTATTTTGTTTCTCACTTTGTTGTGTTTTCAGGAAACATAGCTCGTCGCCGAGTGTTCCCTGTCAACCGCACGCACCGGTACCCAACTCGTAACAACCTTCCAGGTATTCAGATGGATCAGGTGTAGCAGGACCTGACTGAAGTGAGAAATCAGATGGCAAACGAAAGGGTCGAGATGAGAAACCAAATGTCTAAGTGTTGGTGTAAGCCCTAGAGGCCAATACTTTTTGGTACTTGTATCGGATTATTCGTTTAATAATAAAAGGCATTTCTTTATTATGTTTGTCTTTCAGAATAATAAAGTCCCTAGAATAGTTAGTCTGTTTAATGAAATGTTAAGTGTGACTTAATCATGAGATCCCATTAAACATAAAGACATTATTCTTAAAATATCCGTAGTCAAGCTTTATTGCAAAGTGGGATAACATTAAAGCATTGAGACTATTATGAAGATAGACTGATGATCACATCTCATGGATCATGGATAAAGGGTTATCAAGTCTTGACATAGGTATAAATATTAGGAGTAATATTTATACCGGATTGACCCGCTATGAGAATACTACATAGTATGTTATGCAAAGTGTCATAAGTTATTCTCATGGTGATAATGGTGTATTACCACCCTTCGACCTGAAACCACTATGGACCCTAGATGTAGAGTCGGGTGCTTTATTGCTGATCAAACATTATCCGTAACTGGATGATCATAAAGACAGTTGATGGGCACTCCACGAAGCATGCTGAGGGACATGAGTGTCCTAGATGGAATTTGCCAATCCTGCATAACAGGAGAAATGTCTAAGGGCCCAATATTGAACTGGACAAGGATGACACAGTGTATGCCTTGTGTTCAATATAGACATAGGGGCAAAAGGGTAATTGTACAAACATATATTATCACGAAAAAGGTTTTGTCAGATCACATGACATTTTCGTGACTTGGGTAGCAGTGATGTGTTGCTAGATACCGCTCACTGTTTATTATGTTAAATATATAATTTAATATAATTACCAACGTTACGAAATCCTACAGGGTCACACACATAAGGACAGTTTGATGAGAGATAGAGAAATCAAAGGAACACCGTAAGGTACGGTGCACTTAAGTGAAAAATAGAAATTCGGATAATATAATAATAATTATTGTTATTTTATAATGGTTATAAAATAATAATAAAATAAATATATTTATTATAATAATAGTTATTATAATAATATATAATATTATTATGGATCATGTGAATTGGGCTTTTAGCCCGCAGCCCACAAGAGAGTCTATAAAAGGAACCCTTGTGATGAAGCTTTTACTTGATGCAATTTCGTTTTTGATTCTCACTCAAATAATTCCGTTCGTAAGCAGCTAGCACTGTGACCGGAAGCTGTTCGTGTGGACTGAGTAGAGGCGTTGCACTTCATCAACGCTTGTGATCGCTGCATCAAAGATCTGAATCGCCACAAAGAGGTAACGATTCTATCACTGACCATGCTCATTCGTAAGGATCACTAAAGGAAAATTTTTGTTTTCCGCTGCGTTTAGATCGCAATTTTCCTTCAGTGGTATCAGAGCCACTTACGAAACCATGGATCTGATAGCTGTTAAATTTCCGTTTTTTTTTCTGTATTTGATTCGATTAAAACACAGAACGAATTTAACAATAAACGATTAATTAAATTTGGCATCTGTTGTGTACGATTTGGATGATTGATGTTGATTATGCTTCGGAATCCGACATTAGTATGGTGAAGTTGTGCGATACATATATCATCCATAGGTTACACAATTAGATCGATCACTTTTATATAAGATATAAGAAATTCTGATGCAAAGATGGTATATGGGATATACTGTTTTGATTTCATCCATTCAATCACATAAGGATTGTAATTCTTTTGAAAGATCATCATTTTCATTCGCTTCGGAATCCGACGTTAGTATGGTGAAGCAATGACATGTTGATCTATCATATTGAGTTATCAATCGAGTTGTGTTTGACGGCATGAAATTGTTGCATTAGGATTAATGGCAGTACAAGTGTTGTATTGCCGCAGACTTTTCCGGTTGGGGTTGTAAATGCACAAAAGTTGTGCAGGAAACGACGTGAAATACAATGAAGTGTTCATAAAATTTTTCGCCGGGGCGCTGCCCCTGACAACCCCCGGCTAAGTCTGCAAAGTGTGATCAATCAGCCGAAATTTAATTTAGTTTATTTAATTATCGGAATTTTAAACTAATAATAAAAGTGTGTTTATTATTATTTATTTGTGGTGATCAGTTATGGCCTTAGTTTATCCTTTATTATTGTTTTGGGATTTTTAAATACGGCCTACGAGTCGTGCCTCTCTCTCAATCTCTTTATGTAACTTCTTTTCTCATCTCACTCCCTCGTATGTAAAACGAGTATTCTTATATGTAATGTAATATTATGTTATGAAGAAAAAGGAAGTATTCAATATTAAAGGAGGATAACCTTGGAGATCATGCTTGGAGAAGCTTAGATCGTTATTAGGTTAGCTTAGGTTCTCTCATTGGCTTGAGAGAACAATTGCGTTAGGGGCCATAATTGTATCTTTTTATATGTATGTTGATGCATGTAATTGTATGTTGATGCATGTGAGAGACGTTTTGCATGTTAAGCCGGTGAGATCAAACTAATAACAAATTCCCTCAAAATTAAATATTAAGTTTATGCTTTCCAATTTTTAGCACTCATCAAGACTAGTATCGAGCATTGTAGGTTTCGCCTACGCGAGGTGTATGTTCTATATTAGTAAGGTGTGATGGGATAATTGTAATATCCAATTGCTAAAACAATGGGTCAAACTTAACTAAACAAATTATAATAAGATTATACATGTTTAGAAGCAAGAATTGGGAATGATTCATGTGATGGATCAGAATAAGGAGTTATTCACCCAATTGAAAATATTCGAGAGTTGTATGAGATACAATTGGAAGGAGTTCCTACCTAAATAACTTAGTTTTGTGTAATCAGCCTAACGCTGACTTAAAACAAAGTGAAACATGGATCTCGACCCACTAGAAAGTCTTCCAACGGGATTTTCCGAATCAAATGATGAGGGTCATTTGTTTTGAATAAAATAGTGGGAGCATATTTGATTAAAGGCCTAATTAAATATGTTGTTTTAATGATACTTATATTTTCATATTTCTCTTGTAGATTACCATGACAACAAACACATCGAACAATATTTTGCGATCCATCCTAGATAAGGAAAAATTGTCTGGGACAAATTTCCTGGATTGGCACCGTAATCTGAGGATTGTCCTCAAGCACGATAAGAAGCTGTATGTCTTGGAGACACCAGTTCCTGAGGAGGAACCTCCTAGTTCTGCATCAAAGGCAGAAAGAGATGCTTATAAGAAGCATTTCGATGATGCCAATGAAACCGCTTGCCTCATGCTTGCTACCATGAACTCTGAGTTGCAAAAGCAACACGAGAACATGTCTGCGTTCGATATGATCGGACATCTGAAAATGCTTTATCAAGAGCAAGCAAGAAATGAGAGGTTTCAGGTTTCAAAGTCCCTTTTTAACAGCAAGTTAGCTGAGGGAGCCCCTGTAAGTCCCCATGTACTCAAGATGATTGGGTATGTGGAGAACCTTGACAGATTAGGGTTTCCCCTTGGAAAAGAACTTGCGATTGATCTGATCTTGCAATCGTTGCCAGAGAGCTTCAGTCAGTTTGTCCTGAATTTCAATATGAATGACTTGGACAAAAGTCTTCCAGAACTGCTAGGCATGTTGAGAACTGCTGAGCAGAATATGAAGACAAAAGGGAAATCTATTCTGATGGTCAGTAATGGAAAGAAACAGAACAAGAGGCCCATCAAACAGGGTGGTAGAGGGAAAGGCAAGGAAGTTGCCAAACCCAAACCCACTCCTCCTGTTTTGAAGCCTAGTGGAGGAATAGCAAAGGAGGGCACTTGCTTCCATTGCGGTAAGACCGGACATTGGAAGAGAAATTACCCAAAGTACCTGGAAGATAAGAAAAATGGAGTAGAGACTTCAAATTCAGGTATTTTTGTTATTGAAATTAATTTATCTACTTCTGCATCATGGGTATTAGATACTGGATGCGGTTCTCACATTTGTACTAATGTGCAGGGGCTAAAAAGGAGTAGAGATTTGGCAAAAGGTGAAGTTGACCTACGAGTTGGCAATGGAGCAAAGGTTGCTGCTTTAGCTGTAGGAACTTATGTTTTAACTTTACCTAGTGGTTTAATAATTCAGTTAGAGAACTGTTATTATGTACCTGCAATTAGCAGGAATATTATTTCCGTTTCTTGTTTGGACAAGTTTGGTTTTTCATTCATAATAAAGAACAATTGTTGCTCCATTTATTTGAATGATATATTCTATGCTACTGCAAAAATGAATAATGGACTATATGTCCTTGATCTTGAAATGCCAATTTATAACATTAATACTAAAAGGTTGAAACCTAATGAGTTGAATCCAACTTACCTTTGGCACTGTCGATTAGGCCACATAAATGAGAAACGCATTTCCAAACTCCATAAAGATGGACTCTTGGACTCTTTTGATTATGAATCATATGACACATGCAGATCTTGTTTAATTGGAAAGATGACAAAGTCCCCATTCACAGGAAAAGGTGAAAGGGCTAATGATCTTTTGGCACTCATACATACTGATGTATGTGGACCACTGAACATACCAGCCAGAGGAGGTTTTCAGTACTTCATCACTTTCACTGATGACTTCAGTAGATACGGATATGTGTATTTAATGAAACACAAATCTGAGTCCTTTGAAAAGTTCAAGGAATTCAAGAATGAAGTACAAAACCAACTAGGGAAGAATATTAAAGTTCTTCGATCAGATCGAGGCGGTGAATATTTAAGCCTAGAATTTGATGACCATCTAAAAGAGTATGGGATTCTATCCCAACTTACTCCTCCTGGAACACCACAATGGAATGGTGTATCTGAGAGAAGAAATCGAACCTTGTTAGACATGGTCCGATCCATGATGAGTCACGCCGATCTTCCAAACTCCTTTTGGGGACATGCATTATTAACAGCAGCTTACACACTTAACCGTGTTCCATCCAAAAAGGTTGATAAGACACCATATGAGATATGGAGTGGTAAGAAACCACATATGTCTTACATGAAGATTTGGGGTTGCGAAGTTTACGTCAAACGACAAATTTCAACCAAGCTTGAGCCCAAATCTGACAAATGCTTATTTGTGGGGTATCCTAAAGAAACAAGAGGATATTACTTCTACAATCCTTCTGAGGGCAAAGTGTTTGTCGCTCGAACTGGAGTCTTTCTGGAAAGGGATTTTATTTCCAAAGGAAATAGTGGGAGGAAAATAGAGCTTGAAGAAATTCAAGAATCACAAAACATTGAAACACCTATGGAGGAACTAGAGCAGGAAACACAAGTAGTTGTGGAAGAGCAACCTGCTCAAGTAGAACAAGACCAGCGTAGGTCAAGCAGGACACGTCACCAACCTGAGAGATATGGATATCTCATAAGTGATCAGGGTGATGTATTACTCATGGATCAAGATGAGCCTGTGACCTACAAAGAGGCCATAACTGGTCCTGAGTCTGAGAAGTGGCTAGAAGCCATGAAATCTGAAATGGATTCCATGTACACAAACCAGGTTTGGACCTTGGTAGAACCTCCTATAGGAGTTAACCCTATAGGATGCAAGTGGGTCTTCAAGAAGAAGACTGACATGGATGGTAAGGTACATACCTATAAAGCAAGACTGGTTGCAAAAGGCTATAAACAAATTCATGGGGTTGACTATGATGAAACCTTTTCACCAGTTGCAATGCTTAAATCTGTTCGGATTTTACTTGCCATCGCTGCATATCATGATTATGAAATATGGCAGATGGATGTCAAAACTGCTTTCCTTAATGGGAATCTTCTTGAGGATGTGTACATGACACAACCTGAAGGATTTGACATACCACAAGATGCCCAAAAGATATGCAAGTTACAGCGATCAATCTATGGATTAAAGCAAGCTTCCAGAAGCTGGAATCTTCGTTTTGATGAAACCGTAAAACAATATGGATTCATCAAAAATGAAGATGAACCTTGTGTCTACAAGAAGGTTAGTGGGAGCATGATCGTGTTTCTGGTATTATATGTAGATGACATATTACTCATTGGAAACGATGTCCCTACCTTGCAACAAGTGAAGACTTGGTTAGGGAATTGTTTTTCTATGAAAGACCTAGGTGAAGCAGCCTATATATTAGGAATTAGGATCTATAGAGATAGATCACAAAAACTGCTTGGCCTAAGTCAGAGTACATACATAGATAAAGTGTTGAGACGCTTTAATATGCATGATTCCAAGAAAGGATTCATACCTATGCAACATGGTCTGTGTTTATCAAAAACACAATCCCCTTCAACTAAGGAAGAAAGGGATCGCATGAATAAGATTCCATATGCATCTGCAATAGGATCTATCATGTATGCCATGTTATGTACTCGACCAGATGTCTCGTATGCATTAAGTGCAACGAGTAGGTACCAATCTGATCCCGGTGATGCTCACTGGGTAGCTGTCAAGAATATCCTTAAGTACTTGAGAAGGACTAAGGATTCATTCTTGATATATGGAGGTCAGGAAGAGCTTGATGTAATTGGTTACACTGATGCTAGCTTCCAGACAGATAAGGATGATTTTAGATCACAATCTGGTTATGTGTTCTGTCTCAATGGTGGCGCTGTGAGCTGGAAAAGTTCAAAGCAGGAAACAGTTGCTGATTCTACAACTGAGGCCGAGTATATTGCTGCCTCAAATGCAGCAAAGGAAGCTGTTTGGATCAAGAAGTTCATTAGTGAACTTGGCATAGTCCCTAGCATTGTGGATCCCATTGGTTTATATTGTGATAACAATGGTGCTATCGCACAAGCTAAGGAGCCTAGATCTCACCAACGATCCAAACACATACTTAGGCGTTATCACCTCATTCGAGAGATAATCGATCGGGGAGATGTGAAGATATGCAGAGTACCTACACTTGACAATATCGCTGACCCATTAACAAAGCCTCTTGCGCAACAGAAGCATGATGGTCATACTAGATCTATGGGTATTAAGGGTATGCCTAATTGGCTCTAGTGCTAGTGGGAGATTGTTGGTGTAAGCCCTAGAGGCCAATACTTTTTGGTACTTGTATCGGATTATTCGTTTAATAATAAAAGGCATTTCTTTATTATGTTTGTCTTTCAGAATAATAAAGTCCCTAGAATAGTTAGTCTGTTTAATGAAATGTTAAGTGTGACTTAATCATGAGATCCCATTAAACATAAAGACATTATTCTTAAAATATCCGTAGTCAAGCTTTATTGCAAAGTGGGATAACATTAAAGCATTGAGACTATTATGAAGATAGACTGATGATCACATCTCATGGATCATGGATAAAGGGTTATCAAGTCTTGACATAGGTATAAATATTAGGAGTAATATTTATACCGGATTGACCCGCTATGAGAATACTACATAGTATGTTATGCAAAGTGTCATAAGTTATTCTCATGGTGATAATGGTGTATTACCACCCTTCGACCTGAAACCACTATGGACCCTAGATGTAGAGTCGGGTGCTTTATTGCTGATCAAACATTATCCGTAACTGGATGATCATAAAGACAGTTGATGGGCACTCCACGAAGCATGCTGAGGGACATGAGTGTCCTAGATGGAATTTGCCAATCCTGCATAACAGGAGAAATGTCTAAGGGCCCAATATTGAACTGGACAAGGATGACACAGTGTATGCCTTGTGTTCAATATAGACATAGGGGCAAAAGGGTAATTGTACAAACATATATTATCACGAAAAAGGTTTTGTCAGATCACATGACATTTTCGTGACTTGGGTAGCAGTGATGTGTTGCTAGATACCGCTCACTGTTTATTATGTTAAATATATAATTTAATATAATTACCAACGTTACGAAATCCTACAGGGTCACACACATAAGGACAGTTTGATGAGAGATAGAGAAATCAAAGGAACACCGTAAGGTACGGTGCACTTAAGTGAAAAATAGAAATTCGGATAATATAATAATAATTATTGTTATTTTATAATGGTTATAAAATAATAATAAAATAAATATATTTATTATAATAATAGTTATTATAATAATATATAATATTATTATGGATCATGTGAATTGGGCTTTTAGCCCGCAGCCCACAAGAGAGTCTATAAAAGGAACCCTTGTGATGAAGCTTTTACTTGATGCAATTTCGTTTTTGATTCTCACTCAAATAATTCCGTTCGTAAGCAGCTAGCACTGTGACCGGAAGCTGTTCGTGTGGACTGAGTAGAGGCGTTGCACTTCATCAACGCTTGTGATCGCTGCATCAAAGATCTGAATCGCCACAAAGAGGTAACGATTCTATCACTGACCATGCTCATTCGTAAGGATCACTAAAGGAAAATTTTTGTTTTCCGCTGCGTTTAGATCGCAATTTTCCTTCACTAAGTTTATGGCAGTAATGATTGGCTTAGCCCAGAGCCAAGAGAGGTTGAGAGAGCTGGTAGAAAGACAGACACCTGAAGAGCCTCACCTTGGGACAGGAGGAACCAACAATAATGAACAGGGGCAGCCTCGTATTGACCCACCAGAGTATGGGCCCCATTTGAATTCAGATGTTAATATCCCGAGGAATGTTCAAGGCAATACTGCTGGGGGCAGAATCCTGCAAGAGGATCCCCAAGAGGAACAATTCACTGTTATTGGAGCTGGGGATGAAGTGTATGACAGAAGACTGGATGAGATTGCTGAAAAGTTAAGATCTTTGGAATCTCATAACTCATTAGGCTTTGACGTGATGGATATGGGGCTGGTAGATGGGGTGAGAATTCCCCACAAATTCAAACCCCCTTGCTTTGAGAAATATAATGGTACCTCATGCCCGCGTACTCATCTGCAATCTTTCTTAGGAAGACTCAAGGCTTATACCATGGATGAGAAGTTATGGATGTTCTATTTTGAGGACAGCCTGACTGGAGCGTCAAGAGAATGGTATTCGCATCTGACGAGGGCTACCATAAGATGTTGGAAAGACTTGGTTGAGGCCTTCATCCGTCAGTACCAGTACAACCTAGATATGGCTCCCAATAGAAATCTTCTAATGGGCATGTCTTAGTCTTCAAGGGAGAGCTTTTGGGATTATGCTCAGAGGTGGAGACAGCTTGCTGCCGCTGTCCAGCCACCCACGTCAGAAGGAGAGATGGCTGACATGTTTATGAACACCTTGCAGGGAACTTATATTGATAGACTTGTTGCTTTCTCTTCCACCAGTTTTTCCGATGTAGTAATAGCTGGTGAGAGAATTGAAAGTCTTTTGAAGATGGGCAAAATCTCTGACAATGGGGCAAGTTCCTCCAACAACCCCAGAAAACCTTTTGCAGGACCCCGAAGGGTAGGCGAAACAAATGATATCCATGCAAGCAGGGGCAGACCCCAGTTTTCTCACAGATCAATAGCAGCTGTCACCATTCCGGCTCCAGTTCCACAACAACCATTATATCCTCAACAACAACAATAACCTCACTATCAGCAACAATCTCATTTTCCGTAACAAAGAACACACAGTAATAACAACAACAACCAACAGCAGCGCCCCTTTCAACAGAGGCCATCTCAAGCAAATAGGGTGATTGATCCTATCCCTATGCCTTATGCTGCTTTACTGCCACAACTCCTGAAACTTAACCTGGTTGAGTTAAGGACGTTGGCTCCACCAGATCCTCTCAATCTCCCGAAGAATTATGATGCTAATGCCAGGTGTGCCTTTCACTCCAACGCACCTGGTCACAATACCGAGAAATGCAGAGCCTTGCAGATGAAAGTTCAGGATTTGGTCGATTCCAAAGCTCTCAATTTCGCACCTCCTCCGAATGTTAACAGGAATCCTATGCCTAATCATGGTGGGCCTAGGATTAATGCCATAGAAGAGGATAAACCATCTGCACTAATTGATAATGTTGCACAAATTCAAACACCGCTGGCAGAAGTCAAGACTCAACTCTTAAGATGCCAAGTATTCCCAGGCTGTGAGGCCTGCTGCGAATTGTGTAAGATTGCTATCAATGGTTGTGAGAAGCTGAGGTTTGGCATAGATGGCCTCATCAGAGATGGAATCTTGCAAATTACTACAACAGCTCTTTCTTCAGCAACAATAGATTCTCCTACAACATCAACAATTCTTCCTTCAGCAAATCCTCCTATAACAGCAACAACTATCATTCCCATTAATTCATCCACAACTCCAGCAATCACTCCATCCATTATTTCAACAGATCAGAGTTCAACAACATTTAATTCTACAACATCAGCACCCATGTTATCAACGAAAACGCCTACAACACCAGCAAACACTAATGAAGATGTCTCAACGGTCACGATCTATTATGACCCGGCAAATGTTCATCCCAACAATTTTCAACAACAAACTGCAGCACCTCCTGTCAGATCTCCAGTCACGATCTACTACGACCCGCATACCATCATAGTTCCTTCCGCTACAGCAATCAGTCTGGTCACCATTACGGTGCCTGGACCCGTTCCTTATGAAAGCAGTAATGCCATACCTTGGCACTATGGCTCTGATCTCTACTGCGACGGAAAGAAGATCACTCTAGATTCAGCAATCTCTTCACCACAAGTTGACAATGTTGGGGGAGGCGGAGGCTTCACCAGAAGCAGATGCCTTTTTTCCTCGCAAACACCAAGGCCCAATGCTGAAGCAGAAGCTGCTGCTAAGGCAAAAGGGAAGAATGTGGTATCTGAAGAGCCAACTGTTAAAGAAACTCAGAAGACGTCTTTTGAGCAAGAGGTGGACGAGTTCATGAGAATAATAAAAAAAAGTGATTACAAAGTGGTGGACAAGCTTCATCAGACACCCTCTGAAATCTCTATATTATCATTGTTAATGTGTTCCGAAGCCCACAGGAATGCATTGTTAAAGGTCCTGCACGCATCAGACGTGCCGGAAGAGATTACTGTTAATCAATTAGAAACTGTGGTTGCAAATGTCAACACCAGTCATGGACTGGGCTTTACCAATGTTGATTTAACAACGGAGGGGCATAACCATAACAAGGCTTTGCACATCACCTTGGAATGCAAATGTGCTGTCCTTTCTCATGTACTGGTGGACACTGGGTCTTCGCTCAATGTTCTCCCAAAGAAAGCCTTGGTGAAGTTGGAGTATGATGGTTTGGCATTACGTCCAAGTAATTTGGTGGTGAGAGCATTTGATGGCTCTAAGAGATCAGTGCTTGGAGAGATTGATCTACCTGTGTTGATTGGCCCACAGACCTTTAAAACTACCTTCTTCGTGATGGACATACAGCCAGCCTACAGCTGTTTGTTGGGTAGACCCTGGATTCATGCCGCTGGCGCTGTTACATCTACCCTTCACCAGAAGTTAAAATTTGAGTGGGAAGGCCAAATCATTACAATCTGTGGGGAGGAAGATATCTTTGTTAGCCAGCTGGCTACTTACAAGTATATAGAGATGGATGGGGAGATCCATGAGACTATGAGTCAGTGGTTCGAGGCCCTTAACATCAATGAAGCAACTGATGTATCTGGAACTTCCATCACTTCATATCAACAGGCCCGGAAGGTTGTTGAGGAGGGTACCGCTCAAGGCTGGGGCAAGCTGCTGCCAGTTGAAAAGAAAGAAGACAGATTCGGGTTGGGTTACAGACCAACTCGACAAGAACAACCAGAGGCTGCAACGGAGCCCAAATTTGTCAGCGGGGGAATGCTTACCCCGGATGCTGTGAACAGTTTGGAAGACGAGGAAGAAGACGAATGCAACCTGGAAAGCTGGATACGTCCAAGGATCCCGGGGAACCAAGTCTCAAACTGGTCTTCCCAGGAAATTATAAGAGTTACTCTTGCAGAGTAATTATTATTTCATGTCTTTAAGCATGCATCAAGTCCTGCATCTTGCCCAAGATGTCAGGGCTCATTTTGTAATCGGGCCATGTTGTATTTTGTGCAAACGATCAATTAATGAATATCAGGACATCTTTTGCAAATGAGTCTTTTTTTCCCGCTCATTGTTTTTCATTTTTCATTTTTTGTACAAAAATAAAAGGGCAATGTTTTTCAAGATAATAACTTCATTTTTACTTTTTTCTAAACAAGATAAAACTGATCACTAAAATGAACCAATCTAAATCCTTGCAGAGAGTGCCCTCCAAACTGCACCGACAACGACACCGCTATGACTTCGTATGACTTCGACAATCCGATTAATCAAGCTGATGAAGGGGTTGAAGAAGATTATGAATTACCTGAAGAACTATCCAGACTGTTAAGGCAAGAGGAGAAGGTTATCACTCTTCATCAAGAGGAAGTTGAGACAGTCAATCTTGGTACTGAAGAAGACTTGAAGGAAGTGAAGATTGGGGCCCGTTTGCAAGATTCAGTGAAGGAACAACTTATTGACATGCTTCGAGAGTACGTTGATGTCTTTGCTTGGTCTTATCAAGATATGCCAGGGTTGGATACCGACATCGTTGTGCACAAGCTGCCGTTGAAAGAAGACTGTCCTCCAGTAAAACAGAAGCTACGTCGTACTCGCCCGGATATGGCTATGAAGATAAAAGAAGAGGTACAAAAACAGTGGGACGCCGGCTTCCTTGTTGTGACTAGTTATCCGCCGTGGGTTACTAACATTGTACCTGTGCCTAAGAAGGATGGCAAAGTACGGATGTGTGTGGATTACCGGGATCTGAATAGAGCTAGACCGAAAGATGATTTCCCATTACCTCACATTGATGTATTGGTCGACAACACGACTCAGTTCTCGGTATTCTCCTTCATGGATGGATTTTCAGGATATAATCAGATCAAGATGTCACCTGAAGACATGGAGAAGACAACCTTCATCACACCCTGGGGCACATTCTGTTATAAGGTAATGCCATTCGGACTGAAGAATGTTGGTGCCACTTATCAACGGGCTATGGTAACCTTATTCCACGACATGATCCACAAAGAAATTGAATGTTATGTGGATGACATGATTGCCAAGTCCCTCACAGAAGAAGACCACCTGGTGAATTTGTTGAAGCTATTCAAGCGTCTGAGGAAGTACCGGCTGAAGCTAAACCCCAACAAATGCACATTCGGGGTGCGTTCTGGTAAGTTGCTGGGGTTCATTGTAAGTGAAAGGGGAATTGAAGTAGACCCTGACAAAGTCAAAGCCATTCAAGAAATGCCTGCACCGAGGACTGAAAAGGAAGTTCGGGGGTTCTTAGGTAGATTAAATTACATATCACGGTTCATATCTCACCTTACTGCAACCTGTGAGCCCTTGTTCAAGTTGTTAAGAAAAGAGCAAACGATCAGGTGGAATGGAGACTGCCAAAGGGCTTTTGACAAAATCAAGGAATACTTGCAAGAACCTCCAATCCTTATGCCTCCAGTTGAAGGAAGACCTCTAATAATGTACTTGACAGTATTAGAAGAGTCGATGGGGTGTGTGTTGGGCCAGCATGATGAGTCTGATCGAAAAGAGTATGTAATATACTACCTAAGCAAAAAGTTTACCGACTGTGAACAACGTTATTCACTGCTCGAGAAAACTTGTTGTGCTTTAGCGTGGGCTGCTCGCCGACTAAGACAATATATGTTGACCTACACTACTTTATTGATCTCAAAGATGGACCTGGTCAAGTATATATTTGAGAAGCCATCACTTACCGGAAGGGTTGCAAGATGGCAAATGATTCTAACAGAATACGACATTCAGTACAAATCTCAGAAAGCCATCAAAGGCAGTGTACTGTCTGACTATCTTGCTGAGCAACCCATCGATGATTACCAGCCAATGAGATTTGACTTCCCTGATGAAGACATCATGTTCATAAAAGCAAAAGATCATGAAGAGCCTATTCACACCGAAGGGCCTGACCCAGAAGAAGAATGGAGTATGATGTTTGATGGGGCTGTTAATATGAATGGTCGTGGAATTGGTGCAGTACTTATTACGCCTAAAGGAGTTCACATGCCTTTCTTGGCAAAACTCACCTTTAACTGCACTAACAAAGAAGCTGAATATGAAGCCTGTATCATGGGTCTTGAGCAAGCCATTGACCTCAGGATCAAGACTTTAACTGTATTCGGAGATCCAGCTCTGGTAATCAATCAAACCAACGGCAAATGGTACACCCACCAGGAGCATCTGATTCCATACCGGGATTATACGAGGAGATTACTGACTTTCTTCACCACAGTCAAACTTGAGTATATCCCTCGAGATGAAAATCAGTTTGCAGATGCTCTGGCTACCATTTCATCCATGATCAAAGTTCAAGTTGTCAACTTTGTGCCTCGGATTTCAGTATCCAGACTTGACAGACCAGCATACGTGTTCTCCGTGGACATTGCTAAAGATGATAAGCCTTGGTTCTATGACATCAAATGCTTATTGGAGGATCAAACATACCCACCTGGGGCATCATCCAATGATAAGAAGACACTAAGAAGGCTGGCTGGCAGTTTCTTCCTGAATGCTGATGGCTCCTTGTACAAGAGAAACTTTGACATGGTACTTCTCAGATGTGTTGATAAGACAGAAGCGGAATTGCTAATGCACGAGGTGCATGAAGGATCTTTTGGTACCCATGCTGGAGGACATGCAATGGCTAAGAAATTGCTAAGATCAGGTTACTACTGGATCACAATGGATGCAGACTGTTGTGCCTATGCCAGAAAGTGCCACAAATGCCAAATTTATGCAGATAAAGTGCATGTGCCTCCGAATCCTCTGAATGTAATGTCTTCACCTTGGCCCTTTGCCATGTGAGGCATTGATATGATTGGAAAGATTGAGCCGACTGCTTCAAATGGCCACAGATTCATCCTGGTAGCCATTGATTACTTCACCAAGTGGGTTGAAGCAGCCTCGTATGCAAATGTCACCAGACAAGTGGTAGCCAGATTCCTGAAGAGAGACATCATATGTCGGTATGGAGTACCCGAGCGAATCATTACTGATAATGGTTCCAACTTGAACAATAAAATAATGGCAGAACTGTGCCGAGACTTCAAGATTCAACATCACAATTCTTCTCCTTACAGGCCAAAGATGAATGGCGATGTCGAGGCAGCTAACAAGAATATCAAGAAGATTGTGCAGAAGATGGTGGTCACTTACAAAGACTGGCATGAGATGCTACCATTTTCCTTGCATTGGTATTGTACCTCAATCAGAACGTCCACTGGAGCAACACCTTATCAGCTTGTGTATGGTATGGAGGCAGTCCTACCTGTTGAAGTTGAATTACCCTCCTTACGGGTACTGATGGATGTCAAGTTGAATGAAGCAGAATGGGTCCGTTCTCGGTACAATCAACTAAATTTGATCTAAGAGAAGAGATTAGCTGCAATCTGTCATGGGCAGCTATATCAGAAGAGAATGAAGAAAGCCTTCGATCAGAAATTCAGACTCCGAGAATACCAAGTAGGAGATCTTGTGCTGAAAAGACTCCTTCCTCCTCATACAGACCACAGGGACAAGTGGACTCCGAATTATGATGGTCCATTCATAGTAAAGAAAGTTTTCTCTGGTGGAGCACTGATGCTCACTACTATGGATGGCGAAGACTTCCTGTCCCCTGTGAATTCAGATGCAGTTAAAAAATAATTCGCATAAAATGACCCGCTGGACATAAAAACAGAATGTAAGTCCAGGCAAAAATAGGGCATCCCAGCGAGTCAAAAACAGAATAAAAGACTCGGGAAAAAATAAGGGAAAATAATCAACAACAAAAAATGTACACCCGCTGAGTTGAAAAGCCGCATTGGACAGCTCAGACAAAAATGGGTATCCCGGTGGATTGAAAACCCGAAAGGGCAATCCACGCAAAATAAGGGAATAAGCGAACAACTGCATTCTAAATTCGTCTGTATCACTTACAACGCGGCAAACTTCGAAAGGTTAAAGCATCGGTCAAAATCAACCTTCTTCAGAAAGCAAGATGAGAAGAATGTCAAGATCATACGAGTCATATCAAAAGGGAAACACTAAAGCGTCGTCAACATTGCCAGCACCTTCTTGTTTCTCAAATTTTGTAACAATCTCCTCATTTCAGGGGATCTGTTTCTTTGACTGTATTTGCCGAATTCAGGGCACCCGAATTAATAAAATCATATTTTCAGTCATACTCCGTCTTGTACATTTTTATTTTGTTTGCAAAAAATGTCTGATATCCTTGATATAATGTTTACATAAAAACAGATTTTCCTTTCTAATTACATGCTTGCAGGAAATATATTACTTACTCCCGGGGGTGCCTAAACTCCTATGATGCAATCCAGTAAGGGATGCCTCGGGGTACTTGTGCGTCTTTTTGTCATAACAGGATTGCAGGTATTCAGGGTGCAACATGGGGCATGAAAATTTTCCCCCAGCAAAAGTTGCCGGATCATTATTTCCTCAGTACATCTTCCAAACAGCACCAGAGAAGCTCCCTCTCCCCATCAGAGCTGCCAAGCATCACTTATCCAACACATCTCTCTCCAGAGCAGTACCAGAAGATGCTCATTTCCCCAGCTGAGCTTCCAGATATTACCATCCTCGGCAGGGTCCCCATAGAAATCTCTAGTATGATCGTTCAGTGGTCTTTCCTCTTCCCCAGCCAAGTGCTAGACAGGGAACCATCCCCCCACAGAGCTCCAGCCTCTCTCAGAAAAGCAATGTTTGAATTTCCCGCACAACAAAGTGGCGGAAGCTTCCTTATCCCCAGCTGGGCTCCTCATTTACAAAAATAGGCTTATCATTGACCTATTTCCCCAAGCAGAGCAATATATCAGATCTACCAGTGATCTCATCCCCAGCTGGGATATTCTTTCAAGCAGATCAATCAGAGATCTCCACAACAACGGGATCCGAGTCTCGAACCGGTATCTTTTGCATAATCATGGCGTTCACATCATTAATCCCTCAGAGCGTACCATTCCGTCTAATACGGAGCATTACGGCAAAAATCAAACATATTGCATAAACATAAGTCAGGTTCGAACCCGTCACCTGTAAATACCAATATTCCATCAGCAATGTATATATAGACTCACAGTCCCAGCAGAAAGCCAAAGCGTCCCATTTGCACTCACAAATACATGTTCATATTATCCCCTGCAGATACATCTATGCACTCTCTGGACACTCGTCCGTGCCACCACTCCCCAGCAGGTTTGCCAAACACCTGTAACACACCTTTTTCAACACTCGTCCGTGTCATCCTACCCCCACAGATTGCCAGAATATTTTTACACTTATAAGTTCATAACTTATACACTTTCTCTTCTGACACCCGTCCGTGTCACACTCTCCTCAGCAAGTTGAACACCCGTCTGTGTCTCACTCATGTTTATTTCCTTTACTCATACAGATACTCGTCCGTTTCTTGTATACACCACTTATTTCCCCTCAGATTCAACACTCGTCTGTGTTCTTTGTTAACTAGTTGATACTCGTCTGTATCATCATCTCTTAACATGCGTCAACAATTGTTTCTACCGATACTCGTCCGTATCATAGTCTTAAGGATGCTCGTCCACATCTTTAATCTATACACAGTGTCAAACACTTATACCTTTCATGTCTTGAATGTAAGCACTCGTTCGTGTTTACCATTCCCCAGAGGAGTCCCCAGCAAAACCTCTCTCCTATCTGACATTCGTCATATGTCATGATACTTTCGGCAGCCGTACCCTGCCAGGTGATCGTCCTTCACCTTTTGATGACCGTCCCTCATCATTCCCCCAGCGGAGTCTCCATTATTGGAACCCCTTTGTTATCCAACATTCGTCCTATTTCGTGATATTTAGCAGCCGTCCCCTGCTAGGTGATCGTCCTTCACCTTTTTGATGATCGTCCTTCATCACTTTTATCCGATGGCCGTCCCCATCGTTGATCCTGTTATCTGACATTTGTCCTATGTCATGATAAACCTTGAGAGCAGCCGCACCCTGCTAGGTGATCGTCCTTCACCTCCTGATGATCATCCTTCATCATGCTTATCTGATGGCCGTCCCCATCGTCGACCTTTTCAATCCGGAATTCGTCATATGTCATGATAAACCTTGAGAGCAGTTGTACCCTGCTAGGTGATCGTCCTTCACCTCCTGATGATCGTCCTTCATCATGCTTATCCGATGGTCGTCCCCATCGTCGACCTTTTCTATTCGGCATTCGTCCTATGTCGTGATATTTTCGGCAGCAGTACCCTGCCAGGTGATCGTCCTTCACCTTAGATGACTGTCCCTCATCTTTTCTCCCCAACAGAGCAGCCGTCCCCTGCAAGGTGATCGTCCTTCACCTTTGATGACCATACCTCATCATTTATTTCATTTATACTTTACAAACCTGATGGTCGTCCCCATCATTGTCATTACCTTTAATCCCCATAGAATCTTGTTTCTTTGCTTGATGGTCGTCCCCCATCATGATCCCTCTATTTCCCCAACATGTCGGCCACCCCCGTCATTGCTTTATCCCCAGCAGTCGTCCTCTGCTCGATGGTCGTCCTCCATCACCCGCATTTGATAATCATACTTTACTGTCTTTTACAATCTATATCCTTTTTCTTCTTCTCCTTAGTGAGTGCAAATTTCGGACTGTCTTTGGTATTCAACCACAAGTTACCTTGTTTGTCTGTTAAGCCAGGCGCTTACATCCTGCACAGCTAACTCATGTTTGAATAGGGGCAGCTGTAAACACCCCAAATTTTCCCTCACTAAGTTCACACCATGGCTTGTGATCTTTCATACTTGCATTAGTTCAATCATATCATATCATATTGCATAGTTCAAGTTCATCTGCATCTAGGGTTTGTGATCTGAGCCACTCCAAAGGTCTCCAATCATTCCAAGAGGGTCCATGTATGTTCAATCATCATATTTTATCCTCCAAAGATCAAGGAAGTCAAAAAATCACAAGAACTGGCAAGGCATGGAAGCAGAACCAAGATTTAACTACACAGATGACCTAAAATTAGGGTTTTGGTTTCAAAAGCCATAAATCCAAATTTTTTGGTCATTCTTGTTTCTATTGGTCTCAATATGTTATAAGGGTCATACATACCAAGTTTGATGAAGAAATTCATTGTGGAAGTCATCTGATCACTGGGTAGCTTCTTGAGCAAGTCAGAGCCAAATCAGGGCATCTGAGGCCCCCATCCATGGACCAAAAGGGGATTTTTCATCAAATTGAAGTTATATGGTCTTTATTTGATCATTGAAGTGCTTAGAAGTTCACAAATTTGAAGAAAAGTGAGCAAAACCAAAAGTTGCCAAAAATGGAAATGACTTGTATTGTAAACTTTCCATTTTGGGAAAGTTTTTCAACCCCCTCTTTCTCAACCAAAAATGCTTCAAATGAAAAATTATTGGTCATGAAAGTTGTAGATTGGATCATTCCCTTTTCAAAAAGTACAAGAACAAGATCTAATTCATTTTGGAACTCAAGTTATGGCTTTCCAAAGTTGGCAAAAATCACATAATTTCATGTTTCATGCCAAAGAGGGATTTTTGCAAAACCTCATGCCAAGCTATTTTGTGACTTCAAATGGACTTCTAACCATCATAATATCATAATGCATTGCCTAAAACTCAGAATTGGCCCAAGAATTTCCAAATTCCATGACTTGCACATAAAGAAATCTCAAAAGGGCCAAAGGTTCATGAATTTGCAAAACCTCCCATAACTTTGTCACAACTTGCTGATTTGCCTCAAAGAGATTTCCATGGCTATCCTTGAATCTTACTGCACCAGACACCCCTTTGTACTTGGCATGAACCAACCCATACCTCAAAGTACAACCAATGTTGACTTTTTGCATTTTCACCCATACCAATCAAGTTGTGACATTACCAACTTTCTGACCAATCACAATACCTTATACAAATCAAAAGCAATCCAAAACACACCACACACAAGCCAGAACTCTCCCACAACTCAGGATTCACAAAAACTTGCCAAAAACTCCATTCCTTCGAAACTCTCTGCCCAGGCATCAAACCTCAAAACCAACTTCACCATTCATTTAGAAAAGCTTCATAGAGCATAAACCACCCTTCACTTTGCCCTGAAAGCCCCTAAAACTCAGATACGATTTCTGGTGCAGCAGGAACAAAACCTTCAAACCAAGCCATACAAACTTGTTCTAAGCATCATATCATCCTCAGGAGGTTCATAGGAGTTGACTTGCACCAAAGAAGGATCCAGAAAGCCCAGAATCAGAAGGTTCAATCTCAGGTATAGCTCAAGAACGTTTTTTTCCAGAAACTTGTTTTTAAGTTCTTGAATGATGTTATGTGCTCCCCTGATCATGGGGATGTGATTATTTTTTTAAATGATTGAGAAACCAGGATGTATGCGTGTTCTGAAATTTTGTCCGTTTTTACGTTTTGGTTCGAATCATGATCATGATGCAAAATAAATGATTTTTGTTTGGGGATTTAGGTTCAGGGATGTTAGGGGATCATTTATGGGCAAGAAATTTGGAGTTTTTAAGCCTAGGGAAGGATTTAGGGTTTGTGTTCACCAGAGAAGATGACCGGAACACTGTTCCGGTCACCTGAAAGTAATTTTCCTTAATCCACGTAATTAGCTGAGTTTGAATAATGGCCCTTAGATCCTAGGTTTACCGCGCGTACGAACGGCCCAGATCATGTGTTTAAACCCTAATCCACCATTTATTTAATTAATTATGATTAATTAGTCAGGACAAATCCAGACCATTAAAAAACGCGCCAGTCAACCCTAAAGTCTCAACTTTGAATCTGGAGCATTGGATGAGATTACCTTTCCATTTATTTAATTTTATTTCACATTTTTCTTATTTATTTTGTACGAATTTTTAAAAATAGTAAAAAAACATCAAAAATTTTGAAAATTTTTATCAAACCTTTTATTAATTTTCAGAACCCAAAAATATTTTTATTTTTATTTTTTTCATTAAAAAAATATTTTTAAATCATTTAAATGTTATTTTTAATTAGTTAATTGATTTTAATTAATTAAAAATATATTTAAGTATTTAAAAATCACAAAAAAAATCAAAGAACATCTTTGAACATTTAGAAGCATTTACAAACTCACCACACAAATTTCTTTTTGGTTTTGATCACACTTTGACATTTTTTCAATGAATTAGGGTTCTTAAATTCATACATTTTTAACCCTAACTTCAAAAATTCATAACTTTTAAACCAAGTTGAGTTTGTGAATGATTCTTTTTGCATTGTTCTATGCATGACTTCTAGTTTCTAAAAACATTTTTGTTAAATTTTTGTCTTTCATTTTCAATTTGTTTGGCATTTTACGTTGAGAATCACCCAAAAAAACCCTAGAAACTTAGGAAATTCATAACTACTTTTAGGTTAAGCTTCTGACCTCCCCCTTTGGATGGTAACCTAGTATAGGTTTAGGGTCCCTTTGAGTGCATTTTCAATTTTTTATCTTATGACTTGCTTCTGTTTTTTAGTTTTGCATCTCACATGTTCATATAACCCTAATTTCTCATCTTCACTTGCATTCACCTTGTATATGCTTGCATTCATGAACTTGCCATGGCATTTTATGCATTCACATGACATATAAGATATCTTAGGACACATTAGAATCATGTTTGATCATTGCACCATCCATTTGCCATGTTATGCATTCATTTCATTTCATGTGCATTCATGAACTTTCATGCCTCCTTTCATGCTTCATTTGCATCTTCATTGTTTGTATGATCATTCACATCTCATAACATACATTTGCATCATCTCTTATCATCATTTTCATCATAAACATGCTTCTGGTTTTGGTTTGCATCATTGCATCCTTTTTCATTTTCATTTCATTTTCATTTCCTTTCATTAACTTTTCAGGTGGTAAGTTACTTTGAGAAGTGAATTTGCCTTCACTTCTCACAATCTCTTCTCATCTCCTTTATGCATCTTTGCTGCATTGTTTATGTGTATTAGAGTGGGCTTTCTCATTCATGTTCCCTCCTCACTCTCTTTCTTCAAGCAACTTATCTTCTTAAGTGAAGTAAGTTGACTTGCTTCTTTCTGCTTCTCATCCTTCCATCTTTCTTCTTCCTTGGTGGCTTTTCCTGAAGATCTCTTGCAAGCCTCATAAACCCTAGGAATACCCAAGCATGATCACAATTAGGGTTTGATTAGTCCCCTCATTAGTTTTACCTTTGTGTCATCTTTTGTGTCTTCTCTTCTCATCTCTTAATCAAGGACTAAACCTTAAAGGTTTTAAGGCTTTGTGATTAAGTTTACGCCTGCATACTTCTCTTAGGATGGAGTGTATAACTTTAATCCTAAGTGTTAAACCCTTAATGTGTTTAAATCCCTTAATAAATCCACCTAATAATCACCAAGACATCAAGCTTGTAACTTGGGCCTTGCATTAGGGTTCTAATTCTTCCTTAATTGGTTAAGAAGGACTAACCCTAGTGTTAATGGACAAGTCCCCCTCAAGTTGTCTTACAAACCATAAAATCCACTTCTTAATCTTACCATTAACTAAAATACACTCTAATAAAGGCTTTGTTTTGTCATGAGGTTAATCCATAATCATGGATTAAGTTGAGTAGCCTTCCTCAGCTTAAATGTTCTCATATATTATCCTTCTATTAGGATGGTGTAATGGGTCCATTAAATCTTTGATTATGGCTTAAACTCATTACTTAACACTAAACAAAAACTCCAAAAAACATCTAAATAATCACAAATAGGTTAATGATCTTAATCCTACATCATGGTGATTAAGTGTGAGGTGTTTACTTCATACTTAAGGTATTCACATTACCCCTAATCAAATGGGGGATGTGATGAGTTTACTAACCCTTGGTTTAGGCTTAAGCTCATTTTCCTATGACAAACTCCAAAAGCAATAAAAGATTGAAAATACCAAAAAAACAAACAATAATCGTCTCCTCCGGGATTCTTTTCTCACCTTATTCACTCACAAACGAGAACTTGCTTCTTCCGTCTAATGCAAGACAATTTGCACCTGAGCCAGACAGGTCATACACTTGAGCATAGGCAAGCAAGCAGTTCACAAGTCAATCTATCTTTCAGTCTCTTTGAGTCGAACTACGGTGTTTTGACTTCCTCATTGCACGAGAGGATACGTAGGCATAACTTAACGGTTATCGAACAAAAGTCTCTGTATATTCCCCATTTTCCAGCATTATTCTTTAAGCATCATTGTCTTGAGCATTGCACTCTTTCCTTACATTGACACTCCTTTATTTCACTTCACTTTCCAGCACTGACACCTGTACATTCTTTTCTAGCTTTTGCACACAAAATAGCACTGACACTACCCCTTTAAACACAAACTTTCAAGCATGGATCCCGTCGAGTACGACGGACAATCTGGGTGCTAATACCTTCCCAGGTTGTAACCAACCCCCTTTCTCAGTTTCTCTGGTTCGCGACCGTCTTATCCATATCTTTCTAGGTTTATGCAGAATTACCTTTCCTTCGGGATAAAAATGCCTAGCTGGCGACTCTTTTTATTTCTCATTTCTCCGACCGTTCGCGCTTGTAACGGGATGCAAATCTTTGGGAGCGACACATTGTTTCAAGGAGAAACTCATGATCAGAAAGCCGTAGAAACGGCTGATTGGACTTTTGGGATTTTTGCCATTATGACATAACGGCATGCACGTGGGCGAAGAATCACAACAGTTTTCGAATGTGGGGTAGATGGTTTCAGCCATGCTTTTGTCTGACCTAAGTTGGCGTCGAAAAGATGAATATCAAAAAATGATATTTTCATCAAGATGGTCGAAAAGAACATTTTTTGGGGGAAATTTGTTATCCCTAAATTTCTACGCTAGCGATTAATGAGGTTATTTGGCTTAATAAAAAAGGTTTCTTATGATAAGCTAAAAGTGAGATTTTCGACCTTACTAACTAAAGGATGAAAGTTGAAGGAACCTGCCTACAAGTTTCATACTTAGTGAAATTCTAAGTTTGGAATATTTTCTGTGTTGGCGAGGTTCGACCGAGTGTATGTTCTACAAAGATGGCAGTTACCAAGATTCTTGCACGTTCAATTTTGGAGGAAAAATGTGTAGTTTTCAATTCAATGACAGGAACAAGTGGCACAAGATGAAGCTTCTTCAACATATAGTGGGACAAGTGTCATCATCTTAGGATAGTTTTAGGAAGAAACCGTCTAAAGAGGTTACTTTGTAATGTATATAAATAGCTTAGTCTAGTGTTAGAATAAGTGTGTGGAAATCATATGTACTAGTAACTTCGTATACTCAAAGTATCCGCGTGTAGAGAAATGAGTGCAGTGAGAATGTACGTGATTGAAACACCACAAATTTATCTTCAATTCATTTAATTTTGAAGCCATTTATCCTTTACAAGTCTTTATTTTAAAGCAATTTATGTTTCAAAGTCATTTATCTTTTCAACAATTTACAACATTTCCTTTACAATTTCAGCCCCCTTATCTTTCCAGCAATTTAATATTCCTTGCCTTGCCCTTAAATTTCAAGCCTTGTCTTTACTTTCCTTTAAAATTTCAAGCCTTGTCTTTTACCTTAATTTACTTTGAAAGCCTTTGTCTTTTACTTTATCCTTTTAAAACAAATTATGAATCTCGCTGAAAGATTCAAGACCCCTTTTTCCCAAAAACGTTATATACCAAATCAACCTTTTTAGCACATGTCCTAGGATCAATCTAGTCGATTATGTGAATAACTGAGGGTATTTTGGTATCTTTAAAGGACCAGCGGTTGTATACCAATTTTGGGGGTAAATAGTTGCATGGATGGCTCTGGTGACGGGGAGGCGGTACGCCCGTCTTGGAAACGGTTATGCTCCCCGAGGGGAGGGATGGTTCAATCGCTTTCCCGTTGTTTGACGAGAATGTTGGAGATGATCTGGGCATTGATAGAGTCGTCGTGGTGAGCCATTGAGTGAGTTGAACGTTGATGTTTTGATTTTCACGATCTAAGGATGAGAAAACTGGGTAACACGAGTTATGATAGACGGTGTCACTGATCGTACCTGTGATCAGAATCTACAATGGTTGCGGACGCTGACGTGGATGTTGAATTCTTTGCCCGGTCGTCAAGGAGAATTGGGGGTGTACCTGCAAGGTACTCCGATGTCAAAGTAAGAGCGAACAAAAGAGTATGCAAGTACTAGTAAAAGTGATAAGGGAGTGAATATTCGATACCTGGCCCTTTCAAATGAGAGGGTTTATATAGAGTCCCCAGCGCTTGGCTATTGGTCCCTATTTTGGGCATGGATCGTGGATCCCCCGAAAATAGGTAATTGTCAGAAACTAACCATTGGGACGAGCATACCTGGTTGGATGGGATGTGCGTCGGGCATAGGGATATCCGAGCAGGAGTTGTCTTCGACTGATTCTGGGTGACTCCTACGGGCGTCGGGCATGAGTCTAGAAGGAGCAGAGAAATCCAACCACGGGTAACCGCGGTCAACATGTCCTTCTCAATTGAGGGGCATAAAGTCAATGGGTCCCTCTGACATTTGGCTATTGGGTCGTCCTATGTGCAGGAGTGGATTGGGTCATGTCTAGTCATTATGTCAGTCCAGAACAAGAATCAAGTAAAAAAGACAAAATACATAATGAAAAATCGTCGATTCGACCAAAATACACAACTAAACGTAAAATTAACTACATATCCGTGATCAACACAAAAAATCAGTTCAAATGGTATATGAGTTGTAATTTATTATAACATAAATTTTTTTAAAAATGACTAAATCGTTACAAAACAAACTTAAGGGACTAACTTATTAATTTAAAATAATTTTAAAAATCTAATCGTTATAAAAAAAATTTAAAAGACTAATTTGATACTTTAAAATAACTCAAAAGACTAAAAATATTATTTTACCTGTGATAATTAGTAATTACCACCTAAAACATAAAAATTTAATAATCCATTCTATTACAATTTTTTTTTATCTACGACAAACTTCTCCATTGATATCATAATTTGAGTTTGTCTTTTCTTCACCATGATCGATTATAATATTTAATTAAATAAATAATAATAATTAAATAACAGAACATTCATGTCATGTTTAAATAACACAAGTTTTAGAAAGTTAACTAACAAAAAGCGTAACGTGAAAATTAATCTCAACAATAGAAACTGACAGCGGTAAGCTATTTATGGAGTCACGGTAATCTTGAATTATTTTAACTAACCCATTAAATTTTGCCACCTTGTAAATTCTTCAATTTTGGTTTAATAAAGTCTTTTATTTTCAAAAATAAAAATGCAAATGAAAAGAAGAACCTAATGAGAACCAATATCATGGATATGTCTTACTATTTCTTTTTATTATATAAAAATTAGAGTACTCATAATATTAAAATTCAAATTCATTTTTACCAACAATATTTTCATAATTGACACTTCACATGATTAGGTTTCTTAATTCCTAACCATTACAAATTTCAATTCGTATCTCACAATACCAAAAAGAAAATCATAGACACATTTTCATAAATTAAGAACAAAGATATAATTGAATCAAATTCACTCACATATTTAAACATATTTGATAAAAAAAAGACATATCATTATAATTTATAATTATATCATCGTATAATTATCTTCATGCATAACTTATATTTTAATTAACGATTTAATTAGAATCTAACAATTCAAGAAAGATTTTTCAAAAAAAAAAAGAAGAAGTTTAATCCTCTTAGAAAATAATACTGATGACAGATATAAGTTAAATATTTAATTATAAATCAAATACTAAAATAAAGATTTTAAGAATACCTCTTGAAATTTATCTTAATAAGGAAAAAACTTCTTTTCTATCTATAGAGAGACACAAATACTAGGAATGACTCTTTCTCCTCTTTAAACTCGATAAAAGAGAGAATAAGTAAAGCATTTGTTGGAAGAACTTTAATACCAGAAATGATTCATAATATTAAGAGGAACTTTGACTTTGAGGGAGTGTAAAATATCAAAATAATGGTGTTTGGTGCGTCTTTTTGTCTTGGAGGATGGAGTTGTGGAAGAGTTGTTAGAAGAAGGGTCAACTTGGTGGATTGAATGGTTTGAAGAAATACAGAAGTGGAAGGAGACTGATAGAGGTGAGGAAAGAACAATCTTGGTGAGTGTATTCGGAGTACCATGCCATGCTTGGAGTTTCAAATTTTTTGAAACTTTACGAATTCTTTCGGAAAGTATATATGTATTGACGAAACTACACAAAATGGCTATTCCATGGAGGTAGAGAGAGTAATGGTAAGAGTCCTTTTGGATTTTAGGTTGTAGGAACTTATGGAGGTAATTATTGATGGAATCACGTTCAAATGTATACTGAGGGAAGATAAGGATGTGGATATGGGTTCAAAGCTAGAAACTCAGCTAGGCAATGTTTTATCTTCGAGCTCGGAGGAGGAGGATTGGGAGTATGATGAGTCTGTGGTTAGGGAAGGAAGTCAAAGTGAGGCTGAAGAAACTCAGGCGAGGGAGACAGACAGCGAACAAGGTAGTAGGGAGGTAGGTGACAAGTTTCAAGAACGTGGAGAAAAGTGTAACAATGATATTTTCGATAGAAAAGGAATGGCATGGAAAAGTCTCAATCAAGGACAGGCTTTTTCTTTACAAGAAGGTTGTTTTGATGTCGTTGTAGAACAATGCAATAAAGACACGTCAGAGTCAAAACCTATAGAGGAAGTCACAATTTATAGCAATAACACTATAGAGATGGTGGAAGGAACGGGGATACCTTTTCCCTTAATTACAAGTGATTTGGGTGGGGCCACAACGATAACAACAACATTATTTCTAAAGCTAAACATATGAAATATAAAGTTTTGAATGGGCCCATATTACAAGTTAAGCACATCAGTACTTCTTCTAAGGTGGGGAACAAAAGAGGCATTTTGTCTTCTGGGAACAGGAATATTAATAAACTCAAGCAAACAGGTATGAAGCAAGGAGCGGGTCAAAGGAGAGTGTCGGATGGGGTATTTTACTTGATACAGCTTGATCCATACTTTATGGAAATAATTCTGCAGAATCCGATATTGTCCGTAATAACAACCGATTGTGGGAAAATTTAGATTCGATGGTAGGGAAAAACTTTGGCAAGCAATTTCGAATTTAGGAATAGTAGCGGCAGACATACAGAAGGATTACAAAAGTAGATTGAATGAGATGGAAATAAGTGATAAGTATAAAATGGAGGGTGGGAAGGAGTCAAAAAATGGTCAAATATGATTATAGGATCTTTCAACATTAGAGGGGGAGGTAATTTGATGAAGAGGAAAAGAATTAGTCACATTATAAAGAAGGGTAAGGCGAATATGTTTTTAATGCAAGAATCTAAACTTTCAAATTTGTCGGAGAACGTGGTTAGAAGTCTATGGTCTAAGGAGGATATTGGATGGACTTTTTCTAATGCATCCGGGATATAAGAAGGGTTAATCATCTTATGAAAGGTGGAGAGTGTGGAAGTTCTTTGTAGTTTTAAAGGTGAAGGATATGTGGGAGTTAAAGCTTGTTGGAAGGATAAACTTTATTACATTGTCAATGTTTATTCTTCGTGTGATTTGGATTCCAAAAGTAGACTATGGAGAGATCTTATCAATTTGAAATCTAATTTTTCGGATGGGGAGTGTTGTATAGGTGGAGACTTTAATGCGATCATCGCGTTAAAGGAAAAGAAAGGTAGGGGGATTATAATCGTAGTACGGAGATAAAGGAGTTTTTGGATTTTATAGTGGATTGTGGTTTGGTGGATATTCCTTGCAAGGGAAAAAAGTTCACTTGGTATAGTGTGGATGGGTCCTCTATGAGTAGAATCAATCGTTTCATTATTTCGGAGGGAGCTACAAAGGATTGGGAAGTTGTTGGTCAATTTATAGGCAAGAGGGATATTTCCGATCATTGTACGGTGTGGTTGATTGCAAATACTTCTAATTGGGGTCCCAAACCCTTTAGATTCAATAACGAGTGGTTTAATAATAAGAGTTTGATCCCTTTTATTGAAAATGAATGGAAGAAGTTTTGTGTAGAGGGGATAAGCGATTATGTTCTAAAGGAGAAATTTAGATTGCTTAAAGGGAGCCTTAGAAAGTGGAATAAAGAGGTGTTTGGTAAATATGATTTGGAAGTGGATGCGTGTGTAGAAGAGATTAATGTAGGGATTTGGATGCTGAATCTTTAGTTGGTCCTTTGTCGGAGGAGGAAGTGGTGTCGAGGAAGGAAGTTACTAGTAAGTTTTGGATATATTTTCACTATGTTATGAAAGAAAGGAGAAGGCGTAACTATATTGGATCCATTAATTCTAGTAGAGGTGTGTTGGCTTCGGTGGAGGAGGTAAAAAAGGAAGTTAAAAACCATTTTGCTATGAAGTTTATTGAACTGGATTTGCATAGACCTTTATTGGAGGGAGTTCCTTTTAATTCTCTTAGTTTCAATGAGAAAGAAGTTTGCTAGTAAAGAAAAGAAGTTTGTTTCTCTATTTAAAGTTGATTTTGAGAAGGCATATGACAAGGTAAGTTGAAATTTTCTTAGATACATGATGAGAAGGTTGGGGTTTGAAAATCGTTGGATGAGATGGATGGAGGCAATGCTATTCACTAGTAAAATGTCAGTTTTGGTTAACGCTATTCACTAGTAAAATGTCAGTTTTGGTTAACGGTAGTTCGACGAAGGAATTCGAAGTGAGGAGAGATTTGAGACAAGGAGACCCTCTATCGCCTTTTCTTTTTGTTATAGTGGCGGAAGGTCTAACGAGTTTGGTTAGGAATTCAGTGCGGTTGGGGGAATTCTCGGGTGTTAATATTAAATCAAAGTATTTCCTTGACATTCTTCAATTTACGGATGATACTCTATTGATCAGTGATGGTAGTTGGAGACATATTTGGGCGATCAAAACGATGTTAAGGGGTTTTGAACTTGTCTCGGGTCTTGGTATCAATTTTCATAAAAGTAAGTTGATTGGTATAAATGTTTCGCATTCGTTTCTTGAAGTCGCAACTTTATTCTTGGCTTATAGGACCGAGAATAAAGACTTTCATTTTCTTGGTATTCCAATAGGATACACCCTGAGAAGGATATCCACTTGGATTCCCCTTCTTGCGAAGTTGGAAATAAGACTTAGAAGTTGGCAATGTAGATTTTTGATTTTGGAGGGAGACTAACTCTTCTTAGATCGATGCTTTCTAGCTTACCTATTTTCCAACTATCTTTCTACAAGGTTTTGTTGAAGATTCAGAAGGAGATTAATAAGTTTCAAAGTGGTTTTATTTAGGGTAGTTCAAAGGAAAAAAGAACAATGCATTGGATTAATTGGAACTTCTTTTGCCTTCCTAAAGAAAGTGGTGGTTTAAATTTGAAAATGTTTGAGGATTTTAATGTAGCATTGCTTCAAAAGTGGAGGTGGAGAATTTTTGGAGGGTCGGAGGAGCTTTGGTTCAAAATGTTGAAAGCTAGATATGGAGATATTTGCCTTCTTGTTCATCATGGTGGATGGATCTTGTATCCATTAATAAGACTTACATGGAAGACGCGTTCATTAATAATTGTAAATTTCAAGTGGGAAATGGTTTTAATACTCACTTTTGGAAAGTTAATTGGTCGGGTAAAGGAAAGTTTAAAAGTGGATATCCGGAGTTATACTCTTGTTCCTTTCTAAAATATGTATCAGTGGGAAGCTTGGTGGGTTGTATGGGAGAGGAATGGAGGTGGGGAGACTTAGGAGTTAGGTCTTACTTGTGTGGTAACTATCCTGCTGAAACAATCACAACAGAGGAGGGATTAAGGGGTTTAACTAACGACTTTTCTATTGCAGGTACAAGAGGCTCTAATAATTTTGTTACTTCTCATTTGGACCAATTTCCTCTGGTTCTTTTCAGCCTATACTGGATCAGGATCGTGTTCAACACATCCCTCAAGTTCATCACAGTGCGATTAATAATAGAAGAAGGATGTCGATTGTTGTCGTTTTTGTGGATAGTTTGGGTCTGCATCATGCGACCGTTTCTTCTATCTCGATTCAGCAACAGGAGCTGATTCACCAGACAGTTGGAAGCGGAGTGATGGAGACGGATCAATCCCATGTCAACAGTGTTTCGGAAACGGGTTCAGATTCAACAAGGGAAAATACCACTAATCACTTATCAACCAAGGCAATTGAGGAATTGTTTGAGTACCGTGTTTTAGCTTGTAGCAGACCCATCATCAATCTGAGAGATAAGGTCTCTTGGGATTTAGGCGATTCTTTCTCGGTTAGCACATTTTATTCTTTAACTATTTATTATCGTGTGCCTTTTGGTCCGAGAAATCGAGATGACTCCACCTTTTCTTTGATTTGGAAAGTTTCGATTCCTTTGAAAATCAAAGCATTTAATTGGAGGTACTTTTTGAATAAGCTTTCTTCGAAGGATCAACTTGTGTTTTATGGTATTATACATTTGGGTGATAATGTGAATTGTTGTTTTTGTGAGTCTAATCCTGAAACTTTAAAGCACATAATTTTAGATTTCCCGATTTCGAGATTGGTTTGGTTAGAAGTGGAGGAGTGCTTGGGATTTTCATACAACTGCAATAGAGATTTCAAAAGCTCCTTCTTGGATTGGATATCCTTTGGCAAATCAAAGAGATTAAAGGAGGGAAGAGAAGGTAGTTTGTGGTTGGCGATTATTTGAACTTTATGGTTAATTAGGAACGATATCATTTTCAAGAAAGCTAAATGGAACATTTCTGATTTAATTTGGAAGGTGAATTTTTTGGCTTGGAGATAGTCTTTTATCGGGATTATTATGCATCTCAATTGTGATTTGTATAAATTTAACAAAGACCCTTTATTTTATTTCTCTTAGGTTCCAATTGGTGGGTAATTTTATCGATGTTGGGCGGGGTTAGTTTCAGCTTTTTTGTATCAAGGTTCGAGTACCCTTAGTGCTCGTTTTTAATATACTTCTTGCCTTTAAAAAAAACTTACCGCTCTTATTTTTAACTTCTTTTTTTTTTAAAAAAAATAAGTCTAATATTATTTATACTTAAATAAACGTGTTTGATAAAATAAAATATTAATTTAATTAAATCATGATTAATTTAATTAATTATCAATTTTTATTTATATAATTAACTATATTTAATTATTTTTTAAAGCAAGTTATAGATTAACCGGAGTACAAAGGATACTCAACCTGATTATAAAAAGGAGTGAGATAACCCTCAAAGGAAAGAAATTACCAACCAATTACAACTTAGGATAAATAAAACAAAGAATCTTTGTCGAAATCATATAAATTACAATTGGGATGAGTAATTTCTCCGATGAAAATCCATCTCTAAACACTTAGCTTCACTTTCTAAATGATATCAATAAAGTTCCAACTAACATTTTTGAAAGTAATTTTGTTTCTGAGAACCCATAAATTCCAACAAATAGCAAAAACAAATAATGTCTTATCTTCCATGTTTCAAATTCTTAACTTTGCCAAAAGAGTGCTAATCCAAAAAAGTCCCCTTTCATGCAATAGCGGACAACTCCTAAAAAATATATCCACTCCGAAACTTCTCTCCGAACCAACTTAGCCATCAAACAATTAAGAAACAAGTGGTCCAAAGATTCCAGAGAAGCATTGAAAAACACACAATTAAGGTTAGTCGAGGAAGGGATAATACCTCTAGAAGAGAGATTATCCTTCGTCGGTAACCTATTCAAAAAACACCTACAAGAAAAGGCTTTAACTTTGAGGGGGAGCCAACACTTTCCAAATTAAAGCAAAAGCGGAATTAAACTTATTAGGCAGACCAAAAGGGATATGGAAGAAATTTGAACATCGATAGAAAGAGCTCACCGAGAAAACAGAAGAAGAATCCGTTGTCCATGAATCACGATCCTTACCGAAAAGAATTGGAGAAAACCTCCCTATCCACACCCGGAAAAATGCTGAAAGATGTCGATGACGGACCAGAACAATAGTTGCCCCAGAAACGGTTGAGACTGCTGCTGAACCGACCAAACCAGGATTGGCCGAACCAGCCACTACTGGTGCATGAAACCTGTTGCTGTATAGGCAAAATTATATGTGTGTTATGAATTAAATATTAATATTAAATAAAACTAACACCTAATTAAATTAGATTTTAATTATTTTTAAAAAATAATTTATAAATATCAACAACTTGTTTAGATTAATTCATAATTATAAATAAATGCTATAGTCTATGATTGAACCTCAGACTAACCGATCACATTCATTTAATTCAACTAACACATACTCGTTGAACAATAGAACAAATGATTGAATTAAATCTTATACAATTTAATCGTTTGTTCTATTGTCAATACTCTATGTGTATGATCATGTAGGTTCTCGTAACGTTGGAAATAATATTAAATTACTCATTTAATATTATAAATAATAAGTGGTATCTAGTAACACATAATCATGACTCAAGTGATGAGAATGTCATGCGATATGCCATAAATTTTCTATGATAATGATCATGTGTACAATTATCATTTTCCCTTATATGTATATTGAACACAAGGTATAAAATGTGTCACCATTGTATAGTTCATATTATATTCTTTGATACCAGAGTATACATCGTAATAACAAATAAGCTCAGTATTCCATATTGAGTTATTTTGAGCATGACCATGCATTTTACAATCATACTCAATTAAAGAACTTATAGATTAAGGAAAACTCTTCAAGGTCATGCATGTTCCTCTACATGACTAGTGGAGTACCCATTTAACCAACTTTATAATTTCTTATTACATATGATATTTTAGGTTATCAAAGTAATCAACCCATCATGTAAAGATCATATTTATTTTAGGTCTAACAATGACATACACCACTATTACTATGTGAATAACTTATAACACTTAAATAACATTTTATGTAGTACTCTTAATGTGGTCTAATTTTGTATAAATATTACTCCTGATATTTATGTCTATATGAGGACTTTATATCCCATATTCATGACTCGTAAGATACACACTACTACAAAAACAATATTTCAAAATAGTTGGGAGATTTGTTTTACCACAATTAGAGATCTATGGTAACGAATAGTCTGGTAGTAAGTGCCCTCTTTACCACCACGGGATGGTTGTCGTGAAAAAAATAGAATAATGCGCAATCTATCACCATGGTTGAAAAATAAAAATATAGTAAAAGGTGGAATGGTCATTAGTTTGATACCCAAAGCAAGCATTTTGGGTTATTTAAACATTTTACCATAGTTGTAAGTTCCAACCATAATGAAATATTTAGTGCATAATATTTTATCATGGTTGTACATTCAAACTGTGGTGATATATACATTTGAGTTTATTATAACTTATGTAGAATGTTTGTTTCACCAACCGCTCACTAAACATACAACTTTTCAATTTGGTTTATAAAATAAAAATATGAAAAATTAAGTTATATTTGAAGAACAACTTACACTAATAAATTTTTTTCGCGCTTTATGCAACTCACTATCCATATCTCGTTCTTTAACAATTAGAATTTGCTTAAATACTTATAATTCTTCAATTAACACTTCCTTCTCTCTACTAATTTATTTTGCAAATTATCAATTTTATTGAGAAATTTAAATTCATCTTTATCAACATCATAATTATCATCATGATAATGATGAATACATTTTTTTCCACAAATTTGATACTTTATAGAATGAACTAGTATAAAATAAAGTGTTGATTGAAGAACTAGAAGTGTCAAATTAAATTCTAACATTTAAAGAGTGATATATGAATACTAAGTTGCTGAAAGCTCGAAAAACATTGAATGGTGTAAATTGTTCTTAAAAACTAACTTAATTTTTTAGATTATTATTTTATAATTCAATTTGACAAGTTATATGTTCAATGAAGGGTTGGTAAAATACTCAATCTACATATGACATAATAAACTCAATTGTATCTTCTATTATATGCTTGACATGTTGGGTTGAACGAGATAAAAGTTGCACAAAGAACAACATTATCAACAACAACATAGGGAAACAAAAACAACAACAATAACAAAATATTTTACCAATATCAGCACACACAAAAAAAAACAACAACAACATATATAACTCAACATTATAAAAAAATATCAAAATTCAAAAAACATGACAACATGACTAAACATTGATAACATAGGGAAAAAACATAATAACATAACAAAATATTAACAGCATGGGGCAACAATAAAAAATAACATAACTAACAAAAACCACAACTATTGGGAATTGATGTCGTCAAGAACAAAGCAAAATATGAGAAAAAGATTAGGTCTCTTGATAAAATACAAGAAACCCTATTAGGTTTACAAAAGATAGAGAATAAGGAATCAAAAGAATAATAATTGGTTAAATTTGTTTTACTATTCACTTTCTCAATAAGGGTTCAAAGATTACAAGTGAATACCAACAATTAACCTCTCTTAATAACCTGAGAGAACTAGTCTATTTATAGACTAACTTAGGCTACAAGTTAACTTAACAATTGGGCTTACAAGCAAGGTCCAATTCAACATGCTAACTAAAACATAAAGCTAACAAATTTCGATAATATGCTTGAACAAACTTCAACTACAACATGTGCTAGTTGTTGGTTAATTGTAATATTTTTTGGGAAAAAGCCCATGAACCCTTCGACATGATTAAGAAGGTAGTAAAAGTAAGAAATTAAAGTAAAGAAAAAACAATGTAAAAGCAAGTGTTAAATGCAAGAAATGTTTAAAAGGCTTTCAAAGTAAATGGAAAGATAACTAAAAGAGTAAATGCAAGGCGAGGAAGTTAAAATGGCTGGAAATGTAAAGAAAAGATAAGTGCAAGACAAGAATGTTAAAGAGCAAGAATTGTAAATGACATGCAGTAAATTTCTTGAAAAGTAACTGACTTAAAGGATAAATGCTTTAACATAAAAGACTTTGAAAGTTAAATGACTTTAAAAGTAAATAACTTGAATGATAAATAACATTGAAGATAAATTGATGTTTTTACATAAAAGACTTCAGAAAATAAAGAGCATGGTGTTACATCACATACATTCTCACAACACTCTTTCTCTACACGCGAATACTTTGAGTGTTATACGGAGTTACTCAGTACAATGTGATTTTCACGCACACTTATTCTAACACTATACTAAACTATTTATAGAAAATACAAGATAATTGTTTTCGACGGTTCTACTCTAAGATGATGACACATGTACCACTACATGTTGAAAAAGCTTCATCTTGTGCCACTTGTCCCTGTCTTTTAATTGAAAATTACATATTTTTCCTCCAAGGCTTAAATGTGCATCATTTGGTAATTGCCACTTTGCGTCGAATTATGTGTTGGTCGAATCCCACTAATCACTTAAAAAATATTCCAAACTCAGAACTTCTCTAAGTACATGATCTGTAGGTGGGGGATTCCTTCGACTTTCACCCTTTCAATGAGTAAGGTCGAAAAGGCCTCATTTTAGCTTATAACAAGAAAACTCATTTCTAAGTCAAATAACCCAATTATGCTAGCGTTGAAATTTGGAGGTAACAAATTGCCCCCCAAAAATGTTCTTTTCGACCATTTTTATGAAAATATCATTTTTTGATATTCATCATTTCGATGCAACTTTGGTCAGACGAAAGTATGGTTGCAACCACCTAACCCACGTTCTGAAAAAATGTTGTGATTTTCTAACCATGTGCATGATGTCATATCAGAATGGAAAAATCCCCAAAGGTTCCATCAGTCGTATTCTGATGTTTTCTCATCATGGCATTTTCTTGAAACAAAGCGCCAAGTTGTCTCGTAGTAACGGCTACCTCTAACATGTTTGATCCAAAGTGCCACGCGTCCCACCACCTTACATTTACATTAGGTGGCTGGACTCCACAACTTCTCATTCCCCTCCTATAAATATGTTCTTCAGCAACAAAGAACACTTTTCTACACTCTTGCAAACTTTGTCTTCTTCTTGCTAAAGTCTCATATTTTCTTCTCAGAAACCCTAAAAATCCCATTCTTCATTTCTAACAATGGCGTCTTCAAAAGCTACCACCTCACAGAAGAAAAGGCAGAAAGGAAAAGCCTTTACTTTCGAACAAGCTCTTCCTCCATTCAACAACCTTACTATACCTAAGACAGTTAAGAATCGTCAGTTCATACGAGAACCTAAGATGGCTGAACAAAGAAGTTTATACAATTCTCAGGTAATGATTCCCTTCATTGTTAATGAATGTGCTTACGCTCTTTCTGGCCCTTTGGCCAAGGTTGAAAACAATGATGAAAAGTTGAGTTAGTTCTTTCCTAGCTATCATAAATCCCAACCTCTAAGGCACAAAAATACCCCTAAAGTTGACGATTCTTCAACCAACCAACCTCTTTCCAATCAACTAGATTTAAAGTACCTTCATGATGGTACTAGACTGGTTAGGGTTGTTAGCCAGTTCAATGAATTTGATCTTTGGATGACTAAAATGGAAAAGGTCAAGGTTGCCCACTGAAAAGAAATAGGGATCTATGACCTACTGATGTTGTCGAAGACTAACATCCCCTATTGTCTGAACCTCTTGGCTGTCAAGATATGTTTTCTGCACCAAATCTTTGCAGGTGGCGAAGAAGTACTTACCTCTGGCGAACCAGATCCATTATAATAGAAGGGTTTGCTTGAGTGAGATAATCCTAGCTAGCCTCTATGATTCTGTAAGTGATGGGGTATCTCGACTCAAGAATCAAACTGGGATCTCTGGTGCTATGAGCCTGAATGGTCCTCTATGGGTTCTTCAGCTTTGGTTAAATGCCACTTTTGAACCTATCCTTCCCAGAAAAGGGAAAGTTGATGAAGACTCTGAGGAGATTAGGGACATACGCACTGAAGGTGTTCCACTAGTCAAACTTACGCCAAGTGATGAAGGCGAAACCCTGAAAGGGGCCTTCTCTAGCTACCTCATGATGTTTGCACATCAATATGAGTTTTCACCCACAATGGCTCCTTTTTCTAAGAGGAATCTTGGTCCAAAATGGTTTACCAGGGCGTTTCCAAATCTCTTTCAAGGAAACTTCACCTGGACTCCATTGCAGTCAGGGAAGTTTTCCTAATTCCCAGGTTCATTATTCATAGGCAGAATGATGGGAAATTAGATGCGGTCCTAATTTTTTACCAACCGAATTTGGTCTCTAGGCAGGTTGAATTGGGATAAAGTTTTCCCAAATGCCTCTATGAAAATAAAGGCCAAGTAATTTTCCACACCAATCTCTTTGACGAGGATGTTGCTGCCATCATCTTCGACAAATGGAAAGCTCAAAGAGCAGTTCTATCTCCAGTGTTTTTCCATCCCACTACCTTGTGTTCCCACCCATTTAATGACTGGTGGCACAAGTATTACAATGACCATTTTCTCATTGGTGCTGAATTTTCTACCTTGCTTGACCAAGCTTTCATTGATGTGCAGGAAAAGGTCAAGAAAAGTAAGTATACTCATATCAAAGAGATACAAGCTTTTCAAAAGTACTTTGAAATTGTCTATCGACCAAATGATCTTAGTCGAACTATTCGTGAGGTTGCTGTCACTTTGAAGGAGAATATTTTGCAGAAAATGGATAAGTTGAAAATCCCTTCAAATGTTCCTCCTGAGAAGTGTTATGAGGTGACTTTCAAACTCTTTCCTCCAACATTTCCTCGACTACCCACTGCTGATTTTGGAGTGGCGCTTGCCCCTCTATTTCCAGACTGGTTTTTCTATGGGGATTCAATAAAAATCCTTTCACAGCAGTCTCATCTGAAAGCCAAAAAGGTGGTTGCGACTAAGCATACACTGGACAGTTTCAAAGGACACCTTCATATAGGGCTCAAAGACGTTCATGTCGAATCAGAAATATATGAAGGTTTGAGGTTTTCATTTATTTCCTACTAACTGATCAATTATTAACTTATAACAAATGTCTTTGTCATTCTCTGTTATCCCCATACGATCCTATACCACCAAGGGTATGGTGATAAAGCCTGAGAAGAACAACAAAGGAACTAAGGTACTTCATATCCCTTTATTATGAATCTTTTTCATGCTTTCCTTATAATGCTTTGATTTTCTTTTCAGACAACCAAAAAGCCTTCAACACCCCAAAAGAAGGGCAAAAAAGGCTTCAATCGTCATCATCAAATTAGATGATGATCAATCTCCTGAGGAGAACCTCAAAAGAAAAAGGAAAACTGCACAGTCTCCTAGTACTTCTAGCCATCCCTCCTCCAAGGCGGTCAAAATTGTTAAAAAGGCACCTTCTATATGTGATGTCGAAGTTTCACCTCCCACTCCTATAATGGCACCAACTGGTGGCCCTCCCGAGAGTGCAAACTCTAGCCCAGGTGCTGGAGAGAATGAGGTATTTATACTTTTCACCCCTCATCTTTTAATCCTTTTTTTTCAACTTTGACCTAATCCTTTTCTCATAATAGGATGAGGTAGGTATTTCTCAACCAACACCAGCTGCTACTCCCACACCAACAGTCCTTCTGAACAGCCAAGGTGAGCCAACTTATCATCCTAATTCTGATTTTGGCTCTGGTTACAGTTCATTGAGTGAGATTAATCAGCCTATTACTACAACAGCTATTCCTCCCCCAATGGTCGAAGTCAATAGAAATGTGCCTGCTATAACTACCACTCAACAATCTCATACTGATGATTTTAATCATGAGTGTGACGATACTTTGAGCAAGGATTTTCTTGGCTAATCAAGCAAACTTTCTAGGGAGATAAATAAAGCCTTTGTTGCAGAAGAAGAAGAAGAACCTAAGAGCACTCAGTACCCTAGTCCCTCCAGTCCAACAAATAAAGAACCAGAGAATATGGGAGAGTCCTAAGTAGATGCTCAAGATAATCCTATGGATGTTGAAGAAGAAGAAGAAGAAAGTGAAGAGGAAAAAGAAGGTAATCAGGACAAGGGCAAAGTCAACAAAGAAAAAGATCCTAAAAAGAGTCAACAAACTTCGCCTGAGAAAAATCCCATACAACCTTCAACTCTTCACCTTCAGATGACTTTAGTGGTCCTATCCTTAAAAATATTGTAATACCCATATATAAAAGACATACATCAAAGCATATTTTTCATATATAAATTTAAGTTTGGTACTGAAATACAACAAGTTCTTAGTAAGAAATTGCATAAGTATAGCCATTACAACATAAGGTACTAATACAAACGGCTATAATAATACAAGATGTTCAAAATAAAAAGTCTAAGAACTAGATTCAAAGATATCAAAAGTCCACAGCGGAAGAAAGCCATCAAACAAACAAGGATAATCAAACTGCATTATCCTTACCCTTTGCTGAACCTGAAACACCTGAAATAATAACAACAACACGAGGTGAGATAAAACATCACACTGAGTTCCCTATCTTAGAGTTCTCTCGACTCTAAAGGTTCGAATCTAACCACTACTCAAGTCGAGGGAAAACCTAGAGTTCGAGTTTATATAATAATAAGAGACATAAGGTAAAATAAAAATGGAGCACACAAGGTGCTTTAAGACATCTTTCCCCGACCAACCACGTAAGGCAATACGATGCAGGTCACTCAATCCTTAATGTGTAGATAACTTTCCCCTCCCAACCACACCAGTGCCAAACAAGCACGGGACACTCATTATCTACCAAAGGTACTTTCCCTGCCCAGCCACCCCAGGGCACTTCAACACGGGTCACAGTACCTTACCACAAAGTAACTTTCCCCGCCCAGCCACACCAGGGTACTCCGGCACGGATCACGGTCATCCATTAAGGGAAATTGAATCCACAGATTAATTATGTCTCCCCGGCCATCCCGCCTCATGGGACCTCGACACGAGCGAAACATAATTAAATTAGGATTATAGCACGATGGGAACATGTCCTCCATCCATTCACAACTACTTAATACGAGGATACTATTTGAGTATCGACATATAAGAATTGTCATGTCTCTAAGTCAATTTTGTATCAACCTAGGCTAACCCTAACTACCTCATAAGTTATTTATTTTTATGCTTAAAAGCTCACAAATTCCTTAATTAGCATAATTACGGTTAATCAAAAAAGTCGGGTAAAAGTCGGGTAACAATAATATTTCTCAGCATCATAAGATAATACGTATTTTTAGTTTCAAAACGATATAAAGAACACTTAAATCGGATAACCGAGGAAAAAGTTATGAATATTCAAAGTTTGAAACAAAATAATATTTTCCAACACTTACAGTGTTAACCGGTTAACGCCTGGGGTTAATCGGTTAACCAAACCAAAAACAAAATCCAGTGGCTCAATACAGTTGTGTTAACCGGTTAACCAGAAGTCAGTGGCAGTAAAAACACATTTTTCACATAACAGAACTTCCCAAACTCAACTCAATATCATCAAACATCTAAATAATCTCAACTAAGGTTCTTATACCTAATGTCAGCATGCTCAAGCATTTATATCGATTTATAACCGTTTAAACTGCCGATTCTAATATTTTTCTATCAAAACCCTAAAACTCATAACTTCTAAAACTCAACCAAAAATCTAAAACAAAAGCTTCTAACTAAGAACCCACCTCTAGCAAGAATGATGAAGAAAATTGAGTGATGAATGGATGATAGAATCTACAAGGAGAAAGAGCTTCTTCTTCTTCTTCTTCTTCAAGCTTTTCTTCTTCCCTCTTCTCTTCCTTTTCCTCTTTCTCTTGCTATGTTTCTTCTTTTATGAAACATAAAGAAAATAAATTTTAGGTTATTAGGGAAAACCTATTTTCCCTCACAACGGGTCCAAATATAGAGTATCCAAAAATGTCTCTTAATCCACAATTTTATAAACCCCCTGAGTCAGACAATATTAGTTATAAAAAATAAGTCCCGATGACTGCTCTAATTATTTTTATTAAAATCTCTCGGAGCATCCCGAAACATTATTGATATTAATTAATATTATTCAGAGCATTAAATAAATTACGAGGTATTACATCCTCCCCCCTTAAATAGAAATTCATTCTCGAATTTAAAGATTACCTGAATAGGTGAGGATATAAATCCCGCATCTCTGATTCCAGCTCCCACGTAGCATCTCCTGGATGCATCACATCCCATTGTACCTTAACAAGTGGGATCTCTTTGTTTATTAACACCTTGGTTTCTCTTCCAATACGACTCGATTGGGGTTCAAAAGTCAAATATGCTTTTATCTCGATAGAATCCAGTAGAATAGGCTGAAGAGGATCAAGAACTAACCTATGAAGTTGAGATACATGGAAAAACATCATGCATTTCAGACATAGAGGGTGGTAAGGCTAACCTGTAAGCAACTTCACCAATCCTTTCTAAGATCTGATACGGTCCTACATATCTCAGACTTAACTTACGCGACTTAAATGGTCCTTTCAATCTCAATCTCGGGGTAACCTTCAAATAAACATGATCACCTTCATCAAATTCCAAAGGCCTCCTTCGATTGCCAGCATAACTCTTCTGACGGTCTTGGGCTTGCTTAATTTTCTCTCGAATCATTTGAATCTTTTCCGTAGTCTTTTGGATAACTTCGGGTCCCAAAATTCTATCTTCACCCACTTCCGACCAACACAAAGGCGCTCTACACCTCCTTCCATATAAAGCCCCATACAAAGCCATTTTGATGCTCGCATGGTAACTGTTATTGTAAGAGAACTAGATCAAAGGAAAAAGTTCCTTCCAATTTCCTTTACTTTCCAACACACAAGCCCTTAACATGTCTTCCATCGTTTGAATTGTATGTTCCATCTGACTATCCATTTGAGGATGATTAGAAGTGCTCAAATGTAAATTCGTACCCATAACTTGTTGGAACACTTCCCAAAATCTCGAAGTAAACTTTGGATCTCTATCAGACACAATGCTAGACGAAACATCATGCAACCTTACAATCTCAGCAATAAATAACCTCGCAAGATGACTTGCCTTGTATAAAGTCTTAACGACTAAGAAATGCGTAGATTTCGTTAGTCGATCCACAATTACCCAAACAAAATCATAACCACCTTGAGTACTTGGCAAGCCCACCACAAAATCTATGGAAATACTATCTCACTTCCAAATTGGAATGTCCAAAGGTTGTAATAAACAACCTGGTCTTTGGTGCTCGATCTTCACTTGTTGGCACACCGCACATTCAGATACAAACACCGCAATATCCTTCTTCATACCGAACCACCAATACTCTTTCTTCGAGTCTTGATACATCTTCAAAGAACCTGGATGTATCGTAAAAGAACCTTTATGGGCTTCCTCCAAAATCTTTCTCTTTAACATATCATCATTCAGAATGCAAATTCTTTGGTTAAATAGGATAATCCCATCCAACACTCTTATAAAACCCGGTTGGAGTAACATCTCTTGAAACTTCTCATCTATAACTTGTGCTTGTTGAATCTCGCTTCTTAAAGTAGAATTGATATTCAAATTTCCCATAATCACACCATTCGGAGTCCATACAAATTGAAGATTAAGATCTCGAAACTTCTCCAATAATGCATATTCCAACACCATTAATTCGACACAATGAATCACTTTCCGACTTAAAGAATCCGCCACTTTGTTCGCTTTTCCCGGATGATACTTCAATTCAAGGTCATAATCCTTCAAATACTCCATCCACCTTCCTTGTCTCATATTTAATTCCTTTTGATCAAAGAGATACTTCAAACTCTTATGGTCACTGAACATTTCAAAATGCACACCATAGAGATAATGTCGCCACACTTTTAAAGTAAACGCCACAAATGCTAATTCCAAATCATGAGTTGGATAATTCTTCTCATGAACTTTCAATTGTCTAGAAGCATAAGCCACAACCTGACTTTATTCCATAAGAACACCTCTTAATCCCATCTTAGAAGCATTGAAAAACACTTCGTAAGACTTGATAGGATCGGGAATGATAAAAACCGGAGCAGTTGTCAATATTTCTTTCAAACACATGAAACTTCGCTCACAATTAGAATCCCATTCGTAATCGAAGTCCTTTCTAGTAAGCTTAGTCAATGGTAACGCCAACTGAGAAAAACTTTTAATGAACCTTCTATAGTAACCCGCCAAACCTAAGAAACTTCTCACTTCCGAATCATTCCACGGTCTCTCCCAATTAATCACGTCTTCAATCTTTGACGGATCCACTGTTACACCTCCCTGAGATATAACATGTCCAAGAAACTTGACTTCTGACATCCAAAACTCACACTTGCTAAACTTGGCAAAAAGTTGCTTCTCTTGCAGTATCGATATAACAATCCTCAGATGCTCTCCACGCTCTTGTGGAGTACGAGAATAAATAATAATGTCATCAAGAAATATTACAACAAACTTATCTAAATAAGCCTGAAATATTCGATTCATGTAATCCATAAAAACAGCTGGAGCATTCGTCACACCAAAAGGAATCATTAGGAATTCATAATGACCATAACGGGTTCTAAACGCAATCTTCGGTACATCAGATCCTCTCATTGATTCTTCAATTCTCTTAACTAAAGCGGTGCCATCCGATAAGGGGAAACAAATATAGGAGCCCTCCCCGATATCAGGTCAACTGAGAATTCAACTTCCCTCACTAGAGGTAAGGAAGTGACATCCTCGGGAAAGACTTCAGGAAATTCACAAACTATTGGGATATTTAAAACTTGTTGACCATTACTCTCCTCTTTAGTAAGGACCGGTAAAACAAATTTCTCTTTCTCAAACAAAAAGTTTACCATTTCAACCATACCTTCTAAGATTGTTGCCAACACATATTTCGGAGGCGCTTCTACGGATGGAATAAGGATCAACTTCACTTCACACCCAATAAACACAAAATTAGCAGATAACCAATCCATTCCCAGGATAACATCAAATTTCTTAAGGGGCAGACAAATAATACCAATATGGAAAACTCTACCATCCACGGACATAGTACAACTTTCACACATAAGAGGTGTCTCAACGGTTTCATCCATAGCAGTAGTAACCACCATAAGAGGAGATAAGGGAAAACTCATAACCTAAGTCGTTTCACACAATTAGTAGACATAAAAGAGTGTGTTGCTCCATAATCAAATAAAACAAGACAAGGATGTTCACTAACAAGACATGTACCCGCAAGAAGAGAGTTGTCGGCTTTGGTATTCCTTGCATCTAGGGTATACACTCTTCCTTGAACTTGATTTTTTGGCTTGGTACAATCTCTTGACAAATGGCCCACTTCATTACAATTGTAACACCTTAATCCTCCACTTTGACACCTACCAAAACGACGCTTGTTACACATCTTACACACGGGTGGAGTGTTAGGTCCAACACTTTGAACTTGTTTCCCTTTGAAGGGTGGTGATTCGGTCTAATAAGTTGATTAGTCCTTCCACAATCACTTTGAACAACTCTTCTAGCATTTGCTTCGGCTTGTACCTTCTTCAAACTATGCTCAGCAACATAGCATTGTCTTAACATTTCAGAATAAGTAGTGAACTCACTCTGAGAGACACTATGAGAAATCTTGGTCCTTAGTCCAAACAAAAACTGATCAATCTTCCATTTCTCATCCGGAGCATACATAGCTTACCTAGAATAAGCTCCCATGTCTTCAAACTTCTCTGCATAACTAGCCACAATCATGTTTCCTTACCTAAGCTGTTGGAATTCAAACTCTTTTTGGGTCCTCAAAGAACTTGGAAAATACTTCTCCATGAAAGTTGTCTTAAATTGTTCCCACACCTTCGGAATCCCTTGCACAGTCATGAGATTAGAAACACTATCCCACCACCTAGCTGCAGGATCTTTCAACAAATGTGACGCAAAAGTCACCTTATTCTCTTCACTGCATAACACGATCTGAAAGATTCTTTCCATCCCAGTTATCCATTCATGAGCTTTAACCGGATCCAAACCACCATGAAATTCTTGAGGATTCATGCGGAAGAAATCACGGAAAGTTCCACCTTCAGTATCAGGAACGACCACCTGAGGATGAAGACCCCCATTCATCTAGTGCATCATCTCCTGCATAAAATGCTGCATGAACTGAAACAGATGAGCATTCCCTTCACCACCCGGCTGATCATTAACAGGAGGAGTGGCACTAGGCCGACCACGAGTTCTACGCCCACTAGCCATATCCCTAAATGTCATCAAAACAGGATTAAGTTGATCAGGCTCAATACCATAAACATAACATTTAGTTCTACAGCGAGATTACGTATATGAACATAAAGAAACACTTATAGTATTCCAAGGCTAGGTCGAGGATACGACCTTCTCTGATACCAATTGTAATACCCATATATAAAAGACATACATCAAAGTATATTTTTCATATATAAATTTAAGTTTGGTACTGAAATACAACAAATTCTTAGTAACAAATTGCATACGTATAGCCACTACAACATAAGGTACCAATACAAAAGGCTATAATAATACAAGATGTTCAAAATAAAAAATCTAAGAACTAGATCCGAAGATCTCAAAAGTCCACAACGGAAGAAAGCCATCAAACAAGCAATGATAATCAAACTTCCTTATCCTTACCCTTTGTAGAACCTGAAACACCTGAAATAATAACAACAACATGGGAGTGAGATAACACATCTCAATGAGTTCCCTATCTTAGAGTTCTCTCGACTCTAAAGGTTCGAATCTAACAACTACTTAAGTCGGGGGAAAACCTATACTTCGAGTTCATATAATAATAAGAGACATAAGGTAAACTTTCCCCAGCCACATCAGGGCACTTCAGCACAGGTCACAGTATCTTACCACAAAGTAACTTTCCCCGGCCATCCCACACACGGAGATCTCGACACGGGTCACTCGTTACTTATCTTAATGGATACTTTCCCCGCCCAGCCACACCAGGGTACTCCGACATGGGTCACGGTCATCCTTTAAGGGAAATCGAATCCATAGATTAATTATGTCTCCCAGACCGTCCCGCCTCATGGGACCTCGACACGAGCGAAACATAATTAAATTAGGATTATAGTGCGATGGGAACACGACCTCCATCCATTCACAACTACTTAATATGAGGATATTATTCGAGTATCGACATATAAGCATTGTCATGTCTCTAAGTCAGTTTTGTATCAACCTAGGGTAACCCTAACTACCTCACATGTTATTTCTTTTTATGCTTAAAAGCTCACAAATTCCTTAATTAAAATAATTACGGTTAATCAGAAAAGTCAGGTAAAAGTCGGGTAAAAATAATATTTCTCAATATCATAAGATAGTACATTTTTTAAGCTTCAAAACGATATAAAGAACACTTAAATCGGATAACCAAGGAAAAAGTTATGAATTTTCAAAGTTTGAAACAAAATAATATTTACCAACACTTATAGTGTTAACCGGTTAACGCCTGAGGTTAACCGGTTAACCAAACTAGAAACAGAATCCAGTGGCTTAATACAACTGCGTTAACCGGTTAACACCCTGGATTAACCAGTTAACCAGAATTCAGTGGCATTAAAAACATGTTTTTCACATAACAGAACTTCCCAAACTCAGCTCAAAACATCATCAAACATCTAAACAATCTCAACTAAGGTTCTTATACCTAATGTCATCATGCTCAGGCATTTATATCGATTCCTAACTGTTTAAACTACCGATTCTAAGATTTTTCTATCAAAACCCTAAAACTCATAACTTCTAAAACTCAACCAAAAATCTAAAACAAAAGCTTCTAGTTAAGAACCAACCTCTAGCAAGAATGATGAAGAAGATTGAGTGATGAATGGATGATGGAATCTACAAGGAGCAAAAGCTTCTTCTTCCTCAAGCTTTTCTTCTTCTTCTTCCCTTTTCTCTTCCTTTTCCCCTTTCTCTTACTGTGTTTCTTCTTTTATGAAATATAAAGAAAAGAAAAACTTGGGTTATTAGGGAAAAACCTATTTTCCCTCACAACGGGTCCAAATAGAGAGTATCCAAAATGTCACTAAATCCATAATTTTATAAACCCTCTGATCAAAAAATATTAGTTAATATAAATAAGTCTCGTTGACTGCTCTAATTATTTTTGTTAAAATCTCTCGGAGCATTCTGGAACATTATTGATATCAATTAATATTATTCAAAGCATTAAATAAATTATGGGGTATTACAAAGATCAAGGACAAATTCTTCAAAAGGGACATCCATATTGTTTTGAACGCAGATCCAACTGCCCCTCTCTTCCTGAAGGATAATCTACAAAAGCTAGATCTTTCGACTCTTGATCCCAAGGTCTCCAGTTTCCTCATAGAACTGACTACCCTGGTAAACCAAATGTCTGATGATTTCAAGTCTCTTCCGAAGATCGAAAAATCCTTGAGACAACTGGTGTAGAAAGGGGTTCAACCTAAGATCGAGTGTAGGAAGCTGAGGTTCGTGTCCAAAACCTAGAGCTCATCAAGGCCAAATAGGAAAGAGAGAAAACTAATAATGAAATGACCATTGAGATATGGAAGAAGGAGATTGAGGAACTCCGAAGCAAAATCTCTACAGCTGAATAATGCAACCTTGAGTTGTGCAAGTCTGATGATACTGAATTGGAGACTGAGCTAAAGCACACCCTAGACCTCATTGATGCTGATGAACATCTTGATATAGAGTTTTCAATGACCAAGCTTGGCAAGGCTCTATGCGAGAATCGTCTCCAAACTCAGAAATTCAACTTTCTTCAGCTGCAAGAGAAACTCCCCTTCTGATTCGAATGGCTTTTGTAATATTTAGAATTCTTGTTTCCTCTTATGTATTAATCCCTTGGCCCTAATAAGGCCTTTTATGTAATGACATTTTGGGCATTATTTTTCCCTTTTTTATTTTATGTTTTAAGTCAACTGTCATTTTTCGACTTGCATTTAAATATCCCTTGATCTTGGTTAATGTGGCAACATTATAACTTTAAATACCTTATGTAATTGCATGGCACAAATTACCATTTACAGGCTATACCTGCAATGTGTCTTTTAGGATTTCATTCCCAAGGAAGAATTCACGTGCTTTTTAGTTGCCTTTTGACTAGCCAATCAACATATGTGAGCTTCCTCTATATATAATTATCCATAAAACCCATATTCTTTGCAAAAAAACAAACATGAGTAGTTCTATGAAGAAAGTGGGTGATGTTGAACCAACCAAGCAAGCGAAGAACGCTGGAAAGAAGATTACTTCTTCTTCTAGAACTCCCATTGGGGTGACTACTTGCTCCAAAACTAAAGAAGGTAGGTCACAATCTCCCAAGAAGGAACCTCCAAAAGGTGAAGATCTAGATGATGAAGCTGACGAAGACTACATCATTTTTCTCAATTCCCTTGAATGGAAAGACTATAAGTAGTGTAGTTTTTTTCCTGGTCATTGAACCATGTTTTAAATTTCTGCATTTGTAGGCCATTTGTGGCCCCTTAATATTTAATGAAATTTTATGTTTTCATCTGAATCTCTTGAAGTATTGGTCTATACCTCTTTAAATATTTCCAATCTACTTTCAAGACTCTTAAATCAGGTTCAATCTCATGTATCTCATAAGCATTGTTACTAAATATCTTAGCAATTTAAAAGAGATCCTCCCATCTAGGTGACCATTTCCCTAAAGATATGCTTTTTTGATCCATGGGCAATATTACCTTCCAAACTAATTCACCAATTGGAAAAGTATTTAACTTGACCTTGTTGTTGTAGGATTTCTCTACTCTTCTTTTCTTCCTTTCTAGTAATTCTAAGGCATGAAGTATTTCTTCATCCAAATCCACCAACTCATCTAACATCATATTCCAATAGATCTCAGATGGAATCTCATGATGCCTTTGAATTCTTGTGGACTGAAGATAGATTTCCATAGGCAAAACTACATCATGCCCATAAGTAAGTCGAAATGGGGTAGTATTAGTTGCTTCTTTAGGTGAAGTTCAACATGCCCAAAGGATTTGGTCCATTGTCTTGTGCCAATTTCTTGGCTTCTTACCCACATGTTTCTTAATCAAACCAATAATTATCTTATTTGCTGCTTCGACCCAGCCATTATCCTGTGCATAGTAAGGTGTAGATGTCAAAAGTTTAAAACCCATTTTTGTGGAAAACCCCTTGCATCTTACGACCAATAAACACAAACCCTTAGTCTCTAGTGATTGTTTTCGGGATCCCATATCTATAGATGATATGCTTCTGAATAAACTCAATTACATCTTCTTGATCAACATTTGGAAATGGAATAGCTTCGACCCATTTAAAAAAATAGTCAATCCCTACCAAAATGTATTTGTGATTCTTTGAAGATGCTGGTCAAATTCTCCAATCAGGTACAAAGCCCATCCTCTAAAGGGCCAAGGTTTCACAATGGAATGCAATTTGCTTGCAGGAACATGTTGAATGCCAATATGCACTTAACATTCTTGACATCCTTTAGAAAATTCAATGCAATCTTTCACATAGTAGGCCAATACATACCCTGTCAAAATAACAACCACTTCATTTTATGGCCTACTTGGTATGCTCCACATGCCCCACTATGGACAATCGAGAGAGCTAAATATGACTCAGCTTCACTAAGGCATTTAAGAAATACTCCTTGAGGTGTCTTTTTAAATAATTCATTCCCCAAGAGAACATAACTTAAAGCTTGGTATATGATCTTCCCTTATGTCGAAGCTGTTGGATTCTCAAGATAGTCCACTAAGGGATTTCTCCAATCCTTGTCACTTATGTTATCAAATACCAATATTGCAAATTGTCTTCATCAACATATCCAAGCTTAGTCTCTTCTAAATATGATGGGATCAATCCTACTGACATAACTTTTCCTCTGACCACAATTTCACTTTGTAATTTTTCTGTTGAAATTTTGTACCATGATGCTATTTGAGCCAAGTCATTTGAAACTTGATTCTCTAATCTAGGAATGTGTTGAAAGGTGACTGCTTCGAATTTTGTAAGCAGTCTATTTACCACTACAAAATACATAATTAAATTTTCTTTTATGCATTTGTATTCTTTGGTGACTTGTTTTATTACCAACTCAGAATCTCCCATTATTTCGACATGAGTTGCCCCCAGTTCCAACAATACTTCAAGTCCAGCTATTAAAGCCTCATATTCAGCTTCGTTGTTAGAACAATGACCATCAATTTTATACTTAAGTTTTGTTGGAATTTTGTTAGGATAAATAACAAGTACCCATATTCCAGTCCCATCTTTATGACTAGACCCGTTGAAGTATAACTTCCAGGGCTCAATCTCCAGATAATTTAAAGGACTTTCACTTATAGAGTGGTCGACTATGAAGTCTGCAACCACTTGCCCCTTATCAACTTTTAAGGGTTTATAAGTTAATGAATACTCAATTAATGCTAGTGCCTATTTTCCAATTCGACTATGGAAAATAGGTTTGGACAACATATGTTTTATAACATCAAAACGAGAAGAAACGTAAACATCAACTGGCTTTATATATTGCTTCAATTTAGTACAAGAGTAATACAAACATAGGCATAGTTTCTCTATCATGTTATACCTAGTTTCTGCATCATTTAAAACTCTACTAAGGTAATAAATGGCTCTTTCGACACCACTATCATCCTCTTGGGCTAACACACTCCCTAAAGTTCTATCTGAAGCAACTATGTACAATCTCATACTTTTCTTCCTACAAGGTGGAGAAAGAATATGAGGATGACTCAAGTATTCCTTGATCTTGTCGAAGGCTTCTTGTTGAGCTTTCCCCCATTCAAATCCTTATTTGTCCATTCACAGCAAAGGTGAGAAGGCTTGCGTCTTGCGACTTAGGTTTGATATAAACCTCCTTAGGAAGTTTATTTTGCCTAATAGTGATTGCAACTACCTCTTGGTCAAAGGTGTTTTAGCTTCCATGATAGCTTTGATCTTATTTTGATTGATTTCTATCCCTTTCTTGTGGACCACAAATCCCAAAAAGTCCCCTGCTTGTACATAAAAAGCACACTTTAGAGGATTCATTTTAATACCATGCTTTCTCATTCTTTCAAAAGAACTTTGAAGATGATTGACATGGTCTAGTCCTAAAATAGACTTTACAACAATGTAATCAATATAAATTTGCATGAACATATCTATGAAATCATGAAAGATTGAATTCATTGATCTTTAGTAAGTTGCCCCTGCATTTTTCAAACCAAAAGGCATTACTACCCACTCATAGGTGCCCAAGGCTCATGGGCATTGAAAAGCAGTTTTGGGGACATCTTCCTCAGCAATGAATATCTGGTTATATCCAGAGTATCCATCTAGCATGCTTAGATACTCATGTCCTGCAGCAAAATCAATTAACATTTCTGCCACAGGCATTGAATACTCATCTTTAGGGGTTGCTGAATGCAGATCTCTAAAATTTATGCAAACCTTTAGAGAGTCATTCTTTTTAATAAATGGAACAATGTTTGCTAACCATTCGACATACCTAGTTGTACTGATGAACTTGCATCGAAGCAACCTCTCAATCTCCTCTTTGATTTTGGTGAGGATTACTGGGGCGAATTGTCTTGGATTTTGTTTGACTGGTTTTTCCCAAGCTTGATTGGTAGCTTATGTTCGACAAGCTCTCTCTTCAAACCAAGCATTTCATCATAGTCCCAAGCAAAGCAATCCTTAAATTCCTTTAGCAGTTGGACCATTTCGACCTTGAGTTATGTTTTTAGATTGGCACTAATATAGGTAGGCCTTTTTATCTCCATTCGCCTAGGTCAATTTCTTCTAAAGGATCCTGAGCCAGCATTTTGGTGCTTTCTGACAAAGGGTCCTTTTTGAATCCCAAAGGCTCACTATCATATATTGCATCAAGCCTTTGGTCTGAGTCTTCTTGAGCCTTATTTGGAGGCTCTGAGTCGAAGTCCTTCACAAGATTTTCTTCTGCAAACTCTGTAATGGCTTCAACAACCATATGGTTTCCTGCATCCTCTAAGGCCGCATGTATTCTTGTTTCAGTCACGTATGCCAAAATTATTTTCAATGCATCGAAGTTAGTCATTTTTACTGCCTTCGCTTCCCCATCCAGTGGGGCGAATTATAGGCTCCCCAAAGTAAGGTGGGTAATTGTCTGCTTCTTCTACGACCTCCCTATCCCAGTGGAAACCTTCAACAGGATGAAGGTGTAGGTGTAATGAACATAATGCGTGATCATCTGGAAATTCTGTTGGTGTGCATGGGCCAATATGCATTAAGTTCTTATCGAACTAAATGCCTTCAACATGGTTGACTGGAACTTTGAAGTAACCGTGGTCAGTTTCAATGTTTTCCACAATGCCATCTGGCCTCCAAATAGTGACCCTTTGGTGCATTGAAGATGGCATTTCACCTATGCCATGTATCCACTTCCTTCCTAGCAAAAGGTTATAATTAACCTTACTTTCGACCACCATAAAAAGAGTGGGCCTTGTGACCGTACCAACAGTCAAATCAACTCTTAGGACCCCAAGTGTTGGTCCAGTCTTGCCCTCATAATTCGACAAGACCATATTATGAGGCATGAGGTATGTGTCGAACCTCCCAATTTTGTTGATGGCCACATTCTCCACTTTCCCATTGATATGTAGGGGCTTCAGATGCCCCCTCAGGGCCTTAGTGGGTCTCTCAAAGAAAGCATTTTGTTCTTCGACACACCCATTGTTCATTACATAGCAGCACACTGGTTGATGTGCTGCCATTTTTGCCTCAGTATTGGCATCCAGATTTCCGACTTCAGTAATCCTATCATATTCTCTGGGCATTACTAAAACCACATTCAAAATAATATCCAGAGAGGCTTTAGATGCACAATCGAAGTTGTATGTCATGTCTTCATCTTCGACCGCCTCCAACTCAACTTTTATCTCAGCTTTAATCTCAGCCCCTTTATTTCAGGCTGAAAATAATTTGTGCCCCACATGCACCTTGTTTGTTATTTTCGCTGCATGACTGTTTCTACCATCACCAAGCACATTTGTGCTTGATTCAACTCAATCACCTTTGGAGGCTTCTCTCCGAGCCTTCCTTTTGCATTGCTCTTTGCGCCACTATGACCTAGACATAGGGTTCTTCCCCTTATAGTTTTCAGACACATATGAAACCTTGTTTGATGTCCTAACTTCCTTTCTATATCCCATTGAAGGACCTCTCTCGATATCAAACTTTCTCCACTTCTGGCTTCCTTTTTTTCTGACTCATCGGGCTTGACCCATTTGTCATTGGGGACTTCGCCACTTGGTTTGAAAGTGGGTTGTCTTGACTTGAGGTGTTAGGGTTTGCCATCATGTTGGTAAGGATTAACATGTTTGGGGTTGAAATAGTATGGCTTTTGAGCAGCCTTCAACTTCTGCCTTTCTTTGACCTTCTTGACTTGTTGAAGGCTTTCAGCTGCTTCTTTGTCAAAGATCGAACTACATCTTGGACAAAGCATTACTTCTGACTTCTTACTTTGACATATATGTAATAAGTCGACAATTGTCTCATCCTCTTTAAGATAAGCCTTCCTGTATTGTTCTTTCTAGGATGTGGAGTCACCCACCTCCATTACTTGGTCATCCCTTACTTCAACCATGTTGATATTAACTTCATCTCTCATTTCCATTTTGGAGAAGTTCAAACCAAGGCCCTCAGCAGCCTCGTCCATCTTGGTGAAACTATCAACAATTTCTTTAGTAACCAATTGGAGGTTCGACTCTTCGACCTCCTCATATGATACGATGGTAACTCCCACATTGAATCTTTCGACATCAGGTGATGTCTTAAAGAAACCCTCAGCTTCCATGCATACCAGGTGTTCCCATTGTTCGCTGCTCAGATCCTCAACGACTTTGATCATCACAATATCATTTGTGAAGCCTTCAGTGACTTCAACCCTGACAGGATCTCCCTTAGCTTCGACTGAATCGAGGTTGCTGGAGCCATCAGCAACTTGTTCAGCAACTTCGACCCAATTCACTTTAGAGGGCTCAAAGTAGTTGGCCTTAGCAGTCTGAAGAGGATTAGTGTCAATATTCATTTGAGCTTTGGGCTTATCCCCAAACTTGAGTCTTCCTTTTTGGATAGCATTTTGCATCAAATCCCTGAAAAGAAAACATTGAGAAGTCTTATGACCCAAGAAATTAAGGTATTTACAAAAACCTCTTTTCTTTCTTTGATCTAAAGGCGGTATTTCAGCGCCTAAGGCACAAGTATTTGACCATACTTAACTAGTAAATCAAAAATTTCATCACATTTAGTGACGTCGAAAGTATATATTTTCTTTGGAAATCTATCATCCTTTTCAATTTTGACAGGATTCTTTCCATTTGAAGGGAGTAACAGTTTACAAGAATAAGGAGGACCCTACTTGAGTTCGACTAGGTCTATCTCATTATCATCAAGGGGTGGGGTTTCGTCATAGAAATTTTCGACCTCATCATGATACTCAGCATAGGCTATTTTCTTATATTTGTTGGCCTTAGCTTTTTCGTCCTTCATACATTCAAGTTATCAAACTCTATCTGCCAATTGGGCCATGTCTCTTAAGTACTGGGTATCCAGCTTCTTCCTGATAGAATAGTCTAGGCCACCAGCGGCCATTTCGAGTAGTTCACGCTCAGGTACTTGAGTAAAACACCTGGCCTTGAGCAGTCGAAATCTGTTCAAGTAGTCATCAATTGACTCGTTAAACTTTCTTTTAACACTAGCCAATTCTTTCAGACTGATCTTGATCTGACCCATGTAGAATTATTCATGGAATAAATGCTCCAACTGAGTCCAATTACAAATCGAACCAGGGGGTAATGTGGTGAACCAGGTAAACATATTCTTGGTGAGAGAACTAGGGAATTATTTAATCCTCAAACTTTCGTCATTGGCAATTTCACCAGCTTCTATCAAGTATCGTGCCACATGTTCGACCATAGATTCAGTCATATCTCTTGAAAACTTGGTGAACTTTGGAACCTTCATCCTGGGAGGTAACTCTGACTGAAGTATATAATCCACTATTGGTGAAGTGAAGTTCGTCCTGGCAAAACCTGTATTTACTCCACTTAGAGCCATTATTCGTTCGACAAGGGCTGCTAAGTCGTTTTCTGCTACCAAGTTGTTCTGTCAAACTTGTTGAACCACCTGGTCAGCATCTTGATGCCTATTTATCATCATTACTCTTGGTTTATCCTCCATTGGAATTTGCCTTACATTTCTGATGGGTTAGACTCCTAATGGTTCGACCATTGCCCGATTCCCTTGATTTGTTGGTTGCACATCATCTTCAACATTCACCACTTAGTTTTGACGTCGAACTGGTGCTGGGACTCCCATAAATTTGTCTATGCGTGCCATCTGAGTCACTATTTGTTGGTTCGTCTGAGTTTTATTCTGAATCAAAGGCTGAAAAATATCTCCCTTGGTTTGAGATAAAGCGTGAACCATTTGCATGTTGCTTTCATCCATCTGCTATCTTAAATATGCTACATACTCATTTGTTAGAGCATGACTCTGAGTCGAATGTCCCAAACCTACAGTTCGACTATTCCTTCCTATGTTTATTCCAGACCTAGATTCCTGCAAAGGTGAAGGAATCACATTCTCTAAAAAAACTTGAGGTGGATTCCTTAGGCCCATCATCATTGTTGTTGGCATACCATAAGGTGGATTTCTAGGCAAAGGTTGAGAAAATCCTAGAGGGACGAAAGCTCTAAATGCTGATGTATTTGGTGGTGGAGTTTGATGGCTTGAGCCAATATACTCCAATATTGGTTGATCATAATATCTAGTGTATGTTACTCCTGGCCCCATCATCGAATGAATTGGTTCTGACACCATACTTAAAATTGTTGATCCCCCCATCAAAGGGTTGGAAACTGGAATGCCCTCACTCCTTGGCACATCTTGTGGATCTACACTATGACCATTTGAACTACTCAATAGGGGATTCGTCCCAGTTATATTGGAATTTGAATCATCTTAATTTCCTTGGCTATAAGCCATCTTCCTTGTATTTCTTCTCCTTGGTATATAATGATTTGTATTGGCTACTTTCCCACTTCTCAAATGCATGCATAAAAAAGTAACCGTTTCTTTTCGACCGGTACACCTACGTAGGAATAGAAGTTACAAAAAACAAAGAAGTTACAAAAGAGAAGTTATAAAACTTCTAAAACTAACTAGCATTGTCCCACTGGGTGGGCCAATTTGTTTACCCCCAAAATTGGTAAACAACCGTTGGTCCTCTAAAGATACTAAAATACCCTCAGTTACTTGCAAGATTGACCAGATTGATCCTAGGACATGTGCTAGTTATTGGTTAATTATAATATTTTTTGGGAAAAAGGTCATGAACCCTTCGACAGGATTCGGAAGGTAGTAAAAGTAATAAATGAAAGTAAAGTAAAAACAATGTAAAAGCAAGTGTTAAATGCAAGAAATGTTTAAAAGGCTTTCAAAGTAAACGGAAAGGTATCTGAAAGAGTAAATGCAAGGCAAGGAAGTTTAAATGGCTGGAAATGTAAAGAAAAGATAAGTGCAAGACAAGAATGTTAAAGAACAAGAATTGTAAATGAAATGCAGTAAATTGCTTGAAAAGTAACTGACTTGAAAGATAAATGCTTCAAAATAAAATATTTTGAAAGTTAAATGACTTTAAAAGTAAACAACTTGAATGATAAATGACATTGAAGATAAATTGATGCTTTTACATAAAAGACTTCAGAAAATAAAGATGGTGGTGTTACATCACGTACATTCTCACAACACTTTTTTCTCTACATGCGGATAGTTTGAGTGTTATACGAAGTTACTCAGTACAATGTGATTTTCACGCACACTTATTCTAACACTAGACTAAGCTATTTATAGAAAATACAAGATAACCGTTTTCGATGGTTCTACTCTAATATGATGACACTTGTCCCACTACATGTTGAATAAGCTTCATCTTGCATCACTTGTCCCTGTCTTTGAATTGAAAATTACACATTTTCCCTCTAAGGCTTGAACGTGCATCATTTGGTAACTGTCACTTTGCGTCGAATCATGTGTTGGTCGAATCCCACTAAGCACTTAGAAAATATTTCAAACTCATAATTTCTCTAAGTACATGATCTGTAGGTGGAGGATTCCTTCGACTTTCATCCTTTCAATGAGTAAGGTCGAAAAGACCTCATTTTAGCTTATAACAAGAAAACTATTTTCTAAGCCAAATAACCCAATTATGCTAGCGTCAAAATTTGGAGGTAACAGGTGGGAGAGAAAATTTACAAAATGAGAAAAAAATGGAGTATTGGCTCGTGTGTCTTGTGTCATGTTCATGTGTTATGTTGATCATGAGCACGATGATGAGGTTTAGGGATCAAAAGTTGTGATGCAATGCCTGCTGCAACACCATGAAGCTTATGGTGCAAGTTTCTCATTTGAAATCTTTTCCTCTTATGATATGTATGGTGCAACATGCGTGTATGCGTGTAGGAGATTGTTTGGCCTCTTATGGAAATGTGTTTGATGTATGCAGGGTGTTTGATGTGTGTATAACTGAAGCAAACAAGAACAAGTCATGAATCACCTATCTTGGAATCCAAGAAAATAAAATGAAAATCATGAAATTTGATGGAGCAATACTTCATGCATAAGGCACCAAATGAGGAGCTTTTGGTTTCTTTGGATCAAGGACAATGCATAACACAAGTTTGGTGTTGATTACAAGTTAAAATAAGATCATTAGAACATTCAAAAATGCCATTGAACTCATATGATCATGACTGCATATTGGGCCAGCCAGAGGTGGGTGTGTCTTGGGCAATATGCCTATGGAAGAATCAACTTGAAACCATAACATTAGCCCTTCATAGCTTTCAATCCATTGATCCTATGAAAAATTTCCAAGCATGAAAGTTGACTTTTCCCTAATTTCTTGATTTTCAAGTAATTGACCAATTGGAAAACTTTTGAAATGACCCAATGAACAATCTTCCATCCTTAGATGCTTGATATCATATAGAAAACATTGAAATCAAGTTTGAACCAAAATATCATCAGAAAACCTCTTGAATCTAAAACCCTAATTTTGAACCATTTTGGTTAGGAGGTGATGCACTGCTTCAACTTCTTGATCAATCCTCATCTTTCAATGGTTTGAGAAATCAAATGAAGTGATATGAGATATGAGAAACCTTTGAGGCTTGTTGAGAGGCACTTGACTCTTGGTCTTTGGCTTTGAATGATCAACACTTTGAAGATCAACTGATCACATACCTTATGCTTCAACCAATGAATGTATGCTTTATTTTTCTATGATTTGAATGCAATACAATGTATGGAAATGATATGTTAAATGACATACAAATGAGAGAACAAATTTTGGGGTGTTACACAAAGCAACTCTTATTTGAAGTAGAGTCGGTGCACATAGGTATTACAAAGCTGCTTGCAATTGCGAAAAACAATTTTAGGCCACCGATACTCCTATGACAACCCACGAATACTGATCCACACTTGAGTAGAAGATTGATTCACATGCGATGGGTTAAAGTTCTTAGTTCACCGAAACAACTTAAGAAAACAGGGATTGAGATTCCATGATGTAATAAACCTAACCCGTCGAACATCTTCAAGAGTATAGTAAGAAAATTCAAAGTACCATTTTGCAAGAGAAATGATGCCCCATTTACCAATTGACTTCCACAAGCACAAAAGCCTTGCTTTGAGATTTTGCACCGTTAATGGCAAAGACCCCTTTGGCCATAAAAATCTACCGTGAAGATTGAGCTTGCAAGCTTCGACACCCAAAATATACTCCTCATCCAGAATGAAGATAGACAAACGATCTCCTTACACACACGATTTTGGAAGCTGGCTTACTGAAATATCGCAAACATCATTTATCGCTTCAACAAAAGACTTTATTGTTTTTGAAGGTACAACCTGTTTCCCCTCCTGAACTGTCCACAACGAGCCTTCGCTTACCCTCAAGACATCCGGTAACTTCCATGGAACTATTGGATCTTTCATCATTAAAATTACAAATACGACAATTAAGTTAAGATATAAATAATACTATAAAATTCGCCATCCTTTGACACTTGTTGTAATAGTTACTTGTTGTAATACTAATATTGAAACATTTATTGTAAAAGAAATGATTAATGATATTCTTAATTTATTTATCTTATACTATAAAAGAAATATATACTTAAAGGAAGAGTTGTAATAATATTCTTCATAAAAGCACTTAAATTTTATAGAAATAGTAAATAATGTATAGAGAGAAATTTTTTCAAGATTGTACTTTCATATGCCAAGTAAAAACATATTTAACTTCGTGAGAGAGAAAAATTGTACATTAAACATTTATTTTACACCTTCTATATAAATTTGTAAGAGAAAAAATATAGAAGATAGAAAGTCATTATATTTTTATTTTATTTTATTTTCAATGAAGCCATTTTCATTTCACTTCATCTCATCATCATCACCATCATTTTCAATGTCTTCAAAAACATCCTATGTCTTAAGATAACTTTGAACAAACAAAAACTCTTCAACTTCTTCCATTTTTGTTTAACTCCAATTTCACATTCTTACACTGTTCTTCTTCTCTTTCTTTCTATTTTATACACTTCCACATTATCTCTCTCTTCTCTTCTTTGTTACTTATAGAACTCCATTGAAACTTAGATGCTACATTGATTAGATCCAAGCTTTTTAACAACCCATTACTCATTCTAGCCTACAAAAAGGGTCATGGGTGGTGGTAGTATTAGAGAATCATGGTGTTTTTGTAAAGGGGTGAGTAAGTCTGAGAGAATGAAAGGTGCTATTTTTTCAGGAAAAAACCAAGCTTTAGCTACAATTAGTAACACCAATGTTGTTAATGGTGTTTCTGGAACTGGGTTTCTTATTCATAGGAACCTTCTTTTGACAACTCATGCTAATCTTCCTTCTGCTGTAGCTGCGGGTAGCTCTGAGATCCGCTTGCATAATGGTGTTGCGGCTACTCTTGTTCCTCAGAGGTAACACCCCTTTTGTTTTTGCTTATGTTATTTTGTTTTAGTTGATGAAACTGTTGGTATTATTTTAGAAAATGAAATGGAGTGCTTTTGTTTTTGTGGATTTGATGGGTTTTTTTAGTGGGTGGGTATAGAACTTAGGAAGGGTAGTTTAGTGGAGGATTAGACCCCAATTGAGGTAGATGAGTAGAAGTTTGTTGACTTTTGGCTTTAATTTTGTTTCTAGAATCTGGTTAGCTATGCAGTTAATTTGGTAAAGTTGGTGTGAAATTCATTTCTTAATGTTTGGAAGTTGTACCAATGTCTTAAAAACCGAACCGGCGAGACTTTTAGATCATGGTTCAATTGATTTAAACAGCGCATGTTTCTGTAAGATCGACACCTCTGAAAAAAGGTGTGTATTTTTCGGTGTTGGTATCTGAAACCGACACTGACACTTGAGATGATGTTTAATTTATTAATTTTTTTTCAAATTATTACTGGTGTCGTTGTGTTAGTGTTGGTGTCGTATTTTCAGTGTCTGCTTCATAGACGCGGATTGAAGAAAAAAATGCAGTCGAATAGCTCAAATAACCAAACTATAGACATTGTCGGTTCACCGTTATACAGGTTGAACCGTCTGGTTTGATTTTTAAAACATTTGTTGGAAAAATTTAATGCATCTTAGGTCTGTTTTTGAGCTGTCTTTGAATGTATAATATCCTTCTTCTTGATGTCTTTATCACTGTACAACATATTCTCCAACACATGCTTCTTCATGTATCTGACTTTTTAATGCCTGCAATTCTGGTAAGTTTGAAATTGTTTGTTGCTTATTTCTTTTTATAGTATTTGCATAATGTGGCATGCTTGTGCCAAATATTTGTTCACTTTATCTAGAAAATGTGGTTGCAGATTTAGTTTATTGCATACACAGAAGGTAATTTTAATTTCTTATATATGATGCAAACAAGTATCATGTCATCCACTCATCCATGTTATTTGTTATACTATAGTAATTGTTTGTTGCATTTTGGCATATTACACCCTCATCCTATTGAAGATTAGGTTACCTATAATTGAACAACCAACTGTAAAAGTATGGAGCTTTAGGTGTTTATTTTAAGACTTTAATTTGCTTAAAGTCGAACTAGCAGGTGTTAGCGGACCGAAATAGTAATTAGGATAACTGTAGTTATTTCCTTGTCTGTTGTTGTCACTTTCTATGAACATTGATGTCAATCGCAGATTGCAGAAAATAGTGATCAGTTCAAATTCTGCTACGCAATAATGCTATAATGACACAATAACGTGGTATAAGTTGATATTTATAATGTTGAAAGTGCATGATTTTTTTTTTTTTTTGACTTGGTTTCAGGTTTTTCATCACAAGTTCTGTGTTAGATCTTACGATAGTGGGTGTAGATGATGCGGATGGAGAATCAAATGCGCCGGGTCAAAACTCTCACTACTTGAAGACTTGTTGTAAAACGAATCTTGATCTAGGAAGTATAGTGTACCTTTTAGGCTACACTAAGAAACAAGAGCTCACTGTTGGCGAAGGAAAGGTTGTTATAGCGACTGACAATCTCATAAAACTCTGTACCGATGGAATTATTTGGAGTCCGGGTTCTGCAGGATTTGATGTCAATGGCAATCTAGCTTTTATGATATGTGATCCTATGAAATTATCAACGTCACCAAATACAAAATCGCCGTCAACTTCTACCTCGTCTTCCTCATCATGGAAGAAGGATCTCCCAATGCAATTTGGCATACCGATTCCTGTCATATGTGATTGGTTAAATCAGCATTGGGAAGGTAACCTTGATGAGCTTAACAAGCCGAAATTACCGCTCATGCGGTTGATGTCTAACGGTCCTAGGAGTGAACATTCATGCGCTTCCTTCACTTTGCGGCAAGTTTTCAAATCGACAGATGGTGATAATGAAGGCACCTCATCTTCATCAAACAACAATGTCGTAAAAACAAGAGATCAAGGACAAAGCTCGGCTGCTGCCGGGAACACTGCCGAAGAAGAAAACTTGATTACCAACTCTAATGCTGCACATATACAGGGGATTCCAACTCCAGAAATATACGAATCACCTAGAGTAACTTCCGTGCCGCTCAGAAAGAAAGAAAATACACAAATACAACTTTTGGACATCAATTTTCCCCCAAGGATTGCCAAACCTGCAGCTTTCTCGCAACCGTCGAAGGAACTGCATCCTAAACCTGCTGAGCCTCTGCATGAAAACCAGCCAAAAGGAGAACAAAACCAAGACAGAATGCGAAGGCCAGTAACAACTCCCATTGCAGAAGTTTCGTCAACAGGTTCTGTCAACGGAGCTCTAAGTGAGGTTCAATCTAGTTCGTCTCCCGTGGACGCTTCCCAAATGCACGACGGATATACCAGCGAAGGAGAGACTATGTACTCGGCAGAAACCGCAGAGAGCCGTAACTATACAAGTCCAAGAGAGCTAAACTTTCAACAAGTTGGAAGAAGTCAGAGTTGTGTTAGTCACAATAGATGGGGTGCTGCAAAGAGAAGCCAAGTTGCTCGCGGGATGCTAGTTGAAAATCCAAGAAGCTTCATGAACGTAAAGAAGATGCATTCACAAGGAGCAACTTCTCAGAGAAGCAACGAGTATTTCAGCCCAACCGTGTCGTCGATCATGAAACGTAACGGCTCAGAGCAACCAACAAGATCCAGGCAAACTGCTTTTCATTCTCCTTCACCAAGATGGATGTTTTGATTGATACTTTATATTATGATATTTATTTTTCTAGTGCATAGTTATTATATAACCAAAATGAAAAAGAGTATAGTGTCATTATATGTTTGTTCCTTTTGTTTTTCTTATTACATGCTTTATATATATATATATTTTTATGGAACATATGCATAGAAATGTTGTGGTGAATATGAAATTTATGTCAAAATGTAGATTTCTTTCAAATCAATGTTCTCTGACAAGGTGTTAGTTTTATATTCTTGTTGAATTTGTGTTTTTTTTTTCTTCTTAAATCAGATAACACATGCTATCCTAATAATAATGATTATGGATTTGACTTTTTATTCTAACAGGTACCAATTATCAAAGTCATCTCACCATAGAAATTTATAGCAAGGTACTATTGATTACTAGAATGGAAAGCATAGAATCCAAAAATCTTGGTATTCATATCTTCTTGTAGTTCAGAGATAATCCAGTGTATGTAATGTATTGAGTTTGGTTGCTGAGTACACATGTTAGATAATTGATTAATCATCTAATGTTTTTATTAATTATGATATTAAACATCATTAACTGATATAGGATAACTCATTAACCATTCACTAAACTCAGTCTTAGTGTACTCAATAACTGATCATAAATCTGTCATGAACCATGATTTTGAACATACTAAATCAGTTGTCATGTGTTTAGAACTCTCAAGGTGTACGGATATCATTTTTGTACAGTGTTGTTTACTATATTCCATCTAATCTAGTGATGACAAACTTTATAGAAACTCTAAAATGTCCTTCGTATCGTCTGGATTTCAAAATTCGAACGTGTCTATTATATACCAAATCAATTCATCAGAGTGGCATTTCATTTTCATTTTCATAAAAAAAAAAGGGTCTGAATTACAATCTTCCAGTTAATGTTGCATGTGTATTTTATGTGTTTCCTTACCATGGAAAAATACAGTTAAGTAATTCAGAAGAAATTTGATATTTTTTTATTAAACATTATATTATAAGTTATTTATAAATCAATTCCAAATACAAATTTGTCATTTAATAATGAGATCAAAATATAAGAACTATTGGTATATCTGAATGTCAAAATTTCAAATACAAGACGTCAAAATGGTAAAATATCAAAATATACATAGTAAAAGGCAACTATAGCTTATATCTAACACCCATATTCCTTCTATGCTGCTCGTACTACAACACATGTTGTGTTTTTGATAAGATGGCTTGTAGAGTGGCCATACGAGGAGTGTCTTCCTCAAACTTGTCCCTAATTATGGTCTCTCTTCCAATAGCTGTAATACAGTGACATATCGACAACACATCAATGACATGGTCTGTCCTTGCATGTTTTTCCTCTAAGATCTCATTATGAGCCAATCTCGGAGGATCTCTTTCTACATCTGGTGTTATGTACGGATTTGACACTTTATAAAACCATTGGATGTAAGTGTATATAATACTCCATGAACGAGAAACTGACACATGACGTACATCCTCTGGGACCAGATGATCATAGTACTCTGCAAAAATCTCATCAACATCCATGTGGAGGATGGTAGCATGAAGAGTAACAACAATGTGGACTTTGGATATACCATGCATATACCCGAACTTTCACAGGACTTGAACATGTAAATATGGGTACATAAGTCGAGACCCACATGTCAGACATCTATAGTATAAGGCTATTACCTCCAAGGGTCGTGTCTCACGGTGCTCATTGTACGACATAAAGCAAGTATCATCTGACCCAATGCGGTCAGGAGCAACTCGGAATGACTCGGTCGCTTGATTCTCTCCGAGCAGGATGATCGAATACGCGAGTGGCAAAGCCTTAGAGTAGTCATCCATATATGTCCAATCGGGGAGGCGTGAAAAAATGGTGGATCCATGTCTGAAAATGGTTAAGATGAAATATCAATAACAGTGTAACACAAGTATTATGCAATTAATATTAGTAAGGGTGCCAATAATTACCGTAAATAAACAATTTTTTTCTGACAATTGTGGAGTCTTTCATAAACTACACTCAACTAACTTGGAATAGATGTACACCAAAAAAGAAACCCCCAAGTTGTAATCATGAATCCTCTCCAAGTCAATAAAATATCTTAGGTAGATAACGTCGACATATGTCACACTTTTGTCCACAAATATGGACATGCCTACCAAAACCAAGAGGTATGACCTCCATGCACGTGCTATGTGGATTGAATCATGTGCATCATCAGCATCCACTGTCACAACCAGGCGTTGTTCATACAAATCCGCCAGGAATGAAAATATAGCATGACGTCCTCCAGTTTCACCTATGTCCTGTTGGACTTTTCCTGGGTCAGCTCCCGAATAAGTCATCATCGTGTCCAGCATCTCAGGTCTATTAGTTATGAAATGGTTTAATAATTTTTTCATGATCAAAAGATGTATGAGGCATGATACATCATAAAGTGTGATTGACATCTCACTAGGGGTGTTCAAAAATGAACCAACCCAATAGAAAACTGTAGACCAAACCAAACCAAATCGAAACTGCTAAAAACCGCATTTGGTTCGGATGTGTTTGGGCCTTTTTAAAAAAAAAACGCATTAAGTTACAACACAACATTCACTTATCCCATATCTAACTTGTTCCGGACTGAACAAATGACTAGACATGGCCTAATCCACTCCTGCATCTAGGAAGCCCCAATAGCCCAAATCCAATCCATTGAGGTCAAAGTGAACAATTTTCCTCTACCCCTCAGCCGAAGAGAGATGCCCGACCATCTCTGTCCTCCTATGTACTTATGCCCGACATACACGGTCAGCCACTTAACAATAGTATTGGAATGCTCATGATCAGTATCTTCCTCTACCCGACGTAACGGTTGGTCTGGGCAGAACTCCAACGACTAGTTTCTGACAGTTACCTATTTTTGGGAGATCCATGATCCAAACTCAAAATAGGGACCAATAACCAATCACTAGGGGCATTATATAAACCCTTTCACGAGATGGTAAGGTATCCAATATTCACTCTAACAATACTCTCTCTTGTACTTGCTCACTCTTCTGCTCGTTTTTACTTTGACATCAGAGTGTCTTGCAGGTACACCTGTTGGCTGGAGATTTTGACCAGGTCAAGAAAGTATGTTTAGAAGCAAATCCATGAAAATTCCAAATGAGAGTATTTCGACCTAACCAAAGGAAAGGGAAATACAGTTATGGATTGACATGCAGACGAAGAAGTCCAAGTAGAAGTCGAAGCACTTCTACGCGTCCCAAAGAAACCACTAAGTCAAATACCTTTTGACAAGTCCATTCAGAAAGTTGTGAAGAAACTGCTCTAGTGAATAGGACAAAGTAGTGGGCAGTTATCAAGAGAGTGGGATGACAGATGTCAAAACCAGATTTGTTGGAGAGTGTCCGACAATTTAATTTGTATGTCTATATAAGTAGATTTCATTTTCATTACTCAAGGTCACATTTTTTTTACATTGTAAAAGAGACACACTCAAAGTACCGAGCGTCAGAGAAACAAGTTAACCCCGTACACAAAATGTATGATAACGTCCAAAAACTTATGTTTTTCAAGTTATTTTAATTCCAAGTCAATTTAAATACTTGCGCTTGCCTTTACCTTCTTTTTATCCTACTTTTATTTTTCTCTTTTACCTTTTCATTCAAGCATTTCGCGAGTGTCTGCTAAAAGTAAAAATACCAAAAATATTTATAAAAAAAAACTTACCATTCTTACATTACAAGAGTTTGTGGTATAACTAATCGGACAGAGCAGTCCTGGGACTCGTTTGGCCGCTCCTGCAAGTAAACCTCTCGCAGAGGAGGCCAGCTAATTGTTCGCGTGAAATCTACGTTGTCGCTCCCGGATTTTCATCCTAGTACAAACGCGAAAGTGGTACGGAAAAGGTAGAGTCGTCAGCCAGACATTTTTATCCCGAATGAATGGGAAAGGTAATGCTGCACAAACCTGAGGAAGAAGGAAATGACGAGGCCTTGCGAACCAAAGATCTGGGTTCGGGAGTCGGTTACGACCTGGGAAGGTATTAGCACCCCAGATCGTCCGCCGTACCCGACGGGATCCACGCTTGTTAGTTTGTTTCGAAGGGTGAGAAATAAGAGCTGCTAAACGAAAACCACTACTGGAACTGGAATTGAAATGAGAAAGGGACTGGAAAAGAGAGAACGAAAGGAAAGAAAGGGGGAAATGTAGGGAAAATAAAGAATGTGCTCGAACGAGCCCTACCCCGCTACCTACATACCTCATCGGAAAAATGAGGATCAGAGTCGACGTAGTTCGCCTAACTAAGGAAGGAATTATTTGTTTTTGTTTTTTATGCGTTGGAACTGCTTATGTCTATGCTCAGGTGTTGTAGACTCGTCTGGTACGAGTATGTTTACCGTCTTGCAAATGAGACAAGTCGTCGCAAGTTAGCGTTGCGAGTGAATGAGATGAGAAAAGAATTCCCGCGGGAAAGTCGCTTATTGTTTGTTGTTTTCTTTTTAAGAGTTTTTTTTATGAATTTGGCACAAGGAAGTGAATTCAAACTCTTTTCCATGAAATGTGTACTTGCTACTACATTCCAAGATGGAATAGTAGAACAAGCACACCAAGTAAGGAGAATTTATCCAAGACTTGTTTCCAAGGAATATGATCTAAGTTCACTAGCTTGTTGAACTCATTACATGTTTTTGTAGCTTTTGAAGAAATGTCTTTTATGCTTTCTTTGTGAAGATAGTCTCATGATTAGACTTGTACATCATGCTAGACAAGCCCATACTATTCCAAGATGGAATTAATATGAGTGCCCTATGGAATAAGGCTATACACAAGAGACTACTTCCATCCTTTATTAAGTATCTTTTTGAATTTTGTTTGAAGATGAGAGATGAAGACTCAAATGAGAAAGGACAAACACTATGGGGGAATAAGATACAACTCTAAGTCATTTATTGTATGCACAAGGATGCCCTAATGGTTAGTGAGTTTTTCTAATCCTAAAGAGAAAGGAAAAGAAGAAAAGAGAATTAGAAATCAACTTACTTCCTAAGGAAGTTAAGTTGATTCTAAAGAAAGGGGAAAGCCTATGAGCAAAGCACAAGGTGCTAAGGCAAACACAATTATAATGAATAAGAGATAGGAATGAAATAGATCTTACCTCAATCTCCCCCCCCCCCCCCACAAAACAAAAGTTAGCATGATAAAACAATTTGAACATGTAAAGCATGGCAAAACTCCAACAAAGCTCATACTAGCAAAGGGAAAAAACTAATGAGCTTCTAAGGCTAAGACCTAGGCCTAAGGTATCCTACATGGTAAAAATCTTCTAAAGTCAGTAGCTAACTCATACCAAAGTATTCTAAAGTCGTAATAATGAACAACTACAAACTATACCCTAAAAAGGAGCTAAACCCTAATAGGAGTTAAGGTGAAGTCATATGAGAAACTTAGGTGGTTAAGCTTGTTAAACTTGTATGAAGTCAAAGATAAATGGAAAATCCAGGAGCTTACACTTAATAAAAGTATCCTAAGATGTAAAACAAAGTGGGAGCAAAGAGATTCAATTGAGAAAGATTCAAACACTATGTTGAATGAAGTGAGAATAAGAAATAATGAACATAGAACTTCAAAGGAATAAAGGACTTAGAATAATGTCAAACATGATCAAAGGGTTTTGAAATTCACATACAAAAACCAGGGGCTTGATGAAAAGTTAAAATGAAATTTGAATTCACAAAATAATCACACATGCAATGGTATGGAAGGCATTAGGGTTAAGGAACCAACAAGTTTGATTTTGGAGTTTTAAGGTGTCATATGGATCTAAATGAGATATGCAGACTTATGAGATGAAGTGAATACCTAAATATGATTGTGGAACACTTATAAGATGCATAATAACGATGTAACGTGATTGACATACTCATGAGATATGTTTAGAAGTCTTAAGATAGAAAAAGAAGAAGAATTAAGGCAAATGAACATATATGTGACTTATGGATCAAGAAATCAACAAAAATCAAAAGGTGATGACCTAAAATGGATAAAAAAAATTCAATGACCTCTAATGGGACCTAAGGGACTCACATTTGTGACCTCAAGTGAATGGCATAAATGCCTTACCAAATTTGAACAAGAAGTGAGCAAAAGGACCAAAATATGACTTATAACACAAGATACTTGGAAAAAGATCAAACAACATTGTAAAATTATGAAAATGGACATTCAAATACAAAATCCAGAAGGTGACCTACCTCTAAAATATCTCACAAAAATTCCTATTCTAACTCATTGAAATGGAAGCAACAAAGTGATTTAGGGTTTTACATGGTTATGTCAAAAGGAAAGGCTCAAAATGGTACAAACAATGACCTAAAAATTATAAATTTTTTTTTTAGTATCCTTGATGTGTCCTCTGGATAGGGAAAAAAGAATAGCATCAAAACTATATTTGGTGGAAGAGAAATAAAATGAACAAAGTAATTGGTCCAAAATGAAGAAAAATAAGAGGAAATTAATTAGGAAATTAATCCTGACTCAAAAATAAAGGAAAAATGGAATTAAAAAAATATGGAAAATTTCTAAAAATGATGAAGATCACATGTGAATTTATTTGGAATTTTTGGAGAGCATTTGGTATTTTTACTGAAGTACAATTGAAATGATATAAAATAAGAAAATAAAAGAAATGGATTATGAGCGTGGGGTGTATAAGTAAGAAAAATGAACAAAATTGGATTGGGCTTTTATGAGGTGGGGGTGTGAAAAGCAGGACAAGGCCCAGGCCAAAGGCATTGGGTTCACAATGATATGGTGGGGACTTAGTCAAAGGTTGACTGCACCGAGACCTTCAGATTGATCTCACACGCATCCACAAGTCAAAGGTAAACAAGTCCTAGGGCTCAGATTGAAAGGCACATGTTATGAGGGTATAAGACACACACATGATCACTCAGGTCCACTAAAACTGGCACGTGAGAAGGATGGTACTCATTTATGCGCTAACATTGTGTGAGGCGTCAAATCAATTACATCCAAGGGTTATGACTTAATCTGAGGAGAAACATTAGGGCACTATTCCGGTCACCGGAGATGACCTCCGGTCATCTTCTCCGGTGAGCTGCACCTAGGGCATGATCAAGAGGCCATGGAAATGAAATCTAAGGGCACAAACAGATTCATCTCACTTCACTGATCACTAATTTTGGCTTACTTTTCATTTTAAGTCCATGAACGTTGCAAATCGAAGCCAAACAAACCACACCTAAAAACTGCATCTAAGCCTGTAAAAGGCCTATCAACTAGCCAAGGTTTGCATTGCTTCTAGTAAGCTCATACCATCACAAAACTAACAAAGAAGCAATGAAATCACACATTTGAGAGTAGAGATAGAACATGTTTGCAGAGTTGCGATTTGTTGAGGAAAACCAGAGAACTTGCTTTCAATCTCCCTGATGCTTGATCCTAAATCCTCCCAGAGTGAAATAAACACTCAATTGGTGTAGAATCTTGGAGAGAATTGAGGCAATGCAGTGATGTTGCAGAGATGGAATCTTGAGGTTTCAAGTTATTTTATCCATGAATCTTGTGCATACAGTGATGATGATGATGATGAATTGAAGAAGATTGAGCTATGATTAATGAAGATGAGTGCAAAAACTTGGCAATTTGCATAGGATTAGACTGGTGCAATTCAGTAGCTACCAGCTGAATTCTTCCATGGATCTTACTCAAAGCTTGCAGAGGATGATCAATGGATAAAGCTTTGCTTGTATTGATGAAGATGAAGAAGAATGGAGAGCAAAATGCAGAAGAGTTCTTCAATATGCAGAGAAAAAAAGAAGAGGATTTTGGAGTATGATTCGAGCAAATGAGAGAGTGTAGTGCAATTCAGTTAGCTTTGCATCTTATATAGGTGTGGTTAGGTCTTAACTCACCATGGTTAATAGTTAGATGTTAGATTAAGTGAGTCAAGTTAGTTGGAGATGAGTTGAAGTTAGTTATAGTGAGTTTGAATGAGTTGCCATGAGTTGAAGCAAATGATGCAATGCTGGATTGATGAGCTCGAGTTGGATCATATGTGGCAAAGTTCATGTTACTTGTGATGAGGCTTAGTGGAACATTATGAAATTAATTTGATCAATGCAGCATGTGATGTAATGCTTCTTAATTTGCTTGAATTTTCAAAAGAGATGCATGGCAAATGGCATGATCATGCAGGCAAGTGATGACTTGCACTCTTTAAGTGAAGCTTGACACTCAATACAATCTGAATGAAGCATACACACTTGACTGAACTAAATTAAACACTTGATTCCATGCCTTGGTCTGCAAGAAAATTAATTGCAATTTGTGATCTTGAATGAGATGTAAATTCCTGACCAAGGTATCAATGTGAGTGATTCTTGTATGCAAATTGAAGATAAGTGAACATAAAACAAGTTTAAAGTTCACTCCAAGATGAAATAAGACTTCTAAGTCACTTAAAAGTAGCATTGAAGTCAAGGCCAAATGGCTGCATTCTTGCCCTGCACAAAATTAGCATGCCTAGGGCAAATGGCCTATGCATTCTCAGTTTGAACCTCTCCTCTTTGATCCTTCACATGTCCATGAAAACTTGCTCAAATGGAAATTTGGCAAACATGAAACTTGTAGCAAACATGGCAAGGAACAACTTTGATGTTGGAAGATTTTCCATTTGAGGTCATCTCGTTGAAGAAAAATGGCTATACTTCTTGCCCTCCACCTGTTTGATGGAATACCTGGCAGGGCGCGCGCGCCTGGCCTGCCTTGCCTTGCCCATGACCTAGCTTTTGCCTTGATTTGTCCAATCTTTGCATGATCATAACTTCTTCAATTTTAATGCTATGGACATGTTACACCTATGGATTTAAAGCTCAATATGCCCTCTTCCAAACAGCCCAAGTGGAATTTTCATTTGACATTTATTTTGGGAGAAGGCCTCTCTTGAAGTTGGCTACAAAATGACCAAAACTTGCCATTTTTGGAAACCCTAATTTTCCAAAAATGGTAAGTTTTAATTTTCTTGATTTCTCATGATCCCTCCATCATTTCTTGATCAAATTTGGTCCATATACTACTTGTAACCTTGATTTCATGAATTTGATCTCAAAAAGTCAGGAGTTAACTTTTTACTCAGCCTGGTTGACTTTTCCCCAATTCCCTGATTTTCAATCATCTGAACAATTGAAGACCTTCCAAAATGATTCCATGGATGAAATTTCAACCTTATATACTTAATATAATGTAGAAAACAATGAAATCAAGTTGGGATCAAAATTCCTCTGGGAAGCTCAGTTAATCAGAAACCCTAATTTGACCCCCTTTTGTTAGGAGATGTTGCACTGCTTGAATCCTTTGATCAATTAAAATCTTTTTAGGACTTGTGGCCTCAAATGAATACTTGTGGGATGTTGTGAATCCTTTGCACAATATTGGGAATTCATATTCCCCTTTGATTGTCTTTGGATGGTCATCAACTGCTTCAACCATTGATCACAAACCTTATGCCTCAACCCTGATGGTTATGATGCAATGCTTTAGGTCATGCTATGAATTTAGGTATGCAATATGATATGCTAAATACCATGAAAATGAGAGGGAAAATTTTGAAATTCAAGGCATGCAGTGATTAAATACTCGAATCAATCATCTGCAGACCTGAATGAATAATAACAACGACTTTTAGACATTCAAGGCATGCAGTGATTGAATACTCGAATAAATCCTGAAAATTTGTACTCTATGAGACAATGAGAATGCCATTTTGTTTTTTCTCTCTTTTTATTATTTAATACATATTTTACTGACCTTTGACAGGACAAAAAGAAATGAACTCATCGTACTTAGATGATAACTCGAAGAACACGAGACCATCGTACTTAGACGGACTCGAGGATGAAACCATTATACTGAAATGGAATCAGAAAGAATGGGATCATTGTACTTAAATGATTACCCATGACGCGACCGTTGTACTGAAACAGAGATGCGGAAAGGTGAGCCTGTTATACTTAAACAAGACCCATATACAAGACCATTGTACTTTAACGAAACTCGAAACGAACAGGATCGTTGTACTTAAACGATGACCCGTGACGCGACTGTTTTACTTAAACAAGACGCAAGAAAATGAGACTATTGTACTTAAACAAGACTCAAGAACGAAACCGTTGTACTTAAATGGAATCGAAGGTTTGAAATCATCGTACTTAGATGAAGTCAAATAAATGGGATCTTTCTACTGAAACGAGAGCCCAACACGACACCGTTGTACCAAAACGAGACGTGGAAACTGAGCCTGTTGTACTTAAAGAAGACTCAAAGACGAGACCATTGTAATTAAACGAAACTCGACGAATATGAAACCATTGTACTGAAATGGAGTCGTAGAAATGAAATCATTGTACTTAAATGAAGTCATTGGAACATGATCGTTGTACTTAAACGATGACCCATGACGCGACTGTTATACTGAAACAAGACGCGAGAAATAATGAGACTGTTGTACTTAAATGAGACTCAATTGGGGAACCGTTGTACTTGAACAGAACACCCGAAAGGAAAGGGATCGTTGTACTTAAACAAGGGTCTGGGACGCGATCGTTGTACTTAAACAGAGACGCGGAAACAATGAGACTGTTGTACAGAAACAAGACTCACTGTGGATGATAAACATTGACTTGGAAGGACAATGATGCTTGGAAAATAAATTTGGTATCCTTTGTGGGGAGTACTTCAGGTTGAAAAGGATATTATGGGTCTTTATATAATGTACCCCAAAACTGGCCCATGCTGGTATGCACATGCTTGGCTTTATGTTATGGCGTAATGCTCCATAATGATGGAAATGCTATGCGTTTAAGGATGAAAATGCAATGATGATTACTACATGCCAATGAAAATGCGAAGAGATCTCTTAATAAGGAGATAACAGGTATCCCAGGTGGCTTGACTGGGGAAAGATGATCACTGCATTGATCTGGTTAATCCTTGTGAGGAGAAAGCAACTCTACGGGGGATATTGCTAATGATACATTGGCTCTGAAAGGCCACCATTGCCAAAAATAAATTGGACTTTGAGATTGGAGAGCTAGGATCCTGTTGGGAATGAACTCATCTTGCGAGGTACGCTACCCATTGAACTCCGTTGGGGAAGTGACAACCTTCTGACTTGGCTGGGGAATCAGATGTATGTGTTGATGCTCTGCTGAGGAAGAATCTGCTGGGTATGAAGGAACTCCTTGTGCTGTTGGGGGGTACTCTTGTGTTGAAAGAAAATCTCTGCTTGGGGAGACTATCAATCTCCTTTCACCACTACTAGGGAAGGTTTCGATTTCCACTCTACTAGGGATAATGGAAGACATCTGAGAAGACGCTTGTTGAGGGATTTTGTTCAAGAACCTGTTGAGGGATTCCTCATGAAAGTCTATCCTGGCTCTGCGAGCAACACCTGTACCTGCACCTGCATAAACACAACTGATAGTGCTTGCAACATGGAGAGTTAGTTTGGCCTGTATGCCCCGACCTTATGACATGAATCACTACACCCGTCACTCAATGCTTTAGAGTGACATCATATAGTTTTGTCCTCCTGCATGAGTTATAAGGCGTTTAAATGTTCATAATGCAATTCTTATCACAATTTACTGGACGTTTTTTGCAATCAGTCCATGTTAGATGAAAAACAAAAGCATATGGACACAAATTTGAAAGAAGTTGCATATTATTAATTGGAAAATGGCCTTGAATAGGCATTACATCAAGAAGCAATCCCTAGAAAGAGGAAATTTCTCAAAGGAAAACAAACTATCCTATCGACAATGTGACGAATGGATTTCATCAAGTTTCGACCCGACTATGACTTGTATATCTTCCTGATTCTCCTCCCGCTTCGCTTTTGAGGAAAGTGATTGAATCGGTCTTCTACCCTTGGAATACCCTTAGTTGCAAATGGATCACAAACCTCGCAGACTGCAGTCATTCGTGTTAGTATCTCTTTTGCGTGGATCGCCCTTTCGGGTTTTTCATCCACCGGGATACCCTTTTTTGCCTGAGCTATCCAATGTGGCTTTTCAGCTCAGCGGGTGTACATTTTTTTTCAATATTTCCCTAATTTTTTCCTGAGCCTTTTATTCTGTTTTTGGCTTGTCGGGATGCCCATTTTTGTCTGGATCTTTATTTTGTTTTTATCCAGCGGGTCTCTTTACATGAAGTATTTTTTTACTGCGTCTGCGTTGACAGGGGATTGGAAGTCTTCGCCATCAATGGTTGTTAGCATCAAGGCTCCACCCGAGAATACCTTTTTAACCATGAATGAACCTTCATAATTGGGTGTCCACTTGCCCCTGTGATCATTGTTAGGAGGAAGAATACTTTTCAGCACCAAGTCACCTGGTATGTACCATTGAGTCCGTACTTTCTTGTCGAAAGCCTGTTTCATTCTTCGTTGATACAACTGTCCATGGCATACAGCTGTCAGGCGTTTCTCTTCAATGAGGCTCAATTGATTGTACCTGGATCGGAGCCATTCAACTGCATCTAGCTTGGCATCCATCATTATTCTCAATGAGGGGATCTCAACTTCGACCGGCAGGACTGCCTCCATACCATACACCAGTGAGGACGGGGTTGCCCTTGTCGAGGTACGCACAGACGTCTGGTACCCATGTAGTGCAAACATTATCATCTCATGCCAATCCTTATATGTCACAACCATCTTCTGAACGATTTTCTTGATATTCTTGTTGGCCGCCTCGAAGGCGCCATTCATCTTCAGGCGGTACAATAAAGAGTTGTAATGCTCGATTTTGAAATCCCGACACTAGTTAGCCATCATCTTGTTATTGAGGTTGGAACCATTGTCAGTAATGATCCTCTCGGGAATTCCGTACCGGCAAATGATATCCCTTTTGATAAATCGAGATACCACTTGCTTTGTAACATTGGTATAAGACGCCGCTTCAACCCACTTCGTGACGTAGTCTATATTAACTAGGATGAAACGGTGACCATTGGAAGCTGTTGGCTTAATATTTCCAATCATATCAATGCACCACATGGAGAACGGCCAAGGTGAAGGCATGACGCTTAATGTATTTGGAGGTACATGGACCTTATCAACATAGATCTGTCACTTGTGGCATTTGCGGGAATACTTGCAACAATCGGATTCCATGGTGATCCAATAATACCCCGATCTTAACAGCTTCTTTGCCATAGCATGCCCTCCAACATGGGTACCGAAGGAGCCTTCATGAACCTCTTGCATCAACAGTTCTACTTCATGTCTATCCACGCATCTGAGAAGGACCATGTTGAAATTCCGCTTGTATAGTACATCATCTTGATTCAAGAAGAATCCACCTGCTAGCCTACTGAGAGTCTTCTTGTCTTTACTAGATGCCCTAGTCGGGTATTCTTGAGTCTTAAAAAATTGCTTGATATCATAATACCAAGGTTTATCATCTTCCACACCGTCAACTGTGAAAACATAGGCAGGTCTTTCGAGACGAGAAACCATGATTTGAGGTACGTAGTTTTCTTGACAAACTTTGATCATGGACGATAAAGTCGCCAGAGCATCAGCAAACTGATTCTCGTCTCGTGGTATATAATGCAGCTTGACCTTGGTGAAGAAAGTTAACAACCTCCTGGTATAGTCCCTGTAAGGAATCAAGTGAGGTTGATGAATTAACCACTTGCCATTGACTTGGTTTACGACTAGAGCAGAACCTCTGAAGATCTCGAGGTTCTTGATTCGCAAGTTGATTGCTTCCTCGATTCCTATGATGCAAGCTTCATACTCTGCTTCGTTGTTGGTACATTCTAATGTCAGCCGAGCAGTGGAAGGCATATGGATCCCCTCTGGTGAGATAATGATAACACCTACTCTGCTTCCATTTATGTTCACAACTCCGTCAAACATCAATTTCCATTTGGATTCGGGGTCTGGCCCCTCCCTCGGAAGTGGTTCTTCACAGTATTTCGACTTGAGGAACATGATGTCCTCATCCGGAAACTCGAATTTCATGGGCTGATAATCATCGATATGCTGCTAGGCCAGATACTCCGACAATACACTCCCCTTTATGGCTTTTTGTGAAGTGTAGTGGATATCATATTCTGTCAGAATCATCTGCCATCGAGCTACTCTTCCTGTTAGATCCGGCTTCTCGAAGATATACTTTACAGGGTCCATCTTGAAAATTAGGAAGGTAGTGTGAGTCAATATGTACTGTCTTAGCCGGCGAGCAACCCATGCCAAAGCGCAACAAGTTTTCTCGAGTAGTGAGTAACGTGTATCACAATCGATAAACATTTTGCTAAGGTAATAAATGGCATGCTCTTTTCGACCAGACTCGTCCTGCTGACCCAGTACACATCCCATTGATCCTTCGAGTACGGTAAGGTACATGATTATTGGCCTCCCTGACACTGGAGGCATGAGAATTAGAGGTTCTTGTAAGTACTCCTTGATTCGGTTGAAGGCCTGTTGGCAGTCATCATTCCATCTGATAACCTCATTCTTCCTCAGAAGTTTGAAAATAGGCTCATACGTGGCTGTTAGGTGCGAGATAAACCATGCAATGTAATTCAATCTCCCTAAGAAATCGTGTACTTCTTTCTCACTTCTTAGTTCAGGCATCTCTTGGATGGCTTTTACCTTTGCAGGTTCGACCTCGATTCCCCGTTCACTGACAATGAAGCCTAGCAGCTTACCAGAACGTACCCCGAAGGTGCATTTGTTCGGATTCAACCTCAATCTGAATTTCCAAAGCCTGTCAAACAACTTGGCTAAGTTGACTAGATGCTGTTCTTCTGTCTGTGACCTTGCTATCATGTCGTCAACATAGCCCTCAATCTCGTGATGGATCATGTCATGGAATAGCGTCACCATTGCACTTTGGTAGGTTGCACCAACATTCTTCAGACCAAATGACATAACTTTATAATAGAAGGTGCCCTAGGGCGTAATGAATGTAGTCTTTTCCATGTCCTCTGGCGCCATTTTAATCTGATTATAGCCCGAGAAGCCATCCATGAAAGAGAATACGGAAAACTGAGCGGTGTTGTCAACTAGCACGTCAATGTGAGGCAAAGGGAAATCATCTTTAGGGCTGGCCCGATTCAAATCCCTATAGTCCACGCTTATTCTAACCTTACCATCCTTTTTAGAGACTGGTACAATATTTGCGACCCATGGGGGATAACTTGTTATGGCCAAGAATCCGGTGTCAAACTATTTCTGCACCTCCTCTTTAATTTTGATGGCCATGTTGGGGTGTGTACGTCTCAACTTTTGCTTTACATGTGGGCACTCTTCCCTGAGAGGTAGTTTGTGCACCACAATATCAGTGTCCAATCCAGGCATGTCTTGATAAGACCAGGCGAAGATATCAACATACTCTCGAAGCATGGCAATTAGACGACTCTTGATAGATTCTTCTAACATAGCCCCGATCTTTACCTCTCTCTTATCTTCTTCAGTACCCAGATTTATCACTTCAATAGCCTCCTCATGTGGCTGAATCATCTTCTCCTCTTGTTTAAGCAACCTGGCCAGCTCTTCAGGTAGTTCACAATCTTCCTTACCTTCCTCGTCGGCTAGGTAAATTGTATTGTCGAAGTCATACTGATCCATAACAAGGTCGTCGTTGATGAGACCCGATGAGGAGCATCTGCATGAATGATGATTCATGCTAGATTTTAGAAGCAATTTGAGATGTGAAAACATTGCCATTTATTTTGAAAGCAAAAAAATAATTTGAAAGACAAGGGACAACATGTCATGAATGCAAAAACGTCTGCTTTATTGATGATTATGAAATCACATTATGAACAAAAGAACCCTTACAATGAGTCACTACGCCCCGGGTAAGACGTAGTGCTTGAATACAGGAAAACAAAATATAAAAAACTATTACTCTTCAAGCCGAGTGACAGAGATGAGCTTTTCCACTGACCAGTTATTGAGTTGTGTCCCTGGAGCACAAGGCTTAACCCACTCATCAATATTGCATTCACTATCAGTCGTATCCTCCTGTGCAACACAAACGTTGCCATAATCAATCCAACCAGCACTGGTGAAGGTGATTGGGCCTTTCCGACCACTAGCATTTCGTCCAGGCGTTGACTGACCAGGCTGGTAGCCAACTCCATACATGTCCTTCTTTTTTGGGATTTCAATTGTCTTTCCCCAGCCTTCTTTCGCACCGATTCTATCACTTCCAAGGCCTGTTTGTAAGAAGCTATAGAAGCTCCTTTCCTCTGGTCTTTAGATGAAGCAGCTGATGCAATCTCAGATTTGACGGGCTCAAAAGCTTGGCAGGGAGTCTCGACGATTTCTCCATCCATTTCCACATATTTGAATGAGGCTAGGTGGCTGATGAAGATGTCTTCTTCTCCTGACACTGTTACAATTTGCCCTTCCCACGCGAACTTTAGCTTTTAATGAAGAGTGGAGGATATTGCCCGTGCTGAATGGATCCATGGTCTTCCCAACAAACAACTACAAGCAGGCTAAATGTCCATCACGTAGAAAGTAGCATTGAAGACTTATGGTCCCACCTTGATAGGCAACTCCACTTCTCCGAACAATGACCTCCTTGAGCCATCAAATCCTCGTACAACTAAGTTTCTTGGCCTCGGCACGACCCCATCATAATTCAACTTCATGAGGGCTTTCTTTGGTAATACATTCAATGATGATCCTGTGTCAACCAGCACGTGGGAGAGTACAACCCCCTTGCATTCCGTGGAGATATGCAAGGCGCGGTTGTGACCGCGTCCCTCGGATGTTAAATCCATATCTCTGAAGCCCAAGCCATGGCTAGAGTTTACACTCGACACCACTGTTTCCAACTGATTTACCGATATATCCTGCGATACATACGCGTTGTTCAGAATCTTCAATAGGGCTTTTCTATGCGAATCCGAACACATTAATAAGGATAAGATCGAGATCTTCGAGGGAGTCTGCTGTAAGTGGTCTACGATCTTGTAGTCACTTTTCTTGATGATTCTTAAGAATTCCTCTGCATCCTTATCAAAAGTGATGTCAGGATCTGCTGAAAGTGCAGGTGTATCATTAGTCATGGGTTGTTTGCCTCTGGCTTTTGCTTGAGCTTCGGCAGTATCTTTTGGGGGCACCGTACTACCCCTAAGAGTTTCTGGAGCAAATAATCTACCCCTTCTGGTAAATCCCCCGACTCCAACATTTTCAATTTGGCACGGAGAAGAGGTGGATGCAGTTAAGTCTTTCTTATGACGGTTATAGTACACTTCACCCCCATAATTCCATAGAACGACTCCGTCACTCTGGTATGAGATAGGACCAGCAATGGTAATGGTTATGGGTGCCACTCTTGCTGCAGCAGGAACCTGTGTTGGGTTGTAATAGATTGTAACAGTCGATATCATCACTCTTCACAACTTTATCGAACTATATACTTCCTTCATTGATCATTTTCTGTATCTCCGATCTCAGCTGATCGCAACCATCAAGGGAACCAACACAATTTGGGTAATTTTCTCCACAACTCGGGAACATGTTATTTTCGGACAAGCAAGCTTTTACTGCCATTAATGGAGTTTTCAAATCATTGACGTTGGATATCAAATTCAAACCTTCACCGCTATCAATGGCCCCCACAGTCCTTCCATGATGAGGCATAGGATTCTGGATTACATTCGGAGTAGGAGCGAAATTAATTTCCTTGGAGTCAATCAAGTCCTGGGCAACGTGCTTCAAGGATTTACAATTCTCCTTGCTATGACCAGGAGCCCCAAAATGGAACTCACAGCGAGCATTGGCATCATACCCTTAAGGGATTTGCCCCGACCTTGGAGGTTGTAGGGTCCGTAACTGGACCATTTGCAGTTGTAGAAGATTCTGGAGGAGCTGGGAGTATGACATGGGTGGCGTCTCAAGATGCATGTCTTTTGTTCGGGGAGGATAATATGGCCTAGGAGCCCTTTGTTGTTGGTAGTTTGGTTGACATTGTTGTTGTTGAACTTGTGGTTGGTTTGCTGGAGCAACAACGACGACAGAAGCAACTTGATGATATGTATTCTGATTTCCTCTTCTGTTCTGAGTGTACACATCCCATGTTTCTCCTTTTCGGAGTTTCACAAATGGTTTCTTTGCATTGGAGGTTGAAGCTCCGCTATTCTGTATTTTTCCTTGCTTCATCCAGCTTTCTATTTCCCCCCCTGTCAGGATAATGTCCGAAAACCCACTAGATGAACAAACTGCTAACCTCTCCATGAAATGCCCTGGGAGGGTATCCATGAAAAGATCCATCCTTTCTCTCTCCAACAAAGGTGGTTGTACCCTGGCAGCAACCTCACGCCATCTTTGAGCATAGTCCTAGAAGCTTTCTGAATTCTTCTAAGATAAAATCTGGAGTTGAGTACGGCTAGGTGCCATATCAATATTGTAATGATACTTCTTAAGGAAGGCCTCCCCAAGCTCCTTCCGGCTTCAGACAGATTTCTTTTCTAGCTTCATATACCACTCCAATGAGCCCCCAGGGAGGCTGTCCTGGAAGTAGTACATCCAAACTTTTTCATCTCTAGTGTGAGCGGCTATCTTGCGGTAAAAAGCCTGTAAATATGTTGGGGCAGGAAATGCCATTGTACTTATCAAAGCTCAGAGGTCTGAACTTAGGAGGGATAACCACCCAGGAGACCAAACCCATATCAGATACATCAATTCCAAGAGTTTCCCTACATTCAAGGGCCTTAACCTTCTCGGCCAACAACAGAAAATCCTGAAAGTTTCCACCCATGCCAAAACTCATATCATCATTGGTAGGAGGGATTTGATCCTCCTGGCGATCTTTCACAGGGATAAGAGTAGGTATGCCAGTTTCCGGACCCGGAGGTCCATCTTCTCTGTTGTTGTTAGGTGGATTTCTCTGAGCATCTCGAGTAACCACTGGAGGGTTAGTTTGGGGAGGAGTAAGCCTCTGCATAACACTTCTCACCTCTTGCTTCCCTTGGGCCATGCCCTGCATCATAACCATAAACTCCCCCATTCGGGTGCGGAGTTCGTTGTGTTCTGTCTGCACAGTATCCATGATGTTTCTTTGATTGTTGCGGGTAGCGTACCGGTGAGGAATGCTCTGTCTGGGATGACGGGTCCTGGCTGCTCTCGCAATCTTTACCTGTTTGGATAAGTCAAGTACCCCGAAGAAACCTGCAAAAGAAAGAAAATGCAAATGATATGTATGCAATGATGTGTTCCTTTTATCCTCAAGGGTTTTGTTTTACTTTCCAATTCCGGTATTAAGAGAATAGCCTTTGAAGGAATATCTCGTGTGACGTTCAGATGTGAAGAGGTAGCATTTATTACCCTGTGTTTGTGCAAAAGATAACAACCAAAGATCCAAGACAAATAAATGAAAATATGAAATAACAAAGTCCCCGTAGGGTGCTAGTTCATGCATCAAAAGGCAAATTACATCAATAAGAGAGGAATCCAACAATATGTCTATGGGTAATCCATACATGGGAATACAAGGCTAAACCCTAGGAAATTCTACATCCTGCAGCCTCCAGCTAAGGCGCTTGACACCTTGGAGCAACTGGACTATGTCTGGATGATCTTGTTCCTGTATGAGCTTCTGGATTAGGAGATCCCTGAGATCAAAAGAAGCATACAACTCCTTAATTTGCTGCAGGAACACATTCTCACTTTCTTTGCTTGCACTTGAATCGGTTTTGGTTTTCTTAACATCAGCCCGAAGCTTTAACTCTTCTATCTCTTTTTGAGCGTCTTCCACTGTCTGTTGACTCTTTTCCTTATCCTGAAGGAGATTCCCTTTGTTGGTAGTGGGCCTTTTGGAGAAGCTCTCCTTGCTCAGCTAAGGAATCCTGAAGGCCTTTGATCTCCAGTTCGTATTTGGCCTCCAACTCTTTCTGCTTCTTTAGGTTATCTTCCTATTTCTCATGCCACAAAGTTATAGCTTCATTAGCTTCATTCAAAGCTTTCTTATCATTTTGGCACTGGCTCGCCTTGTGAGTTTCAGCTAACCCTCTTTTCTTGAAGTAGAGTTCTCTCTCCTGGAAGTCCTGCTGCTTGAGCCTGACCATCTCTTCATCCTGGTGAGCTCTTTCTTCCAACTTCTAATTCTGAATCTTCAAATTTTGGCATGAATTGTTGGCTTCTTGATTCTCCATTCTAAGCTTCTTAACCAAGGCCTCCAATTTCTTGTAGTCTTTGAGAGGTACTGAATCCAAGGATAACTCTTCCTTAAGGTATAAAGGGGACTCCATAGAGAATGGGAGAAGTAGTACTTCTACACGATGTTTCAACCATGTAGCAAAAGGATCATATGTTTTTGGGTCCACCTTCCCAAAATCTTTTCTTCCTTTCCTTTTCCTGCCCTCCCAAGCTTGGGCTACCTGTACACATAACTCCCTGTTTCCTTCTGTCGAGAAATACAATGACTCGACTACCTCTTCAGCTGATGGTGGAACCTTCAGAGGGTAACCAAACTGTTTTCTGGACAATGAATGATTATAGTTTATTCCCCTTTTCCTTCCCAGTAAGGGTACATTGGGGAAGGTGCCACAACTATTAATAATCTCTTTGCCTATCAGGTCTTTATTGAATCCCCATGCTATGTCGTCTGAGGTTAAGCCCATCAATCTTTTGGACCACTTCCAATATTGTTTCAAGTCTTGGAAGGGTCCTGATTTCGGGAGTTTCCTTACAAACCAATCAACAAACTAAGGAGCACAACAGTTCACATACCCTTTTCTTTTCTCGTTCCGGTAATGGACCCCATAATAAAAGTCACCTAGCAGTGTAGGCACTGGGTTTTTCTGAATAAAGATGCAAAAACTTCCATACTAATCAACACTTTCTCCCCTGGGAACAAGCTTATCCAATATACCATCAAATCTAACAATGTGATGAACTTATCCCACTTGTTCTCTGAGGCCAGATCTTGAGCTTCCTTGACAAGAAAATCCAAGAGAAATCCCTTACCTTTATTGACATCCAGTCCTCTACTAACTTTGGACAAATCCAAATGGAAAATGTCAGCTATGTCTCTGCATGAAGGTATCTTCTCCAAGCCATAATAAGGAGCACCACTTTTGATGGGAATCCTAAGGATACCGGATATCTCTTCCAATGTAGGAGCCAAAAGGTAATCTGGGAACACAAAGACTCGCAACTGTAGATCATAGAATTGTAGCAAGGAGTGAAGGTTGTCCCTTTGGTCAACTGTTGGTTTATTCACATATTCCAAGATTCTTCCATACTCTTTTCTGAAGTCATCCAGAACCTTGTCATTCATCAAACTAATCATCTGTTGAATACTTTCAGTTTCTGGTTGCGGGAAAGTGTAGTGAACATTCTTCTTCCTTGGAATTTCCATCTTGAAGCAGCAATGCGACCAGGAATCTGAAGTAAAATGAACCCTAAGAATAAAAAGAACACATATGATTAATGATGTCATGATGCTTATGCAAGGCAAAGCATGTGATCAATGAGGTGTCTGTGTAGTGTCAATCATATAAGCAAGTGTCTGTGCATGGTAACAACATTACCACATTAAAATAATCATCTCCCTGTTCAGAGGTTCAAATCTCAGAATCAATATGTAAGAGAACAGATCACAATACTGAATCATACTGGCACAGTGGGTGTGTTGAATGTTAAGGTTCCTGCAAACCTGTAAACCCCTCCCAATCTCACAGGTGTGCTACTCGGGTCAACATCACAGACTCTCAAAGCCGAATAGCAATAATACGTTCACCATTTCCGAGAAATGGCTCATGACCAAATCAGGAAATCGGTTTGGAATTATGTACTACTCAGGGAGGTCTTAGGTGAGTCCAAGGAAACAAGCATCCCTCCTAATTCACCAGCTTTAAGCACTAAATCGAGAAACAATAATACATTCATCCCGAAGGATACAAAACTACCGTCATATGAACAATTTGCCTTAACTGGATTCCTATGATAGAACCAGACCATCCTATGCGAGTTCCCAGTGGGCCCTAGGATGCGAGTGGGTTTGCCAACAAATGTGGTCTGCCACTGTCATCACTGGAGAGGGATGTTTCCACAAAGATTATCAATGATCGGTCCCCTGACTGCACATAACTATCAAGGTTGTGTATTGCCCCAGAAATATTCCGGCATCAATACATTTCCAAGAAGGTCGCAAGTCATGGCGTGAAACTCACTAATACCAACATAACAAGATGCCATGAAGCCAAAGTGGAACCACTCTCAGTCCTAGGTGCACTCAAGTCGGGTATTTGACTTATCTCACAGTAATAAATCCCATCCCACAGAAAAAATGAAATTAGCACATTCAAATATATGATGCATGGAAAATAAATACTGAAAGCAGTAAATAAATGCTGTAAAGTAAACTGTAAGTGAAAAAAGTAAATAAACACACAACAACACACATATAAACACCCAAAGAAACAAAACAAACAGGCACTAGGATTGTATCTAAGAGGGAAACCAGAGATTCCGGGTTCGATCCCCAGCAGAGTCGCCAGCTGTCGCTCCAAGGATTTTCATCCTAGTACAAACACGAAAGTGGCGCAAAAAAGGTAGAGTCTCCAGCCAAGAGTTTTTATCCCGAATGAATAGGAAAGGTAATGCTGCACAAACCTGAGGAAGAAGGAAAGGATGAGGCCTTACGAACCAAAAATCTGGGTTCGGGAGTCGTTTACTACCTGGGAAGGTATTAGAACCCCAGATCGTCCTCCGTACCCGACGTGATCCACACTTGTTAGTTTGTTTCCAAGGGTGAGAAATAAGAGTTGCTAAACGAAAAACCGCTACTGGAACTGGAATTGAAATAAGAAAGGGACTGGAAAAGAAAGAACGAAAGGAAAGAAAGGGGGAAATATAGGGAAAATAACGAAAGTGCTCGAACGGGCCCTACCCCGCTGCCTACGTACCTCATCAGGAAAATGAGGATCATAGTCGACGTAGTTCGCCTAACTAAGACGGGAACTATTTGTTTTTGTTTTTTATGCGCTGGAACTTCTTATGTCTATGCTCATGTGTTGCAGACTCTTCTAGTACGAGTGCGTTTACCATCTTGCAAATGAGACAAGTCGTCGCAAGTTCGCGTTGCGAGTGAATGAGATGAGAAAAGAATTCCCGCGGGAAAGTCGCTTATTGTTTGTTGTTTTCTTTTTAAGAGTTTTTTTTTATGAATTTGGCACAAGGAAGTGAATTCAAACTCTTTTCCATGAAATGTGTACTTGCTACTACATTCTATGATGGAATAGTAGAACAAACACACCAAGTAAGGAGAATTTATCCAAGACTTGTTTCCAAGGAATAAGGTCTAAGTTCACAAGCTTGTTGAACTCATTACATGTTTTTGTAGCTTTTGAAGAAATGTCTTTTATGCTTTCTTTGTGAAGATAGTCTCATGATTAGACTTGTACGTCATGCTAGACAAGCCCATACTATTCCAAGATGGAATTAATATGAGTGCCCTATGGAATAATGTTATACACAAGAGACTACTGTAAACACCCCAAATTTGACCTCACTCATTCACACCATGGCTTGTGATCTTTTCATATGCATAAGTCAATCATAGCATCTCATATTACATTTTTGATTCACTGCATTGTTTCTAAGTCATCTGCATCTAGGGTTTGTGATCTGAGCCATCCCTGAGCCATTTGAGCCACTTCAAAGGTCATCAATCACTTCAAAGGGGTCCATGTATGTTCAAGCATCATATTATATCCCCTCAAAGTCAAGAATGTCAAAAAATCACAAGAACTGAGATTGGCATGGAGGCAGAGCCAGGTTTGACTGCACAGATGACCTAAAATTAGGGTTTTGGTTTCAAAGGCCATAACTCCAAATTTTTTGGTCATTCTTGTTTCTATTGGTCTCTATATGATATAGGGATCATGCATATCAATTTTCATGAAGAAATTCCATGGGGAAGGCATCTAACCAAGAGTTGACTTTTTGAGCAAGTCAGTGCAAAATCAGGGCATCTGAGGCCCCCAATGACCCAACCAAAGGGTGTTCTTCATCATTTTTATTGTGTATGATCTTTATTTGATCATATAAGATGTTATAAGTTCACAAAATTGAAGAATCTCAAGCCATTTGCAAAGTTGACTTTTTGGGAAAATGACTTGTAATGGAAACTTGCCATTTTGGGAAACTTTTTCAACCCTTGCTTTTTGATTCAAAAATGCTTCAAATGGAAAAACTTTGGTCATGAAAGTTGTAGAATGGATCATTCCCTTTTCAAAAAGTACAAGAACTCATTCTAATTCATTTTGGATCAAAAGTTATGGCCTTGCAAAGTTGGACAAAATCATTGAAATTTCACTTTTGCACAAAATGGAAAACTTGCAATTTCTCATGGAAAGCCTTTATGTGACTTCAATATGACCTCTAATCATCATACCAATGCAATGCATGACCTAAAATCAGAATTGGCCCAAGGGATTTCTCATTTATTTGCCTTGATTTTCACATAACCATAAGCCATTCTTCATGAAAATACAAAGAGGGATTTTTTGCAAAATCATTTTCAAAGGGATTGTTTGACCTCTAGCTGGTTTCAAAGCATTGCCATGACTTCATGAGGCATCACACACCAAAATTCAGCAAGGTTTTTCTCACATGTACATAGCCGAAAGTCATGAGAAGTAACAAGTTGTCAAGTTGCAAAAACCCTTCCAACTCATGATCCAAATGCAGCAGCCTCTCATGAACCATCCAAGGGTCATCCTTGACTCAAGATGAGGCAGGACAAGCCTCTAGATTGTCTCTGACCCGAGCCATGCCTAAGGTACACCATATCTTGACTTTTTGCACAAAGGCCCATACCAATCCCACAGTAACACACCAACTCTCTGCCCAACCAGAGCATGATATGTGGACCTCAAGCAATCCAAAAGCATACCACACACAAGCTGAATCCTCCCACTTTCGTGCATCCACAAAATTCTGTCAAAAACTCTTCCCCTTCGAATTTCCTTACACAACCATGAAACCTCAGTTCTTTCTTCACCAATGAACCACAAATCCTCCATGGAACAAAAACCCACCATTAAAACAGCCTGAAACCCCCTAGAACACAACTGTAAAAAGCTGCTACACCAGAACTCATCTTCACAAATCAGCCATCAACAAAAGTTTTGAAGCATTCCATTGAGCTTAGGAGGTTCAGGAGAGGCAGTTTGCATAAGAGAAAGGCCAGGAAAGCTCATCTTCACAGTTCTTCTTCTCAGGTAGCTTCAAAATTCCAACTTTTCAGAGCTTGTTTTTCTTGTTATAAAATGAAAGTGTATGTTGTGCTGGTCATGTTGATATCTTTGGAATTGAAAATGGTGAAGAAATGACCATTTCATGGCTCTCTGAAATTTCACCCGTAAAATTTCTTTGCTTCGATTCCCTCTGTTCTTGGGTTAGAAATGATGTTTGAGGGGTGATTTGAATGGGGTTTGGGTAGAGGATCATTTCCCTGTGTTCAATTTGAGGTGGGGTGGCCTGTAGCATGATTTAGGGTTTTTGACCCGCCGGAGAAGATGACCGGAGCTTCCCTCCGGTCACCTGAAAGTCATTAACCCTAATCTGTGTAATTAATGAACTTTGAATTATGGCCCTTAGATGCGTTGACCCGCGCGTGTTTGGATGGTCAGGATTCCACCATTTTGCCCTAATCCTCATTTGACTTAATTAATCCAGATTAATTAATTTTAAAATCAGATTTAACCAGGTTTGAACTTGGGCCATTGGATGTGGCGCCAAGTCAACCTTTCCTTGCCCAGAATCAATCTGGTTCTTTTTATTTTCATTTTATTTGATTTATTTTGTACATTTAATTTAAAATAGCAAAAAATGTTTAAAAATTATGAAAATTTTTGTCAAGGTTTTCATTATTTTTCAGAACACAAAAATATTTTTATTTTTATTTTTTGCATTAAAATTTATTTTTAAATCATTTAAAAGTTTATTTTTAATTAATTAATGAAAATTAATTAATTAAAAATACCTTTAGGTATTTAAAAATCACAAAAAAAATTCATGTAAAATTTAAAAACATTTAGAAACATTGTCCAACTCTCAAACCAAATTTCTTTTTTGTTCTTGATGCCTTTTGATAATTTTCTTTGGATTTAATTTCATTTCAAGGCATTATTTTGTTTCAAACTTCAAAATTTCATTCTGCCTAACCATTGAGAGTTGGATGATGATTCTTCTTGCATTGCACTCTTCATAGCATGTAGTTTATAGGATAAATTTGGTTTGATTTGATCTTGCATTTTCAATTTGTTTTTGCTTTTTTCTTGATGAGGTACCTCAAACCCCTAGCAATCTTAGGAAATTCATAACTTTCACTAGGTTAAGTGTTGGATCCTCTCCTTTGGGCAGTGAGCTTGTATAGGTTTAGGGTATCTTTGATTGCATTTTCAAATTTTTATCATGTCATTTGCTTCTGGTTTTGGATTTTTTCTTTGTATGTTGCATAAACCCTAATTCATGCCTTCCTTTGCATCCATCTTCCATTTGCTTGCATACCATGACTTGCCATGACATTTTGTGCATTCATTTGATTCATAATACATCTTAGGACATATTAGAACCATGTTTGATCATTGCATCTTTCATTTGCCATGTTGTATGTCATTTGCATTCCATAACTTTTCATGAACATCCATGGTTCAAAACATGCTTCTCTTGCATCCATATGTTTGTATGATCATCCTCATGCCTTGTTTCATGTTTGCATCATCTCTTAGCATCATTAACATCATGTATTTGTTTCTGACTTTGTCTTGCATCATGCCATTTCATCTCATTTGCATTGCATTTCATTTCTTTCACTAACTTTTCAGGTGGTAAGTTACTTTGAGAAGTGAATTTGCCTTCACTTCTCATGTTCTCTTTTCATCTCTTTCATACATCCCTTGCTGCATTTTGTATGTGTTTGGGTTTGGGCTTGTTCATTCTTGTTCATCTTACCTTCTTTCTTCAAGCAACTTGACTTCTTGAATGAAGCAAGTTGTTTTGCTTCTCTTTGCTCCTCTCATCTGCTTCCCTCCTTGGTGTTTCCTTGAAGATTCTTTCTTTCTTAAGCCTCACAAACCCTAGGACTTCCAAGCATGATAATTTTTTAGGATTGTTTAGTCCCCCCACTTAGTTTTACCTTTGTGTCTTCTTTGAGTCTTCACTTCTCATCTCATAATCAGGGACTAAACCCTAAAGGCTTTAAGGCTTTGTGATTAAGCTTATGCCTGCATCCTTCTATTAGGATGGAGTGTATAAAATTTAATCCTAAGTGTTAAACCCTTAATGTGTTTAGATCCCTTAATAAATTCATCTAATAATCATCAAGTCATCAAGCTTGTAACTTGGGACTTACATTAGGGTTCTAATTCTTCCTTAATTGGTTAAGAAGGACTAACCCTAGTGTTAATGGACAAGTCCCCCTCAAGTTGTCTTACAAACCATAAAAATCACTTCTTCATCTTATCATTAACTAAAATCCATCTAATAAAGGCTTTGTTTTGTCATGAGGTTAATCCCTAATCATAGATTAAGTTGAGGAGTCTTCCTCAGCTTAAACAGTCTCATCTGTTATCCTTCTATTAGGATGGTGTAATGAGTCTGTTTAATCCCTGATTATGGCTTAAACTCATTACTTAACACTAAACAAAAACAACAAAAACATCTAAATAATCACAAGTAGGTTAATGATCTTAATCTTATACCATGGTGATTAAGTGTGAGATGCTGACTTCACACTTAAGGTATTCTCATTACCCCTAATCAGAGGGAGGATGTGATGAGTTTGCTAACCCATTGGTTTAGGCTTAAGCTCATTAACTTATGACAAACTTTCAAAAGCAATAAAAGACTTAAAACACAGAAACAAACAATAATCGTCTCCTTAGGGATTCTTTTCTCATCTCATTCACTCATAAACGAGAACTTGCTTCTTCCGTCTAATGCAAGACAGTTTGCACCTGAGCCAGACAGGTCATACACTTGAGCATAGGCAAGCAAGCAGTTCACAAGTCAATTTGCCTTTCAGTCTCTTTGGGTCGAACTACGGTGTTCTGACTTCCTCATTGCACGAGAGGATACGTAGGCATAACTTAACAGTTATCGAACAAAAGTCTCTGTATATTCCCCCTCTTTCCAGCCTCATTCTTTAAGCCTCATAGTCTTGAGCATTTCACTCTTGTTCTTACACTGACACTTCACATATTTTCACTTCACTTTATTTTACACTAACACTTGCATTCTTTCCAGCTTTGATACACAAATTGCACTAACACTACCCCTTTAAAACACAAATCTTTTTAAGCGTGGATCCCGTCGAGTACGACGGACAATCTGGGTGCTAATATCTTCCCAGGTTGTAACCAACCCCCTTTCTCAGTCTCTCTGGTTCGCAACCGTCTTATCCATATCTTTCTAGGTCTATGCAGCATTGCCTTTCCTCCGGGATAAAAATGCCTAGCTGGCGACTCTTTTCTTTTCTGAGTTCACTCCTTTGTGTTCTCATCCCCCTTTCATCGACCGTTCGCGTCTGTACCCCTTCTGACCTGAGGTGTCATTTGGTGGGAGCGACAACTACTTCCATCCTTTATTAAGTATCTTTTTGAATTTTGTTTGAAGATGAGAGATGAAGACTCAAATGAGAAAAGACAAACAATATGGGGGACTAAGACACAACCCTTAGTAATTTATTGTATTCACAAGGAGGCTCTAATGGTTAGTGAGGTTTTCTAATCCAAAAGAGAAAGGAAAAGAAGAAAAGAGAATTAGAAATCAACTTACTTCCTAAGGAAGTTAAGTTGATTCTAAAGAAAGGGGAAAGCCTATGAGTAAAGCACAAGGTGATAAGGCAAACATAATTATAATGCATAAGAGATAGGAATTAAGTAGAGCTTACCTCAATCTTCCCCCCTACAAAACAAAAGTTAGCATGATAAAACAATTTGAACATGTAAAGCATGACAAAACTCCAACAAAGCTCATACTAGCTAAAGGGAAAGAACTAATGAGCTTTTAAGGCTAAGACCTAGGCCTAAGGTATCCTACATGGTAACAATCTTCTAAAGTCAGTATTTAACTCATACCAAAGTATTCTAAAGTCATAATAATGAACAATTACAAACTATACCCTAAAAAGGAGCTAAACCATAATAGGAGTTAAGGTGAAGACATATGAGAAACTTAAGTGGTTAAGCATGTTAAACTTGCATGAAGTCAAAGATAAATGAAAAATCCAGGAGCTCACACTTATTGAAAGTATCCTAATATGTAAAGCAAAGTGGGATCAAAGAGATTCAAGTAAGAAAGATTCAAACACTATGTTGAATGAAGTGAGAATAAGAAAAAATGAACATAGAACTTCAAAGGAATAAAGGACTTAGAATAAAGTCAAACATGATCAAAGGATTTTGAAATTCCCATACAAAAACCAGGGGCTTGATTAAAAGTTAAAATGAAATTTGAATTCACAAAATAATCCCACATGCAATGGTATGGAAGGCATTAGGGTTAAGGAACCAACATGTTTGATTTTGGAGTTTTATGGTGTCATATGGAACTAAATGAGACACAAAGACTTATGAGATGAAGTGAATAAGAAGAAGAATTAGGGCAAATGAACATATATGTGACTTATGGATTAAGAAATCAACAAAAATCAAAAGGTGATGACCTAAAATGGATACACAACATTCAATGACCTCTAATAGGACCTAAGGGACTCACATTTGTGACCTCAAGTGAATGGCATAAATGCCTTACCAAATTAGAACAAGAAGTGAGAAAAAGGACCAAAATATGACTTATAACACAAGATACTTGGAAAAATTTCAAACAACATTGTAAAATTATGAAAATGGACATTCAAATAAAAAATCCAGAAGGTGACCTACCTCTAAAAGATCTCACAAATATTCCTATTCTAACTCATTGAAATGGAAACAACAAAGTGATTTAGGGTTTTACATGGTTATGTCAAAAGGAAAGGCTCAAAATGGTACAAACAATGACCTAAAAATTATAAAATATGTTTTTGGGATCCTTGATGTGTCCTTTGGATAAGGCAAAAAGATTGGCATCAAAACTATTTTTGGTGGAAGAGAAATAAAATGAACAAAGTAATTGGTCCAAAATGAAGAAAAATAAGAGGAAATTAATTAGGAAATTAATCCTAACTCAAAAATAAAGGAAAAATGGAATTAAAAAAATATGGAATAGAGCTAATCCCCTTTTCTTGAAATAGAGCTCTCTTTCCTGAAAGTCCTGCTGCTTAAGCCTGACCATTTCTTCAGCTTTGTGAGCCCTTTCTTCCAATTTCTGGTTTTGAATCTTCAACTTCTGGCATGAGTTATTGGCCTCTTGATTCTCCAACCCGATTTGCTTAATCAATGCCTCCAATTTCTGATACTCATGAAGAGGAACTGAAGCTATGGGTGCTACCTCCTTAGGGTAGAGAGGTGGTTCCTTAGAGAATGAGAGCAATAAAGTCTCTACACGATCTTCCAACCAGGTGGCAAAAGGATCATAAGTCTTAGGATCTACTCTCGCAAAGTCTTTCTTTCCCTTCATCACTCTAACCTCCCAAGCTTGGGATGCTAGTATGCTCATCTTCAATTTGCCTTCTATTGGAAAGTATAGTGACTCACTCATCTCCTCAATCAATGGTACAACCCTCAAAGGATAACCAAATTGTTTCCTGGACAAGATAGGATTGTAGCTGATTCCACCTTTCCTTCCTATCAAGAGTACATTTGGGAAATTACCATAAATGACTAAGATTTATTTGCCTACAAGATCCCTGTCGCATCCCTAAGCAATGTCATCTGAGGTTAAGCCCATCAATCTTTTGGACCACTTCCAGGATTGTTTCAAATCTTGGAAAGGTCATGATTTAGGGAGTTGCCTTACAAACCAGTCAGCAAATAAGGGAGCGCAACAGTTTACATGTCCCTTCCTCTTTTCATTCATGTGGTGAACCCCATAGTAAAAGTCACCCAACAAGGTAGGCACTGGGTTCCTTCTGATAAAGATGGTGATAGCCTCCATACTGATTAATCCTTTCTCACCTAGAAACAAAATAATCCCATACACTATCAAAGCAAGCAAGGTACTGAACTTGGCCCATTTGTTTTCAGAAGCTAGATCCTGAGCTTCCTTGACAAGAAAATCCAAGAGAAGTCCTTTACCTTTGCTGGCATCCAGCCCTCTACTAACCTTGGACAAATCCAAATGAAAAGAGTCAGCTATGTCTTTGCATGAAGGCATATTCTCTAAGCCATAGTAAGGAGCACCATTTTTTATGGGAATCCTAAGGATGTTGGAAATCTCTTCTAATGTGGGAGCCAAGATATAATCAGGGAAAACAAAGACCCTCAGCTGTGGATCATAGAATTGCAACAGGGAATGCAAGTTATCCCTCTGATCAATGGTTGGCTTATTCACATAATCCAAAATCTTTCCAAATTCCCCTCTGAAGTCATCAAGAACTTTATCACCCATCAAGCTAATCAACTTCTGAATACCCTCTGTCTCTAGTTGTGGGAAAGTATAGTGGACATTTCTCTTCCTTGGAATCTCCATCTTGAAGCAGCAATATGACCGGGAATAGGAAGTAATGAACCATGAGAATAAAAAGAACACAAATGATTAATGATGTTATAATGTTTATGCAAGGCAAGGAATATGATAAGTGATGTGTCTGTGTAGTGTTAATCATGTAATCAAGTGTTTGTGCAGGGTCACAACATCATCACAAGTATTTTTCTGATCAAAGGTTTAGATCTCAGAATCCAGGTGTAACAGAACAGATCATAATGCTGAAACATGCTGGTACAGTGGGTATGTTGACGTTTAGGGTTCCTGCAAACCTGTAAACCCCTCCCAATCTCACGGGTGTGCTACTCGGGTCAACATCACGGACTATCAAAGCCGAATAGAAATAATACGTTCATCATCTCCGAGAAATGGCTCATGACCAAATCAGGGAACCGGTTTGGCATTATGTACTACTCAGGGAGGTCTCAGCTGAGTCCAAGGAAACAAGCATCCCTCATAAGTCCCCAGCTTCAAGCACTGAATCGAGAAACAATAGTACATTCCTCCTGAAGGGTATAATACTACCATCATACGAACAGTTCGCTTTAACTGTATTCCTATGAGAGAACCAGGCCATCCTATGCGAGTTCCTAGTGGGCCCTCAGATGCGAGTGAGTTTGCCAACAAATGTGGTCTGCCACTGTCATCACTGGAGAGGGGTGTTTCCACTAAGGTCCTCAATGATCAAGTTAGTGTATTGCCCCAGAAAGATTCTGACATCAATACATTTCTGAGAAGGTCACAAGTCAAGGCGTGGAACTCACTAATACCAACATAGAAAAATGCCATGGAGTCAAAGTGGAACCACTCTAAATCCTAGGTGCACTCAAGCCGGGTATTTGGCTTATCTCACATTAACAAAGCCCATCCCACAGAAAAATTGAAACCAACACAGTCCAACATATGATCCATGTGAAAATAAATACTGTAAGCAGTAAATAAAGCTGTAAAATAAATTGTAAACAAAAACAGTAAATAAGCACAACATCACACACATGTAAACACCCAAAGAAACAAAAACAATTAGGCGCTAGGATTGACTCTACAAGGGAAACCATAGATTCTGGGTTCGATCCCCAGCAGAGTCGCCAACTGTCGCTCCCGGGATTTTCATCCTAGTACAAACGCGAAAGTCGCGCGGAAAAGGAAGAGCCGCCAGCTAGGCATTTTAATCCCGAAAGAATGGGAAAGGTAATGTTGCACAAACCCGAGGAAGAAGGAAATGACAAGGTCCTGCGAACCAAAGATCTGGGTTCGGGAGTCGGTTACGACCTGGGAAGTTATTAGCACCCCAGACCGTCTTCCGTACCCAACGAGATCCACGCTTGCTTGTTCGTTTCAAAGGGTGTAAGAAAGGATGCTGCTGAACAAAAGAACTGCTACTGGAATTGGAACTGAAAGAAAGGGAATTGGAAAAGAGAATGGAAATAAAGAGGGTAATGTAGGGAAAATAAAGAATGTGCTCGAACGGGCCCTACCCCGCTACCTACGTACCTCATCGGGATAATGAGGATCAGAGTCGACGTAGTTCGCCTAACTAAGGCGGGAACTATTTGTTTGTGTTTTTTATGGATGGAATTGCGTATATCTATGCTCAGGTGTTGCAGACTCGTCTGGAACGAGTGCATTTACCGTCTTGCATGTGAGACAATTCGTCGCAAGTTCGCGTTCAGAATGAATGAGGTGAGAAAAGAAGTTCCCGCAGGAAAGTCGCTTATTGTTTGTTATTTTCTTTTTAAGAGTTTTTATGAATTTGGCACAAGGAAGTGAATTCAAACTCTTTTCCATGGAATGTGTACTTGCTACTACATTCCAAGATGGAATAATAGAACAAGCACACCAAGCAAGGAGAATTTATTCAAGACTTGTTTCCAAGGATTAGGGTCTAAGTTCACTAGCTTGTTGAACTTTATTACATGTTTTGGTAGCATATGAAGAAGTATATTTTAGATATTTCTTTGTGAAATAACCTCTTGATAAGACTTTTACATCATGCTAGACAAGCCTACACTATTCCAAGGTGGAATGAATGTAAGTGCCCCATGGAATAAGGCTATACACAAGAGATTCTTTCATGCATTTATTAAGTGTTTTTGATTTTGTTTGAAGATGAGAAAAGAAGACTCAAGAGGAAAAGGTCAAAGCTAATAGGGGACTAAGACACAACCCTAATTTATCTTATTATGTATAAAAGGTGATCCTATGGTTAATGAGGTATTCTAACCTAAGGAAGAAAAGCAAGTTAGAATTCAACTTACTTCCTAAGGAAGTTAAATTGAATCTAAAGAACAAAAGGGAACCTATGAACAAAGCACAAAGTGCTAAGACAAGAGCAATATGATGCATAAAATATAAGGAATGAAGTTATTACCTCATCTTCCCCCCTACAAAACAAATGTTAGCATGATGAAGAAGTATGAACAATTATGACATGACAAGTTTCACAAACAACTCACATTAGCTAAGGAAAGATGTTAGTGAACCTCTAAGGTTAATACTTAAGCCTAAAGCATCCTATAAGATATAAAACTTACAAAGTCAGTAGCTAAATCAATTCAAAAGTAACTAAATAGATTAATGGAATTAAAATCAAACTATGCCCTAAAGTATTACTAAACCCTAAGGATGAAGTTAAAAAGATAACCTAAGTGTTTACTATTGCTAAAATCTCTTAGACTCAAAGGTAAATGAAAAATCCAGAACTTAGAACTATAAGGAAGTGAAGGAAATGCATAGACCAAAGTGGAAAAAAGAGATTCAAGTTAAAGGTATGCAAATGTGGAATTTAATGGTGAAAGAATGCATATAGAAGCATGGTTCTAAAGATGGACAAAATGATTTAGGAAAAATTCAAGAAAAGACCAAAGAGACTTGACCTCCCCATACAAAAACCAGGGGCTTGTTAACAAAATAAAATGGAAATTAGATTTGGAAAATGTTCACAAATGGAGGGTTAAGAAGCTTCCTAAGGCTAGGTGTTCACATTAGGGTTTCAAGGTCTTTTAGAAGGCAAATGGAATTCAAAAAGAAACAAAATGGTTCTAAAATGATATAAACAAGTATGGATGATCACAAAACCTTTATAAGACTCACAACAAAGACAAAATGAATTTAAATCATGTTCAAGAGGATTTTGAAGTGCTTAAGATGGAAGGAGGAGGGAGATTAGGTTAAAAGGAGGCATGTATGACTTAGGACTCAAGGCAAGCCTAAAAACTAAAGGTGAGGACCCAATGATTGTACTAAACACTTATAAACATACTAAATGACCTAAGAGACCCAAGTTTAAGACCTCAAAGCAATGGCATAAATTTTTTACACTAATGGAATCAAAGGGAAGGAATGGAAGGACCAAAAACATGACTTATGACTCAAGTAACTTGAAATAATACCAAAGGGTCATGAAAAATTATGAAAATTTACACTTGAATATAAAATCCAGAGAGTGAATTGTATACAAAAAAACTTCTAAAAATTCTCATTTTTGAGGGCTCAAATGGTGTAGGGAAGTAGATTAGGGTTTATGGACATGTATATGAAAGCAAGGGCTCAAAACATGACTTAAATGGACCTAAAAATTAAAAAAAATATATGGTGAAGAACCTTGATGAGTCTATTGGTCAATTAAAAAAGAATGGGTCATTTATGTTTTATGGTTTGAGAGAAAGAAAATGTACAAGATGAGTGGTCAAAAAATGAGAAAAAGGGAATTAATTCATTTGAGAAATTAATTCTGGCTAAAATAAAAATGAAAAATATGAACAAAAATAATGGAAAATTATATAAACATTCAAGGATCTCTCATGAATTAATTGGGAATTTTTTATGAGGCTTTTCTATTTTTAATAAACCAAAACGAAAATGAATTAAAATGAAAAAAGAAATAAAAAAGAATTGATGGACTGAGTTATACATTGGGCCAGGGAGGTGCATTTAGTAACAAAAACCACTGCATTGGGCCTAGGACGCACGTAAGGGAGGTGTGGAAAACACTCTGAGTATTTTGTTCACAAAGTTCAACACGTGCTAGGCACGTTTTTATTAATATGCTGGAAACACTAGGAGTGTAGGATCAAGACCATCCAATGGCTGGGACATGTTCTATCATTTAAATCTAGGGCACTGTTCAGGTGACTGGAAGTGACCTCCGGTCACCCCTGACATAGGGCTTTCTAAAACTACCATGAACAGACCATCTAAGACCATAGCTAGACTCACCTCCTCTCACTGATCAACAATCTGGTCTTAATTCTAGCTTATGGTTCTTGTGCTATGCAAATCGAAGCAAACAAATTCATGCTTGAAAACTGAAACTAAGCACCTAGGGTGCATATCAACTAGCCAAATGATCCATGCTTCTAATAAGCTTCCAATCAACATGAAACAGGCATAAAATTAACATAATCGTGCAATGAAAATTTGATGTAAAACCTGAAAATGCAGTGTATTCAATGTTGAAGAAGGCCGAAGAGGAGAATCCAATAGCTTCTTGTTATTGCTCTTGATCCTCAGAGAATGAAATAAACACTCTGAATGTGGATTCTTGAGAAGAACTGAGTTGGAGCAGAGAATTTGCAGAGCTGTATTCTTGAAGCTTCAAGCTGTGAGATCCATGGAAATTGTGCAACACTTGATGATAAAGATGATTGGATGAACCTCAATCCTGAATTGATGATATTGATGATGATTTGATCCAAAATGCAGTGCAACACAAGAAGGTGCAATGGCTGATCCTTGGAGAATCAGGTTATGGAATCCATGGATCTTAATCTGAATGCCATGAAGGTGATGAACTGAGGAAGAATGAGGAAGATTGATGGTTGTTGGAGCTTCCTCGAGGCAAAATGCAGAAGGAGATGCAAGGTGAAATTTCAGAGCAAAATGATGAAGTTTGTGCAAACGAAAGTGGTGTTTGATCCAGCTGTGGTCAATCCTATATATAGCCTTGGTTGCACTCTTAACCAACTCAGTTAACAGTTGGAAGTGCAATTAACCTAGTCAAGTTGGTTAGAGGGTTTGTTAAGGTGAGTGGAAGTTGGTTATGCTCGAGTTGAAGTGAGTTATGAAGCTGATGGAGCTTGATTGTATGCAGTGATGTTCATGTTTGTTAAGATGAGGCTTAATGAAGTGCAGTAGAACTTAATTGATCCAATGCAGTTTGAAATGCAATTCCATCTCCTTGCTTGATCCCTATGATAATTGATATGGGGATTCCAGTACTTGATTGTAACTAGCCTGTACAATGCTTAGGATCCAATGTATTGAAACTAGTGAACTTAAATCCACCAAGTCCATGAGTTTTATGGTGGAATTCATCATGATGCAGGTTGTCATGCTTGATCTTGTTCAATTAGCTTTAATTGGGATGGTGATGCATGGCAAGTGGGGTAAACCAGCAACCATGAGATCACATCTCCTCCAAGATAATGCTTTATGGCCATGATTTGTTGAATGGTGTAAATGAGAAGAAGTGACTTCAAACTTGTTGTATAATAGAGTACCTTATCACACAAGCAAACAGTTTGAAGTCATGCTTTTCCATGGAAGCTTTCTTCATGACCAAGGCATCAAAACATGTCATCCTTGGACTCAAATTGGAGGAAATGTTCCTTATAGCAAGTTTGTAGTTCAAGCCATCATGGAATAGGGACTCTAGATACCTCAAGTATCATCTTGAACATCACAACTCAAGACTGCATTATGGGCCTGCATGGCCTGCCCTAGGCTTGGCAAGATGCCCTGCAAGCTTTTAGTTTGAATACCCTCTCTTTGCCTTGCCATAGCTCTCAATCCTTTGATCAGATGAAAAATATTTGAACATCAAAGTTGTTAGAAACATGGCAACGAACCACTTTGTAGTTCAAAGAAAATTAATTTGAGGCCTATAACATGGAGAAAAGGGACTTGCATTGTGATACACCACCTTCTTGATGAAATGCCTTGCCTGGCGCGCGCAGGAGGCAAGGCTTGCCTTGGTTTTTTGCCCTAGCTTGCCTTGAATTGCACCAATTTTGAATGATTATATCTCACTCAATTTTGATGCTATGAATGAGTTCCACCTATGGATTTGAAGCTTAATATGCCCTCTTTAATTGGCTTAAGGTATAATTTTGATAGCCCTCATATTTTGGGAGAAAGCCTCTCTTGAAGTTGCTGCAAAAATGGTCAAAACTTGCCATTTTTGGAAACCCTAATTTTCCAAAAATGGTAAGTTTTGGTTTTCTTGATTTCTCTTGATTCCTCCATCATTTCTTGATCAAATTTGAACCATTGGATCCTTGTAACCTTAATTTCATGATTTTGATCTCAAAAAGTCAGAAGTTGACTTTTTCTTCAGCATGGTTGACTTTTCCCCAAATCCATGATTTTCAGTCATCTGGCCAATTGAACATCTTCCAAAATGTTTCTATGGATGAAATTTGAACCCTAGGCACTTGATATCATATATAAGACAATGAAATCCACTTTGAATCAAAATTTCATTGAGAAGCCTAGTAGAAGTGAAACCCTAATTTGGCCCCTTTCATCAGGAGATGTTGCACTGCTTGCCTCCTTTGATCATTTCAAATCTTTCCATGGCTTGTGGCTTTAAGTGAGGGCTTGTGGGATTTTGTGAACCCTTTGCACAAGGTTGAGAAGATTTGTGGCCCTTTGGTTGCCTTTTCATAGCCTTCAATTGCTCCAATCAATGATCACATGCATATTCCTTAGCTATGATGCACATGATGCAATGTTTTTGGTTATTTTATGAATTTATTTATGCTAAATGCTATGTGTCGCTCCCCGGATTTTTGTCCTGGTGCAAACGTGAAGCGTCTGCAAAGAGAAGAAGGTTGAGGTTGAATAGAGTCGCCAGCTAGGCATTTTTATCCCGAAGGAAAGGTAATGCTGCATAAACCTAAAAAAAAAAGTGGATAAGATGGTTGCGAACCAGAGAAACTGAGAAAGGGGGTTGGTTACGACATGGGAAGGTATTAGCACCCAGATCGTCCACCATACTCGACGGGATCCACGCTTACAAGATTGTGTTTAAAATGGGTAAGTGTATGTGCTATTTGTGTGCAAAAGCTAAGGAAAGAAAGTACAGGTGTCAGTGTAAAAAGTGTGAATTGCTCAGGAACTAAGGCTTAGAAAAGAATGCTGAAAGAGGGGGAAGACACAGTGACTTTTGTTCGATAACTGTTTAGTTATGCCTACGTATCCTCTCGTGCAATGAGGAAGTCAGAACACCGTAGTTCGACTCAAAGAGACTGAAAAATAAATTGACTGTGAACTGCTTGCTAGTCTATGCTCAAGTGTATGACTCGTCTGGCTCGAGTGCTAACTGTCTTGTATTAAACAGAAGAATCAAGTTCTCGTTTCTGAATGAGTGTGATGAGAAAAGAATCCCGAAGGAGATGATTATTGTTTGTTTTTGATGTTTTTCAGTTTTTTTATTGTTTTTGGTGTTTTGCATAGGATTATGAGCTTAAGCCTAAATCAAGGGCTTGTAAACTCATCATCTCCTCCCTGATTAGGGATAAAGAGCCTACTTAAGTATGAGATAAGCATCTCAACTTAATTACCAAGGTGATGCAGGATTACGATCATTAACCAACTTGTGATTATTTAGATGTTTTTGGATTTTTTTGTTTAGTGTTAAGTAATGAGTTTAATCTCTAATCACAGATTAGTGAACTCATTACACCATCCTAATAGAAGGATGATATATGAGAACACTTAAGTTGAGGAAGATACCTCAACTTAATCCATGGTTAGGGATTAAATTCATTATATAACAAGCCTTTATTAAATGGATTTTAATTAAAGGGTAGGATTAAGAAGTGGATTTTATGGTTTGTAAGACAACTTGAGGGGGACTTGTCCATTAAACACTAGGGTTAGTCCCTCTTAACCATAAGGAAGAGATAGAACCCTAATGTAAGGCCCAAGTTACAAGATAAAGTCTTAGTGATTATTAATGTGTTTTGATTAATATGTGTAAACAAATTAAAGGTTTAACACTAAGGATTAAAGTTATACACTCCATCCTAAGATAAGGATGCATGCATAACCCTATTTCCAAAGTCCTAAAGCTTTAAGAGTTTAGTCTCTGATTAAGAGATGAGAAGAGAGACTCAAGGAGACTCAAAGGTAAAAAAATCTAGGGGGACTATACAACCCTAAAAGTTATCATGCTTGGATATCCTATGGTTTATAAGGCTTAAGAAAAAAGATCTTCAAGGCCACAAAGGAAGAAGCAGATGAAAAGAGAAGGAGAGAAGAATAAGTTACTTACTTCCTGAAGAAGATAAGTAACTTAGGAGAAAATAAAGGAGCAAGATACGTAAGTGAAGCAAGTTCACTTCAAGAACAAATAAGAATGCATATGAAGAAATGAGGAGAGGTGGGAGGTGAAGGCAAATCCACCTCCCAGATAACTTACCACAAGCTCCTGAAATGTTAGTATGAATGCATAAGACATGAAATGAAAAGAAATAAGATGAATAAGGATGCAAATACCAAAGTCAGAAGTGAATATGCAATTTAAATGTGTTATGAGATGATGCAAAGTGATACAAGATGCATATGAATAATCATACAAGGATGAGATGCAATGGAAGCATGTTTAGAAGCATGAAAACACATGGATGTTAATGAAATGTAATGAATGCAAAACATGGAAAATGAATGAAGAAATGATCAAGCAATGTTTCAAACATGTCCTAAGATGTCTAAGATGACATACAAGAGAATGCAATGGCATGTCAAGTTCATAAGTTCATGATATGCAAAGGAGAATGCAAATGAAGATGCAAAATTAGGGTTTTAAGGCAACATGAGATGCATATGAGCAAAACAGAAGCAAACACCATGATAAAAAATTGAAATTGAGCTCAAACAAACCCTAATTCAAAGAAAATTGTGAAAATGTAATCAAACCTAAAAATAAATTTGTATGGTGAGTTTGAAAATGTTTCTAAATGTTTAAGGATGCTTCATGATTTTTTTGGTGATTTTTAGAAACATAAATGCATATTTAATTAATTAAAATCAATTAATTAATTAAATAAAACATTTAAATATTTTAAAAATACTTTTTTAATGCAAAAAATAAAAATAAAAATGTTTTTAGGTTAAGAAAAATATTTAAAACAGAAATGCAAAGTTTGAGATTTTTTTTGATGATTTTTGCTATTTTAAATAAAATGAACAAAAGAAATGAAAAGAAAATGAAATAAAAACAAATAAAATGGAAAGTCAAAGGATCCAGTGGCTGAGATTTGAACTGAGAAAGGGAGGGTTGACTGCGCGCGTGATCTAAGGGTCTAGTTCAAATCTGGCTAATTGATTTTAATTAAATTAATTAATTATGGATTAACATTAATGAACTAATATGGTCCATCCAAAAGCGCGCTAACCCTAAGATCTAATAGCCTACATTTAAACTGACTAATTAAACCCTAATTAAGCCCTAAACACTTTTAGGTGACCGGAGCAAGCTCTGGTCATCTTCTCCGGCGAGCACCTCACCCCAACTTCTTCCCTAGGCTACCCAGACCCCCAAATTCTCCAGAAACAATCCCCAAACCATTCTAAACAAGAATCAGGCCATGAAAATCATTTATCATGCATCAAAGTGGTGAATCGAAGAAAAACATTTTTAGGTCAAAAGTTTCAGAGCAAGCATACATCATGGTTTCTCAACCATTTTAAAAAATAATCACATCCCCATAATCAGGGGAGCACATAGAATCATTTAAGAACTTAAAATGGAGTTTCTGGAAAAATTGTTCTTGATGGTTACCTGAGATGGAGCTTTCTGATTCTGAGCTTTCTGGACCTCTCCTTGGTGCAAATCAACTCCAATGGACCCCCTGAGGATGTTGTGATGCTTAGAACAAGTTTATGGTGGCTGGTTTGTGTGTTTCAGTTTTGAATATGCAGAAATCGTGTTTGTGTCTGGGCTTGTTTCAGGCCATGGTGATGGGTGGGATTTGATCCTTAGGTTATGTGGAGTTGAATGGTGAAAGAAATTTTGAGTTTGAGTGGCTGAGGAGTGAGTTTCGAAAGCTTGAAGGTTTTGGGGATTTTTGAGCAATCTGACTTGTGGGATGATTCAGGCTTGTGTGTTGTATGAAATGAGGTCCATAAGGTTAGTATAGGTCAATGAGAGTGATCAGAAAGTGGGTGGTGGCATAGTGTGATTGGTATGGGCCAAGTTGCAAAAATGTCAACATTGTGTACTTGAGGTATGGGCATGGTTCAGAGCTGGCTTGAAGGGGTGTCTGGCCTCAGCTGAGTTCATGGATGGCCCTTGGATCATTTTTATGCAGCTGGATCACTTGGATGAAGAGATACCATAGGCTTTGCAAATTTCCAACTTTGAAGATTTTGTGAAAATGGCTTAATGAAACTTGTGATACAAGGCACAATTCTTGTCCAAATGCATTGCACTATGTTTGTATGATGTTTAGAAGTCAATTAGAGGTCATGAAATGGCTTAGAACTTGAATTTGCAAAATTCCCTCTTTGGTGCACACTTGAAAATTATAGGATTTTTTCCAACTTTGAAAGGCCATATCTTGAGTTCTAGGATGAATCAAGACATGTTCTTGTACTTTTTGAAAATGGGAAGAAATAATCTACAACTTTTATGTCCAAGAATTTTTTATTTGAAGCATTTTTGGTCATGAAAGAATATGTTGAATATCTTTCCCAAAAATAGCAAGTTTGCATTTGGCTCAAAATTCTTCAACTTTGTGAACTCCCAACCACTTATAAGATCAAATAAAGATCATAGAGACTCAAAATGATGATGATGACCCTTTGGTACCCTTGATGGAGGCCTCAGATGCCCTAATTTTGACTTTACTTGCTCAAGAAGTTACCCAATGATCTGATGACTTACACGGTGAATTTATTCATCAAACTTGGTACACATGATCCTTATAACATATTAAGACCATTAGATACAAGAATGACCAAAATTTTTGGGATTAAGGCCTCTGAAACCAAAACCCTAATTTTAGGTATCTGTCTAGGAAATCTTCAGTCTGCCTTTATGCCTTTGCCATGCCTTGTGATCCCTTGACTTTTATGAACTTTGGGGAGCATATTATGATCATGGAACACACATGGACCCTCTTGGTAAGCTTCAAGACCTTTCGGATAGCTCAAATCACTTCTTGGATTGCTCAGATCACAAACCCTAGATGCAGATGAAATGAATTATGCAGTGAGATGACATGCTTATGCAATGCTATATGAAAAGATCACAAGTCACGGTGTGAAAAAGTGAGGGCAAATTTGGGGTGTTTACAGCTGCCCCTATTCAAGCATGAGTTAGCTGTGCACGATGTAAGCGTCTGGATTAACAGACAAACAAAATAACTTGTGGTTGAATACCAAAGACAGTCCGAAATTTGCACTCGCTAGGGAGAAGAAAAAAAGGGATATAAATTGTAAAAGATAGTATAATATGTGTATCAAATGAAAGCGATGGAGGACTGTCTCTCCCACCAAATGACACCCGGTCAGAAGGGGTACAGACGCGAACGGTCGGAGAAAGGAGAAGAACACACAGGGGTGAACTGAAAAGAAAAGAGTCGCCAGCTAGGCATTTTTATCCCGAAGGAAAGGTAATGCTGCATAAACCTAGAAAAGAATGGATAAGACGGTCGCGAACCAGAGAAACTGAGAAAGGGGGTTGGTTACAACTTGGGAAGGTATTAGCACCCAGATTGTCCGTCGTACTCGACGGGATCCACGCTTGAAAGTTTGTGTTTAAAGGGGTAGTGTCAGTGCTATTTTGTGTGCAAAAGCTGGAAAAGAATGCAAGTGTCAGTGCAGAAGAAATGTGAAGTGAAAAGAAGTGTTAGTGTAAAGAAGGAGTGCAAAGCTCAAGACTATGAGGCTTAAAGAATAATGCTGGAAGAGGGGGAATGTACAGAGACTTTTGTTCGATAACAGTTAAGTTATGCCTACGTATCCTCTCATGCAATGAGGAAGTCAGAACACCGTAGTTCGACTCAAAGAGACTGAAAGATGAATTAAACTGTGAACTGCTTACTTGTCTATGCTCAAGTGTATGACCTGTCTGGCTCAGGTGCAAACTGTCTTGCATTAGACGGAAGAAGCAAGTTCTTGTTTGTGAGTGAAGATGATGAGAAAAGAATTCCTAAGGAGACGATTATTATTTGTTTTTGGGTTTTCAATCTTTTATTGCTTTTTGTGTTTGTCATAAGAAAATGAGCCTAAGCCTAAACCAAGGGTTAGTAAGCTCATCACATCTTCCCTCTGATTAGGGGTAATGAGAAAACCTTAAGTATGAAGTAAACACCTCACACTTAATCACCATGATGTAGAATTAAGATCATTAACCTACTTGCAATTATTTAGATGTTTTTGGTATTTTTGTTTAGTGTTAAGTAATGAGTTTAAGCCATAATCAAGGATTTAATGGACCCATTACACCATCCTAATAGAAGGATAATAGATGAGAACATTTAAGCTGAGGAAGGCTCCTCAACTTAATCCATGATTAGGGATTAACCTCATGACAAAACAAGCCTTTATTAAAGTGGATTTTAGTTAATGGTATGATTAAAAAGTGAATTTTATGGTTTGTAAGACAGCTTGAAGGGGACTTGTCCATTAACACTAGTGTTAGTCCTTCTTAACCAATTAAGGAAGAATTAGAACCCTAATGCAAGGCCCAAGTTACAAGCTTGATGTCTTGATGATTATTAGGTGAATTGATTAAAGGATTTAAACACATTAAGGGTTTAACACTTAGGATTAAAGTTATACACTCCATCCTAATAGAAGGATACAGGTATAACCCTAATCACAAAGTCTTAAAACCTTTAAGGTTTAGTCCTTGATTAAGAGATGAGGAGAGAAGACACAAAGATAACACAAAGGTAAAACTAATGGGGGGGACTAATCAAACCCTAATTGTGATCATGCTTGGATGTTCCTAGGGTTTATGAAGCTTGCAAGAAGATCTTCAAGAGAAAAGCCACCAAGGAAGAAGCAAGATAAAGGAAGAGAAGCAAGAAGAAGCAAGACAACTTGCTTCACTTAAGAAGACAAGTTGCTTGAAGAAAGAAAGTAAGGAGGGAACATGAGTGAGCAAGCTCACTCTAATCCACAAATAAAATGCAGCAATGATGCATAAAAGAGGTGAGAAGAGGTTATGAGAAGTGGAGGCAAATTCACTTCTCAATGACTTACCACCTGAAAAGTTAGTAACAAGAAATGAAATGACATGAAAATGAGATGAAATGCAATGATGCAAACCAAAGTCAGAAGCATAAACATGATGTTAATGATGCTAAGAGATAAAGCAAACACAAGTCAAGAGTTGTGGATGATCATACAAGGATAAGGATGCAAATGGAGCATGCTTTGAACCATGAAAGTTCATGAAAGTTTATGAAATGCAATGGAGGTATAACATGGCAAATGGGTGAAGAAATGCCTTATCATGATTCTAATGTGTCCTAATATGTCTTAGGATTCATGTGAATGTACAAAATGTCATGGCAAGTTCATGTATGAAAGCAAATGAGAGATGAGTGCAAATGAAGGCAAAAATTAGGGTTTATGCACAAGACACAAAGCAAAATCCAAAATCAGAAGCAAATGACAAGATTAAAAAAATGAAAATGGGATCAAAGGAACCCTAACCCTACATAATTTCACTGCCCAAAGGAGGGGACCTAACTCTTAACCTAATGGGGGTTATGATTTTCTCAAGTTGGCTAGGGTTTTAGGGCACTTCAAAAGGAAAAATGCACATCAAATTGAAAATGAAAGATAAATTCAAACCAATTTTACCCTAGAAACTACATGATATGAAGAATGCAATGCAAAAAGAACCAACATCAAACTCTTCAAGGTTAGGCAAAATGAATTTTTCTAAGTTAAGACCAAAATATTGACTTTTAAGAACTTTAATTCCAAAGAAAAATGTCAAAATATGTCAAGAACCAAAAAGAAATTTGTTTGGAGAGTTTGATAATGTTTCTAAATGTATCAAAATACAATGTGAATTTTTTGGTGATTTTTAGAAACTTAAATGCTATTTTAATTAATTAATTCTCATTAACTAATTAAAATAAACATTTAAATATTTTTAAAATACGAGAATTATGCAAAAAATAAAATAAAAATTATTTTCAGGAAGAGAAAAATATTTTAAGGTATGATGCAAAAAATGAGATTTTTTAGAAATGATTTGCTATTTTAAATAAATTGGGCAAGAAAAATGAATAAAATTGAAAATAAAATTGAATTAAAGGAGAAGTAATCAGATCCAAAGGCTGTAGTTCAAACCAGGGAGACGGGAGTTGACTTGGAGTGGGTTTGGAAGGCTAGGATTGGTTCTGATTAAATTCAAACTAATCCTAATTAATTAAACTAATTAATTGAGATTAAAGTTAAATGACAGATCCTTGCCATTGAGGATGCGCGCGAAAGACAAATCCAACGCACCAAATTCAAACTGAGCTAAACACGTGATTAAGCCCTAATTGTGCCCTAAACATTTTCAGGTGACCCGAACAGTGTTCCGGTCATCTTCTCCGGTGAACCCAAACCCTAGATTCTTCCCTAAGCTTCTATTCTTCAAATTTCTTGCTCAGAAATGATCCCCCAATCATCCTAAACCTAAATCCCCAACCAAAACTCATTTATTTTGCATCATGAACACGAATCGAACAAAAATGTAAAAACGGGCAAAAGTTTCAGAGCTCACATACATGGTGGTTTCTTAACCATTTTCAAAAATAATCATATCCCCATGATCAGTGGAGCATATAGAACCATAAAATAACTTAAAAGTAAGCTTCTGGGAAAAAAGTTCATCATGTTACCTGAGATGGGATCTTCTGATTCTGAGCTTTCTGGGTCCTCCCTTGATGCAAGCCCACTCCTATGAACCTCCTGAAGATGATACGAAGCTTAGAAAACTTTGAGGATGACTGGTTTTGAAGTTCCAGTTCTGGTGTAGCAGGTTTTGGGGTTTTTGTATGTGATGTTTTTGGCTGTTTTGAGGGTTGATTCTTGTTCTATGGATGATATGTGACTTGTTGGTGAAGAAAAATTTGAGGTTTGATGGCTGTATCAAGAGTTTCGAAGAGATGAAAAAGAGGGCAGTTTTTGTGTATCCTGGCTTCTGGGAGGTTGCAGGCTTGTGTGTGTGTTTGTTTCAAGTCCTTGAGGTCCACATATGAAGTTCTGATTGGGCAGAGGGTTGGTAGTGGCACAGTTTGATTGGTATGGGCAAAATGCAAGAAAGTCATGACTTTGTGTACTTGAGGTATGGCTCGGGTCAGAGGGAGATTAGGGGCATGGCTGGGCTCAGCATGGATCAAGGAAGGCCCTTAGATTGCTTTTGTGCAGCTGTAATGGCTAGGGCAAGTGGTAGCATAGTTCTTGCAACTTTTCCCCCTTTGGAAGTCTTTGTGAATCAAGGCCAAGAAAACCCTAAACTCTTGGGAAAATTTCAGCCAAATGGGCCATATGGAGTTGTCATGATGTCTTGTGCTCACTTAGCAACTAATTCAAACATTAAAAGTCCCTTTTGCAAAAAATCCATTCTTGAAGATTCATAAAAAAATGCCTTATGTGACTTGTAATTCAAGGCATAGAAATGAGAAATCCTTTGGGCCATTCTGAATTATGGACCATGAATGATGTTTGTGTGATGATTAGAAGTTGATTTGAGGTCACATTTGGCTTTGGCAAGTGTTTTTGCAAGTTTCCTCTTTGGTACAAGAGTGAAAATTAAGTGATTTTTCCCAACTTTGCAAAGCCATAACTTTAGTTCTAGAATGAATTAGATCAAGTTTTTGTAATTTTTAAAATGGGAGGATCCAATCTACAACTTTCATGACCAAGAATTTTTCATTTGAAGCATTTTTGAATCAAAAAGAGGAGGTTGAAAAACTTTCCCAAAATGGCAAGTTTACATTACAAGTCACTTTCCCAAAATGGCAACTTTGCAAATGGCTTGGAATTCTTCAATTTTGTGAACTTCTAACATCTTCTAATATCAAATAAAGATCATACACATCCAAAATGATGAAGAAAACCCTTTGGTTGGATGATTGGGGGCCTCAGATGCCCTGATTTTGCACTGACTTGCTCAAGAAGTCATCTTTTGATCAGATGCCTTCCCCATTGAATTTCTTCATGAAAATTGGCATGCATGCTCCTTATATCATATAGAGACCAATAGAAACAAGAATGACCAAAAAATTTGGAGTTATGGCCTCTGAAACCAAAACCCTAATTTTTAGGTCATCTGTGTAGTTAAACCTGGCTCTGCTTCCATGCCTTTCCCAGTTCTTGTGATTTTTTGACTTCCTTGATCTTGGGAGGATATAATATGGTGCTTGGACATACATGGACCCTCTTGAAATGATTGGAGACCTTTGGGGGTGGCTCAGATAGCTCAGGGATTACTCAGATCACAAACCCTAGATGCAGATGATTTTGAACCAATGCAGTGAAGCAAAAATGCAATATGAGATGATATGATTGAACTTATGCAAATGAAAAGAATCACAAGCTATGGTGAAAAGAGTGAGGGCAAATTTGGGGTGTTTACAAGGACGACCATCGAGCAGAGGACGTCTGCTAGGGATGAAACGGTAAGCAAATCAATGACGGGGACGACCATCATTCTGGGAAATAAAGAAACCGCGACGGGGACGAACATCGGGTAGGGAAAATAAAATTCTCTGGGGATTGAGGAAAGCATTGATGGGGAAGGACATTAGGCTGGAAAGTAAAGTAAACAACGATGGGGACGACCATCAGGCTAAATTGATGAAGGACAATCATCAGGAAAAGGAAAAGGGACCACGACGGGGACGGCCATCAGGTTAAAGAATAAATGAAATAATGATGAGGGACGGTCATCAAAGGTGAATGACGATCACCTAGCAGGGGACGGACTGCTCTTTATCATGACATAAGACGAATGTCGGATAGAAAAGGTCAACGATGGGGACAACCATCAGATAAGCATGATGAAGGACGATCACCTAACTGGGTACGGTTGCTCCTAGGGATTATTGCGACATAGGACGAATGTCGAATAACAAGATCGACAATGGGGACGGCCATCAGATAAATGATGAGGGACGATCATCATAAGGTGAAGGACGATCACCTAGCAGGGGACGACTTCTCTTTATCTCGACATAGGACGAATTCCGGATAGAAAGTTCCAACAATGGGGATTCCACTGGGGAAAGGATGATCACCTGGCAGGGGACGGCTGCCGAAAAGATATCACGACATAGGACGAATGTCGGATAGAGAAAGTTGTTTTGCCTTTGTGGTGGTGTAAACACGGACGAGTGCTTATGCTTTAAAATAGAAGGTATAAGTTCTTGACAGTGGGTATAGACTAAAGATGCAGACGAGTATTCTTAGGACCATGATACAGACGAGTATCGGTAGAAACAAACACTGACACTTGTTTAAGGATGATGATATGGACGAGTATCAATCGGTTGAGCAAAGAACACGGACGAGTGTTGAATCTGCTGAGGGGTGATATATACAAGATACAGACGAGTATCGAAGACTTATGTATAAGTATGTACAAGTATGATCTGCTGGTGAAGTATGTGCAAGACACGGATGAGTGTCGAAAGATTGGGAAAGGAACGCAGACGAGTATTTTACTTACTGGGGAAGTATGACACGGGCGAGTGTCAAAAAGGATATGTACAAGTATTTGTATTGAGAATGCAGAAGGTATTCTGACGACCTTACTGGGGAAAGATGACACAGACAAGTGCCGAAAAGAGCATGTATAAATATGAACATGCATCTGTATTGGAGAGTGCAAAGGGGATGCTTTGGCTTTTATCTGCAGGGGATATGAGTTTTGATATTTGCAGGTGACTGGCTCGAACCTGGCTCATGATCATGCAAATGTTTGATTTTTGCCGTAATGCTCCGTTTTAAACGGAATGCTACGCTTATTTTGGTGAATATGATGCGAATGCTATGGTTATGCAAATGAGAAAACCGATCCGAGATCCGGATCCTGCGAGGATAAATATCTCTTGATTATCTGTCCGGAGGGAGAACTCCGTTGGGGATGAGGGAGTTTCAGCAACTCCGCTGGGGAAGTATTTCAGGCATTGCTCTATTGGGGAGAGAATGGCAACTCTGAGAAATGGTCTGCCTTGAGTACTTGCAACCTGTTAAGACAGAGGAAACACACAAGTGTCCCGCGGTATCCTCAACCAGATTCTGTCATAGGAGTTAGACTTATCTGAGAGTAACATATTTCCTGCAAGCATTTATTACAATGGCTCATATGTTTTATGCAAGTGTTGTATCATGAACTCTGGACATTTTGCAAACGAAACAAAAAAGTACAAAACAAAGTGTGACTGAAAATTCTGATTTTATTGATTTGTGTGCCCTGAATAGGCAGGTACAATCAAAGAAGCGAATCTCCTGAAAGGAGGAGATTGCTGTAAATTGAGAAAATAAAAGTGTTGGCAATGTTTGAAGTTGAGTCTTCAGTGAGCTTCCTTGCTATGACCCGTATGACCTTGACGTTCTTCTTATCTTGCTTTCTGAAGAAGGTTGATTCTGACCGATGCTTTGTCCTTTCAAAGCTTGCCATGTTATGAGTGATACAGACGAATTCAAAATGCAGTTGTTCACTTATTCCCTGATTTTACGTGTTCGCCCTTTCGGGTTTTCAATCCACCGGGATACCCATTTTTACCTGAGCTGCCCGATGTGGCTTTTCAACTCAGCGGGTGTACATTTTTCAATTTTCCCTTATTTTTGCTCGAGTCTTTTATTCTGTTTTTGACTCGCCGGGATGCCCTATTTTTTTCCTGGACTTACATTCTATTTTTATGTCCAGCGGGTCATTTATGCGAAGTATTTTTTTAACTGCATCTGAATTCACAGGAGACGGGAAGTCTTCACCATCCATAGTAGTGAGCATCAGTGCTCCACTAGAGAAAACTTTCTTTACTATGAATGGGCCTTCGTAGTTTGGCGTCCATTTGCCCCTGTGGTCTGTATAAGGAGGAAGAAGTCTTTTCAGCACAAGCTCTCCCACTTGGTATTCCCAAGGTCTAACTTTCTGATCGAAGGCTTTCTTCATTTGCTTTTGATATAACTACCCATGACAGATGGCTGCTAATCTCCTTTCTTCAATCAGATTCAGTTGATTATACCGGGACCGGACCCATTCTGCTTCATCTAGTTTCAAATCCATCATTACCCGTAAGGAGGGTAGTTCAACTTCAATAGGTAGGACAACTTCCATACCATACACAAGCTGATAAGGTGTTGCCCTGGTAGATGTTCTGATAGAGGTTCGGTACCCATGTAAGGAAAATGGTAGCATTTTGTGCCAGTCTTTGTAGGTGACTACCATTTTCTGCACAATCTTCTTGATATTCTTGTTAGCGGCCTCAACAGCGCCATTCATCTTTGGCCTGTAAGGAGAAGAGTTGTGATGTTGAATTTTGAAATCCCGACATAACTCATCCATTATCTTGTTGTTCGAATTGGAACCATTATCAGTAATAATCCACTCGGGAACTCCATACCGACAGATGATATCTCTTTTCAGAAATCTAGCTACCACTTGTCTGGTGACGTTTGCATACGAAACTTCTTCAACCCATTTGGTGAAGTAATCAATGGCTACCAGGATGAATCTGTGACCATTTGAAGTAGCCGGTTCAATCTTTCCAATCATATCAATGCCCCACATGGCAAAGGGCCAAGGTGAAGACATTACATTCAAAGGATTCAGAGGCACATGCACTTTATCTGCGTAAATCTGGCATTTGTGGCATTTTCTGGCATAAGCATAACAGTCTGCATCCATTGTGATCCAGTAGTAACCCGATCTTAATAATTTCTTTGCCATTGCATGCCCTCCGACATGGGTACCTGTCGCTCCCCGGATTTCCATCCTGGTACAAACGCGAAAGTGGCGCGGAAAGAGGTAGAGTCGCCAGCCATGCATTTTTATCCCTAAGGAACGGGAATGGTAATACTGCACAAACCAGAAGAAAAAAGAGGAAGGACACGGGTCCTGCGAACCAAAGAGACTGAGTTCGGGAGTCGGTTACGATCTGGGAAGGTATTAGCACCCAGATCGTCCGCCGTACCCGACGGGATCCACGCTTGCAAAGAAAACTATTTCAAAGGGTGAGGGTATGAAAGCTGCTGCAAAGAAAAGAAACTGGAATAGGAAATGAAAAGGAAAAAATGTAGGGAAAATAAAGATTGTGCTCGAACGGGCCCTACCCCGCTGCCTACGTACCTCATCAGGACAATGAGGATCAGAGACGCCGTAGTTCCCCTAACTAGGGGTAGAAAAGAAATTGCTTGTGAATTAAGGCTTGAACTGCCTATGCCAATGCTCAGGTGTTGCAGACTCGGACGACGAGTGCGTAACCGTCTTGCAAAGTGACAAGTAGGAGCAAGTTCGCGTACGGAGTGAAAGAGATGAGAAAAGAATTCCCGAAGGAAAGACGCTTATTGTTTGTTTGTGTTTTTTATGAAGCTTTTATGAGTGTGTCACAAGGAAGTGAACTCAAACTCTTTTCCATGGAACGTGCACTTGTCACTACATTCCAAGATGGAATAATAGAACAAGCACACTCAAGTAAGGAGAAGATCCCCAAAACTTGAATCCAGAGATTAGGGCATAAGCTCACTAACTCATTAACTAATTAAGTGTTTTTGGTATTTATAATGAAGAAGTGTTTTTTATGCTTTTATTTGTGAAGAAGATACCTTGATCAGGCTTGTGCATCACAAAGTAAACTTTTACTATCCCAAGATGGGAAGACTACAAGTACCTCATGGGATAAGGCTATTGCTCAAGGTATTACTTCAAACTTTATTAGGTGTTTTCTTTAAGATTATGAGATGAGAAGAGAAGAGAAACCAAAAGGATCTCAAAGGTAAAAGTCTAATGGGGGACTAGAGAATCCTAAGTGTTGTCATGCATGGGTATCCTAAGGTTAGTGTGGTTTTCTATCCTAAAAAAGAAAGAAAGAAGAAGAGAAGAAGAAGAAAGAAAGAAGAAGAGATGAGTAAGGCCTAAGCCCAACAAGCAAAGGTTAGCACAAGTAAGAATAAGAAAAGAAAAGATGAGATTTGGAGATGTGGGAATCACTTCCACACCTCTCACTTACCATAGCCCCTGAAAGGTTAGCAACATAGGCATACAAGTGAAATGAAGTGAACTTAATGACATTCAATCATCATACAAACAAAAGTGAAGTCATATACAAATGCTCAATGCAAATGCAAGCTACAAGAATGAGAGAAGAAGCATGCAAGTTAATTATGAAGCAACATGAAACACATGGCAAGACAAATGCAAACTTAATGAGATGCAGATCAAAAATGTACAAACATGAACTCAAAGCCCAAGACTAGAACCAAAACAAGTCAAAGAAGAGCTTAAGAAGCAAGAGAGATGAAGATGAGAGAAACATAAGACCAAACAATCACATTATGGAAGGAAAAAAATAAAGAGATGAGGTGAAAGCACGTAAGACAAAAACCCTAAGCTAAGATCAGAAAGGTGCCCATACCCCAAAGAGACCCCAAATGAGAAGAAGAAGTTGGCACAAGTGCCCTTCTAAGCTAATAGGAGACCTTATGATCAAAAGGAAACAAAATGGGACAAGTCATGAACCAAAATTCAAATCAAATCAATAATGCATCTAAAAATTCCACAACTTAGGACAAATGATCCTCAAACATGATATAACAATGAGCCAAAAGGGTTGGGAGAAATTCAGAAGCTAGATAGGTCAAATGAGGACAAGAATATGAATTAGGGTTAAGAAACTTCACTTACAAGGCAAGGACCAAAACCCAATGAACAAATTTCTAAATATCAGAGCAAAAATCACACATGAACTACATCCTCTTATGAATCCAGAGCAAAACGAACCAACACAAAACTCAAAATGATGATCACTAGGGAAAATGAACAAGACAACATGTACAAAAAGGACTTAAAAAGAATTAATTAAGATACACAATTAATTGACACGTGGCTGATGAAAATAAATGGAAAAGAAAAATATAGAAAATTAGAGAAAACTCAAATGAACATTCAAGAATTAATTTGGAATTTTTTAAGACTTGGAAGTATTTTTAATAATTGAAAACCAAAATGGATTAAAAGAAATAAAATAAAAAAAGAAATAAAATGTAGAAAGGATGGGGGTGTGGATAGTCAGGAATCCAGTGGAAATGGAATGGGCTTATGCCAAGGGGGGTGCGAATATCATGTTGAACCCAACCCAAACTGCGCTGGAATACAAGAAATAGGGTGGAAATTCAGGAAAATAATGGAAAAAGAAAAGCCAGAGGATTGATCCAACGCGTCTTATGGACAATCTCATTAAATGACGTGGCTCTTTGATAGGTTATGAGCTGAGGGAGTACGCAAGTTGTGGTGAGGTATGAAGTACAATGAATTAAAATAGAAAGCTGAGGGCACGTGAGAGAGAGGCTGGATTCCTTAAAACGTGGCAAGATCCTGAGTGGTGGGAGGACAGATCTGAGGGCTTACAAGTCTTCTTCAACCTCACAAAACCCTAACAAAGATTTTCCAGATTCCGGTGACCGGAGCTAGGGCTCCGGCACCAGAAATTACACCAGATGAACAAACAATAATGAAAATGCACAAGGACCTCCAGATTGAGTAATTAGACTATGCTGAGTTCAAAAATGGTGGTGAAAAGTTCAAAAGATCAATGAATCTCACAGATCGAAGGCAAACAGTTGTGACCAAGAAAATTGAAAATCAAATATCTAACTCAATATGGAACCAATTTCGAAACCAAGACTAGCATAATGATCAGTGAAGCAAGAGGATTATAATGCACACAATCAATTTCAATTTCAGATTTAAAGATTCAGAGGCATACCTGAGTTTGCAGAGCTTGAGAAAACTTGTTAGAAGTCCAGATGATGAAGCCAAGGCACTCCAAATACACTTTAGTTGCAAAATAAATGCAACTAGAGCCTTGAATCTTGCTGGATCTGAGACTTTGCAAGAAACTGCCCTGAAATGGCAAGGTTGTGATTCTTGAGAGATAGCTTGAACAAGGGTGAGATTAATGATCCTGAGCTTCCTAGGATCAAGGATCTACAATTTGTTTTTGGAGAGAGCTAGTGTGTGAGGAGATTTGAGAGAAAATGCAAGTTATGCACAAACTTGGAAGCTGAAGAATGAGAGAGAACTGAGGCAAGCTAAAACCCTAATTTGTTTTATATCATGTCATGAACCAATGCTGAAAAAATGAAGAAGTTTGCACGTGTAGATCACAAGTTTTGGTGATTTTGAAAATTTTGCAATTTTGGTGTGATATCATGTAATCCTCATGCTTTCCTTGGCCTATTGACCATGTGCACTCCAAATTCAGCCCTTAATCTCAAACAAACAAAATCCTGGCCATTAGATTAAAGTATCACACTCTTTTCATGTTCATGCATTTTTTGGCCCTTATGAAGTAACATTCTTGTTGTGCACGAATTTGTGAATTTCTTTGGAAAAAGTAATCCATTTGCAATTCATTTTAATATTGTAAACTTATTTGATCCATACCAACACTTAAAATGAAGTTTGTGACTTTTGGCTCTTGGTGCATGCATCAAAATCAACATTTGCCCTAATTTGGAAGGAATTTTCGAGGGGCCTATCTTTGCAAACATGAGGGCTATGAAAAAGTACTTGTACTTTTTGAAAATGGGAGGCTTTAATATCCAACTTTCATGTTTGACTTTGGTCCATTTGAATAATTTTTCATTAAGTTAAGGTCACTTGAATTTTAGGGCAAAAGTTGCCAAAAATGGAATTTTCTCAAAACCAACTTTGTACCAATTTTGCAAAAACCCTCAAAACTTCATGATTCTTGATCTTTGAACTTGCAAAACCTCTTATAACATTTTAAGAACATCCCTTGGCTATAAAAAATGGGTTGGATCCCTTGAAATCACACAGTTGACTTTTTTAAGGCACAGTTGACCAATTACTTCATCTGCAAGCAACTGAAGAATTTTCTGACTTCCACAAGGAATTTTCTCACCAAAATTGGTACCTAGGATCCTATTGACATATGAAAGACTTTTACCAAATGAAATGGCCAAAGTTTTTGAGGTTTTCAAGCTTGAATCTCAAACCCTAGTTTAGGATCCTTGTGTAGGAGCTTTGCCTTAGCCTGGAATCCTTGATGATCTTCCAACCTTCTGAGCTTTTGTAAATGAACTTGAACTTGTAAAGGCAATATAGACCCCTCATAGGACTTGTACAAAACCATTGGGCCCCTTGTCATGGCTTGTAATTCTTCAAGAACCTCCACAGATGATCATATGCCTAATGCTAGGTCATGAGAAATGTTATGCCTCATCTTTCCATGCTAGGATGCTAAGAAAATGATATGTTCATGATGAATATGATGTGATATGATGCTTAAAATGAAGAGGGAAAATTTGGGGTGTTACAGTACCGAAATAATCTTCATGTACTTCGTGCATCAATAGGTCTGCTTCCTTCTTGTCAACACATCTGAGCAGGACCATGTCGAAGTTTCGCTTGTACAAAGAACCATCAGTATTGAGGAAGAAACGGCCGACTAGCCTTCTTAATGTCTTCTTATCATTCGATGATGCCCCAGGTGGGTATTTTTGAGTTTCCAAGAAGCACTTGATGTCAGGATACCAAGGCTTGTTATCAGTGACAGTGTCCACAGAGAATACATATGTCGGTCTTCCCAGTCTAGATTTTAATATTAGAGGTACATAATTAGCGGCTTGTACTTTGATCATGGATGAAATGGTAGCCAAAGCGTCTACAAACTAATTCTCGTCTCAAGGGATGTATTCAAGCTTAACCGTTGTGAAGAAGGTCAACAATCTCCTCGTATAGTCGCGGTAGGGAATCAGATGCTCCTGATGAGTGTACCACTTACCGTTGGTCTGGTTGATTACCAAAGTTGAGTCTCTGAATACATTCAAGGTTTTGATCCTGAGGTCAATGGCTTCCTCAAGACCCATGATACAAGCTTCGTATTCCGCTTCGTTTTTAGTGCAAGCAAAGGTGAGTTTTGCTGAGAAAGGCATGTGAACTCCTTAAGGTGTGATGAGCACTGCACCAACTCCGCGACTGTTGCAATTAACAGCTCCATCAAACATCATTGTCCATTCTTCTTCTGGGTTAGGCCCTTCAGTGTGAATAGGCTCTTCATGATCTTTTGCTTTCAGGTACATGATGTCTTCATCAGGGAAGTCAAATCTCATAGGCTGGTAATCATCAATGGGTTGCTCGGCCAGATAGTCAGACAATACACTGCCCTTGATGGCCTTTTGTGAGGTGTACTGAATGGCATACTCTGTTAGAATCATTTTCCATCTTGCAACCCTTCAGGTAAGTGTTGACTTCTCAAATATGTACTTTATTGGATCCATCTTTGAGATCAATAAGGTAGTATGAGTAAACATATATTGTCTTAGTCGGCGAGCAGCCCACGCTAAAGCACAACAAGTTTTCTCGATCATTGAATAACGTTCTTCACAGTCGGTAAACATTTTGCTTAGGTAGTATATTGCATACTCTTTTCGACCAGACTCGTCATGCTGGCCCAACACACACCCTATTGACTCTTCTAATACTGTCAGATACATGATTAAAGGTCTTCCTTCGATTGGAGGCATGGGAATTGGAGGTTCTTGCAGATATTCTTTGATCTTGTCAAAATCTCTCTGACAATCTTCGTTCCACCTGACTGTTTGCTCTTTTCTTAGCAGTTTAAACAAGGTTTCGCAGGTTGCAGTGAAATGAGATATGAACCTTGAGATGTAGTTCAATCTACCTAAGAACCCTCGAAATTCTTTCTCAGTATTAGGTGCGGGCATTTCCTGAATAGCTTTGACTTTGTCGGGATCAACCTCAATTCCTTTTTCACTTACAATAAAACCCAGCAGCTTACCAGAACGTACCCCGAATGTGCACTTGTTGGGGTTCAACTTCAACTGATACTTCCTCAGACGCTTGAATAGCTTCAACATATTTACCAAATGATCTTCCTCTGTAAGGGACTTGGCAATCATATCATCCACATAGAACTCGATTTCTTTGTGGATCATATCGTGGAATAATGTTACCATAGCCCGTTGATAAGTTGCACCGGCATTCTTCAGACCAAACGACATTACCTTGTAGCAGAATGTGCCCCAGGGTGTGATGAAAGTTGTCTTCTCCATGTCTTCAGGTGACATCTTAATCTGATTGTATCCCAAAAATCCGTCCATGAAAGAAAATACCAAAAACGGATATGTGTTATCCACCAATACATCAATGTGAGGTAATGGGAAATCATCCTTCGGGCTGGCTCATTTCAGATCCCGGCAATCCACACACATACGCACCTTGCCATCCTTCTTAGGTACGGGTACAATGTTAGCAACCCACGACGGGTAACTAGTTACAGCAAGAAAATCGGCATCCAACTGCTTCTGTACGTCTTCTTTAATTTTCATGGCCATGTTTGGGCGAGTACGGCGTAGCTTCTGTTTGACTGGTGGGCAATCTTCTTTCAATGGAAGCATGTGCATGACAATATCCATATCCAGACCTGGCATATCTTGATAGGACCTAGCGAAGATGTCAATATATTCCCGAAGCATACTGATGAGTTGTTCTTTCACTGGAGCTTGCAGACTAGCCCCGATCTTCACCTCTTTTACATCTTCCTCGGAACCAAGATTGATAGTTTCAACCTCCTCCTGATGAGGAGCAATCACTTTTTCCTCTTGCCTCAACAACCTAGCCAACTCTTCAGGCAAATCATAGTCTTCCTCAACCCCTTCATCTGCTTAATTAATCGGATTATCGAAGTCATACGAAGTCATAGCAGTTTTGGTTTCGGTGCAATCTGGAGGATTATCTCTGCAAGGGTTGAGATTTGTTTATTTTAGTGATTGATTTTATCTTATTTAGGAAAATAGTGAATGAATTTTATTAGGAAAAACATTTCCATTTATTGTTTTGTGCGAACATAACAAAAATGAAAGACAGTGAGCGAAAGAAAATCGTTTGCAAAAGATGTCCATTTGTTCATTAATCATTCACTTACACAAAATGAGTCCTGACACCTTGGGCAAGATGCAGGACTTGATGCATGCTTAAACAGGAAATAATAATTACTCTGCAGCAGTAATCCTTATAATTTCCTGGGAAGACCAGTTGAGGACTTGCTGGCCTGGAACCCTTGGACTAATCCAGCTTTCCAGGTTGAAGTCACTTTTAGCCTCGTCTTCCACATTGTTGATTGCATCCGGGGTCAGCATACCCCACTGATAAACTTGGGAGCTTCAACAACCTCCTCTTGGGCATGTTGGGATGGTTTGTAACCCAACCCAAACTTGTCTTCCTTGATCTGAACTTGCAGCAGCTTGCCCCAACCCTTGGCATTCCCATCTTCAACAACCTTCCGAGATTGCATGTAAGAAGAGATTGAAGTACCAGACACTTTAGTTGTTGCTTTATTGACATTGAGGGCCTCAAACCCTTGGCTCATGGTCTCGTGGATCTCTCCGTCCATCTCAATATACTTGTAAGTAGCTAGATGACTGACGAAGATATCCTCCTCCCCACAAATTGTGATAACTTGGCCCTCTCATTCGTATTTTAACTTCTGGTGAAGGGTCGACGTTATAGCGCCAACGACATGAATCCATGGCCGACCCAACAAACAGCTATAGGCGGGCTGAATGTCCATCACGTAGAAGATAGTTTTGAAGATCTGTGGGCCAATCACCACAGGCAGCTCAATTTCCCCAAGAACCGATCTTTTAGAACTGTCAAAGGCTCTCACCATCATATTCCATCTTGACCAAGGCTTTCTTTAGAAGAACATTGAGTGAGGACCCAGTGTCAACCAAGACATGAGAGAGAACAACACCCTTGCACTCCAAGGTGATGTGTAAAGCCTTATTATGGTTACGACCCTCCGTAGTTAGATCAGCATCGGTAAAACCTAGCCCATGGCTAGTATTGACATTAGAAACCACCGTTTCTAGCTGATTGACTGTAATCTCTTCCGGCACGTAAGCTGCGTGCAGGACCTTGAGAAATGCATTCATGTGAGCTTCAGAACACATTAGCAGTGATAGAATAGAGATTTTGGAGGGTGTCTGATGGAGTTGGTCCACAACCTTATAATCACTCTTCTTGATTATTATCATGAACTCGTCTACATCCTAGTCAAAGGATGTCTTTTGAGTTTCCTTGGTAATAGGCTCTTCAGGCACCACACCCTTTCCCTTAGCCTTGGCAGCAGCTTCTACTTCATCATTAGTTCTTTGGAATTGTGAGGCAAAGAGACTTCCGCTTCGAGTGAAGCCTCCGCCTCCCCCCACATTATCAATATGTGGTGTAGAAGTGTCAAGAGTGAATTTCTTTACGTCTCAATATAAATCTGAGCCATAGTGCCAAGGCACGACACTACTGTTGTCATATGGAACTGGTCCTGGTACCGTAATAGTAACTGGACTGATTGCTGCGAAAGAAGGAATTGAGACAGTCTGAGGTTCATAATAAATTGAGACAGTAGGTCTGACCGGAGATGGCGCTGGTGATGAAGGTTGTTGGTGTTGATGGAGATGTTGTTGTGATTTGTTGAAAGAATATGGAACGTGGATTGTTGCCGGATCATAGTAAATGGTAACTGTGGAAATGTCTTCATTGATGGTTGTTGTTGTTGTAGAAGGAAGTGTCAAACTGATATCTGTTGAAGTTGAAGAAGGGATGGTTGTTGATGTTGTAGAATAATCTATTGGAGTGATTGTTGTTGAAGTTGTAGGAGGAATGGTTGTTGATGTTGTAGGAGTTGGGACTGTTGAAGTGATCTGTAAAGTGCCTTATTTGACGAGATTGTTGATACCAGTCTTCAAGTCTGCACAACCGTTGATAGAAGTCTTGCAAGCTTCGCAATGGTCCTCGCAACCCGGGAACACTTGGCACTTTAAAAGCTGGGCTTTAACCTCGGCCATAGGTGTTTGAATACTTGCAACATTGTCAATTTGGTTCACTGATTGATCCTCCTCAATGGCATTTATCCTAGGCCCTGGCTAGGCATAGTATTCTTGGTAACACTTGGAGGGGGTGAAAAGTTGACTTCCTTAGAATCAATCAAATCTTGAACCTTCATGTGTAAGGCTCTGCACTTCTCTGTAGTATGGCCAGGTGCATTTGAGTGGAAGGCACATCTGGCATTAACATCGTAGTTTCTTGGAAGATTCTGAGGATCTGGTGGGGCCAGAGTCCTTAATTCAACCAGATTGAGCTTTAATAACTGTGGAAGCAAGGCAACATAGGACATCAGAATGGGATCGATAACCCTGTTGATTTGTGAAGTCCTTTGTTGAAACAGACGTTGTTGCTGATTGTTATTGTTGTAAGATCTCTGTTGAGTAAATTGTTATTGTGGTGGGAAGTGTCGTGGTTGTGGATGATACTATTGTTGAGGTGCTGGAGCTGGAATGGTGACAACAGCTACTGATCTTGGCATGTACTGAGGCCTACCTCTGCTCATGTGAACTGAATTAGTCTCACCTGTCTTGCGAGGCCCTGAGAAAGGTTTTCTTGCATTGCTGGAACTAGCTCCACTATCTGAAATTTTGCCCATCTTTAAAAGACTCTCAATTCTCTCTCCAGCTATAACTACATCCGCAAAGCTAGTGGACAAGAAAGCAGCAAGTCTGTCAATGTATGTTCCCTGCAATGTGTTCATAAACATGTCGGCCATTTCTCTCTCAGACATTGGAGGTTGGACAGCAGCAACAAGCTGTCTCCACCTTTGGGTATATTCCCTAAAGCTTTCTTTTGAAGACTGTGACATACTGTTGCACCCCAAAATTTTCCCTCCACAAGACAATACATTGTGTACTAAGAGGTTCACAAGGTTCACAATGTTCACAAGACATCTCATGAGGTTCACAAGGTTCACAAGGTTCACAATTGGTTGACAAGTTTGACAATTCCCTCATACAATGCATCCTCCTAAGCAATGCATCTTAAACTAGGGTTTTGACTTTTATCAGGCTAAATGGACTTCCAAGACTTCAAGTGAGCTTCATATCATCCTATATGTGTTCAATAATCCCCATTTCAAGTTTCAAGACTTTCCCAAAAGATTTGCTCAGTCAGATGATAAGATAGGTTAAAATCAGTGAAAGCAGTTAAAAAATCAAACTAAGGTCAACTGTGGTCAAACCTAAGTCAAACTTCATGATTTTTTGCCAACATCAAGTATATGAAGTAAAATTCATCATTTGATCAAGGGTTGATCATGATTCATCAAGGAGATTTCAGATCATCAAGAATCAAGAGTTTCTAAATTAGGGTTTTCACAGGAAAAGTCAACTGAACTTTGACCAGCCATAAATTTCACATGCTTCATCAAAAATTTTCCATCCAAAGCTCATTTTGAAGGAAATTTAATTCTCTACAAATTTGTGTCTCACAAGCCAAGCCCAAAAATGCTTCATTTGGAAGGTATGAGCTAAGACATTATAGGTCCTTTTAAAAGTCAACAATAAGTCAACAACTTCCAAAGAGCATAACTTGAGAATGGTAAAAGATATGGACATGAGACCAAAAAGGTTGGTTAGAGGACTCTTTAAGATTTCCAAAATGTCCAAGAACACCTTCATAGCATTAAAATTGAAGGATTTGTGCCCTTGCAAAGTTGGGAAATTTTTGAGAGGTTTATGAAGCAAATGGGGTCTTAAAACCATAATTCACCAAATGGGCTTGCTTTTTTATGACCCAAACACTTCCATAACATCATGCACGAATTAAAATTTATTTATTCATAATTTTATTCATTTTATTTTATTTATTATGATTTTTTATGTTAAAAATCATTTTAAATTAAAATAAAAATATAAAATGATGGATATTTTATTTGATTTTGATTCTAGAATGTCTTAAAAAAATTTAAACTTGATTGGTACCATTTAAATTCAGATCATCCAAACATAGCAATGTTAGATCAAAATAAATAAAATTTAAGAACCAATCTTTTTCAATCTCCCAAAGATCAAATATCCACAAGTTTGTGAAAGCTCTTAACCTAATTTCATTCACTCCTATATATACAACATGAAGCAGCCTCAAATGCACGGATTCAGAGCCCTAAGAACACAAAATCGAATTTCAAAAATCCAAGCATAAACTCAATTTCGGTTTCATACATACCAGCCATTCCCAAACTATTTGAAGGTTGCAATAGCTTCTTGGAAGCATTTAGAATGTTTTTGAATCATTATATACATCATGAACCTCTTAAATCATATAATCTGAATTCAAATTTTTCTTGAAATTTCAATTTTTCGACTACATCAATTCATGGAATATTAGCTGTTTCAATTCATTGATATTTGTTTCTTATCGTGTGTGGATTATTTTTATGTACTTTAATTGAATTTTCGTGACAGAATCAAGAAGAAGCCATGGCTAGGGTTCGGACCTTCGAATTAGGGTTCTGTTATTTACTCAATTTAAATGATTTTGAAAACCATAGCAAGATTGTATGGACTGTGGGAAATCGTTTTATGCTAGCAATTGGATCCAATTTTACGTGTTTCATAGGTGTACAAAAACCTAGGTTCTTCTGTAAAAAATATGTGCAGGAAATTTCGCAGGAAGATTGGTGGAGAAATTCGCAGGAAAATGTGCAGCAAGGAGGTTGAAGACGATGACGCCAAAATCGTAGTTTGAAATCTGGTTTTATTTTATATAATATTGTTTGCAGGATATTATCAAAAGTGGCGTGATTGCCTGGTGGTTTTGGTACGCGTATGGAATGATGAAAGGCCTGGGTTCGACTCCGGCCAAGGGCATTTTTTTTGTTTTAATTTCACTTTGTTTCACAGGATGACAACAAAACCATCCTGGGGTGGATCACTACCATCAGCGCGCAGTGACCCAGTTGGTTATGCTTCATGTTATCCGGGTAAAGGGCCCAGGTTCAAATCCCAGGTCCTGTTTTTTTAGGTTTTGTTTCATATTTTTGTTATTTCTTTATTTTATTCTTTAAACAATTAAAATAATTTCAAAAAAAATATCTAAATCATTCTTTTTAATAAAACTTTATTTTCTTTTAAAACTTATATTATTTTCTCAAAACCTAAATTAGTATATTTATTTCTTTATATGTTTTTTTTAATAATATTTATTAACATGTATATATTTATTTAATAATTAAATTAGTAATGTAAATTAAGTTGAAAACCCTAATTTTTTATATATATAATTCTAACCCTAATTTCTACAAAAACCCTAATTTTCTTTAAAAATATTTAATTTCTTATTTTAATTATTTGTTTAATATTATACTTAATAAATATTTCTAATATATATATATATATATAATTGAATGATTAATCATAGTTTATTTTGTAAATAAATTAGCATATCCGTATTATTTTATTATCTTAAAAAAAAATTTTTAAAATTGTTTGTTTAAATCTAAAAAATGTTTAATTGAGTTATATATATATATTGTATATTATTGCTAACATTTTCTTCTTATTATTATCACTAACCTTTTATTTAATTGTTTATTTTATTCTATAATTATTATTTAATTTGTTTTTATTATAATGTAACTGTATAAACCATGTAATAGTCGTAGTATTTTACTGTTTATTTATTTATAAATATATTGCTATGGTTAGTAAAATAGGGAGTGATAACATGTTTGTATTATAAAATTAATTTGGATCACTAATTATAAGATAAATATTTGAATTTATACACGCACACACGTAAGTCGATCTTTGATCGCCATCTCACTTCTTAAGGCTATCCCTCATGGTGCCTAAATAAAATGGTCAAGTAAGGTGTCTAAAAGCAAAGTCCCTTCTCATAAACAAATCATCAAGTCCCTTTACGATTATAAGATCAAGTCCCTTCGATGTTGCCTTCGTAAATGATCTTGTCCCTTTCGAATAAAAGATGATAAGTCCCTTCGAATTGTTAAGACACCTTACAGTTGCCTAATCACAGATGACCCTTCACATATCCCTTACAACATCCAAGGTAATGACTAGCTATTCCTTAATAATAGGGATAGTCTTACCATTGAAAGAACATTCAAGAACAGTAAAGATTTAACTTAGGTTAGGTTCCTCTTAAGTACTTGCTCACTCCTTTAAAAACATTTCATAACACTTCACATTTTCAAACAATTTTCAAAACAAAGTCTTTATATATATCCGTACAAGGATCATTATAAAGTACTTAAGAAAAATTTTAATCACACACTACACTTCTCAAAACAGTTTAAAGTGAGCTAAGTAACTAAGAGCCCATGGATAACCATGGATGTAAAGGGTGCTAACACCTTCCCTTTACATAACCTACCCCCCGAATCCAAAAATCTTTTTAAGGTCTTTCCTGTTCTTTTATGCCCTTTCCTTTTGGATAAAATAAAAGTCGGTGGCGTCTCTTGCTATCCGCAACATAACTAAAGTCAGTTCTCCCACCGTGTTACACATACCCATCAGGAGGGTTCTGTTGGGAGCCATGTCCAAGTTATATTGATACTGGCGTATGAAAGCTCCGGCCAAATCCTTCCAGTTTCTGACTGTTGCTCTGGACAAGTGAGAATACCATTCACGGTATGCCCCGGTCAGACTGTCTTCGAAGTAGAACATCCATAACTTTTCATCCATGGTATAAGCTTTCAGTCTCCCCAGAAAAGACTGCAGGTGAGTACGTGGAAAAGAGGTACCATCATATCTCTCAAAGCAGGGAGGCTTGAATTTATGAGGAATCCTGACTCCCTCAACTAAACCCATGTCCATTACATCAAATCCCAAAGAGTTTTGGGACTCCAAAGATCTCAGCTTCTCCGCTATTTCATCCAGACGACGATCATAGGCTTCATCCCCAACACCAATTACTGTAAATTGTTCCTCTTGAGGGTCCTCCTGCAAGGCACGACCTCCGGTGTTTCCTTGGGTATTTCTGATAGCATTGACTTCAGGTTTGAGGTGAGGCCCAAACTCTGGCGCATATGTTCGTGGCTGCCCGTGATCATTGTTACTAGTACCTCTTGTACCTGGATGATTCTCTTATGGAGTTTTCCGCTCGACTAACTCTCTTAATCTTTCTTGACTTTGGGCCAACCCAGTCATTACTGCCATGAACTGGTTAATCTTAGCCCTCATCTCAGACTTCTCATTAGCCATCTGAGTTCTAACGTCAGTCAAATCTTGCTGAACTTGGTCCATCTGTAAGCTCGGGAGGTTGTTTTTGGTTGGATACCGGTGAACTCTGTTGATGGGGAAAACCCTCCTACGAGCAATGTTTCCTTAAACAACAGCAAAGTGAGAAAACAACAACCAAAACACCTACAAAACAAAGAATAAGGTTAGTATGCAATGCAGTATGTCTATTTGTCTTCTAAGGGTATCTGGTTTGGTTCTTTGGTTTTGACCTTCCAGACCTCTAGGAATGAAGATGTTGAAGAGAAATGAAGCCCAAGAGAAAAATCCAGGTAATACATAAACCATAAATTTCAAATGAAAAAGATACATAGTTTATGATTACAACAAGTTCCCATGGTGGGTCAAAATACAATCAATCCAAGAAATACAATAAAATCACCATGAGAGATAAAGTACAAACAAAAATAAAGTACAAGTACAAGGAAATCAAACATTCATCCCAAAGTCATCCTCCTTGACTTCCTTCAGGAGAGCATCAGTCACTGGTCAAACTGGATGCTCTGTGATGGTCCCGATAAGAAGGTTCCTGGTGGCAATGGCACTTGTCAATTTCTGGTACTTGTCTTGGTCTTTTGATCTCTTCAACCCCGCTCGGAGTTTCAACTCAGAGATTTCCTTCTGTGCTGTTAACAAGGCTTCTTGACTCTTCTTCTCATTAGCTTCCAGCTGCTCTATCTTAGCCTATGTCCTCTGATCTTCTTGTGAATGAGCCTCAGTGATCCTGATCCATCTAGCCTGACTCTCCTCTGAGTAGTGCTTATCTATGGCTTTCTGAATCTTAGCTTCTTTGCAAGCATTCTTCAATACCAACTCCCCTGCTCGGGCTTTTCTGATGTAATCATCAGTCTTCTCAATCTTAGTCATATGCTCGATACGAAGCTTCTTTAACCTCTCATTGTCCAGACGACTATCATTCCTCTCCCAGAGGGCCTTCTTCAGAGCTTTAGAAAGTTGGGTATTCCTCTCTTTCAACTTCTCAAACTCCTCTAAACTGACTGTAGCTACAGGCTCTACTGCTGATGGCCCTGTCACATCTTCCAGGGTGAATGGCATCCGGGTGATCTGTCCTCTGATGCGAGACCAATCAATGTACGGAGCTGAAGCTATATTGTTTCACTTGCCAAGAATAGCAGTCCCTTTTGTCTGTATGTTATCCCAAGCCTAGGCTGCTTGTCGGATGACGACATGATTATTCTGAACATCACAGTAAAAGGTCTCTGCTAAATCCTGCTCTCTTGGTGGATGTATTAAGGCATACCCCAGTTGCCTTTTGAAAAGCAAATGATTGTAGTTGATGCAACCCTTCAATCCAATAAGAGGTACATTGGGATACTTCCCACAACTTGTAATCATGTCCCTGCCTTTGGTGCTCTGAGTACACCACCTGATGTCTTCTGAAGTGAGAGCAATCATTCTATTAGCCCAATTTCTTGACTGATGAGGATTCAGGAAAGCTTATGTCTTTGGCAGGTGTCTCAATAACCAACAGTAGAAGAGAGGTGCACAACATCTGACAAGTCTTCCCCTCTATTTCTCATTTCTCTGATGCACTGAGTAGTAGAAATCCCCTAGCAAGGTAGGAACTGGATTCTTCAGCAGGAAGATATGAATAGCATTCTTGCTTACAAACTTAGGCTCGTCTGTGTAACACCCCAAATTTTCCCTCTTATTTTTAAGCATCATATCATATCATATTCATCATGAACATATCATATTCTTGGCATCCTAGCATGGAAAGATGAGGCATAACATTCTCATGACCTAGCATTAGGCATATGATCATCTGTGGAGGTCTTTTGAAGCATCACAAGCTATGAAAAGGGGCCCATTGGATTTGTTCAAGTCCTATGAGGGGTCTATATTGAATTCACAAGTTCATGATCACTCACAAAAGCTCAGAAGGTTGGAAGATCATCAGGGAATTTAGGCTAAGGCAAAGCTCCTACACAGTGATCCCAAACTAGGGTTTGAGTTTCAAGCATGAAAACCTCAAGACTTTGGCCATTTAATTTGGGCAAAGTCTCTTATATTTTAAGAGTATCCTAGGGATGAAATTCGGTGAGAAAATTCCTTGTTGAAGTCAAGTATTTCTTCAGTTGCTTGTAAATGAAGAAATTGGTCAACTGTGCCTTATAAAAGTCAACTGTGAGATTTCAAGGGGTCCAACCCCATTTTTCTAGCCAAGGAATGTTCTTATAATATTAAAAGAGGTTTGGCAAGATCAAAGATCAAGAATCATGAGGTTTTGAGGTGTTTTGCAAAATTGGTACAAACTTGGTCATGGAAAATGCCATTTTTAGCAAGTTTTTGCCCTAATTTTCAAGTGAGCATAACTTGGTAAAAAATTCTTCAAATGGACCAAAGCCAAAAATGAAAGTTGGAGATTAAAGCCTCCCATTTTCAAAAAGTGCAAGTACTTTTTCATAGCCTTTATGGTTTAAAAGATGATGCCCTCGAAAATTTCAAGGAAATTAGGGCAAGGCATGAATTTTCAATGTTCCACAAATGCAAAAGGTCTTGAAATTTATTTTTAAGTGTTGGTATGAACCAAATGAGGTTAAAATGTTACAAAGCAATGCAAATAAGCCATTTTGCTCCAAAAATGATACCAAATTCGTGCATGATATGAATTTATTTCATAAGTGTAAAATTTGCATGATCATGAGAAATGTGTGGTGCTTGCATCCAAGGGCCAAAATCTTTGTGGATTTAAATCAAGGGTGAGATGTGGAATGCACATGGGCAAAGTAAGAGAGCAATGCACGAGTGTTTCATGATATCACACCAAACTTGCAAATTGTGCAAATTCTCTCCCACACTCTCTTCCCACGTGCCAAGGCTTGCATTCTTTCAGTATTGCTTCATGAGCTCATTTATAAGAGAATTAGGGTTTTAGTGTGCTTCAGATCCATCACATTTCACTACTCTCAAGTTTTTGCTCATTTTGCAATTTCCTTAGAATCACTCTCTACACTTACTCTCTTCACAAACCAATCACATATTCTTCATCCTTGAGGGCTCAGGATCACAAATCCATACTTTGTTCAAGCTGATTCTCAAGATTACACACCTTGCCATTTCAGAGCAGCAAGCTTCAAGCTCCTAGATCCAGCAACTTTCAAGGCTCTAGTTGCATTTATTTTGCAACTATAGTGTATTTGGAGTGGATTAGCAACTATTCTTGGCTTTTAACAAGCTATTTCCAGATCTGCAAGTCTCAGGTAAGCTCAAAATTCTTGGATCTAGAAATGAAAATAGATGTGTGCATTGTGATCTTCTGTTTGTGCTAATGATTCTGGTTGTTTTAAATTCGAAAATGATGCATTATTGAGCTTTGTATGTTGATCTGAAGTTTCATGGTGAAACTTGTTTCTCTTCGATCCGGCTTGATCAGTGCTCCTTTGTGAATTCCATGGCCATATTTGAACTCAATGCACTTTAATTACTTAATCTGGAGCTTTTGATTCATTATTATTGATGTTTGTTCATGATTTGCGTTTTCCGGTGCCGGAGCCCTAGCTCCGGTCACCGGATTCTGGGTTGGTGTTTATTAGGGTTTTAGGGAAGAAGATGACTCCTAAGCCCTTAGATCCTCTCATCTCAAGGTCCATAATGCTGCCACCTCATTTAATGAGGATGCTCCCCCTCACGTGAACTTCTTTTTTTGTTTAATTGTTTTTGTTTCTCACCTCACAACAATTTTCATGCTCCCTCTCTCCAAGCCAATCATTGTGCTGACTTCAATTAATGAGTTGACCAATCTCCTGCGTCCATTTGATCTCAAGGCCCTTGTTTTTTCCCATATTTTCTGAATATCCACCATAAAATTGTGTGCTGCGCTGAGAATTGGGTGGGTCTGGGTTGCTAATCCCACCCCCTTGCGTGAGGCCCATTTGTTTTAAACTAGAACCCCTTGCTTTTCACACCTCCTGGCCATTTCTCTTTTTATTTCTTTTTCTTTTATTTCATTTTAATATCAATTTGGTTTTTAATTTTTAGAAATAGTTTTAAGTTTCAAAAAATTATGAAAAAATTCAGGAATGTCACTTTTAGTTTTCTTTAATTTTTAATATTTTTATTTTCCATTTATTTTATTTTGAAACGTGTAAATTAATTCTCTCCTTTAATTAATTCATTTTAATTCTTTTTTAAGCATGTTAACTTGTTCATTTTCTATATTGATCCTCATTTTGAATTTTTGATTGGTTCTTTTTGCTCTGGATCCATAATAGAGTGTACTTTATGTGTGATTTTTGTTCTGATTTTTAGAAACTTGTTCAATTGGTTTTGGTCCTTGACTTGTGATTGAAGTTTCTTAACCCTAGTTGATGTTTGACCCCTCATTGACTTACTTGGCTTCTGAATTTCTTCCTCTCCTTTTGGCATGTTGTTATATCATGATTGAAGATCTCTTGTCCAAAGTTGTGGAATTTTTGGGTGCATTCTTGATATTGATTTGAATTTTTGTTTTTAACTTGTCCCATTTTGCTTCTTTTTTATCATAAGTCCTCTCTTTAGCTTAGAAGGGCACTTGTGCCAACTTCTTCACCTTGTTTATGGTCTCTTTAGCTTAGAAGGGCACTTGTGCCAACTTCTTCACCTTGTTTATGGTCTCTTTAGGGCATTGATACCTTTCTGATCTTGGTTTGGGGTTTGTGTTTTGTAAATCTTGTATTTTGTTTACCTTTGAAGTTCTTCCTTTCTTTTATATATCCATCTCACCTCTTTTGTTTATTTCTTCCCATAATGTATTTGCTTAGCTTTGTGCTTCTCTTCTCTTCATCTCTCTTGCTTCTTAAGCATTTCTTTAACTTGATTAGGGTTCTGGTCTTGTGCCTTGAGAATGTTGTTTTGCTTATTTTGCTTTGTATCTTATCAAGTTTACTTTGTTTTGCTATGTGATTCATGTTGCCTCATATTGACTTGTGTGCTTCTTCTCTCATTCTTATGACTTGTGTTAGCATTAAGCATTTGTGTGTATGACTTCACTTCTGTTTGTATGATGTTGGTATGGCATTGTGATCATTTCATATTGCCTTTATACTTGTGTTACTAACCTTTTCAGGGGCTTTGGTAAGTGAGAGGTGTGGATGTGATTCCCACATCTCCAAATCTTATCTCTTCTCTTCTTATTATTGCTTGTACTAACCTTGTGATTGTTGGGCTTAGGCCTTACTTCCCCCTCTTCTTCTTTCTTCTTCTTTTCTTTCCTTCTTCTTCACTAGGATAGAATGCAAACCTCACTAACCTAGGATTTCTCATGCATGACAACAATTAGGATTCATTAGTCCCCCATTAGACTTTTACCTTTGTGATCCTTTTGTTTCTTTTCTCCTCTCATCTCAAAACTCTAAAGAAGACACTTAATAAAGTTTGAAGTGATACCTTGAGCAATAGCCTTATCCCATGAGACACTTGTAGTCTTTCCATCTTGGGATAGTACAAGCTTGCCTTGTGATGCACAAGTCTGATCAAGATATCATTTTCACCAAGAAAATCCTAAAAAACACTTCTTCATTGTAAATACCAAAAACACTTAATAAGTTAATAAGTTAGTGAGCCTAAGCCCTAATCTTTGGGTTCAAGTTTTGGGGGTCTTCTCCTTACGTGAGTGTGCTTGTTCTATTATTCCATCTTGGAATGTAGTGACAAGCGCACATTCCGGGGAAAAGAGCTTGAGTTCACTTCCTTGTGACACACTCATAAAAGCTTCTAATAAACACAAACAAACAATAAGCGTCTCTCCTTCTGGAATTCTTTTATCATCTCCTTCGCTTCGTACGCGAACTTGCTCCTACTTGTCATTTTGCAAGACGGTAACGCACTCGTCGTCCGAGCCTGCAACACCTGAGCATTGACATAGGCAGTTCAAGCCTTAAGACACAAGCAATCTTTTCCACCCCTAGTTAGGGGAACTATGGCGTCTCTTATCCTCATGTCCAGTGAGGTATGTAGGCAGCGGGGTAGGGCCCGTTCGAGCACAATCTTTATTTTCCCTACATTTTTCCTTTTCCTTTCTTTTTCAGTTCCCTTTTATTTTCTTTTTATCCAGTTCAGTTCATTTTCTTTGCAGCAGCTTTCATTTCTTCACCCTTTGAAACATTTTCTTTGCAAGCGTGGATCCCGTCGGGTACGGCGAACGATTTGGGGTGCTAATACCTTCCCAGGTCGTAACCGACTCCCGAACTCAGTCTCTTTGGTTTGCAGGACCCGTGTCCTTCCTTTTCTTTTCTTCTGGTTTGTGCAGCATTATCATTCCCATTCCTTCGGGATAAAAATGCCTGGTTGGCGACTCTACCTCTTTCCGCGCCACTTTCGCGTTTGTACCAGGATGGAAATCCGGGGAGCGACAGTCTGCAAACAAGATGATTCCATATATACTAAGAGTCAGGAGAGCACAAACAGTTTCCCACTTCCCAACTGCAGCATGACCGGTGGCCTGAGTGATCAAGAAGTCCAAATGGAGGTCTGGGATTCTAGCCTTGGTGATCATATGTTGATCAATGATGGTGGTTTCCAAATACAGAGCCTTAGCTATGTCTTCATTCCTAGGAGCAGTCATCTTAGGGTTGAAAGGAATTCCTCTTCTGACAGGGACACCCAACAACATGGAAAACTCTTCCAACAAAGGACCCATCTGAAAGTCTAGAAAAGTAAAACATCTGAGAGGAGGGTCATAAAACTGAAGGCAAGTGTATCATGCTCCTCTGTGATGCATCCAAATCCATGATCATGTCCATAATACCACCATAATGTTCCCTGAATAAAGGGATATGATCAGGAGTGATAAGTGCCTAAATCTGACTGATGCCTGCTAGGGAGGGCTCAAAGAAATGATAAGTAATATTGCTCTTCCTGGATGAGTCCATACTGACAATGGATGCTGATGTAGATGACTGGAGAAGATAACAGCTGAAGAAGATCTCTAATGAAGATAACTGATGAAGGTGGCTGAGCAGAAGAATAGTCAAAACCAAACCAAAGATGATGTGGATACCCTGTAAAACAAATAGACAAATGTCAAAATGATGCAAAATGATGTATGCAGAATGATATGCAAGGGTTTGTGATCAGGTGCTGGATTTTCCATTTGCTTTGATAGGGTCCTTGAGTGTTCAGAAATCCAGATGAAGACTAGAGAACCATAACTAGGTGGGGGACTCAAATAAAGAGTCACAAGTCCAGGGTTTCATAGAATCAGTCCAAAATAGTGAAACCTTAAAAACAATATCCAATAACAGGGTATGTTGAGGCCAAGGGTTCCTGCAAACCTGTAAACATCCCAACCCACTCACAGGTATTGTTCTAGAACAAGGATCCTCAAACTTGGATCTATTATGAGAAGTGTAAACACTTCTAACCCAGAGGTACAGTGTTTACATTTATCATAAAGGATCCTCCTCTAATTCACCTCAGATGCTTAAGGTCATCTAAAAAGGTCATCCAGACTTAGCAGGCTTCCCAGGTAGCCCTAGCACTACAGGAAATCTGTAGCACAGAGTTCTCAAGAAGAAACCCATGTCTGAACCGTGTTTCATATTCCCGCACCAGACCGAAATGGGATGGGAAAGAATATGAAGCCACTCTAATCCTAGGTGTCACTCAGGCTCCCGGTGCGGAATCTTGCTCACTGAAGTACCCCTCCCACCAAGGTAAACCAACAAATCCAGCACATATGATATGACAGTAATAAATGAAATGCATAAAACAGTAAATGAAAGCAATAAATAAAGCTATACAGAAAGCAATAAATAAAGCAAAAATGAAAGCACACACAACACATAACACCCCCATAAATACAAATCAAACAAGCTCTAGGAGAAACCCACAAAAAGAACCAGAAGCCTCGGGTTGCAAATATTTCCCCAGCAGAGTCGCCAAGCTGTTGCTCCCCGAATTTTCGTCCCGGTGCAAACACGAAACGTCGGCGAAGAAAAGAAGGTTGAGTTTGAATAGAGTCGCCAGCTAGGCATTTTTCTCCCGAAGGAAAGGTAATGCTGCATAAACCTAAAGAAAAGGGGATAAGACGGTTGCGAACCAGTGAAACTGAGAAAGGGGGTTGGTTACGACCTGGGAAGGTATTAGCACCCAGATCGTCCGTCGTACTCGACAGGATCCACGATAACAAGATTGTGTTTAAAAGGGGTAAGTGTATGGGTTATCTGTGTGCAAAAGCTAAGGAAAGAAAGTATAGGTGTCATTGCAAAAAGTGTGAATTGCTCAGGAGCTGAGGCTTAGAAAAGAATGCTGAAAGAGGGGGAAGACACAGAGACTTTTGTTCGATAACTGTTAAGTTATGCCTATGTATCCTCTCGTGCAATGAGGAAGTCAGAACACCATAGTTCGACTCAAAGAGATTGGAAAATAAATTGACTGTGAACTGCTTGCTAGTCTGTGCTCAAGTGTATGACTCGTCTGGCTCGAGTGCTAACTGTCTTGCATTAAACGGAAGAAACAAGTTCTCGTTTCTGAATGAGTGTGATGAGAAAAGAATCCCGAAGGAGACGATTATTGTTTGTTTTTTATGTTTTCATTTTTTTATTGTTTTTGGTGTTTTGCATAAGATTATGAGCTTAAGCCTAAATCAAGGGCTTGTAAACTCATCATATCCTTCCTGATTAGGGATAATGAGCCTACTTAAGTATAAGATAAGCATCTCAACTTAATTACCATGATGATGAAGGATTACGATCATTAACCTACTTGTGATTATTTAGATGTTTTTGTTTTTTTTTGTTTAGTGTTAAGTAATGAGTTTAATCTCTAATCACAGATTAGTGAACTCATTACACCATCCTAATAGAAGGATGATAGATGAGAACACTTAAGTTGAGGAAGATACGTCAACTTAATCCATGGTTAGGGATTAAATTCATTATATAACAAGCCTTTATTAAATGGATTTTAATTAAAGGGTAGGATTAAGAAGTGGATTTTATGGTTTGTAAGACAACTTGAGGGGGACTTGTCCATTAAACACTAGGGTTAGTCCCTCTTAACCATAAGGAAGAGATAGAACCCTAATGTAAGGCCCAAGTTACAAGATAAAGTATTAGTGATTATTAATGTGTTTTGATTAAGAGGTGTAAACAAATTAAAGGTTTAACACTAAGAATTAAAGTTATACACTCCATCCTAAGATAAGGATGCAGGCATAACCCTATTTCCAAAGTCCTAAAGCTTTAAGAGTTTAGTCTCTGATTAAGAGATGAGAAGAGAGACTCAAGGAGACTCAAAGGTAAAAAATCTAGGGGGACTATACAACCCTAAAAGTTATTATGCTTGGATATCCTATGGTTTATCAATCTTAAGAGAAAAGATCTTCAAGGCCACCAAGGAAGAAGCAGATGAAAAGAGAAGGAGAGAAGAATAAGTTACTTACTTCCTGAAGAAGATAAGTAACTTAGGAGAAAAGAAAGGAGCAAGATACATAAGTGAAGCAAGTTCACTTCAAGAACAAATAAGAATGCATATGAAGAAATGAGGAGAGGTGGGAGGTGAAGGCAAATCCACCTCCCAAATAACTTACCACAAGCTCCTGAAATGTTAGTATGAATGCATAAGACATGAAATGAAAAGAAATAAGATGAACAAGGATTTAAAGACCAAATTCATAAGTGAATATGCAATTTAAATGTGTTATGAGATTATGCAAAGTCATACAAGATGCATATGAATGATCATACAAGGATGAGATGCAATGGAAGTATGTTTAGAAGCATGAAAACACATGGATGTTCATGAAATGTAATGAATGCAAAACATGGCAAATGAATGAAGAAATGATCAAGAAATGTTTCAAACATGTCCTAAGATGTCTAAGATGACATACAAGATAATGGAATGGCATGTCAAGTTCATAAGTTCATGATATGCAAAGGAGAATGCAAATGAAGATGCAAAATTAGGGTTTTAAGGCAACATGAGATGCATATGAGCAAAACAGAATCAAACACCATGATAAAAAATTGAAATTGAGCTCAAACAAACCATAATCTCATACAATATTACACCCCAAAGGAGAAGGTCAGAAGCCAATCCTAGTGAAAGTTATGAAATTTCTAAGTTTGTAAGGGTTTTTGGGTTCTTCTAAAGGGAAAATGCAAATCAAATTGGAAATTCAAGATAAAAATATGAGATAAATAACCTAGAAACTATATGCAATATGTGAAACAATGCAAGAAGAACCAAGTTCAAACTCATCATAGTTAGGCATAAATGAATTTTTCAAGTTAGGGTTAAAAAAATAAGAAATTTAAGAACCCTAATTCAAAGAAAATTATGAAAATGTAATCAAACCTAAAATTAAATTTGTATGGTGAGTTTGAAAATGTTTTTAAATGTTTAAGGATGCTTTATGATTTTTTTGGTGATTTTTAGAAACCTAAATGCATATTTAATTAATTAAAATCAATTAATTAATTAAATAAAACATTTAAATATTTTAAAAATACTTTTTTAATGCAAAAAATAAAAAATAAAAATGTTTTTAGGTCATGGTGATGGGTGGGATTTGATCATTAGGTTATGTGGAGTTGAATGGTGAAAGAAATTTTGAGTTTGAGTGGTTGAGGAGTGAGTTTCGAAAGCTTGAAGGTTTTGGGGATTTTTGAGCAATCTGACTTATGGGATGATTCAGGCTTGTGTGTTGTATGAAATGAGGTCCATAAGGTTAGTATAGGCCAATGAGAGTGATCAGAAAGTGGGTGGTGGCATAGTGTGATTGGTATGGGCCAAGTTGTAAAAATGTCAACATTGTGTACTTGAGGTATGGGCATGGTTCAGAGCTGGCTTGAAGGGGTGTTTGGCCTCAGCGCAGTTCATGGATGGCCCTTGGATCATTTTTATGCAGCTGGATCACTTGGATGAAGAGATACCATAGGTTTTGCAAATTTCCAACTTTGAAGATTTTGTGAAAATGGCTTAATGAAACTTGAGATGCAAGGCACAATCCTGTTCCAAATGCATTGCACTATGTTTGTATGATGTTTAAAAGTTAATTAGAGGTCATGAAATGGCTTAGAACTTGAATTTTCAAAATTCCCTCTTTGGTGCACACTTGAAAATTATAGGATATTTGCCAACTTTGAAAGGCCATGTCTTGAGTTCTAGGATTAATCAAGACATGTTCTTGTACTTTTTGAAAATGGGAAGACATAATCTACAAATTTCATGTCCAAGAATTTTTCATTTGAAGCATTTTTGGTCATGAAAGAATAGGTTGAATATCTTTTCCAAAATGGAAAGTTTCCATTACAAGTCATTTCCAAAAATAGCAAGTTTGCATTTGGCTCAAAAAATTTCAACTTTGTGAACTTCCAACCACTTCTAAGATAAAATAAAGATCATAGAGACTCAAAATGATGATGATGACCCTTTGGTACCCTTGATGGAGGCCTCAGATGCCCTGATTTTGACTTTACTTGCTCAAGAAGTTACCCAATGATCAGATGACTTCCACAGTGAATTTCTTCATCAAACTTGGTACACATGATCCTTATAACATATTAAAACCATTAGAAACAAGAATGACCAAACAATTTGGGATTAAGGCCTCTGAAACCAAAACCCTAATTTTATGTCATCTGTGCGGGAAATCTTCAGTCTGCCTTTATGCCTTTGCCATGCCTTGTGATCCCTTGACTTTTATGAACTTTGGGGAGCATATTATGATCATGGAACACACATGGACCCTCTTGGTAAGCTTCAAGACCTTTGGGATGGCTCAGATCACTTCTTGGATTGCTCAGATCACAAACCCTAGATGCAGATGAAATGAACTCTGCAGTGAGATGACATGCTTATGCAATGCTATATGAAAAGATCACAATCCATGGTGTGAAAAAGTGAGGGCAAATTTGGGGTGTTTACACTAGGAAAAAATGTTGAGGAAATGGGAGGGAAAATTTTGAGGTATTATAATAAGAAAAATAAAAGAAATGGATTATGAGCGTGGGGTGTATAAGTAAGAAAAATGAACTAAATTGGATTGGGCTTTTATGAGGTGGGGTGTGAAAAGCAGGACAAGGCCCAGGAAAAAGGCGTTGGGTTCACAATGATATGGTGGGGACTCAGTCAAAGGTTGACTGCACCAAAACCTTAAGATTGATCTCACATGCATCCATAAGTCAGGTAAACAAGTCCAAGGGCTCAGATTGAAAGGCACATGTTATGAGGGTATAAGACACGCACATGATCACTCAGGTCCACTAAAACTGGCACGTGAGAAGGATCATACTCATTTATACGCAGGCATCGTGTGAGGCGTCAGATCAATTACATCCAAGGGTTATGACTTAATCTGAGGAGAAACATTAGGGCACTATTCCGGTCACCGGAGATGACATCCAGTCATCTTCTCCGGTGACCTGCACTTAGGGCATGATCAAGAAGCCATGGAAATGAAATCTAAGGGCACAAACATATTCGCTTCACTTCACTGATCACTAATCTAGGCTTATTTTTCATTTTAAGTCCATGAACGTTGCAAATCGAAGCCAAACAAACTACACCTAAATACTGCATCTAAGCATGTAAGAGGCATATTAACTAGCCAAGGTTTGCATTGCTTCTAGTAAGCTCATACCATCACAAAACTAAAAAAGAAGCAATGAAATAACACATTTGAGAGCAGAGATGGAACCTGTTTGTAGAGCTGCGATTTGTTGAGGAAAACCAGAGAACTTGCTTTCAATCTCCTTGATGTTTGATCCTGAATCCTCCCAGAGTGAAATAAACACTCAATTGGTGTAGAATCTTGGAGAGGATTGAGGCAATGCAGTGATGTTGAAGAGATGGAATCTTGAGGTTTCAAGTTGTGTTATCCATGGATCTTGTGCATACAGTGATGATGATGAATTGAAGAAGATTGAGCTATGATTGATGAAGATGAGTGCAAAAACTTGGCAATTTGCAGAGGATTGGACTGGTGCAATTCAGTAGCTACCAGCTGAATTCTTCCATGGATCTTACTCAAAGCTTGTAGAGGATGATCAATGGATGAATATTTGCTTGTATTGATAAATATGAAGAAGAATGGAGAGCAAAATGCAGAAGAGTTCTTCAATATGCAGAGAGAAAAATCAGAGGATTTTGGAGTATGATTCGAGCAAATGAGAGAGTGTAGTGCAATTCAGTTAGCTTTGCATCTTATATAGGTGTGGTTAGGTCTTAACTCACCATGGTTAATAGTTAGATGTTAGGTTAAGTGAGTCAAGTTAGTTGGAGTTGAGTTGAAGTTAGTTATAGTGAGTTTGAATGAGTTGCCATAAGTTGAAGCAAATGATGCAATGCTGGATTGATAAGCTCGAGTTGGATCATGTGTTGCAAAGTTCATGTTACTTATAATGAGGCTTAGTGGAACATTATGAATCTGATTTGATCAATGCAGCATGTGATGCAATGCTTCTTACTTTGCTTGAATTTTCAAAAGAGATGCATGGAAAATGGCATGATCATGCAGGCAGGTGATGACTTGCACTCTTTAAGTGAAGCTTGACACTCAATACAATTTGAATGAAGCATTAACACTTGACTGAACTAAATTAAACACTTGATTCCATGCATTGGTCTGCAAGAAAATCAATTGCAATCTTTGATCTTGAATTAGATGTAACTTCCTGACCAGGGCATCAATGGGAGTGATTCTTGTATGCAAATTGAAGATAAGTGAACATAGAACAAGTTTGATGTTCACTCCAAGATGAAATAAGACTTCTAAGTCACTTAAAAGTAGCATTGAAGTCACGGCCAAATGGCTGAATTCTTGCCCTGCACAAAATTAGCACGCCTAGGGAAAATGGCTTATGCATTCTCAGTTTGAACCTCTCCTCTTTGACCCTTCACATGTCCATGAAAGCTTGCTCAAATGGAAATTTGGCAAACATGAAACTTGTAGCAAACATGGCAAGGAACAACTTTGATGTTGGAAGATTTTCCATTTAAGGTCATCTTGTTGAAGAAAAATGGATCTACTTCTTGCCCTCCACCTTTTTGATGGAATACCTGGCAGGGCGCGCGCGCCAGGCCTGCCTTGCCTTGCCCATGACCTAGCTTTTGCCTTGATTTGTCCAATCTTTGCATGACCATAACTTCTTCAATTTTAATGTTATGGATATGTTCCACCTATGGATTTGAAGCTCAAGATGCCCTATTTAAAACATCCCAAGTGGAATTTTCATTTGACTTTTATTTTGGGAGAAGGCCTCTCTTGAAGTTGGCTGCAAAATGGCCAAAACATGCCATTTTTGGAAACCCTAATTTTCCAAAAATGGTAAGTTTTGATTTTCTTGATTTCTCATGACCCCTCCATCATTTCTTGATCAAATTTAGTCCATAGACTCCTTTTAACCTTGATTTCATGAATTTGATCTCAAAAAGTCAGGAGTTGACTTCTTACTCAGCCTGGTTGACTTTTCCCCAATTCCCTGATTTTCAATCATCTGAACAATTGAAGACCTTCCAAAATGATTCCATGGATGAAATTTCAACCTTATATACTTAATATAATTTAGAAAAAAATGAAATCAATTTGGGATCAAAATTCCTTTAGGAAGCTCAGTTAATTAGAAACCCTAATTTGCCCCTCTTTTGTTAGGAGATGTTGTACTGCTTGAAACCTTTGATCAATTCAACTCTTTTTAGGACTTGTGCCTCAAATGAAGACTTGTGGGATGTTGTAAAACCTTTGCACAGTATTGAGAAGTCATATTCCCCTTTGATTGTCTTTGGATGGTCATCAGCTACTTCAACCATTGATCACAAACCTTATACCTCAACCCTGATGGTTATGATGCAATGCTTTAGGTCATGCTATGAATTTAGGTATGCAATATGATATGCTAAATGCCATGAAGATAAGAGGGTAAATTTTGAGGTATTACACACGTGCGAAAAAATTGGCATGCCTAGTGGGACCGCTTGGGTTAGTTATGCGCACTTCCGCAGTGGCAGAATGGTAACGCCACGTCCGAAGGAAGAATCATCTTCGACAAGAAGTCCAGTTGTTACGAACATAATTGAAACTGTTACGACAAAAACACTGATTGCTACCAGTGGACCGACCACTACTCTGATTCTACCTAAACTGATCAGGCCGAATGTAGGTGGAACTTTGGGGCCACAAGGGCCCAGTTTCACCATGTCTTTTTCTAGAACCGTGGGCATGCCTCCCGAATTCATACCAAGTTTCCACAATTCTGGCTCAACATTTGCGGATAGTTCGTCAGAAGCTTTCTCTCTTTACCAATGGCTAAGGCCTTTGACGAACCAGTACAATCGAACAACCACATATAATTTTTTATCCCAATCGATGCCAACGTTTACTCCAATCTCTGTAGTCGTCGTAAGACGATAAATGGATGAGAGTAACCATGAAATGGTCCATATGTTAACTCAACAAATGGGAACCATTTTGACACCTTTGATACAAGATTCAACACAGAGTTACCAACAATTGGCAACTCAAATGACTCGAATAGGGGATATTTTGGGGGCACCAACTGCCCCACAACGTCGAACCCCACTTCCTCATCCCGAGAAACTGGTCCGACAAAAAGAGGAGTACGAAAAGATTCTAAAATAGCCTAATAAAGAGCTTGAACAAATACCTAGGGTGGCCCAAAGGCCTCCCATCATGATGTTATGTCAACATCAAGACCTAGGAGATGTGATGGGACAGGTCCGTCAGGATGCCATTGCCGGAGAGCCGAACCTTGAAACTATAGTAGAGAGGATTATGGTTCGAAATGGAGCCAACCCAGGCCTTTGACGTCCAACCTACACATCCCATTACTTAATTATGTGCTACAAACTAAACTTTCCGGGGGACGGAAAGTAAAAAAGTTCACCAACTTTGCTGGTGAGACCGAGGAGTCCACAGTTGAACATGTGGCACATTACCAGACGAAAGCTGGGGATATAGCGAATAATGAGGATTTGAAAATGAAATATTTCCCTAGTTCCCTCACCAAAAATGTGTTTACTTGGTTTACAATGCTCCCCCCTCAGTCCATCCACACATAGACTCAACTCGAAAGATTGTTCCACGAACAGTTTTATATGGGACAGTCCAAGATTAGCCTAAAGGAATTGGCTTGTGTAAAATGTAAGACGAGTGAGTCAGTCGAACAATATCTAAACAGGTTCAGACTTCTGAAAGCTAGATGTTTTATTCAAGTCCCTGAACATGAATTAGTCGAAATGGCCGTGGACGGATTCGACTATTCAATCAGAAAGAAATTGGATACCCAATATCAGGGATATGGCCCAATTGGCTGATAGAGTTCGACAGGTCAAAAGCCTGAAAGCTGAGAAGTCTAAGGTTGGTCGATTATATAAGAAACTTGTGTATCTAGAAACATACGAGTTCTCATTCGACAACGGGGAACTCTTCGACAAAAGTGAGGTTCACGTGGCTGAACTTAAGTCGGAACCTCCTTACAGGTGTAAGGTATTGCAACCATCAAGCGGAAAAGACCTTGTCGAAACAGGGAAATCCGAAAAATATGTCACTAAGACATGCACCTTTTATATATATATATATATATATATATATATATATATATATATATATATATATATATATATATATATATATATATATATATAATGTGATGAAATTTTCGATTTTTTAGTAAAAGATGGTCAAATTTTTGTTCCACCTGGTTTAAAATATCCCCATTTAGATCAAAAGAAAAAGAGGGGATTTTGCAAATTTCATAATTGACTTGGTCATAAAACGTCTTAATGTGTTCTTTTCAGGGATTTGATGTAGAAAGCTCTGAAGGATGGCAGACTTCAATTTGGCGAGAAACCGAAGATGCAGGCTGACATCGACCCTCTAAAAGTCGAATAAGCATTATATTCTAAGTTGAATGATTTTATGATGGTGGAAGTTACTAAGGGTTTCCCCAACACACCCCATGTCGAAAACATGGCATGCATGATGGTCAAAACTACTGAAGGTGACGACAATAACACTGAGCAAGGACTGGAGTCAGTATACCCTAGGGTTGGCGAAGGTTTGAATGAATTCCAAGAGAAATGCCAAGTGTTCGAATCAAGGGAAATTCTATGCCCAAGATGTAATGATGTGTTCAACGAGAAGGCGAATGAAATGTATGAAGCTGGTAAAAAGAAAGCTTTAGCTGCTGAGGGGTCTCGTACTCCAAGGTTAGTGTTCTACCAGAGTGGTAAGCCTAATCGAAATGAATAATTCCAAAGACAGGTCAAGTCATCCAGGCCTAGAACTTTTGTGCCACCATTTGACACCCCATGTGATAAGTGGGTCGAACCAGTCAATCAAAAGGAAACAAAAGACAAAAATGGAGGGTGTTGGACTTAGAGAAAAACCATATGACCAGGATCTAGTGGAGGCGCTGCCAAAGAAATAAGAAGGCTAGAAAAGTGGCCTCAACATCTCGACCAAGGCAGGGGGAAGCCCCTAGACTAAAGGAGTAATACCCAAAAGCAAGGTGGGTCGAAAAAGGAAATATTGTGACAAACCAGACTCTGATCGTATGAACCTATGAAAGGAAAGATGTAATGTCCAAACAAGGTGTATAATGCACTCCTGCTATTGGAAATGGGAAGGAACCTGAATACACCCCCCAATATGACGAAGAAGAGCATATATATTCACCTCAGTCTAACGAAGAATATACTCTATCACTAGAGGATGACTTCGACGAAGACATGTATGATGATACCAATGACGATACCTATGAGAAGACTTCGTTGTGAACTGTGGCATCGTGTCTATATTGCCAGCCGAATATGACATTATCTTAGAAGTGTCGTAAGCAGAGGAAGATTTTGTGGCGAATGAGAATCCTGAAGATAAACCCTTATGCTACTATGTCATGAACGGTGGGGTAGTCGAGGAAAAGAGAGTTGTGTTTGAGAAACCTAGTTCTGACATGATGTACCATCTGAAGCCTCTCTTCATAAAGGAAAAGGTCGACAGAATGTCAGACAACAAAGTGTTTGTAGATGGTGGGGTAGCTGTGAACTTAATTCCCTATGTTCTATTCAAGAAAAACGGAAAGACCGATGAAGACCTTCGACAACACAACATGGTTTTGTCCAACTATGAGGGAAATACTAACAACATTTTAAGAGTGATACAAGTCGACCTGGCTGTGGGAACGACCACAAGGTCAACATTATTTATAGTTCTCAACTCTATATCCAACTTTAACCTATTATTAGTAAGGGATTGGATTCATGGTATAGGGGCAGTGCCTTCTACCCTACACCAAAACTCAATATCTGGAGAAAAAATGGTATCGTCGAGAACATCGAAGCCGACCAAAGCTATTATAAGATCGACAAAACCAAAGGATCAAAGAGGTCATTCAATCAACACTTAGCAAACGTAGCCCATTGTGATGATGGATCAAGTTCCTACACCTCCGTCGAAACTGGTCGCATGCTGAACTTGGATCCAGACCATGGTTTTGTCTGGGATGATGCTGACATACCAGAGGAGCCAAGTGAAATGTGTAACACCCTAAATTTTCCCTCTTCATTTTAAGCACCATATCATATCATATTCGTCATACTCATATCATTTCCTCAGCATCATATCATGGAAATATGAAGCATAACATTCTCATGACCTAGCATTAGGCATATGATCATCTGTGGGTGGATTTGAGGTATTACAAGCTATAACAAGAGGCCCAGTGGACTTGTCCAAGTCCCATGAGGAATCTACACGGCATTCACAGGTTCAAGATCAGTCACAAAAACTCAAGGGTGGGAGAGTATCAGAGAACCCAAGCTAGGGCAAGCTCCTACACAATGATCCCAAATTAGGGTTTCACTTTCAAGCATGAAAACTTTGTGACTTTGGCCATTTCATCTGGGCAAAGTCCCTTATATGACAAGAGGATCCTAGGGATGAAATGGGGTGAGCAATTTCCTTAGGGAAGTCAGTCATTTCATCAAAAGTTCAAGAGTACAATTTTTCTCCTGTGTGAGGGAAATCCTGATTAGGGTTATGGGCCAGAGCCTCCTATCCTTTTAATTTTGACCATTTCTTGTGGGCAAAGGATCTCATTTGGTTTGCATGGCTTATATATGAAGTTTGAGGAAAAATTCATTGAAGAAGTCAAGATTTGGTCTAGTTACTTGAAGGTGAAGCAAGAAAGTCAACTTTGCAGTCAAAAAAGTCAACATGAAGATTTCATGGTTTTTAATCAGGATTATCAATTTTTGAGGTCATATCATGTCAAAGAATAATTCAGTTGAGATTAAATGTCAAAAATCGGGAGTATGCAAAAAAAAAAAGTTACTAAAATTGGATATCTAGAAATGTCCAATTTTTGGAAATTATTTGTCCCGAAACTTCAAGCTATTATTTCATGTGTGAAAAAGCTCCGAATGATTTTCCGGTGAACACAAAAGTTGTAGAACACGATTTTCCCTTTTCGAAAAGTCGTAGAACACCTTCATAGCATTTTTAGAATTCAAGTTATGATTTTTTGAAGTTTGGAGCATTTTTAGAGTTTTTTGTTGGACATGTGTCATTTTGTGATTGGCTCATTTTTTATTGAAGCTATGTGTGGCGTGACATGTTGCTTTGTTCACAAATGTTTTAATAAGTCCATGTATTAGTTGTTGTGACCAAATATTTAAATAATCCAAAAAATAATGGCATGTGGTGTTGGTTTGTACGAAAAATAATGAGAAAAATCAGCAAGTAGGTTTAATCAACCCCTGCCCACCACACGTCACTTTGATGCCTTCCTCATGTACTTGGTGATCACGTTTTTCCTTGTTCTCTCCATAACATGCAGACGGCACCAAGGGAAACCAAAGTATTCACGTGTTCCATGCAGCACCATGCATGTGAGTGGGTCAACACCCTCCAATCATCACGACTCCTCATCATTAGCCAATTTTATGCTGCCAATACACCTAGCTCCTTGTAACTAATCCACATGCATGGAATGGTTTTCGAAAATAACAAGCTGGAAAGAGAGAAAAAAAGGATTGAGGCACGCTGCATTTTGTGAAGCAAAATAACAGAATTGGTTCAGCCACTCTTCATGCTTCGATCACACACCCCAGCTATATTAACCTTCAGTCACGAATTCAGTGGCAGAGAACTTCATTTTTCACACATCACACTCTTCAATCCCTCACTCTTCTCTCATTGAAAACTCAACTGAATAACAAAAAAGAAGCTTCCAGATCAAATTCGGATCTCATTCTTCGTCCTCAAGAATTCGGAGTTCTCACATTGAACCTCACAGCACCTCCATAGCAAGGATCTTGGAGCTTTGAGCAAGCTGAAGATTCAGCAGCACCTCTGAGTGTGCATCATCTTCATCCATCAGCCTTTATTTGGCTTGAACCAGATCCAAGGAAGCTTCAAGAAAGCAAGGAGATCTCTGGATTTCTCAAATTCTTCAAGAAGCTTCAAGTTCAGGTTTGTGCTTCTCAAATGATTGCTTCGGTTTGGTTGTATTTTAGATTGTTTGGTGTTGTTATGGATTAAGATGCATGATGTGAAGTGTTTAGAAGCTTTGTATGGCACAAAATCATGAATATCAGTTTTGATGTATGATCTTGTTTTGATCGAGTTGCTCTGTATGATGCTTGTTTGTGAAAGCTATTGGTATATTCATGATCCTTGTGTTTCATACTTCATTTTTTGTTTTTACATTTTTAATTTTCATTGAGAGATGAAGGAGTTATGGTGCCATGAATGGTTGATGATGATGCTGAAATCTTGCTCTGTTTCTTGCATTTTTCGAATTTTTCATAAGCATGAGGAAGAAGATGATGTGGTGTTGAGTTGTGAGTGGCTGTGCTGAGTTTTTGTCCTGTAGTGACTTAACCCTAGGTGCACCAATTGATGTTATGTTCACATGACACTTTGTTCATTTCATTTTAATAAAAAAAATTAATAATAATATTAACAAGTCTGATTATTGGAGAGAGTGTTGTAGATTCCGTATGGGCCTAAGGCCAGTTGTTAATGGCACCCCCATTGTTGGGCCCAGGATGTATTAAATTGAATTTCCCTGCTGTTTGCACCTCCCCCATCAGCCATAGATTAGCATGCGTGTGGGCCTTCATCAGGTGCTATTCGCACCCCATCTCATACTGGCCCATTAATTTCCATGTTCAAAAACATTACTATACGCACCTCCACCCTAGAACATAATCCTGCACATCCTGGGCTTTCCATCTTGCTATCCGCACCCCACCCCGTTTGGTCCCATTCATACTACACTTACCTAGCCTGCTAATCTCACCTCCTTCCTATTTCTTTTATTTTTCTTTCTCAACTTAATTTTTCCTTTTATTCAGTTTGCTTTTAATTCATTAAAAATACAAATATTCATCTAAAAATTCCCAAATAAATCATAGATGTTCCTTTGTGTCTCTAAAATTTTGTAGCATTTTTATTTTATTTTTTTCATTAATGCACGTGCCAGAATTAAATCACCAATGTACATAGCTTCATTTGCTTCATTTCTTGACCAGTCTGTCTTGTAAATTTTCCATAGACTTCAATATTTGGAGTTTTGATCCCATTCTTTTTGCATTGTGTTCCTAATATCTTCTAGTTTTCATGTGATGTTTCTCAGAATTTTTAGAAAAATTATTTCTTGAGTTTTGATCTGATATCTTGTGATGTAAGTTTTCTGTCCTAACTTGTGTTTGTGCCTCCATTTGACCTAGTTCCATTCTGAATTTTTGCAAATCCTTTTGGCAAGTTGATATAATGTGTTTTAAGATCATTTGGGTTCAGTTGTAGAATTTTTAGATGGCTGGTTGATTATTTGTGGATTTTTGTTCTCACCTTGTCCCATTTTGCTTCTTTTGGTTCAATAGATCTCTTATAGGCTTAGAAGGGCACTTGTGCCAACTTCTTCTTCTCATTTGGGGTTCCTTTGGGGTATGGATACCTTCCTGGTCCTAGGATAGGTCTTGTTTCTTCTAAATTTTTGAGTTTGCTTCATATTCAAGTCATTTGTTTCTTTAAGTGCTTAAATTCCATCTTTTGGTTCCATGGCTTCTATTTTGATATTGTTTGGTATTGTGTGACTTCTCTCTTCATCTTTCTGGCCTCTTAGGCCATTCTTTATATCATTTTGATTCTGGTTTTGAACTTTGTTCTTGTATTGTGTGTGTTTTGCATTACATTTTTCATAAGTGCGCATTTGTTTCCATATGTGTTCATGTTGCCTCATTGTAAGTCATAAGCTTCTCATCTTTATTTCTTTGAGTTGAATTAGCATTAAGCATGTGTTTACTTCATTTCACTTCTGATTGTTGGATGATGTTATGTTAATTTGTTCATTTTCGTTCATTTGTGCACGCTAACCTTGCAGGGGCTGTGGTAAGTGTGAGATGTGGGAATTGAGTTCCACATCTCCAATTCTCATCTCTTCCTTTTATGTTTATGTGAGCTAACCTTCTTTTGTTGGGCTTAGGCCTTTCTCATCCCTTCTTCTATCTTCTTCTTTCCTTCTTCATTAGGATAGAAACCTCACTAACCCTTAGGATATCCATGCATGTGAATACTTAGGATTATTTTAGTCCCCCTTTAGAATTTTTCCTTTGAGATCCTTTTGGTTCTTCTTCTCTTCTCATCTCATAACTCTTAAAAAACACTTTAATAAATGTGAAGTGATGTCTTGATCCATAGCCTTATCCCATGAGGAATGCTTGTAGTCTTCCCATCTTGGGATAGTACAAGTTTACCTTGTGATGCACAAGTCTGATCAAGGTATCTTCTTCATAAAGAAAAGCATAAAAAACACTTCTTCATGTAAATAATCAAAACATCTAATAAATAAACAAGTTAGTGAGCCTAGGCCCTAGTCTTTGGGTTCAAGTTTTGGGGATCTTCTCCTTACTTGAGTATGCTTGTTCTATTATTCCATCTTGGAATGTAGTGACAAGTGTACATTCCATTGGTGAGAGCTTGAGTTCACTTCCTTGTGACACACTCATAAAAGCTTCTAAAAAACATAAACAAACAATAAGCGTCTCTCCTTCGGGAATTCTTTTCTCATCTCCTTCGCTCCGTCCGCGAACTTGCTCCTACTTGTCACTTTGCAAGACGGTTACGCACTCGTCGTCCGAGTCTGCAACACCTGAGCAATGGCATAGGCAGGTCAAGCCTTAATTCACAAGCAATTTCTTTTCTACCCCTAGTTAGGGGAACTACGGCGTCTCTGATCCTCATTATCCTGATGAGGTACGTAGGCAGCGGGGTAGGGCCCGTTCGAGCACAATCTTTATTTTCCCTACTCTTCATTTTTCCTTTGTTTCTTATTTCATTCCTTTTCTCAGTTTCTTTTCCAGTTCTAGTTTCTTTTCATTTTCATTTCTTTGCTGCAGTTTTCATACCCTCACCCTTTGAAACAGTTTCTTTTGCAAGCGTGGATCCCGTCGGGTACGACGGACGATCTGGGGTGCTAATACCTTCCCAGGTCGTAACCGACTCCCGAGCCCAGTCTCTTTGGTTCGCAGGACTTGTGTCCTTCCTCTTTCTTTCTTCGGGTTTGTGCAACATTACCTTTCCCATTCATTCGGGATAAAAATGTCTGGCTGGCGACTCTACCTTTTCCGCGCCACTTTCGCGTTTGTACTAGGATGAAAATCCCGGGAGCGACAGCTGGCGACTCTGCTGGGGACTGCACACCAGAATCTCTGGTTCCCCTGTGAGTCTCTCCTAGCGCTTGTGTGTTTCTGTTTCATTGGGTGATGTTTTGTTTGTCGTGGCTTGTTGTATGTTATTGTTGTTTATTTACAGCTTTCTTTACAGCTTTATTTACAATTTTCAGTATTTATTTTCTGCATCATGTATATATACTGGACTGTCTGGACTGGTTTTCTTTGGTGGGATGGGAGTTACTGGTTCTTGAGAGATATGAGCCAAGTACCCGGCTCGAGTTCACCATAGGATTTAGAGTGGTTCCACTTTGGCCTCATGAGATCTTGTCATGGGGGTAGTAGTGAGTTCCACACCCAGGTTGCGATTGTCTTGGAAATGTCTTGATTTGGGGATCTTCCTCTCTCATTACATAACCCTGACAGTTATGTACAGCTGGGGACCGATCATTGAGAACCTTTGTGGAAACAACCCTCTCCAGTGGTGACAGTGGCAGGCCACATCTTGTGGCAAACCCATTCGCACCCGAGGGTCCACTGGGAACTCGCATAGGATGGTCTGGTTCTCCTATAGGAACTCAGTCAAAGCATCTGGTCGTATGACATTAGTACTGTATCCTACGGGCTGAATGTACTATTGTTTCTCGATTTTAGCGCTTGAAGCTGAGGACTTATAAGGGATGCTTGTTTTTCCCGGACTCAGCTGAGGCCTCCCTGCGTAGTACATAATGCCTAACCGATTCCCTGATTTGGTCATGAGCCATTTCTCGGAGATGGTGACAGTATTATTGCTATGTGGCTTTGAGAGTCCGTGATGTCTGACCCGGAGCCTTTTACCTGTGAGATTGGGGGGTGTCTACAGGTGTGCAGGAACCCATGACCTCAACATACACTCATCTGTTCAGTGGTTCTTGTTATGATCTTTGGTCCTTTGATTATGATCCATGGTTCTATGATTCTATGGTTCCAAAGTTATGGTTCTGGAATTCTGGATTTCTTGATACTGTGATTCTGAGATCTTCTATCAGAGGGTTGTGATTATCAAAGGGTGTGACTCAGTAAACTTTTGGGTTTGCCAGTTATTCAGTGGGGCCCTTGTCAGTGTTCCAGTTCAGATGGCCCCAGTTGGTCATATGCTTGCATTGCATTACATTTGCATCATTCTTTGCATTAACTGTTTATGTTTCCCATTTTTCAGGTCATTGCTCACATCTGTTCCCAGTTCTGGTATTCTTATCTCCATGGCAGAAATCAGAAGAGATCCGAGAAAAAAGAATGTGCATTATACCTTTCTTCAGCCAGAAGTTAAAAGTGTTCAGAGGTTAGCAGGTTTGATGAACGATCAAGTCTTAGGTAATTTCAAGAAAAGATATGGCCAGATACTGAAGTTTGTGGACAAGCCTACTGCAGACCAAAAGGACAGCTTGCATACCTTGTTGCAATTTTATGATCCCCTGCTGCGTTGCTTTATTCTTCCAGGTTACATCTTAGCTCCGACATTGGAAGAGATCTCCAGCATGCTGAGTGTTCCGATCAGAGAGACATTGCCGTTCTACGGGTCAGAGGTTGTGCTCAGAGATGAAGACATAGCCAAGGTTTGTAGGTTGCCAGTTGTTTCAGTCAGAAAGGCTTTGCAAGAGAGTAAAGGCAGAGGTCTACCCTGGAGTGTGCTTATCCCAGAGGCTGAGAAGTATGCTACAGAGGCTAGGTGGAACGACTTTGGAGCTTTGCTTGCATTGATGGTATATGGGTCTAGCTTGTTTCCCGGAGAGAAAGAGTTTGTCAGCTTAGAAGTGATCTCAATCTTTGCAAAAGGAAATCCAGTGCCTACTTTATTGGGTGACTTTTATTTTAGTGTCCATTACAGAAACGAGAAAGGTAGAGGTGGTCCAGTGGTCTATTGTGCTCCTTTGTTTGCTGAATGGTTTGCTAGACAGTTGCCTAAGTCAGGTGCCTTCAAGGATATACGAGACGAATGGAGATGGTCCAGAAGATTGATGGGACTGACTGAAGAAGACATTGCTTGGGGTTATGACAGGGATTTGCTAGGAAAGGAGTTGATGGTTAGTTGCGGAAGGTTTGCTAGAGTACCTTTGCTGGGAAGGAAAGGTGTCATCAGTTACTACCCAACATTAGCCAGAAGGCAGTTTGGCTACCCTTTGAAGGATCCTCCTCAGATGGAAATGTTTGCTGAATCTCTGTATTTTCCTGCTGACGGAAACAGAGAGTTAGTCCAACAAGCAGTCCAATCCTGGGCTCACAGGATAAGAAAAGGGAAGAAAGACTTCGGCCGAGTTGATCCCAAGACATATCCACCATATGCTGAATGGTTGCAAAGATATATCGAGTCAGTTCTCATGCCTTTTTCAGTCGAGGCTCCACTTTATCCCCGAGAGGTACCAAGTCTGAGCAGTACGGTTTCCTTGGAGGAGTACAAGAAGCTAGAAGCTCAGCTGCATGAGGTCAGAGTAGAGAATATTGAGATGGTAAGTCTGTACCACCAGGCTAATAGAGCCAAGAAGGAAGCTGAAGACAAGCTGCAGAAGCTCCAAGCCTCTTTAGAAAACAAAGAGAAGGATTTTGCTGGAAGAGAAGCCCATTTCCACAGATTGGGTATGATGGAAGCTCAAAGAGAAGCTAAGCACAAGGAGACTTTAAAGACTCTCAAGAGTGCTCGACAGTCCATTGTTTGGCTGAAAGGTCAAAGGGATGAAGAGCAAAAGAAATTCAAAGAGAAGGAAGAGTTCTTTGAAGTTCAGATGGCTTTCAAGAAGGGGGGAGTGGAACAAGCCCACGCCATCCGGAGGGAGAAGACCCAACAGTTAGCCCAAAGCCAATTAGCTCTGGAGGAAGCCAGGAAAGAGATCGAAGAGCTCAAGCTGAGAGCGGGTGTCAAGAAAAGCAGGGCTGAGGTGGCAGAGCCGGGGTCCTTAGCTTAGTTTATTTTTCAGACTACCTACAGGCTTGTTGTAGGAGTCTTGCTTTTATTTCTTTTGTCTTTATGTACTGATTTGTAACCCTTCGGGGAATATTCATGGATGTATTCTGACTTTTTAGCCTATAGTGGTTTGTCCATATTCAGTATTAATGTGCAAGTTATCGTTTTGAATGTGCAAGATTCGTTTGTCTGGATACTGCTAATGTCTGAACACTTATCAGAGAGAAAGTTTGAAAGCCAAACATTGAAAGTGATTGTCGAGATAGATGCCAGAACTGGGGCATACCAAATGCTTAAAATTGGGAACATGAACAGTTACATTGCATTGCATATAACCTGTTTGTTTGTTTTGCAGGTGTTGTCTCAATTACTAACGTGTTTTGTGATAACAGGCACTATAGCTCCTCGAAAAGTTCGAGAACAACCAGCAGTGCACAGATACCCAACCAAGACTAACAGAGAGCGATCCATGGATCAGATGCAGGCAGATTTGGCAGATCTAAGGCAGAGAATGGATAACTTCATGACGTTAATGGCCGGCATGGGGCAGAATCAAGAGCGTCTGCGAGAGATGGTTGAGAATCAGAACCGGAACGCTGCTGCTGCTGCTAATGCTGATAATCATACCGGTGCGGGCGCACGTCAGGGTGGAACTCCAGTTACACAACCAGGAGTGACAATAAACAACGACGGGTTGCATCACCTTCAGATGGACAACCATGAGGATCAGTTCACTCTACTTGATGAAGCCGAGGGTCAAGGGGTAGAAATGAACAAGAGGTTTGAAGAGATGGCCGAGCAAATCAAGGCTATTCAGTCCCAGAGTTCTTTGGGATTCGACATAACAGACTTGGGCTTGGTTCTGGGAGTCAGAATTCCGTATAAGTTCAAAGTTCCAACTTTTGAGAAGTATAACGGCACTGCTTGCCCGAAGACCCATCTACAATCATTCGTTGGGAGAATTGCCGCTCATACAGACGACGAAAAACTGTGGATGTATTACTTTCAGGACAGCTTGGTGGGAGCTTCCCTTGAGTGGTACATGAAGCTCAGTAGGGTCAATGTCAAGAGCTGGAAGGATCTCGCTGAAGCCTTTGTGAGGCAGTACCAATATAACATGGACATGGCTCCGAATCACACGCAGTTGCAGCATATGGCTCAGACAGCAAAAGAAGGCTTCAAAGAATATGCCCAGAGGTGGCGTCAGCTAGCTGCCAGAGTGCAACCACCCTTGTTAGAGAATGAAATGGCCGATATGTTTATGGGTACTCTCCAGGGGGTATTTCTTGAAAGACTGGCGTTGAGTTCTGCTACAAAGTTCAACGATATTGTCATTGCGGGAGAAAGGGTTGAAACGCTGTTGAAAATGGGTAAGATACAAGACCCCGGTGCTAGTAGCTCAAATGGAGCGAGGAAAGCTTTTAGCGGACCTCCGAGAAGGAGAGAAGGCGAGACGAATGCTGTATTCGGCCGAAGCCAGGGTCGTGGTTACAGAAGACCCTATGAACATATGGCTGCTGTCACCATTCCTGCAGCTCCTGTACAACAGATGCTACCTCCACCACAACAACACCAGCAACAACCACAACCTCGAACAAACTACCAGCAAAGACCATATCAGCCGAGACAGGCTCGCCCGGCTAACAGGGTGATTGAAGCTATTCCGATGACGTATGCTGCTCTGTTGCCGAGACTACTAGATTTGAACCTTATTCAATTGAGGACTTTGGCACCACCACCTCCTGGAGAGCTTCCAGCTAGTTATGATGTCAACGCGCGATGCGCCTTTCACTCAGGAGCACCCGGGCACTCAACTGAGAAGTGCAGGGCGCTGCATCACAAAGTTCAAGACCTTGTAGATTCAAAGGCAATCAACTTTGCGCCGCCGCCGAATGTCAACTCGAACCCCATGCCTAATCATGGAGGGGCAAGAGTCAATGCTGTGGAAAGTGAGGACAAGTTGAGTTTGGTACTGAGTATTGATGAAGTCAAGACACCTTTGAGGGTGGTGAAGGAGAGATTGTTGAAGGGTCAAGTATTTCCTGGTTGCCATGTTGGTTGTGAAGACTGTATGAGTGCTGTGAATGGCTGTGAGAAATTGAAGACGGGTTTGCAAGGGTTGATCGATGAGGGGTCCTTGCAGTTCAGTAAGATTAGTGATGAAGAGGCTGATGATGTGTCAACCATTACTATCTTCTACGATGAAGCTGACATGCCCGTCAGACAAGAGCCGGTTACCATTTACGCTCCTCAGATTAGTCCCGTGACTATAACTGTACCTGGACCAGTGCCATACACCGATGATAGGGCCATTCCGTGGCATTATGGTTCCGATGTTTATGTAGCGGGACAGAAGATGGAGAGTAGACCTGTTGCTGACCTGACTATTGAGAATGTAGGAGGTGTTGGGGGCTTTACTCGAAGTGGTCGTTTATTCGCTCCCCCCGCGTTGAGAAAGGATCCTGAGGCCGAGGCTTCATCCAAAGACAAAGGAAAGCAGACTGCGAATGACGAGTCAACTACTCCTGTGGCTGGGCAGGGGACGTTTGAAAAAGAGGTAGAGGAGTTCATGAGGATCATCAAAAGGAGTGACTACAAAGTGGTTGATCAACTGAACCAGACACCTTCAAAGATTTCTATCTTGTCACTGCTGATGTGCTCTCCCGCGCACCGAGAAGCCTTACTGAAAGTACTTCAAATGGCCTACGTTCCTCAGGAGATCACGGTCAACCAACTCGAGGCTGTTGTTGGAAGTGTCAATGCTAGCCATGGCTTAGGCTTCACTGACCGAGACCTCACTTTGGAGGGAAGAAATCACAATAAAGCACTGCATATCACGATGGAATGCAAGGGCGCTGTGTTATCTCATGTTCTTGTAGACACAGGCTCTTCTTTGAATGTGCTTCCGAAAAAGGCGTTGATGAAGCTTAACATTGATGGGATTGTTCTGACGCCGAGTGATCTGGTGGTTAAAGCTTTCGATGGTTCAAGAAGATCAGTTTTCGGAGAGGTTGAGTTGCCTGTCAAGATAGGCTCTCAAGTCTTTAAAAGTGTCTTCTATGTCATGGACATCCAGCCTGCGTATAGCTGTTTGTTGGGCAGACCGTGGATACATGCAGCTGGAGCTGTCACTTCAACCTTGCATCAGAAGCTTAAATACGTGGTGGATGGCCAGGTCATCACAGTTTGTGGGGAAGAAGATATATTCGTCAGCCATCTGTCGACGTTTAAGTATGTAGAAATGGACGGAGAAATCCACGAGACTTTGTGCCAAGCTTTTGAGGCAGATGTCAGTATCTTGACTCCGGTGAAGAAAAACAACGAAGGCACGTCCATTCATTCCTACCAGGAAGCAAAGGAGGTCGTCCAATCAGGCAATGCTCAAGGCTGGGGCAAGCTGTTGGAGATGGAAAAGAAGGATGATAAATTCGGCTTAGGGTATCAGCCTGGGGGGTCTACTCAGAGTGGTAAAGCTATCACGTTCACAAGTGCTGGGTTGCTCGACCGCGATCAAATTTGTACGGCAAGCCAAGACGGGGATAGTGACAGAGACTGGGACAACAATTGGATCCGCCCGTGTGCACCCGGCGAGGAGCTAGGAAATTGGTCTGCTGAAGATATCGTTCAAGTCACCTGGCTCTCAAAGTAATTGCTTGTTTCCTTTTATTAGCATACTGCATTGTCAAATCCAGCATTCTGCCCAAGATGCTTGGATCCATTGTATTGGGCCACCATGTTTTGTATCGCATTGTTATTTTGCTATGAAATAAAAGGACATTTTCAGACAAACTGTGTTCCCTGTCTTTGTTTTTAAAACTTTTTCACAAAACAATATATAAAAATGGCAATGTGTTTTCATTTTTGTTTTGTGTTAGCGTCTCTTTTTCAAAATAAGCAGATTCTGAATAAGCACATCATTTGTGCAGTGTTGATCATCCGGATTCCACGGATAACGTTCCTGCTATGACTATGCATGACTTTGATAATCCAGTCTACCAAGCTGATGAAGGGGTTGAGGAAGACTGTGACCTCCCTGAAGAATTGGTCAGATTGTTGAAACAAGAGGAACGAGTTATTCAGCCTCATCAAGAAGAGATTGAGACCATCAACATTGGCAGTGAAGATGCAAAGAAAGAAATCAAGATAGGGGCCAATCTGCAGGCCGACGTCAAACAAGAGCTGATCAGTATGCTGAGAGAGTATGTGGATATCTTTGCTTGGTCATATCAAGATATGCCAGGTTTAGATACTGACATCGTGATGCATAAGTTACCCCTGAGAGAAGAATGTCCTCCTGTAAAGCAAAAATTGAGATTTGAACAGAGCAAGCCCAAAGGATGATTTTCCGTTGCCACACATTGACGTGTTGGTCGACAATACTGCTCAATTCTCGGTGTTCTCCTTCATGGACGGATTCTCCGGTTATAATCAGATAAAAATGGCGCCAGAAGACATGGAGAAGACAACGTTCATTACCCCGTGGGGAGCATTCTGCTATAAGGTCATGCCCTTCGGTCTGAAGAATGCCGGGGCAACTTATCAGCGGGCGATGGTCACATTGTTCCATGACATGATCCACAAGGAGATCGAATGTTATGTGGATGATATGATTGCAAAGTCCAAAGACGAAGAGGAGCATTTGGTTAACCTGAAGAAGTTATTTGATAGATTGATCAAGTACAAGCTGAGGTTGAATCCGAACATGTGCACTTTCGGAGTGCGTTCCGGAAAATTGCTGGGTTTCATTGTAAGTCAAAGAGGAATTGAGGTAGATCCTGCTAAAGTGAAAGCTATTCAAGATATGCCTGCACCGAGGACAGAAAAGGAAGTGCGCGGGTTCTTAGGTAGATTGAACTACATTTCTCGGTTCATATCTCACCTAACTGCCACGTGCGAACCGATATTCAAGTTGCTAAGAAAAGAGCAAACGGTCAGGTGGAACGATGATTGCCAGAGAGCTTTCGACAAAATAAAGGAATATTTGCAGGAGCCTCCAATTCTGATGCCTCCAGTGGAGGGGAGACCGTTAATCATGTACTTGACCGTGCTAGAAGGGTCGATGGGGTGTGTGCTCGGTCAACATGACGAGTCTGGTCGAAAAGAGTATGCCATTTATTACCTTAGCAAAAAGTTTACCGACTGTGAATCCCGATACTCACTGCTCGAGAAAACTTGCTGCGCTTTGGTATGGGCTGCTCGCCGACTGAGGCAGTACATGTTGACCCATACTACACTTCTCATTTCCAAGATGGATCCTGTCAAGTACATCTTTGAGAAACCAACATTGACCGGAAGGGTTGCTAGATGGCAGATGATTTTAACTGAATACGACATCCAGTACACTTCTCAGAAAGCCATCAAAGGAAGTGTATTGGCGGAATACCTTGCTCAGCAACCTCTTGAGGATGACTATCAGCCGATGAGATTTGATTTCCCTGATGAGGACATCATGTACCTCAAAACAAACGATTATGAGGAACCACTTCCGGAGGAGGGGCCTGACCCTGAATCCAAATGGAAGTTGATGTTTGATGGGGCCGTCAATATCAATGGTCGTGGAGTTGGTGCCGTACTCATTAATCCTGAAGGTGTCCACTTACCCTTCGCTGCCAGAATTACTTTTGGCTGAACCAACAATGAAGTGGAATACGAGGCGTGTATAATGGGAATAGAGGAGGCAATTGATCTTCGGATTAAGAACCTCAATATATTCGGAGATTCAGCCCTCGTCATTAACCAAATTACCGGCAAATGGTATACGCATCAAGAGCATCTAGTTCCGTACAGGGATTATGCTAGAAAACTGCTGACATTCTTCACGACAGTTGAGCTCAAGTACATACCACGTGACGAAAATCAATTTGTCGATGCTTTGGCCACTCTCTCTTCGTCGATTAAAGTCCTGCGTTGGAATTTTGTGCCCAGAATTGACATTTCCAGGCTTGACTCTCCAGCTTATGCTTTCTCTGTAGACGCCGTGTCTGACGAGAAACCTTGGTATTTTGATATCAATTTATTCCTAGAGAAGCAAGAATACCCAACAGGGGCATCTTCCAAAGATAAAAAGACCTTGAGACGACTTGCTGCTAGTTTCTTCTTAAACACATACGGGGTTTTGTATAAGAGGAACTTCGACATGGTCCTGCTCAGATGCGTGGATAGACACGAAGCAAGTCTGTTGATGCAGGAAGTCCATGAAGGATCTTTTGGTACCCATGCAGGAGGGCATGCCATGGCAAAGAAATTGCTGAGATCAGGGTATTACTGGATGACAATGGATGCAGACTGTTGTTCATTCGCTCGAAAGTGCCACAAGTGCCAAATATATGCAGATAAAGTGCATATTCCTCCTAAACCACTCAATGTCATGTCATCTCCTTGGCCTTTCTCTATGTGGGGCATTGACATGATCGGGAAAATCGAGCCAACTGCTTCGAACGGTCATCACTTCATCCTGGTCGCGATTGATTACTTTACCAAGTGGGTAGAAGCAGCGTCTTATGCCAATGTCACTCGTCAAGTGGTGGCAAGATTTCTGAAAAGAGATATAATATGCAGATATGGAGTACCCGAAAGGATCATTACTGATAATGGTTCTAATCTCAACAACAAAATGATGGCAGACTTATGTCGGGACTTCAAGATACAACATCACAATTCTTCTCCTTACCGACCAAAGATGAATGGTGCGGTAGAGGAAGCTAACAAGAATATCAAGAAGATTGTGCAGAAAATGGTTGTCACCTACAAGGATTGGCATGAGATGTTACCGTTTGCTTTGCATGGGTACCGAACGTCAGTCAGGACGTCAACAGGGGCAACTCCCTTCTCTCTGGTGTATGGTATGGAAGCAGTCCTGCCTGTTGAAGTAGAGATTCCTTCACTGCGCGTGATGATGGATGTCAAGCTGGATGAGGCTGAATGGGTGCGTGCTCGTTATAATCAGCTATGTCTAATTGAGGAAAAGAGATTAGCGGCTATCTGTCATGGTCAGCTTTATCAGAGGAGAATGAAGCGGGCATTCGATCAACGAGTACGTACTCGAGAGTATCGAGTGGGAGAGCTTGTATTGAAGAGGATCGTTCCTCCAGGTTCAGATAACAGGGGCAAGTGGACCCCAAACTACGAAGGACCATTCATAGTGAAGAAAGTGTTATCAGGAGGAGCGCTGATGCTCACCACTATGGATGGAGAGGACTTCCCATCCCCTGTTAACTCGGACGCAGTTAAAAAATACTTCGCATAAAGAGACCCGCTGGACACAAAAACAGAATGTAAGTCCAGGCAAGAAAAGGGCATCCCGGCGAGCTAAAAACAGAATAAAAAGCTCGAGCAAAAATTAGGGAAATAAATATAAAAAAATGTACACCCGCTGAGTTGAAAAGCCACATTGGACAGCTCAGGCAAAAAAGGGTATCCCGGTGGATTGAAAACCCGAGAGGGCGATCCACGCAAGATAAGGGAATAAGCGAACAACTGTGATCCAAGTTATCTGAACCACGTCATCGTTTCGTACAGTTTGACAATGTCAGGAGGATAGGAAATAGTCCCCTTGTCCTCTCAAAAGGCCAAAGCAGAATGGAGAGTCTTGAAGACATGCGAGTCATAGCAGAAATAGAACTCCTTGGAATGCCGTGTACATTGCCATTAGGATAGTTTCTTTTCTCAATTCTTATAGTGGCTACCTCTTTCCAGGTGGTTGCTTCCTGATGTAAATCTTTGCCTATTCAGAGGCCGTTCAATAAAATAATACTCAGTCAAAGAGCTGTGTGTGTTTATTTTTGTTTGCAAAATGTCCTGAATTTTTGGCAAAAATAGCATTGCATCTAAACATGGTAATAATTTTGAAAAGAAAACTGACATGCAGGGAAACTGTAATCCTCTTTGAGTGTCGGGTGATGATGGATGAACCGATCATTCCATGCAAATCCTCGGGACACACGTGTGCTTTCTGTTGTTGCAGGTTACGGGATGGCGTCACATTTTCTCAAGCAATTTACTCTTCCCCAATAGAGTATCTCCCCAAGCAGAGATTTTTCTCCAGCAGGTATCTGAAGCCTGACACCTTTGGCAGAGATTTTCCTCCAACCAAGCCTTGGCAGCAGCCCAAGCAGGTTCTTCTTCCCCAGTGAAGTAGCAGTCCATTCTTCCCCAGCGAAGTATGCCTAGCAGGTACCTGAAAACCTGTCATCATCAGAGATGGAATTAACAGTATTCTATCCCCAGCAAGAGTCCTTGCCTATCAGGTACTTGAAGGTCTGATATCCCCTCAGAGTCTTGAATCATCAGATGCTCTCCCCAGCCAGGGTATTTGCCCAAGGAGCTTCCCCAGCCAGGGCTGAAGATGATCCGGTCCCCACAGAGTTCATATTTGATTTTTCACCCCCGTCCGTGAAATATTTCCCAGCAAAGTTGCCTTATTGTTGGTTTATTTGATGATACAGCCAGGTATTCATCACCTCAGTCAGAGTGGGTATCCAGACCTCTTGACTTATCTTCCCTTGCAGAGTTGTATCTCTTGTTGCCGATCAGGCATTCGTTTGTTGCTCGTCTGCAATCTTCAACACTCGTATGTGCTATCCCTAAGAAAGTTTTCCCCAGCAAGGACATATCACTGCTTTATTGCTGCTCGTCTGCATCTTTCAACACTCGTCTGTGTTAGCTCAGTGGTATAGCTCGTTTGCTTTCCCCAATGGTGGTTTATGATTGCTTTGATTCTGCTCGTTCGCAATTCCAAACACTTGTTTGTGTTCGATTATATCAGTTGGTGATTGCTCGTCTGCAAATTACAGCACTCGTCTGTGCTTGGAGATGTATTATTTTGCTGTTGATTCTCAACACTTGTCTGTGTTACGATACCTCTGTTGTTGCTCGTCTGCAATTTCCAGCATTCGTCTGTGCTTTGAAATCGTTACCTTGTTATTGCTCGTCTGCAATGTCCAGCACTCGTCTGTGTTTGGTTATGATAGTTGCTCGTCCGCAACTCCTCAACACTCGTCTGTGTTCTGAGATGATACTTGTTGTTGCTCGTCTGCAACCTCCCAGCACTCGTCTGTGTTTGGTATTGGATCCTTCGCTGCACTCGTCTGTGCCTTGACATGTATTCTCTATTGTTGCTCGTCTGCAACTGTCCAGCACTCGTCTGTGTTTGTTTGAAGCTCGTCTGCTTTTATCCCCCATAATTCGTTTGTGTTCTGAAGCTCGGATACTCGTCTGTATCATCCTCAGCACTCGTCTGTGCTAGCTTACATCTGTATGTGAGGATTTGCTGTTTACCCTGGTATTTCTGTATTGCTACTCCAAATGCCCGTCTGTGTTTGAATTTCTGGTATTCGTCTATACCAGTGGCTGATACTCGTCTGTATCATTGCCTGAGACACTCGTCTGTGTTTCTCAGATCATCGTCTGATACTCGTCTGTATCATTGACTTATGGCACTCGTCTGTGTTATCTTGATGATCATCCAATACTCGTCTGTATTGAAGAGGTTTCGAATCCTGACAGTGGGAATTGAATGTCGAAATGGTTACCGGTCCTGGCGTAACAGGTAAATCCGAAGGAGGCTCGTCTGTCTCAAGCACCAATTATGGTTGCTGCACCTGGCGTAACAGGTTCGCTTAGAAGACTCGTCTGTCTTGTACCATATATCCGCGGATAATATATGAAGAAGGTTCGTCTACCTTGATTGCATGTCTATCCCACAGACTTAAGTGCATTACCGGTCCTGGCGTAACAGGTAAATCCGAAGGAGACTCGTCTGTCTCATGCTATATGCAGTGTTTGAGGACTCGTACGTCCAGCTCCTGGCGTCATAGGTTTGTTCGAAGACTCGTCTGTCTCAGATTGTTGTATTGCAGTATTTTGAGGGCTCGTATGTCCGGTTCCTGGCGTCACAGGATGGTTTGAAGACTCGTCTGTCAACGTGTTATTATTACAGATATCAGTTTCAACTTGGAAGAAGCTCGTATGCTTTTTCTCCACCTCATATCCCCAGAGCGTCATCTGGTTGGGTTTATTTCCCAGTGTTGCATTCTTCGTCAGAGTGCAAATTTCAGGTCTTTTTGGTATTCAATCACAGTTTATCTCGAATGTCTGATAGTCGTTGCTCTCATCCTCTTCAGATTAACAGTTGATTGAATAGGGGCAGCTGTAACACCCTAAATTTTCCCTCTTCATTTTAAGCACCATATCATATCATTTCGTCATACTCATATCATTTCCTCAGCATCATATCATGGAAATATGAAGCATAACATTCTCATGACCTAGCATTATGCATATGATCATCTGTGGGTGGATTTGAGGTATTACAAGCTATAACAAGAGGCCCAGTGGACTTGTCCAAGTCCCATGAGGAATCTACACGGCATTCACAGGTTCAAGATCAGTCACAAAAACTCAAGGGTGGGAGAGTATCAGAGAACCCAAGCTAGGGCAAGCTCCTACACAATGATCCCAAATTAGGGTTTCACTTTCAAGCATGAAAACTTTGTGACTTTGGCCATTTCATCTGGGCAAAGTCCCTTATATGACAAGAGGATCCTAGGGATGAAATGGGGTGAGCAATTTCCTTAGGGAAGTCAGTCATTTCATCAAAAGTTCAAGAGTACAATTTTTCTCCTGTGTGAGGGAAATCCTGATTAGGGTTATGGGTCAGAGCCTCCTATCCTTTTAATTTTGACCATTTCTTGTGGGCAAAGGATCTCATTTGGTTTGCATGGCTTATATATGAAGTTTGAGGAAAAAATCATTGAAGAAGTCAAGATTTGGTCTAGTTACTTGAAGGTGAAGCAAGAAAGTCAACTTTGCAGTCAAAAAAGTCAACATGAAGATTTCAGGGTTTTTAATCAGGATTATCAATTTTTGAGGTCATATCATGTCAAAGAATAATTCAGTTGAGATTAAATGTCAAAAATCGGGAGTATGCAAAAAAAAAAAGTTACTAAAATTGGATATCTAGAAATGTCCAATTTTTGGAAATTATTTGTCCCGAAACTTCAAGCTATTATTTCATGTGCGAAAAAGCTCCGAATGATTTTCCGGTGAACACAAAAGTTGTAGAACACGATTTTCCCTTTCCGAAAAGTCGTAGAACACCTTCATAGCATTTTTAGAATTCAAGTTATGATTTTTTGAAGTTTGGAGCATTTTTAGAGTTTTTTGTTGGACATGTGTCATTTTGTGATTGGCTCATTTTTTATTGAAGCTATGTGTGGCGTGACATGTTGCTTTGTTCACAAATGTTTTAATAAGTCCATGTATTAGTTGTTGTGACCAAATATTTAAATAATCCAAAAAATAATGGCATGTGGTGTTGGTTTGTACGAAAAATAATGAGAAAAATCAGCAAGTAGGTTTAATCAACCCCTGCCCACCACACGTCACTTTGATGCCTTCCTCATGTACTTGGTGATCACGTTTTTCCTTGTTCTCTCCATAACATGCAGACGGCACCAAGGGAAACCAAAGTATTCACGTGTTCCATGCAGCACCATGCATGTGAGTGGGTCAACACCCTCCAATCATCACGACTCCTCATCATTAGCCAATTTTATGCTGCCAATACACCTAGCTCCTTGTAACTAATCCACATGCATGGAATGGTTTTCGAAAATAACAAGCTGGAAAGAGAGAAAAAAAGGATTGAGGCACGCTGCATTTTGTGAAGCAAAATAACAGAATTGGTTCAGCCACTCTTCATGCTTCGATCACACACCCCAGCTATATTAACCTTCAGTCACGAATTCAGTGGCAGAGAACTTCATTTTTCACACATCACACTCTTCAATCCCTCACTCTTCTCTCATTGAAAACTCAACTGAATAACAGAAAAAGAAGCTTCCAGATCAAATTCGGATCTCATTCTTCGTCCTCAAGAATTCGGAGTTCTCACATTGAACCTCACAGCACCTCCATAGCAAGGATCTTGGAGCTTTGAGCAAGCTGAAGATTCAGCAGCACCTCTGAGTGTGCATCATCTTCATCCATCAGCCTTTATTTGGCTTGAACCAGATCCAAGGAAGCTTCAAGAAAGCAAGGAGATCTCTGGATTTCTCAAATTCTTCAAGAAGCTTCAAGTTCAGGTTTGTGCTTCTCAAATGATTGCTTCGGTTTGGTTGTATTTTAGATTGTTTGGTGTTGTTATGGATTAAGATGCATGATGTGAAGTGTTTAGAAGCTTTGTATGGCACAAAATCATGAATATCAGTTTTGATGTATGATCTTGTTTTGATCGAGTTGCTCTGTATGATGCTTGTTTGTGAAAGCTATTGGTATATTCATGATCCTTGTGTTTCATACTTCATTTTTTGTTTTTACATTTTTAATTTTCATTGAGAGATGAAGGAGTTATGGTGCCATGAATGGTTGATGATGATGCTGAAATCTTGCTCTGTTTCTTGCATTTTTCGAATTTTTCATAAGCATGAGGAAGAAGATGATGTGGTGTTGAGTTGTGAGTGGCTGTGCTGAGTTTTTGTCCTGTAGTGACTTAACCCTAGGTGCACCAATTGATGTTATGTTCACATGACACTTTGTTCATTTCATTTTAATAAAAAAAATTAATAATAATATTAACAAGTCTGATTATTGGAGAGAGTGTTGTAGATTCCGTATGGGCCTAAGGCCAGTTGTTAATGGCACCCCCATTGTTGGGCCCAGGATGTATTAAATTGAATTTCCCTGCTGTTTGCACCTCCCCCATCAGCCATAGATTAGCATGCGTGTGGGCCTTCATCAGGTGCTATTCGCACCCCATCTCATACTGGCCCATTAATTTCCATGTTCAAAAACATTACTATACGCACCTCCACCCTAGAACATAATCCTGCGCATCCTGGGCTTTCCAGCTTGCTATCCGCACCCCACCCCGTTTGGGCCCATTCATATTACACTTACCTAGCCTGCTAATCTCACCTCCTTCCTATTTCTTTTATTTTTCTTTCTCAACTTAATTTTTCCTTTTATTCAGTTTGCTTTTAATTCATTAAAAATACAAATATTCATCTAAAAATTCCCAAATAAATCATAGATGTTCCTTTGTGTCTCTAAAATTTTGTAGCATTTTTATTTTATTTTTTTTCATTAATGCACGTGCCAGAATTAAATCACCAATGTACATAGCTTCATTTGCTTCATTTCTTGACCAGTCTGTCTTGTAAATTTTCCATAGACTTCAATATTTGGAGTTTTGATCCCATTCTTTTTGCATTGTGTTCCTAAGATCTTCTAGTTTTCATGTGATGTTTCTCAGAATTTTTAGAAAAATTATTTCTTGAGTTTTGATCTGATATCTTGTGATGTAAGTTTTCTGTCCTAACTTGTGTTTGTGCCTCCATTTGACCTAGTTATTTTCTGAATTTTTGCAAATCCTTTTGGAAAGTTGATATAATGTGTTTTAAGATCATTTGGGTTCAGTTGTAGAATTTTTAGATGGCTGGTTGATTATTTGTGGATTTTTGTTCTCACCTTGTCCCATTTTGCTTCTTTTGGTTCAATAGATCTCTTATAGGCTTAGAAGGGCACTTGTGCCAACTTCTTCTTCTCATTTGGGGTTCCTTTGGGGTATGGATACCTTCCTGGTCCTAGGATAGGTCTTGTTTCTTCTAAATTTTTGAGTTTGCTTCATATTCAAGTCATTTGTTTCTTTAAGTGCTTAAATTCCATCTTTTGGTTCCATGGCTTCTATTTTGATATTGTTTGGTATTGTGTGACTTCTCTCTTCATCTTTCTGGCCTCTTAGGCCATTCTTCATATCATTTTGATTCTGGTTTTGAACTTTGTTCTTGTATTGTGTGTGTTTTGCATTACATTTTTCATAAGTGCGCATTTGTTTCCATATGTGTTCATGTTGCCTCATTGTAAGTCATAAGCTTCTCATCTTTATTTCTTTGAGTTGAATTAGCATTAAGCATGTGTTTACTTCATTTCACTTCTGATTGTTGGATGATGTTATGTTAATTTGTTCATTTTCGTTCATTTGTGCACGCTAACCTTGCAGGGGCTGTGGTAAGTGTGAGATGTGGGAATTGAGTTCCACATCTCCAATTCTCATCTCTTCCTTTTATGTTTATGTGAGCTAACCTTCTTTTGTTGGGCTTAGGCCTTTCTCATCCCTTCTTCTATCTTCTTCTTTCCTTCTTCATTAGGATAGAAACCTCACTAACCCTTAGGATATCCATGCATGTGAATACTTAGGATTATTTTAGTCCCCCTTTAGAATTTTTCCTTTGAGATCCTTTTGGTTCTTCTTCTCTTCTCATCTCATAACTCTTAAAAAACACTTTAATAAATGTGAAGTGATGTCTTGATCCATAGCCTTATCCCATGAGGAATGCTTGTAGTCTTCCCATCTTGGGATAGTACAAGTTTACCTTGTGATGCACAAGTCTGATCAAGGTATCTTCTTCATAAAGAAAAGCATAAAAAACACTTCTTCATGTAAATAATCAAAACATCTAATAAATAAACAAGTTAGTGAGCCTAGGCCCTAGTCTTTGGGTTCAAGTTTTAGGGATCTTCTCCTTACTTGAGTATGCTTGTTCTATTATTCCATCTTGGAATGTAGTGACAAGTGTACATTCCATTGGTGAGAGCTTGAGTTCACTTCCTTGTGACACACTCATAAAAGCTTCTAAAAAACATAAACAAACAATAAGCGTCTCTCCTTCGGGAATTCTTTTCTCATCTCCTTCGCTCCGTCCGCGAACTTGCTCCTACTTGTCACTTTGCAAGACGGTTACGCACTCGTCGTCCGAGTCTGCAACACCTGAGCAATGGCATAGGCAGGTCAAGCCTTAATTCACAAGCAATTTCTTTTCTACCCCTAGTTAGGGGAACTACGGCGTCTCTGATCCTCATTATCCTGATGAGGTACGTAGGCAGCGGGGTAGGGCCCGTTCAAGCACAATCTTTATTTTCCCTACTCTTCATTTTTCCTTTGTTTCTTATTTCATTCCTTTTCTCAGTTTCTTTTCCAGTTCCAGTTTCTTTTCATTTTCATTTCTTTGCTGCAGTTTTCATACCCTCACCCTTTGAAACAGTTTCTTTTGCAAGCGTGGATCCCGTCGGGTACGACGGACGATCTGGGGTGCTAATACCTTCCCAGGTCGTAACCGACTCCCGAGCCCAGTCTCTTTGGTTCGCAGGACTTGTGTCCTTCCTCTTTCTTTCTTCGGGTTTGTGCAACATTACCTTTCCCATTCATTCGGGATAAAAATGTCTGGCTGGCGACTCTACCTTTTCCGCGCCACTTTCGCGTTTGTACTAGGATGAAAATCCCGGAAGCGACAAAATGCCACCTATAGGGTGGTATGAGGTCGACGAAAATGACCATGAGTCAGAAAGTATGACTCGAATTTCGGCCTACTTGGCTGAAAACAGAAAAGAAATGGTTATGGAAACTAGGAAACGCCAAATCTTAAATGACAAAGCCAGAGCATGTGGCCAATTAGGCCAGATAACAGCTTCGGAAGGCTCGATTGTATTTAATACAATGGAACTTTGGGTTTTGAAATGGACCCAACAAATAAGCCACAAAAAATGCAGGCTCAGGACCCACTCGAAGATATTGACTTAGGAGATGAGACCACAAAGAGACCCACGTACATAAGTACGAAACTAGGGTCGAAAATGAAGGCTAATCTAGTTGAATTATTGAAATACTATAGAGATTGCTTTTCCTGGGATTATGGAGAAATGCCTGGTCTGAGTCGAAGCATGGTGGAACATCGTCTAGCCATACAACCAGGAAAAAAGCCAATCAAGCAGCAACCTCATCGGTTTGCCCCTGAGGTGACTGAAAAGATCAAACAAGAGATCAAGAGGTTGCTTAAATTTTGGTTCATCAGAACTGCAAGGTATGTCGAATGGCTTGCTAATATAGTTCATGTGATTAAGTAAAATGGAACACTTCGCGTTTGCATTGTCGCTCCCGGGATTTTCATCCTAGTACAAACGCGAAAATGGCGCGGAAAAGGTAGAGTCGCCAGCCAGACATTTTTATCCTTAATGAATGAGAAAGGTAATGTTTCACAAACCTGAGGAAGAAGGAAAGGACAAGGTCCTGCAAACCAAAGATCTGGGTTCGGGAGTCGGTTACGAGCTGGGAAGGTATTAGCACCCCAAATCGTCCGCCGTACCCGACGGGATCCACGCTTGTTTGTTTGTTTCAAAGGGTGAGAAAATACGAGTGTTGCTAAATAAAACTGCTGACTGGAATAGGAATGCGAAAGATAACTGGAAGAGAAAATGGAAGGAAATAGGGGGAAATGTAGGGAAAATAAAGAATGTGCTCGAATGGGCCCTACCCCGCTGCCTACGTACCTCATCGGGAAAATGAGGATCAGAGTCGACTTAGTTCGCCTAACTAAGGCGGGAACTATTTGTTCGTGTTTTTTAGGTGTTGGAACTGCGTATGTCTATGCTCAGGATTTGCAGGCTCGTCTGGTACGAGTGCGTTTACCGTCTTGCATACGAGACAAGTCGTCGCAAGTTCGCGTTGAGAATGAATGAGATGAGAAAAGAAGTTCCCGCAGGAAAGACGCTTATAGTTTATTGTTTGCTTTTAAAGAGTTTTGTATGAATTTGGAACAAGGAAGTGAATTCAAACTCTTTTCCATGGAATTTGTACTTGCCACTACATTCTAAGATGGAATTATAGAACAAGCACACCCAGCAAGGAGAATTTATCCAAGACTGGTTTCCATGAATTAGAGTCTAAATTCACTAGCTTGTTGAACTTATTAAATGTTTTTTGTTGCTTTTGTGAAGAAGTATCTTTTATGTTTTTCTTTGTAACACAACCCCTTCATAAGACTTGTGCATCATGCTAGACAAGCTTACACCACTCCAAGATGGAATGAGTGCAAGTGCCTCACAGAATAAGGCTATACACAAGGGATCCTTTCATGCATTTGTTAAGTCTTTTTGGATTTGTTTGAAGATGAGAAGAGAGGACTCAAAAGGCAAAGGTCAAAGCTAATGGGGGACTAAGACATAACCCTAAGTCATCTTATTAAGTACAAGTGTGATCCTATGGTTAATGAGTTTTTCTAACCTAATGAGAAGAAAGAAAGTTAGAATTCAACTTACTTCCTAAGGAAGTTAAATTGAATCTAAAGAGAGAAATAGGGAACCTATGAACAAGGCACAAAGTGCCAAGGCAGGGAAAATAAATGCATAAGAGATAAATAATGAAGTTATTACCTCATCTTCCCCCCTACAAAACAAGAGTTAGCATGACAATTCATATTGAAAGCATAAACAAATGACAAACTTCACACAATAACTCACACTAACCTAGGAAAGATGTTAATGAACTCCTATGGTCAATATCTAAGCCTAAAGAATCTTATAAGGTAACATACTTAAAAAGTTAGTAGCTAAACTAATTCCAAAGTTTCTAAAACTACAAAGGTAGATAACCTCAAACTATGCCCTAAAAAGAATCTAAACCCTAATGAGATCTAAAGTAAAGTTACATTAAGAAATTTAAAGGACTAAATGACCTAAAAAAGTATAAACCTTAGGTGAATAGAAACTCCAGGGGATAACCTCTAATCTAAGCTTCCTAAGAGGTCAAACAAGATGGAGAGAAGTGGATCAAGTGAAAGATATGTAAACTACTTTAGAAGTAGTGGTGAACATAAGAAATGATGCACATGAACCTTAAAAAGGAAGAAACTTTAAGGTAAGACTCAATCATGAACAAAAGGGTTTGAAATCCCCATACAAAAACCAGAGACCTAATGGAATGCTAAAGTGAAGTTAAAACATACAAGAATCCTGTCAAAATAGGTTTTGAGGGGTTTAGATGGAAGGTGAAGAAGAATTTGGTTAAAATGGAGACAATGGTGACTAAGGTTCAAGGTATGCCTAAAACAAAAGGTGAGGACCCAAGGGTGGTTTTAAATGTTAGAGGACCTATAATATGACTCACAAGAACCATAAACAAGACCTTATACTAATGGCATGAATGCCTTATTCAAAAGGGACCAAAGCAGGGGAACAAAAGGATCAAAAACACGACTTGTGAACCAAGCAACTTAAAAAAGATACTAAATGACCTTAAATAATTATGAAACTTGACACTTGAATACAAAATCCAGATAGTAGGTTATGTGCAAAAATCTAATTAAGATTCCTATTTATGAGTGGTGTAAGGCTCATTGGAACACCATTAGGGCTTATATGATCAATGTGAAGGAAAGGGTTCCAAAATGACCTAAAAAAATCAGAGAAAAATGTTTTGGGGAATTTTGATGAGCTCTTAAAAGAAGGCAAAAAGAATGGGCCATTTATGTTTTATGGTTTGAGAGAACAAAAATGTACAAGATGACATACCAAAAATGAGAAAATAAGAAACCAATTAAGGGAGAAATTAATTCTGACTAAAATATTAAATAATAATGAAAACCAAAATTATGGAAAATTAGGAAAAAATATTAGAAATGTCCATGAATTAATTGGGAATTTTTGGAAGCTTTTTGGTATTTTTAAAAATAAGAAACGAAAAATGAATTAAAATGAAAAAGAAAATAAAATGAAAATATTGGACTGAAGATGATATGGGCCTTGGGGGTGTGAATATGAACAAAAACAACTAGTCTGCGCCTGAAGAAAACGCGCAGGGGGTGTGGATATAAACTGAGGACTTTTTGTTGACTTTGTGAAGCATGTGAATGACAGGTGTTCATTAATGTACTGGCAGCTTGGTGAGCGTTGGATCAAAAGAAATCAAAGGTTGTGACTTAAAACTGGAATTAAATTAGGGTTACTGTTTCGACGGTCGGAGCTAGTCTCCGGTCGTCTTCTCCGATCATAGCTCTGCTAGGGCTTTCTCAATTCGTCACCTAAATGAAATCTCTGACCACAGTTCAACTTGCCTCTCTTCCCTGATACAAATATGGTTTTAGTTTTGGCTTAGGTTACTTGAATTGCCAAAATAGAATCAAACAAAATCTTGCCCTAAAGCTGCAACTAAGCCTCTAGCATGCATATCAACTAGCCAGATAACAAATGCTTCTAATAAGCTTCCAATTAACAAGAAACAAGCATAAAATTGGCAAAATCGTGCAATGGAAGATTGATTGAAACCTGGAAATGCAGAATGCTCAAGGGTGAAGAAAACCAGAGAGGAGATTCCAATAGCTAGAGTGCTTGATCTTGAGCTTTTGTATAGTGAAATAAACACTTGATGGATGCGAGTTCTTGAGATGAATTGATCTGAAGCAGAGCAGTGGAATATTATGCAGTGGTGGATCTTTGATGCTTCAAGCTGTGAGATCCATGGAAATTGTGCAACACTTGATGATGAAGATGATTGGATGAACCTCAATCCTGAATTGATGAAGTTGATGATGATCTGATCCAAAATGCAGTGCAATACCAGAAGATGCAATGCCTGATCCTTGGAGAATCAAGCCATGGAATCCATGGATCTTATGCTCAATGCCATGATGGTGATGAATTGAGGAAGAATGAAGAAGATTGATGGAGAATGGAGCTTCCTCGAAGAAAAAATGCAGAAGGAAATTCAGAGAGAAAACTGTGGATGCAGGGTGAAATTTCAGAGCAAAATGATGATGTGTGGTTCAGCTGGGGTTGATTCCTTATATAGCATGAGTTAGCCTCTAAACTGACTCAGTTAATAGTTGGAAGTGTGGTTAACTGAGTCAAGTTGGTTAGAGAGTTTGTTAAGGTGAGTGGAAGCTTATTTGAACTCGAGTTGATCATGGCTATGAAGCTTGCTAGATTTGATTGTGTGCACTGACACTCATGCTTGCTATGGTGAGGTTTGATGTAATGCAATGAAGCTGGACTGATCAGACTGTGCAGCTGAGTGCAATGTCTAAAGATGCACCATTACTTTGATTAGCATGAAGCACGTGGCAACTAACATGATCTTGCATCCATATGATCTCTTGAGCTCTTCTGAATGCAATACAATGCTACACTCCACTATATGGATCTTAAAACATGTCATAGTGTAATGCCTTATGCTGCAAGCAAGACAGTTTGGTATGATGAACTTCCATGGGTGATTTCTTCCAATTCCAGCAACCAATGAGAATGATTCTTGTGCTCCATTTGCAGGGAATATTTCATAGAATGTGTTTGATGTTCAACCCAAGATGAGACATGACCTCTAAACATCTCAAAAAGACCATTGAAGTTCATGCCATAATGTTGAAAACTTGGCCTGCATTGCCTGCCCTTGGCCTGGCAAGATGCCTTGTGTCTTTGCAGTTTGAAGCCCTACACTTTGCCTCTCCATATATTTTAAACCATTGATCAAATAAAAAATCTTTGAACATCAAAGTTGTTGGAAACATGGAAATGAACAACTTTGTAGTTCAAAGAAAATTAATTTGAGGCCTCTAACATGGAGAGAATTTACTTGCATTATGACTCACCACCTACTTGAAGAAATGAATAGCCTGGCGCGCGCAGGAGGGAAGGCCTTCCTTGGCTTTTTGCCCTAGCTTGCCTTGATTTGCACCAACTTTGAATGATCATAACTTTCTCATTTTTTATGCTATGGAAGAGTTCCACCTATGTATTTGAAGCTCAAGATAACCTCTCTAATTGGCTCCAAGTAGAATTTTCATAGCCCTCATATTTTAGGAGAAGGCCTCATTCAAAGAAGTTGCAAAAATAGCCAAACTTTCTATTTTTGGAAACCCTAATTTTCCAAAAATGGTAAGTTTTTGTTTTCTTGATTTCTCTTGATTCCTCCATCATTTCTTGATCAAATTTGAAACATAAGACCCTTGTAACCCTAATTTCATGATTTTGATCTCAAAAAGTCAAGAGTTGACGTTTTCTTCAGCATGGTTGACTTTTCCCCAAATTCCTGATTTTCAATCATCTGACCAATTGAACCTCTTCCAAAATGAATTTGTGGATGAAATTTGAACCCTATACACTTGTTGTCATATAGAACCTAATGGAATCTACTTTTGCTCAAAAATTCATGGAGAAGCCCTTCACAATTGAAACCCTAATTTGGACCATATCTTTAGGAGATGTTGCACTGCTTACTTCCTTGGAGCCATTCAATTATTTTCATGACTTGTGGCTTCAAATAAGAACTTGAGGGATGTTGTGGACCCTTAGCATGATGTTGAGAAGCTTTGTGACCCTTTTATTGCCTTTGTATAGCCTTCAGTTTCTCAAATCATTGATCACATACCTATGCCTCAGCCATGATGAATATGATGCAATGTTTTTGATTATTTGTGAACTTATGTATGCTAAATGATATGCAGAATTTTGAGGATATGAGAGGGCAAATTTTGAGGTATTATAGTTGACCCTATTCAATTATCTGCAAGCTTGAATGACAAATTGCGAAAGCTTTTAGATGTTCAAGATATGGAGTAATTGAATACTCGAATAAACTTGGAAATTTGAACTCGGGGTAGTAAAATATGTTGGGAAGAATGCCATCCTCAAATGACAATTCTCAAAAGATCCTCGGATCTAACACGAAACCATCCTCGAATGGAAACGCAATGGCCTACTGGACTCAGTCGATAACCAGAACCATAAAGAATGACCTCAGACAGACTTTGAAAAAGAGACAAACTGACCTCAATCAATAAGCTCAAAATGGTCTATCATCCTCGAATGATAGACACAACAATAAGACCAACCTCAGAAGGACTTGGGGAAGATAATTCCATCCTCGAATGACAACTCACAAAAGATCCTTGGATCTAACACGAAACCATCCTCAAATGGAGATGCAATGGTATACCAGCCTCAGTCGATAACGAGAACCACAAAGAATGACCTCAGACAGACTTTGCAAAAGAGACAAACTGACCTCAATCAATAAGCTCAAAATGGTCTATCATCCTCGAATGATAGCCACAACAACAAGACCAATCTCAGAAGGACTTGGAGAAGAGAAATGCCATCCTCGAATGACAATTCTCAAAAGCTCCTCGGATCTAACACAAAACCATCCTCGAATGGAGACGCAATGGTATACCGGCCTCAGTCGATAACCAGAAACACAAAGAAAATAGGACAAGATGGAATGGGATCGTTGTACATAAATGAGAGCCCAGGCAAAAAGGACCGTTGGACAAAACGATAACCTGCGACGCGATTGTTGTACAAAACAAGACGCGGAATAAGCGACAAACATTGACTTGAAAAGACAAGGATGTCTGGAAAATGATATTGGTATCCTCTGTGCGAAGTACTTCAGGTTGAGAAGATGTTCCGGGTCATACGTAATATACCTCAAAACCGGCCCATGCTAGCATGCGTATGCTTGGATTTATGGTTTAATGCTCCATGATGATGGAAATGCTACGCTTTGGAGGATGCAAATGCAATGATGATTATGCGTATGCAAATGCAAAGAATCTCCTAGAAAGGAGACTGCAAGTATCCCAGATCGCTTGACTGGGGAGGAACTGATGATCACTGCACTGATCTGATCCATCTTGATGAGGAGGAGACAACTCTACGGGGAAAGCTGTTAATGATACACCGGCTCTGAGCAGCCGCCACTGCCAAAAATAAATTGGACTTTGAGATTGGAGAGCCAAGACCCTGCTGGAGATGGACCCTTCTTGTACTCTGGTGGGGAAGTGAAGATCTTCTGACTCGACTGGGCACTAGAAGTATGACACTGCTGAGGAAGCAACTTGCTGGGGAGGAAAGACACTCCTTGTACTGTCGGGAATTTCCCCGGTGTTGAAGGAAGACTTCTGCTTGGGGAGGGCAAACATCTCTTGCCATTAATGTTGGAGAAGAAATTCAACTTCACTTCCACTGTGGATAACTGGAGACACCCTGGAAAACATATGTTCTTGTTCAAGAATAATGAAATGTTCCTCCTGGCAATCTGCTTTTAGCTCTGCTAGAAACACCTCTACTTGTACCTGCATAAACGCAATCGATAGTGCCTGCAACATAGAGAGTTATTTTGGGACCTGTATGTCCCAGGCTCATAGCATGGATCATTATTTGGGCATCTTGACACCCTTTCAGAGTTGTATTAAATGTTTATGTCCTCCTGCATGAGTTAGAAAGCATTCAAATGTTCACAACACAATATAAATCATAATTTGTCGGACGTTTTCGCAATCAATCAATGCTAGATGAAAAACAAAAACAAGAAGCGAATAGTCACAAGTTGACCGAAATCGATTTTTATTGATTTGGAAAAATGGCCATGAATAGGCATTACAAAGGAAGCAATTCCCTGGAAAGAGGAAATAGCCAAAAAGGAGAACAAACTATCCTATTGGCAATGTAATAAGTGGATCTCATCAAGTTTCCACCCGGTTATGACTCGTATATCTTCAAGACGATCCGCTTGCTCTGCCCCTTGAGAAAGGTAATTGAACTGGTCATCAAACCTTAGAATAACCTCAGTTGCAGATAGGTTACGAATTTCGCAGATTGCAGTCGTTCGTGTTAGTCCCTCTTTTGCGTGGATCGCCCTTTCGGGTTTTCAATCCACTGGGATACCCTTTTTTGCCTGAGCTGTCCGATGTGGCTTTTCAACTCAGCGGGTGTACATTTTTTTTTTAAGATTTCCCTAATTTTTGCCCGAGCCTTCTATTCTGTTTTTGGCTTGTCGGGATGCCCATTTTTGCCTGGATCTTCATTCTAGTTTTATCCAGCGGGTCCTTTTTTACACGAAGTATTTTCTTACTGCGTCCGCGTTGACAGGGGACTGGAAGTCTTCTCCATCCATGGTTGTCAGCATCAAGGCTCCACTTGAGAAAACCTTTTTAACCACGAACGGTCCTTCATAATTAGGTGTCCACTTGCCCATGTGATCGTTAAGAGGAGGAAGAATCCTTTTCATCACCAAGTCACCTGGTATGTACCTTTATGGTCGTACCTTCTTGTCAAAAGTCTGCTTCATCCGCCACTGATACAACTGTCCATGGCATACAGCTGCTAGACGTTTTTCTTCAATGAGGCTCAATTGATTATATCTGGATAGGAGCCACTCAGCTTCATCTAGCTTAATGTCCATCATTAACCTCAATGAGGGGATTTCCACTTCAATTGGTAAGACTGCCTTCATACCATATACTAGTGAAAACGGGGTTGCCCCTGTTGAAGTACGCACCGATGTTCTGTACCCATGTAAAGTGAATGGTAGTGTCTCGTGCCAGTCTTTGTATGTTATAACCATCTTCTGCACGATCTTCTTAATGTTCTTGTTGGCCGCCTCGACGGCGCCATCCATCTTCGGGCGATATGGAGAAGAGTTGTGATGTTCTATTTTGAAATCCCGACACAAGTCAGCCATCATCTTGTTGTTGAGATTAGAACCATTATTAGTAATGATTCTTTCGGGGATTCTGTACCGGCAAATGATGTCTCTTTTAATAAACCGGGCTACCACTTATTTAGTAACATTGGCATAAGATGCCGCTTAGACCCACTTCGTAAAGTAGTCTATAGCAACCAACATGAATCAGTGACCGTCGAAAGTTGTCGGCTCGATCTTGCCAATCATATCAATGCCCCACATGGTGAACGGCCATGGTTAAGACATGACACGCAATGGATTCGGAGGCACATGGACCTTATCAGCATAAATCTGATACTTGTGACATTTACGGGAGTATTTATAGTAATCGGTTTCCATGGTGATCCAATAATATCCCGATCTCAACAACTTCTTGGCCATAACATGTCCTCCAGCATGGGTACCAAAGGAGCCTTCATGAACCTCTTGCATCAACAGTTCTGCTTCGTGTCTATCCACGCATCTGAGTAGAACCATGTCGAAGTTTCGCTTGTATAGCACACCATCTTGACTCAAAAAGAAACCACCTGCCAATCTTCTGAGGGTTTTCTTGTCTTTACTGGATGCCCCAGCCGGGTATTCTTGAGCCTTCAAGAATTGCTTGATATCATGATACCAAGGTTTGTTATCTTCGCCGCTGTCAACTGCAAAGACATAAGCAGGTCTATCAAGACGAGAGACCATGATTCGAGGCACAAAATTCTCTTGACAAACTTTAATCATAGACGAAAACGTTGCTAGAGCATCGGTGAACTGGTTTTCATCCCGAGGAATATAATTCAACTTGACCTTGATGAAGAAAGTTAAAAGCCTCCTGACATAGTCCCGGTAAGGAACCAAGTGAGGTTGATGAACTAACCATTTTCCATTGACTTGGTTCACCACCAGAGCAGAATCTCCGAAGATCTCGAGGTTCTTGACTCGCAAGTTAATTGCTTCTTCAACCCCTATGATGCAAGCTTCATACTCCGCCTCATTGTTAGTGCATTTGAAAGTCAACCGAGCAGCTAAAGGTGTATGGACCCCTTCTAGTGAGATGATAACAGCACCTACTCCGCTTCCGTTTATGTTTACAACTCCGTCAAACATCAACTTCCATTTGGATTCAGGGTCTGGCCCCTCCTCCGAAAGTGGTTCTTCACAGTCTTTCAACTGGAGGAACATGATGTCTTCATCTGGGAACTCGAATTTCATAGGTTGATAATCATCGATTGGCTACTGAGCCAAGTATTCTGACAATACACTTCCTTTAATTGCTTTTTTCAAAGTGTAATGGATATCATACTTTGTTAGTATCATCTGCCATCGGGCTACCCTTCCTGTCAGAGCCGGCTTCTCGAAAATGTATTTCACGGGATCCATCTTGGAAATTAAGAGAGTGGTGTGAGTCAGCATGTACTGTCTTAGTCGGCGAGCAGCCCATGCCAAAGCGCATCAAGTTTTCTCGAGTAGTGAGTAGTGTGTCTCACAATCGGTAAACTTTTTGCTAAGGTAATAAATGGCGTGCTCTTTCGACCAGACTCGTCCTGCTGACCCAGCACACATCCCATTGATCCTTCGAGCACAATAAGATACATGATCAAAGGTCTCCCTGATACTGGAGGCATGAGAATTGGAGGTTCTAGCAGGTATTCTTTGATTCGGTCAAAATCTTGCTAGCAGTCTTCATTCCATTTAATTGCCTGATTTTTCCTCAGGAGCTTAAAGATGGGCTCACATGTGGCCGTTAGGTGAGAGATAAACCGTGTAATGTAATTTAGTCTCCCTAAGAAACCACGCACTTGCTTTTCAGTCTTTGGCTCAGGAATCTCTTGGATGGCTTTTACTTTGGCTGGATCAACCTCAATTCCCCGCTCACTAACAATGAAGCCAAGTAGCTTGCTGGAACGGACCCCGAAGATGCACTTATTCGGATTCAACCTCAATCTGAACTTCCGGAGTCTGTCAAACAACTTTGCTAGATTGACCAAATGCTCTTCTTCTGTTTGGGACTTTGTTATCATATCATCAACATAAACCTCAATTTCATGATGAATCATGTCGTGAAATAGCATTACAATTTCCCGTTGGTAAGTGGCTCCAGCATTCTTCAGACCAAACGGCATGACCTTTTAACAGAAGGTGCCCCAAGGCGTGATGAAGGTAGTCTTTTCCATATCATCGGGAGACATCTTAATCTGGTTATAACCTGAAAACCCGTCCATGAAAGAGAACACAGAAAACTGAGCAGTATTATCAACAAGCACGTCTATGTGAGGCAGAGGGAAATCATCTTTGGGGCTGGCCCTATTCAAATCCCTGTAGTCTACACACATCCTGACCTTACCATCTTTCTTAGGGACCAGTACAATATTGGCAACCCACGGAGGGTAACTGGTCATGGCCAAGAAACTAGCATCAAATTGCTTTTGTACTTCCTCTTTGATCTTGATTGCCATATCAGGGCGTGTGCGCCTCAACTTCTGCTTCACTGGCGGGTAGTCTTCTCTCAGAGGCAACTTGTGTACCACAATGTCAATGTCTAAATCAGGCATATCCTGGTAAGACCATGCAAAGACATCAACATACTCTCGAAGCATAGTAATTATATGAGTCTTGATAGATCCTTCCAATGCGGCCCCGATCTTAACTTCTTTCTTGTCTTCTTCGGTACCCAGGTTTATTACTTCGACGGCCTCTTCATGCGGCTGAATCATTTTCTCCTCCTGTTTAAGCAGTCTGGCCAATTCTTCAGGTAGTTGGAAATCTTCTTCAACTTCCTCATCGGCTTGATAAATTGGATTGTCAAAGTCATACTTAGCCATAACAGTGTTGTCATTGATAAGATCCGGTGACGAGCACCTGCATGAATGGTGATTCATGCAAGGCTTTAGAAAAAGCTTGAGAAAATGAGAAACATTGCCATTTTGAAACTTTTCTTTCTTTTTTTTTGAAAAACAAAAACAAAAATGAAAGGCAAAGAACAACATGGATGAATGTGAAACGTCAGCTTGATTTATGATTATGAATTATGTTAGGAACAAAAGAACTCTTACAAAAAGCTATTATGCCTCGGGCAAGACATAGTACTTGAATACAGAAAAAACAAAAACAAAGATTATTACTCTTCGAAAGAGGCGACTGAGATAAGCCTTTCAGATGACCAGTTGCTAAGTTGAGTCCCTGGAACAGCAGGCCTGATCCAATCATCTAAGTCACAGTCACTATCAATTGTATAGTCTTACACGACACTGATGCTTCCATAATCCACAACTCCCGCACTCGTGAAAGTAATCGGGCCTTGACGACCTCTAGCACTCGGTCCAGATGATGACTGCCCATGATGGTAACCAATCCCAAACATATCTTTCTTTTTTGGCACTTCTACTGGACTGCCCCAGCCTTCTATGGAAACCCCCTTCTTTGGTTCTTCAGAAGAAGCTGCCAATGAAGATGCTTGTTCAGTTTTCAGGGGCTCAAAAGCCTGACATGGAGTTTCAACTATTTCGCCATCCATATCCACATACTTGAATGAAGCCAGATGACTAACAAAAATGTCTTCTTCCCCACTGACAGTTACAATTTGGCCTTCCCAGACGAACTTTAACTTTTGATGAAGTATGGATGATACTGGCCCTGCTGAATGTATCCAAGGTCTTCCCAGCAAACAACTGTATGCAGGTTGTATATCCATTACGTAGAATGTGGTATTGAAGATTTGTGGACCTACTTTAATTGGTAAATCAACCTCCCCGAACACTGATCTCCTCGACCCATCAAATGCTCTAACTACCAGGTCGCTAGGATTTAGAACTACTCCATCATAATCCAACTTCATCAATGCCTTCTTGGCCAGAACATTCAACGATGATCCAGTATCTACCAATATGTGAGAAAGTACTGCACCCTTGCATTCTAAAGAGATATGCAGTGCCCGATTATGAGCACGCCCTTCGGATGTTAGATCCATGTCTGTAAAGCCCAACATGTGACTGGCATTGACACTAGATACTACCTCTTCTAACTGATTTACCGAAATATCCTGATGCATATAAGCCTTGTTCAGAATATTCAAGAGAGCCTTCTTGTGGGAGTCAGAACACATTAGCAAGGACAAGATGGAAATCTCCGATGAAGTCTACTGCAGATGGTCCACAATCTTGTAATCGCTCTTTTTGATAATTCTCAGAAATTCTTTAGCTTCTTTATCAAAGGTGATGTCTGGATCAGTTACTGGAGCAGGCTCATTGACAACCACGGGCTGCTTCCCTCTTGCTTTAGCCTGGACTTCTGCGGTGTCTCTGGGTGGTATCACACTATTTCTTAGTGTTTCCGGTGCGAATAACCTTCCACGTCTAGTAAAGCCCCCTACTCCAATGTTTCCTACTTGAGCTGGGGTCGTACTAGATGTGGCCAACTCTTGCTTCTAGCCGTTACAGTATACTTCGCCACCATAATTCCAGGGAATGGCTTTATCGCTCTGATACAATACTGGTCCTACAGTGGTAATCATTATCGGTGCCACTCTGGCCCGTGTAGGAACTTGAGACGGGTCGTAGAAAATAGTTACTGTGGAGACTTCGCTTTCTTTTACAACTTTGTCAAACTGCAACACTCCTTCATTAATCATACTCTGGATCTCTGCTTTCAACTGTTCACAACAATTTGGAGCTTCAGCATATCCCGGACAACCATCTTCACACCCAGGAAAAACACCCCTCTGTGACAAGAAAACTTTAACAACACTCAACGGAGTCTACAGGTCGTTGACATCATGCACCAAGTTTAGATTCTCCCCTTCATCAATTGCCCCAACCGTACCTCCGTGGGGAGGCATGAGGTTCTGTATTACATTAGGAGTAGGAGCGAAATTAATCGCTTTAGAATGCAGTAGGTCCTGAACAATATGCTTCAGCGCTTTGCAGTTCTCTGTGGTATGCCCGGGAGCTCCGGAATGAAATTCAATTCTGGCGTTTGTATCATATCCCTCGGGGATTTGGCCCGGCTTCGGGGGTTGTAGAGTTCGGAGTTGAACCATCTGGAGTTGTAGGAGATTCTTCAAAAGTTGTGAATAGGACATCGGCGGAGTTTCGAAATGTATTTCTCTGGTCTTCTGGGGGTAATATGGACGAGGAGCTCTTTGTTGATACCCTTGTTGGCGTGGTGGCTATGGTGGTTGGACTTGTTGTTGAACAGATTGAGCTGATATAGTGACGGGGGCCACTTGCTGATAAAACCCTTTGTTGTTTCCTCCCCTCTGCGTGTACACTGCCCCAGTCTCTCCTTCTCTCCTCTTCATGAAGGGCTTCTTGACACCAGAACTCGAAGCGCCCCCATTCTGAATCTTCCCTTGCTTGATCCAGCTTTCTACCCTCTCGCCTGTCAAGATGATATCCGAGAATCCACTTGAGGAATATCCATCTAGCCTTTCCATGAAATTCCCAGGGAGGGTATCCAGGAACATGTCTACCATTTCTCTCTCCAGCAAAGGTGGTTGCACTCTAGCGGCCACTTTGCGCCACCTTTGCGCATAATCTTTGAAGCTCTCGGAGTTCTTCTGAGTCAGACTTTGAAGTTGAGTGCGATTGGGCGCCATGTCGATATTATATTGATACTGCTTGAGGAATGCTTCTCCCAATTCCTTCCAGCTTCTCATAGAGCTTCTCTCTAGCTTCATATACCATTCCAAGGATCCTCCAGAGAGACTATCCTGGAAGTAGTACATCCAGAGCTTTTCATCCCTAATATGGGCAACAATCTTCCGGTATAATGCATGCAAGTATGTTTTGGGGCAGGAACTGCCGTTATATTTGTCAAAAGTAGGTGGCCTGAATTTGTGAGGAATAACCACCCTGGGGACTAGACCCATGTCAGACACATATATCCCCAAAGTGTCTCTACACTCGAGGGCTTTGACTTTCTCAGCCAGCATCAAAAAGTCTTGAATATTTCCTTCTCCGCCGAACCCCATGTCCTTGTTGAAAGAAGGGAACTGATCCTCCTGCCTGTCTTGTACTGGAATGAAAGTTGTTGTGCCCTGTTCTGGAACTTGAGGTCCACCCGGGCCATTGTTGGTGTTAGGAGGAGTCACTTGGACGTCAGGAGTAGTTACAGGGACATTAATCTGAGGAGGGTTAAGCCCCTGGATTTCATTTCTTAACTCTTGTTGTCCTTGAGCCATCCCTTGCATCATGACCATGAACTCTCCTATTCTGGTGCGAAATTCATTAAGCTCAGTTTGCATATCATCCATGATTGTCCTCTGGTTGTTGCGAGTTGCGTAACGATGCAGGATATTTTGTCGAGGATGACGGGTCTTGGCGGCCCTCGCAATCTTTTCCTGTAACACAAATAATTTAAGCAACTTGTAGAAGACTTGAAAAGCAAAGAAAAATGCAAATGATGTGTATGCAATGCAATGTGTTCCTTTTATTCCCAAGGCTTCCACTACTTTCCCATTCTGGTGCTGAGAAAAAGATCGCTTGCAAGAAAATCATGTGTGGCATTCAAACTTGAAGTGGTGGTATTTATTTTGTGTCTGTGCAACAGATATAACCATAGACTTCAGGTAAATCGGAAGACAATTGGAATAACAAAGATCCTTACAAGGTACAAATTCAATATGTCAAGAAAGAAAAAGTACATCAAGAAAGAGGGGATTCCCACAACAAGTCTATGGGTAATCCAAGTCATATGCATATACAACTAAAGCTTAGGAAAGACTACATCCTGTAACCTCCAACTGAGGCGCTTGACATTTTGCAACATCTGAGCTATACCCGGATGCGTAGGCTCCTATACAAGCTTTTGAATTAGGATATCCCTAAGTTCAAAGGAGGCATGCAATTCCTCAATTTGTTGTAGGAACACCTTTTCACTTTCTTGGCTTGTAATGGAGTCATTCTTGGTCCTCTTGACATTAGCTTTCAATTTCAAATCTTCTATTTCTTTTTGAGCTTCCTTTACTGCTTGTTGGCTTTCTGCTAAACTTTGGAGACGACTCTTCTCTTGGTGATAAGCCTTCTGAAGGAGTTCCCTCTGTCCATCTAAAGAATCTTGAAGACTCTTGACTTCTAGCTTGTGCTTGACCTCCAGTTCCTTCTGCTTCCTCAAATTGTCTTTCCACTTCTCTTGCCATAAGGTGACAACTTCATTGGCTTCATTCAAATCCTTCCTCTCCTTCCGAAGTTGGACCGCCTTGTGAGTTTCAGCTAATCCCCTTTTCTTGAAGTAAAGCTCTCTCTTGAAAATCTTGTTGTTTGAGCCTAACCATCTCTTCAGCTTTGTGAGCTCTTTCCTCCAACTTTTGATTTTGCATCTTCAGTTTCTGGCATGAATTGTAAGCTTCTTGATTTTTCAACCTAAGTTGTTGAACCAAGGCTTCCAACTTTTGATAATCTTGAAGAGGCGCTGAAGTTATGGGTGCTACCTACTTAAGGTAGAGAGGTGTTTCTCTAGAAAATGGGAGTAACAGGGTCTTCACCCGATCCTCCAACCAGCTGGCAAAAGGATCATAAGTGTTGGGATCCACTCTCCCAAAGTCCTTCTTCCCTTTCATCACTCTAACCTCCCAAGCTTAAGATACTAGTATGCTCTTCAGATTTCCTTCTGCTGGAAAGTACAAAGATTCATTTGCCTCTTCAATCACAGGCACATCTCTTAATGGATAACCAAACTGCTTTCTGGACAAGATAGGATTATAACTGATCCCACCTTTCCTTCCTATCAAAGGAACACTTGGGAAACTACCACAACTGACTAGTATTTCTTTGCCCACAAGGTCTCTGTTGCATCCCCATGAAATGTCAGTCGAGGTTAAGCCCATTAATATTTTGGACCACTTCCAAGATTGTTTCAAATCCTGAAAAGGCCCTGATTTAGGGAGTTTCCTTACAAACCAATCAGCAAATAGGGGAGCACGACAATTTACATGTCCCTTCCTCTTTTCATTTCTATGGTGAAACCCGTAGTAAAAGTCACCTAGCAAAGTAGGTATTGGATTTCTTCTGGAAAATAAATTGATAGCTTCCATGTTAATTAAATCATTCTCTCCAGGAAACAAACTAGTCCCATATACTATCAAAGCAAGCAAGGTGTTGAACTTAGCCCATTTGTTCTCAGAGGCCAAGTCCTGAGCTTCCTTGATAATAAAATATAAGAAAAGTCCTTTACCTTTGGTGGCATCCACTTCTCTGCTAACTTTGGATAAATCCAGAAGAAAAGACTCAGCTATATCTTTGGGTGAAGGCATCTTCTCTAAGCCATAGTAAGGAGCACCATTTTTTATGGGGATTTTGAGGATGTTGGATATCTCTTCTAATGTGGGAGCCAAGATGTAGTCAGGGAAAACAAAAACTCTCAGTTGTGGATCATAGAACTACAGTAGAGAATGCAAGCTATCCCTCTGATCAGTGGTTGGATTATTCACATAGTCTAGGATCTTTCCAAACTCTTTTCTGAAATCATCAAGCACTTTGTCACCCATCAAGCCAATTAACTTTTGAATACCATCTGTCTCTGGATGTGGGAAAGTATAATGGACATTTCTCTTCCTTGGAATTTCCATGTTGAAGCAGCAAATATGACCAGAATAGGAGGTAATGAACCCTGAGAACAAAAAGAACACAAAATGATGAATGATGTTATGATGTTATGCAAGGTAAGGCATGTGATCAGTGATGTGTCTGTGTAGTGAATCAGGTAATCAAGTGTTTGTGCAAGGCCACAACATCATCATAAGTATCTTTCTGATCAGGAGTTCATGATTTCAGACTTCATAATTAACAGAACAAGATCATATCACTGAAGTGTGCTGGCATAATGGGTATGTTGAAGTTTAGGGCTCCTGCAAACCTGTAAACCCCTCCCAATCTCACGGGTGTGCTACTCGGGTCAAACATCACGGACTCTCAAATCCGAATAGCAATAATACATTCACCATTTCCGAAAAATGGATCATGACCAAATCAGGGAATCGGTTTGGCATTATGTACTACTCAGGAAGGTTTCATCCGAGTCCAAGGAAACAAGCATCCCTCATAAGTCCTCAGCTTCAAGCACTGAATCGAGAAATAATAGTACATTCATCCCGAAGGGTACAATACCATCGTCATATGAACAGTTTGCCTTAACTGGATTCCTATGAGAGAACTAGGCCATCCTATGCGAGTTCCTAGTGGGCCCTCGGATGCAAGTGGGTTTTCCAACAAATGTGGTCTGCCACTGTCATCACTGGAGAGGGATGTTTCCATAAAGGTTCTCAATGATCGGTCCCCTGACTGCACATAACTATCAAGGTAGTATATTGCCCCAGAAAGATTCTGGCGTCAATACATTTCCGAGAAGGTCGCAAGTCAAGGCGTGGAACTCACTAATACCAACATAGCAAGATGCCATGAAGCCAAAGTGGAACCACTCAAAATCCTAGGTGCACTCAAGCCGGGTATTTGGCTTATCTCACAGTAACAAAACCCATCCCTTAGAAAAAAAGAAACCAGCACAGTTCAGTATGATGCATGTGAAATAAATACTGAAAGCAGTAAATAAAGCTCTAAAGGAAACTGTAAACAAAAATAGTAAATAAACACAACAACACACAACACACATATAAACACCCAAAGGAAACAAAAACAAACAAGCGCTAGGATTGACTCTACAAGGGAAACCAAAGATTTTGGGTTCAATCCCCAGCAGAGTCTCCAGCTGTCACTCCCGGGATTTTCATCCTAGTACAAACGCGAAAGTGGCGCGGAAAAGATAGAGTCGCCAGCCAGACATTTTTATCCCGGATGAATGGTGTCGCTCCCGATAAATGGGACCAGGCCCTAGATAAAGGTACAGACGCGAACGGTCGGCGAGAGGGACAATGAGAACACACAGTCGTGAACTCACTGGAGATGAATAGAGTCGCCAGCTAGGCATTTTTATCCCGGAGGAAAGGCAATGCTGCATAGGCCTAGAAAGACATGGATAAGACGGTTGCGAACCAGAGAGACTGAGAAAGGGGGTTGGTTACAACCTGGGAAGGTATTAGCACCCAGATTGTCCGCCGTACTCGACGGGATCCACGCTTAAAAGATTTGTGTTTTAAAGGGGTAGTGTCAGTGCAATTTGTGTGTAAAGAGCTGGAAAAGAATGTACAAGTGTCAGTGTAAGAGAAGTGTGAAGTGTATAAATATATAGTGTCAGTGTAAGGACAGGAGTGAAATGCTCATGATCATGAGGCTAAAAGGATGAAGCTGGAAAGAGGGGGAATGCAGAGACTTTTGTTCGATAACTGTTAAGTTATGCCTACGTATCCTCTCGTGCAATGAGGAAGTCAGAACACCGTAGTTCGACCCAAAGAGACTGAAATATGAAATTGACTTGTGAACTGCTTACTTGTCTATGCTCAAGTGTATGACCTGTCTGGCTCAGGTGCTAACTGTCTTGCATTAGACGGAAGAAGCAAGTTCTCGTTTGTGAGTGAATGAGATGAGAAAAGAATCCCGAAGGAGACGATTATTGTTTGTTTTTGAGTTTTCAGTCTTTTATTGTTTTTTGAAGTTTGTCATAAGTTAACGAGCTTAAGCCTAAACCAATGAGTTAGTAAACTCATCACATCTTCCCTCTGATTAGGGGTAATGAGAATACTTTAAGTGTGAAGTCAGATTCTCACACTTAATCACCTTTGGTATAGGATTAAGATCATTAACCTATTTGTGATTATTTAGATGTTTTTGTGGTTTTTGTTTAGTGTTAGGTAATGAGGTTGAGCCATAATCAGGGATTTAACAGACTCATTACACCATCCTAATAGAAGGATAATATATGAGAATGTTTAAGCTGAGGAAAGCTCCTCAACTTAATCCATGATTAGGGATTAAACTCATGACAAAACAAGCCTTTGATTAAGTGGATTTTATTTAATGGTATGATGATGAAGTGAGTTTTAGGGTTTGTAAGACAACTTGAGGGGGACTTGTCCATTAACACTAGGGTTAGTCCTTCTTAACCAATTAAGGAAGAATTAGAACCCTAATGCAAGGCCCAAGTTACAAGTGTGATGCCTTGATACTTATTAAGTGAATTGATTAAGAGATTTAAACACATTAAGGGTTTAACACTTAGGATTAAAGTTATACACTCCATCCTAAGAGAAGGATGCAGGCATAAGCTTAATCACAAAGCCTTAAAGCCTTTAGGGTTTAGTCCCTGATTATGAGATGAGAAGAGATGACTCAAAAGAGACACAAAATTAAAACTAAGAGGGGAGACTAATCAAAACCCTAATCATTGTCATGCTTGGTTGTTCCTAAGGTTTGTGAGGTTTTCAAGAGAAGTCTTCAATGGAACCACCAGGAAACAGATGAAAAGATCAAGAGAAGCAAAGCAACTTGCTTCATTCAAGAAGTCAAGTCACTTGAAGAAGAAGAATGAGCAAGCTCAAACTCAAACACAAACAAAAATGCAGCAATGGATGCAAGAGAGATGAAAAGAAAAGTTATGAGAAGTGAAGGCAAATTCACTTCTCAAAGTCACTTACCACCTGAAAGGTTAGAAAAGAAATGCAATGCAATGCAAAATGGGATGAGATGACATGATGAGAGACAAAACCAGAAGCATATACATGATGCTAATGATGCTATGAGATGCTACAAACATGAGGCAGCACATGGAAATGATCATACAAGTTCATGAATGCAAATGAAGCAAGTTAGGAAGCATGGACATACATGAAAAGTTATGAAGTGCACATGGCATACAACATGGAAAATACATGATGCAATGATCAAACATGCTTTCAATATGTCTTATGATGTCAAATGAATCAAATGGAAGCATGGAATGTCATGGCAAGTCATGTTATGCAAACAAATGCAAGATGAATGCATATGAAAGCCCAAATTAGGGTTCATGAACAATGCATCAAACAAAAATCAAAATCAGAAGCAAACAACATTATAAAAAATTGAAAATGCCACACAAAGGACCCCTAATCCTATACTAACCCATCGCCCAAAGGAGAAGCTTCAACTCCTAACCAAGTTCAAGTTATGGTTTTTACAAGTTTTCTAGGGTTTTAGGGTTTCTAAACAAGGAAATTATCAAACAAATTGAAAATGAAAGATCAAATCATGGCCATTTAATCTCACAAACTTCATGCTAAACACAATGCAATGCAAAAAGAATCAATGTCCAACCCTTCATGGATAGGCAGAAAGGATTTTTGGAACTTTGGATCAAATTAATGCATAAAAATGATTTTAATTCAATGAAAAATTCTCAAAATGCATCAAGATCAAAAAAGAAATTTGGTTTGAAGGTTGGACAATGTTTCTAAATGTCTTAGAACATTTTATGAATTTTTTGGTGATTTTTAAATACCTAAAAGTATTTTTAATAAATTAATTTCCATTAATCAATTAAAAATAAACTTTTAAATATTTAAAAATACATTTTAAATGCTAAAAATGAAAACAAAAATATTTTTGTGTCATAAAAATTAATGAAACTCTTGAGAAAAAGTTTCATAATTTTTAAACACTTTTTACTATTTTAAATAAATTATGGAAGTTAAATGACAAAAAAATGAAATAAAAATAAGATAAATGGAAAGTATTCAGATCCAATGGTGGAGATTTGAACTGGGTTTGAATGGGTTGACTGGCGCGCGAATCCAAGGGTTGTGGTTGGCTCAGATTAAATTAATTTAATTAAGATTAATTAAACTAATTAAAGGTGATTAGGGCAAAACAAAAGGATCTGGACCATTCATGCGCGCGGGAGGTCAATGGGGTCAAGGGATCCTACGCTCAATATTCAAATGGACTTAATGACCTGAGATTAGGGCTAACAACATTCAGGTGACCGGAGAGAAGCTCCGGTCATCTTCTCCGGCGGCAACACAACCCTAATTCATGATTCAGGCATCTAAACAGCAAATTAAACACACCCAAGTGATCCTCTAACAACCTAGGTCACAAATCCAGCCTCAAACATCATTTAAACACCAAGAATCAAGCTAATCGAAAGAAACAAATTTCACGGGTGAAATTTCAGAGTGACCATACAAGCTCATTTCTCATCTATTTTCGATTCTAAAAGTATCCCCATGACCAGCAAAGCATAAGCAATTGATTTACAACTTAAAATGCAAGCTTTGGGAGAAAATGTTCATGTTCATACCTGAGCTGGAAAGCTTCAATATTGAGCTTCCAGAGCCTCCTTTGCGTGCAAATGAACTTCTTTGACTCCCTTGAACCCAAAGAGAAACTCCAAAGTCCTTGTGGATGGCTGATTTGGGAGGAAGGGTTCTGATGTAGCAGATTGCACAGTCAGGATTTGTGAGGTTTTAAGCTATTCCAATGGTGGATTCTTGCTCCTTTGAATGTTTCTGACTTGTTGGTGAAGAGAGATGGGGTGTTTGATGGCTGGAAAGTGAGATTCGAAGAGAGAAGAGTTTTGGACAGTTTTGTGATATGCTATGTTCTGGCCAGCTTCAATGCTCAAAGGCTTGCTATATCATCTCCAACTTGTGTGGATAGACTGTGAGGCAGGTCAGTAGGGTGGCTGGATACTGTGCCAAGAATATGGGAGCCTTTTGCAAAAAAGTCAAGTTTGTGTCCTTGAGAGCATGGGTCATGGCAGCAACTGTGTGAGGTCATGTCTTGCTCCAGCTTGAGTTGAGGAGAGCCCTTGGATTATTTGTAGCTGACTGCAACATATGGATGACAAGCTATGCTAGCTTTTGCAACTTGACAACTTGTGTTTTCTCATGAGTTTATGCTAAGTACATGAAACAATGTTTGCTGAATTTTGTCACATGATGTCTCAATTGGTCATGGCAATGTTTAGAGATCAGCTAGAGATCACATAATTCCTTGAAGCATGATTTTGCCAAGAAACCTCTTTTTGCATACTTATGAAAATGCTTTATGGAACTTTGAAAATCAAGGCAAGCCATCCAAAATTCCTTGGGCCAAATCTGTTTTTGAGGTCATGTGTGATCATGTAATGCAGCTTTGAAGTCACTTAGAAGTTACTAGAATGCTTGGTTCATGAAATTGCAAGTTTCCTTTTTAGTGCATAACTTGAAAATTAGTGATTTTTGCCAACTTTGTCACACCATAACTTTTGATCCAAGAAGAATTAGATCATGTTCTTGTACTTTTTGAAAAGGGAAAAATGTATTCTACAACTTTCATGATCAAAGTTTTTTCATTTGAAGCATTTTTGGATCAAAAAGCAAGGCTTGAAAAATGGCATAAAATGACATATTCTTGAAAAGTCAACCATGCCCTAAAAAGTCAACTTTGCAAAAACTTCAAATTCTTGAATTTTGTGAACTTCAATCTTCTTCCATGATCAAATAAAGATCATATACACTCAAAATGATGAAGATCACCCCTTGGTTGGGTCATTGGGGGCCTCAGATGCCCTGATTTTGCACTGACTTGTCTGAAAAGTCAACTCTTGATCAGATGACTTCCCCATGGAATTTCTTCATGAAAATTGATATGCATACTCCCTATACCATATAGATACCAATGGAGACAAGAATGACCAAAAAATTTGGAGTTATGGCCTCTGAAACCAAAACCCTAATTTTAGGTCATCTGTGCAGTCAAACTTGGCTCTGCATCCACACTAATCCCAGTTCTTGTGATCCTTTTGCATTTTTGACTTTGAAAGGATGTAATATGATATAAGAACACACATGAACCCTTTTGAAGTGATTGATGGCCTTTGGAGTGGCTCAAGAGGCTCTTGGATTGCTCAGATCACAAACCCTAGATGCAGATGACTTAGAAACTATGCAGTGAATCAAAAATGGGATATGAGGTGATATGATTGTGTTTATGCATATGAAATGATCACAAACCATGGTGTGAAGGGGTGAGGGAAAATTTGGGGTGTTTACAAATGGGAAAGGTAATGTTGCACAAACCTGAGGAAGAAGGAAAGGACAAGGTCCTACGAACCAAAGATCTGGGTTCGGGAGTCGGTTATGACCTGGGAAGGTATTAGCACCCCAAATCGTCTGTCGTACCCGACAGGATCCACGCTTGTTTGTTTGTTTCAAAGGGTGAGAAAATACGAGTGTTGCTGAATAAAACTGCTGACTGGAATAGGAAATTGAAAGATAACTGGAAGAGAAAATGGAAGGAAATAGGGGGAAATGTAGGGAAAATAAAGAATGTGCTTGAACGGGCCCTACCCCGCTGCCTACGTACCTCATCGGGAAAATAAGGATCAGAGTCGACGTAGTTCGCCTAACTAAGGCGGGAACTATCTGTTCGTGTTTTTTAGGTGCTGGAACTGCGTATGTCTATGCTCAGGTGTTGTAGGCTCATCTGGTACGAGTGTGTTTACCGTCTTTCATGCAAGACAAGTCGTCGCAAGTTCGCGTTGAGAATGAATGAGATGAGAAAAGGAGTTCCCGCAGGAAAGTCGCTTATTGTTTATTGTTTGCTTTTTAAGAGTTTTGTATGAATTTGGCACAAGGAAGTGAATTCAAACTCTTTTCCATGGAATGTGTACTTGCCACTACATTCCAAGATGGAATTATAGAACAAGCACACCCAGTGAAGAGAATTTATCCAAGACTGGTTTCCATGAATTAGAGTCTAAGTTCACTAGCTTGTTGAACTTATTAAATGTTTTTTGTTGCTTTTGTGAAGAAGTATCTTTTATGTTTTTCTTTGTGAAACAACCCCTTGATAAGACTTGTGCATCATGCTAGATAAGCTTACACCACTCCAAGATGGAATGAGTGCAAGTGCCTCATGGAATAAGGATATACACAATGGATCCTTTCATGCATTTGTTAAGTCTTTTTGGATTTGTTTGAAGATGAGAAGAGAGGACTCAAAAGGCAAAGGTCAAAGCTAATGGGGGACTAAGAAATAACCCTAAGTCATCTTATTATGTACAAGTGTAATCCTATGGTTAATGAGGTTTTCTAACCTAATGAGAAGAAAGAAAGTTAGAATTCAACTTACTTCCTAAGGAAGTTAAATTGAATCTAAAGAGAGAAATAGGGAACCTATGAACAAGGCACAAAGTGCCAAGGCAGGGCAAATAAATGCATAAGAGATAAAGAATGAAGTGATTACCTCATCTTCCCCCCCCCCCCTAAAAAACAAGATTTAGCATTACAATTCATATTGAAAGCATAAACAAATGGCAAACTTCACACAAGAACTCGCACTAACCTAGGAAAGATGTTAATGAACTCCTATGGTCAATATCTAAGCCTAAAGCATCTTATAAGGTAACATACTTAAAAAGTCAGTAGCTAAACCAATTCCAAAGTTTCTAAAACTACAAAGGTAGACAACCTCAAACTATGCCCTAAAAAGAATCTAAACCCTAATGAGATCTAAAGTAAAGTTACATTAAGAAATTTAAAGGACTAAATGACCTAAAAAAGTATAAACCCTAAGGTGAATAGAAAATCCAGGGGCTAGCCTCTAATTTAAGCCTCCTAAGAGGTCAAACAAGATAGAGTGAAGTGGATCAAGTGAAAGAGATGTAAACTACTTGAGAAGTAGTGGTGAACATAAGAAAGGATGCACATGAACCTTCAAAAGGAAGAAACTTTAAGGTAAGACTCAATCATGAACAAAAGGGTTTGAAATCCCCATACAAAAACCAGATACCTAATGGAATGTTAAAGTGAAGTTAAAACATACAAGAATCCTCTCAAAATAGGTTTTGAGGGGTTTAGATGGAAGATGAAGAAGAATTAGGTTAAAATGGAGACAATGGTGACTCAAGGTTCAAGGTAAGCCTAAAACAAAAGGTGGGGACCCAAGGATGGTTTTCAATGTTAGAGGACCTGTAATATAACTCACAAGAACCAGAAACAAGACCTTATACTAATGGCATGAATGCCTTATTCAAAAAGGACCAAAGGAAGGGAAGAAAAGGATCAAAAACACGACTTATGAACCAAGCAACTTGAAAAAATACTAAATGGCCTTAAAAAATTATGAAACTTGACACTTGAATACAAAATCCAGAGAGTAGGTTATGTGAAAAAATCTCATTAAGATTCCTATTTTTGAGTGGTGTAAGGCTCATTGGAACACCATTAGGGCTTATATGATCAATGTGAAGTAAAGGGTTCAAAAATGATCTAAAAATGACCTAAACAAATCATAGAAAAATGTTTTGGGGAATTTTGATGAGCTCTTAAAAGAAGGAAAAAAGAATGGGCCATTTATGTTTTATGGTTTGAGAGAACAAAAATGTACAAGATGGCATACCAAAAATGAGAAAATAAGAAAACAATTAAGGGAGAAATTAATTCTGACTAAAATATTAAAGAAAAATAAAAACAAAAACTATGGTAAATTAGGAAAAAATATGAGAAATGTCCGTGAATTAATTGGGAATTTTTGGAAGCTTTTTGGTATTTTTAAAAATAAGAAACTAAAAATAAATTAAAATGAAAAAGAAAATAAAAAGAAAATATTGGACTGAAGATGATATGGGCCTTGGGGTGTGAATATGAACAAAAACAACTAGTCTGGGCCTGAAGAAAACGCGCAAGGGGTGTGGATATAAACTGAGGACTTTTTGTTGACTTTGTGAAGCACGTGAATGGCAGGTGTTCATTAATGTGTTGGCAGCTTGGTGAGCATTGGATCAAAAGAAATCAAAGGTTGTGACTTAAAACTGGAATTAAATTAGGGTTATTGTTCCGACGGCCGAAGCTAGTCTCCGGTCGTCTTCTCCGATCATAGCTCTGCTAGGGCTTTCTTAATTTGTCACCTAAATGAAATCTATGACCACAGTTCAACTCGCCTCTCTTCCCTGATCACAAATATGGTTTTAGTTTTAGCTTAGGGTACTTGAATTGCCAGAATCGAATCAAACAAAATCTTGCCCTAAAGCTGCAACTAAGCCTCTAGCATGCATATCAACTAGCCAGATAACAAATGCTTTTAATAAGCTTCCAATTAACAAGAAACAAGCATAAAATTGGCAAAATCGTGCAATGGAAGATTAATTGAAAGCTGGAAATGCAGAATGCTCAAGGGTGAAGAAAACCAGATAGGAGATTCCAATAGCTAGAGTGCTTGATCTTGAGCTTTTGTAGAGTGAAATAAACACTTGATGGAAGTAAGTTCTTGAGAAGAATTGATCTGAAGCAGAGCAGTGGAATATTATGCAGTGGTGGATCTTTGATGCTTCAAGCTCTGAGATCCATGGAAATTGTGCAACACTTGATGATGAAGATGATTGGATGAACCTCAATCCTGAATTGATGAAGTTGATGATGATCTGATCCAAAATGCAGTGCAATACCAGAAGATGCAATGCCTGATCCTTGGAGAATCAAGCCATGGAATCCATGGATCTTATGCTCAATGCCATGATGGTGATGAATTGAGGAAGAATAAAGAAGATTGATGGATGATGGAGCTTCCTCGAAGCAAAATGCAGAAGGAAATTCATAGAGAAAACTGTGGATGCAGGGTGAAATTTCAGAGCAAAATGATGATGTGTGGTTCAGATGGGGTTGATTCCTTATATAGCATGAGTTAGCCTCTAAACTGACTCAGTTAACAGTTGGAAGTGTGGTTAACTGAGTCAAGTTGGTTAGAGAGTTTGTTAAGGTGAGTGGAAGCTTATTTGAACTCGAGTTGATGATGGCTATGAAGCTTGCTGGATTTGATTGTGTGCACTGACACTCATGCTTGCTATGGTGAGGTTTGATGTAATGCAATGAAGCTGGACTGATCAGACTGTGCATCTGAGTGCAATGTCTAAAGATGCACCATTACTTTGATTAGCATGAAGCACATGGCAACTAACATGATCTTGCATCCATATGATCTCTTGAACTCTTCTGAATGCAATACAATGCTACACTCCACTATATGGATCTTAAAACATGTCATAGTGTAATGCCTTATGCTGCAAGAAAGGCAGTTTGGTATGATGAACTTCCATGGGTGATTTCTTCCCATTCAAGCAACCAATGAGAATGATTCTTGTGCTCCATTTGCAGGGAATATTTCATAAAACATGTTTGATGTTCAACCCAAGATGAGACATGACCTCTAAACATCTCAAAAAGACCATTGAAGTTCATGCCATGATGCTGCAAACTTGGCCTGCATTGCCTGCCCTTGGCCTGGCAAGATGCCTTGTGTCTTTGCAGTTTGAAGCCCTACACTTTGCCCCTCCATAACTTTTAAACCATTGATCAAATAAAAAATCTTTGAACATCAAAGTTGTTGGAAACATGGCAATGAACAAATTTGTAGTTCAAAGAAAATTCATTTGAGGCCTCTAACATGGAGAGAATTGACTTGCATTGTGACCCACCACCTGCTTGAAGAAATGTCTTGTCGGGCGCGCGCAGGAGGCAAGGTCTTCCCTGGCTTTTTGCCCTAGCTTGCCTTGATTTGCACCAACTTTGAATGATCATAACTTTCTCATTTTTTTATGCTATGGAAGAGTTCCACCTATGGATTTGAAGCTCAAGATGCCCTCTCTAATTGGCTCCAATTAGAATTTTCATAGCCCTCATATTTTGGGAGAAGGCCTCATTCAAAGTAGCTGCAAAAATAGCCAAAACTTGCCATTTTTGGAAACCCTAATTTTCCAAAAATGGTAAGTTTTAGTTTTCTTGATTTCTCTTGATTCCTTCCTCATTTCTTGATCAAATTTGAAACATAGGACCATTGTAACCCTAATTTCATGATTTTGATCTCAAAAAGTCAGGAGTTGACTTTTTCTTCAGCATGGTTGACTTTTCCCCAAATTCCTGATTTTCAATCATCTGACCAATTGAACGTCTTCCAAAATGAATTTGTGGATGAAATTTGAACCCTATACACTTGTTGTCATATAGAACTCAATGGAATCCATTTTTGCTCAAAAATCCATGGAGAAGCCCTTCACATTTGAAACCCTAATTTGGACAATTTCTTTAGGAGATGTTGCACTGCTTGCTTCCTTGGAGCCATTCAATTCTTTTCATGACTTGTGGCTTCTAATAAGAACTTGAGGGATGTTATGGACCCTTATCATGATGTTGATAAGCTTTGTGACCCTTTGATTGCCTTTGTATAGCCTTCAGTTGCTCCAATCATTGATCACATACCTATGCCTCAGTCATGATGAATATGATGCAATGTTTTTTATTATTTGTGAACTTATGTATGCTAAATGATATGCAGAATGTTGAGGATATGAGAGGGAAAATTTTGAGGTATTACATGCATTGATTTCAGAGATCTCAATAATGCGACATCCAAAGATGAATAGGTGATGCCTGTGGCAGAGATGCTCGTCGAATCAGCCGTAGGTTTTGAGTATTTGAGTATGCTCAACAGATACTCTGGGTATAAACAAATCCTCGTAGCAAAGGATCATGTTCCTAAAATAGTGTTTCGATGCCCAGGAGCCATAGGTACATATGAATGGGTAGTAATGCCCTTTGGCCTGAAAAATGATGGGGCCACATATCAAAGATCCATGATTGCAATATTCCATGACTTTATAGAGAATTTCATGCAGGTCTATATTGACGATATTGTAATAAAGTCCTCTTCGGAGAATGATCATTTAGATCACCTTCGACGCTCTTTTGAGAGGATGAGGAAATATGATTTAAAAATGAATCCACTAAAATGTACTTTTGGTGTGCGTGCAAGAGATTTTATGGGCTTTGTCATCCACAAGAAAGGCATAGAGATCAACCAAAACAAGACGAAGGTGTAAACACCCCAAATTTGCCCTCACCCATTCACACCATGGCTTGTGATCATTCTCATATGCATAAATACAATCACATCATCTCACATCTCATTTTTTATTCACTGCATAGTTTCTAAGGCATCTGCACCTAGGGTTTGTGATCTGAGCAATCCCAAAAGCATCTTGAGCCATTCCAAAGGCCACTAATCAACTCAAAGGGGTCCATGTGTGTTCATATGTCATATTCCATCTCCTCAAAGTCAAAAATGCAGAGGAATCACAAGAACTAGGGTTTGAGTGGATGCAGAGCCAGGATGAACTGCACAGTTGACCTAAATTAGGGTTTTGGTTTCAGAGGCCATAACTCCAAATTTTTTGGTCATTCTTGTTTCCATTGGTCTCTATATGGTATAGGGAGTATGCATATCAATTTTCATGAGGAAATTCCATGGGGAAGTCATCTGATCAAAGGTTGACTTTTCACACAAGTCAGTGCAAAATCAGGGCATCTGAGGCCCCCAATGACCCAACCAATGGGTGATCTTCATCATTTTGAGTGTATATGATCTTTATTTGATCATGGAAGAAGGTTGAAGTTCATAAAAATCAAGAATTTAGGGTTTTTGCAAATGTTGACTTTTTGGGCATAGTTGACTTTTCAAGAATGCATCATTTTAGGTCATTTTTCAAGCCATGATTCTTGATCCAAAAATGCTTCAAATGGAAAAACTTTGGTCATGAAAGTTGTAGATCTCATCTTTCCCTTTTCAAAAAGTACAAGAACATGATCAAACTCTTCTTGGATCAAAAGTTATGGCAATGCAAAGTTGGCTAAAATCATTAATTTTCAAGGCATGCTTCAAATGGAAATTTTGCAAAGTCATGAACCAATGCATTATGTGACCTCTAATTCATTTCAAACCAGCACATAAACATTCTCTAAGTCCTAAAATCAGAATTGGACCAAGTTTCCCCATGGTTTGGTTGGTGTAACAAGACTTTCTCACATGTGAACCAAAGTTACAACAAGTTGCAAAACTCATGATCATGCTCCCTACAACTTGCAGCCTTGGATGCTGAGCTTTGCTAGGCCTCTCCCTCACCCTTGCTGCGCCAGCCCATGCCATGTACTTGCCTAGACCTTGAGCCATGCTTCTCTTACACAATATTTGACTTTTTTGCAAAAGGTAACTTACCAATCAATAAAGGGCATGTCTTGTCAACTGACCAATGAGAGAGAGTTATGTGGATAATTTGCAAGCTAAACATAACACAAGGCAAGGCTGAAACATATTCATTCAACACATTCACACAAACACTCCCAATTGCAAATTGCCTCGAATCTGATTCCACAGCTTGCAAACACTCAAACTATCTTCACCATTCAACTCACCTTGCTCCATAGACCACCCAGCACCAAGAACCCAAGCCTGAAACAACCAGAATACTCCATAACCATTTCTCACCTCAGCCTGCATTTCTCTTCGAAACTCTCACCACAGCTTGCAAACACACAAACAAACACCACAGACTTTCTCCATTCATCCTCAGGATCACAAACAACCCCTCACCATGATCTGAAAGTGCCTGAAACACCATTGCCATTTCTGATCAAGCTTGAGCAGAAGCTGTCGAATCTCATTATCCAGCCAACATAAACTCCTTTTGAGCATTCAAGCATCTTCTGTGGACCAAGTGGAGTGGATTGCACAAGGAGAAGTGGCCAGAAAGTCCTCAAGTTGAAAGCTCCAAATCTCAGGTAGCTCGAAAATTATTTTTCCAGAAATCATTTTTCTTGTTACAAACTTGTTCTATGTGATTCACTGATTATCCTGATGTCTTTGGTTTTGAAAATGGCTTTGATTTGAGAGTTTAATTTGTCTCTGAAACCTGCGTGCCCTAGCTTTCATTTTCTTCGATTCAGCTTGATTAGGAAAAAGAAATGTGTTTTGAGAGAGGGGTTTGATTCGGGAGAGGTTGGAGATCATTTCCCAGTTCTTGTTTTTCATTTTGATACGATTTGAGGGGGTTTGGAGTTTTTCAGGGGAGTTGCTGGCCGGAGAAGACGACCGGAAGTCTTCTCCGGCCACCTGAGAGTCATTTATGCCCTAATTACGTAATTAACTCAAGTTTGAATCTGGAGCGTACGATCCCTTTGACCAGTTGACCTCCCGCGTGTGTGTGTGGCCTGGATCTCTCTGATTAGCCCTAATCCACGTGTTAAGACTAATTAATCATATTTTAATCAGAAGCAATCCACACCCTTCATTTGCGCGCTGGTCAACCAGTTTGAATTCAGAGCCCATCCTGGCCTTCCATGCTGATTACTTCTTATTTTATTTGATTTTTATTCATTTTCTTTTCAATTAACTTGCATAATTATTTTAAAATAGCAAAAAATGCATAAAAATTATGAAACTTTTTCCTCTGAGTTTTATTAATTTTTATGACACAAAAATATTTTTATTTCATTTTTCATCATTAAAAAAGTATTTTTAAATATTTAAAAGATTATTTTTAATTGATTAATGGGAATTAATTAATTAAAAATACTTTTAGGTATTTAAAAATTACAAAAAAATTCATGAAATGTTCTAAGACATTTAGAAACATTGTCCAACCTTCAAACCAAATTTCTTTTTTGATCTTGATGCATTTTAAGAATTTTTCATTGAATTAAATCATTTTTTATGCATTATTTTGATCATGGGTTCAAAAATTCATTTCTGCCTATCTAGGAAGAGTTGGACATTGGTTCTTCTTGCATTGTTTTCTATTTGGCATGTAGTTTCTAGGATAAAATGGCCATGATTTGATCTTGCATTTTCTAATTGTTTGGCATTTCTTTTGTTAAGAACCCTAAAAAACCCTAATAACTTAGAAAAATCATATCTTGAGTTTGGTTAGGAATTGGGACCTCTCCTTTGGGCAGTGGTTCATTATAGGTTTAGGGTTTCTTTGGATGCCATTTTCCATTTTTTATCTTAGGGTTTGCTTCTGTTTTGGGTTTTTGTTTGATGTTTGATCCATGAACCCTAATTTGGGCTTTCTCTTGCATCCTTCTTGCATTCTCTTGCATAACATGACTTGTCTTTGCATTTTGTGCACCCTTGTGATTCATTTGACATCTTAAGACATGTATAAAGCATGTTTGATCATTGCATCATGTATTTGCCATGTTGTATGCCATGTGCACTTCATAACTTTTCATGTATGATCATGGTTCCTAACTTGTTTCATTTGCATTCATGAACTTGTATGATCATCTCCATGTCTTGCCTCTTGTTTGCAGCACTTCATAACATCATAATCATCATCAACATGCTTCTGGTTTTGTTTTGCATCATGCCATTTCATCTCATCTTGCATTGCATTGCATTTTCTTTTCTAACTTTTCAGGTGGTAAGTGGCCTTGAGAAGTGAATTTGCCTTCACTTCTTATAACTTCTCTTTTCATCTCTATTGCATTCATTGCTGCATTCCTATATGTGTTTGAGATTGAGCTTGCTCATTTTTCTTCCTCCCACTTTCTTTCTTCAAGTGACTTGACTTCTTGAATGAAGCAAGTTGCTTTGCTTCTCTTGATCCTTTCATCTGCTTCCTGGTGGTTCCATTGAAGACTTCTCTTGAAAACCTCACAAACTTTAGGATCAACCAAGCATGATAATGAATTAGGGTTTTGATTAGTCTCCCCTCATAGTTTTTTACCTTTTGTGTCTCTCTTTGAGTCTTCTCTTCTCATCTCATAATCAGGGACTAAACCCTAAAAGCTTTAAGACTTTGTGATTAAGCTTATGCCTGCATCCTTCTTTTAGGATTGAGTGTATAACTTTAATCCTAAGTCTTGAACCCTTTATGTGTTTAAATCTCTTAATCAATTCACTTAATAAATATCAAGACATCACACTTGTAACTTGGGCCTTGCATTAGGGTTCTAATTCTTCCTTAAGTGGTTAAGAAGGACTAACCCTAGTGTTAATGGACAAGTCCCCCTCAAGTTGTCTTACAAATCATAAAATTCACTTCATCATCATATCATTAACTAAAATCCACTTAATCAAAGGCTTGTTTTGTCATGAGTTTAATCCCTAATCATGGATTAAGTTGAGGAGCTTTCCTCAGCTTAAACATTCTCATCTATTATCCTTCTTTTAGGATGGTGTAATGAGTCTGTTTAATCCCTGATTATGGCTTAACCTCATTACTTAACACTAAACAAAAACACCAAAAACATCTAAATAATCACAAGTAGGTTAATGATCTTAACCCTACATCAAAGGTGATTAAGTGTGAGAATCTGACTTCACACTTAAGGTATCCTCATTACCCCTAATCAGAGGGAAGATGTGATGAGTTTACTAACCCATTGGTTTAGGCTTAAGCTCATTATCTTATGACAAACTTCAAAAAGCAATAAAAGACTGAAAACTCAAAAACAAACAATAATCGTCTCCTTCGGGATTCTTTTCTCACCTCATTCACTCACAATCGAGAACTTGCTTCTTCCGTCTAATGCAAGACAGTTTGCACCTGAGCCATACAGGTCATACACTTGAGCATTGACAAGCAAGCAGTTCATCAGTCAATTCATCTTTCAGTCTCTTTGGGTCGAACTACGGTGTTCTGACTTCCTCATTGCACGAGAGGATACGTAGGCATAACTTAACGGTTATCGAACAAAAGTCTCTGTGTATTCCCCCTCTTTCCAGCATCATTCTTTTAGCCTCATGATCTTGAGCATCTTATTCCAGTTCCTACACTGACACTTTCATATCACACTTTACATTTATTTTACACTGACACCTGTACATCCTTTTCCAGCTATGATACACAGATTGCACTGACACTACCCCTTTAAAACACAAATCTTTTAAGCGTGGATCCCGTCGAGTACGACGGACAATCTGGGTGCTAATACCTTCCCAGGTTGTAACCAACCCCCTTTCTCAGTCTCTCTGGTTCGCAAACCGTCTTATCCATATCTTTCTAGGTCTATGCAGCATTACCTTTCCTCCGGGATAAAAATGCCTAGCTGGCGACTCTATTCATCTCCAGTGAGTTCACGACTGTGTGTTCTCATTGTCCCTCTCGCCGACCGTTCGCGTCTGTACCTTCATCTGACCCCGGTGTCACTTGTCGGGAGCGACAGCTTGGCGACTCTGCTGGGGACCCTTATACTGCAACCAGGGCTTCTGGTTCTTTTTGTGGGTTCCTCCTAGCGCTTGTTTGATTTGTGTTTACTGGGGTGTTATGTGATTGTTTGTGTTTGTATTTATTTTTTGTTTATTGCTTTATGTACAGTTACTTTACTGCTTTCTTTATTGCATTTATATTATCATACTGTGCTGCTGGCTGGATTTGGTTTTTGTTTTGGTGGGTGGGTGTTTCATTGAGAGTTAAGGTCCTATACCTGGGACCTGAGTGACACCTAGGCTAGAGTGAATCATATTCTTTCCCATTCCATTTCGGTCTGGTGCGGGAATATGAAACACGGTTCAGATATGGGTTTCTTCTTGAGAACTCTGTGTTGCAGATTTCCTGCAATGCTAGGGCTATCTGGGAAGCCTGCTAAGTCTGGATGACCTTTTAGTATTGACCTTCAGAAACTGAGGTGAATTAGAGGAGGAATTGTTATGGTTATTGTAAACACTGTACCTCCGGGTTAGAAGTGTTTACACTTCTCATAACTGATCCAAGTCTGAGGATCCTTGTTCTAGATCATCACCTGTGAGGGGGGTTGGGCTGTTTACAGGTTTGCAGGTACCTTGACCTCAGAATACCCTGTTACTTTGACTTTGTTAAGAATACTCCATGTTGGATAGTTCTTGTGATTCTAAAACCTTGGACTTGTGGCTCTTTATTTGAGTCCCCCACCTTGGTTACTGGATTTTTAGACCTCCATCTGGATTTCTAGAACACACATGGATCTATACCAAGGCAGTTGATCAGATCCAGCTCAGTCACAAACCCTTTGCATATCATTTGCATACATAACCATTGCATCATATTAACATTTGCTTATTTGTGTTTCAGGGTATCCATTTTCATCTGGTTTTGGTTTTGACCCCATCTGCATTACTGACCTATCTCCACCAGCACTTGCTTCAGCTTGTCAGCCATATACTTCAGTTACTTGCACTAGCCAGCCAGTGGCCCACTCCTCAGCATCTTCATCAGCACTCTACTCAGTCTTCAGCATCATGGCTCCAAAGAAAAGCAACATCACTTATCATTTCTTCCAACCAGACTTATCAGACATCAGGAGGATCCAAACCCTGATCACTCCAGATCACATACCTTTGTTCAGGGAGCATTATGGGGATATACTTGACTTGGTCATGGATCTGGACCCATCCCAGAGGAGTTTAATCCACACCTGCATTCAGTTTTATGACCCCCCATTGAGATGTTTCACCTTTCAAGACTTTCAGTTGGGGCCTCTTTTAGAAGAATACTCATCTTTGGTTGGTTTGCCTATCAAGAGGGAAATCCCTTTCAACCCTGAAATGGTCTTTCCCAGCAATGGAGAGGTAGCAAAAGCTCTGCACCTGGAACCTGCTTTGATTGAGCAGCATATGACCTCTAAGGCTGGGATCCCTGGTTTTCATCTTGACTTCCTGATTTCCCAAGCTAGTCTGAAGGCCTCCCTGGGGGAGTGGAGAGCTGTTTGTGCTCTGTTGGCCTTAAGTGTATATGGAATTGTGTTGTTTGCAGATGAGCCTCGATTCATCAGCAAGAATGCAATCCATTTGTTCATCCTGAAGAACCCAGTGCCAACTTTGCTAGGAGATCTCTATTACTCAGTACATCAGAAGAATGAGAAGCATAGGGGAAGGCTAGTGAGGTGTTGTGCTCCATTATTCCATGCTTGGCTTCTAAAGCATCTACCCAGGACAGATGCCTTTCTAAACCCTCATCAGCAGAGCAACTGGGCTAAGAGGCTCACTACCCTAATGTCAGCAGATATCAGATGGTGTACTCAAAGCACCAAGGGCAGAGATATCATTACAAGCTGTGGGCACTTTCCCAATGTGCCCTTAATAGGAGTTAAGGGAAGTATCAATTACAACCCTCTGCTGTTCAGGAGGCAATTAGGCTATGCACTGGTCCATACTCCCAGGGAGCAAGACTTGGTTGAGACCCTCTACTGTGAGAACAAGATTAGTCTGGCAATTGTTAGGCAGGCTGCCTGGGCCTGGGATCATGTTCAAACCAAGGGAATCACCATTCTGGGGAAGTGCAATAATGTGGCATCAGTCCAATATTATGAGTGGTCCTATGCCAGGGCCCAATTCTCTGGAATGCCCTTCACCATAGAAGACATGCCTGAGTCATCTTCAGCACCACCCCCTGCCACTATCAGTTTGGAGGAGTTTGAGAGCTTGAAGGAAAGAAATGAGAAGCTAACCCAGGCTTTGCAGAAGACCCTCCGGGAGAGGAGTGAAGGTGTGAGGGAGATTGAAAGATTGGAGAAATTGAGAGTGGAACACTTGACTAAAATTGAGAAGTCTGGAGATTATATCAACAAGTCTAAAGCTGGTGAGCAGATTCTGAAGAATGCTTGTAAAGAAGCCCAGTTCCAGAGAGCAAGGACAGACTTGTATTTGAAAGAGAGTCAGGCCAGGTGGGTCCGGATCACTGAGGCCCATACTCTAGAAGACAAGAGAGTTCAGGACAAGATGGAGCAGATGGAAAAAGCCCTGGCAGCAGCCCAGAAGGAAATATCAGAGTTAGAAATCAGAGCTGGAGTGAAGAGGTCTAAGGACCAAAGTCAAAACAAGAAGTTGACTGCAGCTGTTGCAACAAGAAACCTTCTCATCAGAAGTCTCACGGAATATCCGGCTGATCCTGTGACCGAAGCACTTCTTAAGGAAGTTCGTGAGGATGAGTTTGGCCTTGGGGTTTGATCATTTGCTTGTTGTTATTCCTATTCCATGTACTTTTGTTTTTTTGTGATGTATTTTGACCCCTTTGAGGGCTTGTGTTGTAAAAAAGAACAAGATGTATTATTTCACCTTCTGTAATATATTTGTGGTAGTTTCCATCTGGGTAACTTCAAAAGCAACTTCAACAGCATCACCTTCAAAGGTCTGGAAGGGTCAAAACTGAAGGCCAAACCGGATACCTTGAGAGCAAATAAGCATAACTGCATTGCATGCTAACCTTTTATTTGTTTTGTAGGGATTTGTTTTGTTGTTACTAACCTCTGTTGTGATATTCAGGAATTATTGCTCGCCGCCGGGTATTTCCCCTCAACAGGCCACACAGGTACCCAACTAGAAACAACCTTCCGGGAATTCAGATGGATCAGATGCAACAGGACCTTACAGAGGTCAGAAACCAGATGGCCAACGAAAGGTTGGAGATGAGAACTCAGATAACACAGTTCATGGAAGTAATGAACAACTTAGCTCAAAGCCAGGAGAGGCTCAGAGCCTTGGTAGAAGGGAGGAATCAAGATGAGCCCCATGCGGGGACTGCTGGCACAAGTAACAATGAACGGGTGCAACCCCATGTTAACCCTCCTGTGTTTGGCCCACATCTACATCCTGAGGTCAATATTCCTGCCAACATCCAGGGAACAGCCACTGCAGCCAGAGTACTTCAAGAAGACCCTCAGGAGGACCAATTTACAGTAATGGGTGCTGGAGAGGAAACTTATGATAGACGGTTGGAAGAAATAGCTGAGAAGTTGAGGTCCTTAGAATCTCAAAATTCTTTGGGTTTCGACGTCATGGACATGGGGTTGGTAGAAGGGGTCAGGATCCCCCATAAGTTCAAGCCTCCTTGTTTCGAAAAGTATAATGGGACTTCATGTCCCCGGACTCATCTACAATCATTTCTGGGAAGGTTGAAGGCCTATACAATGGATGAGAAATTGTGGATGTTCTATTTTGAAGATAGCTTGACTGGAGCTTCGAGGGAGTGGTATTCCCATCTGACAAGAGCAACAATTAGATGCTGGAAGGACCTGGCAGAGGCCTTCATCAGACAGTATCAGTATAATCTAGACATGGCACCCAACCGGACTCTCCTGATGGGAATGTCACAGTCTTCAAGGGAAAGTTTCCGAGAATATGCTCAAAGATGGAGGCAATTGGCTGCTGCCATTCAACCACCTATGTCTGAACGGGAAATGGCAGATATGTTCATGAACACCCTTCAGGGAACATATATTGACAGGTTGGCTGCTTTCTCTTCTACTAGCTTCGCAGATGTTGTCATAGCTGGGGAGAGAATTGAAAGCCTGTTAAAAATGGGCAAAATTTCTGATAATGGTGCCAGTTCGTCCAGTAGTACAAGAAAGCCTTTTGCAGGCCCGAGAAGAACTGGCGAGACCAATTCCATTCACACCAACAGGGGTAGGCCCCAATATGCTCAGAGGTCCATAGCAGCAGTCACCATTCCTGCTCCAGCTCATCCTCAACCTGTCTATCAACCTCCTCAACAAAACTTCCAACAACAGCCTCAGTATCATCAGAATCAGTATCCTCCAAGGAACTTCAACAACAACAACAACAACAACAACAACAACAATCAACAGAGGCCATTCCAACAAAGGCCATCCCAAGCTAACCGAGTGATCGACCCGATCCCAATGCCGTATGCTGCCTTGCTGCCACAACTTCTGAAACTCAACCTGGTTGAGCTAAGAACGTTGGCACCTCCGGATCCCAACAGTCTACCAAGGAACTATGACTCCAATGCTAGGTGTGCTTTTCATTCAAACGCACCTGGTCACAGTACAGAAAAATGCAGGGCTCTGCATATGAAGGTACAAGACTTGGTAGACTCCAAGGCGCTGAATTTTGCACCTCCGCCCAATGTCAATAAAAACCCAATGCCAAACCATGGTGGTCCTCGAATTAACGCCATTGAAGAAGACCAACAGTCTTATTTAATAACCAGTGTGGATCAGATCAGGACACCATTGGTGGAAATCAAGGCTCAACTTCGTGAGAACCAAATATTTCCAGGGTGTGAACTAGGGTGTCCCTATTGCAATATTTCATGGAATGGGTGTGAGGACCTGAGGAATGGCATTGACAGCCTTATTCAGAGTGGCCTGCTACAGATCACTACATCATTTCCGACAAACCCAACAACTTCATCAACAACGGTTTCAGACCCTCCTACAACTGCAGCAACTATTGTTCCCGACAATTCACCGGCAACATCAACAAGTACTTCACCTGTCCTCCCAAATGATCAGTTTTCAACAGTTTCTCCTGCTACGACTTCAGCTTCATTCCATTTCGAATCTCCATCAACAACAACAACAGTCCTTCCAACGATACCTCCTACAACACCAGCAATCAATCATGAAGATGTCTCTACTGTTACCATATTCTACGATCCTGAAAACAACTCCGCCTATCATTCAGAAGGTGCTGCTCCTGCCAGAGCACCAGTTACAATCTTTTACGATCCACAAACAATAACAGTCCCTTCAGCAGCAGCAATCAGTCCAGTCACTGTCACGGTGCCTGGACCAGTACCATATGTAAGCAATAGGGCCATCCCTTGGCACTATGGCTCTGACGTGTACTGTGAAGGGAAAAGAATCACTCTTGAAACATCAACACCTGCACCACAAGTAGATAACGTGGGGGGAGGCGGAGGCTTCACTCGAAGCGGACGTCTCTTTGCTTCACAAGTTCAAAGACCCATTGCCGAAGCAGAAGCTGCTGCCAAGGCAAAAGGAAAAGGCCCGGTGCAGGAAGATCAGGCTGCCAAAGAAACCCTGAAGACACCATTTGATCAGGAAGTTGATGAGTTTATGCGAATCATCAAAAAGAGTGATTATAAAGTTGTGGATCAGCTTCACCAGACGCCATCCAAAATCTCTATCCTCTCACTGCTTATGTGCTCCGAAGCCCATCGGAATGCACTACTTAAAGTCCTGCACGCAGCTTACGTGCCTGAGGAGATTACCGTCAACCAGTTGGAAACCGTGGTTGGGAATGTTACTGCTAGCAATGGGCTAGGGTTTACCAATTCTGACTTGACAATGGATGGCCGCAACCACAACAAAGCCTTGCACATAACCATGGAATGCAAAGGAGCTGTCCTTTCTCATGTGCTGGTGGACACAGGATCTTCCCTGAATGTCTTACCATAGAAGGCTCTGGTGAAGTTAGAATATGATGGATTGGCATTGAGACCCAGCAACCTGGTGGTACGAGCCTTTGATGGTTCAAAGAGATCGGTTCTGGGAGAGATTGAGCTGCCCGTGACAATTGGACCGCAAACCTTTAAAACTATCTTTTATGTGATGGACATTCAGCCCGCCTACAGCTGTTTGTTGGGTAGACCCTGGATTCACGCCGCCGGCGCAATAACGTCTACCCTTCACCAAAAGTTAAAATTTGAGTGGGAAGGTCAAGTTGTCACAATCTGTGGGGAGGAGGACATTTTTGTCAGCCACCTGGCTACCTACAAGTACATTGAAATGGATGGAGAGATCCATGAAACAATGAGCCAAGGTTTTGAAGCCTTAAACGTCAATGAAGCATCTGCTGTATCTGGCACTCCCATGTCGTCTTACCAACAAGCCCGGAAGGTTGTTGAAGAAGGAACTGCCCTAGGCTGGGGCAAAGTTTTAGCTGTGGAGGAAAAGAAGGACAAATTTGGGTTGGGTTACAGACCAACTCAACATCAAGCAAAGGCTGCTGAGAAGCCTGGATTTGTCAGTGGGGGGATGCTTACCCCTGATGCTATCAACAATCTGGAAGACGAGCTGGAAGAGGAGCGCAATCTGGAGAATTGGATTCGTCCAAAGATCCCGGGGAGCAGTGTCTCGAACTGGTCTTCCCAGGAAATTATAAGAGTTACTCATGCAGAGTAATTATTATTTCCTGTATTTTTATAGCATGCATCCAAGTCTTGCATCTTGCCCAAGATGACAAGACTCATTTTGTGATCAGGGCCATCTGTACTTTTGTGCAAACAAGATTAAATTAATGAAATATCAGACATCTTTTTGCAAACAAGTCTTTTTCTTTTCTGCTCACTGTTTTTTTCATTTTTCTTTTTGTACAAAAATAAATGGCGGTGTTTTCAAAATGGTAACTTCATTTCACTTTTTTCTAAAGCAAGATTAAAATCAATCACTAAAATGAACAAACTTAACCCTTGCAGAGAGTGCCTTCCTGACAGCACCGACAACAGCACGGTTATGACATCGTATGACTTTGACAATCCAATCAATCAAGCTGATGAAGGGGTTGATGAAGAATATGAGCTTCCTGAAGAGCTAGCTAGGTTGTTGAGACAGGAGGAAAAGGTTATTACTCCTCACCAGGAGGAGGTTGAAGTGATTAATCTTGGTACAGACGAAGACGTGAAAGAAGTTAAAATCGGGGCCTGCCTGCAAGACTCAGTGAAGAGACAACTGATAGATCTGCTTCAAGAGTATGTTGATGTGTTTGCTTGGTCGTATCAAGACATGCCAGGGTTGGACACCGATATAGTTGTGCACAAGCTGCCTTTGAGGGAAGAATGCCCGCCAGTTAAACAGAAGCTGCGCCGAACTCGCCCAGACATGGCTATGAAAATCAAAGAAGAGGTACAAAAGCAGTGGGACGCCGGGTTCCTTGCTGTGACTAGCTATCCGCCGTGGGTTGCTAATATAGTGCCTGTGCCTAAGAAAGATGGCAAAGTAAGAATGTGTGTTGACTACCGGGATCTGAACAGAGCCAGCCCGAAAGATGACTTCCCATTACCTCACATTGATGTATTGGTGGATAATACGGCTCAGTTCTCGGTATTCTCCTTCATGGATGGATTTTCAGGGTATAATCAGATCAAGATGTCACCTGAAGACATGGAGAAGACAACATTCATTACACCTTGGGGCACGTTCTGTTACAAAGTGATGCCATTCGGACTGAAGAATGCTGGTGCCACATATCAACGGGCTATGGTGACATTATTCCACGATATGATCCACAAGGAAATAGAATGTTATGTGGATGATATGATCGCCAAGTCCCTTACAGAGGAAGATCACCTGGTAAATCTGCTAAAGTTATTCAAGCGTCTAAGGAAATACCAACTAAAGCTGAACCCCAACAAATGCACATTCGGGGTGCGATCCGGTAAGCTGCTGGGCTTTATTGTAAGCGAGAAAGGGATTGAAGTTGACCCTGATAAAGTCAAGGCTATTCAAGAAATGCCTGCACCTAAAACAGAGAAAGAAGTTCGAGGGTTCTTAGGTCGATTGAACTATATCTCACGGTTCATATCTCACCTTACAGCAACCTGTGAACCTTTGTTTAAGTTGTTAAGAAAGGAACAAACGGTCAGGTGGAACGAAGACTGCCAAAAAGCTTTTGACAAGATCAAGGAATATTTACAAGAACCTCCAATCCTTATGCCTCCAGTTGAAGGAAGACCTCTGATTATGTACTTGACAGTATTAGAAGAGTCGATGGGGTGTGTGCTGGGCCAGCATGACGAGTCTGGTCGAAAAGAGTATGCAATATACTACCTGAGCAAAAAGTTTACCGACTGTGAACGACGTTATTCACTGCTCGAGAAAACTTGTTGTGCTTTAGCGTGGGCTGCTCGCCGACTGAGACAGTATATGTTGACCCACACTACCTTATTAATCTCAAAAATGGATCCAGTTAAGTACATTTTCGAGAAGCCAGCTCTTACCGGACGGGTTGCAAGATGGCAGATGATTCTCACGGAATACGACATACAGTACACCTCTCAGAAAGCCATCAAAGGCAGTGTATTGTCTGAATATCTTGCTGAGCAACCTATTGATGATTACCAGCCTATGAGATTTGACTTCCCTGATGAAGACATCATGTTCATAAAAGCAAAAGATCACGAGGAGCCTATTCACACCGAAGGGCCTGACCCGGAGGAAGAATGGACTATGATGTTTGATGGGGCTGTTAACATGAATGGCCGTGGTGTTGGTGCAGTACTCATTACACCTAAAGGAGTTCACATGCCTTTCTCGGCAAAACTCACTTTCAGCTGCACTAACAACGAAGCTGAATACGAAGCTTGCATTATGGGTTTTGAGGAAGCCATTGACCTCAGGATCAAGACATTGACCGTATTCGGAGATTCAGCTTTGGTAGTCAATCAAACCAACGGGAAATGGTACACCCATCAGGATCATCTGATACCTTACAGGGATTATACAAGGAGGTTATTGACTTTCTTCACAACAGTCAAGCTTGAGTATATCCCTCGAGACGAGAATCAGTTTGCAGATGCTCTTGCTACCATTTCATCCATGATCAAAGTTCAAGCTGCTAACTTTGTACCTCAGATTTCAGTGTCCAGACTCGACAGACCAGCATATGTGTTCGCAGCAGAAGTTGTCAAAGACAATAAGCCTTGGTTCCATGACATTAAGTGCTTCTTGGAGGATCAAACATACCCACCTGGGGCATCTTCCAATGATAAGAAGACTTTGAGAAGGCTTGCTGGTAGTTTCTTTCTGAACACTGATGGGTCTTTATACAAAAGGAACTTTGATATGGTACTCCTCAGATGTGTGGACAAGACGGAAGCAGATTTGTTGATGCATGAGGTGCACGAAGGGTCCTTTGGTACCCATGCCGGAGGGAATGCCATGGCTAAAAAGTTGTTAAGATCAGGCTATTACTGGATCACAATGGATGCAGACTGTTGTGCTTACGCCAGAAAATGCCACAAATGCCAGATTTACGCAGATAAGGTGCATGTGCCTCCCAATCCGTTGAACATCATGTCTTCACCGTGGCCCTTTGCCATGTGGGGCATTGATATGATTGGCAAGATCGAGCCAACTGCTTCAAATGGCCACAGATTCATCTTGGTCGCCATTGACTATTTCACTAAGTGGGTCGAAGCAGCCTCATATGCAAACGTCACAAGACAAGTGGTAGCCAGATTTCTGAAAAGAGATATCATCTGTCGGTATGGAGTGCCCGAGCGAATCATTACTGATAATGGTTCCAACTTAAACAACAAAATGATGGCTGAATTATGCCGGGACTTCAAGATCCAACATCACAATTCTTCTCCTTACAGGCCAAAGATGAATGGCGCTGTTGAGGCAGCAAATAAGAATATCAAGAAGATTGTGCAAAAGATGGTAGTCACATACAAAGACTGGCATGAAATGCTACCGTTTGCCTTGCATGGGTACCGCACGTCAATCAGAACGTCCACTGGGGCAACACCGTATCAGCTTGTATATGGTATGGAAGCAGTCCTACCTGTTGAAGTTGAACTACCCTCGTTACGGGTATTAATGGATGTTAAACTGAGTGAAGCAGAATGGGTTCGGTCCCGATTCGAACAACTGAGTCTGATTGAAGAGAAAAGGTTGGCTGCAATTTGTCATGGGCAGTTATATCAGAAGAGAATGAAGAAAGCCTTTGATCAGAAAGTCAGGCATCGAGAATACCAAGTAGGGGATCTTGTGTTGAAAAGAATCCTCCCTCCTCATACAGACCACAGGGGCAAATGGACTCCAAATTATGAAGGACCATTCGTGGTAAAGAAAGTTTTCTCCGGTGGAGCACTGATGCTCAGCACCATGGATGGTGAAGATTTCCCGTCCCCTGTGAATTCAGATGCAGTTAAAAAATACTTCGCATAAAATGACCCGCTGGACATAAAAACAGAATGTAAGTCCAGGCAAAAATAGGGCATCCCGGCGAGTCAAAAACAGAATAAAAGACTCGGGCAAAAATAAGGGAAATAAATGAAAAAATGTACACCCGCTGAGTTGAAAAGCCGCATTGGACAGCTCAGGCAAAAATGGGTATCCCGATGGATTGAAAACTCGAAAGGGCGATCCATGCAAAATAAGGGAATAAGCGAACAACTGCATTCTGAATTCGTCTGTATTATCTACAACTTGGTAAGCTACAAAGGATCAAGCTTCAATCAGAATCAACTTTCTTCAAAAAGCAAGACGAGAAGAACGTCATTGTCATACGAGTCATAGCAGAAGAGGAAGCTCCTTGAAAGCGTCGTCAACATCGCCAGCACTTTGTTTCTCAATTTGTAACAATCTCTTCATTTCAGGAGATGTGTTCCCTTGACTGTATCTTGCCAATTCAGGGCACATGAATTAATAAAATCAGATTTTCAGTCATGTTTCGTTTTTACATTTTATTTGCAAAGAATGTCTGATGTCTCTAAAAAACTAATTGCATAAGTACAGATGTTTTTCACTAAAAAGAAAGAAAATGAAACACATGCTTGCAGGGAATATACTTACTCGTGAAAGTGCTTAACTCCTATGACGGAATTCAGTGAAGGATACCTCGGGACCTTTTGTGCGTTTCCTTATCTTTGCAGGATTGCAGGTATCCAGGACACAACCTGGGGCATGCAAGTTACGTCTCAGCAAGCAGGCGAATCATTATCAACTCGGTCTATCTTCCACGTGGCACTGGAGGGTGCCCACTTCCCCAGCAAAGTTGCCAAATCAACATATACTCAATCTCGGCATCCGAAATGCTCTATCCCCAGCCGAGTGGCCTCTTGTTGCTATCCCCAACTGAGTTGCCTCTCACAATTCCCCAGCCGAGTTGCCATTTCATCCTCAGTTGAGTACAGGAGTCAGGGAATCATCTCCCCACAGAGTCTCCAGCCTCTATCCAGAAGAGCAGCGCATAGAAGAGCACAACAGAGTGAAGAAAGTTTCTACAAACCCCAGCTGGGTCCCATTATAAGGATGTCAACCAGTGACCTATATCCCCAAGCAAATATCCTCTTATTGGATCTGCCAATGATCTCATCCCAGCTGGGATGTTCACTTCAAACAGATCGACCAGAGATCTTTGCAGCAACGGGATCCGAATCCCGGATCTGTGCCTCCTTGCATAATCATGGCATTCGCATCATACTATCCCCTCAGAGCGTAGCATTCCGTCTAATACGGAGCATTACGGCAAAAATCAAACGCATAGCATAATCATAAGCCATGTTCTGAATTGTCACTTGTGAATAACAAACCGTTCATCATCATTGTACAAAAATCCCCACCAGAGTCCCAGCAAAAACAGTTGCCTCTCCAATCACCAAACACCAGTATATATTTCTGACACCCGTCCGTGTCATCACTTCCCCAAACAGGTTGCCTGAATACACTTTACAAACAAAATCACCCGTACTACAGGTACTTCCTGACACCCGTCCGTGTCAAATCACCAGCAGAAAGCCAAAGACATCCTCTTTGCACTCACATATACTTATATACACTTTCTCGACACCCGTCCGTGTCATATCCCCAGCGCAGTCGCTTACACTTTCATCACCCATATACTTGTTTATATTACACTTTTCTCTTTTTGACACTCGTCTGTGTCACTCTCCCCAGCAGATAAACACTTATATATATACTCACTACTCATTGGTACACTTATACAGATACTCATCCGTATCTTGTATACACCACTCATAACCCCACAGATTCAACAATAGTCCTTGTTCTTTGTTAACCAGTTGGTACTCGTCCGTGCCATCATCTCAGAACAGTCCGTCTAGTGTTTGTTTCTACATGATACTCGTCCGTATCATAGTCTTAGAGATGCTCGTCCGCATCTTTAACCCATACACCGTGTCAAACACTTGTGTCTTCTTGAATATAGATACTCGTATGTATCTACTATTCCCCAGAAGAGTCCCTTCAGATTCAACACTCGTCCGTGTTCCTTGTTAACCCGTTGATACTCGTCCGTATCATCATCTCTGAACATGTGTCAGTTTGTTTCTACATGATACTCGTCCGTATCACAGTCTAAGGATGCTCGTCCGCATCTTTAATCTATACAATACCAAACACTTATACTTTCTTTTCTTGGTTGCGAACGCTCGTCCGTGTTCACTATATCCCCAGTAGATCACCAACAAATTTTCTTTTATCAGACACTCGTCCTGTGTCATGATAACCCTGAGAGCAGCTGTACCCTGCTGAGTGGTCGTCCTCCACTTCTTGATGGTCGTCCTCCATCATGCTCATCCGATGGCCGTCCCCATCGTTGATTTTTAGCAGCCGTCCCCTGCTAGGTGGTCGTCCTCCACCTTTTGATGATTGTCCTTCATCATTTTATCCAATGGCCGTCCCCATTGTTGATTTTGGTTATCTGGCATTCGTCCTATGTCATGAGAAACCTCGAGAGCAGCCGTACCCTGCTGAGTGGTCGTCCTCCACTTCTTGATGGTCGTCCTCCATCATGCTCGTCCGATGGCCGTCCCCATCGTTGACCTTTTCTATCCGATGGCCGTCCCCATCGTTGATATCTTCGGCAGCCGTACCCTGCCCGGTGGTCGTCCTCCACCTTTGATGGCCGTCCCCGTCATATTCCTTTTATCCCCAACAGAGCAGCCGTACCCTGCTAGGTGATCGTCCTTCACCTTTGATGGCCGTACCCCATCATCTGTTTATTTCATTTATTCTTTAACCCGATGGCCGTCCCCGTCGTGGTCCCTTTTCCTTTTAGCCCGATGGCCGTCCCCATCGTTGGTTACTTTACCTTTATGAACTTGATGGCCGTCCCCGTCATGTTTCATTAATTTCCAGAGAATTTTACAGCTTTATCTTGATGGCCGTCCCCATCATGATATCTTACTTTCCCCAGCTAGTCGGCCGTCCCCGTCTTAGCTTTACCTTTTATCCCCAGCATGTCGGTCGTCCCCGTCATCGCTTTGTTTTCCGCACCATTACAATATGCTTTGTTTTCCTTTTACAATCTATAGCCCTTTTCTTCTTCATTCCGTGAGTGCAAATTTTGGACTGTCTTTGGTATTCAACCACAAGTTATCTTGTTTGCCTGTTAAGCCGTCGCTTACAACCTGCACAACTAACTCATGTTTGAATAGGGGCAGCTGTAAACACCCCAAATTTGCCCTCACCCATTCACACCATGGCTTGTTATCATTCTCATATGCATAAATACAATCACATCATCTCACATCTCATTTTTTATTCACTGCATAGTTTCTAAGGCATCTGCACCTAGGGTTTGTGATCTGAGCAATCCCAAAAGCATCTTGAGCCATTCCAAAGGCCACTAATCAACTCAAAGGGGTCCATGTGTGTTCATATGTCATATTCCATCTCCTCAAAGTCAAAAATGCAGAGGAATCACAAGAACTAGGGTTTGAGTGGATGCAGAGCCAGGATGAACTGCACAGTTGACCTAAATTAGGGTTTTGGTTTCAGAGGCCATAACTCCAAATTTTTTGGTCATTCTTGTTTCCATTGGTCTCTATATGGTATAGGGAGTATGCATATCAATTTTCATGAGGAAATTCCATGGGGAAGTCATCTGATCAAAGGTTGACTTTTCACACAAGTCAGTGCAAAATCAGGGCATCTGAGGCCCCCAATGACCCAACCAATGGGTGATCTTCATCATTTTGAGTGTATATGATCTTTATTTGATCATGGAAGAAGGTTGAAGTTCATAAAAATCAAGAATTTAGGGTTTTTGCAAATGTTGACTTTTTGGGCATAGTTGACTTTTCAAGAATGCATCATTTTAGGTCATTTTTCAAGCCATGATTCTTGATCCAAAAATGCTTCAAATGGAAAAACTTTGGTCATGAAAGTTGTAGATCTCATCTTTCCCTTTTCAAAAAGTACAAGAACATGATCAAACTCTTCTTGGATCAAAAGTTATGGCAATGCAAAGTTGGCTAAAATCATTAATTTTCAAGGCATGCTTCAAATGGAAATTTTGCAAAGTCATGAACCAATGCATTATGTGACCTCTAATTCATTTCAAACCAGCACATAAACATTCTCTAAGTCCTAAAATCAGAATTGGACCAAGTTTCCCCATGGTTTGGTTGGTGTAACAAGACTTTCTCACATGTGAACCAAAGTTACAACAAGTTGCAAAACTCATGATCATGCTCCCTACAACTTGCAGCCTTGGATGCTGAGCTTTGCTAGGCCTCTCCCTCACCCTTGCTGCGCCAGCCCATGCCATGTACTTGCCTAGACCTTGAGCCATGCTTCTCTTACACAATATTTGACTTTTTTGCAAAAGGTAACTTACCAATCAATAAAGGGCATGTCTTGTCAACTGACCAATGAGAGAGAGTTATGTGGATAATTTGCAAGCTAAACATAACACAAGGCAAGGCTGAAACATATTCATTCAACACATTCACACAAACACTCCCAATTGCAACTTGCCTCGAATCTGATTCCACAGCTTGCAAACACTCAAACTATCTTCACCATTCAACTCACCTTGCTCCATAGACCACCCAGCACCAAGAACCCAAGCCTGAAACAACCAGAATACTCCATAACCATTTCTCACCTCAGCCTGCATTTCTCTTCGAAACTCTCACCACAGCTTGCAAACACACAAACAAACACCACAGACTTTCTCCATTCATCCTCAGGATCACAAACAACCCCTCACCATGATCTGAAAGTGCCTGAAACACCATTGCCATTTCTGATCAAGCTTGAGCAGAAGCTGTCGAATCTCATTATCCAGCCAACATAAACTCCTTTTGAGCATTCAAGCATCTTCTGTGGACCAAGTGGAGTGGATTGCACAAGGAGAAGTGGCCAGAAAGTCCTCAAGTTGAAAGCTCCAAATCTCAGGTAGCTCGAAAATTATTTTTCCAGAAATCATTTTTCTTGTTACAAACTTGTTCTATGTGATTCACTGATTATCCTGATGTCTTTGGTTTTGAAAATGGCTTTGATTTGAGAGTTTAATTTGTCTCTGAAACCTGCGTGCCCTAGCTTTCATTTTCTTCGATTCAGCTTGATTAGGAAAAAGAAATGTGTTTTGAGAGAGGGGTTTGATTCGGGAGAGGTTGGAGATCATTTCCCAGTTCTTGTTTTTCATTTTTGATACGATTTGAGGGGGTTTGGAGTTTTTCAGGGGAGTTGCTGGCCGGAGAAGACGACCGGAAGTCTTCTCCGGCCACCTGAGAGTCATTTATGCCCTAATTACGTAATTAACTCAAGTTTGAATCTGGAGCGTACGATCCCTTTGACCAGTTGACCTCCCGCGTGTGTGTGTGTGGCCTGGATCTCTCTGATTAGCCCTAATCCACGTGTTAAGACTAATTAATCATATTTTAATCAGAAGCAATCCACACCCTTCATTTGCGCGCTGGTCAACCAGTTTGAATTCAGAGCCCATCCTGGCCTTCCATGCTGATTACTTCTTATTTTATTTGATTTTTATTCATTTTCTTTTCAATTAACTTGCATAATTATTTTAAAATAGCAAAAAATGCATAAAAATTATGAAACTTTTTCCTCTGAGTTTTATTAATTTTTATGACACAAAAATATTTTTATTTCATTTTTCATCATTAAAAAAGTATTTTTAAATATTTAAAAGATTATTTTTAATTGATTAATGGGAATTAATTAATTAAAAATACTTTTAGGTATTTAAAAATTACAAAAAAATTCATGAAATGTTCTAAGACATTTAGAAACATTGTCCAACCTTCAAACCAAATTTCTTTTTTGATCTTGATGCATTTTAAGAATTTTTCATTGAATTAAATCATTTTTTATGCATTATTTTGATCATGGGTTCAAAAATTCATTTCTGCCTATCTAGGAAGAGTTGGACATTGGTTCTTCTTGCATTGTTTTCTATTTGGCATGTAGTTTCTAGGATAAAATGGCCATGATTTGATCTTGCATTTTCTAATTGTTTGGCATTTCTTTTGTTAAGAACCCTAAAAAACCCTAATAACTTAGAAAAATCATATCTTGAGTTTGGTTAGGAATTGGGACCTCTCCTTTGGGCAGTGGTTCATTATAGGTTTAGGGTTTCTTTGGATGCCATTTTCCATTTTTTATCTTAGGGTTTGCTTCTGTTTTGGGTTTTTGTTTGATGTTTGATCCATGAACCCTAATTTGGGCTTTCTCTTGCATCCTTCTTGCATTCTCTTGCATAACATGACTTGTCTTTGCATTTTGTGCACCCTTGTGATTCATTTGACATCTTAAGACATGTATAAAGCATGTTTGATCATTGCATCATGTATTTGCCATGTTGTATGCCATGTGCACTTCATAACTTTTCATGTATGATCATGGTTCCTAACTTGTTTCATTTGCATTCATGAACTTGTATGATCATCTCCATGTCTTGCCTCTTGTTTGCAGCACTTCATAACATCATAATCATCATCAACATGCTTCTGGTTTTGTTTTGCATCATGCCATTTCATCTCATCTTGCATTGCATTGCATTTTCTTTTCTAACTTTTCAGGTGGTAAGTGGCCTTGAGAAGTGAATTTGCCTTCACTTCTTATAACTTCTCTTTTCATCTCTCTTGCATTCATTGCTGCATTCCTATATGTGTTTGAGATTGAGCTTGCTCATTTTTCTTCCTCCCACTTTCTTTCTTCAAGTGACTTGACTTCTTGAATGAAGCAAGTTGCTTTGCTTCTCTTGATCCTTTCATCTGCTTCCTGGTGGTTCCATTGAAGACTTCTCTTGAAAACCTCACAAACTTTAGGATCAACCAAGCATGATAATGAATTAGGGTTTTGATTAGTCTCCCATCATAGTTTTTTACCTTTTGTGTCTCTCTTTGAGTCTTCTCTTCTCATCTCATAATCAGGGACTAAACCCTAAAAGCTTTAAGACTTTGTGATTAAGCTTATGCCTGCATCCTTCTTTTAGGATTGAGTGTATAACTTTAATCCTAAGTCTTGAACCCTTTATGTGTTTAAATCTCTTAATCAATTCACTTAATAAATATCAAGACATCACACTTGTAACTTGGGCCTTGCATTAGGGTTCTAATTCTTCCTTAAGTGGTTAAGAAGGACTAACCCTAGTGTTAATGGACAAGTCCCCCTCAAGTTGTCTTACAAATCATAAAATTCACTTCATCATCATATCATTAACTAAAATCCACTTAATCAAAGGCTTGTTTTGTCATGAGTTTAATCCCTAATCATGGATTAAGTTGAGGAGCTTTCCTCAGCTTAAACATTCTCATCTATTATCCTTCTTTTAGGATGGTGTAATGAGTCTGTTTAATCCCTGATTATGGCTTAACCTCATTACTTAACACTAAACAAAAACACCAAAAACATCTAAAGAATCACAAGTAGGTTAATGATCTTAACCCTACATCAAAGGTGATTAAGTGTGAGAATCTGACTTCACACTTAAGGTATCCTCATTACCCCTAATCAGAGGGAAGATGTGATGAGTTTACTAACCCATTGGTTTAGGCTTAAGCTCATTATCTTATGACAAACTTCAAAAAGCAATAAAAGACTGAAAACTCAAAAACAAACAATAATCGTCTCCTTCGGGATTCTTTTCTCACCTCATTCACTCACAATCGAGAACTTGCTTCTTCCGTCTAATGCAAGACAGTTTGCACCTGAGCCAGACAGGTCATACACTTGAGCATTGACAAGCAAGCAGTTCATCAGTCAATTCATCTTTCAGTCTCTTTGGGTCGAACTACGGTGTTCTGACTTCCTCATTGCACGAGAGGATACGTAGGCATAACTTAACGGTTATCGAACAAAAGTCTCTGTGTATTCCCCCTCTTTCCAGCATCATTCTTTTAGCCTCATGATCTTGAGCATCTTATTCCAGTTCCTACACTGACACTTTCATATCACACTTTACATTTATTTTACACTGACACCTGTACATCCTTTTCCAGCTATGATACACAGATTGCACTGACACTACCCCTTTAAAACACAAATCTTTTAAGCGTGGATCCCGTCGAGTACGACGGACAATCTGGGTGCTAATACCTTCCCAGGTTGTAACCAACCCCCTTTCTCAGTCTCTCTGGTTCGCAAACCGTCTTATCCATATCTTTCTAGGTCTATGCAGCATTACCTTTCCTCCGGGATAAAAATGCCTAGCTGGCGACTCTATTCATCTCCAGTGAGTTCACGGCTGTGTGTTCTCATTGTCCCTCTCGCCGACCGTTCGCGTCTGTACCTTCATCTGACCCCGGTGTCACTTGTCAGGAGCGACAGCTTGGAGTTTGCAGCGGAAGTGGGATTTCAGCTCATCACTTTAACGCCATACTATGCACAAGCAAATGGGCAGGTCGAGGCTTCAAATAAGGTGGTGATTGGGCTTATTAAGAAACATGTTGCCAAAAAGCCTAGAAACTAACACAAGACATTAGACCAAATCATGCGGGCGTGTCGAACGTCCCCAAAAGAGTCAACTAACTAGACTCTATTTCGTCTGACGTTTGGCCACTACGCCATCTTACCTTCAGAAATTGGCTTTCAGTCGATAGGGATCCAACATCAACTTGAGATCCCGTCAGAGAAGTATCGCAATATGATTTTCAACAAGGTCACAGACTTGGACGAAGAAAGATTGAGGGCATTAGACGTTTTGTTGCGTCAAAAGGAGAGAGTGGCCAAAACTTATAATAAGAAGGTCAAGGCAAAGACCTTTAAAGTTAATGATTACGTGTGGAAGGTTATCTTTCCCATGGGCAGGCGTGATCGAACGTTAGGGAAATGGTCACCCAACTGGGAAGGACCCTTCTAAGTAAGTCAAGCCTTCAGAAACAATGCCTGAGATAAAATAAATAGGCTTTGATGAGAGAATCTTGAGAGAGAATGGGAGGTATCTAAAGCGATATAAACCTAGGCTACAATAAATACACATCCACACATAAAAACTTCATTAATAATGGTCACAACAGACCAACAACCAAAAAAATGGCGTACAAAAGGGGGCATAGTGCGTTACAAGTTAAAATAAATAAAAAGCCCGTAGACCATCAGAGTGCAGAAAATGAAATGCACAAACAACCAGATGGAGTTTGACAAAAAAATGGTTATTCATCCATGCCTTTCCATGCTCCTGAATTGAGGAAGTTCATCCAGCCCTCATCAATATCTGGATCGAAGTCATAGCTTTGAGGCAACCACTTCTTGGGAGGTTTCATGGGGGTCACGGACGTCTTCCCAGCAATTTTAGTCCCAGTATTCGGTGCAACAACCTTTGAATCAGTTGATTTGGTAGGCTCTGGATCTTTCTTGGCCACCTTCTGGTCTGCGAAATAATTTGAAGAAGAACTCATGGAGAATTTGAATGAGTGTAGAAAGAAGGTGCATGAAGCCACGCCTTTTATAGGAGAGAAAAGTTCCTCTAGCGAATCACCTGGAAAAAGGGTGGGAACTTTAAAGGCGGGCAATCAGTCTTGGGAAACGAGTGCCACCTGAAAAACAATTATTTTTAGGTCTTGGAAATGGTGCCCATGTTTCTCAATTAATGTAGATGGCTAACTTAGAGGAAATGGATCCAGGACATTATCTCCACTCCAATTGCAAACAAACTAAGTGGGATGATATTTATATCCAAAGTCGTGCGACGCAAGGGTTGTTCTTGAGCACTAAGCTATGTTAGTGGGATGATTGAGAATCCCCACGTCCTAGGTCATCATTATCTGCATCGAAAGTTGTGGTGCCAAAAGTGGAATCATTACGGATGTGATAGGTTGTCTTAATCCAACAGAATGTGAACAGTTGATTGGTACAAATTGGCGGTCAAAGAATGTGTCGCGATCACTCAGGAAATTCTAATAGGCCAAGCTTCTTGGTCGAGTACATCTCTGTCAAAACCGACCTTTTGTGGCGGAATTTGTTGGCTGGAAATTTCGACTAGGTCAAGAAAGTATGTTTAGAAGCAAATCCATGAAAATGTCAAAGGAGGGTATTTCGACCTAACCAAAGGAAAGTGAAATACAGTTATGGGTCGACAGGCAGACGAAGAAGTCCGGGAAGAAGTAGAAGCACTTTGACGTGTCTCAAAGAAACCACTAGGTCGAAGACCTTTCGACAAGGCCATTTAGAAAGTTGTGAAGAAATTGCTCTAGTGAGTGGGACAAAGTAGTGGGCAGTTACCAAGAGAGTGAGATGACAGGTGTCAAAACTAGATTTGTTAGAGAGTGTCCGACGGTTTATTTTGTATGTATATATAAGTAAATTTCATTTTCATTATTCAAGGTCGCATTTCTTTACATTGTAAAAGGGACACACTCAAATTACAGAGCATCAGAGAAACGAGTTACCCCCAACGCAAAATGTATGATAGCATCCAAACACTTATGTTTTTCAAGTTATTTTAATTCCAAGTCAATTTAAATACTTGTGTTTGCCTTTACCTTCTTTTTATCCTGTTTTTGTTTTTCTCTTATACCTTTTCATTCAAGCATTCCACGAGTGTCTGCTAAAACACAAAATACCAAAAATATGCACACAAAAAAACCTCTTACCATTCTTACATTACAAGAATTTGCGGTATAAGTAATCAGACATAGCAATCCTGAGACTCGTTTGGCCGATCCCACAAGTAAGCCTCTTGCAAAGGAGGCTAGCAAATTGTTCGCGCGAAATCCACGTGCGAATAACACACATCCTTTCCTCAACAACCTAGCACCGACGATGTCGTCTATGGCTCACTCAAAGTTCTGATCAACTAGAAAGATCATAACTAAAAACCCAAACCTATAAGGCATTAACGTTACAATTATAAATAATTTTCTCTTAGTCACACTTAGGATTTCAATTTCAACATTCTCAAATATCTCCAAGTAATATTGCACATTCTTCTCATCTTCTTTGGCATATACGTCTCACATCTTCTACTCTAATTTCTCCTTTTTATGCTATTTCTTTTTCATCTTTTTTTATGTTACTATTTTCTTTTCCAATTACGTTTTTAACATGTACGTCTTTTTTGTCATGTACGTCTTTCTCATCTTCTTTGTCATGTACGTCTTTATTTATCTTTCTTTTTCTATTTCTTTAATATCTCATATCATCTATTTTTTTATGTATTATTATAATATATTTGATATTATTTTAAGCTACTATTTTGTGTTTTTTATTCCACTTTTCTCTAGTCTGATTTTTGTATATTGAATGAGAAGATTTTGTCTACATATGATGAGTTTTGATGTTATTTAGTAATGTATGAATGACTAAACACAAAATTATGTTGTTCTTTATATGTGTATGTATGGCTCAATAAAAATCTTGTAAGAAACTGAACCAATCAAACTACATTGGTTTGGTTTTATTTTTAAAAGTCAACCGAACAACATGTTTTCTTCTCTTGCGGTTCGGATGATTTTTATCGTCAAAACTGCACCGCAAACACCCCTACATCTCACTAATAGGAAGATGAAATGAAGACATTTATGTGTGTCATATCTCCACAAAAGCAGACAATAACTTATGATTAACATAACCATATTCAATCATGCATAAATCCTATAACTCAGATAATTGCAACAAATTCTGAAACCATGGTTCACCAGGTTGCGCCAAATTTGCAATCGTCCTACTATGGATGATACATTTTAATGTATCAAATACTGCAAAAAAAAATACATACATCGTCTGACTATTCAAATATTATAACACAAATGCTTAAGAAGGTAATTAACGATTTTTGTTACCTCTCCCCCACGTGTGCCTAGTGGTATGGTCTGGATATAAGGGAATTGGTGAAAGGTTTGAAAGATAATGTTGAAGACACATGAATCCGGAAAGATAATGTTGAAGACACATGAATTTGGGAAGACGATCCCTCACCAGCAAACGAAGACCCTCCAACTGTAGGTCGTGAGGGCCTATTTTTTTCTCCATGCGAATAAAAGCATATTGGACCAATCTACCATGTCTCAGTCTTTCTTGGTTGTCAAACATTTTTCCTACAATCAAACAACAAAAAATCATGTCACAATAGAGTACAATAACAAAACAATGAAGTAGAATCGTCATAGAAAAACCAATCCAAAAATAGATAACAGGTATCTCTGTATTTTGTTCTCCGGAATAAAGGTTTGGGTTTCAAATTTTGGACTACACTAAACCAGAAACCACGATGTAGAAATAGAGCATGCACGAACTCTAAGCTCCAATGTTCAAATTTTCAAAGCAAAGGCAGTTCAGGACAAACAAAAATGACATATATATTGCATTTAAGCCTAATGTATCATACTTATAAGCTATTTAGGCGATGCATGTGTGTCGAATAAAAAAAGGAAATGGAATGAGTAACTTACCAATGCAATTGAGTGGAACTTCAAAGACGTGTTAAATTTCAATGCAATGAAGTAAAAGCCCTGAGAATGCTTGAAAATGATGGAACAAGCTCTGAGAATATAAATGAGGAGAAACACTTATTTTACTCTGTTTGCAAGAATAAAAATGTGAAGGGAAAGGGAAAGACACAAATACTTAAAGAGAAGTGTCTTGATTCTAGTCTTCGTAGGAAATTCGGACATTATAATTCAAAGTATTTTGAAATTGTGTAGCTTTGAGATTGTACATAAGTGTTATGTGTTGAGGCACGTCAGAAATTCAATTTTCGTAATTTATTATTACGAATTCCAAAGTTCGGATTTTTTATAACTCTAACTTTGATGTGTTCTAGAAAGGGCTTGTTATGTATGAAGTGCGTCTGAATTATAAAATCTAAATTTAAGAGTTTTTTTTTTTTTCAAAGTGTGTGAGTAATTCATGAGATGTATTCAACAATCCCCTTTTGATTAATAGATAGAGTGACTACATGTATCAAACGAAACCATGTTGATATCGGTTGTTTGAATAATTTTAAAAGTATTTAAATTTGATAATTAACTTTTAACTCTAAATGTTGGTTGTTTAATTTATAGATAGTTTTATATATTTTTATTTTGTATTATTCGATTCAATATTTGGTCTTATTTATAAGAAAAATATATATATTTTAGATTCATTGAATAGATAATATATCTGGTCTATATATTATTCAGATATATTAGTTATTCAATATATCTTTAAAATAAAATTAATAAATAAGATCAAATTAGTACTATTTTGAGTTCAGGAGTAGCACATAACAAGACATGTTTATTATGTTCCTAAGCCGGAAACAAATGCAGACATGTATTTCTTGGTTGGCAGTGATAACAAAAACCACAAGCTCAGGTTTGAGGTCAATACACCGACGATGTGAATCCAACCAATAGCGATGACTGAAAAAATGCATGATTTGTGGACGAGATGTTCTACACTATAATACCAACAAATAATGGACACAATAAATGAATGAAAAAGACAACTAGGCATTAGTAACAAAACATGAGTGTCCTTTGTATGATGTACTAATGTATGAATTTAAAGTTATAATTAAGCAAAAGTACACATAGTTGTATGCACTATTAGATTCTTCGATCTGAAGATCTTGAGTTTTAAAAAAATGTCTCACTCATCGTTTCAAGAAGTACAAAGTTGTGGGGAGGATACTTTAAATGAGTAGCACAAGATCATTACTGCAATATGCATTATGACAATAGCTTGTTTGTGTTCATACTTATTAAATTATGTGGTATTTATGCCTTTTAATGCTTAGGTACTTAAAGTAATTCATTTCTTTTAATTTAGTTATTTATCTTTATGTTTTTTCAATAAAAATTGATTTTTCAACTACTTTATTTATATTATGTATGAATGGCAAACAGCCGGTCATTGGGACATGTTTTATCTGTAATTTTTGGCGGAATTTTTTTTTAGGATGGACTAAGATTTTAAACTCACCATTTTACTATGTTTATTACGTCTTGTGTTTTGTGACATTTTTTTTAGGATGGACTAAGATTTTAAACTCGTCCTTTTTTCTAGGATGGACTAAGAGTTTACCCTTTTACTATGTTTATTACGTCCTGTGTTTTGTGACATTTTTTTTAGGATGGATTGAGATTTTAAACTCGTCCTTTTTTCTAGGATGGACTAAGATTTTAAACTCGTCCTTTTTTCTAGGATGGACTAAGATTTTTTTAGGATGGACTAAGATTTTAAACTCGTCTTTTTTTCTAGGATGGACTAAGATTTTAAACTCACCCCTTTACTATGTCTATTACGCCCTACTTTTTGCAAGATTTTTTCTAGGATGGACTAAGATTTTAAACTCGCCCTTTACTATGTCTATTACACCATGTGTTTTGCAACATTTTGCAAGATAGATTTAAACGGGAGGGAGCATGTCTTTTATCCTAATGTTATGTATATGCATGGTAATTCTCTTCTTTTAATTTAGTTACTAATGTGAAAGAAAGTAATCTAAGGTAAATTTGCATTTTAAAGCTTATAGAGTGATGTTTTGAACTGCATAACACTTCACTTAGAATTGAGCTATATTATACCAATGGTTACAAGAGAAGTAAAAACTGGTTTCTTAGCTATTCTACAGGCAGCAACTTTGGAATATAAATATAAGACAGCACGGCAAGCTTCACAGCTAAAACAGTTGCGAACCTTAGGCAACGCTATGAATTAGCATAAGTTAAAGATGAAAAGTTATATTAACCTGAGATTTGCTGCCACAATTCATTTGTGAAAAAATAATTGAACACTGCAAATTAGATCAGTTAAACAATGAAAATTCACTTTAGACCACCAGAACAATGATATTGTGGAGTTTCAAATGATTTTTTTTAAGCTTGCATATTAAGTATGTGGGTTACACAGCCAAATACAAATCTGATGCAAAACAACTTGAGATTGTTGTTGAAACCAAACATGGCCATTAAGACTTGAGAGCTTATGTTAGCTATATAATGACTTAATCTCAGTGTGTTACCAATTTATTAATAAAAGAAAGAAAACAACTGAGTGTAACAGAAAAAGTGTGCATACATTAGTGGAAATTCAAAACTGCGTGTACATTACTATTTTGAGTATACAAGGTAAAATGCTAAAAATCCTTTCCAACTCTCAATCAGATAATTAGTTGCTGGTAGCAGCTAATTCTAAACTTCAGGGAAGATCTATAGACCACTTCAGCTGGTGCTAACATCAACTCCTCTTTGATTCAAATATTCCTTGGCTTCAACAATGTCCTGGAAAAAAGCAATAAAATAAGCAACATTCTTTGGCATTGTATGATAGTCAAAAGGCTTATCTGAATCTGAAATATGATCCAGCATTACGCTGCAATTATCTGGTCATAATTATTCTTTAACATCTAGGAGGAAAATTTGGCATTTATATGACAATTTGAGTACTTTCTGAACCGAGTTAAATTTGGGGAAGCAAAAGCATATCTGTCCGTACCCAATAGAATAGGTTCAGATAAACATTGGGACACTGGTCCACTTTCTCAGTTGAAATAGATTTGCAATTACAGTAGATATCATTTACTTTTCACAAACATATGGAAACAAAGCCTACAAAAATGCACAATGACATATGCGAACAAGAAAATGATCCTCATTAATGATATCTGTTAGTTGGGTCCTTGATGATCTAAAAAGAAGGAAATGCAGTCACTTGCTGCCACAGTTATTCACATGAACGATGCACAATTTTACTACAGTCCTGCAGACAGGAGATTGGGGGGCTTGACATTTATAAGTTACTGTCTGCAGATCAGCGCATATTAAAGGATAGGAAGGTTAACTTATCTCAAGCTTCTGAGAGCTTGTGTTCTTAAGTGTTTTTGGTTGTTCTTGTTTCCCTCTTCTTAGATCTTACAACAAAAACAACCTTCAGTTTAGGTCTCAAGAGTGTCCTTATTGGCTACCCACCTCTCATAAGGGGTACAACTGTATGTCCCCTGATTGTCGTATCTACGTCTTTCCAAAGGATAGGAAGGTTGTGTGGACTGTTACGCATTGTATAGTTTCCCTCTAATTGATTCTGTTAGCTTGTAACTAATTCTGTTAAGAGTGTAACTAACTGCCTAAGAGCTGTCAATTAGTTAACTTGCCTCAACCGGTTTCCCCTTCTTCCTAATGCAACCTACAAATAGGATTGACCACAATTGATCTAGTAACTGAATTCATTTCAATCAAAATCGTTAGCTGAAAAACTCAGTATTCAGTTCATGCTTTTCTCTATGAATAATTTCATCTATGAATAATTTCAATTTAGTGATTTGAGAAACTCTAATAGTACAGAAGCCTTATTCAATGGAACTGAGAATGATGGTCCATTACAGGATGTGGCAGACATTTTTGCAGGAGACGGTAAAAAGGATTTGAATCATAATCTAGGTCCACAAATGAAAATTTATTGAATATAGTTCTTTACACGTTGGATTTGCAAGAGTACTCGTATGTCAAGTCCAGATTTTGCAATAAAATTTTCTGATCGAAATGTTCAATATGAGGGAAGGGGGAAAGGGTATTGGTGACAAAATACTAACAACTCCGGACCTCGAGGAGTTGCTTGCTACCAGGGATTACCCAGTTTATGCAACATGATTTGAAACCACATGTTATTTTTTCCACCACAACAATTATGCCTCCTTACATTCCTATTCCATTGTCAATATAAACAAATCAACACTATTGTTAACTGTGTTTGCAACCTAAATATTGTGGTGTGTCTGTGTCCCCTTTTTAAAAGGTTCATATTTGAGGGAACCACTAAAATAAGTGAATTATTAAGGAACAAAAATTTGGTGACAGGTAGAAAGAATAAGGCCAGAATGTCTAAGGAGAATTCTTTGATACGTTACTTTTAGAAATTTATGATTGGAATATTTTGGAGAACACATTTTTAAGACTAATATTATTAACACAAGATATCCTTCTCTTCTGTAAAACGGTAAGGATATCTTGTCCTTATAAATTATTTTAATCTCAGTAATAGATAATGTTATGTTTATTAATTCAAAACTACTCTGGAACAGGGTTCCAAATCACAATTACAACTTATAGAAAACTGACACAAACTACACACAGAAATACAGGGACCCGTTTGGTTCCTCCCAAGATTTCAAGAGTCATGGATCAGTCCCTTCCCAAACTCTCCGAGAGTTGGGTCTCTCCTAATAACCACTCAATAACTTCCCAGAGTCATAAAGTCTTACTCTCCTATCTTCCCCTGTTTGTTATAAACAAAAACACACATAATTAATAAAATGCAACTCCCACTAAACTGCTCCCTATAATATAATAATAATTGTTATGAACATATCAGTCAGTTTTCCTTAATGAGAGGTCTAACACTCCAGTCCTGAAATTATTTCAAACAATTGTAGAAGAGTAAACTCAGTGCACACATTTACAAACATATATATTCCATAAGAACTATAAATAGCACAGCATTTAATTAAGTATATAACAATGCAATCACTAAGGCACAGAAGTAGAAATACCTTTTGCAACAACAGAGCTTCCTGAGGACATGTAGGAAAATTCATCAGACCAACTCCAACCATTAATAGACCGTAACATCCTAAAGACACGACAAAATAGATTGGTAGCTGCATAAAGGACAGAAGTATGGATATTAGCATTATGAGGTTTCTAATTCTATGATTCTATCAAAATATATAAAAGCATCAAAAGGTTTGGTTGAACAGGAAAGGATCAAAGAACTTTTCTTGTAAGGCTTAGGTTTGAAACTTTGAATCCATCTCCCAGCAATCCCCCTTTAAAGGCTATCTACATATACATGATAAGTCCTCATTGAGGTGTATTGTGTAATAGCTTAGGAAACATAAAAGATTTCCCTCCCCAAAACAATATTGTACCAAAAACTAAATTAAAAAGTAAAGTACATGTATGATATGAAACCTACCAACCACGTATGACTTTGTGGAATGATAGAAGTTTGTAGAAGGCCAATCCATAAAGCAGTGATGGCAGTTACCAGCGTCAAAATCTTTACAATATGCTTCATTTATGAATCTGAAATCAGATGAGTAATATGAATATTTGTGTGTAAATGTGTTAGTGTATATACAAAATCAGATGAATAATATGAATATTGGTGTAAATGTATTAGTGTATATACAAAAAAAGAGAGAAGTTATATTTGTGGGAATAAATACTTCATCACAAAAATAAAATATGTGGGTGCGTATTCAATGTAAAATAGGAGTGTGTGGAAGAATCAGAAGACCCCATTCATGATTGTGTGGAAGAATCAGAAGACCCCATTCATGATCATTGATTTCTAGATTTCAGTTATAACAAAGTCGTCATATATAAATCAGAATGCTCATACATCTGTTATGAAGCAAAGCCTAAAAGTTATGATCTAGTGAAACTGACTTCAATTATTTTTTTAAAAACAAGAAATACTCAAGTAAAAGACTCTTGTAGCGGCTGCCATCAGATGGGATATCCATGAAATTCATTTCATTGTTAATAATAACAGATATGATAGTTATATCACTCAAAGCCCTTGCGCAATTTCCCGGCATCATTTGGACTTTGCAAGCAAAATGTATGATTGACTAAATTCATATTTATCAACCGATCAAATGCGAAGTATAAGACTCACTACAGATCAAAGCAACTGAGGAATTTAAATCTTAACAAACTCTGAATCTCTATCATGCAAATACAACCACGTTACTAAAATGATAGGTAAAATTTCAAAATAAATAATCAATTGAAATATCACTTAAGAAGAAACCAATTATACATGGCAACTGAAGTAAACTATTTTCTACTTCCATCAGGAGGGGTCACCATGAAATTCATTTCACAGTTCAAAAGAACTCAAAACCCTTGCGCAATTTCCCAACATCACTTGGAAGTCCAATCTCTATCATGCAAATACAACTACGTTACTAAAATGAGGGGTAAAATTTCAAAATAAATAATCAATTAAAACATCACTCAAGAAGAAACCAATTATACATGGCAACTGAGGTAAACTATTTTCCAACTTCCATCAGGAGGGGTCACCATGAAATTCATTTCATAGTTCAACAGAACTCAAAACCCTTGCGCAATTTCCCAACATCACTTGGAAGTTTAAGGAACAAACCCAATCACCTAAAAACACATGTTGCCAGAACTAGGCAAGTATGCAAATAAAAATTGTTGTAAATTTCAAAAGCCTTAAGAAAAAAGAGCATTCAATTGATAATACGAACATTTCTTTCTGACCATCTATTTTAAGCAAATGACTATTGCTGCGACTACCATTAATAAGTTTTTTTCTAGGCTCAATCTTCCGACATCCATAGGCAGATGTATATGAAAATCTCAATCAACTAGATTCAGATTACTAAATCGATATATAAAATGTTTAAATGTATAATTTAAAATAGTGGCTTGTGAAGAGCCATTAGCTTAAAAGGTATACCAAGTCTATCTCTTAAATAGAAGAAAAAAAATATTTTAAACAGGAAAACCCCCATTGTGCGTGACTACGGATTTCGAGATTCCAGTCATAACATAGATGACAACTTGTCGTACATACATCAGACATTTACAGAATGCTCATACATCTGTAATGAAGCAAAGTCTATAACTTACGGTTTAATGGAACTGAACTCTTATTTAAAAAAATACTCAAGTAAAAGACTCTTGTAGTGACTTCCATCAGATGGGATTTCCATGAAATTCATTTCATTGCAAATAACAACAGATGTGATAGTTACATGACTCAAAGCCCTTGCGCAATTTCCCAGCATCATTTGGAGCTTACAAGCAAAATATATGCTTGATTAATTTCATATTTGTCAACTAATCCACTACAATGTATCATTGACACAAAAACAATTTACATCTTAACCTGCTCTGAATTTCTTTTCAAAAAAGTTATATTGCATTGCTGAACCCAAAAGAAATAAGCTTCCTAAAATCAGCATGAAGGTAAGTTTAAGTACTACTAAAAAGTAAACAACTAGAAACACAATTGAATTAGCTCGTAGAACTCAATTCATAACATACATTTATCCCACGGAAAATGCATTCAAATTTCAAAAGGGTTAAAATCATTTTTCCGTATAAGTTAAAACTTATTAACTAGTACATCATAGAAGCTCCAATCTCTGCCAATGCAAATGCAGCTAAAATGCTAAAATGATGAGGATATATCACTTCAAAATAAATAATCAATTGAAATTTCATTCTAAAAGAAACCAATCATACATGACAACTGAAGTAAACTATTTGCCCCTTCCATCAGGCGGGATCACCATGAAAATCATTTCTGGAACAAACCCTATCACCTAAAATCGCTTAACACACGCTACATAATTCATCCGATCACATAGCTATTTATATTCTCAATTGAATGAAATGAAGAGCCATAAAAGATAAGGATTCATTCATACATCTAGGGTTTTGTTAAAAGCAATGAGACGTGTGGGTACCTGGGTGGCGCGATGCAAGTTGCTACCAGGAAGAAATGAGAGATGAAAGACGGTAGATGTGAGAGTTGAATGTTGTCGGGAGAGCAGACGTGGGGGTCGTAGGTCGGAGCCGGGAGGTGGTCGCGATGGACTCGGGCAGGCGTAGGTCACGCGCGGCGCGATCTGGTGAAGTTGAGAGAGGGGGAGGGGCGATTTGGTTCTGGGTGAAGGAAGGAAATGGATGTACGAGCAGTGGCGGTGATGAGAGGGCTTCCACGGTGGGGGCGAAGCGAAGTGATGGTGAAATAGTAATGAGAGGGCGCCGTAACTTTAGAACGAGAAGGACAATTCTATAATCTATTGGGTTACAACGAGTTTGGATCGGTGCTCCAGTATTTGAACTCCAGTTTTGGTCCTCTTTCTTTAAATCCATGATTACATGTGGCAAATTAAATATTAATGGTCGGAATATTTATCTATTATATAAGGAATGCGTTTTTTAAAAGATTTAATTATTCTTTTAATTATTTGACTAATTTCACCCTCCAACTAATTGACACTTGGCAGGTTAATTTTAAAAAAAAAATTGAAAAAGCAAAATATATTAAAGGTACAAAAGATGATGCTGAGAGAAAGAGTACAAATATACAGCATAGTGATGCACCAAGACTGTTACACCAGGATCCTAAACAAAACAATAACAGACTAAACATAATCATATGATAAACTCAAAGAAAAATATAATTATTTATTAAACATAAAATAATTCATATATAGGGTAATATTTGGTCAGTAGTTATATGAACGTGCAGACTCCCACTTTTGCAAACCTGTCAAAACTACCTCTCCACCACCACCTTCAACAGAAACCGCAAAATAAAAAAATTTCAAGACTCAAACGATGCTTACAACTTATAAATTCAGAACATACATCCTTCATCTCTCTTTTAGAATTCCAATCACAAATTCATTTAATTATATTTCTGGTTTTTACTCATGGTCAGGTCGTTTGAGCGACTCACTGACATCAACGACGGAAAAGAGCTTTGGAAAGTGGCTGTCAGGGTTCATCGCAAATGGACGGTCTTGTCGAACAATAAGGAGCATTTCGAAATGTTATTCGTCGACAAGGAGGTAATCATGAAAATAATTTTTCTATAACAATCCTGAGTTTTGAAAAGTCTTACGTGTTTAAGTGTTCACATTGCCGATTGCACGAACTATTTGATGTTATTTGATGTTTAACATTTTTGTTAATCGTAGGGTGTTGATATCCATGTCGTTGTAACAACGGTCCATATGTCTGCTTTCTATGAAAAGCTTCAATTAAACCATACTTATACCATGACAAATTTCAAAGTTCAGCCTAATGCGGGTACCTTCAAACCTTCATGTCACGGGTTTATGCTGAAGTTTTCTGGAGGTACGTCCGTTGCTGATGATAATAAACACAAAATTCCTGTTAAACCGCTGAAGTTTACAAGTTTTGGTGATATCATCACCGGAAAGTTCAAGAAAGATGTCCTGATAGGTAAGTGTGTACGATTTCCATGTGTTTTGTTTTGGTTTTGTCAGTTGCGGGTAATGTAGAGTTACAATATATTATTTGATTTTATTGTTTACGCAAACATCATTGGAATGGTTGATACGATTGGATTTTCGTTGACACAGTCAGGGTGTAATACCCCGTATTTAATTAAACACCCTGGATAATATTAATTAGGATAAATTAGTATTATCTGACTCAGAGATATTTCCTGGATATTCTCAAATTGGATCAGTTAGTATACTAACTATCGTATATGGGTATAATATACATTATTTGGTTTTTAAGAGAAAGAGAAATAAGTTATGTATTATAAAAAGAAAAGAAAAGAAAAGAAAGAAAGTTGGTAAGAGAAAGAAAAGAGAAAGAAGGAAAAAGGAAAGAAAGAAAGGGAGAAGAAGAGGAAGAAAATCCTAAGAGAGGAAATGCTTGGATCACCACCATTTCTCCATCAAATCTTCATTTTCACCAAACTCCTCTTCATTGGCAAGGTGGGTTCTTAGTTAGAAACCTTTTCTTTGAGTTTTGGTTCAATTTGTGAGTTTTAGGGTTTTATAGAAAATCTAAGAATTGATATATTAAATGGTTAAAACTCGATTAAATGGAAGTATAATGATTAATATAGGTTCATATGCATGTTTGGTGATCAATTCTTCTGTGTTGGTGATGTTTGAGTCGAGTTTGGCATGGAAATGTAACTTTCCCGTAAGCCTGAGATTTCTGGAATCGCAGAGCTCGCTCAGCGAGGAATGCAGGAAGTTCCTCGCTCAGCGAGACCTGGGAGTTCTGTTTTGTGTTTTTAAATCGTAAATTGTGATCCGGGTATCCGTTTGTAGTGCTCCGCATATCGATTCGAAGCTGAGAATATTTACTAATTTATGAGGATAAGAGATAGTATGTTCACCCGAATTTTATCCGACTTTTCCAATTAACCGTAATTATGTTAGTTAGGGAATTTTGGATGGTATGCCTAATCATGAGGACTGATTGAGAGAGGTTACATTAGATCATTGTGATAATTTTTTAATGGTGATAACTAGACTAAAATGTTAAATTGCGTAATTGAGAACCGTATGATTAAAAGTATCAAATGGTGAAAGAGTGAGGAATCTTACTATAAACCAATAGTGTGGCCTAGTAGTGCAACTATGATTGTTGGGTGGTATAACTTGTGAGATGCCTAGTTTTACCTAGGTTGTTGTGAATCGTTAGCGTGATATACACTAGGCCTCCGTAACAGTCTTGTGTAAGTCTTGAGGTGGGTGATGTTGAGTCCCACGGGAAGCATCCGTAAAGATTTTGAGGTTTGTATGTTATGAAATCCTTTGTATTAGTCTTGTGTAAGTCTTGAGGTGGGTAGATCTTGGTCCCACGGGAAGCATCCATAAAGGCTAGAGGTGTGTACTACATGGCGTCCTCCGTAAAGTCTTGTATAAGTCTCTTGGTGGTTATTTTGTGTTTCGCAAGAGCATCCATAAATATTGAGGTACCGGTTGTATAGATGCGGGTATTGATTTGAGGCGTGTGGGCTACGAATCCTCCGTAAAGTCTTGAGTAAGCCTTGAGGTGGGTTACTTTTAGTACCATGGGAAGCATCCGTAAAGATTGTGGTGAAGTGCTACATTATTTGAGCGTTAATCTTGAGTAAGTCTTGAGGTGGGTTACCTTTAGTCCCACGTGAAGCATCTGTAAAGATTGAGGTTAGTGTGATATCGAATCCTCCGTAAAGTCTTGAGTGAGTCTTGAGGTAGGTTATCTTTAGTCCCACGAGAAGCATCCGTAAAGGCTTGAGGTAGATGTTTCACTTGTTTAGTGGTGTGAACGTTGTATGGACCGTTGTTCCATCTCGTACCGGATCCTTTTTGAGAAGTGATCAAGGACTTGAGTTAGGTTTGATAGAACCTTGTAGAGCCGAGAGAACTCTAAGATATAGAGCCCACTAAGATGTTGTTATCTCACCCCACTATTGTTGTTGTTTTTTTCAGGTTCCTTATGCAGGTTTGATTTACAAGTGGAGCTATGCTCGAGATGTTTCAATTGAAGCATAGATTTAGTCTTCCGTTGTGTATCTGTCTGTATCTTTGTACAATAATGGATATTGTATTGTTCTTAGCTTTTATTCTTTTTAGTATGATTTCCATGTCTTGTGCCATAGTTTGTATAGTTTAGAATTTGGACAAGAATGTGAATTATACTAGTAGGTATTTATGATCGTGTCAGCACCAAAAATTAACATTGTATGATATTATTCTAGATATATATTATATGGGCGTTACATAGGGGCAAAAAAGAAACAAGTTAATTTACCACAAGTATTTGCCTATTAATTCCCGACGTTATGATATGTAGTTATGTTTTGTATCTGACTTTCATGTACTCTTTGTGCAGCAACAACATTGTGAACTGCACTCTTTGGGAGTCGTGTGTCGATCAATTCGTCAAGTTCACCCAGGATCGAGTCAATTTTTCTCTTCCAACAGTTGTTATGCTACAATATGCAAAGGTAAAGGAAGAGGGTTAGTTTCTTTATCAATTGCACTGAAAAGCAAATAACATGTTTAATAGTCACACTTAACTGTTATTTCCGTTATGTAGGAAAGTTCCCCTTATCTGTCACAAATACTTACAATGTTACCATGTTGTCCCTCGATACTGATTTACTTCCAATCAAAGAGTTCATTGAGAGGTATACTTTGTTATTACTGATGTATTGATTTCTCTTCTCACGTATTTGTATTAATTGGATCAATATTATGCAGAATGCCCAAAGATTTAGTGGTTAGTGTGTCGGAACAACTAAGTTGTAATTCTCAGCTTTCCTCACAAGGCTCTGAGAATACTCAACAGAGTCTTGTTCAGAAGTTGCTCTCCAAGGCTGTTGTGTTGCCTCTCGCTGAGATTACCAAGCTTACTGAGGTGTGGACTATTCGTTCTTCATAGCTTTTACTACTATTATTTATGGATTCATATACATGGCCATGCCTTTTGCGTTTTACGTTTTATTTAATGTACGATTTTTACAAATCATGTTTTGTGCTACTGTTGCCGAAACCAAAATTTTAGTATCATCTCCATTTGGGTGGTATTATCGAGCTTGCCATCTATGCCTGTGGGTTGCATGTGGTGATAAGGCCCCATATCTTTGTGAGGCTGGTCATTCTACCGAAGCCGAGATATTTAGGTATGGTTTGTTATGATCTGTTGTAAGCATTTTGTTGCAAGTTTGGTCTTTATGTGTATGAAGCAACATTTGATACTAATTGTTATTGATTGAAATTGACTTACCTCAAGTATAGGATAGAAATTGAAGTATGGTACGCGGGGAAAACCTGCAACTTTGTTTTCTAGGACAGAGAATGTTCACAGCTTTTAGATTTATTGGCTGCTCAGATGCATGATTCCATGATTCAGGTTTGGTATTTATTTGAAAAGGATTATAATAACGTTGTCGAACTGTGTTGTCATATTAATTGTATTGCTGCATCCGGTAGGCTGGAATTCATGACCCCTAGAATTTCCCCTGGCACTTGATGTGATGTTGAATTTGGAGATGGCTTTTAAAGTTAAGTGGCACCCGCGATGGAAAATTTTCTCGGTTATTATGCTTCTGAGAGACGATCTTGTCATCAAACAACTTAAGGCTCCTTGGGAGACTATGTTGCAGGTATAACTTATTATCGCTCCATTAGTATTTTTAAGATTTGCTCAATTTCTAACATGTATCCCGGTATTGATCCTACTATGATCACAACAAAAAAGGAAACAAAGAAGGTTGTTGTTGTAGCACCGGAGCTGCTGCAAGTTTTTTCCACTTAGCACTGTTTAATTTTTGATTTACTTTTGAATGTGCACATTTATATTGAACATTGCCAATTGTCTGCATTATCTTTAGATTAAAGAGAGTATCTATGAGGCGAAGACTGAAGCACCTAAGAAGGTTGATTTTGTTACGGTAATAATTCATGCAATGATCATGCCCTGTGTGAATTTAATTAACAATGTAAATAACAAATAGTGTTTCATATACTGAGTTACTTAACTATATCTGATTGTGCATCAGGATCTTGAGATTACATCTAAGCATAACCCTGATCCAAAAACTTTGACTGCTAAGAGACAAGTTCCTGATGGATTAAGTGAATCAACGACTGCTGGAGGACTGTCTGAGGGAGAACTGTCTTCAACCAAGATTCACAAGATCATCAAAACGGAGAAGAAGGGATAGTTGTAGCTATATTTTATTTATTTGCTTCGATTGTAATGTGTTTGTTTCATTGTTATGTTTGCCTTTTATCCGCTTATATCGACTTTATCATTTGCGATTTGTGTATCAATGACAAGTATTTATTCATAATGCAATATATTTTATAAGTCTCGATTATGTTACTTTGCCATCGTCGTACTATTATATTCCTACATCACTATTATCGAATTTTTGTATCCAAACTTATTTCTATTGTAATCCATAGTCTTTAGTTTTTGTCTGTAAAAGTGATTCATTCATAGTTTTGGAGTTTGATTCACATTTAACTGAATGTATTTAATCACAAATAAGTTTTATTCACAAGTTGAGTGACATTTCAGTGAAGACACACGGCTAACAAACACCAGTCTGTACAAAACCAACTTTTACCTATGCATAACCACAAATAAAATTCCATGTAGAAGGCAAGAATTTGGAGAATTCGAAATATTTGGTCGTTAGCAACAATAGTAGTATCCCGTGACTAACTTTGTCTACACCTACATCGTTTAGCTTCATCCTACATTAAGCAAGTTCGGTTATTCGTTGTTCACATGTAAGCATGTTCTATGGAAACCGCGTGCAGTGTCATTAGTGTGTACATCTCATAAATTATGCATTTTTAGAATGAGCAAACAAATACCATTGAGAAATAATGCCTAAATAATAATAAATATTGTTTTTTTAAATAATGTAGGGAGCCATACTGGTAGTTACTTATTTTACAGTGGTTAGTTACTTTTATATGACCCACATGACCAATCATACTACTTGTCTAATGGTATAATAAATAGTTATCATTGTTTTTCCTTACACGTATTTAGATATAAATGCATATTGCAAACAATTACTCTCCTAAACCATTGCTCCTATGCGTTAATTTCCAAACAATGTATACATGTTTCCTTCCTTCAACTTTCCTGTGCACACATTTCATGTATAATTAAACTTAATATTTTTTTATTGCTTGAACAAGATGAACACAGGTGCAACATCGGTGTAAGGTATGTTTCAGACAGTAACGAAATTGCCAATAGAGAATTTATGACAATGGAGTCAATCTTTATTCAAAACAATAAGACTCAATATGCAATTGCTAGACGTAGGAGGAGGCTTATTTTGATAGCGAAGAAAAATGCTTGTTATGTTGTACATTGTAACACGGTGGGAGAACTGACTTTAGTTATGTTGCGGATAGCAAGAGTCGCCACCGACTTTTATTTTATCCAAAGGAAAGGCATAAAAGAACAGGAAAGACCTTTTAAAAGATTTTTGGGTCCGGGAGGTAGGTTATGTAAAGGGAAGGTATTAGCACCCTTTACATCCATGGTTATCCATGGGCTCTTAGTTACTTAGCTCACTTCGAATTGTTTTTGAAAACGTGAAGTGTGTGAATAGAAATTTTCATAAGAGTTTAATAATGATCCATGTACGGATGCGTAAAAAACTTGTGTTTGAAAATTGTTTGAAACTTTGTGAAATGTTTGAAATTGTTTTGAAGTGTTTTTGAAATATGAGCAAGTAACTATGAGGAACCTACCCTAAAGTTTAAGTCTTTTTGTTCTTTATCCTTTAAATGGTAAGACTATCCCTATTATTAAGGAATAGGTAGTCATTACCTTGGATGTGAGGGACATGTGAAAGGGACATCTGTTTAATGAAGGCAACTGTGGGGTGTATTAAGCATTTTGGAGGAACTGTCATCATTATTCGAAAGGGACTAGATCATTATGAAAGGCAACCATTTAAGGGACTTGATCTTTGATTATGAAGGGACTAGATGACTTTTCTTTTAAGGGACTTTTGCTTTATACACCCCACTTGACCTTTTAATTAGGCAACATTGAGAGGCAACCCTAGAAAGTGAGATGGCGATCAAAGATCGACTTACGTGTGTGAGTGTTTAATTTTTTTTTATCTTTTAATTAAAATGATCTAAATTCAATTTTAAATATCATACATGTTTACACTCCCTATTTTTACTAACCATAGCAATAAAAATAAATAATTTAAACATTATAAAAAATTACATCCAGGAGCAGTTACAATAATAATAAAGCAATTTAAATAAATAGCAAAAATAAATAAATCAGTAAAATAAGCAAAATATAAATAATAAGTAAAATAAATAAGCAATTTAATTGGGTTAGTAATAACAATAATAATCACAATTTAAAATAAAGGGGGTTAGTGAAAAATAATTATAAGAACATAATTAAAAATAATAAGCAAAAATAATATAATAATTAAAAGATTAGATTTTAATATAAACAATTATTTAAAATTAATAAAAAATATGAACAATTATGAAATTTTGAGTTAAGTGTAAATTATAAAACTAATTATGAACATATTATGAGAAATTATTAAATTTGCAATTTTTTAGAAATTATTTACATATAATTAATTATAAACAATTAGAAAATATTTTCACATTATAAATAAATTGGACATTTTAATTTCTACACATATTTATATACAAAATTTTAAGTTTATAAATAATTTATCAAATCAAATATTTTAATTAAATTATGAATACAAATAATAATATAAAAGAAGAAAAGAAAATTAGGGTTTTATATGTTTTAGAAAATAAATTGGGATTAATTGTTAATGATACAAAATTAAATTATTTTTCTAATGATATTTAATAATAAAAAAAATGAGTTTAGATTATAATAGAGAAAATAATAATATACATTATATATACTTTTTTTTAGAATTTATTTAATTATATTATAAACATATTAATTAGAAATAATAATAAACAAAAAAAAATGAAGAAAAAGAACTTACCTGGCTGGGGTTTGAACCCAGCACCTTTGGCCTGCATCCAAGCACACATACCACCAGGCCACCAGCGCACAGGTGATGGAAGAGTGGGCCAAATTGTTTTTGTTCTATGTCCTGGAAATCAAAAAAACAATGAAAAAGCAAAAGGCCTGGGGGGAATCGAACCCAGGTCCTTCACAGTATCACACAAGTACGTTACCAATCCTGCTGGGTGAGCGCATCTGATATTGGAAGGGCAATAATGCATAATATATTAAGCTTCATGATTAACCTGCAAAATAAGAAAAAAATGCACAAAGCCAGGATTCGAACCCCTGCCCTTTGCTAATACACGCGCTGGTTTCACCACTGGGACAAGCTAGACGCTTGTGAAATAAAATAGAAATTAATTCATAAAATATTAAAACAAAATTCAAATTCTGGAAAACGCGCGCAGGGCACTTCATCTTCAACCTTGAATTCGTAGGATTTCCTGCGAATTTTCCTGGGAAAATTCCTACGAATTCTCATGCGTTTAAAACCTGTGAATCTTATACATCATTCTACAAGTAAAATTTCATCAAATTGAACCTGCAAACATGATCTATGCAACGATTACAATCCAAATATGAATTCATTATCTATTTATATTAGGTATTCCATGAACCCCCAATTTTGAAGCTCTAACCCTAGCAATGGCCGTTTGCGATTCAAGCCATGAAGCTTTGATTTAACTGTCCAGAAACACTCTATACAACATCACAAACATGATTAAACAAGCAAAATCCATTAAAACTTATTGAATTAGTGGAATCGAAAAATTAATATTCAAGAACAAACATGATTCGGTTTATGCATTATGGAGTGTTTTGGATGCAAATAGGTATTGGTTTACACTCAATGATGTCCAAGGATCATTGCTATGTGCTCAAATTACCTTCAAATTCTTTGTATGATTGAAACCGAATTTGAGTTTGTGAAGGTTTTTGTGAGATGCAAACTTACACTTGGGGAGGCTGAAATTCGTGGCTTTGGTTAGGGTTATGTCAAGTACTTATAGCATGATCAAATGAGGCTGAAAAACTAGGTCATTGTGTAGAAGATTTGATATAAAAAGATTCAAAAATATCATGCCTTAAAAATCAAATATTCTTGTATGAACACTTGCTATTTTAGGCCAATATTCATGATTTCCTTTCCACTTCAATTCCAATCACATTTATGATTTTCTAGAAGCTTAAACCAATTTTAATCTTAGACTTTTATATTTTATTTTTATTTAAAATGATTTTTAATGAATTAAATCAAAATAAATAAAAATGAAATAATAAAAAATCTGATTTTTATTGACTTGGGTCGTGCATGATGTCATAGTGTGGATTGGGTCATCATTTGGCAAGCCCATTTGGAAGAAATTGGTTTTAGACCTCCATTTTCATCATAAACCAACCAAAAATTTCCCAACTTTGCAAGGGCACACATCCTTCAATTTTAATGGTATGAGGGTGTTCTTGGACATTTTGGAAAGCTTAAAGAGTCCTCTAACCAACCCCACTGGTTTCATGTCCATATCATTTACCAATCTCAAGTTATGCCCTTTTGAAGTTGTTGACTTTTTGTTGACTTTCAAAAGGACCTATAATGTCTTAGCTCATACCTTCCAAATGAAGCATTTTTGGGCTTGGCTTGTGAGACACAAAGTTGTAGAGAATTAAATTTCCTTCAAAATGAGATTTGGATGGAAAATTGGTGATGAAGCATGTGAAAGTTATGGCTGGTCAAAGTTCAGTTGACTTTTACTAAGGAAACCCTAATTTAGAAACTCCTGATTCTTGATGAGCTGAAATCTCCTTGATGAATCATGATCAACCCTTGATCAAATGATGAATTTTACTTCATATACTTGATGTTGGCAAAAAATCATGAAGTTTGACTTTGGTTTGACCACAATTGACCTCAGTTTGACTTTTTAACTGCTTTGACTGATTTTGACTTATCTGATCATTTGACTGAGCAAACTTTTGAGAAAAGTCTTGAAACTTGTCATGGGGGTTCTTACACACATATAAGATGTTATGAAGCTCACTTGAGGTCTTGGAAGTCCAGTTAGCCTGATTAAAGTCAAAACCCTAGTTTTGGATGCACTACTTAGGAGGTGCATTGTCTAAGGGAATTGTCAACTTTTCTGACCAATTGTGAACCTTGTGAACCTTGTGAACCATCATAAGATGTCTTGTGAACCTTGTGAACCTCATGGGAGGTCTTGTGAACCTTGTGAACCTCATGGGAGGTCTTGTGAACCCTGTGAACCTCATAAAGTGACTTGTAGACTTCATGAACCCCAATGAAAGGTTTTGTAAGCATTGTGAATCTTGTGAACCTCATGGGAGGTCTTGAAAACATTGTGAATCTTGTGAACCTTGTGAACCTTCTTAGCACACAAAGTCTTGTATTGTGAGGGCAAATTTTGGGGTGCAACATACATACCCGGCAAACGACTGAAGTGCATGCGCGTGGTTATGTTTCCGGTTTACCGCCTTCTATTTCAGTCCCTTCATCTAGTACACCAGCTGGTACCGTTTGTTCTACTAACTATGAAAACTTGGAAAATTCTTCTGATCCTGCTATTGCTAGACATAGAAGGAAGCTAATTCTAAGTAACAAAAAATAGTCCTGTAATTATTCAAATAAGGAAAATTGCACCGGGGGCCAGCAACACGATGTTATTCGTAATCAGGCCTCATTCATTGGTCCACGTACACCTCTTTCATCCAGTAATTCTAACTTAATAAATAGTGGACCATTGCCGAGACATCCCCAAGAACCACCCGTGCCTAAAAAAATTAGATTGCTTGGAAGTTCACAATAATCCGTGACTGCTACGATTCAACCGAGTTGTATCACAAGTCATGCATCTACGTCTAATCCCCAAATCTCCACTGAAGATTCAACTCCTAATATTACAGCAAAACAACATCATTCGGATGATGCAGTGTCTAATTTTGATGATGAATCCAGTGTGAGTGGTACTTCTGACTCCGATGGCATCATGGATGATGAACTTCTAACTGAGCAACATCTGCAGGGTACGTTCGATAACACAAACCTTTGTAACTATTCATTGACTATTTCATCTGATTATCATGTTTTCCACTATGTAGAGTATTCTGATATAGGGGACCGTATATGGGAATGTCCATGTTGTCAAGCCTGCATGTGGTATCAAGAACGCATTCGAAAATCGCGCCATTCAACCATTCCTAAGTTCCATTGTTGCTGCGGTGGTGGAAAATTGTACTCCCCTTCCTACAAGAGCCACCACAAGTGTTGCAACATCTTCTGTATAATGGAACATGTCCACAGAGTAAAAATTATCAGAACAACATTCGTACTTACAATGCCATGTTTTCTTTTACTTCTCCTAGTATGAAATTCGACACAACCTACTCGAAGATCGGAGGCCCACCCACCTTACGACTGCACGGTCAAACCTGTCATCGCATAGGTACTCTATTACCTGAAATTGGACATCATCCGCAGTATGCTCGGCTATATAGTTATGACACCGACAACGAAGTTGATAATAGACTGAACTGTTTCAGGTATCCGTTATTAGTTAGCAATACATACTTCATGTCACGCTTTATGTTTCAATTTTTCACATCTTACATGATATACAGTGACAGTAAAGTTGTCCGGAGGGACAGTTTGGCTAAGCCGAAGTCTATGTTAGATGAGCTCAATGTTCATTCCAAGGTTTTTAGAATGGCAAGGGATCTTCTGAAGGCCAATAGTTTCTTATACTTGAAGTTGAGGCTTATCGGTGATAGACCCGAAGATGGTCGTGTCTACAACACACCGACGGTATCAGGAGTTATTGCTCTCATTGTTGGAGGTATTGACTATGCTTCTAAAAGAGACATCATCATTCAAGCATACAATGGTCATTTGCAATGCATTGATGAGTTTCATGCTGCATACTTATCATATCATTACCCTCTCATATTTATGTATGGTGAAGATGGATACAGGAAAAATATTTTGAATAAATATGAACATGAAACTACAGTTACTAGAAGAAACCGTCAGTCCATCAAAGATTGGTTATCATTCTGATTGCAAGAATGCCAGAAAGAGGCAAAAACCTTACTTCACTCAAGACGCCTGTTTCAACAATTCTTGGTCGACGATTATGCAATGATGGAGTCTGAACGTCTTAATTGGTTGCGGGACAATCAATCAAAGTTAAGAGTCGGTAAGTATAATAAACTGAATGATCAATATGGTGTTGCTCAACCAAATCAACCACCAAAGTGAGGCAAACGTGTAGTTTTACCGTCTACTTTTGTTGGTAGCAAACGATACATGGATCAGCCATATTTTGATGGAATGGCCATTTCAAGTAGGTTGGGTTTCCCTGATTTGTTTGTTACCTTTACTTGCAACCCCACTTGGCCAGAGATCACACGTGCATTGTCTGGAACTGGGTTAAAGTCGCACGATCGACTGAATATTATTACCAAACTTTTCAAAATTAAGTTTGACAAACTCATGCGTGATATTATAAAACACCATGTTCTCAGCAAAGTCTTGGCATGTAAGTGGTGTTCTTTATTTAATTATGCGATTTTTCAATCATTTTTTTCTTTATGACAAGAACCTTTAACTAGATATTATTGTTCCAATTATGTACACAGTTGAATTTCAAAAAGCGGGGATTGCCACATGCACACATTTTGATCTTCTTGAATCCTCAGAGCAAATATCCAACACCTTTGGACATAGAAAAAATCATTTGCGCAGAAATTCCATACCCTATTCTGCATCCAACTTTATATGATTTGGTTAAGGCGCACATGATGCATGAACCTTGTGGTATGTCTCGGATGAACTCAACGTGTATGAAAAATAGGAAGTGCTCGAAATACTTCCTGAAGAAATTCATTGAACACACGGTTGTTGATGTTGATGGTTATCCACTTTACAGAAGAAGATCAAACTCCCGTGTTACTCAAAATAAGGGAATATCATTGGACAATCGACACGTGGTGCCTTACAATATAAGATTGTTGTTGAAATACCATGCATATATAAATATTGAATGGTGTAACCAAAGTACATCCATCAAATATCTTTTCAAATATATTCACAAAGGTTTTGATAGAATCACGACAACGATTTCAAGGAATGACAATGAACCGGTTGATGAAATCAAACAATATCTGGACTGCAGGTATGTCTCCCTGAGTGAGGCGTCCTGACAAATTTACTCTTACAATATTCATGGTCGGAAACCTGCAGTCGAACATATGTTCTATCACTTGGTAGGCGAGAAAGCAATTTACTACGCTGATCACGATCGAATGGAAAATATTTTGGAAACTGCAAGTGTCACCGAACCCATGTTTACTGCTTGGCTGGCTGCAAATGGGAAATATGAAGAAGCCAGGTCGCTGACTTACGTCCAATTTGTATCAAAATTTGTTTATGATTAGAAGAAAAGAAAGTGGAGGCCTCACAAAAAGGGATTCACCATTGGTCGTTTGGTATGGGTTCCACAAAGCACCAGAGAATTGTTTTACCTGCGAATGATGTTGACAGTAGTTAAGGGACCAACGACTTATGAGGAAATTTGCAAAGTTGGTGACACCCAATTTGATACATTTCGGGATGCATGTTTTGCACTGGGCTTTCTTGAAGACGATAGAGAATTCATTATAGCTATCAAATAGGCGAGTGAATGGTGTTCAAGTCATTTTCTTCGGAAACTTTTGGCGGTTATGCTTTTGTCAGGTGTTGTTAATCGGCCTGCCCATGCTTGGATACAATCTTGGGTGCTACTAGCGAATGGTGTGTTGCATGCACAAAGACAATTGGCTCAAAATCCAGGTTTAAACATATCTTAATATTATGTACCATGCTTCAAAACATTTGTATACATACTATTATGTATGCTTCTAACAAGTTTGTCCTTAATTGATTATTAGTCATAATCTTTGTTTTCACGTATGAATGCTTGCAGAGTTGCTATTAACGGAAGATGAATTATAAAATTTGACATTAATTGAAATTGAAAAATTGCTTCAGGAAAATCGAAGGACTCTCATGGATTTTAAACTGATTCCATACCCGGAGGGGTATGTTCTGCATTAGCTAGGCAATAGACTCGTATACGATGAACGTAATTATGATGCGTCGGCAATGATAGTCGAATTCACAAATCTCTTCAATGCTCTAACAGGTTCGCACTCATGATTACTACCATGTTTTCTTTATTTCCATTGTTATTGTTACTTCTTATTTCATTTCAAGAATTTATCAGTAATGCTAGATGTTTTATGTTATAAACTCTTTATCAGATGAGCAACGAGGTATATATGAAAGAATATGGAGTCTGTGGATGCACAAAAGGGTGGTGTTTTCTTCTTACATGGTTACAGTGGCACAGGTAAAACATACATGTGGAGGACGCTTGCAAGCAAATTGAGGTCCAAACATGATAAATGTTTAACTGTTTCAACCAGTCGAATAACTTCTCTTTTATTGCCCGCGGGTAGAACTGAACATTCTAAGTTCAAGATACCTGTGCCAACCTTGGATAATTCTACTTGCCAAGTAGACTACGAGAATGATATTGGGGAGCTACTTAGGCAAACAAAACTTATTATATGGGATGAAGCACCCATGGCACACAAGAATGCTTTAGAAGCACTTGACAGAACTTTGAGGGATGTGATGTGTAAAAACGATAACTCTGACGATGTGTTTGGTGGCAAGGTTGTTGTATTTGGTGGTGATTTTAGATAGATTTTGCCTGTTGTTCCAAGAGGTAGTCGTTCTGATATTATACAATCTACAATAAATGCTTCTTATATATGGAATTTGGTTCAGGTCTTGACTTTAACATAGAACATGCGATTGCATTGTGGTCCGAGCGAATAAGATAAAAGAGAGATTGTAGAGTTTTCTAATTGGCTTTTAAGGATTGGAAAAGGCAAAGTTTCAGAACCAAACGATGGTGTTGCTAAAATTGAGATACCTCCCGAACTTTTGATAAAAAACTTTGACGATCCTATTGTTGGCATTGTCAATAGTACATACCCTGGTTTTATTGGTAATTACATATCTAACGATTATCTGAAAGGTCGAGCAATTCTCGCTTCTACCTTAGAAGTTGTTGATGAGATCAATGACCAGCTTCTTGCCTTGATGCCAGGTTCTTTGCCGAATCCCCTTCCAATTCCATATTTTATATGTTTATTTTCGGGACACTGATATATTTATGTTTGATATGTAGGAGAGATATGTCATTACTACAATTGTAATTCAGTTGATAACTCTGAAATTCATGACCCCACTGTAGTTGAAATCCTCACACCGAAGTTTCTTAGTTCTCTGTGAATGTCTGGTTTGCCTAACCATCACATAAAGTTAAAAGTTGGAACACCTGTTATGTTAATGTGAAATATTGATCGGGTTGAAGGGTTATCTAACGACACAAGGCTAATTATAACAAAGATGGCAACCCATGTCGTTGAAGCTAAAATAATGGGTGGAAAGGGTTTTGGAAATTTAGTTTACATCCCTCGGATGAATATGTCACCCTCACAGTCCCATTGGCCATTCAAACTAAATAGACGACAATTCCCATTAATAGTCTTATATGCAATGACTATTAACAAATCTCAGGGCAAATCTTTGGATACAGTGGGACTTTACTTTCCAAGAGATGTGTTCACACATGGTAAAATATATGTCGCACTATCAAGGGTGACAACCAAACAAGGAATCAAAATATTGGTTCATGATGACAAGGGCAAGTTAAAAGGAACCACTACAAATGTGGTTTACAAAGAGGTTTTCAATAACATATGAGATTAAGTTGCTACGCATTTATGTATTTCTCTTTGCATTGAATTCATCTTTTACATTTTATTTATGTAATAGTTAAATGTGTAATTGGTTTTTTCATACTGACCCATTTATTGTATTGTTTTGAAAACTAAAATAGCAATACTATGTTGTTTGCAACCTCACGAATACACTCTTACATAGACACTTGGTGACTTTATTAAATAGGACAACCATCATTTATATGTTTTTGTCCTAAAAATACAGAGAAATTTTTCGTTGCCTACAACCAGGGGCATTTAAAATGAGTTGGTACGAATACACTCTTAATGGAAATAAGACTTGTTTCAATTTATAAACTATTTTCAATTTATATGCCCAACAATGGTACTGATAAATTTTTTGAGTGTTAATTATGCATTCACCCGGTATTGTAGCAAGCTTTCTCAATATGACAGTTCCAAATATTAACATTGCTGAAAAGTGGTATGATATAAAGGAAATTCATATTAAACATAACATCATTTTGTAGTGATAACTTCAACATAAATACTTAAGGTTGTTTCAATAGCCTACAGAAATATATTACAAATCATTCCATTAAATATTCCAAAAAGAAGCATTCCACCATCGACAAAATACCAAGTTTGAACCCAAAACACCCAAGAGACCCACATCAACACACGAATACACCTTCTGGTTTGAAATAATGTTCCTACATGCAACAATGTTTTTGGACAGACACTAACAGACGAGATGCAGGAGGATACTGAAATGAGAGGGACAACATATCACCCTCACTCAATTCCCGATTTTCTGCGAACTCATACCATCCGTTGCAGATGTAGATCTCAGCCTTATCCTTGCGCTTCTTCAGCACACATTGGTATGTAGCATCAAAATCAACATCATAGAGTTTTATCAAACTCTAGGGGTCCGTGAAACATTTCTTTATTACACCCATAGGAAATTTCTATAGAGAAAATACAAACACACTTGGATTAGCATTTTTATAAATACAATTTTATACCACGTCATTTTAGTATGAACGTGACTTACAAAGACATTTTTACGGACAATGTCTGCGTCGTTAACCAGTCGTGTCCATTTGCATTCTTGGCAGACAACGTGATCATCATCTGGCAGCTCAGCCGCTTCAACCATCTCTTGAGATTGGGATCTTGCACTGTCATGCTTCTCTCTCCATTCCCTAGCAATATGACGTATTTCATACAACCGATTGACAATAAAATGCGTGCACAGCCTTAACCAATTCTTTGTGTGATAAGGAGGTTTGATGGGGCTGCAAATAAAACACCATTATGTGATAAATATGTTATGGATACACAATGCATTCACCCAAACTAACCTAACAATTTTTATGCATACAAGAAAATTCATTTACCTCTGAGTATGTGGAGCACCGACTTCCCCGGTTGTTGCACCCCAAAATTTGCCCTCACAAGACAAGACTTTGTGTACTAAAAGGTTCACAAGGTTCACAAGACATCTCATGAGGTTCACAAGGTTCACAAAGTTCACAATTAGTCAGAAGATTTGACATTTCCCTCAGACAATGCATCCTCCTAAGCAATGCATCCTAAACTAGGGTTTTGACTTTAATCAGGCTAAATGGACTTCCAAGACTTCAAGTGAGCTTCATAAAATCTTATATGTGTTTAAGAATCCCCATGACAAGTTTCAAGACTTTTCCCAAAGGTTTGCTCAGTCAGATGATCAGATAGGTTAAAATCAGTCAAAGCAGTTAAAAAGTCAAACTAAGGTCAACTATGGTCAAACCAAAGTCAAACTTCATGATTTTTTGCCAACATCAAGTATATGAAGTAAAATTCATCATTTGATTAAGGGTTTATCATGATTCATCAAGGAGATTTCAGATCATCAAGAATCAGGAGTTTCTAAATTAGGGTTTTCTCAGGAAAAGTCAACTGAACTTTGACCAGCCATAACTTTCACATGCTTCATCAAATTTTTCCCATCCAAAGCTCATTTTGAAGGAAATTGAATTCTCTACAACTTTGTGTATAACAAGACAAGCCCAAAAATGCTTCATTTGGAAGATATGAGCTAAGACATTATAGGTCCTTTTGAAAGTCAACAAAAAGTCAACAACTTCAAAAGAGCATAACTTGAGAATGGTAAAAGATATGAACATGAAACCAATGGGGTTGGTTAGAGGACTCTTTAAGCTTTCAAAAATGTCCAAGAAAACCCTCATAGAATTAAAATTGAAGGATTTGTGCCCTTTCAAAGTTGGGAAATTTTAGGGAAGTTTGTGAAGCAAATAATGCCTAAAATCAAATTTTTGCTAAATGAGCCCACCAAATTGCCATCCCATCTTTATCAAAACACCAAGCACGACCCAACCCACTTATTTTCTGAATTTTTATTTTTTATTTCATATTTATTTGAATTTTATTCATTAAAATACCATTTAAATTGAAATAAAATATAAAATCAAATATTTAAAAGGGGATTTTGCTTCTAGAAAGTCATGAATATTGTTTGGATTAGATTGATACACAAGTTATAATGATTGTCCTAAAATAGCAATGTTAGATCAAATAATATTCAAATTTTATGACATATCTTTCTCAATAATCAAATGATCCAAAAATCCAAAGAACCATGACATTTTTTAACCTAATTTGATTCACTACATATAGAGGAACATAACACAAGTGAGGGACACGAATTGCAACCTCTAAGAAGAACATTCAAACTTTCAAAATTTGGTAAAAAAACTCAAATTCAGATTCATCTTTGCAGGGCATTTAAAGGCATTCTAAAGGTTGCAAAACATTCCTTGATCTTCACTGATGCTTTCCCAATCCTTATTTGCATCAAAATCATGCTAAAAAGCCCTAACCGAATCGTTCTTTTTCAAGTTTAATGATTTTTTCGATTTCATACTTTGATGCATTATTAATTGATTCTAATGGATGGTTTGTGTTTGTAATGATCCTAGGATACTTTCTGGATAATTAGATTGAAGGTTCATGACCTGAATCATAAACTGCCATGGCTAGGGTTTATACTCCTCATTTAGGGTTTTGCGAAATAATGAATATAAATGAATTCTAAAAACGTAATTGAACTGGGTTTGTTGTATAGAATGCATTGGTGCTTTCAATTTGATGAATTATTACAGGTTTGATGATCATTGAAGCAAGCTAGGAAAACCTACGAAACTGGATTCGCAGGTAAATTCGTAGAAGAAAACGCATGTGAATTCGCAGGAAAATTGGAGAAGATGAAGTCAGATGGCGCCAAAGCTGGAATTTAAAAATTGAGATTAATATTTTATTGTTATGTTTCTATATTATTTCAGTTAACAATGGCTAGCCCAGTGGTAAGAGTCATGCGCGTGTGAGGCAAGGGTCAAGGGATCAAATCCCAGCTTCACCAATTTTTTGTGTTTTATCCATTTATTTTTTTAGGTTTAAAATATAATGTTTCGTACTCATTCACTATCACCAAACGCGCGCTAGCCTGGTGGAGAGTATGCTGGTCTTAGAGATGCAAAGCCTAGGGCCTGGGTTCGAATCCCAGCCCTAGGTAAGTTCTTTTTCTCATTTATTTTATTTGATTTGATTTTGGTTTATATTATAATTAATTTAATAAATGATAAATGTTTAAAATAAAATTGTTATATTATTTTCTTGTATATAATTCAAAACTTATATTTTTAAAAAAATTAATTAAACTTTATTAATAAAATTATCTAATATTTATTTTATTGTATATATTATATGTTTTGTATAAATAATTTAATTATATTTAGATTAATTTATAAACCCTAAATTTTATATGTAAAAAACCTATTTTTTTATAAACCCTAATTATGTTATAAACATTAATTTATTTGTTTGTAAATTTTAATTATATATATTCATTTCATAATTTTTTTATATTATTATTATATATAGTTTTTTTAAATAATTTAATTAAGTTTAGATTAAGTAATTAACCCTAATTTATTTTTTTCTAAACAATTAAAAACCCTAACTTTATTTTATGAGTTTAATTTATTATTTTTTATATGCTTACTTAATTATAATTAACAAATATTTTTATAATATGTATATAAAATTAAATAATTAGACTATTAATCATATTTTATTAGTATATAATATTTACTATTTATTTCTTTTATTAAAACTCTTAAAAAATAATTATCTATTAAATTTTGATTTTTTTTAATTTGTTTCTATATTATATTGTTACTTATTTTTGTTTATTATTACTAACCCATTTAATTATTTATTTATTATATGCTTATTTATTTTAATTATTATAATGTAATTGTACCCACTATGTAATAGTTGTAGAATTTCTTATTATTTATTTTAAATTGCCATGGTTAGTAAAATAGGGAGTGTAAACATGTTTGTATTTAAAGTTGAATTTAGATCATTAATTTCAAGATAAATATATGAACTTGTACACGCACACACCTAAGTCGATCCTGGATCGCCATCTCACATTCTTAAGGATACCTCTCATGTTGCCTAAAGAAAAAGGTCAAGTAAGGTGTATAAAGCAAAGTCCCTTCATTTATTTATATCATCTAGTCCCTTAAAAGATAATAAGATCAAGTCCCTTCATGGTTGCCTTCGTAAATGATCTTGTCCCTTTCGAATAAAGATGATAAGTCCCTTCGAATTGCTAAAATACACCTTACAGTTGCCTAATCACAGTTGTCCCTTCACATTTGTCCCTCTCACATCCAAGGTAATGACTACCTATTCCTTAATAATAGGGATAGTCTTACCATTTAAAGGATATTTAAGAACAGAAAAGATTTAACTTAGGGTAGGTTTCTCTTATGTACTTGCTCACCTTTTCAAAACATTTCAAAATACTTCACGTTTTCAAACAATTTTCAAAACAAAGGCTTTATATATATCCGTACATGGATCATTATAAAGTACTTAAGAAAATTTCTAATCACACACTACACTTCTCAAAAAAAACATTTTAAAGTGAGCTAAGTAACTAAGAGCCCATGGATAACCATGGATGTAAAGGGTGCTAACACCTTCCCTTTACATAACCTACCCCCCGAACCCAAAAATCTTTTAAAGGTCTTTCCTGTTCTTTTATGCCCTTTCCTTTGGATAAAATAAAAGTCGGTGGCGACTCTTGCTATCCGCAACATAACTAAAGTCAGTTCTCCCACCGTGTTACACCGGTGCACACTGCTCCACGTATTATCTTTTGTGTTTCCAACTTTCCTTTTAGTTTTCTAGCATCCTCATTCATGCCTCATCAATCACATAAACCAGTATCTAAAATCTACAATTGGATTGAAACACCAAAAAACAGAATTTCATTGAGCTTCTAAATATCGGCATTATGAGACAATAACATATATTCCACTATGTTGACACATGAAGTATAAATATGGTAAAGTACATGGTTCGTGGTCAATCTTGAGATACACTCGCACGACAACAAACTGAACAAAACTGTCTCAAAATTAATATATCAAGCACAAACGACTTTTCTAAATTCTTTCACATGTTGGTGTCATGCTCGGGATATCAGTACAAAATGATATTTTTTTTAACTCATGATGTCAAAACCAATTAAATTAGGTATAATACACATTCAAAATTCTGAAATACTTATATTCAATATCTATCACATGTCTAATTTATGAAATCAGAAGCAACAGATATCACGAGCTATTTTCAAACGCGTTGTACAAACAAAAGTTGATCTCAAACTCCGACAGGGGGTAATTTAATGTTGTCAGTTGCATGCAATGCAGTCTTCATAAAAATTACCTCTTTTTCGGGTTAGAACTTTCTCCAGGTGTCTTTTTTATAGATGATCCTGCTGCATTTACCGATTTCGCACCTTGATGATCTTCCTTTTTCATGTTTTTCTTCCTTGCAGTCTTTGGGTTCACATTTTTTCCAACTAACACCTCGTCTGTGAGTTCCTTGATTCTTGCATTAACCCATTCTAGGTCTGTATCAGAATCCAAAGATGATCTGCAATGGATGTTACAAATATGTAAAAGGACAAGTCAATAATGTTTTAAACAAGCGATAGAAGTGTTTAGAGGCATACCCGCTTGAGATTTCAATTGGTCTTGAACGGATTCTTCCATCCAAGTAATGCATGTTGTTGTGGTGCTTAGGGTTTGTTACCATGTTTGGAGAGGGAGGAAGACGATGCAATCAAAGGGTATGAAAATGGGCTTTTATGTTGTTAAAACTCTGTAACATAACAACGTTTTAAAAGTGGGCGGAGTTTATGTTTCATTATTTAATTGGTTTTATTTGTATGGTTTTGTTTTATGAAAGCGGGAGTTTTCGTGACAATTTTATTACATGCTTCTATTGTTTCATTATTGTATGCATGTTACATAAAACAACTTTTATTATTGTATGCATGTTACATAAAACACATATAAATACAAATAAAAGATAAAAAGAGTTGTAATGGTAGCTATTGTCTAAAATAATTTGGAATATTATATATTCATTAAGTGTGATATTTTAATGTACTGTAAATTGCCTCATTAATTTAATATTGCCTCATTAATTCAAAATAAAATAAACTATTTTTTAATGAAATTTTTTATATTTAATTATCTGAAAATGAAAATTGCCTCATTAATTCAAAATAAAACAATATATTTTTTCTATTTTTAAAAATTTAAAACTTTTTTACTATTCACTTTTTTTTATGTTTCATAATTTTTTTGATTTTTTATGAGTTTAAAATATAAATATAATTATTCTATTGTTAGATAAATCATTATTGATAGATGTTAAGGCTAATATTAATTACAGATTGCACATTTAATTTAATATTGATTTATTGATTTTTTTTGAAAATTTTATACAAGAATTGATTTAGATCTGCATGGTATGAATTTGAGATTGAATTATAGGATTTTTTTTTTGGAAAATGCTAAACTTTATTAAGCACAAGCTAATCTTGGCATGTGGCATGCACAATAACAACAAACAACATATATAATGATTCAACATACATAGATCAATTCAATTTGTTCAACCTGTGAAACCACCGTCCAATCAAAACACCTTCCAGACTAAATAAACCACTTTAAAACTACAGAAAAGTTCAGTGCATCCAATTCTATTGATAAAGCACTGCCTACTAAAATATTAAAACAGAAACACAACTGCAAGACCCACAGTGACCGAACAAGCATATGTAACCGATGTCATCTGATACGTATGCGTAACTTTAACATAACCAATGCAATGTAACAAAAATTAACAACCAAGATCCTGATGCAAACTAAAAGTACGACAACAATGAACACCAATTATTAACTCAGGATAATTGAATTACCAATGCAAATAATAAGAAAACCTTAGATAAATATGTAGATTTATAATTCAAATTAAACTAATTTAAAGGTTGGAAACAAGGTTCATGGTTATAAAATTCAAAAAACATTTCATATGAAAACAACTAACTAAGATCTGAAAACAAACTTAAAGGCAACAAACTAATTAGCTAGCATTCCCCCTCTCCACTGAAACAACTATTTCTTCGGTCAGAGGATACCGAATCGAGAAATGCAACCTATCACCATCTGTAATGTCTCTATCTTTTGGAAAATCGTACCACTCGCCCAACAGATATTTTTCCATCTTTTTTGGAGTCTTCTTGACGTTGCAATAATATGGGACGGATTTGTCCGAGTCCCATAGATAAATGATTTCGAAAGGTTCCTAGAAGCATTTCCTTACAATATGTGCTGGAATTTTCTGCATATTCACACAAACATTAACATTACATTATACTACTTATAATACATAAAGACATTGTTGGAATAAAATTATGCATAGCTTACCAGGACATTTATCTTCAATGTTTATGTGTTGGTTACCCCCTTAGTCCAACTTACTTGATGCTCAAATAATGGAGGAGTTTCCCTGCAAATCAAAGCCATAATTATCATTTATACTTTGTTTTCATAAACATTGGTGTTAAATACCCGCAACAGAAGCATTGTATATTGATTTTTATAATTGCAGACATATTCTAATTGTAATTGGAATCATAACACAGTTACCTTATCCTTATTTCGGGCCGCTGTCATTCATCTTTAACAGACTTCACAACCTTCTATTTACCCTTTTCACCAGCCATGCAAACACAAAAGAGACCTTCTGTTTACCCTTTTCAATTTTTTTAATCAGCAAAAAGAATTTTATTAAGAATCAAGGCATAAGATATGCCAAAGAATACACAGTACCAACAACACCATTACATATTTACCCAACCTACCAAGAGGGAACCTGCTATACCAGGCACACAAATGAAGCCAAAGATCTCTTAACACCAAAACACATCAAGCACCCAAAATGATTACAGACCACACACATAGACTGCCACAAACCCAACGAAAGGCATTATATTTAACTGCTCGAATTAAAGAATGCAAATAGCGACTAACATATAGAAATATACTAAAAGAGCGTCAAGCTTATATCCAGGCCTAATAACAAAAAAAATAGCAACAAACTATCAAGAAAGTTCAAGGTGTTTCTCGCCGGCAAAAGGTGTTGTACCCTTAAAAACCAACAATCCCATACTGGTCTGATCCACCAGAACACAAACCAGCCTCAGAACCCAAATTTTGAAACACTTTCACACAAAATAACTACTACTATAGATACTTGTGTTATGGAAATAACCCATAAATCCGGCAACTATGTGTGATATTTAATAGCTTGAAGAACAAAATATGCACGGACAACAGTCAAGTCAAACAATGTGACCTCCCAAAATATTTACATCACAAGTCCTAAATGCTCATGTTGCAGCCAACTGTAACGTTATTGTCTACTTTCTACGATACAACTCAGAAAAATACAGGCGCATACAATAATTATATCATGAAATAACAGGTCCACTCAAAAGTAACATATCTTCTAACTTTTAAGAATGTGACAGATTTGAAACAGAAGTCGGACAAACCGTTGTTGTTCCGTAGTAAACCACTTACAGATCTAAATGAACATGAGGTACCGGGATAACTGTAAACAATAGTTGTACTGGCCCTTGAAATTGTGAAACATGATTATTCATGGCAATAATATAATGTTATTAAAGGAAATGGTTTGATCGTTTTTAATAATTGTTTAAAGTGTCTGTTTTGAAATTGATGTTTTCAACTCATAACCAGACTTCAGTTTGGAGTGAATTCATTGTAGAGAATGATTATGAAATCCTGATATTAGAAACTTGAAACCATTTTTTGATCTTGACTGAGCAACCATTCAACAACCCAACAAACATATTTCATATCTTGAAGTTACAAATTTAGAAAACTACCGTATGCTTTTTTTGGAGCACTCACATGTTTTCGTAACGCACCGGGTAGCCTTTTCTTTCATGTTTCCATCAGAACTACAAAAACAACAATAATTATTGTTTCAGTTTAAAACAATAATGAAAACACAGTGGGGGGAATGTTAACAGGACTGAGTGATATCCATATCTTGGAGTAAAAATTGAATACAGATTTCGCCTCACCCAATATAACTAGAAGCAAACCGAATCTAACAACCTAAGAACACTGAACTAAATATGAACCAATTCCTTTAATATATGTCTAAATAACAGAGCATCATTGTAGAAATTACCACCCAATAACAGAGTATCATGATACAAGAAATTTAATCTTGGTAACAATAAAACCTTAACTGTTACTAAGTAGAATCAAGACCATGGTTTACCTTGCTGCGTTCACTTCAGATTCAAGCAAGTTGTTATGCATCCCAACATTTGTTTCTTCATTAATCCTGCATAAAAAAACAAAAGGGCCAAAACATCATAAACCTGAACATTCTGAGTTGCATGCAACGACACACATGAACATGAAATAGATTTCAACCTCTCTGCAACGACACCGTCAGAAGAGGTTTTCGATACAACATCTCTCTCGTTGTGCCATTGCAAGTTGCTAGGTTTATTTTGCTTTTCCGTGAGTTTTGGTAGGAACAACATTGACTTAACCCATTTTATATACACTTCAACACGTTTGGTAACTATTGCATCGTTTCAGTGTTTTATTTTGGATACATGCAGACCTCTTCATATACTCTAAACTAAATATTTTCTTTTTAATTTTAATTATATTCTGAATTATACAAATTCTATTTTACTTTTTCTTTTTATTTATTTTTTAATGTTCAAAACTATTTCCTATATTTATGTTTATATTCTTTAAACAACATCATTAAATATTATCATTTAAATGATTTTTATTATATGTTATCATTTTTTAAATATATATTTCATTTCATTTATATTTAAATGTATATGTAAAATGTACATAAATTATGAAGTAAACAATTTATTTAATAAAAATTATGATTTACATTATTTACTATATCCCACTTATTTATATCATTTACAACTAATTTTATTTCGGATCACCCTCTCTTCATATGTAAATTACATTGATTTTTATTTCATCTAATAATATTATTTTGATTATATTATTTTTAATAGAGATTTCTTATATTATTTTTTAGTATCATCTTTCTATTTGAACTAATCAATCAACATTTTTTCTTAGCTAATCATTATTGTTCTTTTTTATTTTTAAGGTATTTTTATATAAAAAATATATCTTGGTAACAACTGCGCGTCCCCGACGGGTATCCGTGCGAAGGCACTAGTATCATACTAGTTTTTTAAAATAAAATTAAATGCACTATTTATCTTCTCTTTTATTACCATCTTCTCTCACGTTAATTTTTATCTCTCTTGCAAAAACCTTTTTTCATTCATCTTCTACAAAATTCAAAGAACCCAATTCATGTTCTTTTTAAATTTTAATTTAATCTACATTGTGTTACTCACTGCTAAATACTTGGACTGGCCACTGCACCGCCGTGTAAATTGTCCTCTGTGTTGATTTTGTTCATCTCATTGTTTCAAGAATTAATAGGTAATATTGTTATTCAAATTTAATTCATTTTTATTATGCAAATTTCTTACTACTTTCTATAATTCTACTAAACATAATTAAACTCAGTTTCATATCTACCATATAAGAAAAGGCGAGTCCACCAAAGTTACATTCTTGCCCTTTAGACACGTGTCGCTTCTACAACACTCTACAACTTTTGTTTTTAACTATTTTATTTTGAATTATCTGAACTTCCTTTTCCTTCTTCCTATTTCTCCTTGTCTTCCTTTCTCTCGATCTTTTCTCTTTCTCTACTTATTTCTTCTCCCTTTTCTTCTTCTTTCTCCCTCTTTTTCTTCCTTATTCATATTCTTTTTCTTTTTCTTTCTTCTTCTCATGGAGGCGCTTTACATCTCCATCATCATCTTTATTTGTTGTTTCAAATCATCTCCATCATCATCTTTTTTTGGTATGTTTGACTTTTTCAAGTATAAACCTTATTTCCTCAGCTTTTTTCTTTGTTTTCTTCAACAAAAGCAACCTGGTTTTGGATCGATTTACAAAAATAGAGAAATCCATATTTTTTTAGGGTTTATGTTATTATTTTTTTACATCAGATTGTTGGTGTTGCAGGAATGGGGAAGATTCCGACAATTTTACAACGATATGTGATACCGTGGTGGTAGATCTACATATTTGGTTACATTTTCTTATGCAAAGTTTATTGTAAACTGTAGTGCCTTATATTCCTTAATTTATGATTTTCTTATGTGTATCGTGAGAACCGTGCAAATATATACGACGACAACGATACTGAGTGATGATGAAGATATTTGGGGTTCTTATTATTCAGATAGATTTCTTATTCAACATCACTAACATTGTTCTCTTTTTTCTACTTAGTCTAAATCGAAATCTGTTTTTTTTTTATTTGTAGTTTTCCTCTCAGATTTAGGGTACTGATTTTTGAAGTTTTATTTTCACATTTTGCAGGTAATTTATGCAACTTTTCTTCACAACTGTCGCTCCCCGGACTTTCCTCCCGGTGCAAACTCGAACGGTCGGCGATGTTGGAGGTTGAGGTTGAATAGAGTCGCCAACTAGGAATTTTTATCCCGAAGGAAAGGTAATGCTGCATAAACCTGGAAGGGTATGGATAAGACGATTGCGAACCAGAGAAACTGAGAAAGGGGGTTGGTTACGACCTGGGAAGGTATTAGCACCCAGATCGTCTGTCGTACTCGACGGGATCCACACTTACTTGATTGTGTTTAAAAGGGGATAATGTTTGTGCTAAACTGTGCATAAGGAGCCAGCGAGAAAAGAATGTACAGAGTGTCAGTGCAAAAGGAAAGTGAATACTCAAAACTGAGGTTATGGAAAGAGAAACTGGGAGGAGGAGAGGGGGAAGACAAAGAGACTTTTGTTCGATAACTGTTAAGTTATGCCTACGTATCCTCTCGTGCAATGAGGAAGTTAGAACACCGTAGTTCGACTCAAAGAGACTGAATGATTTTGTTGAACTGCTTGCTTGTCTATGCTCAAGTGTGTGACTCGTCTAGCTCGAGTGCTAACTGTCTTGCATTAGACGGGAGAAGCGAGTTCTCGTTTTTAGAGTGAAGGTGATGAGAAAAGAATCCCGGAGGAGACGTTTATTGTTTGTTTTGTGTTTTCAGTTTTTTATTGTTTTTGGTGTTTTGCATAGGATAATGAGCTTAAGCCTAAGTCAAGGGTTGTAAACTCATTATATCCTCTCTGATTAGGGATAATGAGCCTACTCAAGCATGAGATGAAGATCTCGACTTAATTACCATGATGATATAGGATTAAGATCATTAACCTACTTGTGATTATTAAGATGTTTTTGGGTTTTGTTTAGTGTTAAGTAATGAGTTTAATCTCTAATCAGGGATTAGTGAACTCATTACACCATCCTAAGAGAAGGATGATAGATGAGAACACTTAACCTGAGGAAGACTCCTCAACTTAATCCATGGTTAGGGATTAAATTCATTATATAACAAGCCTTTATTAAGTGGATTTTAATTAAAGGGTGAGATTAAAAAGTGGATTTTATGTTTGCAAGACTTTAGCATGAGGGGGACTTGTCCATTGAACACTAGGGTTAGTCCCTCTAAACCAAAAGGAAGAGATGTAACCCTAATATAAGGCCCAAGTTACAAGCTCAAGTCTTAATTATTATTAGGTGTTTTGATTAAGAGGTGTAAACAAATTAAAGTTTTAACACTAAGGATTAAAGTTATACACTCCATCCTAAGATAAGGATGCATGCATAACCCTAATTCAAAGTCCTAAAGCTTTAAGTGTTTAGCCTTGATTATTGAGATGAGAAGAGAGACTCAAGGAGACTCAAAGGTAAAAAGCTAGGGGATACTATATATAACCCTAAAATTATCATGCTTGGATGATCCTATGGTTTGCGAGGCTTAAAGAGAAGATCTTCAAAAGGCCACCAAGGAAGAGAAGCAGATGAAAAGAGAAGAGAAAGTAAAATACATATAAAAAATGCAAATGAAAAGATAAGAAAAGGTAGGATGTGGAGGAAAATCCACATCCCAAACAACTTACCATAAGCCTCTGGAAAGTTAGTATGAAATGCATAAGGAAAGAAATGAAATGAAAGGCAACAAGTAATGATGCAATGACCAAGACCAGAAACAATCATGCAATGTAAATGTGTTATAGAATGATGCAAAGACATGTGAGATGCTTATGAATGTTCATACAAGGGATGAGATGCAAAACAAGGCATGTTAGAAGCTTAGAAACACATGGATACACATGAAAAGCAATGAATGCAAAGCATACCAAATGAATGAAGAAATGACCAAGCAATGTTCAAATATGTTCTAAGATGTATAATATGACATACAAATGCATGAAATGTCGTGGCAAGATCACATGATGGAGATATGCAAAGATGAATGCAAATGAACATGGGAAATTAGGGTTTTATAAAGTATGAGATGCACATGACCAAAACAGAAGCATACATCATGATAAAAATTTGAAAATGAACTCAAACAAACCCTAAACACATACAGGATCACTCCCCAAAGATGGAGGTCAGAAGCTAAACCTAAAGGAAGTTATGAATTTTCTAAGTTAACTAGGGTTTTGGGGTATCTCACAATGAAAAATGCAAAACAATTTGAAAATGCAATGCAAAAATGTGAATTAAATAACCTAGATAGTAGATGCAAAGTATGAAAGAATGCAAAAAGAACCAAATGCAAACTCATCTTGGTTGATCAGAAATGATTTTTTTTAAGTTAGGGTTAGAAAATAGGCAATTTTAGAAACCCTAATTCAAAGTAAATTGTGAAAATATGATCAAACATAAAAAGAAATTTGTAAAATGAGTTTTTAAATTGTTCTAAATATATGAGAATTCATCATGAATTTTTTTGTGATTTTTAGATACTTAAATGTATTTTTAATTAATTAAAATGAATTAATTAATTAAATAAAACATTTAAATGATTTAAAAATACATTTTAATGCAAAAATAAAAAATAAAAAATGTTTTTGAGTTTTGAAAAATATTTTAAATGAAAATGCAGAAAATGATGATTTTAGAAATTAATTTGCTATTTTAAATAAATGCAAGAAAAGAAATGTAAAATAATTAAAAAGGAAAATAAAAGTATGCACAAGCAATGGTCAGGATTTGAAGTTGAGAGGATCAAAGGCTGTGAGGCAGAGTCAGCGTGACTTGTTGTAGGGCAATCCAAAGGCCAGGGTTTAAAGTCTTATTTGGCGCGTGATCATATGGTCTCTATTTAATCTGAGTTAATTAAATGATTTACATTAATTAATTAGATTAGGGTTTAAATGAAATGATTTGGACCATGCGTGTGTTTTAATTAAGCAAGATCTAAGGGCCATAATTTAAACTGGGAAATAAAACAGGATTAGGGAAAACTAATCTCAGGCGACCGGAGGTAAGCTCCGGTCTTCTTCTCCGGCGACACCATCACCATATCTCTCTCAAAACGCCATAAAAACGCATCAAACTCTCCAGAATCAAACATTAAACATCATGCAACACAAATCAACACTCAAAATTCATTTATTTTGCATCAAACAAGAGAATCGAACCAAAATGAAAAACTTGCAAAAAATTCAAAAGCTAAATACATTCAACATACTTCATCATTTTCAATAATTCAAAGCTCAACATGATCAGCAAGACAAACTCTACCACATTGATGGAGTTCTGGAAAAAACGTTCATGGAGGCTACCTGAGCTGGAGCTTTTCAAAAATGGACTTTCAGGCCTCCTCTCTTGTGCAAAACCACTCCAATGGATCCCCTTATGCTTCTGAAAGGCTTAGATGGAGTTTATATGAGCTATTTTGGAAGTTCCAGTTCTGAAGTTCAAAATCGTGTCTTTGTTTGAGAAGCTTTCAGGCCATGGTGAAGGGTGGTTTGTGTTCCTTGAGTGATTTTAAGTTGATTGGTGAAGAAATAAATGAGGTTTGATGATTGTGCAGTGAGATTCGAAGAGCTCAAATATTTGAGGATTTTTGGCAACATGCTTGTGTGTGTGGTTTCAGGCTTGTGTGTTATGTTGTTTTGAGTCCTTAGGGTTCACATAAGTCCTTGTGATTGGTTCAGAGAGTTGGTGTGGCACAAATTGATTGGTATGGGAGGTTTTGCAAAAAAGTCAAAAGTTGGCAACTATGAGCATGGTTGTGGTCAGAGGTGATTCTATGGCTTGATCTGCTTCAGCTAAGTTTGAGGAGGGCCCTTGGATTGAATTTGATGATCTGTACCACTTGATTCATGAGATAGCAAGACTTTTGCATTTTCACAACTTTGGATTTTCTTGAAGAATAAGGCATGATTTCTTGTGATCTAGGGCACAAATTTGATCTTGCAATGTTTTATGAACATGTTATGGTACTTAGAAGTGGATTAGAGGTCATTAGAAGTCTTGGAAATCAAATTTGCAAAATTTCCCTCTTTGGCACATACTTGAAAATTATAAGATTTTTGCCAACTTTGAATCATCATAACTTGAGTTCTAGGATGAATCAAGAGGAGTTCTTGTACTTTTAGAAAATGGGAAGATACAATCTACAACTTTCATGTTCAACAATTTTTCATTTGAAGCCTTTTTGATCAAGAAAGAGGAGGTTGAAAATCTTTCCCAAAATGGAAAGTTTTCATTACAAGTCATGTCCAAAAATGGAAAGTTTGCAAATGGCTTGAAATTCTTCAATATTTTGAAATTATAACCACTTATAAGATCAAATAAAGATCATAGAACCTCAAAATGATGAAGATAACCCTTTGGTACCATTGGTGGTGGCCTTAGATGCCCTGATTCTGACTTTTCTTGCACAATAAGTTACCAGTTGATCAGATGACTTCCACAATGAATTTCTTAATCAAATTTGGTACACATGCTCCTTATAACATATTAATACCAATGGAATTAAGAATGACCAAAAAATTTGAGATTAAGGGCCTCAAACCCAAAAACCCTAATTCTAGGTCATTTGTGTAGAAACTGCTCAGTCTGCTTGAACACCTTTGCAATGCTTTGTGACATTTTGACTTTTAAGAACATTGGGGAGCATATTATGATCATAGAACACACATGGACCTTATTGACAAGCTTCAAGGCCTTTGAGATGACTCAGATCACTTCTTGGATTCTCCTGATCACAAATCCTAATTGTGCAACTTATGCAGTGAAACAAATATGCAATGTGAGATGATATGCTTATGCAAATGCAATATGAAAGATCATAAGCCATGGTGTGAGAAAAAGTGAGGGCAAATTTGGGGTGTTTACAGCTTCCCCTATTCAAGCATGAGTTAGTTGTGCAGGGTGTAAGCGCCTGGCTTAACAGACAAACAAGATAACTTGTGGTTGAATACCAAGACAGTCAGAAATTTGCACTCTTTATTGAAAGAAGAAAAGGGATATAAATTGTAATAGACAATATAGTATGAGTATCAAAGGAAAGCGATGGAGGACTACCATCAAGCAGAGGACGACAGCTGGGGATGAAAAACGGTAAGTAAAGCAATGACGGGGACGACCATCATGTTGGGAAATAAAGGGACCGCAACGGGGACGGCCATCGGGTAAACTGATGAAGGAAGATCATCAGGATAAAGGAAAAGAACACGACAGGGACGACCATCGGGTAAAGAAATAAAACTCTCTAAGGATTAAAGAAATGAGGAAAGCACTGACGGGGACGACCATCAGGTTAAAGGGTAAATAAACTGCGACAGGGACGGCCATCGGGTAAAAGAATAAATGAAATAATGATGAGGGACGGTCATCAAAAGATGAAGGATGGTCACCTAGCAGGGGACGACTACTGAAAATATCACGACATAGGACGAATGCCGGATAGAAAATATCAACGATGGGGACGACCATCGGATAAGCATGATGAAGGACGATCATCAAGAGGTGAAGGACGATCACCTAGCAGGGTACGACTGCTCTGTTGGGGATTATCTAGACATAGGACAAATGTCGGATAACAAAGATCAACGATGGGGACGGCCATCAGATAAATGATGAGGGACGGTCGTCATAAGGTGAAGGACGATCACCTAGCAGGGGATGGCTGCTAAAAAGATATCGCGACATAGGACGAATTCCGGATAGAAAGTTCCAACAATGGGGATTCCACTGGGAGAAAGGATGGGGGAAGATCATCCAAAGGTGAAGTACGATCACCTGGCTGGGGGCGGCTGCCGAAAATATCACGAATGGATAGAAAAGTTGTTTTGTTGGTGACTTACTGGGGAATGGTAAACACGGACGAGTTCTTACGCTTTAAAATAAACAGTATATGTGTTTAGACTAAAGATACGGACGAGCATCCTTAGGACCACGATACGAATGAGTATCGATGGAAACAAACGCTGACACGTGTTTAAGGATGATGATACGGACGAGTATCAATTGGTTAAGCAATGAACACGAACGAGTGTTGATCTGCTGAGGAGATGATACATACAAGATACGGATGAGTATCAGAGGATTGTGTATAAGTATGTACAAGTGTTTGACCTGCTGGGAAAATATGTGCAAGACACGGACGATTGTCAAAAAGATTGAGCAAGGGACACAGACGAGTGTTTTACTTGATGGGGAAGTATGTGCAAGAAACAGACGAGTGTCAAAAAGAATATGAACAAGTATCTGTATTGAGAGTGCAAAAAGTATTCTGGCTTTGTCTGTGGGGGATAAGTTTTGTATATTGCTGGTGAAGTGATTCTGATGTTTGCAGGTGATTGGCTCGAACCTGGCTTATGATCATGCAAATGTTTGATTTTTGCCGTAATGCTCCATATTAGACGGAATGCTACGCCTATTTTGAAAAAATGATGTGAATGCTATGATTATACAAAATGAGAGAACCGATCCGAGATCCGGATCCTACAGGGAGAAAGATCTCTGGGCGATCTGTTTGGAGGGAGGACTCCGCTGGGGAAAGAGATCATTGGCCGATCTGTGGGGAGAGAGGATCATTAAACGACCTTCCTAAGGAACTATGTGGGGATCTCGGCTGGGGAAGCTTTTGTTGAAGAAACTCATGCTGGGGATGAGGAGGCTTCGGCAACTCCGCTGGGGAGGAACTGACAACTCTGATAGGGAACAGAAAGTCTTGGCGACTGGCTGAGGAAAAGGAAAACTTTGGGAACTTGCTGGAGAACAGCAGTTCAAGCATTGCTCGGGAGATCCTGCTTGGGGAGAAGAGAACTTCTGGGAAGTAATATGTTGTAACTCCTTCGTCCAAGCGACACGTTGGGGATTTAATGAGTTTCTCGAAGGATCCTCTGAGGGGATGACAGCTTCGTGGGGGGAAACTCCTGTCAAGTAACCCTGCTGATGAGGTGATTGCTGACTTGGCTGGGGATACGAGGCTTGATATACCCCATGCTAAAAATAAACACACAAGTGTCCCGAGGTATCCTCAACCGGATTCCGTCATAGGAGTTAGATTTGCTCAAGAGTGCATATTTCCTACAAGCATATATTGAAAATGGCTTATATGTTTTCATGCAAGTGTTGTATTATGAACTTTGGACATTTTGCAAACGAAACAAAAATGTACAAAACAAAGTGTGACTGAATATTCTGATTTTATTGATTTGTGTGCCCTGAATGGGCAAGTACGGTGAAGAAGCGAATCCCTGAAAGGAGGAGATTGATATAAATTGAGAAAATAAAGGTGTTGGCAATGTTGAAGTTCACGCTCCAGTGAGCTTCCTTTGCTATGACCTGTATGACATTGACGTTCTTCTTATCTTGCTTTCTGAAGAAGGTTGATTTTGGCCGACGCTTTATCCTTTCAAAGTTTTCCATGTTGTGAGTGATACAGACGAATTCAGAATGCAGTTGTTCGCTTTTTCCCAGATTTTGCGTGGATCGCCCTTTCGGGTTTTCATTCCACCGGGATACCCATTTTTGCCTGAGCTGTCCGATGTGGCTTTTCAACTCAGAGGGTATACACATTTTTTTAAATAATTTTTCCCTTATTTTTTCCCGAGTCTTTTATTTTGTTTTTGACTTGCCGAGATGCCCTATTTTTGCCTGGAATTACATTCTGTTTTTATGTCCAGCGGGTCTTTTATGCGATGTATTTTTTAACTTCATATGAATTCACAGGAGATAAGAAATCCTCACCATCCATAGTAGTGAGCATCAGTGCCCCACCAGAGAAAACTTTCTTTACTATGAATGGGCCTTTGTAGTTTGGCGTCCATTTTCCCCTGTGGTCTGTATGAGGAGGAAGAAGTCTTTTCAGAACAAGCTCTCCCACTTGGTATTCCCGAGGTCTGACTTTTTGATCAAAGGCTTTCTTCATTCGCTTTTGATATAACTGCCCATGACAGATGGCTGTTAATCTCTTTTCTTCAATCATACTCAGTTGATTATATCGAGATAGGACCCATTCTGCTTCATCCAGTTTCACATCCATCATTACCCATAAGGAAGGTAGTTCAACTTCAACAGGTATGACAGCTTCCATACCATACACAAGCTGATAAGGTGTAGCCCCAGTAGATGTTTTGATAGAGGTTCGGTACCCATGCAAGGCAAATGGTAGCATTTCGTGCCAGTCTTTGTAGATGACTACCATCTTTTGCACAATCTTCTTAATATTCTTGTTAGCGGCCTCAACAACACCATTCATCTTTGGCCTGTAAGGAGAAGAGTTGTGATGTTGAATTTTGAAGTCCCGACAAAGTTCTGCCATCATCTTGTTGTTCAAATTGGAACCATTATCAGTAGATTCGCTCGGGAACTCCATATCGACAGATGATATTCCTTTTCAGAAATCGAGCTACCACTTGCCTGGTGATATTTGCATACGAAGCTGCTTCAACCCATTTGGTGAAGTAATCAATGGCTACCAGGATTATCTGTGACCATTTGAAGCAGTCAGTTCAATCTTTCCAATCATATCAATGCCCCACATGGCGAAAGGCCAAGGTGAAGACATTACATTCAAAGGATTCAGAGGCACATGCACTTTATCTGCGTAGATCTGGTATTTGTGGCATTTTCTGGTGTAGGCGCAACAGTCTGCATCCATTGTGATCCAGTAGTAACCCGATCTTAATAACTTCTTTGCCATTGCATGTCCTCCGGCATGGGTACCGAAAGAACCTTCATGTACTTCGTGCATCAGTAGGTCTGCTTCCTTCTTGTCAACACATCTGAGCAAGACCATGTCGAAGTTTCGCTTGTACAAAGAACCATCAGTATTGAGGAAGAAACTTTCGGCTAGCCTTCTCAAAGTCTTTTTATCATTTGACGATGCCCCAGGTGGGTATGTCTGAGTTTCCAAGAAGCATTTGATGTCATGGTACCAAGGCTTGTTGTCAGTAACAGTGTCCACAGAGAATACATATGCCGGTCTGTTCAGTCTGGATACCAAAATCCGAGGTACATAATTGGTGACCTGTACTTTGATCATGGATGAAATGGTAGGCAAAGCGTCTGCAAAGTGATTCTCATCTCGAGGGATGTATTCAAGCTTAATTGTTGTGAAGAAGGTCAACAATCTCCTCGTATAGTCACGGTAGGGAATCAGATGTTCCTGATGAGTGTACCACTTGTTGTTGGTCTGGTGGATTACCAAAGCTGAATCTCCGAATACATTCAAGGTTTTGATCCTGAGGTCAATGGCTTCCTCAAGACCCATGATACAAGCTTTGTGTTCTGCTTCATTGTTAGTGCAGACAAAGGTGAGCCTTGCTGAGAAAGGCATATGAACCCCTTTGGGTTTAATAAGCACTGCACCAACCCCATAACCGTTGCAATTAACATCCCCGTCAAACATCATAGTCCATGCTTCTTCTGGGTCAAGCCCTTCAGTGTGAATACGCTCTTCACAATCTTTTGCTTTTAAGAACATGATGTCTTCATCAGGGAAGTCAAATCTCATAGGTTGGTAATCATCAATGGGTGGCTCATCCAGATAGTTAGACAATACACTGCCCTTGATGGCTTTCTGAGAGGTATATTGAATGTCATATTTTGTTAGAATCATTTTCCACCTGGCAACCCTTCCGGTAAGTGATTGCTTCTCAAATATGTACTTAATTGGGTCCATCTTTGAGATCAATAAGGTAGTATGAGTCAACATATATTGTCTTAGTCGGCGAGCAACCCACACTAAAGCACAACAAGTTTTCTCGAACAATGAATAACGTTGTTCACAGTCGGTAAACGTTTTGCTTAGATGGTATATTGCATACTTTTTTCGACCAGACTCGTCATGCTGGCCCAACACACACCCCGTCGACTCTTCTAATATTGTCAGGTACATGATTAGAGGTTTTCCTTCGACTGGAGGCATGAGAATTGGAGGTTCTTGCAGATATTCTTTGATCTTGTCAAAAGCTCTCTGACAGTCATCATTCCACCTAACTGTTTGCTCTTTTCTTAACAGCTTGAACAAGGGTTCGCAGGTTGTAGTGAGATAAGATATGAACCTTGAGATGTAGTTCAATCTACCTAAGAACCCTCGAACTTCTTTCTCAATCTTAGGTGCAGGCATTTCCTGAATAGCTTTAACTTTGTCAGGGTCAACCTCAATTCCTTTTTCACTCACAACAAAACCCAACAGCTTACCAGAATGTACCTCGAATGTGCATTTGTTGGGGTTCAACTTCAACTGATACTTCCTCAGACGCTTGAACAGTTTCAGTAGATTCACCAAATGATCTTCCTCTGTAAGGGACTTGGTAATCATATCATCCACATAGCACTCGATTTCTTTATGGATCATACCGTGGAATAATGTTACCATAGCTCGTTGATATGTTGCACCGACGTTCTTTAGACCGAACGACATTACTTTGTAGAAGAACGTGCCCAATGGTGTGATGAAAGTTGTCTTCTCCATGTCTTCAGGTGACATCTTGATCTGATTGTATCCAGAAAATCCGTCCATGAAGGAAAATACTGAGAACTGAGCTGTGTTGTCTACCAATACATCAATGTGAGGTAATGGGAAATCATCTATCGGGCTTGCGCTGTTCAAATCCCGGTAATCGACACACATGTGCACCTTTCCATCTTTCTTAGGTACGGGTACAATGTTAGCAACCCAAGGCAGGTAACTAGTTACAGCGAGAAAACCGGCGTCCCACTGCTTTTGTACTTCCTCTTTGATTTTCATGGTCATGTCCGGGTGAGTACGATGCAATTTCTGTTTGACCGATGGGCAATCCTCTTTCAATGGTAGTCTGTGCATGCCAATATCTATATCCAAGCCCGACATATCTTGATAAGACCAAGCGAACATGTCTGTAATACCTCAAAATTTGCCCTCTCATTTCCCCAACATTTTGCATAACATTTAGCATACATAAGTTCATAAAATAACCAAAAAACATTGCATCATGTATAGCATAGCTGAGGCATGGGTATGTGATCAATGATTGGAGCAACTGAAGGCATTACAAAGGCAATCAAATGGCCGCAAAGCTTCTCAACCTTGTACAAGGGGTTCACAACATCCTACAAGTCTTCACTTGAAGCCACAAGCCATGGAAAGATTTGAGTTGATCAAAGGAGGCAAGCAGTGCAATATTTCCTGATGAAAAGGCCAAATTAGGGTTTCACTTCTACTGGGCTTCTGCATGAAGTTATGATTCAAAGAGGATTCCATTGCCTTATATACGATGTCAAATGCCTAGGGTTCAAATTTCATCCACAAATTCATTTTGGAAGAGGTTCGGCTGGCCAGATGACTGAAAATCGAGGAATCGGGGAAAAGGCAACTGAGCTAGGTAAAAAAGGGGTCGACTACTGGCTTTTAAGATCGAGATCATGAAATTAGGGTTACAATGATCCTATGGTTCAAATTTGGTCAAGAAATGATGGAGGAATCATAAAAAAATCAAGAAAACAAATCATTTGAAAAGTGGTTGATTTCACATTTCCCTCCACTTTTCCTTCCACTTTCTTTCCACACTTCCTTTCATTCTTTCCCTCTTGTTTTTCCACTTCAATTCTACTTCATTTCCCTTAGAAGCTTCTACTATGTTCCACAATCTTCTAGAGTGTTCCAAGGAATATTCCTTCTCCAACCCTAACCCTAACTAACTACTAACCTAGCTCCATTCCTAAACCTAACTCCATTCCCATACCTAGCTCCTAGCCTAGCCCCTATATAATCAATAATCACTTCATTGCAAAGGGGTTCCCAAGTTTCCAAATTTTTTCACTCTCTCACAATCACTTTTTCTCTCTCACTTTTCCTCCATTTTCCCTTTTCACCGAAGCTTTTTGAAGAAGCTCTTCAAGTTTCACATTGAAACTTGAAGATCTTGAAGCTTAGCCTCCAACCTCCATTGATTTGTGGATTGTAGAAGAAGAAGCTACTGATTTTTATGAGGATTTCGGCTTATCGGAAGTGCACGAAGGTTCAAGCATCAAGAACGCATTTATTTTGCGGTTTCGCGGTTTTCTTGGTTTTCTCTTCGATCACGCTCCGATTCTTGCAACATCCACCGAAGCACTTCTCCGCTTCGTAGGTTGGTGATCTAAATCACTTCTCCTTTAAGTTATTCTCTTCATCTTGCCACTTTTGGCTTTCTTTAATTGCTTTTTCGTTTTGCTTGCGATCGATTTCGTTTCCGTTATGTGTTGCTTGTGATTTGTGATTTTTAATGGATTAGAAGTCAAGGTGTAGATAGTTATAGGATATAGCATGTGTAAATAAGCCCCAATTAAGTAGAAATTCGTGTTAGCATGTCCATGTGTAGGTAATGGATCATTAGAAGTGAGTTTGTGGCCCAAAGCACTTATTTCTTAACTTTTTTCACATTCTGGTTCAGTGTTAACCAAATGGTTAACCGGTTAACGCATGCGTTTTAGCCACAAACCAGTGTTGTTTTAGCACCGTTAACCGGTTAACCATTTGGTTAACCGGTTAATGCTGTTAATTTTTGGAATTTTTGCTTATTTGATAGCTTAGTCTTGCTTTCTATTGCCTTTAATGTTCATACATGTTTAGGTATTGATTTTAAGGAATTTTCTAGGTTAGTGTCGACATCTCATTCCCCCATTTCGAGTCGTTTCGACGCGTTTCCGTTCATGTTGCGTATTATGCGTTTTTGTGTTCCTTTGTGTATAGATTGATTTCTTGCATTTTGTTGCCATGTTTATGCATCATTTGGCATGTGAATAATCATGTTGCATTTTGTTTTTACATCTTTCGCATTGCATTATGTCATTTTTCATTTCATTGTATCAAGATATGTTGCATTTCACATAATCATGTATGTATGTGCATTTGGTTGAATTTGGTTGCATGCTTGATCATATTATTCACATCAATTCAATTCTGTATTTTGCATTGAGTTTGGCATTCTTGTTGAGCTATCATATTGCATGTTCATAATCAATGATCATCATGTTCATATGCCATATTCATGTGCCATATTTTGCATACTTGTTGCATAATCAACTATGTGATGCATTCTTGCATAATCCTTCAAAAATGTTCATGTTCTTTCATTTATGTATGTTGACCTATGTTCAAATGCATGTTTATGATGAAGTTGGTGCATTTTTCATTGAGTTTGTGCATTAAGAAATGAAAATAACCAAATCTGTATTTTTCATTTCATAGCTGACTTTGCATATAGGTGCTGTATTTGACTTTTTACACCTACATTTTCATGCTGCATGCTGGCTGTAAAAAGTTGCTTTGTGTTATGCATTGTTTTCATAGCTGTTTGTGTATTAGGGGCTGTAGTAGGTGCTGAATTTTTGTTTTAGCATATTTTTAGTTCCCTAGAATTAAGATAGAATTTAGATTGAGTCCTAGAGTCATTAGGATTTAATTAGTGTATGTTTGTTTTATTATTTTAAATAAAAATACACACTAATCTTTGTTTTGTAGGGAGGGAAAGGTATGTTTCCTTACATCTTATACTTTTAATTTTTTATGCATTCCTTTATGCATTTAATTCATCATTTTTCCTTCCATATTTGTGATTGGTAGGATTCCCCTTTGTTAGGACCAACTTATCTTCCTTAGGAAGTAAGTTGCATCCTTTTTCTTCTCTCTTTTCCTTTTGCTGTTTAGGATTAGAAAAGCCTCACTCACCATTAGGACCACCATGTTAATAAATAACTTAGGGTTGTGTCTTAGTCTCCCGTAGTTTTTGTCCTTTTCTCCATTTGAGTCTTCTTTCTCATCTTCAAACAAAATCCATAAAAGACTTAATAAATGCATGAAAGGATCCCTTGTGTATAGCCTTATTCCATGGGGCACTTGCATTCATTCCATGTTGGAGTGATGTAGGTTTGTCTAGCATGATGTACAAGTCTCATCAAGGGGTTATTTCACAAAGAAAAATCTAAAAGACATTTCTTCATAAAAGCTACAAAAAACGCTTAATAAAGTTCAACAAGCTAGTGAACTTAAACCCTAATTCGTGGAAACCAGTCTTGGATAAATTCTCCTTGCTGAGTGTGCTTGTTATATTATTCCATCTTGGAATGTAGTAGCAAGTACACATTCCATGGAAAAGAGTTTGAATTCACTTCCTTGTGCCAAATTCATACAAAACTCTTAAAAGGCAAAAACAAACAATAAGCGACTTTCCAGCGGGAATTTCTTTTCTCATCTCATTCATTCTGAACGCGAACTTGCGCCGACTTGTCTCGTATGCAAGACGGTTAACGCACTCGTACCAGACGAGCCTGCAACATCTGAGCATAGACATACGCAGTTCAAGCCATAAAAAACACAAACAAATAGTTCCCGCCTTAGTTAGGCGAATTATGTCGACTCTGATCCTCATTTTCCCGATGAGGTACGTAGGCAGCGGGGTAGGGCCCATTCGAGCACATTCTTTATTTTCCCTACATTTTCCCAATTCTTTATTTCCATTCTTTTTTCTAGTTCCCTTCCTCATTTCCAGTTCAAGCAGCAGTTCTTTTGTTCAACAATAACTTTATTTTCTCACCCTTTGAAACAAGCAAACAAGCGTGGATCCCGTCGGGTACGGCGGACGATCTGGGGTGCTAATACCTTCCCAGGTCGTAACCGACTCCCGAACCCAAATCTTTGGTTTGCAGGTGTAACACAGTGGGAGAATTGACTTTAGTTATGTTGCGGATAGCAAGAGTCGCCACCGACTTTTATTTTATCTAAAGGAAAGGCATAAAAGAACAGGAAAGACCTTTTAAAAGATTTTTTGGATCCAGGGGGTAGGTTATGTAAAGGGAAGGTGTTAGCATCCTTTACATCCATGGTTATCCATGGGCTCTTAGTTACTTAGCTCACTTTGAATTGTTTTTGAAATGTGAAGTGTGTGAATAGAAATTTTCTTAAAAGTTTATAATGACCCATGTATGGATGCGTATAAACCTTTGTTTTGAAAAATTTTTGTTTGAAATTGTGAAGTGTTTGAAAAGTTTTGAAGAATGAGCAAGTAACTATGAGGAACCTACCCTAAGTTTAAGTCTTTTCTGTTCTTGGATTCTTTAAGTGGTAAGACTATCCCTATTATTAAGGAATAGGTAGTCATTACCTTGGATGTGAGGGACAAATAAGGGACATCTGTTTATGTAGGCAACTGTGGGGTGTATTAAGCAATTTTGGAGGGACTGTCTTCTTTATTCGAAAGGGACAAGATCATTACGAAGGCAACATTCAAAGAGGACTTGATCTTTTATTGCTAAGGGACTAGATGACTTTATTTTGAGGGACTTTTGCTTTATACACCCTACTTGACCTTTTTGATTAGGCAACAGGAGAGGTAACCCTAGAAAGTGAGATGGCGATCAAAGATCGACTTACGTGTGTGAGTGTTCAATTTAATATTTATCTTTTGAATTAAGTGATCTAAATTAATTTTAAATAAACATACATGTTACACTCCCTATTTACTAACCATAGCATAAAATAAATAATAGACATTATAAAATATTACATCCAGGAGCAATTACATAATAATGATAAAAGCAATTTAAATAAATAAGCAAAATAAATAAGTAATTATAATTGGGTTAGTGAAAATAATAATAAAAATTATACTAAATTAAATGGGGTTAGTAATAATCATATAAACATAATTAATAATAATAATGAAATAAACAAGGATATTATAATAAACAATTTTTTTAATGGTTAATAAGAAAATATGAACAATTATATTAATTATTATAAAATTTGAAGTTATATGTAAATTATAAAATTAAATCAATTATGAACATGTTATGAAAATAAATTATAATTACAAAAAATTAAGTTAGCAATTTTTACACATTTTTAAACATATAATAAAATTATGTACATACAAAAATTAAATTATAAATAATTATGTAAATGATGAAAATTAGATTAATTCAACATTTTAATTAAACAAGACTTAATTTACAAATAGCTTATAAAATATATACATGATTAAATAAAATAGGAGAAAATTAGGGTTTTGTAAAAATATTTTAGGGTTTTTCTTATTGAGGTACAAAAATAAATTAATTTATTTATAAACTATATATATATTTAAATAATATGAACATAATATATACAATTAAAAATAATAAAATTTTGATTTAGAAAATAATGAATTTTAAGCATAACAAATAATAGAGATATTTATTTTAACATTTTTTTAAAGAATTTTTTAAGCTTAATTATACAAATATATAAAAAAAAAAGTAAAAGAAAAGAAAACATACCTGGGGCTGGGATTCGAACCCAGGCCCTAGGCTTCATACGTCTTGGACCAATAGCACAACCACCAGGCCTGGCGCGCGCTGGTGTTAGAGAATAGGCAGCAATGTGTTTTGTTGTTTACCTGCAAAAAATCATGAAAAAAATAACAAAACAAAATGGCCTGGGGATGGTTTGAACCCAGGACCATTCGTTTACCAGCAAGACACACAAGCCAACTGAACCAGACGCGATAGTTAACATATAACATAAACAAATTCGTTTTAAGCCCTGTATCAAATTCAAATACGATTTTCGCGCGCAGCTTCTTCTTCCTCCTGCCCTGCGAAATTTCCTGCGAAATTTCTTACGGGTTTTCCTGCGAATTGATTTTTGCAGGGGTTCCTATGATTCTTCAACGGCCATGAAACCTGTAATTTCTTTCAAAATTGAACACACCAATTCAATCCATACATCAATTACAGTTAATCTATGTTATTAGAATCCATTTATATTAGCTTAAGCATTGGACCCTAATTTCGTCCTCAAAACCCTAACAATGGTGTCTAAGCATTCGTGCATCCAAAATTCAATTCACCTGCCCAGAAATCATCCTTATATAATAACAAACAAGATTATGGGCACAAAAACAGTTTATAATGAACAAATTCATGAAATCGAAAAATGAAGAAAACAAGAACAATGTTCATTCGGTTTATGCGAATGATGATGTTTTAGGCATTGAAAATGATCCAGGCATGTTCAATGAGGTTCACTGAAGCTAAAACAACCTTTATATGGTCTTGAAAGTGGCTCTAGCTTGAAATCCGAATTTGGTATTTTGGATGAAATTTGAAGTTTTGAACAATGTGCTAGAGGCTGCCAATTCGTGTGCAATCATTAGGGTTATGTTCTATACTTATAGAGTGATGAATTTAGGTTAAAAAATTTGGTCATTGTGTGAGAGATTTGATTGGAAAAGATTCAAAAAGATTAGGCCTTAAAAATCAAATATCCTTGTATGAACACCTTCTATTTTAGGCAAATCAACATGATTCTCTTACCACTTTGATTCCAATCATCTTTATGAATTTCTAGAAGCTTAATCCTTTTTATATCTTTGACTTTTATATTTTATTTTAATTTAAAATGATTTTAAATGAATTAAATCAAAATAAATAAAAATAAAATGATAAAAAATCTGATTTTTATTGACTTGGGTCGTGCATGAGGTCATAGTATGGATTGGGTCATCATATGGCAAGCCCATTTAGAAAAAATTAGTTTTAAACCTCCATTTTCTTCATAAACCAACCAAAAATTTCCCAACTTTGCAAGGGCACACATCCTTCAATTTTAATGCTATGAGGGTGTTCTTGGACATTTTGGAAAGCTTGAAGAGTCCTCTAACCAACCCCACTGGTTTCATGTTCATATCATTTACCATTCTCAAGTTATGCCCTTTTGAAGTTGTTGACTTTTTGTTGACTTTCAAAAGGACCTATAATGTCTTAGCTCATACCTTCCAAATGAAGCATTTTTGGGCTTGGCTTGTGAGACACAAAGTTTTAGAGAATTCAATTTCCTTCAAAATGAGCTTTGGATGGAAACTTGGTGATGAAGCATGTGAAAGTTATGGCTGGTCAAAGTTCAATTGACTTTTACTGAGGAAACCCTAATTTAGAAACTCCTGATTCTTGATGATCTGAAATCTCCTTAATGAATCTTGATAAACCCTTGATCAAATGATTAATTTCACTTCATATACTTGATGTTGGCAAAAAATCATGAAGTTTGACTTTGGTTTGACCACAGTTGACCTCAGTTTGACTTTTTAACTACTTTGACTGATTTTGACTTATCTGATCATCTGACTGAGCAAACCTTTAAGAAAAGTCTTGAAACTTGTCATGGGGGTTCTTACACACATATAATATGTTATGAAGCTCACTTGAAGTCTTGGAAATTCATTTAGCCTGATTAAAGTCAAAACCCTAGTTTTAGATGCACTGCTTAGGAGGTGCATTGTCTGAGGGAGTTGTCAAATCTTCTGACTATTTGTGAACTTTGTGAACCTTGTGAACCATCATAAGATGTCTTGTGAACCTTGTGAACCTCATGGGAGGTCTTGTGAACCTTGTGAACCTCATGGAGTGTTTTGTAAACTTCATGAACCTCATGAAAGGTATTGTAAGTATTGTGAATCTTGTGAACCTTGTGAACCTCATAAAGTATCTTGTAGACTTCATGAACCTCATGAAAGGTCTTGTAAGTATTGTGAACCTTGTGAACCTCATAAAGTGTCTTGTAAACTTCATGAACCTCATGAAAGGTCTTGTGAACCTTGTGAACCTCTTAGCACACAAAGTCTTGTATTGTGAGGGCAAATTTTGGGGTGCAACAGCAAGACCTTGTCCTTTCCTTCTTCCTCAAGTTTGTGCAGCATTACCTTTCCCATTCTCTCGGGATAAAAATGCCTGGCTGGCGACTCTACCTTTTCCGCGCCACTTTTGCGTTTGTACTAGGATGAAAATCCCGGGAGTAAAAACGTCGACATACTCTCGCAGCATACTGATAAGTTGTTCCTTTACCGGAGCTTGCAGATTGGCCCCAATTGTCGCTCCCGGGATTTTCATCCTAGTACAAACGCGAAAGTGGCGCGGAAAGGTTAGAGTCGCCAGCCAGACATTTTTATCCCGAATGAATGGGAAAGGTAATGTTGCACAAACCTAAGGAAGAAGGAAAAGGACGAGGCCTTGCAAACCAAAGATCTGGATACGGGAGTCGGTTACGAATTGAGAAGGTATTAGCACCCCAATCCGTCCGCCGTACCCGACGGGATCCACGCTTGCTTGTTTTGTTTCAAAGGGTGAGAAAAATATAACTGCTGCTGAACAAAACCGCTAACAGGAATGGAAAATGAGAAATGAACTGAAATAAGAAAATAAGAAGAAATGGGGAAATGTAGGGAAAATAAAGAATGTGCTCGAACGGGCCCTACCCCGCTGCCTACGTACCTCATCGGGATAATGAGGATCAGAGTCGACGTAGTTCGCCTAACCTAGGCGGGAACTATTTGTTTGTGTTTTTTACAGCTGGAACTGCGTATGTCTATGCTCAGGTGTTGCCGGCGCGTCTGGTACGAGTGCGTTTACCGTCTTGCATGTATGACAAGTCGCCGCGAGTTCGCGTTGTGAATGAATGAGATGAGAAGAGAAGTTCCCGCAGGATAGTCGCTTATTGTTTGTTTTTGTCTTTTAAGAGTTTTGTATGAATTTGGCACAAGGAAGTGAATTCAAACTCTTTTCCATGGAATGTACACTTGACTCTACATTCCAAGATGGAATAATAGAACAAGTATACCCAGCAAGGAGAATTTATCCAAGACTGGTTTCCTAGGATTAGGGTTTAAGTTCACTAGCTTGTTGAACTTTATTAAGTGTTTTTGTTGCTTTTGTGAAGAAGTATTTTTTAAGATTTATTTGTGAACAACTCCTTGATGAGACTTGTGCATCATGATAAACAAGCTTACACCACTCCAAGATAGAATGAATGCAAGTGTTTCATGGAATAAGGCTATACACAAGGAATCCTTCCATTTATTTGTTAAGTGTTTTTTTTGGGATTTTGTTTGAAGATAAGAAGAGAATGACTCAAGTTGAAAAAAAAGGAAAAATCTAAGGGACTAAGACTCAATCCTACTTTTGTTTATTTATTTACAAAGTGGTCCTAATGGTTAGTGAAGTTTTCTATTCCTAATGGAAACTTAAAACTACTAGAATTCAACTTACTTCTTAATGAAGTTAAGTTGATTCTAAGAATAAATGGGGAACCTATACAAGTTGTAAGATCAAATGAAACAAGAACAATGAAATTAAACATAAGAAATAAAATTCTACAAATGCCCTAGAAGCATGAATTAAAAATAGTCTATTTATTTATTCTATATCTACATGGAAAATGAAGTTTAAGCCTAAGTACTAAATCTAAGCTAAACCTAATACTCATTCTAAAAAAAAATTAATTGAACTAACCTAAGTCTACTTATTTATATGACTAAACTTAAACTACACTATTATTTTTATATTGAACTTTATTTTTTCTTCTAATAGCCTAAACTAATGGGAATTATGCCTAACTAAGCCTAAACTAATATTCTAAAAAAAATACTAAAGCTTCTAGAAAAATTATGAAACTTAAACTATAGGGTCCTAACACTATCTAAAACATTGTATTAAGAGGGATTCTAAAAAATCTTATTTTTTCTATGCCTAATAATTAATTATTTCCAGCTAAGAATTAACCATTATTTCCTAAGGATTATTCCATTAAAACCTAAGATAAAAGGTCCTAAAAATTCCATTAAAAAAATCCTAAGAACTATTATGAGCCCTTTAATTACAGAAAAAAGAATGACTCAAAAAGATTGCTGGAAGTTACTTAAATAAAATAAACAAAATTCAGCACAATTACGAAGAAATTCAATAAAGCTAAATAAAAGAATAATTCAGAATTAATTCAAAAAATAAACAAATTCCAGAAAATAAAAATAACACAAATTCCTAAATTGACTTATTAAGCTACTTTAATTTTTGGGGAATTTTATAATGTTTTTATTATTTCTTATGCATTTAATTTGAAACTATAATTAAAATAAAATAAAATTCTAACAAGAACATAAATGGGGTGCTCTTAGTAATTATTATTTGTTTTTGTGAACTGGGCCCCAAAAGGAGGGTGCTAATAGGAAAAGGAATAGGCCCAATTCGCAGCCTTGAGAGGGGATGTGCAGACAGCAGTTTTTTTAGTTATTTTTTATATTGGGCTTAAAAAGTGGGGGTGCCAAAATTAAACATATCGTTTAATTAATTTACAACAAAGGGATTAAATTCTAATCTTATAAAAATGGACTAAATTCTAATCTTATGATAATACTTAATTAAAATCTGAATTAAAAAATGAATTAAATCTTAATCTAATATTTTTATATAAACTCTTAATCTTAGAAAATGAATTAAATATTAATCTACAAATGATTTAAATCCTTAATCTAAAAAATATGAATTAAACTAAAAATCCTATTATAATATTTCTCCTAAGATTTGAATTAAACTATAGTTTAATATAATATTTTTTCCTAAAATCTTAATTTAAGCTTATATTAAACTAAACTTATGATTTTATCCACTTAATATTTTAACTAAACTTATCAAAATATTTTCTAAAGAAAACTTGATTTAAGCTAAAGATCTTGATTTAAGCAAAAATGAAATAAACTAATCCTATTATGAAATTTAATCTAAAACCTTAACTTAGGAAAATAAATTAAATTCTAATAATCTTAATATTTCTTTTTTATAAACTCTATAAACTTTTACATCATTGAAATTAAACAAAAATTAATTTTATAATAATATTCTAATTCTATACAATCTTACATTATTGAAAATAAACAAAACTTAATTATATTCTAATATTATAAAATCTTACATTATTGAAATTAAACAAAAATTAATTTTATAATAATATTCTAATTCTATACAATCTTACATTATTGAAATTAAACAAAACTTAATTATATTCTAATATTATAAAATCTTACATTATTGAAATTAAACAAAACTTAATTATATTCTAATATTATAAAATCTTACATTATTGAAATTAAACAAAAATTAATTTTATAATAATATTCTAATTCTATACAATCTTACATTATTGAAATTAAACAAAACTTAATTATATTCTAATATTATAAAATCTTACATTATTGAAATTAAACAAAAATTAATTTTATAATAATATTCTAATTCTATACAATCTTACATTATTGAAATTAAACAAAAATTAATTTTATAATAATATTCTAATTCTATACAATCTTACATTATTGAAATTAAACAAAACTTAATTATATTCTAATATTATAAAATCTTACCTTATTGAAATTAAACAAGAGTTAATTATATTCTAATATTATAAAATCTTACATTATTGAAATTAAACAAAAATTAATTATATTCTAATATTATAAAATCTTACATTATTGAAATTAAACAAAAATTAATTTTATAATAATATTCTAATTCTATACAATCTTACATTATTGAAATTAAACAAAACTTAATTATATTCTAATATTATAAAATCTTACCTTATTGAAATTAAACAAAAATTAATTATATTCTAATATTACATAAAATAAAAACTGAAGACTTAAAACTTGGAAAGAACCCTAGTTCCCCTTCTCCCTTTTCACGCCGCCACAAGACATCACCTCTCCCCCTTCGTCTTCTCTCACCGCCGCCATCACTCTCCATCACCTCTTCGTTTTCTTCTTTCCGACACCACCAAACCTTATAAACCTCAACCTCTCATCAATTTCGAAATGAAACAAAACCTAAACCTCTCAATCCTCTCTTCTAAACCTAACTTATATGCTTGATAAAGAACTGAAATCAAATCAAACTCTTAACGCGTCAATCACACAATCATGCTCAAAACAAACTCAGATTCGCACCTTATTAGCTGATGAAGCAGTGAGGTTGCGAAGAAGATGCTAACCGAACGACTTGTACGGAGAAGAACGAAATGACTCTTACGCTCAGCTTCTTTGAAGGTCTTGCGCGAATACTATGAAGATTCGAAGACCGATGTGATGTTGGTGACGAAATCTCAAATCATCGATGAAACCGCAATGCTCTTGGTTAGTTTCATTTCAATAATCCTCTTTGCGCACGAATCAGATTACTGTTGATGATGTGTTGACGAATAATCCGGTTTCAGGTCGTTGCTGCAGTTATGATGGCGCGGCTGTGCTTTCGGTTACGAAGAACAGTGGTGAAGAGTCATCTCTTAGAGGTTGAAGAGTGATTGGGAGGGAAGAGTTGATTGAAAAAATTGTGGAAGAAGCTAATGAAGAGCAATGCTTCCGATCTTATAGAAGCTAATCTTCTGGATTCTTCTGGAAGACTTTCAGGTGAATTCTAGAATCTTTCTGTTAGGATCAGTTGGAGGTTGTTATGAGATTAGTTATTTTTTTTGGTTATGATTTGATATTTGTTTTGATTTCTCAAACTCTGTTTTCGACTTCGAATTTGCAAAAAAACAGTTAGGAATTCACTTTTTCTGTTGGAAGTCTGTTAAAGGTACAATTGGTTGGGGTGGTTTTCAGTTATTGATTCTACAGGTTGGTGGAGTATTGAAGTTTTCTCTCTGAATTTCTGTTTTTGACATTTGGAATAGTAACTGACTCCTTTTTTTTTTGAATTTCTTCTTTTGTTTCTAAATTCCTCTATTATTGCACTTTTGCAGGTTTTCTTGTGTTAACTGAATCTTTTGGATGAAAGAGGTATTGGTAATTTGGTTGAATCTCAAAGTTCGGAGAAGATTTTTTTTTTTTTTTTTGTGTTGCGATTTCTTGAAGGATACAAATGATTGAGGGAGACTTGATGAAACTATGATGAGAGTGATGAAAAAGTTTGATGAAGTTTCTATTATATTTTGTAACCATTTTCCCTTTCCTGGATTTTCCTGCTGTACCAATTATTCTTGCACGCCAATGTAATGATTTTACTCACTTATTGTTATAATTGATGACCTCAAAACCAGCTTGAGCAAGAGCTCAATTTCGCCTTGAATTTTTTGTATTCTTGTCAATTTGATTTTTGTTGATAATTTATGTTATATCAGTTAGATTTGTGACTGAATATTTCTTGAGGTAATTTCAATATTAACTATACCAATTTCCTTTTATTCTCCTAGTTATAACAGAACCTCCTTTCTTTTTGTGTGATTAGTATGAATAAGTAGATAAACTTGTTTTCTTTTTCTTGGAAGAAATAATGAAAGAAATTTGATGGAAAGGGACATGAGGTAATTGACTAAATGACTTGGAGTGATGCCAATAACACTTAAACGATAGGAAATATTTTCTTTGGATAAGTAAATTGAGAATGGGTTAAAACGAATTTGGTTAATGGCAAAATGGATTGGAAAATTCACACTATAGTGACTTCAAAGGGGCCTGAAAAATAGAAAAGTTAATTGGTTCAAGAGATATGAAGGAGAAAAAGAAAATATTGGACTTTAATAAAAGGAATTGAAATCGGATATCGGTTCAAATTCTGGTAATTTCCATAATATTAACAAAACTCTGAATGGATGAATATTGGTTTAATAGAGAAATGGGCTCAAAGTCAGGCCAAAAATGGATACGATATGAACTTGGACTTAGGATGATTAATTGGAAATTAGTTTAGTGATTTGGATACAAAAGAAATTGGCTTTCTATTATTTTGGTGGAAATTTGCGATGGCTCTAAAGCAAAGTTGCCATTGAGTTTAAATGGTGTAAAAATGGACAAGGAGAAAACATGAGTTTGATATGGACTATGAAAAATGGAAGATGGTTCAAAACGGATTACGGACAAAAAATGAATGGAAAAATGAATAAGAGAGAAATGAAGATGAATTAATGGAAACGTATTGAAGTAGAAAGGTGAAGATGAAATGGAATAATCGGGAGTGGCTCATAACAATGAGTACAAAACAATGAATGAAATCTTGATTTTATCCCCAAAACCTATTTTGAATTCTTTCCACAAGTCTGTCAATATAACTACTTCTGAGCCACTGAATAATTTTCCAGATAAATTATACCCCTTTGAATTGTCTGAACCATGCCCTGATCATTTGAATCCGGATGCGTCACTTTGAATATGCACTGTCCAAGAAATAGACCAGCGACCCAAATAACCTGGCAGTTGCAACCATCTTTTGATAGTTTGGCCCTAACTAGGTCAAACTCCCATCTGAATCGAAACACAACTGAATAACCGCATTTGACGTGGAATCATCGTCCAGTGAATATCCTCTATCATTTCAATCTCTGACAGATAACGTATGAAACCCTAATTTCCCTGAGTCCTGATCACATGCCTTATGAATCCATGCAATGCATTATTATGATGTTAATGAATTGATGAGAAATGTAGATGAATGCAAAATGATGAGCCAATAGAGGGAATAAAGGGGAGCAAATTTTGAGGTATTACAGCTGCCCCTATTCAATCATCTGCAGGCCTGAACGAATAATTGCAACGGCTTTTAGGCGTTCAAGGTATGGAGTGATTGAATACTCGAATAAAGCCTGAAAATTTGCACACTGAAAACAATGGGAATGCCATCTGCCCATTTATTTATTTATGTATATATATATATATATATTTTTGACCTCTGAATAGGTAGCGAAAATAGAACCAGGTGGAAATATGCTGGGAAGAATGCCATCCTCGAATAACCACTCACACGGGATCCTCGGATCCAGTACTAAAACCCTTCTCGAATAGAAATACAATGGTATACCGGCCGCAGGCGATAACCATCAACAACAAAGACTGACCTCAGACAGACTTTGCAAACGAGACCAACTGACCTCAGTCAATAAGCTCAAGAGAAATGAACTACTACCCTCGGATAATAGCAACAACAAAACAAATAAGACCAACCGCAGAAGGACTTGAAGAAAAGAAATGCCATCCTCGAATGACAATCCAAAAGATCCTCGGATCTAACACGAAACCATCCTCGAATGGAGACGCAAAGGTGTACCAGCCTCGACTGATAACCAAACACAAAGCTGACCTCAGACAAACTTTGCAAAAGAGACAAACTGACCTCGATCAATAAGCTCGAAAAGTGAACTACTATCCTCGAATAATAGCCACACAAAACAACAAGACCAACCTCAGAAGGACTTGAAGAAAAGAAATGCCATCCTCGAATGACAATCCAAAAGATCCTCGGATCTAACACGAAACCATCCTCGAATGGAGACGCAAAGGTGTACCAGCCTCGACTGATAACCAAACACAAAGCTGACCTCAGACAAACTTTGCAAAAGAGACAAACTGACCTCGATCAATAAGCTCGAAAAGTGAACTACTATCCTCGAATAATAGCCACACAAAACAACAAGACCAACCTCAGAAGGACTTGAAGAAAAGAAATGCCATCCTCGAATGACAATCCAAAAGATCCTCGGATCTAACACGAAACCATCCTCGAATGGAGACGCAAAGGTGTACCAGCCTCGACTGATAACCAAACACAAAGCTGACCTCAGACAAACTTTGCAAAAGAGACAAACTGACCTCGATCAATAAGCTCGAAAAGTGAACTACTATCCTCGAATAATAGCCACACAAAACAACAAGACCAACCTCAGAAGGACTTGAAGAAAAGAAATGCCATCCTCGAATGACAATCCAAAAGATCCTCGGATCTAACACGAAACCATCCTCGAATGGAGACGCAAAGGTGTACCAGCCTCGACTGATAACCAAACACAAAGCTGACCTCAAACAAACTTTGCAAAAGAGACAAACTGACCTCGATCAATAAGCTCGAAAAGTGAACTACTATCCTCGAATAATAGCCACACAAAACAACAAGACCAACCTCAGAAGGACTTGAAGAAAAGAAATGCCATCCTCGAATGACAATCCAAAAGATCCTCGGATCTAACACGAAACCATCCTCGAATTGAGACGCAAAGGTGTACCAGCCTCGACTGATAACCAAACACAAAGCTGACCTCAGACAAACTTTGCAAAAGAGTCAAACTGACCTCGATCAATGAGCTCGAAAAGTGAACTACTATCCTCGAATAATAGCCACACAAAACAACAAAACCAACCTCAGAAGGACTTGAAGAAAATAAATGCCATCCTCGAATGACAATCCAAAAGATCCTCGGATCTAACACGAAACCATCCTCGAATGGAGACGCAAAGGTATACCGGCCGCAGGCGGTAACCAAACAAAGAAAATAGGACAAGATGGAACGGGATCATTGTACATAAATGAAAACCCAAGCAGACAGGAACGTTGTACAAAACGAGAACCTGTGACGCGACTGCTGTACCAAACAAGACGCGGAATAAGTGACAAACATTGACTTGAAAAGACAAGGATGTCTGAAAAATGATATTGGTATCCTCTGTGCGGAGTACTTCAGGTTGAAAAGATATTATAAGTCGTACGTAATATACCTCAAAACTGGCCCATGCTGGCATGCACATGTTTGAACTTATGGCGTAATACTCCATGATGATGGAAATGCTACGCTTTGGAGGATGCAGACGCAATGATGATTATGCGAATGACAATGCAAAGGAGATCTCCTGATAAGGAGACTGCAGGTATCCCAGATAGCTTGGCTGGGGAGAAACGATGATCACTGCATTGATCTGGTTCATCTTGATGAGGAGGAAACAACTCTGCGGGAAAAGCTGTTAATAATTCACCGGCTCAGAATAGCCGCCATTGCCAAAAATAAATTGGACTTTGAGATTGGAGCGCCAAGACCCCGCTGGAGGCGAACCCTTCTTGAACTCTGATGGGGAAGTCAGGACTTTCTGGGAACCAAAGGCATGACACTGCAGAGGAAGCAACTGCTGGGGAGGCAAGACACTCCTTATACTGTCGAGAATTGCCCCTGTCTGAAAGGAGACTTCTGCCTGGGGGTTGCACCCACTCTCTGCTATCTGGCTAGGGTGAAATTTCAACTTGCACATGGCTGGGGATGATTGGAAACACCCTGGGAGACATTTGTTTCTGCTCAAACAAATGGGAATGCGCATCCTGGATAATGATCTTTAGCTCTGTTAGCAACACCAGTACCTGTACCTGCATGAACACAATCGATAGTACCTGCAACATAGAGAATTAGTTTGGGACCTGCTTGCCCCAGGATCATAGCATGAATCCTTGTCTAGGTATCTCAACACCCTTTCTGAGTTATATTAAATGTCTCTATTCTCCTGCACGAATTAGAAAAGCATTCAAATGTTCATAACACAATGCGAGTTACCATTTACTAGACGTTTTCACAATCAATCAATGCCAGATGAAAAAGTAGAAATAAAGAAACAAAATAGTCAATTGACTGAAGTTGGACTTTTATTGATTTGGAAAGGTGGCCTTGAATAGGCAATACAAAGGAAGCAGTTCCCTGGAATGAGGGACCAACTAAAAGGAAAACAAGTTACCCTATTGGCAATGTGAAAAATGAATCTCATCAAGTATCAACCCGGTTATGACTCGTATGTCTTCAAGACGCTCCGCTCTCTTGCCTCTTGAGAAAGAGTAAATGAACTGATCTTCAACCCTTAGGATAACCTCAACTGTAGGTATGTCACGGATCTAGCAGATCGCAGTCGTTCGTGTTAATCCCTCTTTTGCGTGGATCGCCCTTTCGGGTTTTCAATCCACCGGGATACCCTTTTTTGCCTGAGTTGTCCGATGTGGCTTTTCAACTCAGCGGGTGTACATTTTTTTTCAAGATTTCCCTAACTTTTGCCTGAGCCTTTTATTCTGTTTTTGGCTCGCCGGGATGCCCATTTTTTGCCTGGATCTTTATTCTGTTTTAATCTAGCGGGTCCTTTTTACACGAAGTATTTTCTTACTGCGTCTGCGTTAACAGGGGATGGGAAGTCTTCTCCGTCCATGGTTGTCAGCATCAAGGCTCCGCCTGAGAAAACCTTTTTAACCACGAACGGTCCTTCATAGTTGGGTGTCCACTTGCCCCTGTGATCGTTGAGAGGAGGAAGAAACCTTTTCAGCACTAAATCTCCTGACATGTACCTCTGTGGTCGCACCTTCTTGTCAAAAGCTTGCTTCATTCGTCGTTGGTACAACTGCCCATGGCATACAGCTGCTAGACGCTTCTCTTCAATGAGGCTCAATTGATTATATCTGGATCGGAGCCATTCAGCTTCCTCTAGCTTGATATCCATCATCAACCTCAATGAGGGGATTTCCACTTCGACTGGTAGAACTGCCTCCATACCATACACCAATGAGAATGGAGTTGCCCCAGTTGAAGTGCGTACTGATGTTCTATACCCATGCAACGCGAAGGGTAACATCTCGTGCCAGTCTTTGTATGTCACAACCATCTTCTGCACAATCTTCTTGATGTTTTTATTCGCCGCCTCGACGGCGCCATTCATCTTCGGACGATATGGAGAAGAGTTGTGGTGTTCTATTTTGAAGTCTCGACACAAGTCAGCCATCATCTTGTTGTTGAGGTTAGAACCATTATCAGTAATGATCCTTTCAGGGACTCTATACCGACAGATGATGTCCCGCTTAATAAATCGAGCGACCACTTGTTTAGTGACATTGGCATAGGAAGCAGCTTCGACCCACTTCGTGAAGTAATCGATAGCAACTAGGATGAAGCGATGCCCATTAGAAGCTGTTGGCTCAATCTTCCCAATCATATCGATGCCCCACATAGCAAATGGCCACGGTGAAGACATGACACTCAACGGATTCGGAGGCACATGGACCTTGTCGGCATAAATTTGACACTTATGACATTTACGGGAGTATTTGCAACAATCGGATTCCATGGTAATCCAATAGTATCCCGATCTCAATAATTTCTTGGCCATGGCATGTCCTCCAGCATGGGTACCAAAGGAGCCTTCGTGAACCTCCTGCATTAACAGGTCTGCCTCGTGTCTGTCCACACATCTGAGCAGCACCATGTCAAAGTTCCGTTTGTATAGCACACCATCTTGGTTCAAGAAGAAACCTCCCGCCAGTCTTCTAAGAGTTTTCTTATCTTTACTGGATGCCCCAGCCGGGTATTCCTGAGCCTTCAGGAATTGTTTGATGTCGTGGTACCAAGGCTTGTCATCTTCATCATCACCAACGACAAAGACATAAGCAGGTCTTTCAAGACGAGAGATCGAAATTCGAGGCACGAAATTCTCTCGGCAAACTTTAATCATGGATGATAAAGTTGCGAGAGCATCGGCGAACTGGTTTTCGTCTCTAGGAACATAGCTCAGCTTTACTTTGGTAAAGAAGGTTAACAACCTCCTGACGTAATCTCGGTAAGGAATCAAACGAGCTTGATGAACTAGCCATTTGCCATTGACCTGATTTACCACCAAAGCAGAATCTCCGAAGATCTCAAGGTTCTTGACTCGCAAGTCTATTGCCTCTTCGATCCCCATGATGCAAGCTTCATACTCTGCCTCGTTGTTAGTACACTCGAAGGTCAACCGAGCGGCGAGAGGTGTGTGGACTCCTTCTGGGGAGATAATAACAGCACCCACTCCACTCCCATTCATGTTTACAGCTCCGTCAAACATCAACTTCCATCTGGATTCAGGGTCAGGCCCCTCCTTCGGAAGTGGTTCTTCATGGTCTTTCGACTTGAGGAACATGATGTCCTCATCCGGAAACTCAAACCTCATGGGTTGATAATCATCAATCGGCTGCTGGGCCAAGTATTCTGACAACACACTCCCCTTGATAGCTTTTTGCGAAGTGTATTGTATATCATACTCCGTGAGTATCATCTGCCAACGGGCCACTCTTCCTGTCAAAGCCGGCTTCTCAAAGATGTATTTCACGGGATCCATCTTGGAAATTAAAAGAGTAGTGTGTGTCAGCATGTACTGTCTTAGTCGGCGAGCAGCCCATGCCAAAGCGCAGCAAGTTTTCTCGAGTAGTGAGTATCGCGCCTCACAATCGGTAAACTTTTTGCTAAGGTAATAAATGGCATGCTCTTTTCGACCAGACTCGTCCTGCTGACCCAGCACACACCCCATCAATCCTTCGAGCACAGTAAGATACATGATCAGAGGTCTCCCTGGCACTAGAGGCATAAGAATTGGTGGCTCCAACAAATATTCTTTGATTCGGTCGAAGGCCCGCTGACAGTCTTCATTCCATTTAATGGCCTGATTCTTCCTCAGAGGCTTGAAGATGGGCTCGCACGTGGCCGTCAGGTGAGAAATAAACCGTGCAATGTAGTTTAGTCTCCCTAAGAAGCCACACACTTGCTTTTCAGTCTTCGGCTCAGGCATTTCCTGGATTGCTTTCACTTTGGCCGGATCAACCTCAATTCCTCGTTCACTCACAATGAAGCCGAGTAACTTGCCAGAACGAACCCCGAAGGTACACTTATTCGGATTCAACCTCAGTCTGAACTTTCGAAGCCTATCAAACAATTTTGCTAGGTTGACCAAGTGCTCTTCCTCTGTCTGGGATTTTGCTATCATGTCATCAACATAGACCTCAATTTCATGATGGATCATGTCGTGAAACAACGTCACCATTGCCCTTTGATAGGTAGCTCCTGCATTCTTTAAACCAAACGGCATGACTTTGTAACAAAAGGTGCCCCAAGGAGTGATGAAAGTTGTCTTTTCCATATCCTCGGGAGCCATCTTGATTTGATTATAGCCTGAGAATCCGTCCATGAAAGAGAACACGGAAAACTGAGCAGTATTATCGACAAGTACATCTATGTGAGGTAGAGGGAAATCATCTTTGGGGCTGGCCCTATTCAAATCCCTGTAATCCACACACATTCTGACTTTGCCATCTTTCTTAGGAACCGGCACAATGTTAGCAACCCATGGAGGATAACTAGTCACAGCCAAGATGCCAGCATCAAACTGTTTTTGCACTTCTTCTTTTATTTTAATTGCCATGTCTGGACGCGTGCGCCTCAACTTCTGCTTTACCGGAAGACAACCTTCTCTGAGAGGTAGCTTGTGTACCACAATGTCAGTGTCTAAACCAGGCATATCCTGGTAGGACCATGCGAAGACGTCAACGTATTCTCGAAGCATAGCCATCAAACGAGTCTTGACAGATTCTTCTAATGCAGCTCCGATCTTGACTTCTTTCTTGTCCTCTTCAGTACCCAGGTTTATCACTTCAACATCTTCCTCATGCGGCTGAATCATCTTCTCCTCCTGTTTGAGCAGTCTGGCCAATTCTTCGGGTAAATCACAATCCTCTTCACCTTCCTCATCGGCTTGATAAATTGGATTGTCGAAGTCATACTTAGCCATAACAGGGTCGTCATTGATAAGATCCGGTGACGAGCACCTGCATGAATGATGATTCATGCAAGGCTTTAGCAACAACTTGATAAAATGAGAAACATTGCCATTTTAAAACTTTTCTTTCTTTTTGAAAAACAAAAGTAAAAAACGAAAGACAGAGAACAACATGAAATGAATGTGAAACGTCAATTTTATTAATGATTGTGTTAATGAACAAATGAACCCTTACAAAGAGCCGCTATGCCCCGGGCAAGACATAGTGCTTTAATACAGGAAAACAAAAACAAAAAATATTACTCTTCAAAAGATGTTACTGAAATGAGCCTTTCTGACGTCCAGTTGCTAAGTTGAGCTCCTGGGACGGCAGGCCTAATCCATTCATCCAAGTCACAGTCACTATCAACAGCTTCATCCTGCACTGCGCTGATATTTCCGTAGTCTATCACTCCTGCACTTGTGAAAGTGACCGGGCTCTGACAACCTTTTGTACTTGTTTCAGACGAAGATCCTCCAGGGTGATAACCAATCCCGAACATGTCCTTCTTCTCTGGCAATTCGACTGGGCTGCCCCAGCCTTCTCGCACTCCAGATTCTACTAGTTCTAGCGCTTGTTTATACGAAGCTATGGAAACCCCCTTCTTCGGTACTGCAGGAGAAGTTGCTACGGCGGACGCTTGCTCGGACTTCAAAGGCTCGAAAGCTTGACATGGGGTCTCGACTATTTCGCCATCCATCTCCACATATTTGAATGAGGCTAGATGACTGACGAAGATATCTTCTTCCCCGCTGACCGTCACAACTTGACCTTCCCAGACAAACTTTAATTTTTGATGAAGTGTAGAAGAAACCGCTCCTGCCGAGTGTATCCAGGGCCTTCCAAGTAAACAACTATATGCCGGCTGGATATCCATCACGTAAAACGTGGTATTGAAGACTTGTGGACCTACCTTAATAGGTAACTCCACCTCTCCAAATACCGATCTTCTTGATCCATCAAATGCTCGGACTACTAAATCATTGGGCTTTAGCACCACTCCATCATAGTCCAGCTTCATCAATGCCTTCTTAGGCAAGACATTCAGAGATGAACCAATATCCACCAGCACATGGGAGAGCACTGCACCCTTGCATTCCAGAGAAATATGCAATGCCCGATTGTGAGCACGCCCATCAGAAGTTAAGTCCAAGTCCGTGAAACCCAATCCATGACTGGCATTAACACTGGACACCACCGTTTCTAGCTGGTTTACGGAAATATCCTGAGGCACGTATGCCTTGTTCAGAATATTTAAAAGGGCCTTCCTGTGAGAGTCCGAACACATGAGCAATGATAAGATGGAGATCTTTGACGGCGTCTGCTGCAAATGATCTACAATCTTATAGTCACTCTTCTTGATGATCCTCAGGAATTCTTCGGCTTCTTTGTCAAAGGTGAGATCTGGATCAGTTGATGGAGTTGGATCATTGACGACTACTGGTTGCTTTCCCCTGGCTCTAGCTTGGGCTTCGGCAGTATCCCTGGGTGGTATCACATTGCTTCTCAGTGCTTCCGGCGCAAATAGTCTTCCGCTTCTAGTAAAACCCCCTACTCCAACATTCTCTACTTGAGCTGGGGTTATACTAGTCGTGGCCAACTCTTGTCTCTGGCCGTTGCAATACACTTCGCCACCATAGTTCCAAGGAACTGCTCTGTCACTTTGGTACATTATGGGTCCAGCAGTGGTAAAAGTTATTGGCGCCGCTCTGGCACGCGAAGGAACTTGTGATGGATCATAAAAGATAGTTACTGTAGATACTTCACTTTCTTTCACAATCTTGTCAAATTGCAGCATTCCTTCATCAATCATACCTTGAATTCCGGCCTTCAATCGTTTACAACCGTTGGTAGCCTCTGTACATTCTGAACAATCATCCTCGCATCCGGGGAAAATGCCTTTCTTCAACAAACAAACCTTGATAGCAATCAATGAAGTCTGCAAGTCATCTACATCATCCACCAAATTCAAGTTCTCCCCTTCACCAATTGCACCAACCTTCCCCTGTGAGGAGGCATGGGATTTTCCAGCACATTAGGAGAGGGAGCGAAATTGATTGCTTTAGAATCCAACAAGTCCTGAACAACATGTTTCAATGCTTTACAATTCTCAGTACTATGGCCGGGAGCTCCAGAATGAAACTCGCATCTAGCATTCGAGTCATAACCTTCAGGAATTTGGCCTGGCCTCGGAGGTTGTAAGGTACGGAGCTGAATCATTTGAAGCTGTAGGAGATTCTTCAACAGTTGGGAGTAAGACATCGGTGGAGCTTCAAAATGTCTATCCCTCGGCTTCTGAGGGTAGTACTGACGAGGGGGTCTTGGCTGATACCCCTGTGAGCGTTGCGGCTGTGGAGGCTGAACCCGTTGTTGAACTGGAGGATTTGAAATAGTGACGGGGGCCACTTGCTGATAATATCCTTGATGAACCATTCCCCTCTGGGCGTATACTGCACCTGTTTCTCCTTCCCTCCTTTTCACAAAGGGTTTCTTGATGCCAGACACTGAAGCGCTTCCATTTTGAATCTTCCCCTGTTTGAGCCAACTTTCAATTCTTTCTCCAGTCAGGATAATGTCCGAGAAACCACTTGAGGAACAACCAGCCAACCTTTCCATGAAATGTCCTGGGAGGGTATTCAGGAAAAGATCGACCATCTCTCTTTCCAATAAAGGTGGTTGCACTCGGGCGGCCACCTCACGCCACCTCTGTGCATAGTCTTTGAAGCTCTCCGAACTCCTCTGTGTCAAGCTTTGGAGCTGAGTACGGCTAGGTGCCATGTCAATGTTGTATTGATATTGTCTGAGGAAGGCCTCTCCCAAATCCTTCCAACTTCTAATAGAGCTCCTTTCCAACTTCATGTACCACTCCAAGGACCCTCCAGAAAGGCTATCCTGGAAATAGTACATCCATAGTTTCTCGTCTCGCGTGTGGGCCGCAATCTTTCTGTAGAAAGCCTGTAGGTGAGTTTTCGGGCAAGAGCTGCCGTTGTATTTATCAAATGCTGGTGGTCTGAACTTGTGTGGAAGGACCACCCCAGGTACTAAACCCATATCTGACACGTCAATCCCCAAAGTGTCTTTGCACTCTAAGGCCTTGACCTTCTCTGCAAGCACCAAGAAGTCATTGAGATTTCCGTCACCGCCGAAACCCATATCGTTATTGAAGTACTGGAATTGGTCTTCTTGCCTGTCCTGCACAGGAACATACGTAGCCATAGCTGGATCTGGAACATGAGGTCCACCTGTACCGTTGTTGGTGTTGGGAGGACCCCCTAGTCCGCCGGAAGTAGTTGCCTGAGCATTAGTGTTAGGAGGAGTTAACCCTTGAATTGCATTCCTCAGCTCCTGCTTCCCCTGGGTCATCCCCTGCATCAGAGTCATAAATTCTGCCATCTTGGTATGGACATCGTTGAGTTCTGTCTGCATGGCGTCCATTGCTGTTCTTTGATTACTGCGGGTCGCGTACCGATGAGGAATATTTTGTCGAATGTACCGGGTCTTGGCGGCCCTCGCAATCTTTGCCTGGTGAACACAGATAAATTAGACATCTCGAAGAAAAACCTGCAAAGACAAAGACAAAATGCAAATGATGTGTATGCAATGCAATGTGTTCCTTTTATTCCCGAGTATTTTCCTGTGTCCGGTCCTGGCATTAAGAAGATAAGAATTGGGAAGAAGACCCAAGTAATATTCAGACATAATGACGGCTGTGAAAAACTGGTGCTCATTACCCCGTGTCGGTGCAAATAACGAACAAGAAATCCGGAACAAATCAATCATATAAACTGGAGTTTGGAAATACAACGTTCCTGAAGGGTACCAATCAAAATAACAACAAAAATACATCACATATAAGGAATCCCACAACAAGCCTGTGGGTAATCCAAGTACAACAATATGAAATTAAACCCTAGGGAACTCTATATCTTTCAATCTCCAGCTAAGGCGTTGGACGCTCTGGAACAGCTGAACTACATCTGGATGACCGGGCTCCTGGATGAGCTTCTGAATGAGGAGGTCCCTCGTATCAGAAGAAGCGTGCAACTCCTCGATCTGCTGTAGAAATGCTGCTTCATTCCCCTTGCTTTGACTTGTCTCGGCCTTCGACCTTTTCACATCAGCTTTCAATTTCAAGTCTTCAATCTCCTTTTGAGCTTCCTTTAGTGCCTGCTGGCTTTCTGTTACGCGCCGGATACGATCCTCCTCTTGATAATAAGCTTTCCTGAGAAGTTCTTTCTGCCCATCTAGAGAATCCTGAAGGCTTTTGACTTCCTGCTTGTGTTTAGCGTCTAACTCCTTTTGTTTCTTCAGATTTTCGTCCCACTTCTCCTGCCATAAAGTAACAGCTTCATTGGCTTCACTAAGATCTTTCTTCTCTCTTCGACGCTGGGCCGTCTTGTGAGTCTCAGCTAAACCTTTCTTTCGAAAGTAGAGCTCTCTATCCTCAAAGTCCTTCTGCTTGAGACGGACTATCTCTTCGGCTTGCACAACTCTATCTTCTAATCGACGGTTCTGGATCATCAGCTTTTGACAAGAATTAAGAGCCTCTTGATTTTCAACCCTCAGTTGCTTAACCAAAGCTTCTAACTTCTGATATTCCTCCAAAGGCACCGTAGTTCTTGATGCTAACTCTTTAGGGTAAAGAGGCGTCTCTCTAGAAAATGGTAGAAGATGAGTCTTCACACGATCCTCCAACCAGCTGGCAAAAGGATCATAGGTATTAGGATCTACTCTTCCAAATTCTTTCCTTCCTTTCATCACCTTAACTTCCCAAGCTTGGGATGCTAGGATACTCATTTTGGAGTTTCCCTCTGCTGGAAAATATAAGGACTCATTTGCATCGTCGATCAAAGGTACATCTCTTAAAGGATAGCCGAACTGTTTCCTGGACAAGATAGGATTGTAGCTAATCCCACCTTTCCTTCCCATCAAAGGCACATTTGGAAAGCTACCACAACTAACCAACATTTCTTTGCCCACCAAATCTCTGTTGCATCCCCAAGCAATGTCAGCTGAGGTTAAGCCCATTAATCTTTTGGACCACTTCCAAGATTGTTTCAAATCCTGAAAGGGTCCTGATTTAGGGAGTTGCCTTACAAACCAATCAGCGAATATGGGAGCACAACAATTTACAAACCCCTTCCTCTTTTCATTTCTGTGGTGAACTCCATAATAAAAGTCAGCTAGCAATGTAGGAACATGATTTCTCTTGACGAAGATGGTAATGGCCTCCATGTTAATTAGTCCTTTCTCTCCGGGAAACAAACTGATTCCATATACTACCATAGCCAACAGTGCTTTGAAGTCTGCCCATTTCTTTTCCAATGCCATAACACGTGCCTCTGCAACAAGAAAGTCCAAAGGGATTCCTTTACTTTGGCCAGCCTCTAATCCCATCTTGAGTCTAGGCATACTCAAATGACAGGCGATAGTGATATCCTCATGAGACGGGATTCTCTCTGAAACATAAAACGGTACACCCTCCTTAACAGGAACACTCAGCATGCTAGAAACCTCCTCCAATGTAGGTGCCAGAATATAATCAGGAAAAACAAAAACCCTCAGCTGTGGATCATAAAACTGCAACAGAGAATGCAAGCTATCTTTCTGGTCAACTGTGGACTTGCTCACATAATTCAGTATCTTGCCATACTCTTTCCTGAAATCATCAAGGACTCGGTCACCCATCAAGCTAATCAAACCCTGAACACTCTCTGTCTCTGGCTGCGGGAAAGTATAATGAACATTTCTCTTCCTCGGAATCTCCATGCTGAAGTAGAAAATATGACCAGGACCTAGGAAGTAATGAACCCTGGGAATAAAAAGAACACAAAATGATTAATGATGCTATGATGCTTATGCAAGACAAGGCATGTGATCAGTGAAGTGTCTGTGGTGTGCCAATCATATAATCAGGTGTCGGTGCCAGGTCTCAAAATCCAGATATCACAATACTTATCCCTCTGATCCGGGATCCATAACTTAAGAACAGAAATCCAGATCATAAAACTGAACCAAAGGCAAAGTGGGTATGCTGAAGGTATCAGGGTTCCTGCAAACCTGTAAACCCCTCCCAATCTCACGGGTGTGCTACTCGGGTCAAACATCACGGACTCTCGAGGCCGAATAGCAATAATACGTTCACCATTTCCGAGAAATGGCTCATGACCAAATCAGGGAATCGGTTTGGCATTATGTACTACTCAGGGAGGTCTCAGTTGAGTCCGGAAAGAACAAGCATCCGTCACAAGTCTCCAGCTTCAAGCACTGAGTCGAGAAACAATAGTACATTCATCCCGAAGGGTACAATACTATCGTCATACGAACAGTTTTGCTTTAACTGAATTCCTGTGAGAGAACCAGGCCATCCTATGCGAGTTCCCAGTGGGCCCTCGGATGCGAGTGGGTTTGCCAACAAATGTGGTCTGCCACTGTCATCACTGGAGAGGGATGTTTCCACAAAGGTTCTCAATGATCGGTCCCCTGACTGCACATAACTATCAAGGTAGCGCATCAACCCAGAAAGATTCCGGTATCAATACATTCCTGAGAAGGTCGCAAGTCAAGGTGTGGAACTCACTACTACCAACATAGCAAGATGCCATGAAGCCAAAGTGGAACCACTCTAAGTCCTAGGGTGCACTCAAGCCGGGTAGTTGGCTTATCTCACAGTAACTCCCAACCCACAGAAAAAATGAAACCAGCACAGCCAGACAGTCCAGTATAATATGATGCATGGAAAATAAAATACTGAAAGCGGTAAATAAATGCGATAAAGTAAAGCTGTAAAGAACTGTAAATAAAAACAGTAAAGCTAAACTAAAGCACACAACAACAGACAAATAAACACCCAAAGAAGCAAAACCAAACAGACGCTAGGATTGACTCTACAAGGGAAACCGGAAGAATCAGGTTAATTCCCCAGCAGAGTCGCCAGCTGTCGCTCCCGGGATTTTCATCCTAGTACAAACGCGAAAGTGGCGCGGAAAGGTTAGAGTCGCCAGCCAGACATTTTTATCCCGAATGAATGGGAAAGGTAATGTTGCACAAACCTAAGGAAGAAGGAAAAGGACGAGGCCTTGCAAACCAAAGATCTGGATACGGGAGTCGGTTACGAATTAAGAAGGTATTAGCACCCCAATCCGTCCGCCGTACCCGACGGGATCCACACTTGCTTGTTTTGTTTCAAAGGGTGAGAAAAATATAACTGCTGCTGAACAAAACCGCTAACAGGAATGGAAAATGAGAAATGAACTGAAATAAGAAAATGAGAAGAAATGGGGAAATGTAGGGAAAATAAAGAATGTGCTCGAACGGGCCCTACCCCGCTGCCTACGTACCTCATCGGGATAATGAGGATCAGAGTCGACGTAGTTCGCCTAACCTAGGCGGGAACTATTTGTTTGTGTTTTTTACAGCTGGAACTACGTATGTCTATGCTCAGGTGTTGCCGGCGCGTCTGGTACGAGTGCGTTTACCGTCTTGCATGTATGACAAGTCGCCGCGAGTTCGCGTTGTGAATGAATGAGATGAGAAGAGAAGTTCCCGCAGGATAGTCGCTTATTGTTTGTTTTTGTCTTTTAAGAGTTTTGTATGAATTTGGCACAAGGAAGTGAATTCAAACTCTTTTCCGTGGAATGTACACTTGACTCTACATTCCAAGATGGAATAATAGAACAAGTATACCCAGCAAGGAGAATTTATCCAAGACTGGTTTCCTAGGATTAGGGTTTAAGTTCACTAGCTTGTTGAACTTTATTAAGTGTTTTTGTTGCTTTTGTGAAGAAGTATTTTTTAAGCTTTCTTTGTGAACAACTCCTTGATGAGACTTGTGCATCATGATAAACAAGCTTACACCACTCCAAGATGGAATGAATGCAAGTGTTTCATGGAATAAGGCTATACACAAGGAATCCTTCCATTTATTTGTTAAGTGTTTTTTTTGGGATTTTGTTTGAAGATAAGAAGAGAATGACTCAAGTTGAAAAAAAAGGAAAAATCTAAGGGACTAAGACTCAATCCTACTTTTGTTTATTTATTTACAAAGTGGTCCTAATGGTTAGTGAAGTTTTCTATTCCTAATGGAAACTTAAAACTACTAGAATTCAACTTACTTCTTAATGAAGTTAAGTTGATTCTAAGAATAAATGGGGAACCTATACAAGTTGTAAGATCAAATGAAACAAGAACAATGAAATTAAACATAAGAAATAAAATTCTACAAATGCCCTAGAAGCATGAATTAAAAATAGTCTATTTATTTATTCTATATCTACATGGAAAATGAAGTTTAAGCCTAAGTACTAAATCTAAGCTAAACCTAATACTCATTCTAAAAAAAAATTAATTGAACTAACCTAAGTCTACTTATTTATATGACTAAACTTAAACTACACTATTATTTTTATATTGAACTTTATTTTTTCTTCTAATAGCCTAAACTAATGGGAATTATGCCTAACTAAGCCTAAACTAATATTCTAAAAAAAATACTAAAGCTTCTAGAAAAATTATGAAACTTAAACTATAGGGGTCCTAACACTATCTAAAACATTGTATTAAGAGGGATTCTAAAAAATCTTATTTTTTCTATGCCTAATAATTAATTATTTCCAGCTAAGAATTAACCATTATTTCCTAAGGATTATTCCATTAAAACCTAAGATAAAAGGTCCTAAAAATTCCATTAAAAAAATCCTAAGAACTATTATGAGCCCTTTAATTACAGAAAAAAGAATGGCTCAAAAAGATTGCTGGAAGTTACTTAAATAAAATAAACAAAATTCAGCACAATTACGAAGAAATTCAATAAAGCTAAATAAAAGAATAATTCAGAATTAATTCAAAAAATAAACAAATTCCAGAAAATAAAAATAACACAAATTCCTAAATTGACTTATTAAGCTACTTTAATTTTTGGGGAATTTTATAATGTTTTTATTATTTCTTATGCATTTAATTTGAAACTATAATTAAAATAAAATAAAATTCTAACAAGAACATAAATGGGGTGCTCTTAGTAATTATTATTTGTTTTTGTGAACTGGGCCCCAAAAGGAGGGTGCTAATAGGAAAAGGAATAGACCCAATTCGCAGCCTTGAGAGGGGATGTGCAGACAACAGTTTTTTTAGTTATTTTTTATATTGGGCTTAAAAAGTGGGGGTGCCAAAATTAAACATATCGTTTAATTAATTTACAACAAAGGGATTAAATTCTAATCTTATAAAAATGGACTAAATTCTAATCTTATGATAATACTTAATTAAAATCTGAATTAAAAAATGAATTAAATCTTAATCTAATATTTTTATATAAACTCTTAATCTTAGAAAATGAATTAAATATTAATCTACAAATGATTTAAATCCTTAATCTAAAAAATATGAATTAAACTAAAAATCCTATTATAATATTTCTCCTAAGATTTGAATTAAACTATAGTTTAATATAATATTTTTTCCTAAAATCTTAATTTAAGCTTATATTAAACTAAACTTATGATTTTATCCACTTAATATTTTAACTAAACTTATCAAAATATTTTCTAAAGAAAACTTGATTTAAGCTAAAGATCTTGATTTAAGCAAAAATGAAATAAACTAATCCTATTATGAAATTTAATCTAAAACCTTAACTTAGGAAAATAAATTAAATTCTAATAATCTTAATATTTCTTTTTTATAAACTCTATAAACTTTTACATCATTGAAATTAAACAAAAATTAATTTTATAATAATATTCTAATTCTATACAATCTTACATTATTGAAAATAAACAAAACTTAATTATATTCTAATATTATAAAATCTTACATTATTGAAATTAAACAAAAATTAATTTTATAATAATATTCTAATTCTATACAATCTTACATTATTGAAATTAAACAAAACTTAATTATATTCTAATATTATAAAATCTTACATTATTGAAATTAAACAAAACTTAATTATATTCTAATATTATAAAATCTTACATTATTGAAATTAAACAAAAATTAATTTTATAATAATATTCTAATTCTATACAATCTTACATTATTGAAATTAAACAAAACTTAATTATATTCTAATATTATAAAATCTTACATTATTGAAATTAAACAAAAATTAATTTTATAATAATATTCTAATTCTATACAATCTTACATTATTGAAATTAAACAAAAATTAATTTTATAATAATATTCTAATTCTATACAATCTTACATTATTGAAATTAAACAAAACTTAATTATATTCTAATATTATAAAATCTTACCTTATTGAAATTAAACAAGAGTTAATTATATTCTAATATTATAAAATCTTACATTATTGAAATTAAACAAAAATTAATTATATTCTAATATTATAAAATCTTACATTATTGAAATTAAACAAAAATTAATTTTATAATAATATTCTAATTCTATACAATCTTACATTATTGAAATTAAACAAAACTTAATTATATTCTAATATTATAAAATCTTACCTTATTGAAATTAAACAAAAATTAATTATATTCTAATATTACATAAAATAAAAACTGAAGACTTAAAACTTGGAAAGAACCCTAGTTCCCCTTCTCCCTTTTCACGCCGCCACAAGACATCACCTCTCCCCCTTCGTCTTCTCTCACCGCCGCCATCACTCTCCATCACCTCTTCGTTTTCTTCTTTCCGACACCACCAAACCTTATAAACCTCAACCTCTCATCAATTTCGAAATGAAACAAAACCTAAACCTCTCAATCCTCTCTTCTAAACCTAACTTATATGCTTGATAAAGAACTGAAATCAAATCAAACTCTTAACGCGTCAATCACACAATCATGCTCAAAACAAACTCAGATTCGCACCTTATTAGCTGATGAAGCAGTGAGGTTGCGAAGAAGATGCTAACCGAACGACTTGTACGGAGAAGAACGAAATGACTCTTACGCTCAGCTTCTTTGAAGGTCTTGCGCGAATACTATGAAGATTCGAAGACCGATGTGATGTTGGTGACGAAATCTCAAATCATCGATGAAACCGCAATGCTCTTGGTTAGTTTCATTTCAATAATCCTCTTTGCGCACGAATCAGATTACTGTTGATGATGTGTTGACGAATAATCCGGTTTCAGGTCGTTGCTGCAGTTATGATGGCGCGGCTGTGCTTTCGGTTACGAAGAACAGTGGTGAAGAGTCATCTCTTAGAGGTTGAAGAGTGATTGGGAGGGAAGAGTTGATTGAAAAAATTGTGGAAGAAGCTAATGAAGAGCAATGCTTCCGATCTTATAGAAGCTAATCTTCTGGATTCTTCTGGAAGACTTTCAGGTGAATTCTAGAATCTTTCTGTTAGGATCAGTTGGAGGTTGTTATGAGATTAGTTATTTTTTTTGGTTATGATTTGATATTTGTTTTGATTTCTCAAACTCTGTTTTCGACTTCGAATTTGCAAAAAAACAGTTAGGAATTCACTTTTTCTGTTGGAAGTCTGTTAAAGGTACAATTGGTTGGGGTGGTTTTCAGTTATTGATTCTACAGGTTGGTGGAGTATTGAAGTTTTCTCTCTGAATTTCTGTTTTTGACATTTGGAATAGTAACTGACTCTTTTTTTTTTGAATTTCTTCTTTTGTTTCTAAATTCCTCTATTATTGCACTTTTGCAGGTTTTCTTGTGTTAACTGAATCTTTTGGATGAAAGAGGTATTGGTAATTTGGTTGAATCTCAAAGTTCGGAGAAGATTTTTTTTTTTTTTGTGTTGCGATTTCTTGAAGGATACAAATGATTGAGGGAGACTTGATGAAACTATGATGAGAGTGATGAAAAAGTTTGATGAAGTTTCTATTATATTTTGTAACCATTTTCCCTTTCCTGGATTTTCCTACTGTACCAATTATTCTTGCACGCCAATGTAATGATTTTACTCACTTATTGTTATAATTGATGACCTCAAAACCAGCTTGAGCAAGAGCTCAATTTCGCCTTGAATTTTTTGTATTCTTGTCAATTTGATTTTTGTTGATAATTTATGTTATATCAATTAGATTTGTGACTGAATATTTCTTGGTGTAATTTCAATATTAACTATACCAATTTCCTTTTATTCTCCTAGTTATAACAGAACCTCCTTTCTTTTTGTGTGATTAGTATGAATAAGTAGATAAACTTGTTTTCTTTTTCTTGGAAGAAATAATGAAAGAAATTTGATGGAAAGGGACATGAGGTAATTGACTAAATGACTTGGAGTGATGCCAATAACACTTAAACGATAGGAAATATTTTCTTTGGATAAGTAAATTGAGAATGGGTTAAAACGAATTTGGTTAATGGCAAAATGGATTGGAAAATTCACACTATAGTGACTTCAAAGGGGCCTGAAAAATAGAAAAGTTAATTGGTTCAAGAGATATGAAGGAGAAAAAGAAAATATTGGACTTTAATAAAAGGAATTGAAATCGGATATCGGTTCAAATTCTGGTAATTTCCATAATATTAACAAAACTCTGAATGGATGAATATTGGTTTAATAGAGAAATGGGCTCAAAGTCAGGCCAAAAATGGATACGATATGAACTTGGACTTAGGATGATTAATTGGAAATTAGTTTAGTGATTTGGATACAAAAGAAATTGGCTTTCTATTATTTTGGTGGAAATTTGCGATGGCTCTAAAGCAAAGTTGCCATTGAGTTTAAATGGTGTAAAAATGGACAAGGAGAAAACATGAGTTTGATATGGACTATGAAAAATGGAAGATGGTTCAAAACGGATTACGGACAAAAAATGAATGGAAAAATGAATAAGAGAGAAATGAAGATGAATTAATGGAAACGTATTGAAGTAGAAAGGTGAAGATGGAATGGAATAATCGGGAGTGGCTCATAACAACGAGGACAAAACAATGAATGAAATCTTGATTTTATCCCCAAAACCTATTTTGAATTCTTTCCACAAGTCTGTAAATATAACTACTTCTGAGCCACTGAATAATTTTCCAGATAAATTATACCCCTTTGAATTGTCTGAACCATGCCCTGATCATTTGAATCCGGATGCGTCACTTTGAATATGCATTGTCCAAGAAATAGACCAGCGACCCAAATAACCTGGCAGTTGCAACCATCTTTTGATAGTTTGGCCCTAACTAGGTCAAACTCCCATCTGAATCGAAACACAACTGAATAACCGCATTTGACGTGGAATCATCGTCCAGTGAATATCCTCTATCATTTCAATCTCTGACAGATAACGTATGAAACCCTAATTTCCCTGAGTCCTGATCACATGCCTTATGAATCCATGCAATGCATTATTATGATGTTAATGAATTGATGAGAAATGCCGATGAATGCAAAATGATGAGCCAATAGAGGGAATAAAGGGGGGCAAATTTTGAGGTATTACACCAATCCTCACCTCTTTCACATCTTCCTTGATACCAAGATTGATAGTCTCAACCTCCTCCTGATGAGGAGCAATCACCTTTTCCTCTTGTCTCAATAACCTGGCTAACTCTTCAGGTAAATTGTAGTCTTCTTCAACTCCTTCATCTGCTTGATTAATCAGATTGTCAAAGTCATACGAGGTCATATCAGTGTCGTTGTCAGTGCATTATGGAGGGCTATCTCTGCAAGGGTTGAGATTTGTTCATTTTAGTGATTGATTTTATCTTATTAAGAAAACATTGCCATTTATTGTTTTGTGCGAAAACAAAATGAAAAGACAGTGAGCGAAAAGATTGTTTGCAAAAGATGTCCATTGTTCATTAATTTCAATTTGCACAAAATACATATATGGCCCTATTACAAAATGAGTCCTGTCACCTTGGGCAAGATGCAGGACTTGATGCATGCTTAAACAGGAAATAATAATTACTCTGCAGCAGTAACTCTTATAATTTCCTAGGAAGACCAGTTGAGGACTTGTTGGCCCGGGACTCTTGGAGGAATCCAGCTTTCCAGGTTGTAGTCTCTTTCAGCCTCGTCTTCCAAAGTGTTGACAACATCCGGGGTCATCATTCCCCCACTTATGAACTTAGGAGCTTCGGCAGCCTCCTTTGGAACTTGTCGGGATGGTCTGTAACCCAAACCGAATTTGTCTTCTTTCATCTGAACCTTTAGCAGTTTGCCCCAGCCTTGGGCATTCCCTTTTTCCACAACCTTCCGAGCCTGTTTGTAGGAAGAAACTGAGGTGCCCATCCTTTCCTCTTGGGATGCAGCAAACACCTCAGTTGTTGCTTCGTTGATATTCAAAGCTTCAAAACCTTGACTCATGGTTTCATGGATCTCTCCATCCATCTCTATATACTTGTAAGTAGCCAAGTGATTGACAAAGATGTCCTCCTCTCCACAGATGGTGATAATTTGGCCTTCCCACTCGTATTTTAACTTCTGGTGAAGGGTAGACGTTACTGCGCCAACGACATGAATCCAAGGTCTACCTAACAAACAGCTGTAGGCAGGCTGAATGTCCATCACATAGAAGATAGTTTTGAAAGCCTGTGGGCCAATTACCACGAGCAACTCTATTTCTCCGAGAACCGATCTCTTAGAACCATCAAAGGCTCTCACAACCAGGTTACTCGGACGGAGTGCATGACCATCATATTCTAACTTGACCAAGGATTTCTTTGGAAGGACATTGAGAGATGACCCAGTGTCAACCAAGACATGAGAAAGTACAGCACCTTTGCACTCCAAGGTGATATGTAAAGCCTTATTGTGATTACGGCCCTCCGTCGTCAGATCAACATTGGTGAACCCTAGTCCATGATTAGGATTGACATTTGAAACCACTATTTCTAGCTGATTAACTGTAATCTCCTCAAGCACGTAAGCTGCGTGCAAGACTTTGAGCAATGCATTCTGGTGAGCCTTGGAACACATGAGCAGCGATAATATAGAGATCTTGGAGGAGTTTGATGGAGATGGTACACAACTTTGTAGTCACTCTTCTTGATAATTCTCATGAACTCGTCAACATCCTGATCAAAGGATGTCTTCTGAGTTTCCTTGGCCATTGGTTCTTCTAGCACCACATTCTTGCCTATTGCTTTGGCAGCGACTTCTGCTTCAGCATTAACTCTTGGGAACTGTGAAGCGAAGAGACGTCCGCTTCGAGTGAAGCCCCCACCTCCCCCTATATTATCAATTTTTGGTGTAGAAGTTGAAGAGTCAAGAGTGATCTTTCTTCCGTGGCAGTAAAGATCTGTACCATAATGCCAAGGCACAACATTGTTGTTATCATAAGGAATAGGTCCAGGCACCGTGATGGTCACTGGACTAACTGCAGTAGAAGAAGGAGTTGTGATTGTTTGTGGATCATAGTAGATGGTGACAGGAGATCTGATCGAAGATGGTGCAGGAAATGGTTGATGTTGAGGAGGGTGTTGTTGAAAATTGTTGTTGGGAGAATCCGGAACATGAATGATTGTTGGATCATAATAAATGGTAACTGTCGAGATATCGTCACTGGTGGTGTTTGCTGTTGTTGTATGTAAACACCCCAAATTTTCCCTCAATCCTTATCACACCATGGCTTGTGATCTTTCATTTTTGCATTTTTCATAGGCATACCACCTCATATTGCATATTTGCTTCATCTGCATAAGTTCAAGTTCATCTGCATCTAGGGTTTGTGATCTGAGCAATCCAAAGATCCATCTGAGCCACTCCAAAGGCCTCTAGGTGTTCCAAGAGGGTCCATGTATGTTCTGTCATCATATTATATCCCTCAAAGTTCAAGGAAGTCAAGAAATCACAAGGACTGGGAAAGCATGGAAGCAGAGCTAGGGTTTTCACCTCACAGATGACCAAAATTAGGGTTTTGGTTTCAGAGGCCTTAACCCCAAATTTTTGGGTCATTCTTGTTTCTGATGTTCTTAAGATGTTATAAGGATCATGTGTACCAAGTTTGATGAAGAAATTCATTGTGGAAGTCATCTGTTCATTGGGTAACTTCTTGAGTAAGTCAGAGCAAAATCAGGGCATCTGAGGCCCCCAACAATGGAACCAAATGGGTATTTTCATCAAATGGAAGTTATATGATCTTTATTTGATCATTGAAGTGCTTGTAAGTTCACAAAAGTGAAGAAATTTGAGCTAAACCAAAAGTTGCCAAAAATGGAAATGACTTGTAAGGGAAACTTTCCATTTTGGGAAAGTTCTTCAACCTCCTCTTTCTCATCCAAAATGCTTCAAATGAAAAATTAATGGTCATGAAAGTTGTAGATTAGGTCTTTCCCTTTTCAAAAAGTACAAGAACATGTTCTAATTCATTATGGAACTCAAGTTATGATCTTTCAAAGTTGGCAAAAATCCTATAATTTTCAATAATGCATTAAAGAGGGATTTTTGCAAAACCACTTGCCAAGCCATTTCATAACCTCTAATGCATCTCTAAACATCATAACATCATAGTATAACTCATTTTGATCAGAATTGGCCCAAGAATCATACACTTTCATGCCTTGAACTTCAAGAAATTCCAAAAGGGCCAAAACTTCTCAAATTTGCAAAATGGTATGAATATTTCTATACACTTGTTCCAGCTCATCAAATCTGTTTCTATAGCTTCCCTTGATCTTTGCTGAGCTAAGCCATGCCCAAATCCAGACCTGCCATGTGCCCATACCTCAAGTACAACCAACCTTGAATTTTTTGCAAATCACCCCATACCAATCAGCATAGCCCACACCAACTATTCTGACCTATCACAGCTTCACATACATGCCTCAAGGGATTCATTTTCATACACACACAAGCCTGCAAGCTCTCACACATTCAGATTGCCAAAAATCCATCTCAAACTTCATCTCTTCGAAACTTTCAAACCAACCATCAAAACTTCAAACAAACTTCACCAATCATCTCCATACACCCTCCAGATCATTTCCCAACCATTAAACAAGCCTGAAACCTCAAGAATCCAAAACACGATTTCACCCCCCTCTGAACTGAAACCTTCAAAACAGCCCAAATAAATTCATACCAAGCATCAAAGCATCCTCAGGAGGTCCATTGGAGTTGATTGGCACCAAGAAGAGGCCCAAATAGCTCAGATTGAGAAAGCTCAAGCTCAGGTATTATCAAGAACAAATTTTTCAGAACTTGTATTTCTTGTTATAGTAATGTTCTTCATGCTTCACTGATCACACTGCACCTTTTACTTTTGAAAATGGTTGAGATTTGAGTTTGTATCGTGCTTCTAAAACTTTTGCAGTTTTTATGTTTTGATTCGAATCTCATATTTGATACAATATAACTGTTGTTTGATGATTGATTCTTGCTTAGAATGATTAGGAGAGTTGATCTGGAGATTTAGAGCTCTTAATTTGGCCTAGGGAAGAAGTTGGGGATTTGGGGTCACCGGAGAAGATGACCGGAGCTTGCTCCGGTCACCTGAAAGTCATTAGGGTTCTTAATTAGGGTTTAAGGCTCAGTTTGAATGTAGGCCGTAGGATCAGGTTTAGCGCGTGAATGGATGGCCAGGATTAGTTCATTAAAACCCTAATCAGATTAATTAATTTAATTAATTAGGTTTAATTTAAAAAATGCCAGATTCAATCTCAGCCACTCATTAGCGCGCGCAGTCAATGGTCCCTTTCCCAGTTTGAATCTCAGCCACCAGATGTGCATACTTTCACTTTATTTGATATTTATTTCATTTTTATTCATTTTTCTTGCACATTTAATTTAAAATACCTAGAAAAATCCCAAAAATATTTCCTTTTGCATTTTTATTCCAAATATTTTTCTTAATCAGAAAATGATTTTTGTTTTATTTTTTGCATAAAAATTGTATTTTTAAAATATTTTAATGTTTATTTTAATTAATTAAATGAATTTAATTAATTAATACCATTTAAGTTTCTAAAAATCACCAAAAAAATCATGAATCATCCCTTTTCATTTAGAAACAATTTCAAACTCTTCACACAAATTTCTTTTTAGGTTTGATGATAACTTGAGAATTATATTTGAATTAAGGGTCATTTAAATCCTATTTTTTGAACCCTAACTTGGAAAAATCTTTTCTGTCTAACCAAGAATATTTTGAAGATGATTATTTTTGTATTATTTTGTGTATATCATGTAGTATCTAGGATATTTTTGGCATGAATTTATCTTTCATTTTCAATTTGTTTAGCATTTTATATTGAGAATCACCCAAAAAAAACCCTAGAAACTTAGGAAATTCATAACTCCTTCTAGGTTTAGCTTCTGACCTCCCCCTTTGGATGGTAACCTAGTATAGGTTTAGGGTTCCTTTGAGTGAATTTTCAATTTTTTATCTTGTCATTTGCTTCTGTCTTTGCCATTTTCATCTCATCCTTTCATAAAACCCTAATTTTGCATCTTCACTTGCCTTCATCTTGCATATGCATCCATTCATGAACTTTCCATGACATTTCATGCATTCATATGTCATCTTATACATCTTAGGACATGTTAGAATCATGCTTGATCATTTCTTTATTCATTTTCCATGATTTGTATTCATTTCCTTTCATTAACTTTCATGAACTTTCAAACTTCAAAGCATGCTTCCATTTGCATCACATCTCTTGTATGATCATTCATATACACTTTGTATGCCTTTACATCATGTCATAGCATCATTGGCATCATGTGTATGCTTCTGGTTTTGGTCTTTTTCTTTGCATATGCTTCATTCCATTTCCTTTCTTTCCTTATGCATCTTGTGCTAACATTTTCAGGTGGTAAGTTAATTTGAAAAATGGATTTGCCTTCACTTCTCATTTCTCTTCATCTTAATCATTTGCATCTTTTCTGCATTTTTGATTGTCTTTTAGTAGGCTTTCTCACTTGTGTTCATCTCTCACTTTATTTTTTTAAGTTACTTATCTTCTTCAATGAAGTAAGTAACTTATTTCTTCTGCTTCTTCCTCCTTCCATCTGCTTCTTCCATTGGTAGCTTCCTTGAAGATCTTTCCCAAGCCTTACAAACCATAGGAACATCCAAGCATGATAATAATTAGGGTTATGATTAGTCCCCCTTAGTTTTCACCTTTGAGTCTTCTTTGTGTCTCTCTTCTCATCTCATCATTAGAGACTAAACCTTTAAGGTTTTAGGACTTTGGAATTAGGGTTATGCCTGCATCCTTCTATTAGGATGGAGTGTATAACTTTAATCCTAAGTATTAAACCCTTAATTTGTTTAAACCTCTTAATCAATCCATCTAATAATCACTAAGACATTAACTTGTAACTTGGGCCTTATATTAGGGTTCTAATTCTTCCTTTATGGTTAAGAAGGACTAACCCTAGTGTTTAATGGACAAGTCCCCCTCAAGTTGTCTTACAAATCATAAAATACACTTCTTAATCTCACTTCTTAATTAAAATCCATTAATAAAGGCTTGTTTTGTCATGAATTTAATCCCTAACCATGGATTAAGTTGAGGTATCTTCCTCAGCTTAAGTGTTCTCATCTATTATCCTTCTATTAGGATGGTGTAATGAGTTCACTAATCCTTGATCATGGCTTAAACTCATTACTTAACACTAAGCAAAAATCCAAAAAACATCTAAATAATCACAAGTGGGTTAATGATCTTAATCCTACATCATAATGGTAATTAAGTTGAGATGTTTATCTCATACTTAAAGTATTCTCATTATCCCTAATCAGGGAGGATATAATGAGTCTACAAACCTTTGATTTAGGCTTAAGCTCATTAACTTATGACAAACACTAAAAACAATAACAAAACTGAAAACACAAAAAATAAACAATAATCGTCTCCTTCGGGATTCTTTTCTCATCATCTTCACTCACAAGCGATAACTTGCTTCTTCCGTCTAATGCAAGACAGTTAGCACTCGAGCTAGACGAGTCATACACTTGAGCATAGGCAAGCGAGCAGTTCACAGTCAATTTATTCTTCAGTTTCTTTGAGTCGAACTACGGTGTTCTGACTTCCTCATTGCACGAGAGGATACGTAGGCATAACTTAACTGTTATCGAACAAAAGTCTCTGTGTCTTCCCCCTCTTTCATCATTCTTTCAAAGTCTTAGTTCCTAAGCACTCACCCTTTTGCACTGACACTTGTACATTCTTTTCCAGCTTTTGCACACAGATAGCACATACACTACCCCTTTAAACACAATCTTTTAAGCGTGGATCCCGTCGAGTACGACGGACAATCTGGGTGCTAATACCTTCCCAGGTTGTAACCAACCCCCTTTCTTAGTTTCTCTGGTTCGCGACCGTCTTATCCATCTCTTTCTAGGTTTATGCAGCATTACCTTTCCTTTGGGATAAAAATGCCTAGCTGGCGACTCTATTCATCTTCATTTCATCTTCTCCTTTCGCCGACCGTTCACGCTTGTACCGGGATGCAAATCTTTGGGAGCGACAACTTGGCGACTCTGCTGGGGACTTTATATTGTAACCAGGGCTTTTGGTTCTTTTTATGGATTCCTCCTAGCGCTTGTTTGATTTATGTTTACAGGGGTGTTATGTGCTACTTGTGCTTATTTATTTTCTTTATTGCTTTCTGTACAACTTTATTTATTGCTTTCATTTACAGTTTTATGCATTTCATACTATTTTCATATCATTGGTGTTGGATCTCTTGTCTGTTTTGGTGGGTGGGGATCATTGAGTGATTAAGGTTCCATACCAGGGACCTGAGTGACACATAGGCTAGAGTGGCTTCATATTCTTTCCCATTATATTTCGGTCTGGTGCGGGAATATGAAACACAATTCAGACATGGGTTTCTTCTTGAGAACTCTGTGCTACGGATTTCCTGTAGTACTAGGGCTATCTGGGAAGTCTGCTAAGTCTGGATGACCTTTTATGACCTTCAGCATCTGAGGTGAATTAGAGGAGGATCTTTTATGGTTATTGTAAACACTGTACCTCCGGGTTAGAAGTGTTTACACTTCTCATAACTGATCCAAGTCTGAGGATCCTTGTTCTAGAACAATACATGTGAGGGGGTTGGGATGTTTACAGGTTTGTAGGAGCCATTGGCCTTATCATACCCTTGTTACTAATGTTGTTTTAAGGTTGTATTCTTTGGACAGTTCTCGTTAAACCCTGGACTTATGACTCTTTATTTGATTCCCTCACCTGGTTACTGGTTTTCTAAGCCTCCATCCGGACTTATGAACACATGGACCCTATCAAGGAAGATAACAGATCCAACACTTGATCACAAACCCTTTGCATATCATTCTGCATACATCATTTTTGCATCATTTAACATTTTCCTATTTGTTTTGCAGGGTATCCACCTTATTATCTTTGGTTTGGTTTTGACCCATTCTGCTGCTCAGACTTTTTCAGTTATCTTCTCCAGCACCTTCATCAGTTTTTCAGAGACTCTTCTCCAGTTATCTTCATCAGAGACCCTTCTTCAGCATCTTCTCCAGTTATCTTCATCAGTCTTCAGCAGTTACCCTCAATTTCCTCCACCAGCATCCATTATCAGCATGGACATTTCCAGGAAGAGTAACATCACATACCACTTCTTTGAGCCCACCCTGACAGGCATCAGGCAGATCCAGTCTCTCATCACTCCTGATCATGTCCCATCATTAAGAGAACATTATGGAGGCATATTGGACATGATCATGGACCTGGATGCATCCCAGAGGAGCATGATCCATACTTGCTTGCAGTTTTATGATCCTCCTCTCAGATGCTTCACATTCCCTGATTTTCAGTTGGGACCTCTGCTAGAAGAATTTTCCATGTTGTTAGGAGTTCCTATCAGGAGAGGGATTCCTTTCAACCCTGAGATGGTTTCTCCCAAGAATGAAGACATAGCTAAGGCATTGCATTTGGAGCCTGCCCTCATTGATCAGAGCATGACCACCAAGGCTGGGGTTCCAGGCCTTCACTTGGATTTCTTGATCTCCCATGCCACCCTACATGCTGCAGTAGGGAAATGGGATGTTGTTTGTGTACTCCTAGCCCTCAACATATATGGAGTTATCTTATTTGCAGATGAGCCAAAGTTTGTAAGCAAGAATGCCATTCACCTATTCTTACTGAGGAACCCAATTCCTACCTTGCTTGGAGACTTCTATTATTCAGTACACCAAAGGAATGAGAAGCAAAGAGGAAGACTGGTCAGATGCTGTGCTCCCCTCTATTACTGTTGGTTGTTAAGACACCGGCCAAAATTAGACACTTTTCTGAACCCTCATCAGCTAAAGAACTGGGCTAAGAGATTGATTGCCTTGACATCAGAAGACATTAGATGGTGCACTCAGAGCACCAAAGGCAAAGACATCATTACTAGCTGTGGGCAATATCCTAATGTGCCTTTGATTGGAGTAAAAGGTTGCACCAATTACAACCCTTTACTTTTCAAGAGACAGTTAGGATATGCTTTGGTTCATCCCCCAAGAGGGCAAGACTTGACAGAGACCCTCTATTATGACATCCAACACAACTCTGCTACTGTCAGGCAAGCAGCCTGGGCTTGAGACAACATTCAGACTAAGGGGACAGCCATTCTGGGTAAGTGTAACAACATAGCTTCATCACAGTATCTTGATTGGTCTCATACCAGGGCACAAACCACCCGGATGCCATTTACCTTAGAAGATGTACCTGGGCCTTCAACAGTACAACCTGCAGCTACTGTCAGTTTGGAAGAGTTTGACCAAGATTGAGAAGACGGATGACTACATCAGAAAGGCTAGGGCAGGGGAGTTAGTACCAAAGAATGCTTGCAAGGAAGCAAAGACTCAGAAGGCTAGGGCAGAGCATTACTTAGAGGAGAGCCAAGCTAGGTGGATCAGGATCACTGAGGCCCGTGCACAAGAAGATCAAAAGACTCAAGCTAAGATAGAACAACTTGAGGCTAGTGAGAAGAAGAATCAGGAGGCATTACTAGCAGCACAAAAGGAGATCTCTGAGTTGAAACTTCGGGCGGGGTTGAAGAGGTCAAAGGATCAGGATAAGAATAAGAAGTTTACCAATGCCATTGCTACCAGGAACCTCCTCATCAGGACTATCACAGAGCACCCAGTAGGTCCAGTGACTGAGGCCTTCCTGAAGGAAGTCAGGGAAGATGAATTTGGATTGGATGTTTGACTCTGTTTGTTTGTACTTTATTTTGATTGTATTTCCTTTTTTGATGTATTTTGACCCGCCATGGGAATGTTATTGTAATCAAACTATGTATCTTCACTCTTTGTAATATATATGGTTTGTATTATTTTTGGTGGGCTTTATCTCTTTCTGCAACATCATCATCATTTCCTCGAGGTCTGGAAAGGTCAAAACCAAAGAACCAAACCAGATACCCTTGGAAGACAAATAGGCATCCTGCATTGCATACTAACATTTTCTTTATTTTGTAGGTTTTTGTTTGTTGTTGTTTCTCACTTTGTTGTGGTTTCAGGAAACATTGCTCGCAGAAGAGTGTTCCCTGTCAACAGAATACACCGGTACCCGACAAGAAACAACCTTCCGGAACTACAGATGGATCAAGTTCAACAAGACCTGAATGAAGTGAGGGCCCAGATGGCCAATGAAAGGTTTGAGATGAGAAATCAGATGAACCAATTTATGATAGTGATGACTGGTCTAGCTCAGAGCCAGGGGAGTTAGTTGAGCGACAAAGTCCCGAGGAACACCATCCAGGTACAGGAGGTACCAGTAACAATGATCACGTGCAGCCTCACACTGATCCACCAGAATTTGGACCTCATTTGAACCCAGACATCAATGCCATAAGAAACACCCAAGGTAACACTGCTGGAGGAAGGGCCTTGCAGGAGGACCCTCAAGAAGAACAGTTTACAGTGGTTGGGGCTGGAGACGAAGTTTACGACCGTCGGTTGGATGAAATTGCAGAGAAACTGAGGTCTCTCGAATCCCAAAACTCTCTAGGTTTTGATGTCATGGACATGGGATTTGTGGAAGGGGTGAGAATTCCTCACAAGTTCAAACCCCCGTGTTTTAAAAGATATAATGGCACATCCTGCCCACGCACCCACCTTCAGTCTTTCCTGGGGAGATTGAAAGCCTACACCATGGACGAGAAGTTGTGGATGTTTTACTTCGAGGATAGTCTGACAGGGGCATCCCGAGAATGGTACTCCCACTTGACCAGAGCCACAATAAGAAACTGGAAAGACTTGGCTGAAGCTTTCATCCGTCAATATCAATATAATCTGGACATGGCCCCAAACAGGACCTTTCTAATGGGGATGTCTTAGTCTTCCCGTGAAAGCTTTAGAGAGTATGCCCAAAGGTGGAGGCAACTAGTTGTTGCCGTTCAACCCCCGATGTCTGAAAGGGAGATGGCTGACATGTTCATGAATACTCTTCAGGGTACCTATATTGACAGATTGGCTGCATTTTCCTCCACCAGCTTTGCAAATGTGGTGATAGTTGGGGAGAGAATTAAGAGCCTACTGAAGATGGGAAAGATTTCCGATAACGGTGCCAGTTCAAGCAGTGCAAGGAAGCCATTTGTTGGGCCCCGTAGATCTGGTGAAACAAATTCTGTACATGTGGGAAGGGGAAGACCCTAGTATCTGCCCAGATCAGTTGCTGCCGTCACTATTCCTACTCCACCTCCTCAGTATACTCAACAACCACAACACTTTCCTCAACAGCCACAGTTTCCATAACAGAGATCCTACAATAACAATAACAAGAATCAACAACAACTCCCTTTTCAATAGCGGCCATCTCAGATCAACAGGGTGATTGACCCTATTCCAATGTCATATGCTACGTTGCTGCTACAACTCCTAAAGCTCAATCTTGTTGAGTTGAGGACATTGGCTCCACCTGATCCTCAGAACCTTCCGAGAAACTACAATGTCAACGCTAGGTGTGCTTTTCATTCCAATGCAACTGGTCACTCCACGGAAAAATGCAGGGCTCTGCATATGAAGGTCCAGGATCTGATAGATTCAAAGGCCCTGAACTTTGCACCACCTCCCAATGTCACGAAAAATCCTAAGCCAAGCCACAGTGGGCCAAGGATTAATGCTATAGAGGAAGGCTCACCCGTAAGTTTAATAGAAGATGTTGCAAGTATTCAGACACCTCTGGCAGAGGTTAAAGCTCAACTTTTGAAATGCCAAGTGTATCCAGGATGTGAGGCCTGTTGTGAATCATGCAAACTTTCCAAGAATGGGTGTGCAAGCTTGAGGAATGACATCAATAATTTGATCAAATAAGGCATTCTACAAATAACCACGACAGCTTCTACAACACCAACAACTCCTTTTACGAAGACAAATGATTCTTCTACAACCGCAACAACAATTGTTACTACTGATTCATCTACAACTTCAGCAACCATTTCTTCCTTCACTTCAACAAATAACAGTTCCATTTCATCTCCTTCTACAGCTCCAGCAACCACCAACAATGATGTCTCCACAATTAATATTTATTATGACCCGACAAGAGTCCCGAATTCCATCAACTTTCAACAATCTCAACAACAGTTTCAACCAAGCTTCAATTCACTACCACCAACACCCACCAGAAGTCCTGTCACTATCTTTTATGATCCACAGACAATTATGGTTCCAACTTCTGCTATAGTGAGCCCAGTCACTATCACAGTGCCAGGGCCAATCCCATATGATAAAGACAGTGTTGTACCATGGCATTATGGTGCTGACCTTTACTGCAACGGAGAAAAGGTCCTTCTTGATTCTTCAGTACCTACCCCACAAGTGGATAATGTCGGGGGAGGCGGAGGCTTCACCCGAAGAGGACGTCTCTTCGCGTCACAAGTTCCCAGAATTAACACTGAGGCAGAGGCTGCTGCCAGAGCCAAAGGGAAGAGTGTGATACCTGAAGAATCTGCATCAAAAGAGACTCATAAATCATCCTTTGATCAGGATGTGGATGAATTTATGAGGATAATTAAAAGAAGTGACTACAAGGTTGTGGATCAGCTCCACCAAACTCCTTCCAAGATCTCCATCTTATCCCTCCTGTTGTGTTTCGAAGCTCATCAGGATGCACTACTTAAAGTTTTGCACGCTGCCTACGTGCCAGAGGAGATCACAGTGAATCAACTTGAAACAGTGGTATCTAATGTTAATACTAGCCATGGGCTAGGTTTCACCAATGCTGACTTGACAACAGAAGGACGTCACCACAACAAAGCTTTACACATCACTTTGGAGTGTAAAGGGGCTGTGCTCTCTCATGTTCTTGTTGACACTAGGTCCTCACTCAATGTCTTGCCAAAGAAGGCTCTTGTCAAGCTCGAATATGATGGAATAGCTCTCCAGCCAAGCAACCTTGTGGTCAGGGCTTTTGATGGCTCCAAGAGGTTTGTTCTTGGAGAGGTGGAGCTGCCAGTGATAATTGGTCCGCAGGTCTTTAAGACTACTTTCTATGTGATGGACATACAACCGACCTACAACTGTTTATTGGGTCGACCATGGATTCACGCCGCAGGCGCAGTAATGTCGACCCTTCACCAGAAATTGAAATATGAATGGGAAGGACAGATTATCACCATCTGTGTTGAAAAGGACATCTTTGTTAGCCATCTGGATACATACAAGTATATTGAGATGGATGGTGAAATCCATGAAACTATGAGCCAAGGGTACGAGGCCCGTAATGTCAATAAGGCGACGACTGAAGTATTTACTGCATTCCAGGAGGATAGGATGGTGTAACACGGTGGGAGAACTGACTTTAGTAATGTTGCGGATAGCAAGAGTCGCCACCGACTTTTATTTTATCCAAAAGGAAAGGATATAAAAGAACAGGAAAGACCTTAAGAGAATATTTTGGGTCCGGGGGGTAGGTTATGTAAAGGGAAGGTGTTAGCACCCTTTACATCCATGGTTATCCATGGGCTCTTAATTACTTAGCTCACTTTTGAATTGTTTTTGAAAGTGTAGTGTGTGAATAGAAAATTTTTCATAATAGTTAATAATAATCCATGTACGGATGTGTAAAAACTTGTTTTTTGAAAATTTGTTTGAAATTGTGAAGAGTTTGAAAAGTTTTTGAAGTGAGCAAGTACATAAGAGGAACCTACCCTAAAGTTTAAAGTCTTTCTTGTTCTTTATCCTTTGATTGGTAAGACTATCCCTACTATTAAGGAGTAGGTAGTCATTACCTTGGATGTAAGGGACATGAGAGGGACATTCTGTTTTATGAAGGCAACTGTGGGGTGTAATAAGCATATAGGAGGGACTATCATCATTATTCCGAAGGGGCTCGATTCGTAAAGGCAACCATGAGGGACTTGATGATTTTTATCTTTTAAGGGACTTGCTTTATACACCCCACTTGACCTTATGATTTAGGCAACTTGAGGGATAACCTTAGAAAGTGAGACGGCGATTAAAATCGACTTACGTGTGTGAGTGTTTAATTTAATTATCTTATGATTAAAGTGATCTAATTTATTTTAAATAAAATACATGTTTGCACTCCCTAATTACTAACCATAGCAAAGATTAAAATATTTAAAATATTACAAAATTACATCAAGGAAGCAATTACATAATTATAAGCAAAATAAAATAAATAGCAAAAATATGAATATATAGCAAAATAAATATAATAAGCAAAAATAATAAATAAGCAAATAAAATAGGGGTTAGTAATAAATATAATTAACAAAAAAAAAAAAGGTTAGTGAAAATAAAATAATAATAATAATAATTAGAAAAATAAACAAAGTTAGAGTCATGATAATGAAAATATAATATAATAATAAATAATAGTATGGTTAATAACAATAATTAAAGTAAAAATAAATAGAAATAATATTATAATGATATGAACACAAAGTTAAATTTTAAATATATAATAAGAAAAATTTCTAAGCATAATATAATTATGAGTTTTAATCATTTACAAAAATTTAATTATTTATGAATATATATTAACAATTATATAAAAAAAAAATATATTTACACATTATAAGGTGAAAATAAATTTTAAATATTATATTCATAAAATTAACCATATTTACAAAAATTTATAAGAATTATACTAAATAAATGTACATAAATAATTACATTAAAAATTAGAGAACTAAAGTTATTTAGAAAAATATAGGATTAGGTTTTATTTTAGAAAATATTTTTAGAATAAAGTTATTTTAATTAATATACATACTATAATTTATTTACATAATTATAAAAATAATTTTCAGAGAGAAAAAAGATATATAGAATTTGAATTACATTTAACATTATTTTAATTAGATTTATATACATATGATTTTAATAATTAAACAAAATAAAAAAAAATTGCAAAAAAGAGAGGAACTTACCTGACCAAGATTTGATCCCATGTCCTCATGTTTGCCAGCAACAACAATAACCACCAGGCTAGCCCACACGCAGGCACCAATGAAGGGGGAAGAATTTGTTTTGTGTCTTGCTTGAAAAATCCAGAAAAATGAATAAACAAAAAGGCCTGGGGTAGGAATCGTACCCAGGACCTTTGGGATGTATACGCGCATGCTTGACCGCCTGGCTGGGAGAGCCCTTCTGGTCATGGATTGACAACAATACATTATATATTATGTTTGCTTTTATCCTGAAAAATTAACAAAAAAAAAACAATGCACCAGCCCAGTATCGAACCAAGGTCCTTACAACATACGCATGTAAAGCTTACCACCAGGGCACACACGCGCGTGTGATAACAAAATAACAAAACAACATAAAATAAGTTAATATAATTTGAATTTCTGAGCGCGCGGGAAGCAGCCTTCTTCAACCTCCAGAGCTGCGAATTTACTTGTGAAAATTACTACAAGTTTTCCTGCGAAAAAACCATTCCCAGCAAAACCTATGAACATCAACAAGCAACAAAACCGTACAATTTTACAAAATTAAGCACAACATTATGATCCAAACATTCACACGATTAATCCTGTGTTGTTAGAATTGATTTATGTTTCTTAAATTAGAAACCCCTAAACCTAGGTCCAAACCCTAATAATGGCATCTCATGAATTAGGTACGGGTTCTTTGATTTTCCTGTCCAGAAACGATCCATATCACACAACAAACAATATTAGCCAAGCAAATTTCATTTAAATGCAGTGAATTGATGTAATCGAAAAAGAAAAAATCAAGAACAAGTATGGCTCGGGTTTAACAATATGGAGCATATGGGATGTGTATGATTGATGCTTTAGCTTCAGTGATGATCATTAAACATCTCTATGTTCTTACTTTGCCTTCAAATGCCCTGGAATTCAAAATCCGAATCTCACTTTTGGAAGGATTTTTGAGGTTTTGAACTTACCTTGGAGCTGCTGGATTTCGTGTCTTGAGGCTAGGGTTATGTTTGATACTTATATGTGAGTGAATTAGGTCAGAAATATGGATTAGTTGTGTGGAGATTTGATCCAAAAAAGATTGAAAAATATTGAACTTTGAATTTCAAATATTGGCTCATGATGACTTGCTATTTTTGTATCAATCACATGATTCCATTCTCTTTCAAATTCAATCAACAATTAAGAATTTCTAGAAGCATTATCTTCCTCCAAAAATAGATTTTCATATTTTATATTTATTTAAAATGATTTTTATGAATTAAATCAATAATAAATAAAAATAAAATAATAAAAATGCTGAATTTTGGTCAATTGGGTCGTGCATAATGATATGAGGTGGATTGGATCACAACTTAGCAAGCCCATTTGGAAGGAATTGTTTCTAGACCCCCATTTTCAATATAAACCATCACAAAATTGCCCAACTTTGCAAGAGCATATCTCCCTCAATTTTAAAGGTATGAGGGTGTTCTTGGACATTTTGGAAAGCTTGAAGAGTCATCTAAACAACCCCATTGGTTTCAGGTCCATATCATTTACCAATCTCAAGTTATTCCCTTTTGAAGTTGTTGACTTTTTGTTGACTTTTGAAATGACCTATAATGTCTTAGGTCATATCTTTTAAATGAAGCATTTTTGGGCTTAACTTTCAACATAAAAGTTGTAGAGAATTCAATTTCCTTTAAAATGAGCTTTGGATGGAGACTTGGTGATGAAGTATGTGAAAGTTATGATTGGTCAAAGTTCAGTTGACTTTTACTAAGGAAACCCTAATTTAGAAACTCCTGATTATTGATGATCTGGAATCTCCTTGATGAATCATGATCAACCCTTGATCAAATGATTAATTTTACTTCATATACTTGATGTTGGCAAAAAATCATGAAGTTTGACTTTGGTTTGACCACAGTTGACCTCAGTTTGACTTTTTAACTGCACTGACTGATTTTGACTTATCTGATCATCTGACTGAGCAAACTTTTGAGAAAAGTCTTGAAACTTGACATGGGGGTTCTTATACACATATAAGATGTTATGAAGCTCACTTGAGGTATTGGAAGTCCATTTAGCCTGATTAAAGTCAAAACCCTAGTTTTGGATGCACTGCTTAGGAGGTGCATTGTCTGAGGGAGTTGTCAAATCTTCTAACTATTTGTGGACTTTGTGAACCTTGTGAACCATCATAAGATGTCTTGTGAACCTTATGAACCTCATGGGAGGTCTTGTGAACCTTGTGAACCTCATAAAGTGACTTGTAGACTTCATGAACGTCATGAAAGGTTTTGTAAGCATTGTGAATCTTGTGAACCTTGTGAACCTCATAAAGTGACTTGTAAACTTCATGAACCTCATGAAAGGTCTTGTAAGTGTTGTGAATCTTGTGAACCTTGTGAACCTCATAAAGTGACTTGTTGACTTCATGAACCTCATGAAAGGTCTTGTAAATGTTGAGAGGCTTGTGAACCTTGTGAACCTTCAAGAAGTAACTTGTAGACTTCATGAACCTCATGAAAGGTTATATAAGCATTGAGAACTTATGAACCTTGTGAACCTTCTTAGAACACAAAGTCTTGTATTGTGAGGGCAAATTTTGGGGTGCAACAGCTGCCCCTGTTCAATTTTCTGAAACCTGAGGGGTTAGATTGGTATATTTGCCAGTCGTGACCTGGAAGGTTGAAGGAGATTGAACACAAAAACCCAAAAATTTGCACTCACCAGTGCATTAGAGTGGTACAGATGGCTAGTTGAATATGATTGAGTGGGCTTAAAGATGCCACTAGGGGAAAGTTCTTCAGATATATTTCTTGGGAGATAAAGCAGTCCAAAATATGGAGGTATAATGAGAGCTGTCAGGAGTCTGGAGCAGTCCTGAGATATTGATGATATGCTTTCAGGAGACTAGAGTAATCCTGATGTAACAGCATGTCTTCAGGGGGGAATGAGAAGTTATCAGGAGGCTGGAGCTGTCCTGAGGTAACAATATAATTTCAAGAGGATAGAGCAATCTTTGATAATATGCTTTCAGGAGACTGGAGTAATCCTGATGTAACAGCATGTCTTCAGGAGGATAGAGCAATCAATAATGATAACCCTAAAGCAGTCTTGAAGTAATAATATGACTTCAGGAGGATAGAGCAATCAATAGCTCTAAAGTAGTCTTGAAGTAATAAGATGATTTCAGGAGGATAGAGCAATCAGTAGCTCTAAAGCAGTCTTGAAATAATAAGATGATTTCAGGAGGATAGAGCAATCAGTAGCTCTAAAGCAGTCTTGAAATAATAAGATGATTTCAGGAGGATAGAGCAATCAGTAGCTCTAAAGCAGTCTTGAAATAATAAGATGATTTCAGGAGGATAGAGCAATCAATAATGATAACTCTAAAGCAGTCTTGAAGTAATGATATGACTTCAGGAGGATAGAGCAATCAATAGCTCTAAAGCAGTCTTGAAGCGATGAGAATTTGTCAGGAGGATGAAGCAACCCTGAGGTAATAGTATGATATGCTTTCAGGAGACTGGAGTAATCCTGATGTAACAGTATGTCTTTAGGAGGATAGAGCAATCCTGATGATCATTTGTCGGATAATTAACCTGAAAACAAGGTAGCATTCTGTATGACAGTGTCAGTTTATGCATTATGTATGCATGTATAATATGATGCACCTAAGCAATATATTATGTATCTATGGATATGTATGTTATGTTATGATGTAAATGATGTATGTATGATATGATACTGCCGGAAGAGTCTGGATATCTTCATATAACAACTGCTGGCCAGGGAAAATAAGTCCCGATTCATTGTTGAAGAATATATTATACATAACCTTCCGTCTGCTGGGGATAACAGGGTATAGATAACCTCCCGTATGCTGGGGATAGTAAGGTATATATCACCTCCCGGATGATGGGGATAGTAAGGTATATATAACCTTCGTCTTCGTTTGATGGTAGGGCAGATATAACTTCCCGTCTTCGTTCGTCGTACCCTTATTGGAAAGTAAATTCCCGTATATCCGTATGAGGATAAAAGAGATGGATATAAATTCCAGGGGAGATGAGACTTTATGAAGATGAATTTGCCCTACGGAGGGTTTGTAACTGTCTTGTAAAGGTGAACCGGCGAAGCTTCGTTGAAATCCTTCCCTCGTTCGTCCTTAGTAAATACTATTACTGCATTTTCATGCATTTCTGGTAAACATCAATCATATTAAAAACATACATGCATTTCTGGTAAACATCAATCATATTCAAAAGCATACATACATTCAAACACAACCAATGGACGTTTCGCTTATGTAAATAGGGTAAAAGTAAATCTGGATTCAAAAGATGGAATTTATTTATATCAAAAAGTGACCCATACACGGGTAAGTTTATACAAGGAGACATAAACCCTAGTAAGAGGATTTTGTCATAAAGTTTTTACAACACAAAGAGAATCAGCTATGTGGGAAACAATCCTATTGAGTTTCAATTCTACTATTGCCATTATCTTCAAGTATCTCATCTTCTGTTGTTGAGACGGAAACGATTGGATTGAGCTTTATCTGTTCAAACTTGAGTAAGTGGTACAACTGGTTGCTGTTTCATGGGTGATCCAAACGAGACATAGTCATAAGCTTTAATCCCTAACTTTTGCCTGGATTGCCCTTTCAGGTTTTCAATCCACCGGGATACCCTTTTTTGCCCAAGCCGCCTTTTTAGGTTTTCGACTTGCCGGGTGTACATCTTTTTATATATATCCCTAATTTTTGCCCAAACCCTTTTGGTTTGCCGGGATGCCCTTACTTTTGCCTAGGCCTGTCAACCTAGCGGGTCTCTTTTTATGCGTAGTATTTTTTAACTATGTCTGCGTTTACAGGCTGTGGGAAGTCTTCACCATCCATTGTAGTTAATATCATGGCACCTCCTGAGAATACTGTCTTGACTACAAATGGTCCTTCATATGTCGGAGTCCACTTGCCCCTAGGATCACCCTGTGGTAATATGATACGCTTGATTACCAAGTCACCAGCCTGATATACCTTTGGCTTAACCTTCTTGTTAAAAGCTTTGATCATTCGTTTTTGGTACATCTGGCCATGACAAACTGCTGCTAACCTTTTCTCATCAATCAAATTTATCTGGTCAAGTCGGGTCTGAACCCACTCATCTTCATCCAAGCCTGCATCCTTCATAATTCTCAAGGAGGGAATCTGAACTTCAATGGGCAGAACTGCTTCCATACCATAGACCAAGGAGAATGGGGTTGCCCCTGTTGAAGTACGTATGGTGGTACGATAACCATGAAGAGCAAATGGTAACATCTCATGCCAATCCTTGTAAGTAACAGTCATCTTTTGTATAATCTTCTTAATGTTCTTATTAGCAGCTTCGACTGCCCCATTCATCTTTGGACGATACGGAGAAGAGTTGTGATGCTTAATCTTGAACTGCGTGCAGAGATCAGTGATCATAGTGTTGTTCAGATTAGAGCCATTGTCGGTGATAATCCTCTCAGGGATGCCATACCTACATATGAGATTATTCTTAATGAACCGAGCCACAACATTCTTAGTAACAGATGCAAATGAAGCTGCCTCCACCCATTTTGTGAAGTAATCAATAGCAACCAGGATGAAACGATGCCCATTAGAAGCAGTAGGCTTGATCTCACCAATCATATCAATGCCCCACATGGCAAAGGGCCAAGGAGCAGTCAACACATTCAATGGTGATGGAGGTACATGGACTTTATCAGCATAGATTTGACATTTGTGACAAGTTCTGGAGTGTTGATAGCAATCAGTTTCCATAGTAGACCAATAGTATCCTGCTCTCAATATCTTCTTTGCCATAGTATTACCACTAGAATGAGTGCCAAAGATCCCATCATGCATATCTTCCATAATCTCAGTTGCTTCCTTCTTATCCACACAACGAAGCATAGTTGAATCATGATTGCGCTTGTACAGAATCCCATTACTCAAGAAGAACTTAGCAGAAAACCTTTTCAGAAACTTCCTATCCTTGACAGATACCCCTTCAGGGAATTCCTGAGCTTCAAGATATCTTTTTACTTCATAGAACCAAGGCTTCTCCTCTGCCCCTTCAGTGTCAATCTCGTTGCAGTATGCAGGCTTTTCAAATCTGTCAATAGTAATCTTGGGAGCTTCATCATCCCAGCTAATCTCAAACATAGATGCCATGGTGGCTAATGCATCTGCTAACTGATTCTCTCTTCGTGGAATGTGTCCAAAGGTAATCTCTTTGAAATGTGGGATCAAAGACAACACATGCTCTCTGTAAGGAATGAGATTATCATGTTTGGTATCCCAATCTCCTTTGATCTGACTTACTACCAGGGCTGAATCTCCATACACATCAAGAAACTGAATCTTCATATCAATAGCAGCTTTAATACCCAGGATACATGCCTCATATTCAGCCATGTTATTGGTACAATGGAAACAAAGTCTAGCAGTAATCGGGGTATGACAACCTTCAGGGGAACTAATTACAACACCAACACCATTACCAAGTGCATTAGAGGCACCATCAAAAACCATAGTCCATCGGGATCCTTGTTCAGGTCCGTCATATTGTCCAGGTGTAACACGGTGGGAGAACTGACTTTTATGTTGCGGATAGCAAGAGTCGCCACCGACTTTTATTTTATCCAAAAGGAAAGGGTATAAAAGAACAGGAAAGACCTTAAGAGAATATTTTGGGTCCGGGGGGTAGGTTATGTAAAGGGAAGGTGTTAGCACCCTTTACATCCATGGTTATCCATGGGCTCTTAGTTACTTAGCTCACTTTTGAATTGTTTTTGAAAGTGTAGTGTGTGAATAGAAAAATTTTCAGAATAGTTAATAATGATCCATGTACGGATGCGTAAAAACTTGTTTTTGAAAATTGGTTTGAAATTTGTTTAAGTGTTTGAAAAGTTGGAAGTGAGCAAGTACATAAGAGGAACCTACCCTAAAGTTTTAAGTCTTTCTTGTTCTTTATCCTTTCATTGGTAAGACTATCCCTACTATTAAGGAGTAGGTAGTCATTACCTTGGATGTAAGGGACATATGAGGGACATCTGTTTATGAAGGCGACTGTGAGGTGTAATAAGCATATAGGAGGGACTATCATCATTATTCGAAGGGACTCGATTCGTAAAGGCAACCATGAGGGACTTGATGATTTTTCTTTTGAAAGGGACTTGCTTTATACACCCCACTTGACCTTATTATTTAGGCAACTTGAGGGATAACCTTAGAAAGTGAGACGGCGATTAAAATCGACTTACGTGTGTGAGTGTATAATATTAATTATCTTATGATTAAGGTGATCTAATTTATTTTAAATAAAATACATATTTTTCACTCCCTAATTACTAACCATAGCAAAAATAATTAAATAATTATAAAATTTACATCCAGGAGCATTTACATAATTATAATAATGAGCAAAATAAATAAATAGCAAAAATAAGTAAAACATAAATAAGCAATAAAAAATAAACAATAAATAAATAATAGGGGTTAATGATAAATAAATAAAAAAATAATAATGTTAGTGAAAATAGAATAATAATAATGATAATTAGTAAGATAAACAAAGTTGGAGACATAAAAATATAATATAATAATAAATAATAGTATGGTTAGTAACGATAATAAGAATAAGTAGAAAAAATATTATAATGATATGAACACAAAGATTAATTTTAAATATATAATAAGAAAAAAATTTTAAGCATAATATAATTATGAGTTTTAATCATTTACAAGAATATATATTAAAAAAAAATATTTATACATTATGAAGAAAATAAGAATAATCATATTTGCAAAAATTTACAAGAATTATAATAAATATATATACATAAAATTATATAGAAAAAATAGAATTAGGTTTTATTTTAGAAAATATTTTTTAGGGTTTTGATAATTAGGGTTTTGTTAGAAAACTATTTAAGGTTCAATTTAATAATTATAATTTATTTAAATAATACATACATATATATATTTTACATTTTTGAAATTTATAATAATGAAAACTATATATTTTTTCCTTACAAAATAAATTTTAGACACTAGAAAACATACTATACATATACTATAATGTAGAAAAATAATAAAATTTATTTATTTGAATTTATTTATGAAAATAAGATAATGACTAAATATAAGAAAATTAAAAGAAAATAAAAATCGAAAAAAATCAGGACCTGGGATTTGAACCCAGGTCCTTTACCTGAATGATGAGGAGGACAACCACTAGGCTATGCTGCATGTGCTGCCAGAGGAGTGAACTCCATTTGCTTTTGTTCTTTAAACCAATGAACCAGGAAAATAATGAGAAAAATAAAAGGCCTGGGGGGGAATCGACCCCAGGACCTCTCCATCACACGCATATGCACACAACCAACCAAGCTAGATGAGCGAACCTGTTATTATGGTGGCCACAACGCATAATATATTAAGACTAAAATTTAAACATAAAAATAAGAAAAATTGGTTGAGTCCAGGATTCGATCCCTGGCCCTCAGCATCATACGCGCATCCACTCACCACCAGACCAACCATACATTGGTGTTACAAAACTGAAATAGATACATTATAATATATTAAAACAATTCAAATTTAGAAAACGCGCCAGAACAGCTTCGTCTTCAACCTTGGATTCGTAGGATTACCTGCGAATTTTATTTCGAAGCTACCTGCGAATTTTCATGCACATGAAACCTGCGTTTTTCAAACCATATCCAAACAACATAATTTTATCAAATTGATCACATATTTGCAATCCTCATACAACGCACAATCCAATTGTAGTCTCAAAATTGATTTATATTAGCTGAATCGAAAGATCCCAAATTTAACTCAAGAACCCTAGCTATGGCATCTCACGGGTTTCTCATGGTTTCTTTAATTTTTTTGCCCAGAATCAATCTATACATCATCACAATCAACAATATGAGGTTAGAAATCATTAATAATACACAAATAAACAGAATCGAAAAATTGAAACTCAAGGTAAAATTTGATTCGGGTTCATCAATGTGTGATGCTATGAGGCAATGTAATGATCAGTTCATGTTCCATGATGATCAAGGAAGCCAACCATGTTCTTATTTTACCTTTTAGAGCCTTGGAGGATGAAATCCGAATTCTCTTTTTTTGATGAATTTTTGAGTTTTGGAACTTACCTATAGGCTGCTGAAAATCGTGTCTTGAGGCTAGGGTTATGTTTGCTACTTATATGAGAATGAATTAGGTCAGAAATATGGATTGGTTGTGTGAAGATTTGATCCAAAAAATATTGAAAAAGATGGTGTCATGAAATTCAAATATTGGCTCATGAATACTTGCTATTTTTGGAGAGATCACATGATTTATTTCTCTTTCAACTTCAATCACCAATTAAGACTTTCTAGAATCAATCACAAAAATAAATCTTCATTTTTAATATTTTATTTAAATTTAAAATGATTTTAAGTATAAAAAATCATAATAAATTAATTAAATAAAATAAAAATTATGAAAATATTATGGAAATTTCGTGCATGATGTTATTGTATGGGTTGGGTCATAATTTGGCCAGCCCATTTGGAGAAAATTGCTTTTAGGCCCCCATTTTCATCATAAACCATCACAAACTTTCCTAACTTTGCAAAGGCACATCTCCCTCAATTTTAAAGGTATGAGGGTGTTCTTGGACATTTTGGAAAGCTTGAAGAGTCCTCTAAACAACCCCATTGGTTTCAGGTCCATATCATTTACCAATCTCAAGTTATGCCCTTTTGAAGTTGTTGACTTTTTGTTGACTTTTGAAATGACCTATAATGTCTTAGGTCATATCTTTCAAATGAAGCATTTTTGGGCTTAACTTTCAACATCAAAGTTGTAGAGAATTCAATTTCCTTCAAAATGAGCTTTGGATGGAGACTTGGTGATGAAGTATGTGAAAATTATGGCTGGTCAAAGTTCAGTTGACTTTTATTGAGGAAACCCTAATTTAGAAACTCCTGATTATTGATGATCTGGAATCTCCTTGATGAATCATGATCAACCCTTGATCAAATGATGAATTTTACTTCATATACTTGATGTTGGTAAAAAATCATGAAGTTTGACTTTGGTTTGACCACAGTTGACCTCAGTTTGACTTTTTAACTGCATTGACTGATTTTGACTTATCTGATCATCTGACTGAGCAAACTTTTGAGAAAAGTATTGAAACTTGTCATGGGGGTTCTTATACACATATAAGATGTTATGAAGCTCACTTGAGGTATTGGAAGTCCATTTAGCCTGATTAAAGTCAAAACCCTAGTTTTGGATGCACTGCTTAGGAGGTGCATTGTCTGAGGGAATTGTCAACTCTTCTGACCAATTGTGAACTTTGTGAACCTTGTGAACCATCATAAAATGTCTTGTGAACCTCATGGGAGGTATTGTGAAGCTTGTGAACCTTGTGAACCTCATGAAGTGGCTTTGTAGACCTCATGAACCTCAGGAGAGCTTTGTAATCATTGTGAATCTTGTGAACCTTGTGAACTTTCATAAAGTAACTTGTAGACTTCATGAACTTCATGAAAGGTGTTGAAAGCATTATGGAACTTGTGAACCTTGTGAACCTTCAAGAAGTAACTTGTAGACTTCATGAACCTCATGAAAGGTCATATAAATGTTGAGAAGCTTGTGAAGCTTGTGAACCTTCATAAAGTGACTTATAGACTTTATGAACCTCATGAAAGGTCATATAAGCATTGAGAAACTTGTGAACCTTGTGAACCTTCTTAGCACACAAAGTCTTGTATTGTGAGGGCAAATTTTGGGGTGCAACACCAGGTTCTTTGGTAATAATCATAATGTCTTCATCAGGGAACTCAAAATTCATTGACTGGTAATCATCCACTGCTTGATGAGCCAAATGATCTGCCACAACACTTCCTTTAATGGCCTTTTGAGTAGTGTATTGTATGTCATATTCTGTCAAGATCATTTGCCATCTTGCAATTCTTCCGGAGAGAGCAGGTTTCTCAAATATGTACTTGATTGGATCCATCTTTGAAATCAACAAGGTAGTATGGGTCAACATATACTGTCTTAGTCGGCGAGCAGCCCATGCCAAAGCGCAGCAAGTTTTCTCGAGCAGTGAGTATCTTGTTTCACAGTCGGTAAACTTTTTGCTAAGGTAGTATATTGCCTGCTCTTTTCGACCAGACTCGTCATGTTGCCCCAATACACACCCCATTGAGTTGTCTAACACTGTTAAGTACATAATCAAGGGTCTTCCATCAACTGGTGGCATCAAAATTGGTGGTTCTAGCAGGTATCTCTTGATTTCATCAAAGGCAGTCTGGCACTCATCATTCCATTCCATCACCTGATCTTTCTTCAACAACTTGAAGATTGGCTCACAGATGGTAGTTAATTGGGAAATAAATCTTGCAATGTAGTTCAATCGTCCCAAGAAACCTCTAACCTCCTTCTCAGTACGGGGAGCTGGCATCTCTCGTATAGCTTTCACTTTCGCAGGATCCACTTCAATAACTTTTCCACTGACAATGAAACCCAGGAGCTTTCCAGATCTAACTCCAAAAGTACACTTGTTTGGATTCAATCTCAACTTATATTTCTTCAACCTCTCAAACAACTTGTGCAGATGATCAAGATGTTGCTCTTCATTCTGAGATCTGGCTATCATATCATCCACATATACCTCTATCTCATGATGAATCATATCATGAAACAAAGCCACCATAGCACGCTGATATGTTGCCCCTGCATTCTTCAAACCAAATGGCATTACCTTATAGCAAAAAGTCCCCCACTGTGTCACAAATGTTGTCTTCTCCATATCTTCAGGTGCCATCTTGATTTGATTGTAACCAGAGAAACCATCCATGAAAGAGAATACCTTATGCTGAGCAGTGTTGTCTACCAGAATATCAATATGAGGAAGTGGAAAGTCATCTTTGGGGCTAGCTTTGTTCAAATCTCTGTAGTCCACGCACATACGTACCTTACCATCTTTCTTTGGAACCGGTACCACATTTGCAACCCACTGAGGATAAGAAGTCACTGCTAAGAATCCTGCATTGAACTGTTTCATTACCTCTGCCTTGATCTTTTCTGACATCTCAGGACGCATACGACGAACCTTCTGCTTCTTTGGACGACAATCTTCTTTCACTGGCAAACGGTGAACCACAATGTCTGTATCCAACCCCGGCATATCTTCATAAGACCAAGCAAAGATCTCCACATAGTCACGTAACATCTGAATCAATCTGTTCTTGACACTGTCCTCTAAATCAGCTCCTATCTTGACCTCTTTTCTGTTTTCTTCAGTTCCCAGATTCACAACTTCGACTGGCTCTTCATGTGGCTGTATAGCTTTCTCTTCTTGTTGTAACAACCTAGCAAGCTCTACAGGTATTTCACAATCGTCCTCATTTCCGTCTTCAGTTTGATAGATCGGATTCTCGAAATTATAATTGGCAATAGTAGAACTGTTATCAACAGGATCCAGAGTGGATGAGGATCTGCATTTAGTGATGTGGGTGTGTGTAAGAACACATAGCTGATAAAACGAAAATAAAAGAAAAGAAAGACAAGGAACACAATATTTACGAAAACGAAACGTCCACTGATTTTATTGAATGAAGTATGCAAATGAAATGACAACCCGTAACAAGCGCACCATTGTGCCCCGGGTAAGGCACATGGCTTGAAAGTTTTATTGTTTAGAAATTACAAATGTAAAAAACACAACACAGTAATAGTATTTACTCCTGACTAAAGGAGATAGGGATAACATCTTCAGCTTTCCAATTATTGAGTCCAGCACCTACAGTAGGAAAAATCCATGCATCCAAGTGGTAATCTTCATCTTGATCTCCCACAACATTAATCTGGTCTTTCACAACCCCTTGATTAGTGACACGGGCAGCACGAGCACGACAAACAGCCTTCTGGGACTCTGCAGTGAAACCCAAACCAAACTTGTCAGACTTGTATGGAATATCAGGAAGCTGACCCCAAATAGTACAACCACCTTCATCCACCACAGCTCTAGCATCATTGAGGGAGGCCATTGCCATTGTTGGAGGCTTTCTGGTGACCACAGGAACTTTCTTCACAGCAGGAGGAGCTACATAATCATTAACAACCCAGGGAACCACTTCAAATGTCTGACACGGAGTTTCAATATATTCACCTTCCATTTCCAGATACTTGAAGGTATTTACATGGCTGACAAAGTATTCTTCTTCTCCATAGACAGTAACAACCTTTCCATTCACCGGATATCTCAACTTTTGGTGCAATGTAGAGGTCACAGCACCTGCCCCATGGATCCAGGGACGACCAAGCAGACAAGAGTATGAAGGACGAATATCCATCACATAAAATGTAGCAGTAAACACCTGGGAACCAACTTGGATTGGAAGATCAATTTCCCCATGCACTACTCTTCTAGAACCATCAAAAGCCTTTACCACAATATTACTGGGCTTCAGCACAGCATCTTCAGGACTCAGCTTGTTCAGGACTTCCTTAGGCAACACATTCAAAGAGGAACCATTGTCTATCAGCACATGAGACAGGGTAGTGCCCCTGCATTCAATTGAAATATGCAAGGCCCTGTTATGATCCCTCTTGGCAGGGGTCAAGTCAGCATCAGAAAATCCTAACCCATTGTCATAGGTCAGGTGGGCAACACAGTTCTCAAATTGGTCAACAGAAATTGCACTGGGTACATGAGCCATCTTCAAAAACTTGATCAATGACTTGGCATGAGCTTCAGAACATAATAATAGGGAGAGCATAGAAATTTTTGAGGGAGTATGCCCCAACTGATCAACAATGTCATAATCACTCTTGCGAATGATTTTCAATACTTCTTCCATCTGCTTAGAGAGATCATCAGCAGCTGGCACATCAGTAGATACAGGCTCAATAATAGGACCTTTGCCCCGGGCATCAGTGGTGGAAGTAGTAGCAGGAGTAACTGCATTCTTGGAAGTATCTGGAGGAGAGAAGACTCTTCCACTACGAGTGATCTTACTAGATCCGGCAACATTGTCAACATCAACAGGCACATCAGCTACAGGCTCTTGCTTAACACCATGGATGTAAACATCAGACCCATAGTGCCAAGGCACAGCTTTGTCAGACGTATATGGGATAGGACCAGGAGTAATAATGACCATAGGAGCTACTCTGGCTTCAGCAACAACTTTCACAGGACCTTCAGCAGTAATCTTGATTGGACCCTGATGAGTGATTTTAATAGGACTCTTTGAAGTGATTCTTAGTGGTACTTTGTCAACCATGTCAACCTCTTCAATCTTCTTACCCTGAGTCAGATGATCCACCATACTTTCTACAGATGCTGGTCTTCTTTCAAACACTATAGTATACTTATCCATGAGACGTTGAATGCCATCTCTCAAAATGAAGCAGCTATCCGGCTTATAGGTACAATACAAACAATCTTCACGACAACCTGGAAAGATCCCAGCTTGTACTAACCTCTTTTTGATAACAGACAGTGGTGTGGTCAACTCCATAACTGAATAGACATGCAGGTCTTCATCAATGGCATTGACAGTCTTCTCGTGATTTGGCATTGGAGCAGTAATCACATTGGGAGTACCTGGAGGATCAAACTCAATTTCTCCAGCATCAATCATATCCTGAATTTTATTCTTCAAGACCCAGCAATTATTAGTATCATGTCCCTGACAATTTGAATGGTATGCACACCGTGCATTGGGATTGTACCTGGGAGAGGTAACATTGGGATTCTGAGGAGCCTCTTTCAAAGTAATAAGTTCAGCCTTCAACAAATGTTGCAATGCCTGAGCCATCGACATGTTGATCTTCGTGAACTGTCTTCTAGCCCTCTGTTGGTTGCCCTGTGGCTGCTCTGTTGTTGCAGGAGTTGGATTTGAAATATGAACTGCACTGACAGACTGATGTCTTCTGTTACGATCAGGCTGACCATAAACATCATTAGATTCTTTCTTCCCAGTGGGAGGCTTCTTTGCAGCACCTGATGAAGAAGTACCCACTTGGATCTTACCATTCTTTATACCATTCTCTACTCGTTCTCCTGTCATGATCAACTCAGTGAAGCCAGATGATGAGCTTCCAATGAGATGACTGTAGAACGGACCATTCAGCGTACACATGAACATATCAACCAATTCCCTGTCAGTCAAAGGGGGTTGAACTCTTCCAGCTAAATCTCTCCACTTCTGAGCATACTCTTTAAAACTTTCTTTGGCACCCATAGACATGCTCTGAAGCTGCATGCGAGTGGGGGCTAAGTCAGCATTGTATTGGTACTGCTTATAGAAAGCTTAAGCAAGATCATTCCAGTCTCTGATGTTGACACTCTCCAATTGATAATACCACTCCAATTGAGCTCCAGATAAGCTCTCTTGGAAGAAATGGATCCACAACTTCTTATCAGCAGTATGGGGTTGAATTCTTCTAACATAAGACCTCAGGTGCAGTTTGGGACAAGAGACCCCATCATAGACAACAAAAGTAGGAACTTTGAACCCAATGGGTATGACTACCCCAGATATCAAACTCAAATCCTCAAAATCCAGCCCAGATGCTTTCTGCAACTCCATAGCATCCATCCTATCCACCAGCATCTTGAATTTGTCTTCATTAGGCTCATGGTAGTAGTTAGCCTCAGAATCAGAGTCCCCCATTGAATGGTGGAGACTGCCTACCTCTTGCTCAGATTCCTCAGATTCATAGTCTTCAGCTGGTTCTTTGGTCTTGGCAAGACCTTTGAACCTTCTTCCCATGTTGATCAACCCAGCAGACCTTCTAGTCTTCTTGGCCAGTAGTGCCTTCAATTCATCCTGCCCCTTGGACAGGTTCAAAATCAGCTCTTGGAACTGTGCATTTTGTGCCTGGAGATCCTTAACTGATTGTTCAAGAGCCATTGCTGAAATAAACAGCGAGAAGATAAGAAACCTGTGCACAATAAACCTGTGATGCAATGAAATGATATGGGAATGCATATGCAATGTTTTCAAGGACCGCAGGATTTAAATTTGCTTAGACAAACACGAAAGTAAACTTTTATTAGTAATAAATTGTTTTGCCTTTTAGGCTTACAAAAAATGAAAATGAAATAAGTACAAAAGATGGGGTTTTAAGTCTCCCATGGACGTTTCCTCTTTATGTTGAGATAAGAGTTGAGGTTTCGTTCCTCGTGAAGTAGCTTTGTTAGTTCCAGAATCTTTTCTTGGCTTGCTTTGTAATGAGCCTCAAAAGTATCCCTTTGCTCCTTCAGTTGGATCCATGATCTCTGCAAGTCTTCCATATCAGTAGGCATGTCTGGGTGAAGGATGGTATAAGCTGTGTCTCCTTCAGCAACAGGTTCCATGGTAACTGGTAGGACGGCAGGATATGGCATCATGAGTGTCTGAGCACGAGATCGTACCCATCTGAGATAAGCCTCCATAGGAATAGTGTACTTAGGCTCCAGTGTCTTGCTGTCAACCCTGTTTACTTTTCCCCAAGCTCGTATGAATCTCTGACGGTAACCCTGAAGATCGTTGTCGTAATCAAACACAATGCCCTGAATCAACATGTCATGTGGACCATCACTTCGGGCGTAACCAAACTGTCGTAAAGCTAGAGAGGGGTTGTAGGTGATGCCTCCTCTTATGCCTAATAGTGGCACATTAGGAAACTCCCCACAACGGTCAATGATGGTGACGTTCTCCATAGATCTGGAGCACCAATGGATGTCTGAGTGAGAAAGTGACATGATCCTCTTGGACCATCTGGACCCTTGCTCATTCTTCATTACTGAGCGAGGAAGGTGAGAAATAAACCACCTGGAAAGCAAAGGTATGCAGCACATCAAAGTTCCCCTTGCCCTTGTAGTACGGGTGTGAAGAGAATGCAGGATATCTCCAAGTAGGGTAGGCACTGGATTGTGACTCAGGAAAATGTTGATGGCATGAACATCTATGAACTGATCTGGATTGGGGAATAATACTAAGCCATATATCAGCAAGGCTAAGACCTCCTCAAAAGCATCATAGCTCATGGCCTTCAAGTACATTTGAGCTTTATCCATTAATACCTTAGAAAGAATACCCTTGACTCCACTTCTCGTTTCTAGAACAATGTCAGACTTCTTCAGACGTAGGGCTGCAGCAATAACCTCTGATTTGGGCTCCTTCTCCAAGCATGTGAAGGGTCTTTGATCAAGAACAGGTATACCCAGAAGCTTAGAGAACTCCTCCATGGTAGGGACTAACTGATAGTCAGGGAATGTAAAGCAGTGGTGCTTAGGATCAAAGAACTGAAACAGGACACTCATCATGTCTTCATTGAACCCTGAAGTGACTAGATCCAATAGGTGACCATGTCTCTTGATGAACTGGGAGTGATCAGACACTTGAGAAACCAACTCTTTAAGCTTGGGAGGTATCCCCACAAAGTTGATCCTGATAGTGTTCCTACGAGTAGAAGCCATGACCTGCAACAAAGAACAAAGATAAATCCTTTGGTCCTTGAAATGGTTAGGGAAAATGCTATGCTTATGATGCATGATGATGTCATGATGTTATGCTCAATCACAAACATGTGGCACACACAAACAAGTCACACAATTGCCTTAGGTTTAAAGGCTTGCATGAGGTTCAAAGGTAAGTACCCTCCCCTGAAGTTAGATGGTTCATCCTGTCCTACAAAAGTAACCAGGTTCTAAGGGATCTCAATATCATTGATCCTTCACAAGGGTGGTTGATCAGAAGGCAACTTACTTGCCAACCAAAACCCTCCAAGTTTAAGATCTCAATGAGCGTAGTATCGAGTGTCAACCAACTTCAGTATGCACCAAAGCCAGTTACCTCACTACTTTCTAAAGGCCAAGATGAGTTAACTAGGGTTCTAAAAGTTAGTTAGTGCATTGACAACATATGGCAGCCTCATATTATCCTCAACTTGACTTAAGGAACATAAGCACCAACCAAGAAGTCGCACTAACTATGGCCACCAGATCAACCGTATCGATATACGTCGTACAGTTTCCTTGGTCTATTGCCATTTGAAATTCTGGTATGACAGACTCAGATGTCGAATATGATGTTGAGACATCTTATCTGTTACTTATAAACATGGTAAGGCATACATATCAGTACTTAAATAATTCTGATATATCAGAGTCAAACATGCTTCAGGATGTTGGGACATCTGATAGGACATTCAGTTCAGGTACTGCATAAAACATAAAAGATATAAAGAACACAGCAGAATTGTTAACCCAGTTCAGTGTATCTCCACACTTACATCTGGGGGCTACCAAGCCAGGAGGAAATCCACTATAGGTAATATTAATTCTAGACTTAAACCATCCTGTTTAATCTTTCACTTAATAACTACCCAATGCAATTTCTACCTAAGACACAACTTAGATATGAGTACCCTACTCACTCCCCCTCAATCACACAGTGATCTTGTTTACAAGTTTAATAAAATTGAAGTCATACTTCAAACAACACAGCTTGATCTTACTTCACAGTTTCAATCAAGTCACAAAACTTCTCTTGCTTACAAGCTTCGAGAATCACAAGTGAAACAGCCACAATAGAGTTACTTGTTATGCACGGCTGACACAAGGACACAACCCTAATAATGTTTACATTTTCGGTTGATTGGGTTAGTTCTAAACTAGGTTACAAGGTTTCTTTTATAACCTATTCCCAACTGGATTTGGGCCTAAACAATCACAACAATAGCTGCTACAAATATGCAGAAATATCTGCTACAAATATGCAGAAATATCTGCTACAAATATTCCAAAAGATCTTCAACTCCTAAAATATCTCTAAATATAGAAACCTATATTTTTCAATATTTGTCTTCAATTTAAATTGAGTCTTTAAGATCTTCTAGATCAGCACCACATATGATTGCATAATATCTCCAGAATATTTTGCATAATTCAGATCTGATAAATCCAATGTCATCACCTTGAATTAGGGTTTGTTACTTCCTAGATTCTAGGTGATTTAGTTCATCTGATTATGCTGAAGTTTCATAACAACTCTCCCTACAGATGCGCCTTGTTCTGTTTTTGTCCATCCATAATTAATTCCTGATAGATTCTCCTGAATTTACTCAGTTCTGTTATGCATTAATTAATTCTGGTAACAGGTCTGAGATGTCTCAACATCTGTTGGGACATCCTGAAAAACTGAACTTACTTCATTTACTGATACAATGTCACAACATCTGATGTGACATCCTGTAAACTGAACTTATTCCATCAACTGATACAATGTCCTAACATCTGGTGTGACATCCTGATATCTTGATTTAAGTTCATTAACTATTACTCTGTTTGACAGTGTCACAACATCTGGTGTGACATCCTGAACTAAGTTCAACACTTCTTGTTTGATATCTATATGTAACATATGACAGTAATGTTGTCATGACAGTTGCAGATGTTTCAACATTTTCTTTGACATCTTTCATGACATTTGCAGATGTTTCAACATCTTCTTTTACATCTGTCTATAACATATGACAGTAATTCTGTCATGACATTTGCAGATGTTTCAACATCTTCTTTGACATCTGTCTGTAACATATGACAGTAATTTTGTCATGACATTTGCAGATGTTTCAACATCTTCTTTGACATCTGACTGTAACATATGACAACATTTGTTGGGACATCCTGAATTAAGTTCTTATACTCTGTTTGATAATGTCCCAACATCTGATAGGACATTCTGAACTGAATTCAACATCTTCTTTGACAACTTCCTTAATCATGTCTTGACTTGTTCTTCCAGAGTCTATACCATGTTAATTTAATATATGGAACTTTTTATTCAACATTTTCTAGCCATATTAGTTTTACCAAACATAATGCCAATCATAAAATAATAGCATTAACAATCTCCCCCTTTGGCTTATTTTGGCTAAAACTAATTTACATACAGGTGTAGAAGTACCTTATGTAGAAGTTCCTTAACATCACATCTTCATATCAGACCTCACACTATTACTTCTCCCCCTTTTTAGCCATAAAAAGACAAAGGTACCATAATAAAAATAGAGGTATATAATCTCCATAATCTTGAAACACACACAATTCCTCAAGAATCAAACATAAACTGCATAGAGAAGCTTTATGTAATATAGCCTTCTAGACTCTTAGGATTCTCCTTATCTGGTTAAGGTATTACTCCCCCTTAACACCACAAAATCAAGTGCACATACTTGTAACACACTCCCCCTGTCTAGGATACTCCATGCTTCTCTGTACATTGATGAAAGGAAAACATAAGACGCATTTTCATGTCTTCAAGAGCTCACTCTCTGTTCAATTCCCAATTGAACACATTCTCTTCTTGTACCAAAGCATACCTGATTCCTTTCTGGGTTTGTAGTTACCACAGACTACACAAGATGAACATCTTCTAGCACACAGGTTCTTGACATTAAGCCTTTACACACCAAAGGCCATACAATCCAGATAAAACACATCCAAACTAATTATGAAATTAGAATGAATGTCCACAAACAAACTTCCAAGCAATCAATACCTGATATACTTCTGGTGGATCAACAGAGATGTGCTCTTCAGTTGAGGCCTTGTGCTGGTCCTCAGATGCTTCTTCATCACAATTATTGAAGGCCTTTTTCTGGTCCTCAGATGTTTCAACAGCAGCATCAGATGAGGCCTTTTGCTGGTCCTCAGATGTTTCAACATCTATTGGGACATCCTGTTGAGCAGAAGTGTCCTTTGCAGCCTGAGTTTGTTGATCTTCTTGTGGGGCTGGCATAGTGTTCAGAGAGATAGATATGCCACTTACCACTCTTTGCTCAGATAGGATCTTGGTTACCAACTCCTTTATGGAATCATCCACATATTCAGAAGCTTTTGAAGTGTTGTACAATGGTGAAGGTATGCCTTTGGTCTTGCTGAAAACTTGATCTTTTTGGAGTTCTTGGCTTTTTAGTATGAGGAACACTTCCAGTCTCTTTTACATGTTTCTTCCAATATAGATCATCTACTTCATCATTCTCCCATATGATTAGGTAGTCTAATAATAGAAACCATGTAGATAAACACCCCAGATAATGTACTAACACTTAGTTAGAACATTTTTCATACACCAAGACCTTATCACCATGATCCTAGATGTGCTCCACCAACTGGACTTACTATAGCATAGTAATCCAAGAACTGAAAATCTTCAACTACACTGTGCCACCAGTTAGAATCAGAAATCCAGAAAGAGTGATAAACTCTCATCCACCTTCAAGAAGAATAAATCCTCTTGAGTCTTCAACTCATCACTCCTCTGCCCAAGAGCAATTTGTTCCAAGACAATCTTCAAGAACAACCAGCTGCCACACTCTGATTATCTTGATTCTTCGAATCCACTTTAAAGATCAACCAATTACCACATTTTGATAACCTCCTTTATGAATCCTCATATGAAAAAGCCAATTGCCACTTTTGTCTTCTTCACGTTTATAATAAATCTTCCAAGGATATCCTGATCAATAAAGTTGATCTTCACCAAGCTGTCAAGATAAAAGGCCTTATGAAGCATTCAATCCCTATAGATCATTTTATCTTGATTTATGTGTCACTTCACCAATTAGACTCTGATGTTGAACTAGATGTTTAAACATTATTAGCCCACATCCATCTGTTAAATTTAGGTCCTTCTTCTGCCACTTGAAAGAACCTCCTTTATTTATAGAACAAGAGTTCCATGCTCTCATAGACTTGATTTATCCATCAAGTTTGAGTAAACAACCTCCATTCTATTGGTTTTGCAGAAATTCCTACCTATAACACATATTGATGAGAAACTTCAATGTTTCTCCAAAGTCTTCAAACCTGCCACTGTCTGATTATTCAGAAGAAATAGTTAAGAACTACACCTCATAACTATACCAAGGATGCCACCTTTCCTTGAGTAAGGCAGTCTTAACAAATTTATGATATCCCCACCTATCTTAACTCCATGATGAGCATTCTGGACTACACCTAGATCAGAAATAAACCAATCCAAGTAGTCATCAAGATTATGATATGTTCATGGTCTTTCATCTCCATCTTCAGAATCAATAATATCCAGACCAGTTCTTGCCAAGAAACTTTCCAGAAATACATAACTCCTGTCACACAAGACTGAAGCCAATGCTACAACTTATGCAATACCTCTCCCATGATTCTGCACAAACTCTGATGATAAGATGTTCCAACATCTTTTTGAACATCACCAATCTTGAATCACAAGGATAATCAATCAAATATTTGTGAACTCCACAAACAACAATTGATCTTAATACCTTATCAGATAGTTCTACACAATCTGATCTTTTAATTTTGTAGGATTTTAAGGTTAGCTCCAGATAAGATTAGCAAGATCTCCTCATGTCATGGATAAACAATACTCCAGCTGAGCATAAACTCCACTAATTCTCAATTTCACACCCCTGATGAACATACAAAGAGCACAACTGATAAATATCCGCACTTGATTTTATATTCCAAAATAGATGCTCTTAGTTTGCTTGCTACAAAGGGTTCATACTGCCACTATCCATGACTAATAGTGGAAGAGACTACCAGTTCAACAACCATTCTGATCAGACTTCTCAATCTGACATTCTTCCCTTGCTTCTAGCAATTGTTGGTCACATTGCTAGCTTTAATCATGACCAAAGTCATGCATTTATCATCCACATTTGTAAATACATTTAGAAGCTTCTTCATCTTCAGATTCATCATCAGATTCATCAGTATTCTGAGCAACCTCTTCCAGCTCCAGCCTTTGAATTACTTCCTCAAGCTTTTTCTTCCTGGCATCCAGCTTTTTGCAAGTGTTTTTCAGATCTGCAATCAAGGCAGATTTGGATATGGGAGTCTTTGCTTTTGAAGGTCCAGCAGATGTCCTAGTGGAAGCTTCAACATCAGCAGCATGATGGCTCAAGAAAAGTTTGTAATGGAAGGCCAGAGGACTTTTTCTTTTGCATACTGAATCCTTCTTAGTGAGGATACCTGGATACTGGCTTAGTATGATTCCACGTAGCAGAGAGGAAAAAGCAATGGGAAGATTTGTTGCTGATGTTCCTTCATGCTTTAGGGTTTGATCAAAGGTATAAGCCCCAAAGTCCAGCTTTGTTTGGGGTGCCCACAACATATATGAATCTGCCCAATCCAGTTGCTATTGAAGAAGTATGGTTGGTAGGGACCCTGTTTACAGTGCCAATTCTATGCAGCATTGCATACTTCCTTGTTAGCAATCTAACATAAAGTTTTCCCTTGACTGGCCAAGCTTTGACTTGATTGGCAGTAATGACCTTGCACACCTGGTTATCTGTCTTACCCAGCTCATTAGGTCCATCAGATTCTTTCCCTAGATAATGATTGATAACCCTAGGAGAGAATTCCACACATCTCCCTCTTACATAGACTTTTCTGAATTCATCTTATTTACCTTCAGCACAGTCCTCTTGTAGGTTGACACTGAATTCCTTGACTAGCAGCTCATAGCAAGGTGAAAAAGTTTGATACTGTTTTGAATAAACCAGCAGAAGAAATTAGGTCAATTACCTCAGTGTACTCAAGTGCATTGCTGCCCAGCTCTCTTTCAAGTGCTACCCTTCTTTGGTATACAAATTTCCATCTGCTCACACTTGACATATGATGGAATGAAACATTGTCCAGAGGAGCTTCTGGAACAACAGGGGTGGACCTTGAGGGTGCTGGTTTCTTCTTTGGTTGGGATGTTGGAACATCCTCTTCAACATCTGAATCTGGTGGAGTTACAACTTTCCTCTTTTGGGTATTCACCTTGCTCCATTGTTTAGTAGGACTAAATACCACTTTGGCCTTGTCTTTCTTTGGAGTAGGCTGCTTCTTTTCAGGAGTTGAATGTCCTGCAGTCTTCTTTTCCTTTCTAGACCTAAGCCTTTTGGCTATGCTAGGGTCCACAGAAGCAATGATCTCTGTGTTAGAGTCATTATCTAAGTCTTCAACATGTAGCATAGATGCCTCCTCTTCCAGGTTAGGAGTAGGTTCCAAACATATGTGATCATCACACATTTGTCTAGCACCCAGAGCATCCATCATGTTAGCAGGATATCACACCAGTTTCCTTCTTCTGGAACACAAAACTAAGCTTGGTTCTGAAACATTATTACTTTCAAGATTACTATCTTTTCTTCAATCAGCTCCAACTGAAGTGCTATAACATTATGAAAGATACTTTACACACATACAATAGACAGTAGCATCTCAAGGAGTATTCAGCTTCATAGCTACATAAATCCCAAAAAAAACAATCTTTTAGGTCTTTGATTCAATATTTACCAAAAACTGTTGATGTGTAGTGTGGTGTCAAGCCATTAGGATTGACATATCAATTCAGCTTCTTTCTTGATGAAACTTCCTTCAGTTCATGATTTAGACAATCATAAACATGTATCTTCACAAGAGAGATTTTCTCCAGCTATATCTAAACAACATAGGACACCATAACCAGGAAGAATATCCTCATTAGGTCACCATAAATAAGCTTAAGAGATAACTTATCAAGATTTTCACTCCCGCATGAAAGATTTGATAATTATACTCTTTTGTTTTTGGCTCTAACCTCTTCTTTCATCAAGAACCACAACATTCTGAACTAAGTGTTCTCCAGCTCTCACAGAAAACAAAATACAAGCCTCCTTCAAATATAGAATTCTCTGAACCAAGATGTCAGGACATTCTGTCTGACATCATAGCTACACAGCACTTCACCAGCAATTTTCCAGCCCTGATAACACCAGAGTGGTCCAATATACACCATATGATGAATAGTCCATCCTCCACTTCTAGGGACCATTCAAATTCCAATATGAACCTTTCAAGTTCCAACAGCTTTTCATTATATCATCCTTCTTCCTTTACCATGAACCAGAAAGTATCCCCCTTAGATCTCATCCAGAAACAGACCAGGATGCCTGCTCTGATACCAATTGAAATTCTGGTATGACAGACTCAGATGTCGAATATGATGTTGAGACATCTTATCTGTTACTTATAAACATGGTAAGGCATACATATCAGTACTTAAATAATTCTGATATATCAGAGTCAAACATGCTTCAGGATGTTGGGACATCTGATAGGACATTCAGTTCAGGTACTGCATAAAACATAAAAGATATAAAGAACACAGCAGAATTGTTAACCCAGTTCAGTGTATCTCCACACTTACATCTGGGGGCTACCAAGCCAGGAGGAAATCCACTATAAGTAATATTAATTCTAGACTTAAACCATCCTGTTTAATCTTTCACTTAATAACTACCCAATGCAATTTCTACCTAAGACACAACTTAGATATGAGTACCCTACTCACTCCCCCTCAATCACACAGTGATCTTGTTTACAAGTTTAATAAAATTGAAGTCATACTTCAAACAACACAGCTTGATCTTACTTCACAGTTTCAATCAAGTCACAAAACTTCTCTTGCTTACAAGCTTCGAGAATCACAAGTGAAACAGCCACAATAGAGTTACTTGTTATGCACGGCTGACACAAGGACACAACCCTAATAATGTTTACATTTTCGGTTGATTGGGTTAGTTCTAAACTAGGTTACAAGGTTTCTTTTATAACCTATTCCCAACTGGATTTGGGCCTAAACAATCACAACAATAGCTGCTACAAATATGCAGAAATATCTGCTACAAATATGCAGAAATATCTGCTACAAATATTCCAAAAGATCTTCAACTCCTAAAATATCTCTAAATATAGAAACCTATATTTTTCAATATTTGTCTTCAATTTAAATTGAGTCTTTAAGATCTTCTAGATCAGCACCACATATGATTGCATAATATCTCCAGAATATTTTGCATAATTCAGATCTGATAAATCCAATGTCATCACCTTGAATTAGGGTTTGTTACTTCCTAGATTCTAGGTGATTTAGTTCATCTGATTATGCTGAAGTTTCATAACAACTCTCCCTACAGATGCGCCTTGTTCTGTTTTTGTCCATCCATAATTAATTCCTGATAGATTCTCCTGAATTTACTCAGTTCTGTTATGCATTAATTAATTCTGGTAACAGGTCTGAGATGTCTCAACATCTGTTGGGACATCCTGAAAAACTGAACTTACTTCATTTACTGATACAATGTCACAACATCTGATGTGACATCCTGTAAACTGAACTTATTCCATCAACTGATACAATGTCCTAACATCTGGTGTGACATCCTGATATCTTGATTTAAGTTCATTAACTATTACTCTGTTTGACAGTGTCACAACATCTGGTGTGACATCCTGAACTAAGTTCAACACTTCTTGTTTGATATCTATATGTAACATATGACAGTAATGTTGTCATGACAGTTGCAGATGTTTCAACATTTTCTTTGACATCTGTCATGACATTTGCAGATGTTTCAACATCTTCTTTGACATCTGTCTATAACATATGACAGTAATTCTGTCATGACATTTGCAGATGTTTCAACATCTTCTTTGACATCTGTCTGTAACATATGACAGTAATTTTGTCATGACATTTGCAGATGTTTCAACATCTTCTTTGACATCTGACTGTAACATATGACAACATTTGTTGGGACATCCTGAATTAAGTTCTTATACTCTGTTTGATAATGTCCCAACATCTGATAGGACATTCTGAACTGAATTCAACATCTTCTTTGACAACTTCCTTAATCATGTCTTGACTTGTTCTTCCAGAGTCTATACCATGTTAATTTAATATATGGAACTTTTTATTCAACATTTTCTAGCCATATTAGTTTTACCAAACATAATGCCAATCATAAAATAATAGCATTAACACCATTTACCTAAGGTACACTAGATCCGGGTTAGGACCTTTCACACATAAGATCACCCCAACAATATAATGATAAAGCAAACAAATCAAACAATATTAAAGTGATCTTAATTCCTAAGGGTACCCCTCTTAAATTTAAATCCCCAGCAGAGTCGCCAGTTCTGTAACACGGTGGGAGAACTGACTTTAGTAATGTTGCGGATAGCAAGAGTCGCCACCGACTTTTATTTTATCCAAAAGGAAAGGATATAAAAGAACAGGAAAGACCTTAAGAGAATATTTTGGGTCCGGGGGGTAGGTTATGTAAAGGGAAGGTGTTAGCACCCTTTACATCCATGGTTATCCATGGGCTCTTAATTACTTAGCTCACTTTTGAATTGTTTTTGAAAGTGTAGTGTGTGAATAGAAAATTTTTCATAATAGTTAATAATAATCCATGTACGGATGTGTAAAAACTTGTTTTTTGAAAATTTGTTTGAAATTGTGAAGAGTTTGAAAAGTTTTTGAAGTGAGCAAGTACATAAGAGGAACCTACCCTAAAGTTTAAAGTCTTTCTTGTTCTTTATCCTTTGATTGGTAAGACTATCCCTACTATTAAGGAGTAGGTAGTCATTACCTTGGATGTAAGGGACATGAGAGGGACATTCTGTTTTATGAAGGCAACTGTGGGGTGTAATAAGCATATAGGAGGGACTATCATCATTATTCCGAAGGGGCTCGATTCGTAAAGGCAACCATGAGGGACTTGATGATTTTTATCTTTTAAGGGACTTGCTTTATACACCCCACTTGACCTTATGATTTAGGTAACTTGAGGGATAACCTTAGAAAGTGAGACGGCGATTAAAATCGACTTACGTGTGTGAGTGTTTAATTTAATTATCTTATGATTAAAGTGATCTAATTTATTTTAAATAAAATACATGTTTGCACTCCCTAATTACTAACCATAGCAAAGATTAAAATATTTAAAATATTACAAAATTACATCAAGGAAGCAATTACATAATTATAAGCAAAATAAAATAAATAGCAAAAATATGAATATATAGCAAAATAAATATAATAAGCAAAAATAATAAATAAGCAAATAAAATAGGGGTTAGTAATAAATATAATTAACAAAAAAAAAAAAAAGGTTAGTGAAAATAAAATAATAATAATAATAATTAGAAAAATAAACAAAGTTAGAGTCATGATAATGAAAATATAATATAATAATAAATAATAGTATGGTTAATAACAATAATTAAAGTAAAAATAAATAGAAATAATATTATAATGATATGAACACAAAGTTAAATTTTAAATATATAATAAGAAAAATTTCTAAGCATAATATAATTATGAGTTTTAATCATTTACAAAAATTTAATTATTTATGAATATATATTAACAATTATATAAAAAAAAAAATATTTACACATTATAAGGTGAAAATAAATTTTAAATATTATATTCATAAAATTAACCATATTTACAAAAATTTATAAGAATTATACTAAATAAATGTACATAAATAATTACATTAAAAATTAGAGAACTAAAGTTATTTAGAAAAATATAGGATTAGGTTTTATTTTAGAAAATATTTTTAGAATAAAGTTATTTTAATTAATATACATACTATAATTTATTTACATAATTATAAAAATAATTTTCAGAGAGAAAAAAGATATATAGAATTTGAATTACATTTAACATTATTTTAATTAGATTTATATACATATGATTTTAATAATTAAACAAAATAAAAAAAAATTGCAAAAAAGAGAGGAACTTACCTGACCAAGATTTGATCCCATGTCCTCATGTTTGCCAGCAACAACAATAACCACCAGGCTAGCCCACACGCAGGCACCAATGAAGGGGGAAGAATTTGTTTTGTGTCTTGCTTGAAAAATCCAGAAAAATGAATAAACAAAAAGGCCTGGGGTAGGAATCGTACCCAGGACCTTTGAGATGTATACGCGCATGCTTGACCGCCTGGCTGGGAGAGCCCTTCTGGTCATGGATTGACAACAATACATTATATATTATGTTTGCTTTTATCCTGAAAAATTAACAAAAAAAAAAACAATGCACCAGCCCAGTATCGAACCAAGGTCCTTACAACATACGCATGTAAAGCTTACCACCAGGGCACACACGCGCGTGTGATAACAAAATAACAAAACAACATAAAATAAGTTAATATAATTTGAATTTCTGAGCGCGCGGGAAGCAGCCTTCTTCAACCTCCAGAGCTGCGAATTTACTTGTGAAAATTACTACAAGTTTTCCTGCGAAAAAACCATTCCCAGCAAAACCTATGAACATCAACAAGCAACAAAACCGTACAATTTTACAAAATTAAGCACAACATTATGATCCAAACATTCACACGATTAATCCTGTGTTGTTAGAATTGATTTATGTTTCTTAAATTAGAAACCCCTAAACCTAGGTCCAAACCCTAATAATGGCATCTCATGAATTAGGTACGGGTTCTTTGATTTTCCTGTCCAGAAACGATCCATATCACACAACAAACAATATTAGCCAAGCAAATTTCATTTAAATGCAGTGAATTGATGTAATCGAAAAAGAAAAAATCAAGAACAAGTATGGCTCGGGTTTAACAATATGGAGCATATGGGATGTGTATGATTGATGCTTTAGCTTCAGTGATGATCATTAAACATCTCTATGTTCTTACTTTGCCTTCAAATGCCCTGGAATTCAAAATCCGAATCTCACTTTTGGAAGGATTTTTGAGGTTTTGAACTTACCTTGGAGCTGCTGGATTTCGTGTCTTGAGGTTAGGGTTATGTTTGATACTTATATGTGAGTGAATTAGGTCAGAAATATGGATTAGTTGTGTGGAGATTTGATCCAAAAAAGATTGAAAAATATTGAACTTTGAATTTCAAATATTGGCTCATGATGACTTGCTATTTTTGTATCAATCACATGATTCCATTCTCTTTCAAATTCAATCAACAATTAAGAATTTCTAGAAGCATTATCTTCCTCCAAAAATAGATTTTCATATTTTATATTTATTTAAAATGATTTTTATGAATTAAATCAATAATAAATAAAAATAAAATAATAAAAATGCTGAATTTTGGTCAATTGGGTCGTGCATAATGATATGAGGTGGATTGGATCACAACTTAGCAAGCCCATTTGGAAGGAATTGTTTCTAGACCCCCATTTTCAATATAAACCATCACAAAATTGCCCAACTTTGCAAGAGCATATCTCCCTCAATTTTAAAGGTATGAGGGTGTTCTTGGACATTTTGGAAAGCTTGAAGAGTCCTCTAAACAACCCCATTGGTTTCAGGTCCATATCATTTACCAATCTCAAGTTATGCCCTTTTGAAGTTGTTGACTTTTTGTTGACTTTTGAAATGACCTATAATGTCTTAGGTCATATCTTTTAAATGAAGCATTTTTGGGCTTAACTTTCAACATAAAAGTTGTAGAGAATTCAATTTCCTTTAAAATGAGCTTTGGATGGAGACTTGTTGATGAAGTATGTGAAAGTTATGATTGGTCAAAGTTCAGTTGACTTTTACTGAGGAAACCCTAATTTAGAAACTCCTGATTATTGATGATCTGGAATCTCCTTGATGAATCATGATCAACCCTTGATCAAATGATGAATTTTACTTCATATACTTGATGTTGGCAAAAAATCATGAAGTTTGACTTTGGTTTGACCACAGTTGACCTCAGTTTGACTTTTAACTGCACTGACTGATTTTGACTTATCTGATCATCTGACTGAGCAAACTTTTGAGAAAAGTCTTGAAACTTGACATGGGGGTTATTATACACATATAAGATGTTATTAAGCTCACTTGAGGTATTGGAAGTCCATTTAGCCTGATTAAAGTCAAAACCCTAGTTTTGGATGCACTGCTTAGGAGGTGCATTGTCTGAGGGAGTTGTCAAATCTTCTGACTATTTGTGGACTTTGTGAACCTTGTGAACCATCATAAGATGTATTGTGAACCTTATGAACCTCATGGGAGGTCTTGTGAACCTTGTGAACCTCATAAAGTGACTTGTAGACTTCATGAACGTCATGAAAGGTTTTGTAAGCATTGTGAATCTTGTGAACCTTGTGAACCTCATAAAGTGACTTGTAAACTTCATGAACCTCATGAAAGGTCTTGTAAGTGTTGTGAATCTTGTGAACCTTGTGAACCTCATAAAGTGACTTGTTGACTTCATGAACCTCATGAAAGGTCTTGTAAATGTTGAGAGGCTTGTGAACCTTGTGAACCTTCAAGAAGTAACTTGTAGACTTCATGAACCTCATGAAAGGTTATATAAGCATTGAGAACTTATGAACCTTGTGAACCTTCTTAGCACACAAAGTCTTGTATTGTGAGGGCAAATTTTGGGGTGCAACAGATGGGTACTTCAATTGTCTCCTATCAGCAAGCCCGAAAGGTTGTTGAAGATGGTAATGCCCAAGGCTGGGGCAAGCTGCTGCCGATGGAAAAGAAGGAGGATAGATTCGGTTTGGGTTACAGACCATCCCGACAAGATCAATCAGAGGCTGCTAAAGAGCCCAAGTTCATCAGTGGGGGGATGCTCACCCCAGATGTTGTTAACAACCTGGAAGACGAGGCAGAAAGCGACCACAACCTGGAGAGCTGGATTCGTCCAAGGATCCCGGGGCACCAAGTCCTTAACTAGTCTTCCCAGGAAATTATAAGGGTTACTCCTGCAGAGTAATTATTATTTCCTGTCATTTTAGCATGCATCAAGTCCTGCATCTTGCCCAAGGTGTCAGGACTCATTTTGTAAGAGGGCCATATTGTAATTTTGTGCAAATGAATTATCAATGAATATCAGACATCTTTTGCAAACAAGTCTCTTTTTCGCTCACTGTCTTTTCATTTTTTACTTTTGTACAAAACAATAAAATGGCAATGTTTTCAAAATAAATAACTTCATTTTCACTTTTTCTAAACAAGATTAAAACTAATCACTAAAATGAACAAATCTCAACCCTTGCAGAGATTATCCTCTAGATTGCACCGACAACAACACTGCTATGACCTTGTATGACTTCGACAATCCGATTAATCAAGATGATGAAGGGGTTGGAGAAGACTATGAGTTACCTGAAGAGTTAGCCAGATTGTTGAGGCAAGAAGAGAAAGTGATTACCCCTCATCAGGAGGAGGTTGAGACAGTTAATCTTGGTACCGAAGAGGATTTGAAGGAAGTGAAGATTAGGGTCGGTCTGCAGGCGACAGTAAAAGAATAGCTCATTGACATTCTTCGAGAGTACGTCGACGTTTTTGCTTTGTCCTATCAAGACATGCCAGGTCTGGATACTGATATTGTTATGCACAAGCTGCCTTTGAAAGAAGATTTCCCTCCAGTGAAACAAAAGCTATGTCGTACTCGTCCAGATATGGCCATGAAGATTAAAGAAGAAGTACAAAAACAGTGGGATGCCGGTTTCCTTGCTGTAACTTGTTACCCGCCGTGGGTCTCTAATATTGTACCAGTGCCTAAGAAAGATGGAAAAGTACAGATGTGTGTGGATTACCGGGATCTGAACAGAGCTAGCCCGAAGGATGATTTCCCATTACCTCATATTGATGTATTGGTCGACAACACAGCCCAGTTCTCGGTATTTTCCTTCATGGATGGTTTTTCAGGGTATAATCAGATCAGAATGTCACCCGAAGACATGGAGAAGACTACCTTCATCACACCTTGGGGCACATTTTTTTACAAGGTAATGCCTTTTGGACTAAAGAATTCTGGTGCTACTTATCAACGGGCTATGGTAACGTTATTCCACGACATGATCCACAAAGAAATTGAGTGCTACGTGGATGACATGATTGCCAAGTCCCTCATTGAAGAAGATCATCTGGTAAATCTGCTGAAGTTGTTCAAGCGTTTGAGAAAGTATCAACTGAAGCTAAACCCCAACAAATGCACATTCGGGGTACGTTCCGGTAAACTGCTGGGATTCATTGTAAGTGAAAAAGGAATTGAAGTTGATCCTGACAAAGTCAAAGCTATTCAGGAGATGCCTGCACCTAGGAATGAAAAGGAAGTTAGGGGGTTCTTAGGTAGATTGAACTACATATCACGGTTCATATCTCACCTTACTGCAACCTGTGAGCCCCTGTTCAAATTATTAAGAAAGAAACAAACGGTCAGGTGGAACGATGATTGTCAGAAGGCTTTTGACAAGATCAAAGAGTACCTACAAGAACCTCCAATTCTTATGCCTCCAGTTGAAGGAAGACCTCTAATAATGTACCTGACAATATTAGAAGGATCAATGGGATGCGTGTTGGGCCAGCATGACGAGTCTGGTCGAAAAGAGTATGCAATATACTACCTAAGCAAAAAGTTTACCGACTGTGAACAACGTTATTCACTGCTCGAGAAAACTTATTGTGCTTTAGCATGGGCTGCTCGCCGACTAAGACAGTATATGCTGACTCATACTACTTTGTTGATCTCAAAAATGGACCCCGTCAAGTACATATTTGAGAAGCCAGCACTTACCGGAAGGGTTGCAAGATGGCAAAAGATTCTGACAGAGTATGACATTCAGTACACATCCCAAAAGGCCATCAAAGGCAGTGTACTGTCTGACTATCTGGCTGAGAAACCCATTAATGATTACCAGCCTATGAGATTTGACTTCCCTGATGAAGACATCATGTACTTGAAAGAAAAAGATTGTGAAGAGCCAGTTCACACTGAAGGGCCTGACCCGGAAGAAGAATGGACTATGATGTTTGACGGGGCTATCAATATGAATGGTCGTGGAATTGGTGCAGTACTCATTACACCTAAAAGAGTTCATATGCCTTTCTCGGCAATACTCACCTTTGCCTGCACTAACAACGAAGCTGAATACGAAGCATCTATCATGGGTCTTGAGGAAGCCATTGACCTTGGGATCAAAACTTTGAATGTATTCGGAGATTCAGCCTTGGTAATCAATCAGACCAACGACAAATGGTACACTCACCAAGAGCATCTGATTCCATACCGTGACTACACGAGGAGATTATTGACTTTCTTCAACACAGTCAAACTTGAATACATCCCTCAAGATGAAAATCAGTTCGCAGATGCTCTAGCTACCATTTCCTCCATGATCAAGGTTCAAACTACAAATTATGTGCCTCGGATTTCAGTATCCAGACTAGACCGACCAGCATACGTTTTCTTTGTGGACATTGCTAAAGATAACAAGCCTTGGTTCCATGACATCAAATGCTTCTTAGAGGATCAAACATACCCACCTGGGGCATCATCCAATAATAAGAAGACATTAAGAAGGCTGGCTGGTAGTTTCTTCCTAAATGCTGACGGTTCATTGTACAAGCGAAACTTTGACATGGTTCTTCTCAGATGTGTTGACAAGAAAGAAGCAGACTTGCTGATGCACGAGGTGCATGAAGGATATTTCGATACCCATGCTGGAGGACATGCAATGGCTAAGAAATTATTAAGATCAGGTTACTACTGGATCACAATGGATGCAGACTGCTGTGCCTATGCCAGAAAGTGCCACAAATGCCAGATCTATGCAGACAAGGTGCATGTGCCTCCAAATTCGTTGAACGTGATGTCTTCTCCTTGGCCCTTTTCCATGTGGGGCATTGACATGATTGGAAAGATCGAACCGACTGCTTCAAATGGCCACAGATTCATCTTGGTAGCCATTGATTACTTCACCAAATGGGTTGAAGCATCTTCGTATGCAAACGTCACCAGGCAAGTGGTAGCCAGATTTCTGAAAAGAGACATCATCTGTCGATATGGAGTACCCGAGCGAATCATTATTGATAATGGTTCCAATTTGAACAACAAAATGATGGCAGAACTTTGCCGGGACTTCAAAATTCAACATCACAACTCTTCTCCTTACAGGCCAAAGATGAATGGCGTTGTTGAGGCAGCTAACAAAACATCAAGAAGATTGTGCAAAAGATGGTGGTTACTTACAAAGACTGGCATGAGATGTTACCATTTGCTTTGCATGGGTATCGAACCTCAATCATAACATCTACTGGGGCAACACCTTATCAGCCTGTGTATGGTATGGAAGTTGTCCTACCTGTTGAAGTTGAACTACCCTCCTTACGGGTACTGATGGATGTTAAGCTGAACGAAGCAGAATGAGTCCGATCTCGGTACAATCAACTAAATCTGATTGACGAGAAGAGATTAGCGGCAATCTGTCATGGGCAATTATATCAGAAAAGAATGAAGAAAGCCTTCGATCAGAAAGTCAGGCTTCGGGAATACCAAATGGGAGATCTTGTGCTAAAAAGAATTCTTCCTCCTCATACAAACCACAGGGGCAAATGGACTCCAAATTATGACGGTTCATTCATAGTAAAGAAGGTTTTCTCTGGTGGAGCACTGATGCTCACTACTATGGATGGTGAAGATTTTTTATCCCCTGTGAATTTAGATGCAGTTAAAAAATACTTCACATAAAATGACCCGCTGGACATAAAAACAGAATGTAAGTCCAGGCAAAAATAGGGCATCCCGGCGAGTCAAAAACAGAATAAAAGACTCGGGCAAAAATAAGGGAAAATTAAAAAAAATGTACACCTGCTGAGTTGAAAAGCCGCATTGGATAGCTCAGGCAAAAAAGGGTATCCTGGTAGATTGAAAACCCGAAAGGGCGATCCACGCAAAATCAGGGAATAAGCGAACAACTGCATTCTGAATTCATTTGTATCACTCACAACACGACAAGCTTCAAAAGGATAAAGCATCAGTCATAATCAACCTTCTTCAGAAAACAAGATGATAAGAACGTCAAGGTCATACAGGTCATAACAAAGGAAGTTCATCAGAGCGTCGTCAACATTGCTAGTACTTTTACTTTTTCAATTTGTAACAATCTCCTCATTCCAGGGGATCTGTTTCTTTGACTGTATCTGCCAATTCAGGGCACCTAGATTAATAAAATCAGAGTTTTCAGCCACACCTCGTTTTGTACATTTTTGTTTCATTTTCAAAATGTCCAATATCCATGATATAATATTTGCATAAAACAAAATGAGCTATTCTTAATAAGTGCTTGCAGGAAATATATTTACTTTCAGGAATATCTAACTCCCATGATGGAATCCAGTAAGGGATACCTCGGGATGCTTGTGCGTTTCTTTGTCTTAATAGGTTGCACGTAGTCAATACACAACATGGGGCATACCAAGCACATTTCCCCAGCATACCTCCTCCCCGAACAATATCTGGATTGCTTTTCCCCAACGGAGTTGTCAAAGCCTCCTCATCCCTAGCACAGGTCTACTCAACAAGAGCATCCCCATCCAATCTCCCCGCGGAAGTTCCAGTCTCTCCCCAGAAGAGCAATGCCTGAAACTCTCACACAACAAAGTGACAGAAGCTTCCTTATCCCCAGCTGGGTTTCTCCTTACAGGATATGTTTATCAATGATCTATTTCCCTAAGCAGAGTTATATATCTTAACAGATCTCTTCCCCAGCTGGGATATCCCTCCAAGAAAATCAACCAGAGATCCTTTCTTCAATGGGATCCAAATCCCGAATCGGTTCTTCTTTTTCATAATCATAGCATTCGCATCATTTTTCCCCGCAAAGCGTAGCATTCCGTCTAATACGGAGCATTACGGCAAAAATCAAACATTTGCATGATTAACAAGCCAGGTTCGAGCCAGTCGCCTGCATATACCATCAATATTTCATCAGCAGTATATAAAGCCCACATTGTAACACCCACTTTTCCCATAAAATTATTATTATAAATCTTTAATATAATCAGAGTTACTTGTCTAAAGTGAGATGCTATATCATCATCATTCATCAAAATCGTTAATAAAAGAAAACAGCGGAATCTAAATATTTAACGTCAATAGCTCAAAGGCTAAGTTAATCACACATAAAAAGGTTCTTCAATTCAAGCTTAATCATAAAGATAAGTTTTTCTCAACAATAAAAGTAAATGTGGAAAAGATCCCCGTTCCCGTTACATATCAGAGCTCCTAGGACACGGACATCACACCAACGTACTTCTCAAGTACCTGAACTGTCTGCACTTCCGAAGAAGCACAGACACAACAAAACAAACAGAGGGGTGAGAAATAGATTCATAATATAACGGTGCATACGACATATATGAAGAAGTAATTCACCCCTAATCACACCAAGTTATCAATCATATCATTCAATCAAATCATATCATTTAATCAATCATAATGCAATGTGACTCCAATGCACAATGCAAATGCGGTACCGACTCACAATAACGGTTCATCAATAGAACCCCGAATGCATCGTTAACGTCTCCAACAAGACACGATCATCCCTGCAACCACGATTCTCAACGAATCCCGAATAATCATATCCACGACATGATTATTCCATCAAATGTATATGCATGCAGACACAACAACGCATACCATATCACAATACACATGAACACATCATGCTTTACGATCATCATGATCTCATCAACCAATCATCAGTGCATCTTATTCATTCATACACAAGGCATACACATATCTCATGTTGTTCACAATTATAACAATCTACATATTCATATAAATCAATTAAGCACTTAGGATTTCTTATGCGACTACTCATCAAGTCCTATATCCATCATTAGAACACCCTCAAAGTCTTATTTCACTAATATCATCCTACATTAGAAGAATGAATCAAATCTACCTTAAAACAGGCGAAAAATTACATTTACAGGGGCCTAACACGGCCGCCCGTGTTGCCTGACACGGCCCGTGTCAGGTGGCCTGGGACACGCCCCTCAAAATCCACAAAAACTCATTTTCCAGGGGGACAACACGGCCGCCCGTGTTGTACAACACTGCCCGTGTTGTGGAAAAATCATCCAAAACTCATTTTCCAGGAGCACAACACGGCCGCCCGTGTTGTACAACACTGCCCGTGTTGTGGCACCTGTACCCCAAAAATTCAATATTTCCAAAAGTCCCAATTTCTTCCTTCTTCCTCACATGCACGAATCCCAACCATTCTAAGTCAAATTTGACACTCAAAACCAACCAATTCACATGTTTATTATCCATTTATACATATAACATCAACTAGTTTTACTAATAACTTTCCTAGATCAATTAAGGAATCTATGATGTTTAATCCTCTTCTTTGTTCATCATAACCCCCACAACCTTCATATATCAATCTTCCCAATACCCAACATACGACACCAAATATATTTTCAAAATACATCGTATAATCATATTCATCAACAATTTCACAATATTGCATCAATTCAATCATTGTTATTATAATCTCTTAAAATACCTAAGGGAGGAAGGAACTCCCAATTACCCTTCTATGTCCTATCACCAATCATAAACCCTTTTCTCCCCCCTTACCTTAAAATCGAAGCTTTCCTTCACAACCTTTGGGTCTTGGTGATCTACGATCTTTGACCTTGCCTTTCTTCTCCTCTTTCTCCAGACCTCTCTGTTCTTCGTCAAAATACGATGAATGAGGTTTGTTTCCCTATTTCCTCTTTTTATGAAAACAACAATTCCACCTTTGCCCCTTAAACCTCTAACTAACCATTTATTTATTTTTATTTTATTTAAATAATAACAACATTATAATAATACACCTTATATTATTATTATTATTATCATAAAAATACTTTCTTCACCAAATATTCAATTTTGCCATTAAATTATTTAATATTTATTTCACAAAAATAAATATAAAAATTAAGGCGTTACAACTCTCCCCCACTTAATTATTTTCGTCCTCGAAAATGTACCTGAATGGAATAACTCTGGATATGATTCCCGCATCTTGCTCTCCAGTTCCCAGGTAACACTCCCACCAGCAGCTCCTCCCCAAGCTACTCTCACAAGAGGTATCTCTTTGCCTCGAAGTTGCTTCATCTTACGATCTTCAATCCTCAATGGTAAAGTTTCCACCGTAAGATTGTCACGGATTTGCACTTCATCTCTCTGAATTACATGTGACGGATCAGACACATATTTCCTGAGTTGCGATACATGAAACACTTCGTGCAAATTCGAAAGTTCTGGCGGTAATGCCACTCTATAAGCAACCTTGCCTACTCTCTGCATAATCTGATACGGTCCAATGAACTTAGGATCCAGCTTCTTAGACTTCAACGCACGTCCAACACCGGTCATCGGGTTGACTCTCAAAAATACATGGTCACCCTCATTGAACTCTAAGTCTTTCCTTCTATTATCATGGTAACTTTTCTGCCGACTCTGAGACGCTTTCATTTTCTCCTTGATCATCTGAATAGTTTCAGTAGTCTGCTGAATAATATCAGGCCCAAGCATAACATTTTCACCTGTCTCATACCAACACAAAGGTGTTCTACATCTTCTACCATAAAGAGCTTCAAACGGCGCCATTCCAATACTCGAATGATAGCTATTATTATAAGTAAATTCAACCAGTGCCAAATGTGTATCCCACGCACCACCTTTTTCTAGCACACAAGTTCTCAACAAATCTTCTAATGACTGAATAGTCCTCTCGGATTGTCCATCTGTCTGTGGGTGGTAAGCCGAACTCAATTTCAACTTAGAACCCAAAGCCTCATGTAAACTCTTCCAAAACTCAGAAGTAAATCGCGGATCTCTATCCGATACTATACTTGACGGTACACCGTGCAATTTCACAACAACTCGGATATAAATCTCCGCCAACTTAGTTAACGGGTAACTGATGTTTATCGGAATAAAATGCGCGGACTTAGTCAATCGGTCCACCACCACCCAAATAGCATCCAGTCCTCTCGTAGTATTCGGCAAACCTGTCACAAAATCCATAGCAATACTATCCCACTTCCACTCTGGGATCTCTAAAGGTTGCATCAGCCCCGAAGGCTTCTGATGTTCTACTTTTGATTTTTGACATACTAAACAAGCATAAACAAAGTGTGCAATATCTCGTTTCATACCGTGCCACCAAAATAATTTCTTCAAGTCATGGTACATCTTTGTAGCTCCTGGGTGAATACTTAAGCTACTCCGATGACTCTCTTCCAGAATTTCTTTCTTTAGTTCAACACTATCGGGTATACAAATTCTCTCCCGAAATCTCAAAATACCATTATTATCCAAACTAAAATCACCGCCTTGATCATTTCTTTCGGTAGGCATTAAGTCCACCAATTTCACATCTTGTCGTTGGCCTTCCTTAATTACATCAAGAAATTCATTATTTATTCGTAACATGCCCAACTTGACACTTCCAGGTGTTATCTCACACACCATACTCAAGTCTCTAAATTGCTCAATTAAATCCATCTCTTTCATCATCATAGCCGACATATGAACTGTTTTCCGGCTTAATGCGTCCGCAACTACATTTGCCTTTCCCGGATGGTAATTTAAATTAAAATCATAATCTTTCAAAAATTCTAACCATCTCCTCTGTCTCATATTAAGTTCCTTCTGATCAAATAAATATTTCAGACTCTTATGGTCACTAAAGACTTCAAATCGCGATCCATAGAGATAATGCCTCCAAATTTTCAACACAAATACCACTGCAGCCAATTCTAAATCATGAGTAGGATAATTCCTCTCGTGTATCCTCAACTGTCTTGAAGCATAGGCTACTACTTTACCAACCTGCATTAACACGCCACCTAAACCCATTTTAGATGCATCACAATACACAACAAAAGCTTCATTCGGATTCGGTAAAATCAATACCGGTGCCGAAGTCAATTTCTTTTTCAATTCTTCAAAGCTTCTCTCGCAAGCTACATCCCAAATAAAAGGCTTGACTCTTCCGTGTCAATTGAGTCAATGGCAACGCCAAATTAGAAAATCCTTCAATAAACCTTCGATAATAACCAGCTAAACCAAGAAAACTTCTAATTTCCGTTACCGTCTTCGGAGGTTCCCAATCAAGCACAGCACTAACCTTCGAAGGGTCTACCGCTATACCTTCACCAGATATTACATGTCCCAAAAAGCTCACTTTCTTCAACCAGAATTCACACTTGGAAAATTTAGCAAACAATTTGTTATCTTTTAACACTTGCAGCACAATTCTCAAATGTTTCTCATGCTCTTCTTCAGACTTCGAGTATATTAATATATCATCAATAAATACTACAACGAATTGATCCAAGTAAGAATGGAATATCCGGTTCATATATTCCATAAACACACCCGGCGCATTAGACACTCCAAAAGGCATCACTGCATATTCGTAATGACCATATCGAGTTCTAAATGCTGTCTTCTGGATATCTTCCTCTTTCACTCTGACTTGATGATATCCTGATCTCAAATCAATCTTGCTAAAAATGCAAGCTCCCACAAGTTGATCCATCAAATCATCGATCCTTGGAAGTGGATATTTGTTCTTAATAGTAACCTTATTCAGCTGTCGGTAGTCAATGCACAAGCGCATACTACCATCCTTCTTCTTAACTAATAACACTGGAGCACCCCATGGAGATACGCTGGGTCGAATGAACTTCTTCTCAAGTAAATCACCAATCTGCGATTTCAATTCAGCTAACTCAGCAGCAGACATCCTGTATGGTGCCATAGAAATAGGCCTGGTACCAGGAATCAAGTCAATAGTAAACTCCACTTCACGCGTCGGAGGTAACTCTGTAATATCATTGGGAAATACTTCAAGAAATTCATTCACCACTGGTAACTCTTCAACAACGACCTTTTCTTCTATAGATAGTGAAGCAAACACAACAAACATTTTCGCATCGTCTTCCAATAAGGTCCTCAGTTCTTTAGTAGAAACTGAACTGGCCAAAATTTCTTCTTCTGGAGTCAGGAATAACAATCTCTTCCTAAAGCAATCAACATAAACTCGGTTGGATTCCAACCAGTTCATACCCAAGATTATATCAAGATTACTGAGTGGTAGACATATGAGATCCACTCTAAACTCTTTACCAGAAATAGACAACACACAATCACGACATATCAAGGTAGTAGTCACAGACCCTATAGATGGTGTATCAATAACCATCCCTCGACTTAACTGAGAAGGTTCCAATCCTAACTTTTTCACACATTCCAAAGAAATAAACGAGTGTGTTACACCCGTATCAATAATCACAAATAAAGGAATATCATTGATAAAGAAAGTACCTTTGACCAATCGATCTTCACTAGTAGGCTGAGCTCCTACTAATGCAAACACTTTCCCATTGGATTTCTGCTTCTTTGGTTTCTGACAACTAGTGCTAATGTGGCCCTGCTCTCCACAATTATAGCAAATAGGCGCATTCCCTCTGCAATTGGCCATCACATGACCCGTCTTTCCACACTTAAAACACTTCTTTTCTTCGGTAGGACAATTATTGGCACGATGTCCCACGCCTTGACATCTGTAGCATTTGAGCACACCGGGAGTACTTCCTCCCCCACTTGGTCTCTTTTCATTACCAGCTTTTTGCTTCCCTTTGTCAGCTGGAGCACTGTACGGAGTACCACCAAATCTCTGCTTCCCTTTGTTATCATTCACAGCTTTGTAGTGTGCAATCCGCGCCCTGTTGTCATTATCATAAATCCTGCTTCTACTTACCAGCTCTGGATAATTCCTGATCTTCTGGCAAGCAATACCCAACTTAATCTCAGGACGCAGTCCATTCTCATATTTCAGACATTTGGAAGTCATTGCCTCTTCAGTATTGTAGTGCGTACAATATTGCACTAGTTCTTCAAACTTGGCAGCATACTCCGCCACTGTCATATTACCTTGCTTGAGTTCCAAGAACTCAACCTCCTTAGCACTGCGGATGTCTTCCGGGAAATACTTTTCCAAGAATTCTCTGCGAAATACCGCCCAAGTGATAGCTGTACCCGCGTCTTCCATCCTTTGGCGACTGTTGTCCCACCAGACTTCAGCTTCGCATTCCAGCATGTGAGTACCAAATCTCACCTTTTGATCATCAGAGCATCCCATGGTTCTGAAGATCTTCTCAACAGCTTTCAACCACCTCTGCGCAGCCTCTGGATCCAGAATTCCACCTTCATACGTCGGCGGCTTGTTATTCCGGAACTGCTCCAATGCACGAGACTGAGCATTTCCTCCACCCTGAACGACCTGAACAACGTTCTCAACCGTCTGCGCCATGGCTTGCATAGCCGCAGCAAGAGCAGCATCATTCCTTCCTGCCATACTGATACAACAAACAACTCAGGTTAGGAAACACACGACTCTTATTCTAAGGACTGACTCAATCTGGCCGGTTGGACCGACCTGCTCTGATACCACTTGTAACACCCACTTTTCCCATAAAATTATTATTATAAATCTTTAATATAATCATAGTTACTTGTCTAAAGTGAGATGCTATATCATCATCATTCATCAAAATCGTTAATAAAAGAAAACAGCGGAATCTAAATATTTAACGTCAATAGCTCAAAGGCTAAGTTAATCACACATAAAAAGGTTCTTCAATTCAATCTTAATCATAAAGATAAGTTTTTCTCAACAATAAAAGTAAATGTGGAAAAGATCCCCGTTCCCGTTACATATCAGAGCTCCTAGGACACGGACATCACACCAACGTACTTCTCAAGTACCTGAACTGTCTGCACTTCCGAAGAAGCACAGACGCAACAAAACAAACAGAGGGGTGAGAAATAGATTCATAATATAATGGTGCATACGACATATATGAAGAAGTAATTCACCCCTAATCACACCAAGTTATCAATCATATCATTCAATCAAATCATATCATTTAATCAATCATAATGCAATGTGACTCCAATGCACAATGCAAATGCGGTACCGACTCACAATAACGGTTCATCAATAGAACCCCGAATGCATCGTTAACGTCTCCAACAAGACACGATCATCCCTGCAACCACGATTCTCAACGAATCCCGAATAATCATATCCACGACATGATTATTCCATCAAATGTATATGCATGCAGACACAACAACGCATACCATATCACAATACACATGAACACATCATGCTTTACGATCATCATAATCTCATCAACCAATCATCAGTGCATCTTATTCATTCATACACAAGGCATACACATATCTCATGTTGTTCACAATTATAACAATCTACATATTCATATAAATCAATTAAGCACTTAGGATTTCTTATGCGACTACTCATCAAGTCCTATATCCATCATTAGAACACCCTCAAAGTCTTATTTCACTAATATCATCCTACATTAGAAGAATGAATCAAATCTACCTTAAAACAGGCGAAAAATTACATTTACAGGGGCCTAACACGGCCGCCCGTGTTGCCTGACACGGCCCGTGTCAGGTGGCCTGGGACACGCCCCTCAAAATCCACAAAAACTCATTTTCCAGGGGGACAACACGGCCACCCGTGTTGTACAACACTGCCCGTGTTGTGGCAAAATCATCCAAAACTCATTTTCCAGGAGCACAACACGGCCGCCCGTGTTGTACAACACTGCCCGTGTTGTGGCACCTGTACCCCAAAAATTCAATTTTTCCAAAAGTCCCAATTTCTTCCTTCTTCCTCACATGCACGAATCCCAACCATTCTAAGTCAAATTTGACACTCAAAACCAACCAATTCACATGTTTATTATCCATTTATACATATAACATCAACTAGTTTTACTAATAACTTTCCTAGATCAATTAAGGAATCTATGATGTTTAATCCTCTTCTTTGTTCATCATAACCCCCACAACCTTCATATATCAATCTTCCCAATACCCAACATACGACACCAAATATATTTTCAAAATACATCGTATAATCATATTCATCAACAATTTCACAATATTGCATCAATTCAATCATTGTTATTATAATCTCTTAAAATACCTAAGGGAGGAAGGAACTCCCAATTACCCTTCTATGTCCTATCACCAATCATAAACCCTTTTCTCCCCCTTACCTTAAAATCGAAGCTTTCCTTCACAACCTTTGGGTCTTGGTGATCTACGATCTTTGACCTTGCCTTTCTTCTCCTCTTTCTCCAGACCTCTCTGTTCTTCGTCAAAATACGATGAATGAGGTTTGTTTCCCTATTTCCTCTTTTTATGAAAACAACAATTCCACCTTTGCCCCTTAAACCTCTAACTAACCATTTATTTATTTTTATTTTATTTAAATAATAACAACATTATAATAATACACCTTATATTATTATTATTATTATCATAAAAATACTTTCTTCACCAAATATTCAATTTTGCCATTAAATTATTTAATATTTATTTCACAAAAATAAATATAAAAATTAAGGCGTTACACACATCCCCTGCAAATAAAGGCCAAAGTGTCCCCTTTGCACTCTCCAACACAAATACCTTTTCATATATACTCTTTTTTCGACACTCGTCCGTGTCATATCATCCCCCGCAAATATAAGCCAAAACATCACCTCCGCATTCATAAACCTATACATACTCCTTTGACACTCGTCCGTGTCACCTTTCCCCAGCATGGTTGCCAAATAACTTGGTGAAAACAAAGTACTTATTTATAACACACTCCTATCGACACTCGTCCATGTCATCCTATCCCCACAGGTCGCCAGAACACATTTTACACTCTCATATACAAATTTTTGTTCATAACTTATACATTCTCTTTTGACACCCGTCCGTGTCATACATTCCCCAGTAAGTCGAACACTCGTCCGTGTCTTGCTCATACTTCACCAACAGACAATTCTCAATCATACTTATACAGAAGTCTTCGATACTCATTCGTATCCTCTTTTTATATATTATCATTCCCCCACAAATTCAACGCTCGTCCGTTGTTCTTTGTTAACCCGTTGGTACTCGTTTGTATTATCATCTCTGAACACGCGTCAGCGTTTGTTTCTACCGATACTCGTCCGTATCATGGTCTTAAGGATGCTCGTCCGCATCTTTAATCTATATATAGCGTCAAACACCTATACCTTTTATGCTCGAAAGTGTAAGCACTCGTCTGTGTTTACCAATCCCTAGTGAGCCACCAACAGAACAACTTTTCTTCTATCCGACATTTGTCCTATGTCGCGATACTTTCGGTAGCCGTCCCCTTCCAGGTGATCGTCCTTCATCTTTGGATGACCGTCCCTCATCCTTTCCCCAATGGAGTCCCCTTTAGTGGAACCTTTTTCTATCCGACATTCGTCCTATGTCGTGATAAAGAGCAGCCGTCCCCTGCTAGGTGATCGTCCTTCACCTTTTGATGACCGTCCCTCATCATTTATCCGATGGCCGTCCCCATCGTTGATTTTGTTATCCGACATTCGTCCTATGTCGTGATAAAGAGCAGTCGTCCCCTGCTAGGTGATCATCCTTCACCTTTTGATGACCGTCCCTCATCATTTATCCAATGGCCGTCCCCATCGTTGATTTTGTTATTCGACATTCGTCATATGTCGTGATAAAGAGTAGTCGTCCCCTGCTAGGTGATCGTCCTTCACCTTTGATGACCGCCCCTCATCAATATTTCATTTATTCTTTGAACCGATGGCCGTCCCCATCGTTGATTGCGTCACTTTTCAAACTTGATGGTCGTCCCCATCATTACCTTTACTTTAATCCCCAGAGAATCTTATCTCCTTACCTGATGGCCGTCCCCGTCATGGTCTCTTTACTTACCCAGCTTGTCGGCCGTCCCCGTCATTGTTTTACTAACCGCTTTATCCCCAGCAGTCGTCCTCTGCTCGATGGTCGCTCTCCATCGCCCGCATTTTATAATCATACTATATTGTCTTTTACAATTTATATCCATTTTCTTCTCCTCCCTAGTGAGTGCAAATTTTGGACTGTCTTTCGTATTCAACCACAAGTTATCTTGTTTGTCTGTTAAGCCAGGCGCTCACATCCTGCACAACTAACTCATGTTTGAATAGGGGCAGCTATAAACACCCCAAATTTTCCCTCACTCCTTATCTCACCATGGCTTGTGATCTTTCATTTTTTCATTTTTCATAGGCATACCACCTCATATTGCATATTTGCTTCATCTGCATAAGTTCAAGTTCATCTGCATCTAGGGTTTGTGATCTGAGCAATCCAAGGATCCATCTGAGCCATTTCAAAGGCCTCCAGGTGTTCCAAGAGGGTCCGTGTGTGTTCTATCATCATATTATATCCCTCAAAGTTCAAGGAAGTCAAGAAATCACAAGGACTGGGAAAGCATGGAAGCAGAGCTAGGGTTTTCACTACACAGATGACCAAAATTAGGGTTTTGGTTTCAGAGGCCTTAACCCCAAATTTTGGTTCATTATTGTTTCTGATGTTCTTAAGATGTTATAAGGATCATGTGTACCAAGTTTGATGAAGAAATTCATTGTGGAAGTCATCTGTTCATTGGGTAACTTCTTGAGCAAGTCAGAGCAAAATCAGGGCATATGAGGCCCCCAACAATGGAACCATAGGGGTATTTTCATCAAATTGAAGTTATATGATCTTTATTTGATCATTTAAGTGCTTGGAAGTTCATAAAAGTGAAGAAATTTGAGCTAAACCAAAAGTTGCCAAAAATGGAAATGACTTGTAAGGGAAACTTTCCATTTTGCGAAAGTTCTTCAACCTCCTCTTTCTCATCCAAAAATGCTTCAAATGAAAAATTATTGGTCATGAAAGTTGTAGATTAGGTCTTTACCTTTTCAAAAAGTACAAGAACATGTTCTAATTCATTATGGAACTTAAGTTATGATCTTTCAAAGTTGGCAAAAATCCTATAATTTTCAAGAATGCACTAAAGAGGGATTTTTGCAAAACCACTTGCCAAGCCATTTCATGACCTCTAATGCATCTATAAACATCATACCATCATAGTATAACTCATTTTGATCAGAATTGGCCCAAGAATCATACACTTTCATGCCTTGAACTTCAAGAAATTCCAAAAGGGCCAAAACTTCTCAAATTTGCAAAATGGTATGAATCTTTCTATAAACTTGTTCCAGCTCATCAAATCTGTTTCTATAGCTTCCCTTGATCTTTGTTGAGCCAAGCCATGCTGAAATCCAGACCTGCCATGTGCCCATACCTCAAGTACAACCAACCTTGACTTTTTGCAAATCACCCCATACCAATCAGCATAGCCCACACCAACTATTCTGACCTATCACAGCTTCACATACATGCCTCAAGGGATTCATTTTCATACACACACAAGCCTGCAAGCTCTCACACATTAAAATTGCCAAAAATCCCTCTCAAACTTCATCTCTTCGAAACTTTCAAACCAACCATCAAAACTTCAAACAAACTTCACCAATCATCTCCATACACCCTCCATATCATTTCCCAACCATTAAACAAGCCTGAAACCTCAAGAATCCAAAACAAGATTTCACCCCCTTCTGAACTGAAACCTTCAAAACAACCCAAATAAATTCATTCCAAGCATCAAAGCATCCTCAGGAGGTCCATTGGAGTTGATTGGCACCAAGAAGAGGCCCAGATAGCTCAGATTGAGAAAGCTCAAGCTCAGGTATCATCAAGAACAGATTTTCCAGAACTTGTATTTCTTGTTATAGAAATGTTCTTCATGCTTCACTGATCACACTGCACCTTTTACTTTTGAAAATGGTTGAGATTTGAGCTTGTATCGTGCTTCTGAAATTTTTTCAGTTTTTATGTTTTGATTCGAATCTCATGTTTGATGCAATATAAATGTTGTTTGATGATTGATTCTTGCTTAGAATGATTAGGAGAGTTGATCTGGAGATTTAGAGCTCTTAATTTGGCCTAGGGAAGAAGTTGGGGATTTAGGGTCACCGGAGAAGATGACCGGAGCTTGCTCTGGTCACCTGAAAGTCATTAGGGTTTAAGGCTCAGTTTGAATGTAGGTCGTAGGATCAAGTTTAGCGCATGAATGGAGGGCCAAGATTAGTTCATTAAAACCCTAATCAAATTAATTAATTTAATTAATTAAGTTTAATTTAAAAAATGCCAGATTCAATCTCAGCCACTCATTAGTGCGCGCAGTCAATGGTCCCTTTCCCAATTTGAATCTCAGCCACCAGATGTGCATACTTTCACTTTATTTGATTTTTATTTCATTTTATTCATTTTTCTTGCACATTTAATTTAAAATACCTAGAAAAATCCCAAAAATATTTCCTTTTGCATTTTTATTCCAAATATTTTTCTTAATCAGAAAATAATTTTTATTTTATTTTTTTGCATAAAAATTGTATTTTTAAAATATTTAAATGTTTATTTTAATTAATTAATTAAAATATCATTTAAGTTTCTAAAAATCACCAAAAAAATCATGAATCATCCCTTTGCATTTAGAAACATTTTCAAACTCTTCACACAAATTTATTTTTAGGTTTGATGATAACTTGAGAATTTTACTTAAATTAAGGATCATTTAAATCCTATTTTTTGAATCCTAACTTGGAAAAATCTTTTCTGTCTAACCAAGAAGATTTTGAAGATGATTCTTTTTGCATTGTTTTGTGTATATCATGTAGTATCTAGGATATTTTTGGCATGAATTTATCTTTCATTTTCAATTTGTTTATCATTTTATATTGAGAATCACCTAAAAAAACCCTAGAAACTTAGGAAATTCATAACTCCTTCTAGGTTTAGCTTCTGACCTCCCCCTTTGGATGGTAACCTAGTATAGGTTTAGAGTTACTTTGAGTGCATTTTCAATATTTTATCTTGTCATTTTCTTCTGTCTTTGCCATTTGCATCTCATCCTTTCATAAAATCCTAATTTTGCATCTTCACTTGCCTTCATCTTGCATATGCATCCATACATGAACTTTACATGACATTTCATGCATTCATATGTCATCTTAGACATCTTAGGACATGTTAGAATCATGATTGATCATTTCTTCATTCATTTGCCATGATTTGTATTCATTTCCTTTCATTAACTTTCATGAACTTTCAAACTTCAAAGCATGCTTCCATTTGCATCGCATCTCTTGTATGATCATTCATATACAATTTGTATGCCTTTGCATCATGTCATAGCATCATTGGCATCATGTGTATGCTTCTGGTTTTGGTCTTTGTCTTTGCATATGCTTCATTCCATTTCCTTTCTTTCCTTATGCATCTTGTGCTAACATTTTCAGGTGGTAAGTTAATTTGAGAAGTGGATTTGCCTTCACTTTTCATTTCTCTTCATCTTGTTCATTTGAATCTTTGCTGCATTTTTGATTGTCTTTGAGTGGGCTTGCTCACGTGTGTTCATCTCTCACTTTCTTTTTTTTTAAGTTAATTATCTTCTTCAATGAATTAAGTAACTTATTTCTTCTGCTTCTTCCTCCTTCCATCTGCTTCTTCCATTGGTGGCTTCCTTGAAGATCTTTCCCAAGCCTTACAAACCATAGGAACATCCAAGCATGATAATAATTAGGGTTATGATTAGTCCCACTTAGTTTTCACCTTTGAGTCTTCTTTGTGTCTCTCTTCTCATCTCATCATTAGAGACTAAACCTTTAAGGTTTTAGGACTTTGGAATTAGGGTTATGCTTGCATCCTTCTATTAGGATGGAGTGTATAACTTTAATCCTAAGTGTTAAACCCTTAATTTGTTTAAACCTCTTAATCAATCCATCTAATAATCACTAAGACTTTAACTTGTAACTTGGGCCTTATATTAGGGTTCTAATTCTTCCTTTATGGTTAAGAAGGACTTACCCTAGTGTTTAATAGACAAGTCCCCCTCAAGTTGTCTTACAAATCATAAAATCCACTTCTTAATCTCACTTCTTAATTAAAATCCATTTAATAAAGGCTTGTTTTGTCATGAATTTAATCCCTAACCATGGATTAAGTTGGGGTATCTTCCTCAGCTTAAGTGTTCTCATCTATTATCCTTCTATTAGGATGGTGTAATGAGTTCACTAATCCTTGATTATGGCTTAAACTCATTACTTAACACTAAGCAAAAATCCAAAAAACATCTAAATAATCACCAGTGGGTTAATGATCTTAATCCTACATCATAATGGTAATTAAGTTGAGATGTTTATCTTATACTTAAAGTATTCTAATTATCCCTAATCAGGGAGGATATAATGAGTCTACAAACCTTTGATTTAGGCTTAAGCTCATTAACTTATGACAAACACCAAAAACAATAACAAAACTGAAAACACAAAAAACAAACAATAATCGTCTCCTTCGGTATTCTTTTCTCATCATCTTCACTCACAAGCGAGAACTTGCTTCTTCCGTCTAATGTAAGACAGTTAACACTCGAGCCAGACGAGTCATACACTTGAGCATAGGAAAGCGAGCAGTTCACAATCAATTTATTCTTCAGTCTCTTTGATTTGAACTACGGTGTTCTGACTTCCTCATTGCACGAGAGGATACGTAGGCATAATTTAACTGTTATCGAACAAAAGTATCTGTGTCTTCCCCCTCTTTTAGCATTCTTTCAAAGCCTCAGTTCCTGAGCACTCACCCTTTTACACTGACACTTGTACATTCTTTTCCAGCTTTTGCACACAGACAACACATACACTACCCCTTTAAACACAATCTTTTAAGCGTGGATCCCGTCAAGTACGACGGACAATCTGGGTGTTAATACCTTCCCAGGTTGTAACCAACCCCCTTTCTCAATTTCTCTGGTTCGCGACCGTCTTATCCATCTCTTTCTAGGTTTATGAAGCATTACCTTTCCTTTGGGATAAAAATGCCTAGCTGGCGACTCTATTCATCTTCATTTCATCTTCTCCTTTCGCCGACCGTTCGCGCTTGTACCGGGATGCAAATCTTTGGGAGCGACATTGTAGAAGACTCTGTTGAGATAATGTTTGCTGGTGTTGTAGGAGGGATTTTTGTTGCAGTTGTAGAAGATGGAACCGTTGATGTGATCTGTAGAATGCCTTCTCTGATAAGATTGTTGATACCATTTCTTAGATTTGCACAACCATTGGTAGAAACTTTGCAAGCTTCATAACATGCCTCACAACCTAGAAACACTTGGCACTTCAATAGCTAAGCTTTCACTTCGGCCAGTGGTGTTTGAATGTTTGCAATGTCATCAATCAGAATTGTTGGTTGGTCTTCCTCAATAGCATTAATCCTCGGTCCACCATGATTCGATATTGGATTCTTTGTGACATTTGGCGGAGGTGCAAAATTCAAAGCTTTGGAATCGATCAAATCTTGGACTTTCATGTGTAAAGCCCTACATTTCTCTGTTGAATGACCAGGTGCATTAGAGTGAAAAGCACACCTGGAGTTGACATCATAATTCCTTGGAAGATTCAGAGGGCCTGGTGGAGCAAAAGTCCTTAGTTCAGTTAGGTTAAGCTTCAATAACTGTGGGAGTAAGGCTGCATAGGGCATCGGGATGGGATCGATCACCCTATTAACCTGAGAAGGCCTTTGTTGGAAAGGACGTTGCCGCTAATTATTGTTGTTGTAAGATCTTTGTTGCTATTGTGGGAACTGTTGTTGCTGAGGATACTATTGTTGCTGAGGTGTTGGAGTAGGAATGGTGACTGCGGCCACTGATCTTTTCAAGTATTGGGGCCTACCTCTGTTAACATGCACTGCATTAGTCTCTCCTGTTCTTCTGGGCCCAGAGAAATGTTTCTTTGCATTACTGGAGCTAGCATTGTTGTCAGAGATCTTACCCATCTTCAAAAGACTTTTAATTCTCTCACCTGCTATAACCACATCAGCAAAACTAGTGGAAGAGAAAGAAGCAAGTCTATCAATGTAGGTCCCTTGCAAGGTATTCATGAACATATCAGCCATTTCCCTTTCAGACATAGGTGGCTGGACAGCAACAACAAGTCTTTTCCATCTTTGAGCGCATTCACGGAAACTTTCTCTTGAAGATTGAGAAATACCCATCAGGAGGGTCCTATTGAGAGCCATATCCAGGTTGTACTGATATTGGCGTATAAAGGCCTCGGCTAAGTCCTTCCAGTTTCTGACAGTAGCCCTTGATAGGTGTGAATACCACTCTCTGGATGCCCCGGTTAAACTGTCTTCAAAGTAAAACATCCACAATTTCTCATCCATGGTATACACTTTCAATCTTCCCAGAAAAGATTGTAAATAGGTACGGGGATAGGAGGTACCATTGTACTTTTCAAAGCATGGAGGTTTGAACTTGTGAGGAATCCTTACTCCTTCAACTAGGCTCATATCCATCACATCAAATCCCAAAAAGTTTTGGGATTCCAAGGATCTTAACTTCTCTGATATCTCATCCAGACGACGATTATAAACTTCATCAGCCCCAACACCTAACATTGTAAACTGCTCGTCCTGAGGATCTTCCTATAGAACACGATCTCTAGTGTTTCTCTGGGTATTTTCAATAACATTGACTTTAGGGTTGATGTGGGGCCCAAACTCTGGTGGATTTGTTTGTGGCTGATCGTGCGCGTTGTTACTAGTACCTCCAGTGCCTGCATGGTTATCTTCTGGAGTTTGCCGCTCAACTAACTCCCTTAATCTTTCCTGGGTCTGTGCTAGCCCAGTCATCACAGCCATGAATTGATTCATCTGAGTCCTCACTTATGTACTCACATCAGTCATCTGAGTCCTCATATCTATCAGTTTTTGCTGTAACTGATCCATTTGTAGACTCGGAAGGTTATGTCTAGTTGGATATCTGTGGATGCGATTGACGGGAAAGACCCTCCTGCGAGCAATATTTCCTGAAACAATCAACAAGGTGAGAAAACAACAACAAAACTCCTGTAAAACAAAAAGAATGAGGTTAGCATGCAATGCAGTATGTCTATTTGTCTTCAGAGGGTATCCGATTTGGTTCCTGGTTTTGACCTTCCAGACCTCTGGGGAATCAAGATGTTGAAGCAGACAAAGTCCATGAGAAAATCCAATACATAATCATAAAAGGAAGAACGATCAAAACCAAACCAAAGAAGATGTGGATACCCTGTAAAACAAATAGACAAATGTTAAATGATGCAGTATGATGTATGCTGAATGATATGCAAGAGTTTGTGATCAGGTGCTGGATTGTCAGTTGCTCTTGGTAGGGTCCTTGAGTGTTCAGAATTCTGGATGAAGGTTTGAGAACCAATAACTAGGTGGAGGACTAAAATAAAGAGTCACTTATCTAGGGTTTCAAAGGATCAGTCCAAAATAGTACAACCTTATAACATTCCAGTAGCAAGGTATGATGAGGTTAAGGGTTCCTGCAAACCTGTAAACAACCCAACCCACTCACAGGTATTGTTCTAGAACAAGGATCCCCAGGTTCGGATCTATTATGAGAAGTGTAAACACTTCTAACCTGGAGGTACAGTGTTTACCATAATCATAAAGGATCCTCCTCTAATTCACCTCAGATGCTGAAGGTCATCTAAAAAGGTCATCCAAACTTAGCAGGCTTCTCAGATAGCCCTAACACTACAGGAGATCTGTAGCACAGAGTTCTCAAGAAGAAAACCATGTCTGAACCGTGTCTTCATATACTCTAAACTAAATATTTTCTTTTTAATTTTAATTATATTCTGAATTATGCAAATTCTATTTTACTTTTTCTTTTTATTTATTTTTTAATGTTCAAAACTATTTCATATATTTATGTTTATATTATTTAAACAACATCATTAAATATTATCATTTAAATGATTTTTATTATATGTTATCATTTTTTAAATATATATTTCATTTCATTTATATTTAAATGTATATGTAAAATGTACATAAATTATGAAGTAAACAATTTATTTAATAAAAATTATGATTTACATTATTTACTATATTCCACTTATTTATATCATTTACAACTAATTTTATTTCGGATCATCCTCTCTTCATATGTAAATTACACTGATTTTTATTTCATCTAATAATATAATTTTGATTATATTATTTTTAATAGAGATTTCTTATATTATTTTTTAGTATCATCTTTCTATTTGAACTAATCAATCAACATTTTTCTTAGCTAATCATTATTGTTCTTTCTGATTTTTAAGGTATTTTTATATTAAAAAATCAATCTTGGTAACAACTGCGTGTCCCCGACAGGTACCCGTGTGAAGGCACAAGTATCATACTAGTTTTTTAAAATAAAATTAAATGCACTATTTATCTTCTCTTTTATTACCATCTTCTCTCACGTTAATTTTTATCTCTCTTGCAAAAACCTTTTTTCATTTATCTTCTACAAAATTCAAAGAACCCAATTCATGTTCTTTTTAAATTTTAATTTAATCTCCATTGTGTTACTCACTGCTAAATACTTGGACTGACCACTGCACCGCCGTGTAAATTGTCCTCTGTGTTGATTTTGTTCATCTCATTGTTTCAAGAATTAATAGGTAATATTGTTATTCAAATTTCATTCATTTTTATTATGCAAAATTTCTTACTACTTTCTATAATTCTACTAAACATAATTAAACTCAGTTTCATATCTACCATATAAGAAAAGATGAGTCCACCAAAGTTACATTCTTGCCCTTTGGACACGTGTCGCTTCTACAACACTCTACAACTTTTGTTTTTAACTATTTTATTTTGAATTATCTGAACTTCCTTTTCCTTCTTCCTATTTCTCCTTGTCTTCCTTTCTCTTGATCTTTTCTCTTTCTCTGCTTCTTTCTTCTCCCTTTTCTTCTTCTTTCTCCCTCTTTTTCTTCCTTCTTCCTATTCTTTTTATTTTTCTTTCTTCTTTTCATGGAGGTGCTTTACATCTCCATCATCATCTTTATTTGTTGTTTCAAATCATCTCCATCATCATCTTTTTTTTGTATGTTTGACTTTTTCAAGTATAAACCTTATTTCCTCAGCTTTTTTCTTTATTTTCTTCAACAAAAGCAACCTGGTTTTGGATCGATTTACAAAAATAGAGAAATCCATATTTTTTAGGGTTTATGTTATTTTGTTTTGACATCATATTGTTGGTGTTGCAGGAATGGGGAAGATTCCGACAATTTTACAGCGATATGTGATACCGTGGTGGTAGATCTACATATTTGGTTACATTTTCTTATGCAAAATTTATTGTAAACTATAGTGCCTTATATTCCTTAATTTATGATTTTCTTATGTGTATCGTGAGAACCGTGCAAATATATACGACGACAACGATACTGAGTGATAATGAAGATATTTGGGGTTCTTATTATTCAGATAGATTTCTTATTCAGCATTACTAACATTGTTCTCTTTTTTCTACTTAGTCTAAATCGAAATCTGTGTTTTTTTTCGATTTGTAGTTTTCCTCTCAGATTTAGGGTACTGATTTTTGAAGTTTTATTTTCACATTTTGCAGGTAATTTATGCAACTTTTCTTCACAATTGTCGCTCCCCGGACTTTCGTCCCGATGCAAACGCGAACGGTCGGTGATGTTGGAGGTAGAGGTTGAATAGAGTCGCCAACTTGGCATTTTTATCCCGAAGGAAAGGTAATGCTGCATAAACCTGGAAGGGTATGGATAAGACGGTTGCGAACCAGAGAAACTGAGAAAGGGGGTTGGTTACGACCTGGGAAGGTATCAGCACCCAGATCATCCGTCGTACTCGACGGGATCCATGCTTACTTGATTATGTTTAAAAGGGGATAATGTTTGTGCTAAACTGTGCATAAGGAGCCATGGAGAAAAGAATGTACAAAGTGTCAGTGCAAAAGGAAAGTGAATACTCAAAACTGAGGCTAAGGAAAGAGAAACTGGGAGGAGGAGAGGGGGAAGAAAAAGAGACTTTTGTTCGATAACTGTTAAGTTATGCCTACGTATCCTCTCGTGCAATGAGGAAGTCAGAACACCGTAGTTCGACTCAAAGAGACTGGATGATTTTGTTGAACTGCTTGCTTGTCTATGCTCAAGTGTGTGACTCGTCTGACTCGAGTGCTAATTGTCTTGCGTTAGACGGGAGAAGAGAGTTCTCGTTTTTAGAGTGAAGGTGATGAGAAAAGAATCCCGGAGGAGACGTCTATTGTTTGTTTTTGTGTTTTCAGTTTTTTATTGTTTTTGGTGTTTTGCATAGGATAATGAGCTTAAGCCTAAGTCAAGGGTTGTAAACTCATTATATCCTCCCTGATTAGGGATAATGAGTCTACTTAAGCATGAGATGAAGATCTCGACTTAATTACCATGATGATATATAATTAAGATCATTAACCTACTTGTGATTATTAAGATGTTTTTGGGTTTTGTTTAGTGTTAAGTAATGAGTTTAATCTGTAACCAGGGATTAGTGAACTCATTACACCATTCTAAGAGAAGGATGATAGATGAGAACACTTAACCTGAGGAAGACTCCTCAACTTAATCCATGGTTAGGGATTAAATTCATTATATAACAAGTCTTTATTAAGTGGATTTTAATTAAAGGGTGAGATTAAGAAGTTTATTTTATGTTTCCAAGACTTTAGCATGAGGGGGACTCTTCCATTGAACACTAGGGTTAGTCCCTCTAAACCAAGAGGAAGAGATATAACCCTAATATAAGGCCCAAGGTACAAGCTCAAGTCTTAATTATTATTAGGTGTTTTGATTAAGAGGCGTAAACAAATTAAAGGTTTAACACTAAGGATTAAAGTTATACACTTGATCCTAAGATAAGGATGCAGGCATAACCCTAATTCAAAGTCCTAAGGATTAAGTGTTTAACCTTGATTATTGAGATGAGAAGAGAGACTAAAGGAGACTCAAAGGTAAAAATCTAGGGGAGACTATATACAACCCTAAAATTATCATGCTTGGATGTTCCTATGGTTTGTGAGGCTTAAAGAGAAGGTCTTCAGAAGGCCACCAAGGAAGAGAAGAAGATGAAAAGAGAAGAGAAAGGAAAATAGGTTACTTACTTCCTGAAGAAGATAAGTAACTTAAAAGGAAGAGATAAGAGCAAGGGAGCACAAGTGAAACAAGTTCACTTTAAAGACATATAAAAGATGCAAATGAAAAGATAAGAAGAGGTAGGATGTGGAGGCAAATCCACATCCCAAACAACTTACCATAAGCCCCTGAAAAGTTAGTATGAAATGCATAAGGAAAGAAACGAAATGAAAGGCAACAAGTAATGATGTAATGACCAAGACCAGAAGCAATCATGCAATGTAAATGTGTTATGGAATGATGTAAAGACATGTGAGATTCTTATGAATGTTCATACAAGGGATGAGATGCAAAACAAGGCATATTAGAAGCTTAGAAACACATGGATACACATGAAAAGCAATGAATGCAAAGCATACCAAATGAATGAAGAAATGATCAAGCAATGTTCAAATATTTTCTAAGATGTATAATATGACATACAAATGCATGAAATGTCATGGCAATATCACATGATGGAGATATGCAAAGATGAATGCAAATGAACATGAGAAATTAGGGTTTTATGAAAGTATGAGATGCATATGACCAAAAAAGAAGCATACGTCATGATAAAATTTTAAAAATGAACCCAAAGAAACCCTAAACACACACAATATAACTCCCCAAAGATGGAGGTCAGAAGCTAAACCTAAAGGAAGTTATGAATTTTCTAAGTTAACTAGGGTTTTGGGGTATCTCACAATGAAAAATGCAATGCAAAAATGTGAATTAAATAACCTAGATAGTAGATGCAAAGTATGAAAGAATGCAAAAAGAACCGAATGCAAACTCATCTTGGTTGACATAAATGTTTTTTTTAGTTAGGGTTAGAAAATAGGCAATTTTAGAAACCCTAATTCAAAGTAAATTGTGAAAATGTGATCAAACCTAAAAATAAATTTGTAAAATGAGTTTGTAAATTGTTCTAAATGTATGAGAATGCATCATGAATTTTTTTTTGTGATTTTTAGATACTTAAATGTATTTTTAATTAATTAAATAAAACATTTAAATGATTTAAAAATACATTTTTAATGCAAAAATTAAAAATAAAAATGTTTTTGAGTTTTGAAAAATATTTGAAATGAAAATGCAGAAAATGATGATTTTAGAAATTAATTTTCTATTTTAAATAAATGCAAGAAAAGAAATGTAAAATAATTAAAAAGGAAAATAAAAGTATACACAAGCAATGGTCAAAATTTGAAGTTGAGAAGATCAAAGGCTGTGAGGCAGAGTCAGCGTGACTTGTGGTAGGGCAATCCAAAGGCCAGGGTTTAAAGTCTCATTTGGCGCGTGATCCTATGGTCTCTATTTAATCTGAGTTAGTTAAATGATTTACATTAATTAATTAGATTAGGGTTTAAGTGAAATGATCTGGACCGTGCGTGTGTTTTAATTAAGCAAGATCCAAGGGCCATAATTTAAACTGGGAAATAAAACAGGATTAGGGCAAACTAATCTCAGGCGACCGGAGGTAAGCTCCGATCGTCTTCTCCGGCGACACCATCACCCTAACTCTCTCAAAACGCCATAAAAACGCACCAAACTCTCCAGAATCAAACATTAAATATCATGCAACACAAATCAACACTCAAAAATCATTTATTTTGCATCAAACAAGAGAATCAAACCAAAACGGAAAACTTGCAAAAACTTCAGAAGCTAAATACATTCAACATACTTCATCATTTTCAATAATTCAAAGCTCAACATGATCAGCAAGACAAACTCTACCATATTGAAACTTAAAAATGGAGTTCTGGAAAAAAAGTTCATGGAGGCTACTTGAGTTGGAGCTTTTCAAAGATGGACTTCCAGGCCTTCTCTCTTGTGCAAAACCACTCCAATGGATCCCTTTGTGCTTATGAAAGGCTTAGATGGAGTTTATATGAGCTGTTTTGAAAGTTCTAGTTCTGAAGTTCAAAATCGTGTCTTTGTTTGAGAAGCTTTCAGGCCATGGTGAAGGGTGGTTTGTGTTCCTTGAGTGATTTTAAGTTGATTGGTGAAGAAAGAAATGAGGTTTGATGGTTGTGCAGTGAGATTCGAAGAGCTCAAGTTTTTTAGGATTTTTGGCAATCTGCTTGTGTGTGTGGTTTCAGGCTTGTGTGTTATGTTGTTTTGAGTCCTTAGGGTTCACATAAGTCATTGTGATTGGTTCAGAGAGTTGGTGTGGCACAACTTGATTGATATGAGAGGTTTTGCAAAAAAGTCAAAAGTTGGCAACTATGAGCATGGCTGTGGTCAGAGGTGATTCTATGGCTTGATCTGCTTCAGCTAAGTTTGAGGAGGGCCCTTGGATTGAACTTGATGATTTGTACCACTTGATTCATGAGATAGCAAGACTTTTGCATTTTCACAACTTTGGATTTTCTTGAAGAATAAGGCATGATTTCTTATGATCCAAGGCAAAAATTTGATCTTGAAATGTTTTATGAACATGTTATGGTACTTAGAAGTGGATTAGAGGTCATTAGAAGTCTTGGAAATCAAATTTTCAAAATTCCCTCTTTGGCACATACTTGAAAATTATAAGATTTTTGCCAACTTTGAATCATCATAACTTGAGTTCTAGGATGAATCAAGATGATTTATTGTACTTTTTGAAAATGGGAAGATACAATCTACAACTTTCATGTTCAACAATTTTTCATTTGAAGCCTTTTTGATCAAGAAAGAGGAGGTTGAAAATCTTTCCCAAAATGGAAAGTTTTCATTACAAGTCATGTCCAAAAATGGAAAGTTTGCAAATGGATTAAAATTATTCAATATTGTGAACTTATAACCAATTCTAAGATCAAATAAAGATCATAGACCCTCAAAATGATGAAGATGACCCTTTGGTACCATTGATGGTTGCCTCAGATGCCCTGATTTTGAATTTTCTTGCACAATAAGTTACAAGTTGATCAGATGACTTCCACAATGAATTTCTTCATTAAATTTGGTACACATGCTCCTTATAACATATTAAGACCAATGGAATCAAGAATGACCAAAAAATTTGAGATTAAGGGCCTCAAACCCAAAAACCCCAATTCTAGGTCATCTGTGTAGAAACTGCTCAGTCTGCTTGAACACCTTTGCAATGCTTTGTGACATTTTGACTTTTAAGAACCCTGGGGAGCATATTATGATCATAGAACACACATGTACCTTATTGACAAGCTTCAAGGCCTTTGAGATGGCTCAGATCACTTCTTGGATTCTCCTGATCACAAACCCTAATTGTGCAACTTATGCAGTGAAACAAATATGCAATGTGAGATGATATGCTTATGCAAATGCAATATGAAAGATCATAAGCCATTATGTGAGAAAAAGTGAGGGAAAATTTGGGGTGTTTACAACAACAATCACAATATTTGGAGAAAGTGTTGTGCAGATCTGGAAAAAATGGATATGGAGAAAAATAGATCTGGCATATTTTTGGTTTTTAGATTTCCGTTGTTTTTGGAGCAATTGATTCGTGTTATGTGATATTTGTTCAGGGTTAAAGTTATATTTGGATTCAATGTTCTTGCCGGGAGATCTTTTACTTTTGATGTTGGTGTTGTTGTTGGATGATATTTGTTGTTGTTGTTGTTGGATTCAATACTCTTGGTGGGGGTCTGGTTTAGGCCTGCTCTTTGAGGCATTGACATGTTTATACTTCAATTATATCGTTTTTATAGTGTCTGATTATATTGAATGTTAATAATGGATGTTATTATTGTGATAGGTTCACGTTCTATTGAAGATGAGTTATGGGATGTGATGTGATGTGATTGGTGTGTTCTTTCTATTATTGTTGGAATTAAACTTACTTGACTCTACCACATTCTGGTATAACTAATTTTTTCCACTTTTCTTTAAATGCAGAAACACCATTTTGGTTTAGCTCTGCAAAGGTTATGTTTTTATCATTCAGGTTTAACTCTGCAAGGTTGGTCTTGAAGTTTGTAATTTAGTTTCTAACACTTAAAGAGTCATCCATCAAATATTTATGTATTATTTGATCTGTTTAGGTTTTGAACTTGGGGATAAATAATATGTATTTTGATCGACTCATGTTGATACTATGTATTTTGTTGCAGATTCTGATAAGGGAAAAAAGGGTTGGATTAACTCGATTGGGTGTTCGATTATTTATCATTTAAGATATGTCATAGATTTGAAGGATGTTTTGAAAAACTATTTTTTATGCACATTTATATTTATGTGTTAACAATATATTTATGTTTCTTTTATTGTTTTGATTTTTTAATGATGTGTTTTTCTCAAAACCTCTTATCTAAAATCTTTTTATCTGATACAAGTTTCTTTTGTTGTAGTTCATGTTGTTAATGTTTGAAGGTGATGAAGTATTGTGGGTGATGAATTAATTTTCTTTAAATGGTGGAACTTTTGCAAATAATTGATGTAGAAGATAGAAATCATGTTGTGGATGAAGATGGAAAAAGTAATTTTTATCACAGTTTGCAATTTAGGTTTTGTTATTAATGATTATGCTTTATTGATCAACTGAAATTTTATTTATAGATATCCTTTTGTGTTTGATGAATTTCCAAAGAAAAAGTACTTTTGGATTCAGCAATGGTAGCATATCTCAAGAGGTATATCAGTGAATAAGATTTAATTTTGATATGCAAATTTTCATTATTTTGTTTAAGGTGGTACTGTTAATTCTAAGCTCATGATTTATAATTATTGCAATAACACCAAAAGATTTCCTCAAGGCCTTCCAAAAGAGTACAATACATCTTAATTTTCAAAGGTTTTTTTTCTTTTTCTTTTTAGTTAGGTCTATTCAATTTCTTTGATGTTGACAAATATATGGTGATGTTACTGGAGCAGCAGTAGACTAGTCATTTTTTTATGGAGGCCTTAAAAACGGTGATATTTAATTTAAATTAGTCAATTTGTTTATTTAAACAATAATAATATTGTAGTGTTAATGTTTTGATTTAAAGATTAATTTTGATTTAATTATAATTTGAATATGTGCAATAATAAGGGACGGTTTTGTTATCTAAATTATTTTTTTGAATATAAACAAATTTAAAGTAAATGTCAATAACTATTTATAATAAAAATTAGTGACTACAATTTTGTTTATATATTGATTGCTTATTTATTGATATTTCAAAATCTAATTTAATTAGAAATTAGTGTTAATTTGATATTTTTAAGATCATTCAAATGTATATTTATTGCTTATTGATTACTTATCAATAAGAATCAAGAGATATTTTTTATATATTATTGCTTATTGATTGCTTATCAATTGATACTTAATAATCATTTCATTCGATTATTTTCAATATTAGGATGATAAAATTTATAAAATGATTGCATATTCTATTATTTAATAGATTTTTCATTTATTTAATTTTTGTTTAAAAATTATTATTATTAGATTATTTTTATGAATTGTCACATATAATCGTTATTTAAAGCATTCATAGTAATTCCAGTTAAAATTGTTTAATTAAATAAAATATCTTAATTTATTACTATAATTTTTATTTATTATTACTATTACTTAAACTTTATTAACATAAATTTTAACTGTTTTATTCGTAACGACATATTTAATTAATGTTGAATTGAAATGTTGTTAATTATAATTAAAGAAAAATAATAATGATTGATAATGGTATTTAATAATTTTACTATTTTAATTTTTAAAATTAAACCTATGGTAATCAAGAATAAATTGTAATCAATAACTATATAACTCAAGTTGTTTAAATTTTATTCATAAAAATTTATTATAATTAATAACGTGTAATATCTAATTGATTTGTTTTATTATATGTCTTTATTATTGGACCGATATGAATTTATGGGAATTAATAATATATTTTAATGAATTGAGTTTATAATAGTTGAAAAAAATAAATGTATTTTGTGTATCTATAAATAATTTATTATTACTATTATTTTTAATTTAAATTGATCTTTTAATATAGAAATATATCTATAATTTTATTTCATAACTAATTTATTATTAGTATATATCAATATATTTTTTTACACATGTATTAATATTTCAATTAAAATTTGTTATAATTCTTAATTTTTTTCTAACTTATTGTTACAATATGCAAACAAAAATGCGCCTAATACCATATCTCTTTCTAAAAAACGTACCCCGTGCGTATGGACAAATTTGTTAAACAAAAACAACTTAAGTATTGATTCAAATAATTTTATAAATATATAAAAAATATATTTATATATAGAAGAAAAAACATTGTTGATTCAAATAATTTTATATACGAGAAAAACTTTACTATTGATTCAAATATTTTTATAAATTTTATCAAAATAAAGTATTTATATACGGAAATAAATACATTGTTGATTCAATTTTTTTTATACGCGAGAACAAATTTATTATTATTCAATTATTATTTTTATTATTCTTATTAAGTATATGAAATGTTTTGTTTTTATTTTAAAAATATGTCTTTCATTTAATTATTTATCTTTGATTTACTTATATATTTATATTTATATTTTACTATTTTATGTTATTTTTTTAAATTAAATTTAAATATTGTTTATTTATTATTTGAATTTCATAACCTAACTGATGACAATTCAGCGATCCACGCCAGTACCCGTGCGGACGCACGAGTAACCAGGCCAAAATCAGTGTGAACACACGGGTAAGACACTATTAACGTGTGAACGCACGGGTAACCAGACCAATATATATTTAATATTTTTATTTTAAATTTTTTTAAATTTAAAATACAATAATTTTTAAGAAAATATATATGAATAATTACAATATATATTATTGATGTCTTTCTTTTAAAAATTGAAAAATTGATACAATTTTGTTTATATTTTAAAAATGTATTTCTTTTGAAAATAAAAAACTACTTTGGTAAATACTCTTCTTAAAACTTTATAAGTTTCTAGTTTACTTTATATATGTTTTATATTTTACAAAATATTTTTTACAAAATATTTTTTCATACTATGTTATTATAATACAATTTTTCATATTGTTTTATTTAATTTTAATTGGTACAATTTACGCAGACCAACCCAGAACCTGTGCGGACGTACGGATTCTGGTTTATATATATATATATATATATATATATATATATATATATATATATATATATATATATATATATATATATATATATATATATATATATATATATATATATATATATATATATATATATTTCAAAATATGTATTTCATTTGAATATTTATCTTTATATTTTTTTTCTCTATTTTCTAATTTTACAATTAAACTTATATATTTTCCTTAACTTATAAATTTATATTTTTTTTTCAATAATATTTTGATATTTTCTGATTTCTTTAAATTCACATAATTAAATGGGGATATATCCGCGACCCACACATGAACTCGTGACATGTATATATGCATCTATGTTTTTAAGTATAAAAACTCTTCTTTCCTTCATCTCTTTTGGGTCTATCTCTAGTTTTAGGTCTGATTTGACTTTTGGATTTGGTTTAAATTCCTAATCCTAAGGGACCTTTTGGAAAGCTATCCTCAACCTAATTGTGTGTATTCAAAACCCTTTCTTCTATGGATTCTACACTCTTTCCAGAAACAATTTTTGCTGCTGCAAATGGAAAAGGAAATTATGTTCACACTGTGAAGTCAATGAAATCATTTGTAGAGGCTCTTGGTAATGTCTATGACATTCCAACGAGTCATTTACCGGTACCCTGCGTCAAAGGTGGCCGTATCTCTATTGCAATTCCAGAAGATGAATATATTCTTGGTGTGGAGGCTTGCAAATTCAATCTTCATGGTCATATTCTATGGCCAAAGGGCTCATCCCCTCTCGCAGTGGTACAACTTAAATCCAAACTTAACAACTTATGGATTGAAATTAAAAAATGGGGTGTCACCTCCCTTGGTAAAGGTTTTTTTGAATTCTGCTTTTCTAATTTGGAGGATGTTAGAAGAGTACGCTCGAATTCGTCATGGAACTTAAACCCTAGATCGTCGAAGTTATTTCCTTGGACGAAAAATTTCATTCCTAATAACGTCAACCATTCGTTTACGCAGGTTTGGGTCAGAATCATGGGATTACCTCAAGAATATTGGAGACCGAAGATTATCTTTGTTATATCTATCAATCTTGGGACTCCGATATGCATTGACTCCACCTAGAATCGGTCTCCGTTTGAACGAGCTTTTGGGCATTTTGTCTGTGTTTTAGTGGATGTGGAATTGCTCTCTGAACTCAAAGATTGTGTGCTTGTTGAACGCACCGACTTTGTTTTTTTGTTGGGATAGAGTACGAAAAGATGTCAGATTTTTGTCAATATTGTAAAGCTTTTGGCCACCTTGAATGTAACTGCAGGAGGAAGAAAAATGATGATAGCAAATCCAAAAATTCTAAAGTGGATGTTCAGAAAAATTCTCCGAAACCAGTTTACACAAAAAAATCCATACCTAATAATATTTTTGAGGAAGAGGCTGATATAACTCAAACTCTACAAGCATGAGAAACTAGTCATGTGCAGGAAGTAGCTCATACTGAAAAGTTGGTGGAGATCCCTGTTGAGGTGGTGGCTCATAATAATGGTACCTTATTAAAGGTTACAGACCTTCCACTAGTTGGTTTCGATAGGGGAAATACAATGGTGAATATTGAGTCTTCTAGCTCTGAGGCCTCAGAATTTGTTGACGCAACGCAAATTGAAAATCTTGATAATTTCAATGATGAGATACAACAATCGAATGAGGATTTCCTGAAGAATTCTTGGGCAAACATGGAAGATGCATTATAATTTCATAAACAGGATGATGTTATTGGAGAAGACAACAATTTCCAATTGGTAATTTCTAAATCTCAAAAGAAAAAAAAGAAAACTAACTCCCAAATTTAAGGTTGGAGCTGCTACCAAATCAAAGGCTGGTACTTCTCAAACTTCCTTATGAAGTGCATTTTTTGGAATATAAGGGGGCTTGCCAATTCCCCTTCCAAATTGACTCTTAAGAATTTTATAAATGCGCACAATCCCGACTTTTGTTTGATAGCTAAACCGTGGATGAATTACCATAATTTTCCTACCGTTTTTTGGAATAGGCTTGGGCTCAAGCTCTTTGCAGTTAATAATAGAAATTATATGCTTCCTAATCTTTAGTGCATTTTTAAAAAGTCACTCAACCCTCAACTTCACTGTGTTTTTGATCAATTCGTCGCTTTCACATGCATAGTGGAACAAAATTTGATTGGTTTTGCTGCAGTGTATGCTTCAACTTGCAGCGTGAATCGTAGAAAACTTTGGTTAAATCTCATCCATTTACCTCCCATCTTTCCCTGGTGTTATATTGGAGATTTTAATTCCATTCTTGGTGCTCATGAGCATAAAGGCACTAATTCCCCCAACAGGGCTCACATGCGTGATTTCAAGGAGTGGATGGATCAAAATCAGCTTGGTGACATCCCATCTAAAGGTTCTGATTTACTTGGTACAATGGTCTCAGTGGTTGCGCTTCCGTGGAAAGGCGTTTGGACATGGCCTTTTATAATCATGGTTGGATTCATGTCAGTCTAAACCTAACGGTCACTACTCTTCCGAAATTGAAATCCGATCATCATCCTATAATTCTTGATTCATCCTTCTCCCACCATAAGGTTATTTCTCACTTCAAATTCTTTCGAATGTGGACTCTTCACGATGATTGTCATGACTTCATTGTGAAGACTTGTTTTATCCGTATTATTGGATGTCATATGTTTATTTTATCCAAGAAACTTCAAATTCTTAAAGCTCATCTCAGAATCTGGAACAAAATTGTGTTCGGAAACATTCATGCCCGTGTTAAGAATCAAAATTCTATTCTTGATGACATTCAAATTCGTATCAGTAAGGATGGCCCTACTGATGATCTCAGGAATATGGAGAAAAAGGCCCAGATGGAGCTAGAAAAAGTTTTGCACCAGGAGGAAGTTTTCTGGTCTGAAAAGGCTAGTCTTAAGTGGCATTCCTGCGGTGACCGCAATGTAGAAGCAAGCTTCTCAAATTATATTTTGATGATAACAACAAATCCATCAAGTCTTGAAAGCAAGCAAAAGGATCATTCAAGCTTCATTCTAATAAAGTCTTCTTAAAGAAAATATTTTCTCGTCGAAAGGTATAATTCTATTTCTCACAAATCAATAATGTTTATTAAGTGTTCAACTTAGGATGCACTCACATTTGCTATTTCTAAACAAATCACTTTGCATGCCTTATGTTACTGATCTTAATTTTAAAAGAAATTTTTCTGGGTTTTGATCAAGTAACCGGTTACTCATGGGGTGATGTGATAGGATGTACAATCTAAAACTATAATAAAATCTCTTACGAGGTGTAAGGGGACTGGATGTACCTTCGGTTTGTGAAGGGAACCATGATAATTCTCGGTGTCTTTTTACTTTCCGCATTTACCGTCTTGTCAAAACATAGAATCATAAAAGGAAATATTCAATAATCGAGAAAAATCCGGAAAAATATCTAAGTTCCTAATTCAACCCGCCTTCTTAGGAATATCTGATCTTACACGTAATACCGCTTTCTTCCATTGCATAACAAAAATCAAGAGATCCAAAAATATTATTACCTTTCTCAAAGATGGTGATAGCTTGGTTACCGAGCCTACTGATATTGTTGCGGTGGTGGTTAATTTATTCTCCACTCTTTTTGTTACTGAAAGCTTAGGCTTGGATAATTCTTTAGTTTATCATGTTATCCCTAATGTAGTGGATTCTAATGTTAATCATCTGTTGACCATGCTTCTGTCCAACGATGAGATTCACAATGACGTCTACGACCTTAACAAGAATAGTGCTCCTGGCCCCGACGGTTTCAAAGGTGTGTTCTACCATACATACTGGAACATAATTGAGCAGGATGTGTATAAGGTTGTTACTGAATTTTTCATGAAAGATTGGATTATGCCAAATTACAACTCTAAAACCATTATTCTTATCCCGAAGTCGAATGATGCGCATTTGATGAACATGTACATGCCTATTGCTTTGGAGGATTTTAAGTTCAAAATTATCACCAAGATCCTTGTTGACAGATAGGCTGCTATTTTACCGAACATTATTTCGTAAGAGCATAGGGGTTTCATTCATGGTCGAAACATCTCGGATTGTACCGCCTTAGCTTCTGAAGTCATTAACAACTTGGACAACAACTGCAAGCTTGGTAATCTTGCCATTGAAGTCAACATTGCGAAGTCCTTTGATACGTTAAGCTGGGAGTTTCTTCTTAAAGTTCTAAATAAGTTAGGTTTCTCTCCTAAATTCTGCTACTGGATTAACATCATTCTTTCTTCGGCCATGCTCTCCATTAATATAAATGGAGTGCACCACGGTTATTTCTAATACAAAAGTGGTGTTCGCCAAGGCAACCCACTCTCGCCAATTTTGTTTTGCTTAACGGGAGACGTGCTAAGTCGTAGCATATCTAAGGCAGTGTCGGATGGTGACCTCAATCTCATCAAATCCTATAATAATTCTTATGTGTCATCTCAAATTTTATATGCCGACGACATCATAATCTTTTGCACGGGTAAGATGTTAAACATTTGTGCTCTCAATTTATTTTACGTATTACTCGGATGCTTCGGGTCAGATTATCAATCTTGAGAAGTCCCACATTTACTTTGGTTCTTTATCCAGAATAAAGGCTGACATAATTCTTCTTTCCACTGGTTTTAGCAGAGGCCATCTCACTTTTAAATATTTGGGTGTTCCCATCTTCAAAGGTCGTGTTAAAGCGGTGTATCTTACTCCTTGAGTGGACAAAATTTCTGCTAAGGTTTTCGCTTGGAAAGGTTCTCTTCTTTCTATGGCGGGTCGTATGATTCTTGTGAAATTTGTTATTTACAGTATGATCATGTATACAATGAGAGTTTATTCCTTGTTGATTTATCTTCTCAAAAGAATAGGAAAAACTTGTAGGAACTTTATTTGGAGTGGTGACATAAACAAGAGATAAGTGATTATGGTGGCTTGGAACAAGACTTGTCAGCCTTATGATTCAGGTGGTCTTGGGATTAGATCTTTAATTCGTTTGAGTGATGCCACGAATCTCAAGCTAGGGTGGGAGCTTCTTAACAGTAACGAGGCTTGGGTTTCCCTCCTCAAGAACCGTGTTTTGAGAAAACATGGATGGATCAATTATCACATCTTTTCCACTATTTAGAATGGTATAAAAGCTTCGATTCTTATTATTCATAACAATTTTAGTTGGTCGTTGGGTTCTGGTCGGTTGATCAAATTCTGGACTGACTCTTGGTGTGGTTCTCCTCTTTTGAGACATACCTCCAAGGATTTTATTCAAGAGAAAGATTTAAATATCCATGTTGTGATTACGGATCTCATCTCTAATGGGCAATGGTCTTTTCTGCCGTGATGGTACGATTGGTTCCCTTTCTTAGTATCTTTGCTTCCTTCCGTTCCTGATTGTCGTGAGTTTGGAGGACCTTCGAATTTGGAATAGTTTTATTTCAGGTATTCTCACCCTTAAAAATGCCTCTTTGTTTTGCTCTAATCCTACTCTCACACTTGGATGGGCTAAGAGTATTTGGAATAAAGACATTCCACCTTCTAAATCAATTTTGGTTTGGAAACTTATGCATGATAAAATTCCTACTGATTTTCTCATTATGAAGCGTGGTATTTATTTGGCTTCTTGTTTCCTTATGTGTTGTCGTCAGTCGGAATGCACTGATCATCTTTTTTTTAACTGTGATTTTGCTAAATCTCTTTGGTCTTGGCTTAGTAGGATTACTAACACGCAAACCATTTTTTATGTGGAGAGCTGGCTTGATTTCTGTAATCGGGGTAAATCTAAGCAGTGTAGCCTTGTGTTGATTGCGGCCTTGGTGTTAATCATCAATCAAATCTGGTACTCGAGAAACAGTTTGATCCATAACAATCAAAAGCCAAATATTTTGGTTTCCATTTCTAGGATTCTGGCCCAGATCAAGATGGTCGGTAATTATTCGATATTGACCTCCTCATCCTCCATGTCTGATTTCAACCTCATTAAAGCTTTTGATGTCGTCATTCTCCCTCCTAGAGCTCCTAATATTTTTGAGGTCCTTTGGTCTCCTCCGATTGCAGGTCTGATAAAGTGTAACTGTGATGGTGCTTTCACGACCTCCTTTGCCGGTTGCAGTGGGATTTTCAGGGATGACACAAAATTTTTTGTTCGTTTTTGCTGAGAATTTGATCTATAATTCTTCTATTTTAGCTGAGTTTGTTGCGGTTATTAGAGCTTTGGATATTGCTAAGTCTAAAGGTTGGCGCAAGCTGTGGATTGAAACTGATTCGCTGATGATCGTCAAAGCTTTTGCCAACCCTTCTTTGGTCCCTTGGAGGCTTAGAAAACATTGGAACTCTTGTTGAGATACTTCTAACAACTCTAATATTGTCATTACTCATATCTATATAGAGGGAAACTCCTGTGCCGATTTTTTTGCTAATATTGGTCTCACCACTAACTCCATCAATTTTTTTGATTCCATCCCTAATGAGATTAGGAAGGATTTTGTAAAGAATATGTTAGGTATACCTTTCTTTAGGTTCTCGTATCACTGATGGGGCTAACTTTGTTCCCCTTTTTGTAACTCCTTTTATTTTATATAAATTTTAAGTCTTATTTAAATAAATAAAAAAAGTACACAACAACAAATATGTATGTTTTTATTTTATTTATTTTATTTTATTAATTTTTCATATTAAACTTAATTCTATATCAATATTTTAAATTATAGTGGCTTATTTTTTACTACTTTCTTGAAGTATAGTGTGTGCAGTAACAAATAATGTTTATTTATATTATTAATTTTATAGAATTACTAACATGATGATTGTGTTATTAGATGAATATGTCTTCAATTCCGGTAATAGATTGTGTTGATAAATTGGTGAGCAATATCCATGAAAAAAATGTGCAAGACGGGCAAGACAGTATTGGCAATAATGAACCTCACATGGAAATAAAGTTTGAATCCAAGGCGACGGCTTAGGAATTTTATAATGAGTATAGTAAAAGAATTGGATTTGGTATTGTTGAGAATATGCAAATAAAAGTATAATAAACGGGGTTTTGACTTCAAGAAGATTCACATGCTTTAAAGAATGTATGTAACACGGTGGGAGAACTGACTTTTTATTTATGTTGCGGATAGCAAGAGTCGTCATCGACTTTTATTTTATCAAACTTAGGAAAGGCAATAAAAGAACAGGAAAGACCTTAAAAAGATTTGAGTTCGGGGGTAGGTTATACAAAGGGAATGTATTAGCACCCTTTGTATCCATGGTTATCCATGAGCTCTTAATTACTTAGCTCACTTTATTTTTGTTTGAAAATAGTAGAGGTGTCTTTAGAAAAAAATTTCAAGAGTTTTTAACTTTGTAATGATCCTTGTATGAATGTATACAAAGCGTTTAGTTTGAAAATATTTTGAAAATTGGGGTGTAAAGAGTGTTTTGAAAGAGTGAGTAAGTAATTAAGTGCTACCTACCCTAAGTTGGTCTTTCTTGTTATTTATTTCCTTAAAAGGGTAAGTTTGTCATTACTATTAAGGAGTAAGTAGTCATTACCTTGAATGTTATAAGGGACGGGCGTAAGGTCATAAAAGGCAACATGTAGCGGTGTCTTAGTAATTCGAAGGGACTATCATCATTTTCGTAGGGTCATCGAGGGACAAGATCATTTATTCGTAGGCAACTTCGAAGGGACTATGATCTTTTAACTTTGAAGGGACTATGATGAGTTTTAATCTATAGGGACATTTATTAAGACACCCCTACGTTCGAGGGACTTGACCATGTATTGAAGGCAGCCAAAAGGGGAAACCCTGGGAGGTGCAGATGGCGATCGTAAAATGATCGACTTACATGTGTGAATATCAGTTTCAGTTATTTATCTTGTAATTAGTGGGCTAAGTCCAATTTATTAAACATACAGTCTTTGCACTCCCTAAATTACTAACCACATAATTATTTGCAGAAATTTAAAAGCGGAAATAAAAAAATCCTACGTTATTACATGGCTTTGGGACAATTACATAATAATCGATGCGGAAGATAAAGGCTAAAAATTAAACTTAAGCTATTACATAATCGAGCAGAAAATAAATTACATAAGAAGACATCCTATACAATTTTCTCAAAAATAAAATAAAATAAAGCAAATTAATTGAATTAAGGAAAAAGAATTATTATTATTTTTTATGAAAAATTAGTGTTTTTAAAGAAAATCAGGATTTGATAAAAAATATGGTTTTTAAAGAAAATCAGGATTTGATAAAAAATTAGGGTTTGATAAAAGATTAGGGTTTGATTAATTAACCTAAATCTAATTAACTAATTTAATTATCAATTCCTTTTTTATAAAAAAACCCTAATAATCTAATTATTAAAGAAAATAATTAAGTGAGAAAAAAAATATTATGAAATTATTTTTTAATGAAGAATGATTAGTGAAGGTGATTAAATTAATTTTAAGATAATGATTGATTGTTAATTAGTTAATTAATGATGGTTAATTAAAATAATAATAATAATTAAGGAATATGGAAAAAGAAAGAAAAACCAGCGCCTAAAAGAAAGGGGGGAGCCTGGGATTCGAACCCATGTCTCCAAGTTCACACGCACGCGTCTCAGCCACTAGACCACCTGCACTTGTGAAATAATAACACAAAGAAAACTATAGAAAATATATTAGAATTTCAAATTTCAGAAACACACGCGGTCGTCTTCTTCAACCTCCATCTTCAGGATTTAGCTGCGAATTTCAAATGTTCCAAAACAAGCACAATTAGTCCAAAATAATTATACAAATCAATTTCCCATGACTTGAGGAGTTTAAATATGCAATCAAAAGTCTTTGAAAACGTCTCAATCAAGAAACCCCAAATTCAAACTCTAAAACCTAACAATGGTGGTTTATGAATTCGGCCATGAATCTTCAAGATAATTGTCCAAAAAGTTTCTACATCATCATACAAACAAGAAAACATGATCAAAACAAGTTAATTATACATCAATAATCATAATCGAAAATAAATAAAGAATGAAAAAAACGAGTTCGACTTATGCGTTTTTTGTATGAGTTTAATGAAGGTGATGATGGGAGTACGTTCAGAATGCCTCAAGGGATCGAATTAAAACTTCAAAAAGTTTGGAATAGGCTTGAATCCATGAAACCAAATTTGTATTTTTTGTGTAATTTTTGAACTTTGAAGTGTTTCTCTTATGCTAAATATTTTCGTCCCCAAGTCTTGTGATGTTGTTGTTATTATATAGTGATGCATTTTAGGTCAAAATATTGGGCCTTTTGATGGATTTGTGGATTGCTTGAAGGTGAAGAAACCAAGTTACCAATTTTGTCCAAAAATAAAATTTAATCATGCTATTTTAGTCTTGAACGAAATTGGATGTGACCAATCAGTATAATCATCAAATATTTGATCCCAAAATAACTTTGGAATCAAATATTTGATTTTTTATGATTTATTTCAATTAAAATTGAATTTAAATGATTAATATTCAATATAATATAAAATAAATAATAAAAATCAGAAAATATGATTAATGAGTCGTGAATAGTTTTAGAATTGAGTTTGGTTTGAAATATTATGGGCCCATTTGGAGAAATCTTGTGCTTTGGCCTTTTCTGTTTGATACACCTCCTCAAAATTTCCCAACTTCAACAATGCATAACTCCCTCAATTTTTATCCCATGGAGATGTTCTAGGACTTTTTAGAAACCTTAAAGTGTCCTCTATTTTCTCCATTTGGTCCCATGTCCATTTCATTTTCCATTTTTAAGTTATGAGCTTTGGAAGAAGTTAACTTTTTCTTGACCTTTTAAAGGACCTATAATGTCTTGGCTCATATCTTTCAAATGAAGCATTTTGGACTTGGCTTGTGCGACACAAAGTTGTAGAGAATTTAATTTCCTTCAAAATAAGCTATGGATAGGAAATTTTTTATGAAATATGTGAAAGTTATGGCCGGTCAAAGTTCAGTTGACTTTTCCTACACAAAACCTTAATTTATTAACTCCTGATTCTTGATGATTCCGAGGTTTCCTTAATGAATCATGATCATCCTTTGATCAAATGATGAATTTTACCTCATAATCTTGATGTTGACCAAAAATATTGAAGTTTAACTTTAGGTTGACCACAGTTGACTTGTTGACAAAGTTATCTGATTTTTAAGTATCTAAGCATCTGACTGACCAAACTTGTAGGGGAAGCCTTGAAACTTGACATAAAGATTATTTGAAGTATGTGGGATGTCATGAAGTATACTTGAGGCTTTGTAAGTCCACTTTGCTTTGTGAAACTCAAAACCCTAGTTTCAGATCCATTTCTTAGGAGGAAGTTTTTCCTGATGAAACCTTGAATCCTTTTGAGCAATTGTGAATCTTGTGACCATTAGGAGACCTTTTGAGACACATTTTCTTGAATATGGGAGGGAAAATTTTGCGGTACAACAGCTGCCCCTGTTTAATTTTCTGAAACCTGAGGAGTTAGATTGGCATGTACGTCATTCGTAACTTGAAGGTTGAAGAGGATTGAACACTAAAGCCCAAAAATTTGCACTCACCGGTGCGCTAAGTAATATTGTTGGTTGATTGTATTGCTTGAATGGGCTTAACAATGCCATTCGGAGTAACTGGAGATGGGCTTATAGATGCCATCCAAAATATTTGTGGGTAGGAGTATCAGAATATGTCTACGTTTGACTCTATCTGAATATTGTCACTGCACTAAGTATCAGAATTAGATCTCCATATCGATCATCTCTGAACTGTCTCTGTAACATATCCGAGCTAAATATCTGTAAACACCCCAAATTTGCCCTCACCCATTCACACCATGGCTTGTGATCATTTCATATGCATAAACACAATCATACCATCTCATATTACATTTTTGGTTCACTGCATAGATTCAAAGTCATCTGCATCTAGGGTTTGTGACCTGAGCAATCTAGGAGCTTCTTGAGCCACCCCAAAGGCCACTAATCACTTCAAAGGGGTCTATGTGTGGTCAAGTATCATATTACATCCTCTCAAAAGTCAAAAATGCCAAAGAATCACAAGAACTGGGATTGGTGTGGAGGCAGAGCCAAGTTTGACTGCACAGTTGACCTAAAATTAGGGTTTTGGTTTCAGAGGCCATAACTCCAAATTTTTTGGTCATTCTTATTCCCATTGGTCTCTATATGGTATAGGGAGTATGCATATCAATTTTCATGAAGAAATTCCATGGGGAAGTCATCTGATCAAGAGTTGCCTTTTCAGACAAGTCAGTGCAAAATCAGGGCATCTGAGGCCCCCAATGACCCAACCAAGGGGTGATCTTCATCATTTTGAGTGTATATGATCTTTATTTGATCATAGAAGAAGGTTGAAGTTCACACAATTCAATAATCACAAGTTTTTGCAAAGTTGACTTTTTTGGGCATAGTTGACTTTTAAAGAATATGTCATTTTAGGTCACTTTTCAAACCTTACTTTTTGATCCAAAAATGCTTCAAATGGAAAAACTTTGGTCATGAAAGTTGTAGATTAGATCTTTCCCTTTTCAAAAAGTACAAGAACATGACCTAATTCATTTTGGATCAAAAGTTATGGTGTGACAAAGTTGGCAAAAATCACTAATTTTCAAGATATGCACCAATTGGAAAATTTGCAAAATCATGTATCAAGGCCATTTGTGACTTCTAGTTCACATCAAACCAATGCACAAACATTACATATGGCCTAAAAATCAGATTTGAACCAAAAGATCACATGTTCATGGTTGGCAAAGCAAGAGATTTTCATGAAGTTTCAAAAGCAAGCAAGTTGCAAAACCAATGATCACACTTCACCCACTTGCTGCATTGGCCATTGAACCAGCCCTAGCCTCTCCCATCACCATGCTGCGCCAGCCCACACTCTTGTACCAAGCTAGAACTCAGCCCATGCCTTCCTTACACCAAAGTTGACATTTTGCAAAAGTGAACCTACCTATCACAGCAGGCCAGGTCACATCATCTGACCAATGGGAGTTTTTTATGCAAGCAAAATGCTAGCCATTTGATACAACAAGCAAGGCTGAAGCTCACCACAAGTCAGCATACACAAACTCACCCCAACTTGCATTCTTCTTCGAATCTCTCTCCACAAACCTCAAACACAAAGACAAACTTCACAAATCATCTCTGCTCACTTCACTGACCAGAAACCACCCTTCATCCTGGCCTGAAACACCTTGAAACCAAAATACGATTTTCACACTCCCTTGGCCTGAGCTTCTGCAAACTCACTCAAGAGGCTGTTTAAACTCCAACCAAGTGTCCAAAGCTTCAAAGGGGGATCATTGGGACCTGTTTGAGCCAAAGAACCATCCAGAAAGCTCCTGAATCAAAAGCTCAATCTCAGGTGACTCCATGAACTTTTTTTCCAGAACTCCATTTTCTTGTTAGAATCTTGTTTTGTATGTTGCACTGATCATTGGGATCTATTTACTTTTGAAAATGAGCAAGAAATGAGTATGTTATGGTGTTCTGAAAGTTTGACCTAGAAATTTCTTTGCTTCGATTCCTGTTTGTGTTTGAGTTTAAGCATGATTTGGTGTTGGATTCTTGTTTAGGATAGTTAGTAGATGATTTCTGGAGAGTTAGAGCTCCTAAAATGGCCTGGGGAGAGAGATTAGGTTTTGGGGTGAACGGAGAAGATGACCGGAACACTGTTCCGGTCATCTGAGAGTGATTAACGGCAGGATTAGGGCATAATCATTAATTAGCTGAGTTTGAATATGAGCCGTCCAAACCCGCGCGCAGTCAACTCCCGCCCTGGCCAGTTTGAATCTCATGCGTTGGATCTGAATTCTTTTCCTTTTTCAGTTTTAAATTCATTTAATTTTCATTTTAATTCATTTGTTTTACATAATTTATTTAAAATAGTAAAAAAAATGTTTTAAAAATTATGAAACTTTTTGTCAAGAGTTTCATTAATTTTTAAAACACAAAAATATTTTTATTTTCATTTTTAGCATTTAAAAAGTATTTTTAAATATTTAAAAGTTTATTTTTAATTGATTAATGAAAATTAATTTATTAAAAATACTTTTAGGTATTTAAAAATCACCAAAAAATTCATGAAATGTTCTAAGACATTTAGAAACATTGTCCAACCTTCAAACCAAATTTATTTTTTGATCTTGATGCATTTTGAGAATTTTCCATTGAATTAAAATCATTCTTATGCATTAATTTGATCCAAAGTTCCAAAAATCATTTCTGCCTATCCATGAGGAGTTGGACATTGATTCTTTTTGCATTGCATTGTGTTTAGCATGTAGTTTATGAGATTAAATGGCCTTGATTTGATCCTTCATTTTCCTTTTATTTGATAATTTTCTTGTTTAGGAACCCTAAAACCCTAAGAAACTTAGAAAAATCATATCTTGAGTTTGGTTAAGAGTTGAAACCTCTCCTTTGGACATTGGGTTAGTATAGGATTAGGGGTCCTTTGAGTGGAATTTTCAATTTTTTATAATGTTGTTTGCTTCTGATTTTGGTTTTTGTTTGATATATTGTTCATAAACCCTAATTTGGGCTTCCATATGCATCCATCTTGCATCTTCTTGCATAACATGACTTGCCATGACATTTCAAGCATCCATTTGATTCATTTGACATCATACGACATATTGAAAGCATGTTTGATCATTGCATCATGTATTTGCCATGTTGTATGTCATGTGCACTTCATAACTTTTCATGTATGTTCATGGTTCATAACTTGCCTCATTTGCATTCATGAACTTGTATGATCATTTCCATGTGCTGCCTCATGTTTGTAGCATCTCACAGCATCATTGGCATCATGCATATGTTTCTGGTTTTGTTTTTCATCATGTCATCTCATCCCATTTTGCATTGCATTGCATTCCTTTTCTAACCTTTCAGGTGGTAAGTGACTTTGAGAAGTGAATTTGCCTTCACTTCTCATAACCTTTCTTTTCATCTCTCTTGCATCCATTGCTGCATTTTTGTTTGTGTTTGATTTTGAGCTTGCTCATCCTTCTTCTTCCCATTTTCTTTCTTCAAGTGACTTGACTTCTTGAATGAAGCAAGTTACTTTGCTTCTCCTGATCCTTTCATCTGCTTCCTGGTGGTTCCTCTGAAGATCTTCTTTTGAAAACCTCACAAACCTTAGGAACAACCAAGCACGACAATGATTAGGGTTTTGATTAGTCTCCCCTCTTAGTATTACCTTTGTGTCTCTTTGAGTCTTCTCTTCTTATCTCATAATCAGGGACTAAACCCTAAAGGCTTTAAGGCTTTGTGATTAAGCTTATGCCTGCATCCTTCTCTTAGGATGGAGTGTATAACTTTAATCCTAAGTGTTAAACCCTTAATGTGTTTAAATCTCTCAATCAATTCACTTAATAATCATCAAGACACCACACTTGTAACTTGGGCCTTGCATTAGGGTTCTAATTCTTCCTTAAATGGTTAAGAAGGACTAACCCTAGTGTTAATGGACAAGTCCCCCTCAAGTTGTCTTACAAACCCTAAAAATCACTTCATCATCATATCATTAAATAAAATCCACTTAATCCAAGGCTTGTTTTGTCATGAGTTTAATCCCTAATCATGGATTAAGTTGAGGAGCTTTCCTCAGCTTAAACATTCTCATCTATTATCCTTCTATTAGGATGGTGTAATGGGTCTGTTTAATCCTTGATTATAGCTTAACCTCATTACTTAACACTAAACAAAAACCACAAAAACATCTAATTAATCACAAGTAGGTTAATGATCTTAATCCTACACCAAAGGTGATTAAGTGTGAGAATCTGACTTCACACTTAAGGTATTCTCATTACCCCTCATCAGAGGGAAGATGTGATGAGTTTACTAAATCCATTGGTTTAGTCTTAAGCTCATTAACTTATGACAAACTTTCAAAAGCAATAAAAGACTGAAAACACAAAAACAAACAATAATCGTCTCCTCCGGGATTCTTTTCTCATCACACTCACTCATAAACGAGAACTTGCTTCTTCCGTCTAATGCAAGACAGTTTGCACCTGAGCCAGACAGGTCATACACTTGAGCATAGACAAGTAAGCAGTTCACAAGTCAATTCATCCTTCAGTCTCTTTGGGTCGAACTACGGTGTTCTGACTTCCTCATTGCACGAGAGGATACGTAGGCATAACTTAACAGTTATCGAACAAACGTCTCTGTATATTCCCCCTCCTCTTAGCTTCATTCTTTTAGCCTCATGATCATGAGCATACTCTTTCCTTACACTGACACTGTATATATTACACTTTACACTTCTTTTACACTGACACCTGTACATCCTGTTCCAGCTCTTTATACACAGATTGCACTGACACTACCCCTTTAAAACACAAATCTTTTAAACGTGGATCCCGTCGAGTACGGCGGACAATCTGGGTGCTAATACCTTCCCAGGTTGTAACCAACCCCCTTTCCCAGTCCCTCTGGTTCGCAACTGTCTTATCCATCTCTTCCTAGGCCCATGCAGCATTGCCTTTCCTCCGGGATAAAAATGCCTAGCTGGCGACTCTATTCATCTCCAGTGAGTTCACGGCTGTGTGTTCTCATTGTCCCTCTCGCCGACCGTTCGCGTCTGTACCTTTATTTGGGCCGGTCCCATCTATCGGGAGCGACAGCTTGGCGACTCTGCTGGGGACTCTTATATTGCAACCAGGGCTTCTGGTTCTTTTTGTGGGTTCCTCCTAGCGCTTGATTGATTTGTGTTTACTGGGGTGTTATGTGTTTATTTGTGTTTATATATGTTTTATTTTTTCTTTATGTACAGTTGTTTATCTGCTTTCTTTACTGCTTTACATATATCATACTGTCATGCTGTCTGGCTGGATCTGGTTTTGCTTTGGTGGGTGGGTGTTCCATTGAGAGTTAAGGTCCTATACCTGGGACCTGAGTGACACCTAGGCTAGAGTGAATCATATTCTTTCCCATTCCATCTCGGTCTGGTGCGGGAATATGAAACACGGTTCAGATATGGGTTTCTTCTTGAGAACTCTGTGTTGCAGATTTCCTGCAATGCTAGGGCTATCTGGGAAGCCTGCTAAGTCTGGATGACCTTTAGTATTGACCTTCAGAAACTGAGGTGAATTAGAGGAGGAACTTTTATGGTTATTGTAAACACTGTACCTCCGGGTTAGAAGTGTTTACACTTCTCATAACTGATCCAAGTCTGAGGATCCTTGTTTTAGAACACCACCTGTGAGGGGGTTGGGCTGTTTACAGGTTTGCAGGTACCTTTGGCCTCAGAATACCCTGTTACTTTGATTTGATTAAGAATACTCCATGTTGGAACAGTTCTTGTGATTCTAAAAACCTGGACATGTGGCTCTTTATTTGAGTCCCCCACCTTGGTTACTGGATTTATAGACCTCCATCTGGATTTCTTGGACATATTTGGACCTACATCAGAGCACTTGATCAGATCCAGCTCAGTCACAAACCCTTGCATATCATTTGCATACATAATCATTGCATCATATTGACATTTGCTTATTTGTGTTTCAGGGTATCCATCTTCATTTGGTTTTGGTTTTGACCCCATCTTCAGTATTAACCTATTTTCATCAGCACCTGCTTCAGCTATCAGCCATCTGCACCAGCCAATCAGTGGCCCATTCTTCAGTGTTATCATCAGCACCTGTCTCTACTCATCTTCAGCATCATGGCTCCTAAAAAGAGCAACATCACCTATCACTTCTTCCAGCCAGAGCTATCTGACATCAGGAGGATTCAGACCCTGATCACTCCAGATCACATACCATTGTCCAGGGAACACTATGGAGATATACTTGATATGGTTATGGATCTGGATCCTTCACAGAGAAGCCTGATCCACACCTGCCTTCAGTTTTATGATCCCCCACTAAGATGTTTTACTTTTCAGGACTTTCAGTTGGGCCCTTTATTGGAAGAATACTCATCATTAGTTGGTATACCTATCAGGGGTGGAGTCCCTTTCAACCCTGAGATGGTCTTTCCTGGTAATGAAGAGGTAGCAAAGGCTTTGCATCTGGAACCAGTCCTAATTGGGCAGCATATGACTTCTAAGGCTGGAATCCCTGGCCTGCATCTGGATTTCTTGATCTCTCAAGCTACCCTGAAAGCTTCTTTGGGAGAGTGGAAAGCAGTTTGTGCTTTATTGGCCTTGAGCATATATGGGATCATATTATTTGCAGATGAGCCTCGATTCATTAGCAAGAATGCAGTCCATCTTTTCATCTTGAAGAACCCAGTGCCCACTTTATTGGGGGATCTCTATTACTCAGTGCATCAGAGGAATGAAAAGCAGAGGGGAAGATTAGTGAGGTGTTGTGCTCCATTGTTCCATACTTGGCTTCTCAGGCATCTACCCAGGACAAATGCATTTTTGAATCCTCATCAGCAGAGAAACTGGGCTAAGAGACTCACTGCTCTAACTTCAGCCGATATCAGATGGTGCACTCAAAGCACAAAAGGCAGGGATATCATCACCAGTTGTGGGCATTTTCCCAATGTGCCCCTAATAGGAGTTAAGGGTAGTATCAATTACAACCCTCTGCTGTTCAAAAGACAACTGGGCTATGCACTGGTCCACACTCCTAAGGCACAGGACTTGGTTGAGACTCTTTATTGTGAGAACAAGCCTAATCTGGCTACTGTTAGGCAGGCAGCCTGGGCCTGGGATAATGTTCAAACCAAGGGAGTAACCATTCTGGGGAAGTGCAACAATGTGGCATCAACACAATATTATGAGTGGTCCTATGCCAGGGCTCAATTCTCTGGAATGCCATTTACCATGGAGGATATGCCTGGACCATCCTCAGCACCACCCCCTGCCACTATCAGTTTGGAGGAGTTTGAGAGCTTGAAAGAAAGAAATGAGAAGTTGACTCAGGCTTTACAGAAGACCCTCTGGGAGAGGAGTGATGGCAGGTTGGATATTGAGAGGTTGGAGAAGTTGAAAGTGGAGCATCTGGCTAAAATTGAGAAGTCTGAGGATTATATCAAGAAATCTAGGGCTGGAGAGCAAATTCTGAAGAATGCTTGCAAGGAAGCCCAGTTCCAGAGAGCAAGGACAGACTTGTATCTGAAGGAGAGTCAGGCTAGGTGGGTCCGGATCACCGAAGCTCGTACTCTGGAGGACAAGAGGGTCCAAGACAAGATAGAGCAACTGGAAGCTAGTGCAAAAGAGCAACAAGAAGCCCTGGCAGCAGCCCAGAGGGAGATATCAGAGCTGAAGATCAGAGCAGGAGTGAAGAGGTCAAAGGACCAAAGTCAGCACAAGAAGTTAACTGCAGCTGTTGCTACCCGGAACCTCCTCATCAGGAATCTCACGAAGCGTCCAGCTGATCCTGTGACCGAAGCACTTCTCAAGGAAGTTCGTGAGGATGAGTTTGGTCTTGGTGTTTGACCATTTGTTTGTTGTTGCTTTCATTCCATGTACTTTTATTTTCTTATAATGTATTTTGACCCCTTAGAGGGCTTGTGTTGTAAAAAGAACAAGTTGTATTATTTTACTTCCTGTAATATATATATGTATTAGTTTGTTCCATCCGAGTTTACTTCAAAAGCAACATCAACAGCATCTTCGAGGATCTGGAAGGGTCAAAACTGAATGCCAAGCCGGATACCTTGAAAACAAATAAGCATACTGCATTGCATGCTAACCCTTTTGTTTGTTTTGTAGGTTTTTGATTTATTGCCACTAACTCTGTTGTGATGTTCAGGAACTATTGCTCGACGCCGGGTATTTCCCCTCAACCGTCCACACCGTTATCCAACCCGTAACAACCTTCCAGGCATACAAATGGATCAGATGCAGCAGGACCTTACGGAGGTCAGGAACCAAATGACCAACGAGAGGTTGGAAATGAGGAACCAGATGACTCAGTTCATGAAAGTGATGAACAACATGGCTCAGAGCCAAGAAAGATTGAGGGCCATGGTGGAAAGGCAAAATCAAGAAGATCCACATATAGGGACTGCCGGCACCAGCAACAACGAAAGGGTCCAACCTCATGTTAACCCCCCTGTATTTGGCCCCCATCTTCATCCAGAGGTCAATATTCCTGCAAATGTTCAAGGGACTGCCACTGCAGCCAGGGTACTGCAAGAAGACCCCCAAGAGGACCAATTCACAGTAATGGGTGCTGGGGAGGAAGCTTATGACAGAAGGCTGGATGAGATAGCTGAGAAGTTAAGATCCTTGGAGTCTCAAAACTCCTTGGGCTTCGATGTCATGGACATGGGCTTGGTATACGGGGTCAGGATTCCCCATAAGTTCAAGCCTCCTTGTTTTGAAAAATACAACGGGACTTCATGCCCCCGGACTCACTTACAGTCATTTCTGGGAAGGCTGAAGGCCTATACCATGGACGAGAAGCTGTGGATGTTCTATTTTGAGGATAGCTTGACTGGAGCTTCGAGGGAATGGTATTCCCATCTGACAAGAGCAACTATCAGGTGTTGGAAGGACCTGGCAGAAGCCTTCATCAGACAGTATCAGTACAACTTAGACATGGCACCCAACAGGACCCTCCTAATGGGAATGTCACAATCGTCAAGGGAGAGTTTCCGAGAATATGCCCAGAGATGGAGGCAATTGGCTGCTGCTGTTCAGCCACCTATGTCTGAGAGGGAAATGGCAGATATGTTTATGAATACCCTCCAAGGGACATATATTGACAGGCTGGCTGCTTTCTCTTCCACTAGCTTTGCGGATGTTGTCATAGCTGGGGAGAGAATTGAAAGCCTGTTAAAAATGGGCAAGATTTCTGACAATGGTGCCAGCTCGTCCAGTAGTACAAGGAAGCCTTTTGCAGGCCCAAGAAGAACTGGCGAGACCAATGCCATCCACACCAACAGGGGCAGGCCCCAATATGTTCATAGATCTGTGGCAGCAGTCACCATTCCCGCTCCAGCTCACCCTCAACCAGCTTATCAACCTCCGCAGCAAAACTATCAACAACAACCTCAGTACCACCAACAAGCTCAGTATCCTCCGAGAAATTACAACAATACCAACAACAACAACCAGCAAAGGCCATTTCAGCAGAGGCCATCTCAAGCCAATAGGGTGATCGATCCGATCCCTATGCCATATGCTACATTGCTGCCACAACTCCTGAAACTCAACCTAGTTGAGCTAAGGACGCTGGCACCTCCAGATCCCAATAGTCTACCCAGGAATTATGACTCCAACGCCAGATGTGCTTTTCATTCAAATGCACCTGGCCACAGTACAGAAAAGTGCAGAGCCTTGCACATGAAGGTACAAGACCTGGTAGACTCAAAAGCTCTGAATTTCGCACCACCACCTAATGTCAACAAAAATCCTATGCCAAACCACGGGGGTCCCAGAATTAATGCTATTGAAGAAGACAAGCCGTCTTATTTAATAACCAGTGTGGGTCAGATCCGGACACCGTTGGTGGAAATTAAGGCTCAACTCCTCGAATGTCAAATGTTTCCGGGGTGTGAGTTGGGGTGTGCTTACTGCAATATCTCAGTAAATGGGTGCGATAACTTGAGGAATGGCATAGATGGTCTCATTCAGAGTGGCCAACTTCAAATCACCACATCATTTCCTACAAATCCAGCAATCTCATCAGCAACAACTCCAGAACCTCCCACAACTGCAGCAACCATTGTACCTGACAATTCTTCGGTTTCATCAACAAGTGCTTCATCTGTCATTTCAACTGACCAGATATCAACAAATGTTCCTTCTACAACTCCAGCACCACTCCATTTTGAAACTCCTACAACAACAACACCCATCCTTCCAACAATGTCTCCTACAACATCAGCAACAAATCATGAAGACGTCTCAACTGTCACAATATTTTATGATCCTGAAAGCAACTCTGCCTACAATTCAGAAGGTGCTGCTCCCATCAGAGCACCAGTCACAATTTATTACGATCCACAGACTATCACAGTTCCTTCCGCAGCTGCAATCAGTCCAGTCACTATCACGGTGCCTGGACCAGTACCTTATGAAAGCAGTAATGCTATCCCCTGGCATTACGGCTCTGACCTGTACTGTGAAGGACAAAGAATCACTTTTGAATCATCAACCCCTGCACCACAAATAGACAATGTGGGAGGCGGCGGAGGCTTCACTCGAAGCGGACGTCTTTTTGCTCCACAAATTCAGAGACCCACTGCCGAAGCAGAAGCTGCTGCCAAGGCAAAAGGAAAAAGCCTGGTGCAGGAAGAGCAGACTGTTAAAGAAGCATTGAAAACACCATTCGATCAAGAGGTAGATGAGTTCATGCGAATCATCAAGAAGAGTGATTATAAAGTAGTGGATCAGCTTCATCAGACGCCTTCCAAGATCTCAATCCTATCATTGCTCATGTGCTCCGAAGCCCACCGGAATGCACTACTCAAAGTCTTGCACGCAGCTTATGTGCCTGAAGAGATCACCGTCAATCAGTTGGAAGCTGTAGTTGGAAATGTTAATGCTAGTCATGGACTAGGGTTCACCAACACTGACTTGACTACGGAAGGCCGCAACCATAACAAGGCCTTGCACATAACCATGGAATGTAAAGGTGCTGTCCTTTCCCATGTGCTGGTAGACACGGGGTCATCCCTCAATGTCTTACCTAAAAAGGCCCTGGTGAAGCTAGAATATGACGGATTGGCGTTAAGACCCAGCAACCTGGTGGTGAGAGCCTTTGATGGCTCAAAGAGATCGGTTCTGGGAGAGATCGAGTTGCCCATAACGATTGGCCCGCAGACCTTCAAAACGACCTTCTACGTGATGGATATACAGCCTGCCTACAGCTGTCTATTGGGTAGGCCATGGATTCACGCCGCTGGCGCCGTGACCTCTACCCTTCACCAGAAGTTAAAATATGAGTGGGAGGGTCAAATCGTTACAATCTGTGGAGAGGAGGATATTTTTGTCAGCCACCTGGCTACCTATAAATACATTGAGATGGACGGGGAGATCCATGAAACAATGAGCCAAGGTTTCGAGGCCTTGAACATCAATGAGACATCTGCTGTACCTGGTACTTCAATATCATCATACCAATAAGCCCGGAAGGTTGTTGAGGGAGGAAACGCCCAAGGCTGGGGCAAACTGTTATCGGTGGAGAAGAAAGAGGATAGATTTGGGTTGGGTTACAAACCAACTCAACGAGATCAAGCAGAGGCTGCGAAAGAGCCCAACTTTGTTAGTGGGGGGATGCTCACCCCTGATGCTGTCAACTGTTTGGAAGACGAGCTGGAAGAAGAATGCAACCTGGAAAGCTGGATTCGTCCAAAGGTCCCGGGGAGCAGTATCTCGAACTGGTCTTCCCAGGAAATTATAAGAGTTACTCATGCAGAGTAATTATTATTTCCTGTATTTTTATAGAATGCATCAAAGTCTTGCATCTTGCCCAAGATGACAAGACTCATTTTGTAACCGGGCCATCTGTACTTTTGTGCAACAAGATTAATCAATGAAATATCAGACATCTTTTTGCAAATGAGTCTTTTTCTTTTCCGCTCACTGTTTTTTCTATTTTTCTTTTTGTACAAAAAATAAATGGCAGTGTTTTCAAAATGACAACTTTATTTCACTTTTCTAAAACAAGATTAAAAGCAAATCACTAAAATGAACAAACTGAACCCTTGCAGAGAGAGCCTTCCAGACAGCACCGACAACAGCACGGCTATGACTTCGTATGACTTTGACAATCCGATCAATCAAGCTGATGAAGGGGTTGAAGAAGAATATGAGCTTCCTGAAGAGCTAGCCAGGTTGTTAAGGCAGGAGGAAAAGGTTATTACTCCTCACCAGGAGGAGGTTGAAGTGATCAATCTTGGTACAGTTGAAGACGTGAAAGAAGTTAAAATCGGGGCCTGCCTGCAAGACTCAATAAAGAGACAACTGATTGACCTGCTTCAAGAGTATGTGGACGTGTTTGCTTGGTCTTATCAAGATATGCCGGGGTTGGACACCGACATTGTTGTGCACGAGCTGCCTTTGAGAGAAGAATGCCCGCCGGTTAAACAGAAATTGCGCCGTACTCATCCGGACATGGCAATGAAAATCAAGGAGGAGGTACAAAAGCAATGGGACGCCGGGTTCCTTGCTATAACTAGCTATCCACCGTGGGTTGCTAATATAGTACCTGTGCCTAAGAAAGACGGCAAAGTAAGAATGTGTGTTGATTACCGGGATCTGAACAGAGCCAGCCCGAAAGATGATTTCCCATTACCTCACATTGACGTATTGGTTGATAATACGGCTCAGTTCTCGGTATTCTCCTTCATGGACGGATTCTCAGGATACAATCAGATTAAAATGTCACCTGAAGACATGGAGAAGACAACCTTCATCACACCCTGGGGCACGTTCTGCTACAAGGTAATGCCATTTGGGCTCAAGAATGCCGGCGCAACATATCAACGGGCTATGGTAACATTATTCCACGATATGATCCATAAAGAAATAGAGTGTTATGTGGATGACATGATTGCCAAGTCCCTTACTGAGGAAGACCACCTGGTGAATCTGCTGAAATTGTTCAAGCGTCTGAGGAAATACCAACTGAAGTTGAACCCCAACAAATGCACATTCGGGGTGCGATCTGGTAAGCTGCTGGGTTTTATTGTAAGCGAGAAAGGGATTGAAGTTGACCCTGATAAAGTCAAAGCCATCCAAGAGATGCCTGAACCGAAGACAGAGAAGGAGGCTCGAGGGTTCTTAGGTTGATTGAACTACATTTCACGGTTCATATCTCACCTTACAGCAACCTGTGAACCCTTGTTTGAGAAAAGAACAGACGGTCAGGTGGAATGAAGACTGCCAGAAGGCTTTTGACAAGATCAAAGAATACCTACAAGAACCTCCAATCCTTATGCCTCCAGTTGAAGGAAGACCTCTGATCATGTACTTGACAGTATTAGAAGAGTCAATGGGGTGTGTGCTGGGCCAGCATGACGAGTCTGGTCGAAAAGAGTATGCAATATACTACCTAAGCAAAAAGTTTACCGACTGTGAACAGCGTTATTCACTGCTCGAGAAAACTTGCTATGCTTTAGCGTGGGCTGCTCGCCGACTGAGACAGTATATGTTGACCCATACTACCTTGTTGATCTCAAAAATGGACCCAGTTAAGTACATATTTGAGAAGCCGGCTCTTACCGGACGGGTTGCAAGATGGCAAATGATCCTTACAGAATATGACATCCAATACACGTCTCAGAAAGCCATCAAGGGCAGTGTATTGTCTGAATATCTTGCTGAGCAACCCATTGATGATTACCAGCCTATGAGGTTTGACTTCCCTGATGAAGACATCATGTTCATAAAAGCAAAAGATCATGAAGAGCCTGTTCACACTGAAGGGCCTGACCCGGAAGAAGAATGGACTATGATGTTTGATGGGGCTGTTAACATGAATGGTCGTGGTGTTGGTACAGTACTCATTACACCTAAGGGAGTCCACATGCCTTTCTCGGCAAAGCTCACTTTCAACTGCACTAACAACGAAGCTGAATACGAAGCTTGCATTATGGGTCTTGAGGAAGCCATTGACCTCAGGGTCAAGACATTGACCGTATTCGGAGATTCAGCTTTGGTAATCAATCAAACCAACGGAAAATGGTACACCCACCAGGATCATCTGATACCTTACAGGGATTATACAAGGAGGTTATTGACTTTCTTTACAACGGTCAAGCTTGAGTATATCCCTCGGGACGAAAATCAGTTTGCGGATGCCCTGGCTACCATTTCGTCCATGATCAAAGTTCAGGCTGCCAACTTTGTACCTCAGATTTCAGTGTCCAGACTTGACAGACCGGCATATGTGTTCGCAGCAGATGTTGTTAAAAATGATAAGCCTTGGTTCCATGACATTAAATGCTTTTTGGAGGATCAAACATACCCACCTGGGGCATCATCCAATGATAAGAAGACTTTGAGAAGGCTTGCTGGTAGTTTCTTTCTGAACACTGATGGTTCCTTGTACAAAAGGAACTTTGATATGGTACTCCTCAGATGTGTTGATAAAACAAAAGCAGACTTGTTGATGCATGAAGTGCACGAAGGATCCTTCAGTACCCATGCAGGAGGGCATGCCATGGCCAAGAAGTTGCTGAGATCAAGCTATTACTGGATCACAATGGATGCCAACTGTTGTGCTTATGCTAGGAGATGCCATAAATGCCAGATTTATGCAGACAAGGTGCATGTGCCTCCCAATCCTTTGAATGTGATGTCTTCACCCTGGCCCTTTGCTATGTGGGGCATTGACATGATTGGCAAGATTGAGCCGACTGCTTCGAACGGTCACCGATTCATCTTGGTCGCCATTGATTATTTTACCAAGTGGGTTGAAGCAGCCTCCTATGCCAATGTTACAAGACAAGTGGTAGCTAGATTTCTGAAAAGAGATATCATTTGTCGGTACGGAGTTCCCGAGCGAATCATTACGGATAATGGTTCCAACTTGAACAATAAAATGATGGTTGAACTATGCCGGGTGTAACACGGTGGGAGAACTGACTTTAAGTTTTGTTGCGGATAGCAAGAGTCGCCACCGACTTTTATTTTATCCAAAGGAAAGGTTATAAAAGAACAGGAAAGACCTTAAGAGAATGTTTCGGGTCCGGGGGGTAAGTTATGAAAAGGGAAGGTGTTAGCACCCTTTTCATCCATGGTTATCCATGGGCTCTTAGGTACTTAAGCTCACTTTAAATTGTTTTTGAAAATGTAGTGTGTGAATAGAAAAATTTTCAGAATAGTTTAATAATAATCCATGTACGGATGTGTAAGAAACTTGTTTGAAAATTTGTTTAAGTTTGAAATTTTTTTGAAGTGAGCAAGTACATAAGAGGAACCTACCCTAATGTTTAAAGTCTTTCTTGTTCTTTTTCCTTTCCTTGGTAAGGCTATCCCTACTATTAAGGAGTAGGTAGTCTTTACCTTGGATGTTAAGGGACATGTGAGGGGCATTTTGATTTTGAAGGCCATTGTGGGGTGTATTAAGCATATATGAGGGACTATCATCATTTTTTGAAAGGGACTCGATTCGTAAAGGCAACCATGAGGGACTTGATGATTTATCTTTTGAAGGGACTTGCTTTATACACCCCACTTGACCATTATTCGTAGGCAACTTGAGGGATAACCTTAGAAATGTGAGACGGCGATTAAAAATCGACTTACGTGTGTGTGAGTGTTTATTTTAATTATCTTATGATTAAAATTATCTAAATTTATTTTAATATGACATACATGTTTTTGCACTCCCTAATTACTAACCATAACAAAAATAATTAAAGAATTACAAAATTACATCCGGGAAACAATTACAAGAAATTATAATAATAAGCAAAATATTAAGCAAAATAAATAGTAAATAAATAAACAATAAATAACAAAATATAAGGGGTTAGTAAATAATAATAAATAAGATTAGCAAAATAATGATAATAAACATAATTGAATTATAAATGGGTTAGTGATAATAAAATAATAATAACAATTAGAAATAATAAACAAGGTTAGAAACATAGAATAATAAATAATAATATGGTTAGTAATAAAATTAACTAAAAGGTTAATAAAATTGTTATAAGCAAAATTTAGTAACAATATAGTTAATAGTAATAATAGAAACCAAAAATATTATAAGAACAAAATAATAAACAAAAAATTAACATACACAACTAAATAATTTTTAATTCATGTACTAATTATTAAATTATTTTTAAATGTATTATAATTACAAAGTTTAATTATTATAAACATATATTAACATTTATTTATTAAACAATATATACATATTATAAGAAGAAATAGGTTTTAAATATCATATATAAAATTTAATTCTATTAATTATTATATTTACAAATTATTTTTAACCATATACAAAAAACATAATTATTATAAATTAAATTGTTTCTAAACATTTAAAAGAAAAATAATTTGGAGTATAAGTATATTTACAAAATTTATAAAAGTTATAATAAATATATATATATATAATAACTATATTAGAAAGATAAAATTATTAAAAAAAAAGAATAGAATTAGGTTTTGTTAGAAAAAATATGTTTTAGGGTTTATTATATAATATACAAAATTCTAAACTAATATACATATATTTTTTATAATATTAGAACAATATAATTTTTAATAATAATTAACTAAAAAGAAAAAGAAAAGAATAAAAACCTGATGGGGCTGGGGTTTGAACCCAGTCCCCTTTGCTTTGCCAAGAACAATCTATATCACTGGGCCATCCTCATGCACGCGTCATCAGAGAGAGAGGAAGACATTTTGTGTGTTGAATCTCAGAAAAAATCAAGAAAATCAAAAGCAAAAGGCCTGGGATGAGATTCGATCCCAGGACCTTTAGATTACCAGCATGCGCGCACATCCACCTGGCTGGGAGAGCCTTCCTGTTAACTTGTTAACCTTGAATCATTATATATTAAGCCTTCTATAATCCTGAAAATAAAACAAAAATAATGGCCCCAGCATGATTCGAACCATGGCCCTTTCATCAAATACACACGCACCCTTCTACAGGGACAAGAGACGTTCTTGTGAAACAAACAGAACATAAAACATTATAATATTAAAATAAAATTTGAATTCAAAAAAAGGCGCGCGCTGAGTCTTCTTCTTCCTTGAGATTTCGCAGGTTTTCCTGCGAAATTTCCTGGGAGTTTTCCTTCCAATTTTCCTGCGTACCAAAACCTGTGTATTCACAACCACCAAGCAAATAGCAAAATTTCTTAAAATTAAGGCAAGCAATGAATTCCTGGAAGTCCATACAACATCACCATGTTCCTGAAATTCATTTATATATGATAAATCGCAAAGCCCTAAATGAGGTTGATAAACCCTAATTATGGCCGATTCCATTCTAAGCCCTGAATCTTCAATTAATTGGTCCAGAAAGCATCTATGGATCATCACAAACACGAATCAAGCATTAAACTTAAACAATGATGATTAATTATATGAAAACGAAAAAATTCGAAAGTGAAAGAAAACATGATTCGGTTCATGCTGTTTATGGCATTATGAATGATTATGATGATTGCTACATGATCACTGAAGGTCAAGGAAGCTATTGCAACCTTTGTGAAGCCTTGAAACTGCCTTATTCTCAAAATCCGAATCTCACTTTTCTTGTGAATTTTTGAACTATGAACTCACCTTGAAGCTGCTGGAATTCGTCCTCTTGGCTTGGGTTTGTGTTATGTATATATATGTGATTGATTTAGGTCAGAAACATGGGTGGGTTGTGTGGATATTTGATCCAAAAAATATTCAAAAAGATCATAGTGTAAATTTCAAATATTTGATCATGAGTGCTTGCTATTTTGAGATAATTCACATGATTTCATTCCTCTTTGACTCTAATCAATAATTATGAATTTCTAGAAACAATATCTTCACCCAAAAATAGATTTTCATATTTTTTATTTATTTAAAATGATTTTTATGAATTAAATCAATAATAAATAAATAAAAATAATAAAAATGATGAATTTTGGTCAATTGGGTCGTGCACAATATTATGAGATGGATTGGGTCATAAATTAGGCAGCCCATTTGGAAAGAAATACTTCTAAGCCTCTGTTTTCAACATAAACCATCACAAAATTGCCCAACTTTGCAAGGGCCCCTCTCCCTCAATTTTAAAGGTATGAGGGTGTTCTTGGACTTTTTGGAAAGCTTGATGAGTCCTCTAAACAACCCCATTGGTTTCAGGTCCATATCATTTACCAATCTCAAGTTATGCCCTTTTGAAGTTGTTGACTTTTTGTTGACTTTTGAAATGACCTATAATGTCTTAGATCATATCTTTCAAATGAAGCATTTTTGGGCTTAACTTTTAACATCAAAGTTGTAGGGAATTCAATTTCCTTAAAAATGAGCTTTGAATGGAGACTTGGTGATGAAGTATGTGAAAGTTATGCCTGGTCAAAGTTCAGTTGACTTTTACTGAGGAAACCCTAATTTAGAAACTCCTGATTATTGATGATCTGGAATCTCTTTGATGAATCATGATCAACCCTTGATAAAATGATGAATTTTACTTCATATACTTGATGTTGGCAAAAAATCATGAAGTTTGACTTTGGTTTGACCACAGTTGACCTCAGTTTGACTTTTTAACTGCATTGACTGATTTTGACTTATCTGATCATCTGACTGAGCAAACTTTTGAGAAAAGTCTTGAAACTTGACATGGGGGTTCTTATACACATATAAGATGTTATTAAGCTCACTTGAGGCATTGGAAGTCCATTTAGCCTGATTAAAGTCAAAACCCTAGTTTTGGATGCACTGCTTAGGAGGTGCATTGTCTGAGGGAATTGTCAACTTCTTTGACCAATTGTGAACTTTGTGAACCTTGTGAATCTTCATAAATTGTCTTGTGAACCTCATGGGAGGTATTGTGAAGCTTGTGAACCTTGTGAACCTCATGAAGTGGCTTTGTAGACCTCATGAACCTCAGGAGAGCTTTGTAATCATTGTGAGTCTTGTGAACCTTGTGAACCTTCAAGAAGCAACCTATGGACTTCATGAACTTCATGAAAGGTCTTGTAAATGTTGAGAAGCTTGTGAACCTTGTGAACTTTCAAGAAGTGACTTGTAGACTTCATGAACCTCATGAAAGGTTATATAAGCATTGAGAAACTTGTGAACCTTGTGAACCTTCAAGAAGTGACTTGTAGACTTCATGAACCTCATGAAAGGTTATATAAGTGTTGGAGAACTTGTGAACCTTGTGAACCTTCTTAGAACACAAAGTCTTGTATTGTGAGGGCAAATTTTGGGGTGCAACAGCTGCCCCTGTTCAATTTTCTGAAACCTGAGGGGTTAGATTGGTATATTTGCCAGTCGTAACCTGGAAGGTTGAAGGGGATTGAACACAAAAGCCCAAAAATTTGCACTCACCAGTGCATAGAGTGATATTGATGGTTGGTTGAATACGATTGAGTGGGCTTAAAGATGCCACTAGGGGAAAATTCTTCAGTAGTATAATGAGAGCTGTCAGGAGTCTGGAGTAATACTGATGTAACAGCATGTCTTCATGAGGGTAGAGCAATCAATAATGATAACCCTAAAGCAGTCTTGAAGAAATAATATGATTTCAGGAGGATAGAGCAATCAATAATGATAACTCTAAAGCAGTCTTGAAAATATGATTCAGGAGGATAGAGCAATGGATAGCTCTAAAGCAGTCTTGAAATAATGATATGACTCCAGGAGGATAGAGCAATGATAACTCTAAAGCAGTCTTGAAGTAATAATGTAATTTCAGGAGGATAGAGCAATCAATAGCTCTAAAGCAGTCTTGAAATAATGATATGACTCCAGGAGGATAGAGCAATGGATAGCTCTAAAGCAGTCTTGAAGTAATAATGTGATTTCAGGAGGATAAAGTAACCCTGAGGTTACAATAAAGCAGTCCCAAAGTAATAAGAAGCTCATCAGGAGGATAAAGTAACCCTGAGGTTACAGTAAAGCAGTCCCAAAGATCATAAGTTTGTTTGTTGGATGATTAACCTGAAATAAGGTAGCATTCTGTATAGTAATATTAGTTTATGCATTATGTATGCATGTATGATATGATATGATGCACTTAAGTAATATTCTATATGTCTATGGATATGTATGCTATGGTATGATGTAAATGATGTATGTATGATATGATACCGCCGGAAGCGTCTGGATATCTTCGTATAACAACTGCTGGCCAGGGAAAATAAATCCCGATTCGTTGTTGACGAATATATAACCCTCCGTCTGCTGGGGATAACAGGGTATAGATATAACCTCCCGTTGTTGGGGATGGTAAGGTATAGATATAACCTCCCGTTGTTGGGGATAGTAGGGTATATATAACCTTCGTCTTCGTTTGATAGTAGGATAAGTATAACATCCCGTCTTCGTTCGTCGTACCCTTATTGGAAAGTAATTTCCCGTACATCCGTATGAGGATAAAAGAGATGGATATAAATTCCAGGGGAGACATGACTTTATGAAGATGGATTTGTCCTACTGAGAGTTTTGTAACTGTCTTGTAGAGATGAACCGGCGAAGCTTCGTTGAAATCCTTCCCTCGTTCGTCCTTAGTAAATACTATTACTGCATTTTCATGCATTTCTGGTAAACATTAATCATATTAAAAGCATGCATGCATTTCTGGTAAACATCCATCATATTCAAAAGCATACATACATTCAAACACAACCAATGGACGTTTCGCTTATGTAAATAGGGTAAAAGTAAATCTGGATTTCAAAGATGGAATTTATTTATATCAAAAAGTGACCCATACATGGGTAAGTTTGTACAAGGAGACATAAACCCTAGTAAGAGGATTTTGTCGTAAAATTTTTACAAAAGGAAATCAGCTATGTGGGAAACAATCCTATTGAGTTTCAATTCTACTATTGCCACTCAAGTATCTCATCTTCTTGCTGTTGAGACGGAAACGATTGGATTGAGCTTTATCTGTTCGAGCTTGAGTAAGTAGTACAACTGGTTGCAGTTTCATGGGTGATCCAAACGAGACATAGTCATACGCTTTAATCCCTAACTTTTGCCTGGATTGCCCTTTCAGGTTTTCAATCCACCGGGATACCCTTTTTTGCCCAAGCCGCCTTTTCAGGTTTTCGACTTGCCGGGTGTACATCTTTTTATATATATCCCTAATTTTTGCCCAAACCCTTTTGGTTTGCCGGGATGCCCTTATTTTTGCCTAGGCCAGTCAACCTAGCGGGTCTCTTTTTATGCGTAGTATTTTTTAACTATGTCTGCGTTTACAGGCTGTGGGAAGTCTTCACCATCCATTGTAGTCAGTATCATGGCACCTCCCGAGAATACTGTCTTGACTACGAATGGACCTTCATATGTTGGAGTCCATTTGCCCCTGGGATCACCTTGTGGTAATATGATACGCTTGATTACCAAGTCACCAGCCTGATATACCTTTGGCTTAACCTTCTTGTTAAAAGCTTTGATCATCCGTTTCTGGTACATCTGGCCATGACAAACTGCTGCTAACCTTTTCTCATCAATCAAATTTATCTGGTCCAGTCGAGTCTGAATCCACTCATCTTCATCCAAACCTGCATCCTTCATAATTCTCAAGGAGGGGATCTGAACTTCAATGGGCAGAATTGCTTCCATACCATAGACTAAAGAGAATGGGGTTGCCCCTGTTGAAGTACGTATTGTAGTACGATAACCATGAAGAGCAAATGGTAACATCTCATGCCAATCCTTGTAAGTAACAGTCATCTTCTGTACAATCTTCTTAATGTTCTTATTAGCAGCTTCAACTGCCTCATTCATCTTTGGACGATACGGAGAAGAGTTATGATGCTTAATCTTGAACTGCGTGCAGAGATCCGTAATCATAGTATTGTTCAGATTAGAGCCATTGTCAGTAATAATCCTCTCAGGGATGCCATACCTACATATGAGATTATTCTTAATGAACCGAGCCACAACATTCTTAGTCACAGATGCATATGAAGCTGCCTCTACCCACTTTGTGAAATAATCAATAGCAACCAGGATGAAACGATGCCCATTAGAAGCAGTAGGCTTGATTTCACCAATCATATCAATGCCCCACATGGCAAAGGGCCAAGGAGCAGTCAACACATTCAAGGGTGATGGAGGTATATGGACTTTATCAGCATAAATTTGGCATTTGTGACACGTTCTGGAGTGCTGATAGCAATCAGCTTCCATGGTAGACCAATAGTAACCTGCTCTCAAAATCTTCTTTGCCATGGTATGACCATTAGAATGAGTGCCAAAGGTCCCATCATGCATCTCTTCCATAATTTCTGTAGCTTCCTTCTTATCCACACAACGAAGCATAGTTGAATCATGATTACGCTTGTACAGAATCCCATTACTCAAAAAGAACTTGGCAGAAAACCTCCTTAGAAACTTCCTATCTTTGACAGATGCCCCTTCAGGGAACTCCTGAGCTTCAAGATATCTTCTCACTTCATAGAACCAAGGCTTCTCCTCTGCCCCTTCAGTGTCAATCTCATTGCAATATGCAGGCTTCTCAAATCTATCAATGGTAATCTTGGGAGCTTCATCATCCCAACTGATCTCAAACATAGATGCCATGGTGGCCAATGCATCTGCCAACTGATTCTCTCTTCGTGGAATATGTTCAAAGGTAATCTCTTTAAAATGTGGGATCAAAGACAAAACATGCTCTCTGTAAGGAATGAGGTTATCATGCTTGGTGTCCCAATATCCTTTAATCTGACTTACTACCAGGGCTGAATCTCCATACACATCAAGGAACTGAATCTTCATATCAATAGCAGCTTTAATACCCAAGATACACGCCTCATACTCAGCCATATTATTGGTACAACGGAAACAAAGTCTGGCAGTAATCGGGGTATGACAACCTTCGGGGGAACTAATCACAACACCAACACCATTACCAAGTGCATTAGAGGCACCATCAAAAACCATAGTCCATCGGGATCCTTGTTCAGGTCCGTCATATTGTCCAGGTTCTTTAGTAACAGTCATAATGTCTTCATCAGGGAACTCAAAATTCATTGACTGGTAATCATTTACTGCTTGATGAGCCAAATGATCAGCAACAATACTTCCCTTAATGGCCTTCTGAGTAGTATACTGTATGTCATATTCTGTCAAGATCATTTGCCATCTTGCAATTCTTCCGGAGAGAGCAGGTTTCTCAAATATATACTTGATTGGATCCATCTTCGAAATCAACAAGGTAGTATGGGTCAACATATACTGTCTTAGTCGGCGAGCAGCCTATGCCAAAGCGCAACAAGTTTTCTCGAGCAGTGAGTATCTTGTTTCACAGTCGGTAAACTTTTTGCTAAGGTAGTATATTGCCTGCTCTTTTCGACCAGACTCGTCATGTTGCCCCAACACACACCCCATTGAGTTGTCTAGCACTGTTAAGTACATGATCAAGGGTCTTCCATCAACTGGCGGCATCAAAATTGGAGGTTCTAGAAGATATCTCTTGATTTCATCAAAGGCAGTCTGGCACTCATCATTCCATTCCATCACCTGATCTTTCTTCAACAACTTGAAGATTGGCTCACAGATGGTAGTTAATTGGGAAATAAATCTTGCAATGTAGTTCAATCGTCCCAAGAAACCTCTAACCTCCTTCTCAGTACGGGGAGCTGGCATCTCTCGTATAGCTTTTACTTTTGCAGGATCTACTTCAATACCTTTTCCACTGACAATGAAACCCAGGAGCTTCCCAGATCTAACTCCAAAAGTACACTTGTTTGGATTCAATCTCAATTTGTATTTCTTCAACCTCTCAAACAACTTGTGCAGATGATCAAGATGTTGCTCTTCATTCTGAGACCTGGCTATCATATCATCTACATATACCTCTATCTCATGATGAATCATATCATGAAACAAAGCCACCATAGCACGCTGATATGTTGCCCCTGCATTCTTCAAACCAAATGGCATCACCTTATAGCAAAAAGTGCCCCACTGTGTCACAAATGTTGTCTTCTCCATATCTTCAGGTGCCATCTTGATTTGATTGTAACCAGAGAAACCATCCATAAAAGAGAATACCTTATGCTGAGCAGTGTTGTCTACCAGAATGTCAATATGAGGAAGTGGAAAGTCATCTTTAGGGCTAGCCTTATTCAGATCTCTGTAGTCTACACACATACGTACCTTACCATCTTTCTTAGGAACTGGTACCACATTTGCAACCCACTGAGGATAAGAAGTCACCGCTAAGAACCCTGCATTGAACTGTTTCATTACCTCTGCTTTGATCTTTTCTGACATTTCAGGACGCATACGACGAACCTTCTGCTTCTTTGGACGACAATCTTCTTTCACTGGTAAACGGTGAACCACAATGTCTGTATCCAACCCTGGCATATCTTCATAAGACCAAGCAAAGATCTCTACATAGTCATGCAACATCTGAATCAACTTGCTCTTGACACTGTCCTCTAAATCAGCCCCTACCTTGACCTCTTTTCTGTTTTCTTCAGTTCCCAGATTCACAACTTCGACTGGCTCTTCATGTGGCTGTATAGCTTTCTCTTCTTGTTGTAACAACCTAGCGAGCTCTACAGGTATTTCACAATCGTCCTCATTTCCGTCTTCAGTTTGATAGATCGGATTCTCGAAATTATAATTGGCAATAGTAGAACTGTTATCAACAGGATCCAGAGTGGATGAGGATCTGCATTTTAGTGATGTGGGTGTGTGTAAGAACACATAGCTGATAAAGCAAAAATAAAAGAAAAGAAAGACGAGGAACACAATATTTACGAAAACGAAACGTCCACTGATTTTATTGAATGAAGTATGCAAATGAAATGACAGCCCGTAACAAGCACACCATTGTACCCCGGGTAAGGCACATGGCTTGAAAGTTTTAATTGTTCAAGAAATTACAAACTTAAAAACATAGTAATAGTATTTACTCCTGACTAAAGGAGATAGGGATAACATCTTCAGCTTTCCAATTATTGAGTCCAGCACCCACAGTAGGAAAAATCCATGCGTCCAAGTTGTAGTCTTCATCTTGATCTCCCACAGCATTGATGACCCCTTGATTGGTGATACGAGCAGTACGAGCACGACGAACAGCCTTCTGGGACTCTGCAGTGAAACCCAAACCAAACTTGTCAGACTTGTACGGAATATTAGGAAGCTGACCCCAAATAGTACAACCACCTTCATCCACTACAGCTCTAGCATCATTGAGGGAGGCCATTGCCATTGTTGGAGATTTTCTGATGACCACAGGAGCCTTCTTCACAGCAGGAGGAGCCACACAATCATTACCAACCCAGGGAACCACTTCAAATGACTGACATGGAGTCTCAATGTATTCACCTTCTACTTCCAGATACTTGAAAGTGTTTACATGGCTGACAAAGTATTCTTCCTCTCCAAAGACAGTAACAACCTTTCCATCCACCGGATATCTCAACTTTTGGTGCAATGTAGAGGTCACAGCACCTGCCCCATGGATCCAGGGACGACCAAGCAGACAAGAGTATGAAGGACGAATATCCATTACATAAAATGTAGCAGTAAACACCTGAGAACCAACTTTGATAGGAAGATCAATCTCCCCATGCACTACTCTTCTAGAACCATCAAAAGCCTTTACCACAATATTACTGGGCTTCAGCACCGTATCTTCAGGACTCAGCTTATTCAGGACTTCCTTGGGTAACACATTCAGAGAGGAACCATTGTCTATTAGCACATGTGACAGAGTGGTGCCCCTGCATTCAATTGAAATATGCAAGGCCCTGTTATGATCCCTCTTGGCAGGGGTCAAATCAGCATCAGAGAATCCTAACCCATTGTCATAAGTCAGGTGAGCAACACAGTTCTCAAATTGGTCCACAGAAATTGCACTGGGCACATGAGCCATCTTCAGAAACTTGATCAATGACTTGGCATGAGCCTCAGAACATAATAATAGGGAGAGCATAGAAATCTTTGAGGGAGTATGCCCCAACTGATCAACAATGTCATAATCACTCTTGCGAATGATTTTCAATACTTCTTCCATCTGTTTAGAGAGATCATCAGCAGCTGGCACATCAGTAGATATAGGCTCAATAACAGGACCCTTGCCCCGAGCATCAGTGGTGGAGGTAGCAGCAGGAGCAACTGGAGGAGAGAAGACTCTTCCACTACGAGTGATCTTGCTAGATCCAGCAATATTATCAATGTCAGCAGGCACATCAGGTAAAGGTTCCTGCTTGACACCATAGATGTAAACATCAGATCCATAGTGCCAAGGCACAGCTTTGTCAGACGTATAGGGAATAGGACCAGGAGTAGTAATGATCAGAGGAGCTACTCTGGCTTCAGCAACAACCTTTACAGGACCTTCAGCAGTAATCTTGATTGGGCCCTGACGAGTAATTTTAATAGGACCCTTTGAAGTGATTCTTACCGGTACTTTGTCAACCATGTCAACCTCTTCAATCTTCTTACCCCGAGTCAGATGATCCACCATACTTTCTACAGATGCTGGTCTTCTTTCAAACACTATAGTATACTTATCCATGAGACGTTGAATTCCATCTCTCAAAATGAAGCAACTATCCGGTTTATAGGTACAATACAGACAATCTTCACGACAACCTGGAAAGATCCCAGCTTGTACTAACCTCTTTTTGATAACAGACAATGGTGTGCTCAACTCCATTACTGAATAGATATGCAGGTCTTCATCAATGTCTTCATCAATGGCATTGACAGTCTTCTCGTGATTTGGCAGTGGTGCTGTAATCACATTTGGTGGATCAAACTCAATTTCTCCAGCATCAATCATATCTTGAATTTTGTTCTTCAAGACCCAGCAGTTATTAGTATCATGTCCTGGACAGTTTGAATGATATGCACATCGTGCATTAGGATTGTACTTTGGAGAGGTAACATTGGGATTCTGAGGAGCCTCCCTCAGGGTAATAAGTTCAGCCTTCAACAAGTGTTGCAATGCCTGAGCCATTGACATGTTGATCTTCGTGAACTGTCTTCTAGCCCTCTGTTGGTTGCCTTGAGGCTGCTCTGTTGTTGCAGGAGTTGGATTTGAAATGTGAACTACACTAACAGACTGATGCCTTCTGTTGCGATCAGGTTGACCATAAACAGCATTGGATTCTTTCTTCCCAGTGGGAGGCTTCTTTGCAGCTCCTGATGAAGAAGTGCCCACTTGGATCTTACCATTCTTGATACCATTCTCTACCCGCTCTCCTGTCATGATCAACTCAGTGAAGCCAGATGATGAGCTTCCAATGAGATGACTGTAAAACGGACCATTCAGCGTACACATGAACATATCAACCAGCTCCCTGTCAGTCAAAGGGGGTTGAACTCTTCCAGCTAAATCTCTCCATTTCTGAGCATACTCCTTAAAACTTTCTTTGGCACCCATAGACATGCTCTGAAGCTGCATGCGAGTGGGGGCTAAGTCAGCATTGTATTGATACTGCTTGTAGAAAGCTTCAGCAAGATCATTCCAATCTCTGATGTTGACACTCTCCAACTGATAATACCACTCCAGCTGAGCTCCAGATAAGCTCTCTTGAAAGAAATGGATCCACAACTTCTTATCAGTAGTGTGGGGTTGAATTCTTCTGACATAAGACCTCAGATGCAGCTTGGGACAAGAGACCCCATCATAAACAACAAAAGTAGGAACCTTGAAACCCACAGGTATGACCACCCCAGATATCAAGCTCAAATCTTCAAAATCCAGCCCAGATGATTTCTGTAATTCCATAGCATCCATCCTATCCACCAGCATCTTGAATTTGTCTTCATTAGGCTCATGGTAGTAATTAGCCTCAGAATCAGAATCCCCCATAGTGTTGTGGAGACTGCCTCTCTCTTTCTCAGATTCTTCAGATTCATAGTCTTCAACCTCTTCCTTGGTCTTGACAGGACCTTTGAACCTTCTTCCCATGTTGAGCAACCCAGCAGACCTTCTAGTCTTCTTAGTCTTCTTGGCCAGCAGTGCCTTCAAATCATCTTGCCCCTTGGACAGGTTCAAGATCAGCTCTTGGAACTGTGCATTCTGTGCCTGAAGATCCTTAACTGATTGTTCAAGAGCCATTGCTGAAATAAACAGCGAGAAGATGAGAAACCTGTGCACAATTATAAACCTGTGATGCAATGAAGTGATATGGGAATGCATATGCAATGTTTTCAAGGACCGCAGAATTTAAATTTGCTTAAACAAACAAGAAAGTAACTTTTTATTAGTAATAACTTGTTTTGCCTTTTAGGCTTACAAAAAATAGAAATGAAATAAGTACAAAAGATGGGGTTTTAAGTCTCCCATGGACGTTTCCTCTTTGTGTTGAGGTATGAGTTGAGGTTTCGTTCCTCGTGAAGTTGCTTTGTGAGCTCTAGAATTCTTGCTTGGCTTGCTTTGTAATGAGCCTCGAAAGTATCCCTTTGCTCTTTCAGTTGGATCCATGATCTCTGCAAGTCTTCCATATCAGTAGGCATGTCTGGGTGAAGGATGGTATAAGCAGTGTCTCCTTCAGCAACAGGTTCCATGGTAACTGGTAGGACGGCAGGGTATGGCATCATGAGTGTCTGAGCACGAGATCGTACCCATCTGAGATAAGCCTCCATAGGAATAGTGTACTTAGGCTCCAGTGTCTTGCTGTCAATCCTGTTTACCTTTCCCCAAGCTCGTATGAATCTCTGACGGTAACCCTGAAGATCGTTGTCGTAATCAAACACAATGCCCTGAATCAACATGTCATGTGGACCATCACTTCGGGCGTAACCAAACTGTCGTAAAGCTAGAGAGGGGTTGTAGGTAATGCCTCCTCTTATACCTAGAAGTGGTACATTAGGAAACTCCCCACAACGGTCAATGATAGTGACATTCTCCATAGATCTGGAGCACCAATGAATGTCTGAGTGAGAAAGTGACATGATCCTTTTGGACCATCTGAACCCTTGCTCATTCTTCATTACTGAGCGAGGAAGGTGAGAAATAAACCACCTAGATAGCAAAGGTATGCAACACATCAAGGTTCCTCTTGCCCTTGTAGTACGGGTGTGAAGAGAATGTAGAATATCTCCAAGCAATGTAGGTACTGGATTGTGACTCAGGAAAATGTTGATGGCATGCACATCTATGAACTGATCTGGATTGGGGAACAATACTAAGCCATATATCAGCAAGGCTAAGATCTCCTCAAAAGCATCATAGCTCATGGCCTTCAAGAACATTTGGGCCTTATCCATTAATACCTTGGCAAGAATACCCTTGACTCCACTTCTCGTTTCTAGAACAATGTCAGACTTCTTCAGATGTAGGGCTGCAGCAATGACCTCTGGTTTGAGTTCCTTCTCCAAGCCTGTGAAGGGTCTTTGATCAAGAACAGGTATACCCAGAAGTTTAGAGAACTCCTCTATGGTAGGAACTAGCTGGTAGTCGGGGAATGTGAAGCAATGGTGCTTAGGATCAAAGAACTGAAACAGAACACTCATCATGTCTTCATTGAACCCTGAAGTAACTAGATCCAAAAGGTGACCATGTCTCTTGATGAACTGGGAGTGATCAGACACTTGAGAAACCAACTCTTTAAGCTTGGGAGGTATTCCCACAAAGTTGATCCTGATGGTGTTTCTACGAGCAGAAGCCATGACCTGCAACAAAGAACAAAGATAAATCCCTTGGTCCTTGAAATGGTTAGGGAAAATGCTATGCTTATGATGCATGATGATGTCATGATGTTATGCTCAATCACAAACATGTGGCACACACAAACAAGTCACGCCATAGCCCTAGGTTTAAAGGCTTGCATGAGGTTTAAGGTAAGTACCCTCCCCTGAAGTTAGATGGTTCATCCTGTCCTACAAAAGTAACCGGGTTCTAAGGGATCTCAATATCATTGATCCTTCACAAGGGTGGTTGATCAGAAGGCAACTTACTTGCCAACCAAAACCCTCCAAGTTTAGAATCTCAATGAGCGTAGTATCGAGTGTCAACCAACTTCAGTCTGCACCAAAGCCGGTTACCTCACTACCTTCTAAAGGCCAAGATGAGTTAACTAGGGTTCTAAAAGTTAGTTAGTGCATTGACAACATATGGCAGCCTCTATATTATCCTCAACTTGACTTAAGGAATATAAGCACCAACCAAGAAGTCGCACTAACTATGGCCACCAGATCAACCGTATCGATATACGTCGTACAGTTTCCTTGGTCTATTGCCATTTACCTAAGGTACACTAGATCCGGGTTAGGACCTTTCACACATAAGAGCTACCCAACAAGTAATATAAATCAAACAAGGCAAGCAATTCAAAGTGATCTTAATTCCTAAGGGTACCCCTCTTAAAATAGATCCCCAGCAGAGTCGCCAGTTCTGTAACACGGTGGGAGAACTGACTTTAAGTTTTGTTGCGGATAGCAAGAGTCACCACCGACTTTTATTTTATCCAAAGGAAAGGTTATAAAAGAACAGGAAAGACCTTAAGAGAATGTTTCGGGTCCGGGGGGTAAGTTATGAAAAGGGAAGGTGTTAACACCCTTTTCATCCATGGTTATCCATGGGCTCTTAGGTACTTAAGCTCACTTTAAATTGTTTTTGAAAATGTAGTGTGTGAATAGAAAAATTTTCAGAATAGTTTAATAATAATCCATGTACGGATGTGTAAGAAACTTGTTTGAAAATTTGTTTAAGTTTGAAAAATTTTTGAAGTGAGCAAGTACATAAGAGGAACCTACCCTAATGTTTAAAGTCTTTCTTGTTCTTTTTCCTTTCCTTGGTAAGGCTATCCCTACTATTAAGGAGTAGGTAGTCTTTACCTTGGATGTTAAGGGACATGTGAGGGGCATTTTGATTTTGAAGGCCATTGTGGGGTGTATTAAGCATATATGAGGGACTATCATCATTTTTTGAAAGGGACTCGATTCGTAAAGGCAACCATGAGGGACTTGATGATTTATCTTTTGAAGGGACTTGCTTTATACACCCCACTTGACCATTATTCGTAGGCAACTTGAGGGATAACCTTAGAAATGTGAGACGGCGATTAAAAATCGACTTACGTGTGTGTGAGTGTTTATTTTAATTATCTTATGATTAAAATTATCTAAATTTATTTTAATATGACATACATGTTTTTGCACTCCCTAATTACTAACCATAACAAAAATAATTAAAGAATTACAAAATTACATCCGGGAAACAATTACAAGAAATTATAATAATAAGCAAAATATTAAGCAAAATAAATAGTAAATAAATAAACAATAAATAACAAAATATAAGGGGTTAGTAAATAATAATAAATAAGATTAGCAAAATAATGATAATAAACATAATTGAATTATAAATGGGTTAGTGATAATAAAATAATAATAACAATTAGAAATAATAAACAAGGTTAGAAACATAGAATAATAAATAATAATATGGTTAGTAATAAAATTAACTAAAAGGTTAATAAAATTGTTATAAGCAAAATTTAGTAACAATATAGTTAATAGTAATAATAGAAACCAAAAATATTATAAGAACAAAATAATAAACAAAAAATTAACATACACAACTAAATAATTTTTAATTCATGTACTAATTATTAAATTATTTTTAAATGTATTATAATTACAAAGTTTAATTATTATAAACATATATTAACATTTATTTATTAAACAATATATACATATTATAAGAAGAAATAGGTTTTAAATATCATATATAAAATTTAATTCTATTAATTATTATATTTACAAATTATTTTTAACCATATACAAAAAACATAATTATTATAAATTAAATTGTTTCTAAACATTTAAAAGAAAAATAATTTGGAGTATAAGTATATTTACAAAATTTATAAAAGTTATAATAAATATATATATATATATATAATAACTATATTAGAAAGATAAAATTATTAAAAAAAAAAGAATAGAATTAGGTTTTGTTAGAAAAAATATGTTTTAGGGTTTATTATATAATATACAAAATTCTAAACTAATATACATATATTTTTTATAATATTAGAACAATATAATTTTTAATAATAATTAACTAAAAAGAAAAAGAAAAGAATAAAAACCTGATGGGGCTGGGGTTTGAACCCAGTCCCCTTTGCTTTGCCAAGAACAATCTATACCACTGGGCCATCCTCATGCACGCGTCATCAGAGAGAGAGGAAGACATTTTGTGTGTTGAATCTCAGAAAAAATCAAGAAAATCAAAAGCAAAAGGCCTGGGATGAGATTCGATCCCAGGACCTTTAGATTACCAGCATGCGCGCACATCCACCTGGCTGGGAGAGCCTTCCTGTTAACTTGTTAACCTTGAATCATTATATATTAAGCCTTCTATAATCCTGAAAATAAAACAAAAATAATGGCCCCAGCATGATTCGAACCATGGCCCTTTCATCAAATACACACGCACCCTTCCACTGGGACAAGAGACGTTCTTGTGAAACAAACAGAACATAAAACATTATAATATTAAAATAAAATTTGAATTCAAAAAAAGGCGCGCGCTGAGTCTTCTTCTTCCTTGAGATTTCGCAGGTTTTCCTGCGAAATTTCCTGGGAGTTTTCCTTCCAATTTTCCTGCGTACCAAAACCTGTGTATTCACAACCACCAAGCAAATAGCAAAATTTCTTAAAATTAAGGCAAGCAATGAATTCCTGGAAGTCCATACAACATCACCATGTTCCTGAAATTCATTTATATATGATAAATCGCAAAGCCCTAAATGAGGTTGATAAACCCTAGTTATGGCCGATTCCATTCTAAGCCCTGAATCTTCAATTAATTGGTCCAGAAAGCATCTATGGATCATCACAAACACGAATCAAGCATTAAACTTAAACAATGATGATTAATTATATGAAAACGAAAAAATTCGAAAGTGAAAGAAAACATGATTTGGTTCATGCTGTTTATGGCATTATGAATGATTATGATGATTGCTACATGATCACTGAAGGTCAAGGAAGCTATTGCAACCTTTGTGAAGCCTTGAAACTGCCTTATTCTCAAAATCCGAATCTCACTTTTCTTGTGAATTTTTGAACTATGAACTCACCTTGAAGCTGCTGGAATTCGTCCTCTTGGCTTGGGTTTGTGTTATGTATATATATGTGATTGATTTAGGTCAGAAACATGGGTGGGTTGTGTGGATATTTGATCCAAAAAATATTCAAAAAGATCATAGTGTAAATTTCAAATATTTGATCATGAGTGCTTGCTATTTTGAGATAATTCACATGATTTCATTCCTCTTTGACTCTAATCAATAATTATGAATTTCTAGAAACAATATCTTCACCCAAAAATAGATTTTCATATTTTTTATTTATTTAAAATGATTTTTATGAATTAAATCAATAATAAATAAATAAAAATAATAAAAATGATGAATTTTGGTCAATTGGGTCGTGCACAATATTATGAGATGGATTGGGTCATAAATTAGGCAGCCCATTTGGAAAGAAATACTTCTAAGCCTCTGTTTTCAACATAAACCATCACAAAATTGCCCAACTTTTCAAGGGCCCCTCTCCCTCAATTTTAAAGGTATGAGGGTGTTCTTGGACTTTTTGGAAAGCTTGAAGAGTCCTATAAACAACCCCATTGTTTTCAGGTCCATATCATTTACCAATCTCAAGTTATGCCCTTTTGAAGTTGTTGACTTTTTGTTGACTTTTGAAATGACCTATAATGTCTTAGATCATATCTTTCAAATGAAGCATTTTTGGGCTTAACTTTTAACATCAAAGTTGTAGGGAATTCAATTTCCTTCAAAATGAGCTTTGGATGGAGACTTGGTGATGAAGTATGTGAAAGTTATGCCTGGTCAAAGTTTAGTTGACTTTTACTGAGGAAACCCTAATTTAGAAACTCCTGATTATTGATGATCTGGAATCTCTTTGATGAATCATGATCAACCCTTGATCAAATGATGAATTTTACTTCATATACTTGATGTTGGCAAAAAATCATGAAGTTTGACTTTGGTTTGACCACAGTTGACCTCAGTTTGACTTTTTAACTGCATTGACTGATTTTGACTTATCTGATCATCTGACTGAGCAAACTTTTGAGAAAAGTCTTGAAACTTGACATGGGGGTTCTTATACACATATAAGATGTTATTAAGCTCACTTGAGGCATTGGAAGTCCATTTAGCCTGATTAAAGTCAAAACCCTAGTTTTGGATGCACTGCTTAGGAGGTGCATTGTCTGAGGGAATTGTCAACTTCTTTGACCAATTGTGAACTTTGTGAACCTTGTGAATCTTCATAAATTGTCTTGTGAACCTCATGGGAGGTATTGTGAAGCTTGTGAACCTTGTGAACCTCATGAAGTGGCTTTGTAGACCTCATGAACCTCAGGAGAGCTTTGTAATCATTGTGAGTCTTGTGAACCTTGTGAACCTTCAAGAAGCAACCTATGGACTTCATGAACTTCATGAAAGGTCTTGTAAATGTTGAGAAGATTGTGAACCTTGTGAACTTTCAAGAAGTGACTTGTAGACTTCATGAACCTCATGAAAGGTTATATAAGCATTGAGAAACTTGTGAACCTTGTGAACCTTCAAGAAGTGACTTGTAGACTTCATGAACCTCATGAAAGGTTATATAAGTGTTGGAGAACTTGTGAACCTTGTGAACCTTCTTAGAACACAAAGTCTTGTATTGTGAGGGCAAATTTTGGGGTGCAACACCGGGACTTCAAGATTCAACATCACAATTCTTCTCCTTACAGGCCGAAGATGAATGGCGCTGTTGAGGCAGCTAACAAGAATATCAAGAAGATTGTGCAGAAGATGGTAGTCACTTACAAAGACTGGCATGAAATGCTACCGTTCGCCTTGCATGAGTACCGCACGTCAATCAGGACATCCACTGGGGCAACACCGTATCAACTTGTGTATGGTATGGAAGCAGTCCTACCGGTTGAAGTTGAATTACCCTCTCTACGGGTACTAATGGATGTTAAACTGAGTGAAGCAGAATGGGTTAGGGCCCGATTCGAACAACTGAGTCTGATCGAAGAGAAGAGGTTGGCTGCAATCTGTCATGGGCAGTTGTATCAGAAGAGAATGAAGAAAGCCTTCGATCAGAAAGTCAGGCACCGAGAGTACCAAGTGGGAGATCTTGTGCTGAAAAGAATCCTCCCTCCTCATACAGATCACAGGGGCAAGTGGACTCCAAACTATGAAGGGCCATTTGTGGTAAAGAAGGTTTTCTCTGGTGGAGCACTGATGCTCAGCACCATGGATGGTGAAGATTTCCCGTCCCCTGTGAATTCAGATGCAGTTAAAAAATACTTTGCATAAAAAGACCCGCTGGACATAAAAACAGAATGTAAGTCCAGGCAAAAATAGGGCATCCCGGCGAGTCAAAAAACAGAATAAAAGACTCGGGCAAAAATAAGGGAAAATAAACAAAAAATGTACACCCGCTGAGTTGAAAAGCCGCATTGGACAGCTCAAGCAAAAATGGGTATCCCGACGGATTGAAAACCCGAAAGGGCGATCCATGCAAAATAAGGGAATAAGCGAACGACTGCATTTTGAATTCGTCTGTATCATCTACAACTCGGTAAGTCTCGGAAGGACCAAGCTTCAATCAGAATCAGCATTCTTCAGAAAGCAAGATGAGAAGAACGTCAAAAGTCATACGAGTCGTAGTAAAGAGGAAGCTCCGTAAAGCGTCATCAACATTGCCAGCATTTTGTTTCTCAATTTGTAACGATCTCCTCATTTCAGGGGATTTGTTTCTTTGACTGTATCTCGCCAATTCAGGGCATATAAATTAATAAGATCAGATTTTTCAGTCACGCCTCGTATTGTACACTTTTATTTGCAAAAAATGTCTGATGTCTTTAAAAAATGATTGCATAAGTACATATGTTTATCCTCAAAAACAAGAGCTACATGCTTACAGGAAATATACTTACTCTCAGAAGTGCCTAACTCCTATGACGGAATCCAGTAAAGGATACCTCGGGATTACTTGTGCGTTTCTCTGTCTTTTCAGGATTGCAGGAATCCAGAGCACAACTTGGGGCATGTAAGCTTCATCCCAGCAAGCTGGCAAATCAACACTCAATTTTAGCACCCGAAGTGCTCTCTCCCCAGCTGAGTTGCCTCTCATGACTTCCCCAGCTGAGCTGCCACTTGCTACTGCTCCCAGCCGAGTTGCCATTTCATCCTCAGCCGAGTACAAAGGTCAAGGAGCTCTCCCCACAGAGTTGCAGCCTCTACCTAGAAGAGCAGTGCATGAAGAATCACAACAGAGTGAAGAAAGCTTCTACAAACTCCAGATGGGTCTTTCATTTATTGGAATAGGTCTATCCTTGACCCCTTTCCCGAGCAGAAATATCTCATCAGATCTACCAGTGATCTCATCCCCAGCTGGGATGTCCATTTCAGGCAGATCAGCCAAAGATCTTCGTAGCAGCGGGACCCGGACCCCTGGGTTTGGTATCTTTGCATAATCATAGCATTCACATCATATTCACCCACAAAGCGTAGCATTCCGTCTAATACGGAGCATTACGGCAAAAATCAAACATATAGCATAATCATAAGCCATGTCTCGAACCAACACTTGTGAATAATGACAGTTCATCAACGTACAGAAAAGTCCCCACCAGAGTCCCTAGCAAAAACAGCTACCTCACAATCCGCAAACACCAGTATATACTCATTTTGACACCCGTCCGTGCCATCTTTCCCCAGTAAAGTCGCCTGAACACTCTTTGCAAACAAGATCACCCGTATTACAGATACGTCCTGACACCCGTCCGTGTCATACCCCAGCAGAAAGCCAAAGACATCCTCTTTGCACTCACATATACCTATATACACTTTCTTGACACCCGTCCGTGTCGTATCCCCAGCGCAGTCGCCTACACTTTTACAACCCACATACTTGTTCATATTATACTTTTCTCTCTTGACACTCGTCCGTGTCACTCTCCCCAGCAGATAAACACTCATCTATACAATACTCATACTCACTACTCATGTTACACTCGTACAGATACTCGTCCGTATCTTGTATATACCATTCATATCCCCATAGATTCGGCACTAGTCCTTGTTCTTTGTTAACCAGTTGGTACTCGTCCGTACCATCATCTCAGAACATGCGTCAAGCGTTTGTTTCTACATGATACTCGTCCGTATCATAGTCTTAAGGATGCTCGTCCGCATCTTTAATCCATACACTGTGTCAAACACTCATGTCTTTTTAAATATAGACACTCGTCTGTGTCTACCATTCCCCAGAAGAGTCCCTTCAGATTCAACACTCGTCCGTGTTCCTTGTTAACCAGTTGATACTCGTCCGTATCATCATCTTTGAACACGTGTCAGTATTTGTTTCTACCCGATACTCGTCCGTATCATAGTCTTAAGGATGCTCGTCCGCATCTTTAATCTATACACAACATCTAAACACTCATACCTTTTGTTTCTTGGATGTAAACACTCGTCCGTGTTTACTATTCCCCAGTAGATTGCCAACAAAGCAAATTTTCCTTTTTATCTGACACTCGTCCTGTGTCATGATAAACCCTGAGAGCAGCCGTACCCTGCTAGGTGGTCGTCCTCCACCTCTTGATGGTCGTCCTCCATCATGCTCATCCGATGGCCGTCCCCATCGTCGATATTTAGCAGCCGTCCCCTGCTAGGTGGTCGTCCTCCACCTTTTGATGATCGTCCTTCATCATTTTATCCAATGGCCGTCCCCATTGTTGATTTTGGTTATCTGGCATTCGTCCTATGTCATGATAAACCTTGAGAGTAGCCGTCCCCTGCTAGGTGGTCGTCCACCACCTCTTGATGGTCTTCCTCCATCATGCTCATCCGATGGCCGTCCCCATCGTTGATTTTCTATCCGGCATTCGTCCTATGTCGCGATATTTTCGGCAGCCGTACCCTGCCAGGTGGTCGTCCTCCACCTTAGATGACCGTCCCTCATCTTATCCCCAACAGAGCAGCCGTCCCCTGCTAGGTGATCGTCCTTCACTTTTGATGACCGTACCTCATCATATGTTCATTTCATTTATTCCTTAACCCGATGGCCGTCCCCGTCGTGGTCCCTTTTCATTTCGGTTTAGCCCGATGGCCGTCCCCATCGTTGGTTACTTTACTTTATGAACTTGATGGCCGTCCCCGTCATGTTTCATTAATCCCCAGAGAATTTTACAACTTTATCTTGATGGCCGTCCCCATCATAATTTCTTACTTTTCCCAGCTAGTCGGCCGTCCCCATCTTGGCTTTACCTTTTATCCCCAGCATGTCGGCCGTCCCCGTCATTGCTCTTTACCCAGCAGTCGTCCTCTGCTCGACGGTCGTCCTCCGTCGCCCACACTTTACAATATACTTTATTTTCCTTTTACAATCTATATCCCTTTTCTTCTTCATTCTGTGAGTGCAAATTTTGGACTGTCTTTGGTATTCAACCACAAGTTATCTTGTTTGCCTGTTAAGCCGTTGCTTACATCCCGCACAGCTAACTCATGTTTGAATAGGGGCAGCTGTAAACACCCCAAATTTGCCCTCACCCATTCACACCATGGCTTGTGATCATTTCATATGCATAAACACAATCATACCATCTCATATTACATTTTTGGTTCACTGCATAGATTCAAAGTCATCTGCATCTAGGGTTTGTGACCTGAGCAATCCAGGAGCTTCTTGAGCCACCCCAAAGGCCACTAATCACTTAAAAGGGGTCTATGTGTGGTCAAGTATCATATTACATCCTCTCAAAAGTCAAAAATGCCAAAGAATCACAAGAACTGGGATTGGTGTGGAGGCAGAGCCAAGTTTGACTGCACAGTTGACCTAAAATTAGGGTTTTGGTTTCAGAGGCCATAACTCCAAATTTTTTGGTCATTATTATTCCCATTGGTCTCTATATGGTATAGGGAGTATGCATATCAATTTTCATGAAGAAATTCCATGGGGAAGTCATCTGATCAAGAGTTGCCTTTTCAGACAAGTCAGTGCAAAATCAGGGCATCTGAGGCCCCCAATGACCCAACCAAGGGGTGATCTTCATCATTTTGAGTGTATATGATCTTTATTTGATCATAGAAGAAGGTTGAAGTTCACAAAATTCAAGAATCACAAGTTTTTGCAAAGTTGACTTTTTTGGGCATAGTTGACTTTTAAAGAATATGTCATTTTAGGTCACTTTTCAAACCTTACTTTTTGATCCAAAAATGCTTCAAATGGAAAAACTTTGGTCATGAAAGTTGTAGATTAGATCTTTCCCTTTTCAAAAAGTACAAGAACATGACCTAATTCATTTTGGATCAAAAGTTATGGTGTGACAAAGTTGGCAAAAATCACTAATTTTCAAGATATGCACCAATTGGAAAATTTGCAAAATCATGTATCAAGGCCATTTGTGACTTCTAGTTCACATCAAACCAATGCACAAACATTACATATGGCCTAAAAATCAGATTTGAACCAAAAGATCACATGTTCATGGTTGGCAAAGCAAGAGATTTTCATGAAGTTTCAAAAGCAAGCAAGTTGCAAAACCAATGATCACACTTCACCCACTTGCTGCATTGGCCATTGAACCAGCCCTAGCCTCTCCCATCACCATGCTACGCCAGCCCACACTCTTGTACCAAGCTAGAACTCAGCCCATGCCTTCCTTACACCAAAGTTGACATTTTGCAAAAGTGAACCTACCTATCATAGCAGGCCAGGTCACATCATCTGACCAATGGGAGTTTTTTATGCAAGCAAAATGCTAGCCATTTGATACAACAAGCAAGGCTGAAGCTCACCACAAGTCAGCATACACAAACTCACTCCAACTTGCATTCTTCTTCGAATCTCTCTCCATAAACCTCAAACACAAAGACAAACTTCACAAATCATCTCTGTTCACTTCACTGACCAGAAACCACCCTTCATCCTGGCCTGAAACACCTTGAAACCAAAATACGATTTTCACACTCCCTTGGCCTGAGCTTCTGCAAACTCACTCAAGAGGCTGTTTAAACTCCAACCAAGTGTCCAAAGCTTCAAAGGGGGATCATTGGGACTTGTTTGAGCCAAAGAACCATCCAGAAAGCTCCTGAATCAAAAGCTCAATCTCAGGTGACTCCATGAACTTTTTTTCCAGAACTCCATTTTCTTGTTAGAATCTTGTTTTGTATGTTGCACTGATCATTGGGATCTATTTACTTTTGAAAATGAGCAAGAAATGAGTATGTTATGGTGTTCTGAAAGTTTGACCTAGAAATTTCTTTGCTTCGATTCCTGTTTGTGTTTGAGTTTAAGCATGATTTGGTGTTGGATTCTTGTTTAGGATAGTTAGTAGATGATTTCTGGAGAGTTAGAGCTCCTAAAATGGCCTGGGGAGAGAGATTAGGTTTTGGGGTGATTAACGGCAGGATTAGGGCATAATCATTAATTAGCTGAGTTTGAATATGAGCCGTCCAAACCCGCGCGCAGTCAACTCCCGCCCTGGCCAGTTTGAATCTCATGCGTTGGATCTGAATACTTTTCCTTTTTCAGTTTTAAATTCATTTAATTTTCATTTTAATTCATTTGTTTTACATAATTTATTTAAAATAGTAAAAATGTTTTAAAAATTATGAAACTTTTTGTCAAGAGTTTCATTAATTTTTAAAACACAAAAATATTTTTATTTTCATTTTTAGCATTTAAAAAGTATTTTTAAATATTTAAAAGTTTATTTTTAATTGATTAATGAAAATTAATTTATTAAAAATACTTTTAGGTATTTAAAAATCACCAAAAAATTCATGAAATGTTCTAAGACATTTAGAAACATTGTCCAACCTTCAAACCAAATTTATTTTTTGATATTGATGCATTTTGAGAATTTTCCATTGAATTAAAATCATTCTTATGCATTAATTTGATCCAAAGTTCCAAAAATCATTTCTGCCTATCCATGAGGAGTTGGACATTGATTCTTTTTGCATTGCATTGTGTTTAGCATGTAGTTTATGAGATTAAATGGCCTTGATTTGATCCTTCATTTTCCTTTTATTTGATAATTTTCTTGTTTAGGAACCCTAAAACCCTAAGAAACTTAGAAAAATCATATCTTGAGTTTGGTTAAGAGTTGAAACCTCTCCTTTGGACATTGGGTTAGTATAGGATTAGGGGTCCTTTTAGTGGAATTTTCAATTTTTTATAATGTTGTTTGCTTCTGATTTTGGTTTTTGTTTGATATATTGTTCATAAACCCTAATTTGGGCTTCCATATGCATCCATCTTGCATCTTCTTGCATAACATGACTTGCCATGACATTTCAAGCATCCATTTGATTCATTTGACATCATAAGACATATTGAAAGCATGTTTGATCATTGCATCATGTATTTGCCATGTTGTATGTCATGTGCACTTCATAACTTTTCATGTATGTTCATGGTTCATAACTTGCCTCATTTGCATTCATGAACTTGTATGATCATTTCCATGTGCTGCCTCATGTTTGTAGCATCTCACAGCATCATTGGCATCATGCATATGTTTCTGGTTTTGTTTTTCATCATGTCATCTCATCCCATTTTGCATTGCATTGCATTCCTTTTCTAACCTTTCAGGTGGTAAGTGACTTTGAGAAGTGAATTTGCCTTCACTTCTCATAACCTTTCTTTTCATCTCTCTTGCATCCATTGCTGCATTTTTGTTTGTGTTTGAGATTGAGCTTGCTCATTCTTCTTCTTCCCACTTTCTTTCTTCAAGTGACTTGACTTCTTGAATGAAGCAAGTTACTTTGCTTCTCCTGATCCTTTCATCTGCTTCCTGGTGGTTCCTCTGAAGATCTTCTTTTGAAAACCTCACAAACCTTAGGAACAACCAAGCACGACAATGATTAGGGTTTTGATTAGTCTCCCCTCTTAGTATTACCTTTGTGTCTCTTTGAGTCTTCTCTTCTTATCTCATAATCAGGGACTAAACCCTAAAGGCTTTAAGGCTTTGTGATTAAGCTTATGCCTGCATCCTTCTCTTAGGATGGAGTGTATAACTTTAATCCTAAGTGTTAAACCCTTAATGTGTTTAAATCTCTCAATCAATTCACTTAATAATCATCAAGACACCACACTTGTAACTTGGGCCTTGCATTAGGGTTCTAATTCTTCCTTAAATGGTTAAGAAGGACTAACCCTAGTGTTAATGGACAAGTCCCCCTCAAGTTGTCTTACAAACCCTAAAAATCACTTCATCATCATATCATTAAATAAAATCCACTTAATCCAAGGCTTGTTTTGTCATGAGTTTAATCCCTAATCATGGATTAAGTTGAGGAGCTTTCCTCAGCTTAAACATTCTCATCTATTATCCTTCTATTAGGATGGTGTAATGGGTCTGTTTAATCCTTGATTATGGCTTAACCTCATTACTTAACACTAAACAAAAACAACAAAAACATCTAATTAATCAAAAGTAGGTTAATGATCTTAATCCTACACCAAAGGTGATTAAGTGTGAGAATCTGACTTCACACTTAAGATATTCTCATTACCCCTCATCAGAGGGAAGATGTGATGAGTTTACTAAATCCATTGGTTTAGTTTTAAGCTCATTAACTTATGACAAACTTTCAAAAGCAATAAAAGACTGAAAACACAAAAACAAACAATAATCGTCTCCTCCGGGATTCTTTTCTCATCACACTCACTCATAAACGAGAACTTGCTTCTTCCGTCTAATGCAAGACAGTTTGCACCTGAGCCAGACAGGTCATACACTTGAGCATAGACAAGTAAGCAGTTCACAAGTCAATTCATCCTTCAGTCTCTTTGGGTCGAACTACGGTGTTCTGACTTCCTCATTGCACGAGAGGATACGTAGGCATAACTTAACAGTTATCGAACAAACGTCTCCGTATATTCCCCCTCCTCTTAGCTTCATTCTTTTAGCCTCATGATCATGAGCATACTCTTTCCTTACACTGACACTGTATATATTACACTTTACACTTCTTTTACACTGACACCTGTACATCCTGTTCCAGCTCTTTATACACAGATTGCACTGACACTACCCCTTTAAAACACAAATCTTTTAAACGTGGATCCCGTCGAGTACGGCGGACAATCTGGGTGCTAATACCTTCCCAGGTTGTAACCAACCCCCTTTCCCAGTCCCTCTGGTTCGCAACTGTCTTATCCATCTCTTCCTAGGCCCATGCAGCATTGCCTTTCCTCCGGGATAAAAATGCCTAGCTGGAGACTCTATTCATCTCCAGTGAGTTCACGGCTGTGTGTTCTCATTGTCCCTCTCGCCGACCGTTCGCGTCTGTACCTTTATTTGGGCCGGTCCCATCTATCGGGAGCGACAATATCAGCACTAGATCTTCGTGTAGATCATCTCTGAATTATCTCTGGGGGAAAAGATACCCTGCACTAAGTATTAGCACTAGATCTTCGTATAGATCGTCTCTGAAATGTCTCTGAGAAAATATCTTGAGTTAAATATCAGAAATAAATCTTTGTGTCGATTATCTCTAAATTGCTTCTGGAAAGTATCATGTACTAAGTATCAACACTAGATCTTCGTGTAAATTGTCTCTGAAATGTCTCAAGGACAATATCTTGAATTAAGCATCAGAATTAAATCTTCGTTTCGATTATCTCTGAATTGCTTCTGGAAAGTATCCTGCACTAAGTATCAGCACTAGATCTTCATGTAGATCGTCTCTGAACTGTCTCAAGGAAAATTTCTTGAATTAAGCATCAAAATTAAATCTTCGTTTCGATTATCTCTGAATTGCTTCTGGAAAGTATCCTGCACTAAGTATCAGCACTAGATCTTCGTGTAGATCGTCTTTGAACTGTCTCAAGGATAATTTCTTGAATTAAGCATCAAAATTAAATATTCATTTCAATTATCTCTGAATTGATTCTGGAAAGTATCATGTACTAAGTATCAGCACTAGATCTTCGTGTAGATTGTCTCTGAACCGTCTCAAGGACAATTTCTTGAATTAAGCATCAGAATTAAATCTTCGTTTCGATTATCTCTGAATTGCTTCTGGAAAGTATCATGTACTAAGTATCAGCACTAGATCTTTGTTTAGATCGTCTCTGAACTGTCTCAAGGACAATTTCTTGAATTAAGCATCATAATTAAATATTCATTTCGATTTTCTCTGAATTTCTTCTGGAAAGTATCCTATACTAAGTATCATCACTAGATCTTTATGTAGATCGTCTCTGAACTGTATCAAGGACAATTTCTTGAATTAAGCATCAGAATTAAATCTTCGTTTCGATTATCTCTGAATTGCTTCTGGAAAGTATCATGTACTAAGTATCAGCACTAGATCTTTGTGTAGATCGTCTCCGAACTGTCTCAAGGACAATTTCTTGAATTAAGCATCAAAATTAAATCTTTGTTTCGATTATCTCTGAATTGCTTCTGGAAAGTATCCTGTACTAAGTATCAGCACTAGATTTTCGTGTAGATCGTCTCTAAACTGTCTCAAGGACAATTTCTTGAATTAAGCATCAGAATTAAATCTTTGTTTCGAATATCTCTGAATTGCTTCTGGAAAGTATCATGCACTAAGTATCAGCACTAGATCTCTGTGTAGATCGTCTCTGAATTGTCTCAAGGAGTTGGTAATGTTTATCTGACTGTGAACTATCTTGAAAAGGAAAGGTTAGTTTTATGCAAGATTATTTGATGTATACATGGATGGTATGATATTCTTAATGTAAATGAGAATGTCGTATGCGTTATGGATGTGTATGGCATGATATGATGTAAATGATGTATGTCTGAATTATGTAGTTGAAGCCTATTAGTAGCTTCATGTAACAACTGCTGCTGGGGAAAATAAATCTCGATTTGTTGTTGAGGAGTATGAAGACATCGTTCTTGTGTTGTTTTTGAATATTGTACTTAGGACCTTTCGATTTCTGTTCGTCGTACTTTTTATTGAAAGATTAAATTCCTAAATACCCTGACTGGGGATAAAAGAGACGGATATGCCCCTGAGAGACTAATCCGACCAAGTGTCAATTCTTTGAAGGATATCAAGTTTGAGAGAAATCTGTCTGGGACTTTGTAGAGTTGGAAGTACAAGAGGCTACTTGAAATACTTTGCTGAAATAAATCCGTAAAGATTACTCTGTGGGGATGAGTTTGTGAAGATTTGTTGGATATAAACTTTGCTAGGGATTCCTACCTCCTAGGGTCCTTAGTAAATGATATTATTATAATTTTATGCATTTTGGTAAACATCAATCATATTTGAAAGCATACATACATTCAAATATAATCAATGGACGTTTGCGCCTAAGTAAAAAGGGAAAAGTAAACCTGAATTCGGAAATAGAGTTGTATCAATTTTGAAAGTGTATACTCATTCAAAGTAACCAATTGATTTAGAACTTCTGATATTCTCGACTTCCCCGAGTAATTTTCTAGGAATTATCATGACTGAATCTGAAGACACGATACTGACACCATCTTATATTATTGGCACATACAATTAATTTCTACAATGGCTTCCGCTGAAAATCCAATATCAATGCAATGTAATAATATGAATATGTTTTCAGACTACGGTGGATCGTGTACGCCCTGGGTAATGGTTAATGATCTTGCAATTGACTTTGATATGGTTAGATTTGAAAAGAGAGCGTTGCCCCTAACTGAGGATGATTTTTCCCAGAATGGAAGTATTTGAAAAAGGCTACCTCCAGAGAAATAAACAAAATGCCCCACAATAATATGACCTTGTCATCGTGAACTTAGTAATGTTACCTCTGGTAATTCAGACGAGGAGACCTGCCCCTGGCTATTTAATCATTGTTGAATCTTGATCTGATTTCCCCAGATGAATTGGACAATATCATGGCATGCCCCCTTTATCGGAAGATAGTGACTATGCCCCTTGTATACACTGGCTTTGATCCAGGAAGCAACTTTTTCTGTCGAGAGGACTTTGGTTTATTGAATGTTCATCATGTAAGCTTCTCTGTTATCAACACTTAGTTATATGCAAACAATGATATTCAAAATGCAATGCTTATGTCTGTCTTGAAGTTTTGAAAAAGAATTATTTTAGCAAAACAATGTTTGTAAAAACTGTGATATTAACTCAAGATTTATAATAAGCCCTAAATGAGTCAGAATATCTTTTTGTAGCAGTACGCTTTCGAACTAACCATGCTTCAGTTAGGAATTTTAAAGGGTTGTAATGTGGCCTGGTTCACGGTTTAAGAAATAAAGGATAAAGGCTCAAATTTTATTTGTACCCAACCAATCCTTCGTGATGCTCTTCAGTCCTATGTTTGGTTAACTTATGCATTGAGGCTCCAACGGAGTTTGTCATTGTAACACTAACATTTGCGATGGTTCAGAAACCAGAAGTTTATTTGAGAAGTCAGTCATCTTTTTTTTTGTTGTTGAGGATTTGTAGTGACCTCTTTTTCTTTTGACTTTGTTATCCCTTCCTTTTGCCTGAACTATTTGTTTCAAGATTATAGTCAGCGAGATGTCTCAATTTTTACTAAGTCTCCTTCATAGGTTTTAACTTAGTGAGCTTTTCTTTTGCTAGATATTGACTGTCGAACTTAGTGATTACATGGAACCATCATTAGTTGTGTACAAGAAGGGCAACTGGAATAATTGAGTTAACCGAGGAACTACCCTACCCCAGGTTATGATTAAGGGTTTTAATTTGCGTGAGAATGAAAACTCCTACTTCATAGGCTCAAAAGGGTTGACTAGGGATTAACTTCCTTATATCTCCACTGTTTAGGAATCGAAACAATGCCTGCACATTGTCATCATAGTCTGTTCAGAAGCATACTGTATGAAATTATGGTATCGTCTTCGTCATCCTCCATCTAAAGGCTTATAACTTTAACAAGAGTTAAATATCACAAAATAGAGGTAAGAAGTATAGTTTAAATATAGTGAAACGAATGGATTAATTCAAGACAAACATATGCAATGCATTACCGTGAAAACAAAAGTCTGACAAAATAGTAAGTGTTTAAGTCGACAAAAGAAATTAAAAAAGTAAAATTCAATTGTTCTCAAAGCCTCCTCCTCTAAACTTGTCACTCAGGAGTTTATCTTGAACGGTCGCCAGCAGAGTCGCCAGCTGTCGCTCCCCGTATTTCCATCCTGGTATAAACGCGAAAGTGGCGCGGAAAAGAATAGAGTCGCCAGCCAGGCATTTTTATCCCGAAGGATCGGGAATGGTAATGCTGCACAAACCAGAAGAAAAGAAAAGGAAGGACACGGGTCCTGCGAACCAAAGAGACTGAGTTCGGGAGTCGGTTGCGACCCGGGAAGGTATTAGCACCCCAGATCGTCCGTCGTACCCGACGGGATTCACGCTTGCAAAGAAACTGTTTCAAAGGGTGAAGAAAAGAAAGTTGCTGCAAAGAAAATGAACTGAACTGAATAAAAGAAAAGAAAAGGGAACTGAAAAAGAAACGAAAAGGATAAATGTAGGGAAAATAAAGATTGTGCTCGAACAGGCCCTACCCCGCTGCCTACGTACCTTATCAGGACAATGAGGATCAGAGACGCCGTAGTTCCCCTAACCAGGGGTAGAAAAGAAATTGCTTGTGTATTAAGGCTTGAACTGCCTATGTCAATGCTTAGGTGTTGCAGGCTCGGACGACGAGTGCGTTACCGTCTTGCAAAATGACAAGTAGGAGCAAGTTCGCGTACAGAGCGAAGGAGGTGAGAAAAGAAGTCCCGAAGGAGACGCTTATTCTTTGTTTGTGTTTTTTATGAAGCTTTTATGAGTGTGTCACAAGGAAGTGAACTTGTCACTACATTCCAAGATGGAATAATAGAACAAGCACACTCAAGTAAGGAGAAAATCCCCAAAACTTGAACCCGGAGATTAGGGCCTAAGCTCACTAACTCATTAACTTATTAAGTGTTTTTGGTATTTACAATGAAGAAGTGTTTTTTATGCTTTTCTTGGTGAAGAAGATACCTTGATCAGACTTGTGCATCGCAAGGTAAGCTTGTACTATCCCAAGATGGGAAGACTACAAGTACCACATGGGATAAGGCTATTGCTCATGGTATCACTTCAAACTTTATTAAGTGTTTTCTTTAGAGTTATGAGATGAGAAGAGAAGAAGAACCACAAGGATCTAAAGGTAAAAGTATAATGGGGGACTAAAGAATCCTAAGTGTTGTCATGCATGGATATCCTAAGGTTAGTGTGGTTTTCTATCCTAAAGAAGAAAGAAAGAAGAAAAGAAGAAGAAGAAAGAAGAAGAGGGATGAGTAATGCCTAAGCCCAACAATCAAAGGGTTAGTACAAATAAGAATAAGAAGGGAAGAGATGAGATTTGGAGATGTGGGAATCACTTCCAAACCTCTCACTTACCATAGCCCCTGAAAAGGTTAGTAACACAAGCATACAAGCAAAACAAAATGAACTTAATGAAATGCCAACATCATACAAACAGAAGTGAAGTCATATATGCAAATGCTCAATGCAAATGCAAGTCACAAGAATGAGAGAAGAAGCATGCAAGTCAATATGAAGCAACAATTAAACACATGGCAAGGCAAAGCAAACTTAATAAGATGCAAAGCAAAGATACACAAAACATGAACTCAAGGCACAAGACCAGAACCAAATCAAGTTGAAGAAAGGCTTAAGAAGCAAGAGAGATGAAGAGAAGAGAAGCACAAGACCAAACAATCACATTATGAGATGGAAAGGAGCAAAGAAGGGAAGTGGATGAACAAAGAAAGGAAGAACTTCAAAAGGCAAACCAAATACAAAATTTCCAAGACATAAACCCTAAACCAAGATTAGAATGGTATCCATACCCCAAAGAGACCCCAAATGAGAAGAAGAAGTTGGCACAAGTTCCCTTCTAACCTAATAAGAGACCTTATGATAAAAAAGAAGCCAAATGGGACAAGCTACAAGACAAAATTCAAATCAAATCAAATATGAACCCAAAAAATTCCACAACTTAGGACAAATGATCTTCAAACATGATATAACAATGTGCCAAAAGGATAGGAAGAAATTCAGAAGCTAGATAAGTCAAATGGAGACATAAACATGAACTAGGGTTAAGAAACTTCCATCACAAGTCAAAGGTCAAAACTAAATGAAAAACTTTCTAAAAATTAGGGAAAAAATCACACATGAACTACGTCCTCTTATGAATCCAGAGAAAAAGGAACCAACAAGAAACTCAAAATGATGAACACTATGGAAATTGAACAAGGCAGCATGCTCAAAAAGGAATTAAAAAGAATTAATTAAGATGAACATTTAATTGACACGTGGATATTAAGAATAAATGGAAAATAAAAATATGGAAAATTAAAGAAAACTCTAATGGACTTCCATGAATTAATTCAGAATTTATTGAAGCTTGGAAGTATTTTTAAAAATCAAAAAGCAAAATGAAATGAAAAGAAATAAAAGAAAAGAAAATAAAAAAGAAATAAGAGAACTAGGGTGCGAATAGAAGAGGATTTAGTTCAAAATAATTGGGCCCAGATGCAAGGGGGTGCAGATAGAAGTGGGAGGCCCACTGGATTGGCGCTGGTATATAAAAATAAGGTGGAAATTCAGGAAAATAACTGGAAAAAACCAAGGCCATAAGATTAAATCAACGCATCTTGCAGGACTTCTCATTAAATGACGTGGCATTATGGCTGGACCAGAGGTGAGGGAGCATGCCAATTACTGTGTGGTGCGCAACATGTTGAATTAAAATAGAAAACAGATTGCACGTGAAGGGGAGGGTGGCCTCAATTATGAGGTGTCAAGATCCTGTGTGATGAGAGGAAAGATCCAATGGCATAGGAGTCGTCTTCAACCTCTAAAACCCTAATACAAATTTTCAGATTCCGGTGACCGGAGCTAGGGCTCTGGCACCGGAAATTGCATAGTATGAACAAATCACAACCAAAATTAATAAAAAGCTCCAGATTGAATAATTGGACCATGCTGAGTTCAAATATGGTGATGAAAACTTCAATGGATCAAAGGATCTACGGGATCGAAGGAAAACAGTTTGTACCATAAAAATTCAAATCCAGAATACAAACTCAATAATGCCTCAAATTCAAAACCAAAACAAGCAGAGTGATCAGCAAACATCAAGGATTACAATGCACACCTCAAAAATCATTTCTAGATCTGAAGATTTGGAGGCTTACCTGAGCTTGCAGATCTTGAGAAAGCTTGTTAGAAGCCAAGATAATGAAGCCAAACCACTCCAAATGCACCCTAGTTGCAAAATAAATGCAACTAGAGCCTTAAATCTTGCTGGATTTGAGGATTTGCAACCAACTGCCCTGAAATGGAAAGGTTGTGATTCTTGAGAGATAGCTTGCACAATGGTGAGATTTATGATCCTGAGCTCTCAAGGATGAAGGATCTGTGATTTGTTTTTGGAGAGAGCAAGTGTGTGAAGAGATTTGAGAGAAAATGAAAATGGTGCAAAAACTTTGAAGCTGAGAAATGAGAGAGAACTGAACTCTCTAAAACCCTAATTTGGTTTTATATCATGTCATGAGGAAATGCTGAAGAGATGAGGAAGTTTGCACGTGAGAATGAAAAGTTTGAGTGATTTTGCAATTTTGGCCAATTTGTTGTGATCTCATGTAATCCTCATGAACTCCCTTGCCTTCTTCCCATGTGCACTCATAATCTGACCCTTAATCTAAATCCAAACAAATCTTGGCCCTTGGATGAAGATGTCACACAATTTTCATGTTCATGCACTTTTTGCATCTTTGAAGTGAAATTCTCACTTGGCACGAATTTTGTGTAATTCTTTGATAAAAGTGTGCCATATGAATTGTATTTTAACATTGCAACATTGTTTGATCCATACCAATACTCAAAATTGAGTTTCATGACATTTGGCTCTTGGTGCATAAGTGAAAATCAACTTTTGCCCTAGTTTTTGCCAAATTTTCGAGGGTCTTAGCTTTCTAACCATGAGGGCTATGTAAAATTACTTGTACTTTTTGAAAATGGGAGGCCTTAATCTCCAACTTTCATGTTTGACTTTGGTCCATTTGAAGAATTTTTCATTAAGTTATGCTCACTTGAATTTTAGGGCAAAAACTTGCCAAAAATGGCATTTTCCATAACCAACTTTGCACCAATTTTGCAAAACACCTCAAAACCTCATGATTCTTGATCTTTGAACTTTCCAAACCTCTTTTAACATTATAATAACATCCTTTGGCTAGAAAAATTGGATTGGACCCCTTGAAATCACACAGTTGACTTTTTTAAGGCACAATTGACCAGTTTCTTCATCTGCAACTGAAGAAATGCTTGACTTCCACAAGGAATTTTCTCACCAAATTTGGTACCTAGATCCTCTTAACATGTAAAAGAATTTGCCCAAATAAAATGTCCAAAGTTTTGAGGTTTTCATGCTTGAATCTCAAACCCTAGTTAAGAACCATTGTGTAGGAGCTTTGCCCTAGCTTGGAATCCCTGATGATCCTCCAACCTTCTGAGCTTTTGCAAATGAACTTGAACTTTTAAATGCAATGTAGACCCCTCATAGGACTTGTACAAAACCATTGGGCCCCTTGTCATGTCTTGTAATTCTTCAAGAACCTCCACAGATGATCATATGCCTAATGCTAGGACATGAGAAATGTTATGCCTCATCTTTCCATGCTAGGATGCTAAAAATATGATATGTTCATGATGAATATGATGTGATATGATGCTTAAAATGAAGAGGGAAAATTTGGGGTGTTACATCAGGATGTCTATAATTTTGATGTTTGATGGACGATAGGAGAATTCAATCTGGTCTTCTGGCGTAACCTCGAGGATTCCTTCGTCAATCAGGTCTTGAATCTTATTCCTCAATGTCCAACAATTATCAATGTCATGTCCAAGACAGTTGGAGTGATATGCATGAAGGAAAATTGCGATCAAAACGCAGCGGAAAACAAAATTTTCCTTTAGTGATCCTTACGAATGAGCATGGTCAGTGATAGAATCGTTACCTCTTTGTGGCGATTCAGATCTTTGATGCAGCGATCACAAGCGTTGATGAAGTGCAACGCCTCTACTCAGTCCACACGAACAGCTTCCGGTCACAGTGCTAGCTGCTTACGAACGGAATTATTTGAGTGAGAAAAGAGAATCAAAAACGAAATTGCATCAAGTGAAAGCTTCATCACAAGGGTTCCTTTTATAGACTCTCTTGTGGGCTGCGGGCTAAAAGCCCAATTCACATGATCCATAATAATATTATATATATTATTATAATAACTATTATTATAATAAATATATTTCTTTTATTATTATTTTATAACCATTATAAAATAACAATAATTATTATTATATTATCCGAATTTCTATTTTCACTTAAGTGCACCGTACCTTACGGTGTTCCTTTGATTTCTCTATCTCTCATCAAACTGTCCTTATGTGTGTGACCCTGTAGGATTTCGTAACGTTGGTAATTATATTAAATTATATATATTTAACATAATAAACAGTGAGCGGTATCTAGCAACACATCACTGCTACCCAAGTCACGAAAATGTCATGTGATCTGACAAAACCTTTTTCGTGATAATATATGTTTGTACAATTACCCTTTTGCCCCTATGTCTATATTGAACACAAGGCATACACTGTGTCATCCTTGTCCAGTTCAATATTGGGCCCTTAGACATTTCTCCTGTTATGCAGGATTGGCAAATTCCATCTAGGACACTCATGTCCCTCAGCATGCTTCGTGGAGTGCCCATCAACTGTCTTTATGATCATCCAGTTACGGATAATGTTTGATCAGCAATAAAGCACCCGACTCTACATCTAGGGTCCATAGTGGTTTCAGGTCGAAGGGTGGTAATACACCATTATCACCATGAGAATAACTTATGACACTTTGCATAACATACTATGTAGTATTCTCATAGCGGGTCAATCCGGTATAAATATTACTCCTAATATTTATACCTATGTCAAGACTTGATAACTCTTTACCCATGATCCATGAGATGTGATCATCAGTCTATCTTCATAATAGTCTCAATGCTTTAATGTTATCCCACTTTGCAATAAAGCTTGACTACGGATATTTTAAGAATAATGTCTTTATGTTTAATGGGATCTCATGATTAAGTCACACTTAACATTTCATTAAACAGACTAACTATTCTAGGGACTTTATTATTCTGAAGACAAACATAATAAAGAAATGCCTTTTATTATTAAACGAATAATCCGATACAAGTACCAAAAAGTATTGGCCTCTAGGGCTTACACCAACAATCTCCCACTAGCACTAGAGCCAATTAGGCATACCCTTAATACCCATAGATCTAGTATGACCATCATGCTTCTGTTGCGCAAGAGGCTTTGTTAATGGGTCAGCGATATTATCAAGTGTAGGTACTCTGCATATCTTCACATCTCCCCGATCGATTATCTCTCGAATGAGGTGATAACGCCTAAGTATGTGTTTGGATCGTTGGTGAGATCTAGGCTCCTTAGCTTGTGCGATAGCACCATTGTTATCACAATATAAACCAATGGGATCCACAATGCTAGGGACTATGCCAAGTTCACTAATGAACTTCTTGATCCAAACAGCTTCCTTTGCTGCATTTGAGGCAGCAATATACTCGGCCTCAGTTGTAGAATCAGCAACTGTTTCCTGCTTTGAACTTTTCCAGCTCACAGCGCCACCATTGAGACAGAACACATAACCAGATTGTGATCTAAAATCATCCTTATCTGTCTGGAAGCTAGCATCAGTGTAACCAATTACATCAAGCTCTTCCTGACCTCCATATATCAAGAATGAATCCTTAGTCCTTCTCAAGTACTTAAGGATATTCTTGACAGCTACCCAGTGAGCATCACCGGGATCAGATTGGTACCTACTCGTTGCACTTAATGCATACGAGACATCTGGTCGAGTACATAACATGGCATACATGATAGATCCTATTGCAGATGCATATGGAATCTTATTCATGCGATCCCTTTCTTCCTTAGTTGAAGGGGATTGTGTTTTTGATAAACACAGACCATGTTGCATAGGTATGAATCCTTTCTTGGAATCATGCATATTAAAGCGTCTCAACACTTTATCTATGTATGTACTCTGACTTAGGCCAAGCAGTTTTTGTGATCTATCTCTATAGATCCTAATTCCTAATATATAGGCTGCTTCACCTAGGTCTTTCATAGAAAAACAATTCCCTAACCAAGTCTTCACTTGTTGCAAGGTAGGGACATCGTTTCCAATGAGTAATATGTCATCTACATATAATACCAGAAACACGATCATGCTCCCACTAACCTTCTTGTAGACACAAGGTTCATCTTCATTTTTGATGAATCCATATTGTTTTACGGTTTCATCAAAACGAAGATTCCAGCTTCTGGAAGCTTGCTTCAATCCATAGATTGATCGCTGTAACTTGCATATCTTTTGGGCATCTTGTGGTATGTCAAATCCTTCAGGTTGTGTCATGTACACATCCTCAAGAAGATTCCCATTAAGGAAAGCAGTTTTGACATCCATCTGCCATATTTCATAATCATGATATGCAGCGATGGCAAGTAAAATCCGAACAGATTTAAGCATTGCAACTGGTGAAAAGGTTTCATCATAGTCAACCCCATGAATTTGTTTATAGCCTTTTGCAACCAGTCTTGCTTTATAGGTATGTACCTTACCATCCATGTCAGTCTTCTTCTTGAAGACCCACTTGCATCCTATAGGGTTAACTCCTATAGGAGGTTCTACCAAGGTCCAAACCTGGTTTGTGTACATGGAATCCATTTCAGATTTCATGGCTTCTAGCCACTTCTCAGACTCAGGACCAGTTATGGCCTCTTTGTAGGTCGCAGGCTCATCTTGATCCATGAGTAATACATCACCCTGATCACTTATGAGATATCCATATCTCTCAGGTTGGTGACGTGTCCTGCTTGACCTACGCTGGTCTTGTTCTACTTGAGCAGGTTGCTCTTCCACAACTACTTGTGTTTCCTGCTCTAGTTCCTCCATAGGTGTTTCAATGTTTTGTGATTCTTGAATTTCTTCAAGCTCTATTTTCCTCCCACTGTTTCCTTTGGAAATAAAATCCCTTTCCAGAAAGACTCCAGTTCGAGCGACAAACACTTTGCCCTCAGAAGGATTGTAGAAGTAATATCCTCTTGTTTCTTTAGGATACCCCACAAATAAGCATTTGTCAGATTTGGGCTCAAGCTTGGTTGAAATTTGTCGTTTGACGTAAACTTCGCAACCCCAAATCTTCATGTAAGACATATGTGGTTTCTTACCACTCCATATCTCATATGGTGTCTTATCAACCTTTTTGGATGGAACACGGTTAAGTGTGTAAGCTGCTGTTAATAATGCATGTCCCCAAAAGGAGTTTGGAAGATCGGCGTGACTCATCATGGATCGGACCATGTCTAACAAGGTTCGATTTCTTCTCTCAGATACACCATTCCATTGTGGTGTTCCAGGAGGAGTAAGTTGGGATAGAATCCCATACTCTTTTAGATGGTCATCAAATTCTAGGCTTAAATATTCACCGCCTCGATCTGATCGAAGAACTTTAATATTCTTCCCTAGTTGGTTTTGTACTTCATTCTTGAATTCCTTGAACTTTTCAAAGGACTCAGATTTGTGTTTCATTAAATACACATATCCGTATCTACTGAAGTCATCAGTGAAAGTGATGAAGTACTGAAAACCTCCTCTGGCTGGTATGTTCAGTGGTCCACATACATCAGTATGTATGAGTGCCAAAAGATCATTAGCCCTTTCACCTTTTCCTGTGAATGGGGACTTTGTCATCTTTCCAATTAAACAAGATCTGCATGTCTCATATGATTCATAATCAAAAGAGTCCAAGAGTCCATCTTTATGGAGTTTGGAAATGCGTTTCTCATTTATGTGGCCTAATCGACAGTGCCAAAGGTAAGTTGGATTCAACTCATTAGGTTTCAACCTTTTAGTATTAATGTTATAAATTGGCATTTCAAGATCAAGGACATATAGTCCATTATTCATTTTTGCAGTAGCATAGAATATATCATTCAAATAAATTGAGCAACAATTGTTCTTTATTATGAATGAAAAACCAAACTTGTCCAAACAAGAAACGGAAATAATATTCCTGCTAATTGCAGGTACATAATAACAGTTCTCTAACTGAATTATTAAACCACTAGGTAAAGTTAAAACATAAGTTCCTACAGCTAAAGCAGCAACCTTTGCTCCATTGCCAACTCGTAGGTCAACTTCACCTTTTGCCAAATCTCTACTCCTTTTTAGCCCCTGCACATTAGTACAAATGTGAGAACCGCATCCAGTATCTAATACCCATGATGCAGAAGTAGATAAATTAATTTCAATAACAAAAATACCTGAATTTGAAGTCTCTACTCCATTTTTCTTATCTTCCAGGTACTTTGGGCAATTTCTCTTCCAATGTCCGGTCTTACCGCAATGGAAGCAAGTGCCCTCCTTTGCTATTCCTCCACTAGGCTTCAAAACAGGAGGAGTGGGTTTGGGTTTGGCAACTTCCTTGCCTTTCCCTCTACCACCCTGTTTGATGGGCCTCTTGTTCTGTTTCTTTCCATTACTGACCATCAGAATAGATTTCCCTTTTGTCTTCATATTCTGCTCAGCAGTTCTCAACATGCCTAGCAGTTCTGGAAGACTTTTGTCCAAGTCATTCATATTGAAATTCAGGACAAACTGACTGAAGCTCTCTGGCAACGATTGCAAGATCAGATCAATCGCAAGTTCTTTTCCAAGGGGAAACCCTAATCTGTCAAGATTCTCCACATACCCAATCATCTTGAGTACATGGGGACTTACAGGGGCTCCCTCAGCTAACTTGCTGTTAAAAAGGGACTTTGAAACCTGAAACCTCTCATTTCTTGCTTGCTCTTGATAAAGCATTTTCAGATGTCCGATCATATCGAACGCAGACATGTTCTCATGTTGCTTTTGCAACTCAGAGTTCATGGTAGCAAGCATGAGGCAAGCGGTTTCATTGGCATCATCGAAATGCTTCTTATAAGCATCTCTTTCTGCCTTTGATGCAGAACTAGGAGGTTCCTCCTCAGGAACCGGTGTCTCCAAGACATACAGCTTCTTATCGTGCTTGAGGACAATCCTCAGATTACGGTGCCAATCCAGGAAATTTGTCCCAGACAATTTTTCCTTATCTAGGATGGATCGCAAAATATTGTTCGATGTGTTTGTTGTCATGGTAATCTACAAGAGAAATATGAAAATATAAGTATCATTAAAACAACATATTTAATTAGGCCTTTAATCAAATATGCTCCCACTATTTTATTCAAAACAAATGACCCTCATCATTTGATTCGGAAAATCCCGTTGGAAGACTTTCTAGTGGGTCGAGATCCATGTTTCACTTTGTTTTAAGTCAGCGTTAGGCTGATTACACAAAACTAAGTTATTTAAGTAGGAACTCCTTCCAATTGTATCTCATACAACTCTCGAATATTTTCAATTGGGTGAATAACTCCTTATTCTGATCCATCACATGAATCATTCCCAATTCTTGCTTCTAAACATGTATAATCTTATTATAATTTGTTTAGTTAAGTTTGACCCATTGTTTTAGCAATTGGATATTACAATTATCCCATCACACCTTACTAATATAGAACATGCACCTCGCGTAGGCGAAACCTACAATGCTCGATACTAGTCTTGATGAGTGCTAAAAATTGGAAAGCATAAACTTAATATTTAATTTTGAGGGATTTTGTTATTAGTTTGATCTCACCGGCTTAACATGCAAAACGTCTCTCACATGCATCAACATACAATTACATGCATCAACATACATATAAAAAGATACAATTATGGCCCCTAACGCAATTGTTCTCTCAAGCCAATGAGAGAACCTAAGCTAACCTAATAACGATCTAAGCTTCTCCAAGCATGATCTCCAAGGTTGTCCTCCTTTAATATTGAATACTTCCTTTTTATTCATAACATAATATTACATTACATATAAGAAAACTCGTTTTACATACGAGGGAGTGAGATGAGAAAAGAAGTTACATAAAGAGATTGAGAGAGAGGCACGACACGCAGGCCGTATTTAAAAATCCCAAAACAATAATAAAGGATAAACTAAGGCCATAACTGATCACCACAAATAAATAATAATAAACACACTTTTATTATTAGTTTAAAATTCCGATAATTAAATAAACTAAATTAAATTTCGGCTGATTGATCACACTTTGCAGACTTAGCCGGGGGTTCCGCTGCCCGGTCAGCGGACGGTGGTTCCTAATGCAACACTTGTACTGCCATTAATCCTAATGCAACAATTTCATGCCGTCAAACACAACTCGATTGATAACTCAATATGATAGATCAACATGTCATTGCTTCACCATACTAACGTCGGATTCCGAAGCGAATGAAAATGATGATCTTTCAAAAGAATTACAATCCTTATGTGATTGAATGGATGAAATCAAAAACAGTATATCCCATATACCATCTTTGCATCAGAATTTCTTATATCTTATATAAAAGTGATCGATCTAATTGTGTAACCTATGGATGATCAATGTATCGCACAACTTCACCATACTAATGTCGGTTTCTGAAGCATAATCAACATCAATCATCCAAATCGTACACAACAGATGCCAAATTTAATTAATCGTTTATTGTTAAATTCATTCTGTGTTTTAATCGAATCAAATACAGAAAAGACGGAAATTTAACAGCTATCAGATCCATGGTTTCGTAAGTGGCTCTGATACCACTGAAGGAAAATTGCGATCAAAACGCAGCGGAAAACAAAATTTTCCTTTAGTGATCCTTACGAATGAGCATGGTCAGTGATAGAATCGTTACCTCTTTGTGGCGATTCAGATCTTTGATGCAGCGATCACAAGCGTTGATGAAGTGCAACGCCTCTACTCAGTCCACACGAACAGCTTCCGGTCACAGTGCTAGCTGCTTACGAACGGAATTATTTGAGTGAGAAAAGAGAATCAAAAACGAAATTGCATCAAGTGAAAGCTTCATCACAAGGGTTCCTTTTATAGACTCTCTTGTGGGCTGCGGGCTAAAAGCCCAATTCACATGATCCATAATAATATTATATATATTATTATAATAACTATTATTATAATAAATATATTTCTTTTATTATTATTTTATAACCATTATAAAATAACAATAATTATTATTATATTATCCGAATTTCTATTTTCACTTAAGTGCACCGTACCTTACGGTGTTCCTTTGATTTCTCTATCTCTCATCAAACTGTCCTTATGTGTGTGACCCTGTAGGATTTCGTAACGTTGGTAATTATATTAAATTATATATATTTAACATAATAAACAGTGAGCGGTATCTAGCAACACATCACTGCTACCCAAGTCACGAAAATGTCATGTGATCTGACAAAACCTTTTTCGTGATAATATATGTTTGTACAATTACCCTTTTGCCCCTATGTCTATATTGAACACAAGGCATACACTGTGTCATCCTTGTCCAGTTCAATATTGGGCCCTTAGACATTTCTCCTGTTATGCAGGATTGGCAAATTCCATCTAGGACACTCATGTCCCTCAGCATGCTTCGTGGAGTGCCCATCAACTGTCTTTATGATCATCCAGTTACGGATAATGTTTGATCAGCAATAAAGCACCCGACTCTACATCTAGGGTCCATAGTGGTTTCAGGTCGAAGGGTGGTAATACACCATTATCACCATGAGAATAACTTATGACACTTTGCATAACATACTATGTAGTATTCTCATAGCGGGTCAATCCGGTATAAATATTACTCCTAATATTTATACCTATGTCAAGACTTGATAACTCTTTACCCATGATCCATGAGATGTGATCATCAGTCTATCTTCATAATAGTCTCAATGCTTTAATGTTATCCCACTTTGCAATAAAGCTTGACTACGGATATTTTAAGAATAATGTCTTTATGTTTAATGGGATCTCATGATTAAGTCACACTTAACATTTCATTAAACAGACTAACTATTCTAGGGACTTTATTATTCTGAAGACAAACATAATAAAGAAATGCCTTTTATTATTAAACGAATAATCCGATACAAGTACCAAAAAGTATTGGCCTCTAGGGCTTACACCAACAATGCACACCTTGCATAGGGATTATAGAAAGGAGAGGAAGTATTAGGCTTCTGAGGAGGGTCTTTCAAGGTAATCAACTTCATCTCCAACAAGCATTGAAAAGTTTGCGATATTGGCGTGTTGATCTTGATAAACTATCTTTTATATTCCTTGTGTTAAGGAGGATTAACTCTATAAGACCTTCCTCCTTTGATTGAAGAACTATCAATAGTAGCCTGTCTCTTTCCTTCTCTTATCCTCATCTTCTTTTCAACCAAGTTAACTTGTTTCATCGGAGGATAACTGATGATTAGATTCCCGACCCCGTTACCTTGAAGTTTATTGACAAAGACTCTCAGATCTTCTTTCCCCTGGGCTAAGTTTTTGATAAGAGCCACCTAGACATTCATCTAGATTCTCATCTCTGTCATCTCAGCTTGCAATTGTTCCAACTGATCATCCTTGTTGTCTTCAGGATTCTTCTTTTTCATGTCCTTATTAAGGAGGGATTTCAAATCTTCTTGCCCCTTGGACAAATTCAGAATCACTTCTTGAAATTGAGCATTTTTGGTTTGGAGATCTTTGATGGTCTGTTCGAGATCCACCTCAACTGAAATAAATAGCGAGAAGATAAGAAACCTGTCACGGAAACCTGTTATGCGATGGTATGGTATGTAGATGCATATGCAATGTTTTCAAGGACCGCGTAGGATTTAAATTTGTTAAAGGAAAACAAAAACGAAACTTTTATTAGTAAGTTTAAAATATAATTTCCCCTTGGGCTTACAATGAAAGAAAACAAAAAGTTGCAAAGAAAATAAGAACATCTGAGACTCAAGTCTCCCATGGACGCTTTCTCTTTGGGTTGAGATATGTATTGAGATTCCGCTCCTCGTGAAGTTGCTTCGTTAGCTCCAACACCTTTACTTTATGAGTATGGAACTGAGCCTCAAAAGTATCTCTTTCCTATTTCATTTGAATCCAAGATTTCTACAACTCTTCCAGATCCGTAGGCATGTCAGGATGAAGAATGGTATAAGGAACATTTCCTTCAACAATTGGCTCAATAGTTACTGGTAGGACATCAGGATATGGCCTCATAAGAGTCTTAGCACGGGATCACACCCATCTGAGGTAAGGTTCCATAGGGATGGAGTGTTTTGGTTCTAAAGTATTGCTGTTGATCTTTTTCACCATGCTCCAAGCTCGTATAAACCTTTGATGGTAACCTTGAAGATCATTGTCATGATCAAACACAATGCCTTGAATAATCATGTCATGAGGACCATCACTCCGAGCATAACCAAATTGACGTAGTGTTAAAGAAGAATTGTAGGTAATGCCTCCTGTTGTACCCCAAAATATGCCCTCTCACAATCATAGTAATGTGTCCCAAGAGTTCCCACAAGGTTCATAAGGTTCACAAGGTTCACAATTGGTTAAATGGATTGAAGGTTTCATCAAACAAAGCCTCCTCCTGAACAATGGATCCAAAACTAGGGTTTTCAGTTTCTTCAAGATAAATGGACTCCAAGACTTCAAGTAAGCTTAATAACATCCCACATGCCTTCAAGAATCCCCATGTCAAGTTTCAGAGCTTTCCCAATAAGTTTGACCAGTCAGATGATCAGATATTCAAAAATCAGTCAAGTTGGTTAAAAAGTCAAACTGAGGTCAACTGTGGTCAAATTAAAGTCAAGGTTATGAAGTAAAATTTATCATTTGATCAAGGGTTGATCATGATTCATCAAGGAAACTTCAGATCATCAAGAATTAGGAGTTTCTAAATTAGGGTTTTCATAAGAAAAGTCATCTGAACTTTGACCAGCCATAACTTTCACATGCTTCATCAAAAATTTCCCATCTAAAAGCTTATTTTGAAGGAAATTAAATTCTCTACAACTTTTTGTGTCACAAGCCAATCCTAAAAATGCTTCATTTGGAAGGTATGAGCTTAGACGTTATAGGTCCTTTCAAACGTCAACAAAACGTCAACTTTTTCCAAAGAGCATAATTTGAAAATGGTAAAAGATATGGAAATGAGACTAAAGAGGTTTGTTAGAGGACTCTCTAAGCTTTCTAAAAAGTCAAAGATCACTCTTATAGCCTTAAAATTGAGGGAGTTGTGTCTTGTCAAAGTTGGGAAATTTCAAGGGGTGTATGAAGCAAATAAGGTCTAAACTTCAAAATTTTCCAAATGGGCCTATCAAATTGCAACCCAATATCAACGTTAAGACCATGCACGACCCAATAATCAATCATTCTGATTTTTATAATTTATTTTTTATTTATTTGGATTTTATTTGTTAAAATTCAATTTAAATAAAAATAAAATATAAAAAGTAATTTTTTAGATCAAATATTTGTTCTAGAAGCAAATATATTGTATTTAAACTGATTGAAGATAGTCCAAATTCATGCAAGGAGTCGCTCCCCCAGACTTGCGTCCCGGTGCAAATGCAAATTGTCGGCGATGTTGAAGGTTGAGGTTGAATAGAGTCGCCAACTAGGCATTTTTATCCCGAAGAAAAGGTAATGCTGCATAAACCTAGAAAGATATGGATAAGATGATTGCGAACCAAAGAGACTGAGTAAGGGGGTAGGTTACGACCTGGGAAAGTATTAACACCCAGATCGTCCGTCGTACTCGACGGGATCCACACATACGTGATTGTGTTTAAAAGGGGATAGTGTATGTGCTAAACTTTGTATGAAAAGCTAGGGAGGAATGGATGTACAGAGTGTCAGTGCAAGAAGAAAATGAGTGCTCAAAATTGAGGTTGAGGAAAAAGAACTGGGAGGAGGAGAGGGGGGACAAAGAGATGTTCAGTTCGATAATTGTTAAGTTATGCCTAGGTATCCTCTCTTGCAATGAGGAAGTCAGAACACCGTAGTTCGACTCAAAGAGACTTGGATATTTTGGTGGGAATTTCTTGCTTGTCTATGCTCAAGTGTATGACTCGTCTGGCTCGAGTGCTAACTGTCTTGCATTAGACGGAAGAAGCGAGTTCTCGTTTTCAGAGTGAATGTGATGAGAAAAGAATCCCGGAGGAGATGTTTATTGTTTTTTTTGTGTTTTCAATTTTTTATTGTTTTTGGTGTTTTGCATAGGACAACGAGCTTAAGCCTTAATCAAGGGTCGTAAACTCATTATATCACCCCTGATTAGGGATAATGAGTCTACTTAAGTATGAGATGAAAATCTCAACTTAATTACCCTAATGATGCAGGATTAAGATCATTAACCTACTTGTGATTATTAAGTGTTTTTGGATTTTTGTTTTGTGTTAAGTAATGAGTTTAATCTCTAATTAGGGATTAGTGAACTCATTACACCATCCTAAGAGAAGGATAATAGATGAGAACACTTAAGATGAGGAAGACTCCTCAACTTAATCCATGGTTAGGGATTAAAATCATTATATAACAAGCCTTTATTAAAGTGGATTTTAATTAAAGGTGGGATTAAGAAATGGATTTTAAGTTTGTAAGACTAAACCTGAGGGGGACTTGTCCATTGAACACTGGGGTTAGTCCCTCTGAACCAACAGGCAGAGATGTAACCCTAATATAAGGCCCAAGTTACAAGCTTAAGTCTTAATGATTGTTAGGTGTTTTGGTTAGGAGGTGTAAACAACTTAAAGGTTTAACACTAAGTATTAAAGTTATACACTTCATCCTAAGATAAGGATACATGCATAACCCTAATTCAGAGTCTTAAAACTTTAACTGTTTAGCCTTGATTATGAGATGAGAAGCAGAGACTCAAGGAGACTCAAAGGTAAAACTAGGGGAGACTATGTACAACCCTAAATTTATCATGCTTGGATATTCCTATGGTTTGTGAGGCTTAGAGAAAGATCTTCAGATGGCCACCAAGGAAGAAGAAGCAGATAAAAAGAGAAGAGAAAGGAGAATAGGTTACTTACTTCCTGAAGAAGTTAAGTAACCTAAGAGAAAGAAAGAGAGAAAGAGAGAGCATAAGTGAGTCAAACTCACTTCAAAGACAAATAAATATGCAAATGTAGAGATAAGAAGAAGTTGGATGTGGAGGCAAATCCACATCCTAAACAACTTACCTGAAGCCCCTGAAAAGTTAGTATGAATGCATAAGATATGAAATAAAAGGAAATAAGGAAAATGAAGATGCAATGATCAAGACCAGAAGTGAAAACACAATGCAAATGTGTTATGAAATGATGCAAAGACATGTACAATGTTTATGCATGATCATACAAGAGATGGGATGCAAAGGAAGGCATGTTAGAAGCTTGAAATCACATGAATACACATAAGAAGTAATGAATGCAAAACATACCAAATGGATGCAACAATGATCAACCAATGTTCATACATGTCCTAAGGTATCTAAGATGACATAAAAATGCATGGGATGTCATGACAAGTTCATATGATGAAGGTATGCAAAGATGAATGCAAATGAACATGGCAAGTTAAGGTTTTAAGAAATTATGAGATGCACATGTCCACAACAGAAGGATAACACATGATAAAAAATTTAAAAATGCAACCAAATGAGCCCTAAACATATATAAGATCACTCCCCAAAGATGGAGGTCAGAAGCTATACCAAAGTCAAGTTATGATTTTTCTAAGTTAGGCTAGGGTTTTGGGTACTTCTTCATGAAAAATGCCAAACAAATGGAAAATGAAATTAAAAAATATGAGTTAAATGCCCTAGATACTATATGCAATGTGTGAAAGAATGCAAAAAGAACCATGTGCAAACTCATCTTGGTTGATCAGAAATGGATTTTTGAAGTTAGGGTTAGAAAAATAGAAGATTTGGAAACCCTAATTCATGGTTAATTGTCAAAACATGATCAAACCCTAAAAGAAATTTGTAAGATGAGTTTGTAAATTGTTCTAAATATGTAAGAATGCTTCATGATTTTTTTGGTGATTTTTAAATACCTAAAAGAATTTTTAATTAATTAAAATGAATTAATTAATTAATTAATACAATTAAATGATTTAAAAATAGATTTTTAATGCAAAAATAAAAAATAAAAATGTTTTTGGTTTCTAAAAATTATTTAAAGTGAATGTGCAAAAGATTATATCTTTATAAAATGATTTACTATTTTAAATAAGTATGTGAAATAAAAATGCAAAATAAATAAAAAGAAATGCAAAGTAATCACAATGGATGGTTCAGATGCAAAATTGATGAGATCAAGGGTTGTGAAGGGAAGTCAGTGTCAGTTGGGGTATGAGGATCTAAGGGTCCAGGTTCAAACTTATGATACGCGCGTTATCCAATGGTCCTGGTTCACTCTGAATTAATTAATTAGGTTTATTTTAATTAATTAGAAATTAGGGTTAATGACATGATCTGAGCTGTTCGATCGCTAATTAAAAAAAGATCCTAGGGATGTGGTTGCACCTGGAAACAAAAACAAGATTAAACCCTAATTACTTCCAGGTGGCCGGAGGGAAGCTCCAGTCACCTTCTCCGGTGAACCCCCAACCCTAGTTTCTTCTACAGGCCACTAAAACTCATAAATCTTGCCCAGAAATGATCCTCTAACATCACTCAACTCAAATAAACAATCAAATGACATTTATATCACAAGAATCATGAGAATCGAAGTAAACATCAAACACGAGCAAAATTTCAGAGCATCATAAAATGGTCATTTCTCACTCATTTTAAAATCTAAATACATCATGGTGATCAGGATTACATATAGATTCGATTTATAACAAGAAAATGAAGTTCTGGAAAATTTGTTCTTGATGGATACCTGAACTGAAGACCTTTGAATAGGAGCTTTCTGAGCCTTTCCTTGGTGCAAACCAACTCCACTGAACCTCCTGAAGCTAGTGTGATGCTTGGAAAGAGTTTGTTTGGGCTATTTTGTGATATCCAGTTCTGGTTTGTCAGAAAATGGAGTTCTTATGTGTTGAGTTTTAGGCCATGGAAATGGGTGGGATGTGTTCCTTAGGTCATGTATGATTGAATGGTGAAAGAAAATTTGATGTTTGATGGCTTGGTGAAGAGATTCGAAGAGATGAAGTTTTGGAGGATTTTTTGCAATCTGATGATATGGTATCTTTCAAGGCTTGATGTTATGTGTTTTATGTTTCTTAGGGTTTGTATAAACAATGCCATTGGTCAGAAGAGTTGTTGTGGCACTGTGGGATTGGCATGGCTTGAAATTCAAAAAGTCAAGATTTTGTGTACTAGAGGCATGGGCTGGGACAAAGATGTTTTGAAGGGTGTTTTTGCATCAGCTAACTTCATGGAGCACCCTTGGATCATTTGTGATGAGCTGTAACACTTGGATCATGAGATTGTATGTGTTTTTCATTTTAACAACTTTGAGAAATATTGAGATGCAAGTCATGAAAATCCTTGGTTCTTGGAACAATTCTAGTCTAAACAAGTTGCATTATGTTTCTATTATGTTTAGAAGTGAATTAGAGGTCATGAGAAGGCTTGGAAAGCAAAATTGCACATTTCCCTCTTTGGCATGAACTTGAAAATTATGTGATTTTTGCCAACTTTGATCCATCATAACTTGAGTTCTAGGATGAATCAAGAGGAGTTCTTGTATTTTTTGAAAATGGGAAGATCCAATCTACAACTTTCATATTTGAAGAAAATTCATTTGAAGCCTTTTTGATCAAGAAAGAGGAGGTTGAAAATCTTTCCCAAAATGGAAAGTTTACATTACAAGTCATGTCCAAAAATGGCAACTTTGCAAATGGCTCAAAATTCTCATATCTTGTGAACTTATAACCATTCCCAAGATCAAATAAAGATCATAGGACCTCAAATTGATGAAGATGACCCTTTTGTACCCTTGATGGAGGCCTCAGATGCCCTGATTCTGACTTTTCTTGCACAACAAGTTACCATTTGATCAAATGACTTCCCCAATGAATTTTTGCTTCAAATTTGATACACATGCTCCTTATAACATATATAGACCAATAGAATCAAGAATGGCCAAAATATTTAAGTGTAAGGGCCTCAAACCCAAAACCCTAATTTCTGGTCATCTGTGTAGGAAACCCTAAGTCTGCCTGGGTAGCTGTGCAATCCTCTGAGATTTTGTGACTTTAAAGCAAACTTTGAGGCATAATATGATCATAGAACACTCATGGAACCTCTTGGCATGCTTCATGGCCTCTGAGATAACTCAAACCACTTCTAAGATTCATTTGATCACAAACCCTAGTTATGCAACTTATGCAGTGAAATAACTACGCGGTGAGATGGTATGCTCATGCAATGCAATATGAAGGATCACAAGCCAAGGTGTGAGAAAAAAGAGAGGGAAAATTTGGGGTATTTACAGCTGCCCCTATTCAAGCATGAGTTAGCTGTGTAGGATGTAAGCGCCTGACTTAACAGACAAACAAGATAACTTGTGGTTGAATACCAAGACAGTCCAAATTTTGCACTCTTTATTATAAGAAGAAAAGGGATATAAATTGTAATAGACAGTATAGAATGAATATCAAATGATAGTGACGGAGGAAGACCCTCGAGCAGAGGACGATTGTTGGGGATAAAAACGGTGAGAAACGCATTGACGGGGACGTCCATCATGCTGGGGAATAAAGAATCCGTGACGAGGACGGCCATCGGGTAAAGTGATGAATGACGATCATCAAGATAAAGAAGAAAACCACGACGGGGACGACCATCGGGTAAAGGATAAATGAAACAATGATGAGGGACGGTCATCAAAAAGGTGAAGGACGATCACCGAGCAGGGGACGACTGCGGAAAAGATAACAACATAGGACGAATGTTGGCTAGAAAGATCAATGATGGGGACGACCATCGGATAAAATGACGAGGGACGGTCATTAAAATAAATGATGAGGGACATTCATCAAGAGGTGAAGGACGATCACCTAGCAGGGGATGGCTGCTCTGTTGGGGATTATATCGACATAGGACGAATGCCGGATAAAAAGATCGACGATGGGGACGGCCATCAGATGAATGATGAGGTACGGTCATCAAAAGGTGAAGGACGATCACCTAGCAGGGTACGGCTACTGAGGATTATCGCGACATAGGACGAATGTTGGATAGAAAGTTGTTTTGTTGGCGACTTCTGGGGATAGATAAACATGAATGAGTGTTTAAGCCCTAAAAAAATGGTATAAGTGTTTCAACAGTGTGTATACATTAAAGATACAGACGAGTATCCTTAGGACCACGATACGGACGCGTATCGATAGAAACAAACAACGAAGCATGTTTAAGGAGTGATGATACGGACGAGTATCAACTATTTGAACAAGAAACACAGACGAGTGTTGATCTGCTGGGGAGATACGTAAGATACAGACGAGTATCAAAGAATTATGTATAATTAAGATACAAAAGAGTATCAGAAGGATTGTGTATAAGTATGTACAAGTATTTGTATTGAGAGTGCAAAAGGATATTTTGGCTTTTATCCGCAGGGGATAAGTTTTTGCGTATTGCTGGAGGAGTGATTTGGTATTTGCAGGTGACTGGCTCGAACCTGGCTTATCATCATGCAAATGTTTGATTTTTTCCGTAATGCTCTGTATTAGACGGAATGCTACACTCTGTCTGGGGAGGAATGACGTGAATGCAATGATTATGCAAATGAGAGAAACGAGATCCGAGATCTGAAATCGGCAGAGAGAACGGATCACTGGGCGATCTGTGGGGAGAAAGGATCACTGCACGATCTTTCTGGAGAACTCTGGGGGAAGAACTCTGTGGGTATCCAATGCTGGGGATGAGAAGATCTGGAAACTCGTTGGGGAAAAGTGATTTAGGCATTGCTTTGGAGATCCTGCTTGGGGAGGAGAGAACTTCTGGGAAGTAATCTGTCGGAGGACCAGCTTTGTGGGGGATACTCTAAGGGGATAAAAAGCTCCATGGGGGAATACTTTCGTCAAGTAGTCCTTCTGATGATGTGACTGCCGACCTGGCTAGGGATATAGTGACTGATATGCCCCATGTTGTGAAAGGTTGTCCGCCTTAAGCACCTGCAACCTATCAAACAAAGGAAACACACAAGTGCCCTGAGGTATCCTCAGCTGGATTCCGTCATAGGAGTTAGGTTTGCTTAAGAGCACATATTTCCTGGAAGCATTTATTGAAAATGGCTTATATGTTTTCATGCAAATGTTGTATTACGAACTTTGGACATTTTGCAAACAAAACAAAAAGGTACAAAACAAAGTGTGAATGAATATTTGACTTTATTGATTTGTGTGCCCTGAATAAGCGAGTACAGTGAGGAAGCTAATCCCTGAAATGAGGAGATTGTTGAGAAAATAAAAGTCCTATTCGGCAATGCTGAAGTTAACGCTCCAATGAGCTTCCTTTACTATGACCTGTATGACCTGAACGCTCTTCTTATCTTGCTTTCTGAAGAAAGTTGATTCTGCTCGACGCTTTGTCCTTTCAAAGCTTGCCATGTTATGTGAGTGATACAGACGAATTCAGAATGCAGTTGTTCGCTTATTCCCTGATTTTGCATGGATCGCCCTTTCGGGTTTTCAATCCACCGGGATTCCCTTTTTTGCCTGAGCTGTCCGATGTGGCTTTTCAACTCAGCGGGTGTACATTTTTTTTCAATTTGTTTCCTTATTTTTGCCCGAATCTTTTATTCTGTTTTTGACTCGCCGGGATGCCCTATTTTTTCCTGGACTTACATTCTGTTTTTATGTCCAGCAGGTCATTTATGCGAAGTATTTTTTAACTGCGTCTGAATTCACAGGAGACGAGAAGTCTTCACCATCCATGGTTGCGAGCATCAGTGCTCCGCCCGAGAAGACTTTAGTTATCACATATGGACCTTCATAGTTTGGTGTCCACTTGCCCCTGTGGTCTGTATGAGGATGAAGGATCCTTTTCAGTACAAGCTTTCCCACTTGATATTCCCGAGGTCTGACTTTTTTATTGAAGGCTTTCTTCATCCGCTTCTGATATAACTGACCATGACAGATAGCTGCTAATCTCTTTTCTTCAATCAGGCTCAGTTGGTTATAACGAGATCAGACCCATTCTGCTTCGTCTAGTTTTACATCCATCATTACCCGTAAGGAGGGTAATTCAACTTCAACAGGTAGGACTGCTTCCATACCATACACAAGCTGATAAGTTGTTGCCCCGGTAGATGTTCTGATGTAAGTTCGGTACCCATGCAAGGCGAATGGTAACATTTCATGCCAGTCTTTGTATGTGACTACCATCTTTTGCACAATCTTCTTAATGTTCTTGTTAGCCGCTTCAACAACGTCATTCATCTTTGACTTGTAAGGAGAAGAGTTGTGATGTTGAATTTTGAAGTCTCGACACAGTTCTGCCATCATCTTGTTGTTAAGGTTTGAACCATTATTAGTAATGATTCGCTCGGGAACTCCATATCGACAAATGATATCCCTTTTCAGAAATCGGGCTACCACTTGCTTGGTGACATTTGCATACGAAGCTGCTTCAAACCATTTGGTGAAGTAATCAATGGCTACCAGGATGAATCTGTGACCATTTGAAGCAGTTGGCTCGATCTTTCCAATCATATAAATGCCCCACATGGCGAAGGGCCAGGGTGAAGACAATATATTCAAAGGATTGGGAGGCACATGCACTTTGTCCGCGTAGATCTGGCATTTATGGCACTTTCTGGCACAGGCGCAACAGTCTGCATCCATTGTGATCCAGTAGTAACCTGATATTAACAATTTCTTTGCCATTGCATGTCCTCCGGCATGGGTACCGAAAGAACCTTCATGTACTTCGTGCATTAGTAGGTCTGCTTCCTTCTTGTCAACACATCTGAGCAAGACCATGTCGAAGTTCCACTTGTATAAGGAGCCATCAGTATTAAGGAAGAAACTGTCGGCTAGCCTTATCAATGTCTTCTTATCATTAGACGATGCTCCATATGGGTATGTATGAGTCTCCAAGAAGCATTTGTTGTTGTGGAACCAAGGTTTGTTGTCAATGATAGTGTTCACAGAGAATACATACGCCGGTCGGTCTAGTCTGGATACTAAAATCCGAGGTACATAGTTAGCAGTCTGTACTTTGATCATATATGAAATAGTGGCCAAGGCATTTGCAAACTGATTCTCATCTCGAGGGATGTATTCAAGCTTGACTATTGTGAAGAAAGTCAACAATCTCCTCGTATAGTCACAGTAGGGAACCATATGCTCTTGATGAGTATACCACTTGCCATTAGTTTAGTATGCTCTTGATGAGTATACCACTTGCCATTAGTGAATGCAAAGGTGAGCCTTGCTGAGAAAGGCAGATGGACTCCTTTGGGTGTAATAAGCACTGCAACAACTCCACGGCCGTTACAATTAACTGCCCCATCGAACATCATAGTCCATGCTTCTTCTGGATCAGGCCCTTCAGTGTGAATAGGATCTTCACAATCTTTTGACTTTAAGAACATAATGTCTTCATCAGGGAAATCAAATCTCGTAGGCTGGTAGTCATCAATTGGTTGCTCAGCTAGATAGTCAGACAATACACTGCCTTTGATGGCTTTCTGAGAGGTGTACTGAATATCATATTCTGTTAGAATCATTTGCCACCTTGCAACCCTTCCGGTAAGTGCTGGCTTCTCAAATATGTACTTGACAGGGTCCATCTTTGAGATCAACAAGGTAGTATGAGTCAACATATACATTCTTAGTCGGCGAGCAACCCACGCTAAAGCACATCAAGTTTTCTCAAGCAATGAATAATGTTGTTCATAGTCGGTAAACTTTTTGCTTAGGTAGTATATTGCATAATCTTTTCGACCAGACTCGTCATGTTGGCCCAACACACACCCCATTGATTCATCTAATACTGTCAGGTACATTATTAGAGGTCTTCCTTCAATTGGAGGCATGAGAATTGGAGGTTCTTGCAAATACTCTTTGATCTTGTCAAAAGCTCTTTGAAAATCATCATTCCACCTGACTGTTTGTTCCTTTCTTAGCAGTTTTAACAAGGGTTCGCAGGTTGCAGTGAGGTGAGATATGAACCTTGGAATGTAGTTCAATCTATCTAAGAACCCTCGAACTTCTTTTTCAGTCTTAGGTGTAGGCATTTCCTGAATTGCCTTGACTTTGTCAGGATCAACCTCAATTCCTTTTCCGCTCACAATAAATCCCAGCAACTTACCAGAACGCACCCTGAATGTGCACTTGTTGGGGTTTAACCTTAGTTGATACTTTCTCAGACGCTTGAACAATTTCAATAGATTTACCAAATGGTCTTCCTCTGTTTGGGACTTGGCAATCATGTCATCCACGTAACACTCAATTTCTTTATGGATCATGTCGTGGAATAATGTTACCATAGCCTGTTGATATGTTGCATCGGCGTTCTTCAGACCAAACAACATTACTTTGTAGCAGAACGTGCCCCATGGTGTGATGAAGGTTGTCTTCTCCATGTCTTCAGGCGACATCTTGATCTGGTTGTATCCAGAAAATCCGTCCATAAAAGAAAATACCGAGAATTGAGCTGTTTTATCCACCAATACATCAATGTGAGGTAATGGGAAGTCATATTTCGGGCTTGCTCTGTTCAGATCTCGATAATAAACACATATACGCACCTTGCCATCCTTATTAGGTACGGGTACAATGTTAGCAACCCAATGTGGGTAACTAGTTACAGCAAGAAAACCAGCGTCCCACTGCTTTTGTACTTCCTCTTTGATTTTCATGGCCATGTCCGGGCGAGTACAGCGCAACTTCTGTTTGACCGACGGGAAATCCTCTTTCAATGGCAGCTTGTGCATGACAATATATGTATCCAAACCCGACATATCTTGATAGGACCAAGCGAACACATCGACATATTCTCGCAACATACTGATAAGTTGTTCTTTTACTGGAGCTTGCAGACTGGCTCCAAGCTGCACCTCTTTCACATCTTCCTTGGTACCAAGATTGATAGTCTCAACCTCCTCCTGATGAGGAGCAATCACCTTTTCCTCTTGTCTCAATAACCTGGCTAGCTCTTCAGGTAAATCGTAGTCTTCTTCAACCCCTTCATCTGCTTGATTAATCGGATTATCGAAGTCATACGATGTCATGGCAGTGTCGTTGTCGGTAAAATCTGGAGGGCTATCTCTGCAAGGGTTGAGATTTGGTTCATTTTAGTGATTGATTTATTCTTATTTAGAAAAAGTGAATGAAGTTATTTATTGAGAAAAACATTGCTATTTATTGTTTTGTGCGAAAATAACAAAAATGAAAAGACAGTGAGCGAAAAAGATTGTTTGCAAAGAGATGTCCATTGTTCATTAATATTCAATTTGCACAAATACATATGGCCCTATTACAAAATGAGTCCCGACATCTTGCGCAAGATGCAGGACTTTGATGCATGCTTAAAACAGGAAATAATAATTACTCTGCAGCAGTAACCCTTATAATTTCCTGGGAAGACCAGTTGAGGACTTGTTGGCCCGGGACTCTTGGACGGATCCAGCTTTCTAGGTTGTAGTCACTCTTAGCCTCGTCTTCCAAAGTGTTGACAGCATCAGGGGTCAACATTCCCCCACTTATTAATTTTGGCCCTCCAGCAGCCTCCTCTGGAACTTGTCGGGATGGTCTGTAACCCAAACCGAACTTGTCTTCTTTCATCTGAACCTTCAGCAGCTTGCCCCAGCCTTGGGCATTCCCTTCTTCCACAACCTTTCGAGCTTGTTTATAGGAAGAAATTGAGGTGTGTCGCTCCCACCAAATGACACCTGGTCAGAAGGGGTACAGACGCGAACGGTCGGCGAAAGAGAAAGATGTTGAATGAATAGAGTCGCCAGCTAGGCATTTTTATCCCGAAGGAAAGGTAATGCTGCATAAACCTAGAAAGATATGGATAAGACGGTTGCGAACCAGAGAAACTAAGAAAGGGGGTTGGTTACAACCTGGGAAGGTATTAGCACCCAGATTGTCCGCCGTACTTGACGGGATCCACGCTTAGAAGATTTGTGTTTTAAAGGGGTAGTGTCAGTATTGTTTGTGTATCAAAGCTGGAAGGAATGCAAGTGTCAGTGTAAAAGAAGTGAGAAGTGTATAAGTGAAGTGTCAGTGTAAGAATAAGAATGAAATCCTCAAGACCATGAGACTTAAAGAATAAGACTGGAAAGAGGGGGAATATATAGAGACTTTTGTTCGATAAATGTTAAGTTATGCCTACGTATCCTCTCGTGCAATGAGGAAGTCAGAACACCGTAGTTCGACCCAAAGAGACTGAAAGATAAATTGACTGATGAACTTCTTACTTGTCCATGCTCAAGTGTATGACCTGTCTGGCTCAGGTGCAAACTGTCTTGCATTAGACGGAAGAAGCGAGTTCTCGTTTGTGAATGATGATGATGAGAAAAGAATCCCGGAGGAGACGATTATTGTTTGTTTTTGGATTTTTCAATCTTTTATTGCTTTTGGAGTTTGTCATAAGAAAATGAGCTTAAGCCTAAACCAAGGGTTAGTAAACTCATCACATCTTCCCTCTGATTAGGGGTAATGAGAATACCTTAAGTATGAAGTAAACACCTCACACTCAATCACCATGATGTAGGATTAAGATCATTAACCTACTTGTGATTATTTAGATGTTTTTGTTGTTTTTGTTTAGTGTTAAGTAATGAGTTTAAGCCATAATCAAGGATTTAATGGACCCATTACACCATCCTAATGGAAGGATAATAGATGAGAACATTTAAGCTGAGAAAGACTCCTCGACTTAATCCATGATTAGGGATTAATCTCATGACAAAACAAAGCCTTTATTAAAGTGGATTTTAGTTAATGGTAAAATTAAGAAGTTGATTTTATGGTTTGTAAGACAACTTGAGGGGGACTTGTCCATTAACACTAGGGTTAGTCCTTCTTAACCAATTAAGGAAGAATTAGAACCCTAATGCAAGGCCCAAGTTACAAGCTTGATGTCTTGATGGTTATTAGGTGGATTGATTAAAGGATTCAAACACATTAAGGGTTTAACACTTAAGATTAAAGTTATACACTCCATCCTAATAGAAGGATGCATGCATAAGCTTAATCACAAAGCCTTAAAACCTTTAGGGTTTAGCCCTTGATTAGGAGATGAGAAGAGGAGACTCAAAGATGACACAAAGTTAAAACTAATGGGGGACTAATCAAACCCTAATTGTTATCATGCTTGGTTGTTCCTAGGGTTAATGAGGTTTGCAAGAAGATCTTCATAGAAACCACCAGGAAGGAAGCAGATGAAAGGGGCAAGAAGCAGAGAGAAGCAAGACAACTTGCTTCACTTAAGAAGTCAAGTTGCTTGAAGAAAGAAAGTGGGAAAGAGCATGAATGAGCAAGCTCACTCCAATACAAAGATAAAATGCAGCAAAGATGCAAGAGAGATGAGAAGAGATTGTGAGAAGTGAAGGCAAATTCACTTCTCAAAACAACTTACCACCTGAAAAGTTAGCCAAAAGAAATGAAATGCAATGCAAATGAGATGAAATGTCATGATGTAAACCAAAGTCAGAAGCATTCACATGATGTTAATGATGCTAAGAGATGATATAAACATGAGGCAAGACATGATAATGATCATACAAGGACATGGATGCAAATGAGGTATGCTTTGAACCATGAAAGTTAAAGAAATGTTTATGAAATGCAATGGACATACAACATGGCATATGAAGGATTCAATGGTCAAACATGACTCTAATATGTCCTAAGGTGTATTATGGATCATGTGGATGCACAATATGTCATGTCAAGTCATTGGATGCAAGCAAATGAAAGATGGATGCAAGAGAAGGCATAAATTAGGGTTTATGATCAACACACAAAGCAAAACTCAAAATCAGAAGCATAAGGCATGATAAAAAATTGAAAATGGGAGCAAAGATACCCTAAACCTATACAAGCTCACTTCCCAAAGGAGAGGATCCAACTCTTAACCTAGTGAAAGTTATGAATTTCCTAAGATTACTAGGGTTTTGGGGTACCTTATCAAGAAAAATGCTAAACAAATTGAAAATTCAAGATCATATCAAACTAAATTTATCCTATAAACTACATGCTATGAAGAGTGCAATGCAAGAAGAATCATCATCCAACTCTCAAGGGTTAGGCAGAATGAAATTTTTGAAGTTTGAAACAAAATATTGCCTAAAAAAGAATTTAATTCCAATGAAAATGATCAAAAGGCATCAAGAACAAAAAAGAAATTTGGTTTGAGAGTTGGATAATGTTTCTAAATGTTTCTAAATGCAATGTGAATTTTTTTGTGATTTTTAAATACCTAAATGTATTTTTAATTAATTAATTTTAATTAACTAATTAAAAATAAACATTTAAATGATTTAAAAATAATTTTCAATGCAAAAAATAAAAATAAAAATATTTTTGGGTTTTAAAAATTAATGAAATCTTTGACAAAAATTTTCATAATTTTTAAATGATTTTTGCTATTTTAAATAATTCGTATAAATAAAATGAAAAGAAAATGAATTTAAAATGAAAATAATGAAAAGTCAACCCAAAGAGGGGCCAGGATTTGATCTGGGTTTGGACTGGTTGACTGCGCGCCAGATCCAAAGGCCCAAATTCAAATCTGGCTAATTTTGTTTTATAATTTAATTAAACAGGATTTAATTAATTAATTGAAGATTAGGGCTTTAATGAAACATCCAGGCCACTCGTTCGCGCGCGGGAAAGCACATCTAAGGGTCCATATTCAAAACTCCTAATTAATCACACTTAACCCTAATTAATCTCAGGCGACCGGAGATAAGCTCCGGTCGTCTTCTCCGGCTGCCTCTCTCACCAGAATCACTCAAAACACATCCCCAAGACTCACAAATCTCCAGAATCAATCACTCAACAATGGGTAACAAGAATCCATGGCCAAAAACAATTTATATTGACTACACAGTGAGAATCGAAGAAAACAAATTATAGGGCACAAGTTTCAGGTCAACACCAAATGCTCATTTCTGGCTCATTTTCAAAAATAAATAGATCCCCATGATCAGGGCAACACATAGAACAAGATTCTAACAAGAAATCAAGGTTCTGGAAAATTTGTTCATCATGTTACCTGAGGTTGAGCTTTCAATCCAGGAACTTTCTGCTCGCCTCTCTGCTTCAAAATGGCCCCAATGATCCTCTTGATGAAGCTTTGAAGCTTGGTTGGTGTTTAGAGTGACTGATTTGTGAGTTTGAAGGGGTTCTGTTCAGGGAGGGGGAGAAATCGTATTTTGATTTCAGGGGGTTTCAGGGCAAGGTGAAGGGTCAGGGATGATCAGTGGAACATGCTGAGAGATTCTATGAAGTTTGTTTTGGTGTTTGTGTCTTGTGCAGTGAGTTTCGAAGGAAAGTGCATAAGAGGTGAAAACTTGGATCTATGGCTTGGGGGATGTTTCAGGCTTGTGTGTGTGTTGTGTTGAGTCCCTTTTGGTCCACTTATCACATCTGGATGGGTCAGAGAAGTTGGTGTGGCACTATGGGATTGGTATGGGTGTTTTTGCATAAAGTCCAAGTTAGGTGTACTTGAGGTATGGGAAAGTGTGAGGCTGTGATAGGGGCATAGTTTGGCTCAGCTGAGATCAGGGAGAGCCAAGGAAATGGATTAGAAGCAATGCAGCAAGTGGATTAGGGTTTGTGATAGGTTTTGCAACTTTGTGACTTTTTGGCCCTTTTGTGATTTCTTAAAGCACAAGTCATGAAAATGGACAAACTCTTGGTGCATTCTGAATTTTAGGCATTGGTTTATGTTTGTGCAAAGGTTAGAAGTCACTTTGAGGTCACAAATTGCCTTGGCAAAAGGTTTTGCAACTTTGCCTCTTTGGTGCAAAACTTGAAATTATGTGATTTTTCCCAACTTTGACAAGCCATAACTTTTGATCCAAAATGAATTAGAATGAGTTCTTGTACTTTTTGAAAAGGGAATGATCCATTCTACAACTTTTATGACCAAAGTTTTCCCATTTGAAGCATTTTTGAATCAAAAAGCAAGGGTTGAAAAACTTTCCCAAAATGGCAAGTTTCAATTACAAGTCATTTTCCCAAAAAGGCAACTTTGCAAATGGCTTGAAATTCTTCAATTTTGTGAAGTTCCAACATCTTCTATGATAAAATAAAGATCATACACATTCAAAATGAAGATGAACACCCTTTGGTTGGGTCACTGGGGGCCTCTGATGCCCTGATTTTACACTGACTTGCTCAAGAAGTCAACTCTTGATTAGATGCCTTCCCCATGGAATTTCTTCATGAAAATTGATGTGCATAATCCCTATACCATATAGAGACCAATAGAAACAATAATGACCAAAAAAATTGGAGTTATGGCCTCTGAAACCAAAACCCTAATTCTAGGTCCTCTGTGTAGTTAAGCCTGGCTCTGCTTCCATGCCTTTCTCAGTTCTTGTGATTTTTTGACTTCTTTGATCTTGTGAAGATATAATATGATGCTTGAACACACATGGACCCCTTTGAAGTGATTGAAGACCTTTGGAGTGGCTCAAATGGCTCAGGGATGGCTCAGATCACAAACCCTAGATGCAGATGACTTTGAAGCAATGCAGTGAAGCAAAAATGCAACATGAGATGCTATGATTGAACTTATGCAAATGAAAAGAATCACAAGCCATGGTGTGAATGGGTGAGGGCAAATTTGGGGTGTTTACAGCTGCCCCTATTCAAGCATGAGTTAGCTGTGCAGGATGTAAGCAACGGCTTAACAGGCAAACAAGATAACTTGTGGTTGAATACCAAAGACAATCCAAAATTTGCACTCACAGAATGAAGAAGAAAAGGGATATAGATTGTAAAAGAAAATAAAGTATAATTATAAAGTGCGGGCGACGGAGGACGACCGCCGAGTAGAGGACGACTGCTGGGGATAAAGCGGTGACGGGGGCGACCGACATGCTGGGAAAGATACGGGAAATAAAGCAGTGACGGGGACGGCCGACAAGCTGGGGATATGAGAGATTGTGATGGGGACGGCCATCAGGTAAAGCTATAAGACTTTCTGGGGATTAAAGGTAAATCAAATAAACGATGAGGTACAGTCATCAAAGGTGAAGGACGATCACCTAGCAGGGGACGACTGCTCTGTTGGGGATAAGATAAGGGACGGTCATCTAAGGTGAAGGAGGTTCACCTGGTAAGGTACGGTTGCCAAAAAGTATCGCGACATAGGACGAATGCCGGATAGAAAAGGTCGACGATGGGGACGACCATCGGATAATCATGATGAAGGACGATCATCAAGAGGTGAAGGACGATCACCTAGCAGGGTACGGCTGCTCTCAGGGTTTATCATGACATAGGACGAATGTCAGATAACAAGATCAACGATGGGGACAGCCATCAGATAATAATGATGAAGGACGATCATCAAGAGGTGAAGGACGATCACCTAGCAGGGTACGGCTGCTCTCAGGGTTTATCATGACATATGACGAATGTCAGATAACAAGATCAACGATGGGGACGGCCATCAGATAATAATGATGAAGGACAATCATCAATAGGTGAAGGACGATCACCTAGCAGGGTACGGATGCTAAAAATATCACGACATAGGACAAATGTCGGATAGAAAGGAAGTTTAACAAGTTTTGTTGGGGACTTTGCTGGGGAAAAGTAAACACGGACGAGTGTCTAAATTCAAGAAGACATAAGTGTTTGACACGGTGTATAGATTAAAGATGCGGACGAGCATCCTTAAGACTACGATACGGACGAGTATCGGTAGAAACAAACGCTGACGCATGTCCAGAGATGATGATATGGACGAGTACCAACTGGTTAACAAAGAACACGGACGAGTGTCGAATTTGAGGGGATATAAGTGGTGTATAAAAGATACGGACGAGTATCTGTATGAGTAAAACAGGAGTAACAAGTATGAGTGGTGTATAGACGAGTGTTTAACTTGCTGGGGAGAGTGACACAGACGAGTGTCAAAAAGAGAAAAGTGTAATATAAACAAGTGTATGGTTTACAAAGTATTTGGGCAACTATGCTGGGGATGGTGACACGGACGGGTGTCAGGGAATTTGTATAGATATGTTTCTGTGAGTGCAAAGGGGGTGCTTTGGCTTTCTACTGGGGATATGACACGGACGGGTGTCAGGAAGTATCTGTATCTTTAGGGAAAGAGCCTTGGCTCTCTGCCGGGGAATCTGGGGAGTTTTCTGTATATCATTGATGGATTGTCAGTACTTACAAGCGTTGGATTCAGAACATGGCTTATGATTATGCAATATGTTTTTTTTTGCCGTAATGCTCCGTATTAGACGGAATGCTACGCTCTTGTCGGGAGAATATGATGCGAATGCTATGATTATGCAAAGATACCGATCCGGGATTCGGATCCCGTTGTTGTGGAGATCTCTGGCTGATCTATTTGAAGGATATTCCAGCTGAGGACGAGATCATTGGCATATGTGACTCTGCTTGGGGATATAGGTCACTGATAGACCTATTTCGGTAAAGAGGGACCCAGCTGGGGTTTGTAGAAGCTTTCGTCACTCTGTAGTGAGATCTTCAGGTATTGCTTTGATGTACAGAGGTTGAGACTCTGTGGGGAGTTAGTTCCCTGTTTATCATTTGGCTGGGGGAAGAAGAGAGGTCACTGAAAGATCTTCTTAGAGATTTTTGTGGGGATCCTGCAGAGGATGATACTTGACAACTCAGTTGGGGATATGAACACCTTCTGGTGCTGCTCTGAAGGAAGTGTTGGAGAAGTGATGCCTGACAACTCTGACGGGGAGAAAGCATCCCTGGTACTGTTTGGAGAGTGCGCTGAGGAAATGATGATTTGACAGCCTACTGGGGAGAAGCTTTCATGCCCCATGTTGCATTTTGAATGCCTGCGATCCTGAAAAGACAGAGAAACACACAAGTATCCCGAGGTATCCTTTACTGGATTCCATCATAAGAGTTTAGACACTCCCGGGAGTAAACATATTTCCTGCAAGCATGTAGTTTAGGAAAGACGCATCTGTATTTATGCAATCAATATCTTAGAGACATCGGACATTTTTGCAAACGAAAATAAAATGTACGAGACGAAACATGACTGGAAATCTGATTTTATTAATTCGAGTGCCCTGAATTGACAAGATACAGTCAAAGAAGCAAATCCCCTGAAATGAAGAGATTGTTACAAATTGAGAAACAAAGATGTTGGCAATGTTGATGACGCTTCAAAGAGCTTCCCTTTTGCTATGACTCGTATGACATTTGACGTTCTTCTCGTCTTGCTTTCTGAAGAAGGCTGATTCTGACCGACGCCCAAACCTTTCGGAACTTGTCAGGTTGTGAGTGATACAGATGAATCCAGAATGCAATTGTTCGCTTATTCCCTTATTTTGCGTGGCTCGCCCTTTCAGGTTTTCAATCCACCGGGATACCCATTTTTGCCTGAGTTGTCCAATGCGGCTTTTCAACTCAGCGGGTGTACATTTTTTTTAAATTTATTTTCCCTTATTTTTGCCCGAGTCTTTTATTCTGTTTTTGACTCGCCGGGATGCCCTATTTTTTGCCTAGACTTACATTCTGTTTTTATGTCCAGCGGGTCATTTTATGCGAAGTATTTTTTAACTGCATCTGAATTCACAGGGGACAGGAAATCTTCACCATCCATAGTATTGAGCATCAGTGCTCCACCAGAGAAAACTTTCTTTACTACGAATGGTCCTTCATAATTCGGAGTCCACTTGCCCCTGTGGTCTGTATGAGAAGGAAGGAGTCTTTTCAGCACAAGATCTCCTACTTGGTACTCTCGGAGCCTGACTTTCTGATCGAAGGCTTTCTTCATTCTTTTCTGATACAGCTGCCCATGACAGATTGCAGCTAATCTCTTCTCTTCAATCAGACTCAACTGTTCGTATCGGGATTGGACCCATTCTGCTTCATTCAGTTTAACATCCATCAATACTCGCAGGGAGGGTAACTCAACTTCAACAGGTAGGACCGCTTCCATACCATACACAAGCTGATACGGTGTTGCCCCAGTAGATGTTCTGATTGACGTACGGTACCCATGCAAGGCAAATGGTAGCATTTCGTGCTAGTCTTTATAGGTAACTACCATCTTCTGCACAATCTTCTTGATATTCTTGTTAGCTGCCTCGACAGCGCCATTCATCTTTGGCCTGTAAGGAGAAGAATTGTGGTGTTGGATCTTGAAGTCCCGACACAGTTCTACCATCATTTTGTTGTTTAAGTTGGAACCATTATCAGTAATGATTCGCTCGGGCACTCCGTACCGACAGATGATGTCTCTTTTCAGAAATCGGGCTACCACTTGCCTTGTAACATTTGCATAAGAAGCGGCTTCAACCCACTTGGTAAAATAGTCAATGGCTACCAGAATGAATCTGTGGCCGTTTGAAGCAGTCGGTTCAATCTTGCCAATCATATCAATGCCCCACATGGCAAAGGGCCAAGGTGAAGACATCACATTTAGAGGATTGGGAGGCACATGCACCTTATCCGCATAAATCTGGCATTTATGACATTTTCTGGCGTAAGCACAACAGTCCGCATCCATTGTGATCCAGTAATAGCCTGATCTTAGCAACTTTTGAGCCATTGCATGCCCTCCTGCATGGGTACCAAAGGATCCTTCATGCACCTCGTGCATCAACAAGTCTGCTTCTGTCCTATCAACACATCTGAGGAGTACCATATCAAAGTTTCTCTTGTACAGAGAACCGTCAGTATTCAGGAAGAAACTACCAGCTAGCCTTCTTAATGTCTTCTTATCATTGGATGATGCCCCATGTGGGTATGTTTGATCCTCCAAGAAGCACTTAATGTCATGGAACCAAGGCTTATCATCTTTGGCAACATCTGCTGCAAATACATACGCTGGTCTGTCGAGTCTGGATACTGAGATCCGAGGCACAAAGTTGGCAGCTTGAACTTTGATCATAGATGAAATGGTAGCAAGAGCATCCGCAAACTGATTCTCATCTCGAGGGATATACTCAAGCTTGACTGTTGTGAAGAAAGTCAATAACCTCCTTGTATAATCCCGGTAAGGTATCAGGTGATCCTGGTGTGTGTACCATTTGCCGTTGGTTTGATTAATTACCAGAGCTGAATCTCCGAACACAGTCAAAGTCTTGATCCTGAGGTCGATCGCTTCCTCAAGACCCATAATACAAGCTTCGTATTCAGCTTCGTTGTTAGTGCAGTTAAAGGTGAGTTTCGCCGAGAAAGGCATGTGAACTCCTTTAGGTGTAATGAGTACTGCACCAACACCACGACCATTCATGTTAACAGCCCTGTCAAACATCATAGTCCATTCTTCTTCTGGGTCAGGCCCTTCAGTGTGAATAGGCTCTTCATGATCTTTTCCTTTTATGAACATGATGTCTTCATCAGGGAAGTCAAATCTCATAGGCTGGTAATCATCAATGGGTTGCTCAGCAAGATAATCAGACAATACACTGCCCTTGATGGCTTTCTGAGATGTGTACTGAATGTCATATTCTATGAGGATCATTTGCCATCTTGCAACCCGTCCGGTAAGTGCTGGCTTCTCGAAAATGTACTTAACTGGATCCATCTTTGAGATCAACAAGGTGGTGTGGGTCAACATATACTGCCTTAGTCGGCGAGCAGCCCACGCTAAAGCACAACAAGTTTTCTCGAGCAGTGAATATCGTTGTTCACAGTCGGTAAACATTTTGCTTAGGTAGTATATTGCATACTCTTTTCGACCAGACTCGTCATGCTGGCCCAGCACACACCCTATTGACTCTTCTAATACTGTCAAGTACATTATCAGAGGTCTTCCTTCAACTGGAGGCATAAGGATAGGGGGCTCTTGTAAATATTCCTTGATTTTGTCAAAAGCCCTCTGGCAGTCTTCGTTCCACCTGACCGTTTGTTCTTTTCTTAATAGCTTGAACAAGGGTTCGCAGGTTGCAGTAAGGTGAGATATGAACCGTGAAATGTAGTTCAATCTACCTAGGAACCCTCGAACTTCTTTTTCAGTCTTCGGTGCAGGCATTTCTTGAATGGCTTTAACTTTGTCAGGGTCAACTTCAATCCCTTTTTCACTTACAATAAATCCCAGCAGCTTACCAGATCGTACCCCGAATGTGCACTTGTTGGGGTTTAACTTCAGTTGGTATTTCCTCAGACGCTTGAACAACTTCAGCAGATTTACCAGGTGGTCTTCTTCTGTGAGGGACTTGGCAATCATGTCATCCACATAACATTCAATTTCTTTATGGATCATGTCATGGAATAATGTTACCATAGCCCGTTGATACGTTGCACCAGCATTCTTTAGTCCGAATGGCATCACCTTATAACAGAATGTGCCCCAGGGTGTGATGAAAGTTGTCTTCTCCATGTCTTCAGGTGACATTTTGATCTGATTGTATCCTGAAAATCCATCCATGAAGGAGAACACCGAGAACTGAGTCGTATTATCAACCAATACATCAATGTGAGGTAAAGGGAAATCATCTTTCGGGCTGGCTCTGTTCAGATCCCGGTAATCCACACACATCCTCACCTTTCCATCCTTCTTAGGCACAGGTACAATATTAGCAACCCACGGTGGATAGCTAGTTACAGCAAGGAACCCGACGTCCCACTGCTTTTGTACCTCTTCTTTGATCTTCATTGCCATGTCTGGGCGAGTACGGCGCAATTTCTGTTTTACCGGTGGGCAATCTTCTTTTAAAGGCAGCTTGTGCATGACAATATCGGTGTCCAACCCTGGCATATCCTGATAAGACCAAGCAAAGACATCCACATACTCCCGAAGCATATCAATCAGTTGCTCCTTTACTGAATCTTGTAGGCAGGCCCCGATCTTAACTTCTTTCACGTCTTCTTCCGTACCAAGATTAACCGTCTCGACCTCCTCCTGATGAGGAGTGATAACCTTCTCCTCCTGCCTTAACAACCTTGCTAGCTCTTCAGGAAGCTCATAATCTTCTTCAACCCCTTCATCGGCTTGATTGATTGGATTGTCAAAGTCATACGAAGTCATAGCTGTGTTGTTTTCGGTGCAGTCTGAAAGGCACTCTCTGCAAGGGTTTAGATTGTTCATTTTAGTGATCGATTTTAATCTTGTTTAGAAAAAAGTGAAAGATGAAGTTATTTATTTTGAAAACATTGCCATTTTATTTTTGTACAAAAAGAAAAATGAAAAGACAATGAGCGAAAAAAAGAGACTTGTTTGCAAAAGATGTCTGATATTCATTGATTGATCTGTTTGCACAAAATTACAAGATGGCCAGATTACAAAATGAGTCTTGTCATCTTGGGCAAGATGTAAGACTTGATGCATGCTTAAAATACAGGAAATAATAATTACTCTACAGGAGTAACCCTTATAATTTCCTGGGAAGACCAGTTAAGGACTTGGCTCCCCGGGATCCTTGGACGTATCCAGCTCTCCAGGTTGCGGTCGCTTTCTTCCTCGTCTTCCAAGTTGTTCACTGTATCCGGGGTGAGCATTCCCCCGCTGAAAAAATTGGGCCTTTTGGCAGCCTCTGATTGATCTTGTTGAGTTGGTTTGTAACCCAACCCAAATCTGTCTTCCTTCTTTTCCACGGGCAGCAGCTTGCCCCAGCCTTGGGCAGTACCCTCTTCAACAACCTTCCTGGCTTGCTGATAAGATGTCATGGAGGTTCCCAGTACAGCAGATGCTTCATTAATGTTCAGGGCCTCAAACCCCTGGCTCATGGTTTCATGGATTTCTCCATCCATTTCAATGTACTTGTACGTAGCCAGATGGCTAACAAAGATGTCCTCTTCCCCACAAATGGTGATGATCTGGCATTCCCACTCGAATTTCAGCTTCTGGTGAAGGGTAGACGTAACAGCGCCAGCGGCATGGATCCAAGGTCTACCCAACAAATAGCTGTACGCCAGCTGAATGTCCATCACATAGAAGGTAATTTTGAAGGTCTGCGGGCCAATCATCACAGGCAGATCAATCTCCCCAAGCACTGATCTTTTAGAGCCATCAAAAGCTCTCACCACCAAATTACTCGGACGCAATGCCAAGCCATCGTACTCCAACTTCACCAAGGCTTTCTTTGGTAGGACATTGAGTGATGACCCAGTGTCCACCAGTACATGAGACAAAACAGCACCCTTGCATTCTAGAGTGATGTGTAAAGCCTTGTTGTGGTTACGTACCTCAGTTGTTAAGTCAGCATTGGTAAAGCCTAGTCCATGACTGGTATTGACATTTGCTACCACAGTTTCTAGCTGATTAACAGTGATCTCCTCTGGCACGTATGCTGCGTGCAAGACTTTCAGTAATGCATTCCTGTGAGATTCAGAACACATCAATAGGGATAATATGGAGATCTTTGAGGGAGTTTGGTGAAGCTGATCCACCACCTTGTAATCACTTCTCTTTATGATTCTCATAAACTCGTCTACATCTTGCTCAAAAGATGTCTTCTGAGTTTCTTTGACAACCGGCTCTTCAATTACCACACTCTTTCCCTTTGCCTTGGCAGCAGCTTCTGCTTCGGCATTAGGTCTTTGCAATTGTGAGGCAAAAAGGCGTCCGCTTATGGTGATGCCTCCGCCTCCCCCAACATTATCAATTTGTGGAGAAGAGGTTGAAGAATCCAAAGTGATTTTCTCCTCGTTGCAGTAAAGGTCAGAGCCATAATGCCAAGGTATGGCTTTACTGCTTTCATATGGAACTGGTCCAGGCACCGTAATGGTAACTGGACTGACTGCTGCAGAGGAGGGTACTGAAATGGTGTGCCGATCGTAGTAAATGGTGACTGGTGACCTGGTAGGAGGTGCCACTGTTTGTTGTTGAAAGTTGTTGTCTGGAGGAACATTTGATGGATCATAGTAGATGGTGACTGCTGAGATATCTTCATTAAGTCTTGCTGGTGTTGTAGAAGATTCTGCTGAATAAATGGGTGCTGATGTTGTAGAAGAAAGGGTTGTTGATATTTGATTTGTGGAAGTGATGGATGGAGCCATTGTTGATGATATTGATGAATCAGTAGGAATGATTATTGCTGCTGTTGTAGGAGACTCAGGCATTGTCGTCAAAGGAATCGCTGGATTTGTAGGCGCCGTTGTTGAGATCTGAAGTATACCATCCTTGATAAGACCATCTATGCCGCTTCTCAAATTATCACACCCATTGACTGCAATGTTGCAGTACCCACAACCAAGCTCACACCCGGGGAATATCTGGCACTCTAGAAGCTGAGCTTTAATTTCGACCAAGGGTGTTCGAATTTGTCCAACACTGGTGATTAAGAAAGATGGTTTGTCTTCCTCAATGGAATTAATTCTTGGCCCTCCATGATTGGGCATGGGATTCTTGTTGACATTTGGAGGGGGTGCAAAGTTGAGGGCTTTAGAATCCACCAGATCTTGTACTTTCATTTGTAAAGCCATGCATTTCTCCGTATTGTGGCCAGGTGCATTGGAGTGGAAAGCACATCTGGCGTTGACATCATAATTTCTTGGCAGATTGGAGGGGTCTAGTGGTGCCAATGTCCTTAACTCAACCAGGTTGAGCTTCAGGAGTTGTGGCAATAAGGCAGCATAAGGCATAGGGATAGGATCAATCACCCTATTTGCCTGTGACGGTCTTTGCTGAAAAGGTCTTTGTTGTTGATTGCTGTTGTTGTTGTTGTAGGTTCTTTATGGCAGATACTGAACTTGCTGTTGATAATGTGGTTGTTGTTGTGGTTGATATGCTGGTTGCTGAGGAATCGAAGTTGGAATAGTGACAGCTGCCACTGATCTATGGACATACTGAGGTCTGCCCCTGGTGGCATGAATGGCATTTGTCTCACCGGTTCTTCTAGGTCCCACAAAAGGTTTCCTAGGATTACTGGACGAACTTGCACCGTTATCAGAAATCTTACCCATTTTCAAAAGGCTTTCAATCCTTTCCCCAGCTATAACTACGTCAGCGAAACTGGTGGAAGAAAAGGCAGCTAGCCTATCAATATATGTTCCTTGCAGAGTATTCATGAACATGTCGGCCATCTCTCTTTCCGACATGGGTGGTTGGACAAAAGCAGCAAGCTGTCTCCACCTTTGGGCATACTCCCTGAAGCTTTCCCTGGAGGATTGAGACATTCCCATCAGAAGGGTCCTGTTAGGGGCCATATCCAGGTTATATTGGTACTGCCTAATGAAAGCTTCAGCTAGGTCCTTCCAGCACCTGATAGTAGCTCTGGTCAAGTTTGAGTACCACTCCCTTGAAGCCCCAGTCAAACTGTCTTCAAAGTAAAACATCCACAGTTTTTCATCCATGGTGTATGCTTTAAGTCTTCCCAGAAAAGACTGTAAGTGAGTTCGCGGACAGGAAGTTCCATTGTACTTCTCGAAGCACGGGGGTTTAAACTTGTGGGGAATCCTTACCCCATCCACTAACCCCATATCCATTACATCGAAGCCTAAGGAATTTTGAGACTCCAGAGATCTCAACTTCTCAGCAATTTCATCAAACCTCCTATCATAAACTTCATCTCCAGCTCCCATTACAGTAAACTGCTCCTCTTGAGGATCTTCTTGCAAGATCCTGTCTGCAGCAGTATTGCCCGGTACATTCCTTGGGATGTTGGCCTCTGGATCTAGATGAGGTCCAAATACTGGTGGGTTAACATGAGGCTGACCTCCCTCATTGTTGTTGGTTCCTCCAGTGCCAGGATGATGTTCTTCGGGGGTCTGTCTTTCTACCAATGCCCTTAACCTCTCTTGACTTTGAGCCAGGTTAGTCATCACAGTCATGAATTGGGCCATTTGGTTTCTCATCTCCACTCTTTCGTTAGCCATCTGAGTTCTGACCTCTGTCAGGTCCTGCTGTACTTGATCCATTTGGATACCAGGAAGATTGTTGCGAGTAGGATACCGGTGCGGACGGTTGAGAGGGAACACCCGGCGGCGAGCAATAATTCCTGAACCACAACAGAGTTAGAAACAAATAAAACAATGACAAAGCCTACAAAACAAAACAAAAGTTAGCATGCAATGCAGTATGCTTATTTGCTTTCCAAGGTATCCGGCTTGGCTCTTGGTTTTGACCTTTCCAGACCCTGAGGAATATGTTCTGATGTTTCTTGAGAAAAGAAACTCATTGAAACAAACTAACAAATACATTACAAATGGTGGATCATACATAGTTTTTTTTACAACATATGCCCCTGAAGGGTCGAAATACAACATAAAAAGAAAAGTACATCAAATGGAAATAACAACAAGAAAAGAAGTCAAACATCTAATCCAAACTCATCCTCCTTAACTTCCTTCAAAAGTGCTTCAGTTACAGGACCAGCCGGATGCTCTGTAATAGTCCTGATAAGAAGGTTTCTAGTGGCAATGGCAGAGGTCAGCTTCTTGTGCCTGTCTTGGTCCTTTGACCTCTTCAAACCAGCTCTAAGCTTTAATTCTGAAATTTCCTTCTGGGCTGCCAGCAAAGCTTCTTGTTGTTTCTTTTCATTGGCCTCCAACTGCTCAATCCTGGCCTGAGTTCTCCTATCTTCTTGAGTACGAGCTTCAGTGATTCTGACCCACCTAGCTTGACTTTCTTGTAGATAGAGATCAGTCCTAGCTTTCTGAAACTGGGCCTCTTTACAGGCATTCTTCAATATTTGCTCCCCAGCTCTTGATTTCTTGATGTAGTCCTCTGCTTTCTCAATCTTGGTCAGATGTTCCACCTTAAGCTTCTCCAACCTCTCAATGTCTAGACGACCATCACTCCTCTCCCAGAGGGTCTTCTTCAAAGCTTGAGACAGATTCTCATTCCTTTCCTTCAGCTTCTCAAATTCTTCCAGGCTGACAGTGGCTGGTGGCTGTACTGTGGATGATCCAGGTATATCCTCAATGGTGAAGGGCATCCCAGAAATCTGAGCTCTAGCATGAGACCATTCATAATACTGAGCTGAAGCCACATTATTGCACCTCCCAAGAATGGCCATCCCTTTGGTCTGGATGTTGTCCCAAGCCCAGGATGCTTGTCTAACAACAGCTAGATTAGGTTTTATCTCACAATACAGGGTTTCAACCAGGTCCTGCACTCTAGGAGGGTGAACCAAAGCATAGCCCAATTGTCTCTTAAATAGCAAAGGGTTGTAGTTGATGTAACCCTTCACTCCTATCAGAGGTACATTTGGGTATTTCCCACAGCTAGTTATTATGTCCCTTCTGTCGCTCCCGATAAATGGGAATAGGCCCAGATAAAGGTACAGACGCGAACGGTCGGCGAAAGGAACAATGAGAACACACAGCCGTGAACTCACTGGAGATGAATAGAGTCGCCAGCTAGGCATTTTTATCCCGGAGGAAAGGCAATGCTGCATAGACCTAGAAAGAAATGGATAAGACGGTCGCGAACCAGAGAGACTTAGAAAGGGGGTTGGTTACAACCTGGGAAGGTATTAGCACCCAGATTGACCGTCGTACTCGACGGGATCCACGCTTAAAAGATTTGTGTTTTAAAGGGGTAGTGTCAATGCAATTTGTGTATAAAGAGCTGGAAAACAAAATGTACAGGTGTCAGTGTAAGAGAAAAGTGAAGTGTATAAATGATGTGTCAGTGTAGGAATGAGAATGAATTGCTCAAGATCATGAGGCTTAAAGAATGAGGCTAGAAAGAGGGGGAATATACAGAGACTTTTGTTCGATAACCGTTAAGTTATGCCTACGTATCCTCTCGTGCAATGAGGAAGTCAGAACACCGTAGTTCGACCCAAAGAGACTGATAGATGAATTGACTCGTGAACTGCTTGCTTGCCTATGCTCAAGTGTATGATCTGTCTGGCACAGATGCAAACTGTCTTGCATTAGACGGAAGAAACAAGTTCTCGATTATGAGTGAAGATGATGAGAAAAGAATCCCGGAGGAGACGATTATTGTTTGTTTTTGAGTTTTCAGTCTTTTATTGCTTTTGAAAGTTTGTCATAAGTTAATGAGCTTAAGCTTAAACCAATGGGTTGGTAAACTCATCACATCTTCCCTCTGTTTAGGGGTAATGAGAGTGCCTTAAGTGTGAAGTCAGATTCTCACACTTAATCACCTTTGATGTAGGATTAGGATCATTAACCTACTTGTGATTATTTAGATGTTTTTGGTGTTTTTGTTTAGTGTTGAGTAATGAGGTTAAGCCATAATCAGGGATTAAACAGACTCATTACACCATCCTAATAGAAGGATAATAGATGAGAATGTTTAAGCTGAGGAAAGCTCCTCAACTTAATCCATGATTAGGGATTAAACTCATGACAAAACAAAGCCTTTATTAGATGGATTTTAGATTAATGGTAAGATGATGAAGTGATTTTTATGGTTTGTAAGACAACTTGAGGGGGACTTGTCCATTAACACTAGGGTTAGTCCTTCTTAACCAATTAAGGAAGAATTAGAACCCTAATGCAAGGCCCAAGTTACAAGTGTGATGTCTTGATAATTATTAAGTGACTTGATTAAAAAGATTTAAACACATTAAGGGTTTAACACTTAGGATTAAAGTTATACACTCCATCCTAAGATAAGGATGCAGGCATAAACTTAATCACAAAGCCTTAAAGCCTTTAGGGTTTAGTCCCTGATTATGAGATGAGAAGAGAAGACTCAAAAGAGACACAAAGGTAAAACTAAGAAGGGGGACTAATCCAAACCCTAATCATTGTCATGCTTGGTTGTTCCTAAGGTTTATGAGGTTTTCAAAAGAAGTCTTCAATGGAACCACCAGGATGCAGATAACAGGATCAAGAGAAGCAAAGCAACTTGCTTCATTCAAGAAGTCAAGTCACTTGAAGAGAGAAGGTGGGAAGAAGAAGAATGAGCAAGCTCAACCTCAAACACATATAAAAATGCAGCAATGGATGCAAGAGAGATGAAAAGAAAAGTTATGAGAAGTGAAGGCAAATTCACTTCTCAACATCACTTACCACCTGAAAAGTTAGAAAAGGAAATGCAATGCAATGCAAAAATGGGATGGAATGACATGATGCAAACCAAAACCAGAAGCATGTTGATGATGATAATGATGCTATGAGATGCTACAAACATGAAACAAAGCATGGAGATGATCATACAAGTTTATGAATGCAAGTGAAGCAAGTTAGGAACCATGAACATACATGAAAAGTTATGAAGCATACATGGCATACAACATGGCAAATACATGATGCAATGATCAAACATGCTTTCTATGTGTCTTATGATGTCAAATGAAACAAATGGATGCTTGGAATGTCATGGCAAGTCATGTTATGCAAGAGAATGCAAGAAAGATGCAAATGGAAGCCCAAATTAGGGTTTATGAATCATACATCAAACAAAAACCAAAAACAGAAGCAAACCCTAAGATAAAAAATGAAAAATGCCACTCAAAAGGACCCCTAATCCTATACTAACCCAATGCCCAAAGGAGAGGTTCTAACTCTCAACCAATCTCAAGTTATGATTTTTACAAGTTATTAGGGTTTTTAGGGTTCCTAAACAAAAGAAATGCCAAACAAATTGAAAATGAGGAATCAAATCATGACCATTTAATCCTAGAAACTACATGCTAAACACAATGCAATGCAAGAAGAATCAATGTCCAATTCTTCATAGATAGGCAGAAATGATTTTTTGAACTTAGGATCAAAATAATGCACAAAAATGATTTTTATTCAATGAAAAATTCTCAAAATGCATCAAGATCAAAAAAGAAATTTGGTTTGAAGGTTGGACAATGTTTCTAAATGTCTTAGAACATTTCATGAATTTTTTGGTGATTTTTAAATACTTAAAAGTATTTTTAATAAATTAATTTCCATTAATCAATTAAAAATAATCTTTTAAATATTTAAAAATACTTTTTTAATGATAAAAATAAAAATGAAAATATTTTTGGGTCTTAAAAATTAATAAAACTTATGAGAAAAAGTTTTATAATTTTTAGACATTTTTTACTATTTTTAATTAAATATGCAAGTTAAATGAAAAAGAAAATGAAAATAAAATAAATAAAAGGAAAGTCAAATGAGTGGAGGGCCAGGATGAGCTCTGGGTTCAAATGCGTTGACTGGCGCCAGATCTTGTGGCCAGGATTGGCTCTGAGTCAATTAATCTAATTACGAATTAATTAAACTAACTAATTGAATTAGGGCTAATCAAATGAATCTGAGCCCTTCACACACGCACGAAGTCAACCAGTCAACCCAATCCAACGCACGAAATTCAAATGGAATTAATTACACTGATTAAACCCTAATGATTTTCAGGTGGCCGGAGAAGACCTCCGGTCATCTTCTCCGGTGGGAACCCCACCTGAAAATCCCCAAAATCCACAAAACGCAACCTAAATGAAATCTAAACACACAGAAATGATTCCCACACTCCCCTGAATCAAAACCCCAAGCTAGAAATCATTTACTCTTCCTCAAGCTCATGAATCGAGCAAAACATTTTTTAGGTCACAGAGTTTCAGAAAGCAATTAAACTCTCATCTCTCAACCATTTTCAAAACCAATGACATCAGGATGATCAGTGAAGCACATAGAACAACTTAAGAACTTAAAAAACGATTTCTGGAAAAAATGTTCTTTAGCTACCTGAGTTTCGAAGCTTTCAATCCTGCAACTTTCTGACCTCCTCTCTTGGTGAAATCCACTCCTTATGACCTCTTGATGATGCTTGAATGCTCAGGAGAAATTTATATTGGCTGGATGAAGAGTTTGAACAACTTCTGCTCAAGCTCAGTTGAACATGGCAAAGGTGATTCAGGCTGTTTCAGGCAATGGTGAGGGGTTGCTTATGGTCCAGATGATGAGTGGAGAAGGTTTGTGAAGTTTGTTTGGATGTTTGTGAGCTGTGGAGAGAGATTCAAATGAAACTGCAGCTTGAGGTGAGAAATGGCAATGGGGTGTTCTTGCTCAAACCAGGCCTGACTCTTGGTGGTTTTTACTCAATAGGGTAAGGTGAGATGATTAGAGGAATTTGTTTGAGTGTTTGTGTGTTGTGCAGGCAGATTCGAAGAGAAATGCAAATGGGGTGTGTTTGTGAAATGTGTTGCTATGCTGTGTTTCAGCCTTGCTTGATGTATGAAATGTCTTGCTCTTTGTCCACATAAACCTCTCTCATTGGTCAGATGACATGACATGTGCTTTATTGATTGGTATGGTGCTTTTTGCAAATTGTCAACTTTGTGTAAGGAGGGGCATGGGTCATGTTTCAGCCAAGTACAAAGGGTGTGGGCTGCGCAGCAAGGTGAGGGAGAAAGGCTAGGATTGGTCAGCAGGCTAGGCAGCAAGTGGGTGAGGTGTTATCATGAGTTTTGCAACTTGGTTCCCTTTAGTTCTCATGGAAGAAACTTGCTTCACAAACCATGCAAACATGTGATTCCCTTGGTTCAATCTGAACTTTAAGGCTTGGATTATGTTGGTATAAGGATTAAGCATCAATTAGAAGTCACAAATGCCTTTGGTACATGATTTTGCAAGTTTTCCTTTTAGTGCATAATCTTGAAAATTAGTGATTTTTGGCAACTTTGTCACACCATAACTTTTGATCCAAGAAGAATTAGATCATGTTCTTGTACTTTTTGAAAAGGGAAAAATGTATTCTACAACTTTCATGACCAAAGTTTTTCCATTTGAAGCATTTTTGGATCAAGAATCAAGGCTTGAAAAGTGACCTAAAATGAAGCATTCTTGAAAAGTCAACTATGTCCAAAAAGTCAACACTTGCAAAAACTCCAAATTCTTGATTTTTGTGAACTTCAACCTTCTTCCATGATCAAATAAAGATCATATACACTCAAAATGATGAAGATCACCCATTGGTTGGATCATTGGGGGCCTCAGATGCCCTGATTTTGCACTAACTTGCTTGAAAAGTCAACTCTTGATCAGATGACTTCCCCATGGAATTTCTTCATGAAAATTGATATGCATACTCCCTATACCATATAGAGACCAATAGAAACAAGAATGACCAAAAAAATTGGAGTTATGGCCTCTGAAACCAAAACCCTAATTTTAGGTCAACTGTGCAGTCAAACTTGGCTCTGCATCCATACCAATCCCAGTTCTTGTGATTCTTTTGAAATCTTGACTTTGAGAGGATGGAATATGATACAAGAACACATATGGACCCCTTTGAAGTGATTGGTTGCTTTTGGAGTGGCTCAGGAGGCTCCTGGATTGCTCAGATCACAAACCCTAGGTGCAGATGACTTTGAAACAATGCAGTGGATCAAAAATGAGATATGAGATGATATGATTGTGTTTATGCATATGAGATGATCACAAGCCATGGTGTGAATGGGTGAGGGCAAATTTGGGGTGTTTACACCTTCCCTTGGTGCTCTGGGTACACCATCTGATGTCATCTGAAGTCAAAACAATAAGTATTTTAGCCCAATTCTTCTGTTGGTGGGGGTTCAGGAAGGCATCAGTCTTGGGTAGGTGTTTGAGCAACCATGTGTGAAATAGAGGAGCACAACATCTCACCAATTTTCCTCCTTGCTTATCATTCCTCTGATGAATGGAATAATAGAAATCTCCCAGCAAGGTGGGTACTGGGTTCCTCAGAAGGAAAAGATGAATGGCATTCTTGTTGATAAACTTGGGCTCATATGCAAATAGTATAACCCCATATATACTGAGGGCTAACAATGCACAAACTGCCCTCCATTCTCCCAAGGAGGCCTTCAGGATGGCCTGAGAAGTCAGAAAGTCTAAGTGCAAACCAGGGATCCCAGCCTTTGTTGTCATGTTCTGTTCAATCAAAGTAGGCTCCAGGTACAGTGCCTTTGCCACTTCTCCATTGCCGGGAGAAGTCATCTCTGGGTTGAAAGGGACACCACCCCTGACAGGTACTCCAATCAATGATGAGAACTCCTCCAGCAGAGGTCCCAACTGAAAGTTCTGGAAAGTAAAGCATCTCAAAGGAGGGTCATAAAACTGTAGGCAGGTGTAAATCATACTCCTCTGAGAAGGGTCCAGGTCCATAACCATATCAAGGATGCCTCCATAATGCTCTCTGAATAATGGGATGTGGTCTGGAGTGATAAGTGCCTGGACCTGCCTGATGCCAGTCAGCATAGGCTCAAAGAAATGATATGAAATGTTGCTCTTCCTGGGTGCCATGACTGCTGATGAAGAACTGAAGACAAGTGCTGATGAAGATCAAAACTGGTACTGGAGATGAGCCACTGATAAACTGATGATGAAGGTAACTGAAGCAAACAACTGATGAAGATAGCTGAAGCATATAGCTGATGAACAGAGGTCTATGCAGATGAAGGAGTCAAAACCAAGCCAGATGTAATGTGGATACCCTGAAAGACAAATAAACAAATGTTAAATGATGTAATGATGATGTATGCAAATGATATGCAAGGGTTTGTGATCAAGCTGGATCTGATTAATTGCCCTGATATATAAGGCCCATGTATGTTCAAGAAGTCCAGATGGAGGTTCAGAAATCCAGTAACCAAGGTGGGAGACTCAAATAAAGAGCCACATGTCCAAGGTTAAATCACAAGAACTGTCCAAAATGAGGTACTCCTAAACCAAATAAAAACAGGGTATGATGTGGCCAATGGTACCTGCAAACCTGTAAACAGCCCATCCCCCTCACAGGTGGTGTTCTAAAACAAGGATCCTCAGACTTGGATCAGTTATGAGAAGTGTAAACACTTCTAACCCGGAGGTACAATGTTTACAATAACCATAAAAGATCCTCCTCTAATTCACCTCAGTTTCTGAAGGTCATAATAAAAGGTCATCCAGACTTAGCAGGCTTCCCAGATAGCCCTAGCACTACAGGAAATCTGTAGCACAGAGTTCTCAAGAAGAAACCCACATCTGAACTGTGTTTCATATTCCCGCACCAGACCGAAATGGAATGGGAAAGAACATGAACCACTCTAGCCTAGGTGTCACTCAGGTCCCAGGTATAGGACCTTAAACTCTCAGCAGAACCCCACCCACCAAAACAAAAACCAGATCCAGCAAGATGACAGTATGACAGTATGATGTATAAAGCTGTAAAGAAAGCAATAAATAACTGTACATAAAGCAATAAATAAAGCAAATAAATAAACACAATTAGCACATAACACCCCAGTAAACACAAATCAAACAAGCACTAGGAGGAACCCACAAAAAGAACCAGAAGCCCTGGTTACAGTATAAGGGTCCCCAGCAGAGTCGCCAAGCTGTCGCTCCCACCAAATGATACCTGGTCAGAAGGGGTACAGACGCGAATGGTCGGTGAAAGAGAAATATGTTGAATGAATAGAGTCGCCAGCTAGGCATTTTTATCCCGAAGGAAAGGTAATGCTGCATAAACCTAGAAAGATATGGATAAGACGGTTGCGAACCAGGGAAACTGAGAAAGGGGGTTGGTTACAACCTGGGAAGGTATTAGCACCCAGATTGTCCGCCGTACTCGACGGGATCCACGCTTAGAATATTTGTGTTTTAAAGGGGTAGTGTCAGTACTGTTTGTGTATCAAAGCTGGAAGGAATGCAAGTGTCAGTGTAAAAGAAGTGAGAAGTGTATAAGTGAAGTGTCAGTGTAAGAATAAGAATGAAATGCTCAAGACCATGAGACTTAAAGAATAAGACTGGAAAGAGGGGGAATATACAGAGACTTTTGTTCGATAACTGTTAAGTTATGCCTACGTATCCTCTCGTGCAATGAGGAAGTCAGAACACCGTAGTTCGACCCAAAGAGACTGAAAGATAAATTGACTGATGAACTTCTTACTTGTCCATGCTCAAGTGTATGACCTGTCTGGCTCAGGTGCAAACTGTCTTGCATTAGACGGAAGAAGCGAGTTCTCGTTTGTGAATGATGATGATGAGAAAAGAATCCCGGAGGAGACGATTATTGTTTGTTTTTGGAATTTTCAATCTTTTATTGCTTTTGGAGTTTGTCATAAGAAAATGAGCTTAAGCCTAAACCAAGGGTTAGTAAACTCATCACATCTTCCCTCTGATTAGGGGTAATGAGAATACCTTAAGTATGAAGTAAACACCTCACACTCAATCACCATGATGTAGGATTAAGATCATTAACCTACTTGTGATTATTTAGATGTTTTTGTTGTTTTTGTTTAGTGTTAAGTAATGAGTTTAAGCCATAATCAAGGATTTAATGGACCCATTACACCATCCTAATGGAAGGATAATAGATGAGAACATTTAAGCTGAGAAAGACTCCTCGACTTAATCCATGATTAGGGATTAATCTCATGACAAAACAAAGCCTTTATTAAAGTGGATTTTAGTTAATGGTAAAATTAAGAAGTGGATTTTATGGTTTGTAAGACAACTTGAGGGGGACTTGTCCATTAACACTAGGGTTAGTCCTTCTTAACCAATTAAGGAAGAATTAGAACCCTAATGCAAGGCCCAAGTTACAAGCTTGATGTCTTGATGGTTATTAGGTGGATTGATTAAAGGATTTAAACACATTAAGGATTTAACACTTAGGATTAAAGTTATACACTTCATCCTAATAGAAGGATGCAGGCATAAGCTTAATCACAAAGCCTTAAAACCTTTAGGGTTTAGCCCTTGATTAGGAGATGAGAAGAGGAGACTCAAAGATGACACAAAGGTAAAACTAATGGGGGACTAATCAAATCCTAATTGTTATCATGCTTGGTTGTTCCTAGGGTTAATGAGGTTTGCAAGAAGATCTTCAGAGAAACCACCAGGAAGGAAGCAGATGAAAGGGGCAAGAAGCAGAGAGAAGCAAGACAACTTGCTTCACTTAAGAAGTCAAGTTGCTAGAAGAAAGAAAGTGGGAAAGAGCATTAATGAGAAAGCTCACTCCAATACAAATATAAAATGCAGCAAAGATGCAAGATATATGAGAAGAGATTGTGAGAAGTGAAGGCAAATTCACTTCTCAAAACAACTTACCACCTGAAAAGTTAGCCAAAAGAAATGAAATGCAATGCAAATGAGATGAAATGTCATGATGTAAACCAAAGTCAGAAGCATTCACATGATGTTAATGATGCTAAGAGATGATATAAACATGAGGCAAGACATGAGAATGATCATACAAGGACATGGATGCAAATGAGGTATGCTTTGAACCATGAAAGTTCAAGGAAAGTTTATGAAATGCAATGGACATACAACATGGCATATGAAGGATGCAATGGTCAAACATGACTCTAATATGTCCTAAGGTGTATTATGGATCATGTGGATGCACAAGATGTCATGGCAAGTCATTGGATGCAAGCAAATGAAAGATGGATGCAAGAGAAGGCATAAATTAGGGTTTATGATCAACACACAAAGCAAAACTCAAAATCAGAAGTATAAGACATGATAAAAAATTGAAAATGGGAGCAAAGATACCCTAAACCTATACAAGCTCACTGCCCAAAGGAGAGGATCCAAATCTTAACCTAGTGAAAGTTATGAATTTCCTAAGATTACTAGGGTTTTGGGGTACCTTATCAAGAAAAATGCTAAACAAATTGAAAAGGCAAGATCAGATCAAACCAAATTTATCCTATAAACTACATGCTATGAAGAGTGCAATGCAAGAAGAATCATCATCCAACTCTCAAGGGTTAGGCAGAATGAAATTTTTGAAGTTTGAAACAAAATATTGCCTAAAAAAGAATTTAATTCCAATGAAAATGATCAAAAGGCATCAAGAACAAAAAAGAAATTTGGTTTGAGAGTTGGATAATGTTTCTAAATGTTTCTAAATGCAATGTGAATTTTTTTGTGATTTTTAAATACCTAAATGTATTTTTAATTAATTAATTTTCATTAACTAATTAAAAATAAACATTTAAATGATTTAAAAATAATTTTCAATGCAAAAAATATAAATAAAAATATTTCTGGGTTTTAAAAATTAATGAAATCTTTGACAAAAATTTTCATAATTTTTAAATGATTTTTGCTATTTTAAATAATTCGTATAAATAAAATGAAAAGAAAATGAATTTAAAATGAAAATAATGAAAAGTCAACCCAAAGAGGGGCCAGGATTTGATCTGGGTTTGGACTGGTTGACTGCGTGCCAGATCCAAAGGCCCAAATTCAAATCTGGCTATTTTTGTTTTATAATTTAATTAAACAGGATTTAATTAATTAATTGGAGATTAGGGCTTTAATGAAACATCCAGGCGACTCGTTCGCGCGCGGGAAAGCACATCTAAGGGTCCATATTCAAAACTCCTAATTAATCACACTTAACCCTAATTAATCTCAGGCGACCGGAGATAAGCTCCGGTCATCTTCTCCGACTGCCTCTCTCACCAGAATCACTCAAAACACATCCCCAAGACTCACAAATCTCCAGAATCAATCACTCAACAATGGGTAACAAGAATCCATGGCCAAAAACAATTTATATTGACTACACAGTGAGAATCGAAGAAAACAAATTCTAGGGCACAAGTTTCAGGTCAACACCAAATGCTCATTTCTGGCTCATTTTCAAAAATAAATAGATCCCCATGATCAGGGCAACACATAGAACAAGATTCTAACAAGAAATCAAGGTTCTGGAAAATTTGTTCATCATGTTACCTGAGGTTGAGCTTTCAATCCAGGAACTTTCTGCTTGCCTCTCTACTTCAAAATGGCCCCAATGATCCTCTTGATGAAGCTTTGAAGCTTGGTTGGTGTTTAGAGTGACTGATTTGTGAGTTTGAAGGGGTTCTATTCAGGGAGGGGGAGAAATCGTATTTTGATTTCAGGGGGTTTCAGGGCAAGGTGAAGGGTCAGGGATGATCAGTGGAACATGCTGAGAGATTCTATGAAGTTTGTTTTGGTGTTTGTGTCTTGTGCAGTGAGTTTCGAAGGAAAGTGCATAAGAGTTGAAAACTTGGAGCTATGGCTTGGGGGATGTTTCAGGCTTGTGTGTGTGTTGTGTTGAGTCCCTTTCGGTCCACTTATCACATCTGGATGGGTCAGAGAAGTTGGTGTGGCACTGTGGGATTGGTATGGGTGTTTTTGCATAAAGTCCAAGTTAGGTATACTTGAGGTATGGGCAAGTGTGAGGCTGTGATAGGGGCATGGTTTGGCTCAGCTGAGATCAGGGAGAGCCAATGAAATGGATTAGAAGCAATGCAGCAAGTGGATTAGGGTTTGTGATAGGTTTTGCAACTTTGTGACTTTTTGGCCCTTTTGTGATTTCTTAAAGCACTAGTCATGAAAATGGACAAACTCTTGGTGCATTCTGAATTTTAGGCATTGGTTTATGTTTGTGCAAAGGTTAGAAGTCACTTTGAGGTCACAAATTGCCTTGGCAAAAGGTTTTGCAACTTTGCCTCTTTGGTGCAAAACTTGAAATTATATGATTTTTCCCAACTTTGACAAGCCATAACTTTTGATCCAAAATGAATTAGAATGAGTTATTGTACTTTTTGAAAAGGGAATGATCCATTCTACAAATTTTATGACGAAAGTTTTCCCATTTGAAGCATTTTTGAATCAAAAAGCAAGGGTTGAAAAACTTTCCCAAAATGGCAAGTTTCAATTACAAGTCATTTTCCCAAAAAGGCAACTTTGCAAATGGCTTGAAATTCTTCAATTTTGTGAACTTCCAACATCTTCTATGATCAAATAAAGATCATACACATTCAAAATGAAGATGAACACCCTTTGGTTGGGTCACTGGGGGCCTCAGATGCCCTGATTTTACACTGACTTGCTCAAGAAGTCAACTCTTGATTAGATGCCTTCCCCATGGAATTTCTTCATGAAAATTGATGTGAATAATCCCTATACCATATAGAGACCAATAGAAACAAGAATGACCAAAAAAATTGGAGTTATGGCCTCTGAAACCAAAACCCCAATTCTAGGTCCTCTGTGCAGTTAAGCCTGGCTCTGCTTCCATGCCTTTCTCAGTTCTTGTGATTTTTTGACTTCTTTGATCTTGTGAAGATATAATGCTTTAACAAACATGGACCCCTTTGAAGTGATTGAAGACCTTTGGAGTGGCTCAAATGGCTCAAGGATGGCTCAGATCACAAACCCTAGATGCAGATGACTTTTAAGCAATGCAGTGAAGCAAAAATGCAACATGAGATGCTATGATTGAACTTATGCAAATGAAAAGAATCACAAGCCATGGTGTGAATGGGTGAGGGCAAATTTGGGGTGTTTACAAGGTGTCCATCCTTTCCTCTTGGGATGCAGCAAACACCTCAGTTGTAGCTTCATTGAAATTCAAGGCTTTAAAACCCTGACTCATGGTTTCATGGATCTCCCCATCCATTTCTATGTACTTGTGTGTAGCCAGGTGACTGACAAATATGTCTTCTTATCCACATATGGTGATAATTTGGCATTCCCACACATATTTTAACTTCTGGTGAATGGTAGATGTTACCGCGCCGACGACGTGGATCCAAGGTCTACCCAACAAACAGTTGTAGGCAGGTTGCATGTCCATCACATAGAAGGTAGTTTTGAAAACTTGTGGGATAATTACCACGTGAAGCTCGATCTCTCTAAGAACCGATCTCTTAGAACCATCAAAAGCTATGACAACTAGGTTGCTCGGACGGAGTGCAAGACCATCATACTCCAGCTTGACTAAAGCTTTCTTTGGCAACATATTGAGTGATGGTCAGGTATTAACAAGGAAATGAGAAATTACAACACCTTTACATTCCAAAGTGATATGAAAATTGTCGCTCCCCCGAAAAGACACCAGGGTCCCGGGGTGCAGACGCGAAGCAAAGGTAATGCTACATAAACCTAGAAAAAGACGGATAAGACGGTTGCGAACAAGAGAAACTGAGAAATGGGGTTGGTTACAACCTGGGAAGGTATTAGTACCCAGATTGTCCGTCATACTCGACGGGATCCATGCTTAAGAGATTGTGTTTAAAAGGGGTAAGTGTATGTGCTATCTGTGTGCAAAAGCTAAGGAATGAATGTACATGTGTCAGTGCAGAAAGGTGAATTGCTCAGGAACTGAGGCTTAAAAAGAATGCTGAAAGAGGGGGATGACAAAGAGAATTTTGTTCGATAATCGTTAAGTTATGCCTACGTATCCTCTCGTGCAATGAGGAAGTCAGAACACCATAGTTTGACTCAAAGAGACTGAAAATGAATTGACTGTGAAATGCTTGCTTACCTGTGCTCAAGTGTATGACTGGTCTGGCTCGAGTGCTAACTGTCTTGCATTAGAAGGAAGAAGCAAGTTCTCGTTTGTGAATGAGTGTGATGAGAAGAGAATCACGGAGGAGATGATTATTGTTTGTTTTTGTGTTTTCAGTTTTTTTATATTTGTTTTTGGTGTTATGCATAGGATTATGAGCTTAAGCTTAACTCAAGGGCTTGTAAACTCATTATATCCTCCCTGATTAGGGATAATGAGCCTACTTAAGTATGAGATAAGCATCTCAACTTAATTACCATGATGATGTATGATTAAGATCATTAACCTGCTTGTGATTATTTAGATGTTTTTGGGTTTTTGTTTAGTGTTAAGTAATGAGTTTAATCTCTAATCACAGATTAGTGAACTAATTACACCATCCTAATAGAAGGATAATAGATGAGAACACTTAAGCTGAGGAAGATACCTCAACTTAATCCATGGTTAGGGACTAAATTCATTATATAACAAGCCTTTATTAAATGGATTTTAATTAAAGGGGTGAGATTAAGAAGTGGATTTTAAGTTTGTAAGACAACTTGAGGGGGACTTGTCCATTAAATACTAGGGTTAGTCCCTCTTAACCATAAGGAAGAGATAGAACCCTAATGTAAGGCCCAAGTTATAAGATAAAGTATTAGTGATTATTAATGTGATTTGATTAAGAGGTGTAAACAAATTAAAGGTTTAGCACTTAGGATTAAAGTTATACACTTCATCCTAAAAGAAGGATGCAGGCATAACCCTAATTCAAAGTCCTAAAGCTTTAAGAGTTTAGTCTCTGATTATTGAGATGAGAAGAGAGACTCAAGGAGAATCAAAGGTAAAAGAATAAGGGGGACTATAAACAACCCTAAAAATTATCATGCTTAGGTATCATATAGTTTTATAGGCTTAAGAGAAAGGATCTTCAAGGCCACCAATGGAAGAAGCAGATGAAAAGAGAAGGAAGAAGAAGAATAAGTTACTTACTTCCTGAAGAAGATAAGTAACTTAAAAGAAAGAAAGTAAGAAGAATGGAACACAAGTGAACAAGTTCACTTCAAAGACATATTAAAATGCATATGAATGTGATAAGAAGAAGTGAGAGGTGAAGGCAAATCCACCTCCCACAATAACTTACCAAAAGCTCCTGAAAAGTTAGTATGAATGCATAAGACATAAAGCATAAAGAAAAGAATTGAAATGAGATGAAATGACCAAAGTCATAAGTGATTATACAATTCAAATGGGATATGAGATGATGCAAAGTCATACAATGTGCATATGAATGATCATACAAAAATGAGATGTCATGAAAGCATACTTGGATTTTTGAAAACACATGGATGTTTATGAAATGAAATGAATGCAAGACATATCAAATGGATGAAGAAATGATCAAGCAAGGTTCTAACATGTCCTAAGATGTCTAATATGACATATGAATTCTTGAAATGTCATGGAAAGTTCATGTGATGATGTTATGCAAAAGAGAATGCAAATGAACATGAGAAATTAGGGTTTTATGAACATGTGAGATGCAAATGGATAAAAAAGAAGCATACAACATGATAAAAAATTGAAATCAAGCTCAAACAAACCCTAAATCTATACAAGGTCACACCCCAAAGGAGAAGGTCAGAAGCTAATCCTAGTGAAAGTTATGATTTTCCTAAGTTTGCTAGGGTTTTTGGGTGATTCAAAAGGAAAAATGCAAATCAATTGGAAAATGCAAGATAAATTCATGAGTAAAATAACCTAGAAACTACATGCAATATGTGAAACAATGCAAAAAGAATCAAGTTCAAACTCTTCTGGGTTAGGCAGAAATGATTTTTCAAAGTTAGGGTTAAAAATTGTGATTTTAAAGAACCCTGATTCAAAGAAAGTTGTGAAATTATGATCAAACCTAAAAATAAATTTGTATGAAGAGTTTGAAAATGTTTCTAAATGCATTGGAATGGTTCATGATTGTTTTGGGGATTTTTGGAAACTTAAATGCATTTTTAATTAATTAAAATACTTTAATTAATAAAAATTAACATTTAAATATTTTAAAAATAATTTTTTAAATGAAAAAAATAAAATAAAAATCATTTTCAGGTTGAGAAAAATATTTAAAACCAGAATGCAAAGTTTCATATTTTTTGAAAGTGTTTTGATATTTTTAATAAATTATGCAAAAGACATGAAAATAAAATAAAATAAAATGAATTAAAATGGGAAATAATCAGATCCTGTGGTCCAGATTTAAACCTAAGGGGATGGGGTTGACTGCGCGCGTTTATCAATGATCCAAATCAAACCTAACTAATTAATTGTGTTTTATTTAATTAACTAGAAATTAAACCTAATGACTAATTCCAAGCCGTTCACGCGTAAAACTAATCAGGATCTGAGGGTCAAGTATCAATCTGGGCAACTAAACCCTAATTAGGGCTAATCATTTTTAGGTGACCGGAGCAAAGCTCTGGTCATCTTCTCCGGCAGGCCAAAAATCCTATCTCCTTCCCCAGGTCACAAAAACATGCCAAAATCTCCAGAATCAATCTTCTAACATCAAACAACAAGAATCCACTCACAAAAACAATTTATTTTACATCAAAAGAGAGAATCGAAGCCAAACGGAAAACTTACAAAATTTTCAGAAGTGGAATACATCCTATATACTTGACCATTTTCAGTGATTCAAAGTGCATAATGATCAGAGAAACATGCTTTATCACATTGTAACTTAAAATCAAAGCTATGAGAAACAATTTCTTGAGCTATACCTGAGCTGGAGTTGAGCAAATGTGGATCCCCAGAGCCTGTTTCTTGTGCTAGACACCTCCTTTGATCACCCTGATGCTATTGAGAAGCTTTGCAAGTGTTAAATGGCCTCCTTTTGAAGGTTTAGTTCTGAGAGGTGGAAAATTGTCTTTGAGTTTTAGGGACTTTCAGGGAAAAGTGAAGGGTGGTTTGTGCTCCCTGTGATGTGTGGAGATGATTGGTGAAAAAATATTTGAGGTTTGAAGCTTGTACTGAGAATTTCGAAGAGATGGAAGTTTTTTGCCAATTTTGTGAATGTTGGCTTGTGGGATGTTCTGAGCTTGTATGTGTTATGAAATGAACTCCCTAGGGTTTGCATAAGAGGTTGTGATTGGTCAGAGAGTGGGTGGTGGATCAGTTTGATTGGTATGGGAGAAAATGCAAAAATGTCAACTTATGTGTACTTGAGGTATGGCACGGGTCAGAGGAGTTTCTATGGCTTGTCCTATCTTAGCTTGATTCATGGAGAGCCTTTGGATCATTAAAATGCAACTGGAAGGCTTAGATGAAGAGATAACAAGCTTCATGCAACTTTACCTCTTTGACATTTCTTGTGAATCAAGCCATGAAAATGCCAAATTCTTGGGCCAATTCTGATGTTTAGAAGTTGCTTTGACATGTTGTAACATATTTGTGCACATTAGAAGTCATTTAGAAGCTTTAAAATGTCAATATGCAAAATCCCTCTTTGACATGAAACTTTAAATTATGTGATTTTTGCCAACTTTGAAAGGCCATATCTTGAGTTCTAGGATGAATCAAGATATGTTCTTGTACTTTTTGAAAAGGGAAAGACCTAATCTACAACTTTCATGTCCAAGAATTTTTCATTGGAAGCATTTTTGGTCATGAAAGAGGAGGTTGAAAATCTTTCCCAAAATGGAAAGTTTGCATTACAAGTCATTTCCAAAAATGGCAAGTTTGCAATTGGCTCAAAATTCTTCAATCTTGTGAGCTTCCAACCACTTATAAGATCAAATAAAGATCATTGAACTTCAATTTGATGAAAATGACCCTTTGGTTCCATTGTTGGGGGGCCCAGATGCCCTGATTTTGACTTAACTTGCTGAAGAAGTTACCCAATGATCAAATGACTTCCACAATGAATTTCTTCATCAAACTTGGTACACATGATATTTATAACATATTAAGAACATTAGAAACAAGAATGACCAAATTTTTTGGAGTTACCGCCTCTAAAACCAAAACCCTAATTTGGGTCATTTGTGTAGTGAAAACCCTAGCTCTGCTTCCATGCCTTTGCCAATCTTTGTGATCCCTTGAATTTCATGAACTGTGGGGAGAATATTATGATCATAGAACACACATGGACCCTCTTGGAAAGCTTCAAGACCATTGGGATGGCTCAGATTGATTCTTGGATTGCTCAGATCACAAACCCTAGATGCAGATGAAATGGAACTATGCAGATGAAACTTTGGGGAGCATATTATGATCATAGAACACACATGGACCCTCTTGGAAAGCTTCAAGACCATTGGGATGGCTCAAATTGATTCTTGGATTGCTCAGATCACAAACCTAGATGCAGATGAAATGGAACTATGCAGATGAAACAAATATGTAATATGAGATGTAATGCTTATGTTAAAACAAAAATGAAAGATCACAAGCCATGGTGTGAGAAAAAGTGAGGGAAAATTTGGGGTGTTTACAGCTGCCACTATTCAAGCATGAGTTAGCTGTGCAGGGTGTAAGCGCCCGGCTTAACAGACAAACAAGATAACTTGTGGTTGAATACCAAAGACAGTCCGAAATTTGAACTCGCTGGGGAGAAGAAGAAAAGAGATATAAATTGTAAAAGGTAGTATAGTATGATTATCAAATGAAGGCGATGGAGGACGACCATCGAGCAGAGAACGACTGCTGGGGATAAAATGGTAAGTTAAGCAATGATGGGGACGGCCAACAAGCTGGGGAAATAGAGAGATCATGATGGGGACGACCATCAGGTAAGGAAATAAGATTCTCTGGGGGTTAAAGTAATGAGAAAATCAATGATGTGGACGGCCACCAGGATTTTGGAAGTAAAGTAAATAATGATGGGGACGACCATCGGTTTAAAGAATAAATGAAATAATGATGAGGGACGCTCATCAAAGGTGAATGACGATCACCTAGTAGGGGACGACTGCTATTTATCACGACATAGGATGAATGTCGGATAGATAAGGTCAATGATGGGGACGGCCATCGGATAAGCATGATGAAGGACGATCATCAAGAGGTGAAGGACGATCACATAGCAGGGGACGGCTGCTAAAATATCATGACATAGGACGAATGCCGGATAGAAGGTTCCAATAATGGAGATTCCACTGGGAAAAGGATGAGGGACGGTCATCCAAAGGCGAAGGACGATCACCTGGCAGGGGACGGCTGCCGAAAGTATCACGACATAGGACGAATGTCTGATAGGAGAAAGTTGTTTTGTCGATGACTTACTGGGGAACAGTAAACACGGACGAGTGCTTATGCTTTCAAAAAATAAAAGGTATAAGTGTTTGACAATGTGTATAGATTAAAGATGTGGACGAGCATCCTTAGAACCACGATACAGATGAGTATCGGTAGAAACAAACGCTGACACATGTTCAAAGATGATGATACAGACGAGTATCAACCGGTTAAGCAAGGAACACGGACGAGTGTTGAGTTTGCTGAGGAGTGATATATACAAGATACGTACGAGTATCAAAAGACTTCTGTATAAGTATGTATAAGTATTGATCTGTTGGTGAAGTATGTGCAAGAAACGGACGAGTGTTTGACTTGCTGGGAAAGTATGACACGGACGAATGTCAAAAGAAATACGTATGAGTTATGAACAAATATTTGTATTTGAGAGTGCAAAGAGGATGCTTTGGCTCTTATCTGCACGGGATATGAGTTTCGTATATTGCCGATGAAATATTGATGGTATTTGCAGGCGACTGGCTCGAACCTGGCTTATGATCATGTAAATTTTTTATTTTTACCGTAATGCTCCGTATTAGACGGAATGCTACGCCTATTTGGTGAATATGATGCGAATGATATGATTATGCAAATGAGAAACTGATCCGAAGCTCGGATCCTGTGGGGATAAAGATCTCTGGCTGATCTGCTTGGAAGGATAACTCTGCTTGGGGAAGTAGATCATTGATAGATCCGTCTAGAGGGAGAACTCCTTAATGGGGATGAGGAAGTTTTGGAAACTCCGCTGGGGATGTGCTTCAGGTTTTGCTCTACTAGGGAGCCAACTCTGTGGGGAATCAATTCTAAGAACTCTGCTGAGGATGAGAGAAATCTGGTATCTCCGGTGGGGAGGAGAAAGTTCTTTGACCACCTTGATGTGGATTCACTGCTGGATATGCCCCATGTTGCGGAAGATTGTCTGTCTTTGAGTACTTGCAACCTGTTAAGACAAAGGAAAACGCACAAGTGTCCCGAGGCATTCTTAACCGGATTCCGTCATGGGAGTTAGATTCACCTGAAAGTAATATATTTCCTGCAAACATTTTATTAAAATGGCTCATTAGTTTTATGCAAGTGTTGTACTATGAACATTGGACATTTTGCAAACAAAACAAAAATGAACAAAACGAAGTGTGGCTGGAAACTTTGATTTTATTAATTTGTGTGCCCTGAATTGACAAGTACAATCAAAGAAGCGAATCCCCTGAAATGAGGAGATTGCTGTAAATTGAAAAAATGAAAGTGTTGGCAATGTTGAAGATGATGCTCCAGTGAGCTTCCTTGACTATGACCTGTATGACCTTGACATTCTTCTTATCTTGCTTTCTGAAGAAGGCTGATTCTAACCGACGCTTTGTCCTTTCGTAGCTTGCCACGTTGTGAGTGATACCGACGAATTCAGAATGCAATTGTTCGCTTATTCCCTGATTTTGCGTGGATCGCCCTTTTGGGTTTTCAATCCATCGGGATACCCATTTTTGCCTGAGCTGTCCAATGCGGCTTTTCAACTCAGCGGGTGTACATTTTTTTTTTATTTTCCCCTTATTTTTGCCCGAGTCTTTTATTCTGTTTTTGACTCGCCGGGATGCCCTATTTTTTCCTGGACTTATATTCTGTTTTTATGTCCAGCGGGTCTTTTTATGCGAAGTATTTTTTAACTACATCTGAATTCACAGGAGACGGAAAGTCTTCACCATCCATGGTTGCGAGCATCAGTGCTCCACCTGAGAAGACTTTGGTTATGACATAGGGACCTTCATAGTTTGGTGTCCACTTGCCCCTGTGGTCTGTATGAGAAGGAAGGATTCTTTTTAGAACAAGATCTCCCACTTGGTATTCCCGAGGTCTGACTTTCTGATCGAAGGCTTTCTTCATCCGCTTCTGATATAACTGCCCATGACAGATGGCTTCTAGCCTTTTCTCTTCAATCAAATTCAGTTGATTGTACCGAGACCGGACCCATTCTACTTCATCCAGCTTCACATCCATCATTACCCATAAGGAGGGTAGCTCAACTTCAACAGGTAGGACAGCTTCCATACCGTACACAAGTTGATAAGGCGTTGCCCCAGTGGATGTCCTAATTGAAGTTCGGTACCCATGCAAAGCAAATGGTAGCATCTCATGCCAGTCTTTGTAAGTAACCACCATCTTCTGCATAATTTTCTTGATGTTTTTGTTAGCGGCCTCAACAGCGCCGTTCATCTTTGGCCTGTAAGGAGAAGAGTGGTGATGTTGAATTTTGAAGTCCCGGCACAGTTCTGCCATCATTTTATTGTTCAAATTGGAACCATTATCAGTAATGATTTGCTCGGGAACTCCATACCGACAGATGATATCTCTTTTTAGAAATCTGGCTACCATTTATCTGGTGACGTTTCCATACGAAGTTGCCTCAACCCATTTAGTGAAGTAATCAATGGCTACCAGGATGCATTTGTGACCATTCGAAGCAGTTGGTTCAATCTTTACAATCATATCAATGCCCCACATGGCGAAGGGCCAAGGTGAAGACATCGCGTTCAAAGGATTTGGAGGCACATGCACTTTATCTGCGTAGATCTGGCACTTGTGGCATTTTCTGGCATAGGCACAACAGTCTGCATCCATTGTGATCCAGTAGTAACCTGATCTTAATAATTTCTTAGCCATTGCATGTCCTCCGGCATGGGTACCGAAAGAACCTTCATGCACCTCGTGCATCAGCAGGTCTGCTTCCTTCTTGTTAACACATCTGAGCAGGACCATGTCAAAGTTTCGCTTGTATAATGAACCATCAACATTGAGGAAGAAATTGTCAGCCAGCCTTCTTAATGTCTTATTATCATTAGATGATGCCCCAGGTGGGTATGTCTGATCCTCCAAGAAGCTTTTGATGTCATGGAACCAAGGCTTGTCATCACTAGCAATGTCCACAGAGAACACGTATGCCGGTCGGTCCAGTCTGGATACCAGAATCCGAGGCACATAATTGGCAGTTTGAACTTTGATCATGGAGGAAATGGTAGCTAAAGCATCTGCAAACTAATTCTCATCTCGAGAAATGTATTCAAGTTTGACTGTTGTGAAGAAAGTCAATAATCTTCTCGTATATTCGCGGTATGGAATCAGATGCTCCTGATGAGTGTACCATTTGACGTTGGTCTGATTGATTACCAAAGCTGAATCTCCGAATACATTCAAAGTTTTGATCCTGAGGTCAATGGCTTCCTCAAGTCCCATGATACATGCTTCGTATTCTGCTTCATTGTTAGTGCTGGCAAAGGTGAGTTTTGCCAAGAAAGGCATATGAACTCCTTTAGGTGTAATGAGAACTGCACTACTCCATGACCATTCATATTGACAGCCCCGTCAAACATCATAGTCCATGCGTCTTCTGGGTCAGGCCCTTCAGTGTGAACTGGATCTTCACAATCTTTTTCTTTTAAGTACATGATGTCTTCATCAGGGAAGTCAAATCTCATGGGCTGGTAATCATTAATGGGTTGCTCAGCCAGATAGTCAGACAATACACTGCCCTTGATGGATTTTTGAGAAGTGTACTGAATGTCATACTCTGTCAGAATCATTTTCCATCTTGCAACCCTTCCGGTAAGTGTTGGCTTCTCAAATATGTACTTGACGGGGTCCATCTTTGAGATCAACAAGGTAGTGTGAGTCAGCATATACTGTCTTAGTCGGCGAGCAGCCCACACTAAAGCACAACAAGTTTTCTCGAGCAGTGAATAACGTTGTTCACAGTTGGTAAACTTTTTGCTTAGGTAGTATATTGCATACTCTTTTCGACCAGACTCGTCATGCTGGCCCAACACACACCCCATTGACCCTTCTAATACTGTCAAGTACATTATCAAAGGTCTTCCTTCAATCGAAGGCATGAGAATTGGAGGTTCTTGTAGGTACTCCTTGATTTTGTCAAAAGCCTTCTGACAATCTTCGTTCCACCCGACTGCTTGTTCCTTTCTTAACAGTTTGAACAAGGGTTCACAGGTTGTAGTGAGGTGAGATATGAACCTTGATATTTAGTTCAATCTACCTAAGAACCCCCGAACTTCTTTTTCAGTCCTAGGTGCAGGCATCTCCTGGATGGCTTTGACTTTTTCAGGATCAACCTCAATTCCCTTTTTACTTACAATGAATCCCAACAACTTACCAGAACGTAGCCCGAATGTGCATTTGTTGGGGTTCAACTTCAGCTGATATTTCCTCAGATTCTTAAACAACTTCAGCAGATTCACCAGATGGTCTTCTTCAGTGAGGGACTTGGCAATCACATCATCCACGTAGTATTCAATTTCTTTGTAAATCATATTGTGGAATAATGTTACCATAGCCCGTTGATACGTTGCACCGGCATTCTTTAATCCAAACGGCATTACCTTGTAGCAAAATGTGCCCCAAGGTGTGATGAAAGTTGTTTTCTCCATGTCTTCGGGTGACATCTTGATCTTATTATACCCAGAAAATCCATCCATGAAAGAAAATATCGATAACTGAGTTGTGTTGTCGACCAATACATCAATGTGAGGTAATGGGAAATCATCCTTTGGGCTAGCTCTGTTCAGGTCCCGGTAATACACACACATACGCACCTTGCCATCCTTCTTAGGCATGGGTACAATGTTAGAAACCCACGGCGGGTAACTAGTTACAGCAAGGAAACCAGTGTCCCACTGTTTTTGTACTTCTTCCTTAATCTTCATGGCCATATCTGGGCGAGTACGGCGTAGCTTTTGTTTGACTGGAGGACAATCTTCTTTAAAGGGTAGCCTATGCATGACGATATCCGTATCTAAACCTGGCATATCTTGATAGGACCAAGCAAAGACGTCGACGTATTCCCGAAGCATACTGATGAGTTGTTCCTTTACTGGAGCTTGCAGGCTGGCCTCAATCTTCACTTCTTTCAAATCCTCATCGGTACCAAGATTAACAGTTTCAATTTCCTCCTGACGAGGAGTAATCACCTTCTCTTCTTGCCTTAACAACCTGGCTAACTCTTCAGGTAACTCATAGTCTTCATCAACCCCTTCATCTGCTTGATTAATCGGATTGTCGAAGTCATACAAGGTCATAGCAGTGTTGTTGTCGGTGCAATCTGGAGGATAATCTCTGCAAGGGTTGAGATTTGTTCTTTTTAGTGATCAATTTTAATCTTGTTCAGAAAAAAATGAAGTTATTTATTTTGAAAACATTGCCATTTTATTACTTTGTGCGAAAAATAACAAAATGAAAAGACAGTGAGCGAAAAATAAAATTGTTTGCAAAAGATGTCCATCGTTCATTGATATTCCATTTGCACAAAAATACAAATACGGCCCTATTACAAAATGAGTCCTGACACCTTGGGCAAGATGCAGGACTTGATGCATGCTAAAAAAAGTAGGAAATAATAATACTCTGCATGAGTAACTCTTATAATTTCATGGGAAGACCAGTTAAGGACTCGTTGACCCGGGATCCTTGGACGAATCCAACTTTCCAGGTTGAGGTCGCTTTCGGCCTCGTCTTCCACGTTATTGACATCATCTGGGGTCAGCATCCCCCCACTCACGAACTTGGGCTCTTTAGCAGCCTCTGCTTGATCTTGTCGGAATGGTTTGTAACCCAAACCGAATATGTCCTCCTTCTTCTCCACCGGTAGTAGCTTGCCCCAGCCTTGGGAGTTTCCATCTTCAACAACCTTCCGAGCTTGTTGATAGGAGACAATTGAAGTACACATCCTATCTTCCTGGGATGCAGTAAATACTTTAGTTGTCGCCTTATTGACGTTCAATGCTTCGAAACCTTGGCTCATGGTCTCGTGGATTTCATCTTCCATCTCAATGTATTTGTAGGTGGCCAGATGGCTAACAAAAATTTCCTTTTCACCATAGATTGTGATAATATGCTCCTTCCTACTCGTATTTTAATTTCAGGTGAAGGGTCGACGTAACTGCGCCAGCGGCGTGAATCCATGGTCGACCCAACAAACAGTTGTAGGCCGGCTGAATGTTCATCACGTAGAAAGTAGTTTGAAAGACTTGCGGGCCAATTATCACAAGCAGATCCACTTTTCCAAGAATAGACCTCTTTGAACCATCAAAAGCTCTAACCACCAGATTTCTTAGTCGGAGAGCTATACCATCATATTCAAGCTTAACAAGGGCTTTCTTTGGCAAGACATTGAGTGAAGACCCAGTGTCAACTAGAAGATGTGAAAGCACAACCCCTTTACACTCTAGAGTGATGTCCAAAGCTTTATTGTGATGACGAATTTCCGTATTCAAATCAACGGTAGTAAAGCCTAGCCCATGGCTAGTGTTAACATTAGAAACCACTGTCTCTAGTTGATTCACCGTGATCTCCTCAGGCACGTAGGCTGCGTGCAAGACTTTAAGTAATGCATCCCTATGAGCTTCGGAACACAATAGCAATGATAAAATAGAGATCTTGGAAGGAGTCTGGTGGAGCTGATCCACAACCTTGTAGTCGCTTCTCTTGATTATCCTCATAAATTCATCCACATCTTGATCAAAGGATGTTTTATGGGCTTCTTTCAAAATTGGTTCCTCCGGCACCACATTTTTACCTTTAGCTTTGGCAGTAGCCTCTACCTCAGTATTAACTCTCGGAACTTGTGACGCAAAGAGACGTTCACTTCTAGTGAAGCCTCCGCCTCCCCCGACATTATCAACTTGTGGTGTATGAGTTGAAGGATCAAGAAGTATTTTCTCCCCATTGCAGTAGAGGTCTAAACATAGTACCATGGTACATCATTATCTTTTTCATAGGGAATGGGTTCAGGTACCATGATGGTGACTGGACTGACTACAGCGGAAGTAGGAAATGTTATTGTCTATGGATGGTAATATATGGTGACAGGATTTCTGACTGGTGGTGGTGGTGAATGACTGAAGCTGGGTTATTGTTGAGATTGTTGTTGAAAATTGTTGGAGTCGGGAACCGTTGTTGGGTCGTAGTATTTGGTGACTGTGGAGACGTCGTTGTTAATGGTTGTTGTAGTTGTAGAAGCATATGTGGTTGAACTAGTGTTTGTTGAATTGGTAGAAGAGATGATTGTTGATTTTGTAGACGAGTTTGTCGGAACAATTGTCTTTGAAGCTGTAGAAAAGTGTATGTTGTTGCTGTAAGAGGAATTGTTGATGTTGTAGAAACCGTTGATGTTATTTGTAGGATACCTTCTCTGATAAGTCCATTGATACCACTTCTTAAGCTTGCACACCCATTGACGGAAAATTTGCAAGATTCACAGCAGGCCTCACAACCTGGGAACACCTGGCATTTTAAAAGCTGAGCTTTAACCTCTGCCAGAGGTGCTTGAATGCTTGCAGTATCTTCAACTAAATTCATGGGTATGTCCTCCTCAATTGCATTTATCCTTGGCCCACCGTGGCTGGGCATAGGATTCTTTGTGACATTAGGAGGTGGTGTAAAATTTAAAGCCTTTGAATCAACTAGATCCTGGACCTTCATGTACAAAGCTCTGCACTTTTCTGTGGTATGGCCAGGTGCATTAGAATGGAAGGCACATCTGGCATTGACGTCGTAATTCCGTGGAAGGTTTTGAGGATCTGGTGGAGCCAAAGTCCTTAATTCAACAAGATTAATCTTCAGAAGTTGTGGCAACAAAGTGGCATAGGGCATTGGTATAGGCTCAATTACCCTGTTGACTTGAGATGGCCTTTGCTGGAAAGGACATTGCTGTTGGTTGTTGTTGTTGTTGTAGGACCTTTGTTGAGGAAAATTCTACTGAGGGAAATGTTGTGGTTGCGGAGTGTATTGTTGTTGAGGTGGTGGATTGGGAATTGTGACAGCGGAAATTGATCTTGGAATATACTGGGGCCTTCCTCTACCCATGTGTACTGCATTGGTTTCACCCAACCTGCGAGGCCCTACAAATGGTTTCCTTGTGCTGCTTGAGCTGGCGCCGTTATCAGAAATCTTACCCATTTTTAACAAACTCTCAATCCTTTCTCCTGTTATGACTACGTCGGAAAAGCTAGTGGAAGAGAAAGCTGCCAGCCTATCAATGTATGTCCCCTGTAGGGTGTTCATAAACATATCTGCCATTTCTCTTTCTGACATTGGAGGTTAAACGACAGCAGCTAATTGTCTCCATATCTGAGCATACTCTCTGAAGCTTTCCCTGGAGGACTGTGACATACCCATTAGAAGGGTTCTGTTAGGAGCCATGTCTAGATTGTATTAGTATTGGCGTATGAAAGCCTCGGCCAAATCTTTCCAATTTCTGATTTTTGCCCTAGTCAGATGAGAGTACCACTCACAGGATGCCCCGATCAAGCTATCCTCAAAATAAAACATCCATAGCTTTTCATCCATAGTGTAAGCCTTCAATCTTCCCAGAAAGGATTGAAGATGGGTGAGAGGGCAAGATGTCCCATTATATCTTTCAAAGCAGGGAGGTTTGAATTTATGAGGGATTCTAACTCCCTCTACCAGCCCCATATCCATAACATCAAACCCTAAGGAGTTTTGAGACTCCAAAGATCTCAACTTTTCTGCTATCTCATCCAGCCGACGATCATAGACTTCATCTCCTGCTCCAACTATAGTGAACTGTTCCTCCTGAGGGTCCTCTTGTAAGGCCCGTCCTCTAGTATTACCCTGGGTATTCCTAATAGCATTAATGTCAGGGTTGAGATGAGGCCCAAATTCCGGGGGGTCGGTATGAGGTTGTACATGATCATTGTTGCTAGTACCCCATGTACCTGGGTGGTTTTCTTCAGGAGTTTGCCGCTCGACCAACTCTCTTAATCTTTATTGGATTTGGGCCAACCCAGTCATTACTACCATGAACTGGTTCATCTGAGCCCTCATTTCAGTGCTTTCATTAGCCATCTGGGTTCTCACGTCAGTCAGATCTTGTTGAACCTGGTCCATCTGTAATCTCGGAAGGTTGTTTCTTGTAGGATACCGGTGAACTCTGTTGATAGGGAAGACTCTCCTACGAGCAATGTTTCCTGAAACCACAACATAGTGAGAAACAACAACAAAATACCTATAAAACAAAGAATGAGGTTAGAATGCAATGCAGTATGTCTATTTGTCTTCCAAGGGTATCCGGTTCGGTTCTTTGGTTTTGACCTTCCAGACCTCGAGAAATGATGATGCTGAAGAGAAATGAAGCCCATAGAATAACACACAAACCATATATTAAAAAAAATGTGAAGATACATAGTTTTGATTACAACAAAGTCCCTATGGTGGGTCAAAATACAACAACAAAAACAAAAGTACAAACAAAATGAAGTACAAATACAAAGAAATCAAACATCCAGCCCATAGTCATCCTCCTTGACTTCCTTCAGGAGAGCATCAGTCACTGGTCCAACTGGATGCTCTGTGATGGTCCTGATAAGAAGGTTCCTGGTAGCAATGGCACTTGTCAACTTCTTATATTTGTCTTGGTCTTTGGATCTCTTCAACCCCGTTTGGAGTTTCAGCTCAGAGATCTCTTTCTGTGCTGCTAACAAGGCTTCCTGATTCTTCTTCTCATTAACTTTTAGCTGCTCTATCTTAGTCTGGGTCCTCTGATCTTCCTGTGAATGAGCCTCAGTGATTCTGATCCATCTAGCCTGACTCTCTTCCAAGTAGTGCTCATCTCTGGCCTTCTGAATCTTGGCTTCCTTGCAAGCATTCTTCAACACTAACTCCCCTGCTCTAGCCCTTCTGATGTAATCATTCGTCTTCTCAATCTTGGTCATATGCTCGATCCGGAGCTTCTCTAACCTTTCATTGTCCAGACGACTATCATTCCTCTCCTAGAGGGTCTTCTTCAAAGCTTCAGAAAGTTGAGTATTCATTTCCTTCAACTTCTCAAACTCCTCTAAACTGATTGTAGCTACAGGCTCTACTGTTGATGGTCCAGGAACATCCTCTAGGGTGAATGGCATGCGGGTGATCTATCCTCTGATATGTGACCAATCAAGGTATTGTGCTGAAGCTATGTTGTTGCACTTGCCAAGAATGGCAGTCCCTTTTGTCTGAATGTTGTCCCAAGCCTAAGCTGTTTGTCGGGCCAGGGCATGATTATGCTGAATGTCACAGTAAAGGGTTTCTGATAAGTCCTGGTCTCTTGGTGGATGTACCAAGGCATACCCTAACTACCTTTTGAACAACAAAGGATTGTAGTTGATGCAACCCTTCACTCATATCAGGGGTACATTGGGATACTGCCCACAGTTGGTGATTATGTCTCTGCCCTTGGTGCTCTGAGTGCACCACCTGATGTCTTCTGATGTAAGGGCAATCATTCTCTTGGCCCAGTTTCTTGACTGATGAGGAATCAAGAAAGCTTCTGACTTTGGCAAGTGCCTCAGTAACCAACAGTATAAGAGAGGTGCACAACATCTAACTAATCTCCCCCTTTACTTCTCATTCCTCTGATGCACTGAGTAATAGAAATCCCATAGAAAGGTGGGAACTGGATTCTTCATCAAGAAAAGATGGATAGCACTCTTGCTTACAAACTTAGGCTCGTCTGCAAACAAGATGATACCATATATGCTAAGGGCCAAGAGAGCACAGACAATGTCCCACTTCCCTGTTGTAGCATGAATGGTGGCCTGAGTAATCAAGAAGTCCAAATGGAGGCCTGGGATTCCAGCCTTAGTAGTCATATGTTGATCAATGATGGTGGTTTCCAAGTACAGAGCTTTAGCTATATCCTCATTCCTAGGGGCAGTTATCTCAGGGTTGAAAGGAATCCCTCTCCTGATGGGGACACCCAACAACATGGAAAACTCCTCTAACAAAGGGCCCAACTGAAAGTCTGGAAAGGTAAAACATCTGTGAGGAGGGTCATAGAACTGAAGGCAAGTGTGGATCATACTCCTCTCTGATGCATCCAAGTCCATGATCATGTCCATAATGCCACCATAATGTTCCCTGAATAAAGGGACATGATCAGGAGTGATTAGTGTCTGAATCTGCCTGATGCCTGCTAGAGAGGGCTCAAAGAAATGGTATGTGATGTTGCTCTTCCTGGATGTGTCCATGATGATAATGGATGCTGATGAAGATAACTAAGGAAAAATGATGAAGATAACTAGAGAAGATATCAGCTGAAGAAGATCTCTGATGAAGATAACTGATGAAGATGGCTGATGCAGATAGCTGAAGGAATCTGAGCAGTAGAACAAGTCAAAACTAAAACAAAGAAGATGGATACCCTGTAAAACAAATAGACAAATATTAAAATGATGCAAAATGATGTATGCAAAATGATATGCAAGGGTTTGTGATCAAGTGCTGGATATGTTATCTGCCTTGATAAGATCCATGTGTGTTCATAAGTCCAGATGAAGGCTTAGAGAACCAGTAACCAGGTGGGGGACTCAAATAAAGAGTCACAAGTCTAGGGTTTCATAGGATCAGTCCAAAATGATGTAACCTTAATAGTATCAGTAACAGGGTATGATGAGGCCAAGGGTTCCTGCAAACCTGTAAACATCCCAACCCCCTTACATGTATTGTTCTAGAACAAGGATCCTCAGACTTGGATCTATTATGAGAAGTGTAAACACTTCTAACCCGGAGGTACAATGTTTACAATAATCATAAAGGATCCTCCTCTAATTCACCTCAGATGCTGAAGGTCATAAAAAGGTCATCCGGACTTAGAAGGCTTCCCAGATAGCCCTAGTACTACAGGAAATTCGTAGCACAGAGTTCTCAATAAGAAACCCATGTCTGAACCGTGTTTCATATTCCCGCACAAGACCGAGATGGAATGGGAAAGAATATGAAGCCACTCTATCCTACGTGTCACTCAGGCTCCCGGTAGGGAACCTTACTCACTGAATATTCCTCCCACCAAGACAAACAGAAGATCTAGCACATGATATGATGATAATAGTATGAAATGCATAAAAACAGCAAAGGAAAGCAATAAACAAATTTGTACAGGAAACAATAAATAAAGCAAATAAATAAAAAGCACAAAGTAGCACATAACACCCCCATAAACACAAATCAAACAAGCGCTAGGAGAAACCCACAAAAAGGACCAGAAGCCCTGGTTTCAAGATATGCATCCCCAGCAGAGTCGCCAAGTTGTCGCTCCCCCGAAAAGACACCAGGGTCCCAGGGTGCAGACACGAACGGTCGGCGAAAAGAGAAAAGGAGAATGAGTTGAATAGAGTCGCCAGCTAGGCATTTTTATCCCGAAGGAAAGGTAATGCTGCATAAACCTAGAAAAGACGGATAAGACAGTTGCGAACCAGAGAAATTGAGAAAGGGGGTTGGTTACAACCTGGGAAGGTATTAGCACCCAGATTGTTCGTCGTACTCGACGGGATCCACGCTTAAGAGATTGTGTTTAAAAGGGGTAAGTGTATCTGCTATCTGTGTGAAAAATCTAAGGAATGAATGTACAGGTGTCAGTGTAGAAAGGTGAATTGCTCAGGAACTGAGGCTTAAAAAGAATGCTGAAAGAGGGGGATGACAAAGAGACTTTTGTTCGATAACCGTTAAGTTATGCCTACGTATCCTCTCGTGCAATGAGGAAGTCAGAAAACCGTAGTTCGACTCAAAAAGACTAAAAATGAATTGATTGTGAACTGCTTGCTTGCCTGTGCTCAAGTGTATGACTCGTCTGGCTCGAGTGCTAATTGTCTTGCATTAGACGGAAGAAGTAAGTTCTCGTTTGTGAATGAGTGTGATGAGAAAAGAATCCCGGAGGAGACGATTATTGTTTGTTCTTGTGTTTTCATTTTTTTTATATGTTTTTGGTGTTTTGCATAGGATTATGAGCTTAAGCTTAACTCAAGGGCTTGTAAACTCATTATATCCTCCCTGATTAGGGATAATGAGCCTACTTAAGTATGAGATAATCATCTCAACTTAATTACCATGATGATGTAGGATTAAGATCATTAACCTACTTGTGATTATTTAGACGTTTTTATGTTTTTGTTTAGTGTTAAGTAATGAGTTTAATCTCTAATCACAGATTAGTGAACTCATTACACCATCCTAATAGAAGGATAATAGATGAGAACACTTAAGCTGAGGAAGATACCTCAACTTAATCCATGGTTAGGGACTAAATTCATTATATAACAAGCCTTTATTAAATGGATTTTAATTAAAGGGGTGAGATTAAGAAGTGGATTTTAAGTTTGTAAGACAACTTGAGGGGGACTTGTCCATTAAATACTAGGGTTAGTCCCTCTTAACCATAAGGAAGAGATAGAACCCTAATGTAAGGCCCAAGTTACAAGATAAAGTCTTAGTGATTATTAATGTGATTTGATTAAGAGGTGTAAAAAATTAAAGGTTTAACACTTAGGATTAAATTTATACACTCCATCCTAAGAGAAGGATGCATGCATAACCCTAATTCAAAGTCCTAAAGCTTTAAGAGTTTAGTCTCTGATTATTGAGATGAGAAGAGAGACTCAAGGAGACTCAATGGTAAAAGACTAAGGGGGACTATACAAAACCCTTAAAATTATCATGCTTAGGTATCCTATGGTTTGTTAGGCTTAAGAGAAAGGATCTTCAAGGCCACCAATGGAAGAAGCAAATGAAATGCGAAGGAAGAAGAAGAATAAGTTACTTACTTCCTGAAGAAGATAAGTAACTTAAAAGAAAGAAAGTAAGAAGAATGGAACACAAGTGAACAAGTTCACTTCAAAGACATATTAAAATTCATATGAATGAGATAAGAATAAGTGAGAGGTAAAGGCAAATCCACCTCCCACAATAACTTACCAAAAGCTCCTGAAAAGTTAGTATGAATGCATAAGACATAAAGCATAAAGAAAAGAATTGAAATGAGATGAAATGACCAAATTCAGAAGTGGTTATACAATGCAAATGACATATGAGATTATGCAAAGTCATACAATGTGCATATGAATGATCATACAAAAATGAGATGTCATGAAAGCATGCTTGGATGTTTGAAAACACATGGATGTTTATGAAATGAAATGAATGCAAGACATAGAAAATGGATGAAGAAATGATCAAGAAAGGTTCTAACATGTCCTAAGATGTCTAAGATGACATATGAATGCTTGAAATATCATGACAAGTTCATGTGATGATGTTATGCAAAGGAGAATGCAAATGAACATGAGAAATTAGGGTTTTATGAACATGTGAGATGCAAATGGATAAAAATAGAAGCATACAACATGATAAAAAATTGAAATCAAGCTCAAACAAACCCTAAACCTATACAAGGTCACACCCCAAAGGAGAAGGTCAGACGCTAATCCTAGTGAAAGTTATGATTTTCCTAAGTTTGCTAGGGTTTTTGGGTGATTCAAAAGGAAAAATTCAAATCAATTGGAAAATTCAAGATAAATTCACGAGGAAATTAATATTTAAATTATATGCAATATGTGAAACAATGCAAAAAGAATCAAGTTCAAATTCTTCTGGGTTAGGCAGAAATGATTTTTCAAAGTTAGGGTTAAACATTGTGATTTTAAAGAACCCTAATTCAAAGAAACTTATGAAATTATGATCAAACCTAAAAATAAATTTGTATGAAGAGTTTGAAAATGTTTATAAATGCATTAGAATGGTTCATGATTTTTTTGGTGATTTTTAGAAACTTAAATGCATTTTTAATTAATTAAAATACTTTAATTAATTAAAAATAACATTTAAATATTTTAAAAATACTTTTTAAATGCAAAAAATAAAATAAAAATCATTTTCAGGTTGAGAAAAATATTTAAAATCATAATGCAAAGTTTCATATTTTTTGAAAGTGTTTTGATATTTTTAATAAATTATGCAAAAGAAATGAAAATAAAATAAAATAAAATGAATTAAAATGGGAAGTAATCAGATCCTGTGGTCCAGATTTAAACCTAAGGGGATAGGGCTGTCTGTGCACGTTTATCAATGGTCTAGATCAAACCTGATTAATTAATTATGTTTTATTTAATTAAACAGAAATTAAACCTAATGACTAAATCCAAGTCGTTCACGCGTTAAACTAATCAGGATCTGAGGGTCAAGAATCAATCTGGGCAACTAAACCCTAATTAGGGCTAATCGTTTTTAGGTGACCGGAGCTAAGCTCCGGTCATCTTCTCCGGCAGGCCAAAAACCCTATCTCCCTCCCCATGTCACAAAAACATGCCAAAATCTCCAGAATCAATCCTCTAACATCAAACAACAAGAATCCACTCACAAAAACAATTTATTTTACATCAAAAGAGAGAATCGAAGCCAAACGGAAAACTGACAAAATTTTGAGAAGTTGAATACATCCTATATACTTGACCATTTTCAGTGATTCAAAGTGCATAATGATTAGAGAAACATGCTTTATCACATTGTAACTTAAAATCAAAGCTCTGAGAAAAAGGTTCTTGAGCTATACCTGAGCTGGAGTTGAGCAAATGTGGATCCCCAGTGCCTGCTTCTTGTGCTAAACACCTCCTTTGATCACCCTGATGCTATTGAGAAGCTTTGCAAGTGTTTAAATGGCCTCTTTTTGAAGGTTCAGTTCTGAGAGGTGGAAAATTGTGTTTGAGTTTTAGGGACTTTCAGGGCAAAGTGAAGGGTGGTTTGTGCTCCCTATGATGTGTGGAGATGATTGGTGGAAAAAGATTTGAGGTTTGAAGCTTGTACTAAGAGTTTCGAAGAGATGGATGTTTTTTGTCAATTTTGTGAATGCTGGCATGTGGGATGTTCTGAGCTTGTGTGTGTTATGAAATGCACTCCCTAGGGTTTGCATAAGAGGTTGTGATTGGTCAGAGAGTGGGTGGTGGCTCAGTTTGATTGGTATGGGAGAAAATGCAAAAATGTCAACTTATGTGTACTTGAGGTATGGCACGGGTCAGAGGAGTTTCTATGGCTTGTCCTGCCTCATCTTGATTCATGGAGAGCCTTTGGATCATTAGAATGCAGCTGGAAGGCTTAGATGAAGAGATAGCAAGCTTCATGCAACTTTCCCTCTTTGACATTTCTTGTGAATCAAGCCATGAAAATGCCAAATTCTTGGGCCAATTCTGATGTTTAGAAGTTGCTTTGACATGTTGTAACATATTTGTGCACATTAGAAGTCATTTAGAAGCTTTAAAATGTCAATATACAAAATCCCTCTTTGACATGAAACTTGAAATTATGTGATTTTTGCCAACTTTGAAAGGCCATATCTGTAGTTCTAGGATGAATCAAGACATGTTCTTGTAATTTTTGAAAAGAGAAAGACCTAATCTACAACTTTCATGTCCAAGAATTTTTCATTGGAAGCATTTTTGGTCATGAAAGAGGAGGTTGAAAATCTTTCCCAAAATGGAAAGTTTGCATTTCAAGTCATTTCCAAAAATGGCAAGTTTGCAATTGGCTCAAAATTATTCAATCTTGTGAACTTCCAACCACTTCTAAGATCAAATAAAGATCATTGAACTTCAATTTTATGAAAATGACCCTTTGGTTCCATTGTTGGGGGCCTCAGATGCCCTGATTTTGACTTAACTTGCTCAAGAAGTTACCCAATGATCAGATGACTTCCACAATGAATTTCTTCATCAAACTTGGTACACATGATCTTTATAACATATTAAGAACATTAGAAACAAGAATGACCAAAAAATTTGGAGTTAAGGCCTCTGAAACCCAAACCCTAATTTGGGTCATTTGTGTAGTGAAAACCCTAGCTCTGCTTCCAAGCCTTTGTCAATCTTTGTGATCCCTTGACTTTCATGAACATTGGGGAGCATATTATGATCATAGAACACACATGGACCCTCTTGGAAAGCTTCAAGACCATTGGGATGACTCAGATTGATTCTTGGATTGCTCAGATCATAAACCCTAGATGCAGATGAAATGGAACTATGCAGATGAAACAAATATGTAATATGAAATGTAATGTTTATGTTAAAAAAAAAATGAAAGATCACAAGCCATGGTGTGAGAAAAAGTGAGGGCAAATTTGGGGTGTTTACACAAATCCTTGTTGTGGTTACGACCCTCCGTAGTCAAGTCGGCATTGGTGAAGCCTAGTCCATGACTAGTATTGACATTTGCGACCACCGTTTCTAACTGATTGACCGTGATTTCTTCTGGCACATAAGCTGCGTGCAGGACTTTGAGTAGCGCATTCCGGTGAGCCTTGGAACACATGAGCAGAGATAGTATGGAGATCTTGGAGGGTGTTTGGTGGAGCTGATCCACAACTTTGTAATCACTTTTCTTGATAATCCTCATGAACTCGTCCACATCCTGATCAAAGGACATCTTATGAGTTTCTTTTGCAGCTGGTTCTTCTGGCACCACACTTTTGCCTTTTGCTTTAGTAGCAGTTTCTGCTTCAGCATTAATTCTTGGAAACTGTGAAGCGAAGAGACGTCCGCTCCGAGTGAAGCCTCCGCCTCCCCTGACATTGTCAATTTGTGGTGTAGAAGTTGAAGAGTCAAGGGTAACTTTCCTCCCGTAGCGGTAAAGATCTGAGCCGTAGTGCCAAGGCACGACACTGTTGTTGTCATAGGGAATTGGCCCAGGCACCGTGATGGTTATCAGACTAATTGCAACGGAAGAAGGAGTTGTGATAGTCTGTGGATCATAGTAGATGGTGACAGGAGGTCTGATTAAAGATGATGCAGGTGCAGGAAGTTGTTGACGTTGATGAGGGTGTTGCTAAAAGTTGTTGTTGAGAGAATCCAGAACAGGGATGGTTGTTGGATCATAATAGATGGTAACCATTGAGATGTCTTCATTGGTGGTGTTTGTTGTTGTTATAGCCGATTCTGTCGAAATGATTTTTGCTGGCGTTGTAGAAGATTTTGTTGAGATAATGTTTGCTGGTGCTGTAGGAGAGATTTTTGTTGCCTTTGTGGAGGGTGGAATTGTTGATGTGATTTGCAGGATGCCTTATCTGATAAGACTGCTAATACCATTCTTCAGATTTGCACAACCATTGGTAGAAACTTTACAAACTTCACAACAGGCCTCACAACCCGGAAACACTTGGCACTTCAATAGCTGAGCTTTTACTTCGGCCACTGGTGTTTGAATACTTGCAATGTTATCAATCAGAATTGATGGTTGGTCCTCCTTGATGGCATTGATCTTTGGCTCACCATGATTTGGTACTGGATTCCTTGTGACATTTGGTGGAGGTGCAAAATTCAAAGCTTTGGAGTCAATCAAATCTTGGACTTTCATGTGTAAGGCCCTACACTTATCTGTTGAATGACCAGGCGCATTGGAGTGAAAAACACATCTGGCGTTGACATCATAATTCCTTGGAAGATTCAGAGGATCTGGTGGAGCCAAAGTCCTTAGTTCAGTCAGGTTAAGCTTCAATAGTTGTGGGAGTAAGACTGCATAGGGCATCGGGATGGGATCGATCACCCTATTAATCTGAGAAGGTCTTTGTTGGAAAGGACTTTGTTGTTGGTTGTTGTTATTATAAGATCTTTGTTGTTATTGAGGATATTGTTGTTGTTGAGGTTCTGGAGTAGGAATGGTGACAACAGCCACTGATCTTTGCAAATATTGAGGCCTACCTCTGCCAATATGTACTGAATTAGTCTCTCCTATCCTTCGGGGTCCGGAGAATGGTTTCTTTGTGTTGCTGGAGCTGGCGCCATTGTCAGAAATCTTACCCATCTTCAATAAGCTTTTGATTCTCTCGCATGCTATAACCACATCAGCAAAACTGGTAGAAGAGAAGGTAACAAGTCTACCAATGTAGGTCCCTTGCAAGGTATTCATAAACATATCAGCCATTTCTCTTTCAGACATAGGTGGCTGGACAGCAGCAGCGAGTTGTCTCCACCTTTGAGCGTATTCGCGGAAACTTTCTCTCGAGGACTGAGACATACCCATCAAGAGGGTCCTATTGGGTGCCATATCCAGGTTGTATTGATATTGGAGCACAAAGGCTTCAGCTAAGTCTTTCCAATTTCTAACAGTGGCCCTTGACAAGTGTGAGTACCATTCTCTGGATGCCCCAGTCAAGCTATCTTCAAAGTAAAACATCCATTGTTTCTCATCCATGGTATATGCTTTCAATCTTCCCAGAAAAGATTGCAAATGGGTACGAGGATAGGAGGTACCATTATACTTTTCAAAGCATAGAGGTTTGAACTTGTGGGGAATCTTTACCCCTTCCACTAAGCCCATATCCATCACATTGAATCCCAAAGAGTTCTGAGACTCCAAGGATCTTAGCTTCTCTGAGATCTCGTCTAGCCAACGGTCATAAGCTTCATCTACCCCAGTACTGTAGCGGTAAAATCATGAGTGTAAGTTATTAGCTAACTTAACTCAAGGTAAACAGAGTCGCCACCGCGCTTTTATTTTATTCCAAAAGGAAAAGGGAAAAAGAGCGAATAAAACCTAATGAATCTAAAAGCAAGAATGCTAAAGAAACACATCAGAGAAACATGTAAGGGGATATGTAACACAATGGGAAGGTTTTACGCACCCAAAATGTCCGTGGTACTCCACGGGAGCCCTTTGAAAAATTTACTGCTTTTGGTTTGAAAATGGTTTATAAAATGTGAGTGGAGGGATGAGAAAAGAATTATTTTTATAATGTTTTTTTTTTGTTTGAAGAGGTTTAACGCCTCATGCCTACGTACCCAAAAAGTGCAATGCGAGATCAAAACCCCGTAGTTCGTGGTACAAAATTTGAAAAAAAACAATGAATTGAATTGATTTTAAAATGTAGAGATAAGTCGTCATTCTTTAGCGAATAATTCCGCTAGAAAGAATGAATCATATCTAAACATATGAAAAGAAAAGTGCACAAAGGCACAAAAACAATTGAGTGAGTTTTTGGATTTTTTAAAGTCTTTGAGAAGAAAATTTCGATATGCTTATATGGATTAACATTTATTAAGAAAATGGAATGAAAAGGTAAAATCGCTTGACCTAAGTCAAGGATTGATTGCGAAAACGTTTGAAGTTAAAAAAAACAAGAAGATTTGAAAATAGGGAGAAGATTTGAAAATTTAAGAAGTGGGAGGAGATGAAGTGACTATCCTAAGAAAATAAAATAAAGAGATAAGGGAAGAAAGATCTAACCAAACTTGATGACATTCCTCATTATGAGCATAAGAGTTCCATCCTTATAAGCTAGCGAATGGCCAAATAAAGACTAAATCCAACTTTTTGAAGATCAAGGCAAAGGAGGTGTCCTAAGAATCTAAGTCCAAATCCCCACTCCAAATGCTAAGGATAGTAACCAAAAGTCCACAAATCAAAATCACAAGTTTTTTAGAGGTTTAATCCTTTATTAATGTTTTTGTGTCCAAACGGACAAATAGAAAATCAATCAACAAATAATAAGAGCAAATAATAAACATAATATGGATGAGTAAAGCAAAATAGAATAAAGACAATAAAAATGCGAGAAATTAAATGTTAGTAACAAAAGAAATAGAAAAATGCAAGAATCTAAAATATTAATAGTAGTAATAGTATAATAATATTCATATAATAATGGTATGGTGAACTTAATCAACCACAACCAAAAAGGAAAGTAACCAAAATCGAAGGAAACCAGATCCGCTTAGCATCTTTCACTATAGTGATTAATCAAGGCAAACCGAACCGAATTCAATGAAATTTGAAAGGCGATTGGGAGACCCAAAGCACCTACGCATCAAAACTTCATAAGTCTCGATTCTTGAAGCAATATGATTAACCACTTTGGGATTACGCGATCAACAAGAGATCCGGTCCACGAAAGTGTAAGTACCCAATTAGATTTTTATTCCAAAGTCAGGACACATTTAGGTCTATGTTAAGCAATCGCCGAGTAATTTACGAAGTAATTACCATACAAATGAGGCCGCCCACCACCAATTAAGGTGCATAATGTTAGTGCTAATGCATGCGAGATAAACGATATGTAAATCGTTATCCGAACGCGATACCGCACAAAACTAAAGATGAATACCAAATTGAGCCGTACTTATGGTATTCTTCCATCTTTAAGTTCAATCACTCATCTTGGTGGATTCAAGCATGAAAATGTATCACTAATGCAAAGTACCTTAAATGAATTAAATAATCCACTTAAAGGTAGTTTTGAATTAATGAACATTAACTACTCTAATCTACACCCAAAGTCCATTGAAATTAAGGAGGAATTACTCCCAAAAATGCTTCCCAAGGTAAAAATAAAAGGGAGGAAGAAGAAGAAGAAAGAGGAACCAAAAAGGGGCTTGAAACAAGCCAAAAACATCATTCTGACTTGTGTTAACCGGTTAACCAATTGGTTAACCGGTTAACGCAAGCAGATTTTGGACAATTTTCACTGTTTTTGAACTAGTTAACCGGTTAACCAAATGGTTAACCGGTTAACCAAATGGTTAACCGGTTAACCAAATGGTTAACCGGTTAACGCTATACCAGATGCTGAAAAATGCAGAAAATTCAGCATGATCCATTTTGAAACCTTTTCTCAAACATTAGATGATCATGATCTGAATTTGCACGAATTTTAAAACCAAAATTCAGTGGAATCCCTGCAATCAAACAACAAATAAAGATCCAAAGGATCTAGCAACCAAAAGCACCAAAGATCTACATCTTGAATGTTGATGGTGAATATGGGTTTATGGAGGAAGATGAATTACCAAAAGCTTTTCTTCAAATTGAACCAACACAAACTTAGATCTACTGAAATTGATGAGAAAAAGAATGAAAGGATGAAGGTCTAGCTCAAGTTAATCAAGAATTTAATGTGAATTCTTGATAACTTCAAAAGAAAGAAAGATGAGCTTTGTAGAATTTTGGTGTTGGGGGAGTATTTTGCAAGAGGTTTTGTGGCTATCAAAAGCTTCTGGAATGAATGAAATTGTGGTCCTATTTAAAGGCCTTAGCTATGGAAATTTGGTGGAATGGGGCTTGCTTTGGTAATTTGAATTTAGGTTTGGTAATTGGAATTTTTGTGGGAAATGGAAAAGAGTGGTGATTAGTGAGGGTTTATGGTAGGAAATGATCAAAGTGATGTAGAGAAATCAGAAACCAATGGATCTAGAATATTCCAATTAAATCAATGATCTAAGGGTGCTGAATTTGAATATAAAATTCAAATTTCGCACTGGTTAACCGGTTAACCATTTGGTTAATCGGTTAACCAAGCTGAATTTTGAATTTTTTTGTTCAAAAATAGCTGCTTGGTTGTTTCGGCCCGATTCTTGTGTACGTCGAAGAAATAAACACGGGAACCTTGGAAATCCTTTGAATGAATCAATTAACTTGGGAAATCCTTGATCTGATAATTTTGAATTATTTGCGGATCGTCTTCGACTTTTGTGAAATTTACTCGAGCTGCAGGACTGCTATTTTTTGGCATTTTTATATGGTTCCTCTTCCTGAAAAAAAGGTTAGCAAAAGGAAACAAAATATTTTTGGATTTTGATTAATGGTTAGTAAACACAGTCAAATAAAATAATTAAAGACAACGGTGATCCCCTGCGAGGCATAATCCTAACCCGAGAAGAACCGTGCAACCAGTGCGATCTCGTTTGTATGCAAAATGCAGATAAAATGCAAAGAAAAAAAATTTAGGGCAAAAATTAGGGTGTTACAGCTGCCCCTATTTAAGTTTCTTCAATCCGGAGATATGAAGATTGACATCTTCGTCTCTACAAGATGGGAGAGACTTAAATACAGAAAACCCGAATTTTTGTCCTAAGAAAACATGATATGATATGAATATGATATGCAAGCCCAAGATCTCTGTGGGGAAAATATGGCCACCAGAGGAAAGCAAAAACTTGGGGACACAGAAGAAAATCCCGCTGGGGAAACAACAAACACAAAAAGAGTTACCAGGAAAATAAATAACTGGATAACTGATTCCACTTGGGAAAAGATATATGATATAATCAAGGTACAAGATTCAACAAGGGAAAGAAAAAATACTCTGCCAGGGAATATCAACCAAACAAAATATTCAAGTCCAAAAATGGAGGAGTACCAAGTTGGAAACGAATTAGCAACTACCTGTTTACTAGGTAGGAATACAAAGGACTCGACTATCGATTTACTGGATAGGAGCAAAACAAAGAGGGATAACCTCCACTACCTTTTTACTGGGTAGAAACAATTCTCAAATACCTGATTTACTGGGCAGGAGCATAAGCAAAGGGAACCGACTTCTATTACCTTTTTACTGGGTAAGAAGAAGAAATCTCGACTATCGGATTTACTGGGTAGGAGTACAAGCAAAAGAACTTGATCAATTTGGTAATATTACCCACTATCGATTAACTGATAGCTTAATTCCAAAGCAATATTACTCACAAAGAGGACCAAAATTCAATCCAAGAACAAGTTGGAGAGAAACGGTCAAACAAGACTCATCCCGAGGAGGAAATATCTCAACTGGGGAAATTCCATCCAGATAATAAACTGGGGAGGAAACTGAATCAACATCATCCACGAGAAACAAACTCAGTGGGGAATTAGAAAAGATTCACACTTTCTGCTTAATGTTCGACACTCTAAACTTGAGAGGAAGACAACACACACACTCTTTGGGGAAAATCCACACCAAAGAGCAGGGAACAACGATAAATGCAAGAATACAAGCAAATGATGCTATGCTTATGCGTATGAATATGCTTATGAATATGCTGACAAAACAGACATAAAGAAAAACAACAAGTGACATGAACATCACAACAAACAGATACTCGGCTAATCTCAAGGCAACAATGCAGGGAAACATGTTGGAGATTCAATTTGAAATCCTGCAGGGGAATATCATAAGCCATCAAAGGAATAAAATCCTACTACAAGGCTTAACTCATGATGAGACAGCATCTGCTAAGGATCCAATCCACAAAGCAATCTTCAAGAAACACTAACAAAATCTTCCATTCTTTGGGGAAAGAGGGAAATGTCCCTGCTAACACTGATGGGAACAAATATCTTCATAACTCTGCCTGAGGAAACAAGATAAAGATCTACCAGTGATGCCAATAAAGCATAATCTACTGGATCATCAAACCTCCATTCTGCATAGGGATATCAGCCTGCTGAGAAAAGGTAAAAAAATCTGCCGAGGATGGGGAAAAGCTTCCATAATCCTCTCTATGGACAGAATAATTCTTGATGAAATCAAACTTTGGGAGGAAAAACTGTCATACCACTCCTGCTCCACTTGGGGATAGAGTGCAAGACCTGCTGAAAATCACATAGGAACCTGCTGGAAACCAACACACGCAGACCTACTGGGGATCCGTATGGGGATATCAGAAGTTAACATCATATTCAAAACACAGTTACGAGGGATTTTAAATCAATACCCACCATCAGGTAAAAGAAAACCTCTAAACTGACTGCTATATCAATACTTCTACTCAAGGATGCAACCAACTCAAGCTGAGGAACAAGAACTCGGATGTAGATTCCCAATGCTTCTCAAATTAAAGATAAATTGTTGAGGAAGAGATTAAAACTCAACTAGGGATTCCTAAGAACATCCCTTCCAACAATTCTTCTGGGTAAGACATTGGAACTCAAACAATCCCCGTTCATGCTTATTGTTGGGGAACAAAACATCATTAACATTAACCTGTCAAGACTATTCAGGAACTTCGCATGGACACAACCGAATCAAACCCTGCTTTGGGAGAGACAAGTTACACACATCCAGACTTTACCATCCTTGGAATCACTATTGATATCCTTTCTTTGTTCACATATCAAAAGAAAAATGTTTTTATAATCTTAAAAGATTAAATTTATTAAATTTGTTTCAAAAATCAACATCAAAAATAAATTGAAATTTTGTACACAGAAACAATATAAAGGATTACAAACAATTGAATAAAAGCTCAATTCATTGATATAATGGTAGTCAGCAAATGGCATGACTCCATGGATCATTACAAGTTTGAAAAATGGTAAATACATGGAAAATGGCTACATTGAAATACAATGATCACTATTCTCTCTATCAACTTTGAACTCCATTGTGTCCGAAACTTCAGTCAAGGATGAGTGAATAAGAATCTTTGATGGGAAATTCTTCTGAGGGATAGAATCTGAAATCCTCGGTCGTTACAAGTGATTCAGTCTGTCGATGTAGTTACTTGCCATGATCCCTAACTTTTGCCTAGATTGCCCTTTCGGGTTTTCAATCTACCAGGATAATTATTTCTGTTTATGTCTCTAATTTTTGCCTGGACCGCCCTTTCGGGTTTTCAATCCACCGAGACGCTCATTTTTGCCTAAGGCGCCCTTTCGGGTTTTCAACTTAGCGAGTTGTTCTTTTATTATTTTTTTAGGCGAAGTATTTCTTGACTGCATCCGCATTCACAGGGCGAGTGATCTCCTCACCATCCATAGTTGCAAGAATTAACGAACCGCCAGAGAAGTCTTTCTTGACAACATATGGGCCATCATAGTTCGGAGTCCACTTGCCCCGAGAATCTTTAATGAAAGACTGAATCTTTTTGAGCACGAGGTCGCCTTCTCTGAATACATGAGGTTTGACCTTCTTGTCAAAAGCTTTCTTCATTCTTTGCTGGTACAACCGACCATGACACAAAGTTGTTATTCTTTTTTCCTCAATCAAATTCAACTGATCAAATATACTCTGACACCATTCAGCCTCAGTCAACTTGGCTTCCATCAGAACTCTCATTGATGGGATCTCAACTTCGACGGGGAGCACTGCTTCTGTACCATAAACAAGTGAAAAGGGGGTTGCCCCTGTTTAAGTGCGGACAGATGTACGATACCCATGCAAAGCAAAAGGGAGCATCTCATGCCAGTCCTTGTATGTCACAACCATCTTCTGAATAATCTTCTTAATGCTCTTATTCATAGCTTCAACAGCCCCATTCATCTTCGGTCAATAAGGAGAAGCATTATGGTGCTGAATCTTGAACTCTTCATAAAGCCCTTTCATCATATTATTATTCAAGTTCGAATCATTATCAGTAATAATTCTATTCGGAACACCATATCTGCAGATAATGTTATTCTTGATAAACCGAACCACAACTTGCTTGGTCACATTAACATACGATGCCGCTTCCACCCACTTGGTGAAGTAGTCAATTGCCACAAGAATAAAACGATGTCCATTCGAAGCCTTGGGTTCAATCATACCAATCATATCAATTCCCCACATAGAGAAAGGCCACAGGGAAGAAATCACATTGAGATAAGCTGGTGGCACATGAATCTTATCAGCATACACTTGACACTTATGGCACTTTTTCACATACTTGCAACAATCAGATTCCATTGTCAGCCAATAGTAACCTGCTCTCAACATCTTTTTAGCCATTGCATGCCCACTAGCATGAGTACCAAAAGATCCTTCATGAATTTCTTTCATTAACATGTCTGCTTCGTGTCTATCCACGCATCTGAGCAAGACCATGTCAAAATTTATCTTATAAAGCACATTTCTATTCAGGAAGAAATTGCCTGCCAATCTCCTCAAAGTTCTCTTATCTTTATCGGATGCCCCAAGTGGGTATTCCTGTCTCTGGAGAAAACATTTAATATCATGATACCAAGGCTTGTCATCATGGACCTCTTCAACTGCAAACACATGAGCTGGTTTTTCAAGTCGCATCACTTTGATCATGGGAACGTCATTCCACTGGTGCACCTTTATCATAGAAGCTATAGTTGCTAAAGCATCTGCCATCTGATTCTCATCACGAGGAACATAATAAAACTCAACTTTAGTGAAGAAAGTTGATATCTTCCTGGCATAATCTCTATAAGGGATCAAGTGGGGTTGATGAGTTACCCACGTACCCTGAATATGATTGATTACCAAGGCAGAATCTCCGTACACATCAAGATGCTTAATCCTCAGATCAATAGCTTCCTCAAGAACCATAATGCAGGCTTCATACTCAGCTTCATTATTGGTACAAGGAAAAGCCAACCTCGCAGCAAAAGGAATATGTGAACCATGGGGAGTAATGATCATTGCCCCAATTCCTCTTCCACGTGCATTTACGGCACCATCAAAAACTAAACCCCATCGAGATCCAGGCTCCGTCCCTTCCTCAATCAAAGGTTCATCACAATATTTCATTTTCAAGTACATCACATCCTCATCTGGAAAATCAAACTTGATAGGCTGGTAATCATCAATCGGTTGATGTGCCAAATGATCAGCCAAGATACTACCTTTTATAGCTTTTTGAGCTCGGTACTCGATATCATATTCTGACAATAACATTTGCCAACAAGCAATCCTCCCGGTCAAAGCAGGCTTTTCAAATATATACTTGATTGGATCCATTTTAGAAATCAACCAAGTTGTATGATTCAGCATATACTGGCGAAGACGCTTTGCAGCCCACGCTAAGGCACAACAAGTTTTTTCAAGCATGGAGTACCGAGACTCACAATCAGTGAATTTCTTACTCAAGTAATAAATTGCATATTCTTTTCTTCCAGATTCATCTTGCTGACCAAGCACATAACCCATGGAATCTTCCAACACAGTCAAGTACATGATCATCGGTCTACCTTCCACCGGAGGAGACAAGATAGGAGGTTCAAGCAGATATTCTTTGATACTTTCAAATGCCTTCTGACAATCATCCGTCCAAACACAACCTTTGTCTTTCCGAAGCAACTTGAAGATCGGAGCACATGTGGCAGTCATGTGAGAGATAAACCTCGAAATATAATTCAAACGGCCCAAGAATCCTCTTACTTGCTTTTCAGTTCTTGGAGCAAGCATTTCCTGAATAGCTTTCACTTTATCAGGATCAACTTCAATGCCTCTTTGGCTGACAATGAAACCTAACAACTTTCCAGAACGTACACCAAAGGTGCACTTGTTCGGATTCAAACGAAGCTTAAACTACCTTAACCTCTGAAACAACTTTAGCAAATGTTCAACATGATCCTCTTCAGTCCTCGACTTAGCGATCATATCATCAACATATACCTCAATTTCTTTGTGCATCATATCATGGAAAAGTGTAGTCATAGCTCTTTGGTATGTCGCACCAGCATTCTTCAATCCAAAGGGCATCACTCTGTAGCAGAATGTTCCCCATGGTGTAATAAATGTGGTCTTTTCCATGTCCTCGGGTGCCATCTTTATTTGATTATAACCGGAAAATCCGTCCATAAAAGAGAACACATCAAACTTAGCCGTATTATCTACCAACATATCAATGTGTGGCAATGGAAAATCATCTTTTGGACTGGCTTTGTTTAAATCTCTGTAATCAACGCACATTCGGACTTTTCCGTCTTTCTTTGGAACAGGCACAATATTGGCCACCCATTGAGGATAATTAGATGTCACAAGAAAACCTGCATCAATCTTCTTTTAAACCTCCTCTTTGATCTTTGCTGCCATGTCAGGATGAGTTCTTCTCAATTTTTGCTTTACAGGTGGACATTCAGGTTTCAACGGCAATCTATGCTCCACAATATCAGTATCAAGACCTGGCATGTCTTGATAAGACCAAGCAAATACATCCACATACTCTCTAAGAAGCTCTACAATCCTCTTCTTAACATCAGGACCAAGCAATGCTCCAACTTTGACTTCTTTCTTATCATCTTCAGAACCCAAGTTGACCGTCTCTATAGACTCTCCATGAGGCTGAATAATCTTCTCCTCGTGCTCAAGCAACCGAGAAATCTCATCAGGAATCTCTTCCACATCCTCTTCCTCAGCTTCAAACACAGGGAATTCAAAGTTGGGAGAGGGCATAGGATCATTGTTTTCAATGGGTTTATCAATCAATCTGCACAATGATTTTATTTTTATTTTAGAGCATGAACAAAAATGCAAACATTATGCAGATAAACAATTATTATTATTTTGGGTTTTTTATGTTACCATTTTTCAGAATAAAGCAAAAAGGAAAAACAAATATGGAAATCAAAATAGCATTTTATTGATGATGATAAAATTTGAAACAAAGCCCGACAAACATCACTTTCACCTTGGGCAAAGTGAAAGGATCTTTTGAAAGAAAATAAAACAAATTACTTTGAAGCATGAACAATAAAAGGAACATCAACAGCAATCCAGTTCTGGCAAATCTTTCCGTGCGTAACAAAGTTAGGCATTTCTTCATCTTCATCATTTTCAATGATGGCAGCAGCGGAATGATCATTGATAAACCCAGCACTTCGGAAACCTTCCTGAATAGTTTTCGGGTCATTGAGAACCACACCTGGTGCAAAGCCGATACCAAATCCTTCCTTGTTGTCGACAGTATCAATAACTCGCCCCCAACCATCAGATTGACCAGTTTCAAGCATACACAGAGCATCCTTGAAAGAAGACATGGGCATGGCATTCTTCTTAGCAACATTATCCACAACAGAAAGAGCTTGAAATGAAGTTCCCACCTCTTCCCCAGCATCATTATAGGAGAAAAATGACAAATTGCTCACAAGCATCGCACTTTCACCACCAATAGTCACTAATTTCCCCTCTTTCACAAACTTCAGCTTCTGATGAAGAGTGGATGTCACAGCTCCTGCCTCATGAATCCAGGGTCTTCCGAGGAGACAACTGTAAGCAGGACGTATATCCATTACTTGAAAAGTAATTTGGAATATAAACGGTCCAATAAGAATAGGAAGATCCACTTCACCAATCACTGTCTTCTTCGATCCGTCAAAAGCTTTCACAATAATCCCACTATGCCTCATGGTAGCACCTTGATACGCAAGTTTTGACAAAGTCGACTTCGGCATCACGTTCAGAGAAGATCCAGTATCAACTAGCACCTTAGACATAGCATCTTCCTGATAGTTCACTGATATATGCAAAGCCAAGTTATGATTCCTTCCTTCTTCAGGAAAATCATCATCACAGAAACTTAAATTGTTGCACGATGTGATATTAGCCACAATACTATCAAACTGATCAACAGTCACATCATGGTCAACATAAGCTTGATCAAGAATCTTCTGCAAAGAATGCCTATGAGCCTCAGAGCACATCAAGAGTGATAAAACTGATATCTTCGATGGAGTATGCAACAACTGCTCAGTAATGTTGTACTCACTTTTCTTTATCAATTTTAACACCTTATCCTCACTATCACCAGATTGGCCTGATCGGGCAACAACATCCATAATCTGCTTATTCGCACTTGTATCTTCAACTCTCTTCATAGGGTCTGAAGCATACACTCTACCACTTCGAGTAACTTTTGTCACATCAGCAATGCTAACCACAGACTTTGGAGAAGGAATAGGAACTTCCTCCCACTTTCTATCATCGTAGCATTATACTGGTACAGAACAGCTTTATCAGACTCATACGACATTGGACCAGGCAAATTGATCACCAATGGAGTAACAGCATATTTGCGGCTATCAAAAGAAATAACCACCTTCTCAGGAACAACCTTCTCAGGAATATTGAACTGAGGCATAATAACATTCACTTCGTTTTCATACTCATCTCTTTTTGCTGTCACTTCAATCAACTTATCATCCATCATCTTTTGAATGTCTCTCTTAACAATCACGCAACCACGAGGGTTCACCGAGCAGATGCAACATCCAGCATAATCGTGATCAATATCGTGATATTCACTTAAGAAAGCATGTATCTCAACCAAAGACCTTCGAATATGGAGGACCTCATAAATCTTGAACAAACCAGGACAACCATCAACCATATTCACAGACATATACCATGCTTCGATAGCGTATTTTTCTTTACATTTGGATTAACATCATTGAAAAACAGAATATTGTTCCTCATCAATTTCTGTACTTCAAACTTCAATGGATAACAGTTCTCAACATCATGCCCCGGGGCACCTTGATGAAAAGCACAGCGAGCCTCTGGCTTATACCACCATGGGATAGTCTCTGGAACTGGAGGTGGAGAACGTGTTTGCACAAGATTCTTTGCAATCAAAGATGGAAGCAAGTCCGCATATAACATTGGAATGGGATCAAAACTCGGCTTAGCCCGAACCTGTTGATTACCACCTTGTTGCATAGAAGGTTGTTGATAACGAGACTGGTACTTTGGAACTATTGGCACAGTTGGAGCCACATTAATCATCGGAGTTACAGAAGCTACATGTTGCGGATGGATATTCTCACGACCATGAGGTCTTTTGTAACTTTCACGAGACACAACATTAGTTTCACCTTCTTTCTTCTTACCAAAATTGAACCTTCTAGAGCTTGAACCATTACTATTCTCTTGACTTAACCGTCCCTCACAGACACCTTCTTCTAAACGCATCCCCATACTCACCATTTCAGTGAAATCAGAAGGAGCACTTGCTATCATCTTCTCATAGTAGAAAGAACCTAAAGTCTTCAAGAAGATCTTCGTCATTTATTTCTCTTCCAGAGGAGGAACAATCTAAGCTGCTAGCTCGCGCCATCTCTGTGCATATTCTTTGAAAGTCTCTTTGTCCTTTTGGGACATAGCACGAAGCTGATCTCTATCTGGTGCCATATCAACGTTATACTTGTATTGCCTCACAAAAGCCTCTCCCAAATCATTGAAAGTCTTGATTTGGCTATTATCCAAACTCATATACCATCTCATGGTTGCACCGGTCAAACTATCTTGGAAATAGTGAATCAGCAGCTTATCATTGTCTGTCTGAGCAGATATCTTTCTAGCATACATAGTCAAATGACTCAAAGGGAAAATGTTGCCTTTATACTTCTCAAACTCAGGCAACTTGAATGTGTACGGAAATTTAACATTAGGGACCCGACAAATGTCATAAGCATCTTTTCCGAACAAATCCTTATGCTTCAAGGCTCTCATCTCCTTCTATATCTCGGCAAAGCGTCCTTGGAAATCATCAAGTCTTTCAATCACTCTAGCGCCTTCACTGGGCTCAGCATGGTAAATCATTTCATCATGGTGCGGAATAGTGTGCATCACAGGCGGTGCAGTAGTCATAACTGGTTGAAGATTAGTCATCACTGGTGGGAGAGTATTAAATGCAGCAGTCTCAGGAGGAGGAAGATGATAATCAGCAGGAATGAAATCAACCGGCATGCCCCAAGGTGTGCTGGAAGGCATACGATAGCGAGGAGAAATGACAGTTTCAACAAGAATTGATGCAGTAACAATCTCGGAGATAACGGTATTCTGAACAGGAGAATTAGGAGGAGGTGGTTGATTCTGAGCATCCACCAAGCCTTCCATCATGGCAGAAACTCTTTCCAAGATTTCCTTCAGATATGTAACCTCCTCGCGCAGCTCGCGATTCTCTTGTTGTAGGGTTTCCATCATCTTCTTCCGATTAGCTCGAGTATCAAATCGGTGAGTCAGCTTGACAGGAGAACTGAACGAAGACCAAGAAACAACATAAGATCCCTGGAGAACACTCAAAAAAACAAGACAATTGTGGGTATGATGCATGATATGCGTATGCAAATGCAAAGATTTCAAAGGACTATAAGATAACTTGCAATATTTATAAAGAAACACTTTTTGAAGTACTTAAAAACTCATTCTCATTAAAATCAAAGTAAGGATTACAAGTGAAGTACAAGCCTCAATAATCCTAATACATGAGAGAAAAGTAAACTAGGCCTAAGGTATCATATCCGAAGAAGATCCGAATCCTGGCTGATACTTCATGCGAATCCTCTTAATCTCATTCTTGTACCGATTCTCCATGTCTTCCTTATCCTTCACCAACTGGTCAACAATGGCCTTCCAAGCACCAGATGTAGGAGGAATGGTAGATGGAGTACTAGAGGAAGATAAATCCTCTCTTGGCCTCTTTGTAACACGCCGCTCAAGTAACTCAATGAGATCATCCTTCTCCTTCAGTTGCTCTTGCATCATAGTCTTCTCAAGTAGCCATTCTTCTTTCTCTTTCTTCATCTTGTCCAACTCTTCTTGAAGTGCAACCTTCTCATCAACGGGAGGAAGAAAAGCGGACAATGGTAATATAGGAAACAAAGGCTCCTCAAGTGGATGGGCATCTTGAGCTTGGAAGCCCTAGATCGAACCCACTGGATGTAACATTCGGAAGGAGCAAGGTGTTGCCTTCCCAATTGACCTTTCTCTTTCCGATGAACCGCATGCCAAGAATGAGCAATCCTTTTCTTCATTTCTACGTGATCTGCACCATTAAGAAATAAGAAACGGGATAAGGAAAGATTGTTTGGTATGTCCTTCAAACAATATCCCAACTGTCGCCTAGCAAGAATAGGGTTGTAACTAATTCCCTCACGTGTACCAAGAAGAGGTACATTAGGAAATTCTCCACAACTATCAATAAGCACTTTAATATCATAATGAGAACAATACCAAGTCATATCCTTATGAGAAAGTGACATAATCCTTTGAGACCATCTTCGATTCTCTCTATTCTTCTTGAAGACATCGGACTTTGGTAGGTGCGATATAAACCACCTGTAGAGAAGAGGCGCACAACACACAATTTCTCCATCACCTTTGGAGGTCCTATAATGAAAAGCATGATACATGTCTCCAAGCAAAGTAGGCACCAGATTATTTTTCAAGAAAATCTGAATGGCATTCTCATCCACAATATCATCTAAGTTAGGAAACAAGACAATCCCATAAATGAGCAAAGCAAGAATAGCCTCAAATGCATCCTTATGACCCAAAGTAAGTGAAGTAGAAGCTTTCCCCATCAAGAATTTAGCATTAATACCACGAACACTCCCTTTTGGAAGAAACTTCCCATTAAGATCGGACTCCTTAAGAAAAAGGGCTTTGGCGATAACTTTGATAGTAAGCTCCTTCTCTAAACCACTACAAAGAAATTCCTTGTCCAAAATAGGTAGACCCATCCAATGAGAGTACTCCTCCAAAGTCGGCACAAGCTGATAATCAGGAAAGGTGAAACAATGATGCAACGGATCATAGAACTGAGCTAAGGTAGGGAGAATCCCCTCTAGTACATCAGTATCCAAAATAAACAAGAGCTTCCCATAACATTTCCGGAACTCCTGGGTATCAACCACCAATGCTCCTAGCCTTCTCAACTCCACTATATTAGGATTCTTGAAGGTGTACTTCTATGTGTTCCTCCTTTCAAAATTCATAACCATATACATCTGAAATTTTGCAAAAGTTCCTTATGAGTCCCTTGAAATCTCAAAAACAATGCTCATGGATGCATGATGGCATGTATGCAACAACCACAAACAAGATCACACAAAGAACATAGGTTTAGGTTCCGAGTCACGAGCATGAAGTCAAGGTAACAGAACACCAACCCACACAGGTAAGTACTAAGGTTTTGTCTTCATTCTACCTGCAGAAAACCAAAAGGGTGCTAACAGAGGTGCCCGGAGTTAACAGGCATCTTTAGAATATCATCGGTACGTTGGATTACTCCCCAACCGATAACATTCTTAAAATAGACCTCGTCTGAGTGTAGTATCGCGTGACAACCACCTTAGGTTTACACCCAAACAGTTTCCGCACTACGTTCTTAAATTGGCTTGGATGGGTTAAGGGTTCTACGGTCCTCAGTATGATCAACTCAAGGTCGGAAAATAATGCCACGTATGACTACTCATCATGACATTGATAGTCCAAGAGAGCCTAACCGAGTGGAGATTATCAAATTGATATAGCTTTGGACTACTCCATCGCTTATCGCTTCGAATATCGTCGTCCTATCATAATTTCAACTCAGATCCGGGTTAGAATCTATCTCACTCAGAGGATCACCAAAATCGAAACAAAACAAACAAATAAAACCAAAGCAGTAAATAAATCAAAGTAGGCCGAATCCACTTAGAGATTACTCCCCAGCAGAGTCGCCACTTTTCTGTAGCGGTAAAATCATGAGTGTAAGTTATTAGCTAACTTAACTCAAGGTAAACAGAGTCGCCACAGCGCTTTTATTTTATTCCAAAAGGAAAAGGGAAAAAGAGCGAATAAAACCTAATGAATCTAAAAGCAAGAAAGCTAAAGAAACACATCAGAGAAACAGGTAAGGGGATAGGTTACACAATGGGAAGGTTTTACGCACCCAAAATGTTTGTGGTACTCCACGGGAGCCCTTTGAAAAATTTACTGCTTTTGGTTTGAAAATGGTTTATAAAATGTGAGTGGAGGGATGAGAAAAGAATTATTTTTTTTATGTTTTTTTTGTTTGAAGAGGTTTAACGCCTCATGCCTATGTACCCACAAAGTGCAATGCGAGATCAAAACCCCGTAGTTCGTGGTACAAAATTTAAAAAGAAACAATGAATTGAATTGATTTTAAAATGTAGAGATAAGTCGTCATTCTTTAGCGAATAATTCCGCTAGAAAGAATGAATCATATCTAAACATATGAAAAGAAAAGTGCACAAAGGCACAAAAACAATTGAGTGAGTTTTTGGATTTTTTTAAGTCTTTGAGAAGAAAATTTTGATATGCTTATATGGATTAACATTTATTAAGAAAATGGAAGAAAAGGTAAAATCGCTTGACCTAAGTCAAGGTTTGATTGCGAAAACGTTTGAAGTTAAAAAAAACAAGAAGATTTGAAAATAGGGAGAAGATTTGAAAATTTAAGAAGTGGGAGGAGATGAAGTGACTATCCTAAGAAAATAAAATAAAGAGATAAGGGAAGAAAGATCTAACCAAACTTGATGACATTCCTCATTATGAGCATAAGAGTTCCATCCTTATAAGCTAGCGAATGGCCAAATAAAGGCTAAATCCAACTTTTTGAAGATCAAGGCAAATGAGATGTCCTAAGAATCTAAGTCCAAATCTCCACTCCAAATGCTAAGGATAGTAACCAAAAGTCCACAAATCAAAATCACAAGTTTTTTAGAGGTTTAATCCTTTATTAATGTTTTTGTGTCCAAACGGACAAATAGAAAATCAATCAACAAATAATAAGAGCAAATAATAAACATAATATGGATGAATAAAGCAAAATATAATAAAGACAATAAAAATGCGAGAAATTAAATGTTAGTAACAAAAGAAATAGAAAAATGCAAGAATCTAAAATATTAATAGTAGTAATAGTATAATAATTATCATATAATAATGGTATGGTGAACTTAATCAACCACAACCAAAAAGGAAAGTAACCAAAATCGAAGGCAACCGGATCCGCTTAGCATCTTACACTATAGCGATTAATCAAGGCAAACCGAACCGAATTCAATGAAATTTGAAAGGCGATTGGGAGACCCTAAGCACCTACGCATCAAAAATTCACAAGTCTCGATTCTTGAAGCAATATGATTAACCACTTTGGGATTACGCGATCAACAAGAGATCCGGTCCACGAAAGTGTAAGTACCCAAATAGATTTTTATTCCAAAGTCGGGACACATTTAGGTCTATGTTAAGCAATCGCCGAGTAATTTACGAAGTAATTACCCTACAAATGAGGCCGGCCACCACCAACTAAGGTGCATAATGTTAGTGCTAATGCATGCGAGATAAACGATATGTAAATCGTTATCCGAACGCGATACCGCACAAAACTAAAGATGAATACCAAATTGAGCCGTACTTATGGTATTCTTCCATCTTTAAGTTCAATCACTCATCTTGGTGGATTCAAGCATGAAAATGTATCACTAATACAAAGTACCTTAAATGAATTGAATAATCCACTTAAAGGTAGTTTTGAATTAATGAACATTAACTACTCTAATCTACACCCAAAGTCCATTGAAATTAAGGAGGAATTACTCCCAAAAATGCTTCCCAAGGTAAAAATAAAAGGGAGGAAGAAGAAGAAGAAAGAGGAACCAAAAAGGGGCTTGAAACAAGCCAAAAAACATCATTCTGACTTGTGTTAACCGGTTAACCAATTGGTTAACCGGTTAACGCAAGCAGATTTTGGACAATTTGCGCTGTTTTTGAACTGGTTAACCGGTTAACGCTGTACCAGATGCTGAAAAATGCAGAAAATTCAGCATGATCCATTTTGAAACCTTTTCTCAAACATTAGATGATCATGATCTGAATTTGCATGAATTTTAAAACCAAAATTCAGTGGAATCCCTGCAATCAAACAACAAATAAAGATCCAAAGGATCTAGAAACCAAAAGCACCAAAGATCTACATCTTGAATGTTGATGGTGAATATGGGTTTATGGAGGAAGATGAATTACCAAAAGCTTTTCTTCAAATTGAACCAACACAAGCTTAGATCTACTGAAATTGATGAGAAAAAGAATGAAAGGATGAAGGTCTAGCTCAAGTTAATCAAGAATTTAATGTGAATTCTTGATAACTTCAAAAGAAAGAAAGATGAGCTTTGTAGAATTTTGGTGTTGGGGAAGTATTTTGTAAGAGGTTTTGTGGCTATCAAAAGCTTCTGGAATGAATGAAATTGTGGTCCTATTTAAAGGCCTTAGGTATGAAAATTTTGTGGAATGGGGCTTGCTTTGGTAATTTGAATTTAGGTTTGGTAATTGGAATTTTGGTGGGAAATGGAAAAGAGTGGTGATTAGTGAGGGTTTATGGTAGGAAATGATCAAAGTGATGTAGAGAAATCAGAAACCAATGGATCTAGAATATTCCAATTAAATCAATGATCTAAGGGTGCTGAATTTGAATAAAAAATTCAAATTTCGCACTGGTTAACCGGTTAACCATTTGGTTAACCGGTTAACCATTTGATTAACCGGTTAACCATTTGGTTAACCGGTTAACCAAGCTGAATTTTGAATTTTTTTGTTCAAAAATAGCTGCTTGGTTGTTTCGGCCCGATTCTTGTGTACGTCGAAGAAATAAACACGGGAACCTTGGAAATCCTTTGAATGAATCAATTAACTTGGGAAATCCTTGATTTGATAATTTTGAATTATTTGCGGATCGTCTTCGACTTTTGTGAAATTTACTCGAGCTGCAGGACTGCTATTTTTTGGCATTTTTATATGGTTCCTCTTCCTGAAAAAAAAAGGTTAGCAAAAGGAAACAAAATATTTTTGGATTTTGATTAATGGTTAGTAAACACAGTCAAATAAAATAATTAAAGACAACGGTGATCCCCTGCGAGGCATAATCCTAACCCGAGAAGAACCGTGCAACCAGTGTGATCTCGTTTGTATGCAAAATGCAGATAAGATGCAAAGAAAAAAAAATTTAGGGCAAAAATTAGGGTGTTACAGCTGCCCCTATTTAAGTTTCTTCAATCCGGAGATATTGTCGCTCCCGATAAGTGGGAATGGCCCAAATAAAGGTACAGACGCGAACGGTCGGCGAAAGGGACAATGAGAACACACAGCCGTGAACTCACTGGAGATGAATAGAGTCGCCAGCTAGGCATTTTTATCCCGGAGGAAAGGTAATGCTGCATAGACCTAGAAAGAGATAGATAAGACGGTTGCGAACCAGAGAGACTGAGAAAGGGGGTTGGTTACAACCTGGGAAGGTATTAGCACCCAGATTGTCTGCCGTACTCGACGGGATCCACGCTTAAAAGATTTGTGTTTTAAAGGGGTAGTGTCAGTGCAATTTGTGTATAAAGGGCTGGAAAAGGATGTACAGGTGTCAGTGTAAGGAAAGTGAAGTGTATAAATATACAGTGTCAGTGTAAGGATGAGAATATGCTCAAGATCATGAGGCTAAAAGAATGAAGCTGGAAAGAGGGGGAATGTACAGAGACTTTTGTTCGATAACTGTTAAGTTATGCCTACGTATCCTCTCGTGCAATGAGGAAGTCAGAACACCGTAGTTCGACCCAAAGAGACTGAAAGGTAAATTGACTTGTGAACTGCTTACTTGTCTATGCTCAAGTGTATGACCTGTTTGGCTCAGGTGCAAACTGTCTTGCATTAGACGGAAGAAGCAAGTTCTCGTTTGTGAGTGAATGAGGTGAGAAAAGAATCCCGGAGGAGACGATTATTGTTTGTTTTTGTGTTTTCAGTCTTTTATTGTTTTTGGATTTTGTCATAAGTTAATGAGCTTAAGTCTAAACCAATGGATTTAGTAAACTCATCACATCTTCCCTCTGATTAGGGGTAATGAGAATACCTTAAGTGTGAAGTCAGCTTCTCACACTTAATCACCTTTGATGCAGGATTAAGATCATTAACCTATTTGTGATTATTTAGATGTTTTTGTGGTTTTTGTTTAGTGTTCAGTAATGAGGTTAAGCCTTAATCAAGGACTAAACAAACTCATTACACCATCCTAATAGAAGGATAATAGATGAGAGTGTTTAAGCTGAGGAAAGCTCCTCAACTTAATCCATGATTAGGGATTAAACTCATGACAAAACAAGCCTTTGATTAAGTGGATTTTATTTAATGATATGATGAAGAAGTGAGTTTTTTAGGGTTTGTAAGACAACTTGAGGGGGACTTGTCCATTAACACTAGGGTTAGTCCTTCTTAACCAGTTAAGGAAGAATTAGAACCCTAATGCAAGGCCCAAGTTACAAGTGTGAAGTCTTGATGATTATTAAGTGGATTGATTAAAGGATTTAAACACATTAAGGGTTTAACACTTAGGATTAAAGTTATACACTCCATCCTAAGAGAAGGATGCAGGCATAAGCTTAATCACAAAGCCTTAAAGCCTTTAGGGTTTAGTCCCTGATTATGAGGTGAGAAGAGAAGACTCAAAAAAAGACACAAAGGTAAAAACTAATAGGGGAGACTAATCAAAACCCTAATCATTGTCATGCTTGGTTGTTCCTAGGGTTTGTGAGGTTTTTCAAGAACAATCTTCAATGAAACCACCAGGAAGCAGATGAATAGGATCAAGAGAAGCAAAGTGACTTGCTTCATTCAAGAAGTCAAGTCACTTGAAGAAAGAAAGTGGGAGGAACAAGAATGAGCAAGCTCAATCTCATACACAAACAAAAATGCAGCAATGGATGCAAGAGAGATGAAAAGAAACAATATGAGAAGTGAAGGCAAATTCACTTCTCAAATCACTTACCACCTGAAAAGATTAGAAAAGAAATGCAATGCAAAGTGGGATGAGATGACATGATGATAAACAAAACCAGAAGCATGTTGATGATGAAAATGATGCTATGAGATGCTACAAACATGAGGCAACACATGGAAATGATCATACAAGTTTATGAATGCATATAAAGCAAGTTAAGGAGCATGAACATATATGGAAAGTTATGAAGTGCACAATGCAAACAACATGGCAAACACATGATGCAATGATCAAACATGCTTTCTATATGTCTTATGATGTCAAATGAATCAAATGGAGGCATGGAATGGCATGGCAAGTCATGCTATGCAAGAGAATGCAAAAGGGATGCAAAAGAAAGCCCAAATTAGGGTTTATGAACCAAGCATCAAACAAAAACCAAAAACAGAAGCAAACCCTAAGATAAAAAATGGAAAATGCCACTCAAAGGACCCCTAATCCTATACTAAACCAATGTCCAAAGGGGAGGTCTCAACTCTCAACCAATCTCAAGTTATGATTTTTACAAGTTATTAGGGTTTTTAGGGTTCCTAAACAAAAGAAATGTCAAACAAATTGAAAATGAGGAATCAAACCATGGCCATTTAATCCCAAAGACTACATGCTAAACACAATGCAATGCAAAAAGAATCAATGTCCAACTCTTCCTAGATAGGCAGAAATGATTTTTTGAACTTATGATCAAAATAATGCACAAAAATGATTTTAATTCAAAGAAAAATTCTCAAAATGCATCAAGATCCAAAAAGAAATTTGGTTTGAAGGTTGGACAATGTTTCTAAATGTCTTAGAACATTTCATGAATTTTTTGGTGATTTTTAGATACCTAAAAGTATTTTTAATAAATTAATTTCCATTAATCAATTAAAAATTATCTTTTAAATATTTAAAAATACTTTTTTAATGGTAAAAATAAAAATGAAAATATTTTTGGGTCTTAAAAATTAATAAAACTTATGAGAAAAAGTTTCATAATTTTTAGACATTTTTTACTATTTTTAATAAAATATGCAAGTTAAATGAAAAAGAAATGAATAAAAATAAAGAAAAAGGAAAAGTAATCAGAAGGGATGGCTAGGATTGAATCTGGATTCAAAAGGGTGGACTGCGCGCGTGAATGGAGGGTCTAGATTCACTCTGGACGAATTAATTTAATTATAATTAATTAGAACTAAATAAGTGGATTAGGGCATAATGACTTGATCTGAGCCATTCACACGCGCGGGAGGTCAAGGGAGTCAACGGATCCTACGGCCCAAATTCAAATGGCACTAATTACAGGGGTTATGCCCTAATTATTTTCAGGTGGCCGGAGAAGACCTCCGGTCGTCTTCTCTGGTGGGAAGTCCACCTGAAAATCTCCAAACTCTCTCAAAACGTAACAAAAATGAAAACCAAACATACCGAAATGATTCCCATGATCCACTGAATCAAAACCCCATCATAAACAACATTTATTTTTCATGAAAAGGCTGAATCGAAGCAAACAAAAATTAGGTCAACTGAGTTTCAGAGATCAATTAAACTCTCATTTCATCACCATTTCAAAAACTAAAAGCATCAGGATACTCAGTGAAGCATGGAGAACAAGTTTAGAACATAAAAAATGATTTCTGGAAAAATATTTCTTGAGCTACCTGAGATTCGAAGCTTTTACTCCAGCAACTTTCAGGCCTCCCTTCTTGGTGAAATCCACTCCACTTGACCCTCTGGTGATGCTTGGATGCTCAAGAGAAATTTATATTGGCTGGATGAAGAGTTTGAGTAACTTCTGCTCAAGCTCAGTTGAACATGGCAATGGTGATTCAGGCTATTTCTGGCAAGGGTGGAGGGTTGTTTGTGGTCCAGATGATGAGTAGAGAAGGTTTATGGAGTTTGTTTGGATGTTTGTGAGCTGTGGAGAGAGTTTCGAATGAAACTGCAAGTTGGAGTGAAAATGGTGAAGTGGTGTTATGGCTTGTTTCAGGCTTGGTTCTTTGATGCTTTCTACTCAATGGAACATGGTGAGATGATTGGTGAAAATGGTTTGGATGTTTGAAGTCTGGGCAGAGAAATTCGAAGAAGTTTGCAAGATGGAGTGTGTTTGAGTATGTGATGCTTGAGAGTGTTTCATCCTTGCTTCCTTTATGAAATGGCTTGCAAATGGATAGTATATTTTAATCCTATAGGTCAGATGATTTGACATGGCCTACATTGATTGGTAAGTTTGCTTTTGCTCAAAGTCCACCTTTTGTGTAAGAGAAGTATGGCTTGGTTCTAGGCTAGTACAAGGCATGGGGCTGCGCAGCAAGGGTGAGGGGAAAGGCTAGCCAAAGTCAGCATCCAATGTTGCAAGTTGTAAGAAATGTGATGAGTGGTTTTGCAAGTTGTTACTTTTGAAACTTCATGAGAAATGCCTTGTTACACAAACCATACACATGTGATCTTTGGTTCAATTCTTATTTTTAGGTCACATAGAATGTTTATGTCATGGTTTGAAGTGAATTAGAAGTTACAAATGGCATTGGTTCATGATTTTGCAAAATTCTCATTTGGTGCACATCTTGAAAATCAATGATTTTTGCCAACTTTGTCACACCATAACTTTTGATCCAAGAAGAATTTGATCATGTTCTTGTACTTTTTGAAAAGGGAAAGATGTAATCTACAACTTTCATGACCAAAGTTTTTCCATTTGGAGCATTTTTGGACCAAGAATCAAGGCTTGAAAAATGACCTAAAATGAAGCATTCTTGAAAAGTCAACTATGCCCAAAAAGTCAACACTTGCAAAAACTCCAAATTCTTGATTTTTGTGGACTTCAACCTTCTTCCATGATCAAATAAAGATCATATACACTCAAAATGATGAAGATCACCCATTGGTTGGGTCATTGGGGGCCTCAGATGCCCTGATTTTACACTGACTTGTCCAGAAAGTCAACTCTCGATCAGATGACTTCCCCATGGAATTTCTTCATGAAACTTGATATGCATACTCCCTATACCATATAGAGACTAATGGAAACAAGAATGACCAAAAATTTTGAGGTTATGGCCTCTGAAACCAAAACCCTAATTTTAGGTCAACTGTGCAGTCTATCCTGGCTCTGCTTCCATGCAAACCTCAGTTCTTGTGATTCTTTTGAAATCTTGACTTTTGAGAGGATGGAATATGATACTTGAACACTTATGGATCCCTTTGAAGTGATTGGTGACCTTTGGAGTGGCTCAAGATGCCCTTGGATTGCTCAGATCACAAACCCTAGGTGCAGATGACTTGGAACTATGCAATGAACCAAAAAATGAGATATGAGATGATATGATTGTGTTTATGCATATGAAATGATCACAAGTCATGGTGTGAATGGGTGAGGGCAAATTTGGGGTGTTTACAGCTGCCCCTATTCAAACATGAGTTAGCTGTGCAGGATGTAAGCAACGGCTTAACAGGCAAACAAGATAACTTGTGGTTGAATACCAAAGACAGTCCAAAATTTGCACTCACAGAATGAAGAAGAAAAGGGATATAGATTGTAAAGGAAAATAAAGTATATTGTAAAGTGTGGGCGACGGAGGACGACCGTCGAGCAGAGAACGACTGCTGGGTAGATAGCAATGACGGGGACGGCCGACATGCTGGGGATAAAAGGTAAAGCCAAGACGGGGGCGGCCGACTAGCTGGAAAAAGTAAGAAATTATGATGGGGGACGGCCATCAAGATAAAGTTGCAAGATTCTCTGGGGACTAATGGAACATGACGGGGACGGCCGTCAAGTTCACAAAGGTAAAGCAACCAACGATGGGGACGGCCATCGGGCTAAAAAGGAAAAGGGACCACGACGGGGACGGCCATCGGGTTAAAGAATAAATGAAATAAACAGATGATGGGGTACGACCACCAAAAGTGAAGGACGATCACTTAGCAGGGGATGGCTGCTCTGTTGGGAATAAAAGAAATATGATGGGGACGGCCATCAAAGGTGGAGGACGACCACCTGGCAGGGTACGGCTGCCGAGAATATCGCGACATAGGACGAATGCCGGATAGAAAAGGTCAACGATGGGGACGGCCATCGGATGAGCATGATGGAGGACGACCATCAAGAAGTGGAGGACGACCACTCAGAAGGGTACGGCTGCTCTCGAGGTTTATCATGACATAGGACGAATTCCAGATAACTAAAAATCAACAATGGGGACGGCCATTGGATAAAATGATGAAGGACGATCATCAAAAGGTGGAGGACGACCACCTAGCAGGGGACGGCTGCTAAATATCACGACATAGGACGAATGTCGGATAGAAAATCAACGATGGGGACGGCCATCGGATGAGCATGATGGAGGACGACCATCACGAAGTGGAGGATGACCACTCAGCAGGGTACGGCTGCTCTCAGGGTTTATCATAACACAGGACGAATGTCAGATAAAAAGAAAAGATTTGCTTTGTTGGTGATCAACTGGGGATATAGTAAACACGGACGAGTATTTACATCCAAGAAACAAAGGGTATAAGTGTTTGGATATTGTGTATAGATTAAAGATGCGGACGAGTATCACGTAGAAACAAATACTGTCGCGTGTTCCAAGATGATGATATGGACGAGTATCAACTGGTTAACAGAGAACACGGACGAGTGTTGAATCTGAAGGGACTTCTCTGGAGAAAAGTGGACACAGACGAGTGTCTAAATTCAAGAAGACAAAAGTGTATGGATTAAAGATGCGGACGAGCATCCTTAAGACTATGATACGGACGAGTATCATGTAGAAACAAATGCTTGACTCATATTCTGAGATGACGATACGGACGAGTACCATCTGGTTAACAGAGAACATGGACCAATGTTGAATCTGCGGGGCTATAAACTGTGTATATGAGATACAGACGAGTATCCGTAAAAGTGTATCACGAGTGGTGAGTATTGTATAGATGAGTGTTTAATTGCTGGGGAGAGTGACACGGACGAGTGTCGAGGGAGGCAAGTATAATATCAACAAGTATACGGGTTGAGGGAGTGTAAGTGATTGCGCTGGGGAAATGACACGGACGGGTGCCAGGAAAGTGTATACAGGTGTATGTGAGTGCAAAAGAGGACGTCTTTGGCTTTCTGCTGGGGTATGACACGGACGGGTGTCAAAAGGGGTATATACTGGTGTTTGTGATTTGTGAGGCAGCTGCTTTTGCTGGGGACTCTGGGGGATTTTGGGGAAAGTATTCTGCATTCTGATGAATGGTTATTATTCACAAGTGTTCGATTCATATCATGGCTTATGATTATGCTATATGTTTGATTTTTGCCGCAATGCTCCGTGTTAAAACGGAATGCTGCGCTTTGGGGGTGAATATGATGCGAATGCTATGATTGTGCAAAGATATCAAAACCGGGATTCGGATCCCGTTGCTGCGAAGATCTTTCATCGATCTGTATGAAGCGGACATCCCAGCTGGGGATAGGATCACTGGTAGATCTGATGAGATGATATCTGCCTGAGGATGTGGGTCATTGATAGACCTAAATGAGAGACCCAGCTGGGGTTTGCAGAAGCCTTCTTCACTCTGTTGTGATCTCCATGCATTGCTCTTCTGGATAGAGGCTGGAACGCTGTGGGGAGATGGTTCCCTGACTTTGTACTCGGCTGAGGGCGAGACGGCAACTCGGCTGGGGAGAAAGAGGGATCCTTGACTCAGTCGGGGATGTAGGTGCCTTCTAGGATGCTTAGCAACTCTGATGGAGATAAGTAATAGATGGCAACTCCGCTGGGGGGAAGTTATGAGAAGCAACTCAGCTGGGGAGGGAGCCCCTCGGGTGCTAAAATCGTGTGTTGATCTGCCAGCTTGCTGGGATGAGGCTTTCATGCCCCAAGTTGCGCTCTGGATACCTGCAAATCCTGAAAAGAGATAGAGAAACGCACAAGATGATCCCGAGGTATCCCTTACTGGATTCCGTCATAGGAGTTTAAATACTTCTGAGAGTAAGCATATTTCCTGCAAGCATGTTCTTACTTGAAGATAAACATCTGTACTCTTATGCAATCGGTGTTTCTTTAAGATATCAGACATTTTTGCAAAATGAAAATGTACAAAACGAGACATGACTGAAAATCCGGTTTTATTAATTCATATGCCCTGAATTGGAGAGGTACAGTCAAAGAAACATATCTCCTGAAATGAGGAGATTGTTACAAATTGAGAAATAAAGTGCTGGCAATGTTGACGACGCTTTAAGGAGCTTCCTCTTCTGCTATGACTCGTATGACAATGACGTTCTTCTCGTCTTGCTTTCTGAAGAAGGCTGATTCTGATTGAAGCTTGATTCTGTTGAAGCTTTCCAAGTTGTAAGTGATACAGACGAATTCAGAATGCAGTTGTTCGCTTATTCCCTTATTTTGCATGGATCGCCCTCTCGGGTTTTCGATCCATCGGGATACCCATTTTTGCCTGAGCTATCCAATATGGCTTTTCAACTCAGCGGGTGTACATTTTTTTTGTTTATTTTCCCTTACTTTTGCCCGAGTCTTTTATTCTGTTTTTGACTCGCCGGGATGCCCTATTTTTGCCTAGACTTACATTCTGTTTTTATGTCCAGCGGGTCATTTTATGCGAAGTATTTTTTAACTGCATCTGAATTCACAGGGGACGGGAAATCTTCACCATCCATGGTGTTGAGCATCAGTGCTCCACCAGAGAAAACTTTCTTTACCACGAATGGTCCTTCATAGTTCGGAGTCCACTTGCCCCTGTGGTCTGTATGAGGAGGGAGGATTCTCTTCAGCACAAGATCTCCCACTTGGTACTCTCGGTGCCTGACTTTCTGATCGAAGGCTTTCTTCATTCTCTTCTGATACAATTGTCCATGACATATTGCAGCCAATCTCTTCTCTTCAATCAGACTCAGTTGTTCGTATCGGGACCTAACCCATTCTGCTTCGTTCAGCTTAACATCCATCAGTACTCGCAAAGAGGGTAATTCAACTTCGACAGGTAGGACTGCTTCCATTCCGTACACAAGCTGATACGGTGTTGCCCCAGTGGACGTTCTGATAGACGTGTGGTACCCATGCAAGGCAAACGGTAGCATTTCATGCCAGTCTTTGTAGGTGACTACCATCTTCTGCACAATCTTCTTGATATTCTTATTTGCTGCCTCAACAGCGCCGTTCATCTTTGGCCTGTAAGGAGAAGAATTGTGGTGTTGGATCTTGAAGTCCCGGCATAACTCAGCCATCATCTTATTGTTTAAGTTGGAACCATTATCAGTAATGATTCGCTCGGGAACTCCATATCGACAGATGATATCTCTTTTCAGAAATCTGGCTACCACTTGCCTGGTGACGTTTGCATATGAGGCTGCTTCAACCCACTTGGTGAAATAGTCAATGGCGACCAGGATGAATCTGTGGCCATTTGAAGCAGTCGGCTCAATCTTGCCAATCATGTCAATGCCCCACATAGCAAAGGGCCAGGGTGAAGACATTATGTTCAAAGGATTCGGAGGCACATGCACTTTGTCTGCATAGATCTGGCATTTGTGGCATTTTCTGGCATAGGCACAACAGTCGACATCCATTGTGATCCAATAATAGCCTGATCTTAACAACTTCTTAGCCATTGCATGTCCTCCGGCATGAGTACCAAAAGAGCCCTCGTGCACTTCATGCATCAACAAATCTGCTTCCGTCTTGCCAACACATCTGAGGAGTACCATATCAAAGTTCCTTTTGTATAAAGATCCATCAGTGTTCAGAAAGAAACTCCCAGCAAGCCTTCTTAAAGTCTTCTTATCATTGGAAGATGCCCCGGGTGGGTATGTTTGATCCTCCAAGAAGCATTTAATGTCGTGGAACCAAGGCTTATCATCTTTGACAACTTCCGCTGCAAATACATATGCTGGTCTATCAAGTCTTGACACTGAAATCTGAGGTACAAAGTTAGCATCTTGAACTTTGATCATGGACGAAATGGTAGCCAAGGCATCTGCAAACTGATTCTCGTCCCGAGGGATATACTCAAGCTTGACTGTTGTGAAGAACGTCAATAACCTTCTTGTATAATCCCTGTAAGGTATCAGATGATCCTGGTGTGTATACCATTTGCCGTTGGTCTGATTGATTACCAGAGCTGAATCTCCGAATACGGTCAATGTCTTGATCCTGAGGTCAATGGCTTCCTCAAGACCCATAATGCAAGCTTCGTATTCAGCTTCGTTGTTAGTGCAGTTGAAAGCGAGTTTTGCCGAGAAAGGCATGTGAACTCCTTTAGGTGTAATGAGTACTGCACCAACACCACGACCATTCATGTTAACAGCCCCATCAAACATCATAGTCCATTCTTCTTCCGGGTCAGGCCCTTCAGTGTGAATAGGCTCTTCATGATCTCTTGCTTTAATGAACATGATGTCTTCATCAGGGAAGTCAAATCTCATAGGCTGGTAATCATCAATGGGTTGCTCAGCAAGATATTCGGACAATACACTGCCCTTGATGGCTTTCTGAGAAGTGTACTGGATGTCGTATTCTGTAAGAATCATTTGCCATCTTGCAACCCGTCCGGTAAGCGCCGGCTTCTCAAATATGTACTTGACTGGGTCCATTTTTGAGATTAACAAGGTAGTGTGGGTCAACATATACTGCCTTAGTCGGCGAGCAGCCCACGCTAAAGCACAGCAAGTTTTCTCGAGCAGTGAATAACGTTGTTCACAGTCGGTAAACTTTTTGCTTAGGTAGTATATTGCATACTCTTTTCGACCTGACTCGTCATGCTGGCCCAGCACACACCCCATTGACTCTTCTAATACTGTCAAGTACATGATTAGAGGTCTTCCTTCAACTGGAGGCATAAGGATTGGAGGTTCTTGCAGATACTCCTTGATCTTGTCAAAAGCCCTTTGGCAGTCTTCGTTCCACCTGACTGTCTGTTCTTTTCTTAACAGCTTGAACAAGGGTTCGCAGGTTGCTGTAAGGTGAGATATGAACCTCGAAATGTAGTTCAATCGTCCTAAGAACCCTCGAACTTCCTTCTCTGTCTTTGGTGCAGGCATCTCTTGGATGGCTTTGACTTTATCAGGGTCAACTTCAATCCCTTTCTCGCTTACAATAAATCCCAGCAGCTTACCGGATCGCACCCCGAATGTGCATTTGTTGGGGTTCAGCTTCAGTTGATACTTCCTCAGACGCTTGAATAATTTGAGCAGATTTACCAGATGGTCTTCTTCAGTAAGGGACTTGGCAATCATGTCATCCACATAACATTCGATTTCTTTATGGATCATATCGTGGAATAACGTTACCATAGCCCGTTGATACGTTGCACCAGCATTCTTCAATCCGAATGGCATCACCTTGTAACAGAACGTGCCCCAGGGTGTGATGAAGGTTGTCTTTTCCATGTCTTCAGGAGACATCTTGATCTGATTATATCCTGAAAATCCGTCCATGAAGGAGAATACCGAGAACTGAGCCGTATTATCAACCAATACATCAATGTGAGGTAAAGGGAAATCATCTTTCGGGCTGGCTCTATTCAGATCCCGGTAGTCAACACACATCCTTACTTTGCCATCCTTCTTAGGCACAGGTACTATATTAGCGACCCACGGTGGATAGCTAGTTACAGCAAGGAACCCGGCGTCCCACTGCTTTTGTACCTCTTCCTTGATTTTCATAGCCATGTCTGGGCGAGTACGGCGCAGCTTCTGTTTAACCGGTGGGCATTCTTCTCTCAAAGGCAGCTTGTGCACGACAATATCGGTATCCAAACCTGGCATATCTTGGTAAGACCAAGCAAACACATCCACATACTCTCGAAGCAGGTCAATCAGTTGTCTCTTCACTGAGTCTTGCAGGCAGGCCCCGATTTTAACTTCTTTCACGTCTTCATCTGTACCAAGATTGATCACTTCAATCTCCTCCTGGTGAGGAGTAATAACCTTTTCCTCTTGTCTTAACAACCTGGCTAGCTCTTCAGGAAGCTCATATTCTTCTTCAACCCCTTCATCAGCTTGATTGATTGGATTGTCAAAGTCATACGAAGTCATAGCCGTGCTGTTGTCAGTGCTGTCAGGAAGGCACTCTCTGCAAGGGTTCAATTTGTTCATTTTAGTGATTTGCTTTTAACCTTGTTTTAGAAAAGTGAAATAAAAGTTGTCATTTTGAAAACACTGCCATTTATTTTTTTTGTACAAAAAGAAAAATAGAAAAACAGTGAACGAAAAGAAAAAGACTCATTTGCAAAAAGATGTCTGATATTTCATTGATTAATCTTGTTTGCACAAAAAGTACAGATGGCCCGATTACAAAATGAGTCTTGTCATTTTGGGCAAGATGCAAGACTTTGATGCATGCTTATAAAAATACAGGAAATAATAATTACTCTGCATGAGTAACTCTTATAATTTTCTGGGAAGACCAGTTCGAGACACTGCTCCCCGGGATCTTTGGACGAATCCAGCTTTCCAGGTTGCGTTCCTCTTCCAGCTCGTCTTCTAGACAGTTGATAGCATCAGGGGTAAGCATCCCCCCACTCACAAAATTGGGCTCTTTCGCAGCCGCTGCTTGACCTTGTTGAGTTGGTTTGTAACCCAACCCAAATTTGTCTTCTTTCTTCTCCACCGATAGCAGTTTGCCCCAGCCTTGAGCGTTTCCTCCCTCAACAACCTTCCGGGCTTGTTGGTATGACGATATTGAAGTACCAGGCACAGCAGATGTCTCATTGACATTCAAGGCTTCAAACCCCTGGCTCATTGTTTCATGGATCTCCCCGTCCATTTCAATGTACTTATAAGTAGCCAGGTGGCTGACAAAAATGTCCTCCTCTCCACAGATTGTAACGATTTGACCCTCCCACTCGTATTTTAATTTCTGGTGAAGGGTAGAGGTCACGGCGCCAGCAGCGTGAATCCATGGCCTACCCAATAGACAGCTGTAGGCAGGCTGTATATCCATCACGTAGAAAATAGTTTTGAAGGTCTGCGGGCCAATCGTTACGGGCAGCTCAATCTCTCCCAGAATCGATCTCTTTGAACCATCAAAGGCTCTTACCACCAGGTTGCTGGGTCTCAACGCCAATCCGTCATATTCTAGCTTCACCAGGGCCTTTTTGGGTAAGACATTGAGGGATGACCCCGTGTCTACCAGCACATGGGAAAGGACAGCACCTTTGCATTCCATGGTTATGTGCAAGGCTTTGTTATGGTTGCGGCCTTCCGCTGTCAAATCAGTATTGGTGAACCCTAGTCCGTGACTAGCATTAACATTTCCCACTACTGCTTCTAGCTGATTGACAGTGATCTCTTCAGGCACGTAAGCTGCGTGCAGGACTTTGAGTAGTGCATTCCGATGGGCTTCGGAGCACATAAGCAATGATAGGATTGAGATCTTGGAGGGCGTCTGATGAAGCTGATCCACTATTTTATAATCACTCTTTTTGATGATTCGCATGAACTCATCAACCTCTTGATCGAAGGGTGTTTTCAAAGCTTCTTTAACAGTCTGATCTTCCTGCACAGGGCTCTTCCCTTTTGCCTTGGCAGCAGCTTCTGCTTCGGCTGTGGGTCTCTGAATTTGTGGAGCGAAAAGACGTCCGCTTCGAGTGAAGCCTCCGCCTCCGCCCACATTGTCTACTTGTAGTGCAGGGGTTGATGATTCAAAAGTGATTCTTTGTCCCTCACAGTACAAGTCAGAGCCGTAATGCCAGGGGATGGCATTGCTGCTTTCATAAGGTACGGGTCCAGGCACCGTGATAGTGACTGGACTGACTGCGGCTGCTGAAGGAACTGTGATAATTTGCGGATCATAATAAATTGTAACGGGTGCTCTAATGGGAGCAGCACCCTCTGAATTGTAAGCAGAGTTGTCTTCAGGATCGTAGAATATGGTGACAGTTGAGACATCTTCATGATTTGTTGCTGGTGTTGTAGGAGGCATTGTCGGGAGCATGGATGCTGTTGTTGTAGGAGTTTCGAAATGGAGTGGTGCTGGAGTTGTAGAAGGAACATTTGCTGACATCTGGTCAGTTGAAATGACGGATGAAGTACTTGTTGATGAAGCCGAAGAATTGTCAGGAACAATAGTTGCTGCAGTTGTAGGAGGTTCTGAAACCGTTGCTGATGAGATTGCTGGATTGGTTGGAAATGATGTGGTGATCTGAAGTTGGCCGCTCTGAATTAGACCATCTATGCCATTCCTCAAATTATCGCACCCATTTACTGAGATATTGCAGTAAGCACACCCCAACTCACACCCCGGGAACATTTGACATTCCAAGAGTTGAGCTTTGATTTCTACCAACGGTGTCCGGATCTGTCCCACACTGGTTATTAAATAAGACGGCTTGTCTTCTTCAATAGCGTTAATTCTAGGACCACCGTGATTTGGCATAGGATTCTTATTTACATTGGGTGGTGGTGCGAAATTCAGAGCCTTGGAGTCTACCAGGTCTTGTACCTTCATATGCAGAGCTCTGCACTTTTCTGTACTGTGGCCAGGTGCGTTTGAATGAAAAGCACACCTAGCCTTGGAGTCATAGTTCCTGGGTAGACTATTGGGATCTGGAGGTGCCAGCGTCCTTAGCTCAACTAGGTTGAGTTTCAGGAGTTGTGGCAGCAGGGTAGCATATGGCATAGGGATCGGATCGATCACCCTGTTAGCTTGAGATGGCCTCTGCTGAAATGGCCTTTGCTGACTGTTGTTGTTGGTGTTGCTGTTGTTGTAATTTCTTGGAGGATACTGATTTTGTTGATGGTACTGAGGTTGTTGTTGATAGTTTTGCTGCGGCGGTTGATAGACTGGCTGGGGATGAGCTGGAGCAGGAATGGTGACTGCTGCTATTGACCTTTGAACATATTGGGGCCTGCCCCTGTTGGTGTGGATGGCATTGGTCTCGCCAGTTCTTCTTGGGCCTGCAAAAGGCTTTCTTGTACTACTGGACGAGCTGGCACCATTATCGGAGATCTTGCCCATTTTCAACAGACTCTCAATCCTCTCCCCAGCTATGACAACATCTGCAAAGCTAGTGGAAGAGAAAGCAGCCAACCTGTCAATATAAGTTCCCTGAAGGGTATTCATAAACATATCTGCCATTTCCCTTTCAGACATAGGTGGCTGAACGGCAGCAGCCAGTTGCCTCCATCTCTGGGCATATTCTCGGAAACTTTCCCTTGACGACTGTGACATTCCCATTAGGAGGGTCCTGTTGGGTGCCATGTCTAAGTTATACTGATACTGTCTGATGAAGGCCTCTGCCAGGTCCTTCCAGCACCTAATAGTTGCCCTTGTTAAGTGAGAGTACCATTCTCTTGACGCTCCTGTCAAGCTGTCCTCGAAATAGAACATCCAGAGCTTCTCATCCATTGTATAGGCCTTCAGCCTTCCCAGAAATGACTGTAAATGAGTCCGGGGACATGAAGTCCCGTTGTATTTTTCAAAGCAAGGAGGCTTGAACTTATGGGGGATCCTGACCCCGTCTACCAAGCCCATGTCCATGACGTCGAAGCCCAAAGAGTTTTGAGATTCTAAGGACCTCAATTTCTCAGCTATCTCATCCAACCTTCTATCATAAGCTTCCTCTCCAGCACCCATTACTGTGAATTGGTCCTCCTGAGGATCTTCTTGAAGTACCATAGCTGCAGTGGCAGTTCCTTGAACATTTGCAGGAATGTTGACCTCAGGATGGAGGTGTGGCCCAAAGACAGGGGGTTAACATGGGGTTGGACCCTTTCATTATTACTGGTGCCGGCAGTCCCTATGTGTGGATCCTCCTGATTTTGCCTTTCCACCATGGCCCTCAGCCTTTCCTGGCTCTGAGCCATGTTGTTCATAACTTCCATAAACTGAGTCATCTGCGTTCTCAACTCCAATCTTTCGTTTGCCATTTGATTTCTAACCTCTGCAAGGTCCTGCTATACCTGATCCATTTGAATGCCCGGAAGATTGTTACGGGTTGGATAACGGTGCGGACGGTTGAGGGGAAATACCCGGCGCCTAGCAATAGTTCCTGATGCATCACAACAGAAGTTAGCAACAAAAAAACAAAAAACCTACAAAACAAACAAAGGGTTAGCATGCAATGCAGTATGCTTATTTGTTCTCAAGGTATCCGGTTTGGCCTTCAGTTTTGACCCTTCCAGACCCTTGAAGATGTTGTTGATGCTGCTTTCGAAGTGAACTCAGATGGAACAAACTAACACATATATTACAAAAACAAAATGGTACATAGTTTGTTTTACAAATACAAGCCCTCTGAGGGGTCAAAATATTACAGGAAAACAAAAGTACACGGAAAGAAAACAACAACAAACAAATGGTCAAACACCAAGACCAAACTCATCCTCACGAACTTCCTTAAGAAGTGCTTCGGTCACAGGATCAGCCGGACGTTCCGTGAGATTCCTGATGAGGAGATTCCGGGTTGTAACAGCTGTAGTGAGCTTCTTGTGCTGAGCTTGGTCCTTTGACCTCTTCACTCCTGCTTTGATCTTTAGCTCTGATATCTCCCTCTGGGCTGCTGCCAGGGCTTCTTGTTGTTCTTTTGCATTAGCTTCAAGTTGCTCCATCTTGTCTTGAACTCTCTTGTCTTCCAGGGTACGAGCCTCGGTGATCCTGACCCACCGGGCTTGACTCTCCTTCAAATACAAGTCTGTCCTTGCTCTCTGGAACTGGGCTTCTTTGCAAGCATTCTTCAGAATTTGTTCTCCGGCCTTAGACTTCTTGATATAATCCCCAGACTTCTCAATCTTAGTCAGATGATCTACTCTCATCTTCTCCAACCTTTCAATCTCCCTCATACCTTCACTCCTCTCCCGGAGGGTCTTCTGCAAAGCCTGGGTTAGCTTCTCATTTCTTTCCTTCAAGCTCTCAAACTCCTCCAAACTGATAGTGGCAGGGGTGGTGCTGAAGATGATTCAGGCATGTCTTCTATGGTAAAGGGCATCCCAGAGAATTGGGCCCTGGCACGGGACCACTCATAATATTGTGCTGATGCCACATTATTGCACTTCCCCAGAATAGTCACTCCCTTGGTTTGAACATTATCCCAGGCCCAGGCAGCCTGCCTAACAATAGCCAAATTAATCTTGTTCTCACAATAGAGAGTCTCAACCAAGTCCTGTGCCCTAGGAGTGTGGACCAGTGCATAGCCCAGTTGCCTTCTGAACAACAGAGGATTGTAATTGATACTACCCTTAACTCCTATTAAAGGCACATTGGGAAAATGCCCACAGCTGGTGATGATATCCCTGCCCTTGGTGCTTTGAGTGCACCATCTGATATTTGCTGAAGTTAGAGCAGTGAGTCTCTTAGCCCAGTTGCTTTGCTGATGAGGGTTTAAAAATGCATCTGTCCTGGGTAGATGCTTGAGAAGCCAAGTGTGGAACAATGGAGCACAACACCTCACTAATCTTCCCCTCTGCTTTTCATTCCTTTGATGCACTGAATAGTAGAGGTCCCCCAATAAAGTGGGCACTGGGTTCTTTAGCATGAATAAGTGGATTGCATTCTTGCTAATGAATCGAGGCTCATCTGCAAACAACACAATTCCATATATACTTAAGGCCAATAAAGCACAAACAGCTTTCCACTCTCCTACAGAAGCTTTCAGGGTAGCTTGAGAGATCAAGAAATCCAGATGAAAACCAGGGATTCCAGCTTTAGAAGTCATATGCTACTCAATCAGGACAGGCTCCAGATGCAGAGCCTTTGCTACCTCTCCATTACTAGGAAAGACCATCTCAGGGTTGAAAGGGATTCCACCCCTGATAGGCATACCAACTAATGAGGAGTACTCTTCCAACAAGGGGCCCAACTGAAAGTCTTGAAAAGTGAAACATCTCAATGGGGGATCATAAAACTGAATGCAGGTGTGGATCAGGCTTCTCTGTGAAGGGTCCAGATCCATAACCATGTCAAGTATATCTCCATAATGTTCCCTGAACAAAGGTATGTGATCTGGAGTGATCAGGGTCTGAATCCTCCTGATGTCTGATAACTCTGGCTGGAAGAAGTGATAGGTGATGTTGCTCTTTTTAGGAGCCATGATGCTGAAGACTGAGTAGAGACAGGTGCTGATGATAATGCTGAAGTAATGAGCCACTGACTGGCTGGTGCAGGTGATAGCTGAAGCAGATAGCTAAACTGAAGCAGGTGTTGATGAAGATAGGTCAATACTGAAGATGGGGTCAAAACTGGCCAAAAAAGAAGATGGACACCCTGAAACACAAATAAGCAAATGTCAATATGATGCAATGATTATGTATGCAAATGAAATGCAAGGGTTTGTGACTGAGCTGGATCTGATCAAAAGCCCTGATATAGGTCCAAGTATGTTCAAGAATTCCAGATGGAGGTCTATAAGTCCAGTAACCAAGGTGGGGGACTCAAATAAAGAGCCACATGTCCAGGGTTTTAGCATCACAAGAAATGACCCAAAATGGAGTACTCTTAAACAATCAAAGTAACAGGGTATTCTGAGGTCAAGGTACCTGCAAACCTGTAAACAGCCCAACCCCCTCACAGGTGGTGTTCTAGAACAAGGATCCTCAGACTTGGATCAGTTATGAGAAGTGTAAACACTTCTAACCCGGAGGTACAGTGTTTACAATAACCATAAAAGTTCCTCCTCTAATTCACCTCAGTTTCTGGAGGTCAATACTAAAGGTCATCCAGACTTAGCAGGCTTCCCAGATAGCCCTAGCATTGCAGGAAATCTGCAACACAGAGTTCTCAAGAAGAAACCCATATCTGAACCGTGTTTCATATTCCCGCACCAGACCGAGATGGAATGGGAAAGAATATGATTCACTCTAGCCTAGGTGTCACTCAGGTCCCAGGTATAGGACCTTAACTCTCAATGGAACCCCACCCACCAAAACAAAACCAGATCCAGCCAGCATGACAGTATGATATATACAAAAGCAATAAAGAAGCAGTAAAGCGACTGTACATAAAGCAAAAAATAAATACAAAAATACAAACACAAATAAGCACATAACACCCCAGTAAACACAAATCAATCAAGCGCTAGGAGGAACCCACAAAAAGAACCAGAAGCCCTGGTTGCAATATAAGCATCCCCAGCAGAGTCGCCAAGCTGTCGCTCCCGATAAGTGGGAATGGCCCAAATAAAGGTACAGACGCGAACGGTCGGCGAAAGGGACAATGAGAACACACAGCCGTGAACTCACTGGAGATGAATAGAGTCGCCAGCTAGGCATTTTTATCCCGGAGGAAAGGTAATGCTGCATAGACCTAGAAAGAGATGGATAAGACGGTTGCGAACCAGAGAGACTGAGAAAGGGGGTTGGTTACAACCTGGGAAGGTATTAGCACCCAGATTGTCCGCCGTACTCGACGGGATCCACGCTTAAAAGATTTGTGTTTTAAAGGGGTAGTGTCAGTGCAATTTGTGTATAAAGGGCTGGAAAAGGATGTACAGGTGTCAGTGTAAGGAAAGTGAAGTGTATAAATATACAGTGTCAGTGTAAGGATGAGAGTATGCTCAAGATCATGAGGCTAAAAGAATGAAGCTGGAAAGAGGGGGAATGTACAGAGACTTTTGTTCGATAACTGTTAAGTTATGCCTACGTATCCTCTCGTGCAATGAGGAAGTCAGAACACCGTAGTTCGACCCAAAGAGACTGAAAGGTAAATTGACTTGTGAACTGCTTACTTGTCTATGCTCAAGTGTATGACCTGTCTGGCTCAGGTGCAAACTGTCTTGCATTAGACGGAAGAAGCAAGTTCTCGTTTGTGAGTGAATGAGGTGAGAAAAGAATCCCGGAGGAGACGATTATTGTTTGTTTTTGTGTTTTCAGTCTTTTATTGTTTTTGGATTTTGTCATAAGTTAATGAGCTTAAGTCTAAACCAATGGATTTAGTAAACTCATCACATCTTCCCTCTGATTAGGGGTAATGAGAATACCTTAAGTGTGAAGTCAGCTTCTCACACTTAATCACCTTTGATGCAGGATTAAGATCATTAACCTATTTGTGATTATTTAGATGTTTTTGTGGTTTTTGTTTAGTGTTCAGTAATGAGGTTAAGCCTTAATCAAGGACTAAACAAACTCATTACACCATCCTAATAGAAGGATAATAGATGAGAGTGTTTAAGCTGAGGAAAGCTCCTCAACTTAATCCATGATTAGGGATTAAACTCATGACAAAACAAGCCTTTGATTAAGTGGATTTTATTTAATGATATGATGAAGAAGTGAGTTTTTTAGGGTTTGTAAGACAACTTGAGGGGGACTTGTCCATTAACACTAGGGTTAGTCCTTCTTAACCAGTTAAGGAAGAATTAGAACCCTAATGCAAGGCCCAAGTTACAAGTGTGAAGTCTTGATGATTATTAAGTGGATTGATTAAAGGATTTAAACACATTAAGGGTTTAACACTTAGGATTAAAGTTATACACTCCATCCTAAGAGAAGGATGCAGGCATAAGCTTAATCACAAAGCCTTAAAGCCTTTAGGGTTTAGTCCCTGATTATGAGGTGAGAAGAGAAGACTCAAAAAAAGACACAAAGGTAAAAACTAAGAGGGGAGACTAATCAAAACCCTAATCATTGTCATGCTTGGTTGTTCCTAGGGTTTGTGAGGTTTTTCAAGAACAATCTTCAATGAAACCACCAGGAAGCAGATGAACAGGATCAAGAGAAGAAAAGTGACTTGCTTCATTCAAGAAGTCAAGTCACTTGAAGAAAGAAAGTGGGAGGAACAAGAATGAGCAAGCTCAATCTCATACACAAACAAAAATGCAGCAATGGATGCAAGAGAGATGAAAAGAAACAATATGAGAAGTGAAGGCAAATTCACTTCTCAAATCACTTACCACCTGAAAAGATTAGAAAAGAAATGCAATGCAAAGTGGGATGAGATGACATGATGATAAACAAAACCAGAAGCATGTTGATGATGAAAATGATGCTATGAGATGCTACAAACATGAGGCAACACATGGAAATGATCATACAAGTTTATGAATGCATATAAAGCAAGTTAAGGAGCATGAACATATATGGAAAGTTATGAAGTGCACAATGCAAACAACATGGCAAACACATGATGCAATGATCAAACATGCTTTCTATATGTCTTATGATGTCAAATGAATCAAATGGAGGCATGGAATGGCATGGCAAGTCATGCTATGCAAGAGAATGCAAAAGGGATGCAAAAGAAAGCCCAAATTAGGGTTTATGAACCAAGCATCAAACAAAAACCAAAAACAGAAGCAAACCCTAAGATAAAAAATGGAAAATGCCACTCAAAGGACCCCTAATCCTATACTAAACCAATGTCCAAAGGGGAGGTCTCAACTCTCAACCAATCTCAAGTTATGATTTTTACAAGTTATTAGGGTTTTTAGGGTTCCTAAACAAAAGAAATGTCAAACAAATTGAAAATGAGGAATCAAACCATGGCCATTTAATCCCAAAGACTACATGCTAAACACAATGCAATGCAAAAAGAATCAATGTCCAACTCTTCCTAGATAGGCAGAAATGATTTTTTGAACTTATGATCAAAATAATGCACAAAAATGATTTTAATTCAAAGAAAAATTCTCAAAATGCATCAAGATCCAAAAAGAAATTTGGTTTGAAGGTTGGACAATGTTTCTAAATGTCTTAGAACATTTCATGAATTTTTTGGTGATTTTTAGATACCTAAAAGTATTTTTAATAAATTAATTTCCATTAATCAATTAAAAATAATCTTTTAAATATTTAAAAATACTTTTTTAATGGTAAAAATAAAAATGAAAATATTTTTGGGTCTTAAAAATTAATAAAACTTATGAGAAAAAGTTTCATAATTTTTAGACATTTTTTACTATTTTTAATAAAATATGCAAGTTAAATGAAAAAGAAATGAATAAAAATAAAGAAAAAGGAAAAGTAATCAGAAGGGATGGCTAGGATTGAATCTGGATTCAAAAGGGTGGACTGCGCGCGTGAATGGAGGGTCTAGATTCACTCTGGACGAATTAATTTAATTATAATTAATTAGAACTAAATAAGTGGATTAGGGCATAATGACTTGATCTGAGCCATTCACACGCGCGGGAGGTCAAGGGAGTCAACGGATCCTACGGCCCAAATTCAAATGGCACTAATTACAGGGGTTATGCCCTAATTATTTTCAGGTGGCCGGAGAAGACCTCCGGTCGTCTTCTCCGGTGGGAAGTCCACCTGAAAATCTCCAAACTCTCTCAAAACGTAACAAAAATGAAAACCAAACATACAGAAATGATTCCCATGATCCACTGAATCAAAACCCCATCATAAACAACATTTATTTTTCATGAAAAGGCTGAATCGAAGCAAACAAAAATTAGGTCAACTGAGTTTCAGAGATCAATTAAACTCTCATTTCATCACCATTTCAAAAACTAAAAGCATCAGGATACTCAGTGAAGCATGGAGAACAAGTTTAGAACATAAAAAATGATTTCTGGAAAAATATTTCTTGAGCTACCTGAGATTCGAAGCTTTCACTCCAGCAACTTTCAGGCCTCCCTTCTTGGTGAAATCCACTCCACTTGACCCTCTGGTGATGCTTGGATGCTCAAGAGAAATTTATATTGGCTGGATGAAGAGTTTGAGTAACTTCTGCTCAAGCTCAGTTGAACATGGCAATGGTGATTCAGGCTATTTCTGGCAAGGGTGGAGGGTTGTTTGTTGTCCAGATGATGAGTAGAGAAGGTTTATGGAGTTTGTTTGGATGTTTGTGAGCTGTGGAGAGAGTTTCGAATGAAACTGCAAGTTGGAGTGAAAATGGTGAAGTGGTGTTATGGCTTGTTTCAGGCTTGGTTCTTTGATGCTTTCTACTCAATGGAACATGGTGAGATGATTGGTGAAAATGGTTTGGATGTTTGAAGTCTGGGCAGAGAAATTCGAAGAAGTTTGCAAGAGGGAGTGTGTTTGAGTATGTGATGCTTGAGAGTGTTTCAGCCTTGCTTCCTTTATGAAATGGCTTGCAAATGGATAGTATATTTTAATCCTATAGGTCAGATGATTTGACATGGCCTACATTGATTGGTAAGTTTGCTTTTGCTCAAAGTCCACCTTTTGTGTAAGAGAAGTATGGCTTGGTTCTAGGCTAGTACAAGGCATGGGGCTGCGCAGCAAGGGTGAGGGGAAAGGCTAGCCAAAGTCAGGATCCAATGTTGCAAGTTGTAAGAAATGTGATGAGTGGTTTTGCAAGTTGTTACTTTTGAAACTTCATGAGAAATGCCTTGTTACACAAACCATACACATGTGATCTTTGGTTCAATTCTTATTTTTAGGTTACATAGAATGTTTATGTCATGGTTTGAAGTGAATTAGAAGTTACAAATGGCATTGGTTCATGATTTTGCAAAATTCTCATTTGGTGCACATCTTGAAAATCAATGATTTTTGCCAACTTTGTCACACCATAACTTTTGATCCAAGAAGAATTTGATCATGTTCTTGTACTTTTTGAAAAGGGAAAGATGTAATCTACAACTTTCATGACCAAAGTTTTTCCATTTGGAGCATTTTTGGACCAAGAATCAAGGCTTGAAAAATGACCTAAAATGAAGCATTCTTGAAAAGTCAACTATGCCCAAAAAGTCAACACTTGCAAAAACTCCAAATTCTTGATTTTTGTGGACTTCAACCTTCTTCCATGATCAAATAAAGATCATATACACTCAAAATGATGAAGATCACCCATTGGTTGGGTCATTGGGGGCCTCAGATGCCCTGATTTTACACTGACTTGTCCAGAAAGTCAACTCTCGATCAGATGACTTCCCCATGGAATTTCTTCATGAAACTTGATATGCATACTCCCTATACCATATAGAGACCAATGGAAACAAGAATGACCAAAAATTTTGAGGTTATGGCCTCTGAAACCAAAACCCTAATTTTAGGTCAACTGTGCAGTCTATCCTGGCTCTGCTTCCATGCAAACCTCAGTTCTTGTGATTCTTTTGAAATCTTGACTTTTGAGAGGATGGAATATGATACTTGAACACTTATGGATCCCTTTGAAGTGATTGGTGACCTTTGGAGTGGCTCAAGATGCCCTTGGATTGCTCAGATCACAAACCCTAAGTGCAGATGACTTGGAACTATGCAATGAACCAAAAAATGAGATATGAGATGATATGATTGTGTTTATGCATATGAAATGATCACAAGTCATGGTGTGAATGGGTGAGGGCAAATTTGGGGTGTTTACAGATATGAAGATTGACATCTTCGTCTCTACAAGATGGGAGAGACTTAAATACAGAAAACCCGAATTTTTGTCCTAAGAAAACATGATATGATATGAATATGATATGCAAGCCCAAGATCTCTGTGGGAAAAATATGGCCACCAGAGGAAAGCAAAAACTTGGGGACACAGAAGAAAATCCCGCTGGGGAAACAACAAACACCAAAAGAATTACCAGGAAAATAAATAACTGGATAACTGATTCCACTTGGGAAAAGATATATGATATAATCAAGGTACAAGATTCAACAAGGGAAAAAATAAATACTCTGCCAGGGAATATCAACCAAACAAAATATTCAAGTCCAAAAATGGAGGAGTACCAAGTTGGAAACGAATTATCAACTACCTGTTTACTGGGTAGGAATACAAAGGACTCGACTATCGATTTACTGGATAGGAGCAAAACAAAGAGGGATAACCTCCACTACCTTTTTACTGGGTAGAAACAATTCTCAACTACCTGATTTACTGAGCAGGAGCTTAAGCAAAGGGAACCGACTTCTATTACCTTTTTACTGGGTAAGAAGAAGAAATCTCGACTACCGGATTTACTGGGTAGTGTAACACCCTAATTTTTGCCCTAAGATTTCTTCTCATTTCATCTGCATTTTGCATACAAACAAGATCACACTGGTTTCAAGTTTCTCCTCAGATGTAGGATCTATGCTTCGCATGGGATCACCATGTTTACTTGCTATTATCTGTTTATATTTACTAATCTCTAACCAAAATACAAAAAAAAATATGTGGCAGTCTGTTTCTTCTTCTTGTTGTCTGTGTTGCAGGATTTCAAAGATAAGATAATATTTTTAATTCAGAGGCGGTTGTTCAATTATGATCCGATTCATATGGACGTTTGACCTAATATTGGTCAAACTATCAAAAATTGTTTCAACTGCAAGTTATGTGTGTCGGTGGTATTTTTTCCTCAGACATTGTGTGTTTAAGAGTTTGAGCTATGTTGTGTGTGAAAGTCATCCGTTATCAGACAGTGTTTTGTGCGAAGTTTAGTTTGAATTTTCAAGATCACCAGTTTATCAGCAGTTCATCTGAGGATTTATTTTCCTCAGCATGGATTCAAATAATCGAGGCAAATTTCGTGATGGCTGTATTCATTTAATCAAGTGGCTTGTGAAAAAATTTCAAGATTTGTTGTGGGCTTGAAGACCAAATTCCATCCATTATCCATTTCCTGATTAAACCATTTTATCCAAATCTTCAATAACCATGTTTCTAGTTCAATTTATTTTTTTTATTCACAAAAATTCCAAATTCTAAATTTTTCGATTCCCTTTTCAAATAACTATTTCCAGTTATCCATTAAATCCAATTCCCGATTATTTCATTCCTTTTTTTATTTTTAATATTTCAATTTCCACTATTTTTCTAATCCATTTTCAATAACGATTTTCCCAAATATCATTAATAATCCAATTCATTTTATTTTCTCAAATGCCCACATTTTTTCAATTCCCATCATAAAATAAATATAAACCCAATTATTTTTCTTTAAGCCCATATATTTTTTATAGAATCCAATTATTAAATAAATAAAAAAATTAAATAAAACCATGACCAAGTCAATTGTTTTTTATTTTATTTGTTTTCTTTTCTTTCCCAAAGTCCTCCACGTGAACATCAACAACAGCTTCATCTCAAGCCTTTTCCATCAGCCTTTCCCAACTTACACGCAGGCCCACCTCACGCGTCAGTTTTCAAGCCAAAGCCAAGCATAGCGCTACAGCCACATATGAAGCTTCATATAACACAACACGCCTTTATCATATCCAGCCAGCTTCATTTCCAAAGACTCATGAGCATCCAAAAGCATGACGCAGCTGAAGCAAAAAAAAGAAACAACACACAAAGCCAAGCCAAGACATCACGCAAAAGTCAGCAGCAGCCTTCGCCCAGCCTCAGTCATCGCACGCACACAAGCTGAAAGCATTCAAACACAAGCCGCAAGCCTCAACCATACAATACTTCCAGCCAACCGCATCCAAACTCAACTGCAGCAAAACACTTCTCACGCCAAGCTGCATACATCACACATCTAATTCCAAAACGCAGCAAGACTCGGCATAAAACGCAGGAAGATTTGAAGTTGCAAACACACGGAATCCACACTCAAACAGCAGAACCAAAACGCAAACGTCCGTAGCATAAAACGCAAAGAAAAACGAACACACGGGATGCACACGTATCAAAACGCAGCTGCATATCCCAGCTGAAGCCATCACAGCCTCAAACGCAAATCACCGCTGTCCAAAACGCAGTGAAAAAGGAATCAAAACACAGAAATTTGAAACAAAATTCAGAATGAAACACGCACCCTTCGTGACTTGCAAAACGCGAGCAACTTCAAATCAAAACGGCAAACGTAATTTTCATTCAAATCACTCCTTCCATCTATAAAAGGAACTCCTCACCTCTTTCAATCTTAAGCTTTGAAAGCTCTCCCAAATCTCTGCCCAATATCAAAACAGAGTTTCATCCCAATCTGAAACTTCTTCAAAAAACCAGAAGAAAGCTTTTCTTCTTCTGAAAAATTTGTTTCGTATCATCTTCCATTTTCAGCGAAATCTCATTAATTTCAAAGAAAAAACCGAACCCATTTCTTTCGATCCTTTCCCCTCATCACAAAATCAAGGATAAGAAGAACAAGAAGTTTGAAGTTCATAGAGAGAGAGAGAGAAGGAATCGCTTTTGTTTGGAGCTTGCCGCCGTGTGTTGTTGAAAAAGGCGAGGGAGGCACCGCCGCGTTTTTGTGTATTTGTGCCCTGTTTCGATTCATTAAAGAAGAAGAACTAATCTTCTTATAATTTTGTTTTTTTGTTTCTTTTTTTTAAAATGTTTACCATTGTTTTGCTTTTTTTTTTATAAAAAATATAACTGGCTTGGGCTTAAGATCTTATGGATCATTTTTGCTATCCAGCACCATATTGACCCGCGGATCCTTCCCCCCTCCCTTTTGACTTTTTCTTTTTTTTATTATTTAATAGTATTGTTCTATTAAAAGTTTGTTTTTCCAATTTTATTTTGAGATAAAGATTTAGAAAAAAGATTTGGAAAAAATATTCTAATTTCTTTATGGATTTTTTTTAGATCCATTTTCTTTTCCATCCTTTTTTTATTTTTGGTCGATGAAAATCTACGATTCGTAGATTGTTGAATTTCGAATATGTTTAACCTTCATTATTTCAAATCTATGGATGAATGATCATTTGGATCATTCTCCATACTTTGGGATCGTGATAGGTTGCATTCGATAATTCAACGAAAATCTCGATTAAGATTAGACCATCCTTTTTTTTTCGTGCGACATGTTTTCGGAGAATGATTCATAATATCATTTCTCCAACATGTATTAGCACAAATATTTTCCACCTTAATTGGTGGTGGCCGGCCTCATTTGTAGGGTAATTACTTCTTAAATTACTCGGCGATTGCTTAATATAGACCTAAATTTGTCCCGATTCGGAATAAGATCCACTTGGATCCGGTTGCCTCGATTTTTGTTATCTTTCGTGGTTGTGCTTGATTAAGTTCATCATACCACTTATATGTAAATATTATAATACTATTAATATATTAACCATTTAAATTCAATCTCTCGCACCTTATCCTCTTTATTTCAATTTCTCGCTCCTTATCTCTCTTATTATGCTATTATCACATTATATCATATATCATATTGTTTATGTTTATATTGTTGCTTGTGATTTTTCTTTTGTCCATTTGGACACAAAACATTAATAAAGGATTAAACATTAAAAAAGATTGGTGACTTTAATTTCGGACTATGGTTACTATCCTTAGCATTGGAGTTTGGACTTAGATTTTAGGATCTCTCCCTTTGCTCAAGTTGTGATTGATTGAAGACCTTGACTTCGAATTAACTTCATTTGTCTTTGAAGATGGAATTCCGTTTACTTTGAAGAAATGTTCATAATATGGTTTGATCGCTCTTCTCTTAACTTTTTAATTCAAGTATTAGGATAGTCCCTTCATCTCCTCCCACTTCTTAAATTTTCAAATCTTCTCCCTATTTTCAAATCTTCTCGGTTTTCAAACTTCAAATGTTTTCATAATCAAACCTTGACTTATGTCAAGTGATTTTACCCTTTTCACTTTATTTTCTTAATAAATGCTAATCCATGTAAATATATCGAAATTCTTTTCTTAAATACTTAAAAAAATCCAAAACTCACTCAATTGTTTTTGTGCCTTTGTGCACCTTTTCTTTTCATATGTTTAGATATGATTCATTCTTTCTAGCGGAATTATTCGCTAAAGAATGACGACTTATCTCTACATTTTAAAATCCATTCAACTCATTGTTTCTTTTCAAATTTTGTACCACAAACTACGAGGTTTTGATCTCGCATTGCACTTTGTGGGTACGTAGGCATGAGGCGTTAAAACCTCTTCAAACACAAAATCTTAAAAATACATTCTTCTTCTCATCCCTTCAATCTTTTTCAAGCAAACCAATTTCAAACCAAAAAGCAATAAATATTTCAAAGGGCTCCCGTGGAGTACCGCGGACATTTTGGGTGCGTAAAACCTTCCCGATTTGTAACCTATCCCCTTACCCGTTCTCTGTTTGTTTCTTTTAGCTTTTGCTTTTAGATTCATTAGGTTTTATTCGTTCTTTTTACCTTTTCCGTTCGGAATAAAATAAAAGCGCGGTGGCGACTCTGTTTACCTTGAGTTAAGTTAATCAATAGCTTACACTCACGATTTTACCGCTACAGAAAAGTGGCGACTCTGCTGGGGAATAGTCTCTAAGTGGATTCAGCCTACTTTGATTTATTTATTGCTTTGGTTTGATTTGTTTGTTATTTGATTGTTCTTTTTCGGTTTTGGTGATCCTCTGTGTGAGATAGATTCTAACCCGGATCTGAGTGGAACTTATGATAGGACGGCGATATTCGAAGCGATAAGCGATGGAGTAGTCCAAAGCTATATCAATTTGATAATCTCCACTCGGTTAGGCTCTCTTGAACTATCAATGTCATGATGAGTAATCATACGTGGCATTATTTTCCGACCTTGAGCTGATCATACTGAGGACCGTAGAACCCTTAACCCATCTAAGCCAATTTAGGAACGTAGTGCGAAAACTGTCTGGGTGTAAACCTAAGGTGGTTGTCACGCGATACTACACTCAGACGAGGTCTATTTTAAGAATGTTATCGGTTGGGGAGTAATCCAACGTACCGATAATATTCTAAAGATAGTTGTTAACTCCGGGCACCTCTGTTAGCACCCTTTTGGTTTTCTGCGGGTACAATGAAGACAAAACCTTAGTACTTACCTGTGTGGGTTGGTGTTCAGTTGCCTTGACTTCATGCTCGTGACTTGGAACCTAAGCCTGTGTGCCTTGTGTGATCTTGTTTGTGGTTGTTGCATACATACCATCATGCATTCATGAGCATTGTGTTTAAGATTTCAAAGGACTCATAAGGAACTTTTGCAAAATTTCAGATGTCCATGGCTATGAATTTTGAAAGGAGGAACACAAAGAAGTACACCTTCAAGAATCCTAATGTAGTAGAGTTGAGAAATCTAGGAGCATTGGTTGTTGATACCCAGGAGTTCCGGAAATGTCATGGGAAGCTTTTGTATATGTTGGATACCGATGTACCTGAGGGGATTCTCCCTACTTTAGCTCAATTTTATGATCCGTTGCATCATTGTTTCACCTTTTCTGATTATCAACTTGTTCCGACTTTGGAGGAGTATTCTCATTGGATAGGTTTGCCTATTTTGGACAAGGAGTTTCTTTTCAGTGGTCTAGAGAAGGAGCTTACTATCAAGGTCATCGCCAAAGAACTTTTTCTTAAGGAGTCCGATCTTAATGGGAAGTTTCTTCCAAAGGGGAGTGTTCGTGGTATTAATGCTAAGTTCTTGATGGGAAAGGCTTTTACTTCACTTACTTTGGGTCATAAGGATGCATTTGAGGTTATTCTTGCTTTTCTCATTTATGGGATTGTCTTGTTTCCGAACTTAGATGGTATTGTGGATGAGAATGCTATTAAGATCTTCTTGAAGAAGAATCTGGTGCCTACGTTGCTTGGAGATATGTATCATGCTTTTCACTATAGGACCTCCAAAGGTGACGGAGAGATTGTATGTTGTGCGCCTCTTCTTTATAGGTGGTTTATTTCGCACCTACCAAAGTCTGATGTCTTCAAGGACAATAGAGAGAATTGAAGATGGTCTCAGAGGATTATGTCACTTTCTCATAAGGATATGACATGGTATTGTTCTCATTGTGATACTGGAGTTCTTATCGATAGTTGTGGAGAATTTCCTAATGTACCTCTTCTTGGTACACGTGGGGGAATTAGCTACAACCCTATTCTTGCTAGGCGACAGTTGGGATATTGTTTAAAGGACATACCAAACAATCTTTCCTTATCCCGTTTCTTATTTCTTAATGGTGCTGATCATGTAGAAATGAAGAAAAGGATTGCTCATTCTTGGCATGCGGTTCATCGGAAAGAGAAAGGTCAATTGGGAAGACAACACCTTGCTCCTTCTGAATGTTACATCCAGTAGGTTCGATTTAGGGCTTCCAAGATCAAGATGCCTTATCCACCTGAGGAGCCTTTGTTTCCCATATTACCATTGTCCGCTTTTCTACCTCCCGTTGATGAGAAGGTGGCTCTTCAAGAAGAGTTAGACAAGATGAAGAAAGAGAAAGAAGAATAGCTACTTGAGAAGACTACGATGTAAGAGCAGCTGAAGGAGAAGGATGATCTCATTGAGTTACTTGAGCGGTGTGTCACGAAGAGGCCAAGAGAGAATTTATCTTCCCCTAGTACTCCATCTACTATTCCTCCTACATCCGGTGCTTGGAAGGCCATTGTTGACAAGTTGGCGAAGGATAAGGAAGATATGGAAGATCGGTACAAGAAAGAGATCAAGAGGATTCGCATGAAGTATCAGCCAGGATTCAGAACTTCTTCGGATATGATTTCCTAGGCCTAGTTTACGTTTTCTCTCATGTATTAGGGTTATTGATGTTTGTACTTCATTTGTAATACTCACTTTGATTTTAATGAGAATGAGTTTTTTTAAGTACTTCAAAAATGTTTCTTTATAAATATTGCAAGTTATCTTATAGTCCTTTGAAATCTTTGCATACGCATATCATGCATCATACCCGCATTTGTCTTGCTTTTTGAGTGTTCTCCAGGGATCTTATGTTGTTTCTTGGTCTTCATTCAGTTCTCCTGTCAAGCTGACTCACCGATTTGATACTCGAGCTAATTGGAAAAAGGTGATGGAAACTTTACAACAAGAAAATCGCGAGCTACGCGAAGAGGTTACATTTTTAAGGGAAAGCTTGGAAAGAGTTTCTGCTATGATGGAAAGCTTGGTGGCTGCTCAGAATCAGCCACCTCCTAATTCTCCTGTTCAGAATACCGTCATCTCCGAGATTGTTACCGCATCAATCCCTGTTGAGACTGTTATTTCTCCTCGCTATTGTATGCCTGCTAGCACACCTTGGGGCATGCTAGTTGATTTTATTCCTGCTGGTTATTGTCCTCTTCCTCCTGAGACTGCTGCATTTAATACTCTCCCACCAGTGTGGACTACTCTTCCTCCAGTTGTGACTACTGCACCGCCTGTGGTGCACACTATTCCGCACCATGATGAAATGATTTACCATGCTGAGCCCAGTGAAGGCGCTGGAGTGGCTGAAAGACTTGATGATTTCCAAGGACGCTTTGTTGAGATACAGAGGGAGATGAAAGCCTTGAAGCATAAGGATTTGTTCGGAAAAGATGCCTATGATCTTTGTCTGGTCCCTAATGTTAAAGTTCCGTACAAATTCAAGCTGCCTGAGTTTGAGAAGTACAAAGGCAACACTTGTCCGTTGAGCCATCTGACTATGTATGCTAGGAAGATGTCTGCTCAGACAGATAATGATAAGCTGCTGATTCACTATTTCTAGGATAGTCTGACCGGTGCACCCATGAGGTGGTATATGAGTATGGATAATAGCCAAATCAAGACTTTCAATGATTTGGGGGAAGCTTTTGTGAGGCAATACAAATATAACGTCGATATGGCACCAGATAGAGATCAACTCCGTGCTATGTCCCAGAAGGATAAAGAGACTTTAAAAGAATATGCGCAGAGATGGCGTGAGTTGGCAGCCCAGATTGTTCCTCCACTGGAAGAGAAAGAAATGACAAACTTTGGGTTCTTTTTATTATGAGAGGATGATAGCAAGCACTCCTTCTGATTTCACTGAAATGGTGAGTATGGGGATGCGTTTAGAAGAAGGTGTCCGTGAGGGACGGTTGAGTCAAGAGAATAGTAATGGTTCAAGCTCTAGAAGGTTCAACTTTGGGAAAAAGAAAGAAGGTGAGACTAATGTTGTATCTCGTGAAAGTTATAGAAGACCCCATGGTCGTGGGAATCACCATCCGCAGCATGTAGCTTCTGTAACTCCGATGATTAATGTGGCTCCAACTGTGCCAGCAGTTCCAAAGTATCAACCTCGTTATCAACAACCTCCTGTGCAATAAGGTGGTAATCAAAGGTTCGGGCTAAGCCAAGTTTTGATCATATTCCGATGTTGTATGCGGACTTGCTTCCATCTTTGATTGCAAAGAATCTTGTGCAAACACGTCCTCCACCTCCAGTTCCAGAGACTATCCCATGGTGGTATAAGCCAGAGGCTTGCTGTGATTTTCATCAAGGTGCCCCGGGGCACGATGTTGAGAATTGTTATCCATTGAAGTTTGAAGTACAGAAATTGATGAGGAACAATGTTCTGTATTTCAATGATGTTAATCCAAATGTGCAGAAAAATCCGCTGCCGAAGCATGGTAATGCGTCTGTGAATATGGTTGATGGTTGTCCTGGGTTGTTCAAAATCTATGAGGTCCGTCATATTCGAAGGTCTTTAGTTGAGATGCATTCTTTCTTAAGTGAATATCACGATATTGATCACGATTATGCTGGATGTTGCATCAGTTCGGTGAATCCTCGTGGTTGTGTGATTGTTAAGAGAGATATTCAAAAGATGATGGATGATAAATTGATTGAAGTGACAACAAAAAGAGATGAGTATGAAAATGAAGTGAATGTTATTATGCCTCAGTTCAATCTTCCTGAGAGGGTTGTTCCTGAGAGGGTGGTTATTTCTTTTGATAGTCGCAAAAATGCTATTACTCCATTGGTGATTAATTTGCCTGGTCCAGTACCATATGAGTCTGATAAAGCTGTTCCGTACCGGTATCATGCTACGATGATAGAAAATGGTAGGGAAGTTCCTATTCCTACTCCAAAGTCTGTGGTTAGCATTGCTGATGTGACAAAGGTTACTCAAAGTGGTAGAGTGTATGCTTCAGATCCTCCGAAGAGAGTTGAAGATACAAGTGCGAATAAGCAGATTATGGATGTTGTTGTCCAATCAGGCCAATCTGGTAATAGTGAAGATGAGGTGCTAAAATTGATAAAGAAGAGTGAGTACAACGTTACTGAACAGTTGTTGCATACTCCGTCGAAGATATCAGTTTTATCATTCTTGATGTGCTCTGAGGCTCATAGGAAGTCTTTGCAGAAGATTCTTGATCAAGCTTATGTGGACCATGACGTGACTGTTGATCAGTTTGATATTATTGTGGCTAATATCACATCGTGCAACAATTTAAGCTTCTGTGATGATGATTTTCCTGAAGAAGGAAGGAATCATAACTTAGCTCTGCATATTTCAGTGAACTGTCAGGAAGATGCTATGTCCAAGGTGCTAGTTGATACTGGATCTTCTCTGAACGTCATGCCGAAATCGACTTTGTCAAAGCTTGCGTATCAAGGTGCTCCCATGAGGCATAGCAGGATTATTGTGAAAGCGTTTGATGGGTCGAAGAAGACAATGATTGGTGAAGTGGATCTTCCTATTATTATTGGACCGTTTATATTCAAAATTACTTTTCAAGTAATGGATATACGTCCCGCTTACAGTTGTCTCCTCGGAAGACCCTGGATTCATGAGGCAGGAGCTGTGACATCCACTCTTCATCAGAAGTTGAAGTTTGTGAAAGAGGGGAAATTGGCGACCATTGGCGGTGAAAGGGCGATGCTTGTGAGCAATTTGTCTTCTTTCTCCTATATTGATGCTGAAGAAGAGGTGGGAACTTCGTTTCAAGCTCTTTCTGTTGTGAATAATGTTGCTAAGGAGAATGCCATGCCTATGTCTTCTTTCAAGGATGCTCTGTGAGTGCTGGAAGCTGGTCAGTCTGATGGTTGGGGACGAGTTATTGAGGTTGTCGACAACAAGGAAGGATTTGGTATCGGCTTTGCACCAGGTGCGGCTCTCAATGACCCGAAGACTATTCAAGAAGGTTTTCGAAGTGCTGGATTTATTAACGATCATTCTGCTGCTGCCATCATTGAAGATGATGAAGATGAAGAAATGCCTGACTTTGTTACGCATGGAAAGATTTGCCAGAACTGGATTGCTGTTGATGTTCCTTTTATTGTTCATGCTTCAAAGTAATTTGTTTTATTTTCTTTCAAAAATCCTTTCACTCTGCCCAAGGTGAAGGTGATGTTTGTCGGGCTTTGTTTCAAATTTTATCATCTTCAATAAAATGTTATTTTGTTATTTCCATATGTGTTTTTCCTTTTTGCTTTATTCTGAAAAATGGTAATATAAAAAACCCAAAATATAATAATTGTTTATCTGCATAATGTTTGCACTTTTGTTCATACTCTAAAATAAAAATAAAATCATTGTGCAGATTGATTAATAAACCCATTGAAAACAATGATCTTATGCCCTCTCCCAACTTTGAATTCCCTGTGTTTGAAGCTGAGGAAGAGGATGTTGAAGAGATTCCTGATGAGATTTCTCAGTTGCTTGAGCACGAGGAGAAAGTTATTCAGCCTCATGGAGAGTCTATAGAGATAGTCAACTTGGGTTCTGAAGATGATAAGAAAGAAGTCAAAGTTGGAGCATTGCTCGGTCCTGATGTTAAGAAGAGGATTGTAGATCTTCTCAGAGAGTATGTTGATGTATTTTCTTGGTCTTATCAAGACATGCCAGGTCTTGATACTGATATTGTGGAGCATAGATTGCCGTTGAAGCCTGAATGTCCACCTGTAAAGCAAAAGCTGAGAAGAACTCATCCCGACATGGCAGTAAAGATCAAAGAGGAGGTTCAAAAGCAGATTGATGCAGGTTTTCTTATGACATCAACTTATCCTGAATGGGTGACCAATATCGTTCCTGTTCCGAAGAAAGACAGAAAAGTCCAAATGTGCGTTGATTACAGAGATTTGAACAAAGCCAGTCGAAAAGATGATTTTCCATTGCCACACATTGATATGTTGGTTGATAATACGGCTAAGTTTGATGTGTTCTCTTTTATGGACGGATTTTCCGGTTATAATCAAATAAAGATGGCACTCGAGGACATGGAAAAGACTACATTTATTACACCATGGGGAACATTCTGCTACAAAGTGATGCCCTTTGGATTGAAGAATGCTGGTGCGACGTACCAAAGAACTATGACCACACTTTTCCATGATATGATGCACAAAGAAATCAAGGTATATGTTAATGATATGATCGCTAAGTCGAGGAATGAAGAGGATCATGTTGAACATTTGCTGAAGTTGTTTCAGAGGTTAAGGAAGTTTAAGCTTCGTTTGAATCCGAATAAGTGCACATTTGGTGTACGTTCTGGAAAGTTGTTAGGTTTCATTGTCATCCAAAGAGGCATTGAAGTTGATCCTAATAAAGTGAAAGGTATTCAGGAAATGTCTGCTCCAAGAACTGAAAAGCAAGTAAGAGGATTCTTGGGCCGTTTGAATTATATTTCGAGGTTTATCTCTCACATGACTGCCACTTGTGCTCCGATCTTCAAGTTGCTTCGGAAAGACAAAGGTTGTGTCTGGACAGAGGATTGTCAGAAGGTGTTCGAAAGTATCAAAGGATATCTGCTTGAACCTCTTATCTTGTCTCCTCCGGTGGAAGGTAGACTAATGATCATGTACTTGACTGTGTTGGAAGATTCCATGGGTTGTGTGCTTGGTCAGCAAGATGAATCTGGAAGAAAAGAATATGCAATTTACTACTTGAGTAAGAAGTTCACTGATTGTGAGTCTCGGTACTCCATACTTGAAAAAACTTGTTGTGCCTTAGCTTGGGCTGCAAAGCGTCTTCGCTAGTATATGTTGAATCATACAACTTAGTTGATCTCTAAAATGGATCCAATCAAGTATATCTTTGAAAAGCCTACTTTAACTGGGAGGATTGCTCGTTGGAAAATGTTATTATCAGAATATGATATCGAGTACCGAGCTCAGAAAGCTATAAAAGGTAGTATCTTGGTTGACCATTTGGCACATCAACCGATTGATGATTACCAACCTATCAAGTTTGATTTTCCAGATGAGGATGTGATGTTTTTGAAAGTGAAAGATTATGATGAACCTTTGATTGAGGAAGGGCCGGAGCCTGGATCTCGATGGGGTTTAGTTTTTGATGGTGCTGTGAATGCACGCGGAAGAGGAATCGGGGCAATGATCATTACTCCCCATGGTTCACATATTCCTTTTGCTGCGAGGTTGACTTTTCCTTGTACCAATAATGAAGCTGAGTATGAAGCCTGCATTATGGGTCTTGAGGAAGCTATTGATCTGAGGATTAAGCATATTGATGTGTATGGAGATTCTGCCTTGGTAATTAATCAGATCTAGGGCACGTGGGTATATCATCAACCCCATTTGATCCCTTATAGAGATTATGCCAGGAAGATATCAACTTTCTTCACTAAAGTTGAGTTTCATTATGTTCCTCGTGATGAGAATCAGATGGCAGATGCTTTAGCAACTATAGCTTCTATGATAAAGGTGCACCAGTGGAATGATGTTCCCATGATTAGTGTGATGCGACTTGAAAGACCAGCTCATGTGTTTGCAGTTGAAGAGGTCCATGATGACAAGCCTTGGTATCATGATATTAAATGTTTCCTCCAGAGTCAAGAATACCCACTTGGGGCATCCGATAAAGATAAGAGGACTTTGAGGAGATTAGAAGGCAATTTCTTCCTGAATGGAAATGTGCTTTATAAGAGAAATTTTGACATGGTCTTGCTCAGATGCGTGGATAGACACGAAGCAGACATGTTAATGAAAGAAATTCATGAAGGATCTTTTGGCACTCATGCTAATGGGCGTGCAATGGCTAAAAAGATGTTGAGAGCAGGTTACTATTGGCTGACAATGGAATCTGATTGTTGCAAGTATGTGAAAAAGTGCCATAAGTGTCAAGTGTATGCTGATAAGATTCATGTGCCACCAACTTATCTCAATGTGATTTCTTCCCCATGGCCTTTCTCTATGTGGGGAATTGATATGATTGGTATGATTGAACCCAAGGCTTCGAATGTACATCGTTTCATTCTTGTGGCAATTGATTACTTCACCAAGTGGGTGGAAGCAGCATCGTATGTTAACGTGACCAAGCAAGTTGTGGTTCGGTTTATCAAGAATAATATTATCTGCAGATATGGTGTTCCGAATAGAATCAATACTGATAATGGTTCGAACTTGAATAATAAGATGATGAAAGAGCTTTGTGAAGAATTCAAGATTCAACACCATAATTCTTCTCCTTATAGACCGAAGATGAATGAGGCTGTTGAAGCTGCGAACAAGAACATTAAGAAGATCATTCAGAAGATGGTTGTGACATACAAGGACTGGCATGAGATGCTCCCTTTTGCTTTGCATGGGTATCGTACATCTGTCTGCACTTCAACAGGGGCAATCACTTTCTCACTTGTTTATGGTACAGAAGCAGTGCTCCCCGTCGAAGTTGAGATCCCATCAATGAGAGTTCTGATGGAAGCCAAGTTGACTGAGGCTGAATGGTGTCAGAGTAGATTTGATCAGTTGAATTTGATTGAGGAAAAGAGAATTACAGCTTTGTGTCATGGTCGGTTGTACTAGCAAAGAATGAAGAAAGCTTTTGACAAGAAGGTCAAACCTCGTATATTTAGAGAAGGCGACCTCGTGCTCAAAAAGATTTAGTCTTTCCTTAAAGATTCTCGGGGCAAGTGGACTCCGAACTATGATGGCCCATATGTTGTTAAGAAAGCCTTCTCTGGCGGTTCATTAATTCTTGCAACTATGGATGGTGAGGAGATCACTCGCCCTGTGAATGCGGATGCAGTCAAGAAATACTTTGCCTAAAAAAATAAAAGAACAACTCGCTAAGTTGAAAACCCGAAAGGGCGGCTTAGGCAAAAATGAGCGTCTCGGTGGATTGAAAACCCGAAAGGCGGTCCAGGCAAAAATTAGAGACATAAACAGAAATAATTATCCCGGTAGATTGAAAACCCGAAAGGGCAATCTAGGCAAAAGTTAGGGATCATGGCAAGTAACTGCGTCGATAGACTGGATCACTTGTAGCAACCGAGGATTTCAGATTCTATCCCTCAGAAGAATTTCCCATCAAAGATTCTTATTCACTCATCCTTGACTGATGTTTCAGACACAATGTAGTTCAAAGTTGATAGGGAGAATAGTGATCATTGTATTTCAATGTAGCCCTTTTCCATGTATTTACCATTTTTCAAACTTGTAAAGATCCAGGGAGTCATGCCATTTGCTGACTACCATTCTATCAATGAATTTGAGCTTTTATCCAATTGTTTGCAATTCTTTATATTGTTTCTGCTTACAAAATTTCAATTTATTGTTGATGATGATTTTTGAAACAAATATAATAAATTTAATCTTTGAAGATTATAAAAACATTTTTCTTTTTATATATGAACAAAGAAAGGATATCAATAGTGATTCCAAGAATGGTAAAGTCTGGATGTGTATAACTCGTCTCTCCCGAAGCAGGGTTTGATTCGGTCGTGTCCATGCAAAGTTCCTGGATAGTCTTGACAGGTTGATGATGTTTTGCTCCCCAACAATAAGTATGAGCGGGAATTGTATGATTGTTCTAAGTTCCCATGTTTTCTCCAGAAGAATTGTTGGAAGGAATATTTTTAGGAATCCCTAGCTGAGTTTTAATCTCTTTCTCAGCAAAATTATCTTTAAATTGAGAAGCATTGGGAATCCCCAGCTGAGCTCTTGTTCCTCAGCTTGATTTGTTTGCATCCTTGAATAGAAGTTTTGATATAGCAGTCAATTTAGAGGTTCTCTTTTACCTGATGATGGGTATTGATTTAAAATCCCTCGTAACTGTGTTTTGGCTATGATGTTAATTTCTGATATCCCCATATGGATCCCCAGTAGGTCTGCATGTGTTGGTTTCCAACAGATTCCTATGTGATTTTCAACAGGTCTTGCACTCTATCCCCAAGTGGAGCAGGAGTGGTATGACACTTATTCCTTATGAAGTTTGATTTTTATCGAGAATACTTCCATCCTCAGCAGATTATTACCTTTCCTCAGCAGGATGATATCCCTAGCAGATGCTGTCTCATCATGATTTGAGCCTTGTAGTAGGATTTTATTCCTTTGATGGCTTATGATAGTCCCCTGCAAGATTTCAAGTTGAATCTCCAGCATGATTCCCTGCATTGTTGCCTTGGGATTAGCCGAGTATCTGGTTGTTGTGGTGTTAATGTCACCCATTTCTTATCTTTATGTCTGTTTTGTCAGCATATTCATAAGCATATTCATACGCATAAGCATAGCATCGTTTGCTTGTATTCTTGCATTTATCATTGTTATCTGCTCTTTGGTATGGAGTTTCCCCACAAGAGTTTGTGTGTTGTCTTCCTCTCAAGTTTAGAGTGTCGACCATTAAGCAGAAAATGTTAATCCTTTCTAATTCCCCACTGAGTTTGTTTCTCGTGGATGATTTTGATTCAGCTTCCTCCCCGGTTTATTATCTGGATGGAATTTTCCCCAGTTGAGATATTTCCTCCTCGGGATGAGTCTTGTTTGACCGTTTCTCTCCAATTTGTTCTTGGATTGAACTTTGGTCCCCTCTTGTGAGTAATATTGCTTTGGAATTAAGCTATCATTGTTTGATAGTGGGCAACATTTTCTCCAGCTTTAGTATATTACTTTGGAATTAAGCTATCAGTTAATCGATAGTGGGTAATATTACCAATTTGATCAAGTTCTTTTACTTGTACTCCTACCCAGTAAACCCGGTAGTCGAGATTTCTTCTTCTTACCCAGTAAAAAGGTAATAGAAGCATGTTCCCTTTGATTGAGTTCCTACCCAGTAAATCAGGTAGTCGAGAATTTTTCTACCCAGTAAAAAGGTAGTGGAGGTTATCCCTCTTTATTTTGCTCCTATCCAGTAAATCGATAGTCGAGTCCTTTATATGCTCCTACCAAGTAAATCAGGTAGTTGAGAATTTTTTCGGCCCAGTAAAACGGTAGTGGAGGTTATCCCTCTTTATTTTGCTCTTACCCAGTAAATCAGGTAGTTGAGAATGTTTTTTGCCCAGTAAAAAGATAGTGGAGGTTATCCCTCTTTATTTTTCTCCTATACAGTAAATCGATAGCCGAGTCCCTTATATTTCCTACCCAGTAATCAGGTAGTTGATGATTCTTATCCAACTCAGTATTTCTCCATTTTTGGACTCGAATACTTTGTTTGATTGATAGCTCCTGGCAGGGTGTTTACTTTCCCTGGTTGAATCTTGTACCTTGATTTTATCATATCTTTTCCCAAGTGGAATCAGCTATCCAGTGATTTATTTTCCTGGTAAACTCTTTCGTTGTCTGTTGTTTCCCCGACGGGGTTTTTTTCTTCTGTGTCCCCAAGTTTTTGTTTTCCTCTGGTGGTCATATTTTCCCCACAGAGATCTTGGGTTTGCATATCATATTCATATCATATCATGTTCTCTTAGGACAAAAATTGGGTATTCTGTATTTAAGTCTCTCCCATCTTGTAGAGACGAAGATGTCAATCTTCATATCTTCGGATTGAAGAAACTTAAATAGGGGCAGCTGTAACACCCTAATTTTTGCCCTAAGATTTCTTCGCATTTCATCTGCATTTTGCATACAAACAAGATCGCACTGGTTTCAAGTTTCTCCTCAGATGTAGGATCTATGCTTCACAGGGGATCACCATGTTTACTTGCTATTATCTGTTTATATTTACTAATCTCTAACCAAAATACAAAAAAATATGTGGCAGTCTGTTTCTTCTTCTTGTTGTCTGTATTGCAGGATTTCAAAGATAAGACAGTATTTTTAATTCAGAGGCGGTTGTTCAATTATGATCCGATTCATATGGACGTTTGATCTAATATTGGTCAAACTATCAAAAATTGTTTCAACTGCAAGTTATCTGTGTCGGTGGTTTTTTTTCCTCAGACAGTGCGTGTTTAAGAGTTTGAGCTGTGTTGTGTGTGAAAGTCATCAGTTATCAGACAGTGTTTTGTGCGAAGTTTGGTTTGAATTTTCAAGATCACCAGTTTATCAGCAGTTCATCTGAGGATTTATTTTCCTCAGCATGGATTCAAATAATCGAGGCAAATTTCGTGATGTCTGTGTTCATTTAATCAAGTGGCTTGTGAAAAAAAATCAAGATTTGTTGTGGGCTTGAAGACCAAATTCCATCCATTATCCATTTCCTGATTAAACCATTTTATCCAAATCTTCAATAACCATGTTTCTAGTTCAATTACCCGATTATCCATTTCTTTTTTTTATTCACAAAAATTCCAAATTCTAAATTTTTCGATTCCCTTTTCAAATAACTATTTCCAGTTATCCATTAAATCCAATTCCCGATTATTTCATTCCTTTTTTTTATTTTTAATATTTCAATTTCCATTATTTTTCTAATCCATTTTCAATAACCATTTTCCCAAATATCATTAATAATCCAATTCATTTTATTTTCTCAAATGCCCACATTTTTTCAATTCCCATCATAAAATAAATATAAACCCAATTATTTTTCTTTAAGCACATATTTTTTTTTTAGAATCCAATTATTAAATAAATAAAAAAATTAAATAAAACCATGACCAAGTCAATTGTTTTTTATTTTATTTGTTTTCTTTTCTTTCCCAAAGTCCTCCACGTGAACATCAACAACAACTTCATCTCAAGCCTTTTCCATCAGCCTTTCCCAGCTTACACGCAGGCCCACCTCACGCGTCAGTTTTCAAGCCAAAGCCAAGCATAGCGCTACAGCCACATATGAAGCTTCATATAACACAACACGCCTTTATCAGATCCAGCCAGCTTCATTTCCAAAGACTAATGAGCATCCAAAAGCATGACGCAGCTGAAGCAAAAAAAAGAAACAACACGCAAAGCCAAGCCAAGACATCACACAAAACTCAGCAGCAGCCTTCGCCCAGCCTCAGTCATCGCACGCACACAAGCTGAAAGCATTCAAACACAAGCCGTAAGCCTCAACCGTATAATACTTCCAGCCAGCCGCATCCAAACTCAACTGCAGCAAAACACTTCTCACGCCAAGCTGCATACATCACACATCTAACTTTAAAACGCAGCAAGACGCGGCATAAAACGCAAGAAGATTTGAAGTTGCAAACACACGAAATCCACACTCAAACAGCAGAACCAAAACGCAAACCTCCGTAGCATAAAACGCAAAGCAAAACGAACATGCGGGACGCACACGTATCAAAACGCAGCTGCATATCCCAGCTGAAGCCATCACAGCATCAAACGCAAATCACCGATGTCCAAAACGCAGTGAAAAAGGAAGCAAAACGCAGAAATGTGAAATAAAATTCAGAATGAAACACGCACCCTTCGTGACTTGTAAAACGCGAGCAACTTCAAATCAAAACGGCAAACGTAATTTTCATTCAAATCACTCCTTCCATCTATAAAAGGAACTCTTCCCCTCTTTCAATCTTAAGCTTTGAAAGCCCTCCCAAATCTCTGCCCAATATCAAAACAGAGTTTCATCCCAATCTGAAACTTCTTCAAAAAACCAGAAGAAAGCTTTTCTTCTTCTGAAAAATTTGTTTCGTATCTTCTTCCATTTTCATCGAAATCTCATTAATTTCAAAGAAAAAACCGAATCCATTTCTTTCGATCCTTTCCCCTCATCACAAAATCAAGGATAAGAAGAACAAGAAGTTTGAAGTTCATAGAGATAGAGAGAAGAAATCGCTTTTGTTTGGAGCTTGCCACCGTGTGTTGTTGAAAAAGGTGAGGGAGGCGCCGCCGCGTTTTTGTGTATTTGTGCCCTGTTTCGTTTCATTGAAGAAGAAGAACTCATCTTCTTGTTTTTTTGTTTTTTTGTTTCTTTTTTTTAAATGTTTACCATTGTTTTGCTTTTTTTTTTATAAAAAATATAACTGGCTTGGGCTTAAGATCTTATGGATCATTTTTGCTATCAAGCACCATATTGACCCGCAGATCCTTCCCCCCTCCCTTTTGACTTTTTCTTTTTTTTTATTATTTAATAGTATTGTTCTATTAAAAGTTTGTTTTTCCAATTTTATTTTGAGATAAAGATTTAGAAAATATATTTTAGAAAAAATATTTGGAAAAAATATTCTAATTTCTTTATGGATTTTTTTTAGATCCATTTTCTTTTCCATCCTTTTTTTTATTTTTGGTCGATGAAAATCTCTGATTCGTAGATTGTTGAATTTCGAATATGTTTAACCTTCATTATTTCAAATCTATGGATGAATGATCATTTGTATCATTCTCCATACTTTGGGATCGTGATAGGTTGCATTCGATAATTCAACGAAAATCTCGATTAAGATTAGACCATCCTTTTTCTTTTCGTGCGACATGTTTTCGAAGAATGATTCATAATATCATTTCTCCAACATGTATTAGCACAAATATTTTCCACCTTAATTGGTGGTTTCCGGCCTCATTTGTAGGGTAATTACTTCGTAAATTACTCGGCGATTGCTTAATATAGACCTAAATTTGTCCCGATTCGGAATAAGATCCACTTGGATCCAGTTGCCTCGATTTTTGTTATCTTTCGTGGTTGTGCTTGATTAAGTTCATCATACCACTTATATGTAAATATTATAATACTATTAATATATTAACCATTTAAATTCAATCTCTCGCACCTTATCCTCTTTATTTCAATTTCTCGCTCCTTATCTCTCTTATTATGTTATTATCACATTATATCATATATCATATTGTTTATGTTTATATTGTTGCTTGTGATTTTTCTTTTGTCCATTTGGACACAAAACATTAATAAAGGATTAATCATTAAAAAAGATTGGTGACTTTAATTTCGGACTATGGTTACTATCCTTAGCATTGGAGTTTGGACTTAGATTTTAGGATCTCTCCCTTTGCTCAAGTTGTGATTGATTGAAGACCTTGGCTTCGAATTAACTTCATTTGTCTTTGAAGATGGAATTCCGTTTACTTTGAAGAAATGTTCATAATATGGTTTGATCGCTCTTCTCTTAACTTTTTAATTCAAGTATTAGGATAGTCCCTTCATCTCCTCCCACTTCTTAAATTTTCAAATCTTCTCCCTATTTTCAAATCTTCTCGGTTTTCAAACTTCAAATGTTTTCATAATCAAACCTTGACTTATGTCAAGTGATTTTATCCTTTTCACTTTATTTTCTTAATAAATGCTAATCCATGTAAATATATTGAAATTCTTTTCTTAAATACTTAAAAAAATCCAAAACTCACTCAATTGTTTTTGTGCCTTTGTGCACCTTTTCTTTTCATATGTTTAGATATGATTCATTCTTTCTAGAGGAATTATTCGCTATAGAATGACGACTTATCTCTACATTTTAAAATCCATTCAACTCATTGTTTCTTTTCAAATTTTGTACCACGAACTACGAGGTTTTGATCTCGCATTGCACTTTGTGGGTACGTAGGCATGAGGCGTTAAAACCTCTTCAAACACAAAATCTTAAAAAACATTCTTCTTCTTATCCCTTCAATCTTTTTCAAGCAAACCAATTTCAAACCAAAAAGCAATAAATATTTCAAAGGGCTCCCGTGGAGTACCGCGGACATTTTGGGTGCGTAAAACCTTCCCGATTTGTAACCTATCCCCTTACCCGTTCTCTGTTTGTTTCTTTTAGCTTTTGCTTTTAGATTCATTAGGTTTTATTCGTTCTTTTTACCTTTTCCGTTCGGAATAAAATAAAAGCGCGGTGGCGACTCTGTTTACCTTGAGTTAAGTTAATCAATAGCTTACACTCACGATTTTACCGCTACAGGTAGGAGTACAAGCAAAATAACTTGATCAATTTGGTAATATTACCCACTATCGATTAACTGATAGCTTAATTCCAAAGCAATATTACTCACAAAGAGGACCAAAATTCAATCTAAGAACAAGTTGGAGTGAAACGGTCAAACAAGACACATCCCGAGGAGGAAATATCTCAACTGGGGAAATTCCATCCAGATAATAAACTGGGGAGGAAACTGAATCAACATCATCCACGAGAAACAAACTCAGTGGGGAATTAGAAAAGATTCACACTTTCTGCTTAATGGTCGACACTCTAAACTTGAGAGGAAGACAACACACACACTCTTTGGGGAAAATCCACACCAAAGAGCAGGGAACAACGATAAATGCAAGAATGCAAGCAAATGATGCTATGCTTATGCGTATGAATATGCTTATGAATATGCTGACAAAACAGACATAAAGAAAAACAACAAGTGACATGAACATCACAACAAACAGATACTCGGCTAATCTCAAGGAAACAATGCAGGGAAACATGTTGGAGATTCAATTTGAAATCCTGCAGGGGAATATCATAAGCCATCAAAGGAATAAAATCCTACTACAAGGCTTAACTCATGATGAGACAGTATCTGCTAAGGATCCAATCCACAAAGCAATCTTCAAGAAACACTAACAAAATCTTCCATTCTTTGGGGAAAGAGGGAAATGTCCCTGCTAACACAGATGGGAACAAATATCTTCATAACTCTGTCTGAGGAAACAAGATAAAGATCTACCAATGATGCCAATAAAGCATAATCTACTGGATCATCAAACCTCCATTCTGCATAGGGATATCACCCTGCTGAGAAAAGGTAAAAAAATCTGCCGAGGATGGGGAAAAGCTTCCATAATCCTCTCTAGGGACAGAAGAATTCTTGATGAAATCAAACTTTGTGAGGAAAAACTGTCATACCATTCCTGCTCCACTTGGGGATTGAGTGCAAGACCTGCTGAAAATCACATAGGAACCTGCTGGAAACCAACACACGCAGACCTACTAGGGATCCGTATGGGGATATCAGAAGTTAACATCATAGCCAAAACACAGTTACGAGGGATTTTAAATCAATACCCACCATCAGGTAAAAGAAAACCTCTAAACTGACTGCTATATCAATACTTCTACTCAAGGATGCAACCAACTCAAGCTGAGGAACAAGAACTCGGCTGTAGATTCCCAATGCTTCTCAAATTAAAGATAAATTGTTGAGGAAGAGATCAAAACTCAACTGGGGATTCTTAAGAACATCCCTTCCAACAATTCTTCTGGGTAAGACATTTGAACTCAAACAATCCCCGTTCATGCTTATTGTTGGGGAACAAAACATCATTAACATCAACCTGTCAAGACTATTCAGGAACTTCGCATGGACACAACCGAATCAAACCCTGCTTTGGGAGAGACAAGTTACACATATCCAGACTTTACCATCCTTGGAATCACTATTGATATCCTTTCTTTGTTCACATATCAAAAGAAAAATGTTTTTATAATCTTCAAAGATTAAATTTATTAAATTTGTTTCAAAAATCAACATCAACAATAAATTGAAATTTTGTAAACAGAAACAATATAAAGGATTGCAAACAATTGAATAAAAGCTCAATTCATTGATAGAATGGTAGTTAGCAAATGGCATGACTCCCTGGATAATTACAAGTTTGAAAAATGGTAAATACATGGAAAAGGGCTACATTGAAATACAATGATCACTATTCTCTCTATCAACTTTGAACTCCACTGTGTCCGAAACTTCAGTCAAGGATGAGTGAATAAGAATCTTTGATGGGAAATTCTTCTGAGGGATAGAATCTGAAATCCTCGGTCGTTACAAGTGATCCAGTCTGTCGATGCAGTTACTTGCCATGATCCCTAACTTTTGCCTAGATTGCCCTTTCGGGTTTTCAATCTACTAGGATAATTATTTCTGTTTATGTCTCTAATTTTTGCCTGGACCACCCTTTCGGGTTTTCAATCCACCGAGATGTTCATTTTTGCTTAAGTCGCCCTTTCGGGTTTTCAACTTAGCGAGCTGTTCTTTTATTATTTTTTTAGGCGAAGTATTTCTTGACTGCATCCGCATTCACAGGGCGAGTGATCTCCTCACCATCCATAGTTGCAAGAATTAACGAACCGCCAGAGAAGGCTTTCTTGACAACATATGGGCCATCATAGTTCGGAGTCCACTTGCCCCGAGAATCTTTAATGAAAGACTGGATCTTTTTGAGCACGAGGTCGCCTTCTCTGAATACACGAGGTTTGACCTTCTTGTCAAAAGCTTTCTTCATTCTTTGCTGGTACAACTGACCATGACACAAAGTTATTATTCTCTTTTCCTAAATCAAATTCAACTGATCAAATCTACTCTGACACCATTCATCCTCAGTCAACTTGGCTTCCATCAGAAATCTCATTGATGGGATCTTAACTTCGACGGGGAGCACTGCTTTTGTACCATAAACAAGTGAAAAGGGGGTTGCCCCTGTTGAAGTACGGACATATGTACGATACCCATGCAAAGCAAAAGGGAGCATCTCATGCCAGTCCTTGTATGTCACAACCATCTTCTGAATAATCTTCTGAATAATCTTCTTAATGTTCTTATTCGCAGCTTCAACAACCCCATTCATCTTCGGTCTATAAGGAGAAGCATTATGGTGCTGAATCTTGAACTCTTCACAAAGCCCTTTCATCATATTATTATTCAAGTTCGAACCATTATCAGTAATAATTCTATTCGGAACACCATGTTTGCAGATAATGTTATTCTTGATAAACCGAACCACAACTTGCTTGGTCACATTAACATACGATGCCGCTTCCACCCACTTGGTGAAGTAGTCAATTGCCACAAGAATAAAACGATGTCCATTCGAAGCCTTGGGTTCAATCATACCAATCATATCAATTCCCCACATAGAGAAAGGCCACGGGGAAGAAATCACATTGAGATAAGCTAGTGGCACATGAATCTTATTAGCATACACTTGACACTTATGGCACTTTTTCACATACTTGCAACAATCAGATTCCATTGTCAGCCAATAGTAACCTGCTCTCAACATCTTTTTAGCCATTGCATGCCCACTAGCATGAGTACCAAAAGATCCTTCATGAATTTCTTTCATTAACATGTCTGCTTCATGTCTATCCATGCATCTGAGCAAGACCATGTCAAAATTTCTCTTATAAAGCATATTTCCATTCAGGAAGAAATTGCCTGCCAATCTCCTCAAAGTTCTCTTATCTTTATCAGATGCCCCAAGTGGGTATTCCTGTCTCTGGAGAAAACATTTAATATCATGACACCAAGGCTTGTCATCATGGACCTCTTCAACTGCAAACACATGAGCTGGTTTTTCAAGTCGCATCACTCTGATCATGGGAACGTCATTCCACTGGTGCACCTTTATCATAGAAGCTATAGTTGCTAAAGCATCTGCCATCTGATTCTCATAACGAGGAACATAATGAAACTCAACTTTAGTGAAGAAAGTTGATAGCTTCCTAGCATAATCTCTATAAGGGATCAAGTGGGGTTGATGAGTTACTTACGTACCTTGAATCTGATTGATTACCAAGGCAGAATCTCCGTACACATCAAGATGCTTAATCCTCAGATCAATAGCTTCCTCAAGACCCATAATGCAGGCTTCATACTCAGCTTCATTATTGGTACAAGGAAAATCCAACCTCACAGCAAAAGGAATATGTGAACCATGGGGAGTATTGATCATTGCCCCAATTCCTCTTCCACGTACATTTACGGCACCATCAAAAACTAAACCCCATCGAGATCCAGGCTCCGGCCCCTTCCTCAATCAAAGGTTCATCCCAATATTTCATTTTCAAGTACATCACGTCCTCATCTGGAAAATCAAACTTGATAGGCTGGTAATCATCAATCGGTTGATGTGCCAAATGATCAGCCAAGATACTACCTTTTATAGCTTTTTGAGCTCGGTACTCGAAATCATATTCTAACAATAACATTTTCCAACGAGCAATCCTCCCAGTCAAAGCAGGCTTTTCAAATATATACTTGATTGGATCCATTTTAGAGATAAACCAAGTTTTATGATTCAGCATATATTGGTGAAGACGCTTTGCAACCCACGCTAAGGCACAACAAGTTTTTTCAAGCATGGAATACCGAGACTCAAAATCAGTGAATTTCTTACTCAAGTAATAAATTGCATATTCTTTTCTTCCAGATTCATCTTGCTGACCAAGCACACAACCCATGGAATCTTCCAACATAGTCAAGTACATGATCATCGGTCTACCTTCCACCGGAGGAGACAAGATAGGAGGTTCAAGCAAATATTCTTTGATACTTTCAAATGCCTTCTGACAATCATCCGTCCAAACACAACCTTTGTCTTTCCAAAGCAACTTGAAGATCGGAGCACATGTGGCAGTCATGTGAGAGATAAACCTCGAAATATAATTCAAACGGCCCAAGAATCCTCTTACTTTCTTTTTCAGTTCTTGGAGCAGGCATTTCCTGAATAGCTTTCACTTTATCAGGATCAACTTCAATGCCTCTTTGGCTGACAATGAAACCTAACAACTTTCCAGAACGTACACCAAAGGTGCACTTGTTCGGATTCAAACGAAGCTTAAACTTCCTTAACCTCTGAAACAACTTTAGCAAATGTTCAACATGATCCTCTTCAGTCCTCGACTTAGCGATCATATCATCAACATATACCTCAATTTCTTTGTGCATCATATCATGGAAAAGTGTAGTCATAGCTCTTTGGTATGTCGCACCAGCATTCTTCAATCCAAAGGGCATCACTCTATAGCAGAATGTTCCCCATGGTGTAATAAATGTGGTCTTTTCCATGTTCTCGGGTGCCATCTTTATTTGATTATAACCGGAAAATCTGTCCATAAAAGAGAACACATCAAACTTAGCCGTATTATCTACCAACATATCAATGTGTGGCAATGGAAAATCATCTTTTGGACTGGCTTTGTTCAAATCTCTGTAATCAACGCACATTCGGACTTTTCCGTCTTTCTTTGGAACAGGCACAATATTCGCCACCCATTGAGGATAATTAGATGTCACAAGAAAACCTGCATCAATCTGCTTTTAAACCTCCTCTTTGATCTTTACTGCCATGTCAGGATGAGTTCTTCTCAATTTTTGCTTTACAGGTGGACATTCAGGTTTCAACGGCAATCTATGCTCCACAATATCAGTATCAAGACCTGGCATGTCTTGATAAGACCAAGCAAATACATCCACATACTCTCTAAGAAGCTCTACAATCCTCTTCTTAACATCAGGACCAAGCAATGCTCCAACTTTGACTTCTTTCTTATCATCTTCAGAACCCAAGTTGACTGTCTCTATAGACTCTCCATGAGGCTGAATAATCTTCTCCTCGTGCTCAAGCAACCGAGAAATCTCATCAGGAATCTCTTCCACATCCTCTTCCTCAGCTTCAAACACAGGGAATTCAAAGTTAGGAGAGGGCATAGGATCATTGTTTTCAATGGGTTTATCAATCAATCTGCAAAATGATTTTATTTTTATTTTAGAGCATGAACAAAAATGCAAACATTATGCAGATAAACAATTATTATTATTTTGGGTTTTTTATGTTACCATTTTTCAGAATAAAGCAAAAAGGAAAAACACATATGGAAATCAAAATAGCATTTTATTGATGATGATAAAATTTGAAACAAAGCCCGACAAACATCACTTTCACCTTGGGCAGAGTGATAGGATCTTTTGAAAGAAAATAAAACAAATTACTTTGAAGCATGAACAATAAAAGGAACATCAACAGGAATCCAGTTCTGGCAAATCTTTCCGTGTGTAACAATGTTAGGCATTTCTTCATCTTCATCATTTTCAATGATGGCAGCAGCGGAATGATCGTTGATAAACCCAATACTTCGAAAACCTTCCTGAATAGTCTTCGGGTCATTGAGAACCACGCTTGGTGCAAAGTCGATACCAAATCCTTCCTTGTTTTCGACAGTATCAATAACTCGCCCCCAACCATCAGATTAACCAGTTTCAAGCATACGCAGAGCATCCTTGAAAGAAGACATAGGCATGGCATTCTTCTTAGCAACATTATCCACAATAGAAAGAGCTTGAAATGAAGTTCCCACCTCTTCCTCAGGATCAATATAGGAGAAAGATGACAAATTGCTCACAAGCATCGCACTTTCACCACCAATAGTCACTAATTTCCCCTCTTTCATAAACTTCAGCTTCTGATGAAGAGTGGATGTCACAGCTCCTGCCTCATGAATCCAGGGTCTTCCAAGGAGACAACTGTAAGCGGGACGTATATCCATTTACTTGAAAAGTAATTTGGAATATAAACGGTCCAATAAGAATAGGAAGATCCACTTCACCAATCACTGTCTTCATCGATCCGTCAAAAGCTTTCACAATAATCCCACTATGCCTCATGGGAGCACCTTGATACGTAAGTTTTGACAAAGTCGACTTCGGCATCACGTTCAGAGAAGATCCAGTATCAACTAGCACCTTAGACATAGCATCTTCCTGATAGTTCACTGAAATATGCAAAGCCAAGTTATGATTCCTTCCTTCTTTAGGAAAATCATCATCACAGAAACTTAAATTGTTGCACGATGTGATATTAGCCACAATACTATCAAACTGATCAACAGTCACATCATGGTCAACATAAGCTTGATCAAGAATCTTCTGCAAAGACTGCCTATGAGCCTCAGAGCATATCAAGAGTGATAAAACTGATATCTTCGACGGAGTATGCAACAACTGCTCAGTAACGTTGTACTCACTTTTCTTTATCAATTTTAACACCTCATCCTCACTATCACTAGATTGGCCTGATCGGGCAACATCATCCATAATCTGCTTATTTGCACTTGTATCTTCAACTCTCTTCGGAGGGTCTGAAGCATACACTCTACCACTTCGAGTAACTTTTGTCACATCAGCAATGCTAACCACAGACTTTGGAGAAGGAATAGGAACTTCCCTCCCACTTTCTATCATCGTAGCATTATATCGGTACGGAACAGCTTTATCAGACTCATATGGCATTGGACCAGGCAAATTGATCACCAATGGAGTAACAACATATTTGCGGCTATCAAAAGAAATAACCACCTTCTCAGGAACAACCTTCTCAGGAATATTGAACTGAGGCATAATAACATTCACTTCGTTTTCATACTCATCTCTTTTTGTTGTCACTTCAATCAACTTATCATCCATCATCTTTTGAATGTCTCTCTTAACAATCAAGCAACCACGAGGGTTCACCGAGCAGATGCAACATCCAGCATAATCGTGATCAATATCGTGATATTCACTTAAGAAAGCATGCATCTCAACCAAAGACCTTTGAATATGGCGGACCTCATAAATCTTGAACAAACCAGGACAACCATCAACCATATTCACAGACGTATTACCATGCTTCGGTAGCGGATTTGTCTTTACATTTGGATTAACATCATTGAAAAACAGAATATTGTTCCTCATCAATTTCTGTACTTCAAACTTCAATAGATAACAGTTCTCAACATCATGCCCCGGGGCACCTTGATGAAAAGCACAGCGAGCCTCTGGCTTATACCACCATGGGATAGTCTCTGGAACTGGAGGTGGAGAACGTGTTTGCACAAGATTTTTTGCAATCAAAGATGGAAGCAAGTCCGCATATAACATTGGAATGGGATCAAAAATCGACTTAGCCCGAACCTATTAATTACCACCTTGTTGCATAGAAGGTTGTTGATAACGAGACTGGTACTTTGGAACTATTGACACAGTTGGAGCCACATTAATCATCGGAGTTACAGAAGCTACATGTTGCGGATGGAGATTCTCACGACCATGAGGTCTTCTGTAAATTTCACGAGACACAGCATTAGTCTCACCTTCTTTCTTCTTACCAAAATTGAACCTTCTAGAGCTTGAACCATTACTATTCTCTTGACTTAACCGTCCCTCACGGACACCTTCTTCTAAACACATCCCCATACTCACCATTTCAGTGAAATCAGAAGGAGCACTTGCTATCATCTTCTCATAGTAGAAAGAACCTAAAGTATTCAAGAAGATCTTCGTCATTTATTTCTCTTCCAGAGGAGGAACAATCTGAGCTACTAGCTCACGCCATCTCTGTGCATATTCTTTGAAAGTCTCTTTGTCCTTTTGGGACATAGCACGAAGCTGATCTCTATCTGGTGCCATATCAACGTTATACTTGTATTGCCTCACAAAAGCCTCTCCCAAATCATTGAAAGTCTTGATTTGGCTATTATCCAAACTCATATACCATCTCATGGCTACACCGGTCAAACTATCCTAGAAATAGTGAATCAGCAGCTTATCATTGTCTTTCGGAGCAGACATCTTTCTAACATACATAGTCAAATGACTCAAAGGGAAAGTGTTGCCTTTATACTTCTCAAACTCAGGCAACTTGAATTTGTACGGAACTTTAACATTAGGGACCAGACAAAGGTCATAAGCATCTTTTCCGAACAAATCCTTATGCTTCAAGGCTCTCATCTCCTTCTGTATCTCGGCAAAGCGTCCTTGGAAATCATCAAGTCTTTCAATCACTCCAGCGCCTTCACTGGGCTCAGCATGGTAAATCATTTTATCATGGTGCGGAATAATGTGCATCACAGGCGGTGCAGTAGTCATAACTGGTGGAAGAGTATTCATCACTGGTGGGAGAGTATTAAATGCATCAGTCTCAGGAGGAGGAAGATGATAACCAGCAGGAATGAAATCAACCGGCATGCCCCAAGGTGTGCTGGAAGGCATACGATAGCGAGGAGAAATGACAGTTTCAACAAGAATTGATGCAGTAACAATCTCAGAGATAACGGTATTCTGAACAGGAGAATTAGGAGGAGGTGGCTGATTCTGAGCAGCCACCAAGCCTTCCATCATGGCAGAAACTCTTTCCAAGCTTTCCTTCAGATATGTAACCTCCACACGCAGCTCGCGATTCTTTTGTTGTAGGGTTTCCATCATCTTCTTCCGATTAGCTTGAGTATCAAATCGGTGAGTCAGCTTGACAGTAGAACTGAACGAAGACCAATAAACAACATAAGATCCCTGGAGAACACTCAAAAAACAAGACAATTGCGGGTATGATGCATGATATGCGTATGCAAATGCAAAGATTTCAAAGGACTATAAGATAACTTGCAATATTTATAAAGAAACACTTTTTGAAGTACTTAAAAACTCATTCTCATTAAAATCAAAGTAAGGATTACAAGTGAAGTACAAGCCTCAATAATCCTAATACATGATAGAAAAGTAAACTAGGCCTAAGGTATCATATCCGAAGAAGATCTGAATCCTGGCTGATACTTCATGCGAATCCTCTTAATCTCATTCTTGTACCGATTCTCCATGTCTTCCTTATCCTTCACCAACTGGTCAACAATGGCCTTCCAAGCACCGGATGTAGGAGGAATGGTAGATGGAGTACTAGAGGAAGATAAATCCTCTCTTGGCCTCTTCGTAACACGCTGCTCAAGTAACTCAATGAGATCATCCTTCTCCTTCAGTTTCTCTTGCATCATAGTCTTCTCAAGTAGCCATTCTTCTTTCTCTTTCTTCATCTTGTCCAACTCTTCTTGAAGTGAAACCTTCTCATCAACGAGAGGAAGAAAAGCGGACAATGGTAATATAGGAAACAAAGGCTCCTCAAGTGGATAGGGAATCTTGAGCTTGGAAGCCCTAGATCGAACCCACTGGATGTAACATTCGGAAGGAGAAAGGTGTTGTCTTCCCAATTGACCTTTCTCTTTCTGATGAACTGCATGCCAAGAATGAGCAATCATTTTCTTCATTTCTACGTGATCTACACCATTAAGAAAGAAGAAACGGGATAAGGAAATATGGTTTGGTATGTCCTTCAAACAATATCCCAACTGTCGCCTAGCAAGAATAGGGTTGTAACTAATTCCCCCACGTGTACCAAGAAGAGGTACATTAGGAAATTCTCCACAACTATCAATAAGCACTCCAGTATCATAATGAGAACAATACCAAGTCATATCCTTATGAGAAAGTGACATAATCCTTTGAGACCATCTTCGATTCTCTCTATTGTCCTTGAAGACATCGGACTTTGGTAGGTGCGAAATAAACCACCTGTAGAGAAGAGGCGCACAAACAATTTCTCCATCACCTTTGGAGGTCCTATAATGAAAAGCATGATACATGTCTCCAAGCAAAGTAGGCACCGAATTCTTTTTCAAGAAAATCTGAATGGCATTCTCATCCACAATACCATCTAAGTTAGGAAACAAGACAATCCCATAAATGAGCAAAGCAAGAATAGCCTCAAATGCATCCTTATGACCCAAAGTAAGTGAAGTAGAAGCTTTCCCCATCAAGAATTTAGCATTAATACCACGAACACTCCCTTTTGGAAGAAACTTCCCATTAAGATCAGACTCCTTAAGAAAAAGGGCTTTGGCGATAACTTTGATAGTAAGCTCCTTCTCTAAACCACTAAAAAGAAATTCCTTGTCCAAAATAGGTAGACCCATCCAATGAGAGTACTCCTCCAAAGTCGGCACAAGCTGATAATCAGGAAAGGTGAAACAATGATGCAACGGAGCTTCCCCTCTGGTACATCAGTATCCAAAATAAACAAGAGCTTCCCATAACATTTCCGGAACTCCTGGGTATCAACCACCAATGCTCCTAGCCTTCTCAACTCCACTATATTAGGATTCTTGAAGGTGTACTTCTTTGTGTTCCTCCTTTCAAAATTCATAACCATAGACATCTGAAATTTTGCAAAAGTTACTTATGAGTCCCTTGAAATATCAAAAACAATGATCATGGATGCATGATGGCATGTATGCAACAACCACAAACAATATCACACAAAGCACACAGGTTTAGGTTCCGAGTCACGAGCATGAAGTCAAGGTAACAGAACACCAACCCACACAGGTAAGTACTAAGGTTTTGTCTTCATTGTACCTGTAGAAAACCAAAAGGGTGCTAATAGAGGTGCCCGGAGTTAACAGTCATTTTTAGAATATCATCGGTACATTGGATTACTCCCCAACCAATAACATTCTTAAAATAGACCCCGTCCGAGTGTAGTATCGCGTGACAACCACCTTAGGTTTACACCCAGACAGTTTCTGCACTACGTTCTTAAATTGGCTTGGATGGGTTAAGGGTTCTACGGTCCTCAGTATGATCAGCTCAAGGTCGAAAAATAATGCCACGTATGATTACTCATCATGACATTGATAGTCCAAGAAAGCCTAACCGAGTGGAGATTATCAAATTGATATAGCTTTGGACTACTCCATCGCTTATCGCTTTGAATATTGTCGTCCTATCATAATTTCAACTCAGATCCGGGTTAGAATCTATCTCACTCAGAGGATCACCAAAACCGAAACAGAACAAACAAATAACAAACAAATCAAACCAAAGCAGTAAATAAATCAAAGTAGGCCGAATCCACTTAGAGATTACTCCCCAGCAGAGAAACAGGTAAGGGGATAGGTTACGCAATGGGAAGGTTTTACGCACCCAAAATGTCTGTGGTACTCCACGGGAGCCCTTTGAAAAATTTACTGCTTTTGGTTTGAAAATGGTTTATAAAATGTGAGTGGAGGGATGAGAAAAGAATTGTTTTTTTTATGTTTTTTTTGTTTGAAGAGGTTTAACGCCTCATGCCAATGTACCCACAAAGTGCAATGCGAGATCAAAACCCCGTAGTTCGTGGTACAAAATTTGAAAAGAAACAATGAATTGAATTGATTTTAAAATGTAGAGATAAGTCGTCATTCTTTAGCGAATAATTCCGCTAGAAAGAATGAATTATATCTAAACATATGAAAAGAAAAGTGCACAAAGGCACAAAAACAATTGAGTGAGTTTTTGGATTTTTTAAAGTCTTTGAGAAGAAAATTTCGATATGCTTATATGGATTAACATTTATTAAGAAAATGGAATGAAAAGGTAAAATCGCTTGACCTAAGTCAAGGTTTGATTGCGAAAACGTTTGAAGTTTAAAAAAACAAGAAGATTTGAAAATAGGGAGAAGATTTGAAAATTTAAGAAGTGGGAGGAGATGAAGTGACTATCCTAAGAAAATAAAATAAAGAGATAAGGGAAGAAAGATCTAACCAAACTTGATGACATTCCTCATTATGAACATCAGAGTTCCATCCTTATAAGCTAGCGAATGGCCAAATAAAGGCTAAATCCAACTTTTTGAAGATCAAGGCAAAGGAGGTGTCCTAAGAATCTAAGTCCAAATCTCAACTCCAAATGCTAAGGATAGTAACCAAACGTCCACAAATCAAAATCACAAGTTTTTTAGAGGTTTAATCCTTTATTAATGTTTTTGTGTCCAAACGGACAAATAGAAAATCAATCAACAAATAATAAGAGCAAATAATAAACATAATATGGATGAGTAAAGCAAAATAGAATAAAGACAATAAAAATGCGAGAAATTAAATGTTAGTAACAAAAGAAATAGAAAAATGCAAGAATCTAAAATATTAATAGTAGTAATAGTATAATAATATTCATATAATAATGGTATGGTGAACTTAATCAACCACAACCAAAAAGGAAAGTAACCAAAATCGAAGGCAACCGGATCCGCTTAGCATCTTACACTATAGCGATTAATCAAGGCAAACCGAACCGAATTCAATGAAATTTGAAAGGCGATTGGGAGACCCAAAGCACCTACGCATCAAAAATTCACAAGTCTCGATTCTTGAAGAAATATGATTAACCACTTTGGGATTACGCGATGAACCAGAGATCTGGTCCACGAAAGTGTAAGTACCCAATTAGATTTTTATTCCAAAGTCGGGACACATTTAGGTCTATGTTAAGCAATCGCCGAGTAATTTACGAAGTAATTACCCTACAAATGAGGCCGTCCACCACCAATTAAGGTGCATAATGTTAGTGCTAATGCATGCGAGATAAACGATATGTAAATCGTTATCCGAACGCGATACCGCACAAAACTAAAGATGAATACCAAATTGAGCCGTACTTATGGTATTCTTCCATCTGTAAGTTCAATCACTCATCTTGGTGGATTCAAGCATGAAAATGTATCACTAATGCAAAGTACCTTAAATTAATTGAATAATCCACTTAAAGGTAGTTTTGAATTAATGAACATTAACTACTCTAATCTACACCCAAAGTCCATTAAAATTAAGGAGGAATTACTCCCAAAAATGCTTCCCAAGGTAAAAATAAAAGGGAGGAAGAAGAAGAAGAGGAACCAAAAAGGGGCTTGAAACAAGCCAAAAACATCATTCTGACTTGTGTTAACCGGTTAACCAATTGGTTAACTGGTTAACGCAAGCAGATTTTGGACAATTTGCGCTGTTTTTGAACTGGTTAACTGGTTAACCATTTGGTTAACCGGTTAACGCTGTACTAGATGCTGAAAAATGCAGAAAATTCAACATGATCCATTTTGAAACCTTTTCTCAAACATTAGATGATCATGATCTGAATTTGCATGAATTTTAAAACCAAAATTCAGTGGAATCCCTGCAATCAAACAACAAATAAAGATCCAAAGGATCTAGAAACCAAAAGCACCAAAGATCTACATCTTGAATGTTAATGGTGAATATGGGTTTATGGAGGAAGATGAATTACCAAAAGCTTTTCTTCAAATTGAACCAACACAAGCTTAGATCTACTGAAATTGATGAGAAAAGGAATGAAAGGATGAATGTCTAGCTCAAGTTAATCAAGAATTTAATGTGAATTCTTGATAACTTCAAAAGAAAGAAAGATGAGCTTTGTAGAATTTTGGTGTTGGGGGAGTATTTTGCATGGTTTTGTGGCTATCAAAAGCTTCTGGAATGAATGAAATTTGGTCCTATTTAAAGGCCTTAGGTATGGAAATTTGGTGGAATGGGGCTTGCTTTGGTAATTTGAATTTAGGTTTGGTAATTGGAATTTTGGTGGGAAATGGAAAAGAGTGGTGATTAGTGAGGGTTTATGGTAGGAAATGATCAAAGTGATGTAGAGAAATCAGAAACCAATGGATCTAGAATATTCCAATTAAATCAATGATCCAAGGGTGCTGAATTTGAATAAAAAATTCAAATTTCGCACTGGTTAACCGGTTAACCATTTGGTTAACCGGTTAACCAAGCTGAATTTTGAATTTTTTTGTTCAAAATAGCTGCTTGGTTGTTTCGGCCCGATTCTTGTGTATGTCGAAGAAATAAACACAGGAACCTTGGAAATCCTTTGAATGAATCAATTAACTTGGGAAATCCTTGATCTGATAATTTTGAATTATTTGCGGATCGTCTTAGACTTTTGTGAAATTTACTCGAGCTGCAGGACTGCTATTTTTTGGCATTTTTATATGGTTCCTCTTCCTGGAAAAAAAAAGGTTAGCAAAAGGAAACAAAATATTTTTGGATTTTGATTAATGGTTAGTAAACACAGTCAAATAAAACAATTAAAGACAACGGTGATCCCCTGCGAGGCATAATCCTAACCCGAGAAGAACCGTGCAACCAGTGCGATCTCGTTTGTATGCAAAATGCAGATAAGATGCAAAGAAAAAAAATTTAGGGCAAAAATTAGGATGTTACAAGTACCTAACACTGTAAACTACTCATCTTGAGGATCTTCCTGTAGCATACGATCTCCAGTGTTCCTTTGGCCATGCCCAAGGATATTAGCTTCAGGATTGTTGTCAGGTCCAAACACTACTGGAGTCGTTTGCGGTTGCTCGTGCTCATTATTACTAGTACCTCCAGTGCCTGCGTGGTTATCTTCCGGGGTTTGCTGCTTGACCAACTCCCTCAATATTTCCTGGGTATGGTCCAGTCCAGTCATCACAGCCATAAACTGATTCATTTGGGTCCTCACTTTTGTCCTCACATATGTCATTTGAGTCCTCACATCTGTCAGTTCTTGCTGTAGTTGATCCATTTGTAGACTCGGAAGGTTGTGTCGAGTTGGATATCTATGGACTCGGTTGATGGAAAAGACCCTTCTGCGAGCAATATTTCCTGAAACAATCAACAAAGTGAGAAAACAACAACAAAACACTTGCGAAACAAAGGATATGAGGTTAGCATGCAATGCAATATGCCTATTTGTCTTTCGAGGGTATTCGGTTTGGTTCTTGGTTTTGACCTTCCAGACCCCTTGGAGGAGATAAAGATGTTGAACGGAATCCATAAAAGCCAATAATACATAGAATACAAGCGGCATTTCCAAAATACAACCAGTTCATGAATACAACAAAAACAAAAACTCCCATGGTGAGTTGAAATACAACAATAATACATAAACTAAAATACAATCAGTTCATAAATACAACAAAGCAAACTCCCATGGTGAGTCGAAATACAAAAATAACAAGTACAAAGAAAATCAAGCGTCCAATCCATATGCATCCTCCTTGACTTCTTTCAGGAAAGCATCAGTCACAGGTCCAGCTGGGTGTTCTGTGATGGTCCTGATGAGAAGGTTTCTGGTTGCGATGGCATTTGTCATCTTATGATACTTATCTTGCTCTTTGGATCTTTTTAACCCTGCCCGGAGTTTCAACTCTGAGATCTCCTTCTGAGCTGCTAGCAGTGCTTCTTGGCTTCTTTTCTCATTGGCTTCCAACTGCTCTATCTTGGCTTGCATATTTTGGTCTTCTTTCAGACGAGCCTCAGTTATCCTGACCCATCTATCCTGACTCTCCTCCAGATAATGCTCAGCTCTTGCCCTTTGAATCTTTGCTCCCTTACATGCATTCTTCAACACAAGTTCTCCTGCTCGGGATTTCCTGATGAAGTCTTCAGTCTTCTCAATTTTGGTTACATGCTCGATGCGCAACTTCTCTAACCTCTCAATGTATAGAAGACCATCGTTCCTTTCTCAAAGGGTCTTCTTCAAAGCTTCAGCCAGCTGGGCATTCCTTTCTTTCATCTTCTCAAATTCTTCCAGACTGACTGTGGCTATGGGCTCAACTGTTGATGGCCCTGGAACATCCTCTAGGGTGAATGGCATGCGAGTGATCTGTCCTCTGATATGCGACCATTCAATGTACTGAGCAGAGGCTATGTTGTTGCACTTTCCCAGAATAGCAGTCCCTCTAGTCTGTATGTGGTCCCAAGCCCAGGATGCTTATCGGATAATGGCATGATTGTTCTGAATAGCACAATAAAGAGACTCTGCTAAGTCCTGCTCCCTAGGTGGATGTATTAAGGCATACCCCAACTGTCTTTTGAAAAGTAAAGTATTGTAATTGATGCAACCCTTTACTCCAATAAGTGGCATATTTGGGTATTGTCCATAACTTGTTATTATGTCTCGGCCCTTGGTGTTCTGAGTACACCACCTGATATCTTCTGAAGTAAGGGCAATCATTCTCTTAGCCCAATTCCTTGTCTGATGTGGGTTCAAGAAAGCTTCCGTCTTCGGCATATGCTTTATCAACCAACTGTAGAAGAGAGGGGTACAACACCTTACCAGTCTTCCTCTCTGTTTCTCATTCCTCTGATGAACTGAGTAGTAGAAGTCTCCTAATAAGGTGGGAACCAGGTTCTTTAGCATGAAGATGTGGATGGAATTTTTGCTTACAAACTTAGGCTCGTCTGCAAACAAAATGATACCATAAATGCTGAGAGCCAGGAGAGCACACACAGTTTCCCAATTCCCTACTGCAGCTTGCTTTGTAGCCTGAGTGATCAAGAAATCCAGATGAAGGCCTGGGATTCCAGCTTTGGAAGTCATGTGCTCATCAAGGATAGTTGCTTCTAGATGTAATGCTTTGGCTATGTCTTCATTCTTTGGAGGAATCATTTCAGGATTGAAAGGAATTCCTCTTCTGATAGGGACACCCAATAGCATGGAGTATTCTTCCAGCAAAGGACCTATCTGAAAATCTGGGAAAATGAAGCAACGTAAAGGAGGGTCATAAAACTGAAGACATGTGTGAATCATGCTTCTCTACAATGTGTCTAAGTCCAGGATCATGTCCAGGATTCCACCATAATGCTCTCTGAATAAGGGAACATGATCAGGGGTGATTAGGGCCTGTATCTGCCTGATGCCTGCCAGAGGATACTCAAAGAAGTGGTAGGTGATGTTGCTTTTCCTGGTTGAATCCATGTTGAAGATGTGTGCTGAAGGAGATGACTGAAGAGGATAACCGGAGAAGATAGCTGAAGAAGTGTTGAAGCAGATAAGCTGAGAAGAAGAACGGTCAAAACCAAACCAATGGAAGATGGATACCCTGTAAAACAAATAGAAAAATGTTAAATGATTCAATATGATGTATGCTTATGATATTCAAAGGTTTGTGATCATGTGCTGGATTATTAATTTCTCTTGGTAGGATCCTTGAGTGTTCAGTGTTTCAGATGAAGTCTTGAGAACCAGTAACCAGGTGGGGGACTCAAAAGAGTCAATAATCCAGGGTTTCAAAGAACTAGTCCAAAATAGTACAACCTTAAGAACAAATTCCAGTAGCAAGGTATGTTGAGGTCAAGGGTTCCTACAAACCTGTAAACAACCCAACCCACTCACAGGTATTGTTCTAGAACAAGGATCCTCAGGTTCGGATCTATTATGAGAAGTATAAACACTTCTAACCCGGGGGTACATTGTTTACCTTAATCATAAAGGATCCTCCTATAATTCACCTCAGATGCTGAAGGTCATCTAAAAAGGTCATCCAGACTTAGCAGGCTTCCCAGATAGCCCTAGCACTACAGGAAATCCGTAGCATAGAGTTCTCAAAAGGAAACCCATGTCTGAACCGTGTTTTCATATTCCCACACCAGACCGAAATGGAATGGGAAAGAATACAAAACCACTCTAATCCTATGTGTCACTCAGGCCTTTGTGTTGGACCTTTCTCACTGGAATACCCCTCCCACCAAAGCAAACCAGAAATCCAGCACAATGATATGATAATAATAAATGAAATGTAGGAAGCAATAAATGAAAGCGATAAAGTAAATGCAATAAATAAAGTTGTACAGGAAGCAATAAATAAAGCAAAAACATAAACACAAATAACACATAACACCCCCAATAAACACAAACAAACAAGCGCTAGGAGAAACCCACAAGAGAACCAAAAGCCCTGGTTGAAAAGTCCCCAGCAGAGTCGCCAAGTTGTCGCTCCCCCGGACTTGCGTCCCGATGCAAACACGAACTGTCAGCGATGTTGAAGGTTGAGGTTGAATAGAGTCGCCATCTAGGCATTTTTATCCCGAAGAAAAGGTAATGCTGCATAAACCTAGAAAGATATGGATAAGACGGTTGCGAACCAAAGAGACTGAGTAAGGGGGTAGGTTACGACTTGGGAAGGTATTAGCACCCAGATTGTCCGTCGTACTCGACGGGATCCATGCATACCTGATTATGTTTAAAAGGGGATAGTGTATGTGATAAACTGTGTATAAAAAGCTAGGGAGGAATGGATGTACAGAGTGTCAGTGCAAGAAGAAAATGAGTGCTCAAAACTGAGGCTGAGTAAAAAGAATTGGGAGGAGGAGAGGGGGGACTGTCGCTCCCGGGATTTTCATCCTAGTACAAACGCGAAAGTGGCGCGGAAAAGGTAGAGTCGCCAGCCATGCATTTTTATCCCGAAAGAATGGGAAAGGTAATGCTGCACAAACCTAAGGAATAAGGAAAGGACAAGGCCTTGCGAACCAAAGATCTAGGTTCGGGAGTCGGTTACGACTTGGGAAGGTATTAGCACCCCAGACCGTTCGTCGTACCCGACGGGATCCACGCTTGCTTGTTTTGTTTCAAAGGGTAAAAGAATATAATTGTTGCTGAACAAATGAACAGCTACTGGAACTGGAACTGAAATGAGAAATGGAATTGGAAAAAAGAGAATAAAAAGAAAGAATGGGGAAATGTAGGGAAAATAAAGAATGTGCTCGAATGGGCCCTACCCCACTGCCTACGTACCTCATCGGGATAATGAGGATTAGAGTCGACGTAGTTCGCCTAACTAAGGCGGGAACTATTTGTTTGTGTTTTTTATGGCTAGAACTGCGTATGCCTATGCTCAGGTGTTGCAGGCTCATCTGGTGCGAGTGCGTTTAACTTCTTGCATGCGAGACAAGTTGGCGCGAGTTCGCGTTCAGAATGAATGAGATGAGAAAAGAAGTTCCCGCAGGAAAGTCGCTTATTGTTTGTTTTTGCCTTTTAAGAGTTTTTATATGAATTTGGCACAAGGAAGTGAATTCAAACTCTTTTCCATGGAATGTGTACTTTCTACTACATTCCAAGATGGAATAATAGAACAAGCACACCAAGCAAGGAGAATTTATCCAAGACTTGTTTCTTAGGATTAGGGTTTAAGTTCACTAGCTTGTTGAACTTTATTAAGTGTTTTTGTTGCTTTTGTGAAGAAATGTCTTTTATGTTTTCTTTGTGAAACAACCCCTTGATGAGACTTGTACATCATGCTAGACAAGCTTACACCATTCCAAGATGGAATGAATGTAAGTGTCTCATGGAATAAGGTTATACACAAGGGATCCTTTCATGCATTCATTAAGTCTTTTTGGATTTTGTTTGAGGATGAGAAAGAAGACTCAAATGGAGAAAAGGAAAAAACTAAGGGAGACTAAGACACAACCCTAAGTTATTTATTAAAATGGTGGTCCTAATGGTGAGTGAGGCTTTTCTAATCCTAAAGAGTAAAAGGAAAAGAAAGAAGAAAAAGGATGCAACTTACTTCCTAAGGAAGATAAGTCGGTCTTAACAAAGGGGAATCCTACCAATCACAAAATATGGAAAGATAAAATGAATTAAATGCATAAAGAAATGCATAAAAATATAAAAGGATAAGGTGTAAGGAAACATACCTTTCCCTCCCTACAAAACAAAGTTTAGTGTATATTTTTATTTAAAATATTAAAGCAAACATACACTAATTAAATCCTAATGACTCTAGGACTCAATCTAAAATCTATCTTAGTTCTAGAGAACTAAAAATATGCTAAGATGAAAATACAACACCTACTACAGCCCCTAATACACAAACAGCTACCAAAATAATGCATAATACAAAGCAACTTTTTACAGCCAGCATGCAGCATGAAAAGGTAGGTGTAAAAAGTCAAATATAGCATGCAAATATAACAAACAACATGTATTTTACAGCACCTATATGCAAAGTCAGCTATGAAATGCAAAATACAGATTTGGTTATTTTCATTTTTTAATGCACAAACTCAATGAAACATGCATCAACTTCATCATGAACATGCATTTGAACCTAAATCAACATACACAAATGAAAGAACATGAACATTTTTGGGAGGATTATGCAAGAATGCACTACATGGTTGATTATGCAACAAGTATGCAAAATGTGGCACATTAATATGGCATATGAACATGATGATCATTGATTATGAACATGCAACATGATAGATCAACAAAAGTGTCAAGCTCAATGCAAAATTCAGAATTGAATTGATGTGAATGATATGATCAATTAAGCACAAGAACTTGTATGATCATATGAAGCATTTAATCACTTTTGGCAAATAATCAACATGGCATTTAATCATTTAATCAATCCAACGAGCAAGGATCATAATCATGAAGCACATAGGGGAATTAAGCAAGCATTTAACATGTGAGATAAGTGATTAAAGTGTAGCAAAACACATCAAGAATCAATTATAACACAAATGCATATTTAACACAAAACATGGAAAAGTGAACGGAATCATGTCGAAACGACTCGAAACAAATGAATCGGCCACTGGAAATAGACCCAAAAATTCCCTAAAATCAATACCTAAACATGCATGAACATTAGAGGCACTAGGAGTCAAGACTAAGCTATCAAATAAGCTAAAAATCCAAAAATTAACAGCGTTAACCGGTTAACCAAATGGTTAACCGGTTAACGGTCCTAAAACTGCACTGATTTGTGGCAAAAACGCACGCGTTAACCGGTTAACCAAATGGTTAACCGGTTAACACTGAACCAGAATGTGAAAAAAGTTAAGAAATAAGTGCTTTTGGCCACAAACTCACTTCTATTGATCGCTTACCTACACATGGACATGCTAACACGAATTTCTACTCAATTGGTGCTTATTTACACATGCTAGATCCTATAACTATCTACACTTTAACTTTTAATCCATCACAAATCATAAATCGCAAGCAACACATAACGGAAACGTAATCGATCGCAAGCAAAACGAAAAACAATTAAAGAATGCCGAAATGGCGAGATGAAGAGAATAACTTAAAGGAGAAGCGATTTAGATCACCAATCTACGAAGAATCGGAGCTTGATCGAAGAGAAAACCAAGAAAACCGCGAATCCACAAAATAAATGTGTTCTTGATGCTTGAACCTTCGTGCACTTCCGATAAGCCGAAATCCTCACAAAAATCAGTAGCTTCTTCTTCCACAATCCATAAAATCAATGGAGGTTGGAGGCTAAGCTTCAAGATCTTCAAGTTTCAATGTGAAACTTGAAGAGCTTCTTCAAAAAGCTTTAATGAAAAGGGAAAATGGAGGAAAAATGAGAGAGAAAAAGTGATTGTGAGAAGGGAAAATTTTGGAAAAATTTTGGGAACCTTTTTGCATTGAAGTGATTGTTGATTATATAGGGGCTAGGCTTGGAGCTAGGTATGGGAATGGAGTTAGGTTTAGGAATGGAGCTAGGTTAGTAGTTAGTTAGGGTTAGGGTTGGAGAAGGAATATTCCTTGGAATATTCCTTGGAACACTCTAGAAGATGGTAGAACATGGTAGAAGCTTCCAAGGGAAATGGAGTGGAATTGGAATGGAAAAACAAGAGGGAAGGAATGAAAGGAAGTGTAGAAAGAAAGTGGAAGGAAAAGTGGAGGGAAATGTGAAATTAACCACTTTTCAAATGATTTTTTCCTTGATTTTTTATGATTCATCCATCATTTCCTGACCAAATTTGAACCATAAGATCATTGTAACCCTAATTTCATGATTTTGATATAAAAGTCAGGAGTCGACCTTTTTATGCCTAGCTCGGTCGCCTTTTCCCCGATTCCTCGATTTTCAGCCATCTGGCCAGCCTAACCCCTTCCAAAATGAATTTGTGGATGAAATTTGAACTCTAGGCACTTGACATCATATATAAGACGATGGAATCCTCTTTGAATCAAAACTTCATGCAGAAGCCCAGTAGAAATGAAACCCTAATTCGGCCTTTTTCATCAGGAAATATTGCACTACTTGCCTTTTCTGATCAAATCAAATCTTTCCAACGCTTGTGGCTTCAAGTAAAGACTTGTAGGACATTGTGAACCCTTTGCACAAGGTTGAGAAGCTTTGCGACCCTTTGATTGCCTTTGTATAGCCTTCAGTTGCTCCATCCATTGATCACATACCCATGCCTCAGCTATGCTATACATGATGCAATGTGTTTTTGTTATTTTATGAATCTATGTATGCAAAGTGTTGAGGATATGAGAGGGCAAATTTTGAGGTATTACAGCTGCCCCTATTCAATCATTTGCAGGCCTGAGCGAATAATTTCGAGAGCTTTTAGACGTTCAAGGTATGGAGTGATTGAATACTCGAATAAAACCTGGAAATTTGACCTCGGTGGATAGTAGAAATACCATATGCTCTTTACTTATATTTTTTATTTTGACCTCTGAATAGGTAGCGAAAATAGAACCAGGTGGAATAGAATCAATGCCAAAAACCTGCACTGTGAATGCTAAGCGAAACATGCCACAGCGAGGGTGCCTGTTGGCGAAACAGGACTTAACGAGACCGTTAGCGAAACAGAACTCGACAATGTGACTGTTAGGCAGGACCAAGCCACAAAGAAAAATACGCAACTGCTGGGTATGACTAAGCCACGGAAGGTGCCTATTGGCGAAACAGGGCTTAACGAGACCATTAGCGGAATGGAACTCAACAATATGACTGCTGGGTAGGACCAAGCCATAAAGAAAAATACGCGACTGCTGGGCAGGACCAAGCCACGGAAGGTGCCTGTTGGCGAAACAAGGCTTAACGAGACCATTAGCGGAATGGAACTCAATCGATATGACTGTTGGGCAGGACCAAGCCATAAAGAAAAATACGCGACTGCTGGGCAGGACCAAGCCACGGAAGGTTCCTGTTGGCGAAATAGGGCTTAACGAGACCATTAGCGGAATGGAACTCAACAATATGACTTCTGGGCAGGACCAAGCCATAAAGAAAACACGCGACTGTTGGGCAGGACCAAGCCACGGAATTTTCCTGTTGGCGAAACAGGGCTTAACGAGACCATTAGCAAAATGGAACTCAATCAATATGACTGTTGGGCAGGACCAAGCCATAAAGAAAAATATGCGACTGCTGGGCAGGACCAAGCCACTGAAGACAACATCGACTTAGAAGGACCAATATGTATGGAAAATGGTATAGGTATCTTCTGTGGGGAATACTTCAGGTTGAAAAGATGTTATAGGTTGTATGCAACACCTCAAAACTGGCCCATGTTGGCATGCATATGCTTGGATTTATGGCGTAATGCTCCATGAGGATGGAGATGCTACGCTTTGGAGGATGCAAATTCAATGATGATTATGCAAATGAAAATGCAAAGAGATCTCCTGATAAGGAGACTACAAGTATCCCAAATGGCTTGGCTGGGGAGGAACTGATGATCACTGCCCTGATCTGATCCATCTTGATGAGGAGGAGACAACTTTGCGGGGAAAGTTGTCAATGATACACCGGCTCTGAACTGCCGCCATTGCCAAAAATAAATTGGACTTTAAGATGGGAGAGCCAAGACCCTGCTGGAGATGGGTCCTTCTTGCACTCTGGTGGGGAAACGAAGACCTCCTGACTTGGCTGGGAACCAGAGGCATGACATTGTTGAGGAAGCACCTTGCTGGGGAGGAAAGACATTCCTTGTACAGCTGGGGATTGCCCCTGTATTGAAGGAAAGCTTCTGCTTGGGGAGGAACCCACATTCTGCTGCCTTGCTGGGAGAGATTTCAACTTCTAACTTTACTAGGGATAACTAGAGACACCTTGGAAGACACTTGTTCTTGTTCAAGCATAAAGAAATGTTCCTCCTGGGAATCTTCTTTTAGCTCTGTTAGCAACACCTGTACCCATACCTGCATAAACACAATCGATAGTGCATGCAACATAGAGAGTTAGTTTGGGACCTGTATGCCCCAGGCTCGTAGCATGAATCATTATTTGGGCATTGTCGCTCCCGGGATTTTCATCCTAGTACAAACGCGAAAGTGGCGCGGAAAGGTTAGAGTCGCCAGCCAGACATTTTTATCCCAAAGGAATGGGAAAGGTAATGTTGCACAAACCTGAGGAAGAAGGAAAGGACAAGGTCCTATGAACCAAAGATCTGAGTTCGGGAGTCGGTTACGAACTGGGAAGGTATTAGCACCCCAGATCGTCCGTCGTACTCGACGGGATCCACGCTTGCTTGTTTTGTTTCAAAGGGTGAGAAGAATAACTACTGCTGAATAAAACCGCTAACTGGAAATGGAATTGAAATGAGAAAAGGAACTGGAGAAAGAGAATGAGAATAAAAAGAAAGGGGGAAATGTAGGGAAAATAAAGAATGTGCTCGAACGGGCCCTACCCCGCTGCCTACGTACCTCATCGGGATAATGAGGATCAGAGTCGACGTAGTTCGCCTAACCTAGGCGGGAACTATTTGTTTGTGTTTTTTATGCTGGAACTGCGTATGTCTATGCTCAGGTGTTGCAGGCTCGTCTGGTACGAGTGCGTTTTCCGTCTTGCATGCGAGACAAGTCGTCGCGAGTTCGCGTTGTGAGTGAATGAGATGAGAAGAGAAGTTCCCGCAGGATAGTCGCTTATTGTGTTTTTGGTCTTTTAAGAGAAGTGTTTTGAATTTGTTTGTGAACGATCTTGTACTAAGACCTATCCATCGCGGGAAGTATTTACACCTCGCCCCGAAACAGGACGCGTATAAACACTCCGCAACAAAGTCTCGTGTCGTACAAGATTGTTCGGTTTTTATTAAGTGTTTTGTTGCTTTTCTTTTGAAGGGAGAAAGAATGACTCAAGTTGGAAAAAGGTAAAAACTAAGGGACTAAGACTCAATCCTAATTGTTTATTTATTTACAAGGTGGTCCTAATGGTTAGTGAAGTCTTCTAAGCCTAATGGAAACTTAAAAACTACTAGAACTCAACTTACTTCCTAATGAAGTTAAGTTGATTCTAAGAACCATGGGGGAAGTCCTATTAGAGTTATAGAAATCAAATGAAGCAAAAAAATGAAATTAAACATAAGAAAATAAGATTCTAAAAATGTATTTAAAGGCATGACTAAAAAATAGTCTATTTCTATTTATTCTATTTCTACATGGAAAATGAAGTTTCAAGCCTAAGTACTAAATCTAAGCTAATCTTAATATTCATTATAAGAAAAACAAATTAAACTAAACCTAAGTCTAATACCAAATTTAAATGCTAAATCTAATCTATACTATTATTTTTATATTGAACTTTATTTTCTTCCAATAGCCTAAACTAATGGGAATTATGCCTAACTAAGCCTAAACTAATATTCTAAAAAAAATACTAAAACTTTTAGAAAAATTGTGAAACTTAAACTATAGGGTCCTAACACTATATAAAATATGGTATTAAGAGGAATCCTAAAAAAAACTCATTTTTCTACGCCTAGCAATTAATTATTTCCAGCTATGAATTAACCATTATTTCCTAAGGATTATTCCACTAAAACATAAGATAAAAGCTCCTAAAAATTCCATAAAAAATATCCTAAGAACTATTATGAGTCTTTTAATTACAAAAAAAAGAATGGCTCAAAAAAGTTGCTGGAAGTTACTTAAATAAAATGAACAAAATCCAGCATAATTAAAAGAAATACAAATGAGGCCAATTAAAAGAAAAATTCAGAATTAATTCAAAAATAATCAAATTTCAGAAAATAAAAATATCCCAACTTTCTAAAATGACTTATTAAGCTTCTTAATTTTTTTGGGGAATTTTCTAATGATTTTTATTATTTTTTATTTGATTAATTTTAAACTATGATTAAAACAAAATAAAAATCTAAGGAAATTATGCAGGGGGATATTTAGTTATTTTTCTGGTTATTATTTTCCATGGGCCTAACAGAAGGAGTGTGAAGAGCAATGGACTTGAGCCCATTTTCGTTAGAACCAGGGAGGTGCTGGAAGTAGTTCTTTATGGTTGTTTTTCTAATGGGCCTGGAAGCAGGGGTGTTGATAACAATATTTATTAATTAACCATATTTTTTAAACATATTTTAGGAATTAAACATATTTTAGGAATTAAACATATTTTTTTTAATTAACTTAAAAATGAAATGGACTAATCTTAAGATAATATTTTTCCTAAAACCTTAGCTTAAGATTATTTTTTTTATTGAATTATTTCTAATAATCTTGTGAATTAAACCTTAATCTAATAATAATATTTTTTTATAAATTTTTAATCTTAGAAAATGAATTAAATTCTAAACTTATGATTATAAACTAAATAATACTCTTATGATAAATGCTTCTAAATAATAGTCTTATGATAAATGCTTCTAAATAATAATCTTATGATAAATGCTTCTAAATAATAATCTTATGATAATGTTCAAATTAAAATCTTAATTTAAGTTCTAATAGTCTTGATTTAAGCAAAAATGAAATAAACTAATCCTATTATAATATTTTTTCCAAAATCTTAATTAAAGAAAAAGAATTAAACTAAACTTAATATTTTCTAACAATCTTAATTTAAAGAAAATGAGAGAAAATACTTACTAATATGTTTTTTTCTAAAAAAAACTTAATTAAAGAAAATGAGAGAAAATACTTACTAATATGTTTTCTAAAAAAAATTTAATTAAACTATAGTCTTATTAAAAATGAATTAAACATTTAATCTAATAAAAATAGGAATTAAACTCTTAATCTTAGAAAATGAATTTAATTCTAAACTTATAATTATATCAATTAAGCTAATATTTTAACTTAAGAAAAAGAATTAACCTAACTTATGATTAAAATTTCCTAAAGTCTTAATTTAAACTAATGAATTAACTAATCTTATAATAATGTTTTCTAAAATCTTAATTAAAGAGAAAAAATTAAACTAAACTAATATTTTCTAAAAAAATCTTAATTTAAGGAATGAAATAAACTACACTTATGCTAATATTTTCTAAAATCTTAATTTAAGGAAAATATTAAATTAAACTTATGATAATATTTTCTAAAATCTTAATTTAAGGAAAATATTAAATTAAACTTATGATAATATTTTCTTCTAAAAAAACTTAATTTGAGAAGAGGAAATAAATTCTAATAATCTTATGATAAAGTTTTCTAAAACCTTAATTAAAAAATGAAATAATTTTCTAATAATCTTATGATAGAGTTTTCTAAAACCTTAATTAAAAACAGAATTAAACTAAACTATTATGATTTTTTCTAAAATCTTAATTAAAAAAAGAATTAAACTTATCCTAATATAATATTTTTTCTAAAGATCTTAATTAAAACAAAAGAATGAACTAATCTTGAATAATATCTAATGAAATCTTAATTAAGAAAATGAGATAAACTCACCTAAACCAATATTTTGTCTAAAAATCAGAATTAAACTATAGTTTTATTATTTAATTAAGAAAGAATTAACTAATAATCTTAGAAAATGAATTAAATTCTTAATCTACAAATGACTTAAATTTTTAATCTAATAATAATGTTTTCTAAAATATTAATTTAAGATCATGAAATATACTAAACTTAGACTAATGTCTTAATTTAAGAAAATATTAAACTAATCTTTATAAAAATAATTTTCTCTAAAATCTTAAATTAAAGAAAATGAAATAAACTAAAGTTTTATTATAACACATTTTTTTTATAAATCCCTAACTTAGGAAATGAATTAAACTATTAACTTATACAATGAACTAAATTCTAATCTTATAAAATGTGAATTAAATTCTAATCTTGTAAAATGAATTAAGATAATAATCCTGTGATAATTAATTAAATAAAAATCCTGTAATAATGAAATACATAAAAATCCTGTGATAATGAATTACATAAAAATCCTGTGATAATTAAGAATCAGATTAATAAAAAAAATTATGTTAATTACTTAAAACCAAATCAACACGGCCCAAACCCTAAATTCCTTTCTTCTTCCCCTTTACCGCCGCATTTCTCCCTCGGCTTCCTCCCTCTTCCACCTCTCGTCTTTTCCTTTACCGAACTCGTCGACCGATCCCCACCATCATCTTCTCGTCATCTTCTTTCTTCTTCCTTCCCTTCTCACTCGAGCCATCATCCTAGCTCTCTCCTTCCTTCGCCATCTCCTTCAAAGTCCTAACCCAAACCCTCTCCTTCTCCTTCGGCCTCTATTCTCCATGTATCTGCTTCTAACCTAATCCTTTTTTCCCCAATTCCGGAATGAGAAATCAACTAAACCGTTCATCATAAATCCTTAACAGCCGCAACAATAACCTAACCTATCATACACAAGAATGGCGAAGTGGATAGTACCTTGATTTCGGTGCTGATTTACGAATCGAAGACGTCCCCTCTGTTTCGGTTATGGAAAACTTCAATTGATAACAGATATTGATGACGGTTCTTCGTGAGCGCTGAAGCCGGTGACCCCAATCGCAGCGACGATGCAATCGTTGTTCCTGAAGCCTCTGCGATTCAAAGCTGTGTTCAGGTATGTTTCAAGAAATTCGTTCTCATCGATTAGCTTAGCTTTTTCTTCTCTTATTCCCCCCTTTCGAAATCACTTTGTTGTCGACTCAGAAACACTCTAAAACTGCACTCTGTGATGCCTGATGCAGGTTCTTGTGGCGACTCGCGGATTTGACGTCGAACCGATACGATGTTGGCTGCAGGGGGTGAGTTGCTGTGATTGCAACGATATAGTCGTGGCTGAGTTATTGATCAGAACTGGTGCATTCTCATCCTTGTCGATATTCTTGCAGGTTCTTTACATTGGTGATGAAGGAGATACCGGTGCCTTAGGGAGATTGATGTAGGGAGATTGATGCAGGGTGATCGTGGATTGCTTGAAGCTGGCTTGTGATGGAGGAGATTGATTCTGATTATGGTCGATGGAGAGGTTAAGGATTTGAGAGATGGTTTTGATTGAAAACAGAAACTGATTGAGGGATGTTGGTTCAGAAAAAAGGTTGAAGAAGGTTGGATTTGGAGGATTTTTGTGAGGTTTGGGGGAGAAAAGAAATTGGCGGAGAAGGTTGAAGGAGGACAAATTGTGGAAGAACCTGAAGATACATTGGAACTTCTGATTTATAGCAATCACTCTCCTAGATCCTTCTGGAATTTTATGGTGAGTTCTAGAATTTTCTAGAAACTAGTTTGTTATTTTTCTATTATGAATCAGTTATAGGTTGGTTAGGGTGTAAATGTTTGTAACTTTTGTTGCGAATTGGCTTAACAGCTAACTGATTTTGTTTTTTTATTCTGATACTCCCTCTTGCAATTCTGTTTTCCATATTACCAGCCTCTTATCAGTTGGGGTTCCCTTTTTCTTTTGACGATTTCTAACGGCTTTCTGCTAATGCCGTTATTGTGTTCCCTGTTTTTTTCCGCAGGAATTGGAGAAAGGATTGACCCTTAGAGTACAACAAATCAACAGCAAAAAGGACGAAATTCAGCCTTCATATAGCTGGCACTGACTTTTTCTTGCGAGCTCAAACACCGAATACGCGTTTGCTTCTGATGTGTGATACAGGATTGGTAAGTAATCTGCTCCCAAAATTGTTTGTGAAAATGGTTAGAGATTGAAGGAGTTGAATGCCAAGTTCAACTGTAACTATTGTGTCCATAGTAGCAAATTTACTTGTGAATTGTCCCTTGCAGGTCCATGCGGCTGTATTCGGAACAGTATAACCAAAAATAGGCTAATGTGGATTTTTGTCAACACTGCCTTCATCCTAGTCAGTTTCATAAAAGCATTGAGATGGGGCATGACGTCCCGAAATGCATTGAAAAAGCTTGCAGCTGCCGTGTTTGGACGTGTGACGGATACGCACTGACAAACCAATGGTGATGAGGTTGCTGCCTTTTGAGTTGCGGTGTATATTCCATTATATCATTTTCGATTCCTCTTTTGTAATTTCCTTCAATTGATATGAAAGATTGAGAACTGATTTTTTGTTAACTTATGTTACTGAATGTTGTTGAACTTTGTTACGGTTTATGCTCTTTTTTAATGGGAGTAGGCCCTTTTTTTTGAGATTTTGTGTTTGGGAATTAAAATTTGCTTGGATCCTATCCTTTTTAACTATATGGATATTAAGAATAATAACATGACAAAATAAATGACAACTTTGGGTTAGAGAAGAAACAATGGAACTAGATGGAAAAATATGAGTTTTAAATGGAGTAAGGCCAATGAGCTTGATGCATCAAAAGAAATATCACTTAATGTAGGTGAAACAAATCTAACCAACATGAAGATTCATGATTTGTCTATTTTATTATGGATTATAATGAGCTTGAAATTGTGACAAAAATAATGGATGTGGTTTGGGAAATCTAAATGGACTCAGGATTAGAATGGTTTTCAAATATAGGATTTGGTCAATGAATTTGAACGCGAGCATGAACAATTGGGCTAAGAGCCAATTAGGACGAAACGTCACATGGGCTCGAATGGCCCAACAAAGTAGAATTAGGTTTTATCCTTTGAAATGGACATGAAATTGGCATAAGTGAGAAATAAGAAAGGTGACCACAAGAACTTAGAACAAATTCTATTCAAACTTTGACAATTGGCCTATGGTTGTAAAAATGAGAAAATAAATGATTGACGATTATGCCTATTGAAAAGAATAGAGATTATTAAAGGAGGAGTATATGAGGGCAAAATGGATATGGACACCAATAAGTGGAGAGATGAATAAACGAAGAATGGAAATAAAAGTGAAACGAAATAATCGGGAATGGTTTATAACAATGAGATCAAAGCAGTGACTGGATATGAAATCTCGATTTTAGCCCAATGCCTATTTGAGTTCTTTCCACAGGCCCATGAACACGACCACCTCTGAACCATCGAATAAATTTCCAGATAAGTCACACCTCTTTGAATCGTCTGGAATATGCCATGACCATTCGAATCCAGATGAAGTTTCGAACCAAACTTCCCACAAAACATTGTTCGATAAACGGATGAATCTCGGCACACAACAACGTGAACTGAGAATATGTATTGTCTAAGAAATAGTCCGGTGGTCCAGAATGATCTCGAAGCTGCAGTGATATTTCAATAATTTGACCAAAATTAAGTCACACTCCCATCTAAATTGAGACACCACTGAACACCCGCATTCGAAGTAGAACCAATACCCAGTGAATATTCTCCACCATTTCAATCTCTGACAGATACAGATAAGGAGCGAAACCCTAGATTCAAGGGGCCTGAATCACATGCCTCAGAAATCCATGAAATGCACTAATATGATATTGAATGCAGATGAATGCGAAATGATACGCCAGTAGAGAGAATAAATATGAGGGCAAATTTTGCGGTATTACAGGCATCTTAACACCCTTCCAGAGTTGTATTAAATGTTTATGTCCTCCTTCATGAGTTAGAAAGCATTCAAATGTTCACAACACAATATAAATCACAGTTTACTGGACGTTTTCGCAATCAATCAATGCTAGATGAAAAACAAAAACGAGAAGCAGATAGCCACAAATTGACTTTTTATTGATTCGGAAAAATGGCCATGAATAGGCAATACAAAGGAAGCAGTTCCCTGGAAAGAGGAAATAGCCAAAAAGGAAAACAAACTATCCTATTGGCAATGTGATAAGTGGATTTCATCAAGTTTCAACCCGGTTATGACTCGTATATCTTCGAGACGATCCGCTCGATCTGCCCCTTGAGAAAGATAATTGAACTGGTCTCCAACCCTTAGAATAACCTCAGTTGCAGATGAGTTACGAATTTCGCAGATCGCAGTCGTTCGTATTAGCACCTCTTTTACGTGGATCGCCCTTTCGGGTTTTCAATCCACCGGGATACCCTTTTTTTCCTGAGCTGTCCGATGTGGCTTTTCAACTCAGCGGGTGTACATTTCTTTCAAGATTTCCCTAATTTTTGCCCGAGCCTTTTATTCTGTTTTTGGCTCGCCGGGATGCCCATTTTTTCCTGGATCTTTATTCTATTTTTATCCAGCGGGTCCTTTTTACACGAAGTATTTTCTTACTGCGTCTGCGTTGACCGGGGATTGGAAGTCTTCTCCGTCCATGGTTGTCAGCATCAAGGATCCACCTGAGAAAACCTTTTTAACCACGAACGGTCCTTCATAATTAGGTGTCCATTTGCCCCTGTGATCGTCAAGAGGAGGAAGAATCCTTTTCAGCACCAAATCACGTGGCATGTACCTCTGTGGTCGTACCTTCTTATCAAAAGCCTGCTTCATCCGCCGCTGATACAACTATCCATGGCATACAGCTGCTAGGCGTTTTTCTTCAATGAGGCTCAATTGATTATATCTGGACCGGAGCCACTCAGCTTCATCTAGCTTAATGTCCATCATTAACCTCAACGAGGGGATTTCCACTTCAATTGGTAGGACTGCCTCCATACTATACACCAGTGAGAATGGGGTTGCCCCTGTTGAGGTACGCACTGACGTTCTGTACCCATGCAACGCAAATGGTAGCATCTCATGCCAGTCTTTGTATGTTACAACCATCTTCTGCATGATCTTCTTGATGTTCTTGTTGGCCGCCTCGACGACGCCATTCATCTTCGGGCAATATGGAGAAGAGTTGTGATGTTCTATTTTGAAATCCTGACACAAGTCAGCCATCATCTTGTTGTTGAGATTAGAACCATTATCAATAATGATTCTTTCAGGAATTCCGTACCGACAAATGATGTCTCTATTAATAAACCGGGCTACCACTTGTTTAGTAACATTGGCATAAGATGCCGCTTCGACCCACTTCGTGAAGTAGTCTATATCAACCAGGATGAAGCAATGACCGTTAGAAGCTGTCGGCTCGATTTTTCCAATCATATCAATGCCCCACATGGCGAACGGCCATGGTGAAGATATGACACTCAATGGATTTGGAAGCACATGAACCTTATCGACATAAATCTGACACTTGTGACATTTATGGGAGTATTTACAGCAATCGGATTCCATGGTGATCCAATAATATCCCGATCTCAACAATTTCTTGGCCATAGCATGTCCTCTAGCATGGGTACCAAAGGAGCCTTCATGAACCTCTTGCATCAACAGGTCTGCTTCGTGTCTATCCATGCATCTGAGAAGAACCATGTCGAAGTTTCGCTTGTATAGCACGACATCTTGATTCAAGAAGAAACCACCTGCTAGTCTTCTGAGGGTCTTCTTGTCCTTACTGGATGCTCCAGCCGGGTATTCTTGAGCCTTTAAGAAATGCTTGATATCATGATACCAAGGTTTGTTATCTTCACCACTATCAACTGCAAAGACATAAGCAGGTCTTTCAAGACGGAAGACCATGATTCGAGGCACGAAATTCTCTTGACAAACTTTGATCATAGACGACAAAGTTGCTAGAGCATCGGCGAACTGGTTTTCATCTCGAGGAATATAATTCAACTTGACTTTGGTGAAGAAATTTAAAAGCCTCCTGACATAATCCCTGTAAGGAACCAAGTGAGGTTGATGAACTAGCCATTTGCCATTGACTTGATTCACCACCAGAGCAGAATCTCCGAAGATCTCGAGGTTTTTGACTCGCAAGTTAATTGCCTCTTCGACCCCTATGATGCAAGCTTCATACTCTGCCTCATTGTTAGTGCATTCGAAAGTCAACCGAGCAGCTAAAGGTGTATGGACCCCTTCTGGTGAGATGATAACAGCACCTACTCCGCTTCCGCTCATGTTCACAGCTCCGTCAAACATCAAATTCCATTTGGATTCAGGGTCTGGCCCCTCCTCCGGAAGTGGTTCTTCGCAGTCTTTCGACTTGAGGAACATGATGTCCTCATCTGGAAACTCGAATTTCATGGGTTGATAATCATCGATTGGTTGCTGAGCCAAGTACTCTGACAATACACTTCCTTTGATTGCCTTTTGCGAAGTGTAATGTATATCATACTCTGTTAGTATCATCTGCCACCGGGCTACCCTTCCTGTCAGAGTCGGCTTCTCGAAAATGTATTTCACAAGATCCATCTTGGAAATTAAGAGAGTGGTGTGAGTCAGCATGTACTGTCTTAGTCGGCAAGCAGCCCATGCCAAAGCACAGCAAGTTTTCTCGAGTAGTGAGTAGCGTGTCTCACAATCGGTAAACTTTTTGCTAAGGTAATAAATAGCGTTCTCTTTTCGACCAGACTCGTCCTGCTGACCCAACACACATCCCATCGATCCTTCAAGAACGGTAAGATACATGATCAAAGGTCTCCCTGGTACTGGAGGCATGAGAATTGGAGGTTCTAGCAGGTATACTTTGATTCGGTCAAAGGCTTGCTGGCAGTTTTCATTCCATTTAACGGCCTGATTCTTCCTCAGAAGCTTAAAGATGGGCTCACACGTGGCCGTTAGGTGAGAGATAAACCGTGCAATGTAATTTAGTCTCCCTAAGAAACCACGCACTTGCTTTTCAGTCTTTGGCTCAGGCATCTCTTGAATGGCTTTTACTTTGGCTGGATCAACCTCAATTCCCCGCTCACTAACAATGAAGCCGAGTAGCTTGCCGGAACGGACCCCGAAGGTGCACTTATTCGGATTCAACCTCAATCTGAACTTCCGGAGTCTGTCAAACAACTTTGCTAGATTAACCAAGTGCTCTTCTTCTGTTTGGGATTTTGCTATCATATCATCAACATAAACCTCAATTTCATGATGAATCATGTCATGAAATAGCGTCACCATCGCCCGTTGGTAAGTGGCCCCTGCATTTTTCAGACCAAACGGCATGACCTTGTAACAGAAAGTGCCCCAAGGCGTGATGAAGGTTGTCTTTTCCATATCATCGGGAGACATCTTAATCTGGTTATAACCGGAAAACCCGTCCATGAAAGAGAACACAGAAAATTGAGCAGTATTATCAACAAGCACATCTATGTGAGGAAGAGGGAAGTCATCCTTGGGGATGGCCCTATTCAAATCCATGTAGTCTACATGCATCCTAACCTTACCGTCTTTTTTAGGGACCGGCACAATGTTGGTAACCCACGGATGGTAACTGGTCATGGCCAAGAAACCAGCATCAAATTGCTTTTGTACTTCTTATTTTATCTTGATTGCCATATCAGGACGTGTGCGCCTCAACTTCTGCTTCACTGGAGGGCAGTCTCCTCTCAGAGGTAACTTGTGCACCACAATGTCAGTGTCTAAACCGGGCATATCTTGGTAGGACCATGCAAAGACATCAACATACTCTAAAAGCATAGCAATTAGACGAGTCTTGATAGATTCTTCTAATGCGGCCCTGATCTTAACTTCTTTCTTGTCTTCTTTGGTACCCAGGTTTATCACTTCGACGGCCTCTTCATGCGGCTTAATCATCTTCTCCTCCTGTTTAAGCAATCTGGCCAATTCTTCAGGTAGTTCGCAATCCTCTTCACCCTCCTCATCGACTTGATAAATTGGATTGTCGAAGTCATACTCAGCCATAACAGGGTCTTCATTGATAAGATCCGGTGACGAGCACCTGCATGAATGGTGATTCATGCAAGGCTTTAGAAAAAGCTTGAGAAAATGAGAAACATTGCCATTTTAAAACTTTTCTTTCTTTTTGAAAAGCAAAAGCAAAAAATGAAAGACAAAGAACAACATGGATGAATGTGAAACGTCAGCTTTATTTATGATTATGAATTTTGTTAGGAACAAAAGAACCCTTACAAAAAGCTATTATACCCCGGGCAAGACATAGTGCTTGAGTACAGGAAAACAGAAACAAAGATTATTACTCTTCAAAGGAGGTGACTGAGATAAGCCTTTCAGATGTCCAATTGCTAAGTTGAGTCCCTGGAACAGCAGGCCTGATCCACTCATCTAAGTCACAGTCACTATCAACTGCATCATCCTGCACGGCACTGATGTTTCCATAATCCACCACTCCCGCACTCGTGAAAGTAATCGGGCTTTGACGACCTTTAGCACTCGGTTCAAACGATGACTTCCCAGGATGGTAACCAATTCCGAACTTATCTTTCTTTTCTGGCACTTCTACTGGACTGCCCCAGCCTTCTCGCACCCCTGACTCTACCAACTCAAGAGCTTGCTTATAAGAGGCCACGGAAACCCCCTTCTTTGGTTCTTTAGGAGAAGCTTCCACTGCAGACGCTTGTTCAGTTTTTAGGGGCTCAAAAGCCTGACATGGAGTTTCAACTATTTCGCCATCCATCTCCACATACTTGAATGAAGCCAGATGACTAACAAAAATGTTTTCTTCCCCACTGACAGTTACAATTTGACCCTCCCAGATGAACTTTAGTTTTTGATGAAGTGTGGATGATACTGCTCTTGCTGCATGTATCCAAGGTCTTCTGAGCAAACAACTGTATGCAGGTTGTATATCCATTACGTAAAATATGGTATTGAAGATTTGTGGATCTACTTTAATTGGTAACTCCACCTCCCCGAACACCGATCTCCTCGACCCATCAAATGCTCTAACCATCAGGTCGCTAGGCTTTAGAATCACTCCATCATAATCCAACATCATCAATGCCTTCTTGGGCAGAACATTCAGCGACGATCCGGTATCTACCAACACGTGAGAAAGTATTGCACCCTTACATTCTAAAGAGATATGCAGTGCCCGATTATGAGCACGCCCTTCAGATGTTAGATCCATGTCTGTAAAGCCCAATCCGTGACTGACATTGAAACTAGATACCACCGCTTCCAAATGATTTGCTGAAATATCCTGAGGCACATACGCCTTGTTCAGAATATTCAAGAGAGCCTTCCTGTGGGAGTCATAACACATTAGCAAGGACAAGATGGAAATCTTCGACGGAGTCTGCTGCAGATGTTCCACAATCTTGTAATCGCTCTTTTTGATAATTCTCAAAAATTCTTTAGCTTCTTTATCAAAGGTGACGTCTGGATCCGTTACTGGTGCGGGCTCATTGACAATCACTGGCTACTTCCCTTTTGCCTTAGCTTGGGCTTCTGTGGTGTCTCTGGGTGGTATCACACTATTTCTTAGTATTTCCGGCGCAAATAACCTTCCACTTCTAGTAAAGCCCCATACTCCAACATTTTATACTTGAGTTGGGGTCGTACCAGACGTGGCCAACTCTTGCTTCTGGCTGTTACAGTATACTTCGCCACCATAATTCCAGGGAATGGCTCTATCACTCTGATACATTACTGGTCCTGCAGTGGTGATGGTTATCGATGTCGCTCTGGCCCGTGGAGGAACTTGAGATGGATCGTAGAAGATGGTTACTGTAGAGACTTCGCTTTCCTTTACAACCTTGTCAAACAGCAACACTCCTTCATTAATCATACTCTGGATCCCTGCTTTCAACTGCTCACAACCATTTGTAGCTTCAGCACATCCTGGACAATCAACTCCACACCCAGGAAAAACACCCTTTTGTGACAAGCAAACTTTAACAACACTCAACGGAGTCTGCAGGTCATCGACGTCATGCACCAAGTTTAGATTCTCCCCTTCATCAATTGCCCCAACCGTACCTCCGTGAGGAGGCATGGGGTTCTGAATTACATTAGGAGCAGGAGCAAAGTTGATTGCTTTGGAATCTACCAGGTCTTTGACTACATACTTCAAAGCTCTGCAGTTTTCCGTGGTATGCCCGGGGGCTCCGGAATGAAATTCACATCTAGCGTTTGTATCGTAACCTTCAGGAAGTTGCCCCGACTTCGGGGGTTGCAAAGTTCTAAGCTGAACCAACTGGAGTTGGAGGAGATTCTTCAGAAGTTGTGAATAGGACATAAGTAGAGTTTCAAATTTCCTTTCTCTGGTCCTCTGAGAATAGTATGGACGATGAGCTCTTTGTTGATACCCTTGTGAGCGTTGCAGCTGCGGGTTGGACTTGTTATTGAACAGATTGAGCTGAGATAGTGACAGGAGCCACTTGCTGATAAAACCCTCTGCTAATTCCTCCCCTCTGCGTGTACACTGGCCCGGTCTCTCCTTCTCTCCTCTTCACGAAGGGTTTCTTGATACCAGAATTTGAAGCGCCTCCGTTTTGAATCTTCCCTTGCTTGATCCAACTTTCTATCCTCTCGCCAGTCAAGATGATATCTGAGAATCCACTTGAAGAACATCCAGCTAGCCTTTCCATGAAATGCCCAGGGAGGGTATCTAGGAACAGGTCTACCATTTCTCTCTCCAACAAATGCGGTTGCACTCTAGCGGCCACTTCACGCCACCTTTGTGCGTAATCTTTGAAGCTCTCAGAGCTCTTCTGAGCCAGACTCTGAAGGTTAGTGCGACTGGGCGCCATGTCGATATTATACTGATACGGCTTGAGGAATGCTTCTCCCAATTCCTTCTAGTTTCTTACAGAGCTTCTCTCTAGCTTCATATACCATTCCAAGGACCCTCTGGAGAGACTATCCTGGAAATAGTACATCCAGAGCTTTTCATCCCTAGTATGGGCAGCAATTTTCCGGTAGAATGCCTGCAAGTGAGTTTTAGGGCAGGAGCTACCGTTATACTTGTCAAAAGTAGGCGGCCTGAATTTGTGAGGAATAACCACCTCGGGGACTAGGCCCATGTCAGACACATCTATCCCCAAAGTGTCTCTACACTCGAGGGCTTTGACTTTCTCAGCAAGCATCAAAAAGTCTTGAATATTTCCTTCTCCGCCGAACCTAATGTCGTTGTTGAAAGGAGAGAACTGATCCTCCTGCCTGTCTTGTACCGGAATGAAAGTTGTTGTGACTTGTTCTAGAACTTGAGGTCCACCTGGGCCATTGTTGGTGTTGGGAGGAGTCACTTGCATGTCAGGAGTGGTTACAGGAGGATTAGTCTGAGGAGGGTTGAGCCCTTGAATTTCATTCCTTAACTTTTGATGTCCCTGAGCCATCCCTTGCATCATGACCATGAATTCTCCCATTCTGGTGCGAAACTCATTAAGCTCAGTTTGCATAGCGTCCATAACTGTCCTCTGGTTGCTGCGATTTGCGTAACGATGTGGGATATTCTGTCGAGGATGATGGGTCTTTGCGGCCCTCGCAATCTTTGCCTGAAATGCAAATAAGTTAAGAAACCTGTAGAAAACCTACAAAACAAAAAGAAATGCAAATGATGTGTATGCAATGCAATGTGTTCCTTTTATTCCCAAGGCTTCCACTACTTTCCCATTCTGGTGTTGAGAAAAAGATCCCTTGCAAGAAAATCCTGTGTGACATTCAGGCTTGAAGTGGTGGCATTTATTTTGTGTATATGCAATAGATATAACCAGAGACTTCAGGTAAATTGGAAGACAATTGGAATAACAAAGATCTTTACAAGGTACAAATTCAATATGTCAAGAAATAAAAGTACATCAAGAAAGAGGGGATTCCCACAACAAGTTTGTGGGTAGTCCAAGTCATATGCACATACAACTAAAGCTTAGGAAAGTCTACATCCTGTAATCTCCAACTGAGGCGCTTGACATTTTGCAACATCTGAGCTATACCCGGATGAGTATCCTCTTGTACAAGCTTCTGAATTAGGATATCCCTAAGGTCAAAGGAGGCATGCAATTCCTCGATTTGTTATAGGAACACGTTTTCACTTTCTTGGCTTGTAATGGAATCATTCTTTGCCCTCTTGACATCAGCTTTCAACTTCAAATCTTCTATTTCTTTCTGAGCTTCCTTTACTGCTTGTTGGCTTTCTGCTAAACTTTGGAGACGACTCTTCTCTTGATGATAAGCCTTCTGAAGGAGCTCTCTCTGTCCATCCAAAGAATCCTAAAGACTCTGGACTTCTAGCTTGTGCTTGACTTCCAGCTCCCTCTGCTTCCTCAAATTATCCTCCCACTTCTCTTGCCACAAGGTGACAGCTTCATTGGCTTCATTCAAATCTTTCCTCTCCTTCCGACGCTGGGTCGCCTTATGAGTTTAAGCTAATCCCCTTTTCTTGAAGTAAAGATCTCTCTCTTGAAAATCTTGTTGCTTGAGCCTAACCATCTCTTCAGCTTTGTGAGCTCATTCCTCCAACTTTTGATTCTGCATCTTCAGCTTCTGACATGAATTGTAAGCTTCTTGATTCTCCAACCTGAGTTATTGAACCAAGGCTTCCAACATTTGATAATCTTGAAGAGGCACTGAAGTTGTGGGTGCTACCTCCTTAGGGTAGAGAGGTGTTTCTCTAGAAAATGGGAGCAACAGGGTCTCCACACGATTCTCCAACCAGCTGGCAAAAGGATCATAAGTGTTGGGATCCACTCTCCCAAAGTCTTTCTTCCCTTTTATCACTCTAACTTCCCAAGCTTGGGATAACAACATGCTCTTCTTGAGATTTCCTTCTACTGGAAAGTACAAAGATTCATTTGCCTCTTCAATCAAAGGCACAGCTCTTAATGGATAACCAAACTGCTTCCTGGACAAGATAGGATTGTAACTGATCCCACCTTTCCTTCCTAATAGAGGCACACTTGGGAAGCTACCACAACTGATCAACAATTCTTTGCCCACAAGATCTCTATTGCATCCCCATGCAATGTCATCTGAGGTTAAGCTCATTAATCTTTTGGACCACTTCCAAGATTGTTTCAAATCCTGAAAAGGTCCTGATTTAGGGAGTTTCCTTACTAACCAATCAGCAAATAGGGGAGCACAATAATTTACATGTCCTTTCCTCTTTTCATTTCTATGGTGAACCCCGTAGTAAAAGTCACCTAGCAAAGTGGGTATTGGATTTCTTCTGGAAAATATAGTGATAGCTTCCATGTTAATTAAACCTTTCTCTCTTGGAAACAAACTAGTTCCATACACTATCAAAGCAAGCAAGGTGCTGAACTTAGCCCATTTGTTCTTAGAGGCCAGGTCCTGAGCTTCCTTGATAAGAAAATCTAAGAAAAGTCCTTTACTCTTGGTGGCATCCACTTCTCTGTTAACTTTGGATAAATCTAGAAGAAAAGACTCAGCTATATATTTGGAAGAAGGCATATTCTCTAAGCCATGGTAAGGAGCACCATTTTTGATGGGGATTTTGAGGATGCTGGATATCTCTTCTAATGTGGGAGCTAAGATGTAGTCAGGGAAAACAAAAACCCTCAATTGTGGATCATAGAACTGCAGTAGAGAATGCAAGTTATCCCTCTTATCATTGGTTGGCTTATTCACATAGTCTAAGATCTTTCCAAACTCTTTTCTTAAATCATCAAGCACTTTGTCCCCCATCAAGCCAATTAACTTCTGAATACCATCTGTCTCTGGATGTGGGAACATATAATGGACATTTCTCTTCCTTGGAATCTCCATGTTGAAGCAGCAAATATGACCAGAATAAGAGGTAATAAACCCTGAGAACAAAAAGAACACAAAATGATTAATGATGTTATGATATAATGCAAGGAAAGGCGTGTGATTAGTGATGTTTCTATGTAGTGAATCAGATAATCAAGTGTCTGTGCAAGGCCACAACATCATCACAAGTATCTTTCTGATCAGGAGTTCATGATTTCAGAATCCATAATTAACAGAACAAGATCATATTACTGAAGTGTACTGGCATACATGGGTATGTTGAAGTTTTGGGTTCCTGCAAACCTGTAAACCCCTCCCAATCTCACGAGTGTGCTACTCGAGTCACACATCACAGACTCTCAAAGTCGAATAGCAATAATACATTCACCATTTCCGAGAAATGGCTCATGACCAAATCAGGGAGGTCTCAGCTAAGTCCAAGGAAACAAGCATCCCTCATAAGTCCTCAGCTTCAAGCACTGAATCGAAAAACAATAGTACATTCATCCCGAAGGGTACAATACTATCGTCATACGAACAGTTTGCCTTAACTGGATTCCTATGAGAGAACCAGGCTATCCTATGCGAGTTCCTAGTGGGCCCTCGGATGCGAGTGGGTTTGCCAACAAATGTGGTCTGCCACTGTCATCACTAGAGAGGGATGTTTCCACAAAGGTTCTCAATGATCGGTCCCCTGACTGCACATAACTATCAAGGTAGTATATTGCCCCAGAAAGATTTCGGCGTCAATACATTTCCGAGAAGGTCGCAAGTCAAGGCGTGGAACTCACTAATACCAACATAGCAAGATGCCATGAAGCCAAAGTGGAACCACTCTAAATCATAGGTGAACTCAAGTCGGGTATTTGGCTTATCTCACAGTAACAAAACCCATCCCACAGAAAAAAAATGAAACCAGCACAGTCCAGTATGATGCATGTGAAATAAATACTAAAAGCAGTAAATAAAGTTGTAAAGTAAACTGTAAACGAAAATAGTAAATAAACACAACAACACGCACATATAAACACCCAGAGAAAACAAAAACAAACAAGTGCTAGGATTGACTCCACAAGGGAAAACAGAGATTCTGGGTTTACATCCCCAGCAGAGTCACCAGCTGTCGCTCCCGGGATTTTCATCCTAGTACAAACACGAAAGTGGCGCGGAAAAGGTAAAGTCGCCAGCCAGGCATTTTTATCCCGAAAGAATGGGAAAGGTAATGCTGCACAAACCTAAGGAAGAAGGAAAGGACAAGGCCTTGCGAACCAAAGATCTGGGTTCGGGAGTCGGTTACGACCTGGGAAGGTATTAGCACCCCAGACCGTCCGCCGTACCCGACGGGATCCACGCTTGCTTATTTTGTTTCAAAGGGTAAAAGAATATAACTGTTGCTGAACAAATGAACTGCTACTGGAACTGGAACTGAAATGAGAAACGGAATTGGAAAAAAGAGAATGAAAAGAAAGAATGGCAAAATGTAGGGAAAATAAAGAATGCGCTCGAATGGGCCCTACCCCACTGCCTACGTACCTCATCGGGATAATGAGGATCAGAGTCGACGTAGTTCGCCTAACTAAGGCAGGAACTATTTGTTTGTGTTTTTTATGGCTAGAACTGCGTATGCCTATGCTCAGGTGTTGCAGGCTCATCTGGTGCGAGTGCGTTTACCGTCTTGCATGCGAGACAAGTCGGCGCGAGTTCGCGTTCAGAATGAATGAGATGAGAAAAGAAGTTCCCGCAAGAAAGTCGCTTATTGTTTGTTTTTGCCTTTTAAGAGTTTTTATATGAATTTGGCACAAGGAAGTGAATTAAAACTCTTTTCCATGGAATGTGTACTTGCTACTACATTCCAAGATGGAATAATAGAACAAGAACACCAAGAAAGGAGAATTTATCCAAGACTTGTTTCCTAGGATTAGGGTTTAAGTTCACTAGCTTGTTGAACTTTATTAAGTGTTTTTTGTTTCTTTTGTGAAGAAATGTCTTTTATGTTTTCTTTGTGAAACAACCCCTTGATGAGACTTGTACATCATACTAAACAAGCTTACACCATTCCAAGATGGAATGAATGTAAGTGCCCCATGGAATAAGGCTATACATAAGGGATCCTTTCATGCATTCATTAAGTCTTTTTGGATTTTGTTTGAGGATGAGAAAGAAGACTCAAATGGAGAAAAGGAAAAAACTAAGGGAGACTAAGACACAACCCTAAGTTATTTACTAAAATGATGGCCCTAATGGTGAGTGAGGATTTTATAATCCTAAAGAGCAAAAGGAAAAGAAAGAAGAAAAAAGATGCAACTTACTTCCTAAGGAAGATAAGTTGGTCCTAACAAAGGGGAATCTTACCAATCACAAAATATGGAAAGATAAAATGAATTAAATGCATAAAGAAATGCATAAAAATATAAAAGGATAAGGTGTAAGGAAACATATCTTTCCCTCCCTACAAAACAAAGGTTAGTGTGCATTTTTATTTAAAATATTAAAGCAAACATACACTAATTAAATCCTAATGACTCTAGGACTCAATCTAAAATCTATCTTAGTTCTAGAGAACTAAAAATATGCTAAGATGAAAATACAACACCTACTACAACCCCTAATACACAAACAGCTACCAAAACAATGCATAATAGAAAGAAACTTTTTACAGCCAGCATGCAGCATGAAAAGGTAGGTGTAAAAAGTCAAATACAGCATGCAAACATAACAAATAACATGTATTTTACAGCACCTATATGCAAAGTCAGCTATGAAATGCAAAATACAGATTTGGTTATTTTCATTTTTTAATGCACAAACTCAATGAAACATGCACCAACTTCATCTTGAACATGCATTTGAACCTAAATCAACATACACAAATGAAAGAACATGAACATTTTTGGGAGGATTATGCAAGAATGCACTACATGGTTGATTATGCAACAAGTATGCAAAATGTGGCACATGAATATGGCATATGAACATGATGATCATTGATTATGAACATGCAACATGATAGATCAACAAAAATTCCAAGCTCAATGCAAAATTCAGAATTGAATTGATGTGAATGATATGATCAATTAAGCACAAGAACTTGTATGATCATATGAAGCATTTAATCACTTTTGGCAAAAAATCAACATGGCATTTAATCATTTAATCAATCCAACGAGCAAGGATCATAATCATGAAGCACATAGGGGAATTAAGCAAGCATTTGACATGTGAGATAAGTGATTAAAGTGTAGCAAAACACATCAAGAATCAATTATAACACAAATGCATATTTAACACAAAACATGGAAAAGTGAACAGAATCATGTTGAAACGACTCAAAACAAATGAATCAGCCACTGGAAATAGACCCAAAAATTCCCTAAAATCAATACCTAAACATGCATGAACATTAGAGGCACTAGGAGTCAAGACTAAGCTATCAAATAAGCTAAAAATCCAAAAATTAACAGCATTAACCGGTTAACCAAATGGTTAACCGGTTAACGGTCCTAAAACTGCATTGATTTGTGGCAAAAACGCACGCGTTAACCGGTTAACCAAATGGTTAACCGGTTAACACTGAACCAGAATGTGAAAAAAGTTAAGAAATAAGTGCTTTTGGCCACAAACTCACTTCTAATGATCCCTTACCTACACATGGACATGCTAACACGAATTTCTACTCAATTGGTGCTTATTTACACATGCTAGATCCTATACCTATCTACACCTTAACTTTTAATCTATCACAAATCATAAATCGCAAGCAACACATAACGGAAACGTAATCGATCGCAAGCAAAACGAAAAGCAATTAAAGAATGCCGAAATGGCGAGATGAAGAGAATAACTTAAAGGAGAAGCGATTTAGATCACCAACCTAAGAAGCGGAGAAGTGTTTCGGTGGATGTTGCAAGAATCGGAGCTTGATCGAAGAGAAAACCAAGAAAACTGCGAATACACAAAATAAATGTGTTCTTGATGCTTGAACCTTCGTGCACTTCCGATAAGCCGAAATCCTCACAAAAATCAGTAGATTCTTCTTCCACAATCCATAAAATCAATGGAGGTTGGAGGCTAAGCTTCAAGATTTTCAAGTTTCAATGTGAAACTTGAAGAGCTTCTTCAAAAAGCTTTAGTGAAAAGGGAAAATGGAGGAAAAGTGAGAGAGAAAAAGTGATTGTGAGAAGTGAAAAATTTGGAAAACTTTTGGGAACCTTTTTGCATTGAAGTGATTGTTGATTATATAGGGGTCGGGCTTAGAGCTAGGTATGGGAATGGAGTTAGGTTTAGGAATGGAGCTAGGTTAGTAGTTAGTTAGGGTTAGGGTTGGAGAAGGAATATTCCTTGGAACACTCTAGAAGATGGTAGAACATGGTAGAAGCTTCCAAGGGAAATGGAGTGGAATTAGAATGGAAAAACAAGAGGGAAGGAATGAAAGGAAGTGTGGAAAGAAAGTGGAAGGAAAAGTGGAGGGAAATGTGAAATTAACCACTTTTCAAATGATTTTTTCCTTGATTTTTTATGATTCCTCCATCATTTCCTGACCAAATTTGAACCATAGGATCATTGTAACCCTAATTTCATGATTTTGATCTTAAAAGTCAGGAGTCGGCCTTTTTTTACCTAGCTCGGTCGCCTTTTCCCCGATTCCTCGATTTTCAGCCATCTGGCCAGCCGAACCCCTTCCAAAATGAATTTGTGGATGAAATTTGAACTCTAGGCACTTGACATCATATATAACACGATGGAATCCTCTTTGAATCAAAACTTCATGCAGAAGCCCAGTAGAAATGAAACCCTAATTCGGCCTTTTTCATCAGGAAATATTGCACTGCTTGCCTTTTCTGATCAAATCAAATCTTTCCATGGCTCGTGGCTTCAAGTGAAGACTTGTAGGATGTTGTGAACCCTTTGCACAAGGTTGAGAAGCTTTGCGACCCTTTGATTGCCTTTGTATAGCCTTCAGTTGCTCCATGCATTGATCACATACCCATGCCTCAGCTATGTTATACATGATGCAATGTTTTTTTTGTTATTTTATGAATCTATGTATGCAAAATGCTATGCAAATTGTTGAGGATATGAGAGGGAAAATTTTGAGATATTACAGGGACAAAGAGATTTTTAGTTCGATAACTGTTAAGTTATGCCTACGTATCCTCTCGTGCAATGAGGAAGTCAGAACATCATAGTTCGACTCAAAGAGACTTGGATATTTTGGTGTGAACTGCATGCTTGTCTATGCTCAAGTGTATGACTCGTCTGGCTCGGGTGCTAACTGTCTTGCATTAGACGGAAGAAGTGAGTTCTCATTTTCAGAGTGAATGTGATGAGAAAAGAAACCCGGAGGAGACGTTTATTATTTGTTTTTGTGTTTTCAATTTTTTATTGTTTTTGGTGTTTTGCATAGGACAATGAGCTTAAGCCTTAATCAAGGGTCGTAAACTCATTATATCACCCCTGATTAGGGATAATGAGTCTACTTAAGTATGAGATGAAAATCTCAACTTAATTACCCTAATGATGCAGGATTAATATCATTAACCTACTTGTGATTATTAAGTGTTTTTGGATTTTTGTTTTGTGTTAAGTAATGAGTTTAATCTCTAATCAGGGATTAGTGAAATCATTACACCATCCTAAGAGAAGGATAATAGATGAGAACACTTAAGATAAGGAAGACTCCTCAACTTAATCCATGGTTAGGGATTAAAAACATTATATAACAAGCCTTTATTAAAGTGGATTTTAATTAAAGTTGGGATTAAGAAATGGATTTTATGTTTGTAAGACTAAACCTGAGGGGGACTTGTCCATTGAACACTAGGGTTAGTCCCTCTGAACCAACAGGCAGAGATGTAACCCTAATATAAGGCCCAATTTACAAGCTTAAGTCTTAATGATTGTTAGGTGTTTTGGTTAGGAGGTGTAAACAACTTAAAGGTTTAACACTAATTATTAAAGTTATACACTCCATCCTAAGATAAGGATACAATCATAACCCTAATTCAGAGTCTTAAAACTTTAACTGTTTAGCCTTGATTATGAGATGAGAAGTAGAGACTCAAAGGTAAAACTAGGGGAGACTATTTACAACACTAAAGTTATCATGCTTGGATATTCCTATGGTTTGTGAGGCTTAGAGAAAGATCTTCAGATGGCCACCAAGGAAGAAGAAGCAGATAAAAAGAGAAGAGAAAGGAGAATAGGTTACTTACTTCCTGAAGAAGTTAAGTAACCTAAGAGAAAGAAATAGAGCAAGAGAGAGCATAAGTGAGTCAAACTCACTTCAAAGACAAATAAATATGCAAATGGAGAGATAAGAAGAAGTTGGATGTGGAGGCAAATCTACATCCTAAACAACTTACCTGAAGCCCCTGAAAAGTTAGTATGAATGCATAAGATATGAAACAAAAGGAAATAAGGCAAATGAAGATGCAATGATCAAGACCAGAAGTGAAAACACAGTGCAAATGTGTTATGAAATGATGCAAATACATGTACAATGTTTATGCATGATCATACAAGAGATAAGATGCAAAGGAAGGCATGTTAGAAGCTTGAAATCACCTGAATACACATAAGAAGTAATAAATGCAAAACATACCAAATGGATGCAACAATGATCAAACAATGTTCATACATGTCCTAAGGTATCTAAGATGACATACAAATGCATGAGATGTCATGACAAGTTGTTTGCTGGTGTTTCTGACGAACAATCTCTGGTTAACCAAATCTCTTAGAAAAGGGTGACTGACAGGATCAACCAAACAAGTCCTAGGACGTCGCGTGCTAAGAATCAAATGAAGGATAATCTAAAAATGGTGTTTATATGTTTCTGTCGAAATGTTCTAGAGTAAACCAATTATTGTTATTTATATTGAAGTTTGAAGGTGTTTATATATTTGAGTCTACTAACGCGTTTGAAGACTTTAATGAAAGAAAACTAAAGTTTGACATGAAGATAAAGAATTGCTTTAATATAAATTGGCTGAAATATAAAAATTGTTGGAAAACGTGAATGGAAAGTAAAGAACAAACAAAGAATAAAGATTTAAAGAAGAAACTTAAAGCTTTTATAACTTGAAATAAAATTGGTGTTGATACGTACATTTCCAAAATAATCTCTCTTTTCTCTTTACACACGAGTACTTGAGTAAATTTACAGGAATTTGTACAATATTTTCACACACTTTTCACAAAGCAAAACTATCCTATTTATATACAAATATCATAATTGTCGTACAACGGTCAAATCCTAAATGAATGCCACTTGGAATTGTGCATGCTAATGTCTTCTGAAAGTCTTCCACGTCCCCTTTTACCAAACGAAATAGTTATTCGTACAAAAACTGCTATTCAACAGATGAAACAATGTGTCTCTTTGTTACATCAAGTTGATTTAAAATTCAAATCCAAATATCCTTCTATCAGATTCTCCTTTGTCGAATTCTTCATTGTCGAAATAACAACAAAACTTTATCCGTAGTGATGTGAAGAACTTCCAGTCATCAATCCAGTGTCTCTTTCGACAAACCCTTTTCGACTTATAAAACAAATCATCACAAACCTTCTCGAGATTCTAGACATGTTTGGAAGAAAGAGTGGTCAATTCGTCAAAAGACCTTTATAAAAGCTATTAAAACTTTTATGCACCAAACTCATAATGTCGGAAATCATATGCATACACAAGTTCATATGATGAAGGTATGCAAAGATGAATGCAAATGAACATGGAAAATTAGGGTTTTAAGAAAGTATGAGATGCACATGTCAACAACAGAAGGATAACACATGATGAAAATTTGAAAATGCAACCAAATGAGCCCTAAACATACATAATATCACTCCCTAAAGATGGAGGTCAGAAGCTATACCAAAGTCAAGTTATGGTTTTTCTAAGTTAGGCTAGGGTTTTGGGTACTTCTTCATGAAAAATGTCAAACAAATGGAAACTGCATTGCAAAAATATGAGTTAAATGCCCTAGATACTATATGCAATATGTGAAAGAATGCAAAAAGAATCATGTGCAAACTCATCTTGGTTGATCAGAAATGGATTTTTGAAGTTAGGGTTAGAAAAATAGGAGATTTGGAAACCCTAATTCATGGTTAATTGTCAAAACATGATCAAACCCTAAAAGAAATTTGTAATATGAGTTTTTAAATTGTTCTAAATATGTAAGAATGCTTCATGATTTTTTTGGTGATTTTTAAATACCTAAAAGTATTTTTAATTAATTAAAATGAATTAATTGATTAAATAATACAATTAAATGATTTAAAAATAGATTTTTAATGCAAAAATAAAAATAAAAATGTTTTTGGTTTCTGAAAATTATTTAAAGTGAAATTGCAAAAGATTATATTTTTATAAAATGATTTACTATTTTAAATAAGTATGTGAAATAAAAATGCAAAATAAATAAAAAGAAATGCAAAGTAATCACAATGGATGGTTCATATGCAAAGTTGATGAGATCAAGGGTTGTGAAGGGAAGTCAACGTGACTTGGGGTATGAGGATCTAAGGGTCCAGGTTCAAACTTATGATACGTGCGCTATCCAATGGTCCTAGTTCACTCTGAATTAATTAATTAGGTTTATTTTAATTAATTAGAAATTAGGGTTAATGACATAATCTGAGTCGTTCGTTCGCTAATTAAAACAAGATCATAGGGCTGTGGTTGCATCTGGGAACAAAAACAAGATTAAACCCTAATTACTTCCAGGTGGCCGGAGGGAAGCTCCAGTCACCTTCTCCGGCGAACCCCCAACCCTAGTTTCTTCTACAGGCCACTAAAATTCATAAATCTTGCCCAGAAATGATCCTCTAACATCACTCAACTCAAATAAACTATCAAATGGAATTTATATCACAAGAATCATGAGAATCGAACCAAACATCAAACACGGGCAAAATTTCAGAGCATCATAAAATGGTTATTTTTCACTCGTTTTCAAATCTAAATACATCATGGTGATCAGGATAACATATAGATTCGATTTATAAAAAGAAAATGAAGTTCTGAAAATTTGTTCTTGATGGATACCTGAACTGAATACCTTTGAATAGGAGCTTTCTGAGCTTTTCTTTGGTGCAAACCAACTCCACTGAACCTCTTGAAGCTAGTGTGATGCTTAGAAAGAGTTTGTTTGGGCTATTTTGTGATATCCAGTTCTGGTTTGGCAGAAAATGGATTTCTTGTGTGTTGAGTTTTAGGCCATGGCAATGGGTGGGATGTGTTCCTTAGGTCATGTATGATTGAATGGTGAAAGAAAATTTGATGTTTGATGGCTTGGTGAAGAGATTCGAAGAGATGAAGTTTTGGAGGATTTTTTGCAATATGATGATATGGTATCTTTCAAGGCTTGATGTTATGTGTTTTATGTTTCTTAGGGTTTGTATAAACAATGCCATTGGTCAGAAGAGTTGTTGTGGCACTGTGGGATTGGCATGGCTTGAAATGCAAAAAGTCAAGATTTTGTGTACTAGAGGCATGGGCTGGGACATAGATGTTTTGAAGGGTGGTTCTGAATCAGCTAACTTCATGGAGCACCCTTGGATCATTTGTGATGAGCTGTAACACTTGGATCATGAGATTGTATGTGTTTTGCATTTTCACAACTTTGAGAAATCTTGAGATGCAAGTCATGAAAATCCTTGGTCCTTGGCACAATTTTGGTCTAAACAAGTTGCATTATGTTTCTAAGATGTGTAGAAGTGCATTAGAGGTCATGAGAAGGCTTGGAAAGCAAAATTGCACATTTCCCTCTTTGGCATGAACTTGAAAATTATGTGATTTTTGCCAACTTTGATCCATCATAACTTGAGTTCTAGGATGAATCAAGAGGAGTTCTTGTATTTTTTGAAAATGGGAAGATCCAATCTATAACTTTCATATTTGAAGAAAATTCATTTGAAGCCTTTTTTATCAAGAAAGAGGAGGTTGAAAATCTTTCCCAAAATGGAAAGTTTACATTACAAGTCATGTCCAAAAATGGCAACTTTGCAAATGGCTCAAAATTCTCCAATATTGTGAACTTCTAACCATTCCCAAGATCAAAAAAAGATCATAGGACCTCAAATTGATGAAGATGACCCTTTGGTACCCTTGATGGAGACCTCAGATGCCCTGATTCTGACTTTTCTTACACAACAAGTTACCATTTGATCATATGACTTCCACATTGAATTTTTGCTTCAAATTTGATACACATGCTCCTTATAACATATATAGACCAAAATAATCAAGAATGGCTAAAAAATTAAGTTTAAGGGCCTCAAACCCAAAACCCTAATTTCTGGTCATCTATGTAGGAAACCCTAAGCCTGCCTGGGTAGCTGTGCAATCCTCTGAGATTCTGTGACTTTAAAGCAAACTGGGAGGCATAATATGATCATATAACACTCATGGACCCTCTTGGCATGCTTCATGGCCGCCGAGATAGCTCAAACCACTTCTAAGATTCATTTGATCACAAACCCTAGTTATGCAACTTATGCAGTGAAATAACTATGCAGTGAGATGGTATGCTTGTAAACACCCCAAATTTTCCCTGACCTTTTCTCACACCATGGCTTGTGATCTTTTCATATAGCATTGCATAAGCATATCATCTCACTGCATAGTTCATTTCATCTACATCTAGGGTTTGTGATCTGAGCAATCCAAGAAGTGATATGAGCTATCTCAATGGTCTTGAAGCATTCTAAGAGGGTCCATGTGTGTTCCATGATCATAATATGTCCCCCAAAGTTCATAAAAGTCAAGAGATCACAAAGCATGGCAAAGGCATAGAGGAAGACTGAAGATTTCTTGCACATATGACCTAAAATTAGGGTTTTGGTTTCAGAGGCCTTAACCTCAAATTTTTTTGTCATTCTTGATTATAATGGTCTTAATATGTTATAAGGATCATGTGTACCAAATTTGATGAATAAATTCATTGTGGAAGTCATCTGATCAATTGGTAACTTGTTGTGCAAGAAAAGTCAGAATCAGGGCATCTGAGGCCCCCAACAATGGAACCAAAGGGTCATTTTCATCATTTTGAGGTTCTATGATCTTTATTTCATCTTATAAGTAGTTAGAAGTGCACAAGAGTGAAGAATTTCAAGCCTTTTGCAAACTTGCTATTTTTGGACATGACTTGTAATGGAAACTTTCCATTTTGGGAAAGATTTTCAACCTCCTCTTTCTTGATCAAAAATGCTTCAAATGAAAAATCCTTAAACATTAAAGTTATAGATTGGATCTTCCCATTTTCAAAACGTACAAGAACTCATTCTAATTCATCCTAGAACTCAAGTTATGGCCTTGCAAAGTTGGGAAAAATCCTATAATTTTCAAGTTCATGCCAAAGAGGGATTTTTGCAAAATCAAGTTTCAAGCACTTTCATGACCTCTAATTGACTTCTAAACATCATTACATGATAATGCAACTTGTTTGATCAAAATTGTGCCAAGATTCACAATATTCTATGCCTTGCACTTCAAGAAATTCCAAAGAGGTAAATTTGCAAAACCTATTATATCTCTTAATCCAAGTGTTCCAGCTGCATAAACTTCATCCAAGGGCCCTCCATGAACTCAGCTGAGGCCAGATACCCCTTCAAATAGCTTCTGCCATGGCCCATGCTTGTGGTACAAAACTTTTGACTTTTTTTCAATTTGCCCATACCAATCAAACTGTGTCATACCAACTCCTCTGGCCAATCAGGACATCACATACAAACCTCAAGGAGCTCATTTCATATCACTCACAAGCTTGAAACATCACACAAGCTCGGATTGCCAAAAATCCCAAAAACTTTCAAGCTTTCAAATCTCTCAATACAACCATCAAAACTCCAATATTTCTTCATCATTCAACTCACCATCATCCATAGAACACAAAGCATCCATTATTTTGCCCTAAAAGCTCCTTAATCAAAGACACGATTTCCGAGTTATCAGAACTGAAGCACACAAACTAGCCATTAAAAGCTTGTTCTAAGCTCTCCAGGAGCTTCAAGGGATCAAGTGGAGTGGTTTTGCACAAAGGAAGGGGTCATAAAGCTCAGAATCACAAAGCTTCAACTCAAGTAGCCATCTCAAACTTTTTTTCCAAAACCTTCATTTTAAGTTACAATATGATTCTATATGTCTCCCTGATCATGGTGATATGATTTGTTTTGAAAATGGTTGAGAAACCAGGATGTATGCTTGCTCTGAAACTTTTTGACCTAAACACATTTTTCTTCGATTCTCCATTTTGATGCAAAATAAATGATTTTTGTTACTGAATTTATGTTTAATGTTGTTCAATGATCATTTCTGGAGAGTTTGATGCGTTTTCCTGGGGTTTTGAGGGAGTTGGGGTGAAAGAGTGACCGGAGAAGATGACCGGAGCTTGCTCCGGTCACCTGAAAGTGTTTAGGGTCTTAATTAGGGTTTAGTGCCAGTTTGAATCTTCACCCTTAGATCTTAGGTTTACCGCGCGTATGAATGGCTCAGATTCACTCATTAACCCTAATCCATTTTTAATTAAATTAATTAGGATTAATTAGTTTAATTTAATCAGAAGCAATCCAGGCCCTCCATTCACGCGCGCAGTCAACTAGGTCCCCCCATGTTTGAATCCTGGCCTTTGGATCAGTTGACTTCTCATTTATTTCATTTTATTTTCATTTTATTGCATGTCTTTTGTTCTATTTATTTAAAATATCAAAACACTTTCAAAAAATCTCAAACTCTGCATTTTCATTTTAAATATTTTTCTTTACTCAAAAACATTTTTTATTTTAATTTTTGAATTAAAAAAGTATTTTTAAAATATTTAAATGTCTTATTTAATTAATTAATTGATTTTAATTAATTAAAAATGCATTTATGTTTCTAAAAATCACCAAAAAATTCATGAAGTATTCTTAAACATTTAGAAACATTCAAACTCACCATACAAATTTATTTTTAGGTTTGATCACATTTTCACAATTATCTTTGAATTAGGTTTCTTAAATTTCACATTTTTAAACCCTAACTTGAAAAATTCATTTTTGCCTAACCATGATGAGTTTGAACTTGATTCTTTTTGTATTGTTTCACATATTGCATATAGTTTATAGGTTATTTATCTTATATTTTTGCATTGCATTTTCAATTTGATTTGCATTTTCCCTTTAGAATCACCCAAAAACCCTAGTTAACTTAGGAAATCCATAACTTTCACTAGGTTAAGCTTCTGACCTTCTCCTTTGGGGTGGGATCTAGTATGTGATTAGGGTTTGTTTGAGTTCAATTTCAAATTTTTATCATGATGTATGCTTCTGTTTTGGTCATATGCATCTCATGTTGCCTTAAAACCCTAATTTCTCATGTTCATTTGCATTCACCTTTGTATATCATCATCATCTGAACTTGCCATGGCTTTTCAAGCATTTGTATGACATCTTAGACATATTAAGACATGCTTGAACATTGCTTGATCATTTCTTCATTCATTTTTCTATATTTTTCATTCATTACGTTTCATAAACATCCATGTGTTTTCATGCTTCTAAACATGCTTCCATTGTATCTCATCCTTGTATGAACATTCATAAGCATTATGTATGACTTTGTATCATCTCATAACACATTTTCATTGCATAATAACTTCTGTTTTTGGACTTTTCATCCTTATTCATCTCATTTCTTTCTGCTTTATGTCTTATGCATCCATACTAACATTTCAGGGGCTTATGGTAAGTTGTTTGGGATGTGGATTTGCCTTCACATACCACCTCTTATCATCCTTTAATTTTCATAATTTACTTGTCTTTGAAGTGAATCTAATTCACTTGTGCTCTCTCCTTCTTACTTTCTTTCTTTTAAGTTACTTATCTTCTTCAGGAAATAAGTAACTTATTCTTTCTCTCCTTCTCTTTTCATCTGCTTCTCTTCCATTGATGGCCTCCTGAAGATGCTTCTTTAAGCCTCACAAACCATATGATATCCAAGAATAATAATCTTTAGGGTTGTACATAGTCCCCCTTTTTTCTACCTTTGAGTCTCTTTGAGTCTCTCTTTTCATCTCAATAATCAGAGGCTAAACACTTAAGCTTTAGGACTTTGAATTAGGGTTATGACTGCATCCTTATCTTTGGATGGAGTGTATAACTTTAATCCTTAGTGTTAAACATTTAATTTGTTTACACTTATTAATCAATACACTTAATAATGATCAAGGCATAAGCTTATAACTTGGGCCTTACATTAGGGTTCTATCTCTTCCTTTTGGTTAAGAGGGACTAACCATAGTGTTTAATGGACAAGTCCCCCTCAAATTGTCTTACAAACTTAAAATCCATGTCTTAATCTCATTCTTTAATTAAAATCCATCTTTAATAAAGTCTTGTTATATAATGAATTTAATCCCTAACCATGGATTAAGTTGAGGAGTCTTCCTCAGCTTAAGTGTTCTCATCTATCATCCTTCTCTTAGGATGGTGTAATGAGTTCACTAATCCCTGATTAGAGATTAAACTCATTACTTAACACTAAGCAAAAACCCAAAAACATCTTAATAATCACAAGTAGGTTAATGATCTTAATCCTATATCATCATGGTAATTAAGTTGAGATGCTTATCTCACACTTAAGTAAGCTCATTATCCCTAATCAGGGAGGATATAATGAGTTTACAAACCTTTGATTTAGGCTTAAGCTCATTATCCTATGAAAACACCAAAAACAATAAAAAACTAAAAGCACAAAAATAAACAATAATCGTCTCCTCCGGGATTCTTTTCTCATCACACTCATTCTATAAACGAGAACTCGCTTCTTCCGTCTAATGCAAGACAGTTAGCACTCGAGCCAGACGAGTCACACACTTGAGCATAGACAAGCAAGCAGTTCACAGTCAAATCATTCAGTCTCTTTGAGTCGAACTACGGTGTTCTGACTTCCTCATTGCACGAGAGGATACGTAGGCATAACTTAACAGATATCAAACAAAAGTCTATGTGTCTTCCCCCCTCCTTCCAGCTTTCTTTCTAAGCCTCATCTTTGAGCATTTCACCATTTCTTTTGCACTGACACTCTGTACATCCTTTCCATAGCTTTTTATGCATAGTCAGCACATACACTACCCCTTTTAAACACAATCCTATAAGTGTGGATCCCGTCGAGTACGACGGACGATCTAGGTGTTAATACCTTCCGAGGTCGTAACCAACCCCCTTTCTCAGTTTCTCTGGTTCGCAACCGTCTTATCCATTCCCTTCCAGGTTTATGCAGCATTACCTTTCCTTCGGGATAAAAATGCCTAGCTGGCGACTCTATTCAACCTCAACCTCCAACATCGCCGACAGTTCGCGTCTGTAGCGGGGACGTAAAGTCTTTTTGGGAGCGACAATGCTCATGCAATGCAATATGAAAGATCACAAGCCAATGTGGGAGAAAAAAGAGAGGGAAAATTTGGGGTGTTTACACAAGGCATAATTGGCAAGCAAATATTTGATTTTTGGTTCATTATGAGTGAAGGATTTCTTCATTATCAAGCAATCATAATCCATGATGCAAAGGCCCAAAATTTGACCTAGCTTCATTCTATTATATGAACATAAGAGGACCAAAGCAAGGGGGGACTTTTTTCAGGATTCAAGAACACGCACCAAAGTTCAAAAAAGACAAAGAATTTTCAAATTCAGTTTGGCCCTTCTAGAGGTTCTAAGGAAATTTTGAAGGTTTCATTGTGTTCCCTGGGACTCTTAGAACATGAATACATGATCACCATCCTCAAAATCATTAAGAATTGCATAAACTGCATTCATGTTTTTGTTTATTTTTTAGTTTTTCGATTTCGATTGTTTATGCGTGATAAATGCTAAATGATCATATATTCTTGCTTGCACTAACATTGGGAACGTTTCTGGATGGTTCAATTTAAGATTCATTGCAGGATGAAGGAATTGCCATTGTTAGGGTTTTAAGCTTGACTTTGGGGGTTCTTTATTCAGGCCATATAAATACTTTCGAAGGCCATGGTTGAATTATATACGTTACAAGGATTATATTGACATAGTTAATTTGATAAAATTTTACGTATTTTGAGTGTTAAGAGTTTACAGGTTTATAGTGACGACTGGAAAACCGTAGCTACAAACCCCTAAAAAACGTAGCTAAAAACCCTCATCCTGAGGTTGAAGAAGAAGGCTTTGGCGCGAATGAATTTTTGAATTTCTAACATAATTGATATTGTTTTTGTTTCCTATAGATTACAAAGCGCGCGTTTAGCTCAGATGGTGGGGTGATGTGTTTTGGGAGGTACCAGACCTGGGTTCGATTCCCAGGTCTTACATTTTTTTCTTAATTTCATCCTATATTTGCAAGTTTCATATATAATTAGTTTTAGCCATTGGATCTTCAAACGCGCATGCAATACAATTGGTCATACATGCCCCTGGTAATGGGGAGGTCCTGTGTTCAAATCCAGGCCTCCCCATGTTTTTTTATGCCTTTGTTTTTATTTTATTATATTATATTATCTAATTGATTTCTTTATCTACTTTCTTAAAAACAATTAATCAATAATCATTTTAATCATTTTTTTTCAAAGAAATTATTAATTTTCATGAATAACATTAGTTTCATGTAAATAAAATAAATTATTTTTTTTATAAATAATTTGATTTTTATTATCTTTTATAAATTAATTTAAATTTAACTATTAAATGAAATTCTTGCAAATATTTCTCAAAGTAATAATAATTTTTCTTTTAATGTAGAATTTTTTTATGTTATTTAATTAATTTGTAAATTAACAATAATTAGTAATTAGGTCTTATTTTCTTTATAAAATTTAAATTTTTATTTGAAAACCCTAATATTTATCTCTAATCCTATTTTCCTAAAATCAACCCTAATTTCTTAATTAAAACCTAATTCTAAACCTAATTTATTTTCTTTTTTTTTAATTTTGCTTTTATTTAATTCTTTTAATTATTATACTTCTCTTTGCTTTATTATAAAATTATTAGAAAAAATGTATAGGTTATATTTATTGTAATTTATTTTCCGCTCATATTTTATGTAACTGCCCAAAGCCATGTAATAGCGTAGGTTTTATATTTTCCGCATTTAATTTATTTATTTAATTGTTTGGTTAGTAAATAGGGTGTGAAAAGAAATAAATGAATTAAATTGGACTTAGAAAATTTAATAAAAAGAATAAATATCTGAAAATAAATATTCACACACGTAAGTCGATCTATGATCACCGTCTGCACCTCCTAGGGTATTCCTCTTAAGTTGCCTTTTAAACGGTCAAGTCCCTCGAAAGTGGAGTGTCTTAAGCAAAACCCTACAATTAAAAAATCATCTTGTCCTTCCCCCGGTTAAAAGATCAAGTCCCTACGATGTTGCCTACAGTGTTGCCTAGAATGATCTTGTCCCTTCGGTTTAAAAGATGATAGTCCATCCCAATTGCTAAAGACACCCTCCAGTTGCCTTCATTGACCGTGCGATGACCCTACGTTCGTCCCTTAATAAAATATAAGGTAATGACTACCTATTCCTTAATAATAGGGATAGTCTTACCCTTGAAAGAACATACAAGAACATGAATGACTTAGTCTAGGGTAGGTACCTCATAGTTACTTGCTCACACTTTAAAAATACTTTTCACACCTCACTATTTGAAAACATTTTCAAACAAAGGCTTTGTATACATCCATACGAGGACCATTACAAAGTACTTAGACAAATTTCTAAATACACACTACACTTTCCTTTTTAAAAACAATTAAGTGAGATAAGTAACTAAGAGCCCATGGATAACCATGGATATAAAGGGTACTCACACCTTCCCTTTATATAACCTACCCCCTGAACTCAAGTCTTTTTAAAATAGATCTTTCTTATTCTTTTATGTCTTTTCCACTCGGATAAAATAAAAGTTGGTGACGACTCTTGCTATCCGCAACATGACTAAAAGTCAGTTCTCCCACCGTGTTACAGAACTGGCGACTCTGCTGGGGACTACTAAGTAAAAGAGGGGTACCCTTAGGAATTAGATCACTTATTTGTTTGTCTTGTTTGCTTTACTTACTTTTTGGGCTTTTTGTATGAAAGATCCTAACCCGGATCTAGTGTTCCCTAGGTAAATGGAAATAGACCAAGGAAATTGTACGGCGTATACCGTTATGGTTGATCTGGTGGCCATAGTTAGTGTGACTTCTAGGTTGGTGCTTATATTCCTTAAGTAAGTTGAGGATAATATGTGGCTGCCATACATTGTCATTAACACTAATTACCCTTTAGAACCCTAGTTAACCTATCTTGGCCTTTAGAAAGTAGTGAGATAGTCGGCTTTGGTGAAGACTAAAGTTGGTTGATACTCGATGCTACGCTCATTGAGATTCTAATCTTGGGGGGTTTTGGTTGGCAAGTCAGTTGCCTACTGAACAACAACCCTAGAGAAGGATCAGTGATATTGTGATCCCTTAGAACCTGGTTACTTTTGTAGGACATGATGAACCAACTAACTTCATGGGGAGGGTATTTACCTTTAAACCTCATGCAAGCCTCTAAACCTAGGGCTATTGTGTGACTTGTTTTTGTGTGCCACATGTTTGTGATTGAGTATAACATCATGACATTATGACATCATAAGCATAGCATTTTCACTAACCATTTCAAGGACCAAAGGATTTATCTTTGTTCTTTGTTACAGGTCATGGCTTCTGCTCGTAGGAATACTATTCAGATCAACTTTGTAGAGATACCTTCTAAGCTTAAGGTATTGGTCTCTAAAGTTTCTGAAAACTCCTAATTCATCAAGAAGCATGGTTACCTACTGGATCTAGTTACTTCAAGATTCAATGAAGACATGATGAATGTCCTATTCCAGTTCTTTGATCTTAAACATCACTAGTTCACATTTCCCGACTATCAGCTGGTTCCTACAATGGAAGAGTTCTCCAAATTACTGGGTATACCTATCCTTGATCAGAGACCCTTCACAGGCTTAGAGAAAGAGCCTAAACCTGAAGTCATTGTTGCAGCCCTACATTTGAAGAAATCAGACATTGTCCTAGAAACGAGAAACGAAGTTAAGGGTATTCTTGCTAAGGTATTGATGGAGAAAGCTCAAGTGTTCTTGGATGCTATGATGCTTTTGAGGAGATTTTACCCTTGCTGATCTATGATTTGGTGTTGTTTCCTAATCCAGACCAGTTCATAGACGTACATGCCATCAACATATTTCTAACTCATAATCCTGTACCTACCTTACTTGGAGACATCTTGCACCATCTTCATACTCGTACTACGAAGGTACTAGGTACTCTGATGTGTTGCATACCTTTACTGGCTAAGTGGTTTATTTCTCACCTTCCTCGATCAATGATGAAGAATGAACAAGGGTTAAGGTGGTCTAAGAGGATCATGTCACTTTCTCATTCAGACATTCATTGGTGTTCTCGATCTATGGAGAATGTTACTATCATTGACCGTTGTGGAGAGTTCCCTAATGTGACACTCCTTGGCATTAGAGGGGGCATTACTTATAACCCTTCTTTAGCTCTATGTTAGTTTGGTAATGCTCAGAGTAATGGTCCTCATGACATGCTTATTCAGGGTATTATGTTTGACTACGACAACGATATTCAAGGTTACCGTCAAAGGTTTATACGAGCTTGGAGTAAGGTGAACAAAGTTGATAGCAAGACTCTGGAACCAAAATATTCCATTCCCATGGAACCCTATCTCATATGGGTGCGATCTCGTGCTCAGACTCTTATGATGCCATATCCTGTTGTTCTACCAGTTACTTTGGAGCCTGTTGCTGAAGGAGATGTTCCTTATACCATCCTTCATCCAGATATGCCTACTAATTTGGAAGAGTTGCAGAAGTCCTGGATTCAATTAAAGGAGCAAAGGGATACCTTTGAGACTCAGTTCAGAGCTAGTCAAGAAAGAGTGCTAGAGTAGACAAGACAACTTCACGAGGAGCGGAACCTCAACATAAACCTCAACACAAAGAGGAAGCGTCCATGGGAGACTTAAAACCCCATATATTTATTTTTGTACTTTATTCCTACTTTCTTTCACTGTAAGCCCAAGGGGAAATTATATTAACATTTACTAATAAAAGTTTGTTTTTGTTTTTCTTTAAAACAAATTTAAATCCTACGGTCCTTGAAAACATTGCATATGCATCTACATACCATATCATTACATCACAGGTTTCTTACAACAGGTATCTTATCTTCTCGTTGTTTATTTCAGTAGAAATGGCTCTCGAACAATCTTTCAAAGACCTCCAGACCCAGATTGCTTAGTTTCAAGAGGTGATCATGAATTTATCCAAGGGGCAAGAAGAGTTTAAAGCACTCATCACTAAGGACATGAGAAAGAAGGATCCTGAAGACAACAAGAGTGATCATTTGGAACAACTGCAAGCTGAGAAAGCAGAGATGAGAAGTCAGATGAATGGCCAGGTGGCTCTTATCTAGAGCTTACCCAGAGGCAAGAAGAGCTGAGAATCTTTGTCAATAAACTTCAAGACAAGAGACTTGGGAATTTAATCATCAGTCAACCTCTGGTGAAACAAGCTGACTTGGTTGAGAGGAGGACGAAGATAAGAGAAGGAAAGAGACTGGCTACTACTGATAAGTCTTCAGTTGAAGAAATAAGGTCTTGTAGGGCTAATCCACCACAACACCAGGAGTGTAGGAGACAGTTCACCCGATTCAACATGCCAATGTCGCAAACTTTGCAATGCTTGTTAGAAATGAAGTTGATCATTTTGGAAGACGCTCCTCGAAAGACCAATACTTCCTCTCCTCGTTATAATCCCAATGCAAGGTGTGCGTATCACTCCAATTGTCCTGGACATAACACTGATAACTGCTGGGCATTGAAGAATAGGATTCAAGACCTGATTGACGAAGGAATCCTGGAGGTTACGCCAGAGGATCAGATTGAATCCTCCTATTATCCATCAAACATCGAAGTTGCAAGACAAATCACCCGAGGGAGCCAGAAAGAAAGTTCACCAACCCCTGCTGAAGTTTGGGATACCTTGGGACAACTCAGTGGCAAGTTTGATTTCATGGTAAAATATTATGCTCCTGAAAGTTCACAGATTGCAATCAAGGACATCCATCCAATGGGATGGGACATCATTTGATTTATTTAGTTGTAATTTCTTTTGTTTGCTCAAGCACTTACTATTATGCCAAACCTTATTTTACATTAATGCATTGCGTATATTTGTCTTGAATTAATCCATTTGTTTCACTATATTTGAAACTATGCTTTTTACTTCACTTTTTGTGATATTTAACTCTTGATAAAGTTGTAAGCCTTTAGAGGGAGGATGACGAAGACGATACCATAATTTCATATAGTATGCTTTTGAACAGACTATGCTGACAATGTCCAGACATTGTTTCAATTCCTAAACAGTGGAGATATAAGGAAGTTAATCACTAGTCAACCCTTTTGAGCCTATGAAGTAGGAGTTTTTATTCTCACGCAAATTAAAACCCTTAATCATAACCTGGGGCAGGGTAGTTCCTCGGTTAACTCAATCATACTAATTGTCCTTTTCGTATATAACTAATGATGGTTCCATGTAATGATTAATCCTGACAACCAATATCTATCAAAATAAAAACTCACTAAGTCAAAACCTATGAAGGAGACTTAGTAAAAATTGAGACGTCCCACTAGCTGTAATTTTAAAACAAACAGTTCAGGCAAAAAGAAGGGATAACAAAGTCAAAACAAAAAGAGGTCACTACAAATCCTCAACAAAGAAAGATGACTGAATTTTCAAATAAATTTCTAGTTTATGAACCATCACAAATGTCAGTGTTACAATTCCAAACTCCTTTGGAGCTTCAATGCATAAGTTAATCGAACATAGGACTGAAGAACACCATGAAGGATGAGTTGGGTACAAATAAACTTTGAGCCTTTATCCTTTGTTTCTTAAACCATGAATCAGGCTACGCTATAACCCTTTAAAAGTCCTAACTGAAGCATGGTTAGTTCTAAAGTGTACTGCTACAAAAAGGTATCCTGACTCCTTTAGGGCTTATTATAAATCTCGAGTTAATATCACAGTTTTCATAAACATTGTTTTACTATAAAAAAAATTAAAATCCTCGAGACAGACATAAGCATTGCATTTTGAATATCATTATTTGCATATAACTAAGTGTTTGATAATAGAGAAAATTACATGATGAACAGTCAATGAATCAAAGTCCTCCCTACATGCAAAGTTGCTTCCTGGTTTAAAACCAATGTATACAAAAGGGCATAGTCACTATCTTCTAATCAGAGGGGCATGCCATGTTACTATCCAATTCATTTGGGGAAACCAGGTCAAGATTCAACTACGCCCAAGTAGCCAGGGGCAGGTCTCCTCATATATCTGAAGTATCAAAGGTAACATTACTGAGTTTACGATGCCAATGGCATATTATTGTGGGGCATTTTGTTTGTTTCTCTTGAAGAAGCTTTCTCAAACATTGCCATTTTGGAACAAGTCATCTTCAGTTATGGGTAACGCTCTCTTTTCAAACCTAATTAGATCAAATTTGATTGCAAGCTCCTTAACCATTGACCAGGACGTACACGATCCACCGCAGTCTGAAAACACATTCCTCTCGGAGATAGATTGTTTGGGTCAATAGTATCAGATGGTGTCAGTATCATGTCTTCGGATCCATCCATGAGAATTTCTAAGGAAAGTTGAGAACCTCAGAAGCTCTAAATCCAATTGGTTATACACTTTCAAAGTTTGAAACGATTCTGTTTTCGAGTTTAGGTTTACTTTTCCCTTTTTATTCGAGTAAGAAATGTTTTCCGAATTCAGGTTTACTTTTCCCTCTTTATTCAAGTAAGAAAAGTTTTCCGAATTCAGGTTTACTTTTCCCCTTTTACTAAAGCAAGAAACGTCCGTTGATTATGTTTGAATGTATATATGATTTTGAATATGATTGATGTTTACCAGAAATGCATAAAATACAATAATAGTATTTACCAAGGACGAGCGGAGGTAGGAACTCAACAAATCTTCGCCAGTTCATCCCCACAGAGTAATCTTTACAGATATTTTTACGGAATACTTCAAATAGTATCTTGTACTTCCAACTCTACGAAGTCTTCAAGTAGCTTCTTTCCAGATATAATGTATCCTCTGAAGAATTGATACTTGACCGGATAAGTCTCCCGTAGCAATGTCCATCTCTTTTATCCTAAGTCAAGATATTCAGGAACTTAATCCTTCAATGAGAAGTACTACGAACGAAAATGGGAGGTTCTAACTACGATATTCCAAAATAAGACGGGAACGAAGTCTTCATATTCTTCAACAACGAACCGAGATTTATTTTCCCCAGCCAGTAGTTGTTCTACGAAGCTACTCATGCGCTTCAACTACATAATTCATACATGCATCATATCATATCATACGCATACAACATTCTCATGAGACATTATCTTGCAAAGTGTTATATACATCATGATATTTGCATAGAACTAACTTTGTTTTTCAGGTTAATTCCACCAATAGACGAATGCCATCAACAAATTATTCTTGGGTTTCTATATCCCCCAAGGGCTGCTTCAAACAAAATCTTGGATTGCTTTATCCTCCAGGAATATATCATCTCACCTTGGGTTGTTTTATCTTCCCAAAAGCTATATCACGATACCTTGGGTTGTTTTATCTTCCCAAAAGTCTATATCACAACACCTTGGGTTGTTTTATCTTCCCAAAAGGCTATATCTTCAATACCTTGGGTTGTTTTATCTTCCCAAAAGCTATATCACAATACCTTGGGTTGTTTTATATTCCCAAAAGCTATATCTTCAAACTTTGGGTTGTTTTATCTCTCCAAAAGCTATATCATTAAACCTTAGATTGTTTTATATTCCCAAAAGCTATATCATCAAACCTTGGGTTGTTTTATCTTCCCAAAAGCTATATCATCAAACCTTGGGTTGTTTTATCTCCCCAAAAACTATATCACAATACCTTGGGTTGTTTTATCTTCCCAAAAGCTATATCTTTAAACCTTGGGTTGTTTTATCTCCCCAAAATCTATATCATCAAGCCTTGGGTTGTTTTATATTACCAAAAGCTATATCATCAAACCTTGGGTTGTTTTATCTTCCCAAAAGCTATATCATCAAATCTTGGGTTGTTTTATCTCCCCAAAAGCTATATTACAATACCTTGAATTGTTTTATCTTCCCAAAAGCTATATATTCAAACCTTGGGTTGTTTTATCTTCCCAAAAGCTATATCACAATACATTGGGTTGTTTTATCTTCCCAAAAGCTATATCTTCAAACCTTGGGTTGTTTTATCTTCCAAAAAGCTATATCATCAAACCTTGGGTTGTTTTATATTCCTAAAAGCTATATCATCAAACCTTGGGTTGTTTTATCTTCCCAAAAGCTATATCATCAAACCTTGGGTTGTTTTATCTTCCCGAAAGCTATATCATCAAACCTTGGGTTGTTTTATCTTCCCGAAAGCTATATCACAATACCTTGGGTTGTTTTATCTTCCCAAAATCTATATCACAATACCTTGGGTTGTTTTATATTCCCAAAAGCTATATCGTCAAACCTTGGGTTGTTTTATCTTCCCAAAAGCTATATCATCAAACCTTGGGTTGTTTTATCTTCCCGAAAGCTATATCATCAAACCTTGGGTTGTTTCATCTTCCCGAAAGCTATATCACAATACCTTGGGCTATTTTATCTTCCCAAAGGCTATATCACAATACCTTGGGCTGTTTTATCTTTCCAAAAGCTATATCACAATATCTTGGGCTGTTAAACCCCCAGGATAATCTTGGACTGCTACATCTCCCCAAGATTGCATCAATCTACTCTTTGGACTACTTTATTCTCCAAGAAGTATATTTGAAGAAATTTTCTCCGAATGGAATTCTTAAGCCCATTCAAGCAATACAACCAACCAACAATATCATTCTACGCACCGGCGAGTGCAAATATTTGGGCTTTTGTGTTCAATCCTCTTCAACCTTCAGGTCACGAATGACGTGCATGCCAATCTAACTCCTCAGGTTTCAGAAAATTGAATTGGGGAAGCTGTTGTACCCAAAAATTTGCCCTCTCACAATCAGAACAATGTGTCCCAAGAGTTCCCACAAGGTTCACAAGGTTCACAATTGGTTAAATGGATTGAAGGTTTCATCAGACAAAGCCTCCTCTTGAACAATGGATCCAAAACTAGGGTTTTGAGTTTCTCCAAGCTAAATGGACTCCCAAGACTTAAATTAAGCTTCATAACATCCCACATGCCTTCAAGAATTCCCATGTCAAGTTTCAGAGCTTTCCCAATAAGTTTGACCAGTCAGATGATCAGATATTCAAAAATCAGTCAAGCTGGTTAAAAAGTCAAAATGAGGTCAAATTAAAGTCAAACTTCAAGATTTTTTTCCAAAATCAAGGTTATGAAGTACAACTCATCATTTGATCAAGGGTTGATCATGATTCATCAAGGAAACTTCAGATCATCAAGAATCAAGAGTTTCTAAATTAGGTTTTCATAGGAAAAGTCAACTGAACTTTGATCAGCCATAAATTTCACATGCTTCATAAAAAATATCACATATAAAGCTCATTTTGAAGGAAATTGAATTCTCTACAACTTTGTGTCTCACAAGTCAAGCCTAAAACTGCTTCATTTGGAAGGTATGAGCTTAGACATTATAGGTCCTTTCAAAAGTCAACAAAAAGTCAACAGTTTCCAAAGAGCATAATTTGAAAATGGTAAAAGATACGGACATGAGACCAAAGATTTTTATTAGAGGACTCTCTAAGCTTTCTAAAAAGTCTAAGATCACTCTCATAGCCTTAAAATTGAGGGAGTTGTGCCTTGTCAAAGTTGGGAAAATTTCAAGGGGTGTATGAAGCAAATAAGGTATAAACTTCAAAATTTTCCAAATGGGCCTATCAAATTGCAACCCAATCTCAAAGTTAAGACCATGCACGACCCAATAATCAATCATTCTGATTTTTATAATTTATTTTTTATTTATTTGGATTTTATATGTTAAAATTCAATTTAAATAAAAATAAAATATAAAAAGTCATTTTTTAGATCAAATATTTGTTCTAGAAGCAAATATATTGTATTTAAACTGATTGAAGATAGTCTAAATTCGTGCAAGGCATAATTGGCAAGCAAATATTTGATTTTTGGTTCATTATGAGTGAAGGATTTCTTCATTATCAAGCAATCATAATCCATGATGCAAAGGCCCAAAATTTGACCTAGCTTCATTCTATTATATGAACATAAGAGGACCAAAGCAAGGGAGGACTTTTTTTCGGATTCAAGAACACGCACCAAAGTTCAAAAAAGATAGAATTTTCAAATTCGGTTTGGCCCTTCCAGAGGTTCTAAGGAAATTTTGAAGGTTGCATTGTGTTCCCTGGGACTCTTAGAACATGAATACATGATCACCATCCTCAAAATTATGAAGAATTGCATAAACTGCATTCAAGTTTTTGTTTATTTTTTAGTTTTTCGATTTCGATTGTTTATGCGTGATAAATGTTAAATGATCATATATTCTTGCTTGCACTAACATTGGGAACGTTTCTGGATGGTTCAATTTAAGATTCATTGCAGGATGAAGGTATTGCCATTGTTAGGGTTTTAAGCTTGACTTTGGGGGTTCTTTATTCAGGCCATATAAATACTTTCAAAGGCCATGGTTGAAGTGTATACGAACAAGGATTATATTGACATAGTTAATTTGATAAAATTTTACGTATTTTGATTGTTATGAGTTTGCAGGTTTATAGTGACGACTGGTAAACCGTAGCTAAAAACCCTCATCCCGAGGTTGAAGAAGAAGGCTTTGGCGCGAATGAAATTTTGAATTTCTAACATAACTGATATTGTTTTTGTTTCCTATAGATTACAAAGCGCGTGTTTAGCTCAAATGGTGGGGTGATGTGTTTTGGGAGGTACCAGACGTGGGTTCGATTCCCAGGCCTTACATTATTTTTTTAAAAAATTTCATCCTATATTTGCACCTTTCATATATAATTAGTTTTAGCCATTGGATCTTCAAACGTGCGCGCAACACAATTGGTCATACATGCCCCTGGTAATGGGGAGGTCCTGGGTTCAAATCCAGGCATCCCCCATTCTTTTTTATGCCTTTGTTTTTATTTTATTTTATTATATTATCTAATTGATTTCTTTATCTACTTTCTTAAAAAAAATTTAACCAATAATAATTTTAATCTTTTATTTCCAAAGAAAATGTTAATTTTCATGAATAACATTAGTTTCATGTAAATAAAATAAATTAATTTTTTTTATAAATAATTTGATTTTTATTATCTTTTATAAATTAATTTAAATTTAACTATTAAATGAAATTCTTACAAATATTTCTCAAAGTAATAATAATTTTTATTTTAATGTAAAATATTTTTATGTTATTTAACTAATTTGTAAATTAACAATAATTAGTAATTAGGTCTTATTTTCTTTATAAAATTTAAATTTTTATTTGAAAACCCTAATATTTATCTCTAATCATATTTTCCTAAAATCAACCCTAATTTCTTAATTAAAACCTAATTCTAAACCTAATTTATTTTCTATCTTTTTTTTTAATTTTGATTTTATTTAATTCATTTAATTATTATACTTCTCTTTGCTTTATTTTAAAAATTTTATAAAAAATGTATAGGTTATATTTATTGTAATTTATTTTCCGCTCATATTTTATGTAACTGCCCAAAGCCATGTAATAGCGTAGGTTTTATATTTTCCGCATTTAATTTATTTATTTAATTGCTTGGTTAGTAAATAGGGTGTGAAAAGAAATAAATGAATTAAATTGGACTTAGAAAAATTAATAAAAAGAATAAATATCTGAAAATAAATATTCACACACGTAAGTCGATCTATGATCGCCGTCTGCACCTCCTAGGGTATTCCTCTTAAGTTGCCTTTTAAACGTTCAAGTCCCTCGAAAGTGGAGTGTCTTAAGCAAAACCCTACAATTAAAAAATCATCTTGTCCCTCCCCCTGTTAAAAGATCAAGTCCCTACGATGTTTCCTAGAATGATCTTGTCCCTTCGGTTTAAAAGATGATAGTCCATCCCAATTGCTAAAGACACCCTCCAGTTGCCTTCATTGACCGTACGATGACCCTACGCTCGTCCCTTAATAAAATCCAAGGTAATGACTACCTATTCCTTAATAATAGGGATAATTTTACCCTTGAAAGAACATACAAGAACATGAATGACTTAGTCTAGGGTAGGTACCTCATAGTTACTTGCTCACACTTTAAAAATACTTTTCACACCTCACTATTTTTAAACATTTCCAAACAAAGGGTTTGTATACATCCATACGAGGATCATTACAAAGTACTTAGACAAATTTCTAAATACACACTACACTTTCCTTTTTCAAAACAATTAAGTGAGCTAAGTAACTAAGAGTCCATGGATAACCATGGATATAAAGTGTGCTAACACCTTCCCTTTATATAACCTACCCCATGAACTCAAGTCTTTTTAAAATAGGTCTTTGTTGTTCTTTTATTTCTTTTCCACTCGGATAAAATAAAAGTCGGTGGCGACTCTTGCTATCCGCAACATGACTAAAAGTCAGTTCTCCCACCGTGTTACACCTCCTCTGATGCCAAGGAGTGACACATTAGAGAACTTTCCACAACGGTCAATGATAGTAATATTCTCCATAGATAGGGAACAACAGTGAATATATGAATGAAAGAGTGACATTATCCTTTTAGACCACCTCAAACCTTGTTCATTCTTCATCATATTTCGAGGAAGGGGTGAAATAAACCACCTTAGTAGTAGAGGTATGCAACACATCAGAGTTCCTCACACCTTCGTAGTACGAGTGTGAAGAGAGTGTAATATATCTCCAAGCAAGGTAGGCACAAGATTGTGAGTCAGAAATATGTTGATTGCGTGCACATCTATGAATTGGTCTGGATTAGGGAACAATACCAAACCATTAATTATCAAGGCTAAGATCTCCTCAAAAGCATCATAACTCATAGCATCCAAGAACACCTGAGCTTTCTCTATCAATACTTTGACAAGAATACCCTTAACTCCACTTCTTGTTTCTAGGATAATGTCTTATTTCTTCAAATGTAGGGCTGCAACAATGACTTCAGGTTTAGGCTCCTTCTCTAAGCTTGTGAAAGGTTTCTGATCAAGGATAGGCACACCAAGTAACTTAGATAATTCTTCCATTGTGGGCACCAACTGATAATCGGGAAATGTGAAGCAATGATGTTTAGGATCAAAGAATTGGAACATGACACTCATCATATCTTCATCAAATCCCGAGGTAACCAAGTCAAGTAGATAACCAAGCTTCTTAATGAATTGGGAGCTTTCAGGAAGTTTGGAGATCAATTCTTTAAGCTTGGAGGGTATCCCTACAAAGTTTATCCGTATAGTATTCCTACGAGCGGAAGCCATAACCTGCAACAAAGAACAAAGATAAATCCTTTGGTCCTTAAAATGTTAGTGAGAATGTTATGCTTATGATGTCATGATGTTATGATGTTATGTTCATACACAAACAAGTGGCACACATAAACAAGTCATATAATGACCTTAGGTTTAAAGGCTTGCATGAAGTTCATAGATAAGTACCCTCCCCACTGAAGTTTAGTTGGTTCATCCTATAATAGTAAAAGCAACCGGGTTCTAAGGGATCTCAATATCACTGATCCTTCTCAAGAGTTGTTGTTCAGCAGGCAACTGACTTGCCAACCAAAACTCCCCCCAAGATTAGAATCTCAATGAGCGCAACATCGAGTATCAACCAACTTTAAACTTTACCAAAGCCGGTTATCTCACTACTTTCTAATGGCCAAGATGGGTCAATTAGGGTTCTAAAGGGTAGTTAGTGTTAATGACAACATATGTTCGCCTCATATTATCCTCAACTTACTTAAGGAACATAAACGCCAACCAAGAAGTCACACTAACTGTAGCCACCAGATCAACCATATCGGTATACGCCGTACAGTTTCCTAGGTCTATTGCCACTTACCTAAGGTACAATAGATCTGGGTTAGGATCTTTCTCATAGTAGCCCCATAACAATCCCTTAAAGATAAAGCAAACAAATCAAGTAAGTAAAGTGATCTAATCCTAAGGTAACTGTTAGAACAATTATGGTTCTGAACCTCCAGGTGTTTTGATGATAACAAAGCTTTTTATAGAATAGAAGTTCTAATGAATATATTTATTCTTGTGTAGAAGACAAATTCATTTAAGTAAACCGTACGCGCTTAGAAGATTCATTTAGTCTCATACAGAAGATACTTTCAAGGGAGAATCCAACATTAAATAACATATTTATTGGTTGCGCATCTTATATTTATTATCTCTGATCTCTGCTTAGAAGATGTTGGTATCCTTATTGAAGACATTAATTAAAGGATATTTTAATTAATAAACAAGACAAGTATCTCTGCTTATGGAAGGAATTTATGGTATTAAAGTCTATCCTAATTTAATTCAAGATGTCTCCAACGGCTACATTCTTCAAGTACTATATAAAGGATTTCATTTGAAGATTTCAGTGACACTTCAATACATTCACGCAAATAGATTGAATCAACTTGTGCTTATTATTGTAACTTTCACTTAGTGATCCTTGCTTATCAAGAAGCATTCTAAGTTACTTATTTATTATATTTGTAATAGTTGTTTTATTCCTTGAGTGACTACGTTTAGTCAGAAGACTCAAGAGGACATTGACTATAGGTCTTTGTGTGTATTCATATTGAATAGTGGATTAAGACCTCAGTAGAGGCAAAATCACCTTGGCGGGTGGACTGGACGTAGTTTGAGTTCAAACGAACCAGGATAAATTAAACGTGTCATTAGAAGTTAATTTTAATTGTTAAAGAAAACCCAATTCCAACCCCCCTTCCTTGTGTTTTGCGCACCTTCAATTGGCATCAGAGCGCTAGGTTCTGAGAAATACACTTAACCGTGTCAGTAAAAGATCCAGAAGTTAAACACATGGCAGAAACTGGAATTAACAACAATGACTATCAGAATGACAAGATCAATGCTAAACCTCCAATATTCAATGGTGACAATTTTGACTACTGGAAGGATGTTCTGGAGAGTTTCTTTCTAGCTCTAGATGGAGATCTCTGGGACATGGTGATAGATGGATACATTCATCCTGTTGGAGCAGATGGTCAGAAGATTGAAAGAAAAAATATGACAGCTCAACAGAAGAAGGAATTCAGAAATCATCACAAAGCTAGGACCATACTTCTAAGTGCCATCTCATACACAGAATATGAGAAGATCACAAACAGGGATTCATCTAAACACATGTTTGATTCTCTGAGGATGACACATGAAGGCAACTCTCAAGTCAAGGAGACTAAAGCTCTAGCTCTCATCCAGAAGTATGAAGCTTTCAAGATGGAAGAAGATGAGACCATTGAAAAAATGTTCTCAAGGTTCCAAATCCTGGTAGCTGGACTAAAAGTTCTGGACAAAGGCTACTCAACAGCAGATCATGTGAAGAAAATCATCAGAAGTTTACCAAAAGCTTGGAGTCCCATGGTCACTGCTTTAAAGCTATCAAAAAATCTAAATGAAATTTCCTTAGAAGAACTGATCAGCTCCTTGAGAAGTCATGAGATTGAGTTAGAAGAAGATGAACCCCAGAAGAAAGGTAAGTCTGTAGCTCTTAAATCTAACAAACATGTTTCTAAAGCTTTACAGGCAGAAGAAGAAGAAGAAGAATGCTCTGGATGCTCATCAGAAGAAGATGAATTATCTCTCCTATCCAGAAGAGTTCAACAACTCTGGAAGCATCGTCAGAAGAAGTTCAGAAATACCAGAAGAACAAACAATTATTCTGAATCAACATATGGTCATAAGAAACCCAGAAGCAAAGAAGTTGTGTGCTACGAATGCAAAGAACCAGGACACTATAAAAGTGAATGTCCAAAACTTCAGAAAGAAAAACCCAGAAACAAATTCAGCAGAGAAAAGAAAAAGAGTCTCATGGCAACATGGGATGATTCTGAATCATCTGAAGCAGAGTCAGATTCTGAAGATAAACAAGCTAATATTGCATTAATGGCAAACATACCAGAAGATGATCACTCATCAGAATCAGAATTAGAATCAGATTCAGAAGAGGTATTTTCTAAATTTTCCAGATCTCAATTAGAAGCTAGCCTCTCAGAAATTCTTGAAAAATATCAGAAGCTTCAACTCAAATAAAAATACATTAAACAAAGTCTAGTATCTGAATTAGAAGAAGTTAGAAAACTAAAAACAGAAAACTCTGAGCTGAAAGAAAACCTCTTTGAATGTAAAAACTCTTTTGAGAAACTTAAAGCTCAGAAGGAATCTGAATTAGAAGATCTAATCAATTCTGATAGTATCATAAAACAATATGACTATAGCTTTCAACAATTTCTTACTAAAAGCTTAGATAGAAGCAAGATTGCATCTATGATCTATGGTGTTAGCAGAAATGAAAGAAGAGGCATAGGCTATATGAAAACTAAAGAAACTCTGAAGCTTAAAAAAATTGATGACATTGTCATAAATACAAATACTCCTCTAAGTTCTCATTTCACCTATGGTCATAATCATGATCTTATATACACTAGTGAGTCATCTTGTTCTACAAGTTCTGATTTGAAACCTAAAATGAATCAGAAGTTTGTAAAAACTAACAAACAAGGACCCAGAAGAATATGGGTACCCAAGGATAAAATTGTGTATGTTGCAGATGTCTTTAACGGAAAAACTGAAACACCAATCATGGTACCTGGACTCTGGATGCTCACGACACATGACGGGAAGAAAGCATATGTTCCAAAGTCTTGAATTAAAAGATGGAGGCCACGTAGGTTTTGGAGGCAATCAAAAAGGAAGAATAATTGGCTCTGGAACTATTGGTAATGGAAATCTTCCCTCTATCTCTAATGTTCTACTTGTAGAAGGATTAATGCATAACTTATTATCCATAAGTCAATTAAGTGATAATGGCTATGACATAATCTTTAATCAAAAGTTCTGTAAAGATGTTAGTCAGAAAGATGGAACAATCCTCTTTAGTGGAAAGAGAAAGAACAACATTTATAAAATAAAGCTTTCAGAATTAAAAATTCAAAATGTAAAATGTCTAATGTCTGTGGAAACTGAGCAATGGGTCTGGCACAGAAGATTGGGACATGTTAATATGAGAATATTATCTCAACTTAACAAACTCAATCTAGTCAGAGGACTTCCAAATTTGAAGTTCAACTCAGAAGCTCTGTGTGAAGCATGTCAGAAAGGCAAGTTTTCAAAAACTGGTTTTAAAGCTAAAAATGTTGTATCTTCCTCTAGACCATTAGAACTTCTGCACATTGACTTGTTTGGACTAGTGAAAACTGCTTCTGTCAGTGGCAAAAAGTATGGATTAGTGATCGTAGATGACTTCAGCAGATGGACATGGGTAAAGTTTCTTAGACACAAGGATGAGTCAATTGTTGTATTTTCTAACTTCTGCAAACAAGTTCAAAATGAAAAAGAATCTAAAATCATTAAAGTCAGAAGTGGTCATGGTGGAGAATTTGAAAATAAACAATTAGAATCATTTTTTAATGAAAATGGCATCTCTCATGATTTTTCTTGTCCTAGAACTCCACAACAAAATGGGGTTGTAGAACGTAATAATAGAACATTACAAGAGATGGACAGAACCATGATAAATGAGACTAATATGGCTAAACATTTTTGGGCAGAAGCAGTAAATACAGCATGCTATATTCAGAATAGAATCTCTATAAGACCTATTCTTGAAAAGACTCCTTATGAATTGTGGAAGAACAGAAAGCCCAACATTTCATATTTTCATCCTTTTGGATGTATTTGTTTTATCTTAAATACCCTTGATACTCTGAATAAATTTGATTCTAAGGCACAAAAGTGTTATATGTTAGGATACTCTGAACGTTCTAAGGGATACAGAGTATACAATACAGAAACACGCATTGTGATAGAATCTATTCATGTCAGATTTGATGATAAGCTTGGTTCTGAAAAACCAAAGCAGAATGAATTTTCTGCAGATATAGAAGTAGAAATCTCTACAAACAGAACTTCTAAAGATCAATCACTTAAAGATCAACATAATAAAATTTCTCCAACAACATCTGAAGAACCCATCCAGAAGAAACTATCCAGAAGCAATATTAATCACCCAGAAGATAAAATCTTGGGAAAGAAAGATGAACCAATCAGAACAAGATCTTCATTCAAAAACTCTGAAGAGACCTTAATGGGACTTGTTTCTCTGATTGAACCAACTTCTGTAGAAGAAGCTCTCTCAGAAAATGATTGGATTCTGGCCATGCAAGAAGAACTAAATCAATTCACCAGAAATGATGTGTGGGATCTAGTTCCTAGGCCCAGAGGATTCAACATCATTGGCACCAAGTGGGTATTCAGAAACAAGTTAAATGAGCAAGGAGAAGTTGTCAGAAACAAAGCAAGACTGGTTGCACAAGGTTATAGTCAACAAGAAGGAATTGACTATACAGAAACCTATGCACCAGTCGCCAGGTTAGAATCAATCAGACTTCTAATATCATTTGTTGTAAATCATAATATTATTCTATATCAAATGGATGTCAAAAGTGCATTTTTAAATGGTTATATTGATGAAGAAGTGTACGTACACCAACCCCCTGGTTTTGAAAATACAAAATTTCCAGAACATGTTTTCAAACTCAAAAAATCATTATATGGTTTAAAACAAGCTCCCAGAGCTTGGTATGAAAGACTAAGTAATTTTCTTCTGGAAAATAAGTTCATCAGAGGGAAAGTGGATACAACTCTTTTCAGTAAAAACATTAAAAATGATCTTCTGATATGTCAAATTTATGTAGATGATATAATTTTTGGTTCTACTAAAAGTGCCTTGGGAAAGGAATTTGCTAAATCTATGCAGGCAGAATTTGAAATGAGCATGATGGGAGAACTAAAGTTCTTTCTGGGAATTCAAATAAATCAAACATCAGAAGGAACATATATCCATCAAAGCAAATATGTAAACTCCTATGCATCCTACATGTATTTTAGAGAAAGAAGAGGTAAGTAAGAAAGTAGATCAGAAGCTCTACAGAGGTATGATTGGATCTCTTCTCTATCTAACTGCTTCTAGACCAGATATTCTATACAGTGTATGTTTATGTGCTAGATTCCAATCAGATCCTAGAGAAACTCACTTAACAGCAGTTAAGAGAATCTTTAGATATCTGAAAGGTACAACTAATCTTGGTCTGTACTACAGAAGATCAGAAGAGTATAAACTTGTAGGATATTGTGACGCTGATTTTGCTGGAGACAGAACAGAAAGAAAAAGTACCTCTGGAAGTTGTCAATTTCTGGGAGACAATCTAATCTCTTGGTCTAGCAAAAGACAGTCAACCATAGCATTATCAACTGCAGAAGCTGAATACGTTGCAGCAGCTGGATGCAGTACTCAGATGCTCTGGATGAAAAATCAGCTTGAGGACTTCAATATCTATGAGAGTAACATTCCCATCCTCTGTGACAATACTTCTGCTATTTGTCTCTCTAAAAATCCAATTTTACATTCTAGAGCTAAACACATAGAAGTTAAACATCACTTCATTAGGGACTATACTCAGAAGGGAATTTTAATGTTAAAATTCATAGTACAAATCACCAATGGGCTGATATTTTTACAAAACCCCTTCCTGAAGATAGATTTAATTTCATACTAACTAACCTTAGCATGAAATTATGTCCAGAATGAAAATGCTTTACTAATATGTCTTTATCATTAGAAGTTCTGATATTTATCTTCTATATTGTTATCTCAGAAGATGCTATGTTCTAACTGTTTCATTCTTAGAACTTCTGTTCAAAGGATTAACATGCAGATCTTCAAATCAACAAGTGTCAACAAGGCTCTAAGGATTTCCATCAGAATTAAAACAAGTGTCCAAATTCTAAAGAGTGACAGAACATGCTTTGGTAACTGTTCTCTACAGAAGGACATCTGTTGATATTCTGGGAAACTGATACGGCTAAACTTGACACCAAAAAGGCAAAAATATCTTGGGTAACTGTTCCAGAATCTTTTACGCCTTACCCTATGTCAGCGCATTTAATGCATTTAATCATTATGTTTTTAAACTTAAATTTTCCCACTAATTTCTCAGCTAATTAAATGCTTTATTTTTCTATATATGTAATGTGTCTCTCTCACTTTCATCTTTTACCCGTATTTCATTCTTACTGAATTTTTTTTACCCTCACTCTTGCATTTTTTCTACCTCTTTCAAAAACCCTAAACCCTCAAATATCATCTTAGTAACTAATGGCTTCCTCTTCTCATCAACGCAAAGATTTTTCTGATGTGTTCTATGTTGAGCCCACGAAGACTCTCTTAACTCCTACTGACAAATTGGAAGTCATGTGTGAGTTATTTGTGGATTTCAACAGTTTGAAGGAAAATGGTTTTGATCTCATCCCGTATGTTCATGCTCAGGGCTGGGAAAAGTATTTTGACCGATTAATGGGACCAGTCTTTCCAAAACTGGTTAAAGAATTCTGGGCTTATGCAACAGCAACCAACGCACATGTTACTTCATACGTGCTTGGTAAAAGGGTGGTTATTTCTGAAGACCATCTTGCTAAACTTATTGAAGCTTATGGAAATGGCATCAAGTGCAGTGACATGGACAAAGTGTCTGATACTACTGTGATAGCAAAGGAAATTTTTACCTCTGGCAAACCCTCAAACAAAATCAAAGATTTGAAGACCCCTCTCCGTATTTGGGCTAAAATCATTCTTGGGACAATCTGTCACAGGAAGCCTACCAACTCTCCAGATTACATCAACCTGGACCAACAATTTCTTCTCTACTTCATTGCCAAAAAGAGAAAGATCAACCTTGCACACACTCTATTCCAGAATCTGAGAGCCAGTGTGAAGGAAACCAGAGATGGTGAAAAGACCAAGAGGGATTGGATTCCTTTTGGACGTATTATTTCTGACATCCTCTACCAAAACAAGCTGGTAGACTTTCTAGCAGAGTTGAAGCAAACTGAACTTCTAGAAACAGATGTTGGAAAACCTCTGAATGCAAAGAACTTGAAAAAGATGAAGTTCATTACTTCTATTCAGCAAGAACCTGTTCTTCATTCTAGAGAAGTAATCATCACCAGAAGGATCCCATTGGAGAATTTCCCTCTCTTCTCTTCTGACACACCTCCAGAAGTTGTAGTTAACTACCTGGATATCTGCAAGCAACATGGTGTGGATCCCCAGTTCAAGCCTACTGAACTCAAACAGAAAGCTCCAGACGCTGCCTCTGTAAGACTCAAGAAGAGAAAGACTGCTAAAGGACCTTCTCAGAAGATGCCAAAATCATCTAGAACATCAGGTAAAACTTCTGCCTCTAACACTGAATTCATTTCTGTAGTAGAAGCAGTTAATGTAGAAGTGTCTGAATTACCTTCTAGCACCTTACCTTCTAGCCAACTATCCTCTGTTGATATTCCTTCTGCACAAATCCCTTCCTCTGAACCACCTCAATCTGTTAATCCCATTCAAACTGAAATACCTGCAACTGCTGCTGTCGCATCCATCCTCTCATCACTATATCCACCAGAAGCTGAACCCCATCAACCACAAACTATTTCTGATTTTGACATACCCATTGATAATACCCCACTATCTGACATTGATCGCTCTCCAACAACTGAAACACAAACTGCTTTGCAACATGCCCTATCAGATCTTGAACATTTTCAAGACTCAGAATCTGTCCAACTTCCATCTCCTGGACATGCACCTAGACTATCCCCCATAAGAGAAAGCTCACTATCCTCTTATATATCTACACCACCAAACTCACCTACATTCATCAACATTCCTGACACTCCAGAAGAAACTGAAAATGAAAATCCTCTCAGAACATCTGTTGATTTTGAAGCCCTACAAAAACTGTCCTCAGTATCAAACAAAACAGCCATACCTATCCCCAAACCAAAACCAACTAGAACAGACATTTCTACTTTACTTCTTGCTTTTGAAACAGACCTGAAATTAAAGTTAGAGGATCTGAAGTCTGCATGCTCAGAGCTTACAGATCCAGCTGCTTCTGATTTTCTGTGGGCTACCCTCAGAAAGTGGTTTAATGCTGAGTCCAAAAGACTTAAGGACATCTGCTATGATGTTGCTCACCAGAACTTCTGTGAGTACCTTCAAGCAGTTGTTTCTAATGTTGAACAGGCTAAACCTCTTCTGCTGGACAACAAGCCTTGGACAGAGTCAGAACCTCTGGATGAACTCTCTGAACTTCAAATGGTCTTGGTATCTTCTGAAGAAGAGCATGTTGATGAACCTGAGACTCAAGCTGCCCCAGAAGTTGAAGAACCTCTGGCTACAGATTTTGTTCTGCAAACTTTACAAGAGCTGAAGAAGGAGAATCAGCTGGTGAAACAACGTCTGGATAAGCAAGATGAAACCACTGCTGAACTGAAGACATTACTTGGCAAGCAAGTGGAATCATCATCAGAAATCAAATCTTTGTTGGAGACCTTAGTTACTAAGATGAACTCCTAAATTTTTTGCTTATCTTCTACCTTAGTTGTTCCTTTATTTTATCTTCTGCTTCTGCATAACTCTTTAAACTTCTACTGGTTTTTGTTTTAATTATAATTTTCATATATATTGGTTATTATCTATCATTTTCATGTGTTTTGATTCTTTTTTATTATGACAAAAAGGGGGAGAAACGTAAATGATTCTGATCCATAGCAGTTTACCATAATTTGCCTCTTACATATAATTCTAATAAAACTATTTGAGTTGTTATCATAGAAAAGAAACAGGTCAAGTAATCAACTCAGGGGGAGCTAAGGATCATGGAACATCTGAAGAATTTTTTTTTAAATCAAAGGGAGTTCACTTAATTTTATTAAACTCTATTCTCCTTATTTAAATGTTTTGTCATCTTCAAAAAGGGGGAGATTGTTAGAACAATTATGGTTCTGAACCTCCAGGTGTTTTGATGATAACAAAGCTTTTTATATAATAGAAGTTCTAATGAATATATTTATTCTTGTGTAGAAGACAAATTCATTTAAGTAAACCGTACGCGCTTAGAAGATTCATTTAGTCTCATACAGAAGATACTTTCAAGGGAGAATCCAGCATTAAATAACATATTTATTGGTTGCGCATCTTATATTTATTATCTCTGATCTCCGCTTAGAAGATGTTGGTATCCTTATTGAAGACATTAATTAAAGGATATTTTAATTAATAAACAAGACAAGTATCTCTGCTTATGGAAGGAATTTATGGTATTAAAGTCTATCCTAATTTAATTCAAGATGTCTCCAACGGCTACATTCTTCAAGTACTATATAAAGGATTTCATTTGAAGATTTCAGTGACACTTCAATACATTCACGCAAATAGATTGAATCAACTTGTGCTTATTATTGTAACTTTCACTTAGTGATCCTTGCTTATCAAGAAGCATTCTAAGTTACTTCTTTATTATATTTGTAATAGTTGTTTTATTCCTTGAGTGACTACGTTTAGTCAGAAGACTCAAGAGGACATTGACTATAGGTCTTTGTGTGTATTCATATTGAATAGTGGATTAAGACCTCAGTAGAGGCAAAATCACCTTGGCGGGTGGACTGGACGTAGTTTGAGTTCAAACGAACCAGGATAAATTAAACGTGTCATTAGAAGTTAATTTTAATTGTTAAAGAAAACCCAATTCCAACCCCCCTTCCTTGTGTTTTGCGCACCTTCAGTAACCCCTCTTTTACCTACGAGATTCCTAACAGAGTCGCCAGTTCTGTAACATGGTGGGAGAACTGACTTTTTATTTATGTTGCGGATAGCAAGAGTCGCCACTGACTTTTATTTTATCCAACTTAGGAAAGGCAATAAAAGAACAGGAAAGACCTTAAAAAGATTTGAGTTCGAGGGGTAGGTTATACAAAGGGAAGGTATTAGCACCCTTTGTATCCATGGTTATCCATGGGCTCTTAATTAGTTAGCTCACTTTACTTTTGTTTGAAAATAGTAGAGGTGTATTTAGAAAAATATTTCAAGATTTTTTTAACTTTGTAATAATCCTCATATTGATGTATACAAAGCGTTTAGTTTGAAAATATTTTGAAAAGTGGGGGTGTAAAGAGTGTTTTGAAAGAGTGAGCAAGTAATTAAGTGCTACTTACCCTAAGTTGGTCTTTCTTGTTATTTATTTCCTTAAAAGGGTAAGTTTGTCCTTACTATTAAGGAGTAAGTAGTAATTACCTTGGATGTTATAAGGGACGGGCGTTGGATCATCGTATGGTCATAGAAGGCAACATGTAGGGATGTCTTAGTAATTCGAAGGGACTATCATCATTTTCGTAGGTTCATCGAGGGACAAGATCATTTATTCGTAGGCAACATCGAATGGACTATGATCTTTTATCTTTGAAGGGACTATGATGATTTTTCATCTATAGGGACATTTATTAAGACACCCCCACGTTCGAGGGACTTAACCATGTATTGAAGGCAACCAAGAGGGGAAACCCTAGGAGGTGCAGATGGCGATCGTAAAATGATCGACTTACGTGTGTGAATATCAGTTTCAGTTATTTATCTTGTAATTAGTGGGCTAAGTCCAATTTATTAAACATACAGTTTTTGCACTCCCTAAATTACTAACCACACAATTATTTGCAGAAATTTAAAAGCGGAAATAAAAAAATCCTACGCCATAGAAAGCGGAAATAAGAAAACGAGTTCGATTTATGCGTTTTTGTATGAGTTTGATGAAGGTGATGATGGGAGCACGTTCAGAATGCCTTAAGGGATCGAATTAAACCTTCAAAACGTTTGGAAAAGGCTTGAATCCATGAAACTAAATTTGATTTTTTGTGTAATTTTTGAACTTTGAAGTGGTTCTCTTATGCTGAATTTTTTCGTCCCCAAGTCTTGTGATGTTGTTGTTATTATATAGTGATGCATTTTAGGTCAAAATATTGGGCCTTTTGATGGATTTGTGGATTGTTTGAAGGTGAAGAAACCAAGTTACCAATTTTGTCCAAAAATCAAATTTAATCATGCTATTTTAGTCTTGCACGAAATTGGACGTGATCAATCAGTATAATCATCAAATATTTGATCCCAAAATAACTTTGGAATCAAATATTTGATTTTTTATGATTTATTTCAATTAAAATTGAATTTTTAAATGATTAAAATTCAATATAATATAAAATAAATAATAAAAATCAGAAAATATGATTAATGGGTCGTGAATATTTTTATAATTAAGTTTGGTTTGAAATATTATGGGCCCATTTGGAGAAATCTTGAGTTTTGACCTTTTCTTCTTCATACACCTCCTCAAAATTGCCTAACTTCAACAATGCATAACTCCCTCAATTTTTATCCCATGGAGATGTTCTAGGACTTTTTAGAAATCTTAGAGCGTCCTCTAACTTATAATTTTGGTCCCATGTCCATTTCATTTTCCATTTTTAAGTTATGAGCTTTGGAAGAAGTTGACTTTTTGTTGACCTTTTAAAGGATCTATAATGTCTTGGCTCATATCTTTCAAATGAAGCATTTTTGGAGTTGGCTTGTGAGACAAAAAGTTGTAGAGAATTGAATTTCCTTCAAAATGAGCTTTGGATGGGAAATATTTGATGAAGTATGTGAAAGTTATGGCTGGTCAAAGTTCAGTTGACTTTTCCTACACAAAACCCTAATTTAGTAACTCCTGGTTCTTGATGATTATGAGGTTTCCTTGATGAATCGTGATCAACCTTTGATAAAATGTTGAATTTTACCTCATAGTCTCGATGTTGACCAAAAATCTTGAAGTTTAACTTTAGGTTGACCACAGTTGACTTGTTGACCAAGTTATCTGGTTTTTCAGTATTTGAGCACCTGACTGACCAAAATTGTAGGGAAAGCCTTGAAACTTGACATAAGGATTCTTGGAAGTATGTGGGATGTCATGAAGTCTACTTGAGGCTTTGTAAGTCAACTTTTCTTTGTGAAACTCAAAACCCTAGTTTCAGATCCATTGCTTAGGAGGAGGCTTTGCCCGATGGAACCTTGAACCCTTTTGAGCAATTGTGAATATTGTAACCATTAGGAGACCTCTTGAGACACATTATCTTGAATATGGAAGGGAAAATTTTGGGGTATAATAATATATATGAAATGTTGACAAAAGAATACATTCGGTAGAGGAACCTAGAGTAGAAACAAGAACTGGTTTTCTAGCGCATATGGGTATTTCCCTTGATCGAAAGATAAGAAAATATAAAGTTGTTAACTTTGTAGCTCAACATAACCATCCTATTCAACCGCTAGAGTATGTTCATATGATTCACTCTCATCGACGTATTTCTAAAGCACAAACATCACAAATTGTATTGGCAGATGAATCTGGATTAAGACCAAAGGATGTACATGAATATATGTCTAAGCAAGTCGGGGGAATTAAGACTATTGGTTTTACAAGACATGATCTTAAGAGTTACCTTCGAACCAAAAGGAGTCAATCACTAAAGTGTGGTAAAGTGGGTGCATTGATGATGTATTTCAAACAAGAAAGTGAAAATCCCTCGTTTTTTTATGACTTTCAAATGGATGTTGAAGAACAAATCACAAATATATTTTGGGCGGATGCACATATGATAAATGATTATGGGTACTTTGGTGATGTCATCACTTTTGAAACCACATACAAGACAAATAAGGATTATCGGCCGTTGGGAGTATTGACAAACAATCATTTTTGGGGAAACATTGTTATATGATCAAATAGTCCCTTCTTTTTAGTGGTTATTTGAAACCTTTCTCAAAGCAATGGGTGAAGAAAAACCTAAAACCATTCTAACCGATCAAGATGCTGCAATGGCTAAGGCAATTTCTTTAGTTATGCCAGAAACATTTTATGGATTATGTACTTGGCATATTAGACAAAATGCTTTAAAGCATGTGAATCATCTATATCAAAGAAGTGCACAATTCAGTTCAGATTTTGAAGCATGCATAAATCTACATGAAGAGGAAGGTGAATTTTTGAATGCATGGAATTATTTACTTGTTGAGCATAATGTTTTGGAAGGTTCATGGTTACATATGATTTTTAAAGTGCGAAAAAAATGGGCATGGACTTATGTCCGAAAAACATTCACTGCAGGTATGAGATCTACTCAATTAAGTGAGAGTTTTAATGTTGATTTGAAAAATCATTTGAAGTCAGATTTAAATTTGGTAAAAAAATTTACACACTTTAAAAGGGATGTGAATAGGAAACAGAACAACGAGTCTGAAGCAGAATATGAGTCAAGACATAAGCTACCTAATACCTAAATTGAAAATGAAGAAGGCTCGTATGCTCATACAAGCCGGAAATGTTTACACTTCGAGAATTTTTTAGGAATTTCAAGAAGAATACTTGCATAAAGAATTTGAATGAAGGTACATATGTTGTTACAAACTATGATAATGAAAAAGAGAGGATAATAATGGGAAATCCTATGGAACAAAAAATTTCTTGTGATTGTCGTAAATTTGAGACACATGGTATCTTATGTAGTCATGCTTTGAAAGTTTTGGATGCCATGAATATTAAATTAATTCCCGAACACTATATATTAAAGAGATGGACAAGAGATGTAAGATTGGGAAATAATCAAGATGGGAAGGGGAGACCTGTTGAATTAGATAAAAAAAATCATTTCACGAAGCGGTACAATGAGTTATGCCCCCAAATGATTAAATTAATTAACAAAGCTTTAGAATCTCATGAAACTTACACATTTTTGTCCAAAGTTTATGAAGAGTCTGAAAAAAATAATTTATGATATGTTGGCTAAAAATTATGAGGATGGAGAATCAAGTGGAATGGTTCATGTATCCATATCAATTGAAAATGATGAAATTGACAATGTCGGTGGTCCAAAAGGCATAAAGAAGAGAGATTGTTCTTGTAATAATAAAAAACGAGATAAATCTTGGGTTGAGAAATTAGCTAGAAAGAGACGCTAAAAAACAAAGGGAAAATTTCAAGAGGTAATTATCATCAATTTATACTCTCAATTTTAATGAAATCAATCACTTAACTTAACGTTTGTGTACTATGTAGCAATCTGCAAGTCAAGTTGACACATTGGAGTTACAAAATCAAGTTACAAGTCAAGTTAATGCATTGCAATTTCAACATCAAGCAACAAGTCAAGTTGGTGATGCATTGCAATTTCAACATCAAACTACAAGCCAAGTTTACACATTAGGACTTCATAATTTATTTTAGGCATATTTTGAACTGCTTTTGATAATACTTTTTATGCTAAGTTTTGGAACTTATTGTTACTAGCTTCTAATTTTTTCTCTAAGTTATAACAATGGTTTTGGTATATTTTAATTCTAACATTTTCTGATTTTGATATATTCTAGTTTTGGTATATTCTATTTTTGCCATTTTCTGGTTTTGGTATTTTTCTAATTTTAACATTTTCTTGTCATTTTACTGTTTTAGTATATTTTGATTTTTGTCATTTTGGTTTTGGTATTTTTTGGGTTCTCTCAATATTGCAGCAAAATAAATTGATATTTTTTTCTCTCTTACTCAATTTATACACACTCAATGAAATTTGACCGAAGAAGAACAATATTGCAACAAAATTATTTTGTCTGGTTTCTCTCAATATTGCAACATAATAAATTGAATTTTTTTCTCTCTTATTCACTTTATACACACTCAATGAAATTTGACAGAAGAAGAACAATATTGCAATAAAATTATTTTGTCTGGTTTCTCTCAATATTGCAGCATAGTAAATTGATATTTTCTCTCTCTTACTCACTTTATACACACAATAAAATTTGGCAGAAGAACAACAATTTTGCAGCAAAATAAATTTTTTGTTGGTCTCTCAATATTGCAGCAAAATTAAATTTTCTGCTTTCTCTCAATATTGCATCAAAATTAATTTTTTGGGTGAGGTGATATTGAGGTGAGGAAGAAGAACAACAAGAATATTTAGAATTTTTTTAAGCGTGTTTGAGGAGTTTGAGGTGAGAGAATATATAAGTTTTAATGTTTGAGTGAGATGAGAGAATATATGAATTTTTAATTTTTGAATGAGGTATGCCTAAGAGGGGATGAATTAGGCCTTTAAGATTTTTTTCGATTTATCACCAGTGTTTTATTTTACTTTCTTTAAAGTCACTAAGTTATGAAAACTGTAAAATGAAGAAAGTAAAGAACACATGAAACTTATACTGGTTCCCCTCACAGTCCGAGAGTACTCCAGTCCCCTTTCACACAAAATATATTTCACTATTGTTAGATATTTGTACAAGCTTAATCCAAAGACTTATCCTACAATCTTCTAACAACAACCCACCAAGAACAACCTCTTGGGTTTTACAAGCTTAAAGTCCTATTGAGAACAAATCTCACTACAGACCTCTTGTATCCACAATCCGGATAACAAGGAAAACCTCCCAAGTAGAATAAGAAAACAATTATTTCCTTTCTACTCTCTTGTTTCCAACAATCTTGGACAACAAGGAATAATAATAATTCTGATTTTTTAATAAGAGTATAAGATGAAACTTATGAACCTTTATAAATTTTAAGATTGATCTTCTCCTTTTTTTAACATTCACTATAATATGGTACAACAAGTGTTCAAGATGAAATGGAATGAAACTTATATGAATATGAAAGTTTGATGCATAAGTTTCTTCCTTTAGAAAGTTTTATGAACACTTAGATAAAAAATGAAAGTTTTATGAATTGAATGATTGTTTGAAATTTATGCAAAGGAGGTAAATTGAAATTATGAAGAAAAAAAATGATGTTTATATAATGCATATATGCCTCTACAAAAGGGTATGATTCACCAATGGATTCCATGATTCATTAGGCACAAGAGGAATGAAGAGGTGCTATGAAAACTAGTGATTTTTCAATCCTGTCCAGGTGCAAATCGATTGTACCTATGTGAAAATTGATTGCACATGACATAACGTACACATTTTTTAAAATTCTATAGCATGCAATCAATTGCATGAATATGCAAATCGATTTGCATAGTGTAATTTTGTGAAAAATCATCATTTTAACATATGCAAATTGATTGCACCCTTATGCAAATCGATTTGCATTAAGAAAACTTTGAAAATTCTTAAAATATAATATGTTATGATCATGGATGAAGTATTCAATGATGTATTATGTTTGAACACCTGTATGCATATTATTAAGTGGTGAAAGTCAATTTCTTTGATTAACCTTTGAGAAATCTTCAAGACTTGAAAAAATATGAAATCTTGTTCTTGCTTCAATGTCTTTGATCCATTTCCTTTTTGAATATGCATAAAATCTTGAACGAGTAACATCTTGAATGTATAACATCTTGAATGCACAACATCTTGAATGAATAATGTTGTCTTCATCAAAACCATTGAGAAGCTTGCCTTCACATTCTCCCCCTTTTTTGATGATGACAACCCAATTTTGAAAATTTACTTTAATATTGTTTCTCTAACACAAAAGGCTCCCCCTTGATCAATGCTCCCCTAAATTCATGATTTTAGAGAGTCTTTGCTAGCTGCACTTTGTTAGAGAAAAAAAGACAAACACATATATCTTCTCACCATTTGTCATTAGCAAAAAGGATGGGAAAAGACTTGAAGTATATAAAGAAATAAAAAATAATTTTTACCTATGACTTTTACCTCATTAGAGACCTCACCAAACATTTATCCTTGCTGAAACATGATTTTGAAGTCTTTTTCACAAAGTTGATTTATACTTGGAAAAGTTTGCTTTAGTTTGTCAACATAAAGTATATCTTCAATGGATGTGAAAGTTAGTGTATCAACTTTGCCAATGCCAATAATTCTTCCTTTGAGGTATTCCCCATATATGAAATAACCCTTGGATTTTGGAACTAGATTTGAAAGTTAGTTTATGCCTCTCCATAAAAAACTTAGAATAACCACTTTATCAATAAATCATAGGTTTTGAAGTGGTCTCCAAGTAAAACCTACAAAATAATCAAGTTTTATTTGGTACCCAATGTGCTTTGGGTCCATCATAGTTAGTTCATTTCTTGACCCACACATAATTCCCTTGTGCTATACTAAAATTTCTCACATAGAATGCATTAGGTGTATGGACAATTATTCCACAATAAAAACATATTAGTTCAAAGTTGCTTTTATACATAGGAACATAAGACTTATTCTTAACAAATCTTTTTCTTTCAGGATGATGATGAATTAATTTAGGCTTGTTCACTTTCTCTTTAATTATTGTGTTACTTGCCTTTACAAAGATTGTTTTATTGGAACTTGGTTTAGAAAATTTAGATTATTCAAGTCCACTTTTGTCATTTGAATATCTTTGTTGGGTAAGTACCATTTCCAATCCAACTTGTCCTTTCTCATATCTTTCAAGGACTCGTTTCAATTGGACAATTTGAAAAGATAGTGACTCACAATTTTTTACATACAAACTTTTGTCTTTCTTCACTTACAATTATTTTACTTTCATCCTTAGCATCTTTTTCTATATCAACAATTTTATCTTCCATGGATGTTATTTGTTTCTTTTGACTTGAACATTTTCTAGAAAGTTTCAAAAGTTGATTATGTAATTCATGAAAAACACTTTGTAATTCATCATAGGATGGAATATCATTAGTTTCAGAATCATTAACCTCATGTTCTTCATCACTTGAATTATGTGATGCCATTAATACTTTATTTTCATGATCTTCATCTGAAGATTAACTTATTTCATTGTCATCATATGCAACATATGCTTTCTTTGGCCTTTTGTCCTTCTTTCTTTTGATGTATTTATCCTTATTTTTAAGTGTAAGACATTCACTTTTGTCGCTCCCGGGATTTTCATCCTAGTACAAACGCGAAAGTGGCGCAGAAAAGGTAGAGTCACCAGCCAGACATTTTTATCCCGAAGGAATGCGAAAGGTAATGTTGCACAAACCTAAGGAAGAAGGAAAAGGACGAGGCCTTGCGAACCAAAGATCTGGGTCCGGAAGTCGGTTACGAATTGGGAAGGTATTAGCACCCCAATCCGTCCGCCGTACCCGACGGGATCCATGCTTGTTAGTCTGTTTCAAAGGGTGAGAAATACGATGTTGTTTAAATGAAAGAATGGCTATCTGGAATGGAATGGAAATGAGAAAAGGAAAAGAAAATGGAACGGAGGGGGAAAATGTAGGGAAAATAAAGAATGTGCTCGAATGGGCCCTACCCCACTGCCTACGTACCTCATCGGGATAAATGAGGATCAGAGTCGTCGTAGTTCGTCTAACTAAGGCGGGAACTTGTTTATGTTTTTTTAGGATGACGTTGCCATAGCTCTAGCTTAGGTGTTACCGGCTCTGACTCGAGGGTGTTTACGGTATCGCTATTTGAACTGTCGAGGCAAGTCGCATTCGTCCGCAAAGAGTATGAGATGAGAAGAGAAGACGTGATGTCTTGTTGGTTTATTGATTTTTAGAAGAAGTGTTTTGAGTTTGTGTTTATTGTATGTACAACACTAAAGACTATGATACAGGAGCGAATACTTTCCAAGATCGCCCCGAATGGAACGTTTGTAAAGTATCCTAGAAGAGTGAAGGAGATCTTCACTAGTCATTTCCTGTATAGCTTAAGGCTCGTGGCGCATTGTACACATTTTCCTTTATTAAGTATTTTGATTTTTCTTTAAGATGAGAAGTGAGACTCAAGTTGAAAGGGAAAACTCTAAAGGGGGACTATGACACAAACCTATGTTAGTTGAGTTTAATGGTGACCTATGGTTAGTGAGGTTTGAAAGATTAAATATACCTAAGGATGTAAATAAGAAATGCGAGTACAAAAAGTAATAATGAACAATATGGTCCTCCTAAGTCATGTGGGTAAAAGACGTGTATGAATCGTAAGTGAGATGGAGCGATGGATCGGATGGGTCGATTGCATGGTGCTGAGACGCACGACTTATGGTGTGCAACATACAAGGCTTGCTTTTGGTGTAATGGAATGGAACGATGGTAATCGAGGAATCCTAAAATCACATGAAACTTTATTTATTTATTTGAAAATTTACTCGACGTTGGATCGAGTATTTCCTTATTTTATTTTTGAGATTTGGTTTTCTATCGATTCATTTTATCTTTTCTAGCCTAATTATGAGAACTATACAAGCATACTAGTTCTAAGCTATTACATCACAAAGTACAAACCACAAAAATGTAATTGAGGCATAAAACATAATCCAAGTCCATACGCGAATCCTCGAAAAATACCTTGAACAAAAAGGAAATGTTAGTAAATGAAATGAAAAATGAAGATGCAAACACATGGCCAAAATGAATTGAGATAACAAAAAGTTGCAAGAATTTCTAAAGCATATAAGGCATAAAACCGAAATAATGGCTAATCGCTTCATGGAAACGCACTTGAACGGTTTCTAAGCCTAAGTCCTAAAACTAAAGGATTTCACATGATATCAACACTCTAAAATCAGTGGCTAAATTATACTAAGGCCTTCTAACATTCTAAGATTAAGCCTAATTAATCTATGTCCTAATGCATCATAAAATCCTAAGCTAACTTGGTGAATTTACAATGGAAAAGTTGAATGAAATCAATACACTAAAAAAATAGTAAAAGTCTTGGAAAAAATGTGAAATTAATTCCCTAGGGTCTCTAACCTGACTATAATATTGTGTTAAAAAATCTCCTAAAAATTCAAAGTCTAACTATGTCAAATGGTCACTTAAATATACCTAAGATTCAATCACAATTTTACATAAACAACACTACAAAAATAGTGGATAAAATGGCCTAAAAAATATACCAAAACTTATTCCAGGTTCTATTATTAGTCTTCTAATTATAGCAAAAAGAATGGGACAAAAATCCTACAGGAAGTGGGAGAAATAAAATGTACAAAATTATGTGTTCATGAAAGAAATCAATCTAAAACCAATTAAATGGAAAATCGAAATTAAATTGAAAAATACCAAAAATCAGAAAGTAAAAATGTAGAAAATTTCTAAAATGAATTAAAAGGCTACTATGATTTTTGGGGAATTTTATTACGAGTTTTCATATTTTTAATGGACTTAAATTGAAACTATACTAAACAAAAAGAAAAAGAAAAAGAAATACAAGGAGGGGTGCAAGAATAAGGTTTTAGAGGTTAAAAGTTAATGGGCTTGGTAATGGGTGGTGCGAAAAGTAAATGAATGGGCCCAAGGTGCTGGGAAGCCTGGGTGACTACAAGGGTCTTCAGTCAACATTGTTGACTCTTACTCGGACAGTCCAATTAACATACTATGGATCTATGATGGATCTAAGGATTATGATTGAGGGAGTACGGATCCTACGGTGGGTGTCATGCGTGCAAGTGAATTCAACGGTCCTACCGGACGGTGACACTTGTCACCGCCGGAATGGACCGGAAGCAAGGAAACCTATCCACAATTCCAAATGGGCGGTGGACATTAATAACCACTTATGATTTTGATTCTTGCCATTACCTAAGTTTAAGACTCTAACGATGTAATTAAGGTGATTATTATGAGTTTTTAATTTGAAAAAGATGCATTAAACTAATAGTTATGAGTTTTTATTATCATAATCTATTTATTAAAACAACAAAGCCTGAATAACAACACTAATCATGCTAACCTAAATAAACAAAACGCCAATGTCTCCCTCTCTCTCAAAAACGCAAGCCTTTCTCTACCTCTCAAAAACTCGTCATCTCCACAAAATCCTAACACCGCGATGGCGGCGGTTCATCTCTACCGGCGACCTTCCCGATTCCGAAACACCTAACACAAACCTTCCCTCAAACCTGCTTCTAATCAAGAATCTAGACTCAGATTTCTCTCAACTCTTGGCCAAACTATAGGATCGGGTTCGTCGAAAGAGAAAGAAAACGAATCGTTACGAAGGGAGTTCTGAGCCGCATACCTGAAGAATGAGTCAGAGGTGTCGCTCTTTATCTCGTTCTTGCTCCGACGTTAATAGTCGGTAAAGATGTGGATACTCTCCATGGACGATTCTTCAAACTCTCTGTGGCTTTGTTCTCAATCAACTTCGTCCAGAGGATTCACGTGATTAGAGATTTCTGTCTCTGACACGATGGTGGCTCAAGGTTGTACGATTGATTGCGACTCCAATTGCGTCTTCGTATTGGCAGGTATCGAATCACAATCGTGTTCCTCCTTTTCTTGTATTATGAGACGTAGTTGTCACGATTCTTGAAAAAAATTGCTCAATTGGTTTCCTTCAAAGAGTTTTGGTGGAATTTCTGTTACATCACCATCTGCATAATTTTTCTGTTTCCATGATTTTCTTTGAATTGCAGGTTGTTTTTGGATGAAGTTGATGAAGCCGCAGGTTGAGAAGTGATTGAGGAGTTGTGGTGATAATGAATAATGGAGAGAGCTCTGTTGCTTTTATGGTAAGATCGAAGTTGAGTCCGCAGAGAGATTGACGAAGGTGTAATGGTACGACATCGTATTCGATCTCTTTTCTTCTACTTCTTGTGAAATTCTTCCTCTGTGAATGTGCGCGTCCCTTTTTTTTGGATCTGAAACGCTGTGGTGTGTGAATGGTTGATTGGAATTCTTTAATTCGTTGCAATCTCATCGAATTCCTTATGCAGAATCAATGGTCATTGGTGTTAGAACAATTATGGTTCTAAACCTCTAAGAGTTTTGATGATAACAAATATGATTATGCAAGAATAGAAGTTCTAATAACTCTCTTGTTATATGTGTAGAAGAGGAAGTTAATTAAAGGAGACGTGCATTACTAGAAGATACATTGAGACATATATATATATATATATATATATATAGAAGATACACTTAATGGAGAATCCATCATTTAATGACATGGTTTAATGGCTGCGCATCAAAACTTTATTATCTCTGATTTACGTCTAGAAGATGACGATCTTCATAATGAAGACATTAATTAAAGAATATATTAATTAATGGTAAAGACAAGTATCTCTTGTTATGGAAGGAATTTATGGTATTAACTAATATCCTAAATTAGCTCAAGATGTCTCCAACGACTACAATTATTCAAGAACTATATAAAGGAATCAAATTGAAGATTTGAAGACAATACACTCACGAGAAAAAGACTGATTCTTTTGTGCTAAAATATTGTAACTTTCACTAAGTGATCTTAGCTTTATTAGAAGCAAATAGTTACTATTTCATTATTATTGTAATAGTTAAGTAAAATCCCTTGAGTGACTAGTTTCAGTCAGAAGACTCAAGAGGACATTGACTGTAGGTCAGTGTGTGTATTCATTTATTGAATAGTGGATTAAGACCTCAGTGATAGAGGCAAAATCACCTTGGCGGGTGGACTGGACGTAGTTTGAGTTCAAACGAACCAGGATAAATTAACTTGTCTTTAGAAGTTATTTTTAGTTGTTAAAGAAAACCCAATTCCAACCCCCCTTCCTTGTGTTTTACGCTCCTTCAATTGGTATCAGAGCGCTAGGTTCTGAGTATTACACTTAACCATGTCAGTAAAAGATCCAGAAGTTAAAACACATGGCAGACGCTGGCAATAACAACAATGACTACCAAAATGACAAGATCAACGCAAAACCTCGAGTGTTTAATGGTGACAATTTTGACTACTGGAAGGATGTTCTGGAAAGTTTCTTTCTAGCTCTGGATGGAGATCTTTGGGACATGGTGACAGATGGATACACTCATCCTGTTGAAGCAGATGGTCAGAAGATTGAAAGAAAAAATATGACAGCTCAACAGAAGAAGGAATTCAGAAATCATCACAAATTTAGAACCATACTTCTGAGTGCTATCTCATATACAGAATATGAGAAAATTACAAACAGAGATTCAGCCAAAAACATGTTTGATTCCCTGAGGATGACACATGAAGGCAACACTCAAGTCAAGGAGACTAAAGCTCTGGCCCTCATCCAGAAGTATGAAGCTTTCAAAATGGAAGAAGATGAGACAATTGAAAAAATGTTCTCAAGGTTCCAAATTCTGGTAGCTGGACTGAAAGTTCTGGACAAAGGCTACTCAACAACAGATCATGTAAAGAAAATTATCAGAAGCTTGCCAAAGGCTTGGAGGCCCATGGTCACTGCTCTAAAGCTATCTAAAAATCTGAATGAAATATCTTTAGAAGAACTGATCAGCTCCTTGAGAAGTCATGAGATAGAACTAGAAGAAGATGAACCCCAGAAGAAAGGTAAGTCTGTAGCTCTTAAATCTAACAAATCTGTTTCTAAAGCTTTACAGGCAGAAGAAGAAGAAAGTTCTGGATGCTCATCAGAAGAAGATGAATTATCTCTTCTATTCAAAAGAGTCCAACAACTCTGGAAGCATCGTCAGAAGAAGTTCATAAATACCAGAAGAACAAGCAATCACTCTGAAGTAACATCTGGTTACAAGAAACCCAGAAGCAAAGAAGTTGTGTGCTATGAATGCAAAGAACCAGGACACTACAAGAGTGAATGTCCAAAACTCCAGAAAGAGAAACCCAGAAACAAATTCAACAGAGAAAAGAAAAAGAGTCTCATGGAAACATGGGATGATTCTGAATCATCTGAAGCAGAGTCAGATTCTGAAGATGAACAAGTTAACATTACACTAATGGCAAATATACCAGAAGATGATCACTCATCAGAATCAGAATCAGACTCAGATTCAGAAGAGGTATTCTCTAAACTTTCTAGATCTCAATTAGAAGCTAGCCTCTCAGAAATTCTTGAAAAATATCAGAAGCTTCAAATCAAATACAAAGAAATGAAACAAAGTCTGGTATCTGAATTAGAAGAAGTTAGAAAACTAAAAACAGAAAACCTTGAGCTGAAAGAAAATATTTTTGAATGCAAAAACTCATTTGAAAAACTTAAAGCTCAGAAGGAATCTGACTTAGAAGATCTAATCAATTCTGATAGTATCATAAAACAATATGACTATGGTTTTCAAAAATTCCTAGCTAAAAGCATAGATAGAAGCAAAATTGCATCTATGATCTATGGAGTTAGCAGAAATGATAGAAGAGGCATAGGCTATGTGAAAACTAAAGAAACTCTGAAGTTTAAAAAGATTGATGACATTGTCATAAAAACTAATACTTCTCTAAGTTCTCATTTTACCTATGGTCATAATCATGACCTAATATACACTAGTGAGTCATCTTGTTCCACAAGTTCTGATTTGAAACCTAAAATGAATCAGAATTTTGTAAAAACTAACAAACAAGGACCCAGAAGAATATGGGTACCCAAGGATAAAATTGTGTATGTTGCAGATGTCTTTAACAGCAAAACTGAAACACCAATCATGGTACATGGACTCTGGATGCTCACGACACATGACGGGAAGAAAGCATATGTTCCAAAGTCTTGAATTAAAAGATGGAGGCCACGTAGGTTTTGGAGGTAACCAAAAAGGAAAAATAATTGGCTCTGGAACTATTGGTAATGGAAATCTTCCCTCTATCTCTAATGTTCTATTAGTAGAAGGATTAATGCATAATCTATTATCCATAAGTCAATTAATGTCTGTGGAAACTGAGCAATGGGTCTGGCACAGAAGATTGGGACATGTTAATATGAGAAGATTATCTCAACTTAACAAACTCAATCTGGTCAGAGGACTTCCAAACTTGAAGTTCAACTCAGAAGCTCTGTGTGAAGCATGTCAGAAAGGCAAATTTTCAAAACCTGCTTTTAAAGCTAAAAATGTTGTATCTTCCTCTAGACCACAAGAACTTCTGCACATTGACTTGTTTGGACCAGTGAAAACTGCTTCTGTCAGTAGCAAGAAGTATGGATTGGTGATCGTAGATGACTTCAGCAGATGGACATGGGTAAAGTTTCTTAGACACAAGGATGAGTCAATTGCTGTATTTTCTAACTTCTGCAAACAAGTTCAAAATGAAAAAGAATTTAAAATTATTAAAGTCATAAGTGATCATGGTGGAGAATTTGAAAACAAACAATTAGAATCATTTTTTAATGAAAATGGCATCTCTCATGATTTTTCTTGTCCTAGAACTCCTCAACAAAATGGAGTTGTAGAACGTAAGAATAGAACATTGCAAGAGATGGCCAGAACCATGATCAATGAGACTAACATGGCTAAACATTTTTGGGCAGAAGCAGTAAATACAGCATGCTATATTCAGAATAGAATCTCTATAAGACCTATTCTTGAAAAGACTCCTTATGAATTGTGGAAGAACAGAAAGCCCAACATTTCATATTTTCATCCTTTTGGGTGCATATGTTTTATTCTGAATACTAATGATACTCTGAATAAATTTGACTCTAAGGCACAAAAGTGTTATATGTTAGGATACTCTGAACGTTCTAAGGGATACAGAGTATATAACACAGAAACACGTATTGTCATAGAATCTATTTATGTCAGATTTGATGATAAGTTTGGTTTTGAAAAACCAAAGCAGAATGAATTTATTGCAGATATAGAAGTTGAAATTTCTACAAACAGAACATCTGAAGAACAATCACCTACAGAACAAAACAAGACAATTACTCCAACAAGCTCTGAAGAACCCACTCAGAAGAAACTATCCAGAAGCAAAGTGAATCATCCAGAAGATAAAATCTTGGGAAAGAAGGATGAACCAATCAGAACAAGATCATCATTCAGAAACTCTGAAGAATCTCTAATGGGACTAGTCTCCCTGATTGAACCAACTTCTGTAGAAGAAGATCTCTCAGAAAATGATTGGATTCTGGTTATGCAAGAAGAACTTAATCAATTCATCAGAAATGATGTATGGGATCTAGTTCCTAGGCCCAGAGGATTCAACATCATTAGCACCAAGTGGGTATTCAGAAACAAGCTAAATGAGCAAGGAGAAGTTTTCAGAAACAAAGCAAGACTGGTTGCACAAGGTTATGGTCAACAAGAAGGAATTGACTACACAGAAACCTATGCCCCATTCGCCAGGTTAGAATCAATCAGACTTCTAATTTCATTTGCTGTAAACCATGATATCATTCTATATCAAATGGATGTCAAGAGTGCATTTTTAAATGGTTATATTGATGAAGAAATGTATGTACACCAACCCCCTGGCTTTGAAAATATAAAATTTCCAGAACATGTTTTCAAACTCAAAAAATCTTTATATGGTCTGAAGCAAGCTCCTAGAGCTTGGTATGAAAGACTAAGTACTTTTCTTCTAGAAAATGATTTCATCAGAGGGAAAATGGACACAACACTTTTCAGTAAAAACATTAAAAATGATATTCTGATATGCCAAATTTATGTAGATGATATAATATTTGGTTCTACTAAAAGTGCCTTGGGAAAGGAATTTGCTAAGTCTATGCAGGCAGAATTTGAAATGAGCATGATGGGAGAATTAAAGTTCTTTCTGGGAATCCAAATAAATCAAACATCATAAGGAACATATATCCATCAAAGCAAATATGTCAAAGAACTTCTGAAGAAATTTGAGTTATCAGAAAGTATCATCTCTAAAACTCCTATGCATCCTACATGTATTCTGGAGAAAGAAGAGGTAAGTAAGAAAGTAGATCAGAAGCTCTACAGAGGTATGATTGGCTCTCTCCTCTATCTAACTGCTTCTAGACCAGATATTCTATACAGTGTATGTTTATGTGCTAGATTCCAATCAGATCCTAGAGAAACTCACTTAACAGCAGTTAAGAGAATTTTTACGTATCGGAAAGGTACTACTAATCTTGGTTTATACTACAGAAGATCCAAAGATTACAAACTTGTAGGATACTGTGATTCTGATTTTGCTGGAGACAGAACAGAAAGAAAAAGTACTTCTGGAAGTTGTCAATTTCTGGGAGATAATCTAATTTCTTGGTCCAGCAAAAGGCAGTCAACCATAGCATTATCAACTGCAGAAGCTGAATACATTGCAACAGTTGGATGCAGTACTCAGATGCTCTAGATGAAAAATCAGCTTGAGGATTTCAACATTTATGAGAGTAACATTCCCATCCTCTGTGATAATACTTCTGCTATATGTCTTTCTAAAAATCCAATTTTACATTCTAGAGCTAAACACATAGAAGTTAAACATCATTTCATTAGGGACTATACTCAGAAGGGAATTTTAATGTTAAAATTCATTGATACAAATCACCAATGGGCTAATATTTTTACAAAACCCCTTCCTGAAGATAGATTTAATTTCATTCTAACCAACCTTAGCATGAAATTATGTCCAGAATGAAAATGCTTTAATGATATGTCTTTAACTCTTAGAAGTTCTGAATTTAATCCTCTATATTATTCTTTCAGAAGATATTATGTTCTAACTGTTTCATTCTGAGAACTTCTGTTCAAAAGAATAACATGCAAATTTTTTACATCAACAAGTGTCAACAAGGCTCTAAGGAATCCTATCAGAATTAGAACAAGTGTCCAAATTCTGAAGAGTGACAGAACATGCATTGGACAACTGTCCTCTAATGAAGGACATTTGTTAATCTTCTGGGAAACTGATACGACTGACTTGACACCATAAAGGCAAAAATCTCTTTGGTAACTGTTCCAGAATCTTTTACGCCTTCCCCTATGTCTGCTGCATTTATTGCACATCATCATTATGTTTTTAAATTTAATTTTTCCCACTAATTTCTCATATTATTAAATGAATATTTTTCTATATAAACAACTTTTCACTTTCACTTTTCCTTTTTACTCTAATTGCATTTTTACTGAAAATTTTTCACTTTCACCTTGCGTTCTCTCTGAATTTTTTTTCTAAAACCCTAAACCCCAAAAACTCATCTTAGTAACAATGGCTTCCTCCCCTCAACAACAACAAAACTCAACTGATGTGCTTTACGTTGAACCTGTGAAGACCCTTCTTACTCCAACTGACAAACTGGAAGTTCTGTGTGAGCTTTTTGTGGATTTCAACAGTTTGAAAGATAATGGTTTTGACCTCCTTCCTGCCGTCCAAGCTCAAGGTTGGGAGAAGTATTTTGATCGTCTCATGGGACCAGTTTTCCCAATATTGGTCAAGGAGTTCTGGGTGTATGCAAGTGCTTCTAACACTCATGTTACGTCATATGTGCTGGGAAAAAGAATCATAATTTCTGAAGACCACATTGCTAGGCTCATTGAATCTGATGGCAATGGAATCAAGTGTAGTGAAATGGACAAACTGTCAGATACCAAACTGATAGCTAAAGAAATCTTCACTTCGGGCCAACCTTCTAACAAGATAAAGGATCTGAAGATTCCTCTTAGAATTTGGGCCAAGATCATTCTTGGAACCATCTGCCACAGGAAAGCTACAAATTCTCCAGATTATATCAACATGGATCAGCAGTTCTTGCTGTACTTTATTGCTAAACAGAAGAAGGTTAACCTTGCACACTCTCTTTTTCAACATCTGAAAAACAGTGTGAAGGAAACAAGAGATGGAGAGAAAACCAAGAGGGATTGGATTCCTCTAGGGCGTCTAATATCTGACATTCTCAGTGAGAATAAGTTGGTGGACTATCTGGCTGAAGTAAATCAGATAAAACTTCTAGAAATAGATGTTGGTAAGCCTCGAAATGCAAATAATCTGAAGAAGATGAAGTTTATAACTTCTATCAAGAAAGATCCTGTCCTTTACTCCAGAGAAGTCATAACCACCAGGAAGATGCCTCTGCAGAACTTCCCACTCTTCTTTTCTGACACACCTCCAGAGGTTATGGTCAGATACTTGGACTCCTGCAAGCAACATGGTGTGGATCCAATGTTCAAGGCAACAGAACTTACTCAACAAACTCCAGATGCTGCATCAGCAAGGAGCAAGAAAAGAAAGGCATGAGAATGATCGTCTCAGAAGGCCCCCAAAACTACCAGAAGAACAGGTAATACTTCTACCTCTAACTCTGAATTTATTTCTGTAGTAGAAGCAGTTTCAGTAGAAATGTCTGAAACCCCCTCTGACCCAACACCTTATGATGACATTCCCTCTGCACCAATTCCTTCTGCACCAATTCCTGCTGAACCAACCCCATCATCTGAACCAACCCCATCATCTGAACCAACATCATCCTCTGAACCCATTCCACCTTCTAACCCTATTCCCTCTGTTATACCTGCAACTGCTGTTGTTTCATCCATCTTATCTTCACTTTATCCACCAGAAAATGAACCCCATCAACCACAAACCCTATCAGACTTTGATATCCCTATTGACACAACCCCTCTATCTGATGTAGACCGTTCACCATCAGCTGAAACACACACTGCCCTTCAACATGTTCTGTCTGACATTGATGATTTCCAACCCTCTGAATCTGAACAAATCCCATCCTATCAGACTTTTGAAACACATCACCATAGCAGTTTCCAACCACTAAATTCTGATGGCCTTGTTTTTAATCTTTCCCCAATAAGAGAAAGCTCCCTGTCTTCCTATGAGTCTACCCCTCCTAACTCACCAACTTTCATCACCATCCCTGACACACCACCAGAAGAAGTTGAACATGAAAATCCCCTTAGAACCTCTGTTAATATTGAAGCTCTACAAAAATTATCCTCTGTCTCAAATAAAACTGCCATACCTGCACCAAAACCAAAACCCACAAAAACAGACATTTCTGCACTGCTTATTGCTTTTGAAACAGAAATGAAATTCAGGATAGAGGATCTGAAGTCTGCTTGCTCAGAGCTTCCTGATCCAGCTGCTTCTGACTTTCTGTGGGCAACCTTCAGAAAATGGTTTAATGCTGAGACAAAGAGACTAAAGGACATCTGCTATGACATTGCTCACCAGAACTTCTGTGAGTATCTCAAAGCAGTTGTTTCAAACATTGAACAGAATAAACCTTTTCTGCTGGACAACAAACCCTGGACAAAGTCAGAACCTCTGGAAGAAAACTTTGGACTTCAAATGGTTTTGGTACCTTCTGTTGAAGGTCAGGATGTTGAATCTGCTCAAATTGAAGAATTCTCTGAGAATCAAGCTGCTTCAGAAGCTGAAGAACCTCTGCCAACCAATCTGGTTCTAAAGACCTTAGAAGAGTTGAAGAAGGAAAATGAGATGGTTAAGCAAATGCTGGATAAGCAAGATGAAACCACTACTGAAGTGAAGACGATGATTAGAAAGCAAGTGGAATCATCCTCTGAGATCAAATCTCTTCTAGAGGCCTTAGTTACTAAGATGCATCCCTGATTTTCTGCTTATCTTCTGCTGATTGTTTTCTGCTTTATCTTCTGTGTTTTCATAACTTTTTAAGTTCTACTGGTTATGTTCTTATTGGTTTTTAATTCTGTTTAATGAAAACTTATTTTGCTTCTATACCCTTGCATTCTTTCTGCGTTTATACTTTTTGATTATGACAAAAAGGGGGAGAAACGTAGAAGATCCTGATCTATAGCAGTTTATCATGATTTGCCTCTAACATATAAAATTCTAATAAAACTATTTGAGTTGTGATTCTAAAATAGAAACAGGTCAAGTAATCAACTCAGGGGGAGCTAAGGCTTATGAAACTTCTGAAGGATAAAACTTTTGAAGAAACCTCTAATAGAAATATCTGATTTTATTTAATCAAAGGGAGTTCTTCTAATCCTACTAAACTCTATTCTCAAAATCTAAATAAATGTTTTGTCATCATCAAAAAGGGGGAGATTGTTAGAACAATTATGGTTCTAAACCTCTAAGAGTTTTAATGATAACAATTATGATTATGCAAGAATAGAAGTTCTAATAACTCTCTTGTTATATGTGTAGAAGAGGAAGTTAATTAAAGGAGACGTGAATTACTAGAAGATACATTGAGACATATATATATATAGAAGATACACTTAATGGAGAATCCATCATTTAATGACATGGTTTAATGGCTGCGCATCAAGACTTTATTATCTCTGATTTACGTCTAGAAGATGATGATCTTCATAATGAAGACATTAATTAAAGAATATATTAATTAATGGTAAAGACAAGTATCTCTTGTTATGGAAGGAATTTATGGTATTAACTAATATCCTAAATTAGCTCAAGATGTCTCCAACGGCTACAATTATTCAAGAACTATATAAAGGAATCAAATTGAAGATTTGAAGACAATACACTCACGAGAAAAAGACTGATTCTTTTGTGCTAAAATATTGTAACTTTCACTTAGTGATCTTAGCTTTATTAGAAGCAAATAGTTACTATTTCATTATTATTGTAATAGTTAAGTAAAATCCCTTGAGTGACTAGTTTCAGTCAGAAGACTCAAGAGGACATTGACTGTAGGTCAGTGTGTGTATTCATTTATTGAATAGTGGATTAAGACCTCAGTGATAGAGGCAAAATAGCCTTGGCGGGTGGACTAGACGTAGTTTGAGTTCAAACGAACCAGGATAAATTAACTTGTCTTTAGAAGTTATTTTTAGTTGTTAAAGAAAACCCAATTCCAACCCCCCTTCCTTGTGTTTTACCCTCCTTCAATTGGTATTGATTCTTAGCTTCTTTTTTTTCCGCAGGACCTGATTTTGCAGTTGATGAAGATAGTTGGAAGAAGATGATGAATGAGAAAAATCAAAGAGAAATGAAGCTGGAGCATGAAGGAGATGAAGAAGAAGATTGAAGAGAGAAGGAAGAAACCAAAGAAATTATGGAATGGTGAAGTGAAGAAGAGATTTGAGAAATTGGTTGAAGAAATTCAAAAAAAAATTGAGAGAGGATGAAGTTGAAGCTGAGCAAATCCGAAAGAATGAGAATCCTCCCCTGAAAATGCATTACTCCGGCTTTTATAAATGAATATCAAGAGAGCAATTCAGGAGTTTTTTCAGGTATTTCAGTTAAGATTTTTGCCATGAATTGGTTAGAGTTAGTTTAAGTTTATTGAAGATTGTGTTAAGTTAGTTGTTAGGATCAGTTAGCAATGAATTTTTATTAATCGACTTTCACTTCTTCTTTTGTTTTTCTTGATAATATATATACAGGATTTGCTTCAAGCTTGAGCTATTCCAGTCTTGGAAGTAAAATGCAATTGAGAATAGCTGCGAGTCGCACACCACCTTGAGCCAGCCTTTTCTCCACAATAGGAAGTCAAGAGAGAAAGTACTCATCTTTCAAAGTGCTTCCTGGTGCAGCATTCTCAGAAGCATACCAATCCGGACGTGTTGTGTAGTTGTGGGCACAATGTTCCCAAAAGTTACATTTTGTTGAAAGATCTGAGCCATATAACTTTTTAAGACTCAATAATCATGTTATCTCATAAATGATGAAGATTTGTTTTCCTCATGTACCAGCGAACAACCAACATGTAGGGACTGATGTACATCCCCAACAAACTGTGACAAGAACAAAGACGCATATGTCCAATTATAGTTTAACTTAGATGAGGCATTAGCATAAGCTAATTTCAATTGCATTGTATGATTATGAACTGCTCCTAGTAACACATTTATGCTTATGTCCATAAGAATCATGACAATCTCTGTAGTATTGATAACCACACTTGAAATTCTAGACAACAAGGTTAAAGCAAGGATTAACAACAAAAAAGTATCAAATAATGGATTTTTGGACTTGAATAATTGGGATAATGAATCTTAATTGGTTTTGTAATTTTTTTAAAAATGAATTTGAATCTTGTGAGATAAGGAATGGGTAAATAGCGTAGAAAAGAAATCGTTTATGGATAACTGAATTGAATTGATGATTTGGATACGAAAATGGATATTGGGCAATTGGATATGGTTTGGATATAAAATGAATATATGGATGAAATGGTTAATCGGTCAAAAATGGATTCGGATTTGAACACGACTTTTTGTGTTTGGACTATTGAATTTAATTTGGAATTTGGGATTTGTTTATTGGATTTCAAATCGAATTTTTGATTTGAATTAGAAAAAAAATGGATACGGAATACGGATAAATGAATTTTGAAATAAATATGGTTTAATTGGAGAATATTGACAATGAATCTTGAATGCCTATTGAATTTGAACTTGAAATAATGTTGAACTCCAAGTCCATTTGCATAAACCCTCCATCTTTGTATGCTTAAAGACGAACCTTAATCCATAAATCTTAATTAACTTGCAATTGAAGCAAACAAAACCAATTTGAATGACAAATGACCTTAGTCCATATCAAACAACAGAAATAAATCTCGTCGAAAGAATGCATAGACACACAAAAAGAAAACCATAACCAAGGACCAATGACCAATTATAGACTAACCATTGAACACTCCAACGATTGACATGAGAACGAATAAGGTAAAGCACGCTCGGGGTATGACGCGAACGAAATAGATGTCTTCCACTTATTGAGCCTTGAAAGGTAACCTTGCTCCCACAGTCACAATACATTATGGTATGCCCGATTATGATTATATGACTTAATAGAGAATGCAGACGATATGAAGTATAAGCCAGTTAGTGGTAATGAATTAGAGGGCAAATTTTGGGGTGTTACAACTTTTAACATGGCATTTTTTCTCCACATTCAAAACATTTAATCTTCCTTGTTGGCGCTTCTTCTTTAATGATTTCCCTTTTCCTTTCTTTTCTCAGAACTTTTTTTAAATTTCCTGATAAGTTCATCATCATCATCATTATCGGATTCATCCTCTTGATTGCTATCATAATTTTTGACTAATGTCTTTAATGAAACGTCTTTTGAATCATTTACTTGAATTTAATGCTTTTCCAATCTTTCAAGTTCCAATTCATACTCTTGAAGTTTTCCGAACAAGGAAGCAGATGTTATTGTAGAAAGAATCTTCTTTTCTGAAATTGTCATCACCTTTGGTTTCCATTCCCTGTTTAAAGACCTAAGCAATTTAAGATTTAATTTATCATTAATAAAAGTCTTACCAAGAGCGATCATGTGATTGGTTAAGTGAATAAATCTCTTTTGTAGAGCAAGTATTGATTCTCGGGGCTGCATTCTGAACATCTCGTATTCTTGACTCAATGTGTTCAATGATCTTTTTACTTCAGCGGTTCCTTCATGAGTCTCCATCAAAGTATCCCATATTTGCTTTGCCGATTTACATTGAGAAATTCAGAAGAATTCATCCATGCTTGATTTACTTTACAGAATACTAATATCTTTCTTTTCATTGAGAATTATTTTCTTGTCATCTTCATCATACAAATTTTTAGCCTTAGAAGTGCTAACACCATCGACCACACTGATAGGATTATGTGGACCATTTTCAACAGCTTCCCATATACCATCTCCTTGTACTTCTAAGTGTGCCTTCATTCAGATTTTCCAAAAGTCAAAATACTCTCCAGAAAATAGAAGGGGATTGTTGCTACTACCACCATCTTTGAAAACCGGGATTGCGGAAGCCATTCTGGATCTTTTAGGAAGAAGTTGCCTATAACTTGCTCTGATTCCAATTGTAAGTATGGGATATGCCTAAGAGGGGATGAATTAGGCCTTTAAGATTTTTTTCTTCGATTTATCATCGATTTTTTTATTTTACTTTCCTTAAAGTTACTAAGTTATGAAAATTGTAAAATACAAAAAGTAAAGAACACAAGAAATTTATACTGGTTCCCCTCACAGTCTGAGAGTACTCCAGTCCTCTTTCACACGAAAGAGATTTCACTATTGTTAGATATTTGTAGAAGCCTAATCCCAAGACTTATCCTACAATATTCTAACAACAACCCACCAAGAACAACCTCTTGGATTTTACAAGCTTAAAGTCCTATTGAGAACAAATCTCACAACGGACCTCTTGTATCCACAATTCGGATAATAAGGAAAATCACCCAAGTATAATAAGAAAATAATCATTTCCTTTCTACTCTCTTGTTTCCAATAATCTTGGACAACAAGGAATAATAATAATTCTGATTTTGTAATAAGAGTATAAGATGAAACTTATGAACCTCTATCAATTTAAAGATTGATCTTCTCCTTTTTTAACATTCACCATAATATGGTACAACAAGTGTTCAAGATGAAATGGAATGAAACTTATATGAATATGAAAGTTTGATGCATAAGTTTCTTCCTTTAGAAAGTTTTATGAACACTTAGATAAAAATGAAAGTTTTATGAATTGAATGATTGTTTGAAATTTATGCAAAGGAGGTAAATTGAAATTCTGGAAAAAAATGATGTTTATATAATGCCTAGATGCCTCTACAAAAGGGTATGATTCACCAATGGATGTCATGATTCATTAGACACAAGAGGCATGAAGAGGTGCTCTGAAAACTAATGATTTTTCAATTCTGTCCAGGTGCAAATTGACTGCACATGACATAACATACACATTTTTGAAAATCCTACAACATGGAATTAATTGCATGAATATGCAAATCGATTTGCATAATGTAATTTTGTAAAAAATCATCATTTTAACATATGCAAATTGATTGCACCCTTATGCAAATCGATTTGCATTAAGAAAACTTTGAAAAAAATACTTAAAATATAATATGTTATGATTATGGATGAAGTATGCAATGATGTATTATGTTTGAACACTTGTATGCACATTATTAAGCGGTGAAAGTCAATTTCTTTGATCAACCTTTGAGAAATCTTCAAGACATGAAATAATATGAAATCGTGTTCTTGCTTCAATGTCTTTGATCCATTTCCTTTTTAATATGCATAACATCTTGAATGAATAACATCTTGAATGCATAACATCTTGAATGCATAACATCTTGAATGAATAATGTTGTCTTCATCAAAACCATTGAGAATCTTGTCTTCACACAGCACCCCTCACAATGTGATGATGACTACTTAGAGTGGTACCTCACTGTATCACACCCTCACATCACCCACCTCGAGCATATGATGGGCCTTCTGATGATTAGACACATGTTGATGACGTGACGCCGCCAACTTCTCCTCTAGTAGAGCACGCCTATGACCGACATCGCTTCTAGATGATTATAGTGATTATGGATAACCTCATGGGTTTGGTAAATCCAGATGGTAACATTTATACTGGATTAGCTCGGGCTGCACACATAGTCTATGAGGGCCTATTTATATATTTTTATATAATTTGTATTACATGTATGTTATTCAGACATCTTTATCATATCACTTTATTATCTAATATTAATGATCTTCCTTGAATTGCAGTGTTAACGTTAACAAACATTTGACAATATATTACATAACTTAAACATAAACACTTGACACTACAATATGATTATTAAATAAGAAAAACCTAAACACTACCAGACGCTTCAAGACGTTTCAGCATCTCCATTATGTCGTCAACAGATCATGAAAGCTTCACATCTAACTTGATCGACCCCTTTGTTATCCTACGTCGAAATGATCTTCATGTTTCCTTCACACCTTCATCGATATTCAACTCAATAAGGTGGTATTTGACCCTCCCGCTTGTATTAATTAAATCTTCACAGAACTTGATCTTTCTCACCTTTATATTGTCACCATCAGGCAATAATTCATTCAACTTCGTCGCTAGGCCAACATAAGAGATGATGCCATCGGGAAACTTGAACTCTACAGGAGGAGAAGCTCCGTTGAAGTAAACTTCTGCCTTAATCAAAAATTGATGAAGAAGCATTTTTTAGACATGTTTATCAACAACAGATGACCCATTTTTATAAAACTTTGAATATATTTTGGATCACACATACTGCCGGTGCAATCACAACCGCACAAAACTGTTCGCAAAATCCTGATCATCCAAGAAAACCCTAAAAATGAAACTACCGAAAATTTCACTTATGGTGAAATTTCCGATATTAACACGAAAATTTCAAATTTCCGGAACATTTTGCACTTTATCAGAAATTCTGAAATTTTCAGTACACAAGAAATTTAAAATGAACTACTGAAAATTTCAAATTGTACCAAAAACTTCAATATAACTACCGAAAATTTAAAATAAAAATTTGACGTGTTTTTCACCCAAAAACAATTATGACATTATAAAATATTAGGGGATGTCTGATATAATTTTTGGGGTGACAGACAGATTTCTCTTAAGGTACTTTTAAGCCTTTTCCTGAAAATTTTATCAAACTACCAAACTTTTTCAATTTTATTCCCTAACTACCCTACCTTTCAAATTAATTCTCAATCCATCCCACTTGAAAAAAATGAATTAAAGGGGAGTAGGCAATTGAATTGGCGCTGCCTATATTATTTTAAAAAAATTTAGTTACCTGCGGATTTTCTTGCAGATTTGAGGTTACTTGCGGATTTTCTTGCGAATTTACCTACATATATAAATCCACAAGTAATGCCAAATATGCAGAAAAATTCACAGATAACTGGATTTACATGCAAATTTATTTATTTTTATTATGAAAAGAGGGTAGATAGAAAATTAATTTTAAAAGTGGATTATTTCAGGATTTTTTTTGAAAAACGGGGTATTTAATTTCCCTTTTCCTTTGTATAATTGTGAATTGCGCAAAACAATTATTTAAAGAAAAAATTGTTTTAAAGAAAAAAATTGTGAACTTCCCTTAATATTATAATTTATTCTTAATTGTTTTAAAGAAAAAAATGAACTCCGAGACAAAAATGTTAAAAAAAATTTAAATGGAAGCTTTATTCCACGTTAGGGCTACTTTCTACTCCAGTTTCTGTTTGAGGTTCATCAACGGCGCTCCGTTTCTGAGTTCATGTAGTTGCCTCTCATGAATTCCCCTCAGCACTCCGATGGCGCGACATCGCCGGTAGTCCTCCCCGACGAACTCATCCCGGAAATCCTGTCACGACTTCCTGTGAAAACCCTAATGCAGATGAATTGTGTTTGTAAGTCATGGAAAACCCTAATTTCTAATCGTTCCTTTTCCAAATTGCACTTTCAGCGATCTCCACGTAACACACATCTCGCACTAGTTCCATATTGCTTCAAACCTGACCAGGACATGGACATCAGTGTCGTTCCCTTCCCCTTAAGTCGCTTATTAGATAATCCATCAATCTCCCTTGCCAACAATCCTGAACACAGATTGGAGCATATGGATTGCCGTGAGATGGTTGGTTCTTGCAATGGATTGATATGCTTCCTCGCTTTGTCTTCTGATAAGGAATTCCGTTTATGGAACCCCGCAACCAAAAAGATATCTAAAAGATTTGGGTTCTTTATCGATGATTCACCTGATTTTCTCAGTTTTGCATTTGGTTATGATAATTTAAGGGACACTTATAAGCTTGTGGCCTTCTCTGCCAATCAGGTTAAAGTTTTCAACTTAGATGATAGTATTTGGAGAAATATTGAATGTTTTCCCTTTGTTCCTTTTGACGTTGAGTCTATGCAACGTCACTGCCATCCGTTTGTGAATGAAGGTGTGTATGTGAGTGGTAGTATTAACTGGTTGGCTATTCGGAATGTGATTGATTATAAATGGAAAGATATTAACATTGATCAATTTGTAATTGTTTCCCTTGATCTGGGTACAGAGACATACCGACAATTGTTACCACCTCAGGGCTTTAACGAAGTGCCTTCAGTTGAGCCTACTATTACTGTGTTGATGGACTGTCTATGTTTTTCTCATCATTTTAAGGGAACTCATTTTGTTTTGTGGAAGATGATGGAATTTGGAGTTCAAGAGTCTTGGGTTCAATTCCTTAATATTAGTTTTGTGGATCTTCAGATTTATCATGGAGTTAGTGATTCATTGGAATATCATTCTCAATTGTTCTTGTTTCCGTTGGGTCTTTCTGAGAGTAGTCACACATTAGTGCTTGCAAGAAATCAAGAAAGCTTTGCATGTGAAGAAGCGCAAGCAATCCTTTATAACTGGAGAGACAATAGAGTAGAAAGGACTAGATTTACTGATGAAATATTGTGGTTTTTTACGAAGGATTACGTTGAAAGTTTGGTTTCCCCATGTTGAAAGTAAGTACTTATTCACTTATTTGCTTGTTGGAGTTTTTTTTAAAAACTCCAAGTCATTTTGTAACTATAGATGGTGTGGTGATCTATCTTGTCAATAGTGAGCTACAGAAGAATATCATAGTAGTTGTGGTAGAGTTCAGAGCGAGTCTTTTAGTCTGCGAGACGCTGTCAGCTATAGCGGTTGTTGCGGCTGGTTTTTGTGGCCCCAAATCGCCATCGTGTCTGGCTCTGCTACCGGGGTTTTAATCGAATTTGCTCAAATAATATTTTAAAGCCATTGTCTTTTTTAACGGTGGTGATGTCTTAAATTTTATGTATTTTTCTATTTTTGAGTATTTATGTTTACATTTTGACACTGTTTGATAGTCTTTGCAATATGGCTATCTTGCTATCTGATATAACGCCGTCGGAATTTAATGGATGCTGCATCACATTATGTAGGATTGCTGCCTTGTATTTTTACAATGGAAGTGTTAAAGAATTATGTTATCCGTCGAATGATTTAAAAATCTATGGATTGAAAGACTTTGTTTTATTTTTATTATTAGAATTATAACTAGACGATGATCCTTTCATTTCCAAAAGAATATTCAATATCTGTGGAATGACCTTTATTTGGTTGGTGTTCAGTGCATTTCATAAATTGTGTGATTTTATTACCATGTTTATAAAAAGGTTATCTGTTTCTTGGAGGAATCAACATTGAAGCACATCTGGGTGTTAGTCTGTTCACAAAGGAATATAACATCACTTTTGAGAAATATGCATTCATCATTATTTTTGTTTCTCTCTCATGTGTAATATGGGTGTGTTTTTAATCACAGGACCGCAACCTCAAATTCAAGCACATCTGGGTGTTATTGATAGCCGATGACATGGCAGGGAGAAAGGTGAAAAAGGTTTATTGGAGCTACATTTTCTTTTGTTTTAGTATTTTGAAATTTCTTTATAAGCATTTCTAGAAATTTACAACAAAATATTTGTGTGAGTGCCAATGAAAGTCTAATCTGTAAGTGAATTTAAGCACACATTTTGGTTTTTGCATGGATTTAAAATGCTGCTGTCAATCATTTTCACACAATTGAACTACATTTTATCCATTAGTGAAGCCTATGTATAAGATTCTCAGGGACTAACTTTGATTTAAGCACACATTGCTATATGCAGTTTTTTGAATGCAGGTGTAATATATATGTATTATGTGCTTGTGTCTATGTAGATGTTTGCAACCAGGGAGAAGTTTGCTTCGCGGGCTATTATGTTACACTCACTTAATTCTGATAGGTTGTATGAATAATTACTATATTATTCAGCTCCATATCACTATAATTTTTCGATTTTAAATCGGTTTCCAAAAGATGTGTTTCAATCTGTGAGTTTTTCCTTTGGTTTCTGTGATGAAATATTTGTTCATTTATTTGCTTTTCACTATAAAAAACTGACATATTTTCCTCATAATGCTATTTGTGCCATGCCTGCTCTTTCTAGTTAATTAGCTTTGTTTTCTGTTAAGAACAATTTTCTGCTGGTTCTGTTTCCTATGTTACTTATTTCTAGTTCGGCCCCTTAAGGTTAGATGAAAGTACTATGATTTTTTTTTTGGTTACATATAATTTTTATGGAAAAAACTTTATAATTTGGCTAGTGTAAAGACCTATTGTAATTAAAAAAAAAAACTTTTTATCAGATGTTTTGAAAGATTTTAAGAACTCATAAAATTATAGTATAACTAAAATATGATTATGATCCTCGTATCTTTTAATTTTTGATTCAGTTGGATTTCTTTCTTTAAGTGTTGTTGGTGGAGATGAATCTAAAGTTTATAATTGTAAGAATAATATTGTACTTGAGATTGAATTGTCTATTTTTTAAGAGAATTTTTTATGGTATTCTTTGGGTCTCTTAGTCACCTGTGTGTTTTGTTTTCAAAAATATCTCATAGGTTATGGAGATATATCTCCGGACTCATATTTTTTCGTTTGATTTTAATTAATTTCAGTGATGCTTCTCCGAAATTTATTCGCATATATATTTGCAAACTAAACAATTGACATTCATAAAATAAAATTGGCATTACAATGATGATTTTAACATAAAATTAAATATTACATTTCAATATTCTGGTGGACGTTTGCACATTTCTAAGATATCATCGATCTTTTTTCGTATTGTTGCTTCCAACTTGATTGGAACTTTCTCTTCGAAATCGAAATATGTTCGTCACATCGCCCTAACATCGTCTCAATTCTTGAACTGAAATTTGTTGAACACATTGTTTTCTTCGTTGTCAATCAAAGGCGAATGATATTCGAGTTTAACAACCTTTCTTTTGTCATTGTAAGGTATGAGATATTGTATCTCGCCAATGATATTGTCGAGTGGGGTGAGAATGGTGAATTTGAACGTTCGTCCGAGTGTTTTACCATAGGAGTAGGAGACGCTTGCCACATACCAACAAATCTTGATATCACATATTTTAGATATTTTTAGTTTGTGTGAAAGATAACACATGAAATCTCTCATTTATAGAAGATCTAGGTGATTATGGACCACCCATTGTTTGTCAGTATCCTTTCGGAGATATATCTACGGAACAACACAATTTTATTTTGTTCCAAAGATATATATCCGGAATTTTCCCTGAAATATCATAATTTAGTAGCTTTCGAAGATACATCTCCAGAACTTTTCCTCATACATTTTCTTAACAAAAAAGACATATTATACAAGAAAAATGATCTATAGGTTCTTAAACACCAAATATGAATAAAAAATGACTATTATATTTCACTTAAAAAAATACAATTACTTATCCAATTATACAAGAAATTAAAACACATCAAAACATCCATCGCTAGCTAAATCTATAGGTGACACCCCTTGGAATTTTGTGCATTTGTTTCCTTTTGAATGTTGTTCAATCGCTCAAATTCGAACATCCTTTCCTTAAAATGATCCGACTATGTGTCGACATTTGCGGTTGAATGAGTGATCCATTCCGATGATGTAGCTAGTATATGGAATCCTGCTTTCAAATACACTTAAACAAAATGACTTGATTTAGAAAGCCACCAAATACACATGATGCGTTCATTTGGATTTTGGGGTGGTGCGATGCGTAGTGGAAAAAAGATTTTCGAAAATCTGTAGAGTGTCTTGTCAGTGCACACCCTATCAGATGCGATGAAATTAGATGACCCATTTCAAGGAAGAGCATCCATTTTGACTCCGATTCAAGACCTTTCAAGCAAGGACAAGAGACTCATAAACCACATCAAAATTTTCTTTATTTTCGTACAATCGCGTGTATGATTCTTTATGCACCTTCAACTCTTGGATAAGTTGATGTCTAACAAGTGCATAAATATCCTCTCATCTATCAAGCAAAGCCGAAACAACTCGGTAACCGCAGTTGCCATCCCCTTCAGTATTGACGATACAGTCGATGTATTTGTGCATAAAAACCGACATCTCTTCAATGAATAGAATATTTGGTGGAATAGGTGTCGGAGGTGATTTACTAATGCGGGCTCCTTTCACAACACTTTTGTAATACCTTGTAATTTATTTAATTCTCTGAATAATATTATTTGATATTAATATTGTTCCGTATTACTCTGAAAAATTTTAACGAAAATAAATAGAGTAATCAGCGGAATACTATTTTATTAATTAATATTAGCTGACTCAGAGGTTTTATAAAGTATTGGATTAAGAGACATTTTTTTGATACTCTCTATTTGGACACGTCGGTAGGAAAAAATATGTTTTCCTTTAAGACATAAAGTCTTGTTTCTTTTGTTTTTACAAAAATAGAAATAAAGAAAGAAGGAGAAGAGAGAAAGGAAGAAAAGGAAGAAGAAGAGAAAATCTTGAAGAAGAAGAGGAGAGCTCTTGATCTTGTTGCTTCAACCATCCATTCATCATCCAATCTTCTCCAATCTTCTTGCTAGAGGTGGGTTCATAGCTAGAAACTTTTACTTTTGGTTTTAGTAGAATTTTTAGGGTTTATGAGTTCTAGGGCATTTTGTGGAAAAATCCTAGAATCGGTAGTTAATCGGTTAGAAATCGATATAAATGCTTGTGTATGTTGTCTCTAGGTGTAGGAACATTGTTACATTGTTATTTTGATGTTTGCCAGTGTTTGGAATGGTTTTGGGATGTTACTGTCATGAAAAATACGTGTTTTCTGCTTTCTGTCTTTGGTTAACCGGTTAACCATATACGATAACCGGTTAACGCATCTAATGTTTGCACTATTGTCTCTGTTTTGGTTTGGTTAACCGGTTAACCCCAGGCGTTAACCGGTTAACACTATAAGTATGGGGAAAATGTTTTGTTTCCAAACTTTGAAAATTCATAACTTTTTACTTGGTTATCCGATTTAGGCGTTCTTTATACCCTTTGAAAGCTAAAATTATGTACTTTCACATGATGCTGAAAAATATTATTTTTACCCGACTTTTACCCGACTTTTCGATTATGCCGTAAAAATGTTAAGTTAGGGAATTGTGAGCCAAAGGTAATAAAAAGGTAAAACTTGTGAGGAAGCTAAGTTACCCTAGGTGGTTACGGAATTGTTTTAGAGACTTTACAATACTTAGGCGTCGATACTCGAATAGTGTCTTCGAGTTAGGTAGTTGTGAGAAGTTGGAAGTTTACTTCCTTGCGTATATCCTAATTTAATTATAGCTGCCTCGTGTCGGTATAATTAATCTGTGGATCCAAATCTCTTAATGGATGACCGTAACCCGTGCTTGCTTGTCATCAGGAAGTATGACTGGGTGGGGAAAGTATCCATTAGGAAGAGTAACCGTGACCCGTACTTTCTTATCATCGGGGAGTATGACTGGGCTGGGAAAGTTACTTAGTTGTTAGGTACCGTGACCCATGCTTTTGCTTGTCATCAGGGAGTATGACTGGGCGGAGAAAGTACCTATGATAGATAATAAGTGACTCGTGCTTGCTTGCCACTTGGGGGTGTCGCTGGGCGGGGAAAGTTATCTATACGTTAAGGATCGAGTGACCCGTACTTGTTTGCCCTTGAGTGGCTGGGCGGGGAAAGATGCCTTAAAGCACTTTGTGCTCCGTTATTACATTGTTGTCTCTAGTCTTTGTGTGAACTTAAAGTCTAGGTTTTTCCCCGACTTTAGTAGTGTTTAGATTCAAACCTTTTAGAGCCAAGAGAACTCTAAGATAGGGAATTCACTGAGATGTTTTTATCTCACCCCATGTTGATGTTGTTATTTCAGGCACTTCAGGTTCCGCAAAGGGTAAAGATAAGGCGATTTGATTATCTTTGCGTGTTTGACGACTTCTTCCGCTATGGACTTTTGAGATCTTCGGATCTAGTTCTTAGATTTTTATTTTGTGAACATCTTGTATTATTTATAGCCTTTTTGTATTAGTACCTTTTGTTGTAGTGGCTATATGTATACAATGTGTTGCTAAGAACTTGTTGTATTTCAATACCAAACTTAATTTTATATATGAAAAATATGCTTTGAAGTATATCTTTTATATATGGGTATTACAGTTGGTATCAGAGCAGGTCGTATCCTCGACCTAGCCTTGGAATATTATAAGTGTTTCTTTCCGTTCATACACGTTAACTTGCGGTAGAACTAAATGTTATGTTTATGGTATTGAGCCTGATCAACTTAATCCTGTTTTGATGACATTTAGGAATATAGATGGTAGGCATGAAACACGTGGTCGGCCCAGTGTCACTCCTCCTATTAACGATCAACCGAGTGGTGACAGGAATGCTCATATGTTCCAATTCATGCAACAGATGCAACAACAACATCATCAGTTCATGCAGGAAATGATGCATCAGATGAATGAGGGTATTCATCTTCAAGTGGTTACTCCTGAAGCCGGAGGTGGAACATTTCGAGACTTCTTCCGCATGAATCCTCAAGAGTTTCATGGTAGATTTGATCCGGTTAAGGCACATGAATGGGTAACCGAAATGGAGAGAATTTTCCAGATTGTGATATGTGGTGAACAAGACAAGGTGACTTTTGCGTCACATTTGCTAAAAGGTCCTGCTGCTAAGTGGTGGGAGAGTGCTTCAAATATTATGACGGTGCAAGGAATTCCAAGAGTGTGGCAACAATTTAAGATAATCTTTATGGAGAAGTACTTTTCGAGTTCCTTGAGGACCCAACAAGAATTTGAATTCCAACAGCTTAGACAAGGGAGCATGACTGTGGCCAGTTATACCGAGAAGTTCGAGGACATGGCGGCCTACTCTAGGCAAGCAATGTATGCTCCAAATGAAAGATGGAAGATTGATCAGTTCTTGTTGGTTTGAGGGCCGAAATCTCCCATAGTGTCTCTCAAAGGGAGTTCACTACCTATTCCGAGTTGTTAAGGCAGTGCTATGTCACAGAACATAGTCTGAAGAAAGTGAAAAGCAAAGTAAGTGACCGAGGAAGAGCTAGCCAACCTTTTAGGCCAAAGCCTCAACCCTTCAAAGGGAAACAAGTTCAAAGTGCTGGACCTAACACTCCACCAACGTGTAGGTTATGTAGCAAACGTCATTTTGGTAGGTGTCAAAGGGATGGAGGAATGAGATGCTATAATTGTAATGAAGTGGGCCATTTGTCAAAGGATTGTACCAAGCCAAAGAATTAAGTTCAAGCGAGAGTTTATACTATGGATGCTAGAAAGACCAAAGTCGACAACTCTCTCATTGTGGGTACATGTCCTGTTAACAATCATCCTTGTCTTGTTTTATTTGACTGTAGGGCTACACATTCTTTTGTATCTACTAGTTGTGTGAAACGACTTGGGTTGCAAGTTTTTCTTTTGTCTCCTCCGATGGTGGTTACTACCGCTATGGACGAAACAGTTGAGACACCTATTAGGTGTGAGAATTGTACCTTGTCCATGGATGGTAGATTTTTTCAAATTGATCTCATTTGTCTGCCTCTTAAGAAAGTTGATGTTATCCTAGGAATGGACTGGTTGTCTGCCAATTTTGTGTTTATTAGATGTGAAGAGAAGTTGATCCTTATTCCATTCGTTGAAGCGCCTCCAAAAGATGTGTTGACAATGATCTTGGAAGGTACGGTTGGAATGGTAAATTTTCTGTTTGAACAAGAGAAGTCTGTTTTACCTGTCCTTACTAAAAAGGAGAGTAGTGACCAGCAAGTTTTGAATATTCCGATAGTTTGTGAATTTCCTGATGTCTTTCCCGAGGATGTCACTTCCTTACCTCCGATGAGGGAAGTTGAGTTCTCAGTTGACCTGATACTGGGAACGGCTCCTATATCCGTTTCCCCTTATCGTATGGCACCAGTTGAGTTAAAAGAATTGAAGGATCAATTAGAGGATTTGATGGCAAAGCATTTTGTGAGACCAAGTGTTTCTCCGTGGGGAGCTCCTGTTTTGTTAGTAAAGAAGAAAGATGGTGGTATGCAGTTATGCATTGATTATCATAAATTGAACAAGGTTACTATCAAGAATAAATATCCCTTGCCGAGGATAGACGATCTTCTAGATCAATTGAAAAGAGCTTGTGTGTTCTCGAAGATTGATCTGAGGTCGGGCTATCACCAGATTCGTGTGAAAAGTTATGATGTTCCGAAGATTACGTTCAGAACCCGTTATGGTCATTATGAATTCTTAGTGATTCCTTTCGGTGTGACGAATGCTCCAGCTGTTTTTATGGATTATATGAATCAGATATTTCAAGATTATCTGGACCAATTTGTGGTGATCTTTATCGATGACATTCTTATCTATTCTCATACTCCACAAGAGCACGAAGAATATTTGAGGATTGTTCTATCGGTATTGGAAGAGAAGCAACTTTTTGCCAAGTTTAGTAAGTGTGAGTTCTAGATGTCATAAGTCAAGTTTCTTGGACATGTTATATCTCAGGGAGGTGAAGCAGTGGATCCGTCAAAGATCGAAGCCGTGATTAATTAAAAGAGACCGAAGAATGTTTCAGAAATGAGAAGTTTCTTAGGTTTGACAGGTTACTACCGAAGATTCATTAAAGGTTTTTCTCAGATGGCGTTACCATTAACTAAGCTTACTAGAAAGGATTTCGCCTACGAATGGGATTTTAGTTGTGAGAAAACTTTTGTCTGGTTGAAGGAGAAATTGACAACTGCTCCAATTTTGATCATTCATGATCCTAACAAATCTTACGAAGTGTTTTGCGATGCTTCTAAGATGGGATTAGGAGGTGTTCTTATGCAAGAAGGCCAAGTTGTAGCTTATGCTTCTAGACAGTTGAGAGTTCATGAGAAGAATTATCCAACTCATGATTTAGAACTGGCGGCCGTGGTATTTACTTTGAAGGTGTGGCGGCATTATCTGTATGGTGTGTGTTTTGAGATGTTCAGTGTCATAAGAGTTTGAAGTACCTCTTTGATCAGAAGGAATTAAATATGAGATAAAGAAGATGGATGGAGTATTTGAAGGATTATGACCTTGAGTTGAAGTACCATCCGGGAAAAGCGAATAAAGTGGCAGATGCTTTAAGTAGAAAAGTGATTCATAGTGCCGATTTGATGGTGTTGGAATATGCACTGTTGGAAAAGTTTCGAGACCTTAATCTTCAGTTTGTTTGGACTTTGAATGGTGTAATCATGGGAAATTTGAATATCAATTCTACCTTGAGGGATGAGATTCAACAAGCACAAGTTATAGATGAGAAGTTGCAAGGAATGTTACTCCAACCGGGTTTTGTAAGAGCGTTGGATGGGATTATTCTATTCAACCAAAGAATTTGCATTCCGAATAATGATGTGTTGAAGAGAAATATTTTGGAAGAAGTCCATAAAGGTTCTTTTACGATACATCCGGGTTCTTCGAAGATGTATCAAGACTTGAAGAAAGAGTATTGGTGGTCCAGAATGAAAAAGGACATTGCGGTATTTGTGTCTAAATGTGCAGTGTGTCAACAAGTGAAGATTGAGCACCAAAGACCGGGCAGTTTGTTGCAACCTTTAGACATCCCAATTTGGAAGTGGGATAGTATCTCTATGGACTTTGCAGTGGGTTTACCGAGCACTCAGGGTGGTTATGATTCTGTTTGGGTGATTGTGGATCGACTAACGAAATCTGCACATTTCTTAGACGTTAAGAATACGTACAAGGCAAGTCATCTTGCGAGGTTGTTTATTGCTGAAATTGTGAGACTGCATGGTGTCCCGTCTAGTATTGTGTTGGATAGAGATCCAAAGTTCACTTCGAGATTTTGGAAGGTGTTCCAACAAGCCATGGGTATGAATTTGCGTTTGAGTACTTCTAATCATCTTCAAACGGATGGTCAGACGAAGCGTACGATTCAAACAATGGAAGATATGTTAAGAGCATGTGTTTTGGAAAGTAAAGGAATTTGGAAGGAACTTTTGCCATTGATAGAGTTTTCTTACAATAACAGTTACCATGCGAGCATCAAAATGGATCCGTATGAGGCTTTGTATGGAAGAAAGTGTAGAACCCCGTTGTGTTGGTCGGAAGTAGGTGAAGATCATATTTTGGGACCCAAAGTTATTCATGAGACTACGAAAAAGATTCAGACGATTCGAGAAAAGATTAAACAAGCCTTAGATCGTCAGAAGAGTTATGCTGACAATTGAAGGAGACCTTTGGAATTTTTTGAAGGTGATCATGTGTATTTGAAAGTCACTCCGAGATTGAGATTGAAAGGACCGTTTAAGTCGCGCAAGTTAATTTTGAGATACGTGGGACCGTATCAAATCCTAGAATGGATTGGTGAAGTTGCTTACATATTACCCTTTCCACACTCTCTATCGGAGATACATGATGTTTTCCATGTATCTCAGCTTCGTAGGTTCATTCCCGATCCTCTTCAGCCTATTCTACCAGATTCTATCGAGATAGAAACAGATTTGACTTTTGAACCCCAACCGAGCCGTATTATTGGAAGAGAAACCAAGGTGTTAAGGAACAAAGAGATACCACTTGTTAAAGTGCAATGGGATGAGACGCATCCGGGAGATGCTACGTGGGAATTGGAATCAAAGATTCGGGAATCATATCCTCACATGTTCAAGTAATCTTTTAAATTCGAGGACGAATTTCTATTTAGGGGGGGGGGGAAGGATGTAATACCCCATAATTTATTTAATGCTCTGAATAATATTATTTGATATTAATATTGTTCCATATTACTCTGAGAAGTTTTAACGAAAATAAATAGAGTAATCATCGGGATTCTATTTTATTAATTAATATTAGCTGACTCAGAGGTTGTATAAAGTACTAGATTAAGAGACATTTTTTTGGATACTCTCTATTTGGACCCGTCGGTAGGAAAAATTATGTTTTCCTTTAAGACATAAAGTCTTGTTTCTTTTGTTTTTACAAAAATAGAAATAGAGAAAGAAGGAGAAGAGAGAAAGGAAGAAAAGGAAGAAGAAGAGAAAATCTTGAAGAAGAAGAGGAGAGCTCTTGATCTTGTTGCTTCAAACATCCATTCATCATCCAATCTTCTCCAATCTTCTTGCTAGAGGTGGGTTCATAGCTAGAAACTTTTACTTTTGGTTTTAGTAGAGTTTTTAGGGTTTATGAGTTCTAGGGCATTTTGTGGAAAAATCCTAGAATCGGTAGTTTAATCGGTTAGAAATCAATATAAGTACTTGTGTATGTTGCCTCTAGGTGTAGGAACATTGTTACATTGTTATTTTGATGTTTTCCGATGTTTGGAATGGTTTTGGGATGTTACTGTCATGAAAAATACATGTTTTCTGCTTTCTGTCTTTGGTTAACCGGTTAACCATATGCGTTAACCGGTTAACGCGTCTGAAGTTTGCGCCACTGTCTCTGTTTTGGTTTGGTTAACCGGTTAACCCCAGGCGTTAACCGGTAAACACTGTAACTATGTGGAAAAATGTTTTGTTTCCAAACTTTGAAAATTCATGATTTTTTACTCGATTATCCGATTTAGGCATTCTTTATACCGTTTGAAAGCTAAAATTATGTACTTTCACATGATTCTAAAAAATATTATTTTTACCCGACTTTTACCCGACTTTTTCGATTATGCCGTAAAAATGTTATGTTAGGGAATTGTGAGCCAAAGGTAATAAAAAGATAAAACTTGTGAGGAAGCTAAGTTACCCTAGGTGGTTACGGAATTGTTTTAGAGACTTTACAATACTTAGGCGTAGATACTCTAATAGTTTTTTTCGGGCTAAGTAGTTGTGCGAAGTTGGAAGTTTACTTCCTTGCGTATATCCTAATTTAATTATAGATGGCTGGTGTCGGTATAATTAATCCATGGATCTGAATCTCTTAATGGATGACCGTGATCCGTGCTTGCTTGTCATCGGGGAGTATGACTAGGCGGGGAAAGTATCCATTAGGAAGAGTAACCATGACCCGTACTTGCTTGTCATCGAGGAGTATGACTGGGCGGGGAAAGTTACTTTGTTGTTAGGTACCGTGACCCGTGCTTGCTTGTCATCGGGGAGTATGACTGGGCGGGGAAAGTTACTTTGTTGTTAGGTACCGTGACCCGTGCTTTGCTTGTCATCGGGGAGTATGACTGGGCGAGGAAAGTACATATGATAGATAATGAGTGACCCGTGCTTGCTTGCCACCTGGGAGTGTGGCTGGGCGGGGAAAGTTATCTATACGTTAAGGATCGAGTGACCCGTACTTGTTTGCCCTTGAGTGGTTGGGCGGGGAAAAATGCCTTAAAGCACTTTGTGCTCCGTCATTACATTTTTGTCTCTAGTTTTTGTGTGAACTCAAAGTCTAGGTTTTCCCCCGACTTGAGTAGTGTTTAGATTCAAACCTTTTAGAGCCGAGAGAACTCTAATATAGGGAACTCACTGAGATGTTTTATCTCACCCCATGTTAATGTTGTTATTTCAGGTACTTTAGGTTCCACAAAGGGTAACGATAAGGCGATTTGATTATCTTTGCTTGTTTGACGACTTCTTCCGTTGTGGACTTTTGAGATCTTCGGATCTAGTTCTTAGATTTTTATTTTGTGAACATCTTGTATTATTTATAGCCTTTTTTGTATTAGTACCGTTTGTTGTAGTGGCTATATGTATACAATGTGTTGCTAAGAACTTGTTGTATTTCAATACCAAACTTAATTTTATATATGACAAATATATGCTTTGAAGTATGTCTTTTATATATGGGTATTACAACTTTTTCGATATTTAGGAGTCAGTGAGTTGGGAAAGAGTTTGTCAACATGCTCGAAATATGAAGGAGACCGTGTAGTAGTTGTCATTCGGTGTAAGCTTCATTTTCTTCGGAGCATATTTTGTCTTTATCAGTTGAGAAATCGGCTTCATGTCAGGTGTTTCGGGATATGAAATCTTCCTCAATTGTTCTTTGATGTGGATTTTCATGTTGTCACCGAACTTCAAAAATCTCTCTTGTATCGCTTTTCATTCGGTCAAATAGAGATATTTGATTTACCTCCTTCCATGTAACCATCATCATCAAACTTAAGTGTTTTCCAATGAGGGAAAACTTTATCCATTCTTATTGGCTTACCTAGTTTCAATATTTTAGTAATAACACAAACACATGGGAGACTATATGTTTTCGTAATAGTGAAACCAACCTTTGCACTATCAGAGCCTACATTTTCGTCTTGTTTGACCTCGTGAAAAATATAGTTCAACCCTGCCCGAGAAATTTTGCCAACCAACTGATAATAAAAAATGTTTTCTTTAAATCGATGTTCCAATACTGTTATGCTTTGACCAAAAGTTATTTGTATCTAATTATGTTGGTTTTTAATCACGAGGTTGCTGGAGTCCCAATCTCGACACAAACCCCCTAGCTATTTCCCAACCAATTTTTTAAAGTAGCATGTGCTGACTCAACTCTATTGGTAGTTATGTTTCCAAGGTGTCAGACATTATTAGTCCACGCATAAACTATCTTCTCCTTCACCTGAACAAGAATGATACTTTTAACATATTTCAACAAAGTAGGATACTTTTCACCCACTTTCCAGAAATGAATGAAAAAATCGACATATAATTATTTTGTGGAAGAATTTATCATACGATTCCATGCATCCATAATTTTTTCAACAATCACACATGACTTCACAAATTTTCCATCTTCGGTCACCAATTGTTTCGTCCTTACCGTGAGTTTAACCCGACTTCTCACATTCTTTGTTATGTTATACCTACAAAGTAATTCATAAAAATAAAGGAATACCTTTGCAGCCACATTCATCAATGCAGTATCACAGTCTGTAACAGTAGCTTTTGGCATCTCACATTGATCCTTCAAAAGTGACCGACACACCTATAACACCCAAGTGAAATTGTCCTTTTTTTCGCACTCTAAAAAAGTAAAACCATTGAAATATGTAGCTTCTCGGTTGAGGTAACACCAACCATTTCAAATAATGGAAATCTATACTTGTTGGTCTTGTAGGTAGAATTAAGAATGAGCACTGTCTAAAACGTGTTGAACAACTTTATCGACTCCAGATGAGTCCAAAAAATGTCTCTAACCATAACTCCATCATTGCAAGTTCGGTACCGGGACACATAATTATTTTCATTCAACAATTTAAATAGTTGTTGCATCTCAGTTCTATCTCCCTTGATAGCCTTGTTATTATGGTACCGAATGTTCTAAACTTGCCTAATATTTGAAATATTGTCGGATTCCTTCCGTTTCAATGTTGCAAGTATATTTTTTGGTTGGACAAGATTCAAAGTCATGTCATTAATACACAATTTATCTTTCGGCTTAAGCCAACATAGAATGGGATGACCGGCTAATTTAAGCACAATTCATGGTTATGCAAACCACAAATCACACTAAATCTCAATTTTTTTCTACTGCTCATCATATAAGCACGCATCTTAAACAAATACTTACATTTTCTACTACCCATGTAGTTTCTTTTAAGATTTCATAGAGGATTTCGATATTCCCTGTTTCATTCGCACAACAAAGTAACAAATGTGCTTCTTCTATCCGAACCATTATTCGACCTTCCTTTAACCACACCAAAACTAAGTCTAGTTGCCGTCATATGAATCCATTCGAGCAACATGTAACGATTTTCCAACTCTTACTTTCTATTGAAGTCAACTCCAACTTCTACCATCTTTACAACAACCCCTTGAACATTAGGAGCAACATCGTTTGTAGCAACTAATTATTTTGAGACATTATCTGGGTGCACCATATCTATTTGGAAACAATACAAATAATAACATAAATTAACATACTAATGCAAAAAAATCAACACATATATGTTATAGAGATATATCTCCAGAAGTGTTCATCTTCAACATGTTCCACAGATACATCTCCGAAAGCTAGGTAACGTTTTTCCGTAATTTTTGGATGATTAATGTGAGCAATGTAGTTGAAAATAAGCAATCTTTACCTGAAATTCGATCTTCTTTTGCTTCCTTTGATTTGTTGAACCATAAAGTTTGAATTTTGGAGTGAAATATGGGATTGAGAGTGTAGCTTTTTAGGGAAGAGGAGAGATTTGAAACAAGTATGGTTACAATGAGTGGAGTGATCACGCAGGTTTGAATTATATCAGAAACTTCCTGAGATGCATTTACGGAACAATCTGACATGTAAATGTGACAAATGTTCCATAGATACATCTCCAAAACTTTCCCTGAAATAATTAACTTTATGTTTTACACCAACGTTACTCAATCTTATCAGCTTCCAAAGATACATCTCTGGAATTATCTATTTTTTAGTAACATTCTGGTGCGTCCGGAGATATGTCTCACGAACCTAGGGACAATATAGTAAAAGCGTGAGGTGGCTAAGATATTCAAGGGGTGTCATAAGAAATTCTCTTTTTTAAATCACCTATTCTTAAGGCTTAAGGTCCAACAACCTTTTTTATGGGACACATATTCCCGTGGACAAATCTTAATAGATCGTATGACTGTGTATCTGATGGGCATTAATTTAGGGCCATGAGAGTATATTTTCAAATACTTGGATGGTTAAATTAGAGATAACTGTTGTAGTGTTATTATTATAAGTGTCTTAAGTAGGGGTGTCTTCGCCTAATAATGCTTACAAGGTCATAACGCTTACTGACCATACCCCATATGCTTATACCTAAGTTCACCAATCATCTTCAAAGCCTTTCACCTTACATAAGGAGGACTCCTAGAACCAAAAAAAAGTATCATTGTGCATGGCTCCCTAAATTGCAAGATATTATCTACCATCTTCAAGGACACTCTTAAATGGAATATGGGTTTACCTCATGCTTCCATCAATAGTTATTAATAATGGCAAAGAAACCAGTGCACCAATTTGCTGCCAGCCGTAATAGAAAGATGTCTACGACCAAACTATTTAATATATTCTAGGGTCCATCAAAATCATCGATGGACTATCTTGCTTGCTTTAACGAAGCCACCATCAGGGTCATCCCAACAAACCAATAAATGCTTGTGGGGGAGTTCCAAAATGGGCTTAAGATATGATACTTCAACGAGTCCCTCGCCCAGAAGCCAACATTCTCATTTGCATAAGTGGTCACCAAAGATGAAAGCTACATAAAATGAGAGGAAAGCAACACCAAAATGAAGACACACATTGTTAAGGAGCGCTTTCCCAATGTTGAACGCTCGCACCACTAAAGGAAGAACAACTATACCTTGCATGTAAAAGACAAAACTACATTCAAAATGGTAGGTAATTGTCATACCCTAAATTTTGACCCTAAGATATGTACATCATCAAAAGAAATCCACTGACCAAAGGACTGTGCCAGACTTGTTTGAACAATATCCCCGCAATGGATCATGATTGTCGAGTCCCTCAGAGGATTCATGCAAAAGACCAATCATTAATACATAAGATTTCCAATCTTTCAATTACTATATAAGGTTTAAGGAATCTTAAATGATGAGATATGTTTCAAAGACTGTACAAAAGTCTCAATGATCTGGGCCCCGAGCCATCACAATCACCAATTAGAGTTTCAATCAACTGAGCCCTCCAGATGAAATTTTTCATGGAAAAAGGAGCCAAGGACTCCGCGTAACATCAAGAATTTTTACATGACCATTACAAGCCATTTACAAGTACAAAAGGTGCAGAGGTCAAGGACTGCAAGGTTAAGGTTTCACAATGCCCAAATTAGGGTTTCTGACTAATCGGGGAACCAACAGTCAAACTTTTCATCTGGACAAGAGCCTATACCATAGGGAATAGTTTAAATAGCTCATATACATCATGTAAGTCCATTCATAAGGTCAAAATACCTCAGAGGATGTCCAGTCAAAAAATCAGAAATCCAAGGGTATCTAGTGTAATTTCCATTTGGAACAAAAAGTCAAAGTTTGACTTTTTCACTCAAAATGATCCTCATAACCCATATTTCAAGAATATATGGTCCATGAATGCATTTGATCACAAAAACTCATAAATTTTAAGATAACTTGTAAGAGGGGAAACCTTTGAAACTTAGAAATTTTTTCTAAGTTATGGAAAAAATGTTCAAGTAACCTACTTCCAAGCATCATAACTTGTGATCCAAGCATCAGATTTTGGTGAAACAAAGCTCAAATGAAAGATCCTGCTATAAAATACAAATGATTCAACTAGGAGAAATTTCAATTCATTATGGATTTCAAGTTGAAGATGGATCAAAATCAAGAAAAATACTGAATTTCAACACTTAGAAAAAATCTGCCTAAGTGTAAAATCAACAAAACATCAAAACTCAGAGGGATTTTTCACCAAGTTCCAAGCTGATTCAGATCCTTTTCAAAACACCAATGTTGTTTCAAATGTTGCCAACAATTCAAATAACCAATTGGCATGAAAAGGTCTTGCTTGTACATGAAGAAATCATGGATCAAAGTAAGCATCTCAAGCTGTTTTGCAAAAACAGATTTTTCGCAAACTTGTGAAATCTGATTTTTTGAATCAAAGTACAATGTCAATTGGATTTAAGTATCTGAACAATGATTACAAGTCTAATCAAACCTGCAGATTCATGATTGCACCATGGAATTCACCAAAATGACATTCATAAAATTTAACATTATGCATTTTGATCAAAGGGCCACAAATTTCCAAAGTGGCATATTCTTGGATCTCTTGTTCAACAAGCAATAGGTGGACACAATCCAAGCATCAAACTTATGAGGAATAGTGAATTTTGTTGCTGCATAGCTGAGCTATTTGAGAATTTCATCATTTCACATGTAAGAGATATTTTTCATAAACCCTAACTCACCATTGTGACCTCATCACTTAAAATCTTTGAGGCCAAGTTTTTTCAACATATTTGCCTATAAATAGAGACCTCATTCCATCATAAAAATTAGACCAAAGCCTCTGATCACTAAGCTTTCTCTTCTTTGCTCTCATAGACTCAAACCTAAATATTTTGAGCAATCACTTATGGTTTTTGAGTTTGAGCTAACACAAGCTCAAACCAATTGATCACACACATCACATATGATGTTTATGAGGTGTTAAAACACTTAGATCAACTCTGAAACACTACCAACTCAGAATCACTCATCAAAACCTCAAAAAGTCCTTATTTATGCAACTTGAAGATCAGAAGTTGATCCAGCCATTTGCAATCAAGTCCAAGTTTTCAAACACACTCCATATGGCGTAGGAAAGATGTCCAGATCATCACAACATCTCTGTAATGTAACACCCTATTCTACCAGACTTTTTAATTTAAATCAGAGTTATATAAAAATTCACCAAAACATGGGATATCACATTTAAACTTTAAAATAAAATAACAAAACTTCATTAATAATCATGCTTCACAAACTACACAACGGATTCGACAACAATTTTGCAACATTAAAACAACTTCAAGTTTATTCAACATCAAATACTTCAACATGGTTTTCAACATAAAACAACTACAAATGAGTTCATAAACTAGATAAAATCCACAAAAAAAACGTGTTCATCCCCCCGAAGTGCTATGTATCAGAGCGACAAACACAACTTTAGATGACTAGGTACTCGAATATTGGTTAACTGCATGTTACCAAGAAAGGGAAACATTCAAACAGAAGGGATGAGATATCGAATAACATAAACAGGATTATGATAATCAATACATAAACAAGGAATCGTACAATCACCCTCTTCACACAACTAGCAACATCAACGTACAACTTGCAACCAGCAACCAATAACAACGTAGATAAAATGTGACTCTAATGAGACTCAACTTATATATGCATGTGGTACCATTTGGAGTAAACTCCCAACTTGAAATCTTGCCAGTTTATCGAGGCATCAACAACTTATTTTCCAATCCAGGCCAATTTGAATCGAGCATTTGCTCCAACTTAAAAGTATGAAAATGTATACAACTATGAATGACATACAATGACAACATGAATAACAACTTACAACTCAAAAACGTGAATCAACATTGGTCAAACAGCCTGTAACTTAATTATTTCCCAAAGATCGGGACAACACAACAACACAACAACAGATCCAACAACAGATCCAACAACATGAAAAAATTTCTTGACAGTAACACAACAAGAACAACATTAATTCTTCATGATTGATCAACACGAAAATCAATAACAACTATTCATATAAAACACAACAATGAAATCATACAAAACACGACAATAATTATACGAAACCCATCCTACATACAAATTATCTAATCCTGGTTATGGAATTCGAACCCCACCCTTACCTTGGATTGAAGGTAGCTCGAATTCACAACAAAAATCTCCTCGAAAATCCTTAACCTAGCCTCTTCTTGATCTTCCTTTAAGACTTGTTCTCTTCTCACCAATTTTTTTTGATTATTCTCTAATTAGGTTTTTAGTCTAATTTTTCTAAAATCTCACTAATTAGCTTAATTACTAATGAGCCTAAAATAGCATCCCCAACTTTACTAATCTCACACTAAAACTAAGCCCAACTTAGTATTATATCATTAATACTAATTTTATTTATCCGACTTGATTAACTTAAACAACCCAAACATAACTTAACCATCCACTTAATACCAACTCAAACAACTTAACGACACAAATGACCAAACAACACTTAACAACAATTAATCGGCAAAATACACAATAATATTTAATTACATTAATTAATTAAATATACGCGTTACAACTCTCCCCCACTTAGAACATTTTCGTCCTCGAAAATCTTACCTCGCTTAAACAACTCAGGATATGATTCCTGCATCTTGCTTTCCAACTCCCAAGTTATACTTTTTCCAGTAGCTCCAAACCAAAAAACTTTCACTAAAACAATCTCTTTGCCTCTTAAGGTCTTTATTTCACGATCCTCAATTTGTACCGGCATTGTCTCCACAGTGAGATTATCCCGTACTTGCACATCATCCATACTAATCACATGAGAAGGATCTGGAATATACTTCCAGAGTTGCAACACGTGGAACACATCATGCAAATTCGAAAATTTTGGAGGTAAAGCCACTCTATAAGCAACATTCCCAACTTTATCTGAAATCTGATACGAACCAATAAAACAAGGAGTAAGCTTCTTAGACTTTAAAGCTCGCCCAACACCTGTCACAGGCGTAACTTTTAAAAATACATTATCACCAGCTTGAAATTCTAAATCCTTCCTTCACTTATCATGATAACTTTTCTGTCGACTTTGAGAAGCTTTCCTCTTCTCTCGAATTAACTTCACCTTCTCGGTAGTCTCTCGAACTATCTCTGGTCCCAACATGATGCTCTTACCGGATTCATACCAACATAGCGGAGTCCTACATCTCCGACCATACAATGCCTCAAAAGGTGCCATTTTGATACTAGAATGGTATCTGTTATTATACCTGAACTCGATCAATGGAAGATAAGTATCCCACAAACCTCCCTGCTCAAGTACACAAACTCTCAACAAATCCTCCAATGACTGAATCGTCCTCTCAGTTAGACCATCTGTTCAAGGATGATATGCTGAACTCAACCTCAACTTAGAACCTAATGCTTCTTACAGACTCTTCCAAAACTCAGAAGTAAACCTCAGATCTCGATCCGACAAAATACACAAAGGAACACCATGCAACTGTAAAATCACTCTGACATATATCTCATCCAACTTCGATACCGGAAAATTGATGTTAATAGGAATAAAATGAGTCGACTTTGTAAGCCTATCAACAATCACCCAAATCGAATCATGTCCACTTGAAGTATTAAGTAATCCCGTCACAAAGTCCATAAATATGCTATCCCATTTCCATTCTGGAATTTCCAACGGTTGCATCAGACTAGCATGCTTTTGATGTTCAACTTTCAAATTCTGACAAATCAAACATGCATACACAAAACGTGCTACATCCTTTTTCATCCCAGGCCACCAAAACAACTTCTTCAAATCCTGATACATCTTAGTCGCTGTAACACGGTGGGAGAACTGACTTTAGTTATGTTGCGGATAGCAAGAGTCGCCACCGACTTTTATTTTATCCAAAGGAAAGGGTATAAAAGAACAGGAAAGACCTTTTAAAATATTTTTGGGTTCGGGGGGTAGGTTATGTAAAGGGAAGGTGTTAGCACCCTTTACATCCATGGTTATCCATGGGCTCTTAGTTACTTAGCTCACTTTAAATTGTTTTGAAAAGTGTAGTGTGTGAATAAAATTTCCTTTAAGTACTTTATAATGATCCATGTACGGATATATATATAAAGTCTTTGTTTTGAAAATTTGTTTGAACAAAATGTGAAGTGTTTGAAATGTTTTTGAAAAGTGAGCAAGTACATAAGAGGAACCTGCCCTAAGTTAAGTCTTTTCTGTTCTTAAATATCCTTTAAGTGGTAAGACTATCCCTATTATTAAGGAATAGGTAGTCATTACCTTGGATGTGATAAGGAACATGTGAAGGGTCATCTGTGATTTAGGCAAATGTAAGGTGTATAAGCAATTCGAAGGGACTTATCATCTTTATTCGAAAGGGACAAGATCATTACGAAGGCAACCATGAAGGGACTTGATCTTTTTATCTGTTAAGGGACTAGATGATATGAGATGAGGGACTTTGCTTTACACCTTACTTGACCTTTTGTTTAGGCAACTTGAGAGGTAACCCTTAAGAAGTGAGATGGCGATCCAAGATCGACTTACGTGTGTGAGTGTACCAATTCAGATATTTATCTTTAAGTTTTAATGATCTAAATTCAAATTTACATACAAACATGTTTTACACTCCCTATTTTACTAACCATGGCATTTAAAAATAAATAATAAAAATTACTACTACAACTATTACATAATGGATACAATTACATTATAATAATTAAAATAATTAAAATAAATAAGTAAATAAATAAATAAGTAAATAAATAAATAATTAAATGGGTTAGTAGTAATAATAATAAATAAATAAATAATCACATAATAGCTAAATAAATAAAGAAGTTAGTAATAATAAACAAAAGAAATATAAGAAGAAGAAACTATCATAATAATATAAAAATGTTCAATTTTAAATGAATAATTATTTTTTAGATTTTTTTAATAAAAGAAATAAATAATGAATACTATATACTTATAAAATATGATTAATAATCTAATTATTTAACTTTATGCACATATTAAAAATATTTAATTATAATTAAATAAACATATACAAATAATAAATTATATTCATAAAAATAAAATTAAGTTTTTTTTTATTATTTAGAAAAAGAAGTTAAGGTTAATTAATTAATAAAACTATGTATAATAATAATATAAACAAATAATAAAAATAAATAAACATAATTAACATTTATATACAAATATTAATATTTATAAAATAATTAGGGTTTAATAAGTATTATTAGGGTTTATGAGTTTAGAAAATAGAATTAGGGTTTTAACATATTAATTTTTTAGGGTTAATTATTTAATATAAACATGATTAAATTATTTATACAAAAAACAATATAATATTAATAATATACTATAACATAAATATTAAATAATTTTATTATTAAAGTTTATTTTTGAAAAATTATAAGTTTGAAACATATATAATATAATAATATGAACATTTTGATTTTAAATATTTATTATAAACTAAATAAAATATAATCAAAAATCAAAAAATAAGAAAAAGAATGAAAAATAGACTTACCTGGGGCTGGGATTCGAACCCAGGCCCTAGGCATTGCATCCTCCAAGACCAATATACCATCCACTAGGCCAACGCGCGTCTGGTGTTAACAAACTGTCCTCATATGTTTTTGTACGTATCCTGGAGAAATTAAAATAAAAACAACAAAGCAAAAAGGGCCTGGGGGATTCGAACCCAGGACCCTCAGTCTCATACGCGTACATACAAACCAACTGAGCCATCAACACAATTGTGTAATAATCTCAAACAAATACATAAAATATTAAAACCAATTTTTAAATCTGATTTTTGGCGCCAGGGGTCTTCTTCTTCCTCAATACCTGCAAAAACACCTGCGAAATCACATGCGAAATTTCCTGCGAATTTCCAAAACCAGAAACCTACGTTTTTTTGAACCATCATGCAAACCATCATATCAACAAAAGTTAGTAACCCAGATCAATTGTACAAGGTTCATATGTCACAGCCATGGTCTTAGAATTTGTTTTAAGGTCCTAAATGCTTGGTTCCCGTTTTGAAGCTCCAAACCCTAGCAATGGCAAACTTCGATACAGTCCATAATAACTGAATTAATCCATTCAAAAAGCTTCTAAACATCACAACAAACACAAATCTATAATTAGTTTTCAATATCAAAGCATAAATCAATCAAATCGAAAAAACTTAGAATATGAAAGGGATGCATTCGGTTTGTGCGAATTAGGGCATGAATGGACAATGTTATGATCCAGAATTGATCTATGAACTCCAAGGAACAAGTTGCAACCTTTGGTTTGTCTTGAAAGTAGCTCTAGGTATCAAACCGAATTTGTGTTCTTAGGATGAATTTTGAAACTTTGTTCTTACCTTTGGAGGCTCAAATTTTTTGTCCTGGTGCATTGTGTTATGTTTGTGTACATATAGTGGATTGAATTAGGTCAAAAAATATGCTCCTTCTTTGGGATTTTTGGATACCTTGATGATGAAGAAATCTCACTCCAAAATTGGCCAAAAATCAAATCTTTTCACGCTCTAAGGAGTGAGCACGAATTTGGACAGTGTATATTCATGTTAAATGGCTTTTATGATTTTCTAGAAGAAGAATCATATTTAAATATTGATTTTTTGATTTTATTTTGATTTAATATGTATTTAAATGAATAAAATTCAAATAAATATTAAATAAAATAATAAAAATCAGAAATTACATGGGTTGGGTCGTGCTTGGTATTTTCATAAAGATGGGATGGCAATTTGGTGGGCTTATTTAGCAAAAATTTGATTTTAGGCCTTATTTGCTTCATAAACTTCCCTAAAATTTCCCAAATTTGCAAGGGCACAAACCCTTCAATTTTAATGCTATGAGGGTATTATTGGACATTTTGGAAAGCTTAAAGAGTCCTCTAAACAACCCCATTGGTTTCATGTCCATATCTTTTACCATTCTCAAGTTATGCTCTTTTGAAGTTGTTGACTTTTTGTTGACTTTCAAAAGGACCTATAATGTCTTAGCTCATACCTTCCAAATGAAGCATTTTTGGGCTTGGCTTGTGAGACAACAAGTTGTAGAGAATTCAATTTCCTTCAAAATGAGCTTTGGATGGGAAAAATTTGATGAAGCATGTGAAAATTATGGCTGGTCAAAGTTTAGTTGACTTTTCTTGTGAAAACCCTAATTTAGAAACTCCTGATTCTTGATGATCTGAAATCTCCTTGATGAATCATGATCAACCCTTGATCAACTGATGAATTTTAATTCATATATTTGATGTTGGCAAAAAATCATGAAGTTTGACTTTGGTTTGACCACAGTTGACCTTAGTTTGACTTTTTAACTGCTTTGACTGATTTTGACTTATCTGATCATCTGACTGAGCAAACCTTTGAGAAAAGTCTTGAAAATTGTCATGGGGATTCTTAAACAAATATAAGATGTTATGAATCTTACTTAAAGTCTTGGAAGTCCATTTAGCCTGATTAAAGTCAAAACCCTAGTTTAGGATGCACTGCTTAGGAGAATGCATTGTCTGAGGGAATTGTCAAATCTTCTGACCAATTGTGAACTTTGTGAACCTTGTGAACCTCATAAGATGTCTTGTGAACCTTGTGAACCTCTTAGCACACAAAGTCTTGTTTTGTTAGGGAAAATTTTGGGGTGCAACAGCTGCCCCTGTTCAATTTTCTGAAACCTGAGGGGTTAGATTGGTATATGTGCCAGTCGTGACCTGGAAGGTTGAAGGGGATTGAACACAAAAGCCCAAAAATTTGCACTCACCGGTGCGTAGAGTAATACTGATGACTAGTTGTATATGCTCGAGTGGGCTTGAAGATGCCACTTGGAGAAAAGGAAATGGTCTTAAAGATGCCATCGGAATGAACTGGAGATGGGCTTAGAGATGCCATTTGGAGAAAAGTTCTTCAAATATACTTCTTGGAGAATAAGGTAGTCCAAAGTATGAAGATATAGCTTTTGGGAAGATAAACAATGTCCCAACATTACCTTTGGGAAGATAAACAACGGCCCAAGGTAACAATACGGCCTTTTGAGAAGATAAACAACGTCTCGAGATAGCCCTCGGGAAGATAAACGACGTCCCAAGATAATGAGATAACCTTTGGGAAGATAAACAACGACCCAAGGTAAGGGTATAACTTTTGGGAAGATAAACAACGGTCCAAAGTCATGATAGCTTTCAGGAGGATAAACAACATCCTGAGGTATAAGTGTAACTTTTGGGAAGATAAACAACGACCCAAAGTCATGATAACTTTTAGGAGGATAAACAACGTCCTGAGGTATAAGTCATTGACATTGTTTTACCTGCATATAACTATCCTGCAAGGAAAATATTAGTTTATGCATTATGTATGCATGCATAGTATGATGCACTTAAGTAATGTATTATGTACTTATGGATATGTATATTATGGTATGATGTAGATGATGTATGTATGAATCATGCAGCATGAAGCGTCTAGATATCTTTGTATAACAACTGCTGGCCAGGAAAATAAATCCCGATTTGTTGCCGAAGAATATGAGGAACTCGTTCCCGTCTCGTTTGATAATATAGTATTCATAAATTCCCGTCTTCGTTCGATAGTAAGGTATCCATAACCTCCCGTCTTCGTTCGATAGTAAGGTATCCATAACCTCCCGTCTTCGTTCGATAGTAAGGTATCTGTAACCTCCCGTCTTCGTTCGTCGTACTCCTATTGGAGGAATAAATTCCCGTTTATCCTTCTGAGGATAAAAGAGATGGATATAAATTCCAGGGGAGATGTGACTCGAAGTATTTATGAAGATGGATTTGCCCTACTGGGGGGCTTATAGCTGTCTCGTAGGGATGAACCGGCGAAGCTTCGTTGAATTCCTTCCCTCGTTCGTCCTTAGTAAATACTATTACTGCATTTTCATGCATTTCTGGTAAACATCAATTATATTAAGCATTTTATGCATTTCTTGTAAACATCAATCATATTCAAAAGCATACATACATTCAAACATAACCAATGGACGTTTCGCTTATGTAAATAGGGTAAAAGTAAATCTGGATTCAAAGATGAAATTTTATTTATATCAAAAAGTGACCTATACATATGCAAGTTTGTACAAGGAGACAAAAATCCTAGTAAGAGGAATTTGTCGTAAAAATTTTTACAAAACAAAGAAAATCAGCTATGTGGGAAATAACCCTATTGAGTTTCAATTCTACTATTGCCATTATCTTCAAGTATCCCATCTTCTGCTGTTGAGACGGAAACGATTGGATTGAGCTTTATCTGTTCAAACTTGAGTAAGTAGCACAACTGGTGGTAGTTTCATGGGTGATCCAAATGAGACATAGTCATACGCTTTAATCCCTAACTTTTGCCAGGATTGCCCTTTCAGGTTTTCAATCCACCGGGATACCCTTTTTTGCCCAAGCCGCCTTTTCAGGTTTTCGACTTGCCGGGTGTACATTTTATATATATATATATATATCCCTAATTTTTGCCCGAACCCTTTTGGTTCGCCGGGATGCCCTTATTTTTGCCTAGGCCAGTCAACCTAGCGGGTCTCTTTTTATGCGTAGTATTTTTTAACTATGTCTGCGTTTACAGGCTGTGGGAAGTCTTCACCATCCATAGTAGTAAGTATCATGGCACCTCATGAGAATAATGTCTTGACTACAAATGGTCCTTCATATGTAGGAGTCCACTTGCCCCTAGGATCACCCTGTGGTAATATGATACGCTTGATTACCAAGTCACCAGCCTGATATACCTTTGGCTTAACCTTCTTGTTGAAAGCCTTGATCATCCGTTTCTGGTACATCTGGCCATGACAAACAGCTGCTAACCTCTTTTCATCAATTAAATTGATCTGGTCAAGTCGAGTCTGAATCCACTCATCTTCATTCAAGCCTGCATCCTTCATAATTATTAAGGAGGGAATCTGAACTTCAATGGGCAGAACTGCTTCCATACCATAGACTAAGGAGAATGGGGTTGCCCCTGTTGAAGTACGTATTGTAGTACGATAACCATGAAGAGCAAATGGTAACATCTCATGCCAATCTTTGTAAGTAACAGTCATCTTCTGTATAATCTTCTTGATATTTTTGTTAGCAGCTTCAACTGCCCCATTCATCTTTGGCCGATACGGAGAAGAGTTGTGATGCTTAATCTTGAATTGCGTGCAGAGATCAGTAATCATAGTGTTGTTCAGATTAGAGCCATTGTCAGTAATAATCCTTTCAGGGATGCCATACCTACATATGAGATTATTCTTAATGAATCGAGCCACAACATTCTTGGTAACAGATGCAAATGAAGCTGCCTCCACCCACTCCGTGAAGTAATCAATAGCAACCAGGATGAAACGATGCCCATTAGAAGCAGTAGGTTTGATCTCACCAATCATATCAATGCCCCACATGGCAAAAGGCCAAGGAGCAGTCAACACATTCAATGGTGAAGGAGGTATATGTACTTTATCAGCATAGATTTGACACTTGTGACACGTTCTCGAATGTTGATAGCAGTCAGCTTCCATGGTAGACCAATAGTAACCTGCTCTCAATATCTTCTTTGCCATAGTATGACCACTATAATGAGTGCCAAAGATCCCATCATGCATGTCTTCCATAATCTCTGTTGCTTCCTTCTTATCCACACAACGAAGCAAAGTTGAATCATGATTGCGCTTGTACAAAATGCCATTACTAAAAAAGAACTTAACAGAAAACCTTCTCAGAAACTTTCTATCTTTGACAGATGCCCCTTCAGGGAACTCCTGGGATTCAAGATATCTTTTCACTTCATAGAACCAAGGATTCTCCTCTGCTTCTTCAGTGTCAATCTCATTGCAGTATGCAGGCTTCTCAAATCTATCAATAGTAATCTTGGGAGCTTCATCATCCCAGCTGATCTCAAACATGGATGCCATGGTGGCTAAGGCATCTGCCAACTGATTCTCTCTTCGTGGAATATGTCCAAAAGTAATATCTTTAAAGTGTGGGATCAAAGACAACACATGCTCTCTGTAAGGAATGAGATTATCATGCTTGGTATCCCAATCTCCTTTAATCTGACTTACTACCAGGGCTGAATCTCCATACACGTCTAGGAACTGAATCTTCATATCAATGGCAACTTTGATACCCGGGATACATGCCTCATACTCAGCCATATTATTAGTACAACAGAAACAAAGTCTTGCAGTAATCGGGGTATGACAACCTTCAGGGGAACTGATCACGACACCAACACCATTACCAAGTGCATTAGAAGCTCCATCAAAAACCATAGTCCATCGGGATCCTTGTTCAGGTCTGTCATATTGTCCAGGTTCTTTGGTAATAATCATAATGTCTTCATCAGGGAACTCAAAACTCATTGACTGATAATCATCCACTGCTTGATGAGCCAAATGATCAGCTACCACACTTCCTTTAACGGCCTTCTGTGTAGTATACTGTATGTCATATTCTGTCAAGATCACTTGCCATCTTGCAATTCTTCCGGAGAGAGCAGGTTTCTCAAATATGTACTTGATTGGATCCATCTTCGAAATCAATAAGGTAGTATGAGTCAACATATACTGTCTTAGTCGGCGAGCAGCCCATGCCAAAGCGCAACAAGTTTTCTCGAGCAGTGAGTATCTTGTTTCACAGTCGGTAAACTTTTTGCTAAGGTAGTATATTGCCTGCTCTTTTCGACCAGACTCGTCATGTTGCCCCAACACACACCCCATTGAGTTGTCTAACACTGTTAAGTACATAATCAAGGGTCTTCCATCAACTGGTGGCATCAGAATCGGAGGTTCTAGTAAATATTTCTTGATTTCATCAAAGGTAGTCTGGCATTCATCATTCCATTCCATCACCTGATCTTTCTTCAATAATTTGAAAATTGGCTCACAGATGGCAGTTAATTGGGAAATAAATCTTGCAATGTAATTCAATCGTCCCAAGAAACCTCTAACTTCCTTCTCAGTACGGGGAGCTGGCATCTCTCGTATAGCTTTCACTTTTGCAGGATCTACTTCAATACCTTTTCCACTGACAATGAAACCCAGGAGCTTACCAGATCTAACTCCAAAAGTACACTTGTTTGGGTTCAATCTCAACTTGTATTTCTTCAATCTCTCAAACAACTTATGCAGATGATCAAGATGTTGCTCTTCATTCTGGGACCTGGCTATCATATCATCCACATATACCTCTATCTCATGATGAATCATATCATAAAACAAAGCCACCATAGCACGCTGATATGTTGCCCCTGCATTATTCAAACCAAATGGCATCACCTTATAACAAAAAGTTCCCCACTGTGTAACAAAGGTTGTCTTCTCCATATCTTCAGGTGCCATCTTGATTTGATTATAACCAGAGAAACCATCCATAAAAGAGAATACCTTATGCTGAACAGTGTTGTCTACCAGAACATCAATATGAGGAAGTGAAAAGTCATCTTTGGGGCTGACCTTGTTCAAATATCTGTAGTCTACACACATACGTACCTTACCATCTTTCTTAGGTACCGGCACCACATTTGCAACCCACTAAGGATAAGAAGTCACAGCTAAGAACCCTGCATCAAACTGTTTCATCACCTCTGCCTTAATCTTCTCTGACATTTCAGGACGCATGCGACGAACTTTCTGCTTCTTTGGACGACAATCTTCTTTTACTGGTAGACGGTGAACCACAATGTCTGTATCCAAACCTGGCATATCTTCATAGGACCAAGACAAAATCTCCACATAGTCAGGTAACATCTGAATCAATCTGCTCTTGACACTATCCTCTAATTCAGCCCCTATCTTGACCTCTTTCCTATTTTCTTCAGTTCCCAGATTCACAACTTCGACTGGCTTTTCATGTGGCTGTATGGCTTTCTCTTCTTGTTGTAACAACCTAGCAAGCTCTACAGGTACTTCACAATCGTCCTCATTTCCATCTTCAGCTTGATAGATTGGATTCTAGAAATTATAATTGGCAATAGTAGAACTGTTATCAACAGGATCCAGAGTGGATGAGGATCTGCATTTTAGTGATGTGGGTGTGTGTAAGAACACATAACTGATAAAACAAAAATAAAAGAAAAGAAAGACAAGGAACACAATATTTACGAAAACGAAACGTCCATTGATTTTTATTGAATGAAGTATGCAAATGAAATGACATCCCGTAACAAGCACGCCATTGTGCCCCGGGTAAGGCACAAGGCTTGAAAGTTTAATTGTTCAAAGATTACAAATTTAAAAGTAACAACACAGTAATAGTATTTACTCCTGATTAAAGGAGATAGGAATAACATCTTCAGCCTTCCAGTTATTGAGCCCAGCACCCACAGTAGGAAAAATCCAAGCATCCAGATTATAATCTTCCTCATAGTCACCCACATCATTGATCTGATTCTTCATAATCCCCTGATTTGTGATACGAACAGCACGAGCACGACGAACAGCCTTCTGAGACTCTGTAGTGAAACCCAAACCAAATTTGTCAGACTTGTAAGGAATGTCAGGAAGCTGACCCCAAATAGTACAACCACCTTCATCCACCACAGCTCTAGCGTCTTTGAGGGAGGCCATTGTAGGAGGTACTCTGGTGACCACAAGAACTTTCTTGACAACAGGAGGAGCTTCATAATTATTAACAATCCAAGGAACCACTTCAAATGTCTGGCACGGAGTTTCAACATATTCACCTTCCACTTCAAGATATTTAAAGGAGTTCACATGGCTAACTATATATCCTTCCTCTCCGTAAACAGTGACAACTTTTCCTTCTACTGGATATCTCAGCTTCTAATGTAAAGTAGAAGTTACAGCACCTGCCCCATGGATCCAGGGACGTCCAAGCAAACAAGAATACGACGGACGAATATCCATGACATAAAAGGTAGCATTGAAGACCTGGGAACCTACTTTGATTGGGAGATCAATTTCTCCATGCACCACTCTTCTCGAGCCATCAAAAGCTTTCACCACTATATTACTGGGCTTCAACACAGCATCTTCAGGACTAAGCTTATTCAAGACTTCTTTGGGTAACACATTCAACGAAGAACCATTGTCTATTAGCACATGTGACAGGGTAGTGCCCCTACATTCAATAGAGATATGTAGAGCCCTGTTATGATCCCTCTTGGCAGGAGTCAAATCAGCATCGGAGAAACCTAACCCATTATCATAGGTCAAGTGTGCAACACAATTTTCAAACTGGTCAACAGAAATTTCATTTGGTACATGAGCAGTCTTCAGAAATTTAATCAGGGCCTTGGCATGAGCCTCAGAACACAACAACAAAGACAACATAGAAATCTTGGAGGGAGTATGCCCCAATTGGTCAATAATGTCATAATCACTCTTGCGAATGATCTTCAGTACTTCTTCCATCTGCTTAGAGAGATCATCAGTAGCTGGCACATCAGTTGGTATAGGTTCACTAACAGGACCTTTGCCCCGAGCATCAGTAGTGGAGGTAGTAGCTGGAGTAACTGCATTATTGGAGGTAACTGGAGGAGAGAAAACTCTTCCGCTTCGTGTGATCTTACTAGATCCAGCAATATTATCAATGTTTTCATCAACAACAGGCGTATCAGCTAAAGGTTCCTGCTTAACACCATGGATATAAACATCGGAACCATAATGCCAAGGCACAGCTTTATCAGAAGTGTAAGGAATAGGACCAGGAGTGGTGATGATCATAGGAGCCACTCTAGCTTCAGCAACAATCTTCACAGGGCCTTCAGCAGTAATCTTAATTGGACCCTTATGAGTAATTTTGACAGGTCCTTTGGAAGTAATCCTTACCGGCACTTTATCAACCATATCCACCTCTTCAACCTTCGCACCTTTAGTTATATGATCTACCATACTCTCCACAGAAGGTGGTGTCCTCTCAAACACTATGGTGTAATTATTCATGAGGCGTTGAATTCCGTCCTTCAACCTCCAGCAACTATCCGGCTTATAAGCACAATAGATACAGTCTTCACGACAACCTGGAAAGAACCCAGCTTGTACTAACTTCTTCTTAATAACAGATAATGGTGTAGTCAAATCTGCAACTGAGGAAATATGTGAAACTTCATCAATGACATTGACAGTCTTCTCATGATTTGGCATGGGAGCAGTAATCACATTTGGAATACCCGGAGGGTCAAACTCAATCTCTCCAGCATCAATCATATCTTGAATTTTATTCTTCAGTACCCAGCAACTATTGGTATCATGTCCCTGAAAATTTGAATGATATGCACATCGTGCATTAGGATTGTACCTAGGAGAGGTAACATTGGGATTCTGAGGAGGGTCCCTCAAAGTGATAAGTTCACCCTTCAACAAGTGTTGCAAGGCTTGGGCCAGTGACATGTTGATCTTAGTGAACTGCCTTCTATTCCTCTGTTGATTTCCCTGGGGTGGCTCTGTTGTTGCAGGAGTTGGATTGGAAATATGAACTGCACTCACAGACTGATGCCTCCTATTACGATCAGGTTGACCATAAACAGCATTTGACTCTTTCTTCCCACTGGGAGGCTTCTTTGCAGCACCTGATGAAGAAACACCCACTTGAATCTTGCCACTCCTTATACCACTTTCTACGCGCTCTCCTGTCATTATCAACTCAGTGAAGCCAGATGATGAGCTTCCAATGAGATGATTGTAAAAGGGACCATTCAACGTACACATGAACATATCAACTAACTCCCTGTCAGTTAGAGGGGGTTGCACTCTTCCATCCAAATCTCTCCACTTCTGGGCATACTCCTTGAAATTTTCTTTGGCACCCATAGACATGCTTTGTAGTTGCATGCGAGTAGGGGCTAGGTCAGCATTGTATTGATATTGCTTATAAAAGGCTTCAGCAAGATCATTCCAATCACGAATGTTGACACTTTCCAACTGATAGTACCATTCCAATTGAGCTCCAGATAAGCTCTCTTGGAAGAAATGGATCCACAACTTCTTATCAGCAGTATGGGGTTGGATTCTCCGGACATAAGACCTAAGATGCAGCTTAGGACAAGAGACACCATCATAAACTACAAAAGTAGGAACCTTGAAACCAATGGGTATAACCACCCCAGATATCAAACTCAGGTCTTCAAAATCCATCCCAGAAGACTTTTGCAATTCCATAGCATCCATTCTATCCACCAGCATCTTGAACTTATCTTCATTAGGCTCATGATAGTAGTTAGCTTCAGAATCAGAGTCCCCCATTGTATTATGGAGACTGCCTCCCTCTTTCTCAGACTCCTCAGACTCATAATCTTCAACCTGTTCTTTGGTCTTGACAGGACCTCTGAACCTTCTTCCCATGTTGATCAGGCCTCCTGATCTTCTCGTCTTCTTAGTCTTCTTGGCCAACAGTGTCTTCAATTCATCCTGCCCCTTGGACAAGTTCAGGATTAATTCTTGGAACTGTGCATTTTGTGCCTGGAGATCTTTAACTGTTTGTTCAAGAGCCATGGCTGAAATAAATAGCGAGAAGATGAGAAACCTGTGCACAAGAAACCTGTGATGCAATGATATGGTATGTGAATGCGTATGCAATGTTTTCAAGGACCGCAGGATTTAAATTTGCTTAAACAACCACGAAAGTAAACTTTTATTAGTAATAAATTTGTTTGCCCCTTGGACTTACAATAAAAATGAAATGAAATAAATACAAAAGATGGGGTTTTAAGTCTCCCATGGACGTTTCCTCTTTGTGTTGAGGTATAAGTTGAGATTCCGCTCCTCGTGAAGTTGCTTTGTTAGCTCCAGGATTCTTTCTTGACTTGCTTTGTAATGAGCCTCGAAAGTATCCCTTTGCTCCTTCAACTGGATCTAGGATCTCTGCAAGTCTTCCATGTCAGTGGGCATGTCTGGGTGAAGGATGGTATAAGAAGTATCTCCTTCAGCAACAGGCTCCATAGTAACTGGCAGGATGGCAGGATATGGCATCATAAGAGTCTGAGCACGAGATTGCACCCATCTGAGGTAAGCTTCCATAGGAATAGTGTACTTGGGCTCCAGAGTCTTGCTGTCAACCTTGTTCACTTTTCCCCATGCTCGTATGAACCTTTGACGGTAACCTTGCAGATCATTGTCGTAATCAAACACAATACCCTGAATCAACATGTCATGTGGACCATCACTCCGAGCGTAACCAAACTGTCGTAAAGCTAAAGAAGGGCTGTAGGTAATGCCTCCTCTTATGCCTAGAAGTGGCACATTAGGAAACTCCCCACAACGGTCAATGATAGTAACATTCTCCATAGATCTAGAACACCAATGAATATCTGAATGAGAGAGTGACATAATCCTCTTGGACCACCTGAACCCTTGTTCATTCTTCATCACTGAGCGAGGAAGGTGAGAAATAAACCACCTAGATAGCAAAGGTATGCAACACATCAGAGTTCCTCGTGCCTTCATAGTACGAGTATGAAGAGAATGCAGAATGTCTCCAAGTAATGTAGGCACTGGATTGTGACTCAGAAATATGTTGATGGCGTGAATGTCTATGAACTGATCTGGATTGGGGAACAACACTAAGCCATAAATCAACAAGGCTAAGATCTCCTCAAAAGCATCATAGCTCATGGCCTTCAAGAACACTTGAGCCTTCTCTATCAACACCTTAGCAATAATACCCTTAACTCCGCTTCTCGTTTCTAGAACAATGTCTGACTTCTTCAGATGTAGAGCTGCAGCAATAACCTCTGGTTTAAGCTCTTTCTCCAAGCCTGTGAAGGGTCTCTGATCAAGGATAGGTATACCCAATAGTTTGGAGAACTCTTCCATTGTAGGAACCAGCTGATAGTCGGGGAATGTGAAGCAATGGTGCTTAGGGTCAAAGAACTGAAACAGAACACTCATCATGTCTTCATTGAACCCTGAAGTGACTAGATCCAGTAGGTGACCATGTCTCTTGATGAACTAGGAGTTTTCAGAAACCTGAGAAACCAATTCCTTAAGCTTAAGAGGTATTCCTACAAAGTTGATCCTGATAGTGTTCCTACGAGCAGAAGCCATGACCTGCAACAAAGAACAAAGATAAATCCTTTGGTCCTTGAAATGGTTAGTGAAAATGCTATGCTTATGATGCATGATGATGTCATGATGTTATGCTCAATCACAAACATGTGGCACACACAGACAAGTCACACCATATCCCTAGGTTTGAAGGCTTGCATGAGGTTTAAAGGTAAGTACCCTCCCCTGAAGTTAGTTGGTTCATCCTGTCCTATAAAGTAACCAGGTTCTAAGGGATCTCAATATCATTGATCTTTCACAAGGGTGGTTGTTCAGTAGGAAACTTACTTGCCAACCAAAACCCTCCAAGTTTAGAATCTCAATGAGTGTAGCATCGAGTATCAACCAACTTCAGTCTTCACCAAAGCCGGCTACCTCACTACTTTCTAAAGGCCAAGATGGGATAGCTAGGGTTCTAAAAGTTAGTTAGTGCATTGACAACATATGGCAGCCTCATATTATCCTCAACTTGACTTAAGGAACATAAGCACCAACCAAGAAGTCACACTAACTATGGCCACCAGATCAACCATATCGGTATACGCCGTACAGTTTCCTTAGTCTATTGCCATTTACCTAAGGTACACTAGATCCGGGTTAGGATCTTTCACACATAAGAGCACCCCAACAGATAAGTATAAAGCAAACAAGGCAAAAAATTTTAAAGTGATCTAATTCCTAAGGGTACCCCTCTTTAATTTAAATCCCCAGCAGAGTCGCCAGTTCTGTAACACGGTTGGAGAGCTGACTTTAGCGGATAGCAAGAGTCGCCACCGACTTTTATTTTATCCAAAGGAAAGGGTATAAAAGAACAGGAAAGACCTTTTAAAATATTTTTGGGTTCGGGGGGTAGGTTATGTAAAGGGAAGGTGTTAGCACCCTTTACATCCATGGTTATCCATGGGCTCTTAGTTACTTAGCTCACTTTAAATTGTTTTGAAAAGTGTAGTGTGTGAATAAAATTTCCTTTAAGTACTTTATAATGATCCATGTACGGATATATATAAAGTCTTTGTTTTGAAAATTTGTTTGAACAAAATGTGAAGTGTTTGAAATGTTTTTGAAAAGTGAGCAAGTACATAAGAGGAACCTGCCATAAGTTAAGTCTTTTCTGTTCTTAAATATCCTTTAAGTGGTAAGACTATCCCTATTATTAAGGAATAGGTAGTCATTACCTTGGATGTGATAAGGGACATGTGAAGGGTCATCTGTGATTTAGGCAAATGTAAGGTGTATAAGCAATTCGAAGGGACTTATCATCTTTATTCGAAAGGGACAAGATCATTACGAAGGCAACCATGAAGGGACTTGATCTTTTTATCTGTTAAGGGACTAGATGATATGAGATGAGGGACTTTGCTTTACACCTTACTTGACCTTTTGTTTAGGCAACTTGAGAGGTAACCCTTAAGAAGTGAGATGGCGATCCAAGATCGACTTACGTGTGTGAGTGTACCAATTCAGATATTTATCTTTAAGTTTTAATGATCTAAATTCAAATTTACATACAAACATGTTTTACACTCCCTATTTTACTAACCATGGCATTTAAAAATAAATAATAAAAATTACTACTACAACTATTACATAATGGATACAATTACATTATAATAATTAAAATAATTAAAATAAATAAGTAAATAAATAAATAAGTAAATAAATAAATAATTAAATGGGTTAGTAGTAATAATAATAATAAATAAATAATCACATAATAGCTAAATAAATAAAGAAGTTAGTAATAATAAACAAAAGAAATATAAGAAGAAGAAATTATCATAATAATATAAAAATGTTCAATTTTAAATGAATAATTATTTTTTAGATTTTTTTAATAAAAGAAATAAATAATGAATACTATAAACTTATAAAATATGATTAATAATCTAATTATTTAACTTTATGCACATATTAAAAATATTTAATTATAATTAAATAAACATATACAAATAATAAATTATATTCATAAAAATAAAATTAAGTTTTTTTTTATTATTTAGAAAAAGAAGTTAAGGTTAATTAATTAATAAAACTATGTATAATAATAATATAAACAAATAATAAAAATAAATAAACATAATTAACATTTATATACAAATATTAATATTTATAAAATAATTAGGGTTTAAGAAGTATTATTAGGGTTTATGAGTTTAGAAAATAGAATTAGGGTTTTAACATATTAATTTTTTAGGGTTAATTATTTAATATAAACATGATTAAATTATTTATACAAAAAACAATATAATATTAATAATATACTATAACATAAATATTAAATAATTTTATTACTAAAGTTTATTTTTGAAAAATTATAAGTTTGAAACATATATAATATAATAATATGAACATTTTGATTTTAAATATTTATTATAAACTAAATAAAATATAATCAAAAATCAAAAAATAAGAAAAAGAATGAAAAATAGACTTACCTGGGGCTGGGATTCGAACCCAGGCCCTAGGCATTGCATCCTCCATGACCAATATACCATCCACTAGGCCAACGCGCGTCTGGTGTTAACAAACTGTCCTCATATGTTTTTGTACGTATCCTGGAGAAATTAAAATAAAAACAACAAAGCAAAAAGGGCCTGGGGGATTCGAACCCAGGACCCTCAGTCTCATACGCGTACATACAAACCAACTGAGCCATCAACACAATTGTGTAATAATCTCAAACAAATACATAAAATATTAAAACCAATTTTTAAATCTGATTTTTGGCGCCAGGGGTCTTCTTCTTCCTCAATACCTGCAAAAACACCTGCGAAATCACATGCGAAATTTCCTGCGAATTTCCAAAACCAGAAACCTACGTTTTTTTGAACCATCATGCAAACCATCATAACAACAAAAATTAGTAACCCAGATCAATTGTACAAGGTTCATATGTCACAGCCATGGTCTTAGAATTTGTTTTAAGGTCCTAAATGCTTGGTTCCCGTTTTGAAGCTCCAAACCCTAGCAATGGCAAACTTCGATACAGTCCATAATAACTGAATTAATCCATTCAAAAAGCTTCTAAACATCACAACAAACACAAATCTATAATTAGTTTTCAATATCAAAGCATAAATCAATCAAATCGAAAAAACTTAGAATATGAAAGGGATGCATTCGGTTTGTGCGAATTAGGGCATGAATGGACAATGTTATGATCCAGAATTGATCTATGAACTCCAAGGAACAAGTTGCAACCTTTGGTTTGTCTTGAAAGTAGCTCTAGGTATCAAACCGAATTTGTGTTCTTAGGATGAATTTTGAAACTTTGTTCTTACCTTTGGAGGCTCAAATTTTTTGTCCTGGTGCATTGTGTTATGTTTGTGTACATATAGTGGATTGAATTAGGTCAAAAAATATGCTCCTTCTTTGGGATTTTTGGATACCTTGATGATGAAGAAATCTCACTCCAAAATTGGCCAAAAATCAAATCTTTTCACGCTCTAAGGAGTGAGCACGAATTTGGACAGTGTATATTCATGTTAAATGGCTTTTATGATTTTCTAGAAGAAGAATCATATTTAAATATTGATTTTTTGATTTTATTTTGATTTAATATGTATTTAAATGAATAAAATTCAAATAAATATTAAATAAAATAATAAAAATCAGAAATTACATGGGTTGGGTCGTGCTTGGTATTTTCATAAAGATGGGATGGCAATTTGGTGGGCTTATTTAGCAAAAATTTGATTTTAGGCCTTATTTGCTTCATAAACTTCCCTAAAATTTCCCAACTTTGCAAGGGCACAAACCCTTCAATTTTAATGCTATGAGGGTGTTCTTGGACATTTTGGAAAGCTTAAAGAGTCCTATAAACAACCCCATTTGTTTCATGTCCATATCTTTTACCATTCTCAAGTTATGCTCTTTTGAAGTTGTTGACTTTTGGTTGACTTTCAAAAGGACCTATAATGTCTTAGCTCATACCTTCCAAATGAAGCATTTTTGGGTTTGGCTTGTGAGACACAAAGTTGTAGAGAATTCAATTTCCTTCAAAATTAGCTTTGTATGGGAAAAATTTGATGAAGCATGTGAAAATTATGGCTGGTCAAAGTTCAGTTGACTTTTCCTATGAAAACCCTAATTTAGAAACTCCTGATTCTTAATGATCTGAAATCTCCTTGATGAATCATGATCAACCCTTGATCAAATGATGAATTTTAATTCATATATTTGATGTTGGCAAAAAATCATGAAGTTTGACTTTGGTTTGACCACAGTTGACCTTAGTTTGACTTTTTAACTACTTTGACTGATTTTGACTTATCTGATCATCTGACTGAGCAAACCTTTGAGAAAAGTCTTGAAAATTGTCATGGGGATTCTTAAACAAATATAAGATGTTATGAAGCTCACTTGAAGTCTTGGAAGTCTATTTAGCCTGATTAAAGTCAAAACCCTAGTTTAGGATGCACTGCTTAGGAGGATGCATTGTCTGAGGGAATTGTCAAATCTTCTGACCAATTGTGAACTTTGTGAACCTTGTGAACCTCATAAGATGTCTTGTGAACCTTGTGAACCTTGTGAACCTCTTAGCACACAAAGTCTTGTTTTGTGAGGGCAAATTTTGGGGTGCAACAGTCGCTCCTAGATGAATACTCAAATTACTTCTATGACTTTCCTCAAGAATCATCCTTTTCATATCCACATCATCAGGAATACAAATCCGATCATGAAGTCTCAAAACACCATGCACATCCAACTTAAAACCATTCTTCTCTGATTCACCACAATCAACTATGACATCCATAATTTCACATCCATTTTCTGAGCTTCTCTAACATTGTCCATAAAATCATTATTAATCTTCAACATACCCAACATAATACTCTTCGACGTCACTTCACATACCAAACTCATATCTCAAAACTGCTTAATCAAGTCTAACTCCTTAACCATCAATGCCGACATATGCAACGTTTTCCGACTCAAAGCATCAGCTACAACATTAACTTTTCCTGGATGATAATTCAAACCAAAATCATAGTACTTCAACAGTTTCAACCATCTTCGTTGCCTCATATTCAACTCTTTCTGATCAAATAGATACTTTAAACTCTTATGGTCGCTAAACACTTCAAATCTAGAACCATAAAGATAATGCCTCTAGATCTTCAATACAAATACAATCACCTTACCATCCTGCATAAGAACACCTCCTAAACCCATAAACAAAGCATCACAATATACCACAAAAGGTTCTTCTGAATTCAGTAAAGTCAAAACTGGAGCACACATCAACCTCCTCTTCAACTCTGCAAAACTCTATTCACATTGGACATTCCACACAAAGGCTTTACTCTTACAAGTCAACCGAGTCAACGAAAGTGTCAACTTAGAAAATCCTTCAATGAACCTTCGGTAATAACCAGCCAATCCCAAGAAAATTCTAATCTCAGTAGCCGACTTTGGGGTTTCCCATTGCAACACACCATCTATCTTAGAAGGATCCATAACAATACCACTACCGGAATCACATGACCAAGAAAACTGACTTCTTTCAACAAAAATTCACACTTGGACAACTTCTCATACAACTTCTTATCCTTCAAAACTTCTAATGTCGCTCTCAAATTTTTTGCATGCTCTTCTTCTGACTTAGAATAAACCAAAATATCATCTATAAACATAACTACAAAACGATCCAAATAAGCATGAAAAATACGATTCATGTACTCCATGAATACTCCCGGCGCATTAGTCACACCAAAAGGCATCATCGAATACTCGTAATGTCCATACCGTTTTTTGAACGCCATCTTCTGAATATCCTCATCTTTCACCTTAATCTAATGATAGCCTGATCTCAAATCGATATTACTAAACACACGAGCACCTACCAACTGATCCATCAAATCGTCTATTCTTGGTAACAAATACTTGTTCTTAATTATCACCTTGTTCAACTGTCTATAATCCATACAATGCCTCATACTTCCATCTTTCTTGTTATAAAATTGGAGCTCCCCACGGTGATACACTAGGGCTTACAAACTTCTTCTCAAGTAATTCTTCTAACTGCTTCTTTAATTCAGCCAACTCATAGGCAGACATCTTGTACGGTGCCATAGAAATAGGTCTAGTACCAGGTACAAGATCAATCGTGAACTCAACTTCTCTCTCAGGTGGTACATCAAGAATTTCATTAGGGAAAACCTCAGGAATTTCATTCACTACTTGAAGCTCTTCAATCTTAGCTTTACTCTCTACAGATAACGACGCCATCAACGAAAACATCTGGGCATCCTCTTTCATCAACTTCTTCAACTCTTTAAACGACAACAATCCAACTCCTTCCTCTTATGTAGTAGAAAACCTCACTGACTTACGAAAGCAATTAATATGAAAATAGTTATACTCTATCCAGTTCATACCTAGGATTACATCCATCCCAATTGTAAACACCCCAAATTTTCCCTCACTTTTTATCACACCATTGCTTGTGATCTTTCATGTTTACATTAGCATAAGCATACCACATGATTTAGCATATTTGTTTCACTGCATAAGTTCAAGTTCATCTGCATCTAGGGTTTGTGATCTGAGCAATCCAAGGATCCATCTGAGCCATCCCAAGGGCCTCAAAGCTTTCCAAGGGGGTCCATGTGTGTTCTATCATCATATTATATCCTTCAAAGTTCATGGAAGTCAAGAGATCACAAGAACTGGCAAGGCATGGAAGCAGAGCTAGGGTTTTCACTACACATATGACCAAAATTAGGGTTTTGGTTTCAGAGGCCTTAACTCCAAATTTTTGGGCCATTCTTGTTTCTAATATTCTTAATATGTTATAAGGATCATGTGTACCAAGTTTGGTGAAGAAATTCATTGTGGAAGTCATCTGTTCACTGGGTAACTTCTTGAGCAAGTTAAGTCAAAATCAGGGCATCTGAGGCCCCCAACAATGGAACCAAAGGGGTATTTTCATCAAATTGAAGTTCTATGATCTTTATTTGATCTTATAAGTGGTTGGAAGTTCACAAGATTGAATAATTTTGAGCCATTTGCAAACTTGCCAAAAATGGAAATGACTTGTAATGGAAACTTTCCATTTTGGGAAAGTTTTTCAACCTCCTCTTTCTCAACCAAAAATGCTTCAAAAGAAAAATTCTTGGTCATGAAAGTTGTAGATTAAGTCTTTACCTTTTCAAAAAGTACAAGAACATGTCTTGATTCATCTTAGAACTCAAGATATGGCCTTTCAAAGTTGGCAAAAATCCTAAAATTTCAAGTTTCATGTCAAAGAGGGATTTTGAAAATTGGCATGTTAAGGCCTTCTAATGACTTCAAATAGACACAAACACTTCACAACATGTCAAACAAACCACTAAGCATCAGAATTATGCTTTGAACCATGCATTTCTATGCCTTGAACTTCAAGAAATCTCAAAAGGGCCAAAACTTTCAAGAATTGCAAAATGGTATGAATCTCTTCATCCACTTGTGCCAGCATGCCAAAACCAATTCCATGGCTCTCCACAAAGTCAGCTGAGGCCAGACACCCCAAGAATTCAGGCCCGCACCATGCCCATACCTCAAAGTACAAAATCTTGACTTTTTGCATTTCACACCATACCAATCACACTATGCCACAACAACTCTCTGAGCCAATCACTACACATTATACAAACCTCAAGCAACACAAAACACATAACATTGAAGCCTGAATCTTACTCATACTCAGATTGCCCAAAACTTGCCAAAAACTTGAAGTCTTCGAATCTCAAAAACCCACCACTAAAACCTCAATCTTTCTTCACCAATCATCTCCATATGACCTAAGGAGCATTTCCCACCCTTCACAATAGCCTAAAACACAGCCAAACACAAATACGATTTCTGGTGCAGCAGAGTTACAACATCAAAACCAGCCATTGCAAGCTTGTTCCAAGCATCAAAGCATCCTCAGGAGGTCCATAGGAGTTGACTTGCACCAAAGAAAGGTCCAGAAAGCCCAAAATTAGAAAGCTCAACCTCAGGTATACCTCAAGAACAATTTTTCTAGAAACTTCATTTTATTTTATAGAAATGTTCCCCATGCTCCCCTGATCACACTGCACTTGTTATTTTTGAAAATGGTGAAGAGATGAGCATGAACCGAATCTCTAAAATTTTTGACCTAAAAGAAGTTTGATTCGATTCATGCTGGTTTCTGAAAATAAATGAGTTTTGTTGTTTGATTCGTGTTTAATGATGTTCAATGTTTGATTCTGGAGAGTTTAGTGAGTTTTTGTGGTGTTTTGAGGGAGATGGGGTGAGGAGCACGCCGGAGAAGACGACCGGAGTTCTTCTCCGACCACCTGAGTTTAATTAGGGCTAATCTCCATTAATTAGCCAGGTCTGAATTAGGACCCTTAGATTGTTTTTCGCGCGCGTTTGTGGATGGTCCAGATGCACTCAGTTAACCCTAATCCATTTTTAATTAACTTTAATTAGGATTAATTAATTAATTTAATCAGAAGCAATCTCAGCCCTTGAATCACGCGCTAGTCAACTTTTCTTTCCCCAGTTTGAATCTTGGCCATAGGATCTGCATACCTTTGCATTTTATTTATTATATTTTCATTTTATTCTATTTTCTTTTGTATAATTTATTAAAAATAGCAAAAAGCTTTCAAAAAATATTTCCTCTGGAATTTTTGTTTCAAATATTTTTCTAAATCAGAAAATGATTTTTATTTTATTTTTTGCATATAAAAAGTATTTTTAAAATATTTAAATGTTATTTTTAATTAATTAAAGTCTTTTAATTAATTAAAAATACATTTAGGTTTCTAAAAATCACCAAAAAAATCATGAATCATCCCTTTGCATTTAGAAACATTTTCAAACTCTTCATACAAAATTATTTTTAGGTTTGATCATAACTTGAGAATTTTCTTTGAATTAAGGGTCATTTAAATCACATTTTTGAACCCTAACTTGAAAAAATCTTTTCTGCCTAACCAAGAAGAGTTTGAAGATGATTCTATTTGCATTGTTTTTTTCATAGCATTTAGTTTATAGGTCATTTATCTCATGAATTTATCTTGCATGTTTGAATTGATTTGCATTTTTCTTTGAGAATCACCCAAAAAACCCTAGAAACTTAGGAAATTCATAACTTTTGAGTGGTAAGGCTTCTGACCTTCTCCTTTGGGGTGTGACTTAGTATGGGATTAGGGTTTATTTGAGTGTGATTTCAAATTTTTATCATGTCATATGCTTCTGTTTTGCTCATGTGCATCTCATATTTCCATAAAACCCTAATTTTATATGTTCATTTGCATTCATCTTGCATATGCATCCATACATGAACTTGCCATGACATTTCTTGCATTCACATGTCATCTTAGACATCTTAGGACATGTTAGAATCATGCTTGATCATTTCTTCATTCATTCATTTTCCATGATTTGCATTCATTTCATTTCATTAACTTTCATGAACTTTCAAACTTCAAAGCATGCTTACATGACATCTCATCTTTGTATGATCATTCATATGCACTATGTATGCCTTTTCATCATCTAACATGACATAAACATTGCATAAAAAATTCTGAATTTGGTCATTTCATCTCACCTCATCTCATTTCATTTCATTTCTTTATGCCTTGAACCTTATGCATTCATGCTAACCTTTTCAGGTGGTAAGTTACTTTGAGAAGTGGATTTGCCTTCACTTCTCATTTCTCTTTATCTCTTTCATATGCATCTTGCTGGTTTATTTGAAGTGAACTTGTTCACTTGTGTTCATTCCTTCTCACTTTCTTTCTTTAAGTTACTTATCTTCTTCATTGAAGTAAGTAACTTATTTCTTCTGCTTCTTCCTCCTTTCATCAGCTTCTTCCATTGGTGGCTTCCTTGAAGATCTATCTTAAGCCTTACAAACCATAGGATATCCAAGCATGATAATAATTAGGGTTGTGATTAGTCCCCCTAGCTTTTTACCTTTGAGTCTCCTTGAGTCTCTCTACTCATCTTCATAATCAGAGACTAAACTCTTAAAGTTTTAGGACTTTGGAATTAGGGTTATGCTTGCATCCTTCTCTTAGGATGGAGTGTATAACTTTAATCCTAAGTGTTAAACCTTTAATTTTTTTAAACCTCTTAATCAAATCATCTTAATAATCATCAAGACTTCATCTTGTAACTTGGGCCTTACATTAGGGTTCTAATTCTTCCTTTATGGTTAAGAAGGACTAACCCTAGTGTTTAATGGACAAGTCCCCCTCAAGTTGTCTTACAAACCATAAAACTCATTTCTTAATATCACCCTTAATTAAAATCCACTTAATAAAGGCTTTGTTATATAATGAATTTAGTCCCTAACCATGGGTTAAGTTGAGGTATCTTCCTCAGCTTAAGTGATCTCATCTATTATCCTTCTATTAGGATGGTGTAATGAGCCCACTAATCTGTGATTAGAGATTAAACTCATTACTTAACACTAAAACAAAAACCCAAAAACATCTAAATAATCACAAGTAGGTTAATGATCTTAATCCTACATCATCATGGTAATTAAGTTGGGATGCTTATCTCATACTTAAGTAGGCTCATTATCCCTAATCAGGGAAGATATAATGAGTTTACAAGCCCTTGATTTAGGCTTAAGCTCATAATCATATGAAAAACACCAAAAACAATAATAAAACTGAAAACACAAAAACAAACAATAATCGTCTCCTTCGGGATTCTTTTATCATCATACTCATTCATAAACGAGAACTCGCTTCTTCCATCTAAAGCAAGAGAGTTAGCACTCGAGCCAGACGAGTCATACACTTGAGCATAGACAAGTAAGAAGTTCATCAATCAATTTATCTTTCAGTCTCTTTGAGTCGAACTACAATGTTTAGACTTCCTCATTGCACGATAGGATACGTAGGCATAACTTAGCTGTTATCGAACAAAAGTCTCTGTGTCTTCCCCCTCTTTCAGCATTCTTTAAAAGCCTCAGCTCCTGAGCATTCACCTTTTGCACTGACACTTGTACATTTCTTTTCCAGCTTTTGCACACAGATAGCACATACACCTACCCCTTTAAACACAATATTTTAAGCGTGGATCCCGTCGAGTACGACGGACAATCTGGGTGCTAATACTTCCCAGGTTATAACCAACCCCCTTTCTCAGTTTCTCTGGTTCGCAACCGTCTTATCCATCTTTTCCAGGTTTATGCAGCATTACCTTTCCTTCGGGATAAAAATGCCTAGCTGGCGACTCTAATCACCTTCATTTCATTTTCTTCTCTTCGCCGACCGTTCGCGTCTGTACCCTATCTAACCCGGTGTCTTTTCAGGGGAGCGACACCAGTCAACGATAAACATACCAAATCAACATAAAAATCTCTATCAAATATAGACAATGGGCAACTCAAACACACTAGAGAAGTAGTCACCGATCCCTTAGCCGGAATCTCTATGACCATTTCTTTTTTCATAGTAGATAACTCAAGACCCAATCTCTTAACATAATCAGTAGCAACAAAACAATAGGTAGCACCTATATCAATAATAGTAATTAAAGGAATTCTATTAATGAAACATGTACTTCTAACAAGCTAGTCATTATTAGAAGTCATAGTCCCAGCTAAAGGAAACACTTTTCCTCCAGACTTTGCTTTCTTGGGCTTCTGTCACTAGCTACCAATATGCCCTTCTTCACCATAGTTAAAACAAATCATCTATTTATGCGTGCAATCAGATATTGCATTCCCATCTTTTCCACAACGGAAACAACACTTCACCTTAACAATACATACATTACTCTTAAGTCCAGCTTGCCCACACTTGAAACAAAAGATACCAGTAGGAGAATCTCCCTCACTAGTTTTTAGACCCAAAGAAACTTTCTGCTTACCCTTACCAGCTGAAGTATCTTAAGGCTTTCAGCGATTTTGCTGATTTTTGCCCCTTCTATCAATAACAATCTTGTAGTGAGCATTGTTATCTTCCTCGAAGATTCTTAAACTATCAACCAGATCAGCAAAAACACGAATCTTCTGATACCCAACATATTTCTTAATCTCTAAACGCAACCCATTCTCAAACTTGATGCACTACGAAAATACAGTAGTTGCTGCATCATGCTGCATATAGAACTTCGATAACTCCATAAACTTTGCAGCATAATATGTCACTGACATATTTCCATGCTTTAGCACAAGAAATTCAATCTATTTCTTACCACACACAACTTCAGGGTAATACTTCCTCATAAACTCTCTACGAAAAACAACCCAAGTGATCTCTTCACCTGCAGCTTCCAACCTTTCTCTGGTTTCCAACCACCAATCACCAGCCTCAATTGCCAACATGTGAGTTCCATAACGAATGTAATACCCATATATAAAATACATACATCAAAGCATATTTTTCATATATAAATTTAAGTTTGGTATTGAAATATAACAAGTTCTTAGTAACACATTGTTTAAATATAGCCACTACAACATAAGGTACTAGAAAAACGCTATAAATAGTACAAGATGTTCACAAAATAAAAAGTCGAAGAACTAGATCCTAAGATCTCAAAAGTCCACAGTAGAAGAAACCATCAAACAAGCAAAGATAATCAAGTCGCCTTATCTTTACCCTTTGCGGAACCTAAACTACCTGAAATAACAACATCAACATGGGGTGAGATAAAACATCTCAGTGAGTTCCCTGTCTTAGAGTTCTCTCGACTCTAAAAGGTTTAAAACTAAACATTACTCAAGTTGGGGAAAACCTAAACTTCGAGTTCACAAAAACTAGAGACATCAAACAAAATAAAACAGAGCACACACAAGGTGCTTTAAGGCATCTTTCCCCGCCCAACCATACTCCCCGATGGCAAGAAAGTACGGGTCACTCGATCCTTAACGTATAGATAACTTTCCCCACCCAGCCACACTCCCTGGTGGCAAACAAGCACGAGTCATTCATTATCTATCAAATGTACTTTCCCCGCCCAGTCATACTCCCAGATGACAATCAAGCACGAGTCACGGTACCAACAACTAAGTAACTTTCCCTGCCCAGTCATACTCCCATATGAAAAGCAAGCATGGGTCACGGTTACTCTTCCTAATGGATACTTTCCCCGCCCAGTAATATGTGAAGTCAAGCTTCTCCATGGTCAACACTTGTTTTGATGAAGACACATCTCTTAGCTACAACATGATAAAGAAGGCAAAGATGATTTTCAAGATAAATGCATAATGTTCAAAGACTTATATTTCAAGAAGAAGCTTCATGAAGGTATATTAACAATTATACACAAATATTAAAGTCTTAGATGCTCAATCAAAAACCTATATCATGGCATAATCATCTTTTAACCTTAGCATCATTTAAATTTGCATTTTTCAAATTTAAGCTTGTGTAAATCGGTTTCACTATACATGCAATCGATTTACATCTATTTGTTTTAAGTATTTTTGCCTTTTTAACTTGGTGCAATCGATTTGCATTTACCTGCAATCGATTGCATATTTCAAAACTTTGAAAAATTTGGCAACGTATGCATGTGCAATCGATTTTCAATATAGTGCAATCGATTGCAACCAGTACAATTTTGAAAAATCAGTATTTTTCATAACACCTCTTCATGTATCTTTTCATGGAACCTTTTCATGATACATTGGCATTTTTCATGAATTTCTACTATTATTGCATTGTTTCATAAGGTTGTTATGTGCATATAAATTCCAAACTTTTTCAAATCATTTGTCACCTCTTTCAAAAATATTTTCATAGAAAAAATTCACAAAACTCTTAAACTTTCAACAAGAATTTTTCTGCATTACTTCATATCACATAATCAAAAAATTATTGAGCTATCTAATATTTTATGATTGTGAATTATTGTTAGTGAAAGAGAAGATCAATTGTTATATTGATAAAAAATCAAAGCTTCAAATTTCTATCTTATAAAATTCAGCATTATTGTTTTGTTCTTGTTATCCGGATTGTGGATACAAGAAGTCTGTTATTGAGAGGATTGTTCTCAATAAGACATAGTGGAAAATTCCAAGAGAATTGATCTTAGTGGATATAGTTTAGTGACTTGTATATAAAGACTAGGAAGAGTCTTGTAATTGTCCAAAACTATAGTAAATTCTCTTTCATGTTGAAAGGGGAGTGGAGTACTCTCGGATTGTGAGGGGAACCACTATATATCGCCGTATCCACTTTACTTTTCCGCTTTACCGCATTTTAAACTTAGAACAATAATCAAGAATTATTCATCCATCGATAAAATTCCGGAAAAATTTCTAAGAACCTAATTCACCCCCTCTTAGGCGCACTCGTATACTTACAATTGGCATCAGAGCAAGTTATAGGTAACTTGTTCCTAGTGATCCAGCATGGCTTCCGCAAGCACACATCCGATTTTCAAAGACGGTGGAAGTAGCAACAAGCCTCCACTCTTCTCCGGTGAATACTTTGATTTTTGGAAAATCAGAATGAGAGCACATCTTGAAGCCCAAGGAGAAGGCATATGGGAAGCGATCGAAGAAGGTCCACATAATCCGGTTAACGTGATCAATGGCGTTGGAACCGCAAAGTTAAAAAATACTTATGATGAAGATGATAAGAAGAAGATCCTGAATGAGAAGAAGGCAATCAACATACTCAAAAGCGCTCTCAATATGGACGAGTTCTTCCGCGTATCACAATGTAAATCGGCAAAGGAAATTTGGGATACCTTGGTAGAAACGCATGAAGGAACAACAGAAGTAAAAAGATCAAGGCTTAATACTTTGAGTCAAGAATATGAGATGTTCCGTATGTAGCCCGGGGAATCTATTGTTGCCTTACAAAAAAGATTTGTTCATATAACAAATCACTTGATTGCTCTCGGGAAGACCTTCACCAACGACGATCTCAACTTGAAAGTCCTAAGATCCTTGACAAGGGAATGGAAACCGAAAGTGACCGCTATTTCGGAAAAGAAGAGTCTCTCAACAATGACATCCACATCCCTCTTTGGCAAACTTCAAGAGCACGAATTGGAACTTGGAAGGCTCGAGAAGCACGAAAATCAAGAGAAAAAGTCCAAGGGAATTGCTTTAAAGATTGACACGAAGGATGACAAAGATGACGAGACTTCCGAAGATGAGAACTTCATGCTTCTTGTTAAGAAGCTTGGTAAGTTTTTTAACAAAAATAAAAATTCCTCTTTTCCTAAAAAGAATAAATATTTCAGGAAGAAGGATGCATCCACATCGATTCAAGAAGTCACATGTTATGAATGTGGAAAGCAAGGTCACATAAAGCCGGATTGTCCAAGACTTGCAAAGAAAGGAGGATTCAAAGGCAAGAAGGATTTCAAGAATAGAAAGACTTATGTTGCTTGGTACGAAAATGAAGTTAGTTCCTCATCGGAATCGGAGAGCGATGAATGTGCAAATATGGCGCTAATGGCTTCACATCACTCCGATGAAGAAAATGACGAGGTTAGTAGCAACTTTTCTATTTATGATAATGATGCACAAGATGTAATAGATGAACTCTTAAAAGAATGCAAGACTTTGTATAAAAGTATTTCATCTCAAAAGAAACAAATTTCATCTTTAGAAGAAAAAAATATTGCTTTAGAAAAATATATTGAAAGTGAAAAGAAAAAGTTGATGAATGAAAAACAAAGTCTTGTATGTAAAAATTGTGAGTCTTTATCTTTCCAAAATTTTCAACTTAAAAGAGTTTTAGAAAGATATGAAAAAGGTCAAATTGGCTTGGAGGAAATTCTTAGGAACCAAAGGTATCCTAATGATAAAAGTGGATTAGGATATTCTAAGTTTTCCAAACCAAGCACAAATGAGACTATTTTTGTTAAAGCAAGTGAACAAATTGTTATAGAAAAAGCAATCAATTCTAAAAGTGTGCATCAAAGTCATAAAAAGAAAAGAATTGTTAAGAAAAAGAGTTATGTTCCTAGATATAGAAGTCATTTTCAATCTACTTGTTTTTATTGTGGAACCAAAGGACACACACCTAATGCTTGCTATGTGCGCAACATTGGTGTTGCTAAAGGGCATTATGTGTGGGTTGAAAATGGTACTAACTATCAAGGACCCAAAGCAATTTGGGTACCTAACAATACTTGATTTTTGTTTTGTATGTATGCTTGAAAACAACTTCGAATCAATGGTATCTTGATAGCGGTTGTTCAAAGCATATGACCGGTGACATCAACAAATTTTCAAGTCTATCACTTAAGGCCAAAGGATACGTTACTTACGGTGATGATAATAAAGGAAAAATTCTTGGAGTTGGAACCGTTGGTGCACCTCCTCATACAATCATCGAAGACGTCCTTTATGTGGAAGGCCTTAAACACAACCTTCTTAGCATAAGTCAATTGTGTGACAAAGGATTCCGAATCAACTTCACAAAGGATGAATGCTTAATAGAACATGAAGTCACCCATGACCTATTGCTAAAAGGTAAAAGATTTAACAACATTTTCATGATTTCTTTTGATGACTCTTCCTTGAAGGTAAAGTGCTTAATGACAAACAACAACGAGGCATGGCTTTGGCATAAGAGATTTTCTCACATTCACATGGAGCATTTAAACAAATTAATAAAGCATGATCTAGTTGTTGGTCTTCCAAAGATAAAGTTCATCAAGGATAAGCTTTGTGACGCATGTCAAAAAGGGAAACAAACCAAAACATCCTTCAAATCCAAGAAAGTGATATCTACTTCAAGACCACTACAATTGTTACATATGGATCTTTTCGGTCCCTCAAGAACAAAAAGCTTCAGAGGTAACGTTTATGCTTTAGTTATTGTTGATGATTTCTCTCGATACACATGGACATTGTTTTTAGTGCAGAAAAGTGATGCCTTAAAAGCATTCAAGAAGTATGCCAAGCAAATTCAAAACAAGAAGTCACTCTCAATAGTCTCCATTAGAAGCGACCATGGTGGAGAATTCCAAAACTCATCATTTGAAGATTTTTGTGAAGAACATGGAATCTCTCACAACTTTTCCGCACCAAGGACTCCTCAATAAAACGGTGTCGTAGAAAGGAAGAATAGGGCATTAGTGGAACTTGCAAGAACAATGCTTAGCAATTCAAATCTTCCTAAATATTTTTGGGCGGATGCGGTTAGCACGGTTTGCTTTGTGAGCAACCGTGTCAATATTCGACCAATTCTCAAGAAGACTCCGTATGAGTTGTTCAAGGGTAGGAAACCAAACATATCTTTTTTCCACATATTCGGATGCAAATGCTTCGTTCTCAACAACGGCAAGGACAATCTTGGTAAGTTTGATGAGAAGTCCGACGAAGGTATATTTCTTGGTTATTATCTCTCAAGTAGAGCTTTTAGAATTTTCAATAAACGAACACTTACTATTGAAGAATCTATTCATGTTTCGTTTGATGAGACTAACCCCTCGAAAGAGGATAATATTATTGTGGATGATGATGATGATGTAGTAGATATATCACAACAACAAAAGGAGACATCAAAAGAACAAGCAATATCACAAGAAGATAAGTCACCAATTATTGAAGAACATCAAGATCTTCCGAAAGAATGGAGAACTCATAGAGATCACCCGATAGATAAAGTTATTGGTGATATTAGCCAAGGCGTTGCAACTCGACTAAATCTCAAGGATGCTTGTCTCAACATGGCGTTCGTATCTCAAATTGAACCAACCAAAATCGATGAAGCCTTAGGCGATGATCAATGGATAATAGCTATGCAAGAAGAACTTGACCAATTCGAAAGGAATCAAGTTTGGACTCTTGTACCAAGACCGTTCAACAAACACATCATAGGAATAAGATGGGTGTTCAAGAACAAACTTGACGAGAACGGAATCATAGTTCGTAACAAAGCAAGATTGGTTGCACAAGGCTACAACCAAGAAGAAGGAATCGACTTTGATGAAACGTTCGCTCCGGTAGCAAGGTTAGAAGCAATTAGATTATTACTTGCTTACGCTTGTTCAATGAATTTTCAGTTGTACCAGATGGATGTCAAAAGCGCTTTCCTGAATGGCTACATAAATGAAGAAGTCTATGTCAAACAACCTCCGGGTTTTGAAGACTTCAAGAATCCCTCTCATGTCTACAAGTTGAAGAAGGATCTTTATGGCTTAAAGCAAGCACCAAGAGCATGGTATGACCGCCTTAGCAACTTCCTATGTGAGAAGGGTTTTACAAAAGGAAAGGTTGACAAGACGTTGTTCATAAAGAAGTTCAAAGGTAACACCTTATTAGTTCAAGTCTATTTCGACGACATCATCTTCGGTTCAACAAATAAAGATCTTTGCGAAGAATTTTCACTTATGATGCAAGGAGAATTCGAAATGTCCATGATGGGAAAAATGAACTATTTTCTTGGACTACAAATCAAGCAAAAAAAGGATGGCATCTTCATCAACCAATCCAAGTATTGCAAGGAACTATTAAAAAGATTCGATATGGATAGTTGTAAGGTGATGTCCACTCCTATGGGATCCGGAACTTACATTGATCAAGATGAATCCGGCACTTCAATTGATATCACAAAGTATCGAGGTATGATCGATTCATTATTATATTTGACGGCAAGCCGTCCTGACATTATGTTTAGTGTATGTCTGTGTGCACGCTTTCAAGCAAATCCGAAGGAATTGCATCTCACCGCCGTAAAGAGAATTATGAAGTATCTCAAAGGAACAACGAATGTCGAACTATGGTATCCAAAAGGTAGTACTTGTTCTTTAATTGGTTATTCTGACGCTGATTATGCAGGATGTAAGACCGATAGAAAAAGCACAAGTGGAACTTGTCATATTCTCGGAAATGCACTAGTATCAAGGGCATGCAAGAAGCAAGCTTGTGTCACACTTAGCACGGTCGAAGCAGAATATATTGCAGCTGGCAGTTGTTGTGCACAAATTTTGTGGCTTAAGCAACAACTTCTTGACTATGGCGTAGATCTCGGTTGCATTCCTCTTCGATGTGACAACACAAGTGCCATCAACATCACAAAGAACCCGGTCATGCATTCAAGAACAAAGCACATAGACATTCGTCACCATTTCCTTTGTGATCACGTTCTTAATGGAGACGTAGATGTTACCTTAGTGGATATGCATAATCAATTAGCGGACATTTTCACAAAGCCGCTCGCAAGAGAACCTTTTTACAAGATTATAAGAGAACTTGTAATCTTAGATGAAAAAGATATATAAATCATCCATTAACAAAGGTGCACAACATTCATTCTTCTCTTGTTTAAGCAAAATATTTCAATATGTTTCTATTTCTACTCCCTTCTTATATATGTGCCATATATGTGTATGATTCATTAAATATGTTTAAAAAATGTTTTAGAATGTTTATTTTTCATTTTTTAGCAAATTTTTAAAGGTGCAATCGATTTCATGTTGACTGCAATTAATTGCAGTCTGATAATTTGTGTGTTTTTTCAAAACTGGGCTTAGTGCAATCAATTGCATGAAAATGTAAATCGATTGCAGTCTGGAAAATTGCCTTTTTCATGTATTTTTTGAATAGTGCAATCGATTGCATGAAAATGCAAATCGATTGCAGTCTGGAACTTTTTGAAATATTTTTAATTTTTATTATTCCCTCCTATTTCCTTTGATCCATGGTGTCATAAACTCATATACATCAAATCACATCATTTCCAAGACTAACTTTTCAAATTTTGTTCCCTCTTAGCCTTAACCTACAAGATTCCCTACCTTGAATCATTAACACTTTTCAAATTCTCTTAACCACCCTAATAACTCACCATAACTCCTCTTACCAAATTCACACATTTTTATATCCTTAAAAATTCGGATTTTTCTTTATCTCACTATCAATTTTCGTTTTCCCCATATAACCTACACAAAAAATACCAAAACTTCATCTTTCTCACTCAACTTCCCCATTTCTCACCAACTCTCACCCATGGCTTCAAGGACCAAAAGAAAGGCCTCTGCTGCAGAAAAAGGAAAGGGAAAGTCCTCCTCATCATCCAACATTCCACTTTATGAAGGTTTATCAAATGAGAAAATTGAGAAGTTTGAAAAGTTATTCCAAAGAAAGATTGTTTAACAACCTAAGTATGGTGATCTTTCTTCCTTTTCTGAAAATTGATTTACTTTTCAAACCACTCTAGACAACATAAAGTTAGGGACTGCTATTGCTTCCTCCGGACCATATTACCCGGATCTTGTTAGGCTTTTTTACTACAATATGTGTATAGAAGAAGGAAGGTTTGTTACCTATGTTTTAGGAAAAAGACTTGTCTTGAACTCAAGACTTCTTGGAAACATCTTAGGAATACCATCATCCGGTAGTCTCCTATTTGATCATGAAGATGAAAAATGGAATGACTATAAGAAGAGATCTTTTTTCTACAAAATCGGTAGGATGTCCGAAACAGAATTTTATGAACATAGAGTGAAGTATCTAGGTGGTATTGAACCCTCTCGTAGTTCTTGGTCGGCTGGAAATTTCTACATTGATGATCCCATGCTTCACTACTTCCTTGCCTATGTTATGTTTCTGAAAAGTGGTAACTATTGTTCTGTTAATGATACGAAAATATAGGCCCTCTATGCTATCAAGAACAACATTGAAGTTAATTGGGCTCGGATGATTTTGCATCACATGCTGTCCCATTCCGAGAGATCCAAAGTTCTTCCCTATGCATGGTTCATCACCTGAATTTTGCAACACTTTGAGATTCAAGTTGATGGTTTTGAGTGTATTTTGATGGATACACCTTCTCACAAGATTTCTATTAGGAATTTGGATAGAAGAATGGGAGTCTACTATGATCGGGAAGCCGATACTATTACTTATCTTGGTGATGATGATGGAGAACAAGAGGATAATGAACATCAACAACCCCTTAATGAAGAGGTTCCCGCTTCTCATGGTGTGAATGGTCCTTCTAACCAAGATCTTTTGGATTTCATGAGACAACAATTCTCCAACATGAACAACAACATCAATGACCGCTACAATGCCGTTAATGCATCTGTCAACACAAGGATTTCAAACTTTCAGCATGATGTCAACCAACAATTCTCATACATTTATTCTCATCTCTACATACCACCTTATGATCCATCCAACCCGGATGCCCCACCAACTCGCCAACCACCTCTCAACCAACAATTTCCTAACCAAGACCCTTTTGACCCAAATATGGATATGTTTTGAAAATGTTTTTCATGTCTTTTGTTTGGATGTTTTTCGTTATGTAGTCGTTAATGCTTACTAGTTGTAATGTCTCATTTATGTTTCTTTTGTTTCCGTATGTTTCGTTATGTTTCTTTACAATATAAAATTCTGCACTTATGCTATGTATGCACTTCAAGTTTTAATCTATGATATGTTATTTCTAGTTTCATTATTTCTTGTTTATGGCTTTTATTATTTTCACCCATTTTTCCCTTCTTTTTGATAATGTCAAAGGGGAAGAAAGATGTTATGCTTGTACATTTTCTTGTTTGGATGTCCTAAAGGTACAAAGCTCCGATTCACATACAAAGGGGGAGATATGCATCTTAGGGGGAGAAGTATTCCGAAAATGTTAAAGCATCTAAGAAGATTGTTTGTCATCATCAAAAAGGGGGAGAATGTGAAGTCAAGCTTCTCCATGGTCAACACTTGTTTTGATGAAGACACATCTCTTAGCTACAACATGATAAAGAAGGCAAATATGATTTTCAAGATTAATGCATCATGTTCAAAGACTTATATTTCAAGAAGAAGCTTCATGAAGGTATATTAACAATTATACACAAATATTAAAGTCTTAGATGCTCAATCAAAAACCTATATCATGGAATAATCATCTCTTAACCTTAACATCATTTAAATTTGCATTTTTCAAATTTAAGCTTGTGTAAATCGATTCACTATACATGCAATCGATTTACATCTGTTTGTTTTAAGTATTTTTGCCTTTTTAACTTGGTGCAATCGATTTGCATTTACCTGCAATCGATTGCATGTTTCAAAACTTTGAAAAATTTGGCAACATATGCATGTGCAATCGATTTGCATTATCGTGCAATCGATTGCAACCTGTACAATTTTGAAAAATCAGTATTTTTCATAACACCTCTTCATGTATCTTTTCATGGAACCTTTTCATGATGCATTGACATTTGTTCATGAATTTCTACTGTTATTACATTGTTTCATAAGGGTGTTATGTGCATATAAATTCCAAACTTTTTCAAATCATTTGTCACCTATTTCAAAAATATTTTCATAGAAAAATTCACAAAACTCTTAAACTTTCAACAAGAATTTTTCTGCATTACTTCATATCACATAATCAGAAAATTCTTGAGCTATCTAATATTTTATGATTGTGAATTATTGTTAGTGAAAAAGAAGATCAATTGTTATATTGATAAAAAATCAACGCTTCAAATTTCTATCTTATAAAATTCAGCATTATTGTTTTGTTCTTGTTATCCGGATTGTGGATACAAGAAGTCTTTTATTGAGAGGATTGTTCTCAATAAGACATAGTAGAAAATTCCAAGAGAATTGATCTTGGTGGATATAGTTTAGTGACTTGTATAGAAAGACTAGGAAGAGTCTTGTAATTGTCCAAAACTATAGTAAATTCTCTTTCGTGTTGAAAGGGGAGTGGAGTACTCTCGGATTGTGAGGGGAACCACTATATATCGTCGTGTCCACTTTACTTTTCCGCTTTACCGCATTTTAAACTTAGAACAATAATCAAGAATTATTCATCCATCGATAAAATTCCGGAAAAATTTCTAAGAACCTAATTCACCCCCCCTCTTAGGCGCACTCGTATACTTACATCATACTTCCAGATGACAAGCAAGCACGGGTCACGGTCATCCATTAAGAGTTTCGGATTCACAAATTAATTATATCGACACAAGCCAGATATAATTAAATTAGGATATACCGTGAGGAAGTAAACTTCCAACTTCTAACAACTACCTAGCCCGAAGACACCCTCCAAGTATCAACTCCTAAGTATTGTCAAGTCTCTAAAACAATTCTATAACAACCTAGGGTAACCTAACTACCTCACAAGTTTTACCATTTTATTACCTTAAGCTCACAATTCCCTAACTTAACTTTTTTACGGGTTTAACAAAAAGTCGGGCAAAAGTCGGGTAAAAATAATAATTTTCGGTATAACGTGAAAGTACATAATTCTAGCTTTCCAATGATATAAAGAACATTTAAATCAGATAACCGAGTACACTACAAGTAAAGTTGTATATACCCACGACCATGTAGTCGTCGGTACTTTTTTTGGTTCGAGGGTTTATCTGTCGGTAATTCGTGAGTACCTGAGACAATATCAATTATATCTTTTTTAAACATTACACACGACTTAGCCATGGAAAGAAGCCACGGGTTTGCACCGTCGGTAATTACCCACGATTAAACCCTCGGTAAAGTCTTATAAACTTATATATACTATTAATCAATAATTTTTTTAAATATAAATTAAAAAAAAACTAATGATATTTTTAAAAGGTACTAAAAATTATTTAAAATCTTATACTTAAACTAATAATTTTGGATATAATAATAATATAGTTTTTTATTCTAATTATAAAATAAGTATAAATTTTTTATTATAAAGATAAATTATTAGTGTTAGTGTTTGTAACAGTTTGGATAAATTTCTATTATAATTTTATTTTGGACTATAAACAAATTCTTTTAGACAAGGATATTTAACTACCCAAAAAAACTTTAATTATAATATATATAATAAATAATAATAAAAAAACAAAAAACAAATTTTTGGCGGAATCTTTTCGTTTGCCGCATAAAGTTTTGGTACCAATCCTAAAATTTACTATTCACTCAGTTCTTTCACCTTCAATTCACTCACGCCATCGACCTAGCTACGTCATTCAGCGATTCATCGATTACCACCATTCTTCCTCCGATTTATGCACAAGTTTTTCACCGTCATTCATTGATTCATCGCCGTTACATCTCACGAAGCTTAGCGCTTCGTCAGCTCAACATCGTTATCCTACTCTTCATTGGTATCTGGTAATATTTTTTTTCTCAGATTATTGCTTTGTGTTATAAATTATAAAATAGGGTTTGGATTTGGGTGAGTGTGCTAGTTTTGGGGTTTTGACGAATTTACTGTTATTCCCTATCAGATTCAATTTGTTCTGCTCGTAGTTTAATGGCAGGGTTTGCTGACCATTCTTGTTTTGAATCCTACTGAACAAGAATTGCAATTAATTAGTGTTATATAAGGGTCACAAACATGCATTGCAATTTCCTATAACACTAACCCTTAAAATCCTACTGAGAACAAACATTAATGAGTGTCATATGTAACACAAAATTTTCAAGTACATTTCATGCCTTAAAATCCTACTGAACATGAATCTTATTGTGAGAACAAATTTTAAATGAATGTCTCAGAATAAATGGGTTTGTGTTAGCTTAAATAGGTTTAAGAGTAATTACTGCTATGATTGTGAATCATTACAAGCTGAGAACAAACATAAAAAGCTATAATCTCGGTGGAATAGGTTGTAGTGCAGGTCTAATATCAATTGATCTAGCTAAAGATCTTCTGAAAGCAAAATTGAAATCGTCTGCAGTAGTTCTGCAACGCATCGAAAGAGGCTTTGAAATGCTCAATATCAGCAGCTGTAATCCCTAGACCGTCCCAGACTCACGATTCGTCTAGCCAAAATCCTATCATATTCTATTTACTAAAAACACTAAACAGATCAAGAAACTGCATTGACAGTGGGCTGCCACACCAAGAAGCACTCCAAAATGGGGTGAAAGAACCATTTTCGGCGTTAAACTTCACATTACCGCCAAAGTTGAAAGCCGGTTTACCAATACTCCGTCTAAAACAAATCAAATCGCTCCACCAAATTGAGGACAAATCCTTCTCACATAATAACCCAAAGTATTCTCCTGGCTTCGTACGATCCACCCCAAAAGAAATTCATTTGAATCCTTTCTACCTCTTCTTATTTATTAAGTTACCAAAAGATGAAGAAGAACATGTACTATCCAATTCTAGTCAATTTCCATAATGTTATAAAACAATTACGCAATGTTTTATTTCCATAATGTTATAAAACAATCACGCAATGAAACATGTTGTCTCATAGAAGTGACATAAATATCAATGAAACAGGTTGTCTCATAGGTTCATAGTATATAAAACAATTTCCATAATGATGTACCGGTATGGCAGCACCTTGGTCAAATTGTTTTATAGGCCAACAAAAACCATTACGCAATAAAATAGGTGGTCTCATAGAAGTGACAAAAATATCAATGTTGTAAACCTTAGTCCATGACTCTCCAATGCCATATTCTTTCATAACCCACATTGTATTATTAGAGAAATTGGTAAATATCAATTGATCAATTGTCTCATAGAATGTTACTTTTATGTGTTATGATTTGAACATTCTAAGAAAATAGAACATTCAAGTAAACAGTTTACTCATTTAATTAAGTGCCTAAGAAAATAGAACATTCTAAGAAAATAGAACATTCAAGTAAATACCCTAGAATGTTTCTATTAAAATTATTCTGTGTTATGATTTGAACATTCTAAGATAATAGAAAAATAAACTTTCAAGTAAACAGTTTACTCATTTAATTAAGTGTCTGTGTTTAATTTTTCATAATTTCATATAATCTATTTTGATAGCTAACGGCGAAATATTGTTAAATGGTTATATATATATATATATATATATATATATATATATATATATATATATATATATATATATATATATATATATATATATATATATATATATATATATATATATATATATATTTGTGTGTGTGTGTGTGTGTGTAAAAAAACTGGCATTAATGTTAGGTTTTATTATTTTAGCAATAAGGCTTAATATAAATATTTGTATTTATATTTTCTATAATAATTAAATGAGAAATATTTTTGTTAATACAGTACTACAGATACCTGGAATTTCTAACGGTGCCTATAACTTTCATTGGCTTTTGAATTCCTCAGGTAATTTTAATCCTTATATATTTTTGCGATGTTAGGATTTAGTTGGATAAATGACATCTCTGCCATGCATTCTGAGAGCTTATGGTAGTATACCATATACGATATGATAGATTTACTTCTAGTTTAGACATATACTACCACTCAATCCAAAATAAAAATCAGTTTTGTATGTATATAACTTTAGAGGTATATGTAGTTAGATGATCTTATCTATTGTATGGGAAGTTATGTTGCACAGTTAATTTTTGTAGTGGATGAAATTGAATTTTAAAATATATTTATAAATAAGATTGCTGATTTTTTAATTTATTTCTTTCGTCTTGATAGCTTCAAGTCATCCATAAAGTAAGTGATTGTATATGGATCGTTACCCTCCATAACGTAGTTGGGTATATGATAGGCATTATCCTCATAGGGGGGGGGGGGGGTTGAAACTAACCTTTGTAAACGGGGTTGATGAGTTCATTAAAAAGGCTAAAATGCAACTTAATGTTGAACGCGATGGTGGAATTAGATGTCCTTGTAACAAGTGCATGTGCGTGCCAGTATTGTCCGAAGGTGACGTTAGATTTCACTTGTATAAATATGGATTCCAACCAAATTATTGGTATTGGATAGATCACGGTGAAAAAGCCCCACGTATTGACTCAACAAATGTACCAATTAGTAGTAGACATGTGGATAATGAAGACCATTTTGAATTAATGCAACATATGGTCGAGGATGCATTAGGGCCTGGTTATGATTTTCGAAGTATGGGCAACAAAGGTGACAAGGATGTCAATAACGAATATAATGTTAATGAGGATGTGGGGAATGAGAACGAGGTTGTGAGGAAGGGGGGATTAATAAAGATAATGTCGATGAATATGAGGTTGATAGAGAACAAGTTAATATGGAAGACAATCATGAAGAGCCACCAAATAAGGAAGCTCAAGAATTTTATTATCTGCTAACTTCTGCAAACCAACCATTATATGAGGGTGCTTCTGAATTGAAACTTTCAGTATGTTTGAAGCTTATGGCTTGCAAAACAAATTGGAATATACCTCAAAAATGTATTGATTTCTTTGTAAAGATGCTTCTAGAAGTTTGTCCTTCAAAGGATTCATTGTCAAAAACTTTCTACCAAGTAAAAAAGTTGGTGTCCATGCTTGGTTTGAAGTCTCAAAAAATTGATTGTTGTATGAATGGTTGCATGTTGTACTACAAAGATACGATTGCAGATCGAGAGTGTAGGTTTTGTCATGAATCACGATATGTTCCTCGTAAGACTGGGATGGGTAATTACAATGACATTCCGGTTAAGAGAATGTACTACTTGCCAATCACTCCAAGGTTAAAAATATTGTATGTCTCAATAGAAATTGCAAAAGATATGAGATGGCATCATCATAATAATTCAAGTTCATGTGTTTTACGTCATCCATCTAATGGTAAATCTTGGAAGAATTTTGATGAGATGCATCCGAACTTTGCGAATGAACCAAGAAATGTGAGGCTAGGTTTATGTTCTGATGGTTTTACACCATACATCCAGGCATCTTCATCCCCATATTCTTGTTGGCCTGTGATTTGACACCATATAATCTCCCCCCTGAATTGTGCATGACTAAATCATTTATGTTTTTAACATGCCTCATACCAGGACCACATAATCCAAAATCTCACATTGATGTGTACTTATAACCATTAATAAACGAGCTTAAGAACTTGTGGAATCAAGGGGATTTGATTTATGATATCTCCACTAAATAAAACTTTGTAATGAAGGCAACATTAATGTGAACAATTAATGACTTTCCAGCTTACGGTATGTTATCAGGGTGGAGTACTCAAGGCAAGTTGACATGTCCAGTGTGTATGGATGGAAATAAGGCTTTTACGCTGGAATATGGTGGAAAAAATTCGTGGTTTGATTGTCACCGTAGGTTCTTACCACGTAATCATGCCTTTCGAAGAAGTAAGAAAAGGTTCACAAAAAATAAAGTTGTGAAGGAAAAGCCACCTTCTATATTGACAGGAGAAGAAATATATTGTTGGGTTCGTGATCTTTGGGAACTTGTAGACAATCGAGTTTCTAAATTAAAAGGATATGGAGAAAGCCATAATTGGTCTAAACGAAGCATATTTTGGGATCTTCCATATTGGAAAGACAATTTATTAAGGCACAATCTAGACGTGATGCACATTGAGAAAAATTTCTTTGATAATGTGTTTAATACAATCATGAATATTAAGAACAAGACAAAGGATAATGAAAAGGCTAGAATGGACTTGGCCATCATTTGTCAACGTAGTGACTTAGAGTTGATTAAACACGACAATGGAAAGATGACAAAACCTAAGGCAAATTACTGTCTTTCTTCTGATGAGGAAAAAAAAGTTTGTAAATGGATAAAGGAGCTTAAGATGCCAGATGGATATGCTTCAAATTTGGCTAGATGTGTGGATGTCAATAAAGGGAAAGTGCACAGAATGAAAAGTCATGATTGTCATTTGTTTATGGAGTGTTTACTTCCATTTGCATTTAGTTCATTGCCTGATCTTGTATGGAAACCACTTACAGAGTTAAGTCAATTCTTTAAGGGATTATGCAGCAATACCTTAAGAAAAGATGAATTGATTAAATTAGGTGATAACATTCCTGTCATCATATGCAAACTTGAAAGAATATTTCTACCAGGATTCCTTGATTCAATGGAGCATCTTCCAATTCACCTTCCCTATGAGGCACAACTTGGTGGTCCAGTACAATATTGATGGATGTATCCATTTGAAAGGTATTTTGCATACGTTCCCAATTATTAATGTATTCATTTTATTTACATCTTTCACATTTCATAGAAGATTTGACACTAATTTTTTTAAAGAATGATGGGAGATTTTAAGCGGTCAGTGAAGAATAAGGCTAGAGTGGAAGGCTCAATATGTATGTCGTATTTACACCGAGAGACAACATATTTTTGTTCCCACTATTTCAAAACGTGCACCTTATCTGCCATAAGTCAACATAATGAAGCGTTAGGACTGAACGATGATGTAGTGCCAACATTTTCAATAAGCAACCCTCTTGGTCGTCCTAGTGGAAAATCCCAAATACATTGGTTGACTGATGCTGAATGGAGATCTGCTCATGTACACATTCTCATTAATTGCAATGAGGTTAAGCCATATATTAAGTAAGTAATGAAACAAATTTAGACACAAAATAAACATTTACAATACATACATCACAACAATTCTCTCTTTATTGCCAATATTTTCTTGCAAAATAAGTCCACCAATGAAGAAGATCCTTCAGCTTCAACTCTTATACATGGAGAATTCCCAGAATGGTTTCGAGAGTATGTAAGTGTTGGTCATTCAAACTTGTAAAAAAAGTTTAATCACTTTATCTTTATTGTGAATTTCATGTTTGTGTAGGCCACCAATGAGGGAAATGGTGTGACGGACAAAAAACTAATATCATTAGCTTGGGGGCCTGAATCAAATGCCATGAGTTGGAACAAGTACTTCATTAATGGGTACAAATTCCACACACAAGCATGGAGTCAAGGTAAAAAGACCATAAATAGTGGGGTTTATGTGAAGGGGATTACAGAAGGCGGGGAAAATGATTTCTATGGAGTCATTAAACATATCTTTGAGTTGGAATATCATGAATTATCTCACAAATTAGCCTTGTTTTATTGTCAATGGTTTGATCTAAAACGAGGTAGGGGAATAAAAGTTCATCCTCATTATGATATTGTAGATATCAAGATGAACACAAAATATGATCGTTATGATCCATTCATAATTGCACAAAAGGCCAAACAAGTGTATTATGTACCTTACCCAGAAATGCGTGTAGACAAACGTGGTTGGTGTGCAGTGATAAAGACAAAGCCCATAGGTCGTATAGAGGTTGTTGATATTGATGATGATACACCCTATCAATATGAAGAGATGGCTCACGTCGAACAAATAACTGAAATTGAAGATATAGCTGGCTTGCACGATGAAACACATAGTGATGAAGAAGTTGATGTTGCATTAATACCTAGCATGCAAATTAATGCCAGTCCAGATAATGATTATAGGGAAGATAATAATATTGATGATGAAGTTACTAACACCATATTCTCCATGTCTTCAACACCTTCCAAAAGTGAGTTGAAGAAAATAGCTAGAGCAACTTGTTTTGCAATACATGATTATACCATATAAAATATTTTTGATACTTTCACTTGTGAATCATCGTAAAATTGTTGCTAGTGTATATAATGACTACTTTTTTCATTATAATTGCATAAAATTGTTCCTAGTGCGTATATTTTATTTCTTTGTTATTTTAGTATTTAAAAATTAACATTCCATATTTTTTTTCTACAAATGCCTCCAAAAGGAAAAGGTAGGGTGATCCCACTAAAGCAGAAGAGGAAGATGGTTTTTCCGCATAAGGTGACTCAAGCAGCCAAGAATGCACATAATGCAAGGCATCTAGAAATAGAACAACATGATGTGGAACAGATGGATGTGGAGCAACAAGATGAAAGACAAGTGGAAGTGGAACAACATGATGCTAGACAAGTGGATGCGGAGATACAAGACAATGAGAATCCAAAAGATCCACCTATAAATATGGTGCCAACTCCAGGTTTTAGGCCACATGAGGCAACAAAAACACCTTTACGTGTCAGAGATCCTTCCTCATTAGCTCAAGGTTCACGACACACGTTGGATCCAAACACTCAATCAGGTTTACTACATGTGCAAACCAGCGATGATCTGGCGCAAGAATCAAGACACTCTTGTCAAGAGATTTATAAGACAACTGATGGGAGGCCCTATATTTTTCCATATGGGAGAGGGTACATATTTGTTTATGTTAATTTATCACTTATGTTGACGTGTCTATAATGTATTTTAATATTTTGTTTATAATTTGTGTGTAGGTGGAACCCGTGTAGGGTGGCCTCGAGGGCCCTTACCAAAGTAATTGAGTCACAATTCTGTAAGGCATGGGCTAGTTGGAGGGAGATACCAGATAAAAGGGTGAATCAGATGTTCATGAAATTTGGGGTAAGTTTGTTAATTTGATTAGTTTTTCCAATTTCTATACTTCTATTTATTATTTTATGTTTTATAAAAGAGAATACCACTCCATTGACCCATGGATACCAATTATTTTTTTTGGAAATGAAAAACACCATGAAGTGGTTTTGAATAACTTGTGTTACGTTAATGCAATACTTGAACTAGAATCTATAAGTTTTATGCTAGAAAAAAGCTTTTGATGATGATATACATTTGGCGTTTAAAATGAACATGGCATATCAAATGGAAATAACTATATATGTGCTAGAAACAGGTACCAAAATACAATTTAATTCAATAACTATTAAACATAGCTGACATCAATTCCGAATATATAGGTTGTTAGTTCAATTCCCTAAAGAAGCAGGTAACAACATAACAAGCACATTGAGAACAGGTACCAACATAACAGACACATTCAATTCCAAATATATAGATTGCTAAATAGAGCTATATATATATGCTAAAAACAGGTACCAACATAACAGACATATTGAGAACTAAAGAAATGTTTAAGGTTTGGACCTGGTTTTCTAATCTGTTGCTTCTTAATTTGTCTATTATTGAAATGTTGCAGAAAATAGTTGCTTGGCGGCCTGAAGATAAGTTTGAACTCAAGAGTATCTTTAAGAGCAAGGGCTCAAAGCGCCTCTCAGAGATTCTAATGGAGGCAATGAAGAAACAAGAACGTCCATCTTGGATGGGAGAGGGTGCTTGGAAAGGGCTCAAAATTAAATGGGAAACACCAGAGTATAAGATTAAAGCTTCCAGGAATAAGAAAAATCGGGCATCTGCTAAGGGTGGATCTGTCCATACGTGTGGCTCCATATCCACAAATGAGCACATCATATGAATGGTATATCATTCATTTTAAACACTTGATTCCTTAAACTTTAGGTCATAATTTATTTTTTCCTAACATTTGACATCAATTTTTTATAATGCATAAGCGTCGAGAATTGGGTAGAGAGCCCACATTAGATGAGGTCTTCTTAAGGACTCATACAAAAAAGAAGGACTCCTCATGGGTGGACGACATATCAAAGAAGACATATGTAAGTGTAATTACTAAATTTTGATGTATGCTTGGATAAAATATTTAATTCCATTTACTTGAAAAGGACAAGTTACATATATATGTTGTGTTAATATTTTCCTTTGAACTTAGACCCTCTTGTTAAAAAAAACTATTAATTACATATATTATAGATCATGATCATATGGTAGGATTAATAAGAGTAAGTGGGGAAATGATTAAAATATTACTTTATTCAATACCAGTTTTTCTCACATTTCAATACCTGTTTTTAAGAAATGGATTCTTATCCCATGTTCCATTCTTATCCCATGTATTAAGGGTGTTATGTGTGTATCAAATTTTTCTGATTCCGATAAGGCTTTTCTTTTTCGTGGTTTTTCATGTTTTTTTTAAGTATTGTTAGAGGGAAAATAAAATTTAGGGAAATTTCATTAAACGTGTAAATTAAATTTTTATTATATTATTGTAAAGTATAAATGGTTTTGGTAAGAACACGTTGGTGATTCTTGGACACCTAATTATTTTTTGAGGTGTGAATATTCCAATGTCTTTTTGACGTCAATATTTTAATGATATTGTGATTGAGATTGAATAGATTAATAAAATTGTTCCCAAAATGATGAAAATACATTTTGTGCATTGATGTTAAATATGTAATAAATATGTCAATTGATAAAGAAATTAACATAGTTTTTGGTCGAAATTTCCGTTTTTGCTACTTTCAACAAACAATTAAATGATTATTGTTATGTTAGTTCGTATCATGAAAATATTGTAATGTATATAATTTAAGTATTTTTTTTGAGCAGGAAACATTTCAAGAGAAGCTAAAGCATGTCTCTCAAGTAGGAGAGACATCAAACAGTGGCCCTAAGGAAGTTGATTCTGCAACTCGGCTAAATTTTTGGGTTGCAGCTGCCGGTGGCAAGACTAGAGGACGTCTCTATGGTGCTGGGGACTTGTCTAAGCATTACAATCCAGGTGTTTCCTCGTTAACCCAACAATCACGTGTATCTACATGTAGCGGTCAAGTTTCTGCTGAGATTGCTGCACAAATGGCAACAATTAAAGAGAGAGCAAATGCTGCAGAGGAAGATGCTCGAGCTACGCGAGAGGAATGTCACAAGGCAAATAAACACACACAAGATTTGGAAAGACAATTGAGGGAATTAGCTGAAAGTGTTGTTTCTATCAAAGGTGAAAAACATCACCGTCGTCGTCATTCAGACTATGATGATGACTCCGACAATTATGATGACTCTATTGGCAACATATAAGATCATATTATGCTTTAATTTTACTCATGACAATACTTTAGCAATCACATTATATTTTGATTGAACTTGTTTTATGTTTTGTTTGAGCTTGTTTACATCAAACTTGTTGAATGGAATATTTTTTGAGATCTGATTGATATTAAGGTTTGAGTTTTAGTTTGAGATTTGTTTGTTAAATGGTTATATATAATTATGGTCATGATTAAAAAAAGAGTTTTGTAGATTTATAATATGAAAAAATATTCATAAAATAGTTTTTATTTATTTATAAGTTGTTATGAAAAATATTTATAAGTTGTTATGAAAAAATATTCATACCGTCTTCAAAAAGGGAAAATATTAATAAAATAGGTCTATTGATCAAATATTGGTATATTTGATTAAAAAAATTATAATACTACAGACGGCTTAACCGTCAGTAAAGTTATACCAAAAATTGAGTAACTTATCAAAGGCTTAGCCCTCGATAAATTTACTGACGGCTTAGCCCTCGGTAAATTTACTGACGGCTTAGTCGTGGATAATATAAGACAAAAAATTTGATATTTAATCACCTATTACCCACAAACTATTGATGGTTTAGCCGTGGATAATATCGTGGGCTTATATATCCGTCGGTAAACGTTACCGAGGAGCGAATTACCGAGGGCCCTATAGTCGTTGGTAAGCCCTCGGTAATTTACTTTTCCCACGACTTTTTCTTGTTACCGAGGGTTTTTGGCCCTGGGTATTGACAAATTTTCTTGTAGTGGTAAAAAGTTATGAATTTTCAAAGTTTGGAATTAAAATATTTTCCACCACACTTACAGTGTTAACCGGTTAACGCATTTGGTTAACCGTTTAACCAAACCAAAGCAGAGACATAATACGCAAGTATCAGATGCGTTAATCGATTTACGGATTTGGTTAACCGGTTAACCGAACATAGACAACAGCAAAACACACAAATTTCATGACAATAACATCCCAAAACCATTCCAAACATTGACAATCATCAAAACAACATAGTAGCAATGTTCCTACACCTAGAGGCAACATATTCAAGCATTTATATCGATTTCTAACCGTTTAATCTACATATTCTAGGATTTTTTTTTATAAAATTGCCCTAAAACTCATAACCCTAAAAACTCTACCAAAACCAGAAGGAAAAGTTTCTAGCTATGAATCCACCTCTAGAAAGAAGATTGGAGAAGATTGAATGCTGAAATGAATGGGTGGAAGCAACAAGATTAGGAGTCCTCTTCTTCTTCTTCAAGACATTTTCTTCTTCTTTCTTCTCTTCCTTTCTCTCTTCTCCTTGTTTCTCTATTTTTATGTTTTTATAAAAACAAAAGAAATAAGACTTTAGGTCTTAAAAGGAAACATAACTTTTCCTACCGACGGGTCCAAATAGAGAGTATCCAAAAATGTCTCTTAATCCAAGATTTTATAAAATTTATGATTCAGTTAACATTAATTAATAAAATAAAATCCCGCTGACAACTCTATTTATTTCCATTAAAATTTCTTAGAGTAATCGAGAATAATATTAATATCAGATAATATTATTTAGAGCATTAAATAAATTATGGGGTATTACATCCTCCCCCCTTAAATAGAAATTCGTCCTCGAATTTAAAAGGTTACCTGAACAGGCGAGGATATGATTCCCGCATCTCCGATTCCAATTCCCACGTAGCATCTCCCGGATGCATCTCATCCCATTGCACTTTAACAACTGGTATCTCTTTGTTCCTTAACACCTTGGTTTCTCTTCCAACAATGCGGCTCGATTGGGGTTCAAAAGTCAAATCCGCTTCTATCTCGATAGAATTCAGAAAAATAGGCTGAAGAGGATCAGGAATGAACCCACGAAGTTGAGATACATGGAAAACATCATGCATTTCAGATAGAGAGGGTGGTAAGGCCAATCTGTTGGCGACTTCACCAATCCTTCCTAAGATCTGATACGGTCATACGTATCTTGGACTTAACTTACGCGACTTAAACGATCCTTTCAACCTCAATCTTGGAGTGACTTTCAAATGCACATGATCACCTTCATCAAATTCCAAAGGCCTCCTTCGATTGTCATCATAGCTCTTCTAACGATCTTGGGCTTGCTTAATCTTTTCTCGAATCATACGAATCTTTTTCGTAGTACTTGAATAACTTCAGGTCCCAAAATCCTATCTTCACCCACCTCCGACCAACACAGCGGTGTTCTACACTTCCTTCCATATAAAGCCTCGTACGAAGCCATTCCGATGCTTGCATAGTAACTATTATTGTAAGAGAATTCTATCAATGGCAAAAGTTCCTTCCAATTTCCTCTACTTTCCAAAACACATGCCCTTAACATATCTTCCATCATTTGAATCGTATGATCTGTCTGACCATCCATTTGAAGATGATTAGAAGTACTCAAACGCAAATCCGTACCCATGGCTTGTTAGAACACCTTCCAAAACCTCGAAGTGAACTTTGGATCTCTATCCGACACAATACTAGATGGAACACCATGCAATCTCACAATCTCAACAATAAACAACCTCGCAAGATGACTTGCCTTGCACTTAGTCTTAACGGCTAAGAAATGTGCATATTTCGTTAACCGTTCCACAATCACCCAAACAGAGTCATAACCACCTCGAGTACTTGGTAAACCTACCACAAAGTCCATAGAAATACTATCCCACTGTTACTTCGCAACCAGAAAATAATTTTTTTGTATTTTCATGCAAAAACCAGTAGCAACTTATTCCAATAAGCTTTATTCTAATGCCTATCAACCTAGCACGAAAATCACACCTAAATGAAACATTCTAACACCTATTAACGCTACAATCACACTACAATTCTAGCTCCTAATGATCAAACTAATCAAAGTATCACAAAAGCAAAATAAAAAAATAAAGAATGAGCGAGGCGAGATGAAGAGAAATAAGTTAAAATGAGAAATGATTACAGATTCACCAACCTACAAAGCGGAGGCTTGCTTTGGAAATTGTTGCAATGTCAAGAAATCCGCGAAAAGAAAGAAAACCAGCGATCCGAGGCTTCGATACGCGAATGCACAAAATAAATGCGATTGGTGAGAATGATCCGAAACGCTTCCGAATGGTGAAATAAACACCACAACCGTAGCGATTCCTTCGATAATCTGCTTAAAAGGTGAAGATGATGGAGGCTTAGCTTCCAATTCTTCAAGTTTAAATATAAAAATTGAATAATCTTGATGATGATGAAGCTTTGGTGTGGTTTTGGAAAATGGAGAGAAATGAGAGAATTGAGATTGTGAGAATGATGAAAATGGTGAAAAATGTGTGAAATGTGTTAACCACTTTTTGGCTTGATAATTAATGTTTATATAGTGGTTAGATTTGGAGTTAGGTCTAGGTTTGGCGTAAGGTTTGGGTCCTAAGCTAAGGGTTGGTTGGGAATATTCCTAGAATATTCCATGACATATTCTTGGAATATTCCTTAGCATATTCTGGGAATATTCCTTTGGAATAGTGTGGAATGTTCTAGAGTTTGGTAGAAACACAATGTAATACACTAAACTTTGCCCTCTCATTTTCATGGCATTTAGCGTATCACATTGCATATCCGCCCATACATTGCATAAAAAAATCATAAAAAATACATAATTCATGTAACATTAGTTAGTCTGCAAGGCATGTGATCAGGCTTTGCTCAGAGGCAAAAATCAAATATCAAAACTCAAGGATGAATCTGGCCCAGAACGGATGGTGGAGATGCATTCTAAGGGTTTCCCACCAAGGGGGGGGGGGGGGAATTCAATTTTTCTTCCATTAACCAGTTAACGCCAGGGGTTAACCGGTTAACGGTGGCGAAAATTGGGTAAAAAATTCAAAAATTAGTTGGTGCTTCCCTCTTCTTTCCACCAAGTTCTAGCATTTTCCACCACTTTCTATATCCTTCTACCACCTTCCAAGGAATATTCTAGAAACCCTAACCAACTTTAACTAAATCCTAAGCTAGCTCCTAACCTCATAACCCTAACCTAATGCTCAAGCTAACTCCTAACCCAAGCCTCAAGCCAAACCTAGCTTCTATATAAGCTCACTTCACTCCAAACCTCAAAACTACACCCTCATTTTAATAAATTCACTTCTAATCTCACTTTTTCTCTCCATTTTACAAATTCACCAAAGCTTCTTCATCCAAAGTTATTCAAGTTTTGCATTGAAACTTGAAGAACTTGAAGCTAAACCTTCATCCAACATTGATTTTTTGGCTTATTGAATAAGTTGCTGCTGTTTGGGATTGATTCTAGCTTCTTGGAAGTGCTTTTGGAAGTGTTCATCAAGATCTTCATCAACTTCATTTATTTTGCGCATTCGCGGAAGTGCATCAGATCTTCGGTTTTCTTCATGCGTGCATCGACTGACTCACAACAATCACCAAAGCAAGCCCATGCTTTGTAGGTTGGTGAATCCAAAATCACTTTCTCGATTTAACTTACTTCTCTTCATCTCACCTCGCGCATTCTTCATTTTATCGTTTTTGTTCTTATTGATGTTTTGGTTGATTAATCATTAAGCTAGAAATTGTGACATGCATGTGGTTTTATGATGGGCTAAAGACGTATCTAATTATGTGTCTAGCGGTATCTTAACTGCAAGTGCACAACCTATCAAAGTAATATTTAAGATTATCGATCCACAGGGACTCTATGGTTACTTAGTGCTAGATGAACTTCTAGTTTAGCTAAGGTGAAGGGTTGTCACGATTTTTTGTTGTTTTTAAAGATTAAAGGCGGGAATTAAATTTAAGTTTAATAAAATAATACTAAGGCGGTCGGTATGTAATTATGCTAACTTAGGTGGGTCAATCTAAACTAGGCTTATAAAGATGGTTCACTTAATCTATTCTGTAGAGGTTACCAGTTTAAATACCTTTAACTCACACTCTCGTGGTCTTATCTCAGATCTTACCCCTAAAGCCCTATGCCTGCTCTCGCTAGCCCATAAGTGTTTAGAGATAATTTTTGGAAACTTAGTAATTCTAATTTATTTTAAAGCGCTCTCGCTGTGTTTAATTTAAATGCCTAACTTTAGCTATCTGGTTAAAATCTCACACTCTCGTGGTCTTGACCTAACCTAATACACGTTCCTTACTCTCGTAACGAAAATGTCGATTTTATAATAAAAAGTATCAGCCAGAATACTAAGCTATTAATTATTTTAAGCCTATAGTTGATTTTACCGATTTAGTTTGTTTTAATTACATACCGCCCTAAGGTAATTAGCTACTCATTTTTGTTGAACCAGACAGAGGCAGAGAAACATAAAACGAAATATTCATGGCAGAAAAATAAATATTCAACATAAATATAAAATTGCAAATTAATATAAACCTGGTTAACAATAAAAATGGCAGACTCCTTCTTCCACAGGCTGGAAAGCTCGGAGTATTCGTCGGAATCGAAAATAAACTAAAAATTCTGAAGGCTTTGAAACAAATAAATTTTATAACAATTTCCTAATGTTGGAAATTGTTATAGGTTGGGTTTGGATACAATAAAAATAAAGCAATGAAAATAATGCTGGAAAAATAATAAGGGTGTAAAATAATTCGGCAGAGCTTCCGCAAGAAATTAATAAAATAAAACTCTGTAAATTGTTCATCTGAATTAAGCTATTTATAGAAGATTTAATGGGCTGGTGGTTGAATTTGTTGCTTGGGCTTCGTAGGAGCATTTGAGAAAATCCAGGAACGTGGATACAGGGTCAGCTGGGAAATAGGCATTTCATATGCACGTAACGTTATGACCAAGTCTTCAGTCAAATAACCTATTTTTCCCTTGTCATGGTCGTGACAAGGGCATCACATTCGTGTCCCTTGTAGAATAAGTGTCACGGTCGTGAGGGATATGTCACGGTCGTGATTGCTCCTTTTGGGGTGTCACGGTCGTGACACCTAGGTGACGACCGTGAGTGCTACAAAATATGCAGGTTTTGCAGCATTCTTCATTTCTTCATCTTTTTATGGTTGTTTTCGCTCCTTTTGCTTGTGGCTCATGATTTAGCTCTGTATACGATGTACCTGCAAAATGGCAAGGAAAACTCGAGGAATCGGGTGTTAAAACGACAATTATGCGATAAAACGGTAATGAAACATAGCAATATAATCGATACATTTTCTCGTTATCAAACTTCCCCAAACTTAAACCTTTTCTTGTCCTCAAGCAAATAGTCGGTTGAAAATCGTCGGACAAGTTTTTATCGACGCACACACATAACAAACCGTACGAGGGATCGTTTTGTCGGACAAACCGGTACTTTGATAAAACACCAACGATACATTAATGACACAAGCAACAAGCTAAGTCGTCGACTTCCTGTTAAATGACACATTCGGCAATTGCTTTATGATTTCACCTAGAGTCTTTCGATCTTATTTCGCCCGGTTTCATTCTAGCGCAATCACATTAAGCCCTTTGCCTTAGCACGCACGTAGTGGAGTAGCCGGTTAGCGAATTTGATCCTTTAAAAGCACGGGGTCTGGTACACGAATGCAGTAACCCTACATACATAATCCGATTTGGAGGTTGTGGGGGATCGAGCCGTAGCACGCCCTACCAAGTTCAGAACCAGTACCTCTGAACCAACCCGCAATGGACTCCTTCTCATATTTCTCGTTTCTTATATGCGACCGTGTACTTTGGTGCAATTTCTTTTCATTTGCATCGAGATATGAAGGATCATTATAGATTAGGCATCAAACGCTTATATTCATCGGCTCCCCACGTGGTTTGTGTTCAGACGGTGTTGACTGCTAGTATAAACTACTAGGGGTTACTTTTGAACTGAAACTTAAGGTGTAGTCGTTACAATCATCGGAACGGGATTGCTTAAGTGGGAAGTCTAAGGTGTCAAGACTGTATTGATCTTGTTGAATCTTTCTCAGCTTCCTAATTATGATTTCGTAGGTAAGTCGGGTAATGCGAATAATTAAAGATTTTTTTTTCGGTATGGCTAAATAAACGGGGAAGGTTCGAAACTAAAGAAAATAGCACAAAAATTGCTCGTTTCATTAACTTTACAAAAAGAAATACAACGGAATGGAAAAGTGCGAAAAGGGAAAATGCGGAAAATGAAAGGTACCTCTCCCACACTATATCAGACATTGTCCTCAATGTTGTGATATAATAGCGGTAAAAGTACAATACAAACAACGAAAATGAAAAACAAACTTAAGCAAAAACTAAAACTAAGGCTGCTGATGACCGCGGGCTCGGCTTCTGGTGCGGGAGCGTCTGGTCGGAGTCGCTTCAAGATCAGAACCGGTACCGGTAATAGCAGTGATGTCAATGCGTAAAGCCTCTAGCTCGCTAAAAATTTCTCTGAGCTTCTCATCAGTAGCTGTCTGGTTGGTTGCAATAGTGCGGAGTAAAGCATCATGATGCTCCTTCTGCCTTCGCTCCAGTGTGGCATTCATCTGGTTTTGCTGATGAATCGCACGGAGGACATCCTCAAGAGTGAATTCTTGTGCAGGAGGTTGTCGGGTAGATGACTCGGGAATGTCCTGGACAGGCTCAGCTGCATCCATGGCGTCTTGCATCTCATCCGCTGGAGGATCGGCCTGATCATCATGAATGGGTGCGTGGCCGGAAGCATTCGGTAAAGCAAAGAGCCAGTTGACTCGGCTAGACGGATCGATGCGGTCACGGGACGGCAGAATGATGTGGTGATAAACAGTGCCGTGGATAATAGGGCTATACCTGCCATCCTCTCTCTGCGCAATCAAGTGAGCGGACCTGCAATAGCTCTTCGTTAGGAACTCGGCGGCTCTGAAAGGCAAATCTACGACCAAGTCACCAAGCCCCAACTGAATGGCGAGGGTGGTGACAATGCCGCCTATGTAAAATGGGGTTGCGCCTCTTTGCGCAATGGCCTGGATGTGAGAAAGCATGAACGGGGCAGCGTTGATTGGCTCGTCATTTAGAGCGCAGTGCAAGAACAGAAGCTCCTTGGAGTTGAGCTTATGGTTACTCTCTCGTGCAAAGATGGTATTGCAAATGATGCGGTGAAAATATCTGATTGTCGGGTTGTGGATATGTGTAGCATTAAGGCTCTGGAAGGCTGAGGCATGGGTGTTGGTTATGTCGTGCCATAAAGTGAAAGCGGTTTCACTGAAATTGTCCGGCACGCGGAGGTGAGCTTCATTCCCGTGATCGAAGCCTAGCAACTCGGCTATCCTGTTTTGCGAAAGTTCGAACTCCTGGCCATGCAATCTGAACTTAGCGAAACCGGTAAGTTGACTCTGAGAACCGGTACCGGTGATATAATGGAATGAGCTTAGGAATTCCAATGTCAGAAGCTCGAATGTGGGCTGGGGCTGACTGCAAAGATCCCACAGACCGACTTTTTGAAGCAGGCTCTTGACACTGTTAAGCATTCCCAATTCTCTCAAACAGACAGTGTCGATATAACGCGTGGGTTGCACACCGCAGTTCTGGAATCAGATGAATCTTTCTCTCTGGTTTTCTCCATTCTCACCCTCTCTAAATTGAATAGCTTCCATTGCATGCAAGAACAAAAGTGGGAGATGAGGAGTTTGGATTTTTGTGAAAAAGTGATAAAATGAGAGAAATAATGGTTTGGATAAATATTGGAAGGTGAGAATGTGATAGGTGTGGTGATAATGGAGAGGTTAATGGGTTTTAATTTGGTAATGGGAGGTTACGGAAGTTGGGGGAGATAATGGGTGGTTTTGAAAGTTATGGAAGAAGAAGATGAAGAGGTTTCGAAGAAGAAACAGTTCTGTTTCTCACGAATTCTATAATTAGGGTTGTCACGGTCGTGACAAGGAGATGACGGTCGTGACACGCTAAATTAGCTTGTCACGATCGTTAGGGGGGTGTGACGACCGTGAGGGTTGAATTCCTTGAATAATTTCCAGAAAGCATTATCTCTCACGCTTCATATAATTTATATAATATTTTTGATCACTTCTCACTCAATATTAAATATAAACACCATATAATAAATAATTTCAACATAGCACTTGTAAATTGCATCATACGAGAGATTGTATAGAATATGAATCAATTCAAGCATAACAATATATAGATTGAAAACATATAAATTGATTAAAATGAAAAAATTTGTAAACTAGAAGTGCTTTGCATTTGGTAATTGAAATGAAATTACATTAATGAAAATACGGTACGAAATTGTTTGCGAAAAGTAAAAATAACTAGAAACGAAAACAATAAGTAAAATAAACTAGATCACTGTAGCATTTTCAAAAGTGCTTCTTCAAATCTTCGATTGCGGAGTTCAGGTGATAGAATTGTTCACAGGTTATGTCAGTTAGGCCTATAATGTCCAATCACATGCTCTTAATCTCATCCTTAACAGTATTTATATCAGTTTGGTAAGCTTCAAGAGTGTTCATGATATTCTGTAAGTTGTTAGCATAATCTACTTGATTCACTTCAGGGGTTTCAATCACTTCGTCAGTGTGGTCAATGTCATGGTAACCAAGAGGTGTCTCAGGGTCACTTTCGACATCGGTCATTATATCATCTTTTATCTTGTAAGACTGAGGTGTTTCAGGAGTAGATGGATAGTCAGGTGGGGTTAACTCATAAAGCCAGTTATCCTTATTGTGAACACTTACTCTAGCATGGTTTGGTAGTGTGAACAGGGTTACTACCTCATTCCTGATTAGGTACTCGAAAGGTGGATGTCCTAAATTCCTTATGATATGGCGATTAAAGCAAAAGTTAAGATTCATAGGACGGATGGTACCTAAACGGTTGCACCTGTGCAATTGGTATCTAAGTCCTCCTACTAATATAGGTAATTCAGCAATCATGGTTACAAGACCTCCTACTAATATAGGTAATTCAGGTTCTTCTTGGATTCGGGTGAAGGTTTGCATCATGAAAGGCACACCATTGACAGGCTGTCCATTAGTGAAACATGACATAATGAATATCTCATATTTAGATACTCCGGTAAGGTTTTCTTCTTTTCCAAAGAAGGTGTGGGCAAGAATCTTATGGAAGTAACGGATAGCTGGGTTATGTATCTCATCATTGTTCATGCTATTTGGTTCAGGGTGGTAGTTTCCGGTTAATGTTCCCCAAAAGAAATCCAGCTCAATGTCCATCAATTCTACCTGTGTGGTAGTAAAAGCAAAGGGTCCACTAGGGAATCCTAATAAGTCAGCTAGTTCTTTATGGTTAAAGTCATATTCTATTCCAAATAGGCGGAAACTGATAAATCCCTTCCTGAATCCGAAACCGCGCTCGGGTAGGTAAACTAAGGAGCTAAGGAACTCAAGGGTGAGCTCGCGGTAAGTCACAAACTTATGTTGAATCAGTGCATTCTCCCATCCAAGTCGGTTAAACAAGTACAGGATGCTATCATGTATACCTAGGGTTTCCATAGTCAGATCATCCGGGTACAGAGTCAAATCCATTGGCCTCTGTGATAACTCTTCAAATTTCATTCTTTGGTTCCTACCTCTAAATTTGGTTTCCATATGGTTTATCGGTTGGTTAGCCATGGTCAGTGCAAATATGGAGGAAACAAATCAGGGGGAGAAGGAAAGTGGAAAAGACTTTTAGAAAATCTGTAAAAGTAATTTAAGATTAAAAATAAGGAAAAATAAGGAAATAAAATGCATAAATTAAAGGCAATAATAGTAATAATGAAATAAAACTATAATAAAATGACAAAGCAAATGAACTAATAATAAAATAATAAATGACAAAATAATAAAATGATGAAAATGATTTTAAATGATTTAAATGATTAAATGAGTAAATGGGTTGCCTCCCACTAAGCGCTGTTTTTATCGTCAAAAGCCTGACGTAATGCTTAGGTGTAGATTAATCAGGGGAATTAGTGGACAACTCTAAAAGCCTTAGACTATTCACATAATCTCTATTTTCAACTTTATGATAATGTTTTAAACGTTGTCCGTTTACTATGAATGGTTCACTATTCCTACCCTTAATTTCTATTGCTCCACTCGGGAATACTTTAGTTATTTCAAAGGGTCCTGACCATCTAGATTTTAGTTTTCCAGGAAAGAGCCTAAGTCTTGAATTAAAGAGGAGTACAACGTCTCCCACACTAAATTCTTTCCTAGATAGGCGTTTATCATGCCATTGCTTAGTTCTTTCTTTATATATCTTAGCATTCTCATAAGCATCTAGCCTTAATTCTTCTAATTCGTTAATATCTAGGATTCGCTTTTCTCCTGCAGCATTATAGTTTATATTGAGAGTTTTGATTGCCCAATAAGCTTTGTGTTCTAGTTCTACCGGGAGGTGACAAGATTTTCCATAAACTAATTTGAAAGGTGTAGTACCTATGGGTGTCTTGTAAGCTGTCCTATAAGCCCATAAAGCTTCATTAAGTTTAGATGACCAATCTTTCAGAGATATGGCGACAGTCTTTTCTAAGATTTGTTTGATTTCTCTATTTGAGACTTCGACTTGTCCACTTGTTTGTGGGTGATATGGTGTTGCCACACGGTGTCTTACTCCATACTTAGATAGTAATTTGTCAAAGATTTTTGAAATGAAGTGCGAGCCACCGTCACTTATGACGAGTCTAGGCACACCAAATCTGGGAAAGATTATATTTTTGAAAAGCTTTATTACTACTCGTGTGTCGTTTGTAGGAGAAGCTATAGCTTCAATCCATTTTGAAACATAATCAACAGCTATGAGTATGTAATTATTACCGAAAGATGATGGGAATGGTCCCATGAAATCGATTCCCCAGACGTCAAAGATTTCTACTTCTAATATTCCTTTTTGAGGCATTTCATCTCTTCTTGAAATATTGCCAGTGCGTTGACACCGATCGCAGTTTATAACAGCGATGTGGACATCCTTCCATAGATTAGGCCAGAATAGGCCGGCTTGCAAGATTTTTGCACAAGTCTTGGAAGTGCTTGCATGTCCACCATAAGGAGATGAATGGCATTGAGCAATGACATCTTCTATTTCTTCTTCGGGAATACATCGACGAAAGATTCCATCGGGTCCTCTTTTGAACAATAATGGTTCATCCCAATAGTAATGTTTGAGATTGTGAAAGAATTTCTTTTTTTGCTGATAGGTTAAATCAGGTGGAAGAGCTCCTGCGGCTAGGTAGTTAACAATGTCAGCGTACCATGGCAGTCCTACAGTCGTTTGGATTGTTTCCACGGGTTCTGGTTCATCTATGTCTAACTGGATTGGATCGCTTCCTATTTGTGCTATCAGCTATTCATACGGAAAATCATCGTTAATCGGCACTTGTTCGGGTTTAATACCTTCTATTCTAGATAAATGGTCCGCTACGACATTTTCAGTACCTTTCTTATCTTTTATTTCGAGATCAAACTCTTGTAAGAGTAAAATCCATCTCAAGAGTCTTGGTTTAGCATCTTTCTTAGTTAATAGATATCTGATAGCAGCATGGTCTGTGTAGACGATTATTTTCGCTCCTACTAGGTAAGAATAGAATTTGTCAAGCGCAAAGACAACTGCTAACAGTTTTTTTCCAGTGGTGGCGTAGTTCATCTGAGCAGAATCTAAGGTTCTACTGGCATAGTAAATCGTATGAAGTTTCTTTTCCTTCCTCTGGCCTAGAACTGCGCCTACAGCATAGTCACTCGCATCGCACATGATTTCGAAAGGTAATCTCCAGTCAGGGGGTTGCATGATTGGTGCGGTGATGAGGGCTGTTTTTAGAGTTTCGAATGCTTTAAGACAATCTTCATTGAATATGAACTCAGCGTCTTTCATTAATAAAACAGTAAGAGGTTTAGTGATTTTCGAGAAATCTTTGATGAATCGTCGGTAAAAACCGGCGTGTCCTAAAAAGCTTCGTATTTCTCGAATGGTTTTAGGGGGTTGAAGATCTTTTATGACTTCTATCTTAGCTTTATCAACTTCAATTCCCTTGTCGGATATGACGTGTCCTAATACGATTCCTTCTCTGACCATAAAATGACATTTCTCCCAGTTAAGAACGAGGTTTACTTTTACACATCTTTCTAACACCATTTCTAAATTTGATAGGCATCCTTCAAAACTTTGCCTGCATACAGAGAAGTCGTCCATGAACACTTCCATGATGTTGTCTATAAAATCTGCGAAGATTGACATCATACATCTTTGAAAGGTTGCAGGAGCGTTGCATAATCCAAAGGGCATTCGTCTATAAGCGAACGTTCCATAGGGGCATGTGAATGTAGTCTTCTCTTGATCATCTGGATGGATAGGGATTTGGAAAAATCCTGAGTAACCATCAAGATAATAGAAATAAGAATGCTTGGCTAATCGTTCTAACATTTGATCTATAAAGGGTAGTGGGAAATGATCTTTTCGAGTGGCTTTGTTTAGTTTACGATAATCTATGCACACTCTATGTCCTGTCACTACTCTTTGCGATATCGATTCGCCTTGAGCGTTTTTCACTACAGTGATACCTCCTTTCTTTGGCACTACATGTACTGGACTAACCCATTTACTATCAGAGATTGGATATATTATTCCGGCATCTAGTAGTTTCTTAACTTCTTCTTTCACTACAGTGCTAAGGATTGGGTTAATTCTTCTTTGAGATCCTCTGGAGGTTTTGCAATCTTCTTCTAGCAGAATACGATGCATACAGATTGAAGGGCATATTCCTTTGAGATCAGATATGTTATATCCTAATGCAGTTGGATATTTCTTTAAGACATCTAAAAGTTTCTTTGTTTCTATTGTTCCTAAACTGGAGTTTATTATAACTGGTCTTTTACATTCAATGTCTAAGAATTCGTACCTTAGGTTATTAGGTAAAGTTTTTAATCCTAATGTAGGTTTATCTTTACTTGGCATGGGATCCGGTGTAAGTGCTAAACTTTCGCTTAGACTATCGTCTTGATACGGTGCACGCCAATTATCATCTTCGAAAATTGGAGGGATTTGAATTTTCATAATTTCAGAATAGGTAGTTTCTTTCATTTCCATTTCTCTTACACATTCGTCAATTACGTCCAATAGATAGCATGTATCCTCTATAGCTGGTGATTGTAAGAATTGTGTTAAAATAAATTCAACTTTCTCTTCACCTACTTCAAAGGTTAGCTTTCCTCTTTTTACGTCTATTATAGCTCCGGCGGTAGCTAAGAATGGTCTTCCTAGTATGATAGGTGTAGTGGAGTCTTCAGAGATGTCCATGATTATGAAATCAGTAGGGATGTAGAATTGTCCTATACGTACTGGGACGTTTTCTAGTATGCCTACAGGATATTTAACTGAGCGATCGGCTAGTTGAACAGACATTTTAGTTGGTCTTAGGTCTCCCATGTCTAGCCTTTTGCAAATCGTTAAGGGCATAACACTGATACTGGCTCCTAAATTGCATAGAGCTTTGTCAATGACGAATTTTCCTATTACACAGGGTATAGAGAAACTTCCTGGATCTTTTAGCTTAGGAGGCGTATTATTCTGAATTATGGCGCTACACTCAGCAGTAAGTGTAACTGTTCCGTTATCCTCTATCTTTTTCTTATTGGATAAGATTTCTTTTAAAAACTTAGCATACGAGGGCATTTGAGTGATAGCTTCTGTAAACGGAATAGTAATATTCAACTGTTTCAGAAGTTCGACAAATTTTTTAAACTGGCCCATCGTCTTGGAATTGGTTAATCTCTGAGGGTACGAAATTGGTGGTTTATAGGGTGGTGGAGGTACATAAGGCTTTTCTTTCTCCACTGCCTCTTGATTATCATCTTCCTTTTCTTCTGGATCATTCACCATTTCAGTCGGTTTATCTGGTTTTTGGTACATGGCTGGATTGTCAAGTCTTGGATCGGTAGGTCCGTCAAGTTCCTTGCCACTTCTTAATATCACAGCATTGGCATGTCCTTTCGGATTAGGTTGAGGTTGTCCAGGAAATACTCCAGCTGGTGCAGCGGTAGGTGCTTGTTGTTGAGCTACTTGTGAAATCTGAGTTTCAAGCATTTTGTTATGTGTAGCTAATGCATCTACTTTGCTTACTAATTGCTTAATCTGCTCACTAGTGTGAATGTTTTCGTTTAAGAAATCCTTGTTTGTTTGAGATTGGTTAGCTATAAAGTTCTCCATCATCAACTCAAGGTTCGATTTTCTAGGGACATTAGGAGCAGTCTTTTGATATCCTGGTGGTGTAGCTGGTGCTTGACCTGGTGCGTATAAAGCATTATTATTCTTATAGGAGAAGTTCGGATGATTCTTCCAACCTGGGTTGTATGTGTTTGAGTATGGGTTTCCTTGAGCATAATTCACTTGATCTGTGGGAATTCCTGTTAATAGTTGACAATCAGGAACTTCATGTCCTGGAACTCCACATAACTCACAGTTAGGTGTTACTGCAGCCACGGTGGCTGTTGGTGTTATGGCCAAGTTGTCGATCTATTGGTTTAGTTGGTCAAACTTTGCATTGACTTGGTCCATACTACTCACTTCGTACATACCTCCTTTTGTTGGTTTCTCAGTTGCGACTCTCTCGCTTCCCCATTGGTAATGGTTTTGAGCCATACTTTCGATAAGTGCATAAGCATCATTATACTCTTTGTCCATCAGTGCACCGCCTGCGGCAGCGTCAATTGTTATTCTTGTATTGTACAAGAGTCCATTATAGAAGGTATGGATGACCATCCATTCTACTAATCCGTGATGTGGACAAAGTCTCAGCATATCCTTATAGCGTTCCCAAGCTTCGAAAATGGTGAAAAATGATGAAAATTGTGAGAATGATGAAAATGGTGAAAAATGTGTGAAATGTGTTAACCACTTTTTGGCTTGATAATTAATGTTTATATAGTGGTTAGATTTGGAGTTAGGTCTAGGTTTGGCGTAAGGTTTGGGTCCTAAGCTAAGGGTTGGTTGGGAATATTCCTAGAATATTCCATGACATATTCTTGGAATATTCCTTAGCATATTCTGGGAATATTCCTTTGGAATAGTGTGGAATGTTCTAGAGTTTGGTGGAAACACAATGTAATACCCTAAAATTTGCCCTCTCATTTTCATGGCATTTAGCGTATCACATTGCATATCCGCCCATACATTGCATAAAAAAATCATAAAAAATACATAATTCATGTAACATTAGTTAGTCTGCAAGGCATGTGATCAGGCTTTGCTCAGAGGCAAAAATCAAATATCAAAACTCAAGGATGAATCTGGCCCAGAACGGATGGTGGAGATGCATTCCAAGGGTTTCCCACTAAGGGGGGGGGGGGAATTCAATTTTTCTTCCATTAACCGGTTAACGCCAGGGGTTAACCGGTTAACAATGGCGAAAATTGGGTAAAAAATTCAAAAATTAGTTGGTGCTTCCCTCTTCTTTCCACTTTCCATTTGTTTTGAACTTTCTACCAAGTTCTAGCATTTTCCACCACTTTCTATATCCTTCTACCACCTTCCAAGGAATATTCTAGAAACCCTAACCAACTTTAACTAAATCATAAGCTAGCTCCTAACCTCATAACCCTAACCTAATGCTCAAGCTAACTCCTAACCCAAGCCTCAAGCCAAACCTAGCTTCTATATAAGCTCACTTCACTCCAAACCTCAAAACTACACCCTCATTTTCATAAATTCACTTCTAATCTCACTTTTTCTCTCCATTTTACAAATTCACCAAAGCTTCTTCATCCAAAGTTATTCAAGTTTTGCATTGAAACTTGAAGAACTTGAAGCTAAACCTTCATCCAACATTGATTCTTTGGCTTATTTAATAAGTTGCTACTGTTTGGGATTGATTCTAGCTTCTTGGAAGTGCTTTTGGAAGTGTTCATCAAGATCTTCATCAACTTCATTTATTTTGCGCATTCGCGGAAGTGCATCAGATCTTCGGTTTTCTTCATGCGTGCATCGACTGACTCACAACAATCACCAAAGCAAGCCCATGCTTTGTAGGTTGGTGAATCCAAAATCACTTTCTCGATTTAACTTACTTCTCTTCATCTCACCTCGCGCATTCTTCATTTTATCGTTTTTGTTCTTATTGATGTTTTGGTTGATTAATCATTAAGCGAGAAATTGTGACATGCATGTGGTTTTATGATGGGCTAAAGACGTATCTAATTATGTGTCTAGCGGTATCTTAACTGCAAGTGCACAGCCTATCGAAGTAATATTTAAGATTATCGATCCACAGGGACTCTATGGTTACTTAGTGCTAGATGAACTTCTAGTTTAGCTAAGGTGAAGGGTTGTCACGATTTTTTGTTGTTTTTAAAGATTAAAGGCGGGAATTAAATTTAAGTTTAATAAAATAATACTAAGGCGGTCGGTATGTAATTATGCTAACTTAGGCGGGTCAATCTAACCTAGGCTTATAAAGATGGTTCACTTAATCTATTTTGTAGAGGTTACCAGTTTAAATACCTTTAACTCACACTCTCGTGGTCTTATCTCAGATCTTACCCCTAAAGCCCTATGCCTGCTCTCGCTAGCCCATAAGTGTTTAGAGATAATTTTTGGAAACTTAGTAATTCTAATTTATTTTAAAGCGCTCTCGCTGTGTTTAATTTAAATGCCTAACTTTAGCTATCTGGTTAAAATCTCACACTCTCGTGGTCTTGACCTAACCTAATACACTTTCCTTACTCTCGTAACGAAAAGGTCGATTTTATAATAAAAAGTATCAGCCAGAATACTAAGCTATTAATCATTTTAAGCCTATAGTTGATTTTATCGATTTAGTTTGTTTTAATTACATACCGCCCTAAGGTAATTAGCTACTCATTTTTGTTGAACCAGACAGAGGCAGAGAAACATAAAACGAAATATTCATGGCAGAAAAATAAATATTCAACATAAATATAAAATTGCAAATTAATATAAACCTGGTTAACAATAAAAATGGCAGACTCCTTCTTCCACAGGCTGGAAAGCTCGGAGTATTCGTCGGAATCGAAAATAAACTAAAAATTCTGAATGCTTTGAAACAAATAAATTTTATAACAATTTCCTAATGTTGGAAATTGTTATAGGTTGGGTTTGGATACAATAAAAATAAAGCAATGAAAATAATGCTGGAAAAATAATAAGGGTGTAAAATAATTCGGCAGAGCTTCCGCAAGAAATTAATAAAATAAAACTCTGTAAATTGTTCATCTGAATTAAGCTATTTATAGAAGATTTAATGGGTTGGTGGTTGAATTTGTTGCTTGGGCTTCGTAGGAGCATTTGAGAAAATCCAGGAACGTGGATACAGGGTCAGCTGGGAAATAGGCATTTTATATGCACGTAACGTTATGACCAAGTCTTCAGTCAAATAACCTATTTTTCCCTTGTCACGGTCGTGACAAGGGCATCACGTTCGTGTCCCTTGTAGAATAAGTGTCACGGTCGTGAGGGATATGTCACGGTCGTGATTGCTCCTTTTGGGGTGTCACGGTCGTGACACCTAGGTGACGACCGTGAGTGCTACAAAATATGCAGGTTTTGCAGCATTCTTCATTTCTTCATCTTTTTATGGTTGTTTTCGCTCCTTTTGCTTGTGGCTCATGATTTAGCTATGTATACGATGTACCTGTAAAATGGCCAGGAAAACTCGAGGAATCGGGTGTTAAAACGACAATTATGCGATAAAACGGTAATGAAACATAGCAATATAATCGATACATTTTCTCGTTATCATTTTATTATGAGCTAAGATGTTTCTTTTAGGTGTATAATTCATGCTCACTTGATAAGGTAATTATTAGGAGCCTTTAGAAATAAGTTGTTAGCTAAGAAGTGCTTTTCATAACTAATTTTTTAGCTTCTGTTCAGTGTTAACCGGTTAACGCCAATGTTTAACTGGTTAACACGTGTTTTGCTTTGCTGTTTGTTTGAGTTTGGGGTCTGTTAACCGGTTAACCCCTAGCGGTAACCGGTTAACGCTGTTCAGATTTGCAAAAATGGCTTGTTTCATTACATGTTTGTTTTTCATTGCTTTAATCTTTGTGGATCCATAGTGCATGATTTTAGAGAATTGTTATGACTGATTTAGGTGCAAGATTATATATTCTTGAGGTCTTTCGACATGCTCGTTTGCTAATTTCCATGTTTGTGCTTAAATGATGAACTTGTTCTCATAATGAATTGTGATGTTGTTCTCATGTTTTAACCTCTTTATTTACATGCTAATAATTGTTTCAAGCTCTGTTTTGCTTCACTTTTGTGATCCATGCACGTTTCGACAACTTGAGTGCATAAGGCTACGTTGTGTTTTTGCTTGAAAATAAAGGGTTCACATGAACACTCATGCTTGCTTACTTGTTATACTTCCATGTTGATACTTGATTCTGATTTGAGTATGTCATAATGCATGTTTATCATGTTGCTTAGTGTGTTATGTGCCCTCACTTGTTACTTGCTTGCAATATGTACCCAAATCATGAAATGCATAATTGCCACCTTTTTGTGAATATCTTCTAAATCAAATCTTGAAAATGCTCACATGCTTACAAATCCATGCTTATACCATGCTTGTTGGTTTCTTTGATGATGTTATGGGGTGTGTATCCATGTTTTATCACTCATGTATTCACCATAAAAAATAATCCAAATCTGCCTTACTTTTTTACTGCTGTGTTTTAATCCAGAAGTTGTTAAATGTATGCTGATTATTCTATTTTTGACTTTTTATACCTATTTTTATGTTGTTTGGTAGCTGTAATAGGCTATTTGCATTTTGCATTGCTTTTAGTAGCTAGCTATGTGTTAGATAGCTGTTGTAGCTACTGGATTTTGGCTTTGCATATTTTTTAGGTCCCTTAGACTTAGGTTTGAGTCTAGATTAGGTCCTAGGCGCATTAGGATTTGTTTGGTACTTGTTTACCTCATTCCTTTTATCATGTTTATCCTACTGATATTTGTTTTGTAGGGAAGTGGAGGTAAGTTCACACAACTTCTTCCTTTTAAATTCTTTGCACTTTCTAAGTATGTTTGCTTTAGCATTTTGTTTAGTTTGTACAACTTCATGCTAATCCCCTTTAGAAACGACTTAGCTTCCTCAGGAAGTAAGTTGATTTCTAAGTTTTCTTCTTTTTATTTTCCTCTTTAGGATTAGAAAGCCGTAATAATCTAGGTTTATCCATGCATGACAATACTTAGGATTATTAGCCTCCCCTTAGAGTTTTACCTTTGGTTCGCTTTGCTTTCTTTCTTATCTCAAAAGAAAAGTAAAAAACACCTAATAAAGGTTGATTTTCTCGTACACCATGAGACTTTGTCGTGGGTTACTTATGTGCATCCTAATTCGGGGCGAGGTGTAAGGCATCTACCATGATGAACAAGTTTTAGTAGGAGAAAGTTCGGAAACAACAATCTCAGAAAATACTTCTTTAAAAGACATTAAACAAATAACACTCGTCTTTTCCTTCGGGAATTCTTTTCTCACCTCATTCACTCTCAACGCGAACTTGCTACAACTTGCCTCATTTTCAAGACGGTTACGCACTCGTATCAGACGAGCCTGCAACACCTGAGCATCGACATAAGCAGTTCAGCTTAAAAAACACAAACAAGTCCCCACCTTAGTTAGGCGAACTACGTCGACTCTGATCCTCATATTCCCGATGAGGTACGTAGGCAGCGGGGTAGGGCCCGTTCGAGCATATTCTTTATTTTCCCTACATTTCCCCCTTTCTTTTCGTCCTCTTCCAATTCCTTTTCTCACTTCCATTCCAGTAGAGGTTTTTGTTCAGCAACATCTTATTTCACACCCTTTGAAACAGACTAACAAGCCCAGGTCTGGGGTGCTAATACCTTCCCAGGTCGTAACTGACTCCCGAACCCATAACTTAGGTTCGCAGGACCTTGTCCTTTTCTTCTCTCTTAGGTTTGTGCAGCATTATCTTTCCCATTCATTCGGGATACAATTTTCTAGCTGGCGACTCTACCTTTTCCGCGCCACTTTCGTGTTTGTACTAGGATTAAAATCCTAGGAGCGACAGCTGGCGACTCTGCTGGGGATCGAACCAAGAATCTCTGGTTTCCCTTTGAGAGTCAATCCTAGCGCCTGTTTGTTTCTGTTTCGTTGGGTGTTTATCTGTGTGTTGCTGCGTGTTTATTTACTATTATTTACACTTTTTACTTTACAACATTTATTTACCGCTTTCAGTATTTATTTTCCATGCATCATATATACTGGACTGTGCTGGTTTGCATTTTTTATGTGGGTGGGAGTTACTGTGAGATTAGCCAACTACCTGGCTTGAGTGCACTCTAGGACTAGCATGGACAAACATTGTACTCGCATGGTAACATGATGAGTGGCAGTGTGTTCCACACCCAGACTGCGATTGTCTTGGGACTATTCTGTGTGGGGATCTCCTATACTTCAGGGTACGACCTTGATAGTTATGTGCATCTGGTGACTGATTATTGAGGACCTTAGTAGAAATAACCCTCTCCAGTGATGACAGTGGCATACCACATTTGTTGGAAAACCCACTCGCACCTGAGGGCCCACTAGGAACTCGCATAGGATGGCCTGGTTCTCTCATAGGAATTCAATTAAAGCAAATTGTTCGTATGACGATAGTACTGTATCCCAAGGGCTGAATTTACTATTATTTCTCGATTCAGTGCTTGAAGATGGGGACTTATGAGGGATCCTTATTTCCTTGGACTCAGGTGATACCTCCATGAGTAGTACATAATGCCAAACCGATTCCCTGATTTGGTCATGAGACATTTCTCGGAAATGGTGAACATATTATTACTATTCGGCTTTGAGAGTCCGTGATGTTAACCCGAGTAGCACACGTGAGATTAGGAGGGGTTTACAGGAACCCTAAAACTTCCAACATACCCACTTTACCAGTATTGTTCAGTATTGTGATGTGGTTCTACGGTCCTTTGGTTATGAGATCCGAGATTTCTATTTAGAGAAACTGTTACCGTGATTTCCATTGTGACCTTGCACATACACTTGATTATCTGATCTGTACAACACAAACACGACCCTGATCACATGCCTAGCCTTGCATAAGCATCATTGCATCATTAATCATTTGTGTTCTTTTTCATTTCTCTGGGTTGATATTATTCCCAGTTCCCGGTCGGACTTCTACTTCAGAAATGGAAGATATCAGGAAGAAGAATGTGCACTACAAGTTCTTTGATACCAAAGTGGATCTGCTTAACCAGATGGTGTCTCTTATTACCCAGGGTCATGTGGCATACTTCATAGAGAATTATGGTGATATTATGGATCTGATAGTTAACCTGGATAGTTCTCAGAGGAGTGCAATTCATACCTTATTTCAGTACTATGATCCTCGACTTCGATGCTCCACTTTTCATGACTTCAAGTTAGGTCCGATGCTTGAGGAGTATGCTGTGATTCTGGGTGTCCCGCTCAAAGACCGGATTCCTTTCAATTCAGAGATGACCAGACCAACTTATCTTGAAATTTCCAAAGCTCTTTATTTTAGCTCGACTAAAGTTGAGGCTAACTTGACTGCTACCAAAGCCGGGGTACTTTGATTTTATCTTGACTTTCTGGTTAGAAGAGCTGGGGAACTTACTGTGGTTGCTCGGTGGGATTCAGTTTGTGCTATTTTAGCCTTGCCCATATATGGGATCATCATGTTTGCTGACATGGATAAATTTGTGGATATGAATGCCATCCATTTGTTTGTGCTGAAGAATCCTATGCCTACTCTTCTGGGTGACTTGTACTATTCAATACATTACAAAAATGAGAAGAAACGGGGTGGTCTAGTCCGGTGTTGTACTCCTCTATTCTACAATTGGTTCATGAGACACCTACCCACTACTAAGGTCTTCACTGATCCCGATGTAATTTGGGCCCAGAAACTAAGCACGTTGTCTACCAAGGACATCAGATGGTTTACCTTGAGGATGAAGGGAAAGAACTTTATCACTAGCTGTGGAAGCTATCTCAATGTACCATTATTGGGAGTAGCTAGGGGAATCAGTTTCAACCCCATCCTCTTGAGAAGACAATTGGGATATGCACTCAAAGAAGTTCCCGAAGAATCAAAGTTATTCCAAACCTTCTACTTCCCAGAGAAAGATAACCTTCCTTTGGTCAGGAAAGCCGCATGTTCCTAGAAGCTTATCAGAAGGAAAAAGGTAGCATGTCTAGGCAGAAGCAACAATAAGATGTTCCGCGAATATGAAGCCTGGATCAAGGAGAAAGCCCAATTGGTCTTAATTCCCTTTTCTGCACCAGCCTCGTCTCCCGTTATTGTGCCATTGGAAGATTATAAGAAGTTGGAAACCTTGTTCCAACAACTTAGAGCTGTAAATCTAGAGGCCAATAATGCTTGTCAGAAGTTGTTGATCCACAACAAGAAGCTAGAGGAAAGAGCTCATAAAGCTGAAGAGATAGTATAGCGGTAAAATCATGAGTGTAAGCTATTAACTAACTTAACTCAAGGTAAACAGAGTCGCCACCGTGCTTTTATTTTATTCCAAGAGGAAAAGGGAAAAAGAGCGAATAAAACCTAATGAATCTAAAAGCAAGAAAGCTAAAGAAACACATCAGAGAAACAGGTAAGGGGATAGGTTACACAATGGGAAGGTTTTACGCACCCAAAATGTACGTGGTACTCCACGGGAGCCCTTTGAAAAATTTACCGCTTTTGGTTTGAAAATGATTTATTTGAAAGAGATTGGAGGGATGAGAAGAGAAACATTTTTTTTATATTTTTGTGTTTGAAGAGGTTTAACACCTCATGCCTACGTACCCACAAAGTGCAATGCGAGATCAAAACCTCGTAGTTCGTGGTACAAAATTTGAAAAGAAATAATGAGTTGAATTGATTTTAAAATGTAGAGATAAGTCATCATTCTTTAGCGAATAATTCCGCTAGAAAGAATGAATCATATCTAAACATATGAAAAGAAAAGTGCACAAAGGCACGAAAACAAATGAGTGAGTTTTGGATTTTTTAAAGTCTTTGTGAAGAGAATTTCGATATGCTTACATGGATTAACATTTATTAAGAAAATAAAATGAAAAGGATAAAATCGCTTGACCTAAGTCAAGGTTTGATTTATGAAAACGTTTGAAGTTTGAAAACAAAGAAGGTTTTGAAAATAGGAAGAAGATTTGAAAATTTAAGAAGTGGGAGGAGATGAAGTGACTATCCTAAGAAAAAATAAAATAAAGAGATAAGGGAAGAAAGATCTAACCAAACTTGATGACATTCCAAATTATGAGCATAAGAGTTCCATCCTTATAAGCTAGCAAATGGCCAAATAAATGCTAAATCCAACTTTTTGAAGATCAAAGCAAAGGAGGTGTCATAAGAATCTAAGTCCAAATCTCCACTCCAAATGCTAAGGATAGTAACCAATAGTCCTCAAATTAAAGTCACAAGTTTTTTAGAGGTTTAATCCTTTATTAATTTTTTTGTGTCCAAATGGACAAATAGAAAATCAATCAACAAATATTAAGGGCAAATAATAAACATGATATGGATGAATAAAGCAAAATAAAATAAAGGTAATAATAGTGCAAGAAATTAAATGTTAGTAACAAAAGAAATAAAAATGCAAGAATCTAAAATATTAATAGTAGTAATAGTATAATAATATTCATATAATAATGGTATGGTGAACTTAATCAACCACAACCAAAAGGAAAGTAACCAAAATCGGAGACAACCAGATCCGCTTAGCATCTTACACTATAGTGATTAATCAAGGCAAACCGAACCGAATTCAATGAAATTTGAAAGGCGATTGGGAGACCCAAAGCACCTACGCATCAAAAATTCACAAGTCTCGATTCTTGATGCAATATGATTAACCACTTTGGGATTACGCGATCAACAAGAGATCCGGTCCACGAAAGTGTAAGTACCCAATTAGATTTTTATTTCGAAGTCGGGACACATTTAGGTCTATGTTAAGCAATCGCCGAGTAATTTACGAAGTAATTACCCTACAAATGAGGCCGGCCACCACCAATTAAGGTGCATAATGTTAGTGCTAATGCATGCGAGATAAACGATATGTAAATCGTTATCCGAACGCGATACCGCACAAAACTAAAGATGAATACCAAATTGAGCTGTACTTATGTATTATTCCATCCTTAAGTTCAATCACTCATCTTGGTGGATTCAAGCATGAAAATGTATCACTAATGCAAAGTACCTTAAGTGAATTGAATAATCCACTTAAAGTTAGTTTTGAATTAATGAACATTAACTACTCTAATCTACACCCAAAGTCCATTGAAATTAAGGAGGAATTACTCCCAAAAATACTTCCCAAGGTAAAAATAAAAGGGAGGAAGAAGAAGAAGAAAGAGGAACCAAAAAGGGGCTTGAAACAAGCCAAAAACAACATTCTGACTTGTGTTAACCGGTTAACCAATTGGTTAACCTGTTAACGCAAGCAGATTTTGGACAATTTGTGCTATTTTTAAACTGGTTAACCGGTTAACCAAATGGTTAACCGATTAACGCTGTACCAGATGCTGAAAAATGCAGAAAATTCAGCATGATCCGTTTTGAAACCTTTTCTCAAATACTGGATGATCATGATCTGAATTTACACGAATTTTAAAACTAAAATACAGTGGAATCCCTGCAATCAAACAACAAATAAAGATCCGAAGGATCTAGAAACAAAAGCACCAAAGATCTACATCTTGAATGTTGATGGTGAATATGGGTTTATGGAGGAAGATGAATTACCAAAAGCTTTTCTTCAAATTGAACCAACACAAGCTTATATCTACTGAAATTGATGAGTAAAAGAATGAAAAGGATGAAGGTCTAGCTCAAGTTAATCAAGAATTCAATGTGAATTCTTGATAACTTCAAAAGAAAGAAAGATGAGCTTTGTAGAATTTTGGTGTTGGGGGAGTATTTTGCAAGAGGTTTTGTGGCTATCAAAAGCTTGTGGAATGAATGAAATTGTGGTCCTATTTAAAGGCCTTAGGTATGGAAATTTGGTGGAATGGAGCTTGCTTTGGTAATTTGAATTTAGGTTTGGTAATTGGAATTTTGGTGGAAAATGGAAAAGAGTGGTGATTAGTGAGGGTTTATGGTAGGAAATGATCAAAGTGATGTAGAGAAATCAGAAACCAATGGATCTAGAATATTCCAATTAAATCAATGATCTAAGGGTGCTGAATTTGAATAAAAAATTCAAATTTCGCACTGGTTAACTGGTTAACCAAGCTGAATTTTGAATTTTTTGTTCAAAAATAGCTGCTTGGTTGTTTCGGCCCGATTCTTGTGTACGTCGAAGAAATAAACACGTGAACCTTTGAGATCCTTTGAATGAATCAATTAACTTGGGAAATCCTTGATCTTATAATTTTGAATTTTGCGGATCGTCTTCGACTTTTGTGAAATTTACTCGAGTTGCAGGACTGCTATTTTTTGACATTTTTATATGGTTCCTCTTCCTGAAAAAAAAATTAGCAAAAGGAAACAAAATATTTTTGGATTTTGATTAATGGTTAGTAAACACAATCAAATAAAACAATTATAGACAACGGTGATCCCCTGCGAGGCATAATCCTAACCCGAGAAGAACCGTGCAACCAGTGCGATCTTGTTTGTATGCAAGATGCAGATGAAATGCGAAGAAATATTAGGGCAAAAATTAGGGTGTTACAGCTGCCCCTATTTAAGTTTCTTCAATCCGGAGATATGAAGATTGACATCTTCGTCTCTACAAGATGGGAGAGACTTAAATACAGAAAACCCAATTTTTGTCCTAAGGACTCTGTGGGGAAAACATGACCACCAGAGGAAAGCAAAAACTCGGGGACACAGAAGAAAATCCCGTCGGGGAAAACAACAAACACCAAAAGAGTTTACCAGGAAAATAAATCACTGGATAACTGACTCAACTTGGGAAAAAGTATAATATATAATCAAAGTAAAGGGTTCAACAAGGAATAGTGAACGCTCTTCCGGGGAATATCAACTAAACAAAGTATTTGAGTCCAAAAATGGAGGAATACCAAGTTGGAAACGAATCATCAACTACCCGTTTACTGGGTAGGAAAACAACGGACTCGACTATCGATTTACTGGATAGGAGCAAAATAAAGAGGGATAACCTCCACTACCTTTTTACTGGGCAGAAAAATTCTCAACTACCTGATTTACTGGGTAGGAGCTTAAGCAACGGGAAACAACTTCTATTACCTTTTTACTGGGTAGGAAGAAGAAATCTCGACTACCGGATTTACTGGGTAGGAGTACAAGCAAAAAAGCTTGATTAATTTGGTAATATTATCCACTATCGATTAACTGATAGCTTAATTCCAAAGTAATATACTCAAACTGGAGAAAATGTTGCCCACTATCAACCAATGATAGCTTAATTACAAAGCAATATTACTCACAAAGAGGACCAAAATTCAATCCAAGAACAAGTTGGAGAGAAACGGTCAAACAAAACTCATCCCGAGGAGGAAATATCTCAACTAGGGAAATTCCATCCAGATAATAAACTGGGGAGGAAACTGAATCAACATCATCCACGAGAAACAAGCTCAGTGGGGAATTAGAAAGAATAGACACTTTATGCTTAAGGGTTGACATTCTAAACTTGAGAGGAAGACAACACACACACTCTGTGGGGAAAAACCACACCAAAGAGCAGGGAACAACGATAAATGCAAGAATGCAAGAAAATGATGCTATGCTTATGCGTATGAATATGCTTATGAATATGCTGACAAAACAGACATAAAGAAAAGCAACAAGTGACATGAACACCACAACAACCAGATGCTCGGCTAATCTCAAGGCAACAATGCAGGGAAACATGCTGGAGATTCAACTTGAAATCCTGCAGGGGAATATCATAAGCCATCAAAGGAATAAAATCCTACTACAAGGCTTAACTCATGATGAGAAAACATCTGCTAGGGATCCAATCCACAAAGCAATCTTCAAGAAACACTAACAATATCTTCCATTCTTTGGGGAAAGAGGGTAATGTCATTGCTAACACGAAGTATTAAACATCAATCATCAAATCTGCATAGGGATATCACCCTACTGAGGACAGGTAAAAATCTACCGAAGATTAGGGAAAAGCTTCCACAATCCTCTTTAGGGACAGGAGAATTCTTGCGAGGAATAACTGTCATACCACTCCTACTCCACTTGGGGATATAGTGCAAGACCTGCTGAAAATCACATAGGAACCTGCTGGAAACCAACACATGCAGACCTACTGGGGATCCATATAGGGATATCAGAAGTTAAAATCATAGCCAAAATACAGTTACGAGGGATTTTAAATCAATACCCACCATCAGGTAAAAGAAAACCTCTAAACTGACTGTTATATCAATACTTCTATTCAAGGATGCAATCAACTCAAACTGAGGAACAAGAACTCGACTGAGGATTCCCAATGCTTCTCAAGTTAAAGATAACTTGCTGAGGAAGAGAGCAAAACTCAGCTAGGGATTTTTAAGAACATTCCTTCCAACAATTCTTCTGGGTAAGACATTGGAACTTAAACTAAGAACATTCATACAATTCCCGTTCATGCTTATTGTTGGGAAACAAAACATCTTTAAAATCAACCATGCCAAGACTATTCAGGAACTTCACATGGACACAACCGAATCAAACCCTGCTTTGGGAGAGACAAGTTACACACATCCAGCCTTTACCATCCTTGGAATCACTATTGATATCCTTTCTTTGTTCACATATCAAAAGAAAAATGTTTTTATAATCTTCAAAGATTAAATTTATTAAATTTGTTTCAAAAATCATCATCAACAAAAAATTGAAATTTTGTAAACAGAAACAACATAAAGAATTGCAAACAATTGAATAAAAGCTCAAATTCATTGATAGAATGGTAGTCAGCAAATGGCATGACTCCATGGATCATTACAAGTTTGAAAAATGGTAAATACATGGAAAAGGGCTACATTGAAATACAATGATCACTATTCTCCCTATCAACTTTGAACTCCACTGTGTCCGAAACTTCAGTCAAGGATGAGTGAATAAGAATCTTTGATGGGCACTTCTTATGAGGGATAGAATCTGAAATCCTCGGTCGTTACAAGTGATCCAGTCTGTCGATGCAGTTACTTGCCATGATCCCTAACTTTTGCCTAGATTGCCCTTTCGGGTTTTCAATCTACCGGGATAATTATTTTTGTTTATGTCTCTAATTTTTGCCTGGACCGCCCTTTCGGGTTTTCAATCCACCGAGACTCTCATTTTTGCCTAAGCCTCCCTTTCGGGTTTTCAACTTAGCGAGTTGTTCTTTTATTTTTTAGGCGAAGTATTTCTTGACTGCATCCGCATTCACAGGGCGAGTGATCTCCTTACCAACCATAGTTGCAAGAATTAATGAACCGCCAGAGAAGGCTTTCTTGACAACATATGGGCCATCATAGTTCGGAGTCCACTTGCCCCGAGAATCTTTAATGAAAGACTGAATCTTTTTGAGCACGAGGTCGCCTTCTCTGAATACACGAGGTTTGACCTTCTTGTCAAAAGCTTTCTTCATTCTTTGCTGGTACAACCTACCATGACACAAAGATGTTATTCTCTTTTCCTCAATTAAATTCAACTGATCAAATCTACTCTGACATCATTCAGCCTCAGTCAACTTGGCTTCCATTAGAACTCTCATTGATGGGATCTCAACTTCGACGGGGAGCACTGCTTTTGTACCATAAACAAGTGAGAAAGGGGTTGCCCCTGTTGAAGTGCGGACAGATGTACGATACCCATGCAAAGCAAAAGGGAGCATCTCGTGCCAGTCTTTGTACGTCACAACCATCTTCTGAATGATCTTCTTAATATTCTTGTTTGTAGCTTCAACAACCCCGTTCATCTTCGGTCTATAAGGAGAAGAATTATGGTGTTGAATCTTGAATTCTTCACAAAGTTCTTTCATCATCTTATTATTCAAGTTCGAACCATTATCAGTAATGATTCTATTCGGAACACCATATCTACAGATAATGTTATTCTTGATAAACCGAACCACAACTTGCTTGGTCACATTAGCATATGATGCCGCTTCCACCCACTTGGTGAAGTAGTCAATTGCCACAAGAATAAAATGATATCCATTCGAAGCCTTGGGTTCAATCATACCAATCATATCGATTCCCCACATAGAGAAAGGCCACAGGGAAGAAATCACATTGAGATAAGCTGGTGGCACATGAATCTTATCAACATACACTTGACACTTATGGCACTTTTTCACATACTTGCAACAATCAGATTCCATTGTCAGCCAATAGTAACCTGCTCTCAACATCTTTTTAGCCATTGCATGCCCATTAGCATGAGTGCCAAAAGATCCTTCATTAATTTCTTACATTAACATGTCTACTTCGTGTCTATCCACGCATCTGAGCAATACCATGTCAAAATTTCTCTTATAAAGCACATTTCCATTCAGGAAGAAATTGCCTGCCAATCTCCTCAAAGTCCTCTTATCTTTATCGGATGCCCCAAGTGGGTATTCCTGATTCTGGAGAAAACATTTAATATCATGATACCAAGGCTTGTCATCATGGACCTCTTCAACTGCAAACACATGAGCTAGTCTTTCAAGTCGCATCACTCTGATCATGGGAACATCATTCCACTGGTGCACCTTTATCATAGAAGCTATAGTTGCTAAAGCATCTGCCATCTGATTCTCATCACGAGGAACATAATGAAACTCAACTTTAGTGAAGAAAGTTGATATCTTCTTAGCATAATCTCTATAAGGGATCAAGTGGGGTTATTGAGTTACCCACGTACCCTAGATCTGATTGATTACCAAGGTAGAATCTCCATACACATCAAGATGCTTAATCCTCAGATCAATAGCTTCCTCAAGACCCATAATACAGGCTTCATACTCAGCTTCATTATTGGTACAAGGAAAAGTCAACCTCGCAGCAAAAGGAATATGTGAACCATGGGGAGTAATGATCATTGCCCCAATTCCTCTTCCGCGTGCATTTACAGCACCATCAAAAACTAAACCCCATCGAGATCCAGGCTCCGGCCCTTCCTCAATCAAATGTTCATCACAATATTTCATTTTCAATTACATCACATCCTCATCTGGAAAATCAAACTTGATAGGCTGGTAATCATCAATCGGTTGATGTGCCAAATGGTCAGCCAAGATACTACCTTTTATAGCTTTCTGAGCTCGGTACTCGATATCATATTCTGACAATAACATTTGCCAACAAGCAATCCTCCCAGTCAAAGCAGGCTTTTCAAATATATACTTGATCGGATCCATTTTAGAGATCAACCAAGTTGTATGATTCAGCATATACTGGCGAAGACGATTTGCAGCCCAAGCTAAGGCACAACAAGTTTTTTCAAGCATGGAGTACCGAGACTCAAAATCAGTGAATTTCTTACTCAAGTAGTAAATTGCATATTCTTTTCTTCCAGATTCATCTTGCTGACCAAGCACACAACCCATGGAATCTTCCAACACAGTCAAGTACATGATCATCGGTCTACCTTCCACCGGAGGAGACAAGATAAGAGGTTCAAGCAAATATTCTTTGATACTTTCAAACGCCTTCTGACAATCATCTGTCCAGACACAACCTTTATCTTTTCGAAGCAATTTGAAGATCGAAGCACATGTGGCAGTCATGTGAGAGATAAACCTCAAAATATAATTCAAACGGCCCAAGAATCCTCTTACTTGCTTTTCAGTTCTGGGAGCAGGCATTTCCTGAATAGCTTTCACTTTATCTGGATCAACTTCAATGCCTCTTTGGCTGACAATGAAACCCAACAACTTTCCAGAACGTACACCAAAGGTGCATTTATTCGGATTCAAACGAAGCTTAAACTTCCTTAACCTCTGAAACAACTTCAGCAAATGTTCAACATGATCTTCTTCAGTCCTCGACTTAGCGATCATATCATCAACATATACCTCGATTTCTTTGTGCATCATATCATGGAAAATTGTAGTCATAGCTCTTTGGTATGTCGCACCAGCATTCTTCAATCCAAAGGGCATCACTCTGTAGCAGAATGTTCCCCATGGTGTAATAAATGTGGTCTTTTCCATGTCCTCGGGTGCCATCTTTATTTGATTATAACCGGAAAATCCGTCCATAAAAGAGAACACATCAAACTTAGCCGTATTATCTACCCAACATATCAATGTGTGGCAATGGAAAATCATCTTTTGGACTGGCTTTGTTCAAATCTCTGTAATCAACGCACATTCAGACTTTTCCGTCTTTCTTTGGAACAGGCACAATATTGGCCACCCATTGAGGATAAGTTGACGTCACAAGAAAACCTGCATCAATCTGCTTTTGAACCTCCTCTTTGATCTTTGCTGCCATATCAGGATAAGTTCTTCTCAACTTTTGCTTCACAGGTGGACATTCAGGCTTCAACGGCAATCTATGCTCCACAATATCAGTATCAAGACCTGGCATGTCTTGATAAGACCAAGCAAATACATCAACATACTCTCTGAGAATCTCTAAAATCCTCTTCTTAACATCAGGACCAAGCAATGCTCCAACTTTTACTTCTTTCTTATCATCTTCAGAACCCAAGTTGACCATCTCTATAGACTCTCCATGAGGCTGAATAACTTTCTCCTCGTGCTCAAGCAACCGAGAAATCTCGTCAGGAATCTCTTCAACATCCTCTTCCTCAGCTTCAAACACAGGGAATTCAAAGTTGGGAGAGGGCATAGGATCATTATTTTCAATGGGTTTATCAATCAATCTGCACAATGATTTTATTTTTATTTTAGAGTATGAACAAAAAAAAATGCAAACATTATGCAGATAAACAATTATTATTATTTTGGGTTTCTTATGTTACCATTTTTCAGAATAAAGCAAAAAGGAAAAACACATATGGAAATCAAAATAGCATTTTATTGATGATGATAAAAATTTGAAACAAAGCCCAACAAACATCACTTTTACCTTGGGCAGAGGGAAAGGATTTTTGAAAGAAAATAAAACAAATTACTTTGAAGCATGAACAATAAAAGGAACATCAACAGCAATCCAGTTCTGGAAAATCTTTCCGTGCGTAACAAAGTTAGGCATTTCTTCATCTTCATCATCTTCAATGATGGCAGCAGTGGAATGATCGTTGATAAACCCAGCACTTCGGAATCCTTCCCGAATAGTCTTCGGGTCATTGAGAACCACACCTGGTGCAAAGCCGATACCAAAACCTTCCTTGTTGTCGACATCATCAATAACTCGTCCCCAACCGTCAGATTGACCAGTTTCAAGCATGCGCAGAGCATCCTTGAAAGAAGACATAGGCATGGCATTCTTCTTAGCAACATTATCCACAACAGAAAGAGCTTGAAATGAAGTTCCCACCTCTTCTTCAACATCAATATAGGAGAAAGATGACAAATTGCTCACAAGCATCGCCCTTTCACCGCCAATGGTCACTAATTTCCCCTCTTTCACAAACTTCAGCTTCTGATGAAGAGTGGATGTCACAGCTCCTGCTTCATGAATCCAGGGTCTTCCGAGGAGACAACTGTAAGCGGGACGTATATCCATTACCTGAAAAGTAATTTGGAATATAAACGGTCCAATAAGAATAGGAAGATCCACTTCACCAATCACTGTCTTCTTCGATCCGTCGAAAGCTTTCACAATAATCCCACTATGCTTCATGGGAGCACCTTGGTATGCAAGCTTTGACAAAGTCGACTTCGGCATCACATTCAGAGAAGAACCAATATCAACTAGCACCTTAGACATAGCATCTTCCTGACATTTCACTGAAATATGCAAAGCCAAGTTATGATTCCTTCCTTCTTCAGGCAAATCATCATCACAGAAACTTAAATTGTTCCACGATGTGATATTAGCCACAATATTATCAAACTGATCAACAGTCAGATCATGGTCAACATAAGCTTGATCAAGAATCTTCTGCAAAGACTGCCTATGAGCCTCAGAGCACTTCAAGAGTGATAAAACTGATATCTTTGATGGAGTATGCAACAACTGCTCAGTAACGTTGTACTCACTTTTCTTTATCAATTTTAACACCTCATCTTCACTATCACCAAGTTGGCCTGATTGGGCAACAACATCCATAATCTGTTTACTTGCACTTGTATCTTCAACTCTCTTCGGAGGTCTGAAGCATAAACTCTACCACTTCGGGTAACCTTTGTCACATCAGCAATGCTAACCACAGACTTTGGAGAAGGAATAGTAACTTCCCTACCATTTTCTATCATCGTAGCATTATACCGGTACGGAACAGCTTTATCAGACTCATATGACATTGGACCAGGAAAATTGATCACCAATGGAGTAACAACATATTTGCGGCTATCAAAAGAAATAACCACCCTCTTAGGAACAACCCTCTAAGAAATATTGAACAGAGGCATAATAACGTTCACTTCATTTTCATACTCATCTCTTTTTGCTGTCACTTCAATCAACTTATCATCCATCATCTTTTGAATGTCTCTCTTAACAATCACGCAACCACGAGGGTTCACCGAGCTGATGCAACATCCAGCATAATCGTGATCAATATCATGATATTCACTTAAGAAAGCATGCATCTCAACCAAAGAACTTCGAATATGGCGGACCTCATAAATCTTGAATAAACCAGGACAACCATCAACCATATTCACAGACGTATTACCATACTTCGGCAGCAGATTTGTCTTCACATTTGGATTAACATCATTGAAAAACAGAACATTGTTCCTCATCAATTTTTGTACTTAAAACTTCAATGGATATCAGTTCTCAATATCATGCCCCGGGGCACCTTAATGAAAAGCACAGCGAGCCTCTGGCTTATACCACCATGGGATAGTCTCTGGAACTGGAGGTGGAGAACGTGTTTGCACAAGATTCTTTGCGATCAAAGATGGCAGCAAATCCGTATACAACATCGGAATAGGATCAAAACTCGGCTTAGCCCAAACCTGTTGATTACCACCTTGTTGCATAGATGGTTATTGATAACGAGGTTGATACTTTGGAACTGTTGGCACAGTTGGAGCCATATTAATCATCGGAGTTACAGAAGCTACATGCTGCGGATGGCGATTCTCGCGACCATGAGGTCTTCTGTAAATTTCATGAGACACAACATTAGTCTCACCTTCTTTCTTTTTGCCCAAGTTGAACCTTCTAGAGCTTGAACCATTACTGTTCTCTTGACTCAATCGTCCCTCACGGACACCTTCTTCTAAACGCATCCCCATACTCACCATTTCAGTGAAATCAGAAGGAGCACTTGCTATCATCTTCTCATAGTAGAAAGAAACTAAAGTCTTCAAGAAGATCTTCGTAATTTCTTTCTCTTCCAGAGGAGGAACAATCTGAGCTTCTAGCTCACGCCATCTCTGTGCATACTCTTTGAAAGTCTCTTTGTCCTTCTGAGACATAGCACAAAGCTGATCTCTATCTGGTGCCATATCAACATTATACTTGTATTGCCTCACAAAATCCTCTCCCAAATTATTGAAAGTCTTGATTTGGCTATTATCCAAACTCATATACCATCTCATGGCTGCACCAGTCAAACTATCCTGGAAATAGTGAATCAGCAGCTTATCATTGTCTGTCTGAGCAGACATCTTTCTAGCATACATAGTCAAATGACTCAAAGGACAAGTGTTGCCTTTATACTTCTCAAACTCAGGCAACTTGAATTTGTACGGAACTTTAACATTAGGGACCAGACAAAGGTCATAAGCATCTTTTCCGAACAAATCCTTATGCTTCAAGGCTCTCATCTCCTTCTGTATCTCAGCAAAGCGGCCTTGGAAATCATCAAGTCTTTCAATCACTCCAGCGCATCACAGACGGTGCAGTAGTCATAACTGGAGGAAGAGTAGTCATCACTGGCGGGAGAGTATTAAATGCAGCAATCTCAGGAGGAGGAGGATTATAACCAGCAGGAATGAAATCAACCGGCATGCCCCAAGGTGTGCTAGAAGGCATACGATAGTGAGGAGAGATGACAGTTTCAACAGGAATTGATGCAGTAACAATCTCGGAAATGACGGTATTCTGAACAGGAGAATTAGGAGGAGGTTGTTGATTCTGAGCAGCCACCAAGCCTTCCATCATGGCAGAAACTCTTTCCAAGCTTTCCTTCAGATATGTAATCTCCTCGCGCAGCTCGCGATTTTCTTGTTGTAGAGTTTCCATCATCTTCTTCCGATTAGCTCGAGTATCAAATCGGTAAGTCAGCTTGACAGGAGAACTGAATGAAGACCAAGAAACAACATAAGATCCCTAGAGAACACTCAAAAAGCAAGACAAATGCGGATATGATGCATGGTATGCATATGCAAATGCAAAGATTTCAAAGGACTATAAGATAACTTGCAATATTTATAAAGAAATGCTTTTTGAATTACTTAAAAACTCATTCAAAGTAAGGATTACAAGTGAAGTACAATCCTTAACAATCCTAATACATGAGAGAAAAGTAAACTAGGCCTAGGGAATCATATCCGAAGAAGATCCGAATCCTGGCTGATACTTCATGCGAATCCTCTTAATCTCATTCTTGTACCGATTTTCCATGTCTTCCTTATCCTTCACCAACTTGTCAACAATGGCCTTCCAAGCACCGGATGTAGGAGGAATGGTAGATGGAGTACTAGAGGAAGATACATCCTCTCTTGGCCTCTTCGTAACATGCCGCTCAAGTAACTCAATGAGATCATCCTTCTCCTTCAGTTGCTCTTGCATCATAGTCTTCTCAAGTAGCCATTCTTCTTTTTCTTTCTTCATCTTGTCCAACTCTTCTTGAAGGGTAACCTTCTCATCAACGTGAGGAAGAAAAGAAGACAATGGTAATATAGGAAACAAAGGCTCCTCAGGTGGATAAGGCATCTTGAGCTTGGAAGCCCTTCATCGAACCCACTGGATGTAACACTCGGAGGGAGCAAGGTGTTGTTTTCCCAATTGACCTTTCTCTTTCCGATGAACCGCATGCCAAGAATGAGCAATCCTTTTCTTCATTTCTACGTGATCTGCACCATTAAGAAAGAAGAAACGGGATAAGGAAAGATTGTTTGGTATGTCCTTCAAACAATATCCCAACTGTCGCCTAGCAAGAATAGGGTTGTAACTAATTCCCCCACGTGTACCAAGAAGAGGTACATTAGGAAATTCTCCACAACTATCAATAAGCACTCCAGTATCATAATGAGAACAATACCATGTCATATCCTTATGAGAAAGAGACATAATCCTTTGAGACTATCTTCGATTCTCTCTATTGTCCTTGAAGACATTGGACTTTGGTAGGTGCGAAATAAACCACCTGTAGAGAAGAGGCGCACAACACACAATCTCTCCATCACCTTTGGAGGTCCTATAATGAAAAGCATGATACATGTCTCCAAGCAAAGTAGGTACCGGATTCGTCTTCAAGAAAATCTGAATAACATTCTCATCCACAATACCATCTAAGTTTGGAAACAAGACAATCCCATAAATGAGCAAAGCAAGAATAGCCTCAAATGCATCCTTATGACCCAAAGTAAGTGAAGTAGAAGCTTTCCCCATCAAGAACTTAGCATTAATACCACGAACACTCCCTTTTGGAAGAAGCTTCCCATTAAGATCGGACTCCTTAAGAAAAAGGGCTTTGGTGATGACTTTGATAGTAAGCTCCTTATCTAAACCACTAAAAATAAATTCCTTGTCCAAAATAGGTAGACCCATCCAATGAGAATACTCCTTCAAGGTCGGCACAAGCTGATAATCAGGAAAGGTAAAACAATGATGCAACGGATCATAGAACTGAGCTAAGGTAGGGAGAATCCCCTCTGGTACATCGGTATCCAAAATAAACAAGAGCTTTCCATAACATTTCCGGAACTCCTGGGTATCAACCACTAATGCTCCTAGCCTTCTCAACTCCACTATATTAGGATTCTTGAAGGTGTACTTCTTTGTGTTCCTTCTTTCAAAATTCATAACCATAGACATCTGAAATTTTGCAAAAGTTCCTTATGAGTCCCTTGAAATCTCAAAAACAATGCTCATGAATGCATGATGGCATGTATGCAGCAACCACAAACAAGATCACACAAAGCACACGGGTTTAGGTTCCGAGTCACGAGCATGAAGTCAAGGTAACAGAACACCAACCCACACAGGTAAGTACTAAGGTTTTGTCTTCATTGTACCTGCAGAAAACCAAAAGGGTGCTAACAGAGGTGCCCGGAGTTAACATCCATCCTTAGAATATCATTGGTACGTTGGATTACTCCCCAACCGATAACATTCTTAAAATAGACCTCGTCCGAGTGTAGTATCGCGTGACAACCACCTTAGGTTTACACCCAGACAGTTTCCGCACTACGTTCCTAAATTGGCTTGGATGGGTCAAGGGTTCTACGGTCCTCAGTATGATCAGCTCAAGGTCAGAAAATAATGCCATGTATGATTACTCATCAAGACATTGATAATCCAAGAGAGCCTAACCGAGTGGAGATTATCAAATTGATATAGCTTTGGACTACTCCATCGCTTATCGCTTCGAATATCGCTGTCCTATCATAAGTTCATCTCAGATTCGGGTTAGAATCTATCTCACTCAGAGGATCACCAAAACCGAAATAGAACAAACAAATAACAAACAAATCAAACCAAAACAGTAAATAAATCAAAGTAGGCCGAATCCACTTAGAGATTACTCCCCACCAGAGTCGCCACTTTTCTGTAGCGGTAAAATCATGAGTGTAAGCTATTAACTAACTTAAATCAAGGTAAACAGAGTCTCCACCGCGCTTTTATTTTATTCCAAGAGGAAAAGGGAAAAAGAGCATATAAAACCTAATGAATCTAAAAGCAAGAAAGCTAAAGAAACACATCAGAGAAATAAGTAAGGGGATATGTTACACAATGGGAAGGTTTTACGCACCCAAAATGTCCGTGGTACTCCACGGGAGCCCTTTGAAAAATTTACCGCTTTTGGTTTGAAAATGGTTTATTTGAAAGAGATTGGAGAGATGAGAAGAGAAACATTTTTTTTTATATTTTTGTGTTTGAAGAGGTTTAACACCTCATGCCTACGTACCCACAAAGTGCAATGCGAGATCAAAACCTCGTAGTTCGTGGTACAAAATTTGAAAAGAAACAATGAGTTGAATTGATTTTAAAATGTAGAGATAAGTCGTCATTCTTTAGCGAATAATTCCGCTAGAAAGAATGAATCATATCTAAACATATGAAAAGAAAAGTGCACAAGGGCACAAAAACAAATGAGTGAGTTTTGGATTTTTTAAAGTCTTTGTGAAGAGAATTTCGATATGCTTACATGGATTAACATTTATTAAGAAAATAAAATGAAAAGGATAAAATCGCTTGACCTAAGTCAAGGTTTGATTTATGAAAACGTTTGAAGTTTGAAAACAAAGAAGGTTTTGAAAATAGGAAGAAGATTTGAAAATTTAAGAAGTGGGAGGAGATGAAGTGACTATCCTAAGAAAAAATAAAATAAAGAGATAAGGGAAGAAAGATCTAAACAAACTAGATGATATTCCAAATTATGAGCATAAGAGTTTCATCCTTATAAGCTAGCAAATGGCCAAATAAAGGCTAAATCCAACTTTTTGAAGATCAAAGCAAAGGAGGTGTCATAAGAATCTAAGTCCAAATCTCCACTCCAAATGCTAAGGATAGTAACCAATAGTCCTCAAATTAAAGTCACAAGTTTTTTAGAGGTTTAATCCTTTATTAAATTTTTTGTGTCCAAATGGACAAATAGAAAATCAATCAACAAATAATAAGGGCAAATAATAAACATGATATGGATGAATAAAGCAAAATAAAATAAAGGTAATAATAGTACAAGAAATTAAATGTTAGTAACAAAAGAAATAAAAATGCAAGAATCTAAAATATTAATAGTAGTAATAGTATAATAATATTCATATAAAAATGGTATGGTGAACTTAATCAACCACAACCAAAAGGAAAGTAACCAAAATCGGAGACAACCAGATCCGCTTAGCATCTTACACTATAGTGATTAATCAAGGCAAACCGAACCGAATTCAATGAAATTTGAAAGGCAATTGGGAGACCCAAAGCACCTATGCATCAAAAATTCACAAGTCTCGATTCTTGATGCAATATGATTAACCACTTTGGGATTACGCGATCAACAAGAGATCCGGTCCACGAAAGTGTAAGTATCCAATTAGATTTTTATTTCGAAGTCAGGAAACATTTAGGTCTATGTTAAGCAATCGCCGAGTAATTTACGAAGTAATTACCCTACAAATGAGGCCGGCCACCACCAATTAAGGTGCATAATGTTAGTGCTAATGCATGCGAGATAAACGATATGTAAATCGTTATCCGAACGCAATACCGCACAAAACTAAAGATGAATACCAAATTGAGCTGTACTTATGGTATTATTCCATCCTTAAGTTCAATCACTCATCTTGGTGGATTCAAGCATGAAAATGTATCACTAATGCAAAGTACCTTAAGTGAATTGAATAATCCACTTAAAGGTAGTTTTGAATTAATGAACATTAACTACTCTAATCTACACCCAAAGTCCATTGAAATTAAGGAGGAATTACTCCCAAAAATACTTCCCAAGGTAAAAATAAAAGGGAGGAAGAAGAAGAAGAAAGAGGAACCAAAAAGGGGCTTGAAACAAGCCAAAAACAACATTCTGACTTGTGTTAACCGGTTAACCAATTGGTTAACCTGTTAACGCAAGCAGATTTTGGACAATTTGCGCTATTTTTAAACTGGTTAACCGGTTAACCAAATGGTTAACCGGTTAACCAAATGGTTAACCGGTTAACGCTGTACCAGATGCTGAAAAATGCAGAAAATTCAGAATGATCCGTTTTGAAACCTTTTCTCAAATACTGGATGATCATGATCTGAATTTACACGAATTTTAAAACCAAAATACAGTGGAATCCCTGAAATCAAACAACAAATAAGGATCTGAAGGATCTAGAAACAAAAGCACCAAAGATCTACATCTTGAATGTTGATGGTGAATATGGGTTTATGGAGGAAGATGAATTACCAAAAGCTTTTCTTCAAATTGAACCAACACAAGCTTAGATCTACTGAAATTGATGAGTAAAAGAATGAAAAGGATGAAGGTCTAGCTCAAGTTAATCAAGAATTCAATGTGAATTCTTGATAACTTCAAAAGAAAGAAAGATGAGCTTTGTAGAATTTTGGTGTTGGGGAGTATTTTGCAAGAGGTTTTGTGGCTATCAAAAGCTTATGGAATGAATGAAATTGTGGTCCTATTTAAAGGCCTTAGGTATGGAAATTTGGTGGAATGGAGATTACTTTGGTAATTTGAATTTAGGTTTGGTAATTGGAATTTTGGTGGGAAATGGAAAAGAGTGGTGATTAGTGAGGGTTTATGGTAGGAAATGATCAAAGTGAAGTAGAAAAATCAGAAACCAATGGATCTAGAATATTCCAATTAAATCAATGATCTAAGGGTGCTGAATTTGAATAAAAAATAGCTGAATTTTGAATTTTTTGTTCAAAAATAGCTGCTTGGTTGTTTCGGCCCGATTCTTGTGTACGTCGAAGAAATAAACACGTGAACCTTTGAGATCCTTTGAATGAATTAATTAACTTGGGAAATCCTTGATCTGATAATTTTGAATTATTTGCGGATCGTCTTCGACTTTTGTGAAATTTACTCGAGCTGCAGGACTGCTATTTTTTGACATTTTTATATGGTTCCTCTTCCTGAAAAAAATTAGCAAAAGGAAACAAAATATTTTTGGATTTTGATTAATGGTTAGTAAACACAATCAAATAAAACAATTAAAGACAACGGTGATCCCCTGCGAGGCATAATCCTAACCCGAGAAGAACCGTGCAACCAGTGTGATCTTGTTTGTATGCAAGATACAAATGAAATGCGAAGAAATATTAGGGCAAAAATTAGGGTGTTACAGATAGTCCAACTCAAACAAAAGGACTTCGAAGAAAGGGAGCTCTACTTCAAGAAGAAGATGTTGGCTGAAACCCATAAGGCGGATCAATGCCGGAAGGATACGAAGTCTTTAGATGAAGCCAATGAAGCTGTGACCCATTGGCAAGAAATATTGGATGTCAATCTGAGAAAGCAAAAGGAGGTAAGAGTTGAGTACAAGCTGAAGATCAAAAACCTTCAAGAGCCCCTGGATGAAAAGGGAGAGCTATTTCAAAAAGCCCACGAGAAACATAGAGATTACCTTAAGAAGATAGCCCAAAGTCAAAGAGCTATAGAAGATATCCAGAAAGAGGTAGAAGAGATGAAGCTCCGGGCTGATGTCAAGAAAGTCAAGACTGAGCCAAGTCCTAGCAAAGAGAATAAAGAGGTGTTCCTGCAACAAATCAATGAACTGCATGCTTCCTTTGATCAGAGGGATCTTCTTATTCAGAAGCTCATCCAGGAGCCGGGTCATCCAGACATAGCTCAGCTATTCCAGGGGGTCAGGCGTCTCAGCTAGAAGCTGAAGGACATGGAGCTTCCTAGGGCTTAGTTTCATTTGCTTGTATCAGGATAACCCACATGCCTATTATGGGATTCCTCTTTACTTTGTGCTTTGCTATTCTCTCTCGATGTATGAATTGGTACCCTTCGGGGAATTTGTTATCTTCAGATTTCAATTTATGATATTTGACTTGGTTTGAATCTCTAGTTGTTATCCTTGCACTGACACGGGGTTCTAAGCACCACTTTCCACAATTACATGACTTGAGCTTCACACGGTGTCTTCTTCCCTAAAAAATCTGAATGTTCAAAGGCTCTCTGAATTCTCTAAATACCGGAACGGGAATGTAAAAAACCCTTGAGAATGAAAAGAACACAGCATTGTATGCATTCATATCATTTGCATTTTTTCTTGCAGGTTATCTGGATTTCTTAACTTATCTCTTTATTCAGGAAAGATTGCGAGAGACACAAAGACCCGTCTCCATCGACATGACACTCCTCTGCAACCATCGCTGCAACCAGAGAAACATCATGGATATAATACAGATTGAGCTGAATGAGTTCCGCACTAGGATGGCAGAATTTATGACTATGATGCAGGGCATGGCCCAGGGGCAGCAGGAGCTAAGAGCTGCTGTTCTCAGAATCGACCCACCACATACGGACCCTCCGGTCATCACTTTGGACGCTCAAGGTAATCCTATTCCGGCCAGGGGTAACAGACCTCCAACTCCAGAGGGTGGTGGCCCTATTCCTGTTCAGGTGGAAGAATCTCCAGGAAGATCAGTTCACTTTGGTCAATGAAGATATGGGGTTTGGTACCAGAGCTAATAATAAAAAATTCCAAATACTGGATGAGAATGTTAGAGCTTTGGAATGCAGGGATACCCTAGGCATTGACGTTTCTGACAAGGGCCTGGTCCAATGGTTGATCATTCCTCCAAAGTTTAAGCCTCCAAGCTTCGACAAATACAACAACAACTCTTGCCCAAAAACTCACCTGCAAGCTTTTTACCGCAAGATTGCTGTGCATACCAAAGATGAAAAGCTTTGGATGTACTATTTTCAAGACAGCCTGTCTAGGGGCTCACTTGAATGGTACATGAAATTGGAGAGGATAGTTGTCCGCAGTTGGAAAGAGCTTGGGGAGGCTTTCCTCAAGAAATACCAATATAATATCGACATGGCCCCAAGTCGGACCCAACTGCAAAGTTTGTCTCAAAAGAACTCTGAAAGCTTCAAAGAATATGCACATAGGTCGAGCAAAGCCGTAGCTAGAGTTTAACCCTCGTTGCTGGAGAGAGAAATGCTTGACCTTTTCATGAATACCCTCCCTAGGAACTTCATGGAAATATTGGTGGGATGTTCATCTAGCGACGTTTCTGACATCATCCTAACTGGCGAAAGAATTGAGAGTTGGATGAAGCAGGAGAAGATTCAGAGTAGCGGAACATCGACCTATGGGGTCAAGAAAGCTTTTGCGAAGCGCAGAGAAGGTGAAACCAGGGCCGTGTACACCCAAAGGAAGAGGGGGAATCATAACTCCTATCATTAGGCAGCCCATGTTACCATTTCTGCTCCCGCGAATCGACAACAAGTTCAACAACCACAACAACAACGTCAACAAAACTACCAGCAACAAAGAGCTCATCATCAATACTATCCTCCCAAACCAAAGGATAGGCATCTTGAGATGCCGCCGATGTCTTATTCCTAGCTTCTGCAAAACCTTCTTCAACTTCAAATGGTCCAGCTGAGAACCTTGCAGCCTCCAAGACCAGGGAATATTCCTGAGGGTTACGATGCTAACACCCACTGCAACTTCCATTCTGGAGCTCCCGTGCATAGTACTGAAATTTGTAAAGCCCTTAAACACAAGGTGCAAGATCTGATAGATTCCAAGGCAATCAATTTCGCTCCAACCCCAAACGTGTTGCAAAACCCCATGCCTCTACATGGAAGGACCGTATGAGCTATTGATAATGAGGAAAGCTTGAACCTGGTGTATGATGTCAATGCCTTGAAGACTTCATTGTTAGTCGTGAACTGTTGTCTCTCCAAGAAGGATATATTTCCAGGCTGCGAAAATGGATGTTCAGATTGTGAGAATTTCGTCGATGATTGTGACCGATTGAGTTTGGGGATACAAAGAATGATTGACGAGGGAAGTATCCAGTTCGACAGAATTGTGAAGGAGGACAAAGTCTCGACTGTGACTATCTACTATAATCTGATACAAGTTCCAGCACCAGTTAAGGTGGAACCTGTGACGTTCACTAATCCTGGACCAATTCCGTATCAAAGCGAAAGAGCCGTCCCATGGTCCTATGGGGGGTAGTTTATTATAATCATCAGAAACAAGATTTAACCTCTTCCAGCTCAGCTCAGCACCAAGTGGAGAATGTTGGAGTTGGAGGGTTCACAAGGAGTGGGAGGCTATTCGTTCCTAAAACATTAAGAAATAATGTGGTGCCACCAAAGGACAATGCAGAGGCTCAAGCCTGAGCCAGGGGCAAACAACCTGTGACGAGTGATGCTCCGGCGCCAACTCCGGATCCTGATATCAACTTTGACAAGGAAGCAAAAGAATTTCTGAGAGTCATTAAAAAGAGTTATTACAAGATAGTTGATCACTTGCAGCAAACTCCTTATAAGATTTCAATCTTGTCCTTGTTGATGTGTTCAGACTCACACAGGAAAGCTCTGCTGAAGATTTTGAACAATGCCTATGTACCACAGGATATATCAGTAAACCAGCTTGTGACGATGGTGTCAAGTGTGAATGCCAACCGTGGTTTAGGGTTTACCGATATGGACCTGACTATTGAGGGACGCATCCATAATCGAGCTCTACACATTTCTATGGAATGTAAAAGAGTTGTGCTCTCTCATGAACTTGTGGACACAGGCTCATCCCTGAATGTACTTTCGAAGAAAGCACTGATCAAGTTGGACTACGATGGGGTTGTGCTTAGACCGAGTAACTTGGTGGTCTGTGCGTTCGATGGCTCAAAAAGGTATGTCTTTGGAGAGGTGGAACTACCAATCAAGGTAAGTCCACAAGTTTTCAATACTACCTTCTATGTTATGGATATCCATACATCTTACAGCTGTTTGCTAGGACGACCCTGGATACATGCAGCAGGGGCTGTGTCTTCAACCCTCCACAAAAAGCTCAAATTTGTTTGGGAAGGCCAAATCGTTATAGTGTGCAGGGAAGAAGATATCTTCATCAATCACTTGGCTTCGTTAAAGTATGTAGAGATGGACGGAGAGATTGTCGAGACTCCTTGTCAATCCTTTTATCCCGTCATAATCGAAGGTACGTCGTCATCATCCGCCTTGTCAGAGGATAAGAAGAAATGAACGTCTATAGCATCCTACAAGAAGACCTTGGAGGTTGTGGAATCAGGCACGAATAAGGGCTGGGGCAGAATGATTGAAGTCCCAGAGAAAAAGGATATGTTTGGGATTGGCTATAATCCTGGCCAATCGATGCCAGATTAGACCACTAGAGGTCGGAAAGGCCTGATTAGCTTCACTAGTTGATCATGGTAGCATATGTGCTGTGCAGGATGAAACGGTTGATAGTGATTGCAATTTGGACGAGTGGATAAAGCCTTGCATCTCGAGCGTACAACTCAGTAACTGGTCGGCTGAAGCGATCATCTCTGTCACTCAACCAGAAGAGTAATAGCCTCGTGTTTCTATTCTTTTGTATGAAATCTCTATGCCTTGCCCGAGACATAGTAGGTCATTGTAAGGGTTCATCATTTCATAATGCAATAACATCATCATTAATAAATTGGACGTTTTTGGCATTCATTCATGGTTTTCCTTGTCTTTCATTTTATTTTTGTTTTAAAAATAAATGACAATGTCTTTCCATGTCTCCCATTTTTTCTAAAATCTAGCATGAATCATCATTCATGCAGATGTACCTCATCGGGTCTCATTAGTGACGACCTTGCTATGGCTCAATATGACTTCGACAATCCAATTTACCTAGCCGACGGGGAAGGTGAAAAAGATTGTAAATTACCCAAAGAATTAGCCAGAATGCTCACGCAAGAGGAGAAGGTGATTCATCCACACGAAGAAGTTGTGGAAGTGGTCAACTTGGGTACTGAAGAGGATAAAAAAGAGGTCAAGATCGGGGCTGAATTGGAAGGATCTGTCAAGAGCCGTTTGATTTCCTTGCTCCGAGAATATGTTGACATCTTTGCCTGGTCTTACCAGGACATGCCACGGTTTCACACCGATATTGTAGTGCACAAGCTGCCGCTCAGATAAGACCGCCCATCGGTGAAGCAGAAGCTGAGAAGAACTCGACCCGACATGGCCATCAAAATCAAAGAAGAGGTGCAAAAGCAGTTTGATGTCAGATTCTTGGTCGTGACAAGTTATCCTCCATGGGTTGAAAATATTGTGCCAGTTCCTAAAAAGGATGGAAAGGTCAGAATGTGTGTAGACTATCCAGACTTGAATCGGGCGAGCCCCAAAGATGACTTCTAGTTGCCACATATTGACGTGCTAGTTGATAATACTGCCCAATTCTTTGAGTTTTCCTTCATGGATGGCTTTTCAGGCTATAATCAGATCAAGATGTCGCCAGATGACATGGAGAAGACAACCTTCATTACCCCATGGGGCACCTTCTATTACAAGGTAATGCCATTTGGTTTGAAAAATGTCGGAGCTACATACCAATGTGCAATGGTGACTCTATTCCACGACATAATTCATCACGAGATCGAGGCCTACGTTGATGACATGATCACAAAGTCATAGACAAAAGAAGAACATCTAGTCAACCTAGGAAAGATATTCGACAGGCTTCAGAAGTTCAGATTAAGACTGAACCCGAACAAGTGCACATTTGGGGTACGTTCCAGAAAGCTGTTGGGCTTCATCATCAGTGAAAGGGGGATCGAGGTCGAGCCTACGAATGTGAAAGCGATTCAGGAGATGCCTGAACCGAGAAACGAGAAGGAAGTACGTGGTTTCTTAGGGAGGCTGAACTACATTGCAAGGTTCATCTCTCACCTGACAGCCACTTGCGATCCCATTTTAAAACTTCTAAGAAAGAATCAGGCCATCACTTGGAACGATGACTTCCAATTAGCTTTCAACCGAATCAAGGAGTATTTGTAAGAACCTCTGGTTCTCATACCTCCAGTTCCAAGAAGACCTTTTATCATGTACCTCGCAGTGCTCGAGAGATCAATTGGTTGTGTGTTGGGTCAGTAGGACGCGTCTGGTCGAAAAGAGCACGCAATCTATTACCTAAGAAATTTTTTTACCGACTGTGAGACTCGATACTCACTGCTCGAGAAAACGTGTTGCGCTTTGGCATGGGCTACTCACCGACTAAGACAATACATGCTGACTCATACCACTCTGATGATTTCCAAGATGGACCCCGTAAAATAAATATTCGAAAAGCCAACTCTAAACGGAAGAGTAGCCCGATGGGAAATGATTCTGACAGAGTATGATATCCAATATACTTCATAAAAATCTATCAAAGGAAGTATATTGTCGGATTATCTGGACCAATAGCCGATTGAGGATTACCAGCCAATGAGGTTCGAATTCCTAGATGAGTACATCATGTTCCTCAAGTCAAAGGATTATGAAGAACCACTCCCGGAGGAGGGGCCAGACCCCGAATCCAAATGGATTCTAATGTTTGACGGAGCCATTAACATGAAAGGAAGTGGATTTGGTGTTGTTATCATATCGCCAGAAGGTATCCATATGCCCTTCACTTCCCGTCTAACATTCGAATGAACTAACAATTAAGTAGAGTAAGAAGCCTGCATAATGGGAATCGAGGAAGTAATTGGTTTGAGAATCAAAAACCTTGATATCTTTGGTGATTCGGCTTTAGTCATCAATCAGGTTAACGACAAATGGCTGGTTCATCAACCTCATATGATTCCTTATTGGGACTATGCCAGAAGGTTGTTAACTTTCTTCACAAAGGTCAAGCTGCAATATATACCTCGGGAAAAGAATCAATTTGCTGATGCCTTGGCGACCTTATCTTCCATGATCAAGGTTCACCAAGAGAATTATGTGCCCAGAATCGATGTATCTCATCTCATGAGACCGACATACGTGTTCGTAGTTGATGGGGCTAATGATGACAAACCTTGGTACTACGATATCAAGTGCTTTCTAAAATCTTAGGAATGCCCAACAGGGGAATCCGGTAAAGACAAGAAGACCCTTAGGAGGTTGGCAAGCGATTTCTTCTTAAACCAGGATGATGTGCTCTATAAGTGGAACTTCGACATGGTCTTGCTCAGATGCGTGGATAGCCACGAAGCAGACCTGTTGATGCAAGAAGTTCATGAAGGCTCCTTCGATTCCCGTGCTGGAGGACATGCTATGGAAAAGAAACTTCTCAGGTCAGGGTATTATTGGATCACCATGGAATCCGATTGCTGTAAATACTCCCGCAGGTGCCACAAGTGCCAAATTTATGCTGATAAGGTGCATGTGCCTCCAAATACATTGAGTGTCATGTCTTCACCTTTTCCCTTCGCCATGTGGGGTATTGATATGATTGGCAAGATTGAGCCAACTACTTCCAACGGTTGCCGCTTCATCCTAGTTTCCATAGACTATTTCATGAAGTGGGTCGAAGAGGCGTCTTATGCCAATGTCACCAGACATGTGGTAGCCCGATTCATCAAGAGGGTGTAAACACCCCAAATTTTCCCTCACTCATTTCACCATGGCTTGTGATTCTTTTCATTTGCATAAGTTCAATTATATCATCACATATTACATTTTTGCTCCACTGCATTGGTTCAAAGTCATCTGCATCTAGGGTTTGTGAACTGAGCAATCCCTGAGCTATCTGAGCCACTCCAAAGGTCTTCAATCATCTCAAGAGGGTCCATGTATGTTCAAGCATCATATTATATCCTCCCAAGATCAAGAAAGCCAGAAAATCACAACAACTGAGAAAGGCATGGAAGCAGAGCCAGGTTTAACTACACAGATGACCTAAAATTAGGGTTTTGGTTTCAGAGGCCATAACTCCAAATTTTTTGGTCATTCTTGTTTCTATTGGTCTCTATATGATATAAGGATCATGCATACCAATTTTCATGAAGAAATCCAATGGGGAAGGCATCTGATCAAAAGATGACTTCTTGAACAAGCCAGTGCAAAATCAGGGCATCTGAGGCCCCCAATCATCCAACAAAAGGGTCTTCTCCATCATTTTGGGTGTATATGATCTTTATTTGATCTTATAAGAAGTTAGAAGTTCACAAAATTGAAGAATTTCAAGCCATTTGCAAAGGTGCCATTTTGGGAAAGTGACTTGTAATGCAAACTTGCCATTTTGGGAAAGTTTTTCAACCTCGTCTTTTTAATACAAAAATGCTTCAAATGAAAAATTCTTGGTCATGAAAGTTGTAGATTGGATCATTCCCTTTTCAAAAAGTACAAAAACTTGATCTAATTCATCATAGAACTCAAGTTATGGCCTTGCAAAGTTGGGAAAAATCACAAAATTTCACTTATGCACCAAAGAGGGAAGTTTGCAAAACCACTTGCCAAAGCCAAATGTGACCTCTAATTGACTTCTAAGCATTGCACAAACATCATACATGACATAAAATTCAGAATGGCCCAAAGAGATTCCAAGTTTCATGCCTTGAACTTTACAAAATCCAAAAGGGGCCAAAACTTCATGAATTTGCAAAATGGATCAAAACCTCTCACACACTTGCTGAATCACCACAAAACCTGTTCCATGGTTATCCTTGAACCAAGCTGACTCGAGCCATGCCTTGAAAAAGCCACTGAACCAGCCCATACCTCAAGTACACCAACTCTTGACATTTTTGCAACTTGCCCATACCAATCAACATAGGCCAGCACCCACCCTCTGACCTATCCCAACATGATATGTGTACCAAAAGCAAGCCATTCCATAACACAACACAAGCTGGAACCTCCAAGAATACAGCATACACAAAATTCCCCAAATTTTCAAAAGCCTTCGAAACTCATAGCTCAACCATCAAACCTCCAAGCTTTTTCCACCATTCAACTCCATAAACATCACTGATCATTTCCCACCCTTCATTTTTCTTTAAAACTCACCATATCAAAAATACAATTTTCACATCCTTTGAACTGAACTTTTGCCAACTTCATTTGGAGGCCATTTAAACTCCAAACAAGCATTGCAAGCTCTTGAGGGGAGTCATTGGAGTGGGTTTGAGGCAAAGAACTGGCCAGAAAGCTCCTGTATCGAAAGCTCAACTTCAGGTAACCATGGCATTTATTTTTCCAGAACCTTCATTTTATGTTATAGAATGATTCTATGTGTTCCCGTGATTGCCATGATATGTTTGGTTTCGAAAATAGTCGAGAAATAAGCATTTCATAAGCTTCTAAAATTTTTGAGATGTTTTCCGTTTTGCTTTGATTCATGTTTTTGGTGTTGAATAAATGAATTTTGATGGCTGATTCTTGTTGGGGTTGACGTGAGGATCATTTCTGGAGAGTTTTAGGGCTTGGGGTTGCGTATTGAGTGAGATAGCTTGAGAGGCTAGCCGGAGAAGATAACCGGAACACTGTTCCGGTCACCTGAAAGTGTTTAGGGTTCAGATTAGGGCTTAATGACGTAATTAGCGTAGTTTGCATCTCAGCCATCCAGATGCGCGCGCTGGTCAATTCCCTCCCTTTCCCATTCAAATCTGGACCACTGGATCAGTTGACTTCCATTTTAATTCATTTAATTTTCATTTTAATTGCATTTCTTTCTACATTTTATTAAAAATAGCAAAACACTTTCAAAATTTTTTATATTTTGCATTTCCCTTTCAAATATTTTTCTCATTCTGAAAATAATTTTTATTTTATTTTTTTGCATAAATTTTGTATTGCATGTTATGTGTAAACCCTAATTTTTGCCTTCATTTGCATTCATATTTCATATGCTTGCATACATGAACTTGCCATGACATTTTGTGCACCCACATGACATATAAGACATCTTAAGACACATTAGAATCAAGTTTGATCATTGCATCATCCATTTGTCATGTTATGTATCCATTGCATTTCATAAGTTTTCATGAACTTTCATGCTTCTTACTTGTCTTACTTGCATTCTCATCTCTTGTATGATCACCCACATCTCATGTCTACCATTTGCATCATCTCTTAGCATCATTTAAATCTTAATTTGCTTCTGACTTTGGTGTTCATCTTTGCATCTTATCTCATTCTCATTTCATTTCATTCCTTGTTGCTAACTTTTCAGGTGGTAAGTGTATGAGAAGTGAATTTGCCTTCACTTCTCATAATATCTTCTCATCTCTTTTATGCATCATTGCTGCATTTTGTATTTTTATTAGAGTGAGCTTTCTCATTCATGCTCCCTCCCCTCTTTCTTTCTTCAAGCAACTTATCTTCTTAAGTGAAGTAAGTTGTCTTGCTTCTTCTGTTTCTTCCTCCTTTCATCATGCTTCTCCCTTGGTGGCCCTCTTGAAGATCTTCTTGCAAACCTCATAAACCTTAGGAACACCCAAGCATGATAACAATTAGGGTTTGATTAGTCCCCCATTTAGTTTTACCTTTGTGTCATCTTTGTGTCTCTCCTCTCATCTCTTAATCAAGGACTAAACCTTAAAGGTTTTAAGGCTTTGTGATTAGGGTTATGCCTGTATCCTTCTATTAGGATGGAGTGTATAACTTTAATCCTAAGTGTTAAACCCTTAATGTGTTTAAATCCTTTAATCAATCCAGTTTAATAATCACTAAGACATCAAGCTTGTAACTTGGGCCTTGCATTAGGGTTCTAATTCTTCCTTAATTGGTTAAGAAGGACTAACCCTAGTGTTAATGGACAAGTCCCTCTCAAGTTGTCTTACAAAACATAAAATCCACTTCTTAATCTTACCATTAACTAATCAATCCATTTTAATAAAGGCTTTGTTTTGTCATGAGGTTAATCCCTAATCATGGATTAAGTTGAGGAGCCTTCCTCAGCTTAAATGATCTCATCTATTATCCTTCTATTAGGATGGTGTAATGGGTCCATTAAATCCTTGATTATGGCTTAATCTCATTACTTAACACTAAACAAAACTCCAAAAAACATCTAAATAATTACAAGTAGGTTAATGATCTTAATCCTACATCATGGTGATTAAGTGTGAGGTGTTTACTTCATACTTAAGTTATTCTCATTACCCCTAATCAGAGGGAGGATGTGATGAGTTTATTAACCCTTAGTTTAGTCTTAAGCTCATTTTCTTATGACAAACTCAAAAAAGAAATAAAAGATTGAAACATCAAAAACAAACAATAATGGTCTCCTCCGGGATTCTTTTCTCATCATCTTCACTCACAAACGAGAACTTGCTTCTTCCGTCTAAGGTAAGACAATTTGCACCTGAGCCAGACAGGTCATACACTTGAGCATAGACAGGTAAGCAGTTCACAAGTCAATTCATCTTTCAGTCTCTTTGATTCGAACTACGGTGTTCTGACTTCCTCATTGCACGAGAGGATACGTAGGCATAACTTAACAGTTATCGAACAAAAGTTTCTATATATTCCCCCTTCTTCCAGAATTATTCTTTAAGCCTCATAGTCTCGAGCTTTGGACTCTTTCCTTACATTGACACACTTTCATCTCACTTTACATTTCTTTTACACTGACACTTGCATTCTTTTCCAGCTTTTGCACACAAAATAGCACTGACACTACCCCTTTAAACACAAACTTTCAAGCGTGGATCCCGTCGAGTACGACGGACAATCTGGGTGCTAATACCTTCCCAGGTTGTAACCAACCCCCTTTCTCAGTTTCTCTGGTTCGCAACCGTCTTATCCATATCTTGCTAGGTTTATGCAGCATTACCTTTCCTTCGGGATAAAAATGCCTAGCTGGCGACTCTTTTCTTTTCATTTCATTTCTTCTCTTTCTCCGACCGTTCGCGTCTGTACCCCTTCTGACCGGGTGTCATTTGGTGGGAGCGACAGCTTGGCGACTCTGCTGGGGACCCTTATATTGCAACCAGGGCTTCTGGTTCTTTTTGTGGGTTCCTCCTAGCGCTTGTTTGATTTGTGTTTACTGGGGTGTTATGTGCTATGTGTGTTTATTTATTTTGCTTTATTTTCTGCTTTATGTACAACTTTATTTATTGATTTCTTTACAGTTTTGCATATTTCATACTGTCATTGTCACTGTGCTGGATCTGGTTTTCTATTTTGGTGGGTGGGGTTCCATTGAGAGTTTAAGGTCCTATACCTGGGACCTGAGTGACACCTAGGCTAGAGTGGTTCATGTTCTTTCCCATTCCATTTCAGTCTGGTGCGGGAATATGAAACACGGTTCAGATGTGGGTTTCTTCTTGAGAACTCTGTGCTACAGATTTCCTGTAGTGCTAGGGCTATCTGGGAAGCCTGCTAAGTCTAGATGACCTTTATTATGACCTTCAGAATCTGGGGTGAATTAGAGGAGGATTCTTTATGGTTATTGTAAATACTGTACCTCCGGGTTAGAAGTGTTTACACTTCTCATAATTGATCCAAGTCTGAGGATCCTTGTTCTAGAACACTACCTGTGAGGGGGTTGGGATGTTTACAGGTTTGTTGGAACCCTTAGCCACATCATACCCTGTTACTGTATTGTTTAAGAGTACCTCATTTTGGACAGTTCTTGTGATTAACCCCGGACATGTGACTCTTTATTTTGAGTCCCCCACCCTGGTTACTGGATTTCTAAGCCTTCATCTGGACCTTTTTGAACATACATGGACTTATATCAAGACAGATAATCAGATCCAGCCTGATCACAAACTCTTGCATATCATTTGCATATATCATCATTGCATCATTTAACATTTGTTTATTTGCTTTTCAGGGTATCCATATCATATCTGGTTTGGTTTTGACCCTTTCTTCTGCATAGACCTCTGCTTCAACTGTTATCTGCTTCAGCTATCTCCATCCTTACCAGCATCAGCCTTTTAGTGGCTCATTTCCAGCACCAGTCTGTGATCTTCATCAACACTTATCTTAAGTTTCTTCAGCAGCACTCATGACTACTCCCAGGAAGAGCAACATATCCTACCACTTCTTTGAGCCTGTGTTGACTGGTATCAGGCAGGTCCAGTCACTTATCACGCTAGACCACATCCCACTGTTTAGAGAGCACCAGGATGTATCCTGGATATGGTTATGGACCTTGACCCTTCTCAGAGGAGCATGATCTACACGTGCTTGCAGTTTTATGACCCTCCTTTGAGATGTTTCACATTCCCAGACTTTCAGTTAGGGCCTCTACTGGAAGAGTTTTCTTCATTGATTGGAGTACCTATCAGAGGTGGAATCCCTTTCAACCCAGAGATGCCAACTCCCAGAAATGAAGAGATAGCAAAGGCACTATTCCTGGAGCCTGCCTTGATTGAGCAAAGTATGACAACAAAAGCTGGGATCCCTAGTTTGCATTTGGACTTCTTGATTTCTCAGGCCATCCTGAAAGCTTCATTGGGAGAGTGAAGGGCAGTCTGTGCACTGTTAGCCCTCAGCATATATGGGGCTATACTGTTTGCAGATGAGCCTAAATTTGTCAGCAAGAATGCCATCCATCTGTTTCTTCTAAAGAACCCAGTACCTACATTGCTGGGAGATTTTTACTACTCCATTCACCAGAGGAATGAGAAACAAAGGGGGAAGTTAGTAAGATGTTGTGCTCCTTTGTTTTATACCTGGATGCTCAGACACCTGCCTAAGTCAGATGCTTTCTTGAATCCCCACCAATAGAAGAATTGGGCCAAAAGGCTCGTTGCCTTGACTTCAGATGATATTAGATGGTGCACCCAGAGCAACAAAGGCAAGGACATTATCACCAGCTGTGGACAATACCCAAATGTACCTCTGATAGGAGTAAAGGGTTGCATCAACTACAACCCTTTGCTATTTAAGAGACAATTGGGCTATGCTTTGGTTCACCCTCCCAGAGGACAAGATTTAGCTGAAACCCTGTATTGTGAAGTAAAACCTAATTCAGCTGCTGTCAGACAAGCATCCTGGGCTTGGGACAACATCCAGACAAAGGGGGTAGCTATCCTTGGAAGGTGTAATAATGTTGCTTCAGCTCAGTACTATGACTGGTCCCGTACTAGAGCTCAAATTACCAGAATGCCTTTCATCTTGGAAGACATGCCTGGACCATCTACAGTATAGCCAACAGCAACTGTCAGCCTAAAAGAATTTGAGAAGCTGAAGGAAAGGAATGAGAACCTATCTCAAGCCTTGAAGAAGATTCTCTGGGAAAGAAGTGATGGTCGTCTGGATATTGAGAGATTGGAGAAGCTTAGGGTGGAGCATCTTACCAAAATTGAGAAGACAGAGGACTACATCAGGAAAGCAAGAGCTGGGGAACAAATATTGAAGAATTCCTGTAAAGAGGCCAAAATTCAGAAGGCTAGGACTGAGCTCTATCTGCAAGAGAGTCAGGCTAGGTGGGTCAGGATCACTAAAGCCCGTACACAAGAAGACCAAAATAATCAAGCCAAGATTGAACAGCTAGAGGCCAGTGAGAAGAAGCAGCAGGAAGCTTTGTTGGCAGCCCAGAAGGAGATTTCAGAGTTGAAGCTCAGAGCAGGATTGAAAAGATCAAAGGACCAGGACAGGCATAAGAAGTTGACCACTGCCATTGCTACCAGGAACCTCCTCATTAGAACCATTACAGAGCACCCAGCTGGTCCAGTGACTGAGGCACTCCTGAAGGAGGTCAAAGAGGATGAGTTTGGACTGGATGTCTGATTCTTTGTTTGTTGTTGTTTCCATTTAATGTACTTTTCCTTCTATTGTATTTTGACCCTTCGAGGGCATGTGTTGTAAAGACAGATTATGTATTATTCCACATTTGTAATATATTTTAGTGTGTCTCCATTTGGGATTTTCTCTCAGCAACATCAAGCATCTTCCTCGAGGTCTTGAAAGGTCAAAACCAAGAACCAAACCGGATACCTTGGAAAACAAATAAGCATACAGCCTTGCATACTAACTTTGTTTTTGTTTTGTAGGTTTTGTTGTTATTGTTTCTAACCTTGTTGTGACTTCAGGAAACATTGCTCGTCGCCGAGTGTTCCCTGTCAACCGCACGCACCAGTACCCGACTCGTAACAACCTTCCCGGTATTCAAATGGAACAAGTATAGTAGGATCTGACTGAGGTCAGAAATCAGATGGCTAATGAGAGAGTAGAGATGAGAAATCAGATGTCTCAATTCATGGCAGTGATGATTGGCTTAGCCCAGAGTCAAGAAAGGTTAAGAGAGCTGGTGGAAAGACAAACTCCTGAGGAGCATCATCTTGGAACAGGAGGAATGAGTAACAATGAACGGGGCCAGCCTCGTATTGACCCATCAGTATTTGGACCTCATCTGGATCCAGAAGTTAATATCCCGAGAAATGTGCAAGGTAATACTGCTGGGGGGAGAATCTTGCAAGAAGATCCCCAAGAAGAACAGTTTACTGTTATGGGGGCCGGAGATGAAGTATATGACAGGAGATTGGACGAAATTGCTGAGAAGTTAAGATCTTTGGAGTCTCAGAATTCTTTGGGCTTCGATGTGATGGACATGGGGCTAGTGGATGGGGTGAGAATTCCCCACAAATTCAAACCCCCATGCTTTGAAAAGTACAATGGTACCTCCTGTCCACGAACTCACCTGCAGTCTTTCCTGGGAAGACTCAAAGCGTATACCATGGATGAAAAGCTATGGATGTTCTACTTTGAGGACATTCTGACTAGAGCTTCGAGAGAGTGGTATTCACATTTGTCTAGGGCCACCATAAGATGCTGGAAAGATTTGGCTGAAGCTTTCATTAGACAATATCAGTACAACCTAGACATGGATCCCAATAGAACTCTTCTAATGGGCATGTCTCAGTCTTCTAGAGAGAGCTTCAGGGAATATGCCCAAAGGTGGAGACAGCTTGCTGCTGCTGTCCAACCACCCATGTTAGAGAGGGAAATGGCTGACATGTTCATGAATACATTGCAAGGGACCTATATTGATAGATTGACTGCCTTCTCCTCTACCAGTTTTGCTGATGTGGTCATAGCTGGTGAGAGGATTGAAAGTCTCTTAAAGATGGGCAAAATTTCTGACAGTGGTGCAAGTTCATCCAGCAATCCCAGAAAGCCTTTTGTGGGACCCCGAAGGGCCGGTGAAACAAATTCCATTCATGCAAGCAGGGGCAGGCCTCAGTATGTGCACCGATCAGTAGCAGCAGTTACCATTCCAGCTCCGATGCCTCAACAATCAGCATATCCTCAACAATAACAACCACAATATCAACAACAAGTTCATTATCTGCAATAGAGAACCTACAACAACAACAATAACAACCAACAACAACGTCCTTTCCAACAAAGGCCATCACAGGCAAACAGGGTGATTGACCCAATCCCAATGCCGTATGCTGCACTCTTGCCACAGCTCCTGAAGCTCAACCTAGTTGAGTTAAGGACATTGGCACCTCCAGATCCCACCAATATGCCAAAGAACTATGATGCAAGTGCCAGGTGTGCGTTCCACTCAAATGCACCGGGGCATAACACTGAAAAATGCAGGGCCCTATAGATGAAAGTCCAGGATCTGGTGGACTCAAAAGCTCTCAACTTTGCACCTCCTCCAAATGTCACAAGAAATCCAATGCCTAGTCACAACGGGCCTAGGATTAATGCTATTAAAAAAGGTAAACTATCCACCTTAATCACCAGTGTTGCACAGATCCGAACACCTCTGGTTGAAATCAAAGCTCAGCTGTTAGAATGCCAAGTATTCCCCGGATGTGAGCTTGGCTGTGGATATTGCAATATTTCCGTCAATAGATGTGAGAGACTGAGGAACGACATGGAAGGTCTTATTAAGGATGGTATCCTTCAGATTACAACAACAACAACTACAACTCCAACAATCCCTTCATCAACAATCACAGATACTCCTACAACGTCAACAACCATTGCTCCAACGGATTCTACTACAACTCCAACAACTGCTCAATCAATCACTTCAACGGATGCAAGTTCAGTCACCATTCCTGCTACAACTTCAACACCCATCCAGTCAACAATGCCTTCTACAACATCTGCAGTAATTAATGAAAGTGTCTCAACGGTTACAATATACTACGATCCTGCAAATGTTCCTACCAACAACTCACAACAAAATGATACTCTTGTCAGAGCACCAGTTACCATATATTATGATCCACACACAATTGTGGTCCCCTCTACATCTGCTATCAGTCCAGTCACTATCACAATGCCTGGGCCAGTCTCTTATGAAAGCAATAATGCCATCCCTTGGCATTATGGTTCAGATCTATACTGCGAGGGGCAGAAAATCACTTTAGAATCATCAACTTCTTCACCTCAGATAGACAATGTGGGGGGAGGCGGAGGCTTCACTAGAAGCGGACGTCTCTTTGCCTCGCAAATACCAAGACCCATTGCTGAAACAGAAGCTGCTACTAAGGAAAAAGGGGAAGAGCATGGTGCAAGAAGAACAAGTTGCCAAAGAATTTTTGAAGACTCCTTTTGATCAAGAGGTTGATAAATTCATGAGAATCATAAAGAAAAGTGATTACAAGGTGGTAGACTAGCTTCACCAAACACCTTCCAAAATCTCCATACTATCATTGCTAATGTGCTTTAAGGCTCATCGGAACGCACTATTAAAAGTCCTGCACGCAGCTTATGTGCCGGAGGAGATTACCGTCAATCAGTTAGAGGTTGTGGTTGGAAATGTTAACGCTAGTCATGGACTAGGATTTACCAACACTGATCTGACAACGGAAGGTCGCAATCACAACAAGGCTTTACACATTACCTTGGAGTGTAAGGGTGCAGTTCTTTCTCACGTATTGGTAGACACAGGGTCATCCCTCAGCGTCCTGCCCAAGAAAGCCCTAGTAAAGCTGGAGTATGATGGATTGGCACCACGCCCAAGCAACTTGGTAGTGAGAGCCTTCAATGGTTCTAAAAGATCAGTTCTGGGAGAGATAGAGTTTCCAATAGTGATTGGCCCACAGATTTTGAAAACGACCTTCTTTGTGATGGATATACAGCCTGCCTACAGCTGTCTATTGGGTAGACCATGGATACACGCTGCCGGCGCCGTGACGTCAACCCTTCACCAGAAGTTAAAATTCGAGTGGGAAGGCCAAGTCATTACCATTTGTGGGGAGGAGGATATCTTTGTTAGCCAGCTGGCTACTGTCAAATACATTGAAATGGATGGGGAGATCCATGAAACCATGAGTCAGGGGTTTGAGGCCCTGAATATCAATGAAACATCTGTTGTGCTTGGGACTTCCATCACATCATATCAACAAGCCCGAAAGGTTGTTGAAGAGGGTACCGCTCAAGGCTGGGGCAAGCTGCTGCCAGTTGAGAAGAAAGAAGACCGATTCGGGTTGGGTTACAGACCAACTCGACAAGATCAACCAGAGGCTGCAAAGGAGCCCAAGTTTGTCTGCGGGGGGATGCTCACCCCGGATGCTGTGAACAATTTGGAAGATGAGTCAGAAGACGAGCGCAACCTGGAAAGATGGATACGTCCAACGATCCCGGGGAACCATGTCTCAAACTGGTCTTCCCAGGAAATTATAAGAGTTACTCCTGCAGAGTAATTATTATTTCCTATTTTTAAAGCATGCATCAAGTCCTGTATCTTGCCCAAGATGTCAGGACTCATTTTGTAATTGGGCCATCTTGTATTTTGTGCAAAGATCAATTAATGAATATCAGGACATCTTTTGCAAATGAGTCTTTTCTTTTCCGCTCACTATTTTTCATTTTTCATTTTTTGTACAAAAATAAAATGGCAGTGTTTTTCAAAATAATAACTTCATTTCCACTTTTTTTTCTAAGCAAGATAAAACTGATCACTAAAATGAACAAATCTAAACCCTTGCAGAGAATGCCCTCCAGACTGCACCGACAACGACACCGCTATGACTTCGTATGACTTTGACAATCCGATTAATCAAGCTGATGAAGGGGTTGAAGAAGATTATGAGCTACCTGAAGAGCTAGCCAGGTTGTTGAGACAAGAGGAGAAGGTTATCACTCCTCATCAGGAGGAAGTTGAAACGGTTAATCTTGGTACAGAAGAAGACTTGAAAGAAGTCAAGATCGGGGCCTGCCTGCAAGATTCAGTGAAAGAGCAACTTGTTGATATGCTTCGGGAGTATGTGGATGTTTTGTCTTGGTCTTATCAGGATATGCCAGGGTTGGACATCGACATTGTTATGCACAAGCTACCTTTGAAAGAAGATTGTCCGCCAGTAAAACAGAAGTTGCGTTGTACTCGCCCGGATATGGCAATGAAGATAAAAGAAGAGGTACAAAAACAGTGGGACGCTGGTTTCCTTGCTATGACCAGTTACCCACCATGGGTTGCTAATATTGTCCCTGTGCCTAAGAAGGATGGCAAGGTGAGGATGTGTGTGGATTACCAGGATCAGAACAGAGCCAGCCCGAAAGATGACTTCCCATTACCTCACATTGATGTTTTGGTCGACAACACGGCTCAGTTCTCGGTGTTATCCTTCATGGACGTTTTTCGGGATATAATCAGATCAAGATATCACCTGAAGACATGGAGAAGACAACTTTCATCACACCCTGGGGCACATTCTGCTATAAGGTAATGCCATTCGGACTGAAGAATGCTGGTGCCACTTATCAACGGGCTATGGTAACATTATTCCATGACATGATCCACAAAGAAATTGAATGTTATGTGGATGACATGATTGCCAAGTTCCTCACAGAAGAAGACCACCTGGTGAATCTATTGAAGCAATTCAAGCGTCTGAGGAAATACCAACTGAAGTTAAACCCCAACAAATGCACATTTGGGGTGCGATCCGGTAAGCTGCTGGGATTTATTGTAAGTGAGAAAGGGATTGAAGTTGACCCTGATAAAGTCAAAGCCATTCAATAAATGTCTGCACCAAAGATTGAAAAATAAGTTCGAGGGTTTCTAGGTAGATTGAACTACATTTCACGGTTCATATCTCACCTTACAACAACCTGTGAGCCCTTGTTCAAATTGTTAAGGAAAGAACAAGCAGTCAGGTGGAATGAATAATGCTAGAGGGATTTTGACAAAATCAAGGAATACTTGCAAGAGCCTCCAATCCTTATGCCTCCAGTTGAAGGAAGACCTCTGATAATGTACTTGACAGTATTAGAAGGGTCAATGGGGTGTGTGCTGGGCCAGCATGACGAGTCTGGTCGAAAAGAGTATGCAATTTACTACCTAAGCAAAAAGTTTACCGACTGTGAACAACGTTATTCACTGCTCGAGAAGACTTGTTGTGCTTTAGCGTGGGCTGCTCGCCGACTAAGGCAGTATATGTTGACCCACACTACCTTATTGATCTCAAAGATGGACCCAATCAAGTACATATTTGAGAAGCCATCTCTTACCGGACGGGTTGCAAGATGGCAAATGATCCTCACAGAATATGACATTCAATACACATCTCAAAAAGCCATCAAAGGCAGTGTATTGTCTGATTATCTTGCTGAGAAACCCATTGATGATTACCAGCCTATGAGATTTGACTTCCCTGATGAAGACATCATGTTCATAAAAGCAAAAGATCACGAAGAGCCTATTCACACAAAAGGGCCTGACCCAGAGGAAGAATGGACTATGATGTTCGATGGGGTTGTTAATATGAATGGTCGTGGTGTTGGTGCAGTACTCATTACACCTAAGGGAGTTCACATGCTTTTCTCGGCAAAACTCACCTTTAACTGCACTAACAACGAAGCTGAATACGAAGCTTGTATTATGGGTCTTGAGGAAGCCATTGACCTCAGGATCAAGACTTTAACTGTATTCGGAGATTCAACTTTGGTAATTAATCAAACCAACGGCAAATGGTACACTCACCAGGATCATCTGATTCCATACCGGGACTATACAAGGAGATTACTGACTTTCTTCACAACAGTCAAACTTGAGTATATCCCTCGGGATGAAAATCAGTTCGCAGACGCTTTAGCTACCATTTCATCCATGATCAAAGTTCAAGCTGCCAACTTTGTGCCTCGGATTTCAGTATCCAGACTTGATAGACCAGCATACGTATTCTCAGTAGACATTGCTAAGGATGATAAGCCTTGGTTCCATGACATCAAATGCTTCTTGGAGGATCAAACATACCCACCTGGGGCATCATCCAATGACAAGAAAACATTAAGAAGGCTTGCTGGTAGTTTCTTTCTGAATGCTGATGGTTCCTTGTACAAGAGAAACTTTGATATGGTACTTCTCAAATGTGTTGATAAGGCAGAAGCAGACTTGTTGATGCACGAGGTGCATGAAGGATCTTTTGGTACCCATGCGGGAGGGCATGCTATGGCTAAAAAGTTGCTAAGATCAGGTTATTACTGGATCACAATGGATGCAGACTGTTGTGCTTATGCTAGAAAGTGTCATAAATGCCAGATTTATGCAGACAAAGTGCATGTGCCTCCAAATCCCCTGAATGTGATATCTTCACCCTGGCCCTTTGCCATGTGGGGCATTGATATGATTGGGAAGATCGAACCGACTGCTTCAAATGGCCACAGATTCATTCTGGTAGCCATTGATTATTTTACCAAATGGGTCGAAGCAACTTCGTATGCAAATGTCACCAGGCAAGTGGTAGCCCGATTCCTGAAGAGAGACATCATATGTCGGTATGGAGTGCCCGAGAGGATCATTACTGATAATGGTTCCAACTTGAACAACAAAATGATGGCAGAACTATGCCGGGACTTCAAGATCCAACACCACAATTCTTCACCTTACAGGCCAAAGATGAATGGCGCTGTGGAGGCAGCTAACAAGAATATCAAGAAGATTATGCAAAAGATGGTAGTCACCTACAAAGACTGGCATGAAATGTTACCATTTGCCTTACATGGGTACCGTACCTCAATCAGAACATCCACTGGGGCGACACCGTATCAGCTTGTGTATGGTATGGAGGCAGTCCTACCTATTGAAGTTGAATTACCCTCCTTACGGGTACTGATGGATGTCAAGCTGAATGAAGCAGAGTGGGTCCGATCCCGGTACGAACAACTGAGTCTGATCGAAGAAAAGAGGTTAGCTGCAATTTTTCATGGGCAGTTGTATCAGAAAAGAATGAAGAAAGCCTTCGATCAGAAAGTCCGGCTTCGGGAGTACCAAGTAGGAGATCTTGTGCTGAAAAGACTCCTTCCTCCTCATACAGACCACAGGGGCAAGTGGACTCCGAATTACGATGGTCCATTCATAGTAAAGAAAGTTTTCTCTGGTGGAGCACTGATGCTCAGTGTCGCTCCCGATAAATGAGACAAGGTCAAATAAGGGTACAGACGCGAACGGTCGGCGAGAGGGACAATGAGAACACACAGCCGTGAACTCACTGGAGATGAAAAGAGTCGCCAGCTAGGCATTTTTATCCCGGAGGAAAGGTAATGCTGCATAAACCTAGGAAAAGATGGATAAGACAGTTGCGATCCAGAGAGACTGAGAAAGGGGGTTGGTTACAACCTGGGAAGGTATTAGCACCCAGATTGTCCGCCGTACTCGACGGGATCCACGCTTAAAAGATTTGTGTTTTAAAGGGGTAATGTCAGTGCAATTTGTGTATACAATAACTGGAAAAGATGTACAGGTGTCAATGCTGGAAGAAATGTAAAGTGTACAAATGTACAGTGTCAGTGTAAGGACAAAAGTGAAATGCTCATGATAATGAGGCTAAAGAATGAAGCTGGAAGGAGGGGGAATATACAGAGACTTTTGTTCGATAACTGTTAAGTTATGCCTACGTATCCTCTCGTGCAATGAGGAAGTCAGAACACCGTAGTTCGACCCAAAGAGACTGAAAGATAAATTGGCTTGTGAACTACTTGCTTGTCTATGCTCAAGTGTATGACCTGTCTGGCTCAGGTGCAAACTGTCTTGCATTAGACGGAAGAAGCAAGTTCTCGCTTATGAGTGAATGAGGTGAGAAAAGAATCCCGGAGGAGACGATTATTGTTTGTTTTTTTGTGTTTTCAGTCTTTTATTGCTTTTTGAAAGTTTGTCATAAGTTAATGAGCTTAAGTCTAAACCAATGGATTTAGTAAACTCATCACATCTTCCCTCTGATTAGGGGTAATGAGAATACCTTAAGTGTGAAGTCAGGTTCTCACACTTAATCACCTTTGATATAGGATTAAGATCATTAACCTACTTGTTGATTATTTAGATGTTTTTGGTGTTTTTGTTTAGTGTTAAGTAATGAGGTTAAGCCATAATCAAAGATTAAACAGACTCATTACACCATCCTAATAGAAGGATAATAGATGAGGGTGTTTAAGCTGAGGAAAATTCCTCAACTTAATCCATGATTAGGGATTAAACTCATGACAAAACAAGCCTTTGATTTTGTGGATTTTATTCAATGGTATGATGATGAAGTGATTTTTATGATTTATTAAGACAACTTGAGGGGGACTTGTCCATTAACACTAGGGTTAGTCCTTCTTAACCAATTAAGGAAGAATTAGAACCCCAATGCAAGGCCCAAGTTACAAGTGTGATGTCTTGATGATTATTAGATGGATTGATTAAAGGAGTTAAACACATTAAGGGTTTAACACTTAGGATTAAAGTTATACACTCCATCCTAAGATAAGGATGTAGGCATAAACTTAATCACAAAGCCTTAAAGCCTTTAGGGTTTAGTCCCTGATTATGAGATGAGGAGTGAAGACACAAAGAGACACAAAGGTAAAACTATGGGGGGACTAATCAAAACCCTAATCATTGTCATACATGGTTGTTCCTAAGGTTTGTGAGGTTTTCAAGAGATGTCTTCAATGGAACCACCAGGAAGCAGATGAAAGGATCAAGAGAAGCAAAGCAACTTGCTTCATTCAAGAAGCCAAGTCACTTGAAGAAAGAAAGTGGGAAGAAGAAGAATGAGCAAGCTCAAACTCAAACACATATAAAAATGCAGCATGGATGCAAGAGAGAGATGAGAAGAAAGTATGAAAAGTGAAGGCAAATCTACTTCTCAGAATCACTTACCACCTGAAAGGTTAGAAAGGAAATGCAATGCAATGCAAAATGGGATGGAATGACATGATGCAAACCAAAACCAGAAGCACATATGTGATGCTAATGATGTTATGAGATGCTACAAACATGAGGCAGCACATGGAAATGATCATACAAGTTCATGAATGTAAATGAAACAAGCTAGGAACCATGATCATACATGAAAAGTTAGGAAGCATACAAAGCATACAACATGGCAAATATGTAATGCAATGATCAACATACTTTCTACATGTCTTATGATGTTAAATGAATCACATGAATGCTTGAAATGTCATGACAAGTCATGTTATGCAAGAGAATGCAAGAGGTATGCAAATGAAAGCCCAAATTAGGGTTTATGGATCAAACAACAAACAAAAACCAAAAACAGAAGCAAAACCTAATATAAAAAATGGAAAATGCCGCCCAAAGAAACCCTAAACCTATACTAAACCAATGTCCAAAGGGGGGCTCTCAACTCTTAACCAATCTCAAGTTATGATTTTTCTAAGTTATTAGGGTTTTTAGGGTTCCTAAACAAAAGAAATACCAAACAAATTGAAAATGAGGAAACAAATCATGGCCATTTAATCCTTGAAACTACATGCTAAACACAAAATAAAGCAAAAAGAACCAATGTCCAACTCTTCTTAGATAGGCAGAAATGAATTTTTGAACTTATGATCAAAATAATGCACCAAAAATGATTTAATTCAATGGAAAATTCTCAAAATGCATCAAGATCAAAAAAGAAATTTGGTTTGAAGGTTGGACAATGTTTCTAAATGTCTTAGAACTTTTCATGAATTTTTTGGTGATTTTTAAATACCTAAAAGTATTTTTAATTAATTAATTTCCATTAATCAATTAAAAATAATCTTTTAAATATTTAAAAATACTTTTTTAATGATAAAAAATAAAATAAAAATATTTTTGGGTCATAAAAATTAATAAAACTCAGAAGAAAAAGTTTCATGATTTTTAGAAATTTTTTACTATTTTAAAATAATTGTGCAAATAAAATGAAAAGAAAATGAATTAAAATTAAATAAAAGGGAAAGTAATCAGAATGGAGGGATGAGATTGAGTCTGGATTTGAATCTGTTGACCACGCGCGTCATCCAAGGGTCCAGGTTGTTTCTGACTTAATAAATTAAACTATGGATTAATTATATTAAACACGTGGATTAGGGCTAATCAGAGAGATCCAGGCCACACACCCACGCGGGAGGTCAACACTTTCAACGCATCCAATGGTCCAAATTCAAATGGTCTTAATTACTGAGATTAGGGCATAATCACTTTCAGGCTGCCGGAGAAGACTTCCGGTCGTCTTCTCCGGCCAGCATCTCCCCTGAAAAATCCCCAAAACCCCAAAAAGCTAACTAAAATGAAATCTAAGAATTGGGAAATGATCCTTACACCCTCACGAACCAAAACCCTCACTCAAAACAAATTTATTTTCCCTAACAAAGCTGAATCGAAGCAAATAAGAACTAGGGCACGCAAGTTTCAGAAGCTAATTAAATACTCATTTCAAAGACATTTCAAAAACTAAAAGCATATTCATGATCAGGAAGGCACAAAGAGCAAGTTTAGAACAAGAAAAATGATTTCTGGAAAAATATTTTTCAAGCTACCTGAGATTCGAAGCTTTCACTCTGATGACTTTCTGGCCACTTCCTTCAGTGCAATCCACTCCACTTGATCCCCAGATGATGTTTGAATGCTCAAAAGGAATTTATGTTGGTTGGATGAGGAGATTGACAAGCTTCTGCTCAAGCTCAGTCAGAAATGGCAATGGAGTTTCAGGCAGCTTCAGGTCATTGTAAATGGTTCTTTGTGATCCAGATGGTGAGTGGAGAAGCTTTGTGGTGTTTGTTTGGATGTTTGTGTGCTGTGGAAAGAGTTTCGAATGAAACTGCAAGTTGAGGTGAGAAATGGCAGTGGGGTGTTCTTGCTTGTTTCAGGCCTGGCTCTTGGTGGTTTTAGGTCTATGAAGTATGGTGAGTTGATCTATGGAAGTGGTTTTTGTGTTTGCAAGCTGAGAAAACCAATTCGAAGGAAGATGCAAAATGGAGTGTTTTTGTGTATGTCCCCTTGTGAATGATTTCAGCCTTGCTAGATGTATGGAATGGCTTGCAAAGAGATATTGTATTTTAATCCTATAGGTCAGATGATGTGACCTGGCCTATGGTGATTGGTAAGTTTGCTTTTGCTCAAAGTCCACCTTTTGTGTAAGAGAAGTATGGCTCATGATCTAGGCAAGTACAAGCATGGGGCTGCGCAGCAAGGGTGAGGGGAAAGGCTAGCCAAAGTCAGCAGCCAATGTCACAAGTTGTAGGAAGTGAAATGAGTGGTTTTGCAACTTGTTACACCTTTGGTTCACATGTGATTTCTTTGGCCAACCAAACATAAACCATGGGCATTCTTGGTCCAATTCTGACTTTTAAGGCCTAAGGAATGTTTGTGTCATGGTTTGAAATGAATTAGAGGTTGCAATTGGCCTTAGTTCATGATCTTGCAAAATTCTCATTTGAAGCATGCCTTGAAAATCAATGATTTTTGCCAACTTTGTCACACCATAACTTTTGATCCAAGAAGAGTTTGATCATGCTCTTGTACTTTTTGGAAAGGGAAAGATGAGATCTACAACTTTCATGACCAAAGTTTTTCCATTTGAAGCTTTTTTTGGATCAAGAATCAAGGCTTGAAAAATGACCTAAAATGAAGCATTCTTGAAAAGTCAACTATGCCCAAAAAGTCAACATTTGCAAAACTTCCAAATTCTTGATTTCTATGAACTTCAACCTTCTTCCATGATCAAATAAAGATCATATACACTCAAAATGATGAAGATCACCCATTGGTTGGGTCAATGGGGGCCTCAGATGCCCTGATTTTACACTGACTTGTCTGAAAAGTCAACCCTTGATCAGATGACTTCCCCATGGAATTTCTTCATGAAAATTGATATGCATACTCCCTATACCATATAGAGACCAATAGAAACAAGAATGGCCAAAAAAATTTGGAGTTATGGCCTCTGAAACCAAAACCCTAATTTTAGGTCAACTGTGCAGTCAAACCTGGCTCTGCATCCATTCAAACCCTAGTTCTTGTGATTCTTTTGAAATCTTGACTTTGAGAGGATGTAATATGATATATGAACACACATGGATCCCTTTGAAGTGATTGTTGACCTTTGGAGTGGCTCAAGAAGCTCTTGGATTGCTCAGATCACAAACCCTAGGTGCAGATGACTTTGAATCTATGCAGTGAATCAAAAATGAGACATGAGATGATATGATTGGGTTTATGCATATGATAATGATCACAAGCCATGGTGAATGGGTGAGGGCAAATTTGGGGTGTTTACAGCTGCCCCTATTCAAACATGAGTTAGCTGTGCAGGATGTAAGCGACGGCTTAACAGGCAAACAAGATAACTTGTGGTTGAATACCAAAGACAGTCCAAAATTTGCACTCACAGAATGAAGAAGAAAAGGGATATAGATTGTAAAAGGAAAATAAAGTATGTTGTAAAAGTGCGGAAAACAAAGCAATGACGGGGACGACCGACATGCTGGGGATAAAAGGTAAAGCCAAGACGGGGACGGCCGACTAGCTGGGGAATGTCAAAATATGATGGGGACGGCCATCAGGATAAAGCTGTAAAATTTTCTGGGAGTTAATGAAACATGACGGGGACGGCCATCAAGTTCATAAAGCAAGGTAACCGACGATGGGGACGACCATCGGGCTAAAGGAAAAGGGACCACGACGGGGACGGCCATCGGGTTAAAGAATAAATGAAATAAACAGATGATTGGGTACGACCATCAAAGGTGAAGGACGATCACCTAGCAGGGGACGGCTGCTCTGTTGGGGAATAAAGGAAGTATGATGGGGACGGCCATCAAAGGTGGAGGACGACCACCTGGCAGGGTACGGCTGCCAAAAATATCAACGATGGGGACGGCCATCAGATAGAAAAGGTCAACGATGGGGACGGCCATCGGACGAGCATGATGGAGGACGACCATCAAGAAGTGGAGGACGACCACTCAGCAGGGTACGGCTGCTCTCAAGGTTTGTCATAACACAGGACGAATGTTAGACAAACGAAATCAACAATGGGGACGGCCATCGGATAGGGTGATGAAGGACGATCATCAAAAGGTGGAGGACGACCACCTAGCAGGGGACGACTGCTAAAAACAACGATGGGGACGGCCATCGGACGATCATGATGGAGGTCGACCATCAAGAAGTGGAGGACGACCACTCAGCAGGGTACGGCTGCTCTCAAGGTTTATCATGACACAGGACGAGTGCCAGATAAAAAGGAAAATTTGTTGTGTTGGTGATCTGCTGGGGATAGTAAACACGGACGAGCGTTTACAACCAAGAAAAGAAAGTATAAGTGTTTAGATGTTTGCGTATAGATTAAAGATGCGGACGAGCATCCTTAAGACTACGATACGGACGAGTATCGGGTAGAAACAAACGCTTGGCGCATGTTCTAAGATGATGATACGGATGAGTATCAACTGGTTAACAGAGAACGCGGACGAGTGTCGTATCTGAAAAGACTTTCCTGGGGAATAGTAGACACAGACAAGTATCTTTATTCAAGAAGACAAAAGTGTTTGACACAGTGTATGGATTAAAGATGCGGACGAGCATCCTTAAGACTAAGATACGGGCGAGTATCTTGTAGAAACAAACATTAGACGCAATGTTCTGAGATGATGATACGGACGAGTATCAACTGGTTAACAAAGAACACGGACTACTGTCGAATCTGTGGGGATATAGATGGTGTATATTAGATACGGACGAGTATCAGTATGAGTGTAACATGAGTAGTGAGTATTGTATTGTATAGATGAGTGTTTTAAATTGCTGGGGAGAGTGACACGGACGAGTGTCAAGAGAGGGAGGTGTAATAATATCAACAAGTATATGGGTTGTAGAAGTGTAAGCGACTGCGCTGGGGATATGACACGGACGGGTGTCAGGAAAGATGTATATATAGGTCTATGGGGGTGCAAAGCGGATGTCTTTGGCTTTCTGCGGGTGATTTGACACGGACGGATGTCAAGAAAGTATCTGTAATACGGGTAACCTTGTTTGCAAAGTGTATTCAGGCAACTTTACTGGGGAGTGATGACACGGACGGGTGTCAAGGGGTGCATACACTGGTGTTTGTGATTTGTGAGGCAACTGCTTTTGCTGGGGACTCTGGTGGGGATTTTGTGTATTGTATTCTGTATACTGACAGATGGTTTATTATTCACAAGTGTTAATTTAGAAAAAGGCTCATGATTATGCTATGCGTTTGATTTTTGCCGTAATGCTCCGTATTAGACGGAATGCTACGCTCTGAGGGGATAATATGATGCTAATGCCATGATTATGCAAAGATATCAAACCGGGATTCTGATCCCGTTGCCGTGAAGATCTCTGGTTGATCTGTTTGAAATGGACCTCCCAGCTGGGGATGAGATCATTGGTAGGTCTAATAAGATGATATTTGCTTGGTGATATAGGTCACCGATTGACATATCCTTGTAATATGGGACCCAGCTGGGGTTTGTAGAAGCTTTCTTCACCCTGTTGTGATCTTCTAGGCGCTGCTCTTCTGGATAGAGGCTGGAGATCTGTGGGGAGATGGTTCCCTGACTCCTGTATTTTACTGAGGAGGAATGATTGGCGCTATGGCTGGGGAATTATGAGAGGCAACTCAGCTGGGGATGGAGCATTTCGGGTGCTGAGATTATTTGTTGATTTGCCAGCTTGCATGCCCCAAGTTGCGTCCTGTATACCTGCAAAGATAAAGAAACACACAAATGGTCCCGAGGTATCCCTTACTGGATTTCGTCATAGGAGTTAAGCATTCTCAAGAATAAATTTATTCCCTGCAAGCATGTGTTGTTACTTTCTTAGAGAAGAGCATTTGTACTTATGCAATCATTTTTTAGAGACATCAGACACTTTTTGCAAATAAAAAAATATACAAAACGAAACATGACTGAAAAATCTAATTTTATTAATTCATGTGCCCTGAATTGGAAAGATACAGTCAAAGAAACATATCTCCTGAAAGGAGGAGATTGTTACAAATTGAGAAACAAAATGCTGGCAGTGTTGACGACGCTTTCAAAAGAGCTTCCTCTCCCGCTATGACTCGTATGACAATGACGTTCTTCTCGTCTTGCTTTCTGAAGGGGGCTGATTCGGATTGAAGCTTGATTCTTTGGAAACTTACCAAGTTGCTGACAATACAGACGAATTCAGAATGCAGTTGTTCGCTTATTCCCTTATTTTGCATGGATCGCCCTTTCGGGTTTTCAATCCATCGGGATACCCATTTTTGCCCGAGCTGTCCAATGCGGCTTTTCAACTCAGCGGGTGTACATTTTTTATTTATTTCCCTTATTTTTGCCCGAGTCTTTTATTCTGTTTTTGACTCGCCGAGATGCCCTATTTTTGCCTGGACTTACATTCTGTTTTTATGTCCAGCGGGTCATTTTTATGCGAAGTATTTTTTAACTGCGTCTGAATTCACAGGGGATGGGAAATCTTCACCATCCATGGTGCTGAGCATCAGTGCTCCACCAGAGAAAACTTTCTTTACCACAAATGGTCCTTCGTAATTTGGAGTCCATTTGCCCCTGTGGTCTGTATGAGGAGGGAGGATTCTTTTCAGCACAAGATCTCCCACTTGGTACTCTCGATGCCTGACTTTCTGATCGAAGGCTCTCTTCATTCTCTTCTGATATAACTGCCCATGACAGATTGCAGCCAACCTTTTCTCTTCGATCAGACTCAGTTGTTCGTATCGGGCCCGAACCCATTCTGCTTCACTCAGTTTAACATCCATTAATACCCGTAAAGAGGGTAATTCAACTTCGACAGGTAGGACTGCTTCCATACCATATACAAGTTGATACGGTGTAGCCCCAGTGGATGTCCTGATTTACGTGCGGTACCCATGCAAGGCAAACGGTAGTATTTCATGCCAGTCTTTGTAGGTGACTACCATCTTCTGCACAATCTTCTTGATATTCTTATTTGCTGCCTCAACAGCGCCATTCATCTTTGGCCTGTAAGGAGAAGAATTGTGGTGTTGGATCTTGAAGTCCCGGCACAGTTCCGCCATCATTTTGTTGTTTAGATTGGAACCATTATCAGTAATGATTCGCTCGGGAACTCCATATCGACAGATGATATCCCTCTTCAGGAATCTGGCTACCACTTGTCTTGTGACGTTTGCATATGAGGCTGCTTCAACCCACTTGGTAAAATAGTCGATGGCGACCAAGATGAATCTGTGGCCATTTGAAGCAGTCGGCTCAATCTTGCCAATCATATCAATGCCCCACATAGCAAAGGGCCAGGGTGAAGACATGATGTTCAGAGAGTTGGGAGGCACATGCACCTTATCTGCATAGATCTGGCATTTATGGCACTTCCTGGCATAAGCACAACAGTCTGCATCTATTGTGATCCAGTAATAACCTGATCTTAACAACTTCTTAGCCATGGCATGCCCTCCAGCATGGGTACCAAAGGAGCCTTCGTGCACTTCATGCATCAATAAACCTGCTTCCGTCTTGTCAACACATCGGAGGAGTACCATATCAAAGTTCCTTTTGTATAAAGATCCATCAGTATTCAGAAAGAAACTTCCAGCAAGCCTTCTTAAAGTCTTCTTATCATTGGAAGATGCCCCAGGGGGGTATGTTTGATCCTCCAAGAAGCACTTAATGTCATGGAACCAAGGCTTATCGTCTTTGACAACATCTGCTGCGAATACATATGCTGGTCTATCAAGTCTCGACACTGAAATCTGAGGTACAAAGTTAGCAGCTTGAACTTTGATCATGGATGAAATGGTAGCGAGAGCATCTGCAAACTGATTCTCGTCCCGTGGGATATACTCAAGCTTGACTGTTGTGAAGAAAGTCAATAACCTTCTTGTATAATCCCTGTAAGGTATCAGATGATCCTGGTGGGTGTACCATTTTCCGTTGGTCTGATTGACTACCAAAGCTGAATCTCCGAATACGGTCAATGTCTTGATCCTGAGGTCAATGGCTTCCTCAAGACCCATAATGCAAGCTTCGTATTCAGCTTCGTTGTTAGTGCAGTTGAAAGTGAGTTTTGCCGAGAAAGGCATGTGAACTCCTTTGGGTGTAATGAGTACTGCACCAACACCACGACCATTCATGTTAACAGCCCCATCAAACATCATAGTCCATTCTTCTTCCGGGTCGGGCCCTTCAGTGTGAACAGGATCTTCATGATCTTTTGATTTAATGAACATGATGTCTTCATCAGGGAAGTCAAATCTCATAGGCTGGTAGTCATCTATGGGTTGCTCAGCAAGATATTCAGACAATACACTGCCCTTGATGGCTTTCTGAGAAGTGTATTGGATGTCGTATTCTGTGAGAATCATTTGCCATCTTGCAACCCGTCCGGTAAGAGCTGGCTTCTCAAATATGTACTTGACTGGGTCCATCTTTGAGATTAACAAGGTAGTGTGGGTCAACATATACTGTCTCAGTCGGCGAGCAGCCCACGCTAAAGCACAGCAAGTTTTCTCGAGCAGTGAATAACGCTGTTCACAGTCGGTAAACTTTTTGCTTAGGTAGTATATTGCATACTCTTTTCGACCAGACTCGTCATGCTGGCCCAGCACACACCCCATTGACTCTTCTAATACTGTCAAGTACATGATCAGAGGTCTTCCTTCAACTGGAGGCATAAGGACTGGAGGTTCTTGCAGGTATTCCTTGATCTTGTCAAATGCCTTCTGACAATCTTCATTCCACCTGACCGTTTGTTCTTTTCTCAACAGTTTGAACAAGGGTTCACAGGTTGCTGTAAGGTGAGATATGAACCTTGAGATATAGTTCAATCGTCCTAAGAACCCTCGAACTTCCTTTTCAGTTTTCGGTGCAGGCATCTCTTGAATAGCTTTGACTTTATCAGGGTCAACTTCAATCCCTTTCTCGCTTACAATAAAACCCAGCAGCTTACCAGATCTCACCCCGAATGTGCATTTGTTGGGGTTCAACTTCAGTTGGTACTTCCTCAGACGCTTGAACAATTTGAGCAGATTTACCAGATGGTCTTCTTCCGTAAGGGACTTGGCAATCATGTCATCCACATAACATTCTATCTCTTTGTGGATCATGTCATGAAATAATGTCACCATAGCCCGTTGATACGTCGCACCGGCATTCTTGAGCCCAAATGGCATCACTTTGTAACAGAACGTGCCCCAAGGTGTGATGAATGTTGTCTTCTCCATGTCTTCAGGTGACATTTTGATCTGGTTGTATCCTGAAAACCCATCCATGAAGGAGAATACCGAGAACTGAGCCGTGTTATCCACCAATACATCAATGTGAGGTAATGGGAAGTCATCTTTCGGGCTGGCTCTGTTCAGATCCCGGTAGTCAACACACATCCTTACTTTGCCGTCTTTCTTAGGCACAGGTACTATGTTAGCAACCCACGGCGGATAACTAGTCACAGCAAGGAACCCGGCGTCCCATTGCTTTTGTACCTCCTCCTTGATTTTCATAGCCATGTCTGGACGAGTACGGCGCAGTTTCTGCTTAACTGGCGGGCATTCTTCTCTCAAAGGCAGCTTGTGCATGACGATATCGGTATCCAACCCTGGCATATCTTGGTACGACCAAGCAAACACATCTACATACTCTTGAAGCAGGTCTATCAGTTGTCTCTTCACTGAGTCTTGCAGGCAAGCCCCGATTTTAACCTCTTTCACGTCTTCCTCTGTGCCAAGATTAATCACTTCAACCTCCTCCTGGTGAGGAGTAATAACCTTTTCCTCCTGTCTCAACAACCTGGCTAGCTCTTCAGGAAGCTCATATTCTTCTTCAACCCCTTCATCAGCTTGATTGATTGGATTGTCAAAGTCATATGATGTCATAGCCGTGCTGTTGTCGGTGTTGTCAGGAAGGCATTCTCTGCAAGGGTTTAATTTGTTCATTTTAGTGATTAATTTTAATCTTGCCTTAGAAAAAGTGAAATAAAGTTATCATTTTGAAAACACCGCCATTCATTTTTGTACAAAAAGAAAAAAAAAAGAAGGAAAAACAGTGAACGAAAAGAAAAAGGACTCGTTTGCAAAAAGATGTCTGATATTTCATTAATTGATCTTGTTTGCACAAAAAGTACAGATGGCCCGATTACAAAATGAGTCTTGTCATCTTGGGCAAGATGCAAGACTTTGATGCATGCTTATAAAAATACAGGAAATAATAATTACTCTGCATGAGTAACTCTTATAATTTCCTGGGAAGACCAGTTCGAGACACTGCTCCCCGGGATCTTTGGACGAATCCAGCTTTCCAGGTTGCGCTCCTCTTCCAGCTCGTCTTCCAGACAGTTGATAGCATCAGGGGTAAGCATCCCCCCACTGACAAAACCAGGCTCTCCAGCAGCCTTTGCTTGATGTTGAGTTGGTTTGTAACCCAACCCAAACTTGTCCTTCTTCTCCTCCACAGCTAAAACCTTGCCCCAGCCTAGGGCAGTTCCTTCCTCAACAACCTTCCGGGTTTGTTGGTATGATGACATGGAGATCCCAGATACAGCAGATGCTTCATTGACATTCAAGGCTTCAAATCCTTGGCTCATTGTTTCATGGATCTCCCCATCCATTTCAATATACTTATAAGTAGCCAAATGGCTAACAAATATATCCTCCTCCCCACAGATTGTAACAACTTGGCCTTCCCACTCATATTTTAACTTTTGGTGAAGGGTAGACGTTATTGAGCCGGCGGCGTGAATCCAAGGTCTACCCAACAAACAACTGTAGGCGGGCTGAATGTCCATCACATAAAAGATAGTTTTAAAGGTCTGTGGGCCAATTGTCACAGGTAGCTCGATCTCTCCCAGAACCGATCTCTTAGAACCATCAAAGGCTCTTACCACCAGGATGCTGGGTCTCAATGCCAATCCGTCATATTCTAACTTCACCAGAGCCTTCTTTGGTAAGACATTCAGGGATGAACCTGTGTCCACCAGCACATGTGAAAGGACAGCTCCTTTGCATTCCATGGTGATGTGCAAGGCTTTGTTGTGGTTGCGGCCATCCGCTGTCAAGTCAGTATTGGTGAATCCTAGCCCATTGCTAGCAGTAACATTTCCAACTACGGTCTCCAACTGGTTGACAGTGATCTCTTCAGGCACGTAAGCTGCGTGCAAGACTTTGAGTAATGCATTCCGATGAGCTTCGGAACACATCAGCAGTGAGAGGGTGGAGATCTTGGATGGCGTCTGGTGAAGTTGATCCACAATTTTGTAATCACTCTTTTTGATAATTCTCATAAACTCATCAACTTCTTGATCGAACGGCGTCTTCAAGGCTTCTTTAACAGCTTGATCTTCCTGCACCGGGCTCTTTCCCTTTGCCTTGGCAGAAGCTTCTGCTTCGGCAGTAGGTCTTTGAATTGGTGGAGCAAAGAGACGTCCGCTTCGAGTGAAGCCTCCGCCTCCCCCCACATTATCTACTTGTGGTGCAGGTGTTGATGTTTCAAGAGTGATTCTTTTTCCTTCGCAGTACACGTCTGAGCCATAGTGCCAAGGGATGGCCCTATTGCTTTCATATGGTACTGGTCCAGGCACCGTGACAGTGACTGGACTGATTGTTGCTGCTGAAGGGACTGTAATTGTTTGTGGATCATAAAAGATTGTAACTGGTGCTCTGGTGGGAGCAGCACTTTCTGAATGGTAGGCAGAATTGTTCTCAGGATCATAAAATATTGTGACAGTAGAGACATCTTCATGATTTGTTGCTGGAGTTGTAGGAGACAATGGTGGAAGAATGGATGTTGTCGTTGTAGGAGCTTCATAATGGAGTGATGCTGAAGTTGTAGCAGGAAGATTTGTTGCAAACTGACCAGTTGAGATAATGGATGAAGTACTTGTTGATGAAGCCGAAGAATTGTCAGGAACAATAGTTGCTGCAGTTGTAGGAGGTTCTGAAACCGTTGCTGATGATATTGTTGGATTTGTTGGAAATGATGTGGTGATCTGAAGTTGGCCACTCTGAATAAGGCCATCTATGCCATTCCTCAAATTATCGCACCCATTTACCGAGATATTGCAGTAAGCACAACCCAACTCACACCCTGGGAACATTTGACATTCCAGGAGCTGAGCCTTGATTTCTACCAACGGTGTCCTGATCTGTCCCACACTGGTTATTAAATAAGACGGCTTGTCTTCTTCAATAGCGTTAATTCGGGGACCACCATGGTTTGGCATCGGGTTCTTATTGACATTGGGTGGGGGTGCGAAATTCAGAGCCTTGGAGTCTACCAGGTCTTGTACCTTCATATGCAGAGCCCTGCATTTTTCTGTACTGTGGCCAGGTGCGTTTGAATGAAAAGCACACCTAGCATTGGAGTCATAGTTCCTTGGTAGACTGTTGGGATCCGGAGGTGCCAACGTTCTTAGCTCAACCAGGTTGAGTTTCAGAAGCTGTGGCAGCAATGTAGCGTATGGCATTGGGATCGGATCGATCACTCTGTTAGCTTGAGAAGGCCTCTGCTGAAATGGCCTCTGTTGACTGTTGTTGTTGGTGTTGCTGTTGTTGTAACTTCTTGGAGGATACTGATTTTGCTGGTGGTACTGAGGTTGCGGCTGATAGTTTTGCTGAGGAGGTTGATAGACTGGCTGAGGATGAGCTGGAGCAGGAATGGTGACTGCTGCTATTGACCTCTGAACATACTGGGGCCTGCCCCTGTTTTAATGGATGGCATTGGTCTCGCCAGTTCTTCTCGGGCCTACAAAAGGCTTTCTTGTACTACTGGACGAGCTTGCACCGTTGTCTGAGATCTTTCCCATTTTTAACAAGCTTTCAATTCTCTCCCCGGCTACGACAACATCGGCAAAGCTAGTGGAAGAGAAAGCAGCCAACCTGTCAATATATGTTCCCTGAAGGGTGTTCATGAACATATCTGCCATTTCCCATTCAGACATAGGTGGTTGAACAGCAGCAGCCAGTTGCCTCCATCTCTGTGCATATTCTCGGAAACTTTCCCTTGACGACTGTGACATTCCCATTAGGAGGGTCCTGTTGGGTGCCATGTCTAAGTTATACTGATACTGTCTGATGAAGGCCTCTGCCAGGTCCTTCCAGCATCTAATAGTTGCCCTTGTCAAGTGAGAGTACCATTCTCTTGACGCTCCAGTTAAGCTGTCTTCGAAATAGAACATCCAGAGCTTCTCGTCCATGGTATAGGCTTTTAATCTCCCGAGAAAAGATTGTAGATGGGTTCGAGGACAAGAAGTCCCATTATACTTTTCAAAACATGGAGGCTTGAACTTGTGGGGAATCCTAACCCCGTCTACCAAGCCCATGTCCATAACGTCGAAGCCCAAAGAGTTTTGAGATTCTAAGGACCTCAACTTCTCAGCTATCTCATCCAATCTTCTATCATAAGCTTCTTCACCAGCGCCCATTACTGTGAATTGGTCCTCTTGAGGATCCTCTTGAAGTACCCTGGTTGCAGTGGCAGTCCCTTGAACATTTGCTGGAATATTGACCTCAGGATGGAGGTGTGGCCCAAATACCGGAGGGTTGACGTGAGGTTGGACTCTTTCATTGTTACTGGTACCGGCAGTCCCTATATGTGGATCTTCTTGATTCTGCCTTTCCACCATAGCCCTCAATCTTTCCTGGCTCTGAGCCATGTTGTTCATAACTTCCATAAACTGAGTCATTTGGTTCCTCATTTCTAGCCTTTCATTTGCCATTTGATTTCTGACCTCAGTAAGGTCCTGCTGCATCTGATCCATCTGAATTCCCGGAAGGTTGTTTCGGGTTGGATAACGGTGCGGACGGTTGAGGGGAAATACCCGGCGCCTAGCAATAGTTCCTGAGGTATCACAACAGAGGTTAGCAACAATAAAACAAAACCTACAAAACAAACAAAGGGTTAGCATGCAATGCAGTTATGCTTATTTGCTCTCAAGGTATCCGGTTTGGCATTCAGTTTTGACCCTTCCAGACCCTTGAAGATATTGTTGTTGTTGCTTGAAGAAAACTCAGATGAAGCACACTAACATAAATATATTACAGAAGGTGAAATAATACAACTTGTTCATTTTACAACACAAGCCCTCTAAGGGGTCAAAATACATTACAAGAAAATAAAAGTACATGGAAAGAAAGCAACAACAAACAAATGGTCAAACACCAAGACCAAACTCATCCTCACGAACTTCCTTGAGAAGTGCTTCGGTCACAGGATCAGCCGGACGCTCCGTGAGATTCCTGATGAGGAGGTTCCGGGTCGTAACAGCTGCTGCTAGCTTCTTGTGCTGAGTTTGTTCTTTTGACCTCTTCACCCCTGCTTTGATCTTCAGTTCTGATATCTCCCTCTGGGCTGCTGCCAGGGCTTCTTGCTGTTCTTTTGCATTGGCTTCAAGTTGCTCCATCTTGTCTTGAACTCTCTTGTCCTCTAGAGTACGAGCCTCGGTGATCCTGACCCACCGAGCCTGACTCTCCTTCAGATACAAGTCTGTCCTTGCTCTCTGGAACTGGGCTTCTTTGCAAGCATTCTTCAGAATTTGTTCACCAGCCTTAGACTTTTTGATATAATCCCCAGACTTCTCAATCTTAGTCAGATGTTCTACTCTCATCTTCTCCAACCTCTCAATCTCCCTCATACCTTCACTCCTTTCCCGGAGGGTCTTCTGCAAAGCCTGGGTTAGCTTCTCATTTCTTTCTTTCAAGCTCTCAAACTCCTCCAAACTGATAGTGGCAGGTGATGGTGCTGAAGATGACTCAGGCATGTCTTCTACGGTAAAGGGCATCCCAGAGGATTGGGCCCTGGCACGGGACCACTCATAATATTGTGCCGATGCCACATTGTTGCACTTCCCTAGGATGGTTATTCCCTTGGTTTGAACATTATCCCAGGCCCAGGCAGCCTGCCCAACAACAGCCAAACTAATCTTGTTCTCACAATAGAGGGTCTCAACCAAGTCCTGTGCCCTAGGAGTGTGGACCAGTGCATAGCCCAATTGTCGTCTAAACAGCAGAGGGTTGTAATTGATACTACCCTTAACTCCTATCAAAGGCACATTAGGAAAATGCCCACAGCTGGTGATGATATCTCTGCCCTTGGTGCTCTGAGTGCACCATCTGATATCTGCTGAAGTTAGAACAGTGAGTCTCTTAGCCCAGTTGCTTTGCTGATGAGGGTTTAAAAATGCATCTGTCCTGGGTAGATGCTTGAGAAGCCAAGTGTGAAACAATGGAGCACAACACCTCACTAACCTTCCCCTCTGTTTTTCATTCCTCTGATGCACTGAATAGTAAAGGTCCCCCAATAAAGTTGGCACTGGGTTCTTCAAGATGAACAGATGGATTGCATTCTTGCTAATGAATCGAGGCTCATCTGCAAACAATACAATTCCATATATACTCAAGGCCAACAAGGCACAAACAGCTTTCCACTCTCCTAGAGAAGCTTTCAGGGTAGCTTGAGAGATTAAGAAATCCAGATGAAAGCCAGGGATCCCAGCTTTAGAAGTCATATGCTGCTCAATCAGGACAGGTTCCAGATGCAAAGCCTTTGCTACTTCTCCATTAGCAGGAAAGACCATCTCAGGGTTGAAAGGGATTCCAGCCCTGATAGGCACACCAACCAAAGATGAGTATTCTTCTAAAAGAGGGCCCAACTGAAAGTCTTGAAAAGTAAAACATCTCAGTGGAGGATCATAAAACTGAATGCAGGTATGGATCAAGCTTCTCTGTGATGGGTCCAGATCCATAACCATGTCCAGTATATCCCCATAATGCTCCCTGAACAAAGGTATGTGATCTGGAGTGATCAGGGTCTGAATTCTCCTGATGTCTGATAACTCTGGCTGGAAGAAGTGATAGGTGATGTTGCTCTTTTTAGGAGCCATGATGCTGAGACTAAATAGAGACAGGTGCTGATGATAATACTGAAGAAGGGGGGCCACTGATTGGCTGGTGATAGATGAATCAGATGCTGATGAAGACAAGTCAAAACTGAAGATGGGGTCAAAACCAAAACCAAATGAGGATGGATACCCTGAAACACAAATAAGCAAATGTCAATATGATGCAATGATTATGTATGCAAATGAAATGCAAGGGTCTGTGACTGAGCTGGATCTGATCAAAATGCCCTGATATAGGTCCAAGTGTGTTCAAGAATCCCAGATGAGGTCTATAAATCCAGTAACCAAGGTGGGGGGCTCAAATAAAGAGCCACATGTCCAGGGTTTTAGAATCACAAGAACTATCCCAAATTGAAGTATTCTTAAACAATCGAAGTAACAAGGTATTCTGAGGTCAAGGTACCTACAAACCTGTAAACAGCCCAACCCCCTCACAGGTGGTGTTCTAGAACAAGGATCCTCAGACTTGGATCAGTTATGAGAAGTGTAAACACTTCCAACCCGGAGGTACAGTGTTTACAATAACCATAACAATTCCTCCTCTAATTCACCTCAGTTTCTGAAGGTCAATACTAAAGGTCATCCAGACTTAGCAGGCTTCCCAGATAGCCCTAGCATTGCAGGAAATCTGCAACACAGAGTTCTCAAGAAGAAACCCATATCTGAACCGTGTTTCATATTCCCGCACCAGACCGAAATGGAATGGGAAAGAATATGATTCACTCTAGCCTAGGTGTCACTCAGGTCCCAGGTGTAGGACCTTAACTCTCAATAGAACCCCACCCACCAAGGCAAACAACAGATCCAGCCAGCAGCACAGTATGACAATATAATGCAAAAGCAATAAAGAAAGCAGTAAAGCAAACTGTACCTAAAGTAAAAGTAAACACAAATATACAGACACAAATAAGCACATAACACCCCAGTAAACACAAATCAATCAAGCGCTAGGAGGAACCCACAAAAAGAACCAGAAGCCCTGGTTGCAGCATAAGGGTCCCCAGCAGAGTCGCCAAGCTGTCGCTCCCGATAAATGAGACAAGGTCAAATAAGGGTACAGACGCGAACGGTCGGCGAGAGGGACAATGAGAACACACAGCCGTGAACTCACTGGAGATGAAAAGAGTCGCCAGCTAGGCATTTTTATCCCGGAGGAAAGGTAATGCTGCATAAACCTAGGAAAAGATGGATAAGACGGTTGCGATCCAGAGAGACTGAGAAAGGGGGTTGGTTACAACCTGGGAAGGTATTAGCACCCAGATTGTCCGCCGTACTCGACGGGATCCATGCTTAAAAGATTTGTGTTTTAAAGGGGTAATGTCAGTGCAATTTGTGTATACAATAACTGGAAAAGATGTACAGGTGTCAATGCTGGAAGAAATGTAAAGTGTACAAATGTACAGTGTCAGTGTAAGGACAAAAGTGAAATGCTCATGATAATGAGGCTAAAGAATGAAGCTGGAAGGAGGGGGAATATACAGAGACTTTTGTTCGATAACTGTTAAGTTATGCCTACGTATCCTCTCGTGCAATGAGGAAGTTAGAACACCGTAGTTCGACCCAAAGAGACTGAAAGATAAATTGGCTTGTGAACTGCTTGCTTGTCTATGCTCAAGTGTATGACCTGTCTGGCTCAGGTGCAAACTGTCTTGCATTAGACGGAAGAAGCAAGTTCTCGCTTATGAGTGAATGAGGTGAGAAAAGAATCCCGGAGGAGACGATTATTGTTTGTTTTTTTGTGTTTTCAGTCTTTTATTGCTTTTTGAAAGTTTGTCATAAGTTAATGAGCTTAAGTCTAAACCAATGGATTTAGTAAACTCATCACATCTTCCCTCTGATTAGGGGTAATGAGAATACCTTAAGTGTGAAGTCAGGTTCTCACACTTAATCACCTTTGATATAGGATTAAGATCATTAACCTACTTGTTGATTATTTAGATGTTTTTGGTGTTTTTGTTTAGTGTTAAGTAATGAGGTTAAGCCATAATCAAAGATTAAACAGACTCATTACACAATCCTAATAGAAGGATAATAGATGAGGGTGTTTAAGCTGAGGAAAATTCCTCAACTTAATCCATGATTAGGGATTAAACTCATGACAAAACAAGCCTTTGATTAAGTGGATTTTATTCAATGGTATGATGATGAAGTGATTTTTATGATTTGTTAAGACAACTTGAGGGGGACTTGTCCATTAACACTAGGGTTAGTCCTTCTTAACCAATTAAGGAAGAATTAGAACCCCAATGCAAGGCCCAAGTTACAAGTGTGATGTCTTGATGATTATTAGATGGATTGATTAAAGGAGTTAAACACATTAAGGGTTTAACACTTAGGATTAAAGTTATACACTCCATCCTAAGATAAGGATGTAGGCATAAACTTAATCACAAAGCCTTAAAGCCTTTAGGGTTTAGTCCCTGATTATGAGATGAGGAGTGAAGACACAAAGAGACACAAAGGTAAAACTATGGGGGGACTAATCAAAACCCTAATCATTGTCATACATGGTTGTTCCTAAGGTTTGTGAGGTTTTCAAGAGATGTCTTCAATGGAACCACCAGGAAGCAGATGAAAGGATCAAGAGAAGCAAAGCAACTTGCTTCATTCAAGAAGCCAAGTCACTTGAAGAAAGAAAGTGGGAAGAAGAAGAATGAGCAAGCTCAAACTCAAACACATATAAAAATGCAGCATGGATGCAAGAGAGAGATGAGAAGAAAGTATGAAAAGTGAAGGCAAATCCACTTCTCAGAATCACTTACCACCTGAAAGGTTAGAAAGGAAATGCAATGCAATGCAAAATGGGATGGAATGACATGATGCAAACCAAAACCAGAAGCACATATGTGATGCTAATGATGTTATGAGATGCTACAAACATGAGGCAGCACATGGAAATGATCATACAAGTTCATGAATGTAAATGAAACAAACTAGGAACCATGATCATACATGAAAAGTTAGGAAGCATACAAAGCATACAACATGGCAAATATGTAATGCAATGATCAACATACTTTCTACATGTCTTATGATGTTAAATGAATCACATGAATGCTTGAAATGTCATGACAAGTCATGTTATGCAAGAGAATGCAAGAGGTATGCAAATGAAAGCCCAAATTAGGGTTTATGGATCAAACAACAAACAAAAACCAAAAACAGAAGCAAAACCTAATATAAAAAAAGGAAAATGCCGCCCAAAGAAACCCTAAACCTATACTAAACCAATGTCCAAAGGGGGGCTCTCAACTCTTAACCAATCTCAAGTTATGATTTTTCTAAGTTATTAGGGTTTTTAGGGTTCCTAAACAAAAGAAATACCAAACAAATTGAAAATGAGGAAACAAATCATGGCCATTTAATCCTTGAAACTACATGCTAAACACAAAATAAAGCAAAAAGAACCAATGTCCAACTCTTCTTAGATAGGCAGAAATGAATTTTTGAACTTATGATCAAAATAATGCACCAAAAATGATTTAATTCAATGGAAAATTCTCAAAATGCATCAAGATCAAAAAAGAAATTTGGTTTGAAGGTTGGAAAATGTTTCTAAATGTCTTAGAACTTTTCATGAATTTTTTGGTGATTTTTAAATACCTAAAAGTATTTTTAATTAATTAATTTCCATTAATCAATTAAAAATAATCTTTTAAATATTTAAAAATACTTTTTTAATGATAAAAAATAAAATAAAAATATTTTTTGGTCATAAAAATTAATAAAACTCAGAAGAAAAAGTTTCATGATTTTTAGAAATTTTTTACTATTTTAAAATAATTGTGCAAATAAAATGAAAAGAAAATGAATTAAAATTAAATAAAAGGGAAAGTAATCAGAATGGAGGGATGAGATTGAGTCTGGATTTGAATCTGTTGACCACGCGCGTCATCCAAGGGTCCAGGTTGTTTCTGACTTAATAAATTAAATTATGGATTAATTATATTAAACACGTGGATTAGGGCTAATCAGAGAGATCCAGGCCACATACCCACGCGGGAGGTCAACACTTTCAACGCATCCAATGGTCCAAATTCAAATGGTCTTAATTACTGAGATTAGGGCATAATCACTTTCAGGCTGCCGGAGAAGACTTCCGGTCGTCTTCTCCGGCCAGCATCTCCCCTGAAAAATCCCCAAAACCCCAAAAAGCTAACTAAAATGAAATCTAAGAATTGGGAAATGATCCTTACACCCTCACGAACCAAAACCCTCACTCAAAACAAATTTATTTTCCCTAACAAAGCTGAATCGAAGCAAATAAGAACTAGGGCACGCAAGTTTCAGAAGCTAATTAAATACTCATTTCAAAGCCATTTCAAAAACTAAAAGCATATTCATGATCAGGAAGGCACAAAGAGCAAGTTTAGAACAAGAAAAATGATTTCTGGAAAAATATTTTTCAAGCTACCTGAGATTCGAAGCTTTCACTCTGATGACTTTCTGGCCACTTCCTTCAGTGCAATCCACTCCACTTGATCCCCAGATGATGTTTGAATGCTCAAAAGGAATTTATGTTGGTTGGATGAGGAGATTGACAAGCTTCTGCTCAAGCTCAGTCAGAAATGGCAATGGAGTTTCAGGCAGCTTCAGGTCATTGTAAATGGTTCTTTGTGATCCAGATGGTGAGTGGAGAAGCTTTGTGGTGTTTGTTTGGATGTTTGTGTGCTGTGGAAAGAGTTTCGAATGAAACTGCAAGTTGAGGTGAGAAATGGCAGTGGGGTGTTCTTGCTTGTTTCAGGCCTGGCTCTTGGTGGTTTTAGGTCTATGAAGTATGGTGAGTTGATCTATGGAAGTGGTTTTTGTGTTTGCAAGCTGAGAAAACCAATTCGAAGGAAGATGCAAAATGGAGTGTTTTTGTGTATGTCCCCTTGTGAATGATTTCAGCCTTGCTAGATGTATGGAATGGCTTGCAAAGAGATATTGTATTTTAATCCTATAGGTCAGATGATGTGACCTGGCCTATGGTGATTGGTAAGTTTGCTTTTGCTCAAAGTCCACCTTTTGTGTAAGAGAAGTATGGCTCATGATCTAGGCAAGTACAAGCATGGGGCTGCGCAGCAAGGGTGAGGGGAAAGGCTAGCCAAAGTCAGCAGCCAATGTCACAAGTTGTAGGAAGTGAAATGAGTGGTTTTGCAACTTGTTACACCTTTGGTTCACATGTGATTTCTTTGGCCAACCAAACATAAACCATGGGCATTCTTGGTCCAATTCTGACTTTTAAGGCCTAAGGAATGTTTGTGTCATGGTTTGAAATGAATTAGAGGTTGCAATTGGCCTTAGTTCATGATCTTGCAAAATTCTCATTTGAAGCATGCCTTGAAAATCAATGATTTTTGCCAACTTTGTCACACCATAACTTTTGATCCAAGAAGAGTTTGATCATGCTCTTGTACTTTTTGGAAAGGGAAAGATGAGATCTACAACTTTCATGACCAAAGTTTTTCCATTTGAAGCTTTTTTTGGATCAAGAATCAAGGCTTGAAAAATGACCTAAAATGAAGCATTCTTGAAAAGTCAACTATGCCCAAAAAGTCAACATTTGCAAAACTTCCAAATTCTTGATTTCTATGAACTTCAACCTTCTTCCATGATCAAATAAAGATCATATACACTCAAAATGATGAAGATCACCCATTGGTTGGGTCAATGGGGGCCTCAGATGCCCTGATTTTACACTGACTTGTCTGAAAAGTCAACCCTTGATCAGATGACTTCCCCATGGAATTTCTTCATGAAAATTGATATGCATACTCCCTATACCATATAGAGACCAATAGAAACAAGAATGGCCAAAAAAATTTGGAGTTATGGCCTCTGAAACCAAAACCCTAATTTTAGGTCAACTGTGCAGTCAAACCTGGCTCTGCATCCATTCAAACCCTAGTTCTTGTGATTCTTTTGAAATCTTGACTTTGAGAGGATGTAATATGATAGATGAACACACATGGATCCCTTTGAAGTGATTGTTGACCTTTGGAGTGGCTCAAGAAGCTCTTGGATTGCTCAGATCACAAACCCTAGGTGCAGATGACTTTGAATCTATGCAGTGAATCAAAAATGAGACATGAGATGATATGATTGGGTTTATGCATATGATAATGATCACAAGCCATGGTGAATGGGTGAGGGCAAATTTGGGGTGTTTACACTCAGTACTATGGATGGTGAAGACTTCCTGTCCCCTGTGAATTCAGATGCAGTTAAAAAATACTTCGCATAAAATGACCCGCTGGACATAAAAACAGAATGTAAGTCCAGGAAAAAAATAGGGCATCCCGGCGAGTCAAAAACAGAATAAAAGACTCGGGCAAAAATAAGGGAAAACAAATAAAAAAAATGTACACCTGTTGAGTTGAAAAGCCACATTGGACAGCTTAGGCAAAAATGGGTATCCCGGTGGATTGAAAACCCGAAAGGAAGATCCACACAAAATAAGGGAATAAGCGAACAACTGCATTCTGAATTCGTCTGTATCACCCACGACACGGCAAGCTTCGAAAGGTTAAAGCATCGGTCAAAGTCAGCCATTCTTCACAAGCAAGATGAGAAGAACGTCAATGTCATACAAGTTATAACAAAAGGGAAGCGCTGAAGCGTCATCAACATTGCCAGCATCTTTTTGTTTTCTCGTTTTGTAGCAATCTCCTCATTTCAGGGGATTTGTTTCTTTGACTGTACTTGCCAATTCAGGGCACCCCAAATTAATAAAATCAGATTTTCAGTCACATTTCGTCTCGTACATTTTATTTTCGTTTGCAAAAATGTCTGATGTCCTCATAAATATTGATTGCATTAATACAGATGCGTCTTTTCTAAAATTAATGCTTACAGGAAATATATTTGCTCCCGGGAGTGTCCGAATTCCTATGATGGAATCCAGTAAGGGATACCTCGGGGTACTTGTGCGTTTTCGTCATGACAGGATTGCAGATGCTCATCCTCCCCAGTTGAGTTGTCAAAATAATCATCCTCAGAGGGATCCTCATGAACATCTCAAGGAAGATCGTTCAATGATCACTCCTCCCCGGCCGAGTGATAAACAGGGAGCCATCTCCCCGCAGAGTCTCAACCTCTATCCAGAAGGACAATGTCTGAAGATTTCGCAACAAAGTGATGAAAGCTCCCACAGACCCCAGCTGGGCCCCTCATCATTAAGATAGGTCCATCAGTGACCTATTTTCCCCAAGCAGTCATACACCTTATCAGATCTACCGATGATCTCATACCCAGCTGGGACATTCCCTTCAAGAAGATCAGCCAGAGATATCCACAAGCAATGGGATCCGAATCCCGGATCGGTATCTTTGCATAAACATAGCATTCGCATCATATTTTCCCCAGAGCGTAGCATTCCGTCTAATATGGAGCATTACGGCAAAAATCAAACATATTGCATAAATCACAAGTCAGGTTCGAATCAGTCACCTGTAAATACCAACAACATTCCATCAACAATATACAAATACCTCTCAAATTCCCCGGCAGAAAGCCAAATCATCCCCTTTGCACTCTCAAATACAGATACATGCTCCTTTCGGCACTCGTCCGTGTCATCTTATCCCCACAGATCTTCAGAATATCATTTGCACTCTTAAACTCATACACTTCCTTTTATGATACTCGTCTGCATCATACTCTCCCCAGCAAGGTGAGCACTCGTCTGTGTCTCACTCATACTTTTTACTCATACAGGTATTCGTCAGTATCTTGTATACACCTCTTATTTTCCCTCAGAGTCAACACTCGTCCGTGTTCTTTGTTAACCAGTTGGTACTCACCCGTACCATCATCTCTGAACATGCATCAGCGTTTGTTTCTACCGATACTCGCCCGTATCATGGTCGTAAGGATGCTCGTCCGCATCTTTAATCCATACACAACGTCAAACACTTATACCATTTTCTTTCTTGAATTTAGACACTCGTCCGTGTCTACCATTCCCCAGAAGAGTTCCCAACAAATCCCCAGTAAAAGCAAATTTCTTTTCTATCTGACATTCGTCCTATGTCATGATACTGCCGGCAGCCATACCCTGCCAGGTGATCGTCCTTCACCTCTTGATGATCGTCCTTCATCATTCCTCCAGCGGAGTCTCCACTATTGGAACCCTCTTCTATCCGACATTCATCCTACGTCGTGATATTTTTAGCAGTCGTCCCCTGCTAGGTGATTGTCCTTCACCTCTTGATGATCTTCCTTCATCACTTTATCCGATGGCCGTCCCCATCGTTGATTCTGTTATCTGACATTCGTCCTATGTCATGATAAAACCCGAGAGCAGTCGTACCCTGCTAGGTGATCGTCCTTCACCTCTTGATGATCGTTCTTCATCATGCTTACCTGATGGCCGTCCCCATCGTCGACTCTTTCTATCCGACATCCGTCCTATGTCGTGATACTTTCGGAAGCCGTACCCTGCCAGGTGATCGTCCTTCACTGTTCAGATGACCGTCCCTCATCTTACCTCCAACAAAGCAGTCGTCCCCTGCTAGGTGATCTCCCTTCACCTCTGATGATCGTCCCTCATCATTTATTTCTCCAACCTGATGGTCGTCCCTATCATTGCCTTTACCTTTAATCCCCAGAGAGTCTTATTTCTTTGCCTGATGGTCGTCCCCATCATGATCCCTTTATTTCCCCAGCATGTCGGTCGTCCCCGCCATTGCCTTATCCCCAGCAGTCGTCCTTTGCTCGACGGTCGTCCTCCGTCGCCCGCACTTTATGAATCATACTTTACTTCCTTTTTAAATCTATATCCCTTTTCTTCTTCATTCAGTGAGTGCAAATTTTGGACTGTCTTTGGTATTCAACCACAAGTTATCTCGTTTGCCTGTTAAGCCAAGCGCTTACATCCTGCACAGCTAACTCATGCTTGAATAGGGGCAGCTGTAAACACCCCAAATTTTCCCTCACTCATTTCACCATGGCTTGTGATTCTTTTCATTTGCATAAGTTCAATCATATCATCACATATTACATTTTTGCTCCACTGCATTGGTTCAAAGTCATCTGCATCTAGGGTTTGTGAACTGAGCAATCCCTGAGCTATCTGAGCCATTCCAAAGGTCTTCAATCATCTCAAGAGGGTCCATGTATGTTCAAGCATCATATTATATCCTCCCAAGATCAAGAAATCCAGAAAATCACAAGAACTGAGAAAGGCATGGAAGCAGAGCCAGGTTTAACTGCACAGATGACCTAAAATTAGGGTTTTGGTTTCAGAGGCCATAACTCCAAATTTTTTGGTCATTCTTGTTTCTATTGGTCTCTATATGATATAAGGATCATGCATACCAATTTTCATGAAGAAATCCAATGGGGAATGCATCTGATCAAAAGATGACTTCTTGAACAAGCCAGTGCAAAATCAGGGCATCTGAGGCCCCCAATCATCCAACAAAAGGGTCTTCTCCATCATTTTCGGTGTATATGATCTTTATTTGATCTTAGAAGAAGTTAGAAGTTCACAAAATTGAAGAATTTCAAGCCATTTGAAAAGGTGCCATTGTGGGAAAGTGACTTGTAATGCAAACTTGCCATTTTGGGAAAGTTTTTCAACCTCGTCTTTTTAATACAAAAATGCTTCAAATGAAAAATTCTTGGTCATGAAAGTTTTAGATTGGATCATTCCCTTTTCAAAAAGTACAAAAACTTGATCTAATTCATCATAGAACTCAAGTTATGGCCTTGCAAAGTTGGGAAAAATCACAAAATTTCACTTATGCACCAAAGAGGGAAGTTTGCAAAACCACTTGCCAAAGCCAAATGTGACCTCTAATTGACTTCTAAGCATTGCACAAACATCATACATGACATAAAATTCAGAAATGTCCAACGAGATTCCAAGTTTCATGCCTTGAACTTTACAAAATCCAAAAGGGGCCAAAACTTCATGAATTTGCAAAATGGATCAAAACCTCTCACACACTTGCTGAATCACCACAAAACCTATTCCATGGTTATCCTTGAACCAAGCTGACTCGAGCCATGCCTTGAAACAGCCACTGAACCAGCCCATACCTCAAGTACACCAACTCTTGACATTTTTGCAACTTGCCCATACCAATCAACATAGGCCAGCACCCACCCTCTGACCTATCCCAACATGATATGTGTACTAAAAGCAAGCCATTCCATAACACAACACAAGCTGGAATCTCCAAGAACACAGCATACACAAAATCCCCCAAATTTGCAAAAGCCTTCGAAACTCATAGCTCAACCATCAAACCTCCAAGCTTTTTCCACCATTCAACTCCATAAACATCACTAATCATTTCCCACCCTTCATTTTGCTTTAAAACTCACCATATCAAAAATATGATTTTCACATCCTTTGAACTGAACTTCTGCCAACTTCATTTGGAGGCCATTTAAACTCCAAACAAGCATTGCAAGCTCTTGAGGGGAGTCATTGGAGTGGGTTTGAGGCAAAGAACTGGCCAGAAAGCTCCTGTTTCAAAAGCTCAACTTCAGGTAGCCATGGCATTTATTTTTCCAGAACCTTAATTTTATGTTATAGAATGATTCTATGTGTTCCCCTGATTGCCATGATATGTTTGGTTTCGAAAATAGTCGAGAAATAAGCATTTCATAAGCTTCTGAAATTTTTGAGATGTTTTCCGTTTTGCTTTGATTCATGTTTTTGGTGTTGAATAAATGAATTTTGATGGCTGATTCTTGTTGGGGTTGATGTAAGGATCATTTCTGGAGAGTTTTAGGGCTTGGGGTTGCGTATTGAGTTAGATAGCTTGAGAGGCTAGCCAGAGAAGATGACCGGAACACTGTTCCGGTCACCTGGAAGTGTTTAGGGTTCAGATTAGGGCTTAATGACGTAATTAACGTAGTTTGCATCTCAGCCATCCAGATGCGCGCGCTGGTCAATTCCCTCCCTTTCCCATTCAAATCTGGACCACTGGATCAGTTGACTTCCATTTTAATTCATTTAATTTTCATTTTAATTGCATTTCTTTCTACATTTTATTAAAAATAGCAAAACACTTTCAAAAAATTTTATATTTTGCATTTCCCTTTCAAATATTTTTCTCATTCTGAAAATAATTTTTATTTTATTTTTTGCATAAATTTGGTATTTTTAAAATATTTAAATGTTTATTTTAATTAATTAATGAGAATTAATTAACTAAAATAACATTTAAGTTTCTAAAAATCACCAAAAAAATCACATTGCATCTTGATACATTTAGAAACATTATCAAACCCTTCACACAAATGTATTTTTGGAAAGGGAAAGATGAGATCTACAACTTTCATGACCAAAGTTTTTCCATTTGAAGCTTTTTTTGGATCAAGAATCAAGGCTTGAAAAATGACCTAAAATGAAGCATTCTTGAAAAGTCAACTATGCCCAAAAAGTCAACATTTGCAAAACTTCCAAATTCTTGATTTCTATGAACTTCAACCTTCTTCCATGATCAAATAAAGATCATATACACTCAAAATGATGAAGATCACCCATTGGTTGGGTCAATGGGGGCCTCAGATGCCCTGATTTTACACTGACTTGTCTGAAAAGTCAACCCTTGATCAGATGACTTCCCCATGGAATTTCTTCATGAAAATTGATATGCATACTCCCTATACCATATAGAGACCAATAGAAACAAGAATGGCCAAAAAAATTTGGAGTTATGGCCTCTGAAACCAAAACCCTAATTTTAGGTCAACTGTGCAGTCAAACCTGGCTCTGCATCCATTCAAACCCTAGTTCTTGTGATTCTTTTGAAATCTTGACTTTGAGAGGATGTAATATGATAGATGAACACACATGGATCCCTTTGAAGTGATTGTTGACCTTTGTAGTGGCTCAAGAAGCTCTTGGATTGCTCAGATCACAAACCCTAGGTGCAGATGACTTTGAATCTATGCAGTGAATAAAAAATGAGACATGAGATGATATGATTGGGTTTATGCATATGATAATGATCACAAGCCATGGTGAATGGGTGAGGGCAAATTTGGGGTGTTTACAGCTGCCCCTATTCAAACATGAGTTAGCTGTGCAGGATGTAAGCGACGGCTTAACAGGCAAACAAGATAACTTGTGGTTGAATACCAAAGACAGTCCAAAATTTGCACTCACAGAATGAAGAAGAAAAGGGATATAGATTGTAAAAGGAAAATAAAGTATGTTGTAAAAGTGCGGAAAACAAAGCAATGACGGGGACGGCCGACATGCTGGGGATAAAAGGTAAAGCCAAGACGGGGACGGCCGACTAGCTGGGGAATGTCAAAATATGATGGGGACGGCCATCAGGATAAAGCTGTAAAATTTTCTGGGAGTTAATGAAACATGACGGGGACGGCCATCAAGTTCATAAAGCAAGGTAACCGACGATGGGGACGGCCATCGGGCTAAAGGAAAAGGGACCACGACGGGGACGGCCATCGGGTTAAAGAATAAATGAAATAAACAGATGATTGGGTACGACCATCAAAGGTGAAGGACGATCACCTAGCAGGGGACGGCTGCTCTGTTGGGGAATAAAGGAAGTATGATGGGGACGGCCATCAAAGGTGGAGGACGACCACCTGGCAGGGTACGGCTGCCAAAAATATCAACGATGGGGACGGCCATCGGATAGAAAAGGTCAACGATGGGGACGGCCATCGGACGAGCATGATGGAGGACGACCATCAAGAAGTGGAGGACGACCACTCAGCAGGGTACGGCTGCTCTCAAGGTTTGTCATAACACAGGACGAATGTTAGACAAACGAAATCAACAATGGGGACGGCCATCGGATAGGGTGATGAAGGACGATCATCAAAAGGTGGAGGACGACCACCTAGCAGGGGACGGATGCTAAAAACAACGATGGGGACGGCCATCGGATGAGCATGATGGAGGTCGACCATCAAGAAGTGGAGGACGACCACTCAGCAGGGTACGGCTGCTCTCAAGGTTTATCATGACACAGGACGAGTGCCAGATAAAAAGGAAAATTTGTTGTGTTGGTGATCTGCTGGGGATAGTAAACACGGACGAGCGTTTACAACCAAGAAAAGAAAGTATAAGTGTTTAGATGTTTGCGTATAGATTAAAGATGCGGACGAGCATCCTTAAGACTACGATACGGACGAGTATCGGGTAGAAACAAACGCTTGGCGCATGTTCTAAGATGATGATACGGATGAGTATCAACTGGTTAACAGAGAACGCGGACGAGTGTCGTATCTGAAAAGACTTTCCTGGGGAATAGTAGACACAGACAAGTATCTTTATTCAAGAAGACAAAAGTGTTTGACACAGTGTATGGATTAAAGATGCGGACGAGCATCCTTAAGACTAAGATACGGGCGAGTATCTTGTAGAAACAAACATTAGACGCAATGTTCTGAGATGATGATACGGACGAGTATCAACTGGTTAACAAAGAACACGGACTACTGTCGAATCTGTGGGGATATAGATGGTGTATATTAGATACGGACGAGTATCAGTATGAGTGTAACATGAGTAGTGAGTATTGTATTGTATAGATGAGTGTTTTAAATTGCTGGGGAGAGTGACACGGACGAGTGTCAAGAGAGGGAGGTGTAATAATATCAACAAGTATATGGGTTGTAGAAGTGTAAGCGACTGCGCTGGGGATATGACACGGACGGGTGTCAGGAAAGATGTATATATAGGTCTATGGGGGTGCAAAGCGGATGTCTTTGGCTTTCTGCGGGTGATTTGACACGGACGGATGTCAAGAAAGTATCTGTAATACGGGTAACCTTGTTTGCAAAGTGTATTCAGGCAACTTTACTGGGGAGTGATGACACGGACGGGTGTCAAGGGGTGCATACACTGGTGTTTGTGATTTGTGAGGCAACTGCTTTTGCTGGGGACTCTGGTGGGGATTTTGTGTATTGTATTCTGTATACTGACAGATGGTTTATTATTCACAAGTGTTAATTTAGAAAAAGGCTCATGATTATGTTATGCGTTTGATTTTTGCCGTAATGCTCCGTATTAGACGGAATGCTACGCTCTGAGGGGATAATATGATGCTAATGCCATGATTATGCAAAGATATCAAACCGGGATTCGGATCCCGTTGCCGTGAAGATCTCTGGTTGATCTGTTTGAAATGGACCTCCCAGCTGGGGATGAGATCATTGGTAGGTCTAATAAGATGATATTTGCTTGGTGATATAGGTCACCGATTGACATATCCTTGTAATATGGGACCCAGCTGGGGTTTGTAGAAGCTTTCTTCACCCTGTTGTGATCTTCTAGGCGCTGCTCTTCTGGATAGAGGCTGGAGATCTGTGGGGAGATGGTTCCCTGACTCCTGTATTTTACTGAGGAGGAATGATTGGCGCTATGGCTGGGGAATTATGAGAGGCAACTCAGCTGGGGATGGAGCATTTCGGGTGCTGAGATTATTTGTTGATTTGCCAGCTTGCATGCCCCAAGTTGCGTCCTGTATACCTGCAAAGATAAAGAAACGCACAAATGGTCCCGAGGTATCCCTTACTGGATTTCGTCATAGGAGTTAAGCATTCTCAAGAATAAATTTATTCCCTGCAAGCATGTGTTGTTACTTTCTTAGAGAAGAGCATCTGTACTTATGCAATCATTTTTTAGAGACATCAGACACTTTTTGCAAATAAAAAAATATACAAAACGAAACATGACTGAAAAATCTGATTTTATTAATTCATGTGCCCTGAATTGGCAAGATACAGTCAAAGAAACATATCTCCTGAAAGGAGGAGATTGTTACAAATTGAGAAACAAAATGCTGGCAGTGTTGACGACGCTTTCAAAAGAGCTTCCTCTCCCGCTATGACTCGTATGACAATGACGTTCTTCTCGTCTTGCTTTCTGAAGGGGGCTGATTCGGATTGAAGCTTGATTCTTTGGAAACTTACCAAGTTGCTGACAATACAGACGAATTCAGAATGCAGTTGTTCGCTTATTCCCTTATTTTGCATGGATCGCCCTTTCGGGTTTTCAATCCATCGGGATACCCATTTTTGCCCGAGCTGTCCAATGCGGCTTTTCAACTCAGCGGGTGTACATTTTTTATTTATTTCCCTTATTTTTGCCCGAGTCTTTTATTCTGTTTTTGACTCGCCGAGATGCCCTATTTTTGCCTGGACTTACATTCTGTTTTTATGTCCAGCGGGTCATTTTTATGCGAAGTATTTTTTAACTGCGTCTGAATTCACAGGGGATGGGAAATCTTCACCATCCATGGTGCTGAGCATCAGTGCTCCACCAGAGAAAACTTTCTTTACCACAAATGGTCCTTCGTAATTTGGAGTCCATTTTCCCCTGTGGTCTGTATGAGGAGGGAGGATTCTTTTCAGGACAAGATCTCCCACTTGGTACTCTCGATGCCTGACTTTCTGATCGAAGGCTCTCTTCATTCTCTTCTGATATAACTGCCCATGACAGATTGCAGCCAACCTTTTCTCTTCGATCAGACTCAGTTGTTCGTATCGGGCCCGAACCCATTCTGCTTCACTCAGTTTAACATCCATTAATACCCGTAAAGAGGGTAATTCAACTTCGACAGGTAGGACTGCTTCCATACCATATACAAGTTGATACGGTGTAGCCCCAGTGGATGTCCTGATTGACGTGCGGTACCCATGCAAGGCAAACGGTAGTATTTCATGCCAGTCTTTGTAGGTGACTACCATCTTCTGCACAATCTTCTTGATATTCTTATTTGCTGCCTCAACAGCGCCATTCATCTTTGGCCTGTAAGGAGAAGAATTGTGGTGTTGGATCTTGAAGTCCCGGCACAGTTCCGCCATCATTTTGTTGTTTAGATTGGAACCATTATCAGTAATGATTCGCTCGGGAACTCCATATCGACAGATGATATCCCTCTTCAGGAATCTGGCTACCACTTGTCTTGTGACGTTTGCATATGAGGCTGCTTCAACCCACTTGGTAAAATAGTCGATGGCGACCAAGATGAATCTGTGGCCATTTGAAGCAGTCGGCTCAATCTTGCCAATCATATCAATGCCCCACATAGCAAAGGGCCAGGGTGAAGACATGATGTTCAGAGAGTTGGGAGGCACATGCACCTTATCTGCATAGATCTGGCATTTATGGCACTTCCTGGCATAAGCACAACAGTCTGCATCTATTGTGATCCAGTAATAACCTGATCTTAACAACTTCTTAGCCATGGCATGCCCTCCAGCATGGGTACCAAAGGAGCCTTCGTGCACTTCATGCATCAATAAACCTGCTTCCGTCTTGTCAACACATCGGAGGAGTACCATATCAAAGTTCCTTTTGTATAAAGATCCATCAGTATTCAGAAAGAAACTTCCAGCAAGCCTTCTTAAAGTCTTCTTATCATTGGAAGATGCCCCAGGGGGGTATGTTTGATCCTCCAAGAAGCACTTAATGTCATGGAACCAAGGCTTATCGTCTTTGACAACATCTGCTGCGAATACATATGCTGGTCTATCAAGTCTCGACACTGAAATCTGAGGTACAAAGTTAGCAGCTTGAACTTTGATCATGGATGAAATGGTAGCGAGAGCATCTGCAAACTGATTCTCGTCCCGTGGGATATACTCAAGCTTGACTGTTGTGAAGAAAGTCAATAACCTTCTTGTATAATCCCTGTAAGGTATCAGATGATCCTGGTGGGTGTACCATTTTCCGTTGGTCTGATTGACTACCAAAGCTGAATCTCCGAATACGGTCAATGTCTTGATCCTGAGGTCAATGGCTTCCTCAAGACCCATAATGCAAGCTTCGTATTCAGCTTCGTTGTTAGTGCAGTTGAAAGTGAGTTTTGCCGAGAAAGGCATGTGAACTCCTTTGGGTGTAATGAGTACTGCACCAACACCACGACCATTCATGTTAACAGCCCCATCAAACATCATAGTCCATTCTTCTTCCGGGTCGGGCCCTTCAGTGTGAACAGGATCTTCATGATCTTTTGATTTAATGAACATGATGTCTTCATCAGGGAAGTCAAATCTCATAGGCTGGTAGTCATCTATGGGTTGCTCAGCAAGATATTCAGACAATACACTGCCCTTGATGGCTTTCTGAGAAGTGTATTGGATGTCGTATTCTGTGAGAATCATTTGCCATCTTGCAACCCGTCCGGTAAGAGCTGGCTTCTCAAATATGTACTTGACTGGGTCCATCTTTGAGATTAACAAGGTAGTGTGGGTCAACATATACTGTCTCAGTCGGCGAGCAGCCCACGCTAAAGCACAACAAGTTTTCTCGAGCAGTGAATAACGCTGTTCACAGTCGGTAAACTTTTTGCTTAGGTAGTATATTGCATACTCTTTTCGACCAGACTCGTCATGCTGGCCCAGCACACACCCCATTGACTCTTCTAATACTGTCAAGTACATGATCAGAGGTCTTCCTTCAACTGGAGGCATAAGGACTGGAGGTTCTTGCAGGTATTCCTTGATCTTGTCAAATGCCTTCTGACAATCTTCATTCCACCTGACCGTTTGTTCTTTTCTCAACAGTTTGAACAAGGGTTCACAGGTTGCTGTAAGGTGAGATATGAACCTTGAGATGTAGTTCAATCGTCCTAAGAACCCTCGAACTTCCTTTTCAGTTTTCGGTGCAGGCATCTCTTGAATAGCTTTGACTTTATCAGGGTCAACTTCAATCCCTTTCTCGCTTACAATAAAACCCAGCAGCTTACCAGATCTCACCCCGAATGTGCATTTGTTGGGGTTCAACTTCAGTTGGTACTTCCTCAGACGCTTGAACAATTTGAGCAGATTTACCAGATGGTCTTCTTCCGTAAGGGACTTGGCAATCATGTCATCCACATAACATTCTATCTCTTTGTGGATCATGTCATGAAATAATGTCACCATAGCCCGTTGATACGTCGCACCGGCATTCTTGAGCCCAAATGGCATCACTTTGTAACAGAACGTGCCCCAAGGTGTGATGAATGTTGTCTTCTCCATGTCTTCAGGTGACATTTTGATCTGGTTGTATCCTGAAAACCCATCCATGAAGGAGAATACCGAGAACTGAGCCGTGTTATCCACCAATACATCAATGTGAGGTAATGGGAAGTCATCTTTCGGGCTGGCTCTGTTCAGATCCCGGTAGTCAACACACATCCTTACTTTGCCGTCTTTCTTAGGCACAGGTACTATGTTAGCAACCCACGGCGGATAACTAGTCACAGCAAGGAACCCGGCGTCCCATTGCTTTTGTACCTCCTCCTTGATTTTCATAGCCATGTCTGGACGAGTACGGCGCAGTTTCTGCTTAACTGGCGGGCATTCTTCTCTCAAAGGCAGCTTGTGCATGACGATATCGGTATCCAACCCTGGCATATCTTGGTACGACCAAGCAAACACATCTACATACTCTTGAAGCAGGTCTATCAGTTGTCTCTTCACTGAGTCTTGCAGGCAAGCCCCGATTTTAACCTCTTTCACGTCTTCCTCTGTGCCAAGATTAATCACTTCAACCTCCTCCTGGTGAGGAGTAATAACCTTTTCCTCCTGTCTCAACAACCTGGCTAGCTCTTCAGGAAGCTCATATTCTTCTTCAACCCCTTCATCAGCTTGATTGATTGGATTGTCAAAGTCATATGATGTCATAGCCGTGCTGTTGTCGGTGTTGTCAGGAAGGCATTCTCTGCAAGGGTTTAATTTGTTCATTTTAGTGATTAATTTTAATCTTGCCTTAGAAAAAGTGAAATAAAGTTATCATTTTGAAAACACCGCCATTCATTTTTGTACAAAAAGAAAAAAAAAAGAAGGAAAAACAGTGAACGAAAAGAAAAAGGACTCGTTTGCAAAAAGATGTCTGATATTTCATTAATTGATCTTGTTTGCACAAAAAGTACAGATGGCCCGATTACAAAATGAGTCTTGTCATCTTGGGCAAGATGCAAGACTTTGATGCATGCTTATAAAAATACAGGAAATAATAATTACTCTGCATGAGTAACTCTTATAATTTCCTGGGAAGACCAGTTCGAGACACTGCTCCCCGGGATCTTTGGACGAATCCAGCTTTCCAGGTTGCGCTCCTCTTCCAGCTCGTCTTCCAGACAGTTGATAGCATCAGGGGTAAGCATCCCCCCACTGACAAAACCAGGCTCTCCAGCAGCCTTTGCTTGATGTTGAGTTGGTTTGTAACCCAACCCAAACTTGTCCTTCTTCTCCTCCACAGCTAAAACCTTGCCCCAGCCTAGGGCAGTTCCTTCCTCAACAACCTTCCGGGCTTGTTGGTATGATGACATGGAGATCCCAGATACAGCAGATGCTTCATTGACATTCAAGGCTTCAAATCCTTGGCTCATTGTTTCATGGATCTCCCCATCCATTTCAATATACTTATAAGTAGCCAGATGGCTAACAAATATATCCTCCTCCCCACAGATTGTAACAACTTGGCCTTCCCACTCATATTTTAACTTTTGGTGAAGGGTAGACGTTATTGAGCCGGCGGCGTGAATCCAAGGTCTACCCAACAAATAGCTGTAGGCGGGCTGAATGTCCATCACATAAAAGATAGTTTTAAAGGTCTGTGGGCCAATTGTCACAGGTAGCTCGATCTCTCCCAGAACCGATCTCTTAGAACCATCAAAGGCTCTTACCACCAGGTTGCTGGGTCTCAATGCCAATCCGTCATATTCTAACTTCACCAGAGCCTTCTTTGGTAAGACATTCAGGGATGAACCTGTGTCCACCAGCACATGTGAAAGGACAGCTCCTTTGCATTCCATGGTGATGTGCAAGGCTTTGTTGTGGTTGCGGCCATCCGCTGTCAAGTCAGTATTGGTGAATCCTAGCCCATTGCTAGCAGTAACATTTCCAACTACGGTCTCCAACTGGTTGACAGTGATCTCTTCAGGCACGTAAGCTGCGTGCAAGACTTTGAGTAATGCATTCCGATGAGCTTCGGAACACATCAGCAGTGAGAGGATGGAGATCTTGGATGGCGTCTGGTGAAGTTGATCCACAATTTTGTAATCACTCTTTTTGATGATTCTCATAAACTCATCAACTTCTTGATCGAACGGCGTCTTCAAGGCTTCTTTAACAGCTTGATCTTCCTGCACCGGGCTCTTTCCCTTTGCCTTGGCAGCAGCTTCTGCTTCGGCAGTAGGTCTTTGAATTGGTGGAGCAAAGAGACGTCCGCTTCGAGTGAAGCCTCCGCCTCCCCCCACATTATCTACTTGTGGTGCAGGTGTTGATGTTTCAAGAGTGATTCTTTTTCCTTCGCAGTACACGTCTGAGCCATAGTGCCAAGGGATGGCCCTATTGCTTTCATATGGTACTGGTCCAGGAACCGTGACAGTGACTGAACTGATTGCTGCTGCTGAAGGGACTGTAATTGTTTGTGGATCATAAAAGATTGTAACTGGTGCTCTGGTGGGAGCAGCACTTTCTGAATGGTAGGCAGAATTGTTCTCAGGATCATAAAATATTGTGACAGTAGAGACATCTTCATGATTTGTTGCTGGAGTTGTAGGAGACAATGGTGGAAGAATGGATGTTGTCGTTGTAGGAGCTTCATAATGGAGTGATGCTGAAGTTGTAGCAGGAAGATTTGTTGCAAACTGACCAGTTGAGATAATGGATGAAGTACTTGTTGATGAAGCCGAAGAATTGTCAGGAACAATAGTTGCTGCAGTTGTAGGAGGTTCTGAAACCGTTGCTGATGATATTGTTGGATTTGTTGGAAATGATGTGGTGATCTGAAGTTGGCCACTCTGAATAAGGCCATCTATGCCATTCCTCAAATTATCGCACCCATTTACCGAGATATTGCAGTAAGCACAACCCAACTCACACCCTGGGAACATTTGACATTCCAGGAGCTGAGCCTTGATTTCTACCAACGGTGTCCTGATCTGTCCCACACTGGTTATTAAATAAGACGGCTTGTCTTCTTCAATAGCGTTAATTCGGGGACCACCATGGTTTGGCATCGGGTTCTTATTGACATTGGGTGGGGGTGCGAAATTCAGAGCCTTGGAGTCTACCAGGTCTTGTACCTTCATATGCAGAGCCCTGCATTTTTCTGTACTGTGGCCAGGTGCGTTTGAATGAAAAGCACACCTAGCATTGGAGTCATAGTTCCTTGGTAGACTGTTGGGATCCGGAGGTGCCAACGTTCTTAGCTCAACCAGGTTGAGTTTCAGAAGCTGTGGCAGCAATGTAGCGTATGGCATTGGGATCGGATCGATCACTCTGTTAGCTTGAGAAGGCCTCTGCTGAAATGGCCTCTGTTGACTGTTGTTGTTGGTGTTGCTGTTGTTGTAACTTCTTGGAGGATACTGATTTTGCTGGTGGTACTGAGGTTGCGGCTGATAGTTTTGCTGAGGAGGTTGATAGACTGGCTGAGGATGAGCTGGAGCAGGAATGGTGACTGCTGCTATTGACCTCTGAACATACTGGGGCCTGCCCCTGTTTTAATGGATGGCATTGGTCTCGCCAGTTCTTCTCGGGCCTACAAAAGGCTTTCTTGTACTACTGGACGAGCTTGCACCGTTGTCTGAGATCTTTCCCATTTTTAACAAGCTTTCAATTCTCTCCCCGGCTACGACAACATCGGCAAAGCTAGTGGAAGAGAAAGCAGCCAACCTGTCAATATATGTTCCCTGAAGGGTGTTCATGAACATATCTGCCATTTCCCATTCAGACATAGGTGGTTGAACAGCAGCAGCCAGTTGCCTCCATCTCTGTGCATATTCTCGGAAACTTTCCCTTGACGACTGTGACATTCCCATTAGGAGGGTCCTGTTGGGTGCCATGTCTAAGTTATACTGATACTGTCTGATGAAGGCCTCTGCCAGGTCCTTCCAGCATCTAATAGTTGCCCTTGTCAAGTGAGAGTACCATTCTCTTGACGCTCCAGTTAAGCTGTCTTCGAAATAGAACATCCAGAGCTTCTCGTCCATGGTATAGGCTTTTAATCTCCCGAGAAAAGATTGTAGATGGGTTCGAGGACAAGAAGTCCCATTATACTTTTCAAAACATGGAGGCTTGAACTTGTGGGGAATCCTAACCCCGTCTACCAAGCCCATGTCCATAACGTCGAAGCCCAAAGAGTTTTGAGATTCTAAGGACCTCAACTTCTCAGCTATCTCATCCAATCTTCTATCATAAGCTTCTTCACCAACGCCCATTACTGTGAATTGGTCCTCTTGAGGATCCTCTTGAAGTACCCTGGCTGCAGTGGCAGTCCCTTGAACATTTGCTGGAATATTGACCTCAGGATGGAGGTGTGGCCCAAATACCGGAGGGTTGACGTGAGGTTGGACTCTTTCATTGTTACTGGTACCGGCAGTCCCTATATGTGGATCTTCTTGATTCTGCCTTTCCACCATAGCCCTCAATCTTTCCTGGCTCTGAGCCATGTTGTTCATAACTTCCATAAACTGAGTCATTTGGTTCCTCATTTCTAGCCTTTCATTTGCCATTTGATTTCTGACCTCAGTAAGGTCCTGCTGCATCTGATCCATCTGAATTCTCGGAAGGTTGTTTCGGGTTGGATAACGGTGCGGACGGTTGAGGGGAAATACCCGGCGCCTAGCAATAGTTCCTGAGGTATCACAACAGAGGTTAGCAACAATAAAACAAAACCTACAAAACAAACAAAGGGTTAGCATGCAATGCAGTTATGCTTATTTGCTCTCAAGGTATCCGGTTTGGCATTCAGTTTTGACCCTTCCAGACCCTTGAAGATATTGTTGTTGTTGCTTGAAGAAAACTCAGATGAAGCACACTAACATAAATATATTACAGAAGGTGAAATAATACAACTTGTTCATTTTACAACACAAGCCCTCTAAGGGGTCAAAATACATTACAAGAAAATAAAAGTACATGGAAAGAAAGCAACAACAAACAAATGGTCAAACACCAAGACCAAACTCATCCTCACGAACTTCCTTGAGAAGTGCTTCGGTCACAGGATCAGCCGGACGCTCCGTGAGATTCCTGATGAGGAGGTTCCGGGTCGTAACAGCTGCTGCTAGCTTCTTGTGCTGAGTTTGTTCTTTTGACCTCTTCACCCCTGCTTTGATCTTCAGTTATGATATCTCCCTCTGGGCTGCTGCCAGGGCTTCTTGCTGTTCTTTTGCATTGGCTTCAAGTTGCTCCATCTTGTCTTGAACTCTCTTGTCCTATAGAGTACGAGCCTCGGTGATCCTGACCCACCGAGCCTGACTCTCCTTCAGATACAAGTCTGTCCTTGCTCTCTGGAACTGGGCTTCTTTGCAAGCATTCTTCAGAATTTGTTCACCAGCCTTAGACTTTTTGATATAATCCCCAGACTTCTCAATCTTAGTCAGATGTTCTACTCTCATCTTCTCCAACCTCTCAATCTCCCTCATACCTTCACTCCTTTCCCGGAGGGTCTTCTGCAAAGCCTGGGTTAGCTTCTCATTTCTTTCTTTCAAGCTCTCAAACTCCTCCAAACTGATAGTGGCAGGTGATGGTGCTGAAGATGACTCAGGCATGTCTTCTACGGTAAAGGGCATCCCAGAGGATTGGGCCCTGGCACGGGACCACTCATAATATTGTGCCGATGCCACATTGTTGCACTTCCCTAGGATGGTTATTCCCTTGGTTTGAACATTATCCCAGGCCCAGGCAGCCTGCCCAACAACAGCCAAACTAATCTTGTTCTCACAATAGAGGGTCTCAACCAAGTCCTGTGCCCTAGGAGTGTGGACCAGTGCATAGCCCAATTGTCGTCTAAACAGCAGAGGGTTGTAATTGATACTACCCTTAACTCCTATCAAAGGCACATTAGGAAAATGCCCACAGCTGGTGATGATATCTCTGCCCTTGGTGCTCTGAGTGCACCATCTGATATCTGCTGAAGTTAGAACAGTGAGTCTCTTAGCCCAGTTGCTTTGCTGATGAGGGTTTAAAAATGCATCTGTCCTGGGTAGATGCTTGAGAAGCCAAGTGTGAAACAATGGAGCACAACACCTCACTAACCTTCCCCTCTGTTTTTCATTCCTCTGATGCACTGAATAGTAAAGGTCCCCCAATAAAGTTGGCACTGGGTTCTTCAAGATGAACAGATGGATTGCATTCTTGCTAATGAATCGAGGCTCATCTGCAAACAATACAATTCCATATATACTCAAGGCCAACAAGGCACAAACAGCTTTCCACTCTCCTAGAGAAGCTTTCAGGGTAGCTTGAGAGATTAAGAAATCCAGATGAAAGCCAGGGATCCCAGCTTTAGAAGTCATATGCTGCTCAATCAGGACAGGTTCCAGATGCAAAGCCTTTGCTACTTCTCCATTAGCAGGAAAGACCATCTCAGGGTTGAAAGGGATTCCAGCCCTGATAGGCACACCAACCAAAGATGAGTATTTTTCTAAAAGAGGGCCCAACTGAAAGTCTTGAAAAGTAAAACATCTCAGTGGAGGATCAGAAAACTGAATGCAGGTATGGATCAAGCTTCTCTGTGATGGGTCCAGATCCATAACCATGTCCAGTATATCCCCATAATGCTCCCTGAACAAAGGTATGTGATCTGGAGTGATCAGGGTCTGAATTCTCCTGATGTCTGATAACTCTGGCTGGAAGAAGTGATAGGTGATGTTGCTCTTTTTAGGAGCCATGATGCTGAGACTAAATAGAGACAGGTGCTGATGATAATACTGAAGAAGGGGGGCCACTGATTGGCTGGTGATAGATGAATCAGATGCTGATGAAGACAAGTCAAAACTGAAGATGGGGTCAAAACCAAAACCAAATGAGGATGGATACCCTGAAACACAAATAAGCAAATGTCAATATGATGCAATGATTATGTATGCAAATGAAATGCAAGGGTCTGTGACTGAGCTGGATCTGATCAAAATGCCCTGATGTAGGTCCAAGTGTGTTCAAGAATCCCAGATGAGGTCTATAAATCCAGTAACCAAGGTGGGGGGCTCAAATAAAGAGCCACATGTCCAGGGTTTTAGAATCACAAGAACTATCCCAAATTGAAGTATTCTTAAACAATCGAAGTAACAAGGTATTCTGAGGTCAAGGTACCTACAAACCTGTAAACAGCCCAACCCCCTCACAGGTGGTGTTCTAGAACAAGGATCCTCAGACTTGGATCAGTTATGAGAAGTGTAAACACTTCCAACCCGGAGGTACAGTGTTTACAATAACCATAACAATTCCTCCTCTAATTCACCTCAGTTTCTGAAGGTCAATACTAAAGGTCATCCAGACTTAGCAGGCTTCCCAGATAGCCCTAGCATTGCAGGAAATCTGCAACACAGAGTTCTCAAGAAGAAACCCATATCTGAACCGTGTTTCATATTCCCGCACCAGACCGAAATGGAATGGGAAAGAATATGATTCACTCTAGCCTAGGTGTCACTCAGGTCCCAGGTGTAGGACCTTAACTCTCAATAGAACCCCACCCACCAAGGCAAACAACAGATCCAGCCAGCAGCACAGTATGACAATATAATGCAAAAGCAATAAAGAAAGCAGTAAAGCAAACTGTACCTAAAGTAAAAGTAAACACAAATATACAGACACAAATAAGCACATAACACCCCAGTAAACACAAATCAATCAAGCGCTAGGAGGAACCCACAAAAAGAACCAGAAGCCCTGGTTGCAGCATAAGGGTCCCCAGCAGAGTCGCCAAGCTGTCGCTCCCGATAAATGAGACAAGGTCAAATAAGGGTACAGACGCGAACGGTCGGCGAGAGGGACAATGAGAACACACAGCCGTGAACTCACTGGAGATGAAAAGAGTCGCCAGCTAGGCATTTTTATCCCGGAGGAAAGGTAATGCTGCATAAACCTAGGAAAAGATGGATAAGACGGTTGCGATCCAGAGAGACTGAGAAAGGGGGTTGGTTACAACCTGGGAAGGTATTAGCACCCAGATTGTCCGCCGTACTCGACGGGATCCATGCTTAAAAGATTTGTGTTTTAAAGGGGTAATGTCAGTGCAATTTGTGTATACAATAACTGGAAAAGATGTACAGGTGTCAATGCTGGAAGAAATGTAAAGTGTACAAATGTACAGTGTCAGTGTAAGGACAAAAGTGAAATGCTCATGATAATGAGGCTAAAGAATGAAGCTGGAAGGAGGGGGAATATACAGAGACTTTTGTTCGATAACTGTTAAGTTATGCCTACGTATCCTCTCGTGCAATGAGGAAGTCAGAACACCGTAGTTCGACCCAAAGAGACTGAAAGATAAATTGGCTTGTGAACTGCTTGCTTGTCTATGCTCAAGTGTATGACCTGTCTGGCTCAGGTGCAAACTGTCTTGCATTAGACGGAAGAAGCAAGTTCTCGCTTATGAGTGAATGAGGTGAGAAAAGAATCCCGGAGGAGACGATTATTGTTTTTTTTTTTGTGTTTTCAGTCTTTTATTGCTTTTTGAAAGTTTGTCATAAGTTAATGAGCTTAAGTCTAAACCAATGGATTTAGTAAACTCATCACATCTTCCCTCTGATTAGGGGTAATGAGAATACCTTAAGTGTGAAGTCAGGTTCTCACACTTAATCACCTTTGATATAGGATTAAGATCATTAACCTACTTGTTGATTATTTAGATGTTTTTGGTGTTTTTGTTTAGTGTTAAGTAATGAGGTTAAGCCATAATCAAAGATTAAACAGACTCATTACACAATCCTAATAGAAGGATAATAGATGAGGGTGTTTAAGCTGAGGAAAATTCCTCAACTTAATCCATGATTAGGGATTAAACTCATGACAAAACAAGCCTTTGATTAAGTGGATTTTATTCAATGGTATGATGATGAAGTGATTTTTATGATTTGTTAAGACAACTTGAGGGGGACTTGTCCATTAACACTAGGGTTAGTCCTTCTTAACCAATTAAGGAAGAATTAGAACCCCAATGCAAGGCCCAAGTTACAAGTGTGATGTCTTGATGATTATTAGATGGATTGATTAAAGGAGTTAAACACATTAAGGGTTTAACACTTAGGATTAAAGTTATACACTCCATCCTAAGATAAGGATGTAGGCATAAACTTAATCACAAAGCCTTAAAGCCTTTAGGGTTTAGTCCCTGATTATGAGATGAGGAGTGAAGACACAAAGAGACACAAAGGTAAAACTATGGGGGGACTAATCAAAACCCTAATCATTGTCATACATGGTTGTTCCTAAGGTTTGTGAGGTTTTCAAGAGATGTCTTCAATGGAACCACCAGGAAGCAGATGAAAGGATCAAGAGAAGCAAAGCAACTTGCTTCATTCAAGAAGCCAAGTCACTTGAAGAAAGAAAGTGGGAAGAAGAAGAATGAGCAAGCTCAAACTCAAACACATATAAAAATGCAGCATGGATGCAAGAGAGAGATGAGAAGAAAGTATGAAAAGTGAAGGCAAATCCACTTCTCAGAATCACTTACCACTTGAAAGGTTAGAAAGGAAATGCAATGCAATGCAAAATGGGATGGAATGACATGATGCAAACCAAAACCAGAAGCACATATGTGATGCTAATGATGTTATGAGATGCTACAAACATGAGGCAGCACATGGAAATGATCATACAAGTTCATGAATGTAAATGAAACAAGCTAGGAACCATGATCATACATGAAAAGTTAGGAAGCATACAAAGCATACAACATGGAAAATATGTAATGCAATGATCAACATACTTTCTACATGTCTTATGATGTTAAATGAATCACATGAATGCTTGAAATGTCATGACAAGTCATGTTATGCAAGAGAATGCAAGAGGTATGCAAATGAAAGCCCAAATTAGGGTTTATGGATCAAACAACAAACAAAAACCAAAAACAGAAGCAAAACCTAATATAAAAAAAGGAAAATGCCGCCCAAAGAAACCCTAAACCTATACTAAACCAATGTCCAAAGGGGGGCTCTCAACTCTTAACCAATCTCAAGTTATGATTTTTCTAAGTTATTAGGGTTTTTAGGGTTCCTAAACAAAAGAAATACCAAACAAATTGAAAATGAGGAAACAAATCATGGCCATTTAATCCTTGAAACTACATGCTAAACACAAAATAAAGCAAAAAGAACCAATGTCCAACTCTTCTTAGATAGGCAGAAATGAATTTTTGAACTTATGATCAAAATAATGCACCAAAAATGATTTAATTCAATGGAAAATTCTCAAAATGCATCAAGATCAAAAAAGAAATTTGGTTTGAAGGTTGGAAAATGTTTCTAAATGTCTTAGAACTTTTCATGAATTTTTTGGTGATTTTTAAATACCTAAAAGTATTTTTAATTAATTAATTTCCATTAATCAATTAAAAATAATCTTTTAAATATTTAAAAATACTTTTTTAATGATAAAAAATAAAATAAAAATATTTTTTGGTCATAAAAATTAATAAAACTCAGAAGAAAAAGTTTCATGATTTTTAGAAATTTTTTACTATTTTAAAATAATTGTGCAAATAAAATGAAAAGAAAATGAATTAAAATTAAATAAAAGGGAAAGTAATCAGAATGGAGGGATGAGATTGAGTCTGGATTTGAATCTGTTGACCACGCGCGTCATCCAAGGGTCCAGGTTGTTTCTGACTTAATAAATTAAATTATGGATTAATTATATTAAACACGTGGATTAGGGCTAATCAGAGAGATCCAGGCCACATACCCACGCGGGAGGTCAACACTTTCAACGCATCCAATGGTCCAAATTCAAATGGTCTTAATTACTGAGATTAGGGCATAATCACTTTCAGGCTGCCGGAGAAGACTTCCGGTCGTCTTCTCCGGCCAGCATCTCCCCTGAAAAATCCCCAAAACCCCAAAAAGCTAACTAAAATGAAATCTAAGAATTGGGAAATGATCCTTACACCCTCACGAACCAAAACCCTCACTCAAAACAAATTTATTTTCCCTAACAAAGCTGAATCGAAGCAAATAAGAACTAGGGCACGCAAGTTTCAGAAGCTAATTAAATACTCATTTCAAAGCCATTTCAAAAACTAAAAGCATATTCATGATCAGGAAGGCACAAAGAGCAAGTTTAGAACAAGAAAAATGATTTCTGGAAAAATATTTTTCAAGCTACCTGAGATTCGAAGCTTTCACTCTGATGACTTTCTGGCCACTTCCTTCAGTGCAATCCACTCCACTTGATCCCCAGATGATGTTTGAATGCTCAAAAGGAATTTATGTTGGTTGGATGAGGAGATTGACAAGCTTCTGCTCAAGCTCAGTCAGAAATGGCAATGGAGTTTCAGGCAGCTTCAGGTCATTGTAAATGGTTCTTTGTGATCCAGATGGTGAGTGGAGAAGCTTTGTGGTGTTTGTTTGGATGTTTGTGTGCTGTGGAAAGAGTTTCGAATGAAACTGCAAGTTGAGGTGAGAAATGGCAGTGGGGTGTTCTTGCTTGTTTCAGGCCTGGCTCTTGGTGGTTTTAGGTCTATGAAGTATGGTGAGTTGATCTATGGAAGTGGTTTTTGTGTTTGCAAGCTGAGAAAACCAATTCGAAGGAAGATGCAAAATGGAGTGTTTTTGTGTATGTCCCCTTGTGAATGATTTCAGCCTTGCTAGATGTATGGAATGGCTTGCAAAGAGATATTGTATTTTAATCCTATAGGTCAGATGATGTGACCTGGCCTATGGTGATTGGTAAGTTTGCTTTTGCTCAAAGTCCACCTTTTGTGTAAGAGAAGTATGGCTCATGATCTAGGCAAGTACAAGCATGGGGCTGCGCAGCAAGGGTGAGGGGAAAGGCTAGCCAAAGTCAGCAGCCAATGTCACAAGTTGTAGGAAGTGAAATGAGTGGTTTTGCAACTTGTTACACCTTTGGTTCACATGTGATTTCTTTGGCCAACCAAACATAAACCATGGGCATTCTTGGTCCAATTCTGACTTTTAAGGCCTAAGGAATGTTTGTGTCATGGTTTGAAATGAATTAGAGGTTGCAATTGGCCTTAGTTCATGATCTTGCAAAATTCTCATTTGAAGCATGCCTTGAAAATCAATGATTTTTGCCAACTTTGTCACACCATAACTTTTGATCCAAGAAGAGTTTGATCATGCTCTTGTACTTTTTGGAAAGGGAACGATGAGATCTACAACTTTCATGACCAAAGTTTTTCCATTTGAAGCTTTTTTTGGATCAAGAATCAAGGCTTGAAAAATGACCTAAAATGAAGCATTCTTGAAAAGTCAACTATGCCCAAAAAGTCAACATTTGCAAAACTTCCAAATTCTTGATTTCTATGAACTTCAACCTTCTTCCATGATCAAATAAAGATCATATACACTCAAAATGATGAAGATCACCCATTGGTTGGGTCAATGGGGGCCTCAGATGCCCTGATTTTACACTGACTTGTCTGAAAAGTCAACCCTTGATCAGATGACTTCCCCATGGAATTTCTTCATGAAAATTGATATGCATACTCCCTATACCATATAGAGACCAATAGAAACAAGAATGGCCAAAAAAATTTGGAGTTATGGCCTCTGAAACCAAAACCCTAATTTTAGGTCAACTGTGCAGTCAAACCTGGCTCTGCATCCATTCAAACCCTAGTTCTTGTGATTCTTTTGAAATCTTGACTTTGAGAGGATGTAATATGATAGATGAACACACATGGATCCCTTTGAAGTGATTGTTGACCTTTGGAGTGGCTCAAGAAGCTCTTGGATTGCTCAGATCACAAACCCTAGGTGCAGATGACTTTGAATCTATGCAGTGAATCAAAAATGAGACATGAGATGATATGATTGGGTTTATGCATATGATAATGATCACAAGCCATGGTGAATGGGTGAGGGCAAATTTGGGGTGTTTACACTCAGTACTATGGATGGTGAAGACTTCCTGTCCCCTGTGAATTCAGATGCAGTTAAAAAATACTTCGCATAAAATGACCCGCTGGACATAAAAACAGAATGTAAGTCCAGGAAAAAAATAGGGCATCCCGGCGAGTCAAAAACAGAATAAAAGACTCGGGCAAAAATAAGGGAAAACAAATAAAAAAAATGTACACCTGTTGAGTTGAAAAGCCACATTGGACAGCTTAGGCAAAAATGGGTATCCCGGTGGATTGAAAACCCGAAAGGAAGATCCACACAAAATAAGGGAATAAGCGAACAACTGCATTCTGAATTCGTCTGTATCACCCACGACACGGCAAGCTTCGAAAGGTTAAAGCATCGGTCAAAGTCAGCCATTCTTCACAAGCAAGATGAGAAGAACGTCAATGTCATACAAGTTATAACAAAAGGGAAGCGCTGAAGCGTCATCAACATTGCCAGCATCTTTTTGTTTTCTCGTTTTGTAGCAATCTCCTCATTTCAGGGGATTTGTTTCTTTGACTGTACTTGCCAATTCAGGGCACCCCAAATTAATAAAATCAGATTTTCAGTCACATTTCGTCTCGTACATTTTATTTTCGTTTGCAAAAATGTCTGATGTCCTCATAAATATTGATTGCATTAATACAGATGCGTCTTTTCTAAAATTAATGCTTACAGGAAATATATTTGCTCCCGGGAGTGTCCGAATTCCTATGATGGAATCCAGTAAGGGATACCTCGGGGTACTTGTGCGTTTTCGTCATGACAGGATTGCAGATGCTCATCCTCCCCAGTTGAGTTGTCAAAATAATCATCCTCAGAGGGATCCTCATGAACATCTCAAGGAAGATCGTTCAATGATCACTCCTCCCCGGCCGAGTGATAAACAGGGAGCCATCTCCCCGCAGAGTCTCAACCTCTATCCAGAAGGACAATGTCTGAAGATTTCGCAACAAAGTGATGAAAGCTCCCACAGACCCCAGCTGGGCCCCTCATCATTAAGATAGGTCCATCAGTGACCTATTTTCCCCAAGCAGTCATACACCTTATCAGATCTACCGATGATCTCATACCCAGCTGGGACATTCCCTTCAAGAAGATCAGCCAGAGATATCCACAAGCAATGGGATCCGAATCCCGGATCGGTATCTTTGCATAAACATAGCATTCGCATCATATTTTCCCCAGAGCGTAGCATTCCGTCTAATATGGAGCATTACGGCAAAAATCAAACATATTGCATAAATCACAAGTCAGGTTCGAATCAGTCACCTGTAAATACCAACAACATTCCATCAACAATATACAAATACCTCTCAAATTCCCCGGCAGAAAGCCAAATCATCCCCTTTGCACTCTCAAATACAGATACATGCTCCTTTCGGCACTCGTCCGTGTCATCTTATCCCCACAGATCTTCAGAATATCATTTGCACTCTTAAACTCATACACTTCCTTTTATGATACTCGTCTGCATCATACTCTCCCCAGCAAGGTGAGCACTCGTCTGTGTCTCACTCATACTTTTTACTCATACAGGTATTCGTCAGTATCTTGTATACACCTCTTATTTTCCCTCAGAGTCAACACTCGTCCGTGTTCTTTGTTAACCAGTTGGTACTCACCCGTACCATCATCTCTGAACATGCATCAGCGTTTGTTTCTACCGATACTCGCCCGTATCATGGTCGTAAGGATGCTCGTCCGCATCTTTAATCCATACACAACGTCAAACACTTATACCATTTTCTTTCTTGAATTTAGACACTCGTCCGTGTCTACCATTCCCCAGAAGAGTTCCCAACAAATCCCCAGTAAAAGCAAATTTCTTTTCTATCTGACATTCGTCCTATGTCATGATACTGCCGGCAGCCATACCCTGCCAGGTGATCGTCCTTCACCTCTTGATGATCGTCCTTCATCATTCCTCCAGCGGAGTCTCCACTATTGGAACCCTCTTCTATCCGACATTCATCCTACGTCGTGATATTTTTAGCAGTCGTCCCCTGCTAGGTGATTGTCCTTCACCTCTTGATGATCTTCCTTCATCACTTTATCCGATGGCCGTCCCCATCGTTGATTCTGTTATCTGACATTCGTCCTATGTCATGATAAAACCCGAGAGCAGTCGTACCCTGCTAGGTGATCGTCCTTCACCTCTTGATGATCGTTCTTCATCATGCTTACCTGATGGCCGTCCCCATCGTCGACTCTTTCTATCCGACATCCGTCCTATGTCGTGATACTTTCGGAAGCCGTACCCTGCCAGGTGATCGTCCTTCACTGTTCAGATGACCGTCCCTCATCTTACCTCCAACAAAGCAGTCGTCCCCTGCTAGGTGATCTCCCTTCACCTCTGATGATCGTCCCTCATCATTTATTTCTCCAACCTGATGGTCGTCCCTATCATTGCCTTTACCTTTAATCCCCAGAGAGTCTTATTTCTTTGCCTGATGGTCGTCCCCATCATGATCCCTTTATTTCCCCAGCATGTCGGTCGTCCCCGCCATTGCCTTATCCCCAGCAGTCGTCCTTTGCTCGACGGTCGTCCTCCGTCGCCCGCACTTTATGAATCATACTTTACTTCCTTTTTAAATCTATATCCCTTTTCTTCTTCATTCAGTGAGTGCAAATTTTGGACTGTCTTTGGTATTCAACCACAAGTTATCTCGTTTGCCTGTTAAGCCAAGCGCTTACATCCTGCACAGCTAACTCATGCTTGAATAGGGGCAGCTGTAAACACCCCAAATTTTCCCTCACTCATTTCACCATGGCTTGTGATTCTTTTCATTTGCATAAGTTCAATCATATCATCACATATTACATTTTTGCTCCACTGCATTGGTTCAAAGTCATCTGCATCTAGGGTTTGTGAACTGAGCAATCCCTGAGCTATCTGAGCCATTCCAAAGGTCTTCAATCATCTCAAGAGGGTCCATGTATGTTCAAGCATCATATTATATCCTCCCAAGATCAAGAAATCCAGAAAATCACAAGAACTGAGAAAGGCATGGAAGCAGAGCCAGGTTTAACTGCACAGATGACCTAAAATTAGGGTTTTGGTTTCAGAGGCCATAACTCCAAATTTTTTGGTCATTCTTGTTTCTATTGGTCTCTATATGATATAAGGATCATGCATACCAATTTTCATGAAGAAATCCAATGGGGAATGCATCTGATCAAAAGATGACTTCTTGAACAAGCCAGTGCAAAATCAGGGCATCTGAGGCCCCCAATCATCCAACAAAAGGGTCTTCTCCATCATTTTCGGTGTATATGATCTTTATTTGATCTTAGAAGAAGTTAGAAGTTCACAAAATTGAAGAATTTCAAGCCATTTGAAAAGGTGCCATTGTGGGAAAGTGACTTGTAATGCAAACTTGCCATTTTGGGAAAGTTTTTCAACCTCGTCTTTTTAATACAAAAATGCTTCAAATGAAAAATTCTTGGTCATGAAAGTTTTAGATTGGATCATTCCCTTTTCAAAAAGTACAAAAACTTGATCTAATTCATCATAGAACTCAAGTTATGGCCTTGCAAAGTTGGGAAAAATCACAAAATTTCACTTATGCACCAAAGAGGGAAGTTTGCAAAACCACTTGCCAAAGCCAAATGTGACCTCTAATTGACTTCTAAGCATTGCACAAACATCATACATGACATAAAATTCAGAAATGTCCAACGAGATTCCAAGTTTCATGCCTTGAACTTTACAAAATCCAAAAGGGGCCAAAACTTCATGAATTTGCAAAATGGATCAAAACCTCTCACACACTTGCTGAATCACCACAAAACCTATTCCATGGTTATCCTTGAACCAAGCTGACTCGAGCCATGCCTTGAAACAGCCACTGAACCAGCCCATACCTCAAGTACACCAACTCTTGACATTTTTGCAACTTGCCCATACCAATCAACATAGGCCAGCACCCACCCTCTGACCTATCCCAACATGATATGTGTACTAAAAGCAAGCCATTCCATAACACAACACAAGCTGGAATCTCCAAGAACACAGCATACACAAAATCCCCCAAATTTGCAAAAGCCTTCGAAACTCATAGCTCAACCATCAAACCTCCAAGCTTTTTCCACCATTCAACTCCATAAACATCACTAATCATTTCCCACCCTTCATTTTGCTTTAAAACTCACCATATCAAAAATATGATTTTCACATCCTTTGAACTGAACTTCTGCCAACTTCATTTGGAGGCCATTTAAACTCCAAACAAGCATTGCAAGCTCTTGAGGGGAGTCATTGGAGTGGGTTTGAGGCAAAGAACTGGCCAGAAAGCTCCTGTTTCAAAAGCTCAACTTCAGGTAGCCATGGCATTTATTTTTCCAGAACCTTCATTTTATGTTATAGAATGATTCTATGTGTTCCCCTGATTGCCATGATATGTTTGGTTTCGAAAATAGTCGAGAAATAAGCATTTCATAAGCTTCTGAAATTTTTGAGATGTTTTCCGTTTTGCTTTGATTCATGTTTTTGGTGTTGAATAAATGAATTTTGATGGCTGATTCTTGTTGGGGTTGATGTAAGGATCATTTCTGGAGAGTTTTAGGGCTTGGGGTTGCGTATTGAGTTAGATAGCTTGAGAGGCTAGCCAGAGAAGATGACCGGAACACTGTTCCGGTCACCTGGAAGTGTTTAGGGTTCAGATTAGGGCTTAATGACGTAATTAACGTAGTTTGCATCTCAGCCATCCAGATGCGCGCGCTGGTCAATTCCCTCCCTTTCCCATTCAAATCTGGACCACTGGATCAGTTGACTTCCATTTTAATTCATTTAATTTTCATTTTAATTGCATTTCTTTCTACATTTTATTAAAAATAGCAAAACACTTTCAAAAAATTTTATATTTTGCATTTCCCTTTCAAATATTTTTCTCATTCTGAAAATAATTTTTATTTTATTTTTTGCATAAATTTGGTATTTTTAAAATATTTAAATGTTTATTTTAATTAATTAATGAGAATTAATTAACTAAAATAACATTTAAGTTTCTAAAAATCACCAAAAAAATCACATTGCATCTTGATACATTTAGAAACATTATCAAACCCTTCACACAAATGTATTTTTGGAAAGGGAAAGATGAGATCTACAACTTTCATGACCAAAGTTTTTCCATTTGAAGCTTTTTTTGGATCAAGAATCAAGGCTTGAAAAATGACCTAAAATGAAGCATTCTTGAAAAGTCAACTATGCCCAAAAAGTCAACATTTGCAAAACTTCCAAATTCTTGATTTCTATGAACTTCAACCTTCTTCCATGATCAAATAAAGATCATATACACTCAAAATGATGAAGATCACCCATTGGTTGGGTCAATGGGGGCCTCAGATGCCCTGATTTTACACTGACTTGTCTGAAAAGTCAACCCTTGATCAGATGACTTCCCCATGGAATTTCTTCATGAAAATTGATATGCATACTCCCTATACCATATAGAGACCAATAGAAACAAGAATGGCCAAAAAAATTTGGAGTTATGGCCTCTGAAACCAAAACCCTAATTTTAGGTCAACTGTGCAGTCAAACCTGGCTCTGCATCCATTCAAACCCTAGTTCTTGTGATTCTTTTGAAATCTTGACTTTGAGAGGATGTAATATGATAGATGAACACACATGGATCCCTTTGAAGTGATTGTTGACCTTTGTAGTGGCTCAAGAAGCTCTTGGATTGCTCAGATCACAAACCCTAGGTGCAGATGACTTTGAATCTATGCAGTGAATCAAAAATGAGACATGAGATGATATGATTGGGTTTATGCATATGATAATGATCACAAGCCATGGTGAATGGGTGAGGGCAAATTTGGGGTGTTTACAGCTGCCCCTATTCAAACATGAGTTAGCTGTGCAGGATGTAAGCGACGGCTTAACAGGCAAACAAGATAACTTGTGGTTGAATACCAAAGACAGTCCAAAATTTGCACTCACAGAATGAAGAAGAAAAGGGATATAGATTGTAAAAGGAAAATAAAGTATGTTGTAAAAGTGCGGAAAACAAAGCAATGACGGGGACGGCCGACATGCTGGGGATAAAAGGTAAAGCCAAGACGGGGACGGCCGACTAGCTGGGGAATGTCAAAATATGATGGGGACGGCCATCAGGATAAAGCTGTAAAATTTTCTGGGAGTTAATGAAACATGACGGGGACGGCCATCAAGTTCATAAAGCAAGGTAACCGACGATGGGGACGGCCATCGGGCTAAAGGAAAAGGGACCACGACGGGGACGGCCATCGGGTTAAAGAATAAATGAAATAAACAGATGATTGGGTACGACCATCAAAGGTGAAGGACGATCACCTAGCAGGGGACGGCTGCTCTGTTGGGGAATAAAGGAAGTATGATGGGGACGGCCATCAAAGGTGGAGGACGACCACCTGGCAGGGTACGGCTGCCAAAAATATCAACGATGGGGACGGCCATCGGATAGAAAAGGTCAACGATGGGGACGGCCATCGGACGAGCATGATGGAGGACGACCATCAAGAAGTGGAGGACGACCACTCAGCAGGGTACGGCTGCTCTCAAGGTTTGTCATAACACAGGACGAATGTTAGACAAACGAAATCAACAATGGGGACGGCCATCGGATAGGGTGATGAAGGACGATCATCAAAAGGTGGAGGACGACCACCTAGCAGGGGACGGATGCTAAAAACAACGATGGGGACGGCCATCGGATGAGCATGATGGAGGTCGACCATCAAGAAGTGGAGGACGACCACTCAGCAGGGTACGGCTGCTCTCAAGGTTTATCATGACACAGGACGAGTGCCAGATAAAAAGGAAAATTTGTTGTGTTGGTGATCTGCTGGGGATAGTAAACACGGACGAGCGTTTACAACCAAGAAAAGAAAGTATAAGTGTTTAGATGTTTGCGTATAGATTAAAGATGCGGACGAGCATCCTTAAGACTACGATACGGACGAGTATCGGGTAGAAACAAACGCTTGGCGCATGTTCTAAGATGATGATACGGATGAGTATCAACTGGTTAACAGAGAACGCGGACGAGTGTCGTATCTGAAAAGACTTTCCTGGGGAATAGTAGACACAGACAAGTATCTTTATTCAAGAAGACAAAAGTGTTTGACACAGTGTATGGATTAAAGATGCGGACGAGCATCCTTAAGACTAAGATACGGGCGAGTATCTTGTAGAAACAAACATTAGACGCAATGTTCTGAGATGATGATACGGACGAGTATCAACTGGTTAACAAAGAACACGGACTACTGTCGAATCTGTGGGGATATAGATGGTGTATATTAGATACGGACGAGTATCAGTATGAGTGTAACATGAGTAGTGAGTATTGTATTGTATAGATGAGTGTTTTAAATTGCTGGGGAGAGTGACACGGACGAGTGTCAAGAGAGGGAGGTGTAATAATATCAACAAGTATATGGGTTGTAGAAGTGTAAGCGACTGCGCTGGGGATATGACACGGACGGGTGTCAGGAAAGATGTATATATAGGTCTATGGGGGTGCAAAGCGGATGTCTTTGGCTTTCTGCGGGTGATTTGACACGGACGGATGTCAAGAAAGTATCTGTAATACGGGTAACCTTGTTTGCAAAGTGTATTCAGGCAACTTTACTGGGGAGTGATGACACGGACGGGTGTCAAGGGGTGCATACACTGGTGTTTGTGATTTGTGAGGCAACTGCTTTTGCTGGGGACTCTGGTGGGGATTTTGTGTATTGTATTCTGTATACTGACAGATGGTTTATTATTCACAAGTGTTAATTTAGAAAAAGGCTCATGATTATGTTATGCGTTTGATTTTTGCCGTAATGCTCCGTATTAGACGGAATGCTACGCTCTGAGGGGATAATATGATGCTAATGCCATGATTATGCAAAGATATCAAACCGGGATTCGGATCCCGTTGCCGTGAAGATCTCTGGTTGATCTGTTTGAAATGGACCTCCCAGCTGGGGATGAGATCATTGGTAGGTCTAATAAGATGATATTTGCTTGGTGATATAGGTCACCGATTGACATATCCTTGTAATATGGGACCCAGCTGGGGTTTGTAGAAGCTTTCTTCACCCTGTTGTGATCTTCTAGGCGCTGCTCTTCTGGATAGAGGCTGGAGATCTGTGGGGAGATGGTTCCCTGACTCCTGTATTTTACTGAGGAGGAATGATTGGCGCTATGGCTGGGGAATTATGAGAGGCAACTCAGCTGGGGATGGAGCATTTCGGGTGCTGAGATTATTTGTTGATTTGCCAGCTTGCATGCCCCAAGTTGCGTCCTGTATACCTGCAAAGATAAAGAAACGCACAAATGGTCCCGAGGTATCCCTTACTGGATTTCGTCATAGGAGTTAAGCATTCTCAAGAATAAATTTATTCCCTGCAAGCATGTGTTGTTACTTTCTTAGAGAAGAGCATCTGTACTTATGCAATCATTTTTTAGAGACATCAGACACTTTTTGCAAATAAAAAAATATACAAAACGAAACATGACTGAAAAATCTGATTTTATTAATTCATGTGCCCTGAATTGGCAAGATACAGTCAAAGAAACATATCTCCTGAAAGGAGGAGATTGTTACAAATTGAGAAACAAAATGCTGGCAGTGTTGACGACGCTTTCAAAAGAGCTTCCTCTCCCGCTATGACTCGTATGACAATGACGTTCTTCTCGTCTTGCTTTCTGAAGGGGGCTGATTCGGATTGAAGCTTGATTCTTTGGAAACTTACCAAGTTGCTGACAATACAGACGAATTCAGAATGCAGTTGTTCGCTTATTCCCTTATTTTGCATGGATCGCCCTTTCGGGTTTTCAATCCATCGGGATACCCATTTTTGCCCGAGCTGTCCAATGCGGCTTTTCAACTCAGCGGGTGTACATTTTTTATTTATTTCCCTTATTTTTGCCCGAGTCTTTTATTCTGTTTTTGACTCGCCGAGATGCCCTATTTTTGCCTGGACTTACATTCTGTTTTTATGTCCAGCGGGTCATTTTTATGCGAAGTATTTTTTAACTGCGTCTGAATTCACAGGGGATGGGAAATCTTCACCATCCATGGTGCTGAGCATCAGTGCTCCACCAGAGAAAACTTTCTTTACCACAAATGGTCCTTCGTAATTTGGAGTCCATTTTCCCCTGTGGTCTGTATGAGGAGGGAGGATTCTTTTCAGGACAAGATCTCCCACTTGGTACTCTCGATGCCTGACTTTCTGATCGAAGGCTCTCTTCATTCTCTTCTGATATAACTGCCCATGACAGATTGCAGCCAACCTTTTCTCTTCGATCAGACTCAGTTGTTCGTATCGGGCCCGAACCCATTCTGCTTCACTCAGTTTAACATCCATTAATACCCGTAAAGAGGGTAATTCAACTTCGACAGGTAGGACTGCTTCCATACCATATACAAGTTGATACGGTGTAGCCCCAGTGGATGTCCTGATTGACGTGCGGTACCCATGCAAGGCAAACGGTAGTATTTCATGCCAGTCTTTGTAGGTGACTACCATCTTCTGCACAATCTTCTTGATATTCTTATTTGCTGCCTCAACAGCGCCATTCATCTTTGGCCTGTAAGGAGAAGAATTGTGGTGTTGGATCTTGAAGTCCCGGCACAGTTCCGCCATCATTTTGTTGTTTAGATTGGAACCATTATCAGTAATGATTCGCTCGGGAACTCCATATCGACAGATGATATCCCTCTTCAGGAATCTGGCTACCACTTGTCTTGTGACGTTTGCATATGAGGCTGCTTCAACCCACTTGGTAAAATAGTCGATGGCGACCAAGATGAATCTGTGGCCATTTGAAGCAGTCGGCTCAATCTTGCCAATCATATCAATGCCCCACATAGCAAAGGGCCAGGGTGAAGACATGATGTTCAGAGAGTTGGGAGGCACATGCACCTTATCTGCATAGATCTGGCATTTATGGCACTTCCTGGCATAAGCACAACAGTCTGCATCTATTGTGATCCAGTAATAACCTGATCTTAACAACTTCTTAGCCATGGCATGCCCTCCAGCATGGGTACCAAAGGAGCCTTCGTGCACTTCATGCATCAATAAACCTGCTTCCGTCTTGTCAACACATCGGAGGAGTACCATATCAAAGTTCCTTTTGTATAAAGATCCATCAGTATTCAGAAAGAAACTTCCAGCAAGCCTTCTTAAAGTCTTCTTATCATTGGAAGATGCCCCAGGGGGGTATGTTTGATCCTCCAAGAAGCACTTAATGTCATGGAACCAAGGCTTATCGTCTTTGACAACATCTGCTGCGAATACATATGCTGGTCTATCAAGTCTCGACACTGAAATCTGAGGTACAAAGTTAGCAGCTTGAACTTTGATCATGGATGAAATGGTAGCGAGAGCATCTGCAAACTGATTCTCGTCCCGTGGGATATACTCAAGCTTGACTGTTGTGAAGAAAGTCAATAACCTTCTTGTATAATCCCTGTAAGGTATCAGATGATCCTGGTGGGTGTACCATTTTCCGTTGGTCTGATTGACTACCAAAGCTGAATCTCCGAATACGGTCAATGTCTTGATCCTGAGGTCAATGGCTTCCTCAAGACCCATAATGCAAGCTTCGTATTCAGCTTCGTTGTTAGTGCAGTTGAAAGTGAGTTTTGCCGAGAAAGGCATGTGAACTCCTTTGGGTGTAATGAGTACTGCACCAACACCACGACCATTCATGTTAACAGCCCCATCAAACATCATAGTCCATTCTTCTTCCGGGTCGGGCCCTTCAGTGTGAACAGGATCTTCATGATCTTTTGATTTAATGAACATGATGTCTTCATCAGGGAAGTCAAATCTCATAGGCTGGTAGTCATCTATGGGTTGCTCAGCAAGATATTCAGACAATACACTGCCCTTGATGGCTTTCTGAGAAGTGTATTGGATGTCGTATTCTGTGAGAATCATTTGCCATCTTGCAACCCGTCCGGTAAGAGCTGGCTTCTCAAATATGTACTTGACTGGGTCCATCTTTGAGATTAACAAGGTAGTGTGGGTCAACATATACTGTCTCAGTCGGCGAGCAGCCCACGCTAAAGCACAGCAAGTTTTCTCGAGCAGTGAATAACGCTGTTCACAGTCGGTAAACTTTTTGCTTAGGTAGTATATTGCATACTCTTTTCGACCAGACTCGTCATGCTGGCCCAGCACACACCCCATTGACTCTTCTAATACTGTCAAGTACATGATCAGAGGTCTTCCTTCAACTGGAGGCATAAGGACTGGAGGTTCTTGCAGGTATTCCTTGATCTTGTCAAATGCCTTCTGACAATCTTCATTCCACCTGACCGTTTGTTCTTTTCTCAACAGTTTGAACAAGGGTTCACAGGTTGCTGTAAGGTGAGATATGAACCTTGAGATGTAGTTCAATCGTCCTAAGAACCCTCGAACTTCCTTTTCAGTTTTCGGTGCAGGCATCTCTTGAATAGCTTTGACTTTATCAGGGTCAACTTCAATCCCTTTCTCGCTTACAATAAAACCCAGCAGCTTACCAGATCTCACCCCGAATGTGCATTTGTTGGGGTTCAACTTCAGTTGGTACTTCCTCAGACGCTTGAACAATTTGAGCAGATTTACCAGATGGTCTTCTTCCGTAAGGGACTTGGCAATCATGTCATCCACATAACATTCTATCTCTTTGTGGATCATGTCATGAAATAATGTCACCATAGCCCGTTGATACGTCGCACCGGCATTCTTGAGCCCAAATGGCATCACTTTGTAACAGAACGTGCCCCAAGGTGTGATGAATGTTGTCTTCTCCATGTCTTCAGGTGACATTTTGATCTGGTTGTATCCTGAAAACCCATCCATGAAGGAGAATACCGAGAACTGAGCCGTGTTATCCACCAATACATCAATGTGAGGTAATGGGAAGTCATCTTTCGGGCTGGCTCTGTTCAGATCCCGGTAGTCAACACACATCCTTACTTTGCCGTCTTTCTTAGGCACAGGTACTATGTTAGCAACCCACGGCGGATAACTAGTCACAGCAAGGAACCCGGCGTCCCATTGCTTTTGTACCTCCTCCTTGATTTTCATAGCCATGTCTGGACGAGTACGGCGCAGTTTCTGCTTAACTGGCGGGCATTCTTCTCTCAAAGGCAGCTTGTGCATGACGATATCGGTATCCAACCCTGGCATATCTTGGTACGACCAAGCAAACACATCTACATACTCTTGAAGCAGGTCTATCAGTTGTCTCTTCACTGAGTCTTGCAGGCAAGCCCCGATTTTAACCTCTTTCACGTCTTCCTCTGTGCCAAGATTAATCACTTCAACCTCCTCCTGGTGAGGAGTAATAACCTTTTCCTCCTGTCTCAACAACCTGGCTAGCTCTTCAGGAAGCTCATATTCTTCTTCAACCCCTTCATCAGCTTGATTGATTGGATTGTCAAAGTCATATGATGTCATAGCCGTGCTGTTGTCGGTGTTGTCAGGAAGGCATTCTCTGCAAGGGTTTAATTTGTTCATTTTAGTGATTAATTTTAATCTTGCCTTAGAAAAAGTGAAATAAAGTTATCATTTTGAAAACACCGCCATTCATTTTTGTACAAAAAGAAAAAAAAAAGAAGGAAAAACAGTGAACGAAAAGAAAAAGGACTCGTTTGCAAAAAGATGTCTGATATTTCATTAATTGATCTTGTTTGCACAAAAAGTACAGATGGCCCGATTACAAAATGAGTCTTGTCATCTTGGGCAAGATGCAAGACTTTGATGCATGCTTATAAAAATACAGGAAATAATAATTACTCTGCATGAGTAACTCTTATAATTTCCTGGGAAGACCAGTTCGAGACACTGCTCCCCGGGATCTTTGGACGAATCCAGCTTTCCAGGTTGCGCTCCTCTTCCAGCTCGTCTTCCAGACAGTTGATAGCATCAGGGGTAAGCATCCCCCCACTGACAAAACCAGGCTCTCCAGCAGCCTTTGCTTGATGTTGAGTTGGTTTGTAACCCAACCCAAACTTGTCCTTCTTCTCCTCCACAGCTAAAACCTTGCCCCAGCCTAGGGCAGTTCCTTCCTCAACAACCTTCCGGGCTTGTTGGTATGATGACATGGAGATCCCAGATACAGCAGATGCTTCATTGACATTCAAGGCTTCAAATCCTTGGCTCATTGTTTCATGGATCTCCCCATCCATTTCAATATACTTATAAGTAGCCAGATGGCTAACAAATATATCCTCCTCCCCACAGATTGTAACAACTTGGCCTTCCCACTCATATTTTAACTTTTGGTGAAGGGTAGACGTTATTGAGCCGGCGGCGTGAATCCAAGGTCTACCCAACAAATAGCTGTAGGCGGGCTGAATGTCCATCACATAAAAGATAGTTTTAAAGGTCTGTGGGCCAATTGTCACAGGTAGCTCGATCTCTCCCAGAACCGATCTCTTAGAACCATCAAAGGCTCTTACCACCAGGTTGCTGGGTCTCAATGCCAATCCGTCATATTCTAACTTCACCAGAGCCTTCTTTGGTAAGACATTCAGGGATGAACCTGTGTCCACCAGCACATGTGAAAGGACAGCTCCTTTGCATTCCATGGTGATGTGCAAGGCTTTGTTGTGGTTGCGGCCATCCGCTGTCAAGTCAGTATTGGTGAATCCTAGCCCATTGCTAGCAGTAACATTTCCAACTACGGTCTCCAACTGGTTGACAGTGATCTCTTCAGGCACGTAAGCTGCGTGCAAGACTTTGAGTAATGCATTCCGATGAGCTTCGGAACACATCAGCAGTGAGAGGATGGAGATCTTGGATGGCGTCTGGTGAAGTTGATCCACAATTTTGTAATCACTCTTTTTGATGATTCTCATAAACTCATCAACTTCTTGATCGAACGGCGTCTTCAAGGCTTCTTTAACAGCTTGATCTTCCTGCACCGGGCTCTTTCCCTTTGCCTTGGCAGCAGCTTCTGCTTCGGCAGTAGGTCTTTGAATTGGTGGAGCAAAGAGACGTCCGCTTCGAGTGAAGCCTCCGCCTCCCCCCACATTATCTACTTGTGGTGCAGGTGTTGATGTTTCAAGAGTGATTCTTTTTCCTTCGCAGTACACGTCTGAGCCATAGTGCCAAGGGATGGCCCTATTGCTTTCATATGGTACTGGTCCAGGAACCGTGACAGTGACTGAACTGATTGCTGCTGCTGAAGGGACTGTAATTGTTTGTGGATCATAAAAGATTGTAACTGGTGCTCTGGTGGGAGCAGCACTTTCTGAATGGTAGGCAGAATTGTTCTCAGGATCATAAAATATTGTGACAGTAGAGACATCTTCATGATTTGTTGCTGGAGTTGTAGGAGACAATGGTGGAAGAATGGATGTTGTCGTTGTAGGAGCTTCATAATGGAGTGATGCTGAAGTTGTAGCAGGAAGATTTGTTGCAAACTGACCAGTTGAGATAATGGATGAAGTACTTGTTGATGAAGCCGAAGAATTGTCAGGAACAATAGTTGCTGCAGTTGTAGGAGGTTCTGAAACCGTTGCTGATGATATTGTTGGATTTGTTGGAAATGATGTGGTGATCTGAAGTTGGCCACTCTGAATAAGGCCATCTATGCCATTCCTCAAATTATCGCACCCATTTACCGAGATATTGCAGTAAGCACAACCCAACTCACACCCTGGGAACATTTGACATTCCAGGAGCTGAGCCTTGATTTCTACCAACGGTGTCCTGATCTGTCCCACACTGGTTATTAAATAAGACGGCTTGTCTTCTTCAATAGCGTTAATTCGGGGACCACCATGGTTTGGCATCGGGTTCTTATTGACATTGGGTGGGGGTGCGAAATTCAGAGCCTTGGAGTCTACCAGGTCTTGTACCTTCATATGCAGAGCCCTGCATTTTTCTGTACTGTGGCCAGGTGCGTTTGAATGAAAAGCACACCTAGCATTGGAGTCATAGTTCCTTGGTAGACTGTTGGGATCCGGAGGTGCCAACGTTCTTAGCTCAACCAGGTTGAGTTTCAGAAGCTGTGGCAGCAATGTAGCGTATGGCATTGGGATCGGATCGATCACTCTGTTAGCTTGAGAAGGCCTCTGCTGAAATGGCCTCTGTTGACTGTTGTTGTTGGTGTTGCTGTTGTTGTAACTTCTTGGAGGATACTGATTTTGCTGGTGGTACTGAGGTTGCGGCTGATAGTTTTGCTGAGGAGGTTGATAGACTGGCTGAGGATGAGCTGGAGCAGGAATGGTGACTGCTGCTATTGACCTCTGAACATACTGGGGCCTGCCCCTGTTTTAATGGATGGCATTGGTCTCGCCAGTTCTTCTCGGGCCTACAAAAGGCTTTCTTGTACTACTGGACGAGCTTGCACCGTTGTCTGAGATCTTTCCCATTTTTAACAAGCTTTCAATTCTCTCCCCGGCTACGACAACATCGGCAAAGCTAGTGGAAGAGAAAGCAGCCAACCTGTCAATATATGTTCCCTGAAGGGTGTTCATGAACATATCTGCCATTTCCCATTCAGACATAGGTGGTTGAACAGCAGCAGCCAGTTGCCTCCATCTCTGTGCATATTCTCGGAAACTTTCCCTTGACGACTGTGACATTCCCATTAGGAGGGTCCTGTTGGGTGCCATGTCTAAGTTATACTGATACTGTCTGATGAAGGCCTCTGCCAGGTCCTTCCAGCATCTAATAGTTGCCCTTGTCAAGTGAGAGTACCATTCTCTTGACGCTCCAGTTAAGCTGTCTTCGAAATAGAACATCCAGAGCTTCTCGTCCATGGTATAGGCTTTTAATCTCCCGAGAAAAGATTGTAGATGGGTTCGAGGACAAGAAGTCCCATTATACTTTTCAAAACATGGAGGCTTGAACTTGTGGGGAATCCTAACCCCGTCTACCAAGCCCATGTCCATAACGTCGAAGCCCAAAGAGTTTTGAGATTCTAAGGACCTCAACTTCTCAGCTATCTCATCCAATCTTCTATCATAAGCTTCTTCACCAACGCCCATTACTGTGAATTGGTCCTCTTGAGGATCCTCTTGAAGTACCCTGGCTGCAGTGGCAGTCCCTTGAACATTTGCTGGAATATTGACCTCAGGATGGAGGTGTGGCCCAAATACCGGAGGGTTGACGTGAGGTTGGACTCTTTCATTGTTACTGGTACCGGCAGTCCCTATATGTGGATCTTCTTGATTCTGCCTTTCCACCATAGCCCTCAATCTTTCCTGGCTCTGAGCCATGTTGTTCATAACTTCCATAAACTGAGTCATTTGGTTCCTCATTTCTAGCCTTTCATTTGCCATTTGATTTCTGACCTCAGTAAGGTCCTGCTGCATCTGATCCATCTGAATTCTCGGAAGGTTGTTTCGGGTTGGATAACGGTGCGGACGGTTGAGGGGAAATACCCGGCGCTTAGCAATAGTTCCTGAGGTATCACAACAGAGGTTAGCAACAATAAAACAAAACCTACAAAACAAACAAAGGGTTAGCATGCAATGCAGTTATGCTTATTTGCTCTCAAGGTATCCGGTTTGGCATTCAGTTTTGACCCTTCCAGACCCTTGAAGATATTGTTGTTGTTGCTTGAAGAAAACTCAGATGAAGCACACTAACATAAATATATTACAGAAGGTGAAATAATACAACTTGTTCATTTTACAACACAAGCCCTCTAAGGGGTCAAAATACATTACAAGAAAATAAAAGTACATGGAAAGAAAGCAACAACAAACAAATGGTCAAACACCAAGACCAAACTCATCCTCACGAACTTCCTTGAGAAGTGCTTCGGTCACAGGATCAGCCGGACGCTCCGTGAGATTCCTGATGAGGAGGTTCCGGGTCGTAACAGCTGCTGCTAGCTTCTTGTGCTGAGTTTGTTCTTTTGACCTCTTCACCCCTGCTTTGATCTTCAGTTATGATATCTCCCTCTGGGCTGCTGCCAGGGCTTCTTGCTGTTCTTTTGCATTGGCTTCAAGTTGCTCCATCTTGTCTTGAACTCTCTTGTCCTCTAGAGTACGAGCCTCGGTGATCCTGACCCACCGAGCCTGACTCTCCTTCAGATACAAGTCTGTCCTTGCTCTCTGGAACTGGGCTTCTTTGCAAGCATTCTTCAGAATTTGTTCACCAGCCTTAGACTTTTTGATATAATCCCCAGACTTCTCAATCTTAGTCAGATGTTCTACTCTCATCTTCTCCAACCTCTCAATCTCCCTCATACCTTCACTCCTTTCCCGGAGGGTCTTCTGCAAAGCCTGGGTTAGCTTCTCATTTCTTTCTTTCAAGCTCTCAAACTCCTCCAAACTGATAGTGGCAGGTGATGGTGCTGAAGATGACTCAGGCATGTCTTCTACGGTAAAGGGCATCCCAGAGGATTGGGCCCTGGCACGGGACCACTCATAATATTGTGCCGATGCCACATTGTTGCACTTCCCTAGGATGGTTATTCCCTTGGTTTGAACATTATCCCAGGCCCAGGCAGCCTGCCCAACAACAGCCAAACTAATCTTGTTCTCACAATAGAGGGTCTCAACCAAGTCCTGTGCCCTAGGAGTGTGGACCAGTGCATAGCCCAATTGTCGTCTAAACAGCAGAGGGTTGTAATTGATACTACCCTTAACTCCTATCAAAGGCACATTAGGAAAATGCCCACAGCTGGTGATGATATCTCTGCCCTTGGTGCTCTGAGTGCACCATCTGATATCTGCTGAAGTTAGAACAGTGAGTCTCTTAGCCCAGTTGCTTTGCTGATGAGGGTTTAAAAATGCATCTGTCCTGGGTAGATGCTTGAGAAGCCAAGTGTGAAACAATGGAGCACAACACCTCACTAACCTTCCCCTCTGTTTTTCATTCCTCTGATGCACTGAATAGTAAAGGTCCCCCAATAAAGTTGGCACTGGGTTCTTCAAGATGAACAGATGGATTGCATTCTTGCTAATGAATCGAGGCTCATCTGCAAACAATACAATTCCATATATACTCAAGGCCAACAAGGCACAAACAGCTTTCCACTCTCCTAGAGAAGCTTTCAGGGTAGCTTGAGAGATTAAGAAATCCAGATGAAAGCCAGGGATCCCAGCTTTAGAAGTCATATGCTGCTCAATCAGGACAGGTTCCAGATGCAAAGCCTTTGCTACTTCTCCATTAGCAGGAAAGACCATCTCAGGGTTGAAAGGGATTCCAGCCCTGATAGGCACACCAACCAAAGATGAGTATTCTTCTAAAAGAGGGCCCAACTGAAAGTCTTGAAAAGTAAAACATCTCAGTGGAGGATCAGAAAACTGAATGCAGGTATGGATCAAGCTTCTCTGTGATGGGTCCAGATCCATAACCATGTCCAGTATATCCCCATAATGCTCCCTGAACAAAGGTATGTGATCTGGAGTGATCAGGGTCTGAATTCTCCTGATGTCTGATAACTCTGGCTGGAAGAAGTGATAGGTGATGTTGCTCTTTTTAGGAGCCATGATGCTGAGACTAAATAGAGACAGGTGCTGATGATAATACTGAAGAAGGGGGGCCACTGATTGGCTGGTGATAGATGAATCAGATGCTGATGAAGACAAGTCAAAACTGAAGATGGGGTCAAAACCAAAACCAAATGAGGATGGATACCCTGAAACACAAATAAGCAAATGTCAATATGATGCAATGATTATGTATGCAAATGAAATGCAAGGGTCTGTGACTGAGCTGGATCTGATCAAAATGCCCTGATGTAGGTCCAAGTGTGTTCAAGAATCCCAGATGAGGTCTATAAATCCAGTAACCAAGGTGGGGGGCTCAAATAAAGAGCCACATGTCCAGGGTTTTAGAATCACAAGAACTATCCCAAATTGAAGTATTCTTAAACAATCGAAGTAACAAGGTATTCTGAGGTCAAGGTACCTACAAACCTGTAAACAGCCCAACCCCCTCACAGGTGGTGTTCTAGAACAAGGATCCTCAGACTTGGATCAGTTATGAGAAGTGTAAACACTTCCAACCCGGAGGTACAGTGTTTACAATAACCATAACAATTCCTCCTCTAATTCACCTCAGTTTCTGAAGGTCAATACTAAAGGTCATCCAGACTTAGCAGGCTTCCCAGATAGCCCTAGCATTGCAGGAAATCTGCAACACAGAGTTCTCAAGAAGAAACCCATATCTGAACCGTGTTTCATATTCCCGCACCAGACCGAAATGGAATGGGAAAGAATATGATTCACTCTAGCCTAGGTGTCACTCAGGTCCCAGGTGTAGGACCTTAACTCTCAATAGAACCCCACCCACCAAGGCAAACAACAGATCCAGCCAGCAGCACAGTATGACAATATAATGCAAAAGCAATAAAGAAAGCAGTAAAGCAAACTGTACCTAAAGTAAAAGTAAACACAAATATACAGACACAAATAAGCACATAACACCCCAGTAAACACAAATCAATCAAGCGCTAGGAGGAACCCACAAAAAGAACCAGAAGCCCTGGTTGCAGCATAAGGGTCCCCAGCAGAGTCGCCAAGCTGTCGCTCCCGATAAATGAGACAAGGTCAAATAAGGGTACAGACGCGAACGGTCGGCGAGAGGGACAATGAGAACACACAGCCGTGAACTCACTGGAGATGAAAAGAGTCGCCAGCTAGGCATTTTTATCCCGGAGGAAAGGTAATGCTGCATAAACCTAGGAAAAGATGGATAAGACGGTTGCGATCCAGAGAGACTGAGAAAGGGGGTTGGTTACAACCTGGGAAGGTATTAGCACCCAGATTGTCCGCCGTACTCGACGGGATCCATGCTTAAAAGATTTGTGTTTTAAAGGGGTAATGTCAGTGCAATTTGTGTATACAATAACTGGAAAAGATGTACAGGTGTCAATGCTGGAAGAAATGTAAAGTGTACAAATGTACAGTGTCAGTGTAAGGACAAAAGTGAAATGCTCATGATAATGAGGCTAAAGAATGAAGCTGGAAGGAGGGGGAATATACAGGGACTTTTGTTCGATAACTGTTAAGTTATGCCTACGTATCCTCTCGTGCAATGAGGAAGTCAGAACACCGTAGTTCGACCCAAAGAGACTGAAAGATAAATTGGCTTGTGAACTGCTTGCTTGTCTATGCTCAAGTGTATGACCTGTCTGGCTCAGGTGCAAACTGTCTTGCATTAGACGGAAGAAGCAAGTTCTCGCTTATGAGTGAATGAGGTGAGAAAAGAATCCCGGAGGAGACGATTATTGTTTGTTTTTTTGTGTTTTCAGTCTTTTATTGCTTTTTGAAAGTTTGTCATAAGTTAATGAGCTTAAGTCTAAACCAATGGATTTAGTAAACTCATCACATCTTCCCTCTGATTAGGGGTAATGAGAATACCTTAAGTGTGAAGTCAGGTTCTCACACTTAATCACCTTTGATATAGGATTAAGATCATTAACCTACTTGTTGATTATTTAGATGTTTTTGGTGTTTTTGTTTAGTGTTAAGTAATGAGGTTAAGCCATAATCAAAGATTAAACAGACTCATTACACAATCCTAATAGAAGGATAATAGATGAGGGTGTTTAAGCTGAGGAAAATTCCTCAACTTAATCCATGATTAGGGATTAAACTCATGACAAAACAAGCCTTTGATTAAGTGGATTTTATTCAATGGTATGATGATGAAGTGATTTTTATGATTTGTTAAGACAACTTGAGGGGGACTTGTCCATTAACACTAGGGTTAGTCCTTCTTAACCAATTAAGGAAGAATTAGAACCCCAATGCAAGGCCCAAGTTACAAGTGTGATGTCTTGATGATTATTAGATGGATTGATTAAAGGAGTTAAACACATTAAGGGTTTAACACTTAGGATTAAAGTTATACACTCCATCCTAAGATAAGGATGTAGGCATAAACTTAATCACAAAGCCTTAAAGCCTTTAGGGTTTAGTCCCTGATTATGAGATGAGGAGTGAAGACACAAAGAGACACAAAGGTAAAACTATGGGGGGACTAATCAAAACCCTAATCATTGTCATACATGGTTGTTCCTAAGGTTTGTGAGGTTTTCAAGAGATGTCTTCAATGGAACCACCAGGAAGCAGATGAAAGGATCAAGAGAAGCAAAGCAACTTGCTTCATTCAAGAAGCCAAGTCACTTGAAGAAAGAAAGTGGGAAGAAGAAGAATGAGCAAGCTCAAACTCAAACACATATAAAAATGCAGCATGGATGCAAGAGAGAGATGAGAAGAAAGTATGAAAAGTGAAGGCAAATCCACTTCTCAGAATCACTTACCACCTGAAAGGTTAGAAAGGAAATGCAATGCAATGCAAAATGGGATGGAATGACATGATGCAAACCAAAACCAGAAGCACATATGTGATGCTAATGATGTTATGAGATGCTACAAACATGAGGCAGCACATGGAAATGATCATACAAGTTCATGAATGTAAATGAAACAAGCTAGGAACCATGATCATACATGAAAAGTTAGGAAGCATACAAAGCATACAACATGGCAAATATGTAATGCAATGATCAACATACTTTCTACATGTCTTATGATGTTAAATGAATCACATGAATGCTTGAAATGTCATGACAAGTCATGTTATGCAAGAGAATGCAAGAGGTATGCAAATGAAAGCCCAAATTAGGGTTTATGGATCAAACAACAAACAAAAACCAAAAACAGAAGCAAAACCTAATATAAAAAAAGGAAAATGCCGCCCAAAGAAACCCTAAACCTATACTAAACCAATGTCCAAAGGGGGGCTCTCAACTCTTAACCAATCTCAAGTTATGATTTTTCTAAGTTATTAGGGTTTTTAGGGTTCCTAAACAAAAGAAATACCAAACAAATTGAAAATGAGGAAACAAATCATGGCCATTTAATCCTTGAAACTACATGCTAAACACAAAATAAAGCAAAAAGAACCAATGTCCAACTCTTCTTAGATAGGCAGAAATGAATTTTTGAACTTATGATCAAAATAATGCACCAAAAATGATTTAATTCAATGGAAAATTCTCAAAATGCATCAAGATCAAAAAAGAAATTTGGTTTGAAGGTTGGAAAATGTTTCTAAATGTCTTAGAACTTTTCATGAATTTTTTGGTGATTTTTAAATACCTAAAAGTATTTTTAATTAATTAATTTCCATTAATCAATTAAAAATAATCTTTTAAATATTTAAAAATACTTTTTTAATGATAAAAAATAAAATAAAAATATTTTTTGGTCATAAAAATTAATAAAACTCAGAAGAAAAAGTTTCATGATTTTTAGAAATTTTTTACTATTTTAAAATAATTGTGCAAATAAAATGAAAAGAAAATGAATTAAAATTAAATAAAAGGGAAAGTAATCAGAATGGAGGGATGAGATTGAGTCTGGATTTGAATCTGTTGACCACGCGCGTCATCCAAGGGTCCAGGTTGTTTCTGACTTAATAAATTAAATTATGGATTAATTATATTAAACACGTGGATTAGGGCTAATCAGAGAGATCCAGGCCACATACCCACGCGGGAGGTCAACACTTTCAACGCATCCAATGGTCCAAATTCAAATGGTCTTAATTACTGAGATTAGGGCATAATCACTTTCAGGCTGCCGGAGAAGACTTCCGGTCGTCTTCTCCGGCCAGCATCTCCCCTGAAAAATCCCCAAAACCCCAAAAAGCTAACTAAAATGAAATCTAAGAATTGGGAAATGATCCTTACACCCTCACGAACCAAAACCCTCACTCAAAACAAATTTATTTTCCCTAACAAAGCTGAATCGAAGCAAATAAGAACTAGGGCACGCAAGTTTCAGAAGCTAATTAAATACTCATTTCAAAGCCATTTCAAAAACTAAAAGCATATTCATGATCAGGAAGGCACAAAGAGCAAGTTTAGAACAAGAAAAATGATTTCTGGAAAAATATTTTTCAAGCTACCTGAGATTCGAAGCTTTCACTCTGATGACTTTCTGGCCACTTCCTTCAGTGCAATCCACTCCACTTGATCCCCAGATGATGTTTGAATGCTCAAAAGGAATTTATGTTGGTTGGATGAGGAGATTGACAAGCTTCTGCTCAAGCTCAGTCAGAAATGGCAATGGAGTTTCAGGCAGCTTCAGGTCATTGTAAATGGTTCTTTGTGATCCAGATGGTGAGTGGAGAAGCTTTGTGGTGTTTGTTTGGATGTTTGTGTGCTGTGGAAAGAGTTTCGAATGAAACTGCAAGTTGAGGTGAGAAATGGCAGTGGGGTGTTCTTGCTTGTTTCAGGCCTGGCTCTTGGTGGTTTTAGGTCTATGAAGTATGGTGAGTTGATCTATGGAAGTGGTTTTTGTGTTTGCAAGCTGAGAAAACCAATTCGAAGGAAGATGCAAAATGGAGTGTTTTTGTGTATGTCCCCTTGTGAATGATTTCAGCCTTGCTAGATGTATGGAATGGCTTGCAAAGAGATATTGTATTTTAATCCTATAGGTCAGATGATGTGACCTGGCCTATGGTGATTGGTAAGTTTGCTTTTGCTCAAAGTCCACCTTTTGTGTAAGAGAAGTATGGCTCATGATCTAGGCAAGTACAAGCATGGGGCTGCGCAGCAAGGGTGAGGGGAAAGGCTAGCCAAAGTCAGCAGCCAATGTCACAAGTTGTAGGAAGTGAAATGAGTGGTTTTGCAACTTGTTACACCTTTGGTTCACATGTGATTTCTTTGGCCAACCAAACATAAACCATGGGCATTCTTGGTCCAATTCTGACTTTTAAGGCCTAAGGAATGTTTGTGTCATGGTTTGAAATGAATTAGAGGTTGCAATTGGCCTTAGTTCATGATCTTGCAAAATTCTCATTTGAAGCATGCCTTGAAAATCAATGATTTTTGCCAACTTTGTCACACCATAACTTTTGATCCAAGAAGAGTTTGATCATGCTCTTGTACTTTTTGGAAAGGGAAAGATGAGATCTACAACTTTCATGACCAAAGTTTTTCCATTTGAAGCTTTTTTTGGATCAAGAATCAAGGCTTGAAAAATGACCTAAAATGAAGCATTCTTGAAAAGTCAACTATGCCCAAAAAGTCAACATTTGCAAAACTTCCAAATTCTTGATTTCTATGAACTTCAACCTTCTTCCATGATCAAATAAAGATCATATACACTCAAAATGATGAAGATCACCCATTGGTTGGGTCAATGGGGGCCTCAGATGCCCTGATTTTACACTGACTTGTCTGAAAAGTCAACCCTTGATCAGATGACTTCCCCATGGAATTTCTTCATGAAAATTGATATGCATACTCCCTATACCATATAGAGACCAATAGAAACAAGAATGGCCAAAAAAATTTGGAGTTATGGCCTCTGAAACCAAAACCCTAATTTTAGGTCAACTGTGCAGTCAAACGTGGCTCTGCATCCATTCAAACCCTAGTTCTTGTGATTCTTTTGAAATCTTGACTTTGAGAGGATGTAATATGATAGATGAACACACATGGATCCCTTTGAAGTGATTGTTGACCTTTGGAGTGGCTCAAGAAGCTCTTGGATTGCTCAGATCACAAACCCTAGGTGCAGATGACTTTGAATCTATGCAGTGAATCAAAAATGAGACATGAGATGATATGATTGGGTTTATGCATATGATAATGATCACAAGCCATGGTGAATGGGTGAGGGCAAATTTGGGGTGTTTACACTCAGTACTATGGATGGTGAAGACTTCCTGTCCCCTGTGAATTCAGATGCAGTTAAAAAATACTTCGCATAAAATGACCCGCTGGACATAAAAACAGAATGTAAGTCCAGGAAAAAAATAGGGCATCCCGGCGAGTCAAAAACAGAATAAAAGACTCGGGCAAAAATAAGGGAAAACAAATAAAAAAATGTACACCTGTTGAGTTGAAAAGCCACATTGGACAGCTTAGGCAAAAATGGGTATCCCGGTGGATTGAAAACCCGAAAGGAAGATCCACACAAAATAAGGGAATAAGCGAACAACTGCATTCTGAATTCGTCTGTATCACCCACGACACGGCAAGCTTCGAAAGGTTAAAGCATCGGTCAAAGTCAGCCATTCTTCACAAGCAAGATGAGAAGAACGTCAATGTCATACAAGTTATAACAAAAGGGAAGCGCTGAAGCGTCATCAACATTGCCAGCATCTTTTTGTTTTCTCGTTTTGTAGCAATCTCCTCATTTCAGGGGATTTGTTTCTTTGACTGTACTTGCCAATTCAGGGCACCCCAAATTAATAAAATCAGATTTTCAGTCACATTTCGTCTCGTACATTTTATTTTCGTTTGCAAAAATGTCTGATGTCCTCATAAATATTGATTGCATTAATACAGATGCGTCTTTTCTAAAATTAATGCTTACAGGAAATATATTTGCTCCCGGGAGTGTCCGAATTCCTATGATGGAATCCAGTAAGGGATACCTCGGGGTACTTGTGCGTTTTCGTCATGACAGGATTGCAGATGCTCATCCTCCCCAGTTGAGTTGTCAAAATAATCATCCTCAGAGGGATCCTCATGAACATCTCAAGGAAGATCGTTCAATGATCACTCCTCCCCGGCCGAGTGATAAACAGGGAGCCATCTCCCCGCAGAGTCTCAACCTCTATCCAGAAGGACAATGTCTGAAGATTTCGCAACAAAGTGATGAAAGCTCCCACAGACCCCAGCTGGGCCCCTCATCATTAAGATAGGTCCATCAGTGACCTATTTTCCCCAAGCAGTCATACACCTTATCAGATCTACCGATGATCTCATACCCAGCTGGGACATTCCCTTCAAGAAGATCAGCCAGAGATATCCACAAGCAATGGGATCCGAATCCCGGATCGGTATCTTTGCATAAACATAGCATTCGCATCATATTTTCCCCAGAGCGTAGCATTCCGTCTAATATGGAGCATTACGGCAAAAATCAAACATATTGCATAAATCACAAGTCAGGTTCGAATCAGTCACCTGTAAATACCAACAACATTCCATCAACAATATACAAATACCTCTCAAATTCCCCGGCAGAAAGCCAAATCATCCCCTTTGCACTCTCAAATACAGATACATGCTCCTTTCGGCACTCGTCCGTGTCATCTTATCCCCACAGATCTTCAGAATATCATTTGCACTCTTAAACTCATACACTTCCTTTTATGATACTCGTCTGCATCATACTCTCCCCAGCAAGGTGAGCACTCGTCTGTGTCTCACTCATACTTTTTACTCATACAGGTATTCGTCAGTATCTTGTATACACCTCTTATTTTCCCTCAGAGTCAACACTCGTCCGTGTTCTTTGTTAACCAGTTGGTACTCACCCGTACCATCATCTCTGAACATGCATCAGCGTTTGTTTCTACCGATACTCGCCCGTATCATGGTCGTAAGGATGCTCGTCCGCATCTTTAATCCATACACAACGTCAAACACTTATACCATTTTCTTTCTTGAATTTAGACACTCGTCCGTGTCTACCATTCCCCAGAAGAGTTCCCAACAAATCCCCAGTAAAAGCAAATTTCTTTTCTATCTGACATTCGTCCTATGTCATGATACTGCCGGCAGCCATACCCTGCCAGGTGATCGTCCTTCACCTCTTGATGATCGTCCTTCATCATTCCTCCAGCGGAGTCTCCACTATTGGAACCCTCTTCTATCCGACATTCATCCTACGTCGTGATATTTTTAGCAGTCGTCCCCTGCTAGGTGATTGTCCTTCACCTCTTGATGATCTTCCTTCATCACTTTATCCGATGGCCGTCCCCATCGTTGATTCTGTTATCTGACATTCGTCCTATGTCATGATAAAACCCGAGAGCAGTCGTACCCTGCTAGGTGATCGTCCTTCACCTCTTGATGATCGTTCTTCATCATGCTTACCTGATGGCCGTCCCCATCGTCGACTCTTTCTATCCGACATCCGTCCTATGTCGTGATACTTTCGGAAGCCGTACCCTGCCAGGTGATCGTCCTTCACTGTTCAGATGACCGTCCCTCATCTTACCTCCAACAAAGCAGTCGTCCCCTGCTAGGTGATCTCCCTTCACCTCTGATGATCGTCCCTCATCATTTATTTCTCCAACCTGATGGTCGTCCCTATCATTGCCTTTACCTTTAATCCCCAGAGAGTCTTATTTCTTTGCCTGATGGTCGTCCCCATCATGATCCCTTTATTTCCCCAGCATGTCGGTCGTCCCCGCCATTGCCTTATCCCCAGCAGTCGTCCTTTGCTCGACGGTCGTCCTCCGTCGCCCGCACTTTATGAATCATACTTTACTTCCTTTTTAAATCTATATCCCTTTTCTTCTTCATTCAGTGAGTGCAAATTTTGGACTGTCTTTGGTATTCAACCACAAGTTATCTCGTTTGCCTGTTAAGCCAACCGCTTACATCCTGCACAGCTAACTCATGCTTGAATAGGGGCAGCTGTAAACACCCCAAATTTTCCCTCACTCATTTCACCATGGCTTGTGATTCTTTTCATTTGCATAAGTTCAATCATATCATCACATATTACATTTTTGCTCCACTGCATTGGTTCAAAGTCATCTGCATCTAGGGTTTGTGAACTGAGCAATCCCTGAGCTATCTGAGCCATTCCAAAGGTCTTCAATCATCTCAAGAGGGTCCATGTATGTTCAAGCATCATATTATATCCTCCCAAGATCAAGAAATCCAGAAAATCACAAGAACTGAGAAAGGCATGGAAGCAGAGCCAGGTTTAACTGCACAGATGACCTAAAATTAGGGTTTTGGTTTCAGAGGCCATAACTCCAAATTTTTTGGTCATTCTTGTTTCTATTGGTCTCTATATGATATAAGGATCATGCATACCAATTTTCATGAAGAAATCCAATGGGGAATGCATCTGATCAAAAGATGACTTCTTGAACAAGCCAGTGCAAAATCAGGGCATCTGAGGCCCCCAATCATCCAACAAAAGGGTCTTCTCCATCATTTTCGGTGTATATGATCTTTATTTGATCTTAGAAGAAGTTAGAAGTTCACAAAATTGAAGAATTTCAAGCCATTTGAAAAGGTGCCATTGTGGGAAAGTGACTTGTAATGCAAACTTGCCATTTTGGGAAAGTTTTTCAACCTCGTCTTTTTAATACAAAAATGCTTCAAATGAAAAATTCTTGGTCATGAAAGTTTTAGATTGGATCATTCCCTTTTCAAAAAGTACAAAAACTTGATCTAATTCATCATAGAACTCAAGTTATGGCCTTGCAAAGTTGGGAAAAATCACAAAATTTCACTTATGCACCAAAGAGGGAAGTTTGCAAAACCACTTGCCAAAGCCAAATGTGACCTCTAATTGACTTCTAAGCATTGCACAAACATCATACATGACATAAAATTCAGAAATGTCCAACGAGATTCCAAGTTTCATGCCTTGAACTTTACAAAATCCAAAAGGGGCCAAAACTTCATGAATTTGCAAAATGGATCAAAACCTCTCACACACTTGCTGAATCACCACAAAACCTATTCCATGGTTATCCTTGAACCAAGCTGACTCGAGCCATGCCTTGAAACAGCCACTGAACCAGCCCATACCTCAAGTACACCAACTCTTGACATTTTTGCAACTTGCCCATACCAATCAACATAGGCCAGCACCCACCCTCTGACCTATCCCAACATGATATGTGTACTAAAAGCAAGCCATTCCATAACACAACACAAGCTGGAATCTCCAAGAACACAGCATACACAAAATCCCCCAAATTTGCAAAAGCCTTCGAAACTCATAGCTCAACCATCAAACCTCCAAGCTTTTTCCACCATTCAACTCCATAAACATCACTAATCATTTCCCACCCTTCATTTTGCTTTAAAACTCACCATATCAAAAATATGATTTTCACATCCTTTGAACTGAACTTCTGCCAACTTCATTTGGAGGCCATTTAAACTCCAAACAAGCATTGCAAGCTCTTGAGGGGAGTCATTGGAGTGGGTTTGAGGCAAAGAACTGGCCAGAAAGCTCCTGTTTCAAAAGCTCAACTTCAGGTAGCCATGGCATTTATTTTTCCAGAACCTTCATTTTATGTTATAGAATGATTCTATGTGTTCCCCTGATTGCCATGATATGTTTGGTTTCGAAAATAGTCGAGAAATAAGCATTTCATAAGCTTCTGAAATTTTTGAGATGTTTTCCGTTTTGCTTTGATTCATGTTTTTGGTGTTGAATAAATGAATTTTGATGGCTGATTCTTGTTGGGGTTGATGTAAGGATCATTTCTGGAGAGTTTTAGGGCTTGGGGTTGCGTATTGAGTTAGATAGCTTGAGAGGCTAGCCAGAGAAGATGACCGGAACACTGTTCCGGTCACCTGGAAGTGTTTAGGGTTCAGATTAGGGCTTAATGACGTAATTAACGTAGTTTGCATCTCAGCCATCCAGATGCGCACGCTGGTCAATTCCCTCCCTTTCCCATTCAAATCTGGACCACTGGATCAGTTGACTTCCATTTTAATTCATTTAATTTTCATTTTAATTGCATTTCTTTCTACATTTTATTAAAAATAGCAAAACACTTTCAAAAAATTTTATATTTTGCATTTCCCTTTCAAATATTTTTCTCATTCTGAAAATAATTTTTATTTTATTTTTTGCATAAATTTGGTATTTTTAAAATATTTAAATGTTTATTTTAATTAATTAATGAGAATTAATTAACTAAAATAACATTTAAGTTTCTAAAAATCACCAAAAAAATCACATTGCATCTTGATACATTTAGAAACATTATCAAACCCTTCACACAAATGTATTTTTGGAAAGGGAAAGATGAGATCTACAACTTTCATGACCAAAGTTTTTCCATTTGAAGCTTTTTTTGGATCAAGAATCAAGGCTTGAAAAATGACCTAAAATGAAGCATTCTTGAAAAGTCAACTATGCCCAAAAAGTCAACATTTGCAAAACTTCCAAATTCTTGATTTCTATGAACTTCAACCTTCTTCCATGATCAAATAAAGATCATATACACTCAAAATGATGAAGATCACCCATTGGTTGGGTCAATGGGGGCCTCAGATGCCCTGATTTTACACTGACTTGTCTGAAAAGTCAACCCTTGATCAGATGACTTCCCCATGGAATTTCTTCATGAAAATTGATATGCATACTCCCTATACCATATAGAGACCAATAGAAACAAGAATGGCCAAAAAAATTTGGAGTTATGGCCTCTGAAACCAAAACCCTAATTTTAGGTCAACTGTGCAGTCAAACCTGGCTCTGCATCCATTCAAACCCTAGTTCTTGTGATTCTTTTGAAATCTTGACTTTGAGAGGATGTAATATGATAGATGAACACACATGGATCCCTTTGAAGTGATTGTTGACCTTTGTAGTGGCTCAAGAAGCTCTTGGATTGCTCAGATCACAAACCCTAGGTGCAGATGACTTTGAATCTATGCAGTGAATCAAAAATGAGACATGAGATGATATGATTGGGTTTATGCATATGATAATGATCACAAGCCATGGTGAATGGGTGAGGGCAAATTTGGGGTGTTTACAGCTGCCCCTATTCAAACATGAGTTAGCTGTGCAGGATGTAAGCGACGGCTTAACAGGCAAACAAGATAACTTGTGGTTGAATACCAAAGACAGTCCAAAATTTGCACTCACAGAATGAAGAAGAAAAGGGATATAGATTGTAAAAGGAAAATAAAGTATGTTGTAAAAGTGCGGAAAACAAAGCAATGACGGGGACGGCCGACATGCTGGGGATAAAAGGTAAAGCCAAGACGGGGACGGCCGACTAGCTGGGGAATGTCAAAATATGATGGGGACGGCCATCAGGATAAAGCTGTAAAATTTTCTGGGAGTTAATGAAACATGACAGGGACGGCCATCAAGTTCATAAAGCAAGGTAACCGACGATGGGGACGGCCATCGGGCTAAAGGAAAAGGGACCACGACGGGGACGGCCATCGGGTTAAAGAATAAATGAAATAAACAGATGATTGGGTACGACCATCAAAGGTGAAGGACGATCACCTAGCAGGGGACGGCTGCTCTGTTGGGGAATAAAGGAAGTATGATGGGGACGGCCATCAAAGGTGGAGGACGACCACCTGGCAGGGTACGGCTGCCAAAAATATCAACGATGGGGACGGCCATCGGATAGAAAAGGTCAACGATGGGGACGGCCATCGGACGAGCATGATGGAGGACGACCATCAAGAAGTGGAGGACGACCACTCAGCAGGGTACGGCTGCTCTCAAGGTTTGTCATAACACAGGACGAATGTTAGACAAACGAAATCAACAATGGGGACGGCCATCGGATAGGGTGATGAAGGACGATCATCAAAAGGTGGAGGACGACCACCTAGCAGGGGACGGATGCTAAAAACAACGATGGGGACGGCCATCGGATGAGCATGATGGAGGTCGACCATCAAGAAGTGGAGGACGACCACTCAGCAGGGTACGGCTGCTCTCAAGGTTTATCATGACACAGGACGAGTGCCAGATAAAAAGGAAAATTTGTTGTGTTGGTGATCTGCTGGGGATAGTAAACACGGACGAGCGTTTACAACCAAGAAAAGAAAGTATAAGTGTTTAGATGTTTGCGTATAGATTAAAGATGCGGACGAGCATCCTTAAGACTACGATACGGACGAGTATCGGGTAGAAACAAACGCTTGGCGCATGTTCTAAGATGATGATACGGATGAGTATCAACTGGTTAACAGAGAACGCGGACGAGTGTCGTATCTGAAAAGACTTTCCTGGGGAATAGTAGACACAGACAAGTATCTTTATTCAAGAAGACAAAAGTGTTTGACACAGTGTATGGATTAAAGATGCGGACGAGCATCCTTAAGACTAAGATACGGGCGAGTATCTTGTAGAAACAAACATTAGACGCAATGTTCTGAGATGATGATACGGACGAGTATCAACTGGTTAACAAAGAACACGGACTACTGTCGAATCTGTGGGGATATAGATGGTGTATATTAGATACGGACGAGTATCAGTATGAGTGTAACATGAGTAGTGAGTATTGTATTGTATAGATGAGTGTTTTAAATTGCTGGGGAGAGTGACACGGACGAGTGTCAAGAGAGGGAGGTGTAATAATATCAACAAGTATATGGGTTGTAGAAGTGTAAGCGACTGCGCTGGGGATATGACACGGACGGGTGTCAGGAAAGATGTATATATAGGTCTATGGGGGTGCAAAGCGGATGTCTTTGGCTTTCTGCGGGTGATTTGACACGGACGGATGTCAAGAAAGTATCTGTAATACGGGTAACCTTGTTTGCAAAGTGTATTCAGGCAACTTTACTGGGGAGTGATGACACGGACGGGTGTCAAGGGGTGCATACACTGGTGTTTGTGATTTGTGAGGCAACTGCTTTTGCTGGGGACTCTGGTGGGGATTTTGTGTATTGTATTCTGTATACTGACAGATGGTTTATTATTCACAAGTGTTAATTTAGAAAAAGGCTCATGATTATGTTATGCGTTTGATTTTTGCCGTAATGCTCCGTATTAGACGGAATGCTACGCTCTGAGGGGATAATATGATGCTAATGCCATGATTATGCAAAGATATCAAACCGGGATTCGGATCCCGTTGCCGTGAAGATCTCTGGTTGATCTGTTTGAAATGGACCTCCCAGCTGGGGATGAGATCATTGGTAGGTCTAATAAGATGATATTTGCTTGGTGATATAGGTCACCGATTGACATATCCTTGTAATATGGGACCCAGCTGGGGTTTGTAGAAGCTTTCTTCACCCTGTTGTGATCTTCTAGGCGCTGCTCTTCTGGATAGAGGCTGGAGATCTGTGGGGAGATGGTTCCCTGACTCCTGTATTTTACTGAGGAGGAATGATTGGCGCTATGGCTGGGGAATTATGAGAGGCAACTCAGCTGGGGATGGAGCATTTCGGGTGCTGAGATTATTTGTTGATTTGCCAGCTTGCATGCCCCAAGTTGCGTCCTGTATACCTGCAAAGATAAAGAAACGCACAAATGGTCCCGAGGTATCCCTTACTGGATTTCGTCATAGGAGTTAAGCATTCTCAAGAATAAATTTATTCCCTGCAAGCATGTGTTGTTACTTTCTTAGAGAAGAGCATCTGTACTTATGCAATCATTTTTTAGAGACATCAGACACTTTTTGCAAATAAAAAAATATACAAAACGAAACATGACTGAAAAATCTGATTTTATTAATTCATGTGCCCTGAATTGGCAAGATACAGTCAAAGAAACATATCTCCTGAAAGGAGGAGATTGTTACAAATTGAGAAACAAAATGCTGGCAGTGTTGACGACGCTTTCAAAAGAGCTTCCTCTCCCGCTATGACTCGTATGACAATGACGTTCTTCTCGTCTTGCTTTCTGAAGGGGGCTGATTCGGATTGAAGCTTGATTCTTTGGAAACTTACCAAGTTGCTGACAATACAGACGAATTCAGAATGCAGTTGTTCGCTTATTCCCTTATTTTGCATGGATCGCCCTTTCGGGTTTTCAATCCATCGGGATACCCATTTTTGCCCGAGCTGTCCAATGCGGCTTTTCAACTCAGCGGGTGTACATTTTTTATTTATTTCCCTTATTTTTGCCCGAGTCTTTTATTCTGTTTTTGACTCGCCGAGATGCCCTATTTTTGCCTGGACTTACATTCTGTTTTTATGTCCAGCGGGTCATTTTTATGCGAAGTATTTTTTAACTGCGTCTGAATTCACAGGGGATGGGAAATCTTCACCATCCATGGTGCTGAGCATCAGTGCTCCACCAGAGAAAACTTTCTTTACCACAAATGGTCCTTCGTAATTTGGAGTCCATTTTCCCCTGTGGTCTGTATGAGGAGGGAGGATTCTTTTCAGGACAAGATCTCCCACTTGGTACTCTCGATGCCTGACTTTCTGATCGAAGGCTCTCTTCATTCTCTTCTGATATAACTGCCCATGACAGATTGCAGCCAACCTTTTCTCTTCGATCAGACTCAGTTGTTCGTATCGGGCCCGAACCCATTCTGCTTCACTCAGTTTAACATCCATTAATACCCGTAAAGAGGGTAATTCAACTTCGACAGGTAGGACTGCTTCCATACCATATACAAGTTGATACGGTGTAGCCCCAGTGGATGTCCTGATTGACGTGCGGTACCCATGCAAGGCAAACGGTAGTATTTCATGCCAGTCTTTGTAGGTGACTACCATCTTCTGCACAATCTTCTTGATATTCTTATTTGCTGCCTCAACAGCGCCATTCATCTTTGGCCTGTAAGGAGAAGAATTGTGGTGTTGGATCTTGAAGTCCCGGCACAGTTCCGCCATCATTTTGTTGTTTAGATTGGAACCATTATCAGTAATGATTCGCTCGGGAACTCCATATCGACAGATGATATCCCTCTTCAGGAATCTGGCTACCACTTGTCTTGTGACGTTTGCATATGAGGCTGCTTCAACCCACTTGGTAAAATAGTCGATGGCGACCAAGATGAATCTGTGGCCATTTGAAGCAGTCGGCTCAATCTTGCCAATCATATCAATGCCCCACATAGCAAAGGGCCAGGGTGAAGACATGATGTTCAGAGAGTTGGGAGGCACATGCACCTTATCTGCATAGATCTGGCATTTATGGCACTTCCTGGCATAAGCACAACAGTCTGCATCTATTGTGATCCAGTAATAACCTGATCTTAACAACTTCTTAGCCATGGCATGCCCTCCAGCATGGGTACCAAAGGAGCCTTCGTGCACTTCATGCATCAATAAACCTGCTTCCGTCTTGTCAACACATCGGAGGAGTACCATATCAAAGTTCCTTTTGTATAAAGATCCATCAGTATTCAGAAAGAAACTTCCAGCAAGCCTTCTTAAAGTCTTCTTATCATTGGAAGATGCCCCAGGGGGGTATGTTTGATCCTCCAAGAAGCACTTAATGTCATGGAACCAAGGCTTATCGTCTTTGACAACATCTGCTGCGAATACATATGCTGGTCTATCAAGTCTCGACACTGAAATCTGAGGTACAAAGTTAGCAGCTTGAACTTTGATCATGGATGAAATGGTAGCGAGAGCATCTGCAAACTGATTCTCGTCCCGTGGGATATACTCAAGCTTGACTGTTGTGAAGAAAGTCAATAACCTTCTTGTATAATCCCTGTAAGGTATCAGATGATCCTGGTGGGTGTACCATTTTCCGTTGGTCTGATTGACTACCAAAGCTGAATCTCCGAATACGGTCAATGTCTTGATCCTGAGGTCAATGGCTTCCTCAAGACCCATAATGCAAGCTTCGTATTCAGCTTCGTTGTTAGTGCAGTTGAAAGTGAGTTTTGCCGAGAAAGGCATGTGAACTCCTTTGGGTGTAATGAGTACTGCACCAACACCACGACCATTCATGTTAACAGCCCCATCAAACATCATAGTCCATTCTTCTTCCGGGTCGGGCCCTTCAGTGTGAACAGGATCTTCATGATCTTTTGATTTAATGAACATGATGTCTTCATCAGGGAAGTCAAATCTCATAGGCTGGTAGTCATCTATGGGTTGCTCAGCAAGATATTCAGACAATACACTGCCCTTGATGGCTTTCTGAGAAGTGTATTGGATGTCGTATTCTGTGAGAATCATTTGCCATCTTGCAACCCGTCCGGTAAGAGCTGGCTTCTCAAATATGTACTTGACTGGGTCCATCTTTGAGATTAACAAGGTAGTGTGGGTCAACATATACTGTCTCAGTCGGCGAGCAGCCCACGCTAAAGCACAGCAAGTTTTCTCGAGCAGTGAATAACGCTGTTCACAGTCGGTAAACTTTTTGCTTAGGTAGTATATTGCATACTCTTTTCGACCAGACTCGTCATGCTGGCCCAGCACACACCCCATTGACTCTTCTAATACTGTCAAGTACATGATCAGAGGTCTTCCTTCAACTGGAGGCATAAGGACTGGAGGTTCTTGCAGGTATTCCTTGATCTTGTCAAATGCCTTATGACAATCTTCATTCCACCTGACCGTTTGTTCTTTTCTCAACAGTTTGAACAAGGGTTCACAGGTTGCTGTAAGGTGAGATATGAACCTTGAGATGTAGTTCAATCGTCCTAAGAACCCTCGAACTTCCTTTTCAGTTTTCGGTGCAGGCATCTCTTGAATAGCTTTGACTTTATCAGGGTCAACTTCAATCCCTTTCTCGCTTACAATAAAACCCAGCAGCTTACCAGATCTCACCCCGAATGTGCATTTGTTGGGGTTCAACTTCAGTTGGTACTTCCTCAGACGCTTGAACAATTTGAGCAGATTTACCATATGGTCTTCTTCCGTAAGGGACTTGGCAATCATGTCATCCACATAACATTCTATCTCTTTGTGGATCATGTCATGAAATAATGTCACCATAGCCCGTTGATACGTCGCACCGGCATTCTTGAGCCCAAATGGCATCACTTTGTAACAGAACGTGCCCCAAGGTGTGATGAATGTTGTCTTCTCCATGTCTTCAGGTGACATTTTGATCTGGTTGTATCCTGAAAACCCATCCATGAAGGAGAATACCGAGAACTGAGCCGTGTTATCCACCAATACATCAATGTGAGGTAATGGGAAGTCATCTTTCGGGCTGGCTCTGTTCAGATCCCGGTAGTCAACACACATCCTTACTTTGCCGTCTTTCTTAGGCACAGGTACTATGTTAGCAACCCACGGCGGATAACTAGTCACAGCAAGGAACCCGGCGTCCCATTGCTTTTGTACCTCCTCCTTGATTTTCATAGCCATGTCTGGACGAGTACGGCGCAGTTTCTGCTTAACTGGCGGGCATTCTTCTCTCAAAGGCAGCTTGTGCATGACGATATCGGTATCCAACCCTGGCATATCTTGGTACGACCAAGCAAACACATCTACATACTCTTGAAGCAGGTCTATCAGTTGTCTCTTCACTGAGTCTTGCAGGCAAGCCCCGATTTTAACCTCTTTCACGTCTTCCTCTGTGCCAAGATTAATCACTTCAACCTCCTCCTGGTGAGGAGTAATAACCTTTTCCTCCTGTCTCAACAACCTGGCTAGCTCTTCAGGAAGCTCATATTCTTCTTCAACCCCTTCATCAGCTTGATTGATTGGATTGTCAAAGTCATATGATGTCATAGCCGTGCTGTTGTCGGTGTTGTCAGGAAGGCATTCTCTGCAAGGGTTTAATTTGTTCATTTTAGTGATTAATTTTAATCTTGCCTTAGAAAAAGTGAAATAAAGTTATCATTTTGAAAACACCGCCATTCATTTTTGTACAAAAAGAAAAAAAAAAGAAGGAAAAACAGTGAACGAAAAGAAAAAGGACTCGTTTGCAAAAAGATGTCTGATATTTCATTAATTGATCTTGTTTGCACAAAAAGTACAGATGGCCCGATTACAAAATGAGTCTTGTCATCTTGGGCAAGATGCAAGACTTTGATGCATGCTTATAAAAATACAGGAAATAATAATTACTCTGCATGAGTAACTCTTATAATTTCCTGGGAAGACCAGTTCGAGACACTGCTCCCCGGGATCTTTGGACGAATCCAGCTTTCCAGGTTGCGCTCCTCTTCCAGCTCGTCTTCCAGACAGTTGATAGCATCAGGGGTAAGCATCCCCCCACTGACAAAACCAGGCTCTCCAGCAGCCTTTGCTTGATGTTGAGTTGGTTTGTAACCCAACCCAAACTTGTCCTTCTTCTCCTCCACAGCTAAAACCTTGCCCCAGCCTAGGGCAGTTCCTTCCTCAACAACCTTCCGGGCTTGTTGGTATGATGACATGGAGATCCCAGATACAGCAGATGCTTCATTGACATTCAAGGCTTCAAATCCTTGGCTCATTGTTTCATGGATCTCCCCATCCATTTCAATATACTTATAAGTAGCCAGATGGCTAACAAATATATCCTCCTCCCCACAGATTGTAACAACTTGGCCTTCCCACTCATATTTTAACTTTTGGTGAAGGGTAGACGCTATTGAGCCGGCGGCGTGAATCCAAGGTCTACCCAACAAATAGCTGTAGGCGGGCTGAATGTCCATCACATAAAAGATAGTTTTAAAGGTCTGTGGGCCAATTGTCACAGGTAGCTCGATCTCTCCCAGAACCGATCTCTTAGAACCATCAAAGGCTCTTACCACCAGGTTGCTGGGTCTCAATGCCAATCCGTCATATTCTAACTTCACCAGAGCCTTCTTTGGTAAGACATTCAGGGATGAACCTGTGTCCACCAGCACATGTGAAAGGACAGCTCCTTTGCATTCCATGGTGATGTGCAAGGCTTTGTTGTGGTTGCGGCCATCCGCTGTCAAGTCAGTATTGGTGAATCCTAGCCCATTGCTAGCAGTAACATTTCCAACTACGGTCTCCAACTGGTTGACAGTGATCTCTTCAGGCACGTAAGCTGCGTGCAAGACTTTGAGTAATGCATTCCGATGAGCTTCGGAACACATCAGCAGTGAGAGGATGGAGATCTTGGATGGCGTCTGGTGAAGTTGATCCACAATTTTGTAATCACTCTTTTTGATGATTCTCATAAACTCATCAACTTCTTGATCGAACGGCGTCTTCAAGGCTTCTTTAACAGCTTGATCTTCCTGCACCGGGCTCTTTCCCTTTGCCTTGGCAGCAGCTTCTGCTTCGGCAGTAGGTCTTTGAATTGGTGGAGCAAAGAGACGTCCGCTTCGAGTGAAGCCTCCGCCTCCCCCCACATTATCTACTTGTGGTGCAGGTGTTGATGTTTCAAGAGTGATTCTTTTTCCTTCGCAGTACACGTCTGAGCCATAGTGCCAAGGGATGGCCCTATTGCTTTCATATGGTACTGGTCCAGGAACCGTGACAGTGACTGAACTGATTGCTGCTGCTGAAGGGACTGTAATTGTTTGTGGATCATAAAAGATTGTAACTGGTGCTCTGGTGGGAGCAGCACTTTCTGAATGGTAGGCAGAATTGTTCTCAGGATCATAAAATATTGTGACAGTAGAGACATCTTCATGATTTGTTGCTGGAGTTGTAGGAGACAATGGTGGAAGAATGGATGTTGTCGTTGTAGGAGCTTCATAATGGAGTGATGCTGAAGTTGTAGCAGGAAGATTTGTTGCAAACTGACCAGTTGAGATAATGGATGAAGTACTTGTTGATGAAGCCGAAGAATTGTCAGGAACAATAGTTGCTGCAGTTGTAGGAGGTTCTGAAACCGTTGCTGATGATATTGTTGGATTTGTTGGAAATGATGTGGTGATCTGAAGTTGGCCACTCTGAATAAGGCCATCTATGCCATTCCTCAAATTATCGCACCCATTTACCGAGATATTGCAGTAAGCACAACCCAACTCACACCCTGGGAACATTTGACATTCCAGGAGCTGAGCCTTGATTTCTACCAACGGTGTCCTGATCTGTCCCACACTGGTTATTAAATAAGACGGCTTGTCTTCTTCAATAGCGTTAATTCGGGGACCACCATGGTTTGGCATCGGGTTCTTATTGACATTGGGTGGGGGTGCGAAATTCAGAGCCTTGGAGTCTACCAGGTCTTGTACCTTCATATGCAGAGCCCTGCATTTTTCTGTACTGTGGCCAGGTGCGTTTGAATGAAAAGCACACCTAGCATTGGAGTCATAGTTCCTTGGTAGACTGTTGGGATCCGGAGGTGCCAACGTTCTTAGCTCAACCAGGTTGAGTTTCAGAAGCTGTGGCAGCAATGTAGCGTATGGCATTGGGATCGGATCGATCACTCTATTAGCTTGAGAAGGCCTCTGCTGAAATGGCCTCTGTTGACTGTTGTTGTTGGTGTTGCTGTTGTTGTAACTTCTTGGAGGATACTGATTTTGCTGGTGGTACTGAGGTTGCGGCTGATAGTTTTGCTGAGGAGGTTGATAGACTGGCTGAGGATGAGCTGGAGCAGGAATGGTGACTGCTGCTATTGACCTCTGAACATACTGGGGCCTGCCCCTGTTTGAATGGATGGCATTGGTCTCGCCAGTTCTTCTCGGGCCTACAAAAGGCTTTCTTGTACTACTGGACGAGCTTGCACCGTTGTCTGAGATCTTTCCCATTTTTAACAAGCTTTCAATTCTCTCCCCGGCTACGACAACATCGGCAAAGCTAGTGGAAGAGAAAGCAGCCAACCTGTCAATATATGTTCCCTGAAGGGTGTTCATGAACATATCTGCCATTTCCCATTCAGACATAGGTGGTTGAACAGCAGCAGCCAGTTGCCTCCATCTCTGTGCATATTCTCGGAAACTTTCCCTTGACGACTGTGACATTCCCATTAGGAGGGTCCTGTTGGGTGCCATGTCTAAGTTATACTGATACTGTCTGATGAAGGCCTCTGCCAGGTCCTTCCAGCATCTAATAGTTGCCCTTGTCAAGTGAGAGTACCATTCTCTTGACGCTCCAGTTAAGCTGTCTTCGAAATAGAACATCCAGAGCTTCTCGTCCATGGTATAGGCTTTTAATCTCCCGAGAAAAGATTGTAGATGGGTTCGAGGACAAGAAGTCCCATTATACTTTTCAAAACATGGAGGCTTGAACTTGTGGGGAATCCCAACCCCGTCTACCAAGCCCATGTCCATAACGTCGAAGCCCAAAGAGTTTTGAGATTCTAAGGACCTCAACTTCTCAGCTATCTCATCCAATCTTCTATCATAAGCTTCTTCACCAACGCCCATTACTGTGAATTGGTCCTCTTGAGGATCCTCTTGAAGTACCCTGGCTGCAGTGGCAGTCCCTTGAACATTTGCTGGAATATTGACCTCAGGATGGAGGTGTGGCCCAAATACCGGAGGGTTGACGTGAGGTTGGACTCTTTCATTGTTACTGGTACCGGCAGTCCCTATATGTGGATCTTCTTGATTCTGCCTTTCCACCATAGCCCTCAATCTTTCCTGGCTCTGAGCCATGTTGTTCATAACTTCCATAAACTGAGTCATTTGGTTCCTCATTTCTAGCCTTTCATTTGCCATTTGATTTCTGACCTCAGTAAGGTCCTGCTGCATCTGATCCATCTGAATTCTCGGAAGGTTGTTTCGGGTTGGATAACGGTGCGGACGGTTGAGGGGAAATACCCGGCGCCTAGCAATAGTTCCTGAGGTATCACAACAGAGGTTAGCAACAATAAAACAAAACCTACAAAACAAACAAAGGGTTAGCATGCAATGCAGTTATGCTTATTTGCTCTCAAGGTATCCGGTTTGGCATTCAGTTTTGACCCTTCCAGACCCTTGAAGATATTGTTGTTGTTGCTTGAAGAAAACTCAGATGAAGCACACTAACATAAATATATTACAGAAGGTGAAATAATACAACTTGTTCATTTTACAACACAAGCCCTCTAAGGGGTCAAAATACATTACAAGAAAATAAAAGTACATGGAAAGAAAGCAACAACAAACAAATGGTCAAACACCAAGACCAAACTCATCCTCACGAACTTCCTTGAGAAGTGCTTCGGTCACAGGATCAGCCGGACGCTCCGTGAGATTCCTGATGAGGAGGTTCCGGGTCGTAACAGCTGCTACTAGCTTCTTGTGCTGAGTTTGTTCTTTTGACCTCTTCACCCCTGCTTTGATCTTCAGTTATGATATCTCCCTCTGGGCTGCTGCCAGGGCTTCTTGCTGTTCTTTTGCATTGGCTTCAAGTTGCTCCATCTTGTCTTGAACTCTCTTGTCCTCTAGAGTACGAGCCTCGGTGATCCTGACCCACCGAGCCTGACTCTCCTTCAGATACAAGTCTGTCCTTGCTCTCTGGAACTGGGCTTCTTTGCAAGCATTCTTCAGAATTTGTTCACCAGCCTTAGACTTTTTGATATAATCCCCAGACTTCTCAATCTTAGTCAGATGTTCTACTCTCATCTTCTCCAACCTCTCAATCTCCCTCATACCTTCACTCCTTTCCCGGAGGGTCTTCTGCAAAGCCTGGGTTAGCTTCTCATTTCTTTCTTTCAAGCTCTCAAACTCCTCCAAACTGATAGTGGCAGGTGATGGTGCTGAAGATGACTCAGGCATGTCTTCTACGGTAAAGGGCATCCCAGAGGATTGGGCCCTGGCACGGGACCACTCATAATATTGTGCCGATGCCACATTGTTGCACTTCCCTAGGATGGTTATTCCCTTGGTTTGAACATTATCCCAGGCCCAGGCAGCCTGCCCAACAACAGCCAAACTAATCTTATTCTCACAATAGAGGGTCTCAACCAAGTCCTGTGCCCTAGGAGTGTGGACCAGTGCATATCCCAATTGTCGTCTAAACAGCAGAGGGTTGTAATTGATACTACCCTTAACTCCTATCAAAGGCACATTAGGAAAATGCCCACAGCTGGTGATGATATCTCTGCCCTTGGTGCTCTGAGTGCACCATCTGATATCTGCTGAAGTTAGAACAGTGAGTCTCTTAGCCCAGTTGCTTTGCTGATGAGGGTTTAAAAATGCATCTGTCCTGGGTAGATGCTTGAGAAGCCAAGTGTGAAACAATGGAGCACAACACCTCACTAACCTTCCCCTCTGTTTTTCATTCCTCTGATGCACTGAATAGTAAAGGTCCCCCAATAAAGTTGGCACTGGGTTCTTCAAGATGAACAGATGGATTGCATTCTTGCTAATGAATCGAGGCTCATCTGCAAACAATACAATTCCATATATACTCAAGGCCAACAAGGCACAAACAGCTTTCCACTCTCCTAGAGAAGCTTTCAGGGTAGCTTGAGAGATTAAGAAATCCAGATGAAAGCCAGGGATCCCAGCTTTAGAAGTCATATGCTGCTCAATCAGGACAGGTTCCAGATGCAAAGCCTTTGCTACTTCTCCATTAGCAGGAAAGACCATCTCAGGGTTGAAAGGGATTCCAGCCCTGATAGGCACACCAACCAAAGATGAGTATTCTTCTAAAAGAGGGCCCAACTGAAAGTCTTGAAAAGTAAAACATCTCAGTGGAGGATCATAAAACTGAATGCAGGTGTGGATCAAGCTTCTCTGTGATGGGTCCAGATCCATAACCATGTCCAGTATATCTCCATAATGCTCCCTGAACAAAGGTATGTGATCTGGAGTGATCAGGGTCTGAATTCTCCTGATGTCTGATAACTCTGGCTGGAAGAAGTGATAGGTGATGTTGCTCTTTTTAGGAGCCATGATGCTGAGACTAAATAGAGACAGGTGCTGATGATAATACTGAAGAAGGGGGGCCACTGATTGGCTGGTGATAGATGAATCAGATGCTGATGAAGACAAGTCAAAACTGAAGATGGGGTCAAAACCAAAACCAAATGAGGATGGATACCCTGAAACACAAATAAGCAAATGTCAATATGATGCAATGATTATGTATGCAAATGAAATGCAAGGGTCTGTGACTGAGCTGGATCTGATCAAAATGCCCTGATGTAGGTCCAAGTGTGTTCAAGAATCCCAGATGAGGTCTATAAATCCAGTAACCAAGGTGGGGGGCTCAAATAAAGAGCCACATGTCCAGGGTTTTAGAATCACAAGAACTATCCCAAATTGAAGTATTCTTAAACAATCGAAGTAACAAGGTATTCTGAGGTCAAGGTACCTGCAAACCTGTAAACAGCCCAACCCCCTCACAGGTGGTGTTCTAGAACAAGGATCCTCAGACTTGGATCAGTTATGAGAAGTGTAAACACTTCCAACCCGGAGGTACAGTGTTTACAATAACCATAACAATTCCTCCTCTAATTCACCTCAGTTTCTGAAGGTCAATACTAAAGGTCATCCAGACTTAGCAGGCTTCCCAGATAGCCCTAGCATTGCAGGAAATCTGCAACACAGAGTTCTCAAGAAGAAACCCATATCTGAACCGTGTTTCATATTCCCGCACCAGACCGAAATGGAATGGGAAAGAATATGATTCACTCTAGCCTAGGTGTCACTCAGGTCCCAGGTGTAGGACCTTAACTCTCAATAGAACCCCACCCACCAAGGCAAACAACAGATCCAGCCAGCAGCACAGTATGACAATATAATGCAAAAGCAATAAAGAAAGCAGTAAAGCAAACTGTACCTAAAGTAAAAGTAAACACAAATATACAGACACAAATAAGCACATAACACCCCAGTAAACACAAATCAATCAAGCGCTAGGAGGAACCCACAAAAAGAACCAGAAGCCCTGGTTGCAGCATAAGGGTCCCCAGCAGAGTCGCCAAGCTGTCGCTCCCGATAAATGAGACAAGGTCAAATAAGGGTACAGACGCGAACGGTCGGCGAGAGGGACAATGAGAACACACAGCCGTGAACTCACTGGAGATGAAAAGAGTCGCCAGCTAGGCATTTTTATCCCGGAGGAAAGGTAATGCTGCATAAACCTAGGAAAAGATGGATAAGACGGTTGCGATCCAGAGAGACTGAGAAAGGGGGTTGGTTACAACCTGGGAAGGTATTAGCACCCAGATTGTCCGCCGTACTCGACGGGATCCACGCTTAAAAGATTTGTGTTTTAAAGGGGTAATGTCAGTGCAATTTGTGTATACAATAACTGGAAAAGATGTACAGGTGTCAATGCTGGAAGAAATGTAAAGTGTACAAATGTACAGTGTCAGTGTAAGGACAAAAGTGAAATGCTCATGATAATGAGGCTAAAGAATGAAGCTGGAAGGAGGGGGAATATACAGAGACTTTTGTTCGATAACTGTTAAGTTATGCCTACGTATCCTCTCGTGCAATGAGGAAGTCAGAACACCGTAGTTCGACCCAAAGAGACTGAAAGATAAATTGGCTTGTGAACTGCTTGCTTGTCTATGCTCAAGTGTATGACCTGTCTGGCTCAGGTGCAAACTGTCTTGCATTAGACGGAAGAAGCAAGTTCTCGCTTATGAGTGAATGAGGTGAGAAAAGAATCCCGGAGGAGACGATTATTGTTTGTTTTTTTGTGTTTTCAGTCTTTTATTGCTTTTTGAAAGTTTGTCATAAGTTAATGAGCTTAAGTCTAAACCAATGGATTTAGTAAACTCATCACATCTTCCCTCTGATTAGGGGTAATGAGAATACCTTAAGTGTGAAGTCAGGTTCTCACACTTAATCACCTTTGATATAGGATTAAGATCATTAACCTACTTGTTGATTATTTAGATGTTTTTGGTGTTTTTGTTTAGTGTTAAGTAATGAGGTTAAGCCATAATCAAAGATTAAACAGACTCATTACACCATCCTAATAGAAGGATAATAGATGAGGGTGTTTAAGCTGAGGAAAATTCCTCAACTTAATCCATGATTAGGGATTAAACTCATGACAAAACAAGCCTTTGATTAAGTGGATTTTATTCAATGGTATGATGATGAAGTGATTTTTATGATTTGTTAAGACAACTTGAGGGGGACTTGTCCATTAACACTAGGGTTAGTCCTTCTTAACCAATTAAGGAAGAATTAGAACCCCAATGCAAGGCCCAAGTTACAAGTGTGATGTCTTGATGATTATTAGATGGATTGATTAAAGGAGTTAAACACATTAAGGGTTTAACACTTAGGATTAAAGTTATACACTCCATCCTAAGATAAGGATGTAGGCATAAACTTAATCACAAAGCCTTAAAGCCTTTAGGGTTTAGTCCCTGATTATGAGATGAGGAGTGAAGACACAAAGAGACACAAAGGTAAAACTATGGGGGGACTAATCAAAACCCTAATCATTGTCATACATGGTTGTTCCTAAGGTTTGTGAGGTTTTCAAGAGATGTCTTCAATGGAACCACCAGGAAGCAGATGAAAGGATCAAGAGAAGCAAAGCAACTTGCTTCATTCAAGAAGCCAAGTCACTTGAAGAAAGAAAGTGGGAAGAAGAAGAATGAGCAAGCTCAAACTCAAACACATATAAAAATGCAGCATGGATGCAAGAGAGAGATGAGAAGAAAGTATGAAAAGTGAAGGCAAATCCACTTCTCAGAATCACTTACCACCTGAAAGGTTAGAAAGGAAATGCAATGCAATGCAAAATGGGATGGAATGACATGATGCAAACCAAAACCAGAAGCACATATGTGATGCTAATGATGTTATTAGATGCTACAAACATGAGGCAGCACATGGAAATGATCATACAAGTTCATGAATGTAAATGAAACAAGCTAGGAACCATGATCATACATGAAAAGTTAGGAAGCATACAAAGCATACAACATGGCAAATATGTAATGCAATGATCAACATACTTTCTACATGTCTTATGATGTTAAATGAATCACATGAATGCTTGAAATGTCATGACAAGTCATGTTATGCAAGAGAATGCAAGAGGTATGCAAATGAAAGCCCAAATTAGGGTTTATGGATCAAACAACAAACAAAAACCAAAAACAGAAGCAAAACCTAATATAAAAAAAGGAAAATGCCGCCCAAAGAAACCCTAAACCTATACTAAACCAATGTCCAAAGGGGGGCTCTCAACTCTTAACCAATCTCAAGTTATGATTTTTCTAAGTTATTAGGGTTTTTAGGGTTCCTAAACAAAAGAAATACCAAACAAATTGAAAATGAGGAAACAAATCATGGCCATTTAATCCTTGAAACTACATGCTAAACACAAAATAAAGCAAAAAGAACCAATGTCCAACTCTTCTTAGATAGGCAGAAATGAATTTTTGAACTTATGATCAAAATAATGCACCAAAAATGATTTAATTCAATGGAAAATTCTCAAAATTCATCAAGATCAAAAAAGAAATTTGGTTTGAAGGTTGGACAATGTTTCTAAATGTCTTAGAACTTTTCATGAATTTTTTGGTGATTTTTAAATACCTAAAAGTATTTTTAATTAATTAATTTCCATTAATCAATTAAAAATAATCTTTTAAATATTTAAAAATACTTTTTTAATGATAAAAAATAAAATAAAAATATTTTTGGGTCATAAAAATTAATAAAACTCAGAAGAAAAAGTTTCATGATTTTTAGAAATTTTTTACTATTTTAAAATAATTGTGCAAATAAAATGAAAAGAAAATGAATTAAAATTAAATAAAAGGGAAAGTAATCAGAATGGAGGGATGAGATTGAGTCTGGATTTGAATCTGTTGACCACGCGCGTCATCCAAGGGTCCAGGTTGTTTCTGACTTAATAAATTAAATTATGGATTAATTATATTAAACACGTGGATTAGGGCTAATCAGAGAGATCCAGGCCACATACCCACGCGGGAGGTCAACACTTTCAACGCATCCAATGGTCCAAATTCAAATGGTCTTAATTACTGAGATTAGGGCATAATCACTTTCAGGCTGCCGGAGAAGACTTCCGGTCGTCTTCTCCGGCCAGCATCTCCCCTGAAAAATCCCCAAAACCCCAAAAAGCTAACTAAAATGAAATCTAAGAATTGGGAAATGATCCTTACACCCTCACGAACCAAAACCCTCACTCAAAACAAATTTATTTTCCCTAACAAAGCTGAATCGAAGCAAATAAGAACTAGGGCACGCAAGTTTCAGAAGCTAATTAAATACTCATTTCAAAGCCATTTCAAAAACTAAAAGCATATTCATGATCAGGAAGGCACAAAGAGCAAGTTTAGAACAAGAAAAATGATTTCTGGAAAAATATTTTTCAAGCTACCTGAGATTCGAAGCTTTCACTCTGATGACTTTCTGGCCACTTCCTTCAGTGCAATCCACTCCACTTGATCCCCAGATGATGTTTGAATGCTCAAAAGGAATTTATGTTGGTTGGATGAGGAGATTGACAAGCTTCTGCTCAAGCTCAGTCAGAAATGGCAATGGAGTTTCAGGCAGCTTCAGGTCATTGTAAATGGTTCTTTGTGATCCAGATGGTGAGTGGAGAAGCTTTGTGGTGTTTGTTTGGATGTTTGTGTGCTGTGGAAAGAGTTTCGAATGAAACTGCAAGTTGAGGTGAGAAATGGCAGTGGGGTGTTCTTGCTTGTTTCAGGCCTGGCTCTTGGTGGTTTTAGGTCTATGAAGTATGGTGAGTTGATCTATGGAAGTGGTTTTTGTGTTTGCAAGCTGAGAAAACCAATTCGAAGGAAGATGCAAAATGGAGTGTTTTTGTGTATGTCCCCTTGTGAATGATTTCAGCCTTGCTAGATGTATGGAATGGCTTGCAAAGAGATATTGTATTTTAATCCTATAGGTCAGATGATGTGACCTGGCCTATGGTGATTGGTAAGTTTGCTTTTGCTCAAAGTCCACCTTTTGTGTAAGAGAAGTATGGCTCATGATCTAGGCAAGTACAAGCATGGGGCTGCGCAGCAAGGGTGAGGGGAAAGGCTAGCCAAAGTCAGCAGCCAATGTCACAAGTTGTAGGAAGTGAAATGAGTGGTTTTGCAACTTGTTACACCTTTGGTTCACATGTGATTTCTTTGGCCAACCAAACATAAACCATGGGCATTCTTGGTCCAATTCTGACTTTTAAGGCCTAAGGAATGTTTGTGTCATGGTTTGAAATGAATTAGAGGTTGCAATTGGCCTTAGTTCATGATCTTGCAAAATTCTCATTTGAAGCATGCCTTGAAAATCAATGATTTTTGCCAACTTTGTCACACCATAACTTTTGATCCAAGAAGAGTTTGATCATGCTCTTGTACTTTTTGGAAAGGGAAAGATGAGATCTACAACTTTCATGACCAAAGTTTTTCCATTTGAAGCTTTTTTTGGATCAAGAATCAAGGCTTGAAAAATGACCTAAAATGAAGCATTCTTGAAAAGTCAACTATGCCCAAAAAGTCAACATTTGCAAAACTTCCAAATTCTTGATTTCTATGAACTTCAACCTTCTTCCATGATCAAATAAAGATCATATACACTCAAAATGATGAAGATCACCCATTGGTTGGGTCAATGGGGGCCTCAGATGCCCTGATTTTACACTGACTTGTCTGAAAAGTCAACCCTTGATCAGATGACTTCCCCATGGAATTTCTTCATGAAAATTGATATGCATACTCCCTATACCATATAGAGACCAATAGAAACAAGAATGGCCAAAAAAATTTGGAGTTATGGCCTCTGAAACCAAAACCCTAATTTTAGGTCAACTGTGCAGTCAAACCTGGCTCTGCATCCATTCAAACCCTAGTTCTTGTGATTCTTTTGAAATCTTGACTTTGAGAGGATGTAATATGATAGATGAACACACATGGATCCCTTTGAAGTGATTGTTGACCTTTGGAGTGGCTCAAGAAGCTCTTGGATTGCTCAGATCACAAACCCTAGGTGCAGATGACTTTGAATCTATGCAGTGAATCAAAAATGAGACATGAGATGATATGATTGGGTTTATGCATATGATAATGATCACAAGCCATGGTGAATGGGTGAGGGCAAATTTGGGGTGTTTACACTCAGTACTATGGATGGTGAAGACTTCCTGTCCCCTGTGAATTCAGATGCAGTTAAAAAATACTTCGCATAAAATGACCCGCTGGACATAAAAACAGAATGTAAGTCCAGGAAAAAAATAGGGCATCCCGGCGAGTCAAAAACAGAATAAAAGACTCGGGCAAAAATAAGGGAAAACAAATAAAAAAAATGTACACCTGTTGAGTTGAAAAGCCACATTGGACAGCTTAGGCAAAAATGGGTATCCCGGTGGATTGAAAACCCGAAAGGAAGATCCACACAAAATAAGGGAATAAGCGAACAACTGCATTCTGAATTCGTCTGTATCACCCACGACACGGCAAGCTTCGAAAGGTTAAAGCATCGGTCAAAGTCAGCCATTCTTCACAAGCAAGATGAGAAGAACGTCAATGTCATACAAGTTATAACAAAAGGGAAGCGCTGAAGCGTCATCAACATTGCCAGCATCTTTTTGTTTTCTCGTTTTGTAGCAATCTCCTCATTTCAGGGGATTTGTTTCTTTGACTGTACTTGCCAATTCAGGGCACCCCAAATTAATAAAATCAGATTTTCAGTCACATTTCGTCTCGTACATTTTATTTTCGTTTGCAAAAATGTCTGATGTCCTCATAAATATTGATTGCATTAATACAGATGCGTCTTTTCTAAAATTAATGCTTACAGGAAATATATTTGCTCCCGGGAGTGTCCGAATTCCTATGATGGAATCCAGTAAGGGATACCTCGGGGTACTTGTGCGTTTTCGTCATGACAGGATTGCAGATGCTCATCCTCCCCAGTTGAGTTGTCAAAATAATCATCCTCAGAGGGATCCTCATGAACATCTCAAGGAAGATCGTTCAATGATCACTCCTCCCCGGCCGAGTGATAAACAGGGAGCCATCTCCCCGCAGAGTCTCAACCTCTATCCAGAAGGACAATGTCTGAAGATTTCGCAACAAAGTGATGAAAGCTCCCACAGACCCCAGCTGGGCCCCTCATCATTAAGATAGGTCCATCAGTGACCTATTTTCCCCAAGCAGTCATACACCTTATCAGATCTACCGATGATCTCATACCCAGCTGGGACATTCCCTTCAAGAAGATCAGCCAGAGATATCCACAAGCAATGGGATCCGAATCCCGGATCGGTATCTTTGCATAAACATAGCATTCGCATCATATTTTCCCCAGAGCGTAGCATTCCGTCTAATATGGAGCATTACGGCAAAAATCAAACATATTGCATAAATCACAAGTCAGGTTCGAATCAGTCACCTGTAAATACCAACAACATTCCATCAACAATATACAAATACCTCTCAAATTCCCCGGCAGAAAGCCAAATCATCCCCTTTGCACTCTCAAATACAGATACATGCTCCTTTCGGCACTCGTCCGTGTCATCTTATCCCCACAGATCTTCAGAATATCATTTGCACTCTTAAACTCATACACTTCCTTTTATGATACTCGTCTGCATCATACTCTCCCCAGCAAGGTGAGCACTCGTCTGTGTCTCACTCATACTTTTTACTCATACAGGTATTCGTCAGTATCTTGTATACACCTCTTATTTTCCCTCAGAGTCAACACTCGTCCGTGTTCTTTGTTAACCAGTTGGTACTCACCCGTACCATCATCTCTGAACATGCATCAGCGTTTGTTTCTACCGATACTCGCCCGTATCATGGTCGTAAGGATGCTCGTCCGCATCTTTAATCCATACACAACGTCAAACACTTATACCATTTTCTTTCTTGAATTTAGACACTCGTCCGTGTCTACCATTCCCCAGAAGAGTTCCCAACAAATCCCCAGTAAAAGCAAATTTCTTTTCTATCTGACATTCGTCCTATGTCATGATACTGCCGGCAGCCATACCCTGCCAGGTGATCGTCCTTCACCTCTTGATGATCGTCCTTCATCATTCCTCCAGCGGAGTCTCCACTATTGGAACCCTCTTCTATCCGACATTCATCCTACGTCGTGATATTTTTAGCAGTCGTCCCCTGCTAGGTGATTGTCCTTCACCTCTTGATGATCTTCCTTCATCACTTTATCCGATGGCCGTCCCCATCGTTGATTCTGTTATCTGACATTCGTCCTATGTCATGATAAAACCCGAGAGCAGTCGTACCCTGCTAGGTGATCGTCCTTCACCTCTTGATGATCGTTCTTCATCATGCTTACCTGATGGCCGTCCCCATCGTCGACTCTTTCTATCCGACATCCGTCCTATGTCGTGATACTTTCGGAAGCCGTACCCTGCCAGGTGATCGTCCTTCACTGTTCAGATGACCGTCCCTCATCTTACCTCCAACAAAGCAGTCGTCCCCTGCTAGGTGATCTCCCTTCACCTCTGATGATCGTCCCTCATCATTTATTTCTCCAACCTGATGGTCATCCCTATCATTGCCTTTACCTTTAATCCCCAGAGAGTCTTATTTCTTTGCCTGATGGTCGTCCCCATCATGATCCCTTTATTTCCCCAGCATGTCGGTCGTCCCCGCCATTGCCTTATCCCCAGCAGTCGTCCTTTGCTCGACGGTCGTCCTCCGTCGCCCGCACTTTATGAATCATACTTTACTTCCTTTTTAAATCTATATCCCTTTTCTTCTTCATTCAGTGAGTGCAAATTTTGGACTGTCTTTGGTATTCAACCACAAGTTATCTCGTTTGCCTGTTAAGCCAACCGCTTACATCCTGCACAGCTAACTCATGCTTGAATAGGGGCAGCTGTAAACACCCCAAATTTTCCCTCACTCATTTCACCATGGCTTGTGATTCTTTTCATTTGCATAAGTTCAATCATATCATCACATATTACATTTTTGCTCCACTGCATTGGTTCAAAGTCATCTGCATCTAGGGTTTGTGAACTGAGCAATCCCTGAGCTATCTGAGCCATTCCAAAGGTCTTCAATCATCTCAAGAGGGTCCATGTATGTTCAAGCATCATATTATATCCTCCCAAGATCAAGAAATCCAGAAAATCACAAGAACTGAGAAAGGCATGGAAGCAGAGCCAGGTTTAACTGCACAGATGACCTAAAATTAGGGTTTTGGTTTCAGAGGCCATAACTCCAAATTTTTTGGTCATTCTTGTTTCTATTGGTCTCTATATGATATAAGGATCATGCATACCAATTTTCATGAAGAAATCCAATGGGGAATGCATCTGATCAAAAGATGACTTCTTGAACAAGCCAGTGCAAAATCAGGGCATCTGAGGCCCCCAATCATCCAACAAAAGGGTCTTCTCCATCATTTTCGGTGTATATGATCTTTATTTGATCTTAGAAGAAGTTAGAAGTTCACAAAATTGAAGAATTTCAAGCCATTTGAAAAGGTGCCATTGTGGGAAAGTGACTTGTAATGCAAACTTGCCATTTTGGGAAAGTTTTTCAACCTCGTCTTTTTAATACAAAAATGCTTCAAATGAAAAATTCTTGGTCATGAAAGTTTTAGATTGGATCATTCCCTTTTCAAAAAGTACAAAAACTTGATCTAATTCATCATAGAACTCAAGTTATGGCCTTGCAAAGTTGGGAAAAATCACAAAATTTCACTTATGCACCAAAGAGGGAAGTTTGCAAAACCACTTGCCAAAGCCAAATGTGACCTCTAATTGACTTCTAAGCATTGCACAAACATCATACATGACATAAAATTCAGAAATGTCCAACGAGATTCCAAGTTTCATGCCTTGAACTTTACAAAATCCAAAAGGGGCCAAAACTTCATGAATTTGCAAAATGGATCAAAACCTCTCACACACTTGCTGAATCACCACAAAACCTATTCCATGGTTATCCTTGAACCAAGCTGACTCGAGCCATGCCTTGAAACAGCCACTGAACCAGCCCATACCTCAAGTACACCAACTCTTGACATTTTTGCAACTTGCCCATACCAATCAACATAGGCCAGCACCCACCCTCTGACCTATCCCAACATGATATGTGTACTAAAAGCAAGCCATTCCATAACACAACACAAGCTGGAATCTCCAAGAACACAGCATACACAAAATCCCCCAAATTTGCAAAAGCCTTCGAAACTCATAGCTCAACCATCAAACCTCCAAGCTTTTTCCACCATTCAACTCCATAAACATCACTAATCATTTCCCACCCTTCATTTTGCTTTAAAACTCACCATATCAAAAATATGATTTTCACATCCTTTGAACTGAACTTCTGCCAACTTCATTTGGAGGCCATTTAAACTCCAAACAAGCATTGCAAGCTCTTGAGGGGAGTCATTGGAGTGGGTTTGAGGCAAAGAACTGGCCAGAAAGCTCCTGTTTCAAAAGCTCAACTTCAGGTAGCCATGGCATTTATTTTTCCAGAACCTTCATTTTATGTTATAGAATGATTCTATGTGTTCCCCTGATTGCCATGATATGTTTGGTTTCGAAAATAGTCGAGAAATAAGCATTTCATAAGCTTCTGAAATTTTTGAGATGTTTTCCGTTTTGCTTTGATTCATGTTTTTGGTGTTGAATAAATGAATTTTGATGGCTGATTCTTGTTGGGGTTGATGTAAGGATCATTTCTGGAGAGTTTTAGGGCTTGGGGTTGCGTATTGAGTTAGATAGCTTGAGAGGCTAGCCAGAGAAGATGACCGGAACACTGTTCCGGTCACCTGGAAGTGTTTAGGGTTCAGATTAGGGCTTAATGACGTAATTAACGTAGTTTGCATCTCAGCCATCCAGATGCGCGCGCTGGTCAATTCCCTCCCTTTCCCATTCAAATCTGGACCACTGGATCAGTTGACTTCCATTTTAATTCATTTAATTTTCATTTTAATTGCATTTCTTTCTACATTTTATTAAAAATAGCAAAACACTTTCAAAAAATTTTATATTTTGCATTTCCCTTTCAAATATTTTTCTCATTCTGAAAATAATTTTTATTTTATTTTTTGCATAAATTTGGTATTTTTAAAATATTTAAATGTTTATTTTAATTAATTAATGAGAATTAATTAACTAAAATAACATTTAAGTTTCTAAAAATCACCAAAAAAATCACATTGCATCTTGATACATTTAGAAACATTATCAAACCCTTCACACAAATGTATTTTTGGAAAGGGAAAGATGAGATCTACAACTTTCATGACCAAAGTTTTTCCATTTGAAGCTTTTTTTGGATCAAGAATCAAGGCTTGAAAAATGACCTAAAATGAAGCATTCTTGAAAAGTCAACTATGCCCAAAAAGTCAACATTTGCAAAACTTCCAAATTCTTGATTTCTATGAACTTCAACCTTCTTCCATGATCAAATAAAGATCATATACACTCAAAATGATGAAGATCACCCATTGGTTGGGTCAATGGGGGCCTCAGATGCCCTGATTTTACACTGACTTGTCTGAAAAGTCAACCCTTGATCAGATGACTTCCCCATGGAATTTCTTCATGAAAATTGATATGCATACTCCCTATACCATATAGAGACCAATAGAAACAAGAATGGCCAAAAAAATTTGGAGTTATGGCCTCTGAAACCAAAACCCTAATTTTAGGTCAACTGTGCAGTCAAACCTGGCTCTGCATCCATTCAAACCCTAGTTCTTGTGATTCTTTTGAAATCTTGACTTTGAGAGGATGTAATATGATAGATGAACACACATGGATCCCTTTGAAGTGATTGTTGACCTTTGTAGTGGCTCAAGAAGCTCTTGGATTGCTCAGATCACAAACCCTAGGTGCAGATGACTTTGAATCTATGCAGTGAATCAAAAATGAGACATGAGATGATATGATTGGGTTTATGCATATGATAATGATCACAAGCCATGGTGAATGGGTGAGGGCAAATTTGGGGTGTTTACAGCTGCCCCTATTCAAACATGAGTTAGCTGTGCAGGATGTAAGCGACGGCTTAACAGGCAAACAAGATAACTTGTGGTTGAATACCAAAGACAGTCCAAAATTTGCACTCACAGAATGAAGAAGAAAAGGGATATAGATTGTAAAAGGAAAATAAAGTATGTTGTAAAAGTGCGGAAAACAAAGCAATGACGGGGACGGCCGACATGCTGGGGATAAAAGGTAAAGCCAAGACGGGGACGGCCGACTAACTGGGGAATGTCAAAATATGATGGGGACGGCCATCAGGATAAAGCTGTAAAATTTTCTGGGAGTTAATGAAACATGACGGGGACGGCCATCAAGTTCATAAAGCAAGGTAACCGACGATGGGGACGGCCATCGGGCTAAAGGAAAAGGGACCACGACGGGGACGGCCATCGGGTTAAAGAATAAATGAAATAAACAGATGATTGGGTACGACCATCAAAGGTGAAGGACGATCACCTAGCAGGGGACGGCTGCTCTGTTGGGGAATAAAGGAAGTATGATGGGGACGGCCATCAAAGGTGGAGGACGACCACCTGGCAGGGTACGGCTGCCAAAAATATCAACGATGGGGACGGCCATCGGATAGAAAAGGTCAACGATGGGGACGGCCATCGGACGAGCATGATGGAGGACGACCATCAAGAAGTGGAGGACGACCACTCAGCAGGGTACGGCTGCTCTCAAGGTTTGTCATAACACAGGACGAATGTTAGACAAACGAAATCAACAATGGGGACGGCCATCGGATAGGGTGATGAAGGACGATCATCAAAAGGTGGAGGACGACCACCTAGCAGGGGACGGATGCTAAAAACAACGATGGGGACGGCCATCGGATGAGCATGATGGAGGTCGACCATCAAGAAGTGGAGGACGACCACTCAGCAGGGTACGGCTGCTCTCAAGGTTTATCATGACACAGGACGAGTGCCAGATAAAAAGGAAAATTTGTTGTGTTGGTGATCTGCTGGGGATAGTAAACACGGACGAGCGTTTACAACCAAGAAAAGAAAGTATAAGTGTTTAGATGTTTGCGTATAGATTAAAGATGCGGACGAGCATCCTTAAGACTACGATACGGACGAGTATCGGGTAGAAACAAACGCTTGGCGCATGTTCTAAGATGATGATACGGATGAGTATCAACTGGTTAACAGAGAACGCGGACGAGTGTCGTATCTGAAAAGACTTTCCTGGGGAATAGTAGACACAGACAAGTATCTTTATTCAAGAAGACAAAAGTGTTTGACACAGTGTATGGATTAAAGATGCGGACGAGCATCCTTAAGACTAAGATACGGGCGAGTATCTTGTAGAAACAAACATTAGACGCAATGTTCTGAGATGATGATACGGACGAGTATCAACTGGTTAACAAAGAACACGGACTACTGTCGAATCTGTGGGGATATAGATGGTGTATATTAGATACGGACGAGTATCAGTATGAGTGTAACATGAGTAGTGAGTATTGTATTGTATAGATGAGTGTTTTAAATTGCTGGGGAGAGTGACACGGACGAGTGTCAAGAGAGGGAGGTGTAATAATATCAACAAGTATATGGGTTGTAGAAGTGTAAGCGACTGCGCTGGGGATATGACACGGACGGGTGTCAGGAAAGATGTATATATAGGTCTATGGGGGTGCAAAGCGGATGTCTTTGGCTTTCTGCGGGTGATTTGACACGGACGGATGTCAAGAAAGTATCTGTAATACGGGTAACCTTGTTTGCAAAGTGTATTCAGGCAACTTTACTGGGGAGTGATGACACGGACGGGTGTCAAGGGGTGCATACACTGGTGTTTGTGATTTGTGAGGCAACTGCTTTTGCTGGGGACTCTGGTGGGGATTTTGTGTATTGTATTCTGTATACTGACAGATGGTTTATTATTCACAAGTGTTAATTTAGAAAAAGGCTCATGATTATGTTATGCGTTTGATTTTTGCCGTAATGCTCCGTATTAGACGGAATGCTACGCTCTGAGGGGATAATATGATGCTAATGCCATGATTATGCAAAGATATCAAACCGGGATTCGGATCCCGTTGCCGTGAAGATCTCTGGTTGATCTGTTTGAAATGGACCTCCCAGCTGGGGATGAGATCATTGGTAGGTCTAATAAGATGATATTTGCTTGGTGATATAGGTCACCGATTGACATATCCTTGTAATATGGGACCCAGCTGGGGTTTGTAGAAGCTTTCTTCACCCTGTTGTGATCTTCTAGGCGCTGCTCTTCTGGATAGAGGCTGGAGATCTGTGGGGAGATGGTTCCCTGACTCCTGTATTTTACTGAGGAGGAATGATTGGCGCTATGGCTGGGGAATTATGAGAGGCAACTCAGCTGGGGATGGAGCATTTCGGGTGCTGAGATTATTTGTTGATTTGCCAGCTTGCATGCCCCAAGTTGCGTCCTGTATACCTGCAAAGATAAAGAAACGCACAAATGGTCCCGAGGTATCCCTTACTGGATTTCGTCATAGGAGTTAAGCATTCTCAAGAATAAATTTATTCCCTGCAAGCATGTGTTGTTACTTTCTTAGAGAAGAGCATCTGTACTTATGCAATCATTTTTTAGAGACATCAGACACTTTTTGCAAATAAAAAAATATACAAAACGAAACATGACTGAAAAATCTGATTTTATTAATTCATGTGCCCTGAATTGGCAAGATACAGTCAAAGAAACATATCTCCTGAAAGGAGGAGATTGTTACAAATTGAGAAACAAAATGCTGGCAGTGTTGACGACGCTTTCAAAAGAGCTTCCTCTCCCGCTATGACTCGTATGACAATGACGTTCTTCTCGTCTTGCTTTCTGAAGGGGGCTGATTCGGATTGAAGCTTGATTCTTTGGAAACTTACCAAGTTGCTGACAATACAGACGAATTCAGAATGCAGTTGTTCGCTTATTCCCTTATTTTGCATGGATCGCCCTTTCGGGTTTTCAATCCATCGGGATACCCATTTTTGCCCGAGCTGTCCAATGCGACTTTTCAACTCAGCGGGTGTACATTTTTTATTTATTTCCCTTATTTTTGCCCGAGTCTTTTATTCTGTTTTTGACTCGCCGAGATGCCCTATTTTTGCCTGGACTTACATTCTGTTTTTATGTCCAGCGGGTCATTTTTATGCGAAGTATTTTTTAACTGCGTCTGAATTCACAGGGGATGGGAAATCTTCACCATCCATGGTGCTGAGCATCAGTGCTCCACCAGAGAAAACTTTCTTTACCACAAATGGTCCTTCGTAATTTGGAGTCCATTTTCCCCTGTGGTCTGTATGAGGAGGGAGGATTCTTTTCAGGACAAGATCTCCCACTTGGTACTCTCGATGCCTGACTTTCTGATCGAAGGCTCTCTTCATTCTCTTCTGATATAACTGCCCATGACAGATTGCAGCCAACCTTTTCTCTTCGATCAGACTCAGTTGTTCGTATCGGGCCCGAACCCATTCTGCTTCACTCAGTTTAACATCCATTAATACCCGTAAAGAGGGTAATTCAACTTCGACAGGTAGGACTGCTTCCATACCATATACAAGTTGATACGGTGTAGCCCCAGTGGATGTCCTGATTGACGTGCGGTACCCATGCAAGGCAAACGGTAGTATTTCATGCCAGTCTTTGTAGGTGACTACCATCTTCTGCACAATCTTCTTGATATTCTTATTTGCTGCCTCAACAGCGCCATTCATCTTTGGCCTGTAAGGAGAAGAATTGTGGTGTTGGATCTTGAAGTCCCGGCACAGTTCCGCCATCATTTTGTTGTTTAGATTGGAACCATTATCAGTAATGATTCGCTCGGGAACTCCATATCGACAGATGATATCCCTCTTCAGGAATCTGGCTACCACTTGTCTTGTGACGTTTGCATATGAGGCTGCTTCAACCCACTTGGTAAAATAGTCGATGGCGACCAAGATGAATCTGTGGCCATTTGAAGCAGTCGGCTCAATCTTGCCAATCATATCAATGCCCCACATAGCAAAGGGCCAGGGTGAAGACATGATGTTCAGAGAGTTGGGAGGCACATGCACCTTATCTGCATAGATCTGGCATTTATGGCACTTCCTGGCATAAGCACAACAGTCTGCATCTATTGTGATCCAGTAATAACCTGATCTTAACAACTTCTTAGCCATGGCATGCCCTCCAGCATGGGTACCAAAGGAGCCTTCGTGCACTTCATGCATCAATAAACCTGCTTCCGTCTTGTCAACACATCGGAGGAGTACCATATCAAAGTTCCTTTTGTATAAAGATCCATCAGTATTCAGAAAGAAACTTCCAGCAAGCCTTCTTAAAGTCTTCTTATCATTGGAAGATGCCCCAGGGGGGTATGTTTGATCCTCCAAGAAGCACTTAATGTCATGGAACCAAGGCTTATCGTCTTTGACAACATCTGCTGCGAATACATATGCTGGTCTATCAAGTCTCGACACTGAAATCTGAGGTACAAAGTTAGCAGCTTGAACTTTGATCATGGATGAAATGGTAGCGAGAGCATCTGCAAACTGATTCTCGTCCCGTGGGATATACTCAAGCTTGACTGTTGTGAAGAAAGTCAATAACCTTCTTGTATAATCCCTGTAAGGTATCAGATGATCCTGGTGGGTGTACCATTTTCCGTTGGTCTGATTGACTACCAAAGCTGAATCTCCGAATACGGTCAATGTCTTGATCCTGAGGTCAATGGCTTCCTCAAGACCCATAATGCAAGCTTCGTATTCAGCTTCGTTGTTAGTGCAGTTGAAAGTGAGTTTTGCCGAGAAAGGCATGTGAACTCCTTTGGGTGTAATGAGTACTGCACCAACACCACGACCATTCATGTTAACAGCCCCATCAAACATCATAGTCCATTCTTCTTCCGGGTCGGGCCCTTCAGTGTGAACAGGATCTTCATGATCTTTTGATTTAATGAACATGATGTCTTCATCAGGGAAGTCAAATCTCATAGGCTGGTAGTCATCTATGGGTTGCTCAGCAAGATATTCAGACAATACACTGCCCTTGATGGCTTTCTGAGAAGTGTATTGGATGTCGTATTCTGTGAGAATCATTTGCCATCTTGCAACCCGTCCGGTAAGAGCTGGCTTCTCAAATATGTACTTGACTGGGTCCATCTTTGAGATTAACAAGGTAGTGTGGGTCAACATATACTGTCTCAGTCGGCGAGCAGCCCACGCTAAAGCACAGCAAGTTTTCTCGAGCAGTGAATAACGCTGTTCACAGTCGGTAAACTTTTTGCTTAGGTAGTATATTGCATACTCTTTTCGACCAGACTCGTCATGCTGGCCCAGCACACACCCCATTGACTCTTCTAATACTGTCAAGTACATGATCAGAGGTCTTCCTTCAACTGGAGGCATAAGGACTGGAGGTTCTTGCAGGTATTCCTTGATCTTGTCAAATGCCTTCTGACAATCTTCATTCCACCTGACCGTTTGTTCTTTTCTCAACAGTTTGAACAAGGGTTCACAGGTTGCTGTAAGGTGAGATATGAACCTTGAGATGTAGTTCAATCATCCTAAGAACCCTCGAACTTCCTTTTCAGTTTTCGGTGCAGGCATCTCTTGAATAGCTTTGACTTTATCAGGGTCAACTTCAATCCCTTTCTCGCTTACAATAAAACCCAGCAGCTTACCAGATCTCACCCCGAATGTGCATTTGTTGGGGTTCAACTTCAGTTGGTACTTCCTCAGACGCTTGAACAATTTGAGCAGATTTACCATATGGTCTTCTTCCGTAAGGGACTTGGCAATCATGTCATCCACATAACATTCTATCTCTTTGTGGATCATGTCATGAAATAATGTCACCATAGCCCGTTGATACGTCGCACCGGCATTCTTGAGCCCAAATGGCATCACTTTGTAACAGAACGTGCCCCAAGGTGTGATGAATGTTGTCTTCTCCATGTCTTCAGGTGACATTTTGATCTGGTTGTATCCTGAAAACCCATCCATGAAGGAGAATACCGAGAACTGAGCCGTGTTATCCACCAATACATCAATGTGAGGTAATGGGAAGTCATCTTTCGGGCTGGCTCTGTTCAGATCCCGGTAGTCAACACACATCCTTACTTTGCCGTCTTTCTTAGGCACAGGTACTATGTTAGCAACCCACGGCGGATAACTAGTCACAGCAAGGAACCCGGCGTCCCATTGCTTTTGTACCTCCTCCTTGATTTTCATAGCCATGTCTGGACGAGTACGGCGCAGTTTCTGCTTAACTGGCGGGCATTCTTCTCTCAAAGGCAGCTTGTGCATGACGATATCGGTATCCAACCCTGGCATATCTTGGTACGACCAAGCAAACACATCTACATACTCTTGAAGCAGGTCTATCAGTTGTCTCTTCACTGAGTCTTGCAGGCAAGCCCCGATTTTAACCTCTTTCACGTCTTCCTCTGTGCCAAGATTAATCACTTCAACCTCCTCCTGGTGAGGAGTAATAACCTTTTCCTCCTGTCTCAACAACCTGGCTAGCTCTTCAGGAAGCTCATATTCTTCTTCAACCCCTTCATCAGCTTGATTGATTGGATTGTCAAAGTCATATGATGTCATAGCCGTGCTGTTGTCGGTGTTGTCAGGAAGGCATTCTCTGCAAGGGTTTAATTTGTTCATTTTAGTGATTAATTTTAATCTTGCCTTAGAAAAAGTGAAATAAAGTTATCATTTTGAAAACACCGCCATTCATTTTTGTACAAAAAGAAAAAAAAAAGAAGGAAAAACAGTGAACGAAAAGAAAAAGGACTCGTTTGCAAAAAGATGTCTGATATTTCATTAATTGATCTTGTTTGCACAAAAAGTACAGATGGCCCGATTACAAAATGAGTCTTGTCATCTTGGGCAAGATGCAAGACTTTGATGCATGCTTATAAAAATACAGGAAATAATAATTACTCTGCATGAGTAACTCTTATAATTTCCTGGGAAGACCAGTTCGAGACACTGCTCCCCGGGATCTTTGGACGAATCCAGCTTTCCAGGTTGCGCTCCTCTTCCAGCTCGTCTTCCAGACAGTTGATAGCATCAGGGGTAAGCATCCCCCCACTGACAAAACCAGGCTCTCCAGCAGCCTTTGCTTGATGTTGAGTTGGTTTGTAACCCAACCCAAACTTGTCCTTCTTCTCCTCCACAGCTAAAACCTTGCCCCAGCCTAGGGCAGTTCCTTCCTCAACAACCTTCCGGGCTTGTTGGTATGATGACATGGAGATCCCAGATACAGCAGATGCTTCATTGACATTCAAGGCTTCAAATCCTTGGCTCATTGTTTCATGGATCTCCCCATCCATTTCAATATACTTATAAGTAGCCAGATGGCTAACAAATATATCCTCCTCCCCACAGATTGTAACAACTTGGCCTTCCCACTCATATTTTAACTTTTGGTGAAGGGTAGACGTTATTGAGCCGGCGGCGTGAATCCAAGGTCTACCCAACAAATAGCTGTAGGCGGGCTGAATGTCCATCACATAAAAGATAGTTTTAAAGGTCTGTGGGCCAATTGTCACAGGTAGCTCGATCTCTCCCAGAACCGATCTCTTAGAACCATCAAAGGCTCTTACCACCAGGTTGCTGGGTCTCAATGCCAATCCGTCATATTCTAACTTCACCAGAGCCTTCTTTGGTAAGACATTCAGGGATGAACCTGTGTCCACCAGCACATGTGAAAGGACAGCTCCTTTGCATTCTATGGTGATGTGCAAGGCTTTGTTGTGGTTGCGGTCATCCGCTGTCAAGTCAGTATTGGTGAATCCTAGCCCATTGCTAGCAGTAACATTTCCAACTACGGTCTCCAACTGGTTGACAGTGATCTCTTCAGGCACGTAAGCTGCGTGCAAGACTTTGAGTAATGCATTCCGATGAGCTTCGGAACACATCAGCAGTGAGAGGATGGAGATCTTGGATGGCGTCTGGTGAAGTTGATCCACAATTTTGTAATCACTCTTTTTGATGATTCTCATAAACTCATCAACTTCTTGATCGAACGGCGTCTTCAAGGCTTCTTTAACAGCTTGATCTTCCTGCACCGGGCTCTTTCCCTTTGCCTTGGCAGCAGCTTCTGCTTCGGCAGTAGGTCTTTGAATTGGTGGAGCAAAGAGACGTCCGCTTCGAGTGAAGCCTCCGCCTCCCCCCACATTATCTACTTGTGGTGCAGGTGTTGATGTTTCAAGAGTGATTCTTTTTCCTTCGCAGTACACGTCTGAGCCATAGTGCCAAGGGATGGCCCTATTGCTTTCATATGGTACTGGTCCAGGAACCGTGACAGTGACTGAACTGATTGCTGCTGCTGAAGGGACTGTAATTGTTTGTGGATCATAAAAGATTGTAACTGGTGCTCTGGTGGGAGCAGCACTTTCTGAATGGTAGGCAGAATTGTTCTCAGGATCATAAAATATTGTGACAGTAGAGACATCTTCATGATTTGTTGCTGGAGTTGTAGGAGACAATGGTGGAAGAATGGATGTTGTCGTTGTAGGAGCTTCATAATGGAGTGATGCTGAAGTTGTAGCAGGAAGATTTGTTGCAAACTGACCAGTTGAGATAATGGATGAAGTACTTGTTGATGAAGCCGAAGAATTGTCAGGAACAATAGTTGCTGCAGTTGTAGGAGGTTCTGAAACCGTTGCTGATGATATTGTTGGATTTGTTGGAAATGATGTGGTGATCTGAAGTTGGCCACTCTGAATAAGGCCATCTATGCCATTCCTCAAATTATCGCACCCATTTACCGAGATATTGCAGTAAGCACAACCCAACTCACACCCTGGGAACATTTGACATTCCAGGAGCTGAGCCTTGATTTCTACCAACGGTGTCCTGATCTGTCCCACACTGGTTATTAAATAAGACGGCTTGTCTTCTTCAATAGCGTTAATTCGGGGACCACCATGGTTTGGCATCGGGTTCTTATTGACATTGGGTGGGGGTGCGAAATTCAGAGCCTTGGAGTCTACCAGGTCTTGTACCTTCATATGCAGAGCCCTGCATTTTTCTGTACTGTGGCCAGGTGCGTTTGAATGAAAAGCACACCTAGCATTGGAGTCATAGTTCCTTGGTAGACTGTTGGGATCCGGAGGTGCCAACGTTCTTAGCTCAACCAGGTTGAGTTTCAGAAGCTGTGGCAGCAATGTAGCGTATGGCATTGGGATCGGATCGATCACTCTATTAGCTTGAGAAGGCCTCTGCTGAAATGGCCTCTGTTGACTGTTGTTGTTGGTGTTGCTGTTGTTGTAACTTCTTGGAGGATACTGATTTTGCTGGTGGTACTGAGGTTGCGGCTGATAGTTTTGCTGAGGAGGTTGATAGACTGGCTGAGGATGAGCTGGAGCAGGAATGGTGACTGCTGCTATTGACCTCTGAACATACTGGGGCCTGCCCCTGTTTGAATGGATGGCATTGGTCTCGCCAGTTCTTCTCGGGCCTACAAAAGGCTTTCTTGTACTACTGGACGAGCTTGCACCGTTGTCTGAGATCTTTCCCATTTTTAACAAGCTTTCAATTCTCTCCCCGGCTACGACAACATCGGCAAAGCTAGTGGAAGAGAAAGCAGCCAACCTGTCAATATATGTTCCCTGAAGGGTGTTCATGAACATATCTGCCATTTCCCATTCAGACATAGGTGGTTGAACAGCAGCAGCCAGTTGCCTCCATCTCTGTGCATATTCTCGGAAACTTTCCCTTGACGACTGTGACATTCCCATTAGGAGGGTCCTGTTGGGTGCCATGTCTAAGTTATACTGATACTGTCTGATGAAGGCCTCTGCCAGGTCCTTCCAGCATCTAATAGTTGCCCTTGTCAAGTGAGAGTACCATTCTCTTGACGCTCCAGTTAAGCTGTCTTCGAAATAGAACATCCAGAGCTTCTCGTCCATGGTATAGGCTTTTAATCTCCCGAGAAAAGATTGTAGATGGGTTCGAGGACAAGAAGTCCCATTATACTTTTCAAAACATGGAGGCTTGAACTTGTGGGGAATCCCAACCCCGTCTACCAAGCCCATGTCCATAACGTCGAAGCCCAAAGAGTTTTGAGATTCTAAGGACCTCAACTTCTCAGCTATCTCATCCAATCTTCTATCATAAGCTTCTTCACCAACGCCCATTACTGTGAATTGGTCCTCTTGAGGATCCTCTTGAAGTACCCTGGCTGCAGTGGCAGTCCCTTGAACATTTGCTGGAATATTGACCTCAGGATGGAGGTGTGGCCCAAATACCGGAGGGTTGACGTGAGGTTGGACTCTTTCATTGTTACTGGTACCGGCAGTCCCTATATGTGGATCTTCTTGATTCTGCCTTTCCACCATAGCCCTCAATCTTTCCTGGCTCTGAGCCATGTTGTTCATAACTTCCATAAACTGAGTCATTTGGTTCCTCATTTCTAGCCTTTCATTTGCCATTTGATTTCTGACCTCAGTAAGGTCCTGCTGCATCTGATCCATCTGAATTCTCGGAAGGTTGTTTCGGGTTGGATAACGGTGCGGACGGTTGAGGGGAAATACCCGGCGCCTAGCAATAGTTCCTGAGGTATCACAACAGAGGTTAGCAACAATAAAACAAAACCTACAAAACAAACAAAGGGTTAGCATGCAATGCAGTTATGCTTATTTGCTCTCAAGGTATCCGGTTTGGCATTCAGTTTTGACCCTTCCAGACCCTTGAAGATATTGTTGTTGTTGCTTGAAGAAAACTCAGATGAAGCACACTAACATAAATATATTACAGAAGGTGAAATAATACAACTTGTTCATTTTACAACACAAGCCCTCTAAGGGGTCAAAATACATTACAAGAAAATAAAAGTACATGGAAAGAAAGCAACAACAAACAAATGGTCAAACACCAAGACCAAACTCATCCTCACGAACTTCCTTGAGAAGTGCTTCGGTCACAGGATCAGCCGGACGCTCCGTGAGATTCCTGATGAGGAGGTTCCGGGTCGTAACAGCTGCTACTAGCTTCTTGTGCTGAGTTTGTTCTTTTGACCTCTTCACCCCTGCTTTGATCTTCAGTTATGATATCTCCCTCTGGGCTGCTGCCAGGGCTTCTTGCTGTTCTTTTGCATTGGCTTCAAGTTGCTCCATCTTGTCTTGAACTCTCTTGTCCTCTAGAGTACGAGCCTCGGTGATCCTGACCCACCGAGCCTGACTCTCCTTCAGATACAAGTCTGTCCTTGCTCTCTGGAACTGGGCTTCTTTGCAAGCATTCTTCAGAATTTGTTCACCAGCCTTAGACTTTTTGATATAATCCCCAGACTTCTCAATCTTAGTCAGATGTTCTACTCTCATCTTCTCCAACCTCTCAATCTCCCTCATACCTTCACTCCTTTCCCGGAGGGTCTTCTGCAAAGCCTGGGTTAGCTTCTCATTTCTTTCTTTCAAGCTCTCAAACTCCTCCAAACTGATAGTGGCAGGTGATGGTGCTGAAGATGACTCAGGCATGTCTTCTACGGTAAAGGGCATCCCAGAGGATTGGGCCCTGGCACGGGACCACTCATAATATTGTGCCGATGCCACATTGTTGCACTTCCCTAGGATGGTTATTCCCTTGGTTTGAACATTATCCCAGGCCCAGGCAGCCTGCCCAACAACAGCCAAACTAATCTTATTCTCACAATAGAGGGTCTCAACCAAGTCCTGTGCCCTAGGAGTGTGGACCAGTGCATATCCCAATTGTCGTCTAAACAGCAGAGGGTTGTAATTGATACTACCCTTAACTCCTATCAAAGGCACATTAGGAAAATGCCCACAGCTGGTGATGATATCTCTGCCCTTGGTGCTCTGAGTGCACCATCTGATATCTGCTGAAGTTAGAACAGTGAGTCTCTTAGCCCAGTTGCTTTGCTGATGAGGGTTTAAAAATGCATCTGTCCTGGGTAGATGCTTGAGAAGCCAAGTGTGAAACAATGGAGCACAACACCTCACTAACCTTCCCCTCTGTTTTTCATTCCTCTGATGCACTGAATAGTAAAGGTCCCCCAATAAAGTTGGCACTGGGTTCTTCAAGATGAACAGATGGATTGCATTCTTGCTAATGAATCGAGGCTCATCTGCAAACAATACAATTCCATATATACTCAAGGCCAACAAGGCACAAACAGCTTTCCACTCTCCTAGAGAAGCTTTCAGGGTAGCTTGAGAGATTAAGAAATCCAGATGAAAGCCAGGGATCCCAGCTTTAGAAGTCATATGCTGCTCAATCAGGACAGGTTCCAGATGCAAAGCCTTTGCTACTTCTCCATTAGCAGGAAAGACCATCTCAGGGTTGAAAGGGATTCCAGCCCTGATAGGCACACCAACCAAAGATGAGTATTCTTCTAAAAGAGGGCCCAACTGAAAGTCTTGAAAAGTAAAACATCTCAGTGGAGGATCATAAAACTGAATGCAGGTGTGGATCAAGCTTCTCTGTGATGGGTCCAGATCCATAACCATGTCCAGTATATCTCCATAATGCTCCCTGAACAAAGGTATGTGATCTGGAGTGATCAGGGTCTGAATTCTCCTGATGTCTGATAACTCTGGCTGGAAGAAGTGATAGGTGATGTTGCTCTTTTTAGGAGCCATGATGCTGAGACTAAATAGAGACAGGTGCTGATGATAATACTGAAGAAGGGGGGCCACTGATTGGCTGGTGATAGATGAATCAGATGCTGATGAAGACAAGTCAAAACTGAAGATGGGGTCAAAACCAAAACCAAATGAGGATGGATACCCTGAAACACAAATAAGCAAATGTCAATATGATGCAATGATTATGTATGCAAATGAAATGCAAGGGTCTGTGACTGAGCTGGATCTGATCAAAATGCCCTGATGTAGGTCCAAGTGTGTTCAAGAATCCCAGATGAGGTCTATAAATCCAGTAACCAAGGTGGGGGGCTCAAATAAAGAGCCACATGTCCAGGGTTTTAGAATCACAAGAACTATCCCAAATTGAAGTATTCTTAAACAATCGAAGTAACAAGGTATTCTGAGGTCAAGGTACCTGCAAACCTGTAAACAGCCCAACCCCCTCACAGGTGGTGTTCTAGAACAAGGATCCTCAGACTTGGATCAGTTATGAGAAGTGTAAACACTTCCAACCCGGAGGTACAGTGTTTACAATAACCATAACAATTCCTCCTCTAATTCACCTCAGTTTCTGAAGGTCAATACTAAAGGTCATCCAGACTTAGCAGGCTTCCCAGATAGCCCTAGCATTGCAGGAAATCTGCAACACAGAGTTCTCAAGAAGAAACCCATATCTGAACCGTGTTTCATATTCCCGCACCAGACCGAAATGGAATGGGAAAGAATATGATTCACTCTAGCCTAGGTGTCACTCAGGTCCCAGGTGTAGGACCTTAACTCTCAATAGAACCCCACCCACCAAGGCAAACAACAGATCCAGCCAGCAGCACAGTATGACAATATAATGCAAAAGCAATAAAGAAAGCAGTAAAGCAAACTGTACCTAAAGTAAAAGTAAACACAAATATACAGACACAAATAAGCACATAACACCCCAGTAAACACAAATCAATCAAGCGCTAGGAGGAACCCACAAAAAGAACCAGAAGCCCTGGTTGCAGCATAAGGGTCCCCAGCAGAGTCGCCAAGCTGTCGCTCCCGATAAATGAGACAAGGTCAAATAAGGGTACAGACGCGAACGGTCGGCGAGAGGGACAATGAGAACACACAGCCGTGAACTCACTGGAGATGAAAAGAGTCGCCAGCTAGGCATTTTTATCCCGGAGGAAAGGTAATGCTGCATAAACCTAGGAAAAGATGGATAAGACGGTTGCGATCCAGAGAGACTGAGAAAGGGGGTTGGTTACAACCTGGGAAGGTATTAGCACCCAGATTGTCCGCCGTACTCGACGGGATCCACGCTTAAAAGATTTGTGTTTTAAAGGGGTAATGTCAGTGCAATTTGTGTATACAATAACTGGAAAAGATGTACAGGTGTCAATGCTGGAAGAAATGTAAAGTGTACAAATGTACAGTGTCAGTGTAAGGACAAAAGTGAAATGCTCATGATAATGAGGCTAAAGAATGAAGCTGGAAGGAGGGGGAATATACAGAGACTTTTGTTCGATAACTGTTAAGTTATGCCTACGTATCCTCTCGTGCAATGAGGAAGTCAGAACACCGTAGTTCGACCCAAAGAGACTGAAAGATAAATTGGCTTGTGAACTGCTTGCTTGTCTATGCTCAAGTGTATGACCTGTCTGGCTCAGGTGCAAACTGTCTTGCATTAGACGGAAGAAGCAAGTTCTCGCTTATGAGTGAATGAGGTGAGAAAAGAATCCCGGAGGAGACGATTATTGTTTGTTTTTTTGTGTTTTCAGTCTTTTATTGCTTTTTGAAAGTTTGTCATAAGTTAATGAGCTTAAGTCTAAACCAATGGATTTAGTAAACTCATCACATCTTCCCTCTGATTAGGGGTAATGAGAATACCTTAAGTGTGAAGTCAGGTTCTCACACTTAATCACCTTTGATATAGGATTAAGATCATTAACCTACTTGTTGATTATTTAGATGTTTTTGGTGTTTTTGTTTAGTGTTAAGTAATGAGGTTAAGCCATAATCAAAGATTAAACAGACTCATTACACCATCCTAATAGAAGGATAATAGATGAGGGTGTTTAAGCTGAGGAAAATTCCTCAACTTAATCCATGATTAGGGATTAAACTCATGACAAAACAAGCCTTTGATTAAGTGGATTTTATTCAATGGTATGATGATGAAGTGATTTTTATGATTTGTTAAGACAACTTGAGGGGGACTTGTCCATTAACACTAGGGTTAGTCCTTCTTAACCAATTAAGGAAGAATTAGAACCCCAATGCAAGGCCCAAGTTACAAGTGTGATGTCTTGATGATTATTAGATGGATTGATTAAAGGAGTTAAACACATTAAGGGTTTAACACTTAGGATTAAAGTTATACACTCCATCCTAAGATAAGGATGTAGGCATAAACTTAATCACAAAGCCTTAAAGCCTTTAGGGTTTAGTCCCTGATTATGAGATGAGGAGTGAAGACACAAAGAGACACAAAGGTAAAACTATGGGGGGACTAATCAAAACCCTAATCATTGTCATACATGGTTGTTCCTAAGGTTTGTGAGGTTTTCAAGAGATGTCTTCAATGGAACCACCAGGAAGCAGATGAAAGGATCAAGAGAAGCAAAGCAACTTGCTTCATTCAAGAAGCCAAGTCACTTGAAGAAAGAAAGTGGGAAGAAGAAGAATGAGCAAGCTCAAACTCAAACACATATAAAAATGCAGCATGGATGCAAGAGAGAGATGAGAAGAAAGTATGAAAAGTGAAGGCAAATCCACTTCTCAGAATCACTTACCACATGAAAGGTTAGAAAGGAAATGCAATGCAATGCAAAATGGGATGGAATGACATGATGCAAACCAAAACCAGAAGCACATATGTGATGCTAATGATGTTATTAGATGCTACAAACATGAGGCAGCACATGGAAATGATCATACAAGTTCATGAATGTAAATGAAACAAGCTAGGAACCATGATCATACATGAAAAGTTAGGAAGCATACAAAGCATACAACATGGCAAATATGTAATGCAATGATCAACATACTTTCTACATGTCTTATGATGTTAAATGAATCACATGAATGCTTGAAATGTCATGACAAGTCATGTTATGCAAGAGAATGCAAGAGGTATGCAAATGAAAGCCCAAATTAGGGTTTATGGATCAAACAACAAACAAAAACCAAAAACAGAAGCAAAACCTAATATAAAAAAAGGAAAATGCCGCCCAAAGAAACCCTAAACCTATACTAAACCAATGTCCAAAGGGGGGCTCTCAACTCTTAACCAATCTCAAGTTATGATTTTTCTAAGTTATTAGGGTTTTTAGGGTTCCTAAACAAAAGAAATACCAAACAAATTGAAAATGAGGAAACAAATCATGGCCATTTAATCCTTGAAACTACATGCTAAACACAAAATAAAGCAAAAAGAACCAATGTCCAACTCTTCTTAGATAGGCAGAAATGAATTTTTGAACTTATGATCAAAATAATGCACCAAAAATGATTTAATTCAATGGAAAATTCTCAAAATTCATCAAGATCAAAAAAGAAATTTGGTTTGAAGGTTGGACAATGTTTCTAAATGTCTTAGAACTTTTCATGAATTTTTTGGTGATTTTTAAATACCTAAAAGTATTTTTAATTAATTAATTTCCATTAATCAATTAAAAATAATCTTTTAAATATTTAAAAATACTTTTTTAATGATAAAAAATAAAATAAAAATATTTTTGGGTCATAAAAATTAATAAAACTCAGAAGAAAAAGTTTCATGATTTTTAGAAATTTTTTACTATTTTAAAATAATTGTGCAAATAAAATGAAAAGAAAATGAATTAAAATTAAATAAAAGGGAAAGTAATCAGAATGGAGGGATGAGATTGAGTCTGGATTTGAATCTGTTGACCACGCGCGTCATCCAAGGGTCCAGGTTGTTTCTGACTTAATAAATTAAATTATGGATTAATTATATTAAACACGTGGATTAGGGCTAATCAGAGAGATCCAGGCCACATACCCACGCGGGAGGTCAACACTTTCAACGCATCCAATGGTCCAAATTCAAATGGTCTTAATTACTGAGATTAGGGCATAATCACTTTCAGGCTGCCGGAGAAGACTTCCGGTCGTCTTCTCCGGCCAGCATCTCCCCTGAAAAATCCCCAAAACCCCAAAAAGCTAACTAAAATGAAATCTAAGAATTGGGAAATGATCCTTACACCCTCACGAACCAAAACCCTCACTCAAAACAAATTTATTTTCCCTAACAAAGCTGAATCGAAGCAAATAAGAACTAGGGCACGCAAGTTTCAGAAGCTAATTAAATACTCATTTCAAAGCCATTTCAAAAACTAAAAGCATATTCATGATCAGGAAGGCACAAAGAGCAAGTTTAGAACAAGAAAAATGATTTCTGGAAAAATATTTTTCAAGCTACCTGAGATTCGAAGCTTTCACTCTGATGACTTTCTGGCCACTTCCTTCAGTGCAATCCACTCCACTTGATCCCCAGATGATGTTTGAATGCTCAAAAGGAATTTATGTTGGTTGGATGAGGAGATTGACAAGCTTCTGCTCAAGCTCAGTCAGAAATGGCAATGGAGTTTCAGGCAGCTTCAGGTCATTGTAAATGGTTCTTTGTGATCCAGATGGTGAGTGGAGAAGCTTTGTGGTGTTTGTTTGGATGTTTGTGTGCTGTGGAAAGAGTTTCGAATGAAACTGCAAGTTGAGGTGAGAAATGGCAGTGGGGTGTTCTTGCTTGTTTCAGGCCTGGCTCTTGGTGGTTTTAGGTCTATGAAGTATGGTGAGTTGATCTATGGAAGTGGTTTTTGTGTTTGCAAGCTGAGAAAACCAATTCGAAGGAAGATGCAAAATGGAGTGTTTTTGTGTATGTCCCCTTGTGAATGATTTCAGCCTTGCTAGATGTATGGAATGGCTTGCAAAGAGATATTGTATTTTAATCCTATAGGTCAGATGATGTGACCTGGCCTATGGTGATTGGTAAGTTTGCTTTTGCTCAAAGTCCACCTTTTGTGTAAGAGAAGTATGGCTCATGATCTAGGCAAGTACAAGCATGGGGCTGCGCAGCAAGGGTGAGGGGAAAGGCTAGCCAAAGTCAGCAGCCAATGTCACAAGTTGTAGGAAGTGAAATGAGTGGTTTTGCAACTTGTTACACCTTTGGTTCACATGTGATTTCTTTGGCCAACCAAACATAAACCATGGGCATTCTTGGTCCAATTCTGACTTTTAAGGCCTAAGGAATGTTTGTGTCATGGTTTGAAATGAATTAGAGGTTGCAATTGGCCTTAGTTCATGATCTTGCAAAATTCTCATTTGAAGCATGCCTTGAAAATCAATGATTTTTGCCAACTTTGTCACACCATAACTTTTGATCCAAGAAGAGTTTGATCATGCTCTTGTACTTTTTGGAAAGGGAAAGATGAGATCTACAACTTTCATGACCAAAGTTTTTCCATTTGAAGCTTTTTTTGGATCAAGAATCAAGGCTTGAAAAATGACCTAAAATGAAGCATTCTTGAAAAGTCAACTATGCCCAAAAAGTCAACATTTGCAAAACTTCCAAATTCTTGATTTCTATGAACTTCAACCTTCTTCCATGATCAAATAAAGATCATATACACTCAAAATGATGAAGATCACCCATTGGTTGGGTCAATGGGGGCCTCAGATGCCCTGATTTTACACTGACTTGTCTGAAAAGTCAACCCTTGATCAGATGACTTCCCCATGGAATTTCTTCATGAAAATTGATATGCATACTCCCTATACCATATAGAGACCAATAGAAACAAGAATGGCCAAAAAAAATTGGAGTTATGGCCTCTGAAACCAAAACCCTAATTTTAGGTCAACTGTGCAGTCAAACCTGGCTCTGCATCCATTCAAACCCTAGTTCTTGTGATTCTTTTGAAATCTTGACTTTGAGAGGATGTAATATGATAGATGAACACACATGGATCCCTTTGAAGTGATTGTTGACCTTTGGAGTGGCTCAAGAAGCTCTTGGATTGCTCAGATCACAAACCCTAGGTGCAGATGACTTTGAATCTATGCAGTGAATCAAAAATGAGACATGAGATGATATGATTGGGTTTATGCATATGATAATGATCACAAGCCATGGTGAATGGGTGAGGGCAAATTTGGGGTGTTTACACTCAGTACTATGGATGGTGAAGACTTCCTGTCCCCTGTGAATTCAGATGCAGTTAAAAAATACTTCGCATAAAATGACCCGCTGGACATAAAAACAGAATGTAAGTCCAGGAAAAAAATAGGGCATCCCGGCGAGTCAAAAACAGAATAAAAGACTCGGGCAAAAATAAGGGAAAACAAATAAAAAAAATGTACACCTGTTGAGTTGAAAAGCCACATTGGACAGCTTAGGCAAAAATGGGTATCCCGGTGGATTGAAAACCCGAAAGGAAGATCCACACAAAATAAGGGAATAAGCGAACAACTGCATTCTGAATTCGTCTGTATCACCCACGACACGGCAAGCTTCGAAAGGTTAAAGCATCGGTCAAAGTCAGCCATTCTTCACAAGCAAGATGAGAAGAACGTCAATGTCATACAAGTTATAACAAAAGGGAAGCGCTGAAGCGTCATCAACATTGCCAGCATCTTTTTGTTTTCTCGTTTTGTAGCAATCTCCTCATTTCAGGGGATTTGTTTCTTTGACTGTACTTGCCAATTCAGGGCACCCCAAATTAATAAAATCAGATTTTCAGTCACATTTCGTCTCGTACATTTTATTTTCGTTTGCAAAAATGTCTGATGTCCTCATAAATATTGATTGCATTAATACAGATGCGTCTTTTCTAAAATTAATGCTTACAGGAAATATATTTGCTCCCGGGAGTGTCCGAATTCCTATGATGGAATCCAGTAAGGGATACCTCGGGGTACTTGTGCGTTTTCGTCATGACAGGATTGCAGATGCTCATCCTCCCCAGTTGAGTTGTCAAAATAATCATCCTCAGAGGGATCCTCATGAACATCTCAAGGAAGATCGTTCAATGATCACTCCTCCCCGGCCGAGTGATAAACAGGGAGCCATCTCCCCGCAGAGTCTCAACCTCTATCCAGAAGGACAATGTCTGAAGATTTCGCAACAAAGTGATGAAAGCTCCCACAGACCCCAGCTGGGCCCCTCATCATTAAGATAGGTCCATCAGTGACCTATTTTCCCCAAGCAGTCATACACCTTATCAGATCTACCGATGATCTCATACCCAGCTGGGACATTCCCTTCAAGAAGATCAGCCAGAGATATCCACAAGCAATGGGATCCGAATCCCGGATCGGTATCTTTGCATAAACATAGCATTCGCATCATATTTTCCCCAGAGCGTAGCATTCCGTCTAATATGGAGCATTACGGCAAAAATCAAACATATTGCATAAATCACAAGTCAGGTTCGAATCAGTCACCTGTAAATACCAACAACATTCCATCAACAATATACAAATACCTCTCAAATTCCCCGGCAGAAAGCCAAATCATCCCCTTTGCACTCTCAAATACAGATACATGCTCCTTTCGGCACTCGTCCGTGTCATCTTATCCCCACAGATCTTCAGAATATCATTTGCACTCTTAAACTCATACACTTCCTTTTATGATACTCGTCTGCATCATACTCTCCCCAGCAAGGTGAGCACTCGTCTGTGTCTCACTCATACTTTTTACTCATACAGGTATTCGTCAGTATCTTGTATACACCTCTTATTTTCCCTCAGAGTCAACACTCGTCCGTGTTCTTTGTTAACCAGTTGGTACTCACCCGTACCATCATCTCTGAACATGCATCAGCGTTTGTTTCTACCGATACTCGCCCGTATCATGGTCGTAAGGATGCTCGTCCGCATCTTTAATCCATACACAACGTCAAACACTTATACCATTTTCTTTCTTGAATTTAGACACTCGTCCGTGTCTACCATTCCCCAGAAGAGTTCCCAACAAATCCCCAGTAAAAGCAAATTTCTTTTCTATCTGACATTCGTCCTATGTCATGATACTGCCGGCAGCCATACCCTGCCAGGTGATCGTCCTTCACCTCTTGATGATCGTCCTTCATCATTCCTCCAGCGGAGTCTCCACTATTGGAACCCTCTTCTATCCGACATTCATCCTACGTCGTGATATTTTTAGCAGTCGTCCCCTGCTAGGTGATTGTCCTTCACCTCTTGATGATCTTCCTTCATCACTTTATCCGATGGCCGTCCCCATCGTTGATTCTGTTATCTGACATTCGTCCTATGTCATGATAAAACCCGAGAGCAGTCGTACCCTGCTAGGTGATCGTCCTTCACCTCTTGATGATCGTTCTTCATCATGCTTACCTGATGGCCGTCCCCATCGTCGACTCTTTCTATCCGACATCCGTCCTATGTCGTGATACTTTCGGAAGCCGTACCCTGCCAGGTGATCGTCCTTCACTGTTCAGATGACCGTCCCTCATCTTACCTCCAACAAAGCAGTCGTCCCCTGCTAGGTGATCTCCCTTCACCTCTGATGATCGTCCCTCATCATTTATTTCTCCAACCTGATGGTCGTCCCTATCATTGCCTTTACCTTTAATCCCCAGAGAGTCTTATTTCTTTGCCTGATGGTCGTCCCCATCATGATCCCTTTATTTCCCCAGCATGTCGGTCGTCCCCGCCATTGCCTTATCCCCAGCAGTCGTCCTTTGCTCGACGGTCGTCCTCCGTCGCCCGCACTTTATGAATCATACTTTACTTCCTTTTTAAATCTATATCCCTTTTCTTCTTCATTCAGTGAGTGCAAATTTTGGACTGTCTTTGGTATTCAACCACAAGTTATCTCGTTTGCCTGTTAAGCCAAGCGCTTACATCCTGCACAGCTAACTCATGCTTGAATAGGGGCAGCTGTAAACACCCCAAATTTTCCCTCACTCATTTCACCATGGCTTGTGATTCTTTTCATTTGCATAAGTTCAATCATATCATCACATATTACATTTTTGCTCCACTGCATTGGTTCAAAGTCATCTGCATCTAGGGTTTGTGAACTGAGCAATCCCTGAGCTATCTGAGCCATTCCAAAGGTCTTCAATCATCTCAAGAGGGTCCATGTATGTTCAAGCATCATATTATATCCTCCCAAGATCAAGAAATCCAGAAAATCACAAGAACTGAGAAAGGCATGGAAGCAGAGCCAGGTTTAACTGCACAGATGACCTAAAATTAGGGTTTTGGTTTCAGAGGCCATAACTCCAAATTTTTTGGTCATTCTTGTTTCTATTGGTCTCTATATGATATAAGGATCATGCATACCAATTTTCATGAAGAAATCCAATGGGGAATGCATCTGATCAAAAGATGACTTCTTGAACAAGCCAGTGCAAAATCAGGGCATCTGAGGCCCCCAATCATCCAACAAAAGGGTCTTCTCCATCATTTTCGGTGTATATGATCTTTATTTGATCTTAGAAGAAGTTAGAAGTTCACAAAATTGAAGAATTTCAAGCCATTTGAAAAGGTGCCATTGTGGGAAAGTGACTTGTAATGCAAACTTGCCATTTTGGGAAAGTTTTTCAACCTCGTCTTTTTAATACAAAAATGCTTCAAATGAAAAATTCTTGGTCATGAAAGTTTTAGATTGGATCATTCCCTTTTCAAAAAGTACAAAAACTTGATCTAATTCATCATAGAACTCAAGTTATGGCCTTGCAAAGTTGGGAAAAATCACAAAATTTCACTTATGCACCAAAGAGGGAAGTTTGCAAAACCACTTGCCAAAGCCAAATGTGACCTCTAATTGACTTCTAAGCATTGCACAAACATCATACATGACATAAAATTCAGAAATGTCCAACGAGATTCCAAGTTTCATGCCTTGAACTTTACAAAATCCAAAAGGGGCCAAAACTTCATGAATTTGCAAAATGGATCAAAACCTCTCACACACTTGCTGAATCACCACAAAACCTATTCCATGGTTATCCTTGAACCAAGCTGACTCGAGCCATGCCTTGAAATAGCCACTGAACCAGCCCATACCTCAAGTACACCAACTCTTGACATTTTTGCAACTTGCCCATACCAATCAACATAGGCCAGCACCCACCCTCTGACCTATCCCAACATGATATGTGTACTAAAAGCAAGCCATTCCATAACACAACACAAGCTGGAATCTCCAAGAACACAGCATACACAAAATCCCCCAAATTTGCAAAAGCCTTCGAAACTCATAGCTCAACCATCAAACCTCCAAGCTTTTTCCACCATTCAACTCCATAAACATCACTAATCATTTCCCACCCTTCATTTTGCTTTAAAACTCACCATATCAAAAATATGATTTTCACATCCTTTGAACTGAACTTCTGCCAACTTCATTTGGAGGCCATTTAAACTCCAAACAAGCATTGCAAGCTCTTGAGGGGAGTCATTGGAGTGGGTTTGAGGCAAAGAACTGGCCAGAAAGCTCCTGTTTCAAAAGCTCAACTTCAGGTAGCCATGGCATTTATTTTTCCAGAACCTTCATTTTATGTTATAGAATGATTCTATGTGTTCCCCTGATTGCCATGATATGTTTGGTTTCGAAAATAGTCGAGAAATAAGCATTTCATAAGCTTCTGAAATTTTTGAGATGTTTTCCGTTTTGCTTTGATTCATGTTTTTGGTGTTGAATAAATGAATTTTGATGGCTGATTCTTGTTGGGGTTGATGTAAGGATCATTTCTGGAGAGTTTTAGGGCTTGGGGTTGCGTATTGAGTTAGATAGCTTGAGAGGCTAGCCAGAGAAGATGACCGGAACACTGTTCCGGTCACCTGGAAGTGTTTAGGGTTCAGATTAGGGCTTAATGACGTAATTAACGTAGTTTGCATCTCAGCCATCCAGATGCGCGCGCTGGTCAATTCCCTCCCTTTCCCATTCAAATCTGGACCACTGGATCAGTTGACTTCCATTTTAATTCATTTAATTTTCATTTTAATTGCATTTCTTTCTACATTTTATTAAAAATAGCAAAACACTTTCAAAAAATTTTATATTTTGCATTTCCCTTTCAAATATTTTTCTCATTCTGAAAATAATTTTTATTTTATTTTTTGCATAAATTTGGTATTTTTAAAATATTTAAATGTTTATTTTAATTAATTAATGAGAATTAATTAACTAAAATAACATTTAAGTTTCTAAAAATCACCAAAAAAATCACATTGCATCTTGATACATTTAGAAACATTATCAAACCCTTCACACAAATGTATTTTTGGTTCTTGACATATTTTGACATTTTTCTTTGGATTTAGGGTTCTTAAAAGTCAATATTTTTGCCCTAACTTAGAAAAATCCTTTCTGCCTAACCATGAAGAGTTTGATGATGGTTCTTTTTGCATTGCATTCCTCATGTCATGTAGTTTCTAGGATAAAATTGGTTTTAATTCATCTTTCATTTTCAATTTTTTTTGCATTTATCATTGAGAGGTACCTTAAAACCCTAGCAAACCTAAGAAAATCATAACTTCCATTAGGTTAAGATTTAGGTCTCCTCCTTTGGGAAGTGAACTTGTATAGGTTTAGGGCACCTTTGATTCCATTTTCAATTTTTTATCATCTCATTTGCTTCTGGTTTTTGAATTTTGCATTGCATGTTATGTGTAAACCCTAATTTTTGCCTTCATTTGCATTCATCTTTCATATGCTTGCATACATGAACTTGCCATGACATTTTGTGCACCCAATGACATATAAGACATCTTAAGACACATTAGAATCAAGTTTGATCATTGCATCATCCATTTGTCATGTTATGTATCCATTGCATTTCATAAGTTTTCATGAACTTTCATGCTTCTTACTTGTCTCACTTGCATTCTCATCTCTTGTATGATCACCCACATCTCATGTCTACCATTTGCATCATCTCTTAGAATCATTTACATCTTAATTTGCTTCTGAATTTGGTGTTCATCTTTGCATCTTATCTCATTCTCATTTCATTTCATTCCTTGTTGCTAACTTTTCAGGTGGTAAGTGTATGAGAAGTGAATTTGCCTTCACTTCTCATAATCTCTTCTCATCTCTTTTATGCATCATTGTTGCATTTTGTATTTGTATTAGAGTGAGCTTGCTCATTCATGCTCCCTCCCCTCTTTATTTCTTCAAGCAACTTATCTTCTTAAGTGAAGTAAGTTGTCTTGCTTCTTCTGTTTCTTCCTCCTTTCATCCTGCTTCTCCCTTGGTGGCCCTCTTGAAGATCTTCTTGCAAACCTCATAAACCTTAGTGTAACACCCCAAATTTGCCCTCTCATTTTCATAGCATCTAGCATATCATTTTCGTATTTTGCACTGCATCATTAGCCTAGAAAGATGAAGCATGACATTCATTGTTGAAGCATATTGCATGGAGCTGGCAGTGATTTCAGACATATTTGTTCAGTTCGCGATTCGTTTCAGATGGACGTTTGACCTAATCTTGGTCAAACTATCAAAAGATTAGTTGAATTGCAAGTTATCGGTATTGGATGATAATTTCTCAGGCGACGTGTTTCAAGGTGGTTCGGGTTGTGTGCAGAGGTCATCAGTTTGCTAGGCAGTGGTTCATGTGGTGGTTTTGGAATCAAAGGTTCAGGCTTATCATGATTATTTGAGTGCGTCTGCGAATTTATTTTCTCAGAGGAGGATTTTCAATGATGGTTATTCAAGGTGTTGGAACTAAAAGTTAAAGTCGATGGACGTTGTGGTTGCAAATTATTAAGTGGCGTAGGTTGGTTTCAGTCGTCAAGTGTGTGTACTAGTGCAAGGTGGTCCATGATGACGTGCGAATTGATGGTGGTCGATTCTTGTTTGCTTTCCTTGTCCATTTTCTCATTTTTTCTGTAACCATTTTTCTACTGTCCGCGTTATTTCGATTATCCATTTTTTTTACATTTTTATTTTCCAATTATTCATTTTTAAACAAATTTCTTTAATCACCCTTTAAATCCATACTCATTATCCAACCCAATTTCCTTCCATTTGTCACAAATTCTATAAATTTCCTTTAGGCCCATATTTTCTTTTTTTTTTCTACACCAATTAATATAAAAAAAAACAAGGAGAGAGGAAAATAGGGAAGGGAAACACGTCATCATCACAGCAATTCTTTTTCATGCAGCTTCAAAAGGCTAGTATCACAAAGTCAGTTAGATGACAAAAGGGCATGCTTTTGTGTTAGTTTCTAGCCAAATGCGTTGTTCACAAAAATCCGGTAATACCTGAGCATCCCAAAACAGCACGCATTGGGTGTGAATCAAAACGCATTATCCAATTACTCAAAACGCAGTGAAATGGAAAAATAAAGAAAAGAAAGTCCATAACAGAAATTGAACAAGAAAGAGGTAACAGAATTCTGTTAGAAGAAAAAGAAGAAAATCAATAACAATTTGAGGATATTTTTCATACACACGAAAATAATAATCTCTCTGAATCCCGCATCACTCTTGGCATTTTTGAACAAGCCAACTTAATTTGTTTTCTTCATCAATAACAAAAGCGAGATACAATTTCTCTTCGTCACTGATCTCAGCGTTCATCAGCAAAAACAGATCATCACATCATCTCCTTCACCAAGATAGCAACATCTATCCTTTCTTCTCATTAACCTGCGAATAGAAAAGATCATTCACTCATCAACAATAACAGAATTCAATGATTCTCTCCACCTATTCTTCACCACCAATAACAAAAAAGCGAAAAAGATTCATAACGGAACAAAAATCTCAATCTCATAAATCAGAAGAATTCCTGCCTCTTTCAATTCCAGTTCGCCTTCATACAACAATAAAGAAAATTCTTCACCATCAACAACTAGATTGACGTGACCTCACCTTCATCCATGAGGCATCATTCAACAAATTTGTAATTCTTCATCAATCAAACATGATTCGTTTTCGTCAACAACTCTCCACGACGGAAATCTCATTATTACATTACCTTGCATCGCACAAGCCGAATCAATCATCTTCATCACGACATCAACTTCAGGTCGTCATTCTCATTGTACCAGCATCACCAATGTAACCTTCATCGACGAGTCTCCATTAACAGTTCAACGCACCGGTCGCTAGCAAGCTCGTGAGAGCAAGTCAGTAGCTGTGAACAACGACGATCTGTGGCTCGCGAACGGACGACGTCAACCGTGACGTAGCTTTGTTGCTTAAGGTACGCCATCTTCTCCTTCCTGGTAGCTATGGCTCGGATTTCTCAGAGAGTTTGTTGTGATTTGTTTGTGCCGTAAATCATGATTTTATTTCGTTGCTCTCGGATGGTGTCGATCCGTTTGGTGGAGATGTTTTTTGAGAAAATTGTTTGTTGATTTGGACTTAGAGCGGAGTTTGAGTTGGAGTTTGTGAAGAGGTTTCGGTGAGTAATGGAGGTTTCAGGCAAAGTATGGAGGCGCGGCTAGGTCAATGTGGAAGAAGGTTAAGTGAGAGGGAGAGAGGCGTGAGGTTACAGATTGTTTTTTCTTCTTATTTAATTTTGTTTTGTTGTATTGTTTAGAAGAGGAAATGAGATTATTAGGAAATCTTTTGAGGATAAGAATTTGAAGAATTGTGAATGCCGAGGCGATAAGGATAAGGGTAGAAGATCTTTTGAGATTCTGTCCGTACCGGCGGTGACACTTGTCACCGTCCGGTAGGACCTGCGTTTTTGTTCCCATGTGCATGTGTACACCGTTCTATCTTGCTACTTGCATTTCCAGCCGCTTGATGTAATTACCGTGTGAGGTCTTCTAATCAGACGCACCTTGTTGAGTCAACCGTTGACTTTGCTGTCCACCGTGTACCCTCAGGCAACTTCTGTGTATTGGGCTTTGCATCATTGCTAACGCCACCCCCAAATCCAGGCCCATTCATTCACGCATACAGAACTTACCAATCGCACCTCCCTCATTTTCTTTTATATTTTTTTTTCCTATTTTTTTTTTCATCTAATTCAGTTTGCTTTTAATTCATTTAAAATAGTTTTTTTCACCTAAAAATACTCAAATAAATCATGAATATTCCTTTATGTTTCTAGTTTTTATCATATTTTTATTCTATTTTTTTCATTGATCCACGTGCCAGGAATAATTCACCAATGTGCATAGCTTCTTTTGCTTATTTTCTTGACCAGTCTGTCTTGTCTATTTTCTATAGCTTTCAATATTTGGAGTTTTGATCCCATTATTTTTTCATTGTGTTCCTAAGATCTTCTAGTTTTCATGTGATTTTTCTCAGAATTTTTAGGAAATTATTTCTTGAGTTTTGGTCTGGTATCTTGTGATGTAAGTTTTCTGTCCTAACTTGTGTTTGTACCTTCATTTGGCCTAGTTCCTTTCTGAATTTTTGCAAGTCCTTTTGGCAAGTTTATATAATGTGTTTTAAGATAATTTGGTTTCAGTTGTAGAATTTTTAGATGGCTGGTTGTTTACTTGTGGATTTTTTGTTCTCACCTTGTCCCGTTTTGCCTCGTTTGGTTCATAAGATTTCTTATAGGCTTAGAAGGGCACTTGTGCCAACTTCTTCTTCTCATTTGGGGTTCCTTTGGGGTGTGGGTACCTTCCTGGTACTAGGATAGGTCTTGTTTCTTCTGAATTTTTAGGTTTGCTTCTTATTCAAGTCATTTGTTTCCTTAAGTGTTTAAATTTCATATTTTGATTCCGTTGCTTCTATTTTGACATTGTTTGGTATTGTGTGACTTCTCTCTTCATCTTGCTGGCCTCCTAGGCCATTCTTCATATCATTTTGATTCTGGTTTTGGACTTTGTGCTTGTATTTTGTGTGTTTTTCACTACATTTTTCATAGGTGCGCACTTGTTTCCATATGTATTCATGTTGCCTCATTTTAAGTCATAAGTCTCTTGTTTTCATTTCTTTGAGTTGAATTGGCATTAAGCATTTGTTTACTTAATTTCACTTCTGATTGTTGGATGATGTCATGTTAATTTGCTCATTTTTGTTTCACTTGTGCATGCTAACCTTGCAGGGGCTATGGTAAGTGTGAGATGTGGGAATTGAGTTCCACATCTCTAATTCTTATCTCTTCCTCTTGTGTTTATGTAAACTAACCCTCTTTTGTTAGGCCCAGGCCTTTCTCATCTCTTCTTCTCTCTTCTTCTTCCTTCTTCATTAGGATAGAAACCTCCCCAACCCTTAGGATATCCACGCATGTTAACACTTAGGATTATTTTAGTCCCCTTTAGAATTTTTCCTTTGAGATCCTTTGGCGCTCTCTCTCTTCTCATCTTCAAACTTAATTTTAATTCATTTAATAAAGGTTGAGTACTTTCATGTGACATGAGACTTTGCTATGAGATGCTCACATGCGTTCCATTTCGGGGCGAGGTGTGAGTCATCACTCGTAGTGGATAGGTCTTAACATGAGTACCTCACAAAGAAAAGCTAAAAAACACTTCTTAACCATAAAACCACAAAAACACTTAATAATGGTAATAGGCCAGTGTGCTTAAGCCTTCACTTGTGGGACTAGCTTTGGGGATTTCCTCCATAGATAGGTATGCCTCTTGCGCATTCCATTTCGGGATGATGTGAGACGTACACATCCCATTGAGTAAGACTTAGGTACATTTACCTATGCAAACCTTCAATCATAAAAGCTTCTAAAAAACACCAACAAACAATAAGCGTCTTTCCTTCGGGAATTCTTTTCTCACCTCATTCGCTCCGTCCGCGAACTTGCTCCTACTTGTCATCTTGCAAGACGGTTATGCACTCGTCGTCCGAGTCTGCAACACCTGAGCAATGGCATAGGCAGTTCAAGCCTTAATTCACAAGCAATTTCCTTTTAGTACCCCTAGTTAGGGGAACTACGGCGTCTCTGATCCTCATTATCCCGATGAGGTACGTAGGCAGCGGGGTAGGGCCCGTTCGAGCACAATCTTTATTTTCCCTACATTTTTTCTCTTTGTCCTCTTATTCGGCTTCTTTTCCAGTTCCAGTTTCTTTTCATTTTCATTTCTTTGCTGCAGCTTTCATACCCTCACCCTTTGAAACAGTTTCTTTTGCAAGTGTGGATCCCGTCGGGTACGGCGGACGATCTGGGTGCTAATACCTTCCCAGGTCGTAACCGACTCCCAAACTCAGATCTTTGGTTCGCAGGACCTTGTCCTTTCCTTCTTCCTCAGGTTTGTGCAACATTACCCTTCCCATTCTTTCGGGATAAAAATGTCTGGCTGGCAACTCTACCTTTTTCGCGCCACTTTCGCGTTTGTACTAGGATGAAAATCCCGGGAGCGACAGCTGGCGACTCTGCTGGGGACTGCACACCAGAGATCTCTGGTTCCCCTGTGAGTCTCTCCTAGCGCTTGTTTGTTTCTGTTTCTTTGGGTGATGTTTGTTTGCTGTGGCTTGTTGTATTATTATTTGTTTACAGCTTTATTTACAGCTTTATTTACAGTTTTCAGTCTTTATTTACTGCATCATGTATATATACTGGATTGTCTGGACTGGTTTTCTGTTTGGTGGGCTCGGGTGATACTGTTTCTGAGAGATAAGCCAAGTACCCGGCTTGAGTGCACCCTAGGATTAGAGTGGACATATTGTACTCGCATGTGACATGATGAGTGGCGATGTGTTTCACGCCCAGATTGCGACTGTCTTGGAAATATCTTGTGTGGGGATTTCCTCCACTTCGGGATAGGACCTTGATAGTTATGTGCATCTGGGGACCGATCATTGAGAACCTTTGTGGAAACAACCCTCTCCAGTGGTGGCAGTGGCAGACCACATTTTGTGGCAAACCCATTCGCACCCGAGGGTCCACTGGGGACTCGCATAGGATGGCCTGGTTCTCTTATAGGAACTCAGTCAAAGCATCTGGTCGTATGACATTAGTACTGTATCCTACGGGCTGAATGTACTATTGTTTCTCGATTTCAGCGCTTGAAGCTGGGAACCTATAGGGGATGCTTGTTTTTCCCGGACTCAGCTGAGGCCTCCTTGCGTAGTACATAATGCCTAACCGATTCCCTGATTTGGTCATGAGCCATTTCTCGGAAATGGTGAAAGTATTATTGCTATTCGGCTTTGAGAGTCCGTGATGTTTGACCCGGAGCACACCCGTGAGATTGGGAGGGGTTTACAGGTTTGCAGGAACCCTTGACCTCAACATACCCTCCATCATCAGTGTGATCTTATGTTTTGATCCGGTTACTATGGTTCTGGAGTTCTTGATCCTTGGTTTTGAGTTCTTATCAGATGGTTATTATTCAGAGGGCATATATCATCAGTTGCTTGGTTCTCAACTCAGTGTTCCGTATCCAGACAGATACCAGTTCTTGATCACTTGTCAGCTGCATACATACCATCATGGCATTCTAGCATACATGTTCAGTTATTTCTGAGGATCTCATCCCTGAATTATTTCTGTTGGTTTTTTTGTACTAAATAGGGATCAAAGCAGATAGATTCTTTTGAAATAACCGAACATGGCATCTCATAGCATTTGCATTGCATTTCTGTTCAGCAGGCAGGGCTCATCCGTTCTTTGTTCACCATCTACAGTTGAGACTCCGGTTCTCGTATCAGACTTGAAGCAACTTTTGAGAAGATCATGGACCCTGGAGAGCAAAGCCAGTATGCAAGTGTTGGGTTGACAAAAGATCAGTGGGACCAACTTTTGGAGGCTATGATGACTTTGGCAAGGCAGGATGACCGTAATTCCGCTCAAGCTCAGCCTGTACAGACCCCTGTTGGGAATCCAGATGTTCAAGAGCGCCTGGTCGCCCGAAGTGGACATTCTTCTTCTGTTGATGCTGCAGATTATCACAGTTTCGCTTTCACTATGCCAGATCCTCAAGAGGCAATCCCTGTAGTGAGAATCCAAGATCCACGAGTTGTGGAGAGGGAGGAAAGATTTCGTGTGTTGGAGGAAGAGATCAAAGCCCTTCAAAGTCGTAACGTTGTTGATTTAAGTGCTGCAAGCATGTGTCTGGTGCACGGCCTTGTAATACCTCCAAAGTTCAAAGTACCGAAGTTTGAAAAGTACAAAGGGGATAGTTGTCCAAGGCAGCATTTGGTGAGATTTTGCAGAAGGATGGCCTCACATGAGCATAATGACAAATTGATGATTCATTGTTTCCAATACAGTCTGAGTGAGGCATCGTCGAATTGGTATATGCAGTTAGAAAGCAGTCGTATCCAGTCATGGTTAGACCTAGCCAATGCATTTGTGAAGCAGTATGACTACAATCTTGACAGGGCTCTTAGCCGCATAAATTTGCAAGTTTTATCCCAAGGAGATTGTGAATCTTTTAGAGAATATGCCCAGAGGTGGAGAGAAGTAGCTGCTCGAGTGCAACCCCCGCTATCAGATAGAGAGTTGGTTGATCTTTTCATAGAGACCTTACAGGGGTCGTACTTGGAGAGGTTGAGTGGCAGTGGAACTTCAAGTTTCTCGGACTTGGTGATAGTTGGAGAACGCCTTGAGAATTTTATCAAGATGGGAAAGATCCAAGGCATTTCAGGTAGCTCAGCTGAAGAGAATGAATCCGTTATCAGTTCCCAAGATAAGGATGTGATTGATGCAATCTAGGAAGATCCTCCAACTCCATTGACTTATCCAAATTACCCATGCATTTCAGCTGCTCAGAGTCAGCAACCTTCTGAATCCGTATGTCAGATTTCAGTTAACAGTGAACTTCCTCAGTATCAACAGCGACCAGGCCAACAAAAGAATACTCCGCAAAGGCGTCGTTACTACACTAAGAGATCCAAAAGGTATTTTGATCCATTGCCAGTACCATACAGTCAGATACTTCTATGCCTGATTGATAGTGGATTGATAGTGCCGAAGAAACCGGGTCCAGTGCCTTTTCCATATCCACCAAGTTTTGATCCCAATGTTCAATGTGGATTCCATGGCAATGCACCAGGACATTCAGCTGAAGAATGCAAGCCTCTCAGGGATAAGGTTCAGGATTTGATTGAGTCTGGGTTGATTTCAGTGACGCCTCAAGGCATTCAAGTTAACAAGTCTCCGTTTGGTCATGTGGGATCGTCAGCTCATGTTATGGAAGAATTTATTGAAGATGTATGTGAAGGTGATTCTCATTTTGATTCTGAAGAGAGGCTATGTACATCACTTTGATCCCTTTTAAGGGGAACTACGTCGCTCTGATTCTCCATTGGTCTTTGGTCAATGGAGATACGTAGGCAGAAGATCGTCAGGTCTTTCCGAGCAACCTTAGGTGTCGACTTATGTGGCAATTTCATCTCAGTGTGACTCTTTTCTTCAGACGTCTCGTGTGAATGTTTGAACGTCGAAAGTGTCAGGTCAGAATAGTTGGGAATGAAGCATGTTCATTTGATTGAAGACTGCAAATTCCATCGGGAAAAGGCCGCTGACTACTGAAAGTATTCAAGATCAACCGGTCCAGACGGAGTCAAGTCTCCTCAACAATGGCATTGCTCAGTTTCTTTACTGCATTTGCATGTGTGGCTTTTGTCTGCTTGTTTGAACATTTGTATGCTTGCATGAAACTTGTTTATTTTGAATGTTAACTAATGAAATGCACATGTTTTTCTTGAAGTAATTAATTTGTATTTTTACTTTTAATTGTGTGTGTGCATTGCAATACCAACTGTTGTCCTTAAACTCTATGATGGAGGATGACGAAATGAAAACGCAAAAATCTCCAATTGAGTGCTCTTGAATAAGACCCTGTTGACGATGTACAGGCATTGTTTCAAATTCCCAAACACCGGAGATATAAGGGAGATAAACCTTCGCTAACCCCTTTTGAGCCTTGAAGTAGGAGTTTTCTTTTCACATGAAAAAACCCTTACATTTAACCCGGGGCAGGGTAGGTGTCAGCTAGTTGGACCAGGAGTTCATGCTTTCATAAAGGAGTGTATCTGAGGAACCTTAACATTTCATTGTACCAAATCAAGAGATCCAAAGATCGAAAACCACCATGGTTATTCTTCATCAACCAAAAAGTGAGACAGTCACAACCCTTGCAAAACAGTCAGGACAAAACAGTGTCACGCGATTTGTTCGAAAAAAGAAAAAAAAAAGAAATAAATAGCCCGCTAAGTCGAAACTTGAAAACAAGCGACTTAGGCAAAAATTAGGGCATCCCGCTGGACTCCAATTGCAAAAGATTCACAAGAATCAGTCCAGGCAAAAGTTAGGGATAAGAAAAAGAACGAAAAGGATTGCACAAGAAAAATCCTTAAGCAAGAACAAGTCGTGTGATGCAGACACAAAAGACAATAAGGGTGACTGTTATCCCAACAATAACCTCAATGATGCTTAAACTGTTAAAGTAATGGTTCCTCAACCAATACGAAACCCTTTTGAGAGGTGTGCGCTTGTGAAAACTAGTTGAACATAGGAATGGAAGGACATCACGAAGATGGGTGGGCACATATAAACTTCGAGCCTATATCCTTTGTTTCTGTAACCGTGAGCCAGGCCACGATACAACCCTTAAAAGTCCTAATTGAAGCAGGGTTAATTCGAGAGCGTGCCACCATGAGATAGCGTTCCTGACTCCTACGAGTTATGCTAACAGACCCTCGTTGGTATTACATATGCATGTTTATTTCATAAAAAATATTGTACTGTCTTAACTAGTGATTCGTTCATAAACGACATCTTTTCAATAAAAGCTTCAAGATTAACATGTGTTGCATTAGAATTTTCATTCTCAGAATAAGACATTTTCTGCGTGCATACATTTGTTTAGCATCAAAGAAGTTCATATATGGAACCCCAGTATAGAAGCTTAATCTTGCCAAGTTGAGAAGGCGGAAACTTCGGAAGGACATTCATGTCAAGGGGCACTCTTTCCAAGAAACTTCGTTGAATAGAGACTTTTTCATCTAGTTGGGTTAAATGCAGCCAATCAGTGGCCATCACGTCGGTGAATCTCTTCAAAATTCAGCCAAACTAGGGCAATCACTTCGAGATTTAAATCTCTCACAGAGCATTTAGCCTGGGTGTTTTCTCCAAAGCAAGGCTCGTACTGGGGCAGGTCATCCTAAAAGCACTAAGAGTCATCACTTACCAAAGGTCTAGGATACTGGGGCAAAACACCTCATGATGATGTGAGATCTTGGGGAAATTTCCTTCGTGGACCATATAGTTTGAGGTGGCTACTTTGAGATCTACAAGAGTTTGGAAACACTGAAGCATTTCAGATGCTATGTTTTCTGTAAAATCCTCTTGAGACAATATTACGGTATGCAAGGCCGTTCCCAGAATGAACATCTGATGATTGATCCCAGTAGGGTGCTTCCTTAATCAGAGAGTTTCTCCTCAGTCGTTATGGTTACTTCATCTGATCATCATATACGGTTAAAGTCCAATATTTTTTGGCATCTTTTCAACTATGACTAGTTGGTATATATATGCGTTTAACCTCTCACTTCAGTTGAGTATGGCAATTTTCACTCTGGTTTTCCTCGACCCTCGAGTCGATATCATCGCTTCTGTTTTCTCAACCCTCGAGTTGATGTTGTTTTGTTTCCCTCGACCCTCGAGTCGATGTCATCGCTTCTGTTTTCTCAACCCTCGAGTTGATGTTGTTTTGTTTTCCTCGACCCTCGAGTCGGTATTGTCATCTGGTTTCCTCAACCCTTGAGTTGATGTTATTTTGTTTTCCTCGACCCTCGAGTCGGTATTGTCATCTGGTTTCCTCAACCCTTGAGTTGATGTTGTTTTGTTTTCCTCGACCCTCGAGTCGGTATTGTCATCTGGTTTCCTCAACCCTTGAGTTGATGTTGTTTTGTTTTCCTCGACCCTCGAGTCGATGTTGCTATTTTATTCCCTCAACCCTCGAGTCGATGTTGTTGCTTTCTTTCTTCGACCCTCGAGTCGATGTTGTTGCTTTCGTTTCCTCGACCCTCGAGTCGATGTTGTTGTAGCCTTATTCCTCAACCCTCGAGTTGATGTTGTTGTGTTCTCTTCGACCCTTGAGCCGATATTTCCATTTCTTACGACCCTTGAGTCAATATCATAGTCTTCACTTCTTCAACCCTTGAGTTGATACCCAGTGAGTCTGTCATAAAAGGAAATTCAAAATCACAACATCAAAGTTCAGATATACTTGGACCCATTTATGCCCGGGGCAGGTGTGCATATCTTTGTGCTTACAGGACACAGTATTTCACGGTGATACGAGATTTTTCAAGAATCCTTGCGAGACAAATTCTTCCACAATCCGTGCAGTCTGGGGCAGTTATGTCAAGATTCGACGAATCTCTAAAGAGTTTGAAGACACTTGGGCATTTTTGGATGTCATGTCTTCTGTAAAATCCTCTTAGGTTGATCTTCAAGCAATCTACTAGTCCAGAAAATGCAAGAGGTCACTAGATGATATTCCCCACAGAGTTCATATTGGATTTTCATCTCCGTCTGTGAAATATTCCCCAGCGAAGTTGCCATACTTTTGGGTATTTTGATGACACAGCCAGGTATTCATCACCTCAGTCAGATGGGTATTCAGACCTCTTGACTTGTCTTCCCTTGCAGAGTTGTAACTTTTGCGGCCAATCAGGCGTTTGTCTGTTGCTCGTCTGCAATCCTCGACACTCGTTTGTGTTGACCCTTTGGTTGATCGTTTGCTTTCCCCAGCAGTGGTTATGATTACTTTGATTGGGCTCGTCTGCAAACTCCTGAACACTCGTCTGTGTTCGGATATGATATTTGCTGTGGTTCGTCGACAACCTCCCAACTCTCGTCTGGGTTTGGTTTTGAATCCTTTACTGCACTCGTCTGTGCCTTGATATGTAATTTCAATTGTTGCTCGTTTGTAATTGTCCAGCACTCGTCTGTGTTTGGTATGCCTGATATTTGTGGATACTCGTCTGTATCATTTCCATCACTCGTCTGTGTGTTACCTGTTGAAGCTCGTCTGCTTTGCTTAGATACTCGTCTGTATCATCCTCAGCACTCGTCTGTGCTAGCTTACACCTATATGTGAGGATTCACTGTTTATCATGATATTAATAATGCTACTTCAAATGCTCGTCTGTGTTTGAATTTCTGGTATTCGTCTATACCAGTGGCTGATACTCGTCTGTATCATTGCCTGAAGCACTCGTCTGTGTTTCTCTGATCATCGTCTGGTACTCGTCTGTATCATTGACCTATAACACTCGTCTGTGTTATCTTGATGATCATCCAATACTCGTCTGTATTGAAGAGGTTTCAAATCCTGACAGTGGGAATTAATGTCAAAATGGTTACCGGTCCTGGCGTAACAGGTAAATCCGAAGGAGACTCGTCTGTCTCATGCTATATGCAGTTTGAGGACTCGTACGTCCGGCTCCTGGCGTCACAGGATTGTTTGAAGACTCGTCTGTCTCAGATTGTTGTATCGCAGTGTTTTGAGGACTCGTCTGTCTAGCTCCTGGCGTCACAGGATTTGTCTGGAGACTCTTCTGTCCCAGTGTATGTTCTTGAAGTGTTTTGTGGACTCGTATGTCCAGCTCCTGGCGTCACAGGGTTGTTTGAAGACTCGTCTGTCAACTTGTTCTTATTCCAGATATCAGTTTCAACTTGGAAGAAGCTCGTCTGCTTCTTCTCCCCTTCAGTCACCAAAGCGTCATTTGGTCGGGTTTATTTCCCGGTGTTGCATTATTTTTCAGAGTGCAAATTTCGGGTCTTCTTGGTATTCAACCACAGTTTATCTTGAATGGTCGATAGCTCGTACTATCGTCCTTTTCAGATTAACTGATGATTGAATAGGGGCAGCTGTAACACCCCAAATTTGCCCTCTCATTTTCATAGCATCTAGCATATCATTTTCGTATTTTGCACTGCATCATTAGCCTAGAAAGATGAAGCATATTGCATGGAGCTGGCAGTGATTTCAGACATATTTGTTCAGTTCGCGATTCGTTTCAGATGGATGTTTGACCTAATCTTGGTCAAATTATCAAAAGATTAGTTGAATTGCAAGTTATCGGTATTGGATGATTATTTCTCAGGCGACGTGTTTCAAGGTGGGTCGGGTTATGTGCAGAGGTCATCAGTTTGCTAGGCAGTGGTTCATGTAGTGGTTTTGGAATCAAAGGTTCAGGCTTATCATGATTACTCAAAACAGCACGCATTGGGTGTGAATCAAAACGCATTGGGTGTGAATCAAAACGCAGTGGTTCATGTGTTAGTTTCTAGCCAAATGCGTTGTTCACAAAAATCCGGTAATACCTGAGCATCCCAAAACAGCACGCATTGGGTGTGAATCAAAACGCATTATCCAATTACTCAAAACGCAGTGAAATGGAAAAATAAAGAAAAGAAAGTCCATAACAGAAATTGAACAAGAAAGAGGTAACAGAATTCTGTTAGAAGAAAAAGAAGAAAATCAATAACAATTTGAGGATATTTTTCATACACATGAAAATAATAATCTCTCTGAATCCCGCATCACTCTTGGCATTTTTGAACAAGCCAACTCAATTTGTTTTCTTCATCAATAACAAAAGCGAGATACAATTTCTCTTCGTCACTAATCTCAGCGTTCATCAGCAAAAACAGATCATCACATCATCTCCTTCACCAAGATAGCAACATCCATCCTTTCTTCTCATTAACCTGCGAATAGAAAAGATCATTCACTCATCAACAATAACAGAATTCAATGATTCTCTCCACCTATTCTTCACCACCAATAACAGAAAAGCGAAAAAGATTCATAACGGAACAAAAATCTCAATCTCATAAATCAGAAGAATTCCTGCCTCTTTCAATTCCAGTTCGCCTTCATACAACAATAAAGAAAATTCTTCACCATCAACAACTAGATTGACGTGACCTCACCTTCATCCACGAGGCATCATTCAACAAATTTGTAATTCTTCATCAATCTCACACGATTCGTTTTCGTCAACAACTCTCCATGACGGAAATCTCATTATTACATTACCTTGCATCGCACAAGCCGAATCAATCATCTTCATCACGACATCAACTTCAGGTCATCATTCTCAGTGTACCAGCATCACCAATGTAACCTTCATCGACGAGTCTCCGTTAACAGTTCAACGCACCGGTCGCTAGCAAGCTCGTGAGAGCAAGTCAGTAGCTATGAACAACGACGATCTGTGGCTCGCGAACGGACGACGTCAACCGTGACGTAGCTTCGTTGCTTAAGGTACGCCATCTTCTCCTTCCTGGTAGCTATGGCTCGGATTTCTCAGAGAGTTTGTTGTGATTTGTTTGTGCCGTAAATCATGATTTTATTTCGTTGCTCTCGGATGATGTCGATCCGTTTGGTGGAGGTGTTTTTTGAGAAAATTGTTTGTTGATTTGGACTTAGAGCGGAGTTTGAGTTGGAGTTTGTGAAGAGGTTTCGGTGAGTAATGGAGGTTTCCGGAAAAGTATGGAGGCGCGGCTAGGTCAATGTGGAAGAAGGTTAAGTGAGAGGGAGAGAGGCGTGAGGTTGCAGATTGTTTTTTCTTCTTATTTAATTTTGTTTTGTTGTATTGTTTAGAAGAGGAAATGAGATTATTAGGAAATCTTTTGAGGATAAGAATTTGAAGAATTGTGAATGCCGAGGTGATAAGGATAAGGGTAGAAGATCTTTTGAGATTCTGTCCATACCGGCGGTGACACTTGTCACCGTCCGGTAGGACCTGCGTTTTTGTTCCCATGTGCATGTGTACACCGTTCTATCTTGCTCCTTGCATTTCCAGCCGCTTGATGTAATTACCGTGTGAGGTCTTCTAATCAGACGCACCTTGTTGAGTCAACCGTTGACTTCGCTGTCCACCGTGTACCCTCAGGCAACTTCTGCGTATTGGGCTTTGCATCATTGCTAACGCCACCCCCAAATCCAGGCCCATTCATTCACGCATACAGCACTTACCAATCGCACCTCCCTCATTTTCTTTTATTTTTTTTTCCTATTTTTATTTTCATCTAATTCAGTTTGCTTTTAATTCATTTAAAATAGTTTTATTCACCTAAAAATTCTCAAATAAATCATGGATATTCCTTTATGTTTCTAGTTTTTATCATATTTTTATTCTATTTTTTTCATTGATCCACGTGCCAGGAATAATTCACCAATGTGCATAGCTTCTTTTGCTTCTTTTCTTGACCAGTCTGTCTTGTCTATTTTCTATAGTTTTCAATATTTGGAGTTTTGATCCCATTATTTTTGCATTGTGTTCCTAAGATCTTCTAGTTTTCATGTGATTTTTCTCAGAATTTTTAGGAAATTATTTCTTGAGTTTTGGTCTGGTATCTTGTGATGTAAGTTTTCTGTCCTAACTTGTGTTTGTACCTTCATTTGGCCTAGTTCATTTCTGAATTTTTGCAAGTCCTTTTGGCAAGTTGATATAATGTGTTTTAAGATCATTTGGTTTCAGTTGTAGAATTTTTAGATGGCTGGTTGTTTACTTGTGGATTTTTTGTTCTCACCTTGTCCCGTTTTGCCTCGTTTGGTTCATAAGATTTCTTATAGGCTTAGAAGGGCACTTGTGCCAACTTCTTCTTCTCATTTGGGGTTCCTTTGGGGTGTGGGTACCTTCCTGGTACTAGGATAGGTCTTGTTTCTTCTGAATTTTTAGGTTTGCTTCTTATTCAAGTCATTTGTTTCCTTAAGTGTTTAAATTTCATATTTTGATTCCGTTGCTTCTATTTTGACATTGTTTGGTATTGTGTGACTTCTCTCTTCATCTTGCTGGCCTCCTAGGCCATTCTTCATATCATTTTGATTCTGGTTTTGGACTTTGTGCTTGTATTTTGTGTGTTTTTCACTACATTTTTCATAGGTGCGCACTTGTTTCCATATGTATTCATGTTGCCTCATTTTAACCATAAAACCACAAAAACACTTAATAATGGTAATAGGCCAGTGTGCTTAAGCCTTCACTTGTGGGACTAGCTTTGGGGATTTCCTCCATAGATAGGTATGCCTCTTGCGCATTCCATTTCGGGATGATGTGAGACGTACACATCCCATTGAGTAAGACTTAGGTACATTTACCTATGCAAACCTTCAATCATAAAAGCTTCTAAAAAACACCAACAAATAATAAGCGTCTTTCCTTCGGGAATTCTTTTCTCACCTCATTCGCTCCGTCCGCGAACATGCTCCTACTTGTCATCTTGCAAGACGGTTATGCACTCGTCGTCCGAGTCTGCAACACCTGAGCAATGGCATAGGCAGTTCAAGCCTTAATTCACAAGCAATTTCCTTTTAGTACCCCTAGTTAGGGGAACTACGGCGTCTCTGATCCTCATTATCCCGATGAGGTACGCAGGCAGCGGGGTAGGGCCCGTTCGAGCACAATCTTTATTTTCCCTACATTTTTTCTCTTTGTCCTCTTATTCGGCTTCTTTTCCAGTTCCAGTTTCTTTTCATTTTCATTTCTTTGCTGCAGCTTTCATACCCTCACCCTTTGAAACAGTTTCTTTTGCAAGTGTGGATCCCGTCGGGTACGGCGGACGATCTGGGTGCTAATACCTTCCCAGGTCGTAACCGACTCCCAAACTCAGATCTTTGGTTCGCAGGACCTTGTCCTTTCCTTCTTCCTCAGGTTTGTGCAACATTACCCTTCCCATTCTTTCGGGATAAAAATGTCTGGCTGGCGACTCTACCTTTTCCGCGCCACTTTCGCGTTTGTACTAGGATGAAAATCCCGGGAGCGACACTTAGGAACACCCAAGCATGATAACAATTAGGGTTTGATTAGTCCCCCATTTATTTTTACCTTTGTGTCATCTTTGTGTCTCTCCTCTCATCTCTTAATCAAGGACTAAACCTTAAAGGTTTTAAGGCTTTGTGATTAGGGTTATGCCTGTATCCTTCTATTAGGATGGAGTGTATAACTTTAATCCTAAGTGTTAAACCCTTAATGTGTTTAAATCCTTTAATCAATCCACTTTAATAATCACTAAGACATCAAGCTTGTAACTTGGGCCTTGCATTAGGGTTCTAATTCTTCCTTAATTGGTTAAGAAGGACTAACCCTAGTGTTAATGGACAAGTCCCTCTCAAGTTATCTTACAAACCATAAAATACACTTCTTAATCTTACCATTAACTAATCAATCCACTTTAATAAAGGCTTTGTTTTTTCATGAGCTTAATCCCTAATCATGGATTAAGTTGAGGAGCCTTCCTCAGCTTAAATGATCTCATCTATTATCCTTCTATTAGGATGGTGTAATGGGTCCATTAAATCCTTGATTATGGCTTAATCTCATTACTTAACACTAAACAAAACTCCAAAACACATCTAAATAATTACAAGTAGGTTAATGATCTTAATCCTACATCAGGGTGATTAAGTGTGAGGTGTTTACTTCATACTTAAGGTATTCTCATTACCCCTAATCAGAGGGAGGATGTGATGAGTTTATTAACCATTGGTTTAGTCTTAAGCTCATTTTCTTATGACAAACTCAAAAAAGAAATAAAAGATTGAAAACATCAAAAACAAACAATAATCGTCTCCTCCGGGATTCTTTTCTCATCATCTTCACTCACAAACGAGAACTTGCTTCTTCCGTCTTAGGCAAGACAGTTTGCACCTGAGCCAGACAGGTCATACACTTGAGCATAGACAGGTAAGCAGTTCACAAGTCATTTCATCTTTCAGTCTCTTTGAGTCGAACTACGGTGTTCTGACTTCCTCATTGCATGAGAGGATACGTAGGCATAACTTAACAGTTATCGAACAAAAGTCTCTGTATATTCCCCCTTCTTTTAGCATTATTCTTTAAGCCTCATAGTCTCGAGCTTTGGACTCTTTCCTTACACTGACACACTTTCATCTCACTTCACATTTCTTTTACAGTGACACTTGCATTCTTTCCAGCTTTTGCAGACAAAATAGCACTGACACTACCCCTTTAAATACAAACTTTCAAGCGTGGATCCCGTCGAGTACGACGGACAATCTGGGTGCTAATACCTTCCCAGGTTGTAACCAACCCCCTTTCTCAGTTTCTCTGGTTCGCAACCGTCTTATCCATATCTTGCTAGGTTTATGCAGCATTACCTTTCCTTCGGGATAAAAATGCCTAGCTGGCGACTCTTTTCTTTTCATTTCATTTCTTCTCTTTCGCCGACCGTTCGCGTCTGTACCCCTTCTGACCGGGTGTCATTTGGTGGGAGCGACAGAGGGATATCATCTACCGATATGGAATTCCCTAAAGAATCATTACTGATAATGGTTCTAATCTCAACAATAAGATGATGGCAGATTTATGCTGGGATTTCAAGATCGAGCATCACAACTCTTCACCGTATCGCCCGAAGATGAATGGCGTCGTCGAGGCGGCCAACAAGAACATTAAAAAGACCGTGCAGAAGATGGTTGTGACGTATAAAGATTGACATGAGATTCTACCATTTTCACTGCATGGGTACCGAACATCGGTGTGCACCTCAACCGGGGCAACCCCGTTCTCGCTTGTGTACGGTACAGAGGCAGTCCTACCGGTTAAAGTCGAGATCCCTTCACTAAGATTAATGATGGATGTCAAGCTTGACGACACTGAGTGGCTCTGATCCAGGTACAATCAGCTGAGCCTCATTGAAGAGAAACGCCTAGTAGCTGTATGCCATGGACAATTTTATCAACGAAGAATGAAACGAGCTTTTGACCAGAAAGTACGCCCCCAACGGTATATACCCGGCGACTTAGTGCTGAAAAGGATCCTTCCTCCTCTAACAGATCACATGAGCAATTGGACACCTGATAATGAGAAATTATATTGTATTTTCGGCTTGACTTACATGGATTAATAATATGCTTTATTCGATTTTTACTATTTTATGCTTTATAATTATATTATTTATTTATGTTTTTCAGATTAGTCGAGTCAGTTGGAAAAAATTGAAAAGTCGAAGAAATTAAGTCAAAGAAATTAAAAAAAGAAGAAGTTGAAGAAATTATGGAGAAAAGAAAATTAGAAAAGAAAATGGAAAAGAAAGTAGAAAAGAAAATTGGAAAAAGAAAATAAAAAAAGGTGGTGGGTCCACCATTCATCACACATGGCGCATGCCATAAGGGTGTGACGACCACCACCCCACAATTCTCTCTACAATGTGGCACATGCCACATGCTTCTGAGTGGGAGAATTGCGCTCACACCTCTCCTATTTTCCAGGTCTTCCATTTCCGTTTCCACGTGTTTTTCACGCACCCATCGTTCAACGTACGACCGAATCTTCCAGACCACTTCAAGCTATTTTCGTGGAACAAATCCAACCATCCAATCAGTATAAATACAAAGCTATTGCACACTCACTCGAGTCCGAAATTAAACTGGAGATTTAGAATTCCTTAGTTTTTATATTTTTATTAATATTAGTTTTTTCTCCTAGTATTAATTTTATTCAGCAAATTTAATTTCTTGTACGATCAAAGATTGCCGGATTACTACCAGTCTCTATATTCAGTACCAATTTATTCTATTCCAGGTTTTTTATTTACGTGCTTTTATTTATTCATCGCATTATTATTCTAACCAGTATGTTTAGCTTAGATTATTTATTCTGTTTATGCATGATTTATTTATTAACCATGTCTAGCTAATTTAATTATATCAGTATGTAAACAAATCAATTGAGAGGAATTTAATTAAATCGGTGTTGATTAATTTTACCAAATTATATTTTTAGGATGAGGTTTCTTAATTTAATTTAATAACTTTTGTTACGAGAGTAAGAAGGTAATTAAGGTTAAAATTAATAGAGTGAGAGTTTGAGAATTTAACTGGATAGCTGAAACTAGGCATTTTTTCTAAATACAACGAGAGCATTTTTAGGATTAATTGGATCTTATTTTTTTTCTAAATTTTTTTTCTAAACACTTATGGGCTAGCGAGAGCAGGCATAGGACTTTAGGAGTATAGTCTGAATCAATAGAATGAGAGTTTGAGATGAGGACTCTTAAATGAATATTTTCCACTAAAAAAGTATTTTGGCTTGCAAACCTTCACTGATATTTAATTGAATTCCCGACGATTGACGAGTTGCATACTGATATATCTTTATCATTATTATTTATAAATTTAATTTTAGATTTAATTTATTTGCCTTAAACCAGCCCAATAGAAACGATAAGCGTTAGATTTACGTTGTAACATAAGATAACGGTAAGATCTATTTTTAGTCTCTGAGGGATGGATAATCTTTTAAAACTACACGTACGATTGTGCACTTGCAAATATAATCCTTTAGACTTATAGTCGAGCGATCAAGTTTTTGGTGCCGTTGCCGGGGACTAATTAAGTCGATATCGTAACTCTAGTGTTACACCGTATAGACTAAGGCAAAACCATTTATTTTCCCAATTCTTATTCACCAATTGTATGCCAAGTACTCGCTCTCAAGGAGAAGACTTGCAACCACCAGTCTCTGAATTAGAACGTTTTTTTACATTTAAGACGTCGTATAGTAGAGTACCAACAGATGTATAATATGCCAGATTTTATAGCTTATCCGCCAGAATCAGTTGAACAACCAGTTGAAGAACAAGTTGGAGCATAAAAAGAAGCTAAGATGGACGCTGAAGAAGAAACTCATCCACTCAAGTATTACGCCATTCCATCACAAGTTGAACCTCATACCAGTATTGTCGCACCCCCTATCAACCGAAACAATTTCGAGTTGAAACCATTGCTAATTGTCGCTCCTGGGATTTTCATCCTAGTAAAAACGCGAAAGTGGTGCGGAAAAGGTAGAGTCGCCAGCCAGACATTTTTATCCCGAAAGAATGGGAAAGGTAATGTTGCACAAACCTGAGGAAGAAGGAAAGGACAAGGTCCTACGAACCAAAGATCTGGGTTCGGGAGTCGGTTACGACCTGGGAAGGTATTAGCACCCCAAATCGTCCGCCGTACCCGACGGGATCCACGCTTGTTTGTTTGTTTCAAAGGGTGTGAAAGAAGAAATCTGCTGAATAAAACTGCTGACTGGAATACAAATGAGAAAGGAACTGGAAAAGAAAATGGAAAGAAAGGGGAAATGTAGGGAAAATAAAGAATGTGCTCGAACGGGCCCTACCCCGCTGCCTACGTACCTCATCGGGAAAATGAGGATCAGAGTCGACGTAGTTCACCTAACTAAGGCGGGAACTATTTTTTTGTGTTTTTACAACTTGAGCTGCGTATGTCTATGCTCAGGTGTTGCAGGCTCGTCTGGTACGAGTGCGTTTACCGTCTTGCATGCGAGACAAGTCGTCGCGAGTTCGCGTTATGAGTGAGTGAGATGAGAAAAGAAGATCCCACAGCAAAGCCGCTTGTTATTTGTTTTTGTCTTTTATGAGAAGTGTTTTGAATTTTGTTTGTGAACATTCTCATACTAAGACCTATCCATCCCGGGAAGTACTTACACCTCGCCCGAAATAGGATGCGTATAAGCACTCCTCAACAAAGTCTCGTGTCGTACAAGAATTTTCGATTTTCCATTAAATGTTTTATTGTTTTTCTTTATGAGATGAGAAAGAATGACTCAAGTTGAAAAAAAGGACAAACTAAGGGGGACTAAGACACAACCCTAAGTTAGTTATTAAAATTGTGGTCCTATGGTTAATGAGGTATTCTAAACTTAATGGAGAAAGGACTTAAAACTAATAGAATGAAACTTACTTCCTAAGGTAGATAAGTCGATTCTAAATCCAAGGGGAACCTATACAAGTGAAACATCAATCAATATACAAAGCATTAAAATTGAATAAAAGAAATAAAATTCAAATCAACACAATTAAAGGCATAAACCTAAAATAGTCCTAAGTTTATTCTAAGTCTAATTAAAATGAATCCTAAGCCTAAGTTCTAACTAAAGGTAATACCTAATATTTTCATTCTAAAAATCCGAACCTAAACTAATCTAAATCCATATTAAATCCTAGGATTAAATCTAATTAAAACTATTTTTTTGTGAAACTTAATATCCTAAACTAAACTAATGGAATTTACATGCATAAAGGCCTAAGAATTAATATCCTAAAAAATAGTAAAACTTCTGGAAAAATTATGAAATTTAATCTATGGGGTCCTTAAACTACCTATAATATTGTGTTAAAAGGAATCCTAAAAAATCAGAATTTTGCTATGCCTAAAAATTGTTTATTTCTACCTAAGAATTAGTCATTATTTTCTAAGGATTAAGCCACTAAAACCTGAGATAAAATTCCTTAAAAAATCCACTAAAATTACCCTAAGTACTACTATGAGTCCTCTAACTATGGTAAAAATAATGGGAAAAAAAGGTTACTGGAAGACCTAAAAATAAAATCTACAAATTTATGTGCAATTGAAGGAACTTCATTAAGAACTATTTACATGAAAAATTCACAATAAAATAAAAAATAAAGCAAAATCAGAAAAATAAAATGCCAACTATTTCTAAAGTGAATTAAAAATCTACCTAATTTTTTATGGAATTTTTCTAATCATTTTACTATTTTTAATGAATTATTTATAAACTAAATAAGACTAAAAATAAAATCTAAAAAGAAATATGAAGGGGGGTGTTTTTAGTGATTTTTTCAATTATTTTTTATTACTGGGCCTAAAACGGGGGTACGGATAGCAAGGGGAAGAGGCCCATATTCGCAGAAATGAGGGGGGTACGGTGAGCAATCGTTTTAAGTTATTTTTATGATGGGCTTGATAACGGGGGTGTGAAATAGCGATGGTAGAGGCCCAAAAACGCAGAAAAGATGAGTGGTGTAGAAGCACTTTTTTTTATATTGTTTCTTAACATGGGCTTATGAGAGGGGTGCTGATAGCAATATGAGTTATGAAAGGGTGGTCCAACCGGACGGTGACAAGTGTCACCGCCAGATTGGACCCCAAAAATCACAATTATCCCGAAGACTTAAAGGGGATGGTGGAAAGAAATCACCATATTTATGAGTTTTCAAAGGTTTAATTAAGGGCATAACCGAAAATCAATTTAATTAATGACCATTAATCCATTAAAACACCTTAATTGTCATTATATCAGATTCAAAAATGTAAACCCTAAAACAAAAACCTAACTTTCTCTTCTCTCCCTCGTCGCCGCTAACACCCCTTCCCCTTCTCCATCAACCTTCAGCCAACCCCCACGCCCTCTTCTTCTTCTTCTGCCCAATTCGAAATCCTCACTATCTCAAATTCTTCTTCTTTCTTCGTCCAACGCCATCGCCACCTCAATTCTTTCTTCTCCTTTCTTCGAACCCCTAACCGTCGCGGACTCATCCTCTTCTCCCTCCAAACCGAATCAAACACCGTAGCCTAACCTAATCTTTGCCACTTTTGCAGATTGCCGTGAGAATGATGCTTGAAGACAATCGGTGATGGAGCTTTGCGATGAAAATACAAGACAACGGCTGACACGAGGATAAATCTGAGGCTGCCTCCACCGTGAAGCCAATAGTGACGAGGATGGAGCTTTTCACTTGGTAATACTCCTTCTTGATTCTATATACGATCCATACTCTCATCCTTAGCCCGTATTCAATCATTCTCTCTTTTTTTTTGCTGATTTTTGCTAAGTCTTTTCTCACAGTCAATGATATGATTGCAGGGTGAGAACGATGCTTGAAGACTGTATATTGCATGAAGCAAGCTTGTAACGGAGGAGGCTATGGAGGCATAAGAGAGCCTGAGGGAGATTGATATTGAGGAGGCTAAGGAATCAAAGTCTTATGCAAGAAGTAGATAGGAATTGATGAAGGATTGGGATTATTGTATGGATGAGGAGGGTGGTTCAGCTGTATAGAGATGGGTTCGGATCTTGGTGAGGAAGATTGGTGAAGTGATAACAGAAAGGTTGAGAAGATTGAAGAAGTTATGGGAGTGAAGCAGATTGAAGAATGGTGGAGGAGTGAAGAAAGGAGATTGAAGTGTGGAAGAGATGCAGGGATCGAAAATGTGAAGCCCAAAAACTTGAAATTCTGGTGATCTTGATTTATAGAAGGGCTTAAGGAAGATTCTGGAAACTTTCAGGTATATGCAGTTATGATTCTGTTACACATTCTGTTAAGAACTCTGTTATTTTTTCAGTTATCTGTTATTCAGTTGGCAGCTTGTGAGGATTTTGATGATTTTTCGTTTTTTTATTGAATTTTGCCTTTTCTCTGATAGCTTTTAAATAGATATCCCTCTGCATAATCAGATTTCTCCCAGTTATATCCGTTCGTTTCTCTTTTCTTTGTTTGTCCTTGATAAGCATTCTTGAATTCTTAGGGCTCTGAACTTGTTTTTGTTGTTGTTGATGCAGATGTGTTATGGATTTTCTTCAAACTTCCTGAATTGTCTGACTTGTGAAGCAGCTAGGTGAGCATAGCAGATCGGAACGACAACAAATATGGCAGTGGTGCTCCTCTGATAAACATAGGAGAGAGAGTGCACAAGAAGAATTTCGTATGATGATTCTTCTGAGCCACTATAAGAGTAAGCTTGGGATTCCAAGTATCATCAAGAAATTTGCAGGCCTCCATGATTTGGCCGAATTCGATATTAAGGACTTGGTTGAACCGAGACTCACCGACACCATCCCCGAACATGATAATACCGTATGGCTTTCTGTTAATTTTATTCTTCCCGTTTCTTTTCCACAGAATTTGTAGTTAGCTCTCATCATGTAAAGAAAATCCTGTTTTCAATTCCTTGCCACTGATCTCCCCCTTTCTAACTGGTTCTGGTTGTTGTATAGGATGAAGATTAAAAGATATTGGAGTGAAGATTCAGCTAAGGAATGACGATGATGAATTGTAGATTTAAAATATTGAAGTGTCGGAGAATTGAAGAAATGGTGATGTGCAGAATTTCTGAGATTTTTTGTCCCTTTATCAAATGCAGAATTCAGTAAAGGTTGAAGAATAATCAAGAAGTTGTGTTGATTTTGTAACTGTTTTCGATTATATCTGTAACTGACTTTTTTTTTATTCTGAGTTTTTCCCTTGTAATCCATTTTCTAAAACAATTGTGCTGCCCATTTTATTGTGAATTGTAACCAAACCTTTTCTCTTTTCATGTTATGAATTTCTTTAACTTCTTAAACATAAATTTGAATCTTTGATACTCTAGCAATTCTTCCCACATGACAAGACCCATGATGCAAGCATAAAACGTCTTGATGGAACTGTTTCCCTTCAGCTATGCCTTTGCGGATAGCGAACCCAAGTAAGCTTAGGCAATTATCCAATGGTCCATTAAAATCCTCCATAGTTCTAGCTTTATCCATACACCATTTTGTGAGCACATGAATTGGCAACCAAAGAATTCTAACGAAATGCTTAACAAGAGGCTCAATTTTGACTTGTATTTGAAGTAAATATGGAGTTAATTGGATGGAAATGAATCTGGCTAAAAAAATGGATTTGGATAACTACATGGATATGGTTATTTGATTTCCAAAAGTGGGTAAAATAGATTTGAAATCTAAATAGGCTTAGAATTGCAGTGGGCTTGAATAATCCCTCTGGCATCCTGAAAAATAGATTCCAGTCAAGATTTTGAATTTAAACTTAAATGAGCCACTTATTGAATCTTTAATGAAATTCTGGACCTAAACCATGACTTTGACTGGCACGCATTTCATACTTATACCCTGATACTGATCCCCTTTCATAAACATTGAAGAATGGTCACACACTTGAACAAATGGCCTTGATTAAATCCTGATTTAACTAGCACGCCTCATGTGAACCCAATCTTTGCTCCCACTTATATGTAGTGACCAGGTGAATCTCCTTTGAGTCGGGAAAACCCAAATCACAAGGAAATACCTGATCCCATGTCTTGAGATTTCAATAATGCATGAATGCATGAGAAATGTAGATGAATGCGAGGCATAAAGTCAGCTAGTGGAATAAACATGAGGGAAAATTTTGAGGTATTACAGCTGCCCCTATTCAATCATCTGCAGACTTGAATGAATAATTGCAACAACTTTTAGACGTTCAAGGTATGGAGTGATTGAATACTCGAATAAACCTGGAAATTTGCACATCGTGGGCAATAAGAATATGCTGGGAAGAATGTCCCCCTCGAATGACAACTCACACGAGATCCTCGGATCCAGTATTAAAACCATCCTCGAATAGAAACACAATGGTATACCGGCCGCAGGCGATAACCATCAACAACAAAGACTGACCTCGGACAGACTTTGCAAACGAGACAAACTGACCTCAACCAATAAGCTCAAAAAGTGGACTATCATCCTCGAATAATAGCCACAACAAAAAAACAAACAAGACCAACTGCAGAAGGACTTGAAGAAAAGAAATGCCATCCTCGAATGAAAATTTAAAAGATCCTCGGATCTAACACGAAACCATCCTCAAATGGAGACACAAAGGTATACCAGCCTCGACTGATAACCAAACACAAACCTGACCTCAGACAGACTTTGCAAAAGAGACAAACTGACCTCAATCAATAAGCTCAAAAAGTGGACTACCATCCTCGAATAATAGCCACAACAAAAAACAAAAAGTACCAACCACAGAAGGACTTGAAGAAAAGAAATGCCATCCTCGAATGACAATTCAAAAGATCCTCGGATCTAACACGAAACCATCCTTAAATGGAGACGCAAAGGTATACCAGCCTCAACTGATAACCAAACACAAAGCTAACCTCAGACAGACTTTGCAAAAGAGACAAACTGACCTCGATCAATAAGCTCAAAATGTGGACTATCATCCTCGAATAATAGACACAACAAAAACAAACAAGACCAACTGCAGAAGGACTTGAAGAAAAGAATGCCATCCTCGAATGACAATTCTCCAAAAGATCCTCGGATTTAACACGACACTATCCTCGAATGGAGATGCAAAGGTATACCAGCCTCGACTGATAACCAAACACAAAGCTGACCTCAGACAGACTTTGCAAAAGAGACAAACTGACCTCAATCAATAAGCTCAAAAAGTGGACTACCATCCTCGAATAATAGCCACAACAAAAAACAAGACCAACCGCAGAAGGAATTGAAGAAAAGAATGCCCTCCTCGAATAACAATTCTCAAAAGATCCTCGGATCTAACACGAAACCATTCTCGAATGGAGACGCAAAGGTATACCAGCCTCAACTGATAACCAAACACAAAGCTGACCTCAGACAGACTTTGCAAAAGAGACAAACTGACCTCAATCAATAAGCTCAAAAAGTGGACTATCATCCTCGAATAATAGCCACAACAAAAAAAGCAAGACCAACCGCAGAAGGACTTGAAGAAAAGAATGCCATCCTTGAATGACAATTCTCAAAAGATCCTCGGATCTAACACGAAACCATCCTCGAATGGAGACGCAAAGGTATACCAGCCTCGACTGATAACCAAACACAAAGCTGACCTCAGACAGACTTTGCAAAAGAGACAAACTGACCTCAATCAATAAGCTCAAAAAAGTGGACTACCATCCTCGAATAATAGCCACAACAAAAACAAACAAGACCAACCGTAGAAGGACTTGAAGAAAATAATGTCATCCTCGAATGACAATTCTCAAAAGATCCTCGGATCTAACACGAAACCATCCTCAAATGGAGACGCAAAGGTATACCGGCCTCAGGCGGTAACCAAAAACTGCAATGGAAATAGGACAAGATGGAACGGGATCGTTGTACATAAACGAGAGCCCAGGAAAACAGGACCATTGTACAAAACGGGAACCTGCGACGCGACTGTTGTACCAAACAAGACGCGGAATAAGTGACAAATATTGACTTGAAAAGACAAGGATGTCTGAAAAATGATGTTGGTATCCTCTGTGCGGAGTACTTCAGGTTGAGAAAATATTCGTAATATACCTCAAAACTGGCCCATGCTGGTATGCATATGCTTGAATTTATGGCGTAATGCTCCACGATGATGGAAATGCTACACTTTGGAGGATGCAAAAGTAATGATGATTATGCGAATGCAAATGCAAAGGATCTCCCGACAAGGAGACTGCAAACATCCCAGATGGCTTGACTGGGGAGGAACTGATGATCATTGCATTGATCTGGTTAATCCTGATGAGGAGACAACTCTGCGGGGAATGTTGTCAATGATTCACCGGCTCTGAACAGCCGCCCTTGCCAAAAATAAATTGGACTTTGAGATTGGAGTGCCAAGACCCTGCTGGAGATGGACCCTTCTTGAACTCTGGTGGGGAAGTGAGGACCTCCTGCTTTGGCTGAGAACCAAAGGCATGATACTGCTAAGGAAGCAACTGCTGAGGAGGCAAGACACTCCTTATACTGTTGAGAATTGCCCCTGTCTGAAGGGAAACTTCTACTTGGGGATGACACCCACCTTCTGCTACCTTGCTGGGAGAAATTTCAACTTCCACTTCACTGGGGATGATTGGAGACACACTGGGAGACGCCTGCTCCTGTTCAAACATAAGGGAATGCTCCTCTTGGGAAATTGTTGTTATCTTTGTTAGCAACACCAGTACTTGTACCTGCATGAACACAATCGATAGTACCTACAACATAGAGAGTTAGTTTGGGACCTGCTTGCCCCAGGCTCATAGTATGAATCATTATCTGGGCATCTCGACACCCTTTTAGAGTCGTATTAAATGTTTTCGTCCTCCTGCACAAGTTAGAAAGCATTCATGTGTTCACAGCACAACGTAAATCACAATTTTCTAGACGTTTTCACAATCAATCAATGCTAGATGAAAAAAGCAAAAACAAGAAGCAAAATAGTCAAATTGACTAGAGTTGAATTTTTATTGATTTGGAAAAGTGGCCATGAATAGGCAATACAAAGGAAGCAGTTCCCTGAAAAGAGGGAACAGCCAAAAAGGAAAACAAACTATCCTATTGGCAATGGGAAGGGTGGATCTCATCAAGTCTTAACCCGGTTATGACTCGTATGTCTTCAAGACGCTCCGCTCGCTCTGCCTTTTGAGAAAAAGTAAGTGAACTGATCTTCAACCCTTAGGATAGCCTCAACTGTAGATAAGTCATGAATCTCGCAGATCGCAGTCGTTCGTGTTAACCCCTCTTTTGCGTGGATCGCCTTTTCAGGTTTTCAATCCACCGGGATACCCTTTTTTGCCTGAGTTGTCCGATGTGGCTTTTCAACTCAGCGGGTGTACATTTTTTTCAAGATTTCCCTAACTTTTGCCCGAGCCTTTTATTCTATTTTTGGCTCGCCGGGATGCCCATTTTTGCCTGGATTTTTATTCTATTTTTATCCAGCGGGTCTTTTTACACGAAGTATTTTCTTACCGCGTCTGCGTTAACAGGGGATTGGAAGTCTTCTCCGTCCATGGTTGTCAGCATCAAGGCTCCACCTGAGAAAACCTTTTTAACCACAAACGGTCCTTCATATTTGGGTGTCCACTTGCCCTTGTGATCATTGATAGGAGGAAGAATCCTTTTCAGCACTAAGTCACCTGGCATGTACCTCTGTGGTCGCACCTTCTTATCAAAAGCCTGCTTCATCCGCTGTTGATACAACTGTCCATGGCATACAGCTGCTAGACGTATCTCTTCAATGAGGCTCAATTGATTATATCTGGATCGGAGCCACTCAGCTTCATCTAGCTTGATGTCCATCATCAACCTCAACGAGGGGATTTCCACTTCAATTGGTAGGACTGCCTCCATACCATACACCAGTGAGAACGGGGTTGCCCCTGTCGAAGTACACACTGACGTTATGTACCCATGCAACACGAATGGTAACATCTCATGCCAGTCTTTGTATGTCACAACCATCTTCTGCACAATCTTCTTGATGTTCTTATTGGCCGCCTCGACGATGCCATTCATCTTCGGGCGATATGGAGAAGAGTTGTGATGCTCTATTTTGAAGTCTCGACACAAGTCAACCATCATCTTGTTGTTGAGATTAGAACCATTATCAGTAATGATCCTTTCAAGAATTTCGTACCGGCAAATGATGTCTCGTTTAATAAATCGGGCGACCACTTGTTTAGTGACATTGGTGTAAGATGCCATTTCAACCCACTTCGTGAAATAATCAATAGCCACCAAGATGAAGCGATAACCATTAGAAGTTGTCGGCTCGATCTTGTCGATCATATCAATGCCCCACATAGCTAACGGCCATGGTGAAGACATGACACTCAATGCATTAGGAGGCACATGGACCTTGTCAGCATAAATTTGACACTTGTGGCATTTACGGGAGTATTTACAGCAATCAGATTCCATGGTAATCCAATAGTATCCCGATCTCAACAATTTCTTGGCCATGGCATGTCCTCCGGCATGGGTACCGAAGGAGCCTTCGTGAACCTCCTGCATTAACTGTCTGCTTCGTGTCTATCCACGCATCTGAGCAGAACCATGTCGAAGTTCCGTTTGTGCAGCACGCCATCTTGATTCAAGAAGAAACCTCCTGCCAGTCTTCTAAGGGTCTTCTTATCCTTACTAGATGCCCCAGCCGGGTATTCTTGAGCCTTCAGGAATTTCTTGATATCATGATACCAAGGATTGTTATCTCCAACATCGTCTACTGCAAAGACATAAGCGGGTCTTTCAAGACGGGAGACCGTAATTCGAGGCACGAAATTCTCTTGACAAACTTTAATCATGGACGACAAAGTTGCCAAAGCATCGGCAAATTGGTTTTCATCTCGGGGAATATAATTCAGCTTGACTTTGGTGAAGAAAGTTAGAAGCCTCCTGACATAATCTCTGTAAGGGAGCAAATGAGTTTGATGAACCAGCCATTTGCCATTGACCTGATTTACCACCAAAGCAGAATCTCCGAAGATCTCGAGGTTTTTGACTCGCAAGTCAATCGCCTCTTCGATCCCCATCATACAAGCTTCATACTCCGCCTCATTGTTAGTACATTCGAAAGTCAACTGAGCTGCTAAAGGTGTATGGACCCCTTCTGGAGAGATGATAACAACACCTACTCCACTTCCATTCATGTTCACAGCCCCGTCAAACATCAACTTCCATTTTGATTCAGGGTATGGCCCCTCCTCCGGAAGTGGTTCTTCATAGTCTTTCGACTTGAGGAACATGATGTCCTCATCTGGAAACACGAACCTCATGGGTTGATAATCATCGATTGGCTGCTGAGCTAAGTATTCTGACAATACGCTTCCTTTGATTGCCTTCTGCGAAGTGTATTGTATGTCATACTCCGTTAATATCATCTGCCACCGGGCTACTCTTCCCGTCAGAGCTGGCTTTTCAAAGATGTATTTCACAGGATCCATCTTGGAAATTAAGAGAGTAGTATGAGTCAGCATGTACTGTCTTAGTCGGCGAGCAGCCCATGCCAAAGTGCAGCAAGTTTTCTCGAGTAGTGAGTAGCACGTCTCACAATCGGTAAACTTTTTGCTAAGGTAATAAATGGCGTGCTCTTTTCGACCAGACTCGTCCTGCTGACCCAACACACATCCCATCGATCCTTCATGCACGGTAAGATACATAATCAAAGGTCTCCCTGGAACTGGAGGCATAAGAATTGGAGGCTCTAGCAGGTATTCTTTGATTCGGTCAAAGGCTTGTTGGCAGTCTTTGTTCCATTTAATGGCCTGATTCTTCCTCAGAAGCTTAAAGATGGGCTTGCATGTGGCCGTTAGGTGAGAAATAAACCGTGCAATGTAGTTTAATCTCCCTAAGAAACCACGTACTTGCTTTTCAGTCTTCCACTCAAGCATCTCTTGGATAGCTTTCACCTTGGCTGGATCGACCTCAATTCCTCGTTCACTAACAATGAAACCGAGTAACTTGCCAGAACGAACCCCGAAGGTACACTTATTTGGATTCAACCTCAGTCTGAACTTCCGAAGTCTGTCAAACAACTTTGCTAGATTAACCAAGTGCTCTTCCTCCGTTTGGGATTTTGCTATCATATCATCAACATAAACCTCTATTTCATGATGGATCATGTCGTGAAATAGCGTCACCATCGCCCACTGATAAGTGGCTCCTGCATTCTTCAAACCAAATGGCATGACCTTGTAACAAAAGGTGCCCCAAGGAGTGATGAAAGTTGTCTTTTCCATGTCATCGGGAGCCATCTTAATCTGATTATAGCCAGAGAATTCGTCCATGAAGGAGAACACGGAAAACTGAGAAGTATTATCGACGAGCACATCTATGTGAGGTAAAGGGAAGTCATCTTTGGGGCTAGTCCTATTCAAATCCCTGTAGTCCACACACATCCTGACTTTACCGTCTTTCTTGGGAACCGGCACAATGTTAGCAACCCATGGAGGATAACTGGTCACGGCCAAGAAGCCAGCATCAAATTGTTTTTGTACTTCTTCTTTTATTTTAATTGCCATATCTGGACGTGTGCGCCTCAACTTCTGCTTTACCGGATGACAATCTTCTCTGAGAGGCAGCTTATGTATGACAATATCAGTGTCTAAACCAGGCATATCTTGGTAGGACCATGCGAAGACGTCAACATACTCTCGAAGCATAGCAATCAAACGAGTCTTGAGAGATTCTTCTAATGCAGCCCCGATCTTGACTTCTTTCTTGTCTTCTTCAGTACCCAGGTTTATTACTTTGACAGCTTCTTCGTGCGGCTGAATCATCTTCTCTTCCTGTTTAAGCAGTCTGGCCAATTCTTCAGGTAGTTCGCAATCTTCTTCACCTTCCTCATCGGCTTGATAAATTGGATTGTCAAAGTCATACTCAGCCATAACAGGGTCATCATTGATAAGATCTGGTGATGAGCACCTGAATGAATGGTGATTCATGCAAGGCTTTAGCAACAACTTGAGAAAATGAGAAACATTGCCATTTTAAAACTTTTCTTTCTTTTTGAAAAACAAAAGCAAAAAATGAAAGACAGAGAACAACATGAATTAATGTGAAACATCAGCTTTATTTATGATTGTGTTAAGAACAAATGAACCCTTACAAAGAGCTACTATGCCCCGGGCAAGACATAGTGCTTTAATACAGGAAAAACAGAAACAAAAAATTACTCTTCGAAAGAGGTGACTGAAATAAGCCTTTCTGATGTCCAGTTGCTAAGCTGAGTGCCTGGAACGGCAGGCCTGATCCATTCATCTAGGTCACAGTCACTATCGACTGTGTTATCCTGCACAACACTGATGTTTCCGTAGTCTACCACTCCCGCACTTGTGAAAGTGACCGGGCTCTGACAACCTTTAGCATTTGGTCCAGACGATGACTTCCCAGGATGATAGCCAATTCCGAACATATCTTTCTTCTCTGGCACTTCTACTGGACTGCCCCAGCCTTCTCGTACCCCAGTTTCTACCAATTCAAGCGCTTGCTTATAAGAGGCTATGGAAACCCCCTTCTTCGGTTCTTCAGGAGAAGCTGCCACTGCAGATGCTTGTTCACTCTTCAAGGGCTCAAAAGCCTGACATGGAGTTTCAACTATTTCGCCATCCATCTCCACATATTTGAATGAAGCCAGATGACTAACGAAAATATCTTCTTCCCCACTGAAAGTTACAATTTGACCCTCCCAGACGAACTTTAACTTCTGATGGAGTGTGGACAATACCGCTCCTGCTGAATGTATCCAAGGTCTTCCGAGTAAACAACTGTATGCAGGCTGTATATCCATTACGTAGAACGTGGTATTGAAGATCTGTGGACCTACTTTAATGGGTAACTCCACCTCTCCGAACACCGATCTCCTCGACCCATCAAATGCTCGAACTACTAGGTCGCTGGGCTTTAGAACCACTCCATCATAATCCAACTTCATCAGCGCTTTCTTAGGCAAGACGTTCAACGACGATCCAGTATCTACCAACACATGAGAGAGTATTGCACCTTTACATTCTAGAGAGATATGCAATGCCCGATTATAAGCACGCCCGTCAGAAGTTAGATCCAAGTCTGTGAAACCCAATCCGTGACTGGCATTGACGCTGGATACCACCACTTCCAACTGATTTACTGAAATATCCTGTGGCGCGTACGCCTTGTTCAGAATATTCAGGAGAGCCTTCCTGTGAGAATCAGAACACATGAGCAAGGACAAGATGGAAATCTTCGACGGCGTCTGCTGTAGATGGTCCACAATCTTGTAGTCGCTCTTTTTGATAATCCTCAGAAATTCTCCAGCTTCTTTATCAAAGGTAAAGTCTAGATCAGTTGCTGGTGCAGGATCATTGACAACTGCTGGCTGCTTCCCTCTTGCTCTATCCTGGGCTTCTGCAGTGTCTCTGGGTGGTATCACATTATTTCTTAGTGTTTCCGGCGCAAACAACCTTCCACTTCTAGTAAAGCCCCCCACTCCAACATTTTCTACTTGAGCTGGGGTTGTACTAGACGTGGCCAACTCTTGCTTCTGGCTGTTACAGTATACCTCACCACAATAATTCCAAGGAATAACTTTATCACTCTGATACATTACTGGTCCTGCAGTGGTGATGGTTATCGGTGCCGCTCTGGCCCGTGAAGGAACTGAGATGGATCGTAGAAGATAGTTACTGTGGAGACTTCACTTTTTTTACAACCTTGTCAAACTGCAACATTCCTTCATTAATCATATTTTGGATTGCCTCCTTCAACTGCTCACAACCATTTGTAGCTTCAGCACATTCCGGACAGTCTTCTTCACATCCAGGAAAGATACCTTTCTTTAACAAGCAAACTTTAACAACAATCAACGAAGTCTGCAAGTCGTTAACATCACATACCAAGTTCAGGTTCTCCCCTTCATCAACCGCCCCAACCGTACCTCTGTGAGGAGGCATGGGGTTCTGAATCACATTAGGAGAAGGAGCAAAGTTAATTGCTTTAGTATCCAGTAGGTCTTGCACAACATGCTTCAGTGCTTTACAGTTCTCTGTGGTATGTCCGGGAGCTTCGGAATGAAATTCACATATGGCATTTGAATCATAACCCTCGGGGATCTGGCCTGGCTTCGGGAGTTGTAGAATTCGGAGTTGAATCATATGAAGTTATAGAAAATTCTTCAAAAGCTGTGAATAGGACATCGGCGGAGCTTCGAAATGTCTTTCCTTGGGTCTCTGAGGGTAATATGAATGAGGAGCTCTTTGTTGATACCCTTGCGAGCGTTGTGGCTGTGGTGGTTGGACTTGCTGTTGAACAGGTGGAGTTGAGATAGTGACAGGGGCCACTTGCTGATAAAATCCTCTGTTAATTCCTCCCTGTCGCTCCCGAAGATTTGCATCCAGGTACAAGCACGAACGGTCGGCGAAAGGGAACAGTGAGAACACACAGCCGTGAACTCACTGGAGATGAATAGAGTCGCCAGCTAGGCATTTTTATCCCGGAGGAAAGGCAATGCTGCATAGACCTAGAAAGAGATGGATAAGACGGTTTGCGAACCAGAGAGACTGAGAAAGGGGGTTGGTTACAACCTGGGAAGGTATTAGCACCCAGATTGTCCGTCGTACTCGACGGGATCCACGCTTAAAAGATTTGTGTTTTAAAGGGGTAGTGTCAGTGCAATCTGTGTATAAAAGAGCTGGAAAGGAATGTACAGGTGTCAGTGTAAAGAAATGTGATGTGTACAGTGTCAGTGTAAGGATGAGAATGAATTGCTCAAGATTATGAGGCTAAAGAATAAAGCTAGAAAGAGGGGGAATATACAGAGACTTTTGTTCGATAACCGTTAAGTTATGCCTACGTATCCTCTCGTGCAATGAGGAAGTCAGAACACCGTAGTTCGACCCAAAGAGACTGAAAGGTGAATTGACTTGTGAACTGCTTACTTGCCTATGCTCAAGTGTATGATCTGTCTGGCACAGATGCAAACTGTCTTGCATTAGACGGAAGAAGCAAGTTCTCGATTGTGAGTGAATGAGGTGAGAAAAGAATCCCGGAGGAGACGATTATTGTTTGTTTTTGAGTTTTCAGTCTTTTATTGCTTTTGGAGTTTGTCATAAGAAAATGAGCTTAAACCTAAACCAATGGATTTGGTAAACTCATCACATCATCCCTCTGATTAGGGGTAATGAGAATTACCTTAAGTGTGAAGTCAGATTCTCACACTTAATCACCTTCGGTGTAGGGTTAAGATCATTAACCTACTTGTGATTATTTAGGTGTTTTTGTGATTTTGTTTAGTGTTGAGTAATGAGGTTACGCCATAATCATGGATTAAACAGACCCATTACACCATCCTAAAAGAAGGATGATAGATGAGAATGTTTAAGCTGAGGAAGACTCCTCAACTTAATCCATGATTAGGGATTAAACCCATGACAAAACAAGCCTTTATTAAGTGGATTTTATTTAGATTAATGGTATGATGATGAAGTGTTTTTTATGATTTGTAAGACAACTTGAGGGGGGCTTGTCCATTAACACTAGGGTTAGTCCTTCTTAACCGCTTAAGGAAGAATTAGAACCCTAATGCAAGGCCCAAGTTACAAGTGTGATGTCTTGATAATTATTAGATGGATTAATTAAAGGATTTAAACATATAAAGGGTTCAAGACTTAGGATTAAAGTTATACACTCCATCCTAAGAGAAGGATGCAGGCATAACCCTAAGCACAAAGTCTCAAAGCCTTTAGGGTTTAGTCCCTGATTATGAGATGAGAAGAGAAGACTCAAGGAGAGACACAAAGGTAAAACTATGAGGGGAGACTAATCAAAACCCTAATTCATTGTCATGCTTGGATGATCCTATGGTTTGTGAAGTTTTCAAGAACAATCTTCAGAAGAACCACCAGGAAACAGATGAACAGGATCAAGAGAAGCAAAGTGACTTGCTTCATTCAAGAAGTCAAGTCACTTGAAGAAAGAAAGTGGGAGGAGCAAGAATGAGCAAGCTCAAACTCAAACACAAATAGAAATGCAGTAATGGATGCAAGAGATATGAAAAGAAAAGTTATGAGAAGTGAAGGCAAATTCACTTCCCAAGTTACTTACCACCTGAAATGTTAGAAAGAAATGCAATGCAGTGCAAGATGAGATGAAATGATATGATGCTAAGCAAAACCAGAAGCATGTTGATGATGATTATGAGGTTATGAGGTGCTGCAAACATGAGGCATGGCATGGGGATGTTCATACAAGATTATGAATGCAAATGATGCAAGTTAAGGAGCATGAACAAACATGAAATGTTATGAAGCATACAAGACAAATGACATGGCAAATATGCAATGCAATGATCAAACATGTTTCCTATATGTCTTAGGATGTCAAATGAATCGTAAGCATGCACAAAATGCAAAGACAAGTCATGTTATGCAAGGGAATGCAAGGAGGATGCAAAAGAAAGCCCAAATTAGGGTTTATGGATCACACATCAAACCAAAACCCAAAACAGAAGCAAACCTCATGATAAAAAATGGAAAATGGCACCCAAAGAAACCCTAGGCCTATGATGAACCACTGCCCAAAGGGGAGCTCTCAACTCTCAACCAAACTCAAGATATGAATTTTCTAAGTTATTAGGGTTTTTTAGGGTTCTTAACAAAACAAATGCCAAACAATTTGAAAATGCAAGAACAATTCATGGCCTTTTTATCCTAGGAACTACATGCAAAACAAAAGACAATGCAAGAAGAATCAATGTCTCAACCTTCACCAATTGGCAGAAATGAATTTTTGAATCCATGATCAAAATAATGCATAGAAAATGATTTAATTCAATGAGAAATTCTTAAAATGCATCAAGATCAAAAAAGAAATTTGGTTTGAAGGTTAGACAATGTTTCTAAATGTCTTAGAACATTTCATGAATTTTTTGGTGATTTTTAAATACCTAAAAGTATTTTTAATTAATTAATTCCTATTAATCAATTAAAAATAATCTTTTAAATATTTAAAAATACTTTTTTAATGATAAAAAATAAAATAAAAATATTCTTGTGTCATAAAAATTAATAAAACCTTAAGGAAAAAGTTTCATAATTTTTAAGATTTTTTTGCTATTTTAAATTAATTATGCAACTTAAATGAAAGAAAATGAATTAAAAATTAAATAAAATAAAAGTAAGCTGAATGGAAGGCCAGGATGGAGCCTGAGTTCAAAAGTGTTGACTGGCGCGTGAATGGATGGTGGGGATTGCACCTGACTTAATTAAACAGGATTAAATTAATTAAACGAAATTAGGGTTAAGCAAACAGATCCTGGCCTTTCATGCGCGCGGGAAGTCAAGGGAGTCAACTGATCCTATGGCCCAAATTCAAATGGCATTTAATTACTGGATTAAGCCCTAATTACACTCAGGCGACCGGAGATGAGCTCCGGTCGTCTTCTCCGGCCATACCAAAACCCTAGTTTCTTATCCAGGCCACCCCATGTCAAATTAACTGCCCAGAAACATTTCCCACACTTCCTACAACCCAAATCCATGATCAAACGTCATTTTACTAGCAAGAACAAGCCGAATCGAAACAAAATAAAAATGGGGCCAAACTTTCAGACACTCACCAAATGCTCATTTTCCCACCATTTTAGATTCTAAACACATCACAGTGATCCTCAGAGCATGCACTTTCAATTTGTAACAAAGGAAACAAGCTTTAAAAAGTTTGAAGTTTGAGACTACCTGAGGTGAAGAACTGTGAATATGAACTCTTCTGGCCTTGCTTTGATGCAGAACAACTCCCCTGAACCCCTTGAAGCTAATGGAAAGCCTGGAATGAGCTTAGGCAAGCTGCTTTGAGAGATTCACTTCTGGTGTAGCAGGAAATGCACTTTGTGTACAGGCTGTTTCAGTTCAAAGTAAAGGGTGGTTTTGACTCCTTGTGGTATGCTTGACTTGTTGGTGAAGAGAGATGAAGTGTTTGATGGTTGTATAGTGAGATTCGAAGAGAACTGGTTTGGAAGGTGAGAAATGGTGGAGCTCAGGTCAGGCTTGTTTCAGGCTTGAGCTTTGGTGGTTTGAGGCCTATGGAGTGTGTTGAGTTGGATGATGAAGAAAGTTTGAGTGTTTCTTGGCTGTGGAGGCAGATTCGAAAGTTTTTGCAATGTGGTGGGATTTTGTGAATGTGTGGAATGGAATGGTTTCAGCCTCGCCTCTTGTTATGGCTAGCTTGCAAATTGATAACATAAACAAATCTGATTGGCTGGATGATGTGACTTGTGCTTTTGTGATTGGTAAGTTTGCTTTTGCCAAAAGTCAAAAATCTTGTAAGAGAAGCATGGGCTTGATACTAGGCAAGTACAAGGGCTAGGGCTGGCGCAGCATGGTGAGTGTGTGAGGCTGGCTTGATTCAAGGACCAATGCAGCAAGTTGGTGAAGCATGATCATGAGTTTTGCAACTTGGTTACTTTATGGATTTTCATGAAAAATGCCTTGTTACATGAACTAAACCATGGGCAAACTTGATCCAATTCTGATTTTTAGCACTTAGAGAATGTTTATGTAATGGTTTGAAATGAATTAGAGGTCACAATATGCATTGGTACAAGACTTTGCAAAATTCTCACTTAAGGCATGCCTTGAAAAATAATGATTTTAGCCAACTTTGCATGGCCATAACTTTTGATCCAAGAAGAGTTTGATCATGTTCTTGTACTTTTTGAAAAGGGAAAGATGAGATCTACAACTTTCATGACCAAAGTTTTCCCATTTGAAGCATTTTTGAATCATGAATCATGGCTTGAAAAATGACCTAAAATGATGCATTCTTGAAAAGTCAACTATGCCCCAAAAGTCAACATTTGCAAAAACCCTAAATTCTTGATTTTTATGAACTTCCACCTTCTTCCATGATCAAATAAAGATCATATACACTCAAAATGATGAAGATCACCCATTGGTTGGGTCATTGGGGGCCTCAGATGCCCTGATTTTACACTGACTTGTCTAGAAAGTCAACTCTTGATCAGATGACTTCCCCATGGAATTTCTTCATGAAAATTGATATGCATACTCCCTATACCATATAGAGATCAATGAAAACAAGAATGACCAAAAAAATTGGAGTTATGGCCTCTGAAACCAAAACCCTAATTTTCAGTCAACTGTGCAGTCTAGCCTGGCTCTGCATCCATTCAAACCCTAGCTCTTGTGATTCCTCTGCATTTTTGACTTTGAGGAGATGAAATATGATATAAGAACACACATGGACCACTTTGAATTGATTGGTAGCCTTTGGAATGGCTCAAGATGCTTTGGGATTGCTCAGACCACAAACCCTAGGTGCAGATGCCTTGAAAGCTATGCAGTGAATCAAAAATGAGATGTGAGGTGATATGATTGTTTATGCATATGAGGATGATCACAAGCCATGGTGTGAATGGGTGAGGGCAAATTTGGGGTGTTTACAGCTGCCCCTATTCAAACATGAGTTAGCTGTGCAGGGTGTAAGCGACGGCTTAACAGACAAACAAGATAACTTGTGGTTGAATACCAAAGACAGTCCAAAATTTGCACTCACAGAATGAAGAAGAAAAGGGATATAGATTGTAAAGGCAAAATAAAGTATATTGTAAAGTGTGGGCGACGGAGGACGACCGTCGAGCAGAGGAAGACTGCTGGGTAAAGTGGTATGTGAAGCAAAGCGATGACGGGGACGGCCGACATGCTGGGGATAAAAAGTAAAGCTAAGACGGGGACGGCCGACTAGCTGGGGAAAAACAAATAAAGCTAAGACGGGGACGGCCGACTAGCTGGGGAAAATAGGATATGGGGACGGCCATCAAGATAAAGCTGCAAAGTTCTCTGGGGATTAATGAAACATGACGGGGACGGCCATCAAGTTCACAAAGGTCAAGTAGCCAACGATGGGGACGGCCATCGGGCTGAAAAGGAAAAGGGACCACGACGGGGACGGCCATCGGGTTAAAGAATAAATGAAATAAACAGATGATGGGGTACGGCCATCAAAGGTGAAGGGCGATCACCTAGCAGGGGACGGCTGCTCTGTTGGGAATAAAAGAAATATGATGGGGACGGCCATCAAAGGTGGAGGACGACCACCTGGCAGGGTACGGCTGCCGAAAATATCAACGATGGGGACGGCCATCGGATAGAAAAGGTCAACGATGGGGACGGCCATCGGACGGGCAAGATGGAGGACGACCATCAAGAAGTGGAGGACGACCACTCAGCAGGGGACGGCTGCTCTCAGGGTTTATCATGACACAGGACGAATGCCAGATAACCAAAAATCAACAATGGGGACGGCCATTGGATAAAGTTGATGAAGGACGATCATCTAAAGGTGGAGGACGACCACCTAGCAGGGGACGGCTGCTAAAATCAACGATGGGGACGGCCATCGGATGAGCATGATGGAGGACGACCATCAAGAAGTGGAGGACGACCACTCAGCAGGGTACGGCTGCTCTCAAAGGTATCATAACACAGGACGAGTGTTAGATAAAAAGAAAATTACTTTGTTGGTGATCTACTGGGGATAATGTAAACACGGACGAGCGTTTACACCCAAGAAACAAAAGGTATAAGTGTTTGGTATCGTGTATAGATTAAAGATGCGGACGAGCATCCTTAAGACTATGATACGGACGAGTATCATGTAGAAACAAACTGACACATGTTCAGAGATGATGATACGGACGAGTATCAACTGGTTAACAAAGAACACGGACAAGTGTTAAATCTGAAATAATTCTTCTGGGGAATAACAGACACAGACGAGTATCTATATTCAAGAAGACACAAGTGTTTGACATGGTGTATGGATTAAAGATGCGGACGAGCATCCTTAAGACTATGATACGGACGAGTATCATGTAGAAACAAACACTAGACGCACTGTTCTGAGATGATGGTACGGACGAGTACCAACTGGTTAACAAAGAACAAGGACTACTGTCGAATCCGCGGGGATGTGAGTGATGATGTATACAAGATACGGACGAGTATCTGTATAAGCGTACCATGAGTAGTGAGTATTGTACTGTATAGATGGGTGTTTTGACTGCTGGGGAGAGTGACACGGACGGGCGTCAAAAGAGAAAAGTGTAGTATTAACAAGTGTATGGGTTGTAAGGGTGTAAGCGACTGCGCTGGGGATATGACACGGACGGGTGTCAAGAAGGGTGCATATACAAGTACATGTGAGTGCAAAGAGGATGTCTTTGGCTTTCTGCTGGGATATGACACGGATGGGTGTCATGAAGTATCTGCAATAAGGGTGACTTGTTTGTAAAGATTGTTCAGGCGACTTTACTGGGGAAAAATGACACGGACGGGTGCCAAAAAGGTGTATATACTGGTGTTTGTGATTGTGAGGCAACTGCTTTTGCTGGGACTCTGGTGGGGACTCTGGGGAAAGTAATCTGTATTCTGATGAATGGTTACTAATCACAAGCGTTCAATTCACAACATGACTTATGATTATGCTATGCATTTGATTTTTGCCGTAATGCTCCGTATTAGACGGAATGCTACGCTCTGAGGGTATAATATGATGCGAATGCTATGATTATGCAAAGAGGCACCGATCCGGAATTCGGATCCCGCTGCTACGAAGATCTCTGGCCGATCTGCTTGAAGTGAACATCCCAGCTGGGGATGAGATCATTGGTAGATCTAACGATGTATCTGCTTGGGGATATACGTCACTGATTGACATATCCTTATAATACGGGACCCAGCTGGGGTTTGTAGAAGCTTTCTTCACTCTGTTGTGATCTCTTCATGCGTTGCTCTTCTGGATAGAGGCTGAAGATTCTGTGGGGAGATGATTCCCTGATTCCTGCGTTCTGCTGAGGATGAAATGGCAACTTGCTGGGGAATTATGAGAGGCAACTCGGCTGGGGATAGCAACAAGTGGCAACTCAGCTGGGGATAGAGCATTTCGGATGCTGAGATTGAGTGTATGCTGATTTGGCAGCTCCGCTGGGGAAGTGGGCATCCTCCAGTGCCACGTGGAAGATAGACCGAGTTGATAATGATTCGCCTACTTGCTGAGACGTAACCTGCATGCCCCAGGTTGCGTTCTGGATACCTGCAATCCTGCAAAGGTAAGGAAACGTACAAAAGGTTCCGAGGTATCCCTTACTGGATTCCGTCATAGGAGTTAAGTACTTTCGAGAATAATCACATTCCCTGTAAGCATGTGTTTTTTCTTTTATTTTTAGAGAAAGGCATCTGTACTTATGCAATTGTATTTTTTAGAGATATCAGACAACTCTTTGCAAAACATAAATGTAAAAACGAAACATGGCCGAAAATCTGATTTTATTAACTCATGTGCCCTGAATTGGCAAGATACAGTCAAAGAAACATATCTCCTGAAATGAGGAGATTGTTACAAATTGAGAAATAAAGTGCTGGCGATGCTGACGACGCTTTGAGGAGCTTCCTCCTTCTGCTATGACTCGTATGACAATGACGTTCTTCTCGTCTTGCTTTCTGGAGAGAGTTGATTCTGATTGATGCTTGATCCTTTGAAACTTACCAAGTTGTAGATGATACAGACGAATTCAGAATGCAGTTGTTCGCTTATTCCCTTATTTTGCATGGACCGCCCTTCCGGGTTTTCAATCCATCGGGATACCCATTTTTGCCTGAGCTGTCCAATGCGGCTTTTCAACTCAGCGGGTGTACATTTTTTATTCATTTTCCCTTACTTTTGCCCGAGTCTTTTATTCTGTTTTTGACTCGCCGAGATGCCCTATTTTTGCCTGGACTTACATTCTGTTTTTATGTCCAGCGGGTCATTTTATGCGAAGTATTTTTTAACTGCATCTGAATTCACAGGGGACGGGAAATCTTCACCATCCATGGTGCTGAGCATCAGTGCTCCACCAGAGAAAACTTTCTTTACAACGAATGGTCCTTCATAATTTGGAGTCCATTTGCCCCTGTAGTCTGTATGAGGAGGGAGGATTCTTTTCAGCACAAGATCTCCCACTTGGTACTCTCGGTGCCTGACTTTCTGATCGAAGGCTTTCTTCATTCTCTTCTGATATAACTGCCCATGACAAATTGCAGCCAGCCTTTTCTCTTCGATCAGACTCAGTTGTTCGAATCGGGACCGAACCCATTCTGCTTCACTCAGTTTAACATCCATCAAAACTCGTAGAGAGGGTAATTCAACTTCAACAGGTAGGACTGCTTCCATACCATATACAAGCTGATACGGTGTTGCCCCAGTGGATGTCCTGATTGATGTGCGGTACCCATGCAAGGCAAACGGTAGCATTTCATGCCAGTCTTTGTAGGTGATTACCATCTTCTGCACAATCTTCTTGATATTCTTATTTGCTGCCTCAACAGCGCCATTCATCTTTGGCCTGTAAGGAGAAGAATTGTGGTGTTGGATCTTGAAGTCCCGGCACAGCTCTGCCATCATTTTGTTGTTTAAGTTGGAACCATTATCAGTAATGATTCGCTCGGGCACTCCATACCGACAGATGATATCTCTCTTCAAAAATCTGGCTACCACTTGTCTTGTAACGTTTGCGTATGAGGCTGCCTCGACCCACTTGGTGAAATAGTCAATGGCGACCAGGATGAATCTGTGGCCATTCGAAGCAGTTGGCTCAATCTTGCCAATCATGTCAATGCCCCACATAGCAAAGGGCCATGGTGAAGACATGATGTTCAAAGGATTGGGAGGCACATGCACCTTGTCTGCGTAGATCTGGCATTTGTGACATTTTCTGGCGTAAGCACAACAGTCTGCATCCATTGTGATCCAGTAATAGCCTGATCTTAACAACTTCTTAGCCATGGCATGCCCTCCTGCATGGGTACCAAAAGATCCTTCGTGCACTTCATGCATCAACAATTCTGCTTCCGTCTTGTCAACACATCTGAGGAGTACCATATCAAAGTTCCTTTTGTATAAAGACCCATCAGTGTTCAGAAAGAAACTTCCAGCAAGCCTTCTCAAAGTCTTCTTATCATTGGAAGATGCCCCAGGTGGGTATGTTTGATCCTCCAAGAAGCACTTAATGTCGTGGAACCAAGGCTTATCATCTTTGACCACTTCCGCTGCAAATACATATGCTGGTCTGTCAAGTCTGGACACTGAAATCTGAGGTACAAAGTTAGCAGCTTGAACTTTGATCATGGACGAAATGGTAGCAAGAGCATCTGCAAACTGATTCTCGTCCCGAGGGATATACTCAAGTTTGACCGTTGTGAAGAAAGTCAGTAACCTCCTTGTATAATCCCTGTAAGGTATCAGATGATCTTGGTGGGTGTACCATTTCCCGTTGGTTTGATTGACTACCAAAGCTGAATCTCCGAATACGGTCAATGTCTTGATCCTGAGGTCAATGGCTTCCTCAAGACCCATAATGCAAGCTTCGTATTCAGCTTCGTTGTTAGTGCAGTTGAAAGTGAGTTTTGCCGAGAAAGGCATGTGGACTCCTTTAGGTGTAATGAGTACTGCACCAACACCACGGCCATTCATGTTAACAGCCCCATCAAACATCATAGTCCATTCTTCTTCTGGGTCAGGCCCTTCAGTGTGAATAGGCTCTTCATGATCTTTTGCTTTAATGAACATGATGTCTTCATCAGGGAAGTCAAATCTCATAGGCTGGTAGTCATCAATGGGTTGCTCAGCAAGATATTCAGATAGTACACTGCCCTTGATGGCTTTCTGAGATGTGTACTGTATGTCGTATTCTGTGAGAATCATCTGCCATCTTGCAACCCGTCCGGTAAGAGCTGGCTTCTCGAAAATGTACTTAACTGGATCCATCTTTGAGATTAATAAGGTAGTGTGGGTCAACATATACTGTCTCAGTCGGCGAGCAGCCCACGCTAAAGCACAGCAAGTTTTCTCGAGCAGTGAATAACGCTGTTCACAGTCGGTAAACTTTTTGCTTAGGTAGTATATTGCATACTCTTTTCGACCAGACTCGTCATGCTGGCCCAGCACACACCCCATTGACTCTTCTAATACTGTCAAATACATAATCAGAGGTCTTCCTTCAACTGGCGGCATAAGGATTGGAGGCTCCTGCAGGTATTCTTTGATCTTGTCAAAAGCCTTCTGGCAATCTTCGTTCCACCTGACCGTTTGTTCTTTTCTTAACAGCTTGAACAAGGGTTCACAGGTTGCTGTGAGGTGAGATATGAACCGTGAGATATAGTTCAATCGACCTAAGAACCCTCGAACTTCTTTCTCAGTTTTCGGCGCAGGCATCTCTTGAATAGCTTTGACTTTATCAGGGTCAACTTCAATCCCTTTCTCGCTTACAATAAAGCCCAGCAGCTTACCGGATCGCACCCCGAATGTGCATTTGTTGGGGTTCAGCTTCAGTTGGTACTTCCTCAGACGCTTGAACAGCTTGAGCAGATTCACCAGGTGATCTTCCTCTGTAAGGGACTTGGCGATCATATCATCCACATAACATTCTATTTCTTTGTGGATCATATCGTGGAATAATGTCACCATGGCCCGTTGGTATGTTGCACCAGCATTCTTCAGTCCGAATGGCATCACTTTGTAACAGAACGTGCCCCAAGGTGTAATGAATGTTGTCTTCTCCATGTCTTCAGGTGACATCTTAATCTGATTATACCCTGAAAATCCATCCATGAAGGAGAATACCGAGAACTGAGTCGTGTTATCCACCAATACATCAATGTGAGGTAATGGGAAGTCATCCTTCGGGCTGGCTCTGTTCAGATCCCGGTAATCAACACACATTCTTACTTTGCCGTCTTTCTTAGGCACAGGTACTATGTTAGCAACCCACGGCGGGTAGCTAGTCACAGCAAGGAACCCGGCGTCCCATTGCTTTTGTACCTCTTCCTTGATTTTCATAGCCATGTCTGGGCGAGTTCGGCGCAGCTTCTGTTTCACTGGTGGGCACTCTTCCCTCAAAGGCAGCTTATGTACAACAATGTCGGTATCCAACCCTGGCATGTCTTGATACGACCAAGCAAACACATCAACATACTCTTGAAGCAGATCTATCAGTTGTCCCTTCACTGAGTCTTGCAGGCAGGCCCCGATTTTAACCTCTTTCACGTCTTCGTCAGTACCAAGATTAATCACTTCAACCTCCTCCTGATGAGGAGTAATAACCTTTTCCTCCTGTCTCAACAACCTGGCTAGCTCTTCAGGAAGCTCATATTCTTCATCAACCCCTTCATCAGCTTGATTGATTGGATTGTCAAAGTCATACGATGTCATAGCCGTGCTGTTGTCGGTGCAGTCTGGAAGGCACTCTCTGCAAGGGTTAAGTTGGTTCATTTTAGTGATTGATTTTAATCTTGCTTTAGAAAAAAGTGAAATGAAGTTATCATTTTGAAAACACCGCCATTTATTTTTGTACAAAAAGAAAAATGGAAAAACAGTGAGCATAAAAGAAAAAGACTCGTTTGCAAAAAGATGTCTGATATTTCATTAATTTAATCTTGTTTGCACAAAAGTACAGATGGCCCTGGTTACAAAATGAGTCTTGTCATCTTGGGCAAGATGCAAGACTTGGATGCATGCTATAAAAAAATACAGGAAATAATAATTACTCTGCATGAGTAACCCTTATAATTTCCTGGGAAGACCAGTTCGAGACACTGCTCCCCGGGATCTTCGGACGAATCCAATTCTCCAGATTGCGCTCCTCTTCCAGCTCGTCTTCCAGGCAGTTGATAGCATCGGGGGTAAGCATCCCCCCACTGACAAAACCAGGCTCTGCAGCAGCCTTTGCTTGATGTTGAGTTGGTCTGTAACCCAACCCAAATTTGTCCTTCTTCTCCTCCACAGCTAAAACCTTGCCCCAGCCTAGGGCAGTTCCTTCCTCAACAACCTTCCGAGCTTGTTGGTAAGATGACATTGGAGTACCAGATACAGCAGATGCTTCATTCACATTCAAGGCTTCAAAACCTTGGCTCATTGTTTCATGGATCTCTCCATCCATTTCAATGTACTTATAAGTAGCCAGATGGCTAACGAAGATGTCCTCTTCCCCACAGATTGTGACAACTTGGCCTTCCCACTCAAATTTTAACTTTTGGTGAAGAGTAGACGTTATTTCGCCGGCGGCGTGAATCCAGGGTCTACCCAACAAACAGCTGTAGGCGGGCTGAATGTCCATCACATAAAAGATAGTTTTAAAGGTCTGTGGGCCAATTGTCACAGGCAGCTCAATCTCTCCCAGAACCGATCTCTTCGAACCATCAAAGGCTCGTACCACCAGGTTGCTGGGTCTCAATGCCAATCCATCATATTCAAGCTTCACCAGAGCCTTCTTTGGTAAGACATTCAGGGAAGAACCTGTGTCCACCAGCACATGAGAAAGGACAGCTCCTTTGCATTCCATGGTTATGTGCAAGGCTTTGTTGTGATTGCGGCCATCCGCTGTCAAGTCAGAATTGGTAAACCCTAGCCCATTGCTAGCAGTAACATTCCCAACCACGGTTTCCAACTGGTTGACGGTAATCTCCTCAGGCACGTAAGCTGCGTGCAAGACTTTAAGTAATGCATTCCGATGGGCTTCGGAGCACATAAGCAGTGAGAGGATGGAGATTTTGGATGGCGTCTGGTGAAGCTGATCCACAACTTTATAATCACTCTTCTTGATGATCCGCATAAACTCATCAACTTCCTGATCGAATGGAGTCTTCAGGGTTTCTTTGGCAGCTGAATCTTCCTGCACCGGGCCTTTTCCTTTTGCCTTGGCAGCAGCTTCTGCTTCGGCAGTAGGTCTTTGAATTGGTGGAGCGAAGAGACGTCCGCTTCGAGTGAAGCCTCCGCCTCCCCCCACATTATCTACTTGTGGTGCAGGTGCTGATGTTTCAAGAGTGATTCTTTTTCCTTCACAGTACACGTCAGAGCCATAGTGCCAAGGGATGGCCCTATTGCTTTCATATGGTACTGGTCCAGGCACCGTGACAGTGACTGGACTGATTGCTGCTGCTGAAGGGACTGTTATTGTTTGTGGATCATAAAAGATTGTAACTGGTGCTCTGGTGGGAGCAGCACCTTCTGAATGGTAGGCGGAGTTATTCTCAGGATCGTAGAATATGGTAACAGTAGAGATATCCTCATGATTGATTGCTGGTGTTGTAGGAGGTACTGTTGGAAGGACTGTTGTTGTTGATGGAGATTCGAAATGGAATGAAACTGAAGTTGTAGCAGGAGAAACTGTTGAAAACTGATCATTTGGGAGGACAGATGAAGTACTTGTTGATGTTGCTGGTGAATTGTCGGGAACAATAGTTGCTGCAGTTGTAGGAGGGTCTGAAACCGTTGCTGATGAAGTTGCTTGATTTGCCGGAAATGATGTAGTGATCTGGAGTAGGCCACTCCGAATAAGGCTGTCAATGCGATTCCTCAGGTCCTCGCACCCATTCCATGAAATATTGCAGTAGGGACACCCTAGTTCACACCCCGGAAATATTTGGTTTTCGCGGAGTTGAGCTTTGATTTCCACCAATGGTGTCCTGATCTGATCCACACTGGTTATTAAATAAGACGGTTGGTCTTCTTCAATAGCGTTAATTCGAGGACCACCATGGTTTGGCATTGGGTTTTTGTTGACATTGGGCGGAGGTGCAAAATTCAGAGCCTTGGAGTCTACCAAGTCTTGTACCTTCATATGCAGAGCCCTGCATTTTTCTGTACTGTGACCAGGTGCGTTTGAATGAAAAGCACACCTAGCATTGGAGTCATAATTTCTTGGTAGGCTGTTGGGATCCGGAGGTGCCAACGTTCTTAGCTCAACTAGGTTGAGTTTCAGAAGTTGTGGCAGCAAGGCAGCATACGGCATTGGGATCGGGTCGATCACTCTGTTAGCTTGGGATGGCCTCTGTTGGAATGGCCTCTGTTGATTGTTGTTGTTGGTGTTGTTGCTGAAGTTTCTTGGAGGATACTGATTTTGATGATACTGAGGTTGTTGTTGGAAGTTTTGTTGAGGAGGTTGATAGACTGGCTGTGGATGAGCTGGAGCAGGAATAGTGACTGCTGCTATTGACCTCTGAATATATTGGGGCCTACCCCTGTTGGTGTGAATGGCATTGGTCTCGCCAGTTCTTCTCGGGCCTGCAAAAGGCTTTCTTGTACTACTGGACGAGCTTGCACCGTTGTCTGAGATCTTACCCATTTTTAACAGGCTTTCAATTCTCTCCCCAGCTATGACAACATCCGCGAAGCTGGTGGAAGAGAAAGCAGCTAACCTGTCAATATAGGTTCCCTGAAGAGTGTTCATGAACATATCTGCCATTTCCCTTTCAGACATAGGGGGTTGAACAGCAGCAGCCAGTTGCCTCCATCTTTGAGCATATTCTCGGAAACTCTCCCTCGAAGACTGTGACATTCCCATTAGGAGAGTCCTGTTGGGTGCCATATCTAGATTATACTGATACTGTCTGATGAAGGCCTCTGCCAGGTCCTTCCAGCATCTTATAGTTGCTCTTGTCAGATGGGAATACCATTCCCTAGAAGCTCCAGTCAAGCTATCTTCGAAGTAGAACATCCAGAGTTTCTCATCCATTGTATAGGCCTTCAGCCTTCCCAGAAATGATTGTAGATGAGTCCGGGGGCATGAAGTCCCATTATACTTTTCGAAACAAGGAGGCTTGAACTTATGGGGGATCCTGACCCCTTCTACCAAACCCATGTCCATGACGTCGAAGCCCAAAGAATTTTGAGACTCCAGTGATCTCAACTTCTCAGCTATTTCTTCCAATCGTCTATCATAAGTTTCCTCTCTGGCACCCATTACTGTAAATTGGTCCTCCTGAGGATCTTCTTGAAGTACTCTGGCTGCAGTGGCTGTTCCCTGAATGTTTGCAGGAATGTTAATCTCAGGATGTAGATGTGGGCCAAACACAGGAGGGTTAACATGGGGTTGCACCCGTTCATTGTTACTTGTGCCTGCAGTTCCTACATGAGGCTCCTCTTGAGTTTGCCTTTCAACCATGGCCCTCAGTCTCTCCTGGCTCTGAGCCATGTTGTTCATAACTTCCATGAACTGCGTCATCTGCGTTCTCATCTCCAACCTTTCGTTAGCCATCTGGTTTCTGACCTCCGTAAGGTCCTGCTGCATCTGATCCATCTGAATTCCCGGAAGGTTGTTTCTAGTTGGGTACCTGTGTGGCCTGTTGAGAGGAAATACCCGGCGGCGAGCAATAATTCCTGAGTATCACAACAGAGGTTAGCAACAACAAAACAAAAACCTGCAAAACAAACAAAAGGGTTAGCATGCAATGCAGTTATGCTTATTTGCTCTCAAGGTATCCGGTTTGGCCTTCAGTTTTGACCCTTCCAGACCCCTGAAGAAGATGCTGTTGAAGTTGCTTTTGAAGTGAACTCAGAGGGAAACCAACACAAATATATTACAAAAGTGAAATAATACAACTTGTTCTTAACTACAACACAAGCCCTCTAAGGGGTCAAAATACATCACCAAAAGTAAAAGTACATGGAATGGGAAAAAACAACAAGCAAATGATCAAACTCCAAGGCCAAACTCATCCTCACGAACTTCCTTGAGAAGTGCTTCGGTCACAGGATCAGCCGGATGCTCTGTGAGACTTCTGATGAGAAGGTTTCTTGTTGCAACAGCTGCAGTCAACTTCTTGTTCTGACTTTGATCTTTGGACTTCTTCACCCCAGCTTTGATCTTTAGTTCTGATATTTCCTCCTGGGCTGCTGCCAGGGCTTTTTCCATCTGCTCCATCTTGTCCTGAACTCTCTTGTCTTCTAGAGTACGGGCCTCAGTGATCCGGACCCACCTGGCCTGACTCTCCTTCAAATACAAGTCTGTCCTTGCTCTCTGGAACTGGGCTTCTTTACAAGCATTCTTCAGAATCTGTTCACCAGCTTTGGACTTGTTGATATAATCTCCAGACTTCTCAATTTTGGTCAAGTGTTCCACCCTTAACTTCTCCAGTCTCTCAATCTCCCTCACACATTCACTCCTCTCCCTGAGAGTCTTCTGCAAGGCTTGGGTTAACTTCTCATTCCTTTCCTTCAAGCTTTCAAACTCTTTCAAACTGATAGTGGCAGGGGGTGGTGCTGAAGATGACTCAGGCATGTCTTCTATGGTAAAGGGCATTCCAGAGAATTGGGCCCTAGCATGGGACCACTCATAATATTGGACTGATGCCACATTATTGCACTTCCCCAGAATGGTGACTCCCTTGGTTTGAACATGATCCCAGGCCCAGGCAGCCTGTCTAACAACAGCCAAACTAATCTTGTTCTCACAGTAGAGGGTCTCAACCAAGTCTTGTTCCCTGGGAGTATGGACCAGTGCATAGCCTAGTTGCCTTCTGAACAGCAGAGGGTTGTAATTGATACTTCCCTTAACTCCTATTAAGGGCACATTGGGAAAGTGCCCACAGCTAGTGATTATATCTCTGCCCTTGGTGCTCTGAGTACACCACCTGATGTCTGCTGAAGTTAGGGTAGTGAGCCTCTTAGCCCAGTTGCTTTGCTGATGAGGATTTAGGAATGCATCTGTCCTGGGTAGATGCTTAAGAAGCCAAGCATGGAATAATGGAGCACAAATCCTCATTAATCTTCCCCTCTGCTTCTCATTTCTCTGATGGACTGAGTAATAGAGATCACCCAGTAAAGTTGGCACTGGGTTCTTTAGGATGAACAAATGGATTGCATTCTTGCTAATGAATCGAGGCTCATCTGCAAACAACACAATTCCATATACACTTAAGGCCAACAAAGCACAAACAGCTTTCCAATCCCCCAAGGAGGCCTTCAGACTAGCTTGAGAAATCAGGAAGTCCAGATGAAAACCAGAGATCCCAGCTTTGGAGGTCATATGCAGCTCAATCAAAGCATGTTCCAGGTGCAAAGCTTTTGCTATCTCTCCATTGCTGGGAGAGACCATTTCAGGGTTGAAAGGGATTTCCCTCTTGATAGGCAAACCAATCAAAGATGAGTATTCTTCCAAAAGAGGACCCAACTGAAAGTCTTGAAAGGTGAAACATCTCAATGGGGGGTCATAGAACTGAATACAGGTATGGATCAGGCTTCTCTGAGATGGGTCCAGATCCATGACCAAGTCAAGTATATCCCCATAATGCTCCCTGAACAAGGGTATGTGATCTGGAGTGATCAGGGTTTGGATCCTCCTGATGTCTGATAAGTCTGGTTGGAAGAAATGATAGGTGATGTTGCTTTTCTTTGGAGCCATAATGCTGAAGACTGGGTAGGGTGCTGATGAAGATGTTGAGAAGTGGGCCACTGGCTGGCTAGTGCAAGTAACTGAAGTATATGGCTGACAGGCTGAAGCAAGTGCTGGTGGAGATAGGTCAAAACTGCAGATGGGGTCAAAACCAAAACCAAAGATGAAGGTGGATACCCTGAAACACAAATAAGCAAATGTTAATATGATGCAATGAGTATGTATGCAAATGAAATGCAAGGGTTTGTAACTGAGCTGGATCTGATTAACTGCCTTGGTATAGATCCATGTGTGCAAGAATTCCAGATGGAGGTCTATAAATCCAGTAACCAGGGTGGGGGACTCAAATAAAGAGCCACAAGTCCAGGGTTTTAGAATCACAAGAACTATCCAAAATGGAGTATTCTTAACAAAGTCAAAGTAGCAGGGTATTCTGAGGTCAAGGTACCTGCAAACCTGTAAACAGCCCAACCCCCTCACAGGTGGTGATCTAGAACAAGGATCCTCAGACTTGGATCAGTTATGAGAAGTGTAAACACTTCTAACCCGGAGGTACAGTGTTTACAATAACCATAACAATTCCTCCTCTAATTCACCTCAGTTTCTGAAGGTCAATACTGAAAGGTCATCCAGACTTAGCAGGCTTCCCAGATAGCCCTAGCATTGCAGGAAATCTGCAACACAGAGTTCTCAAGAAGAAACCCATATCTGAACCGTGTTTCATATTCCCGCACCAGACCGAAATGGAATGGGAAAGAATATGATTCACTCTAGCCTAGGTGTCACTCAGGTCCCAGGTATAGGACCTTAACTCTCAATGAATCACCCACCCACCAAAGCAAAACCAGATCCAGCCAGACAGCATGACAGTATGATATATGTAAAGCAGTAAAGAAAGCAATAAATAAAGCTGTACAGAAAGCAGTAAATAAAGCAAATATACAAACACAAATAGCACATAACACCCCAGTAAACACAAATCAATCAAGCGCTAGGAGGAACCCACAAAAAGAACCAGAAGCCCTGGTTGCAGTATAAGGGTCCCCAGCAGAGTCGCCAAGCTGTCGCTCCCGAAGATTTGCATCCAGGTACAAGCGCGAACGGTCGGCGAAAGGGAACAGTGAGAACACACAGCCGTGAACTCACTGGAGATGAATAGAGTCGCCAGCTAGGCATTTTTATCCCGGAGGAAAGGCAATGCTGCATAGACCTAGAAAGAGATGGATAAGACGGTTTGCGAACCAGAGAGACTGAGAAAGGGGGTTGGTTACAACCTGGGAAGGTATTAGCACCCAGATTGTCCGTCGTACTCGACGGGATCCACGCTTAAAAGATTTGTGTTTTAAAGGGGTAGTGTCAGTGCAATCTGTGTATAAAAGAGCTGGAAAGGAATGTACAGGTGTCAGTGTAAAGAAATGTGATGTGTACAGTGTCAGTGTAAGGATGAGAATGAATTGCTCAAGATTATGAGGCTAAAGAATAAAGCTAGAAAGAGGGGGAATATACAGAGACTTTTGTTCGATAACCGTTAAGTTATGCCTACGTATCCTCTCGTGCAATGAGGAAGTCAGAACACCGTAGTTCGACCCAAAGAGACTGAAAGGTGAATTGACTTGTGAACTGCTTACTTGCCTATGCTCAAGTGTATGATCTGTCTGGCACAGATGCAAACTGTCTTGCATTAGACGGAAGAAGCAAGTTCTCGATTGTGAGTGAATGAGGTGAGAAAAGAATCCCGGAGGAGACGATTATTGTTTGTTTTTGAGTTTTCAGTCTTTTATTGCTTTTGGAGTTTGTCATAAGAAAATGAGCTTAAACCTAAACCAATGGATTTGGTAAACTCATCACATCATCCCTCTGATTAGGGGTAATGAGAATTACCTTAAGTGTGAAGTCAGATTCTCACACTTAATCACCTTCGGTGTAGGGTTAAGATCATTAACCTACTTGTGATTATTTAGGTGTTTTTGTGATTTTGTTTAGTGTTGAGTAATGAGGTTAAGCCATAATCATGGATTAAACAGACCCATTACACCATCCTAAAAGAAGGATGATAGATGAGAATGTTTAAGCTGAGGAAGACTCCTCAACTTAATCCATGATTAGGGATTAAACCCATGACAAAACAAGCCTTTATTAAGTGGATTTTATTTAGATTAATGGTATGATGATGAAGTGTTTTTTATGATTTGTAAGACAACTTGAGGGGGGCTTGTCCATTAACACTAGGGTTAGTCCTTCTTAACCGCTTAAGGAAGAATTAGAACCCTAATGCAAGGCCCAAGTTACAAGTGTGATGTCTTGATAATTATTAGATGGATTAATTAAAGGATTTAAACACATAAAGGGTTCAAGACTTAGGATTAAAGTTATACACTCCATCCTAAGAGAAGGATGCAGGCATAACCCTAAGCACAAAGTCTCAAAGCCTTTAGGGTTTAGTCCCTGATTATGAGATGAGAAGAGAAGACTCAAGGAGAGACACAAAGGTAAAACTATGAGGGGAGACTAATCAAAACCCTAATTCATTGTCATGCTTGGATGATCCTATGGTTTGTGAAGTTTTCAAGAACAATCTTCAGAAGAACCACCAGGAAACAGATGAACAGGATCAAGAGAAGCAAAGTGACTTGCTTCATTCAAGAAGTCAAGTCACTTGAAGAAAGAAAGTGGGAGGAGCAAGAATGAGCAAGCTCAAACTCAAACACAAATAGAAATGCAGTAATGGATGCAAGAGAGATGAAAAGAAAAGTTATGAGAAGTGAAGGCAAATTCACTTCCCAAGTTACTTACCACCTGAAATGTTAGAAAGAAATGCAATGCAGTGCAAGATGAGATGAAATGATATGATGCTAAGCAAAACCAGAAGCATGTTGATGATGATTATGAGGTTATGAGGTGCTGCAAACATGAGGCATGGCATGGGGATGTTCATACAAGATTATGAATGCAAATGATGCAAGTTAAGGAGCATGAACAAACATGAAATGTTATGAAGCATACAAGACAAATGACATGGCAAATATGCAATGCAATGATCAAACATGTTTCCTATATGTCTTAGGATGTCAAATGAATCGTAAGCATGCACAAAATGCAAAGACAAGTCATGTTATGCAAGGGAATGCAAGGAGGATGCAAAAGAAAGCCCAAATTAGGGTTTATGGATCAAACATCAAACCAAAACCCAAAACAGAAGCAAACCTCATGATAAAAAATGGAAAATGGCATCCAAAGAAACCCTAGGCCTATGATGAACCACTGCCCAAAGGGGAGCTCTCAACTCTCAACCAAACTCAAGATATGAATTTTCTAAGTTATTAGGGTTTTTTAGGGTTCTTAACAAAACAAATGCCAAACAATTTGAAAATGCAAGAACAATTCATGGCCTTTTTATCCTAGGAACTACATGCAAAACAAAAGACAATGCAAGAAGAATCAATGTCTCAACCTTCACCAATTGGCAGAAATGAATTTTTGAATCCATGATCAAAATAATGCATAGAAAATGATTTAATTCAATGAGAAATTCTTAAAATGCATCAAGATCAAAAAAGAAATTTGGTTTGAAGGTTAGACAATGTTTCTAAATGTCTTAGAACATTTCATGAATTTTTTGGTGATTTTTAAATACCTAAAAGTATTTTTAATTAATTAATTCCTATTAATCAATTAAAAATAATCTTTTAAATATTTAAAAATACTTTTTTAATGATAAAAAATAAAATAAAAATATTTTTGTGTCATAAAAATTAATAAAACCTTAAGGAAAAAGTTTCATAATTTTTAAGATTTTTTTGCTATTTTAAATTAATTATGCAACTTAAATGAAAGAAAATGAATTAAAAATTAAATAAAATAAAAGTAAGCTGAATGGAAGGCCAGGATGGAGCCTGAGTTCAAAAGTGTTGACTGGCGCGTGAATGGATGGTGGGGATTGCACCTGACTTAATTAAACAGGATTAAATTAATTAAACGAAATTAGGGTTAAGCAAACAGATCCTGGCCTTTCATGCGCGCGGGAAGTCAAGGGAGTCAACTGATCCTATGGCCCAAATTCAAATGGCATTTAATTACTGGATTAAGCCCTAATTACACTCAGGCGACCGGAGATGAGCTCCGGTCGTCTTCTCCGGCCATACCAAAACCCTAGTTTCTTATCCAGGCCACCCCATGTCAAATTAACTGCCCAGAAACATTTCCCACACTTCCTACAACCCAAATCCATGATCAAACGTCATTTTACTAGCAAGAACAAGCCGAATCGAAACAAAATAAAAATGGGGCCAAACTTTCAGACACTCACCAAATGCTCATTTTCCCACCATTTTAGATTCTAAACACATCACAGTGATCCTCAGAGCATGCACTTTCAATTTGTAACAAAGGAAACAAGCTTTAAAAAGTTTGAAGTTTGAGACTACCTGAGGTGAAGAACTGTGAATATGAACTCTTCTGGCCTTGCTTTGATGCAGAACAACTCCCCTGAACCCCTTGAAGCTAATGGAAAGCCTGGAATGAGCTTAGGCAAGCTGCTTTGAGAGATTCACTTCTGGTGTAGCAGGAAATGCACTTTGTGTACAGGCTGTTTCAGTTCAAAGTAAAGGGTGGTTTTGACTCCTTGTGGTATGCTTGACTTGTTGGTGAAGAGAGATGAAGTGTTTGATGGCTGTATAGTGAGATTCGAAGAGAACTGGTTTGGAAGGTGAGAAATGGTGGAGCTCAGGTCAGGCTTGTTTCAGGCTTGAGCTTTGGTGGTTTGAGGCCTATGGAGTGTGTTGAGTTGGATGATGAAGAAAGTTTGAGTGTTTCTTGGATGTGGAGGCAGATTCGGAAGTTTTTGCAATGTGGTGGGATTTTGTGAATGTGTGGAATGGAATGGTTTCAGCCTCGCCTCTTGTTATGGCTAGCTTGCAAATTGATAACATAAACAAATCTGATTGGCTGGATGATGTGACTTGTGCTTTTGTGATTGGTAAGTTTGCTTTTGCCAAAAGTCAAAAATCTTGTAAGAGAAGCATGGGCTTGATACTAGGCAAGTACAAGGGCTAGGGCTGGCGCAGCATGGTGAGTGTGTGAGGCTGGCTTGATTCAAGGACCAATGCAGCAAGTTGGTGAAGCATGATCATGAGTTTTGCAACTTGGTTACTTTATGGATTTTCATGAAAAATGCCTTGTTACATGAACTAAACCATGGGCAAACTTGATCCAATTCTGATTTTTAGCACTTAGAGAATGTTTATGTAATGGTTTGAAATGAATTAGAGGTCACAATATGCATTGGTACAAGACTTTGCAAAATTCTCACTTAAGGCATGCCTTGAAAAATAATGATTTTAGCCAACTTTGCATGGCCATAACTTTTGATCCAAGAAGAGTTTGATCATGTTCTTGTACTTTTTGAAAAGAGAAAGATGAGATCTACAACTTTCATGACCAAAGTTTTCCCATTTGAAGCATTTTTGAATCATGAATCATGGCTTGAAAAATGACCTAAAATGATGCATTCTTGAAAAGTCAACTATGCCCAAAAAGTCAACATTTGCAAAAACCCTAAATTCTTGATTTTTATGAACTTCCACCTTCTTCCATGATCAAATAAAGATCATATACACTCAAAATGATGAAGATCACCCATTGGTTGGGTCATTGGGGGCCTCAGATGCCCTGATTTTACACTGACTTGTCTAGAAAGTCAACTCTTGATCAGATGACTTCCCCATGGAATTTCTTCATGAAAATTGATATGCATACTCCCTATACCATATAGAGATCAATGAAAACAAGAATGACCAAAAAAATTGGAGTTATGGCCTCTGAAACCAAAACCCTAATTTTCAGTCAACTGTGCAGTCTAGCCTGGCTCTGCATCCATTCAAACCCTAGCTCTTGTGATTCCTCTGCATTTTTGACTTTGAGGAGATGAAATATGATATAAGAACACACATGGACCACTTTGAATTGATTGGTAGCCTTTGGAATGGCTCAAGATGCTTTGGGATTGCTCAGACCACAAACCCTAGGTGCAGATGCCTTGAAAGCTATGCAGTGAATCAAAAATGAGATGTGAGGTGATATGATTGTTTATGCATATGAGGATGATCACAAGCCATGGTGTGAATGGGTGAGGGCAAATTTGGGGTGTTTACACTCCCCTCTGCGCGTACACTGCACCGGTCTCTCCTTCTCTTCTTTTCATGAAGGGTTTCTTAATAACAGAACGTGAAGCGCCTCCATTCTGAATCTTCCCTTGCTTGAGCCAACTTTCTATCCTTTCGCCAGTCAAAATGATATCCGAGAATCCACTTGAAGAACATCCAGCTAGCCTTTCCATGAAATTCCCAAGGAGGGTATCCAGGAACATGTCAACCATTTATCTCTCCAACAAAGGCGGTTTCACTCGAGCGGCTACTTCACGCCACCTTTGTGCGTAATCTTTGAAACTCTCCGAGCTCCTCTGAGTCAAACTCTGAAGTTGGGTGCGACTGGGCACCATGTCGATATTATATTGATACTGCTTGAGGAATGCTTCTCCTAATTCCTTCCAGTTTCTTACCGAACTTCTCTCTAGCTTCATATACCATTCCAAGGACCCTCCGGAGAGACTATCCTGGAAGTAGTACATCCAGAGCTTTTCGTCCCAAGTATGGGCAGCGATCTTCCGATAGAATGCCTGCAAGTGAGTTTTTGGGCAGGAACTACCATTGTACTTGTCAAAAGCTGGCGGCCTGAATTTGTGAGGAATAACCACCCCGGGGACTAGGCCCATGTCAGACACGTCTATCCCTAAAGTATCCCTACACTCGAGGGCTTTGACTTTCTCAGCAAGCACCAAAAAATCATTAAAATTTCCTTCTCCATCAAACCCCATGTCATTGTTGAAATAATGGAATTGATCCTCCTGCCTGTCTTGTACTGGAACGAAAGTTTCTGTGGCTGGTTCTGGAATATGAGGTACACCTGGGCCATTGCTGGTGTTGGGAGGAGCCCCTTGCCCGTCAGAAGTGGCCACAGGAGTATTAATATGAGGAGGGTTGAGCCCTTGAATTGCATTCCTTAACTCTTGCTGTCCCTGAGCCATCCCTTGCATCATGGTCATGAACTCTCCCATTCTGGTGCGAAACTCATTAAGCTCTGTTTGCATAGCATCCATGAATGTCCTCTGATTGCTGCGAGTTGCGTAGCAATGCGGGATATCTTGTCGGAGATGCCGGGTTTTGGCAGCTCTCGCAATCTTTTCCTGAAACACAAATAAATTAAGCATCCTGTGGAAAAACCTGCAAAAACAAAGAAGAAATGCAAATGACACGTATGCAATGCAATGTGTTCCTTTTATTCCCAACTCTTTCCCTGTTTCCGGTCCTGGCATTAAGAAAATAATAATTGGGAAGAAGACCCAAGCAATATTCAAATACAATGATGGTCGTGGAGAATTGGTGCTCATTACCCCGTGTCGATGCAGCAAATAACGAACAAGAGATTTAAAGCAATTCAATCACATAAAACTAAAGTTTGAAATAACAAAGCCCCGAAGGGTGCCAATCAAAAGAACAACAAAAGTACATCAAATAAAAGGAATCCCACAACAAGCCCGTGGGTAATCCAAGTACAATGACATGAAACTAAACCCTAGGGAACTCTAAGCCCTGCAGCCTCCAGCTAAGACGCTTGACATTCTGGAACAACTGAACGATATCCGGATGATCAGGCTCCTGGATGAGTCTCTGGATGAGAAGATCCCTCGTATCAAAGGAAGCATGTAACTCTTCAATCTGCTGCAGGAAAGTCATCTCATTCTCCTTGCTTGGACCCGGCTCGGCCTTTGACCTCTTCACATCAGCTTTCAATTTCAAGTCTTCTATTTCCTTTTGAGCTTCTTTTAATGCTTGTTGACTTTCTGCTAAACATTGGAGACGACCCTTCTCTTGATGATAAGCCTTCTGAAGGAGCTCTCTCTGTCCATCTAAGGAATCCTGAAGACTCTTGATTTCCAGCTTATGCTTGACATCCAGCTCCTTTTGCTTCTTCAAATTGTCTTCCCATTTTTCCTGCCATAAGGTAACAACTTCATTGGCTTCATTCAGTTCCTTCTTCTTTTTCCGGCGCTGGGCCGCCTTGTGAGTCTCAGCTAACCCCTTTTTCCTTAAGTAAAGCTCTCTCTCTTCGAAGTCCTTCTGCTTGAGACGAACTGTTTCCTCAGCTTGTATAGCTCTATCTTCTAACTGGCGGTTCTGAGTCATTAATTTCTGACAAGAATTATAAGCCTCTTGATTCTCAATCCTAAGCTGCTTGACCAAAGCTTCCAACTTCTGATAATCTTCTAAAGGCACTGTTGCTAGAGGCGGAGTTGGTACAGAAAAAGGGACTAGAGCCGTTTGAACCTCTTCCTTTATCCAAGCTTCAAATTCAGGGAACATCCGGTTGTTGCCCTTGCCTAGGCATGCCGTATCCTTTCTTTTGATCACCTTCCAAGAACCTACAACTTTTCTGACCAACGGAAGATTGTCTTTCACCGGGAAGTAGAAAGTTTGGAATAACTCAGATTCATCAGGAATCTCCTTGAGCGCATACCCTAATTGTCTTCTTAAGAGAATGGGATTGTAGTTGATACCTCCTGATACTCCCAACAAAGGCACATTAAGGTAATTTCCACAACTGGTAATGAAACTCTTTCCTTTCAACCTCAAAGTAAACCACCTGATATCTCTAGCAGACAAAGTACTCAGCTTCTGGGCCCACATAGTATTAGGATCAGTAAAACTCTCAGTAGTAGGCAAGTGTCTCATAACCCACTTATAGAATAAGGGAGCACAACATCTAACCAGACCTCCTCGCTTCTTCTCATTCTTATAATGCACTGAATAATACAAATCACTTAGGAGAGTGGGCACCGGATTCTTCAACACAAACAAATGAATAGCATTTATGTCCACAAATTTGTCCATATCAGCAAACAAAACTATCCCATACACAGATAATGCCAAGATGGCGCAAACTGAATCCCACTGCTTTTCCACGGCACATTCTTCAGCTCTTCTAACCAGAAACTCTAAGGGAAAACCAAGTACTCCTGCCTTGGTGGCAACCAGATTAGCAGATACCTCTTATGGGCTCAAATAAAGAGCATTAGCGATGTCAGCATGAGTTGGTCTTGTCATCTCTGAGTTGAAAGGAATCTGATCCTTGATTGACACTCCCATAATCTCAGCATACTCTTCCAGCAAAGGACCTAAATGAAAGTCATGAAATGTGAAACACCTGAGCCGTGGATCGTAATACTGCAACAAAGTGTGAATGACGCTTCTCTGAGAGCTATCCAAGTTGAATACCAACTCCAGAATATCACCATACTTTTCCTTGAAGTAACCCAAATGACCCGGGGTAATCAGAGACACCAATTGGTTGATCAGGTCCATCTTGGTATCAAAGAATTTGTTGTGTACAGTTCTCTTTTTGACGTCTTCCATCCTGAAGCAATGATACAACCAGGAACCGGGAGTAATACAGACCCTGAGAATAAAAGAAACACAAATGATTAATGATGATATGATGCTTATGCAAGGCAAGGCATGTGATCAGTGAAGTGTCTGTGACGTGCCAATCATATAATCAGGTGTCGGTGCAAGGTCACAATATCCACATATCACAATAACAATCCCTCTGATCCGGGATCCATATCTTAGAACCAGAAATCCAGATCACAAAACTGAACCAAAGGCAAATTGGGTATGCTGAAGGTGTTAGGGTTCCTGCAAACCTGTAAACCCCTCCCAATCTTACGGGTGTGCTACTCGGGTCAACATCACGGACTCTCAAAGCCGAATAGCAATAATATGTTCACCATTTCCGAGAAATGGCTCATGACCAAATCAGGGAATTGGTTTGGCATTATGTATACTCAGGGAGGCCTCAGTTGAGTCCGGAAAAACAAGCATCCCTCACAAGTCTCCAGCTTCAAGCACTGAGTCGAGAAACAATAATACATCCATCCCGAAGGGTACAATACTACCGTCATACGATCAGTTTGCTTTAACTGAATTCTTATGAGAGAACCAGGCCATCCTATGCGAGTTCCCAATGGACCCTCGGATGTGAGTGGGTTTGCCAACAAATGTGGTATGTCACTGTCATCACTGGAGAGGGGTGTTCCCATTAAGGTCCTCGAAGATCGGTCACCAAATGCACATAACTATCAAGGTTGTACCCTGAAGTGGAGAAGAACCCCCACACAGAATAGTCCCGAGACGGTCGCAATCTGGGTGTGGAACACATTGCCACTCTTCATGTAACCATGCGAGCACAACGCGTCCACGCTAATCCTATAGTGCACTCAAGCCGGGTAGTTGGCTTATCTCACAGTAACTCCCATCCCACAGGAAAAAATGAAAACCAGCACAGCCAGACAGTCTAGTATAATATGATGCATGGAAAATAAATACTGAAAGCGGTAAATAAATGCGGTAAAGTAAAGCTGTAAAATAAAACTGTAAATAAAACAGTAAAGCTAAACTAAAGCACACAGCAACAAAAAAATAAACACCCAAAGAAACAAAACCAAACAGGCGCTAGGATTGACTCTACAAGGGAAACCAGAAGAATCAGGTTAGATCCCCAGCAGAGTCGCCAGCTGTCGCTCCCGGGATTTTCATCCTATTACAAACGCGAAAGTAGCGCGGAAAAGGTAGAGTCGCCAGCCAGACATTTTTATCCCGAAAGAATGGGAAAGGTAATGTTGCACAAACCTAAGGAAGAAGGAAAGGACAAGGTCCTGCGAACCAAAGATCTGGGTTCGGGAGTCGGTTACGACCTGGGAAGGTATTAACACCCCAAATCGTCCGCCGTACCCGACGGGATCCACGCTTGTTTGTTTGTTTGTTTCAAAGGGTGTGAAAGAATAAAGCTGCTGAATAAAACTGCTGACTGGAATACAAATGAGAAAGGAACTAGAAAAGAAAATGAAAAGAAAGGGGAAATGTAGGGAAAATAAAGAATGTGCTCGAACGGGCCCTACCCCGCTGCCTACGTACCTCATCGGGAAAATAAGGATCTGAGTCGATGTAGTTCACCTAACTAAGGCGGGAACTATTTGTTTGTGTTTTTTACAACTTGAATTGCGTATGTCTATGCTCAGGTGTTGCAGGCTCGTCTGGTACAAGTGCGTTTACCGTCTTGCATGCGAGACAAGTCGTCGCGAGTTCGCGTTATGAGTAGGTGAGATGAGAAAAGAAGTTCTCGCAGGAAAGTCGCTTGTTATTTGTTTTTGTCTTTTATGAGAAGTGTTTTGAATTTTGTTTGTGAACATTCTCATACTAAGACCTATCCATCATGGGAAGTACTTACACCTCGCCCCGAAAAGGACGCGTATAAGCACTCCGCAACAAAGTCTCGTGTCGTACAAGAATTTTCGATTTTCCATTAAATGTTTTATTGTTTTTCTTTATGAGATGAGAAAGAATGACTCAAGTTTAAAAAAAGGACAAACTAAGGGGGACTAAGACATAACCCTAAGTTAGTTATTAAAATTGTGGTCCTATGGTTAATGAGGTATTCTAAACTTAATGGAGAAAGGACTTAAAATTAATAGAATGCAACTTACTTCCTAAGGAAGATAAGTCGATTCTAAAGCCAAGGGGAACCTATACAAGTGAAACATCAATCAATATACAAAGCATTAAAATTGAATAAAAGAAATAAAATTCAAATCAACACAATTAAAAGCATAAACCTAAAATAGTCCTAAGTTTATTCTAAGTCTAATTAAAATGAATCCTAAGCCTAAGTTCTAAACTAAAGGTAATACCTAATATATTCATTCTAAAAATCAGAACCTAAACTAATCTAAATCCATATTAAATCCTAGGATTAAATCTAATTAAAACTATTTTTTTGTGAAACTTAATATCCTAAACTAAACTAATGGAATTTACATGCATAAAGGCCTAAGAATTAATATCCTAAAAAATAGTAAAACTTCTGAAAAAATTATGAAATTTAATCTATGGGGTCCTAAAACTACCTATAACATTGTGTTAAAAGGAATCCTAAAAAATCAGAATTTTGCTATGCCTAAAAATTGTTTATTTCTACCTAAGAATTAGTCATTATTTTCTAAGGATTAAGCCACTAAAACCTGAGATAAAATGCCTTAAAAAATCCACTAAAATTACCCTAAGTACTACTATGAGTCCTCTAACTATGGTAAAAATAATGGGCAAAAAAAGTTACTGGAAGACCTAAAAATAAAATCTACAAATTTATGTGCAATTGAAGGAACTTCATTAAGAACTATTTACATGAAAAATTTACAATAAAATCAAAAATAAATCAAAATCAGTAAAATAAAATGCCAACTATTTCTAAAGTGAATTAAAAATCTACCTAATTTTTTATGGAATTTTTCTAATCATTTTACTATTTTTAATGAATTATTTCTAAACTAAATAAGACTAAAAATAAAATCTAAAAAGAAATATGAAGGGGGTGTTTTTAGTGATTTATTCAATTATTTTTTATTACTGGGCCTAAAACGGGGGTACGAATAGCAAGGGGAAGAGGCCCATATTCGCAGAAATGAGGGGGGTACGGTGAGCAATCGTTTTAAGTTATTTTTATGATGGGCTTGATAACGGGGGTGTGAATAGCGATGGTAGAGGCCCAAAAACGCAGAAAAGAGGAGTGGTGTAGAAGCACTTTTTTTTATATTGTTTCTTAACATGGGCTTATGAGAGGGGTGCTGATAGCAATATGAGTTATGAAAGGGTGGTCCAACCGGACGGTGACAAGTGTCACCGCCGAATTGGACCCCAAAAATCACAATTATCCCGAAGACTTAAAGGGGACGGTGGAAAGAAATCACCATATTTATTAGTTTTTAAAGGTTTAATTAAGGGAATAACCGAAAATCAATTTAATTAATGACCATTAATCCATTAAAACACCTTAATTGTCATTATATCAGATTCAAAAATGTAAAGCCTAAAACAAAAACCTAACTTTCTCTTCTCTCCCTCGTCGCCGCTAACACCCCTTCCCATTCTCCATCAACCTTCAGCCAACCCCCACGCCCTCTTCTTCTTCTTCTGCCCAATTCGAAACCCTCACCATCTCAATTTCTTCTTCTTTCTTCGTCCAACTCCATCGCCACCTCAATTCTTTCTTCTCCTTTCTTCGAACCCCTAACCGTCGCGGACTCATCCTCGTCTCCCTCCAAACCGAATCAAACACCGTAGCCTAACCTAATTCGTGTTCCTCACTGAGACACTTTTCCTCTTCGCGTCACCAAACAAAACCTAATTCCTCTTCTTCTCATAAAACCTGTACCACCTACTCACTAATTGAAGATCAAGACCTAAAATATCCACCACACACTCATATGCACGAAAGATTTGAACTCGTACCTTGAATCGGGGTGACGAGTTTCGTTGACGGACGAAACCGGTGAACGCGACGATCCCGAAGCTATGTGTTCGGCTCTTTGTTCCTCTCTTTTGCGCAATTCGTATTTACGCCCTGTTCGCTAATCTTTGCCACTTTTGCAGATTGTCGTGAGAATGATGCTTGAACACAATCGGTGATGGAGCTTTGCGACGAAAATACAAGACAACGGCTGACACGAGGATAAATATGAGGCTACGTCCCCCGTGAAGCCAACAGTGATAGGATGGAGCTTTTCACTTGGTAATACTCCTTCTTGATTCTCTATACGATCTGTACTCTCATCCTTAGCCCGTATTCAATCATTCTCTCTTTTTTTTGCTGATTTTTGCTAAGTCTTTTCTCACAGTCAATGATATGATTGCAGGGTGAGAACGATGCTTGAAGACTGTATATTGCCTGAAGCAAGCTTGTAACGGAGGAGGCTATGGAGGCATAAGAGAGCCTGAGGGAGATTGATATTGAGGAGGCTAAGGAATCAAAGTCTTATGCAAGAAGTAGATAGGAATTGATGAAGGATTGGGATTATTGTATGGATGAGGAGGGTGGTTCAGCTGTATAGAGATGGGTTCGGATCTTGGTGAGGAAGATTGGTGAAGAGATAGCAGAAAGCTTGAGAAGATTGAAGAAGTTATGGGAGTGAAGCAGATTGAAGAATGGTGGAGGAGTGAAGAAAGGAGATTGAAGTGTGGAAGAGATGCAGGGATCGAAAATGTGAAGCCCAAAAACTTGAAACTCTGGTGATCTTTATTTATAGAAGGGCTTAAGGAAGATTCTGGAAACTTTCAGGTATATGCAGTTATGATTCTATTACACATTATGTTAAGAACTCTGTTATTTTTTCAGTTATCTCTTATTCAGTTGGCAACTTGTGAGGATTTTGATGATTTTCGTTTTTTTTATTGAATTTTGCCTTTTCTCTGATAGCTTTTAAAACGATATCCCACTGCATAATCAGATTTCTCCCAGTTATATTCGTTCGTTTCTCTTTTCTTTGTTTGTCCTTGATAAGCATTCTTGAATTCTTAGGGCTATGAACTTGTTTTTGTTGTTGTTGATGCAGATGTGTTATGGATTTTATTCAAACTTCCTGAACTGCCTGACTTGTGAAGCAGCTAGGTGAGCATAGCAGATCGGAACGACAACAGATATGGAAGTGGTGCTCCTCTGATAAATATAGGAGAGAGAGTGCACAAGAAGAATTTCGTATGATGATTCTTCTGAGCCACTATAAGAGTAAGCTTGGGATTCCAAGTATCATCAAGAAATTTGCAGGCCTCCATGATTTGGCCGAATTCGATATTAAGGACTTGGTTGAACTGGGACTCACCGACTCCATCCCCGAACATGATAATACCGTATGGCTTTCTGTTAATTTTATTCTTCCCGTTTCTTTTCCACAGAATTTGCAGTCAGCTCTCATCATGTAAAGAAAATCCTGTTTTCAATTCCTTGCCACTGATTTTTCTGATCTCCCCCTTTCTAACTGGTTCTGGTTGTTGTATAGGATGAAGATTAAAAGATATTGGAGTGAAGATTCAGCTAAGGAATGACGATGATGAATTATAGATTTAAAATATTGAAGTGTCGGAGAATTGAAGAAATGGTGATGTGAAGAATTTCTGAGATTTTTTGTCCCTTTATCAAATGCAGAATTCAGTAAAGGTTGAAGAATAATCAAGAGGTTGTGTTGATTTTGTAACTGTTTTTGATTATATCTGTAATTGACTTTTTTTTTATTCTGAGTTTTTCCCTTGTAATCCATTTTCTAAAACAATTGTGCTGCCCATTTTATTTTGAATTGTAACCAAACCTTTTCTCTTTTCATGTTATGAATTTCTTTAACTTCTTAAACATAAATTTGAATCTTTGATACTCTAGCAATTCTTCCCACATGACAAGACCCATGATGCAAGCATAAAACTTCTTGATGGAACTGTTGCCCTTCAGCTATGCCTTTGCGGATAGCGAACCCAAGTAAGCTTAGGCAATTATCCAATGGCCCATTAAAATCCTCCATATTTCTAGCTTTATCCATACACCATTTTGTGAGCACATGAATAGGCAACCAAAGAAGTCTAACAAAATGCTTAACAAGAGGCTCAATTTTGACTTGTATTTGAAGTAAATATGGAGTTAATTGGATGGAAATGAATCTGGCTAAAAAATGGATTTGGATAACTACATGGATATGGTTATTTGATTGCCAAAAGTGGGTAAAATAGATTTGAAATCTAAATAGGCTTAGAATTGCAGTGGGCTTGAATAATCCTCTGGCATCCTGAAAAATAGATTCCAGTCAAGATTTTGAATTTGAACTTAAATGAGCCACTTATTGAATCTTTAATGAAATTCTGGACCTAAACCATGACTTTGACTGACACGCATTTCATACTTATACCCTGATACTGATCCCCTTTCATAAACATTGAAGAATGGTCACACACTTGAACAAATGGCCTTGATTAAATCCTGATTTAACTGGCACGCCTCATGTGAACCCAATCTTTGCTCCCACTTATATGTAGTGACCAGGTGAATCTCCTTTGAGTCGGGAAAACCCAAATCACAAGGAAATACCTGATCCCATGTCTTGAGATTTCAATAATGCATGAATGCATGAGAAATGTAGATGAATGCGAGGCATAAAGTCAGCTAGTGGAATAAACATGAGGGCAAATTTTGAGGTATTACACTAATATCAACCGTGCAACAGAACCAATTCTCCGGAAATCCTTCTGAGGATCCAAATTTACATCTATCGATATTCATGCAATATGCAGATACAATGAAAGCTAATAGTGTTACCCAAGAAGCAATCAGACTACGTCTTTCTCCATTTTCGCTACGAGACATAGAAAGAGCTTGGCTCTAATCTCTACCCTCGAATTCACTCATTACATGGGAGGAACTGAAGAAAGTCTTCTTAGCAAGATATTTTCCACCTAGCAAAACGGCTATGCTAAGAGCTCAAATCAACGGATTTAAGCAGAAGGAAAACAAATCTCTTTTCGAAGCTTGGGAACGATGAAAAGATATGTTGAGACTTTGTCCACATCATGGTTTAGTAAATTGGATGGTAATCCATACCTTTTACAATGGTCTCTTGTATAACACAAGAATGGCAATAGATGTTGCCGCGGGTGGTGCATTGATGAACAAAGAATATGACGATGCTTGTGAACTTATTGAGAGTATGGCTCATAATCATTATCAGTGGGGAAGCGAAAGAACCACAACATAGAAACCAACAAAAGAAGGTATGTACAAAGTGAGTAGTATGGATCAAGTTAATTCTAAATTTTATGTTCTCGCTCAAAAGATCGACAACTTGGCCATAACACCAACAACCACCATGGTTGCCGTAACACCTAACTGTGAGCTATGTGGAGTTCCGGGACATACTGCTCCCAATTGTCAGCTATTGGCCGGAATCCCCACAGACCAAGTAAATTATGCTCAAGGAAACCCCTACTCAAACACATACAACCCAGGTTGGAAGAATCATCCAAACGTTTCCTACAAGAATAACAATTCTTTGTATGCACCTGGTCAAGCACCAGCTACACCACCAGGATATCAAAAGACCGCCATGTACGCTCCTAATATCCCTAGGAAATCGAACCTTGAACTAATGATGGAAAATTTCATAGTTAACCAGACTCAAACAAACAAGGAGTTCCTAAACCAAAACATACACACTAGTGAGAAAATAAATCAATTGGCAAACAAAGTTGATGCGTTAGCTACCCACAACAAAATGCTTGAAACTCAAATTTCACAAGTAGCTCAACAACAAGCACCTACAGGCTTCCTCTGCTGGTGTATTTCCTGGTCAACCACAACCTAATCCGAAAGGACATGTGAATACGGTAATACTAAGAAGTGGAAAAAAATTAGATGGACCTGATGATCCAAGACTTCAAAATCCAGCTATGTATCAAAAACCAGATAAACCAACTGAAAAGGAGAGTGAACCAGAGGAAAAAGAGGATAATAACCAAGAAGTCATGGAGAAAGAAAAACCATATGTACCTCCATAACCTTATAAACCTCCTATCCCTTATCCTCAAAGACTTGTCAATTCTAAAACTACAGGACAATTTAAGAAATTTGTTGAACTTCTGAAACAATTAAACATCACAATACCATTTACAGAAGCTATCACTCAAATGCCATCATATGCCAAATTCCTTAAAGAAATCTTATCCAACAAGAAAAATATCGAGGATAATGAAATAGTTACACTTGCTGCAGAGTGTAGCGCAATAATTCAAAACAAAATGCCTCCTATTATATTAGGAAACCAGCTTTAGAGCGAATGCTTAGCACTTGCTGCAGAGCGAATGCTTAGCACTTACAACAGATCATATGCCGTGCCCAAAGAAACCAGCTTTAGAACTAAAAACATTACCTATAAATCTTAGATATGAATTTCTAGACAAAGAACTCGCACGACCAGTAATAGTCAACGCAGACTTGGGACAAATCAAAACTGAAAAATGACTTGCTGTTTTAAAGAAATATCCAACTGCTTTAGGCTACAACATCGCTGATTTGAAAGGAATAAGTCCTTCCATATGTATGAATAGAATTATGCTAGAGGAAGATTGTAAGTATTCTAGAAAACACCAGAGGAGGATCAACCCAATTTCAAGTATTGTAGTAAAGGACGAAGTGCGAAAGTTACTTGAAGCCGGAATCATATATCCTATCTCAGATAGCCAATGGGTCAGGCCAATACATGTAGTACCTAAGAAATAAGGTGTTATAGTGATTAAGAATTCAAAAGGTGAATCCATAACACAAAGAGTTGTTACAGGAAGCAGAATGTGTATTGACTATAGAAAACTAAATAAAGCCACTCGAAAAGACCATTTCCCATTACCATTCAATGATCAAATGTTATAACGATTGGCTAAACATTCTTACTTCTGCTATTTAGATGGTTATTCAGAATTCTTTCAAATCCCTAATAACCCTGATGACCAAGAAAATACTACCTTCACTTGTCCTTATGGTACATTTGCTTATCAACGAATGCCATTTGGGCTATGCAACGCTCCCGCAACATTTAAAAAATGCATGATGTCAATCTTCACTGATTTCATATATGACATTATAGAAGTATTTATGGATGATTTTTCTCTCCGCGGGCAAAGCTTTGAAGGATGTCTATCAAACCTAGAAATGGTACTCGAGAGATGCGTAAAAGTAAATCTCGTGTTAAACTGGGAGAAGTGCCATTTTATGGTCCAACAAGGAATCGTGCTAGGACACGTTGTTTCAGATAAAGGAATTGAAGTTGATAAAGCCAAAATTGAAATCGTAGAAAATCTTCAACCTCCGAAAACTATACGAGAAATAATAAGTTTCTTAGGACACGCCAGTTTCTACCGACGATTTATTAAAGATTTCTCGAAAATTACAAAACCTCTTACAGGTTTATTAATGAAAGACACTGAATTTATCTTTAATGAGAAATGCCAAAAAGCGTTTGAACAACTGAAAATGGCTCATTTCCGCACCCATTATGCAACCTACAGATTGGAGATTACCATTCGAAATAATGTGCGATGCAAGTGATTTCACCGTGGGCGCAGTTTTAGGAGAAAGAAGGGATAAGAAGATTCATGCAATATATTACGCAAGTAGAACCTTAGATCCAACCCAAATGAACTACGCCACAACAAAAAAGGAACTTTTAGCTGTTGTGTTTGCTCTTGATAAATTTCGTTCTTACTTAGTAGGAGCAAAAATAATTATTTACACAGATCATGCAGCTATTAGATACCTACTGACTAAAAAGGATTCCAAACCTATACTTTTAAGGTGGATCCTACTTTTACAAGAATTGATTTAGAGATCAAAGATAAGAAAGGCACCGAGAACGTTGTAGTAGACCATTTATCAAGATTAGAATGTATTAAACCCGAACAAGAGCCTATTAATGATGATTTCCCATATGAACAACTGATAGCATAGATAAGAAGCGATCTAGCTCGGCTAGATCCAAACAAACCAAAAACCAAAGAAGTCATAGAAGCAATACATACAGATAAAACACTGCCATGGTATGTTGACTTTGTTAACTACCTTGCAGCCGGAGTACTTCCACCCGATCTAACCTACCAACAAAAGAAAAAATTCTTTCATGATCTTAAACATTATTATTGGGATGAACCTCTTCTATTTAAGAGATGTGCCGATGGTATTTTCCGTCGATGTGTTCCAGAAGATGAAATCGAAAACGTAATATCTCATTGTCATTCTGCTCCTTATGGTGGACATGCAAGCACTTCTAAGACTTGTGCTAAAATATTACAAGCTGGCCTCTTCTGGCCTAATCTATGGAAAGACGTCCATATCGCAGTTATAAATTGTGACCGGTGTCAACACACTGGAAATATATCTAGACATGATGAGATACCACTGAAAGGAATTCTAGAAGTAGAAGTCTTTGACGTATGGGGATTAGATTTCATGGGACCCTTCCCATCTTCTTTTGGTAATACATATATACTCGTCGTAGTTGATTACGTTTCAAAATGGACTGAGGTTGTAGCCTCTCCGAAAAATGACACACGAGGAGTAATTAAGCTATTTAAGAATATAACCTTTTTCGAGATTCAGTTTGCCGAGAGTCGTCATAAGTGATGGTGGATCGCACTTTATATCTAAAATCTTTATTATTATTGAAGTATGGAGTCCGACACTGAGTTGCAATGCCTTATCATCCACAAACAAGTGGACAAGTAGAGGTTTCCAACAGAGAAATAAAATAAATATTAGAAAAAACTATTGCTATCTCTAGGAAAGATTGGTCGTCTAAATTACAAGAAGCTTTATGGACGTATAAAACCGCATTTAAAACCCCAATAGGGACTACCCCATTTAAGTTAGTTTATGGAAAGTCATGTCACCCGCCAGTCGAACTTGAACATAAAACCTATTGGGCTATTAAAACCCTTAATCTAGACTACACTATCGCAGGAGAGAAATGAATCTTAGATCTCCATGAATTAGAAGAGCTTAGGTTAGATGCTTACGAGAATGCAAAAATATATAAAGAAAGAACTAAAAAATGGCATGATAGGCGTATCTCTAAGAAAGAGTTCAACGAAGGCGATGTTGTGCTCTTATTTAATTTGAGACTAAAGTTTTTCCCGGGTAAACTGCGTTCCAGATTGGCGGGGCCGTTTATAATTACCAATGTATTTCCTAGCGGAACTGTTGAAATCAAAGGAAAATATGGCGAACCATTCATAGTAAACGGGCAACGCCTTAAGCACTATCACATGGTCAAAAACCGAGATTACTTAGCTAATCTCCAACTCAATGAGCTATTTGTTCACTCAAACGGTTGATCCCTAAAAAAGAGCTTAGTCGAGCCCTCGACATTAAACGAAGCGCTTAGTGGGAGGCAACCCACATTTTATTCTATTTATTTTTTGTTTGTTTATATTATCTAATTTTTGTCTCAATTTTAAATTATTCCCCTTTACTATTTTTTGATTTATATTTTTAATCTAACTTTAACACGGTACTATCATTTCTTCCTCTTTTCTGACTAACTTTCCTCGCATTGTTTACTTACTTACAAGCTAACTCTTTAGCTAGTAACTAACAATCGATATGGATCTGATAGATAACACAAACGTTATTTTCAGAGGAAGAGCACAGCGGAGGAGATATGAGGACTTATCTCAGAGAGCTTTGACATTGACCATTTATCATGATGAGCCCACTTTGACTAAGTTAGGCATCAAAGATAATGTCTACTTTCTGTATAGTCATATGGGGTGGGATATTACTGGTATCCGACGAAGGTTTAATTCCTATCGTCAGCTTACACTAGAGTTTTTGAGTTCACTTGTCAACCTACCTAACCATGGTCTAGGAATTAACAAAGGACTAATTACCTTTAGGATGTTTAACATTGATTTTAGTTTCACCCATAGCAAATTTGCTGAACTTCTAGGTTTTCCTAGTGGTCCTGATGTTTTTACTGCTACTCAAAGGGAGTTACTTATGAACCTTGCACTGAATACTTTCTGGGGTACCATCACAGGGAATGATGATCCTGAACCTTATGATATGTTTTTAGAAAAAATCCATAACCCTGCCTTGTGTTACTTCCATAAAATCCTAGCCCATACCCTTTTTGGAAAAGAGGAAAATAATACCCTATGTCACGAGATGAACTGTTTATTCTTTACAATGCTTCTCAAGGTTTGCCTGTTAATGGAGCTACCTTCATGATAGTTAGTTTTATTTTCCTTATTCAGAACACTCGTGTACCCATCCTTATAGGAGGATTGGTGACAATGATAGCCAATACCATTGGCCTTAGGTGTCAACTTAATGGACTAACCCCTTTAGGTGTGATCCGTCCTATGAACATTGATTTTTGCTTTGACCATAGAATCATAGAAAACCTAGGACCTGACACCTTTGATCTCTTGATTAACAATGAAGTTGTCCGACTTTTCACATTACCTAACCATGAGCACACAAGTTTACATAATAGAAACAATTGGCTATATGATTTGAGCGTACCCATTTCCCCCCTTCACCTCCAGAGACACCTCAGATATATGAAGTTCATGACCATTATATGTCAGATGTTGATTCACATACACCTAAGATACCAGTTGCCCCACCAGTTGACCACACCGCTACCCTCTCCGCATTTGAGACAATAATTGCTAACGTTGAAACTAGTAAATGCTTTGCAGATTGATTTCATCGGTTTTATGGATGTAGTAACTGAGCAGCTGGATCCTTTTCATCAGCAATTATTTTATGTCGGTCTCGCTAATAACAATAATAACTGTGGCTAGAGTTTAATTTTTTATTCTATTCCAAATCTTATGCTTGGCCAACGAAGACATTGTCCGATTTAAGTGTGGGGAAGGAAATTAATTGGGATTTCCAGTATTTCTAATTAGGATATTTTAATCATTTTGTACTTTCTCTTTCATCACTTACAATACAGGTTTATTCCAGTATTTATTTCATTTCAGTATTCCATTTTAGTATTACATTATTTAATTTCAGGATTAATCTCAGTATTTCATTTTATTTATATACTTCAGTAATTATCAATTTCAGTATTTTATTTATTTCAGTATAATTGTTCTAGTACTACTTTATTTAAATTCTTACTATGTACTAAAAATAGGAAAAAAACAACAAAATACAAAGAACCAATTAAAATTGCAGGAAATAAAAAGAATCCCCCATCCTTTATGCATGGCCTACGCCACATTCATAGAGAGTGGGAGGCATGACCTACACCATGCATGCCCTCCCATCTCACTATGGCCTGCGCCATACACTAATATGAGGGGACCATCCTTTTTTGTTTTACCTACTGCATATTTTTTTTTCTAACATGCACTTATCACACTCACATGTATTTCTCTTATTTTTTTTCACATGGAGTAGTCTAGTCTTTCACTTTTAAGTACACATGCACAATAACACTTGTACAACATGCATTTTTCTTATCCATGCATCATAACAATTGTCATACTTTTTATTTCAAAAATCTTTGACCAAAACTTTAATTATCAACCAAATGAATTTAATCCCCATAAATTACCAACTACTCCCATTTAATTTTCCCCTCCTATAAAAATCCAACCAACACTACTTATTTCTTACACTCAAATATTTCTACAATTACTATCATTATTTTCATGCTTCTTAAAGTATAAGTTAGTGTTAGGAAGCAAGAAAAAAATTATGGAGCCAACTCAAGGGTCTTGTATTCTCTTTAGAAGCCAAGGCCAGGCAGATTTATTCAAAATTCTGCTTGAGCGGGGTATGGAACCCACCAGGTATGCCGATACAGTTTGTTTAGAAACACTAGGCTTGAAAGATATTGTAGAATTTTTACTTGAGAGAATTCACTTGAAATTTTGTTATCATACAAAGATCCTGTCTTTACTCGGCTTACCGCGTAATTTTTAAGCTCCTTGGTTGTTGATTATAATACAAGAATATCATGTTTTAGAATGTTTAACAATAATTATACCTACACTTTTGATCAGTTAGTTGTTCTGTTAAAATTTCCAGTGGGAGAGGACGTGTGTTATAAAATGCCAACTAGGGAACAATGGGTAAAATCTTATAAGATGTTTTAGAAAGGGATAACGGGCACATTTTTGCAAAATATAGAAGGCGTCAGAGCCACCCTTATTCATAACCCAGCTATTCGTTATTTTCTCCAGATTTTGGCTACAACTATTTTTGGTCGGTCTAACACGAGTAAGGTAAATGAAAGAGAACTAATGTATCTCATGGTTGCTTTCTCCGCTTCTAAAATCAATCATGTCCCGTTCATTTTGCATCATATGACAAGTGTAACCGCAAACAAAGGTCTTATATCCTTTGGCGGTTTGATTACAACTATAGATAGAGCCATATGACTCAAAGCTAATTTTTCGTCAATGGAAACACATCCCGTTGAAACAATTGATTTAAATACGGCGAGGAGTATGAAACGGGTAAAAAAACATGTAGAGATGGAAATTACGAGCTTTTGATTGACAATAAAATGCTATCGGGTTTTACTTTACCGAACCCGAGTCGCACTGACGTGAAAGAGGAAAGAAATTTCCTCTACTTTGTCACACGCCCTACGCACATTCCAATGAATGATGCTGCTGGCGGGGCGATTGATGAAACTAACCCACCTGCGCAAGATGCGCCTTTTTCTTCTGATTATGTTGCAGGTACTTCTACCAGGAGAGTCCCTAGGATACCAGAGGATGAGCCACATGAAGGTCTTAAAGGAGTTCTTCATGAGTTGATGCTACAAGGCGAAGCAAACACCTTGAGAGACCAAAGGATACAAACTATAGAAACTCAACAAACCATGATAATGCAACAACAAAACCAGATGTATGCTCAGCAGAGCGACATGCTGCAAATCCTAAATCGACTGCAACAAGGACATAACCAAATGACAAATCTAATCCACAAAATGGCTGGCATGTCCTTTCAGATAGAAGAAGAAGATACAGAAGTGGGAACTTCGAGAAATTTCAGACGAACACGAGGCAGAGGTAGTCGTCAGTAGTTGACATCCCATGTTCCACCTTCCTTTTTCCGCCTTATGTTGACGCATTGGGGACAATGCTCGATTTAAGTGTGGGGGAGGAAGTTTTATCGTTTTTATGTTTTCTAGGTAGATTTAAAAAAAATTATGCTCCCATTTTAATAAATAAATTCATGTATCGTCGAGCCATTTCACGTGATTTCTGCTTTAATTCAGATTTACTCAATTTTCTTGAACCATAACAAAAATTATCGGTTTAAAAAATGACAACATGCTTGAAATAGGCTAAGTTAGAAAGACTAAGGAAAGGTGTTGATAATATCGATACCATTCTTACACCTTGAACCCCTTAATTATACAAATGAATTTGAATACTTATTATGCCAAGACCACCCTCTTTATTAGTTTATATTAGCAGACAACACCATCCTAGATCACAACCTAAGTAATAAACCGATGCAAATATGTGTCTGATCTCGAAATAAAATAATTTGAATAAAGTTAATGTCAAAAGCGAACTAAAGATATTCCTCCTTCTAAGTTAGGTGGTCCTTACCCGACCATTTAGCCCAATGGACCAGACTCTTGAAATTCGAAAAACAAAAAGAAAAAGAAAGAATTGCAGAGATATTTGACGAATGAGATCAGCAAACACTAACAGGTTTACTTTCCATGGAAGTGCAGGGATAACAGGCTTAATGTCATTGCACTAGAATGAAAGAGAGTGTGTGGGTCAAGTTATGATAACATGATTCGAATCTGTTTGTATAGGATAGGAGTTCTCAATCTTCTTTTGAGATAAAAGTGTCATTACGGTATCCTTAGAACTAACATCCAATACTTATCTTTTTTACTGATGTTTATGATGTTTGTGTCTGATTCAAACTAGCGCTTAAATTGTTTTATTTATTTTTTGCTTGAGGACAAGCAAAGGTTTAATTGTGGGGGAATTTGATAATGTGAAATTATATCGTATTTTCAGGTTGACTTACATGGATTAATAATATGCTTTATTCAATTTTTACTAGTTTATGCTTTATAATTATATTATTTATTTATGTTTTTCAGATTAGTCGAGTCGGTCGGAAAAAGTCGAAAAGTCGAAGAAATTAAGTCAAAGAAATTAAAAAAAGAAGAAGTTGAAGAAATTATTGAGAAAATAAAATTAGAAAAGAAAATGGAAAAGAAAGTAGAAAAGAAAATTGGAAAAAGAAAATAAAAAAAGGTGGTGGGGCCCACCACTCACCACACATGGCGCAGACCATGAGGGTGCACCCACTACCCCACAATTCTCTCTACAACGTGGCACATGCCACATGCTTATGAGTAGAAGAGTGACGCTCACCGCTCTCCTATTTTCTAGGTCTTCCAGTTCCATTTTCTACGCGATTTTCACGCGCCCCTCGTTCAACGCACGACCGGATCTTCCAGCCCACTTCAAGCTATTTTTGTGGAACAAATCCAACCTTCCAATCAGTATAAATACAGATCTATTGCACACTAACTCGAGTCCGAAATTCAGCTGGATATTTAGAATTCCTTAGTTTTTATATTTTTATCAATATTAGTATTTTCTCCTAGTTTCAACAAATTTAATTTCTTGTACAATCAAAGATTGCCGAATTACTACCAGTCTCTATATTCAGTACCAATTTATTCCATTCCAGGTTTTTTATTTACATGATTTTATTTATTCATCGCATTATTATTCTAACCAGTATGTTTAGCTTAGATTATTTACTCTGTTTATGCATGATTTATTTATTAACCATGTCTAGCTAATTTAATTATATTAGTATATAAACAGATCAATTGAGAGAAATTTAATTAAATCGGTATTGATTAATTTTACCAAATTATATTTTTAGGCTGGGGTTTCTTAATTTAATTTAATAACTTTTGTTATGAGAGTAAGAAGGTAATTAAGGTTAAAATCAATAGAGCGAGAGTTTGATAATTTAACCGGATAGCTGAAACTAGGCATTTATTCTAAATACAGTGATAGCGCTTTAGAATTAATTGGATCTTATTTATTTTTTAAAAAATATTTTCTAAACACTTATGGGCTAGCGAGAGTAGACATAGGACTTTAGGAGTATATTTTGAATCTATATAACGAGAGTTTGAGACAAGGACTTTTAAATGAATATTTTCCACTGATAAAATATTTTGGCTTGCAAGCCTTCACCGATATTTAATTGAATTCTCGACGATTGACGAGTTGTATACTGATATATCTTTATCATTATTATTTATAAGTTTAATTTTAGATTTAATTTATTTTCCTTAAACCAACCCAATAGAAATGATAATCCTTAGATTTACACAGTAACACCAGATAACGATAAGATCGGTTTTTAGTCTCTGAGGGATCGATAATCTTTTAAAACTACACGTACGACTGTGCACTTGCATATATAATCCTTTAGACTTATAGTCGAGCGATTAACACCCAACTATGAAGGTCCATTCGTGGTTAAAAAGGTCTTCTCGGGTGGATCCTTGATGTTAACGACCATGGATGGCGAAGACTTCCAATCTCCTGTCAACGCATACGCAGTTAGAAAATACTTCGTATAAAGAGACCCGCTGGACAAAAACAAAATAAAAGTCCTGGAAAAAAGGGGCATCCCGGCGAGCCAAAAACAAAATAAAAGCCTCGGGCAAAAATTAGGGAAATATTTGAAAAAATGTACACCTACTGAGCTGAAAAGCCACATTGGACGGCTCAAGCAAAAAAGGGTATTCGAGTGGATTGAAAACCCAAAAGGGCGATCCAAGCAACAGAGGGACTTAAACGAACGATTGCGATTTGTGAGATCTGTGATGCGTCATCAACAATCAAGGACAATCCAAGGGTTAAGGATCAATTCAACCGTCTTCCTCCAAAGCGAAGCACGCGGAGCGTCTTGAGGACATACAAGTCATAACTGGGTCGGAGCTTTATGAGATCTGATTTACACATTTCCATTAGGATAGTTTATTTTCTTTTTGCACGATTTCCTCATTCCAGGGATTTTTTCCCGATGTAATGCCTATTCATGGCCAATTTCCAATCAATAAAAGTGCAGTTTCATTCAAATTCGCTCTCATCTGTTTTTGTTTTTCATCTACCATTTATTGATTGCAAAAACGTCCAATAAACTGTGATAAATATTGCATTATGGATACATGAATGCTTTACAATATGTGTAGGAGAATAAAAATGCTTGACATATATCTAATGTGTTGAGTAACAGGGATGGCGATTCAGACCATGAACTTGGGGCACACAGGCCGAACTAACTCTTAGTTTATAGGTACTATCAGTTATGTTCATGCAGGTATAGGTGTTGCAAGAAAAGCCATTGTCAACACAGAGATTTAGGAAGCTTTGCATCGGCAGATCTTGAAGCATGACTCTTCATCAAGTCTCACCAGACATTCCCCTCTCTAGCAAAGCGGCAAAAGGAAGGATATTTCCCGAGCAGAAGGGCATAATTGTCTCTCATCCCCAACCTGAGATGATGTATTCACTCATCCCCATCATAAGACACCTTACGCATCTCATCCCCAACATGAGATGATGTGTTTTCTCATCCCCAATACGAGACGCTTCTTACCTCTCCATCTCAGCAAAGGGCGATCAAAACTTGTGGCTTCAACATGAAGTATTCTCATTTGACATCCCCGGTAGAGTGAGAATTGAAATTTTACCTTGCAAAGTAACATGGGGATGTTCTAACCAAGTAGATATCCCTCCTTCAACAGAGAAGTATTCCCCGTCAGAGTCTTCATATCTCAAGCAGTACGGGAGAATTCACCATTCCCCAACAGAGATGAAGGTAGGGAGAAACCAGAGGGTTTTCCTTCTTACATAACGGCTGTTCGCAGTTTTCCCCAGCGAAGTCACTAATCAAAAGTCCAATCCTTATTGGCATCTCTTTTCCTAAGCGGAAGGGGAGTGTCTGAGGATTTTCCAGCAGATCTATTCCTTAGTAGAATACCAGCACATCTGATTCCCCAGCCGAGTCAGAAGGATATAAATTCCCCAATGAAGTTCAATGGGTAGCGTACCTTTCAAGTCCAGTTCATCCCCAACAGGGTCTTGGATCTCCAATCTTAAAGTCCAATTTATTTTTGGCAATGGAGGCAGTTCAGAGCTGGCGTATCATTAGCATTCTCCCCTGCAGAGTTGCTTTTCCCCACGGGAGTTCATCAAATCAATGCAATAATTATTTCTTCCCCAGTAAAGCTACTCGGGATTCCTGTTATCTCCTCATCAGGAGATCCCTTTGCATTTGCATCTAGTAATCATCATTACATTTGCATCCTCAAAAGCGTAGCATTTGCATCATTATGGAGCATTACACCATGTAAAAATTCAAACATATTCATACGAAGCATAAGTTGGTTTTGGGGTACCTTGCACAAAAGCCTGAAACATCATTTCTTCTATCAGTGACTGAAGTATCCCCATATAATGTTAGTTCACTCCTCAATGTGGCTGCGTATATTATCATTTATAATCCCCAGTTGAGTTTCCATTTCAGTACAATGGTCTCATCTTTGAGTCTCCTTTTAAGTACAACGGTCTCTCCTTTTTTTGCGTCCCCGTTTAAGTACAACGGTCTCGTGTTGGGTTTTCATTAAAGTACAATGATCTCGTTTCTTTGATTTCATCTAAGTACGATGATTTCATCTTTGTTTGATTCCATTTAAGTACAATGGTTTCTACCTTTGAGTCTCCATTTAAGTACAACGGTCTCTCATTCATTTTTCACGTCTCCGTTTGAGTATAACGGTCTCGTGTTGGGTTTTCATTTAAGTACAACGACCCCGTCTCTTTGATTTCATCTAAGTACGATGATTTAATTCTTTAGATTCCATTTAAGTACAATGGTTTTGTACCTTCGAGTATCCGTTTAAGTACAATGGTCTCTCCTTTTTTTGCGTCTCCATTTGAGTACAACGGTCTCGTGTCAGGTTTTTATTTAAGTATAATGATCCCGCTCCTTTTGATGTCATCTAAGTACGATGATTTCATTCCTTCAATTCCATTTAAGTACAATGCTTTCGTATTTGTTGAGTCTCCGTTTAAGTACAATGGTCTCATCTTTGAGTCTCCGTTTAAGTACAATGGTCTCGTGTTGGGTTATCATTTAAGTACAGTGATCCTATTCCTTTGTTGATTCCATTTCAGTACAATGGTTTCATCTTTCTGAGTCACATCTAAGTACGATGGTCTCGTTTTCATCTGAGTTCTAATCTAAGTATGATGAGCTCATCCTTTTGATTCTGTCCGAGGTTGATTTCATGTTTTGAGTCATCATCCAAGAATGGCATTTTTCCAACTTATTTGATTTCCCACAGAGCGCAAATTTTCCGGTCTATTCGGGTATTCAATCCCTCCATACCTTGAACGACTGAAAGCCATTGCTATCGTCCCTTCAGGTCTGCAGTTGATTCAATAGGGGCAGTTATAATACCCCAAAATTTCCCCTCTCATTTTCATGGCATTTAGCGCATCTCATTGCATATCCGCCCATACATTGCATAAATAAAATCATAAAAAATACATAATTCATGTAACATTGGTTAACGTGCAAGGCATGTGATCAGGGTTTGCTCAGAGGCAAAAATCAAATATCATAACCCAAGGTTGAATCTGGCTCAGAACGGACGATGGAGATGCGTTCTAAGGGTTTCCCACCAAGGGGGGGGGGAATTCAATTTTTTCTTCCGTTAACCGGTTAACGCCAGGGGTTAACCGGTTAACAGTGGGGAAAATTGGGTAAAAAATTCAAAAATTAGTTGGTGTCCCTCTTCTTTCCACTTTCCATTTGTTTTGAACTTTCTACCAAGTTCTAGCATTTTCCACCACTTCTAGATCCTTCTACCACCTTCCAAGGAATATTCAAAGGAATATTCTAGAAATCCTAACCAACTTTAACTAACTCCTAAGCTAGCTCCTAACCTCATAACCCTAACCTAATGCCCAAGATAACTCATAACCCAAGCCTCATGCCAAACCTAGCTTATATATAAGCTCACTTCACTCCAAACCTCAAAAACTACACCTTCATTTTCATAATTTCACTTCTAATCTCACTTTTTCTCTCCATTTTATAAATTCACCAAAGCTTCTTCATCCAAAGTTCTTCAAGTTTTGCATTAAAACTTGAAGAATTTGAAGCTAAACCTTCATCCAACATTGTTTCTTTGGCTTGTTGAATAAGTTGCTGCTGTTTGGGAATAATTCTAGCTTCTTGGAAGTTCTTTTGGAAGTGTTCATCAATATCTTCATCAACTTCATTTATTTTGCTCATTCACGGAAGTGCATCAGATCTCCAGTTTTCTTCTTCATTCGTGCATCGATCAACTCACAACAATCACCAAAACAAGCCTCCGCTTTATAGGTTGGTAAATCCGAAATCACTTTCTCGATTTAACTTGCTTCTCTTCATCTCGCCTCGCGCATTCTTCATTTTATCATTTTTATGCTTATTGATATGTAGGTTGATTAATCATTAAGCTAGAAAAATTGATATGCATGTGGTTTTATTAGGAGCTAAGATGTTGCTTTTAGGTGTATAATTCGTGCTCACTTGATAGGGTAGTGTAAACACCCCAAACTTTCCCTCTCTTTTTCTCACACCTTGGCTTGTGATTCTTCATATTGCATTGCATAAGCATACCATCTTACACTGCATAGTTATTTCACTGCATAAGTTGCACAACTAGGGTTTGTGATCAGATGAATCTTAGAAGTGGTTTGAGCTATCTCAGAGGCCATGAAGCATGTCAAGAGTGTCCATGAGTTTTCTATGATCATATTATACCTCCGATTTTTCTTTGAAGTCAAGAAATCACAAGGGATTACACAGTTACCCAAGCAGGCTCAGGGCTCCTGCACAAATGACCAGAAATTAGGGTTTTTGGTTTGAGGCCCTTACACTCAAATTTTTTGTTCATTCTTGATTCTATTGGTATATATATGATATAAGGAGCATGTGTATAAAATTTGAAGCAAAAATTCCTTGTGGAAGTCATCTGATCAAATGGTAACTTGTTGTGCAAGAAAAGTCAGAATCAGGGCATCTGAGGCCACCAACAAGGGTTCCAAAGGGTCATCATCATCAATTTGAGGTCCTATGATATTTATTTGATCTTAGGAATGCTTGGAATTTCACAAGATTGAAGAATTTTGAACCATTTGAAAACTTTCTATTTTTGGGAATGACTTGTAATGAAAACTTTCCATTTTGGGAAAGATCTTCAACCTCCTCTTTCTTGATCAAAAAGGCTTCAAATGAATTTTCTTCAAACATGAAAGTTGTAGATTGGATCTTCCCAATTTCAAAAAGTACAAGAACTCCTCTTGATTCATCCTAGAACTCAAGATATGGCAAGTCAAAGTTGGGAAAAATCTTGTAATTTTCAAGTTCATGTCAAAGAGGGAATTTGCAAAATGGACTTTTAAGCATTCTAATGACCTACAATTCACTTCTACACTGCATAACCTTGATGAGAAACATCTCAAGACCAAAATTCATGCCTTGCTTCACAAGTTTCATGAACAATTTCTTCAAAATGCACAAAGTTGTGAAATTGCAAAAACCATTCAAACACTTGAATCAAGCCATACAACTCATCAATTTTGATCCAAGGGTGCTCCTTGAACTTAGCTGAGGCATCCTAAGACCTCAAATCACTTCTGCCATGGCCCATGCTTCAAGTACACCATTTTTGACTTTTTGCCCAATGGAGCCATACCATTTCCACAGTGCACAACCACTCCTCTGACCTATCTCAATCTTTTATGCATTGCCTAAGGATCATAAAAGATAACACTTGAAGCCTTGAAACAAGCCAACACTCAGATTGCACAAAAATTGTCAAAAACTTCCCCTCTTCGATTCTCACTACTCAGCCATCAAACATCCAAAATTCTTTCACCATTCAATCACACATAACACAAGGAACATTTCCCACCCATCACCATGGCCTGAAATACAACATAGCAAGACCTCATTTTCTGCCATATCAGAACTGGAACCCTCAAACCAGCCACTATAAGCTTCATCCAAGCACTCCATTAGCTTCAGGGGGACCAAAGGAGCCACTTTGCACCAAAGGGGGGCTTTGAAAGCTCAAATTCGAAAAGCTTCAGTTCATGTATCCATCAAGAACAATTTTTCCAGAACCTTGATTTCTTGTTATAGAATGATTCTACATGCTTTGCTGATCATTCTGATGTGTTTAGAATTGAAAATGGTGTAGAAATGAGCATGTAATGTATCTCTGAAAGTTTGCTTGTGAAAATGTTTTTGATTCTATTTGCATGATTCTTGTGATATAAATGATGTTTGATGATTGATTTTAGTTGTATGATGTTTGTGGATCATTTCTGGGCAGGGTTTGTGAGCTTTAGTGGCCTATAGAAGAAGTTAGGGTTGGGGATGGCCGAAGAAGATGACCGAAGCTTATCTCAGGTCACCTGAAAGTCATTAGGGTTTTGTTTGCCAGTTTGAATGTGAGCCCTTGGATTGAGATTAGTTTAAGCAGCGTATGGACCAGATCATGTCATTAAACCCTAATTCTAATTAATTAAATAAATTATGATTAATTAACTAAGGACAAACCTTGGCCCTTGGATCACGCGCATAAGCCCAATTTGAATTTAGGCCTTAAGATCTCCATACTCTTGGTCAAGCTGACTAGCATTCTGGACCCTTGATCTCTCTCTCTCTCTCACGCAATCTTAGCCATCTGATCAGCATACTTCTCATTTCTTTTAATTTTATTTTTGTTTTATTTCATTTCTTTTGATTTATTTGTTAAAAATACCAAAACAATTCCTAAAATTCTGATTTTTTGCATCATTGTTCAATTTAATTTTCAGAACCCAAAAACATTTTTATATTTTATTTTTGCATTAAAAATATATTTTTAAATCATTTAATTGTATTATTTATTTAATTAATTCATTTTAATTAATTAAAAATACTTTTAGGTATTTAAAAATCACAAAAAAATTCATGAAGCATTCTTACATGTTTAGAACAATTTACAAACACATCTTACAAATTTCTTTTAGGGTTTGATCACATTTTGACAATTAACCATGAATTAGGGTTTCTAAATTTCCTATTTTTCTAACCCTAACTTCAAAAATTCATTTCTGATCAACCAAGATGAGTTTGTGAATAGTTCTTTTTGCATTCTTTCATACTTGGCATGTAGTATCTAGGGTATTTACCTCATATTTTTGCATTGCATTTTCCATTTGTTTGACATTTTGCATGAAGAAGTACCTAAAACCCTAGCCTAACTTAGAAAAACCATAACTTGACTTTGGTATAGCTTCTGACTTCCATCTTTGGGGTGTGATCTTATGTGGGTTTAGGGTTCACTTGGTTGCAATTTCAATTTTTTATCATGTGTTTTGCTTCTGTTTTGATCACACGTATCTCATACTTTCTTAAAACCCTAATTTGTCATGATCATTTGCATTCATCTTTGCATACCATCATCATATGAACTTGTCATGACATCTCATGCATTTGTATGCCATCTTAGATGCCTTAGGACATGTGTGAACATTGGTTGATCATTGTTGCATTCATTTGGTATGTTTTGCATCCATTACATCTTATGTATGTTCATATGTTCTTAAGCTTCTAACATGCTTGTTTTTGCATCCATCACTTGTATGATCATACATATGCATTGTATATGACTTTGAATCTCTCCATGACACATTTTCATCAAGTATTCACTTCTGTTTGACATCATTGCATCTTCAACTTTGCATCATTGCATCTTGTTTCACCATATGCATTCATACTAACCATTGCAGGGGCTTATGGTAAGTTGAACAGGATGTGTATTTGCCTCCACATCCAACCTTTTCTTATCTCTTTCATTTGTATATTATTTGTCTTTGAAGTGATTTTGACTCACTTGTGCTCTCTCTTGCTCCTTTTCTTTCTCTTAGGTTACTTAACTTCTTCAGGAAGTAAGTAACCTATTCTTCTTCCTCTTATCTTTTCATCTGCTTCTTCTTCCTTGGTGGCCATATGAAGATCTTTCTCTATGCCTCACAAACCATAGGAACTACCAAGCATGATAACTGTAGGGTTGTGCATAGTCTCCCTTAGTGTTTACCTTTGAGTCTCCTTGAGTCTCTGCTTCTCATCTCATCATCAAAGGCTAAACAATTAAAGTTTTGGGGCTCTATATTAGGGTTATGCCTGTATCCTTATCTTAGGATGGAGTGTATAACTTTAATACTTAGTGTTAAACCTTTAAGTTGTTTACACCTCATAATCAAAACACCTAATAATCATTAAGACTTAAGCTTGTAACTTAGGCCTTATATTAGGGTTACATTTCTGCCTGTTGGTTCAGAGGGACTAACCCTAGTGTTTAATGGACAAGTCCCCCTCAGGTTTAGTCTTACAAACATAAAATTCACCTCTTAATATAACCTTTAATCAAAATCAAATTTAATAAAGGCTTGTTACATAATTATTTTAATCCCTAATCATGGATTAAGTTGAGGAGTCTTCCTCATCTTAAGTGTTCTCATCTATTATCCTTCTTTTAGGATGGTGTAATGATTTCAATAATCCCTGATTAGAGATTAAACTCATTACTTAACACAAAACAAAAATCCAAAAACACTTAATAATCACAAGTAGGTTAATGATCTTAATCCTGCATCATTAGGGTAATTAAGTTGAGATTTTCATCTCATACTTAAGTAGACTCATTATCCCTAATCAGGGGTGATATAATGAGTTTACGACCTTTGATTAAGGCTTAAGCTCATTATCTTATGCAAAGCATAAAAAAAGCAATAAAAAACTGAAAACACAAAAACAAACAATAAACGTCTCCTCCGGGATTCTTTTCTCATCACACTCACTCAGAAAACAAGACAAGCAAGCAGTTCACCCAAAATCATCCCAGTCTCTTTGAGTCGAACTACGGTGTTCAGACTTCCTCATTGCACGAGAGGATACGTAGGCATAACTTAACAGTTATCGAACAAAAGTCTCTTTGTCTCCCCCTCTCCTCCTCCCAGTTTCTCTTTCCTTAGCCTCAGTTTTGAGAATTCACTTTCTTCTTTGCACTGACACCCTGTACATTCACCCCTCCATCTTTTATACACAGTTTAGCACTTACACTATCGCCTTTTTAAACATAATCAAGTAATCGTGGATCCCGTCGAGTACGATGGACGATCTGGGTGTTAATACCTTCCCAGGTTGTAACCTACCCCCTTACTCAGTCTATTTGGTTCGCAACCGTCTTATCTATATCTTTCCTGGTTTATGCAGCATTACCTTTCCTTCGGGATAAAAATGCTTAGTTGGCGACTCTATTCAACATCAACCTCCAACATCACCGACGGTTCGCGTTTGCACCGGGACAAAAGTCTCGGGAGCAACAGCTTGGCGACTCTGCTGGGGATCTTTGCAACCAGGGCTTCCGGTTCTTTTGTGGGTTTCTCCTAGCGCTTGTTTGTTTGTGTTTATTGGGGGTGTTATGTGCTATTTATGTTTATGTTTTTACTTTATTTATTGCTTCCTGTACAACTTTACTTATTGCATTTACTTTATCGCTTTCATTTACTGCTTTTCACATTTCATTCTTTATCATATCATTGTGCTGGATTTCTGTTTACCTTGGTGGGTGGGGTATTCCAGTGAGAAAGGCTCAACACAAAAGCCTGAGTGACACATAGGATTATAGTGGTTTTGTATTCTTTCCCATTCCATTTCGGTCTGGTGCGGGAATATGAAAACACGGTTCAAACATGGGTTTCCTTTTGAGAACTCTGTGCTACGGATTTCCTGTAGTGCTAGGGCTATCTGGGAAGCCTGCTAAGTCTGGATGACCTTTTTAGATGACCTTCAGCATCTGAGGTGAATTAGTGGAGGATCCTTTATGATTAGGGTAAACACTGTACCTCTAGGCTAGAAGTGTTTACACTTCTCATAATAGATCTGAATCTGAGGATCCTTGTTCTAGAACAATACCTGTGAGTGGGTTGGGTTGTTTACAGGTTTGCAGGAACCCTTGACCTCAACATACCTTGCTATTGGAATTTTTTTTAAGGTTATACTATTTTGGACTAGTTCTTTGAAACCCTGGATTATTGACTCTTTATTTGAGTCCCCCACCTGTTTACTGGTTCTCAGACTTCCATCCAAAACTCTGAATACTCATGGACCCTACCAAAAGCAACTGATAATCCAGCACATGATCACAAACCCTTGCATATCATAAGCATACATCATATTGCATCATTTAACATTTTGTCTATTTGTTTTACAGGGTATCCATCTTCTCTTGGTTTGGTTTTGACCGTTCTTCTGCTTAGATATCTTCTCCAACACTCCTTCAGTTATCTTCTTCAGTTATTTCCTTCAGCACACATCTTCAACATGGATTCAACCAGTAAAAGCAACATCACCTACCACTTATTTGAGTATCCTCTAGCAGACATTAGGTAGATACATGCCCTTATCACCCCTGATCATGTTCCCTTATTCAGAGAGCATTATGGTGGGATCCTGGAAATGATCATGGATTTGGACACATTGCAGAGGAGCATGATTCATACCTATCTCCAGTTCTATGACCCTTCTCTCCGTTGCTTCACTTTCCCAGATTTTCAGATTGGTCCTTTACTAGAAGAATACCCTATGTTATTAGGTGTCCCTATCAGAAGAGGAATCCCTTTCAATCCTGAAATGACTCCTCCAAGGAATGAAGACATAGCCAAGGAATTACATCTGGAAGTAACCACCATTGATGAGCACATGACTTCCAAGGCTAGAATCCCAGGCCTCCATCTGGATTTCTTGATCACTCAGGCTACAAAGCAAGCTGCAGAAGGGAATTGGGAAACTGTGTGTGCTCTCCTGGCTCTCAGCATTTATGGTATCATTTTGTTTGCAGACGAGCCTAAGTTTGTAAGAAAAAATTCCATCCACATATTCATGCTAAAGAACCCGATTCCTACCTTATTGGGAGACTTCTACTACTCAGTTCATCAGAGGAATGAGAAACAGAGAGGAAGACTGGTGACGTGTTGTGCACCTCTTTTCTACAGTTGGTTGGTGAAACATATTCTGAAGACAGAAGCTTTCTTGAACCCACATCAGTCAAGGAATTGGGCTAAGAGGATGATTGCCCTTACTTCAGAAGATATCAGATGGTGTACTCAGAACACCAAGGGCCGAGACATAATAACAAGTTGTGGGCAATACCCAAATGTGCCACTTATTGGAGTAAAAGGTTGCATCAATTACAATCCTTTACTTTTCAAGAGACAGTTGGGGTATGCCTTGATACATTCACCTAGAGAGAAGGACTTAGCAGAGTCTCTTTATTGTGCTTTTCAGAACAATCATGCCATTGTCCGATAAGCTACCTGGGCTTGGGACAATATACAGAATAAAGGGACTGCTATTTTGGGGAAATGCAACAACATAGCCTCTACTCAGTACACTGAATGGTCACGCATTAGAGGAAATATTACTCGTATGCCATTCACCCTGGAAGATGTACCAGGGCCCTCAGTAGTTGAGTCCACAACTACAGTAAGCCTGGAAGAATTTGAGAAGATGAAGGAAAGAAACACTCAGCTGGCTGAAGCTTTTAAGAATACTCTTTGGGAAAGGAATGATGGTCGTCTGGACATTGAGAGGTTAGAGAAGCTACGCATCGAGAATATAACCAAAATTGAGAAGACTGAAGACTTCATTAGGAAAGCCCGAGCAGGGGAACTTGTGTTGAAGAATGCATGCAAAGAAGCAAAGATTCAAAGGGCAAGAGCTGAGCATTATCTGGAGGAAAGTCAGGATAGATGGGTCAGGATAACCGAGGCTCGTATGAAAGAAGACCATAAGATGCAAGCCAAGATAAAGCAGTTAGATTCAAATGAGAAGAGAAGCCAAGAAGCACTGCTAGCAGCTCAGAAGGAGATATCAGAGTTGAAACTCCGAGCGGGTTTAAAGAGATCCAAAGAACAAGATAAGTATCAGAAGATGACAAATGCCATTGCAACCAGAAACCTTCTCATCAAAACCATCACAGAGCACCCAGTTGGACTGGTGACTGATGCTCTCCTGAAGGAAGTCGGGGAGGATGCATATGGATTGGATGTTTGATTTTCTCTTTGTACTTGTTTTTGTACTTTAGCTTACCATGGTGATTTTGTTTGTTGTACTCTTGAATTGATTGTATTTTGATTCACCCTGGGAGTTTGTTTGGTTGTAAGGATTCCCCACAAGTTCAAACCTCCATGTTTTGAAAAGTATAACGGTACCTCTTGTCGTCATACCCACTTGCAATCTTTTATGGGAAGGTTGAAAGCATATACCATGGATGAGAAATTGTGGATGTTTTATTTTGAAGACAGTTTGACTGGTGCATCTAGAGAGTGGTATTCACATTTATCAAGGGCTACTGTCAGGAACTGGAAATATCTAGCTAAGGCCTTTATACGCCAATATCAGTACAACCTAGATATGGCACCTAATAGGACCCTCTTGATGGGTATGTCTCAATATTCAAGGGAAAGTTTCTGTGAGTACACTCAAAGGTTGAGACAACTTGCTGCTGCTGTCCAGCCACCTATGTCTGAAAAGGAGATGGCTAATATGTTCATGAATACCTTGCAAGGGACCTACATTGATAGACTTGCTGCTTTCTCTTCCACCAGTTTTGCTGATATGGTTATAGCAGGCGAGATAATTGAAAGCCTATTAAAGATGCATAAGATTTCTGATAATGGTGCTAGCTCCAGCAATGTGAAGAAACCTTTCTTGGGACCTTGAAGGATAGGAGAAACTAATGTAGTGCATGTTGGTAGAGATAGACCCCAGTACTTGCAAAGATCAGTGGCCGCAGTCACCATTCCTGCTCCAGCACCTCAGCAACAACAATATTCTCAGCAACAATAGTATCCCCAACAACAGTTCCCACAACAACAACAAAGGCCTTACAACAACAATAACCAACAACAATGTCCTTTCCAACAAAGGCCTTCTCAAATTAACAGGGTGATCAATCCCATCCCGATGCCCTATACAGCCTTACTCCCACAGCTATTGAAGCTTAACCTGACTGAACTGAGGACTTTGGCTCCACCAAATCCTCTGAATCTTCCAAGGAACTATGATGTCAATGCCAGATGTTCTTTTCACTCCAATGCACCTGGTCATTCAATAGAGAAATGCAGGGCCCTGCACATGAAAGTCCAAGATCTGATTGACTCCAAAGCTTTGAATTTTGCACCTCCACCAAATGTCACAAAGAATCCAATACCGAATCACGGTGGGCCGAGGATTAATGCTATTGAGGAGGACCAACCAACAATTCTGATTGAGGAAATTGCAAGTATTCAAACACCACTGGCCAAAGTAAACTCTCAGCTATTGAAGTGCCAAGTGTTTCCGGGTTGTGAGGCCCATTGTGAAGCTTGCAAAGTTTCTGCCAATGGTTGTGCAAATCTGAAGATTGGTATCAGCGGTCTTATCAGAGAAGGCATTCTACAGATCACATCAACAGTTACATCTTCTACAAAGACAACAAAAATCTCTTCTACAACTCTAGCAATCATTATCCCAACAGAATCTTCTACAACGCCAGCAAAAATCATTTCAACAGAAACGGCTACAACAACAGTAAACACCTGTGATGATATCTCAACAGTTACCATTTACTATGATCCAACAACCATTCATTTTCCGGAATCTCTCAACAACGACTTTCAACAACACCCACATCAACAACTTCCTGGATCTACACCATCTTTAATCAGACCTCTTGTCACCATCTACTATGATCCATAGACTATCACAACTCCTTCTTCTGCTGCAATTAGTCCGGTGACCATCACGGTGCCTGGAACAGTTCCTTATGATAACAACAGTGATGTGCCTTGGCATTATGGTTCGGATATTTACTGTCAAGGAAGGAAGATCACTCTTGACTCCTCAATACCTGTACCACAAGTTGACAATGTCGGGGGTGGCGAAGGCTTCACTCGGAGCGGACGTCTCTTCACTTCACAGTTTACCAGAGTTAATGCTGAAGCAGAAGCTGCTGCTAAAGGAAAAGGCAAAAATGTGGTGCCAGAAGAACCAGCTGCAAAAGAAACTCAGAAGACACCCTTTGATCAAGATGTATATGAGTTTATGAGGATTATCAAAAGAAGTGACTACAAAATTGTGGATCAACTCCATCAAACACCCTCCAAGATCTCCATATTGTCTCTGCTCATGTGTTCTGAGGCTTACCGGAATGCACTACTTAAAGTCTTGCACACAGCTTATGTGTCTGAGGAGATCACAGTCAATCAGTTAGAAACAGTGGTCGCAAATGTCAATACTAGTCATGGACTAGGTTCCACCAATGCTGACTTGACTACGGAGGGGTGTAATCACAACAAGGCTTTGCATATCACTTTGGAATGTAAAGGTGCTGTACTTTCTCATGTTCTTGTTGATACCGAATCATCACTAAATGTGTTGCCAAAGAAGGCTTTAGTTAAGCTGGAGTATGATGGTCTTGCACTCCGTCCGAGCAACCGGGTTGTTAGAGCTTTCGATGGCTCTAAGAGACCGGTTCTCGGAGAGATTGAGCTGCCTATGATAATTGTCCCACAAGTTTTCAAAACTACCTTCTACGTGATGGACATACAACCTTCCTACAACTGTTTGTTAGGTCGACCCTGGATTCATGCCGCCGATGCAGTAACATCGACCCTTCAACAGAAGTTAAAATATGAGTGGGAAGGCCAAATTATCACTATCTGTGGAGAGGAAGACATCTTCGTCAGTCACTTGGCTACATACAAGTACATAGAGATGGATGGGGAGATCCATGAAACCATGAGTCAGGGTTTCGAAGCTTTGAACATCAATGAAGCTATAACTGAGGTGTTTGCTGCATCCCAAGAGGAGAGGATAGGCACCTCGATTGCTTCCTACAAACAGGCTCAGAAGGTTGTGGAAGAAGGGAATGCCCAAGGCTGGGGCAAGCTGCTGAAGGTTCAGATAAAAGAAGACAAATTTGGTTTGGGTTACAGACCATCCCGACAAGTTCCAGAGGAGGCTGTTGAAGCTCCCAAGTTCATATGTGGGGGAATACTGACCCCAGATGTTGTCAACACTTTGGAAGACGAGGCTGAGAGTGACTACAACCTGGAAAGCTGGATCCGTCCAAGAGTCCCGGACCAATAAGTCCTCAACTGGTCTTCCCAGGAAATTATAAGGGTTACTGCTGGAGAGTAATTATTATTTCCTGTTTTAAGCATGCATCAAAGTCCCGCATCTTGCCCAAGATGTTTTGGACTCATTTTGTAATAGGGCCATATGTATTTTGTGCAAATTGAATATTAATGAACAATGGACATCTTCTTGCAAACAATCTCTTTTCACTCACTGTCTTTTCATTTTTGTTATTTTCGCACAAAACAATAAATGGCAATGTTTTTTCTCAAATGATAACTTCATTCACTTTTTCTAAATAAGATAAAATCAATCACTAAAATGAACCAAATCTCAACCCTTGCAGAGATAGCCCTCTAGATTGCACCGACAACGACACCGCTATGACCTCATATGACTTTGACAATCCGATTAATCAAGCAGATGAAGGGGTTGAAGAAGACTACGATTTACCTGAAGAGCTAGCCAGGTTATTGAGACAAGAGGAAAATGTGATTGCTCCTCATCAGGAGGAGGTCGAGACTATCAATCTTGGTACCTAGGAGGATGTGAAACAAGTAAAGATTGGGGCCAGTCTGCAAGCTCCGGTAAAAGAACAACTTATTAGTATGTTGCGAGAATATGTCGATGTGTTCTCTTGGTCCTATCTTTAACACCCAAAATTTGCCCTCTCCTGTTTAGCATCATCCTCATATCATAAACATGTCATGTCCTTAACAATTTTGCATAGAAAAATGAAGCATAGCACTTGCATGTTCTAGCATAAGGCATATGATCAATCATCTGGGAAATATGAAGCACTACAAGGCAAAATCAAGAGCATGATGACCTGACAAGAAGATCACAAGGCATGTTACACAAGCTTGGTATCATGTTCAAGGCCCTAAAAAAGGATTGAGCATCAAAATCAGATCAGAACGGTTGGCGTCGGGTTATTATGGAAGTTTCCCACCAAAAGGAGGGAGAATTCAAAATTCACTGGCGTTAACCGGTTAACACTTTGGTTAACCGGTTAACGGCTGTGAATTTTGAATTCCAGCAGCAAATTCAGCATGTGTTTTGGCTCCAATTTTCCAATTTTTCCAATTTTTATTCATTTGAATTAAGGAGAAGGATATAAAGCATTTATCCAAGCCTAATTCCAATGCTAGGTCCTAATCACTTTCGCAAACCTTTTTTTTGGATCCCAAGCCTAAATTTTGGGCCCCAAACCTAAACCATATTTAATCCATTTCCCTCCAAACCAAGAGGGGAATCCCTCATAATTCACTCCTCTTCATTTTCTGAATTTTGATCTATCTCACCATTCTCTCACTTTTCTCTCCCAATTTTCCAAATCACTCAAAGTTCCTCTTTGAAGATCACATAACTTTGCCTTAAAGTGTGTAGATCTTGGAACTAGACCTCCATCCATAGCTTCTTTGCATCATTTTGCTGGTTTATTTGGTGGTTCATATATGGTTTGGAGATTAGAAGTGCTTTTGGAGCCAAAATTCTGCATCAAGACCTTTTGCTTGCATTTATTTTGCATGGAGTGTGAAGCTTAGCACCGGATCTTCAAAGTTTTCCGCAAAATATCTCATTTCCATCTCAATCAATAACTACCAAAGCATACCTCAGCTTGGTAGGTTGGTTAAATTCAGATCTAGCTCTGTTTTAGCATATTTGCATGCTTGTGCTTTAGATCCACCATGTGCTTGTGTATTTGCTTGTGTTTCTTGAATTGATTGGTTGATTCGTAATCGGATCCGTGTGCTAATGTTCATGAGCTTAATGATGTTAATTAATGTGAATTGATCCATTTATTTCATGCATAATTGATTGCTGGTCTAGTGTGGGATTAATTGGATAAGTTGGTCTGAGCTGATTTTCTACAGGAATTGTTGTTGTGTTTACAGTGTTAACCGATTAACGCTTTGGTTAACTGGTTAACGCACCTGTTTCTATGTTGTTTTGCTGCAGGTTTGGTTTGATTTACAAGTTAACGCATTGGTTAACCGGTTAACACTGATGCAGAACGCCATATTTGAGCTGTTTTGAGCTTGTTTGATCCCCTTACTTGTTTTAATTGCCATGGATCAATATATGATCATTGCGTATGATTGTTTAGGGTAATTTTCTTGCTGGTTGATGCATGCCTTCATGTTCTCGACACGTAAATGCTTGTATGTTCAAAGCTTGGCATGTTTGTTTAACTTGGTTTTCTAGAACTTTGAGCATGCCAATTCCATGATTGTGTTGATGAACATATGCTGAATTTTTGCTAACATTGCAGGGGCTTATGGTAAGAGAAGTGTGGATGTTTATCCATATTTCAACTCTTCTTCTTTTCTTTTTTAAGTTGCTTTCTACTTTGTGCTTTTTGATGTGCCTTATGCCATCATGTGATGCAAGTCTTTTCTTCCCCCTTTAGGAGCAACTTATCTCCTTTAGAGGAGTAAGTTGCTTGCTAGCTTTCTTTTCCTCTCTTTTGCTCCTCTTTGGTTCTTCTTTTCTCTTAGGATAGTTGACACCTCACTAACCTTAGGACCACTTTTTTCATGATAATTTTAGGCTTAGTCTTTCCCAATTAGATTTTTGCCTTTTGCTCCTTTGGTTATTTCTCTTCTCATCTCAAAACAAAACCTAAAAAATATTAATAAAGAAAGAAGTTACTTCTTGTGTAATATCCTTATTCCATGGGGCCTATGTATTCATTCCATCTTGGAATAGTACACTTGTCTAGCATGATGCACAAGTCGGATCATGAAGTCATCTTCATCAAGAAAAACCCTAAAAAATACTTCTTCATTTTTAATCACTAAAACACCTAATAAATTCAACAAGTCAATGAATTTAGGCCCTTGCCCTTGGAAACATGTTTTGGATAAATTCTCCTTACTTGGTGTGCTTGTTCTAATATTCCATCTTGGAATGTAGTAACAAGTACACATTCCATGGAAAAGATCTTGAGTTTATTCTCTTGTGCCACACCCAAATAAAAGCTCATAAAAAATACAAACAAACAATAAGCGTCTCCTTCAGGACTTCTTTTCTCATCTCCTTCGCTCCGTACACGAACTTGCTCCTACTTATCATTTTGCAAGACGGTTACGCACTCGTCGTCCGAGCCCGCAACACCTGAGCATTGACATAGGCAGTTCAAGCCTGAAGACACAAGCAATCTTTTCTACCCCTAGTTAGGGGAACTACGGCGTCTCTGATCCTCATGTCCAGATGAGGTACGTAGGCAGCGGGGTAGGGCCCGTTCGAGCACACTCTTTTATTTTCCCTACATTTTCCCCCTTTCTTTTCTTTTCTTTTCCAATTTCAGTTTTGTAGCAGCTTTCATTTCTTCACCCTTTGAAACAGATATCTTTGCAAGCGTGGATCCCGTCGGGTACGGCGGATGATCTGGGGTCCTAATACCTTCCCAGGTCGTAACCGACTCCCGAACTCAGATTCTTTGGTTTGCAGGACCTTTGTCCTTCCTTTCTTTTCTTCGGTTTTTGCAACATTACCATTCCCGTTCCTTCGGGATAAAAATGACTGGATGGCGACTTTAACCTCTTTCCGCGCCACTTTCGCGTTTGTACCAGGATGGAAATCCAGGGAGCTACAGCTGGCGACTCTGCTGGGGATCGAACCTAGAATCTCTGGTTCCCCTTGAGAGTTAATCCTAGCGCTTGCGTGTTTCTGTTTCGTTGGGTGTTAATTGTTTGTTGTTGCGTGTTTATTTTACTGTTGTTTATTTATAGTTTTTAGTATTTATTTTCATGCATCATATATAATATACTGGACTGTCTGGATGTGCTGGTTTCCTTTTTTCTGTGGGATTGGGATCTGTTACTGAGAGATAAGCTCGTAACCGGGGCTCGAGTGCACCCTAGGACTTAGAGTGGACAGTCACTTTGGCTTCATGGTATCTTGCTATGTTGGTAGTAGTGAGTTCCACACCCAGACTTGCGACCATCTTGGAAATGTATTGATGCCGAAACTTTCTGGGGTCATACACAACCTCGATAGTTATGCGCATCTGGGGACCGATCATTGAGGACCTTTGTGGAAACATCCCTCTCCAGTGGTGACAGTGGCAGACCACATTTCGTGGCAAACCCATTCGCACCCGAGGGCCCACTGGGAACTCGCATAGGATGGCCTGGTTCTTTTATAGGAACTCAGTCAAAGCATTTGGTCGTATGATGATAGTATTGTACCCTTCGGGATGAATGTACCATTGTTTCTCGATTTCAGCGCTTGAAGCTGGGAACTTATAAAGGATGCTTGTTTTCCCGGACTCACGCTAAGACCTCCCTGAGTGGTACATAATGCCAAACCAATTCCCTGATTTGGTCATGAGCCATTTCTCGGAAATGGTGAACGTATTATTAGTATTCGGCTTTGAGAGTCCGTGATGTTTGACCCGGAGCACACCCGTGAGATTGGGAGGGGTTTATAGGTTTGTAGGAACCCTTGACCTCATCATACCTCATTGCCAGTATAGTTCTATGATTTGATATGGCTACATGGATTTGGATCTTTGATTTGGGGCTTATTTAAGATTGAATTCTTGTTCATGAGGCTTTATTCAGAGGATCTTGGTTCTTGGTCACTTGAGTCTAGTATTTCGTATCCAGACAATCCCGATCATTAATCATATGCCTACATTGCATTTGCATCACATCATACTTGCATTAACTGTTTGTGTTTCCATTACAGGTTATCCTTCATCTCAGTACCCAGTTCTGGTATTCATTGTTTCTTCAGATGACAGAAGTCCAAGAGATACCCAGAAAAAGGAATTCTCATTACACTTTCCCGCATCCAGAAATTGAGGAGATTCAGAAACTGGTGGTCTTGATGAGTGACAAGGTTTCAGACGATTTCAAAAGCCGGTATGGGAAGATTTTGGGTTACATGAACAAACCTACTGTCGATCAGAGAGATAGGGGTATGTAAATTGTTGGGAGACTTTTACTTCGGTGTCCATCACAAAAATGAGAAGAGAAAGGGGTATGTAAATTGTTGTGCTCCAGTGTTTGCTGAGTGGTTTGCTAAGAAGCTTCCGAAGTCGGGACCGTTCAAAGATCTTAAGCAAGATTGGAAGTGGGCTAGAAGATTGATGGGGTTAACATCTGACAACATAGCCTAGGGATGTAGCAGAAACTTAGTAGGGAAGGAGTTTATTACAAGGTGTGGTGAGTTTCCCTATGTGCCTTTGTTAGGTAGAAAAGGAGTGATAAGTCATAACCCTGTGCTGTCTAGAAAATAGTTTGGCTATCCACTGAAGGATCCTCCGTCAGATGAAGAAATAGCTAAGACTCTGTATTTTCCGGATGAAGATAATGAGCATTATCTCAAGCTTGGGAAAAAAAGGTTAGGGAGGGTAAGAAAGAATTTGGGAAGGTAGACCCTAAGACTTATCCCTCTTTTGCTACTTGGATACAAGGTAGGGTTGATACCTTTTTCCTTCCATTTTCGGTTGAGGCTCCACTATATCCAAAAGAGGTACCGGTACAAAGCACTGTTTCTCTTGAAGATTACAAGAAGTTGGAAGCTCAGTTGCATAAGGTTCGGGTAGAGAATTCTGAGATGGCTAGCTTGTATCACCGTGCCAATCATGCTAAGCGAGAAGCAGAAGAAAAGCTACAGAAGATGCAGGCTACCTTAGAAGCTAAAGAAAAGGAGTTTGCTGGGAGAGAAGCTCATTTTCAGAGATTGGGTTTAACCAAGTCGAAGAGAGAGGCGGAGCATAAGAATATTGTGAAGACCCTCAGAGAAGCTCGTCAATCCATTACTTGGTTATAGGGCCAAAGAGAACAGGAGCAGAAGAAGTAAAAAGAAAAGGAAGAGTTCTTTGAAGCGCAGATGGCACTCAAGAAAGTAGAGGTCGAACAAGTTCACAAGATACGAAGGGAAAAGACTCAGCAATTGGAATAGAGCCAGCTAGCCTTGAAGGAAGCAATGAAGGAGATTGCAGATCTTAAGTTGAGAGCAGGCGTCAAGAAGAACCGGACGAAGGTGGTGAATGCAGAAGAGGAGCCTGGATCTTCCTTTTAGACTAGGGTTTTTGTTTATTGTTGATTGAATCCAGACTACCTACAGGCTTGTTGTAGGAATCTTGCTTTATCTTTCTGTCATTTGTATTGAATTGTAACCCTTTAGGGAATTCTGTTTATGTCCATGACTCTAGTTATTGGTGGTTTGTTCATGCTATGCAATGATATTTTCCAGTTACCGTTTCTGAATGAGCAAAGTTGTTGGTCTTAAGACACCAGGATATGAATACTCCTCGAAAGAGTTTGAAAAGTTAGTTTCCAACGAAGTCATCTGGGGTATTTTCTGTCAAAATACCAGAACTGGGGCATATTAGTGCCTGAACATGGAAACATGAACAGTTACATTGCATGCATATAACGTGTTTGTTGTTTTGCAGGTATTTCTCCAGCATTCTAACGTTCATGTCACTTTCAGGCACTATAGCTCCCAAGAAGGTTCAGAGACAGACAACGGTGCATAGATACCCTACAAAGGTGAACAGAGAGAGAGAGAGCAATGGAGCAGATGCAAGCAGATTTGGCTGACTTAAGGATGAGAATGGATAATTTCATGACCATCATGGCTGGGATGGGTCAAACTCAAGAGCATTTGCGCGAAATGGTAGAGAACAATCAAGCCAGGAACAATGGGACAATAGATGGAGGTAATCGCAATGGGGCTGGCGCCCGTCATGTTGAAATCCCTGTGGTTCAACCAGGGGTCACTATTATCAATGATGGAGTGAATAACATGCAAATGGATAGGCAGGACGAGCAGTTCACTTTACTGGATGAGGCGGAAGGCCAAGGGGTTGACATGAATAGGAGGTTTGAAGATATGGCTGAGCAGATTCGTGCCATTCAGTCTCAGAGTTCTCTAGGGTTTGACATCACTGATCAGGGCTTGGTGCCAGGGGTGAGAATTCCCTACAAGTTCAAGGTCCCTACTTTTTATAAGTACAACGGAACAACTTGCCTGAAAACTCATCTTCAATCGTTTATGGGAAGGATTGCTGCACATACAGATGTTGAAAAGTTGTGGATGTATTATTTCCAGGATAGTCTTGTAGGAGCTTCCTTGAAGTGGTACATGAAGCTGAGCCGAGTCAATATTCGAAGCTGGAAGGATTTAGATGAGGCATTTGTGAAGCAGTATCAGTATAATTTGGATATGGCTCCAAATTGTACCCAGTTGCAGACAATGTCTCAGAGTGCTAAAGAAGGGTTCAAAGAGTACGCCCAGAGGTGGAGTCAGCTTGCTGCTCGAGTGCAACCTCCCTTGTTAGAGAATGAAATGGAAGACATGTTTATGGGAACACTACAGGGGGTGTTTATTGAGAGACTGGCGTCTTGTTCAGCGACAAAGTTCAATGATATTGTGATAGCTGGAGAAAGGGTTGAAACTCTTTTGAAAATGGGGAAGATCCAAGACAATGGTGCGGGTAGCTTAAGTGGTGTGAGAAAAGCTTTCGGTGGACCTCCAAGAAAAAGGGAGGGAGAGACTAATGTTGTGTACGGTCGAGGTCGGGGCCGCGGATATAGAGGATCCTATGAGCAGGTGGCAGCTGTCACCATCCCCACAGGTCATGTGCAACAATAACAGCAGCAACATCAACAGCTGCATCGCAATAACTATCAGCAAAGACCGTATCAGTAGAGACAAACTCGCCCAGCTAACAGAGTGCTCGAGGCAATCCCGATGACATACACGACACTGCTTCAGAGATTGTTAGAGTTGAACTTGGTTCAGTTGAGGACATTAGCACCACATCCACCTGAAGCGCTTCCAATGGGGTATGATGCTAATGCAAGATGCACATTTCATTCAGGAGCTCCCGGGCACTCAACGGAGAAGTGCAGGGCATTACAACATAAAGTCCAGGACTTGATTGATTCAAAAGCAATTAATTTCGCATCGCCTCCAAATGTTACATCAAACCCCATTCCAAATCATAGAGGGGCCAGGATAAACGCTATCGACGGCGGCGAGAGGTTGAACCTGATCTTGAATGTGGATGAAGTGAAGACTTCGTTGTTAGTGGTAAAAGGCAGATTGTTGAAAGGGTAGGTTTTTCCAAGTTGTGATTTTGACTATGATAGTTGTTCGAATTCAGCTAATGGTTGCGGGGATTTGAAAGCAGGGCTGCAGTGTTTGATTGACGAAGGGTCGCTACAGTTTGATAGAGTTGACTATAGAAGTGATTGTGTGTCTACAGTGACAATTTATTTTGATCCTGCTGAAGCTCCTTCCCGGAGAGAACCGTTGACCATCTATGTTCCAGAAGTGAGTCCAGTGACTATCACTGTTCCAGGACCGATTCCTTATGTTGACGACAAGGCCATCCCTTGGCACTATGGCTCAGACGTGTAGGTAGAAGGCCAAAAGGTGGAAAGTAAAGCAGTAACAATTGACCCGACTATTGTGAATGTCGGAGGAGTTGGGGGTTTATTCAGAGTGGGCGTCTCTTTTCTCCTCAAGTTCTTAGAGGTGATCCCGAAGCTGAGGCTACTGCAAAGACTAAGGGTAAACAAATAGTGACTGAAGAAGTGATAACTCCTGCTGCTAGTCAAGGCACTTTTGAAAAGGAAGTCGAGGAATTCATGAGAATAATTAAGAAAAACGATTATAAGGTGGTTGAATAGTTGAATCAGACCCCGTCCAAGATATCCATTTTGTCGCTGTTGATGTTTTCTCAAGCTCACCGGGAGGCTTTGCTAAAAGTTTTGCAAATGGCGTATGTACCACAGGAGATAACCGTTAACCAGTTGGAGGTTGTGGTAGGCAGCGTAAACGCAAGCCATGGGTTGGGATTCATAGATAGAGATCTCACTTCTGAGGGACGTAATCACAAAAAAGCCTTACATATCTCCATGGAGTGTAAAGGTGTTGTTCTATCACACGTCCTGGTAGATACAGGCTCTTCTCTCAATGTGCTCCCTAAGAAGGCCCTCATGAAGCTGAATGTTGATGGCATTGTTTTGCGACCCAGCGATCTGATTGTGAAAGCCTTTGATGGGTCCCGAAGATCTGTGTTTGGGGAGGTGGAGCTACCGGTAAAGATTGGGTCTCGAGTATTCAAGAGTACATTATATGTTATGGATGTTCAACCCACTTATAGCTGTCTGCTGGGACGTCCTTGGATTCACGCTGTCGGCGCAGTGACATCCACGTTGCATCAGAAGTTGAAGTATGTGGTAGACGGCCAAGTTGTTACTGTATGCAGAGAAAAGGATATTTTTGTAAGCCATCTGTCAACCTTCAAGTATGTAGAAATGGACGGGGAGATCCATGAGACACTTTGCCAAGCTTTTGAGATAGTCAATGTTAGTACGTTATCTCCAATTGCTGCAGGTCAGAGCAGTGAGAAGGAAGGGACTCCTATCTACACCTACAAGCAAGCTAAGGAGGTAGTTCAATCCGGAAATGCCCAGAGCTGTGGCAAGCTACTGGAAATGGAAAGGAAATATGACAAGTTCGATCTCGGATATCAACCTGGTCAGTCCACCTGGTCTCACGGTAGTAAGCCCATAGCATTCATAAGCGCTGGAATGCTCGACTACAACAATGTTTGTGAAACAGATGCAGATGGGGATAGTGACTGCGACTTGGATAACTGGATTCACCCATGCGTACCTAGGGAGGAGCTCCGGAACTGGTCTGCTGAAGATTTTGTTCAAGTTACTTGGCAGTCAAAGTAATTTTCTTTGTTTCCATTTTTATTATACTGCATGTCAAATCCTGCACTCTGCCCAAGGTGCATGGATCCATATGTAGGGCCACCATGTTTTAATGCATTTTGCTTTTTCCATGAAATAAAGGATATTTTTTAGGCAAATTGTGTTATCTTTCTTTCGTTTTTAAATTTTTTTCACAAAAAAACAAATAAAATGGCAATGTTTTTCTTTCCAGTGTTTTTGTGTGTTTGTGTCTCCTTTGAAAGAACAAATTCTGAAATAAGCACATCATTTGTGCAGTGTTGATCACTCGGATTCCAGTGATAACGTTCCTTCTATGACTATGCATGACTTTGACAATCCTATCTACCAAGATGATGAAGGGGTTGAAGAAGACTGTGAACTCCCAGAAGAATTGATTAGGTTGTTGAAACAAGAGGAAAGGGTCATTCAGCCTCATCAGGAAGAAATAAAGATCATCAACATTGGGTCTGAGGATGTAAGGAAAGAGATAAAGATTGGGGCCAGTCTGCAGGCCGAGGTAAAGAGAAAATTGATTGGTATGCTACGTGAATATGTGGATATCTTCGCCTGGTCGTATCAAGATATGCCGGGGTTGGAGACTGAAATCGTGGTGCACAAGCTACCACTAAAGGAAGACTGTCCTCTCGTGAAACAAAAGTTGAGAAGAACTAGCCCTGATATGGCTATGAAGATCAAGGAGGAAGTTCAAAAGCAGTGATATGTCGGGTTCCTTGTTGTGACTAGTTACCCACCTTGGGTAGCTAACATTGTGCCTGTACCAAAGAAAGATGGCAAGGTCCGGATGTGCGTCGATTATCGGGATCTAAATAGAGCAAGTCCAAAGGATGATTTCCCATTACCTCACATTGATGTGCTGGTAGATAACACCGCTCAGTTCTCGGTATTTTCTTTCATGGATGGCTTTTCCGGGTATAATCATATCAAGATGGCACCGGAAGACATGGAGAAAACGATGTTCATTACCCCGTGGGGTACATTCTGTTATAAGGTTATGCCCTTCGGATTGAAGAATGTCGGGGCAATGTATTAACGGGCTATGGTAACCTTGTTCCATGATATGATACACAAATAAATTGAATGTTATGTGGATGATATGATTGCCAAGTCCCGGGATGAAGAAGAGCATCTGGTCAATCTCAAAAATCTGTTTGATAGGTTCATAAAATATAGATTGAGGTTGAATCCTAACAAGTGTACATTCGGAGTGCGTTCCGGTAAGTTGCTGGGTTTCATTGTTAGTCAGAGGGGGATCGAGGTAGATCCTGCAAAAGTAAAAGCAATACAAGACATGCCTACACCGAAGACAGAAAAAGAAGTGCGTGGGTTTTTAGGGATGTTGAACTACATTTCGCGGTTTATATCTCATCTAACTGCGACATGCGAGCCAATATTCAAATTGTTAAGGAAAGAACAAACGGTCAGGTGGAATGAAGGTTGTCAGAGAGCCTTTGAAAAGATAAAAGAATATTTGCAGGAGCCTCCGATTCTAGTGCCTCCAGTTCCAGGACGGCCACTTATCATGTACTTGACTGTGTTAGAAGGGTCGATGGGGTGTGTTCTAGGCCAACATGACGAGTCTGGTCGAAAAGAGCATGATATTTATTACCTTAGCAAAACGTTTACCGACTGTGAGTCCCGTTACTCACTACTCGAGAAAACCTATTACGCTTTGGTATGGGCTGCTCGCCGACTGAGACAGTACATGTTGAACCATACCACAATGTTAATCTCAAAAATGGACCCTGTCAAGTATATTTTCGAGAAACCAACATTAACCAGAAGAATTTCAAGGTGGAAGATGATATTAACAGAGTATGACATACAATATACTTCTCAGAAAGCCATCAAAGGAAGTGTATTGTCGGATTATCTTGCACAACAACCGCTTGAAGACGACTATCAGCTGATGAAGTTTGATTTCCCTGATGAGGACATCGTGTACCTCAATGCGAGAGATTGCGAGGAAGCACTTCCTGAGGAGGGGCCTAACTCTGAATCCAAATGGAAGTTGATGTTAGATGGGGCAGTCAATATCAACGGACGTGGAGTTTGTGTTGTTCTTATCACTCCTGAAGGTGTTCACTTTCCCTTCGCTGCCAGAATTACTTTTGGCTGCACCAACAATGAAGCGGAATACGAGGCGTGCATAATGGGAATAGAGGAGGCTATTAATCTTCGGATTAAGACCCTCAATATATTCGGAGATTCATCCCTCGTTATCAATCAGATTACCAGCAAGTGGTATACACATCAAGAACACTTAATTCCTTATAGGAATTATGCCAGAAGACTGTTGACGTTCTTCATAACGGTTAAGCTTCAGTATATACCATGATATGAGAATCAATTTGCTGATGCATTGGCTACTCTTTCTCCGTCCATCAAAGTCTTGTGTTGGAACTATGTTCCTAGGATTGACATTTCCAGGATTGACGCACCAGCTTACGCTTTCTCTGTAGACACAGTGTCTGATGAGAAACCTTGGTATTTTGATATCAAGCTTTTCCTAGAAAAACAAGAATACCCAACTGGGGCATCATCCAACGACAAGAAGACCTTGAGACAACTTGTTGCTAGCTTCTTCTTAAATACAGATGGGGTTTTGTATAAGAGGAACTTTGACATGGTCTTGCTCAGATGCGAGGATAGACACGAAGCAGACTTGTTAGTGCTGGAAGTCCACGAGGGATCTTTCGGTACTCATGCAGGAGGGCATCCAATGGCTAAGAAGTTATTGAAATCAGGGTATCATTGGCTAACAATGGATGCATATTGTTGTTCGTACGCCCGTAAGTGCCACAAGTGCCAGATATATGCAGACAAGGTGTATGTTGCTCCAAGCCGGCTCAACGTCATGTCATTTCCTTGGCCTTTTTCTATGTGGGGCATTGACATGATCGGGAAGATAGAGCCTACTGCTTCAAATGGTCATCATTTCATCTTAGTTGCGATTGATTACTTCACCAAATGGGTTGAAGAAGCATCTTATGCCAATGTCACTCGTCAAGTGGTAGCCAGATTTCTAAAAAGAGACATCATTTGCAGATACGGAGTGCCCGAGCGAATCATTACTGATAATGGTTCCAACTTAAACAACAAGATGATGGCATAACTGTGTCGGGACTTCAAGATTCAACATAACAATTCTTCTCTTTACCGGCCAAAGATGAATGGCGCGGCAGAGGCAGCTAACAAGAATATTAAGAAGATTGTGCAGAAGATGGTTGTCACTTACAAAGATTGGCATGAGATGTTACCATTCGCACTACATGGGTACCGAATGTTAGTTAGGACGTCGACCGGGGCAACTCCTTTCTCCTTGGTGTATGGCATGGAGGCAGTCTTGCCTGTTGAGGTGGAAATTCCTTCATTGCGTGTGATGATGGACGTGAAGCTTGATGAGGCTGAGTGGGTACGTGCCTGATATAATCAGTTGTGCCTAATTGAGGAAAAGAGATTAGCGGCTATCTGTCATGGTCATCTTTACCAGAGGAGAATGAAGCGAGCATTTGACCAACGAGTACGTACTCGAGAGTATCAAGTAGGTGAGCTTGTGCTCAAGAGGATCATCCCTCCAGGTTCAAATCACAGGGGCAACTGGACTCCGAATTACGAAGGCACATTCATAGTAAAGAAAGTTTTCTAAGGTGGGGCACTAATGCTCACTACTATGGATGGAGAAGATTTCTAGTCTCCTATTAACTCGGACACAGTTAAAAAATACTTCGCATAAAAGACCCGTTGGACATAAAAACAGAATTAAAGTCCAGGCAAGAAAAGGGCATCCCGGCAAGCTAAAAACAGAATAAAAAGCTCGGGAAAAAGTTAGGGAAATAAATGAAAAAATGTACACCCGCTGAGTTGAAAAGCCACATCGGACAGCTCAGGCAAAAAATGATATCTCGGTGGATTGAAAACCCGAAAGGGCGATCCACGCAAAACAAGGGAATAAGCGAACAACTACGATCCGGGTAACCTGAACCAAATCACCATTTCATGCAGTCTGACAATATTAGAAGGATAGAAATCAGTTCCCTCATCTTCTTCAGAAAGCAAAGGCAAGAACATAAAGTTTTGAAGACATGCTGGTCATAGCAAGAAGGAAACTCATTGGAATGCCGTGTACATTGCCATCAGGATAGTTTCTTTTCTCAATTTTATGGTAGCTACCTCTTTTCAGGTAGTTGTTTCCTGATGTAAAACTTTGCTTATTCAGAGGCCATTCAATGAATGAATATTCAGTCATAAAGCCGTGTTGTGTTGTGTTTACTTTGTTTGCAAAAATGTCCTGAATTTTTGGCAAAAAGAGCATTGCATACAAAACATGTTGATTTTTCTATAAAAAAAATTGACATGGCAGGGAAACAATTAAAAATTATCTTTGAATGTCGCGTGATAATGGATGAACAGATCATACCATGCAAGTCCCCGGGGCACATATGTGTATACTGTTGTTGCAGGTGTTGCAGGGCGATATTGCATTTCCCCAAGCAGAGAGTGCTCCCCAGCAGGGCTATAGCAGTGAGATCCCTAACCGAACTTCAAACCTAATCAAAGAAGTGTCATCCCCAAGTGGTGGTTGTTCTTCACGAGAAAAACGTGGTTATCCCCAGTAGAGTTCAGATGGAACCTTCCCCAAATGAGTCAGAGTTGGGTGGTATCCCCAGCAGAACTTCAAAACCTGATCGAAGAGGTTTGTCCCCAATCAGAGTCTTTGTGTCAGAATGGGCTATCCCCAACGAGCAACTGAATGCCTGTTTCCCTACTGAGTCAGAATTTTCAGAATTCTCTCCCCAGCCGGAGTCTTGACCAAGCCTTTTCCTCAGCCGAGTCTGAAGACGGTTATCCTCCGTAGAGTTCATGATCGAGATTCGCTCCCGTCATTGGAGTATTCCCCAGAGAGGTTGCCAATCTATTTTGGCCATGTGATGATACAAACCGTCATTCATCTCCCCAATCAGAGTTAGGCATCGTCAAAGCCTCTTGACCAGGTTCCCTTGCAGAGTCGTGATTGTTGTTGCCAATCAGGTCACTTTGCTCGTCTGCACCGCCCATGCACTCGTCTGTGTTTGAACTATGTTCATTGCTCGTTTGCATCCCCAACATTCTTCCGTGTTTGAGGTTTGATATCTGCTGGATGTTCGTATGCATTCCCAACACTCGCTCGTTTGTGAAATATTCTTCGTTCGATTCTCCCCGGCAGAGTTGTGTTTCTTACTGCGCATTTGATGCTCGTATGCTTTCCACGACAGTCGCCTGTGTGTGGTAGATGTTGATGCCCGTCTGCATTCCCCAACACTCGTTTGTGTTTGACATTTGATTCATTGCTCATCTGCATTCCTCAACACTCGTCTGTGTTCGCACTTTGTCGTTGCTCGTCTACAATCCCCAACACTCGTTTGTGTTTGATATCTGTTTGTTGCTCGTCTGCAATCCCCAGCGCGCGTCTGTGTTCGATATCTGTTTGTTGCTCGTCTTCAATCCCCAACACTCGTTTGTGTTTGATATTTGCTTGTTGCTCGTCTACATTCCCCAGCGCTCGGCTGTGTTTGTTATCTGTTTGAAGCTCGTTTGCATTGTTTGGATACTCGTTTGTATCATCCCTCACACTCGTCTGTATTGCTACTCCAAATGCTCTTCTGTATTGGATCTCTAGTATTCGTCTGTATCGGTGGCTGGTACTCGTCTGTATCATCACCTGAAACGCTCGTTTATGTTTCTTAGATCATCGTCTGATATTCGTTTGTATCATTGACTTATGGCACTCGTCTGTGTTCTCTTGATGATCATCCAATGCTCGTCTGTATTGAAGAGGTTTGAAGTCCTGACGATGGGATTAAACGTCAAAATGGTTACCGGTCCTGGCGTAACAGGTTTATCCGAAGGAGGTTCGTCTGTCTCAGAGACCACTTATCTACGCAAGATTTGTGAAGAGGGTTCGTCAAGTCCTAATGTTGCACCTGGCGTAACAGGTTTGCTCAAAGAAGACTCGTCTATCTTAGATCATATATCTACGGATAATATATGAAGAGGGTTCGTCTATCCTGATTATGCATGTCTATCCCACAGACTTAAGTGCATCACTAGTCCTGGCATAACAGGTTTATCCGAAGGAGATTCGTTTGGCTCAGGTCATATGTTGCAAATGTATGAAGAGGGCTCGTATGTCCAGTCCTTGGCGTAACAGGTTTGCTTGAAGAGGACTCGTATGTCCAGCTCCTGGCGTAACAGGTTTGCTCGAGGAAGACTCGTCTGTCTGGGTTTTTCTATCCAAAGTAACAATTCAGGTTGGAAGGAGCTCATTTGCTTTGTCCCCGCTTCAATCGCCAAAGCGTCATTTGGTTAGGTTTATTTCCCATTGCTTGCATTCTCCAGCAGAGTGCAAATTTCAGGTCTTCTTGGTATTCAATCATAGTTCATCTTGAACGGTCGATAGCCGTGCTACCATCCTCTTCAGATTAATAGTTGCTTGAATAGGGGCAGCTGTAACACCCCAAATTTGCCCTCTCCTGTTTAGCATCATCCTCATATCATAAGCATCATAAGCATGTCACATCCTTAGCAATTTTGCATAGAAAGATGAAGCATAGCACTTGCATGTTCTAGCATAAGGCATATGATCAGTCATCCGGGAAATTTGAAGCACTACAAGGCAAAATCAAGAGCATGATGACCTGTGAAGAAGATCACAAGGCATGTTACACAAGCTTGGTATCATGTTAAAGGCCCTAAAAAAGGATTGAGCATCAAAATCAGATCAGAACGGTTAGCACCGGGTTATTATGGAAGTTTCCCACCAAAAGGAGGGAGAATTCAAAATTCACTGGCGCTAACCGGTTAACACTTTGGTTAACCAGTTAACGGCTGCGAACTTTGAATTCCAGCAGCAAATTCAGCATGTGTTTTGGCTCCAATTTTCCAATTTTTCCAATTTTTATTCATTTGAATTAAGGAGAAGGATATAGAGCATTTATCCAAGCCTAATTCCAATGTGAGGTCCTAATCACTTTCCCAAACCTTTTTTTTGGATCCCAAGCCTAAATTTTGGGCCCCAAACCTAAACCATATTTAATCCATTTCCCTCCAAACAAAGAGGGGACTCCCTCATAATTCACTCCTCTTCATTTTCTGAATTTTGATCTATCTCACCATTCTCTCACTTTTCTCTCCCAATTTTCCAAATCACTCAAAGTTCCTCTTTGAAGATCACATAACTTTGCCTTAAAGTGTGTAGATCTTGGAACTAGACCTCCATCCATAGCTTCTTTGCATCATTTTGCTGGTTTATTTGGTGGTTCAGATCTGGTTTGGAGATTAGAAGTGCTTTTGGAGCCAAAATTCTGCATCAAGACCTTTTGCTTGCATTTATTTTGCATGGAGTGTGAAGCTTAGCACCGGATCTTCAAAGTTTTCCGCGAAATCTCTCATTTCCATCTCAATCAACAACTACCAAAGCATACCTCAGCTTTGTAGGTTGGTTAAATTCAGATCTAGCTATGGTTTAGCTCATTTGCATGCTTGTGCTTTAGATCCACTATGTGCTTGTGTATTTGCTTGTTTTACTTGAATTGATTGGTTGATTCGTAATCCGATCCGTGTGCTAATGTTCATGAGCTTAATGATGTTAATTAATGTGAATTGATCCATTTATTTCATGCATAATTGATTGCTGGTCTGGTGTGGGATTAATTGGATAAGTTGGTCTGAGTTGATTTTCTGTAGGAATTGTTGTTGTTTTTACAGTGTTAACCAGTTAACGCTTTGGTTAAACGGTTAACACACCTGTTTCTGTGTTGTTTTGCTACAGGTTTGGTTTGGTTAACCGGTTAACACTTTGGTTAACCGGTTAACACTGATGTAGAATGCCATATTTGAGCTGTTTTGAGCTTGTTTGATCCCCTTACTTGTTTTAATTGCCATGGATGTTTATATGATCATTGAGTATGATTGTTTAGGGTGATTTGCGTACTGGTTGATACATGCCTTCATGTTCTCGACACGTAAATGCTTGTATGTGCAAATCTTGGCATGTTTGTTTAACTTGGTTTTCTAGAACTTTGAGCATGCCAATTCCATGATTGTGTTAATGAACATATGCTAGATTTTTGCTAACATTGCAGGGGCTTATGGTAAGAAAAGTGTGGATGTTTATCCACATTTCAACTCTTCTTCTTTTCTTTTTTAAGTTGCTTTCTACTTTGTGCTTTTTGATGTGCCTTATGCCATCATGTGATGCAACTCTTTTCTTCCCCCTTTAGGAGCAACTTATCTCCTTTAGAGGAGTAAGTTGCTTGCTAGCTTTCTTTTCCTCTCTTTTTCTCCTCTTTGGTTCTTCTTTTCTCTTAGAATAGTTGAAACCTCACTAACCTTAGGGCCACTTTTTGCATGCTAATTTTAGGCTTAATCTTTCCCCATTAGATTTTTGCATTTTGCTCCTTTGGTTCTTTCTCTTCTCATCTCAAAACAAAACCTAACAAACATTAATAAAGAAAGAAGTGACTTCTTGTGTAATAGCCTTATTCCATGGGGCCTATGTATTCATTCCATCTTGGAATAGTACACTTGTCTAGCATGATGCACAAGTCAGATCATGAAGTCATCTTCATCAAGAAAAACCCTAAAAAATACTTCTTCATTTTTAATCACTAAAACACCTAATAAATTCAACAAGTCAATGAATTTAGGCCATTGCCCTTGGAAACAAGTCTTGGATAAATTCTCCTTACTTGGTGTGCTTGTTCTATTATTCCATCTTGGAATGTAGTAACAAGTACACATTCCATGGAAAAGAGCTTGAGTTCATTCTCTTGTGCCACACCCAAATAAAAGCTCATAAAAAACACAAACAAAAATAAGCGTTTCCTTCGGGACTTCTTTTCTCATCTCCTTCGCTCCGTACGCGAACTTGCTCTTACTTGTCATTTTGCAAGACGGTTATGCACTCGTCGTCCGAGCCTGCAACATCTGAGCATTGACATAGGCAGTTCAAGCCTTAAGACACAAGCAATATTTTCTACTCCTAGTTAGGGGAACTACAACGTCTCTGATCCTCATGTACAGATGAGGTACGTAGGCAGCGGGGTAGGGCCCGTTCGAGCACACTCTTTTATTTTCCCTACATTTTCCCCCTTTCTTTTCTTTTCTTTTCCAGTTTCAGTTTTGTAGCAGCTTTCATTTCTTCACCCTTTGAAACATATTTCTTTGCAAGCGTGGATCCCGTCGGTTACGGCGGACGATTTGGGGTGCTAATACCTTCCTAGGTCGTAACCGACTCCCGAACTCAGATTCTTTGGTTCGTAGGACCTTTGTCCTTCCTTTCTTTTCTTCGGTTTGTGCAGCATTACCATTCCCGTTCCTTCGGGATAAAAATGCCTGGCTGGCAACTCTAACCTCTTTCCGTGCCACTTTCGCGTTTGTACCAGGATGGAAATCCAGGGAGCGACACTATCAAGATATGTCAGGTTTGGATACAGATATTGTCATGCACAAGCTGCCATTGAAAGAGGATTTTCCGACGGTTAAACAGAAGTTGCGCCGTACTCGCTGTAACACGGTGGGAGAACTGACTTTTAGTCATGTTGCGGATAGCAAGAGTCGACACCGACTTTTATTTTATCCAAATAGAAAGGACATAAAAGAACAGGAAAGACCTATTTTAACAGACTTGAGTTCGGGGGGTAGGTTATACAAAGGGAAGGTGTTAGAACCCTTTATATCCATGGTTATCCATGGGCTCTTAGTTACTTAGCTCACTTAAATTATTTTTGAAGAGTGTCGTGTGTGATTAGAAACATTTCTTTAAGTACTTTGTAATGACCCTCGTATGGGTGTATACAAATCCTAGTTTGAAAATATTTTAGAAAAGGTGAGGTGTGAAAGTAATTTTGAAGGTGTGAGCAAGTAACTACGAGATACCTACCCTAGATTAAGTCTTTCTTATTCTTTTATGTTCTTTCAAAGGGTAAGACTATCCATACTATTAAGGAGTAGGTAGTCATTACCTTGAATGTTATTAAGGGACGGGCGTAGAGTCATCGCATGGTCATAGAAGGCAACTTAAAGGATGTCTTTAGCAATTCGTAGGGACTATCATCATTTATTCGAAGGGACAAGATCTTTATCGTAGGCAACCTCGAAGGGACTTGATCTTTTAAACCGTAGGGACTATGATGATTTATATTCAGAGGGACTTTGCTTAAAACATCCCTTTATTCGAGGGACTTGACCATTTAGATAAGGCAACCAAGAGGAATACCCTAGGAAGTGCAAGACGGCGATCAAAGATCAACTTACGTGTGTGAGTATTTATTTTCAAATATTTAATCTTTTTAATTAATTTTCTAAATTTAAATTAATTACAATTAGTTTTGCACTCCCTAAATTACTATCCACGCAATAAATATTTACAAATAAAATAAAGACAGAAAAATAAATCTACAAATTATTACAAGGCTTTGGCAAATACATAATAATCGGATACAAATTAATTGTAATAAAGCAATAATGATAAGAAAGCAAGAATATAAAATAAGACAACAAAAGTGAGAAATTAAAAAAAAAGTAAAATTTAGGTTAGATAAATTAGGGTTAGTGAAAATTTAGGGTTTTAAAATGATTAAATTAAACCTAATTAACTATATTTTTTACAAAATAAAATCTAATTAACTATAATAATACATAATTAAATTTTTTTTGAGAAAATAAAAATTATTTACAAAAAAAAAGTTATTATTATTTTTTAGAAAATATTTAAAAGAAATTATTTTAATTATTTAATGACAATTAGTGAATTAATTAAGAAAAGTGAAAATAATTAAAAGAAAAAGAAAAGGGAAGAAAATGCCTTAAAAGAAAGGGGGGACCTGGGATTTGAACCCAGGTCATGAAGCTTCAAACACCCAACCAAAACCACCAGGCCACCAGCGCGCTGATGTTAATTTGTTAGCAATAATAGGTAATGTATTAAACCTGTAAAACATATATAAATTAGAAAAAAAATGACCCCCAGCCAGGATCGAACCGTGAACCTCATGCATACCAAACCATCACCTTCACCACTAAGCCACAGGGGGCGCGTATGATCATTATTGGCATCATATAATATTGTATTAAACCTGGAAAAATGATGAAATAATTAGAAAAAAGTGTGAAAACCTGGGATCGAACCCAGGTTTGTTGCTTCATGCGTGTGTGTTGCAGCCACTGGGCTAACCAGCATTTCCTGAAACAAATTATGAAACAATTGAAAAAATATTATAACAATGTTTGAATTTTTTCTGATGGCGCCAATCTTCTTCTTCTTCCTCCAGCCCTACAAAATTTTCTGCGAATTTTGTTGGGAGTTTTGCTGCGAATTTCGTTTTCGCGGGTAAACCTGCAAAACAAATAACACACAAACCAGGTACAATTCATCCAAATTGATTATGTCCAATCAAACCCCACATCGTGCCCAATCCAGTCATGGTCTTAAAGAGTATTTAAATGGTCTAATGAGGGAGGCCCCAAATGGGAGGTCAAAACCCTAACAATGGTGGACCTTCATTCACGTACCTAAAATCAAATCGATTCATCCAGAAAGGTTCAAAATATCATCACAAACAAAGATATGAGATCAAATTCAAGGAACAATGACAGTATAATGAAAATCTAAAAAATTCAAATATGGAGAAAATATGAATTCGGGTTAATCAATTCATGATGATTTTGATGATAATGATTATGGAGAAACACTCAGTGATGATCAGGGAACCCATAGCAACCTTCAAATTGCTTTGAAACAATCCCAAATGCAAAAACCGAATCTTGTCTTTTGTTGGAAATTTTGAGTTTTGAATGTGCCTCTAAGCTTCAGATTTTTCGTCCCCTAGTATTGTCTTATGTTCCTCTACATATAGTGAACCATATTAGGTCAAAAAAACATGTGACTTCTTGGGCTTTTGGATAACTTGATGATGAAGAAAGACGTGATTCAAAATATAAAAAAAAATCCAATATATCCTTGCTATTTTGGTTATGAACGAAACTGGATGAGATCAATCAGCTTTAAGTCATGTTTATGAGTTTCTAGAACCAAAATCCCATCCAAATATTGGTTTTTTTTATATTTTATTTTGATTTAATTTGAATTTAAATGAATAAAATCCAAATAAATACTAAAAAAATTATAAAAAATCAGAAATACCTGGCATTGGGTCGTGTATGATGTAACCTTTGAGTTTGGGTTGGAATTTGGTAGGCCCATTTGGAAATATTTGGATTTGAGCCCTTATTTGCTTCATATACCTCTCAAACATTTCCCAACTTTGACAAGGCACAACTCCCTCAATTTTAAGGATATGAAGGTGTTCTTGGACTTTTTAGAAAGCTTAGAGAGTCCTCTAATAAACCTCTTTGGTTTCATGTCCATATCCTTTACCATTTTCAAATTATGCCCTTTGAAAGATGTTGACTTTTTGTTGACTTTTGAAATGATCTGTAATGTTTTGGCTCATACCTTTCAAATGAAGTATTTTTAGGCTTGGCTTGTGAGACAAAAAGTTGTAGAGAATTCAATTTCCTTCAAAATGAGCTTTGGATGGGAAATTTTTGATGAAGCATGTGAAAGTTATGGCTGGTCAAAGTTCAGTTGACTTTTCCTGTGAAAACCCTAATTTAGAAACTCCTGATTCTTGATGATCTGAAATCTCCTTGATGAATCATGATCAACCCTTGATCAAATGATGAATTTTACTTCATAAACATGATGTTGGCAAAAAATCATGAAGTTTGACTTTGATTTGACCATAGTTGACCTCAGTTTGACTTTTTAACCACTTTGACTGATTTTTGTATATCTGATCATCTGACTGAGCAAACCTTTTGGGAAAGCCTTGAAACTTGACATAGGGATTCTTGAAGACATGTAGGATGTTATGAAGTTCACTTGAGGCCTTGAAAGTCCATTTAGCCTGATTAAATCCAAAACCCTAGTTTATGGTGCATTGCTTAGGAGGAGGTTTTGTCTGAGGGAACTTCCAAGCTTTCTAACTAATTGTGAACCTTGTGAATCCTCTTGGGGCACCTTGGTACACAATGCCTTGACTAGGGGAGGGCAAATTTCGGGGTGCAACACTCGCCCAGACCTGGCCATGAAAATCAAAGAGGAAGTACAAAAGCAGTGGGACGACGGTTTTCTTGCTGTAACTAGTTACCCGTCGTGGGTTGCTAACATTGTACCTGTACCTAAGAAGGATGGAAATGTGCGTATGTGTGTCGATTACCGGGATCTGAATAGAGCAAGCCCGAAATATGACTTCCCATTACCTCACATTGATGTATTGGTAGACAACACAGCTCAGTTCTCGGTATTTTCCTTCATGGACAGATTTTCTGGATACAATCAGATTAAGATGTCACCTGAAGACATGGAGAAGACAAACTTCATCACACCATGGGGGACGTTCTGCTACAAAGTAATGCTGTTTGGTTTGAATAACGCCGGTGCAACATATCAACGGGCTATGGTAACATTATTCCACGACATGATCCATAAAGAAATTGAGTGCTACGTGGATGACATGATTGCCAAGTCCCTCACAGAAGAAGAACATTTGGTAAATCTAATGAAACTTTTCAAGCATCTAAGGAAATATCATTTAAGGTTGAACCCCAACAAATTCACATTCGGGGTACGTTCTGGTAAGCTACTGGGTTTTATTGTAAGCGGAAAAGAAATTGAGGTTGATCCCGACAAAGTCAAAGCAATTCAGGAAATGCCTGGACCTAAGACTGAGAAAAAAGTTCGAGGGTTCTTGGATAGATTGAATTACATATTAAGGTTCATATCTCACCTCACTGCAACCTGTGAGCCCTTGTTCAAACTGCTAAGAAAGGAACAAACAGTCAGGTGGAACGATGATTGTCAGAAAGCTTTTGACAAGATCAAGGAGTATCTGCAAGAAACTCTAATTCTCATGCCACCAGTTGAAGGAAAACCTCTAATAATGTACCTGACAGTATTGGATGAATAAATGGGGTGTGTGTTGGGCCAACATGATGAGTCTGGTCGAAAAGAGTATGAAATATACTACCTAAGCAAAAAGTTTACCGACTATGAACAACGTTATTCACTGCTCGAGAAAACTTGTTGTGCTTTAGCGTGGGCTGCTCACCGACTAAGACAGTATATGTTGACTCATACTACCTTGTTGATCTCAAAAATGGACCCCGTCAAGTACATATTTGAGAAGCCAGTACTTACCGAGAGGGTTGTAAGGTGGCAAATGATTCTAACAGAGTATGATATTCAGTACACCTCTCAAAAAGCCATCAAGGGCAGTGTATTGTCTGACTAACTGGCTGAGCAACCCATTGATGACTATCAGCCTATGAGATTTGAATTCCCTGATGAAGACATCATATTCTTAAAGTCAAAAGACTGTGAAGAGCATGTTCACACTGAAGGGCCTGATCCAAAAGAAACATGGATTATGATGTTCGATGGGGCAGTTAATTGTAATGGTCGTGGGGTTGGTGCAGTGCTTATTACACCCAAATGAGTCCATCTGCCTTTCTCAGCAAGGCTTACCTTTGCTTTCACTAACAATGAAGCAGGATATGAAGCTTGTATCATGGGTCTTGAGGAAACCATTGACCCCAGGATCAAAACTTTGAATGTATCCGGAGATTCAGCTTTGGTGATCAACCAAACTAATGGCAAGTGGTATACTCATCAAGAGCATCTAGTTCCCTACAGTGACTATACGAGGAGATTGTTGACTTTCTTCACAACAGTCAAGCTTGAATACATCCCTCGAGATGAGAATCAGTTTGCAGACGCCTTAGCCACTATCTCATCTATGATCAAAGTACAGACTGCTAACTATGTGCCTCGGATTTTATATCCAGACTGGACCGACCAGCATATGTATTCTCTGTGGACACTGTCACTGACAACAAACCTTGGTTCCACGACATCAAATGCTTCTTGGAGACTCAGACATACCCACCCGGGGCATCGTCTAATGATAAGAAGACATTGAGAAGGCTAGCCGACAGTTTCTTCCTCAATATTGATGGCTCCTTATACAAGCAAAACTTTGACATGGTCTTGCTCAGATGTATTGACAAGAAGGAAGCTGACCTACTAATGCACGGAGTACATGAAGGTTCTTTCGGTACCCATGCCGGAGGACATGCAATGGCAAAGAAATTGTTGAGGTCAGGTTACTATTGGATCACAATGGATGCAGACTATTGTGCCTATGCCAGAAAGTTCCATAAATGCCAGATCTATGCAGACAAAGTGCATGTGCCTCCCAATCCTTTAAATATAATGTATTCACCCTGGCCCTTCGCCACGCGGGGCATTGTTATGATCTGAAAGATCGAGCCAACTGCTTCAAATGGTCACAGATTCATCCTGGTAGCCATTGATTACTTCACTAAATGGGTTGAAGCAGCTTCGTATGCAAATGTCACCAGGCAAGTGGTAGCCCAATTTCTAAAAAGGGATATCATTTGTCGATATGGATTTCCCGAGCGAATCATTACTGATAATGGTTCAAACCTTAACAACAAGACGATGGAAGAACTGTGCCAAGTCTTCAAAATTCAACACCACAACTCTTCTCCTTACAGGCCAAAGATGAATGGTGTTGTTGAAGCGGCTAACAAAAACATTAATAAGATTGTGCAAAAGATGGTAGTCACATACAAAGACTGGCATGAGATGTTACTATTTGCCTTGCATGGGTACCGAACTTCCATCAGAACTTCTACCGGGGCAACGCCTTATCAGCTTGTGTATGGTATGGAAGCAGTCCTACCTGTTGAAGTTGAATTACCCTCCTTAAGAGTAATAATGGATGTAAAATTGGACGAAGCAGAATGGGTCCGATCTCGTTATAACCAACTGAGCCTGATTGAAGAAAAAGAGATTAGCAGCTATCTGTCATGGTCAGTTATATCAGAAACAAATGAAAAGAGCCTTCAATCAAAAGGTGAGACCTCAGGAATATCAAGTTGGAGAGCTTGTACTGAAAAGACTCCTTTCTCCTCATACAGACCACAGAGGCAAGTGGACACCAAACTATGAAGGTCCCTATGTGATATCTAAAGTCTTCTCGGGCGGAGCACTGATGCTCGCAACCATGGATGGTGAAGACTTCCCGTCTCCTGTAAATTCAGATGCAGTTAAAATATACTTCGCATAAATGACCCGCTGGACATAAAAACAAAATGTAAGTCCAGGAAAAAATAGGGCATCCCGGCGAGTCAAAAACAGAATAAAAGACTCGGGAAAAAATAAGGGAAAATTTGAAGAAAAAAAATGTACACCCGCTGAGTTGAAAAGCCACATCAGACAGCTCAGGCAAAAAAGGGTATCCCGGTGGATTGAAAACCCGAAAAGGTGATCCACGCAAAAACAGGGATAAGCGAACAACTGCATTCTGAATTAGTTTGTATCACTCACATGACATGGAAAACTTCGAAAGGACAAAGCGTCGATTAGAATCAACTTCCTTCAGAAAGTAAGATAAGAAGAGTGTTCAGGTCATACAGGTGTAAACACCCCAAATTTTCCCTCACTTTTTCTCACACCATGTCTTGTTATCTTTTCATATTGCATTGCATAAGCATACCATCTCCCATTGCATATTTGTTTCACTACATAGGTTGCATCTAGGGTTTGTGATCAGGAGAATCCAAGAAGTGATCTGAGCCATCTCAAAGGCCATGAAGCATGCCAAGAGAGTCCATGAGTGGTCTATGATCTTATTCTGTCTCCAACAAGTTTTTTAAGTCACAAAATCTCAAAGCATTGCACAGAGGTCCAGGCAGGCTAGGGTTTTCCTGCACAGATGACCTAAAATTAGGGTTTGGGTTTGAGGCCCTTAATCTCATTTTTTTGGTCATTCTTGATTCTAATGGTCTTAATATGTTATAAGGAGCATGTGTACCAAATTTGATGAAGAAATTCATTGTGGAAGTTATCTGATTAACTGGTAACGTATTGTGCAAGAAAAGTCAAAATCAGGGCATCTAGGGCCACCACCAATGGTACCAAAGGGTCACCTTCATCAATTTGAAGTTCTATGATCTTTATTTGATCTTAGAAGTGTTTAGAAGTTCACATGATTGAATATTTTCAAGCCATTTGCAACCTTTCCATTTTTGGACATGACTTGTAATGAAAACTTTCCATTTTGGGAAAGATTTTCAACCTCCTCTTTCTTGATCAAAAATGCTTCAAATGAAAAATCTTCAAACATGAAAGTTGTAGATTGGATCTTCCCATTTTCAAAAAAAACAAGAACTCCTCTTGATTCATCCTAGAACTCAAGATATGATGTTTCAAAGTTTGGAAAAATCTTATAATTTTCAAGTACATGCCAAAGAGGGATTTTTGCAAAACCATGTTTTAAGCACTCTTGTGACCTATAATTGACCTCTAAGCATCATAACATGATAACACAACTTGCATTGATCAGAATTATGCCAAGAATCTCAAGTTTTCATGCCTTGCACTTCAAGAAATTTCAAAGAGGGAAATTTGCAAAACACATGCTATCACATGAATCAAGCCATCCAGCTCACAAAATCTGATCCAAGGGCCATCCTTGAATGAAGCTGAGGCAGGACAGCCCCTCAAGCCATCTCTGACCCGTGCCATGCTTATGGTACCATAACATTGACGTTTTTGCAAATGAAGCCATACCAATCACACTATGTCACTACCAACTTTCTGACCAATCACAACACATTATACAAACCTCAAGGACCTCAAACATAACATGATCCAAGCCTGAAAGCTCTCGTACACTCAGATTGCAAAAATTTGCATAAACCTTCCTCGCTTAGAAACTCAACACACAACCATCAAAACATCAAACTTCTTCCACCAATCAACTCAAAAACACTCAAAGATCATTTTCCACCCATTACAATGGCCTGAAACACTCCACAACACAAACACGATTTCTGCCTTAGCAGAACTGAAACACAAAAACCAGCCATCATAAACTTGTTCTAAGCCTTCTAGAAGCATCAAGGTGATCATTGGAGTGGTTTTGCACAAAGGAAGAGGCCAGAAAGCTCAAACATAGAAAGCTTCATCTCAGGTATCATCCAAGAACAAATTTTCCGAAACTTGTTTTTTAAAATGGTTGAGGATTGTGCATGTATGGTGTTTCTGAAAGTTTAACCCTAAAATTTTGTTTGTTTTGATTCAGCCAGTTGATGAAAAATAAATGTGTTTTGCTTGATGATTCTTGTTCTATGTTGTTTGGGGATGAATTCTGGAGCTTTAGGGGGCTTGGGGTAGCTTATAGAAAGAGATAGGGAAGAAGAGTGAACGGAGAAGACGACCGGAACACTGTTCCGGCCGCCTGAGAGTGATTAGGACAAATCCCATTTAATTAGCCAGGTTTGAATCTCCACCCTTGGATCTGGGTTTACCCGCGAGTACGAATGACCCAGATCATTTCAGTTAGCCCTAATCCTGTTTAATTAATTTAATTAATTTTAATTAGCCAGAAACAATCCCGTCCACCCATTCAGGCGCACTCTTCCCAAGTTCGAATCTGGGCCTTTGATCTTGCTTACTTTCAATTTTATTTTATTTTGTTTTCATTTTATTTCTTTTGTTTTCATCTAATTATTTAAAATAGCAAAAATACTTTTAAAAATCTCATTTTCTGCATATTCACTTCAAATATTTTTCTTAACTTAAAAACATTTTTATTTTTAATTTTTGCATTAAAAAAATTATTTTTAAATCATTTAAATGTTTTATTTAATTAATTAATTGATTTTAATTAATTAAAAATACATTTAGGTTTCTAAAAATCACAAAAAAAAATCATGAAGCATTCTTAGGAATTTAGAACAATTTACAAACTCACCATACAAATTTCTTTTTAGGTTTGATCATGTTTGCACAATTATCTTTGAATTAGGGTTCATAAAAATCACATTTCTTAACCCTAACTTGAAAAAATCATTTCTGATCAACCATGATGAGTTTGAACTTGATTCTTTTTGCATTATTTCATACATTGCATCTAGTATCTAGGTTATTTAACTCATAATTTTGAATTGCATTTTCAAATTGATTTTCATTTTTCCTTTAGAATCACCCAAAAACCCTAGCTAACTTAGAAAATTCATAACTTTCTCTAGGTTTAGTTTCTGACTTCCATCTTTGGGGGGTGATCTTGTGTGTGTAGGGTTTGTTTGAGTTCATTTTCAATTTTTTATCATGATGTATGCTTCTGTTTTGATCATGTTCATCTCATGTTGTCTTAAAACCCTAAATTCTCATGTTCATTTGCATTCATATTTTCATATCTCAATCATGTGAACTTGCCATGACATTTCAAGCATTTGTATGACATCTTAGACATCTTAAGACATGCTTTAACATTGCTTGATCATTTATTCATTCATTTGGTATGCTTTGCATTCATTAAATTTCATGTTCATCCATGTGTTTTCAAGCTTCTAACATGCCATCTTTGCATCTCATCCCTTGTATGATCATTCATATGCATCATGTATGTCTTTGCATCATTGCATAACACATTTGCATCTTGTTTACACTTCTGGTTTTGATCTTTGCACCTTCATTTGCTTTGCATCTTATGCATTCACACTAACCTTTCAGGGGCTTATGGTAAGTTGTTTGGGATGTGGATTTGCCTTCACATCCCACCTCTTATCATCTCTTCATTTGCATCCTTTGTATGTCTTTGAAGTTAACTTTATTCTCTTATGCTCTCTTGCTCCTTTTCTTTCTCTTAGGTTACTTATCTTCTTCAGGAAGTAAGTAACCTATTCTCTTTCTCCTTCTCTTTTCATCTGCTTCTTCTTCCATGGTGGCTTCTTGAAGATCTTCTCTTATGCCTCACAAACCATAGGAACATACAAGCATGATAATTTTAGGGTTGTATATAGTCTCACCTAGTCTTTGGACTTTGATTCTCCTTGAGTCTCTCTTCTCATCTCATGATCAGAGGCTAAACACTTAAAGCCTTAGGACTTTTAATTAGGGTTATGCATGCATCCCTATCTTAGGATGGAGTGTATAACTTTAATCCTTAGTGTTAACCCCTTAATTTGTTTACACCTCTTAATCAAAACACCTAATAATGATTAAGACTTAAGCTTGTAACTTGGGCCTTATATTAGGGTTACATCTCTTCCTCATGGTTAAGAGGGACTAACCCTAGTGTTTAATGGACAAGTCCCCCTCAAGTTAGTCTTACAAACATAAAAATCACTTCTTAATCTCACCCTTTAATTAAAATCCATTTTAATAAAGGCTTGTTATCTAATGAATTTAATCCCTAACCATGGATTAAGTTGAGGAGTCTTCCTCAACTTAAGTGTTCTCATCTAACATCCTTCTCTTAGGATGGTGTAATGAGTTCACTAATCCCTGATTAGAGATTAAACTCATTACTTAACACTAAACAAAAACCCAAAAAACATTTAATAATCACAAGTAGGTTAATGATCTTAATCCTACATCATCATGGTAATTAAGATGAGATGCTTATCTTACACTTAAGTAGGCTCAGCATCCCTGATCAGGGAGGATATAATGAGTTTACAAACCCTTGATTTAGGCTTAAGCTCATTATCCTATGCAAAACACCAAAAGCAATAAAAAACTGAAAAACACAAAAACAAATAATAATCGTCTCCTCCGGGATTCTTTTCTCATCACATTCAGTCTATAAAAGAGAACTCGCTTCTTCCGTCTTATGCAAGACAGTTAGCACTCGAGCCAGACGAGTCATACATTTGAGCATAGACAAGCAAGCAGTTCACAGTCAAATCATCCAGTCTCTTTGAGTTGAACTACGGTGTTCTAACTTCCTCATTGCACGAGAGGATACGTAGGCATAACTTAACAGTTATCCAACAAAAGTATTTGTGTCTCCCCCCTCCTTTCAATTTTCTTTTCTAAGCCTCAGTCTTGAGCCTCTCACTCTCTCTTTTTCCACTGACACACTATACTTTCCCCCTATCTTTTTATACACAGTCAGCACATACACTACCCATTTTAAACACAATCAAGTAAGCGTGGATCCCGTCGAGTACAACGGACGATCTGGGTGCTAATACCTTCCCAGGTCGTAACCAACCCCCTTTCTCAGTTTATCTGGTTCGCAACCGTCTTATCCATAACCTTCCAGGTTTATGCAACATTACCTTTCCTTCGTGACAAAAATGCCTCGATGGCGACTCTATTCAACCTCGACCTCCAACATCGCCGACTGTTCGCGTTTGCATCGGGACGAAATTCCGGGGAGCGACAGCTTAACGACTCTGCTGGGGAACTTTGCAACTAGGGCTTCTGGTTTTCTTGTGGGTTTCTCCTAGCGCTTGTTTGATTTTGTTTACTGGGGGTGTTATGTGCTATGTGTGCTTTTGTTTTTTCTTTATTTATTGCTTTCTGCATTTTACTTTATCGCTTTCGTTTATCGCTTTATGCATTTCATATTATTATCATATCATCTGTGCTGGATTTTCTGATTTGTTTTGGTGGGAGGGGTATTCCGGTGAGAAAGGTCCAACACAAAGGCCTGACTGACAGACATAGGATTAGAGTGGATTCATGTTCTTTCCCATTCCATTTCGGTCTGGTGCGGGAATATGAAAACACGGTTCAGACGTGGGTTTCTTCTTGAGAACTCTGTGCTACGGATCTCCTGTAGTGCTAGGGCTATCTGGGAAGCCTGCTAAGTCTGGATGACCTTTTTAGATGACCTTCAGTATCTGAGGTGAATTAGAGGAGGATTCTGAAATGATTAGGGTAAACATTGTACCTCCGGGTTAGAAGTGTTTACACTTCTCATAATAGATCCGAACCTGAGGATCCTTGTTCTAGAACAATACCTGTGAGTGGGTGGGGTTGTTTATAGGTTTTGCAGGAACCCTTGGCCTCAACATACCCTGTTACTAGATTTTGTTTTAAGGTTACACTACTTTGGACTGATTCTATGAAACCCTGGACAAGTGACTCTTTATTTGAGTTCCCCACCTGGTTACTGGTTCTCAGACCTTCATCCGGAATTTTGAACACTCATGGACCATATCAAAGCAACTGACAATCCAGCACCTGATCACAAACCCTTGCATATCATTTAGCATACATCATATTGCATCATTTAACATTTTGTCTATTTGTTTTACAGGGTATCCACATCTTCTTTGGTTTGGTTTTGACCATTCTTCTGCTCAGATATCCTCTCCAACACTTATTCAGCTATCTTCTACAACATCTTCATCAGATATCTTCTTCAGTTGGCCTCTTCAGTTATCTTCATCAGCACCCATTGTCAATATGGATTCAACCAGGAAGAGCAACATCACATACCACTTCTCTGAGTACCCTCTAGCAGGCATCAGGCAGATTCAGGCTCTTATCACTCCTGATCATGTCCCCTTATTCAGAGAACATTATGGTGGTATCCTGGACATGATCATGGACTTGGAAACATCACAGAGGAGCATGATTCACACCTATCTTCAGTTTTATGACCCTCCTCTTCGTTGTTTCACTTTCTCGGATTTTCAGATAAGTCCTCTGTTGGAAGAATATTCTATGTTGTTGGGTGTCCCTATTAGAAGAGGAATTCCTTTCAACCCTGAGATGACTGTTCCTAAGAATGAAGACATAGATAAGGCCCTACATTTGGAAGCCACTATCATTGATGAGCATATGACCACTAAGGCTGGAATCCCAGACCTCCATCTGGATTTCTTGGTTACTCAGGCTACAAAGCAGGCTACAATAGGAAATTGGGAAACTGTTTGTGCTCTCCTGGCTCTTAGTATATATGGTATCATCTTGTTTGTGGACGAGCCTAAGTTTATAAGCAAGAATTCCATCCACATCTTCATGCTCAGGAATCCAGTTCCCACCTTGCTAGGAGTTTTATACTACTCGGTACATCAGAGGAATGAGAAGCAGAGGGGGAGACTAGTCAGATGTTGTGCACCTCTTTTCTACTATTGGTTGATGAGACATATGCCGAAGACAGAAGCTTTCCTGAATCCACATCAGTCAAGGAACTGGGCTATGAGGATAATTTCCCTTACTTCAGAAGACATTAGGTGGTGTACTCAGAACACCAAGGGCATGGACATAATTACAAGCTGTGGACAATATCCTAATGTACCTCTTATTGGAGTGAAGGTTTGCATCAATTACAATCCTTTTCTTTTCAGAAGACAGATGGGGTATGCCCTGGTGCATCCACCTAGAGAGCAAGACTTAGCAGAGTCTCTTTATTATGTTATTCTGAACAATCATGCCACCGTCTGACAAGTAGCCTGGGTTTGGGACCACATACAAATAAAAGGGACTGATATTCTTGTCAAGTGTAACAACATAGATTCAGCTCAATACATTGAATGGTCGCGCATCAGAGGACAAATCACTCGTATTCCATTCACCCTGGAAGATGTGTCAGGGCCATCAGCAGTAGAGCCCATAGCTACAATAAGCCTGGAGGAATTTGAGAAGTTAAAAGAAAGGAATACCCAACTTTCTAAAGCTCTGAAGAAGACCCTTTGATAAATGAATGGCGGTCGTCTAGATATTGAGAGATTAGAGAAGCTCTGAATCGAGCATATGACTAAGATAGAGAAAGCAGAGGACTTCATCAGAAAAGCCCGAGCAGGGGAGTTGGTATTGAAGAATGCTTGCAAAGAAGCCATGATTCAGAAGGCCAGAGTTGAACATTATCTGGAAGAGAGTCAGGCTAGGTGGATCAGAATCACCGAAGCTCGTTTGCAAGAATATCAGAAGACACAGGCTAAGATAGAGCAGTTGGAAAGCTAATGAGAAGAAGAATCAGGAAGCTTTGTTAGCAGCACAGAAGGAAATATCCGAGTTGAAACTCTAGGCGGGGTTGAAGAGATTAAAAGAACAAGAAAAGTACCAGAATATGACAAGTGCCATTGCAACCAGGAACCTTCTTATCAGGACCATCACAGAGTATCCAGTTGGACCAGTAACTGATGCTCTCCTGAAGGAAGTCAAGGAGGATGACTTTAGGCTGGATGTTTGATTTCTTTTTACTTGTATTTTATTTTGGTTGTACTTTAATTCTCCATGGTGATTTTGTTGTATTTCTTGACTTAATTGTATTTTGACCCACCATGGGAGCTTGTTGTAATCATAAACTATGTATTTTTGCATTTGTAATGTATGGTTTATGTATTACCTGGATCTTCTTTTGAGCTTCATTTCTCTTCAAACATCTTCATCATTCCCAGAGGTCTGGAAGGTCAAAACCAAAGAACCAAACCGAATACCCTCTGAAGACAAATAGACATACTGCACTGCATGCTAACCTCATATTCTTTGTGTTGCAGGGATTTTGTTGTTGTTTTATCACTTTGCTTCTTGTTTCAGGAAATATTTCTCGTAGGAGAGTCTTTCCCATCAACCGCATCCACCGGTATCCAACCCGAAACAACCTTCCGAGCTTACAGATGGATCAACTTCAGTAAGAATAGACAAATGTGAGGACTCAGATGACTATTGTGAGGACATAAATGAGGACTCAGATGAACCAATTCATGGCTGTGATGACTGGGCTAGCACAGATCCAAGAAATATTAAGGGAGTTAGTCGAGCGTAAAACTCCAGAAGATAACCATGCTAGTATTGGAGGAACAAGTAACAACGCGCGCGATCAGCCGCAAGCAAATCCACCAGAGTTTGGACCTCACATCAACCCTGAAGTCAATGTTATTGGGAATACTCAGAGAAACACTGGAGATCGTTTTCTACAAGAGGATCCTCAGGACGAGTAGTTTACAGTGTTGGGTGCTGGGGCTGATGAAGTTTATGATCGTCGTCTGGAAGAAATATCTGAGAAGCTAAGATCTCTGGAATCCCATAACTCTTTGGGATTTGATGTGATGGATATGGGACTAGTGGAAGGAGTCAGGATTCCACACAAGTTCAAAGCTCCTTGCTTTGAGAAGTATAATGGTACCTCCTGTCCTCGTACCCACCTTCAATCTTTTCTGGGGAGATTAAAAGCTTATACCATGGATGAGAAGCTGTGGATGTTTTACTTTGAAGACAGTTTGACTGGGGCATCCCGTGAGTGGTATTCTCACCTATCCAGAGCTACTGTCAGGAATTGGAAAGACTTAGCTGAGGCTTTAATACGTCAATATCAATACAACCTGGATATGGCTCCCAACAGGACCCTCTGAATGGGCATGTCTCAGTCGTCAAGAGAAAGTTTCCGGGAATATGCCCAAAGGTGGAGACAACTTGCTGTTGCCGTCCAGCCACCTATGTCTGAAAGAGAAATGGCTGATATGTTTATGAATACATTTCAAGGAACAAATATTGATCGGCTTGCTGCCTTCTCCTCTACCAGTTTTGCTTATGTAGTTATAACTGGTGAATGAATTGAAAGCCTATTGAAGATGGGTAAGATCTCCGACAATGGTGCTAGCTCCAGCAATGCAAGGAAACCTTTCTCAGGACCTCGTAGGACAGGTGAAACTAATTCAGTACATGTGGGCAGAGGTATGCCTCAATACATACAAAGATCAGTAGCTGCTGTCACTATTCCTGCTCCAGCACCTCAGCAACAACAGTATCCTCAACAACAACAGTATCCTCAGCAACAACAGTTTCCACAACAACAAAGATCTTATAACAACAACAACAATCAGCAACAACGTCCATTCCAGCAAAGAACTTCACAAATCAACAGGGTGATCGATCCCATCCCGATGCCCTATGCAGCTCTACTTCCACAGTTATTGAAGCTTAACCTGATTGAATTGAGAACTCTGGCTCAAATAGATCCTCAGAATCTCCCAAGAAACTATAATGTCAACGCCAAATGTGTTTTTCACTCCAATGCACCTGACCATTCAACAGAGAAATGCAGGGCCTTGGACATGAAAGTCCAAGATCTGATTGATTCCAAAGCTTTGAATTTTGCACCTCTGCCAAATGTCACAAAGAATCCAATACTGAATCACGGTGGACCAAGGATTAATGCTATTGAGAAGGACCAGCCATTTGTTCTAATTTATGACATTGAAAACATTCAAACACCACTGGCCGAAGTGAAAGCTCGATTATTGAAGTGCCAAGTGTTCCCGGGTTGTGAGGTCCATTGTGAAGCTTGCAAGATTTCTGCCAACGGTTGTGCAAGTCTGAAGATTGGTATCAACAGTCTTATCAAAGAAGGCATCCTACAGATCACTTCAACAATTCCCACTTCTACAACTTCAGCAAACATCTCTCCTACAACATCAGCAAACACCCTTTTAGAGGTATCTTCTACAACATCAGCAAACACCATTTTAGAGGTATCTCCTACAAATTCAGCAAACATCATTCCAACAGAGTCTACTACAACAACAACAACCATCAACGAGGACATCTCAACGGTCACCGTATATTATGACCCAGCAACAATCCATGTTCCAGTTTCTTCCAACAACAATTTTCACCAACACCCTCCTCAACATATACAACTCTCTGCACCTGTGTCACCCGCAATCAGACCTCCTGTCACAATCTATTATGATCCTCAGACTGTCACAACTCCTTCTTCTGTAGCAATCAGTATGGTAACCATCACGGTACCTGGACCAGTTCCATATGATAGCAGCAGTGTCGTGCCTTGGCACTACGACTCAGATCTTTATTGCAACGGAAAGAAAGTCACTCTTGATTCTTCAACTTCTACACCACAGATTGATAATGTCGGGGGAGGCGGAGGCTTCACTCGAAGCGGACGTCTCTTTGCGTCACAATTTCCCAGAGTTAATGCTGAAGCAGAAGCTGCTGCTAAAGCTAAAGGCAAGAATGTGGTGCCAGAAGAACCAATGTCCAAGGAAACTCAGAAGACATCCTTTGATCAGGATGTGGATGAGTTCATGAGAATTATCAAGAAGAGTGACTACAAAGGTTTGGACCAGCTCCATCAGACACCCTCCAAGATCTCCATTCTATCTCTGCTCATGTGTTCTGAGGCTCACATGAATGCATTGCTCAAAGTCTTGCATGCAGCTTACGTGCCTGAGGAGATTGTAGTTAATCAACTAGAGACGGTGGTTTCAAATGTTAATACTAGTCATGGACTAGGGTTCACCGATGTTGATCTAACTACGGAGGGCTGTAACCACAATAAGGCTTTACATATCACCTTGGAATGTAAAGGTGTTGTACTTTCTCATGTCTTGGTTGACACTAGGTCATCTCTCAATGTTCTTCAAAAGAAAGCCTTGGTCAAGATGGAATATGATGGTCTTGCACTCCGCCCGAGTAACCTAGTTGTGAGAGCCTTCAATGGTTCTAAGAGATCAGTTCTCGGAGAAATTGAGTTTCCTGTGGTAATTGGCCCACAGATTTTCAAAACTACCTTCTATGTGATGGACATTCAGCCTGCCTACAGTTGTTTGTTGGGTCGACCCTGGATTCATGTCGTTGGCGCCGTAACATCGACCCTTCACCAGAAGTTAAAATATGAGTGGGAAGGCCAAATTATCACAATTTATGGAGAAGAGGACATCTTTTTCAGTCATTTAGCTACCTATAAGTATATAGAGATGGATGGGGTGATCCATGAGACAATGAGTCAGGGTTTTGAAGCCCTCAATGTCAATGAAGCAACAACTGAACTGTCTGGTACTTCAATTGCTTCTTACAAACAAGCTCAGAAGGTTGTTGAAGACGGGAATGCCCAAGGCTGGGGCAAGCTACTACAAGTTCAGATCAAGGAAGACAAATTCGGTTTGGGTTACAGACCATCCCGACAAGCTCAAGAGGAGGCTGCGGAAGCTCCTAAGTTCAGAAGTGGGGGAATGTTGACCCCGGATGCAATCAACAATGTGGAAGACGAGGCTGAAAGCGACTTCAACCTGGAAAGCTGGATTCGTCCAAGAGTCCCAGGCCAACAAGTCCTCAACTTGTCTTCCCAGGAAATTATAAGGATCACTGCTGTAGAGTAATTATTACTTCCTGTTTAAGCATTCATCAAGTCCTGCATCTTGCCCAAGGTGTCAGGACTCATTTTGTAATAGGGCCATATATGTATTTTGTGCTAATGGAATATTAATGAACAATGGACATCTTTTGCAAACAATCTTTTCGCTCATTATCTTTCATTTTTGTTATTTTCGCACAAAACAATAAATGGCAATGCCTTCCTTAAATAAACTTCATTCACTTTTTCTAAATAAGATAAAATCAATCACTAAAATGAAAAAATCTCAACCCTTGCAGAGATAGCCTTCCAGATTGCACCGATAACGACACTGCTATGACCTCGTATGACTTCGACAATCCGATTAATCAAGCAGATGAAGGGGTTGAAGAAGACTATGATTTGCCTGAAGAGTTGGCCAGGTTGTTGAGACAAGAGGAAAAGGTGATTGCTCCTCATCAGGAGGAGGTTGAGACTATCAATCTTGGTACCGAGGAAGATGTGAAATAGGTGAAGATCGGGGCTGGTCTGTAAGCTTCAGTGAAAGAACAACTTATCAGTATGCTTCGGGAATATGTCGACGTGTTCGCTTGGTCCTATCAAGATATGCCAGGTCTGGATACCGATATAGTCATGCACAGGTTGCCATTGAAAGAAGATTGTCCGCCAGTTAAACAGAAGTTGCGCCGTACTCGCCCATACATGGCCATGAAAATCAAAGAGGAAGTACAAAAGCAGTGGGACGCCGGTTTTCTTACTGTAACTAGTTACCCGCCGTGGGTTGCTAACATTGTACCCATACCTAAGAAGTATGGCAAGGTGCGTATGTGTGTGGATTACTAGGATCTAAACAGAGCTAGCCCGAAGGATGACTTCCCATTACCTCACATTGATGTATTGGTGGATAACACAGCTCAGTTCTCAGTGTTTTCTTTTATGGATGGATTTTCTGGATACAATCAGATTAAGATGTCACCTGAAGACATGGAGAAGACAACTTTCATCACGCCTTGGGGCATGTTCTGTTACAAGGTAATGTCGTTTGGTCTGAAGAACTCCGGTGCAACGTATCAACGGGCTATGGTAACATTATTCCATGATATGATCCATAAAGAAATCGAGTGCTATGTGGATGATATGATTGCCAAGTCCCTTACAAGGGAAGATCATTTGGTGAATCTGCTGAAGTTGTTCAAGCGTCTGAGGAAGTATCAGTTAAAGTTGAACCCCAACAAATGCACATTCGGGGTACGTTCTGGTAAGGTACCAAGTTTTATTGTAAGCGAAAAAGGAATTGAGGTTGATCCCGATAAAGTCAAAGCTATTCAGGAAATGCCTGCACCTAAAACTGAGAAAGAAGTTTGAGGGTTCTTAGGTAGATTGAACTACATATCAAGGTTCATATCTCATCTCACTGCAACCTGTGAGCCCTTGTTCAAGCTGTTAAGAAAAGAGAAAACAGTCAGGTGGAACGATGATTGTCAGAAAGCTTTTGACAAGATCAAAGAATATCTGTAAGAACCTCCAATTCTCATGCCTCCAGTTGAAGGAAAACCTCTAATCATGTATCTGACAGTATTAGAAGAGTCAATGGGGTGTGTGTTGGGCCAGCATGACGAGTCTGGTCAAAAAGAGTATGCAATATACTACCTAAGCAAAAAATTTACCGACTGTGAACAACGTTATTCACTGCTCGAGAAAACTTTATGTGCTTTAGCGTGGGCTGCTCGTCGACTAAGACAGTATATGTTGACTCATACTACCTTGTTGATCTCAAAGATGGACCCCGTCAAGTACATATTGAGAAGCCAGTACTTACCGGAAGGGTTGCAAGATGGCAAATGATTCTAACAGAATATGACATTCAGTACACCTCTCAGAAAGCCATCAATGGCAGTGTATTGTCTGACTATCTGGCTGAGCAACCCATTGATGATTACCATCCTATGAGATTTGACTTCCCTGATGAAGACATCATGTTCTTAAAAGCAAAAGATTGTGAAGAGCTTATTCACACTGAAGGCCCTGAACCAGAAGAAGCATGGACTATGATGTTTGACGGGGTAGTTAATTGCAACGGTCGTGGGGTTGGTGCAGTGCTTATTACACCTAAAAGGGTTCATATGCCTTTCTCAACAAGGATCACCTTTGCCTGCACTAACAACGAAGCAGAATACGAAGCTTGTATCATGGGTCTTGAGGAAGCCATTGACCTCAGGATCAAAACCTTGAATGTATTCGGAGATTCGGCTTTGGTAATCAACCAGACCAACGACAGGTGGTACACTCATCAGGAGCATCTGATTCCCTACCGTGACTATACGAGGAGATTGTTGACCTTCTTCACAACAGTTAAGCTTGAATACATCCCTCGAGATGAGAATCAGTTTGCAGACGCTTTCGCTACCATTCATCCATGATCAAAGTACAGGTCGCCAATTATGTACCTCGGATTTTGGTATCCAGACTGGACAGACCGACATATGTATTCTTTGTGGACACTGTCATTGATAACAAGCCTTGGTACCATGACATCAAATGCTTCTTAGAAACTCAGACAAACCCACCTGGGGCATCGTCAAACGATAAGAAGACATTAAGAAGGCTAACCGACAGTTTCTTCCTCAATACTGATGGTTCTTTGTACAAGAGAAACTTCGACATGGTCTTGCTCAGATGTGTTAACAAGAAGGAAGCAGACCTACTGATGCACAAAGTATATGAAGGTTCTTTCGGTACCCATGCCAGAGGACATGTAATGGCAAAGAAATTGTTAAGATCAGGTTACTATTGGATCACAATGGATGCAGATTGTTGTGCCTATGCCAGAAAATTCCACAAATGCCAGATATACGCAGATAAAGTGCATGTGTCTCCGAATCCTTTGAATGTAATGTCTTCACCTTGGCCCTTTTCCATGTGGGGCATTGATATGATTGGAAATATTGAACCGACTGCTTCAAATGGTCACAAATTCATCCTGGTAGCCATTGATTACTTCACCAAATGGGTTGAAGCAGCTTCGTATGCAAATGTCACCAGGCAAGTGGTAGCTCGATTTCTGAAAAGGGATATCATTTGTCGATATGAAGTTCCCGAGCGAATCATTACTTATAATGGTTCCAATTTGAACAACAAGATGATTGCAGAACTTTGTCGGGACTTCAAAATTCAACATCACAACTCTTCTCCTTACAGGCCAAAGATGAATGGCACTGTCGAGGCTACTAACAAGAATATTAAGAAGATTGTGCAAAATATGGTAGTCACGTACAAACACCTTATCAGCATGTGTATAGTATGGAAGCTGTCATACTTGTTGAAGTTAAACTACCCTCCTTACGGGTAATGATGGATGTGAAACTGGATGAAGCAGAATGGGTCCGATCTCGATATAATCAACTAAGTCTAATTGAAGAAAAGAGATTAGCAGCCATCTGTCATGGGCAGTTATATCAAAAACGAATGAAGAAAGCCTTCGATCAGAAAGTCAGACCTCGGGAATACCAAGTGGGAGAGCTTGTTCTGAAAATACTTCTTCCTCCTCATACAAACCACAGGGGCAAATGGACGCCAAGCTACGAAGGCCCATTCATAGTAAAGAAAGTTTTCTCTAGTGGGGCACTGATGCTCACTACTATGGATGGCGAGGATTTCTTATCTCCTGTGAATTCAGATGCAGTTAAAAAAATACTTCGCATAAAAGACCCGCTAGACATAAAAACAGAATGTAAGTCCAGGCAAAAATAGGGCATCCCGGCGAGTCAAAAACATAATAAAAGACTCGGGAAAAAATAAGGGAAAAAATGTGTACACCCGCTAAGTTGAAAAGCCACATCGGACAACTTAGGCAAAAATGGGTATCCCGGTGGATTGAAAACCCGAAAGGGCGATCCACGCAAAATCTGGGAAAAAGCGAACAATTGCATTCTGAATTCGTCTGTATCACTCACTACATGGCATGCTTCGAAAGAATAAAGCGTCGGTCATAATCAACTTTCTTCAGAAATCAAGATAAGAAGAACGTCAAGGTCATACAAGTCATAGCAAAGGAAGCTCACTGGAGCGTCAACTACAACATTGCCAACACTTTTATTTTTTCAATTTTACAGCAATCTCCTCCTTTTAGGGATTTGCTTCTTCACTGTACTTGCCCATTCAGGGCACACAAATCAATAAAATCAGAATATTCAGTCACACTTTGTTTTGTACATTTTTGTTTCGTTTGCAAAATGTCCAAAGTTCATAATACAACACTTGCATTTAAACATATAAGCCATTTTCAATATATGCTTGCAGGAAATGTGCACTCTTGAGCAAATCTAACTCCTATGACGGAATCCAGTTGAGGATACCCCGGGACACTTGTGCACTTATTTTTTTAACAGGTTGCAGGTACTCAAGGCAGACAATCTCTCACAGCATGGGGTATATCAAGTATTGTATCCCCAGCCAAGTCAGCAATCATCTCATCAGCAGGGTTACTTGACATAAGTTTTCCCCCACAAAGTTGTTATCCCCTCAGAGGATCCTCCAAGAAACTCATTAAATCCCCAGCATGTCGCTTGGACGAAGGAGTTACAACAGATTACTACCCATAAGTTCTTTTCTCCCCAAGCAGGTTTTCCCGAGCAATGCCTGAACTGCTTTTCCCCAACGGATTTGCCGAAGCCTCCTCATCTCCAACATGAGTCTTTTCAACAGAAACTTCCCCATCTGAGATCCCCGCAGAGTTCTCTAGAAAGATCGTTCAGTGATCTTTTCTCCCCACAGATCGACCAATGATCTCTTCCCCCAACGGAGTTCTCCCTCCAGACATATCGCCCACAGATCTTTTTCCCCGCAGGATCTGGACCTCGGATCGGTTCTCTCATTTTGCATAATCATGGAATTCGCATCATTTTCCCCAAACAGAGCGTAGCATTCCGTCTAATACGGAGCATTACGACAAAAATCAAACATTTGCATGATTATAAGCCAGCTCGAGCCAATCACCTACAAATATCAAATCATTTCTCCAGCAGTATACAAAACTCATATCCCCCGCAGACAAAGCCAGAATACTTTTTGCACTCTCAATACAGATACTTGTTCATACTTGTACATATTCTCCTTTTGACACTCGTCTGTATCGTACCTCCCCAACAAGTCAAACACTCGTCTGTGTCCCTTGCTCAATCTTTTTGACACTCGTCCGTGTCTTTCACATATTTCCTCAGCAGGTCAAACACTTGTACATACGCATACACAATTCTCTGATACTCGTCTGTATCTTGTGTATATCACCTCCCCAACAGATCAAACACTCGTCTGTGTTCCTTGCTTAACTGATTGATACTCGTATGTATCATCATCCTTAAACACGTGTCAGCGTTTGCTTCTATCGATACTCATCCGTATCATGGTCCTAAGGATGCTCGTCCGCATCCTTAGTCTATACACATTGTCAAACACTTATACCTTTTATTTCAAGGCGTAATTACTCGTCTGTGTTTTCCATTCCCCAGTAAGTCACCAACAAAACAATCTCTTTTTATCCGACATTCGTCCGATGTCGTGATATTTTCGGCAGCCGTCCCCTTCCAGGTGATCGTCCTTCACCTTATGATAACCTTCCCTCATCATTTTATCCAATGGTCGTCCCCATCATTGATCCTCTTATCCGGCATTCGTCATATGTCATGATCTTTTCGGAAGCCGTACCCTGCCAAGTGATCGTCCTTCACCTTTGGATGACCGTCCCTCATCCTTTCCCCAGTGGAATCCCCATTGTTGGAACTTTCTATCCGGAATTCGTCCTATGTCACGATATCATTTTAGCAGCCGTCCCCTGCTAGGTGATCGTCCTTCACCTTATGATGACCGTCCCTCATCATTTATCTGATGGTCGTCCCCATCGTTGATCTTTGTTATCCAACATTCGTCCTATGTCGAGATAATCCCCAAGAGCAGCCGTCCCCTGCTAGGTGATCGTCCTTCACCTTTTGATGACCGTCCCTCATCATTATTTCATTTATTCTTTTACCCGATGGTCGTCCCCGTCGCGGTTTATTTACCCTTTAGTCTGATGGCCGTCCCCGTCAGTGCTTTCCTCATTTCCTTTATCCCCAGAGTTTTATTTCTTTACCCGATGGTCGTCCCCATCGTGGTCTTTTCCTGTAATCTGATGATCGTCCTTCATCAATTTACCTGATGGTCGTCCCCGTCGCAGTCTCTTTATTTCCCAGCATGATGGTCGTCCCCGTCATTGCTTTACTTGCCGTTTTTTATCCCCAACAGTCATCCTCTGCTCGATGGTCGTCCTCCATCGCTTTCATTCGATACTCATACTATACTACCTGTTACAATTTATATCCCATTTCTTCTTCTCCCCAGTGAGTGCAAATTTCGGACTGTCTTGGTATTCAACCACAAGTTATCTTGTTTGTCTGTTAAGCCAAGCGCTTACAATCTGCACAGCTAAGTCATGCTTGAATAGGGGAAGCTGTAAACACCCCAAATTTTCCCTCACTTTTTATCACACCATGGCTTGTGATCTTTTCATATTGCATTTCATAAGCATACCATCTCCCATTGCATATTTGTTTCACTGCATAAGCTGCATCTAGGGTTTGTGATCAGGAGAATCCAAGAAGTGATCAGAGCCATCTCAAAGGCCATGAAGAATTCCAAGAGATTCCATGAGTGGTCTATGGTCTTATTATGTCTCCAAGAAGTTTTTGGAGTCACAAAATCTCAAAGCATTGCACAGAGGTCCAGGCAGGCTAGGATTTTCCTGCACAAATGACCTAAAATTAGGGTTTTGGGTTTGAGGCCCTTAATCTCAAATTTTTTGGTCATTCTTGATTCTAATGGTCTTAATATGTTATAAGGAGAATGTGTACCAAATTTTATGAAGAAATTCATTGTGGAAGTCATCTGATTAACTGGTAACTTATTATGCAAGAAAAGTCAGAATCATGGCATCTGGGGCCACCACCAATGGTACCAAAGGGTCACCTTCATCAATTTGAAGTTCTATGATCTTTATTTGATCTTAGAAGTGTTTATAAGTTCACAAGATTGAAGAATTTCAAGCCATTTGCAAACTTTCCATTTTTGGACATGACTTGTAATGAAAACTTTCCATTTTGGGGAAGATTTTCAACCTCCTCTTTCTTGATCAAAAATGCTTCAAATGAAAAATCTTCAAACATGAAAGTTGTAGATTGGATCTTCCCATTTTCAAAAAGTACAAGAACTCCTCTTGATTCATCCTAGAACTCAAGATATGATGTTTCAAAGTTTGGAAAAATCTTATAATTTTCAAGTTCATGCCAGAGGGATTTTTGCAAAACCAAGTTTTAAGCACTCTTGTGACCTATAATTGACCTCTAAGCATCATAACATGATAACACAACTTGCATTGATCAGAATTATGCCAAGAATCACAAGTTTTCATGCCTTGCACTTCAAGAAATTTCAAAGAGGGAAATTTTCAAAACACATGCTATCACATGAATCAAGCCATCCGGCTCACAAAATCTGATCCAAAGGCCATCCTTGATTGAAGCTGAGGCAGGACAACCCCTCAAGCCAACCCTGACCCGTGCCATGCGTATGGTACCATAACATTGACCTTTTTGCAAATGAAGTCATACCAATCACACTATGCCACTACTAACTTTCTGACCAATCACAACACATTATACAAACCTCAAGGACCTCAAACATAACATGATCCAAGCCTGAAAGCTCTCATACACTCAAATTGAAAAAATTTGCATAAACCTTCCTCTCTTTGAAACTCAACACACAACCATCAAAACTTCAAACTTCTTCCACCAATCAACTCAAAAACACTCAAAGATCATTTCTCACCCATTACAATGGCCTGAAACACTCCACAACACAAACACGATTTCTGCCTTAGCAGAACTGAAACACAAAAACCAACCATCATAAACTTGTTCTAAGCCTTCCAGAAGCATCAAGTGTGAGCAACTCTAGTTTTGAATGATTATAAATTTTAAGTGTTTGTGCTTTCATCATATGCTTCATATTAAGACAAAATGCTTGCCTTTAAATCTTTTGTCTCATTTTTAATAATGTCTTTGTTTTTCTGAAAATATGTAAAATGAATCGATTCATTCCATCATGCATCGATTCATTCTGTTGAAATGATTCTGGAAATTCGCAAAATGAATCGATTCATCTTATCATGTATCGATTCATGCTGTAAGAATGGTTCTGGAATTTCTTCTATGAATCGACACATACAAACATGCATCGATTCATTGCTTGTTTAATTCTCTGTTTTTATTCATCTGTTCAGTATGTATCGATTCATACTAATATGTATTGATACATAACAGTATATATACTACTATGTATCGATTCATTCGAGTCTTGAATCGATTCATTTGTCTGTTTTACTTCTAACAGAATCTGCATATATATGTTGAGTGTTTCATTTAGTGCATATAACAGAATACAGAAATTGTAGACGAATTTCAGAGTGAAAGATCATTGAAGAACACATCAAGAAAAGGATTTTTGAGTGTGGACAATTCAATGTTGAGCAGGATTGAAACCTAGAATCAAATTCATCTTCATCATCTTCTCAAATACCTTAATTCAAGAACATCAACAAGGAAGTGAGTGTTGTTTTGTGAATTGAAGGTTTATGAGACAATGTTCAGTGGTACGATCGGAGATCCAGCTGAGTTGAAGAGTGATAGAAGGTTTCAAGGAAAAACCAGCTGGGTTTTCCTTCAAGAACGGGCGTGTTCTTGAGGGTTTGTTAGTCACGTTTACAAGACAGATTCAGCCGCAACGTAAGATTTGGAAATCGGGGATTTCGCAAATAGATCGTGGAACCGGTGAATCGTTTGTATTACTTGCAGGGAATCTTGATTGGGCTCAGATCAAGTGAAAGTTGATACAATAGGAAGATCTAGGTGTATAGATTTCTGGTGTTTGTATAGCAACCTTGTTATCGACGAATTCAGCAATATTGATATAAAAGTTCTCAATTTCGGTTTGAAATTGAGAGGGAGATGTACCCACACGCGAGGACGAACGTGGGGAACTTCCTTACCAAATCTCTGCGTATTGTATTCCTTCTCTATCTCTATTTACGTTTTCAATCGTTTTTGATTCATTGGAAATAGCTTTTGTGATAGGTGCATTCAACTGTTTTACATCTTGTGTGTTTAATCCTTTATCATCTCAATCGTAAATCCAGCACGTTATCACATGTCTGGTCTTCTAGTGGCTGGTCCAGAATAGACGCTTGTATATTTGGGACCGTTGTTTCCGTTATTCTTTGAAAACTCTGAAAAATCTTTTAAATCCTTGTTAACAAGGAGGTGATCCATTCACCCCCCTCTCGATCACTAGCCACAGCGTCTAAAAAGTGGTATCAGAGCACCGGTTCGCTGGTGCTTTGTGTCTGCCTGTAACGTTATGGATTCTGAACCAAAGGGGGCGTATAATAGAGCTCCTGTTTTCAATGGTGAAAATTATGGCTACAGGAAAGACTTCATGCGAGTTCACATAAATTCTGTTGATAGGCGCGTATGGGCTGCCATTCAAAATGGTCCTTTTCAAATTACCATGATGAATGAGGCAGGTGCCATAGTACCTAAACCAGAAGATGAATGGGATGAAAAAGATGAGAAAAAGTGGTCAAGTGATTGGAGAGCTCGAAATATGCTAATTTCAGCACTTAGTGCAGATGAGTATTATCGAGTTTCCCATTGCTCGACAGCTAAAGAAATGTGGGATGCTTTAGAAATTGCACATGAAGGTACAACTGAAGTAAAACAGTCCCGCATTAACACACTTAATCAAGAGTTCGAACTCTTTCGCATGAAACAAGGAGAATCTATTCCCGACATGCAAAAGAGATTTGTTCATCTCATTAATCGTTTGAATGCACTTGGAAAACCTATTTCCAATGATATTGCTACTAATAAGATTCTGAGATGTCTTAGCAGGGAATGGCAACCTAAAGTAACAGCTATCAAGGAAGCTAACGATCTAACGACACTCACAATGACTACTTTGTTTGGAAAGCTGGAGGAACATCAGCAAGAACTAGAAAGTCTAGAAAAGTTTGAGAACAAAAGTAAAAAGGGAAAGGAGAAGAATAAAGACAAAGAGGGTGAGAAGAGGCCTATAGCTCTTATGCCTTCTAACTCAAAGTCCTCACAAAAAGAGCTAAGCAACAATGAGTCAAGTAGTGACGAAGACTCCGGTGACGAAGAAATAGGACTTTTTGTTAGGAGATATAATAGATTCATTCGAAAGAATGGAATCAAGCATTCCGACAAAAATCTCATAAAATTTAAAAGACAATCTATAGATTCAAAACAGGAAGAGATTAAGAAGAATAGAGAAAAAGGGTCTTGCTTTAATTGTGGCAAGTCCGGACATTATAAAACGGATTGTCCTTTAAAGAAAAAGGATAAAGGAAAAGCTCCACCAAAAAGGTATAATAAGCAAAGAAGAGCTTACATTGCTTGGGAAAGTGATAGTGATTCATCAAGTACACAATGCTCAAGTGATAGCGATGAAACCGCAAATTTGTGTCTTATGGCTCACACCAAAAATCAGTCCCACCATAAGAAGAAAAGTGATGATAAAAAGGTAAAACAAGCTTATTATAACAATTTCTCTTCTATGTCCTTTTCTGAATTGGAAATAGCTTTTGAAAAACTGCATAATGAAGCTATAGAAGCATTTAAAAGATTATCTTCCGATAAAAAAAAATTCATACTTGGAAGGTAAAGTACAACATGCTGAAAAAGATTTAGAATACTTGAAAGCTAGCATTGCAGAAAATTCAAAAGCTATTGATATTGATGGTTGTAGTAAAATAAGGCATTGTGAAGGTTGTCACATTTGGCAACAAGAGGTTATTTCTCTTAAAGTCAAATTGGAAAAAGCCTTGCAACCTAAGATTACTTATGCCATTGATACTAGGTTGTTCAAAAAGTCATTAAATCCTCCATATGCAAAATATTCTTTTGTTCCAAAGGATTTAAGGATAAATCATAAACAACAACATTATCGTAGTGTTTGTCATTATTGTTTTCATGCTGGCCATACCATTGAAAAATGCAAATTTAGAAGATTTCTAGTGCCTAAAGGCATTTATCAATGGAAGCCTAAAGACAACCATGTTACCACTTACCCACTTGGACCCAATAAAAATTGGGTACCTACCTCTCTCTTTTGATATTGTAGGATGAGTGTCTTGCATCCATGGAAAGAAGATGGTTTCTGGACAGCGGGTGTTCAAGGCACATGACGGGTGACATATCACTTTTTATTGACTTCAAAGCAAAGAAGAAGGGGTATGTTACTTATGGAGACAATAACAAAGGATCTATACTTGGTAAAGGTAGTGTAGGTAATCCCTCTACCACTACTATTTCTGATGTCCATCTTGTAGAGGGACTTAAACACAATTTGTTAAGTATAAGTCAATTATGCGACAAAGGTTATAAAGTTTCTTTCACAAAAACTTGTTGTAAAATTGAACATACCGAACATAATGTTGTGTTTAAGGGTGTAAGAGTAAACAACATATATTTGCTTGATCTTTTGAGTGTATCTTTAACAAGCACTAAATGTCTAGTAGCCCTAAATGATGATTCATGGCTATGGCATAGACGCTTAGCGCATGTTAATTTCGATTTGCTTAATAAGGTTGTATCCAAGGATCTAGTAGTAGGTCTACCAAAAATAAAATTTTCAAAAGACCACCTATGTGATGCTTGCCAAATGGGGAAACAAACAAGGGTCTCTTTTAAATCTAAAAACATAATTTCAACTTCAAGACCCCTTGAGCTTCTCCATATGGACCTCTTTGGACCATCTAGGACAAAGAGCTTAGGTGGAAACTATTATGGTTTCGTAATAGTAGATGACTACTCTAGATTCACTTGGACTATATTCCTTCATAGCAAAGATGAAACTTTTTCTGCTTTTAAAAGTTTTGCAAAGCTGTCCCAAAATAAAATGAATTCTAAAATAGTTACAATCCGAAGCGATCATGGAGGTGAATTTCAAAACCATCTCTTTGATAAGTATTGTGACAAGTATGGCATTGAGCACAACTTTTCAGCTCCTCGAACTCCACAACAAAACGGTGTTGTGGAACGCAAAAATCGAGTTTTAGAGGAATTGGCAAGAACAATGCTCAATGAGGGTGGATTACCAAAATATTTTTGGGATGACGCAATTAGCACAGCTTGTTATGTTCTGAACAGGATTTTAATTCGTCCTATTTTGAATAAAACCCCTTATGAAATTTTAAAAGGTAGAAAGCCAAACTTGTCTCATCTTCATGTGTTCGGTTGTAAATGTTTTGTTTTGAATAACGGTAAAGAAAATCTTGGGAAGTTTGATGCCAAAGCTGATGAAGGTATTTTTCTTGGATATTCTCAATCAAGCAAAGCATATAGAGTGTATAATAGGCGTTTACTTTCTGTTGAAGAATCTGCCCATGTTTCTTTTGATGAGTCTTACCCAAAAATTGTCGGAAAAGGTATCTCTTTTGATGACGCAGGTGTATCTACAGAAGACATACTCAAAGAAGCTGTTTCGGAAATTGATCAATCTGAAACTGTTGATATTGAGAAGGAGGAAGATACTAGTCATGAAAAAGATAAAGAGGAAGGAACATCTGAAGTGAAGGACCTTCCACCAGCTTGGAAATCCTCTAAAGACCACCCTATAGACAATATATTGGGAGATATTTCAAAGGGAGTGTTGACTCGTTCTAAGATAAGTAAATTTTGTTCTCACTTCGCTTTTGTATCACAAGTGGAACCTAAAAATGCTAAAGAGGCCTTGATTGATGAATTTTGGCTAATGGCCATGCAAGAAGAGCTTAATCAATTTAAAAGAAATGACGTTTGGGAACTTGTCCCTCGTCCGCGAGATCATCACATCATAGGTACTAAATGGGTTTTTAGGAATAAACTTGATGAAAGCAGAGTGATAACTAGAAACAAGGCACGCTTGGTAGCACAAGGGTATAACCAAGAGGAGGGCATAGATTATGAGGAGACTTATGCTCCGGTGGCTCGCCTTAAAGCTATACGTCTTTTGCTTGCTTATGCGTGTTCTATGAATTTCAAGCTTTACCAAATGGACGTAAAGAGTGCATTTTTAAATGGTGTCATAAATGAAGAAGTATATGTTTCACAACCTCCCGGTTTTGAAAATTCTGAATATCTAGATCATGTTTACAAATTAAAGTGTGCTTTATATGGTCTTAAGCAAGCACCCCGTGTGTGGTACGAAAGACTTAGCAAATTTCTACTTGATCATGGATATTCTAGAGGTAAAGTGGATAATACACTCTTCATTAAACACAAAGGAAAGCACATTCTTTTAGTTCAAGTTTATGTAGACGATATAATTTTTGGTTCAACTAACATACGCTTGGTCAAAGAAATTTCTAATGTTATGCAGGGTGAGTTTGAGATGAGTCTCATGGGGGAGTTGAACTACTTCTTAGGCCTCCAAATAAAGAAACTCGATGAAGGTACAGCAGTATGTCAAACAAAATACTATAGAGAGTTGCTCAAGCGTTTTGGAATGAATAATTCTAAATCAATTGACACTCCCATGCCTACCAACGGAAACTTGGACAAAGATGAACATGGTAAGTGTGTTGATGTCAAAAGGTATAGAGGTATGATTGGGTCTCTCTTGTATCTTACTGCTTCTAGACCGGACATCATGTTTAGTGTGTGTGTATGTGTGCACGATATCAATCAAATCCTAAGGAATCTCACTTAAAATCAGTCAAGCGTATATTTAGGTATCTTAATGGAACACCTAAATATGGGCTTTGGTATTCCAAAGGAAGCGATTGCAGCTTAGTAGGTTACTCTGATTCTGATTTTGCTGGCTGCAAATCAGATAGGAAAAGCACTAGTGGCACATGTCATCTGTTTTCAAATTCTTTAATAAGTTGGCATAGTAAAAAGCAAGTATCTGTAGCTTTGTCTACTGCAGAGGCTGAGTATGTTGCAGCCAGTAGCTGTTGTGCTCAAATTCTGTGGCTTAGACAACAACTACAAGATTTTGACATTGAACTTAAACGCATTCCAATTACGTGTGACAACACTAGTGCCATTAATATCACTAAGAATCATGTTTTACACTCACGCACCAAACATATTGAGATTAGACATCACTTCCTTCGCGATCATGTTGAAAAAGGAGATGTTTTTTTTAGCATGTTGATACTAAAAATCAACTTGCTGACATTTTCACTAAACCTTTGGCAACTGAACCATTCTTCAACATTCGTCGCGAATTAGGAATTCTTGATCTCTCCGCATTGGTGTCTTAAGTTTGGTTGATGTAGTTTCTATTTATCTCATCGTGTTTACTAAGTTCTGATTGTAGTCTTCACTCGTACCTCATGAGAATACTACGACGGAGGTAATATTGTTCCTCTCTTCACTTTGTTGATATTGTATGATCAATGTATGTTTGAGCAATGATTTCTCGTTTACATGTACTTCTTTACATATGAATGTTTGAACATTGATGTTTTGTTTATAAAGTATTCTTAAGCATCCATACAATGTTATGATTCATTCTGCATTTTGCATAATGTTTGTTTTGCATATTCATTTTTGTGTCAATTCTTGCAAAATTTCTTTTATCACTGTCAAAATAATTACAGTATGTATTGATACATAGTGGCTTGTATCGATACATATCCACTTGAATTTCAAAATTTTCGCATTATGAATCGATCACAAACATATTGATTCGATTCATGTTCATTTTCTTTTAATTTCTGTCAAAATAGTTACAGTATGTATTGATACATAGTGGCTTGTATCGATACATAGCCATTTGAATTTCAAAAATTTCGCATTATGAATCGATCACAGCCATCTTGAATCGATTCATGTATGTTTTCTTTTAAATCTGTCAAAATAGTTACAGTATGTATCGATACATTCGTGGTTTGTATCGATACATAGCAACCTGATTTTCCAAAATTTTCGTAAAATGAATCGATGCATACTGTTTTAAATTCAGTTTATTTCTTATGAATCGACACATCAGCAACTGCTATGACATGTCTATCAGTTATAAAACTCCATTATGTCTTTCTCATTATCTCATTTGCATCATTTTCGTTTCTAACCCTAACTGCCACAAAAACCCTCTTCTCTCAAAACCCTAATTTCATCACTATTCCTCCAAGAGTCATGCTTCCAAGAGAAAAAGGAAAACGTAAAGGCAAAGAACCCGTTGGGTCTTCTCATCAGGCTCCTTCTGTTCCTGAAATTCCTCCATCTGGGGCTGCCATTCTTCATCCTGCCATTGTTGAAGAATTTGAGGTTTCTTTTAAAACGAGGTTAGTTATGAAACCACATGTTTTTAATACCAGTGATGTACGTACTCTTTGTTTAGAAGAGGTTGCGGATTTAATCGACGCACAAAATCTTGGATCCTTTTTAACTGCTAAAGATGAGTATCATGAAGACTTTATTCGTGCTTTTTATGCTGGTGTGAAAACTGGAAAAGGCTACATGTTCAAGTGTTCGATTGGAACCAGAACTTACCGTTTTGAGGCTGATGATTGGCCCAAAGTGTTCAATCTGCCATCTGTCGCTCCCGACAAATGAAAATGGGATCAGATGAAGGTACAGACGCGAACGGTCGGCGAGAGGGACAATGAGAACACACAGCAGTGAACTCACTGGAGATGAAAAGAGTCGCCAGCTAGGCATTTTTATCCCGGAGGAAAGGCAATGCTGCATAGACCTAAAAAGAGATGGATAAGACGGTTTGCGAACCAGAGAGACTGAGAAAGGGGGTTGGTTACAACCTGGGAAGGTATTAGCACCCAGATTGTCCGTCGTACTCGACGGGATCCACGCTTAAAAGATTTGTGTTTTAAAGGGGTAGTGTCAGTGCAATTTGTGTGTAAAAGAGCTGGAAAACAAAATGTACAGGTGTCAGTGTAAGAGAAAAGTGAAGTATATAAGTGAAGTGTAAGTGTAAGAACAGGAGTGAAATGCTCAAGATCATGAGGCTAAAAGAATGAGGCTAGAAAGAGGGGGAATATACAGAGACTTTTGTTCGATAACTGTTAAGTTATGCCTACGTATCCTCTCGTGCAATGAGGAAGTCAGAACACCGTAGTTCGACCCAAAGAGACTGAAAGATGAATTGACCTGTGAACTGCTTGCTTGTCAATGCTCAAGTGTATGACCTGTCTGGCTCAGGTGCAAACTGTCTTGCATTAGACGGAAGAAGCAAGTTCTCGTTTATGAGTGAGGGTGATGAGAAAAGAATCCCGGAGGAGACGATTATTGTTTGTTTTTGTGTTTTCAGTCTTTTATTGCTTTTGAAAGTTTGTCATAAGTTAATGAGCTCAAGCCTAAACTAATGGATTTAGTAAACTCATCACATCTTCCCTCTGATTAGGGGTAATGAGAATACCTTAAGTGTGAAGTCAGATTCTCACACTTAATCACCTTTGGTGTAGGATTAAGATCATTAACCTACTTGTGATTATTTAGATTTTTTCGGTGTTTTTGTTTAGTGTTAAGTAATGAGGTTAAGCCATAATCAAGGATTAAACAGACTCATTACACCATCCTAAAAGAAGGATAATAGATGAGAATGTTTAAGCTGAGGAAAACTCCTCAACTTAATCCATGATTAGGGATTAAAATCATGACAAAACAAGCCTTTGATTAAGTGGATTTTAGTTAATGATATGATGATGAAGTGAGTTTTATGATTTGTAAGACAACTTGAGAGGGACTTGTCCATTAACACTAGGGTTAGTCCTTCTTAACCAATTAAGGAAGAATTAGAACCCTAATGCAAGGCCCAAGTTACAAGTGTGAAGTCTTGATGATCATTATGTGAATTGATTAAGAGATTTAAACACATTAAGGGTTTAACACTTAGGATTAAAGTTATACACTCCATCCTAAGAGAAGGATGCAGGCATAAACTTAATCACAAAGCCTTAAAGCCTTTAGGGTTTAGTCCCTGATTATGAGGTGAGAAAAGAAGACTCAAAGAGAGACACAAAGGTAAAACTAAGAGGGGAGACTAATAAAAACCCTAATCATTGTCATGCTTGGTTGTTCCTAAGGTTTGTGAGGTTTACAGGAGAAATCTTCAAAGGAACCACCAGGAAGCAGGTGAAAGGATCAAGAGAAGCAAAGTGACTTGCTTCATTCAAGAAGTCAAGTCACTTGAAGAAAGAAAGTGGGAGGAACAAGAATGAGCAAGCTCAATCTCAAACACATACATAAATGCAGCAATGGATGCAAGAGGAATGAAAAGAAAAGTTATGAGAAGTGAAGGCAAATTCACTTCTCAAGTTTACTTACCACCTGAAAAGTTAGAAAGAAAAGCAATGCAATGCCAAATGGGATGAAATGGTATGAGGATACACAAAATCAGAAGCATGTTGATGATGATAATGATGCTATGAGATGCTACAAACATGAGGCAAGGCATGGAGATGTTCATACAAGATCATGGATGCAAATGAGGCAAGCTTAGAAGCATGGATACACATGGAAAGTTAGGAAGCATACAAGGCAAATGACATGGCAAATATGTAATGCAATGATCAAACATACTTTCTACATGTCTTATGATGTCAAATGAATCAAATGGAGGCATGGAATGGCATGGCAAGCCATGTTATGCAAGAGAATGCAAGAGGGATGCAAATGAAAGCCCAAATTAGGGTTTATGAATCAAACAACAAACAAAAACCCAAAACAGAAGCAAACCCTAAGATAAAAAATGGAAAATGCCACTCAAAGAAACCCTAAACCTATACTAAACCAAGGTTCAAAGGGGAGGTCTCAACTCTTAACCAATCTCAAGCTATGGTTTTTCTAAGTTATTAGGGTTTTTAGGGTTCCTTAACAAGAAAATTACCAAACAAATTGAAAATGAGGAAACAAATCATGGCCATTTAATCCTAGAAACTACATGCTAAACACAATGCAATGCAAAAAGAATCAATGTCCAACTCTTCTCAAATAGGCAGAAATGATTTTTTGAACTTATGATCAAAATAATGCACAAAATATGATTTAATTCAATGAAAAATTCTTAAAATGCATCAAGATCAAAAAAGAAATTTGGTTTGAAGGTTGGACAATGTTTCTAAATGTCTTAGAACATTTCATGAATTTTTTTGTAATTTTTAAATACCTAAAAGTATTTTTAATTAATTAATTTCCATCAATCAATTAAAAATAATCTTTTAAATATTTAAAAATACTTTTTTAATGATAAAAAATAAAATGAAAATATTTTTGTGTTTACAAAATTAATAAAACTCAGAGGAAAAAGTTTCATAATTTTAAAACCTTTTTTACTATTTTAAAATAAATGGGCAAATTAAATGAAAAGAAAATGAATTAAAAATAAATAAAAGGGAAAGTCAAACAAAAGGAAGGCTGGGATGGATCCAGGATTTGAATGCGTTGACTGACGCGTGAATGGAGGGTCTGGATTCACTCTGGCCAAATTAATTTAATTACGAATTAATTAAAACTTAATTAAGTGGATTAGGGCTAATGAATGAATCTGGGCCATCCAAACCAGCGGGAAGTCAACAAGTCAAGGGGGATCTACGCTCAGAATTCAAACTGACTTAATGACACAGATTAGGGCATAATCACATTCAGGCTGCCGGAGAAGACCTCCGGTCGTCTTCTCCGGCGAGCAACTCCCCTGAAAATCTCCAAAACCCCTCAAATCGTAACAAAAATGAAACCTAAGCATCCAGAAATGATTCCCATGATCCCCTGAACTAAAACCCTAAGTCAAAACTAATTTGTTCTTCCTCAAATCCATGAATCGAGCAAAACAAAATTTAGGGCACGCAGGTTTCAGAAGCAAATTAAATACTCAATTCAAAGCCATTTTAAAAAACCAAAAGCACCAGGATGCTCAGTGAAACATAAGGAACAAGTTTATAACATGAAAAACAATTTCTGGAAAAAATAAATTTCAAGCTACCTGAGATTTGGAGCTTTCAACCTGATGACTTTCTGGCCACTCCCTTCAGTGCAATCCACTCCTTAGGACCTCCTGATGGTGTTTGAATGCTTTAGAACAATTCATGTTGGCTGGTTGATGAGTTTCGACAGCTTCTGCTCAAGCTCAGTCAGAAATGGCAATGGAGTTTCAGGCAGTTTCAGGTCATTGTGATGGGTTCTATGTGATCAGAACAATGAGTGGAGAAGATCTGTGGTATTTGTTTGGGTGTTTGTGAGCTATGGAGAGAGTTTCGAATGAAAATGCAGGCTGAGGTGAAGAATGGCAATGGGGGATTCTTGCTTGTTTCAGGCCTGGCTCTTGGTGGTTTTAGGTCTATGAAGTATGGTGAGTTGAATGGTGAAAATGGTTTGAGTGCTTGAAGGCTGGGCAGAGAGATTCGAAGCAACTTGCAAGATGGAGTGTTTTGTGAATGTGTGTCTTGTGAATGGTTTCAGCCTTGCCTTGTACATGAAATGGCTTGCAAAATGATAATGTATTTTAATCCTATAGGTCAGATGATGTGACCTGGCCTATAGTGATTGGTAAGTTTGCTTTTGCAAAAAGTCACACTTTGTGTAAGGCAAGCATGGCTCATGATCTAGGCTTGGTACAAGGCATGGGCTATGCGCAGCAAAATGAGGGGAAAGGGTTAGCTTGGTTCAAGGGCCAATGCTGCAAGTTGGTGAAGAGAAATGAGTGGTTTTGCAACTTGTTGCTTTTTGAAACTTTATGAGAAAAGTCTTGTTACATGAACCATAACCATGGGCATTCTTGGTTCAAATCTGAATTTTATGACTTAGAGGATGTTTGCATACTGGTTTGAAATGAATTAGAGGTTGCAATTGGCCTTGGTCCATGATTTTGCAAAATTCTCATTTGAGGCATGCCTTGAAAATCAATGATTTTAGCCAACTTTGTCACACCATAACTTTTGATCCAAGAAGAGTTTGATCATGTTCTTGTACTTTTTGAAAAGGGAAAGATGCGATCTACAACTTTCATGACCAAAGTTTTTTCATTTGAAGCATTTTTGGATCAAGAATCAAGGCTTGAAAAATGACCTAAAATGATGCATTCTTGAAAAGTCAACTATGCCCAAAAAGTCAACATTTGCAAAAACCCTAAATTCTTGATTTGTGTGAACTTCAATCTTCTTCCATGATCAAATAAAGATCATATACACTCAAAATGATGAAGATCACCCATTGGTTGGGTCATTGGGGGCCTCAGATGCCCTGATTTTGCACTGACTTGTCCAGAAAGTCAACTCTTGATCAGATGACTTCCCCATGGAATTTCTTCATGAAAATTGATATGCATACTCCCTATACCATATAGAGACCAATGGAAACAAGAATGACCAAAAAATTTGGGGTTATGGCCTCTGAAACCAAAACCCTAATTTTAGGTCAACTGTGCAGTCAATCCTGGCTCTGTATCCACTCAAACCCTAGTTCTTGTGATTCTTTTGAATTCTTGACTTTGTGAGGATTTACCATGATGCTTGAACACATGTAGACCCCTTTGAATTGATTGGTTGCCTTTGGAGTGGCTCAAGAAGCCCTGAGATTGCTCAGATCACAAACCCTAGGTGCAGATGACTTAGAACCAATGCAGTGAATCAAAAAATGAGATGTGAGATGATATGATTGTGTTTATGCATATGGGAATGATCACAAGCCATGGTGTGAATGGGTGAGGGCAAATTTGGGGTGTTTACAGCTGCCCCTATTCAAACATGAGTTAGCTGTGCAGGTTGTAAGCAACGGCTTAACAGGCAAACAAGATAACTTGTGGTTGAATACCAAAGACAGTCCAAAATTTGCACTCACAGAATGAAGAAGAAAAGGGATATAGATTGTAAAAGGAAAATAAAGTATGCTGTAAGGTGTGGGCGACGGAGGACGACCGTCGAGCAGAGGACGACTACTGGGTAAATAGCAATGACGGGGACGGCCGACATGCTGGGGATAAAAGGTAAAGCAAAGACGGGGACGGCCGACTAGCTGAGGAAATAAAATCGTGATGGGGACGGCCATCAAGATAAAGCTGTAAAATTCTCTGAGGATTTAATGAAACATGACGGGGACGGCCATCAAGTTCATAAGGCAAAGTAACCACTGATGGGGACGACCATCGGGCTAAACTGGAAAAGGGACCACGACGGGGACGGCCATCGGGTTAAAGAATAAATGAAATAAACAGATGATGGGGTACGGCCATCAAAGGTGAAGGACGATCACCTAGCAGGGTACGGCTGCTCTGTTGGGAAATAAAGGAGATATGATGGGGACGGCCATCAAAGGTGGAGGACGACCACCTGGCAGGGTACGGCTGCCGAAAATATCAACGATGGGGACGGCCATCGGATAGAAAAGGTCAACGATGGGGACGGCCATCGGACGAGCAAGATGGAGGACGACCATCAAGAAGTGGAGGACGACCACTCAGCAGGGGACGGCTGCTCTCAGGGTTTATCATGACACAGGACGAATGCCAGATAACCAAAATCAACAATGGGGACGGCCATTGGATAAAATGATGAAGGACGATCATCAGGAGGTGGAGGACGACCACCTAGCAGGGGACGGCTGCTAAAATCAACGATGGGGACGGCCATCGGATGAGCATGATGGAGGACGACCATCAAGAAGTGGAGGACGACCACTCAGCAGGGTACGGCTGCTCTCAGGGTTTATCATGACACAGGACGAGTGTCAGATAAAAAAGGAAAATTCGTTTGCGATCTACTGGGGATATAGTAAACACGGACGAGTATTTACAACCAAGAAGAGAAAGTACAAGTGTTTGGTATTGTGTATAGATTAAAGATGCGGACGAGCATCCTTAAGACCATGATACGGACGAGTATCAGGTAGAAACAAACTGACGCGTGTTCAGAGATGATGATACGGACGAGTATCAACGGGTTAACAAAGAACACGGACGAGTGTTGAATCTGAAGGGATTCTTCTGAGGAATAGTAGACACGGACGAGTGTTTATATTCAAAAAGACAAAAGTGTTTTACACGGTGTATGGATTAAAGATGCGGACGAGCATCCTTAAGACTATGGTACGGACGAGTATCATGTAGAAACAAACATTAGACGCAGTGTTCTGAGATGATGATACGGACGAGTACCAACTGATTAACAAAGAACAAGGACTACTGTCGAATCTATGGGGAGATAAGTGATGGTGTATACAAGATACAGACGAGTATCTGTATAAGTGTATCGTGAGTAGTGAGTATATAGATGAGTGTTTTAACTGCTGGGGAGAATGACACGGACGGGTGCCAAGAGAGAAAAGTGTAATATGAACAAGTATCTGCTATACAAAGTCTAGGCGACTGCTCTGGGGATATGACACGGACGGGTGTCAGGAAAGTGTATATATAGGTATGTGTGGGTGCAAAGAGGATGTCTTTGGCTTTCTGCTGGTAATATGACACGGACGGGTGTCATGAAGTATCTGTAATACGGGTGATTTTGTTATAAAGAGTGTTCAGACAACTTTACTGGGGAGTGATGATACCGACGAGTATCAATATGCTGGTATTTGTGAATATGAGGCAACTGTTTTCACCGGGACTCTGGTGAGGATTTCTGTACAATGATGATGAACGGTTATTATTCACAAGTGTTAATTCAGAACATGGCTTATGATTATGCTATGCGTTTGATTTTTTTGCCGTAATGCTCCGTATTAGACGGAATGCTACGCTCTGAGGGGATAATATGATGCAAATGCCATGATTATGCAAAGATATCAAACCGGGATTCGGATCCCGCCGCTGCGAAGATCTCTGGCTGATCTGTTTGAAATGGACCTCCCAGCTGGGGATGAGATCATTGATAGATCTGGTGAGATGTATCCACTTGGGGATCTATGCCACTAATTGACATATCCTTGTAATGTGGGGCCCAGCTGGGGTTTGCAGAGGCCTTCCTCACTCTGTTGTGATCTTCTATGCGCTGCTCTTCTGGATAGAGGCTGAAGATTCTGTGGGGAGATGATTCCCTGACTCCTGTATTTTACTGAGGAAGAATGATTGGTACTATAGTTGGGGATGATTGTTGGTAACTCAGCTGGGGAGAGCAACAAGAGGCAACTCAGCTGGGGATATAGCATTTCAGACGCTGAGATTGAGTGTATGTTGATTTGGCAACTTTGCTGGGGAAATGGGCACCTTCCAGTGCCCCGTGGAAGATAGACCGAGTTGATAATGATTCACCAGCTTGCCGAGACGTGACTTGCATGCCCCAGGTTGCGTTCTGGATACCTGCAATCCTGCAAAGATAAGGAGACGCACAAAAGGTCCCGAGGTATCCTTTATTGGATTCCGTCATAGGAGTTAAGCACTCTCAAGAGTAAATATATTCCCTGTAAGCATGTGTTTTATTATTACTTTTTGAGAGAAAAACATCTGTACTTAGGCAATTAGTTTTTTAGAGATATCAGACATCCTTTGCAAATAAAAATATACAAAACGAAACATGACTGAAAAATCTGATTTTATTAATTCAAAAACCCTGAATTGGCAAGATACAGTCAAAGAAACGAATCCCCTGAAATGAGGAGATTGTTACAAATTGAGAAATAAAGTGCTGGCAGTATTGACGATGCTTTCAAAAGAGCTTCCTCTTCCGCTATGACTCGTATGACTTTTGACTTTCTTCTTGTCTTGCTTTCTGGAGAAAGTTGATTCTGATTGAAGCTTGATTTTGTTGGAGCTTTCCAAGTTGCAAGTGATGCAGACGAATTCAGAATGCAGTTGTTCGCTTATTCCCTTATTTTGCATGGATCGCCCTTTCGGGTTTTCAATCCATCGGGATACCCATTTTTGCCTGAGTTGTCCAATGCGGCTTTTCAACTCAGCGGGTGTACATTTTTCATCTTCTTTCCCTTATTTTTGCCCGAGTCTTTTATTCTGTTTTTGACTCGCCGGGATGCCCTGTTTTTGCCTGGACTTACATTCTGTTTTTATGTCCAGCGGGTCATTTTTATGCGAAGTATTTTTTAACTGCATCTGAATTTACAGGGGACGGGAAATCTTCACCATCCATGGTGCTGAGCATCAGTGCTCCACCAGAGAAGACTTTCTTTACAACAAATGGTCCTTCATAGTTAGGAGTCCATTTGCCCCTGTGGTCTGTATGAGGAGGGAGGATTCTTTTCAGCACAAGATCTCCCACTTGGTACTCTCGATGCCTGACTTTCTGATCGAAGGCTTTCTTCATTCTCTTCTGATACAACTGCCCATGACAGATTGCAGCCAATCTTTTCTCTTCGATCAGACTCAGTTGTTCATATCGGGACCGGACCCATTCTGCTTCGTTCAGCTTAACATCCATCAGTACCCGTAAGGAGGGTAGTTCAACTTCAACAGGTAGGACTGCTTCCATACCATACACAAGCTGATACGGTGTTGCCCCAGTGGATGTTCTAATCGATGTGCGGTACCCATGCAAGGCAAACGGTAGCATTTCATGCCAGTCTTTGTAGGTGACTACCATCTTTTGCACAATCTTCTTAATATTCTTGTTTGCCGCCTCAACAGCGCCATTCATCTTTGGCCTGTAAGGAGAAGAATTGTGATGTTGGATCTTGAAGTCCCGGCACAGTTCTGCCATCATTTTGTTGTTTAGATTGGAACCATTATCAGTAATGATTCGCTCGGGAACTCCGTATCGACAGATGATATCTCTCTTCAGAAATCTGGCTACCACTTGTCTTGTGACATTTGCATATGAGGCTGCTTCAACCCACTTAGTGAAATAGTCGATGGCGACCAGGATGAATCTGTGGCCGTTTGAAGCAGTTGGCTCGATCTTGCCAATCATGTCAATGCCCCACATGGCGAAGGGCCATGGTGAAGACATAATGTTCAAAGGATTCGGAGGCACATGCACTTTGTCTGCGTAGATCTGGCATTTGTGGCATTTCCTGGCATAGGCACAACAGTCTGCATCCATTGTGATCCAATAATAGCCTGATCTTAACAACTTCTTAGCCATTGCATGTCCTCCAGCATGGGTACCGAAAGAGCCTTCGTGCACTTCATGCATCAATAAATCTGCTTCCGTCTTGTCAACACATCTGAGGAGTACCATATCAAAGTTCCTCTTGTATAAAGACCCATCAGTGTTCAGAAAGAAACTTCCAGCAAGCCTTCTCAAAGTCTTCTTATCATTAGAAGATGCCCCAGGTGGGTATGTTTGATCCTCCAAGAAGCATTTAATGTCGTGGAACCAAGGCTTATCATCTTTGACAACATCTGCTGCGAACACATACACTGGTCTATCAAGTCTCGACACTGAAATCTGAGGTACAAAGTTAGCAGCTTGAACTTTGATCATGGATGAAATGGTAGCAAGAGCATCTGCAAACTGATTCTCGTCCCGAGGGATATACTCAAGCTTGACTGTTGTGAAGAACGACAATAACCTTCTTGTATAATCCCTGTAAGGTATCAGATGATCCTGGTGGGTGTACCATTTTCCGTTGGTCTGATTGACTACCAAAGTTGAATCCCCGAATACGGTCAATGTTTTGATCCTGAGGTCAATGGCTTCCTCAAGACCCATGATGCAAGCTTCGTATTCAGCTTCGTTGTTAGTGCAGTTGAAAGTGAGTTTTGCCGAGAAAGGCATGTGAACTCCTTTGGGTGTAATGAGTACTGCACCAACACCACGGCCATTCATGTTAACAGCCCCATCAAACATCATAGTCCATTCTTCCTCCGGGTCAGGCCCTTCAGTGTGAATAGGCTCCTCATGATCTTTTGCTTTAATGAACATGATGTCTTCATCAGGGAAGTCAAACCTCATAGGCTGGTAGTCATCAATGGGTTGCTCAGCAAGATATTCAGATAGTACACTGCCCTTGATGGCCTTCTGAGAAGTGTACTGGATGTCATATTCTGTGAGAATCATCTGCCATCTTGCAACCCGTCCGGTAAGCGCTGGCTTCTCAAATATGTACTTAACAGGGTCCATCTTTGAGATCAATAAAGTGGTGTGGGTCAACATATACTGTCTTAGTCGGCGAGCAGCCCACGCTAAAGCACAGCAAGTTTTCTCGAGCAGTGAATAACGTTGTTCACAGTCGGTAAACTTTTTGCTTAGGTAGTATATTGCATACTCTTTTCGACCAGACTCGTCATGCTGGCCCAACACACAACCCATTGACTCTTCTAATACTGTCAAGTACATGATTAGAGGTCTTCCTTCAACTGGAGGCATAAGGATTGGAGGTTCTTGCAGATACTCCTTGATCTTGTCAAAAGCCTTCTGGCAATCTTCATTCCACCTGACCGTTTGCTCTTTCCTTAACAGTTTGAACAAAGGTTCACAGGTTGCCGTAAGGTGAGATATGAACCGTGAGATGTAGTTCAATCGACCTAAGAACCCTCTAACTTCTTTCTCTGTCTTCGGTGCAGGCATCTCTTGGATGGCTTTGACTTTATCAGGGTCAACCTCAATCCCCTTCTCGCTTACGATAAAACCCAGCAGCTTACCAGATCTCACCCCGAATGTGCATTTGTTGGGGTTCGATTTCAGTTGGTACTTCCTCAGACGCTTGAATAACTTGAGCAGATTTACCAGATGGTCTTCCTCTGTAAGGGACTTGGCGATCATGTCATCCACATAACACTCGATTTCCTTGTGGATCATATCGTGGAATAGTGTCACCATAGCCCGTTGATATGTTGCACCAGCATTCTTCAGTCCGAATGGCATCACTTTGTAACAGAACGTGCCCCAAGGTGTGATGAATGTTGTCTTCTCCATGTCTTCAGGTGACATTTTAATCTGGTTGTATCCTGAAAATCCATCCATGAAGGAGAATACCGAGAACTGAGCCGTGTTATCAACCAATACATCAATGTGAGGTAGAGGGAAATCATCTTTCGGGCTGGCTCTGTTCAGATCCCGGTAATCAACACACATTCTTACTTTGCCGTCTTTCTTAGGCACAGGTACTATGTTAGCAACCCACGGCGGATAGCTAGTCACAGCAAGGAACCCGGCGTCCCATTGCTTTTGTACCTCCTCCTTGATTTTCATAGCCATATCTGGACGAGTTCGGCGCAGTTTCTGTTTAACCGGTGGGCACTCTTCTCTCAAAGGCAGCTTGTGCACAACGATATCGGTATCCAACCCTGGCATGTCTTGGTATGACCAAGCAAACACATCTACATACTCTCGAAGCAGGTCAATCAGCTGTCCTTTTACTGAGTCTTGCAGGCAGGCCCCGATTTTGACCTCTTTCACGTCTTCATCTGTACCAAGGTTGATCACTTCAACCTCCTCCTGGTGAGGGGTAATAACCTTTTCCTCTTGTCTTAACAACCTGGCTAGCTCTTCAGGAAGCTCATATTCTTCATCAACCCCTTCATCAGCTTGATTGCTCGGATTGTCAAAGTCATACGATGTCATAGCCGTGCTGTTGTCGGTGCTGTCTGGAAGGCACTCTCTGCAAGGGTTAAGTTGGTTCATTTTAGTGATCTGATTTTAGTCTTATTTAGAAAAGTGAAATGAAGTTGTCATTTTGAAAACACTGCCATTTATTTTTTTGTACAAAAAGAAAAATGGAAAAACAGTGAACGAAAAGGAAAAGACTCGTTTGCAAAAAGATGTCTGATATTTCATTAATTGATCTTGTTTGCACAAAAAGTACAGATGGCCCGATTACAAAATGAGTCTTGTCATCTTGGGCAAGATGCAAGACTTTGATGCATGCTTATAAAATACAGGAAATAATAATTACTCTGATCGAGTAACTCTTATAATTTCCTGGGAAGACCAGTTCGAGACACTGCTCCCCGGGATCTTCGGACGAATCCAATTCTCCAGATTGCGCTCCTCTTCCAGCTCGTCTTCCAGACAGTTGATAGCATCGGGGGTAAGCATCCCCCCACTGACAAAACCAGGCTTTCCAGCAGCCTTTGCTTGATGTTGAGTTGGTCTGTAACCCAACCCAAATTTGTCTTTCTTCTCCTCCACAGCTAAAACCTTGCCCCAGCCTAGGACAGTTCCTTCCTCAACAACCCTCTGGGCTTGTTGGTATGATGACATAGAAATACCAGATACAACAGATGCCTCATTCACATTCAAAGCTTCAAACCCCTGGCTCATTGTTTCATGGATCTCCCCATCCATTTCAATGTACTTATAGGTTGCCAGGTGGCTGACAAAAATGTCCTCCTCCCCACAGATTGTAACAACTTGGCCTTCCCACTCATATTTTAATTTTTGGTGAAGGGTAGACGTTATTGCGCCGGCGGCGTGAATCCAGGGTCTACCCAACAAACAGCTGTAGGCGGGCTGAATGTCCATCACATAAAAGATAGTTTTAAAGGTCTGTGGTCCAATTGTCACAGGTATCTCAATCTCTCCCAGAACCGATCTCTTAGAACCATCAAAGGCTCTTACTACCAGGTTGTTGGGTCTCAATGCCAGTCCATCATATTCTAACTTCACCAGAGCCTTCTTTGGTAAGACATTCAGGGACGAACCTGTGTCTACCAGCACATGAGAAAGGACAGCTCCTTTGCATTCCATGGTGATGTGCAAGGCTTTGTTGTGGTTGCGGCCATCTGCTGTCAAGTCAGTATTGGTGAACCCTAGCCCGTTGCTAGCAGTAACATTTCCAACCACGGTTTCCAACTGGTTGACAGTAATCTCTTCAGGCACGTAAGCTGCGTGCAGGACTTTGAGTAGTGCATTCCGATGGGCTTCGGAGCACATAAGCAGTGAGAGGATAGAGATTTTGGATGGCGTTTGGTGAAGTTGATCCACAATTTTGTAATCACTCTTTTTGATGATTCGCATAAACTCATCAACTTCTTGATCGAATGGTGTCTTCAAGGCTTCTTTAACAGCTTGATCTTCCTGCACCGGGCTCTTTCCTTTTGCCTTGGCAGCAGCTTCTGCTTCGGCAGTAGGTCTTTGCATTGGTGGAGCAAAGAGACGTCCGCTTCGAGTGAAGCCTCCGCCTCCCCCCACATTATCTACTTGTGGTGCAGGTGTTGATGTTTCAAGAGTGATTCTTTTTCCTTCGCAGTACACGTCAGAGCCATAGTGCCAAGGGATGGCCCTATTGCTTTCATATGGTACTGGTCCAGGCACCGTGACAGTGACTGGACTGATTGTTGCTGCTGAAGGGATTGTGATAGTTTGTGGATCGTAAAAGATTGTAACTGGTGCTCTGGTGGGAGCAGCACCTTCTGAATGGTAGGCAGAGTTATTCTCAGGATCATAAAATATGGTGACAGTAGAGACATCTTCATGATTTGTTGCTGGAGTTGTAGGAGATATCGTCGAAAGAAATGATGTTGTTGTTGTAGAAGGTCCAAAATGGAGTGATGCTGAAGTTGTAGCAGGAAAATTTGTTGTAAACTGATCAGTTGAGATGATGGATGACGTACTTGTTGATGAAGCCGAAGAATTGTCAGGAACAATGGTTGCTGCGGTTGTAGGAGGTTCTGAAACCGTTGTTGGTGAGATTGCTGGATTTGTTGGAAATGATGTGGTGATCTGAAGTTGGCCACTCTGAATAAGGCCATCTATGCCATTCCTCAAATTATCGCACCCATTTACAGAGATATTGCAGTAAGCACAACCCAACTCACACCCCGGGAACATTTGACATTCCAAGAGCTGAGCCTTGATTTCTACCAATGGTGTCCTGATCTGTCCCACACTGGTTATTAAATAAGACGGCTTGTCTTCTTCAATAGCGTTAATCCGGGGACCACCATGGTTTGGCATGGGATTCTTATTGACATTGGGTGGTGGTGCGAAATTCAAAGCTTTCGAGTCTACCAGGTCTTGTACCTTCATGTGCAAGGCTCTGCACTTTTCCGTACTGTGGCCAGGTGCGTTGGAATGAAAATCACACCTAGCATTGGAGTCATAGTTCCTGGGTAGACTGTTGGGATCCGGAGGTGCCAACGTTCTTAGCTCAACCAGGTTGAGTTTCAGAAGTTGTGGCAGCAAGGTAGCATATGGCATTGGGATCGGATCGATCACTCTGTTAGCTTGAGATGGCCTCTGTTGGAATGGCCTTTGTTGACTGTTGTTGTTGGTGTTGCTGTTGTTGTAATTTCTGGGAGGATACTGATTTTGTTGGTGGTACTGAGGTTGTGGTTGATAGTTTTGTTGAGGAGGTTGATAGACAGGTTGAGGATGAGCTGGAGCAGGGATGGTGGCTGCTGCTATTGACCTTTGAACATATTGGGGCCTGCCCCTGTTTGAATGGATGGCATTGGTCTCGCCAGTTCTTCTCGGGCCTGCAAAAGGCTTTCTTGTACCACTGGACGAGCTTGCACCATTGTCTGAGATCTTACCCATCTTCAATAGGCTTTCAATTCTCTCCCCAGCTATGACAACATCGGCAAAGCTAGTAGATGAGAAAGCAGCTAGCCTATCAATATAGGTTCCCTGGAGGGTATTCATGAACATATCTGCCATTTCCCGTTCAGACATAGGTGGTTGAACAGCAGCAGCCAGTTGCCTCCATCTCTGTGCATATTCTCGGAAACTCTCCCTTGACGACTGTGACATTCCCATTAGGAGGGTTCTGTTGGGTGCCATGTCTAAGTTATACTGATACTGTCTGATGAAGGCCTCTGCCAGGTCCTTCCAGCATCTAATAGTTGCCCTTGTCAAGTGAGAGTACCATTCTCTCGACGCTCCAGTTAAGCTGTCTTCGAAATAGAACATCCACAATTTCTCGTCCATGGTATAAGCTTTTAATCTCCCGAGAAAAGATTGTAGATGGGTTCGGGGACAAGAGGTCCCATTATACTTTTCAAAACATGGAGGCTTGAACTTATGGGGGATCCTGACCCCGTCTACCAAGCCCATGTCCATGACGTCGAAGCCCAAAGAGTTTTGAGATTCTAAGGACCTCAACTTCTCAGCTATCTCATCCAATCTTCTATCATAAGCTTCTTCACCAGCGCCCATTACTGTGAATTGGTCTTCTTGAGGGTCCTCCTGTAGTACCCTCCCTGCTGTGGCAGTCCCTTGTATATTGACAGGGATGTTGGCCTCTGGATGGAGATGGGGTCCAAAAACCAGGGGATTGACATGAGGTTGGACCCTCTCGTTGTTACTTGTGCCAGCAGTTCCCACATGGGGCTCTTCTTGATTCTTCCTTTCCACCATGGCTCTCAATCTTTCCTGGCTCTGAGCCATGTTGTTCATAACTTCCATAAACTGAGTCATTTGATTCCTCATCTCTAGCCTTTCATTTGCCATTTGATTTCTGACCTCAGTAAGGTCCTGCTGCATCTAATCCATCTGAATTCCCGGAAGGTTGTTTCGGGTTGGATAACGGTGCGGACGGTTGAGGGGAAATACCCGGCGCCTAGCAATAGTTCCTGAGGCATCACAACAGAGGTTAGCAACAATAAAACAAAACCTACAAAACAAACAAAGGGTTAGCATGCAATGCAGTTATGCTTATTTGTTCTCAAGGTATCCGGTTTGGCCTTCAGTTTTGACCCTTCCAGACCCTTGAAGATGCTGTTGTTGTTGCTTGAAGGAGACTCAGATGAGGCAAACTAACACAAATATATTACAGAAGGTGAAATAATACAACTTGTTCATTTTACAACACAAGCCCTCTAAGGGGTCAAAATATATTACAAGAAAATAAAAGTACATGGAAAGAAAACAACAACAAACAAATGATCAAACACCAAGACCAAACTCATCCTCACGAACTTCCTTGAGAAGTGCTTCGGTCACAGGATCAGCCGGACGCTCCGTGAGATTCCTGATGAGGAGATTCCGGGTCGCAACAGCTGCTGTTAGCTTCTTGTGCTGAGTTTGGTCCTTTGACCTCTTCACCCCTGCTTTGATCTTCAGCTCTGATATCTCCCTCTGGGCTGCTACCAGGGCTTCTTGCCGTGCTTTTGCACTAGCTTCCAGTTGCTCCATCTTGTCTTGAACTCTCTTGTCTTCCAGGGTACGAGCCTCGGTGATCCTGACCCACCGGGCTTGACTCTCCTTCAAATACAAGTCTGTCCTTGCTCTCTGGAACTGGGCTTCTTTGCAAGCATTCTTCAGAATTTGTTCACCAGCCTTTGACTTTTTGATATAATCCCCAGACTTTTCAATCTTAGTCAAATGCTCCATTCTCAACTTCTCCAATCTCTCAATCTCCCTCATACCTTCACTCCTTTCCCGGAGGGTCTTCTGCAAAGCCTGGGTTAGCTTCTCATTTCTTTCCTTCAAGCTCTCAAACTCTTCCAAACTGATGGTGGCAGGGGGTGGTGCTGAAGATGACTCAGGCATGTCTTCTATGGTAAAGGGCATTCCAGAGAATTGGGCCCTGGCACGGGACCACTCATAATACTGTGCTGATGCCACATTATTACACTTCCCCAGAATGGTGACTCCCTTGGTTTGAACATTATCCCAGGCCCAGGCAGCCTGCCTAACAACAGTCAAACTAATCTTGTTCTCACAATAGAGGGTCTCAACCAAGTCCTGTGCCTTAGGAGTATGGACCAGTGCATAGCCCAGTTGTCGTCTAAACAGCAGAGGGTTGTAGTTGATACTACCCTTAACTCCTATCAAAGGCACATTAGGGAAATGTCCACAGCTGGTGATGATATCCCTGCCCTTGGTGCTCTGAGTGCACCATCTGATATCTGCTGAAGTTAGAACAGTGAGTCTTTTAGCCCAGTTGCTCTGCTGATGAGGGTTTAAAAATGCGTCTGTCCTGGGTAGGTGCCTGAGAAGCCAAGTGTGAAACAATGGAGCACAAAACCTCACTAACCTTCCCCTCTGCTTCTCATTCCTCTGATGCACTGAATAGTAAAGATCCCCCAATAAAGTTGGCACTGGGTTCTTCAAGATGAACAGATGGATTGCATTCTTGCTAATGAATCGAGGCTCATCTGCAAACAACACAATTCCATATACACTTAGGGCCAACAAAGCACAAACAGCTTTCCACTCCCCCAGGGAAGCCTTTAGACTAGCTTGAGAAATTAAGAAGTCCAGATGAAAACCAAGGATCCCAGCTTTAGAAGTCATGTGCTGCTCAATCAAAACAAGTTCCAGATGCAAAGCTTTTGCTACTTCTCCATTGCTGGGAAAGACCATCTCAGGGTTGAAAGGGATTCCACCCCTGATAGGCAAACCAACCAATGATGAGTATTCTTCTAATAGAGGGCCCAACTGAAAGTCTTGGAAAGTGAAACATCTCAGTGGGGGATCATAGAACTGAATGCAGGTGTGGATCAGGCTTCTCTGTGATGGGTCCAGATCCATAACCATATCAAGTATATCTCCATAACTTTCCCTGAACAATGGTATGTGATCTGGAGTGATCAGGGTTTGAATACTCCTGATATCTGATAAGTCTGGTTGGAAGAAGTGATAGGTGATGTTGCTCTTTTTAGGAGCCATGATGCTGAAGACTGAGTAGAGACAGGTGCTGATGACAATGCTGAAGTGATGAGCCACTGGTTGGCTGGTGCTGGTGATAATTGAAGCAGATGCTGGTGAAGATAGATCAATACTGAAGATGGGGTCAAAACCAAAACCAAATGAAGATGGATACCCTGAAACACAAATAAGCAAATGTCAATATGATGCAATGAGTATGTATGCAAATGAAATGCAAGGGTCTGTGACTGAGCTGGATCTGATCAAAACTCTGATATAGGTCCATGTGTGTTCAAGAATTCCAGATGGAGGTCTACAAAACCAGTAACCAAGGTGGAGGACTCAAATAAAGAGCCACATGTCCAGGGTTTAGAGTCACAAGAACTGTCCAACATGGAGTACTCTTAACAAAGCAAAGTAACAGGGTATTCTGAGGTCAAGGTACCTGCAAACCTGTAAACAGCCCAACCCCCTCACAGGTGGTGTTCTAAAACAAGGATCCTCGGACTTGGATCAGTTATGAGAAGTGTAAACACTTCTAACCCGGAGGTACAGTGTTTACAATAACCATAACAATTCCTCCTCTAATTCACCTCAGTTTCTGAAGGTCAATACTAAAGGTCATCCAGACTTAGCAGGCTTCCCAGATAGCCCTAGCATTGCAGGAAATCTGCAACACAGAGTTCTCAAGAAGAAACCCACATCTGAACCGTGTTTCATATTCCCGCACCAGACCGAAATGGAATGGGAAAGAATATGATTCACTCTAGCCTAGGTGTCACTCAGGTCCCAGGTATAGGACCTTAACTCTCAATGGAACACCCACCCACCAAAGCAAAACCAGATCCAGCCAGCAGCATGACAGTATGATATATACAAAGTGCAATAAAGAAAGAAGTAAAGCAAACTGTACATAAAGCAAAATAAATACAAACACAAATAAGCACATAACACCCCCGTAAACACAGATCAAACAAGCGCTAGGAGGAACCCACAAAAAGAACCAGAAGCCCTGGTTGCAATATAAGGGTCCCCAGCAGAGTCGCCAAGCTGTCGCTCCCGACAAATGAAAATGGGATCAGATGAAGGTACAGACGCGAACGGTCGGCGAGAGGGACAATGAGAACACACAGCAGTGAACTCACTGGAGATGAAAAGAGTCGCCAGCTAGGCATTTTTATCCCGGAGGAAAGGCAATGCTGCATAGACCTAAAAAGAGATGGATAAGACGGTTTGCGAACCAGAGAGACTGAGAAAGGGGGTTGGTTACAACCTGGGAAGGTATTAGCACCCAGATTGTCCGTCGTACTCGACGGGATCCACGCTTAAAAGATTTGTGTTTTAAAGGGGTAGTGTCAGTGCAATTTGTGTGTAAAAGAGCTGGAAAACAAAATGTACAGGTGTCAGTGTAAGAGAAAAGTGAAGTATATAAGTGAAGTGTCAGTGTAAGAACAGGAGTGAAATGCTCAAGATCATGAGGCTAAAAGAATGAGGCTAGAAAGAGGGGGAATATACAGAGACTTTTGTTCGATAACTGTTAAGTTATGCCTACGTATCCTCTCGTGCAATGAGGAAGTCAGAACACCGTGGTTCGACCCAAAGAGACTAAAAGATGAATTGACCTGTGAACTGCTTGCTTGTCAATGCTCAAGTGTATGACCTGTCTGGCTCAGGTGCAAACTGTCTTGCATTAGACGGAAGAAGCAAGTTCTCGTTTATGAGTGAGGGTGATGAGAAAAGAATCCCGGAGGAGACGATTATTGTTTGTTTTTGTGTTTTCAGTCTTTTATTGCTTTTGAAAGTTTGTCATAAGTTAATGAGCTCAAGCCTAAACCAATGGATTTAGTAAACTCATCACATCTTCCCTCTGATTAGGGGTAATGAGAATACCTTAAGTGTGAAGTCAGATTCTCACACTTAATCACCTTTGGTGTAGGATTAAGATCATTAACCTACTTGTGATTATTTAGATTTTTTCGGTGTTTTTGTTTAGTGTTAAGTAATGAGGTTAAGCCATAATCAAGGATTAAACAGACTCATTACACCATCCTAAAAGAAGGATAATAGATGAGAATGTTTAAGCTGAGGAAAACTCCTCAACTTAATCCATGATTAGGGATTAAAATCATGACAAAACAAGCCTTTGATTAAGTGGATTTTAGTTAATGATATGATGATGAAGTGAGTTTTATGATTTGTAAGACAACTTGAGAGGGACTTGTCCATTAACACTAGGGTTAGTCCTTCTTAACCAATTAAGGAAGAATTAGAACCCTAATGCAAGGCCCAAGTTACAAGTGTGAAGTCTTGATGATCATTATGTGAATTGATTAAGAGATTTAAACACATTAAGGGTTTAACACTTAGGATTAAAGTTATACACTCCATCCTAAGAGAAGGATGCAGGCATAAACTTAATCACAAAGCCTTAAAGCCTTTAGGGTTTAGTCCCTGATTATGAGGTGAGAAAAGAAGACTCAAAGAGAGACACAAAGGTAAAACTAAGAGGGGAGACTAATAAAAACCCTAATCATTGTCATGCTTGGTTGTTCCTAAGGTTTGTGAGGTTTACAGGAGAAATCTTCAAAGGAACCACCAGGAAGCAGGTGAAAGGATCAAGAGAAGCAAAGTGACTTGCTTCATTCAAGAAGTCAAGTCACTTGAAGAAAGAAAGTGGGAGGAACAAGAATGAGCAAGCTCAATCTCAAACACATACATAAATGCAGCAATGGATGCAAGAGGAATGAAAAGAAAAGTTATGAGAAGTGAAGGCAAATTCACTTCTCAAGTTTACTTACCACCTGAAAAGTTAGAAAGAAAAGCAATGCAATGCCAAATGGGATGAAATGGTATGAGGATACACAAAATTAGAAGCATGTTGATGATGATAATGATGCTATGAGATGCTACAAACATGAGGCAAGGCATGGAGATGTTCATACAAGATCATGGATGCAAATGAGGCAAGCTTAGAAGCATGGATACACATGGAAAGTTAGGAAGCATACAAGGCAAATGACATGGCAAATATGTAATGCAATGATCAAACATACTTTCTACATGTCTTATGATGTCAAATGAATCAAATGGAGGCATGGAATGGCATGGCAAGCCATGTTATGCAAGAGAATGCAAGAGGGATGCAAATGAAAGCCCAAATTAGGGTTTATGAATCAAACAACAAACAAAAACCCAAAACAGAAGCAAACCCTAAGATAAAAAATGGAAAATGCCACTCAAAGAAACCCTAAACCTATACTAAACCAAGGTTCAAAGGGGAGGTCTCAACTCTTAACCAATCTCAAGCTATGGTTTTTCTAAGTTATTAGGGTTTTTAGGGTTCCTTAACAAGAAAATTACCAAACAAATTGAAAATGAGGAAACAAATCATGGCCATTTAATCCTAGAAACTACATGCTAAACACAATGCAATGCAAAAAGAATCAATGTCCAACTCTTCTCAAATAGGCAGAAATGATTTTTTGAACTTATGATCAAAATAATGCACAAAATATGATTTAATTCAATGAAAAATTCTTAAAATGCATCAAGATCAAAAACGAAATTTGGTTTGAAGGTTGGACAATGTTTCTAAATGTCTTAGAACATTTCATGAATTTTTTTGTAATTTTTAAATACCTAAAAGTATTTTTAATTAATTAATTTCCATCAATCAATTAAAAATAATCTTTTAAATATTTAAAAATACTTTTTTAATGATAAAAAATAAAATTAAAATATTTTTGTGTTTACAAAATTAATAAAACTCAGAGGAAAAAGTTTCATAATTTTAAAACCTTTTTTACTATTTTAAAATAAATGTGCAAATTAAATGAAAAGAAAATGAATTAAAAATAAATAAAAGGGAAAGTCAAACAAAAGGAAGGCTGGGATGGATCCAGGATTTGAATGCGTTGACTGGCGCGTGAATGGAGGGTCTGGATTCACTCTGGCCAAATTAATTTAATTACGAATTAATTAAAACTTAATTAAGTGGATTAGGGCTAATGAATGAATCTGGGCCATCCAAACCAGCGGGAAGTCAACAAGTCAAGGGGGATCTACGCTCAGAATTCAAACTGACTTAATGACACAGATTAGGGCATAATCACATTCAGGCTGCCGGAGAAGACCTCCGGTCGTCTTCTCCGGCGAGCAACTCCCCTGAAAATCTCCAAAACCCCTCAAATCGTAACGAAAATGAAACCTAAGCATCCAGAAATGATTCCCATGATCCCCTGAACTAAAACCCTAAGTCAAAACTAATTTGTTCTTCCTCAAATCCATGAATCGAGCAAAACAAAATTTAGGGCACGCAGGTTTCAGAAGCAAATTAAATACTCAATTCAAAGCCATTTTAAAAAACCAAAAGCACCAGGATGCTCAGTGAAACATAAGGAACAAGTTTATAACATGAAAAACAATTTCTGGAAAAAATAAATTTCAAGCTACCTGAGATTTGGAGCTTTCAACCTGATGACTTTCTGGCCACTCCCTTCAGTGCAATCCACTCCTTAGGACCTCCTGATGGTGTTTGAATGCTTTAGAACAATTCATGTTGGCTGGTTGATGAGTTTCGACAGCTTCTGCTCAAGCTCAGTCAGAAATGGCAATGGAGTTTCAGGCAGTTTCAGGTCATTGTGATGGGTTCTATGTGATCAGAACAATGAGTGGAGAAGATCTGTGGTATTTGTTTGGGTGTTTGTGAGATATGGAGAGAGTTTCGAATGAAAATGCAGGCTGAGGTGAAGAATGGCAATGGGGGTTTCTTGCTTGTTTCAGGCCTGGCTCTTGGTGGTTTTAGGTCTATGAAGTATGGTGAGTTGAATGGTGAAAATGGTTTGAGTGCTTGAAGGCTGGGCAAAGAGATTCGAAGCAACTTGCAAGATGGAGTGTTTTGTGAATGTGTGTCTTGTGAATGGTTTCAGCCTTGCCTTGTACATGAAATGGCTTGCAAAATGATAATGTATTTTAATCCTATAGGTCAGATGATGTGACCTGGCCTATAGTGATTGGTAAGTTTGCTTTTGCAAAAAGTCACACTTTGTGTAAGGCAATCATGGCTCATGATCTAGGCTTGGTACAAGGCATGGGCTATGCGCAGCAAAATGAGGGGAAAGGGTTAGCTTGGTTCAAGGGCCAATGCTGCAAGTTGGTGAAGAGAAATGAGTGGTTTTGCAACTTGTTGCTTTTTGAAACTTTATGAGAAAAGTCTTGTTACATGAACCATAACCATGGGCATTCTTGGTTCAAATCTGAATTTTATGACTTAGAGGATGTTTGCATACTGGTTTGAAATGAATTAGAGGTTGCAATTGGCCTTGGTCCATGATTTTGCAAAATTCTCATTTGAGGCATGCCTTGAAAATCAATGATTTTAGCCAACTTTGTCACACCATAACTTTTGATCCAAGAAGAGTTTGATCATGTTCTTGTACTTTTTGAAAAGGTAAAGATGAGATCTACAACTTTCATGACCAAAGTTTTTTCATTTGAAGCATTTTTGGATCAAGAATCAAGGCTTGAAAAATGACCTAAAATGATGCATTCTTGAAAAGTCAACTATGCCCAAAAAGTCAACATTTGCAAAAACCCTAAATTCTTGATTTTTGTGAACTTCAATCTTCTTCCATGATCAAATAAAGATCATATACACTCAAAATGATGAAGATCACCCATTGGTTGGGTCATTGGGGGCCTCAGATGCCCTGATTTTGCACTGACTTGTCCAGAAAGTCAACTCTTGATCAGATGACTTCCCCATGGAATTTCTTCATGAAAATTGATATGCATACTCCCTATACCATATAGAGACCAATGGAAACAAGAATGACCAAAAAATTTGGGGTTATGGCCTCTGAAACCAAAACCCTAATTTTAGGTCAACTGTGCAGTCAATCCTGGCTCTGCATCCACTCAAACCCTAGTTCTTGTGATTCTTTTGAATTCTTGACTTTGTGAGGATGTACCATGATGCTTGAACACATGTAGACCCCTTTGAATTGATTGGTTTCCTTTGGAGTGGCTCAAGAAGCCCTGAGATTGCTCAGATCACAAACCTTAGGTGCAGATGACTTAGAACCAATGCAGTGAATCAAAAAATGAGATGTGAGATGATATGATTGTGTTTATGCATATGGGAATGATCACAAGCCATGGTGTGAATGGGTGAGGGCAAATTTGGGGTGTTTACACCATCTCTGTTGCCTGAATTGCAGATGTGGCATGACCAGAACTTTGAAACACAGTTTAAGTTGAAGGAATACTGTGCATCCATTTCTAAATTGGAAAGACCTCTTGCTGATGATGAGCCTCTGACTTCTGGTATGATTAAAAGTGTTCCAAGAATTCTGCACTGGATTCTTTCACATATCTTGCTTCCAAGGTCCGGTGGGCACTCTCGATTGGACAAGCCGGATATCCATTTATTGTATATTCTGCAGAAGAAGATACCATTAAACTGGCCCAATTACTTTGTCAAGCGTATCTTTCTTACGCGGAACAGCTCCAAAAACATCACTCTTGCATATGCTGCCCAGATTATGCGGATTCTTAAGTTTTGGAAAGTGGTTTTCCCTCCTGTGCCTCTCTTATCATCTTCTAGTGTTCAAGAATTCAATAATGCCACACTCTCTCATATGGGTTATCGGTGGGACATCGAGCGTCGCTGCTACTACTTCTTTGAACGCAGCACTCGAACCCGCATCTACAACTTTGATATTCCTTCTGAACATGTTTATGTTGAAGAACAAAGGGATGAAGACATGGAGGATGCAGAAAATCCTCCTGATGTGAATGCCAACACCGGTTGGGGTGAGTGGGTACCACAAAGGTGGTCTCCTACAAACTATGAACCGGCTCCTTCATCGGCTCCACCGACTTCATCTACTGCTGCTCCGGCCTATCTTACTCAAATGTTTGCGCAGTTGGAAATTGCAAACAATGCCCGGCATGAAGAAGCTCGTGCGTGGCATGTCCAGCAAACGGAATGGCATAACAAGCACCTAGAATGGCATGATGAGCATACTCGAATGTATCATAATCAACATTCATGGCATACCGAATTGGTTAAGTGTCATCAAGTTTTCTATAATGAGATGTCTGGATTTATGGATGATTGTCGCTCGCATTCGGGGATAATGGAAAGATTTCAAAGCACAGAGGTTCAAAGACGATTCAGGCGTTACGCCTTCATGGGGCAGAATCTTGATGAAATTCCTCCTCCACCTCCTCCTCCAAGTTTCCGAGACCCCGATCGAGATGATGCGGAGTCTTGTGGTGGCCATTTTCCTCATTGAAGATGCATTTCATTTTGCATATCATCATTGTTTCTTGCTTAAGTTTCTTTGTTTCTTTTATGTTTAAACATTTTATGGTTTGGTTTGTTTCTGTTATTCGCAACTCTATTTGATAATTTCACTGCCTATGATTATATGCTTTTGTCTAAATTGTTTGCCCTTTATGTTTCATTCTTTATGAGTGAACTCTGCTTATATATCTTGGTATTGCTGATTCTGTTTCTTCACCTATGCATTCTTTCTTGATGTTGACAAAGGGGGAGAAAGGCAAGGCAAGTGTGAAAAATGACAGGCACAAACTCAGGGGGAGTAATTCTCACACTTCAAAAAATTTGTCATTATCAAAAAGGGGGAGTTTGTGAGCAACTCTAGTTTTGCATGATTATAAATTTTAAGTGTTTGTGCTTTCATCATATGCTTCATATTAAGACAAAATGCTTGCCTTTAAATCTTTTGTCTCATTTTTAATAATGTCTTTGCTTTTCTGAAAATACGCAAAATGAATCGATTCATTCCATCATGCATCGATTCATTCTGTTAAAATGATTCTGGAAATTCGCAAAATGAATCGATTCATCTCATCATGTATCGATTCATGTTGTAAGAATGGTTCTGGAATTTCTTCTATGAATCGACACATACAAACATGCATCGATTCATTTCTTGTTTAATTCTCTGTTTTTATTCATCTGTTCAGTATGTATCGATTCATACTAATATGTATTGATACATAACAGTATAAATACTACTATGTATCGATTCATTCGAGTCTTGAATCGATTCATTTGTTTGTTTTACTTCTAACAGAATCTGCATATATATGTTGAGTGTTTCATTTAGTGCATATAACAGAATACAGAAATTGTAGACGAATTTCAGAGTGAAAGATCATTGAAAAACACATCAAGAAAAGGATTTTTGAGTGTGGACAATTCAATGTTGAGCAGGATTGAAACCTAGAATCAAATTCATCTTCATCATCTTCTCAAATACCTTAATTCAAGAACATCAACAAGGAAGTGAATGTTGTTCTGTGAATTGAAGGTTTATGAGACAACGTTCAGTGGTACGATCGGAGATCCAGCTGAGTTGAAGAGTGATAGAAGGTTTCAAGGAAAAACCAGCTGGGTTTTCCTTCAAGAACGGGCGTGTTCTTGAGGGTTTGTTAGTCACGTTTACAAGACAGATTCAGCCGCAGCGTAAGATTTGGAAATCGGGGATTTCGCAAATAGATCGTGGAACCGGTGAATCGTTTGTATTACTTGCAGGGAATCTTGATTGGGCTCAGATCAAGTGAAGGTTGATACAATAGGAAGATCTAGGTGTATAGATTTCTGGTGTTTGTATAGCAACCTTGTAATCGACGAATTCAGCAATATTGATATAAAAGTTCTCAATTTCGGTTTGAAATTGAGAGGGAGACGTACCCACACGCAAGGACGAACGTGGGGAACTTCCTTACCAAATCTCTGCGCATTGTATTCCTTCTCTATCTCTATTTACATTTTCAATCGTTTTTGATTCATTGGAAATAGCATTTGTCATAGGTGCATTCAACTGTTTTACATCTTGTGTGTTTAATCCTTTATCATCTCAATCGTAAATCCAGCACGTTATCACATGTCTGGTCTTCTAGTGGCTGGTCCAGAATAGACGCTTGTATATTTGGGACCGTTGTTTTCGTTATTCTTTGAAAACTCTGAAAAATCTTTTAAATCCTTGTTAACAAGGAGGTGATCCATTCACCCCCCTCTCGATCACTAGCCACATCGTCTAACAGCCTTTGCTTTCTAAAGAAGATGAGGGGACTGATTCCTACCCTTCTGATATTGCCAGACTGCATGAAACGATGATTTGGTTCAGATTACCCGGATCGCAGTTGTTCGCTTATTCCCTTGTTTTGCGTGGATCTCCCTTTCGGGTTTTCAATCCACCGGGATACCCTTTTTTGCCTGAGCTGTCCAATGTGGTTTTTCAACTCAGTGGGTGTACACACATTTTCTTTTATTTTCCCTAACTTTTTCCCAAGCTTTTTTATTATGTTTTTAGCTCGTCAGGATTCCCTTTTCTTGCCTGGACTTTAATTTTGTTTTTGTGTCCAACGAGTCTTTTTATGCAAAGTATTTTTTAACTACGTCCGAGTTAATAGGGGATTGGAAATCTTCTCCATCCATAGTAGTGAGCATCAGTGCCCCACCTGAGAACACTTTCTTCACTATGAATGGGCCTTTGTAGTTTGGGATCCACTTGCCCCTGTGATCTAAACCTGGAGGAATTATCCTTTTGAGTACAAGCTCACCTACTTGATACTCTCGAGTAGGTACTCGTTGGTCGAATGCTCGCTTAATTCTCCTCTGATAAAGTTGACCATGACAGATAGCCGCTAATCTCTTTTCCTCAATTAGACACAACTGGTTATATCGAGCACGTACCCATTCAGCCTCATCAAGCTTCACATCAATCATCACACGTAAAGAAGGAATTTCTAACTCAACAGACAAGATTGCCTCCCTGCCATACACTAGGAGAAAGGAGTTGCCCCGGTTGACGTCCGGATCGCGCATAGTCTCGTCACTCTCTGGGTCAACCTTCATGAGATTCGGTTTTGTCAATGCAATCTCAAAGTTGTTCACTGCGGTTTTGCACATACGAAGTTGTTTGTCGTCATTGATGAAGTCTGATGGTTGTTGAGGATGGAAGAGGTCGTTTGCGTTGATGATGACGATTGCGTGAAGATGATGGTGGTGGTTGTGAAATGCTTGGCGTCGAGAGCTTCAGTTTCAGAGACAGCTTCTATTTTAGATTTCAGCTTGTCCGATTTCGACCTCACTCTCTTCTTCTTCTTTTTTGTTTGTGTGCTGATGTTGTTTCTGAAATTGTGGTTTATGGAGGTTGGTTGAGGGTGAAGGATCCGGTGAAGTTTGTTTGGTTACGGGTTGAATGGAGGGGAAATTTTGGAAGTTTTTGGACGTTGCTTTGGTGGTGATGCGTTATGAAGAAGAACGAGGTTTATGGTGGTGAGTTGGAGGTTGAAGAATGGTTTGATTTGTGAAGGTTTTATGAGGTTTTGAAGGGTTAAATGAAGAATGAGGTTTGTGTTTGTGAGAGGTTGAGATTCACCGTAGTGATGAATTTGGTCAAGGGTGGTGTTGTGTGAGTGAAACCGAAGAGTGGAAGGGATAGTAAGGTTGGAGCAGAGTGGTGATGTTTTGGTTGTGGTGGAGATTGGCTTGAAGAGACGGTTTTTGTTGATTTTGAGTGAATAAGAACAAGGGTGATTCTATGTTATTCAATCTCTCTTCATCCATTTCCCTCTTTTTGTTTGATCTGTGTGTGATTTTTTGATTTTCAATTCATTTCAAGTGGATGAAGAAAATTGTGCAGTGGAAATTGTTGTAGAAATATGTTAAAGGTGTGTTGGCTGTGAGCGTGAATGAAAATTTGTTGAGAGTTCGTTGTATGCTTATGATTCTCTTCTTGTACGGAGATAATTGTCATCCGTGTATTGTTTTTGCTAGCTGTGTTTTTGTTGAGTGGAAATAATTGGAATTCTTGTGTTTATGTGTGATGCGGGTCACGCGTGATGTACGAAGGGTGAAGGGATATGTGGTAGTGTAGGGAATGGTTTGTACAATCCGTTGGGTAATTCCAGCAAGAGAAATGTGGGGTCAAGTTTGATGGGTGGCTACAAGTTTGTTGGTAGAAAATGGAAAGCTGTAGGTGGGGTCTTGTGAGTGAGTGGAAAAATCGTGGATGACTCTTGATGCTTTTCTCTTATTCTTTTTTTCCAAAAAAACAAAACAATTTAGTAATTATACAATACATGAAACAAACAATGCATGAGTCAACACATGAAATCACCATATAAGGCCAAGGCTTACTGAAATGGGCTTTGTGAATGGTCAATGAATTTGGAAAGAGGTGAATAGAATGATAATTAGGTAATTGGAAAAAAGAGAATGTATCTAGAAAATGTGAATATAGTTTAATGTGGATAAGTGGAATTAATAATAATAAAAAATGGAAGATGAAAATGAATATGGTTTATAATTTAGACATAAAGTGTGGATAATGAAGGGAAATAAATGAACATGAGAAATGAATAGTGTTTCGGGATTTTTAGGAAATGGACATGGAAAATAAAAATTAGTTAGAAATATGGACAATGAGTAAAAACAATGGATGTGATAAACGATGGATAATGGTTATTGGATAATCGAAACAAATTGGGTAATGAAAATGATTTAAGAAATGGATATTCAGATAATCGAAAATATGGACATGGTGAATCGTTGTGAATTAGGATATGAAAAGTGGTTAGGAAATGATGGAAATTACGGGTATGTATAATTGGACATGAACTAAATCAAAGGCCACTGATGCACAATAAATTTGAGCTTAATCCAACACCAAATTTATACCAACTCCCACATGTCTTAGATGAAATAAACACAACTGGCACAGAACAACTTGCAATTGAAACATCAACCCTCTGAGTCACTTTGAAATTTTGACTTGATTATTGAACTTGATGACCTCCATAACGAAACCTGGGACATATACTTGAAAGTTCTTTGAGAATGAAGATAGCCTGAGATGCTGAGAAGACGAAAATATCCTTGTAACTTGATGAGGAAGAGAATAGCCTGATGATGGGCCAAATACATAGTGAATAGTCCTTGCAGAAGTGAAATCCTTAAAGACCGCTAAATCAGGGAAATAAACCATAGTTTAGTGACAGGATCCTAAGACGATGCCATTTGTGGTTGCATAGCCAAGAACTTGAATTCTTCTGATAATCCGCAAATAAGGTGTGAAACCCGAATCCTCAGAAAATAGTGATCCCATATCTCTGGAGCCTATGCAAATGATATGACCTAATGGAAGATGCGTATGAATGCAAACAAAAAGCAGATAAAGACAGAAAAAACCAAAGGGAAAATATTAGGGTGTTATAGCTGCCTCTATTCAATCAACTGTTAATCTGAAAAGGATGAGAGCAACGACTATTAGACATTCAAGATAAATAGTGATTGAATACCAAGAATAACCAGAAATTTGCACTCTGCTGGAGAATGCAGAAATGGGAAATAAACCCAACAAAATAAAACTCTGGGTAATTGAATTGAAGACAAAGCAGACGAACTCCCTCCATATTGAACTGTTACGCCAGATAAGGAAAACTAAGACAGACGAGTCTTCTCCAAGCAAACATGTTATGCCAGAAACTGGACATACGAGCCCTCCTCAAGTAAACCTGTTACACCAGGAATTGGACATACGAGCCCTCTTCAAGTAAACCTGTTACGCCAGGAATTGGACATACGAGCCCTCTTCATACATTTTGCACCATATGACCCGAGACAAACGAATCTCCTTCGGATAAACCTGTTACGCCAGGACCGGTAACCATTTTAGCGTCTAATCCCACCGTCAGGACTTCAAACCTCTTCAACACGGCCGAATGTTGGACAAGATCAAACGATCTTCCAAGGAAATGGTATCGAGCGATCCATAACCAGGAATATGAGCACGGCTCAAACAACGAGGAGTAACATCAAGCGATTTACAACTCAGATAAGATCAAGAGATCTGCTAAGGAAATGGTATCGAGCGATCCATAACCAAGAATATGAGCACGGCTCAAACAACGAGGAGTAATATCAAGCGATTTACAACTCGGACATGTCTTTTGGTACGACACCAGGCGACTACTGGCTTGCCACAACGACGGTGGACTTTAACGGCATTGAAATATCGAGCAATTTGTAAACCAAACAAGATCGAGCAATCTGATAAGAGAACGGTATCAAACGATCCATCCACCACAGGTCCGTTGACACGAGACAACGCGATCAACACAATATTAGTTGATTTGAGAAGAGAGTAACAACTCTGCAAGGGAGAATACCATTTGTAACTCCGCTGGGTATGAAAACATTTCGACTATCGTTCTGCTGAGGAAATGACCAATATATCTTGGAAATACTTGGTTGAGGAATGAAATGTGAACAAATGTCTGTATTAATTTGTCACACTGGCTAAAAATAAATTGGCTATCTTCTCTGGGGAATATTTCAATGATGGGAGTGAATCCCGCTCATGAAACTATGTGGGGAAAGATCATCTTCCGACTTGGCTGGGAAAATGCTTCATCAATAGTCTTGCTGGGGAGAGAATTCTGATAATTCTAAGCTCTGTGGGGAAATGCAAGGCCTTGAGCTGCTTACTGGGAATACTTAACTGTGGCAAGATAAATTCGCTTGTTTGAAGTTCTGCTGGGGATACCATCTGCTCTGACTCAGTTGGGGAAATGTCAACCCTATGACTTAGTTGAGAAAAAGATTTGGCCATGCTGATGAGAGACTTAGCTGGAGAATTAGAGATCACAAAAAGCCAAATTATGCCCCGGGTAGTATGGAAACTGTGTTGGAAAGGTATGCCAATGAAAATTGGACTTTGAACTGTGAGAACGAACAATTCCTCATGAAGAAACCTTGTCGGCTGAAGGAAAATTCTCTGCTTGGGGAAGAAATAGACTTCCAATGCACTGCTGGGAAAAGACATACACGGCCTTCCCTGAGAATTAAGTCAATGCTTCAAGTTAATGTGCTCAACAGTTGCATACTGATTATCAAGAGTGCACAAGCATCCCTTTACTCTTCAAATTGCCTTAGACTGCATCGTCTATGAAAAAGATTGTCTTCAGAGGATTTTACAGAATACTTGGCATCCAGAATTGCCCCAGTGTCTTCAAACTCTCGCAGAAATCAAACGGATCTTGAGATAACTTCCCCAGATTGCGTCTTGTAATGATTTGCCCCGCACCAGAGAGAAAACATAAACCATGCGGTATGAAGATGTAATGCAAATGATGCAAGATGTATATGTATGTTCAGGATGATGAGGATATGATGACAAGGATGATATGCAAGCGGGAGATGATTGAAACAAGGATGGTTGGGCGGTCGGGGCCTGGTTGATAGAGATGTGGTATTTTTGCTTTTTGGTTGCCAAACAATTGGACTTTAAAGGTGAAGTACCAGACGAGAACTGGTTTATAGAAGGTAGGCCAAAAGACGAGAACTGATGGGCAAAGAATAAGTCGTCAGACGAGAACTGACTCTTTGGGTTCATTGTCAAACGAGAATTGACTCTGAAAAAGAATGACTACCAGACGAGAACTGGCGTTCAACGGGCTAAATGAAAAGGTGACCAGACGAGAACTGGTTACAAGATTCACCTACCAGACGAGAACTGGTATTTGAAGTTGGTTTGCCAGACGAGAACTGGACTTTGAAACGGTTTGCCAGACGAGAACTGGACTTTGAAACGGCTTGCCAGACAAGAACTGGACTTTGAAACGGTTTGCCAGACGAGAACTGGACTTTAAAGATTTGCCAGACGAGAACTGGACTTTGAACGGTCAAGAAATTGGGGTTACGAGGCCCTGAGTGAGATTGATGATACGGGGTTATGCTCAATGCAACTGATGCGTATGCTCTATCGAAGCGACATGAATAACATACGCAAATGATTTATGCAATGATCATGAAAAGCTAGAAAAACTCCCAAGGTGGGAAGAAAGGTCTTTGGTGACAAGGCTTCTGGTTAAGAAGGGTGACAAAGGCGAGGGTGGGTAGCGTGATTCCTCGATACTCGTCTTGAACTCAGAGACTACCGATATAACTTGCTCTGTGTAGCTAATGTTGCTCCCAATTGAGTGAGTCTATGAACAGACTGTCACTGATTATCCAATTCCTGGCATGGCAGACTTGGATGTCCTCTCGTGAAGAGTTGCACTTGGTGAACTCTGGAAATGTCCTGCCCCGGTATGAGCGTGGAAGAGACTTGATTCATTCTGACTGAGCATTGGAAGAATATATCCTTGGCCAACAGAAAAATCCGGGTGTCCTGCCCCTGTTTGGCAGATTCAGCTCTGATTAACTGACTTTTGGATGACGTCCTTCAATCAAATGATGCATGGGAACTTGCTTTACCCTAACTAATTCCTTGGTCAACAAAACCACTGGATAAAATGCTCATGATTCATAAGCCAACAAGATGTTCTTGATTCTGGATATCATTGTTGAATGATCAAATTCTCCTCTGATTGCTCTCTGTAGGAACTTCCCTGGTGTCACAGACTGACTTGCAATTCAAACTGTTCATTTACAACTAGTAATTTTAATGCAGTGCACATGCGAGTTTTGAAAATTTATTTATTTGAATGTTGTGACAGTGTGTGACGAATGGACCGTTAGTCCAAATGTAGTGTTGAGTTAGCAAATCTTTAGGAGTCAGTTTACGCAACCTCGTCGTAGTATGCTTTCAGAATTGAACCTGATTCAATTAGGACTTTCAAGGGTTATGACGTGGCCTGGTTCACGGTTTTAGAAAGAAATATTTATGGCTCGAAGTTTATTTGTGCCCACCCATTCTCCTTGATGTTCTCCGGTTCAGATGATTTTACCTAAGCGCTCGCCTCTCGAAAGGGTTTTGTAATGGTTGAGGAACCAATGACGTTGACGGTTTAAGCACCAATGAGGTTTCTTGGAGTAACAATCACCCCTTCTGAATTTGTGTCTGTAGTCACACGACTTTGTTCTTATGGAAGATTTTTTCTTTTGATTTTTACTCCCTAACTTTTGTTGGACTGAATCCTTTTTTTGAATTTTTTTTTCGATTTTGAAGTCCAACGGGATGTCCTAACTTTTTCCTAAGTCATTTGTTTTCACTTTTTTTTTCTTTTCGACTTAGCGGGCTTTATTTTTTTTTTCGCTTTGATTTTTGTTGAACAAATCGTGTGACACTGGTTGTCTGTCTTGCATAAAAGGGTTGTGACTGCCTCATTCTTTTGTTGGTGTGGGATAACCATTGTGGTTTCACGTCCCTTGACCTCTTGAGGTGTGATGAATAAAGGTAATGGATCCTCGGATGCACACTCCTTTGGAAATTTGAACGCTCGGTCAAACTAACTGATAACTACCCTACCCCGGGTTGGATGTGAGGGTTTTTTTCGTTCAGAAAAGAAACTCCTACTTCAAGGCTCAAAGGGGTTGACAAGGGTTTATCTCCCTTATATATCCGGTGTTTAGGAATTGAAGTAATGCCTGTACATCGTTGTCACTCCCGGGATTTTCATCCTAGTACAAACGCGAAAGTGGCGCGGAAAAGGTAGAGTCGCCAGCCAGACATTTTTATCCCGAATGAATGGGAAAGGTAATGTTGCACAAACCTGAGGAAGAAGGAAAGGACAAGGTCCTGCGAACCAAGGATCTGGGTTCGGGAGTCGGTTACGAATTGGGAAGGTATTAGCACCTCAATTCGTCCTCCGTACCCGACGGGATCCACGCTTGCTTATTTTGTTTCAAAGGGTGAGAAAAAATATAATTGCTGCTGAATAACACTGCTGACTGGAATGGAAGGGAAATGAGAAGGGAACTGGAAAAGAGAACAAAAAGAAAGAATGGGGAAAATATAGGGAAAATAAAGAATGTGCTCGAACGGGCCCTACCCCGCTGCCTACGTACCTCATCGGGATAATGAGGATCAGAGTCGACGTAGTTCGCCTAACTAAGGCGGGAACTAATTGTTTGTGTTTTTTATAGCTTGAACTGCGTATGTCTATGCTCAGGTGTTGCAGGCTCGTCTGGTACGAGTGCGTTTACCGTCTTGCATGAAAGACAAGTCGTCGTGAGTTCACGCTGAGAGTGAATGAGATGAGAAAGAGAAGTTCCCGCAGGAAAGTCGCTTGTTATTTGTTTTTTTGTCTTTTATGATAAGTGTTTTGAATTTGTTTGTGAACATTCTCATACTAAGACCTATCCATCATGGGAAGTACTTACACCTCGCCCCAAAAAAGGACGCGTATAAGCACTCCGCAACAAAGTCTCGTGTCGTACAAGAACGTTCAACCTTTATTAGGTATTTTATTATTTTCTTCATGAGGTGAGAAAGAATGACTCAAGTTGGAAAAAGGACAAAAAAACTAAGGGGGACTAAGACCAACCCTAAGTTATTTATTATTCACAAAAGGGAGACCCTAATGGTTTGTAAGGTTTTCTAATCCTAGAGATCAAAAGGAAAAAAAAAGAAGGGAAAAGGATGCAACTTACTTCCTAAGGAAGGTAAGTTGATCCTAACAATGGAGAAATCCTACCAAACACACATATGGAAGGAAAAGATGAATTAAAATGCATAAAAGAAATGCCTAAACAATAAAGGATAGGGTGAAGTGAACTTACCTCAATCTTCCCCACTACAAAACAAATGATTAATGTGCATTTTTATTAAAAATAATAAGGCAAACACACAACAATTAAATCCTAATTAAATCTAAGGCACCTTGGACCTAAACTAGACTCTATTTTAATCCTAAAGGAACTAAAAAAATGCTAGGACAAAACTACAGCACCTATCACAGCCCCTATTACACAAACAGTCATGAAAATAATGCATGACACCAAGCAGCTTTTTACAGCCAGCATGCAACATGAAAAAGTAGGTGTAAAAAGTCAAATACAGCATGTACACATAACAAACAACATACATTTTACAGCACTTATGCAAAAAAACAACTATGAAATACAAAGTCCAGAATTGATTATTCTCATTTTTAATGCACAAACTCAATGCAAAATGCACCAAATTTCTCATGAACATACTCTTGAACCTAAATCAACACATATAAATGCAAGAACATGAACCTTATTGAATGATTATGCAAACATGCATCACATGGATTATGCAACAAGTAATGCACAAAGTAGCACATAAACATGCATATGAACATGGCATATGAATATGATGATTATTGATTATGAATATGCAACATGATAGCTCCACCAACATATTAAATTCAAAGCAAAATTCAGAATTAAATTGATATGGATGATGTGATCAAATATGCAACAAAATGCAACCAAATGCACATACATATGATTATGGAAAATGCAACATACATCAATATAATGAAATGCAAAATGATTTAAGGCCATGCAAACATGTAAAGACCAGAATGCAACATAATTATTTACATGCCAAATGATGCATAAACATGGCAACAAAAAGCAAGAAACCAAGCTATTCACAAAGAAACACAAAAATGCATAATACGCAACATGAACGGAATCGTGTCGAAACGACTCGAAATGGGGGAATGAACTACTGGAAATGGACCCAAAAATTCCCTAAAATCACTACCTAAACATGTATGAACATCAGAGGCACTAGAACTTAGGACTAAGCCATCAAATAAGAAAGAAAACAAAAAATGAACAGCGTTAACCGGTTAACCAATTGGTTAACCGGTTAACGGACCTAAATCTGCCCTATTTTGTGGCCAATACGCACCCGTTAACCGGTTAACCAAATGGTTAACCGGTTAACACTGAATCAGAAGGTAAAAAAAGTTGAGAAAAAAGTGTTTTTGGCCACAAACTCACTTCTAATGATCCCTAACATACCTAGGAACATGCTAACACGAATTTCTACTTAATTTGAGCTTATTTACACATGATAGAACTTATATCTATTAACACCTCAAATCCAAATTCAACCAAAATCACAAATCACAAGCAAACATAATCAAAATGGAATTGATTTTAAACAAAGAGGAAATCACTTAAAGAATGCCAAAAGTGGCGAGATGGAGAGAATAACTTAAAGAAGAAGTGATTAAGATCACCAACCTACGAAGCGGAGGAGTGCTTCGGTGATTGTTGCAAGAATCAGAGCTTGAATCGAAGAGAAAACCGAAAACCGAGAAATCGCAAAATAAATGCGTTCTTGAGCTTGAATCTTCGTGTGCTTCCGATAAGTCGATAATCCTCACAAAATTCAGTAGCTTCTTCTTCTATAATCCACAATCAAAGAAAGTTGAGGGCTTAAGCTTTAAGATCTTCAAGTTTCAATGTGAAACTTGAAGATCTTATTTGAAAAGCTTTGGTGAGAGGGAGAGGGAAAGTGAGAGAGAAAAAGTGCTTATCAAAGAGTGAAAATTGGAAAATGGTGTTCAACCCTTTTGGTTTGGATGAAAATGGCTTAAATAGAGACTAGGCTAGGAGCTAGGTTTGGGTTTGGGGCCCAAAAATTAGGTTTGGGATCCAAAATTAGGTTTGGAAGTTAGTTAGGGTTAGGGTTGGAAAAGGGAATATTCCTTGGAATATTCCTTGTAATATTCCTTGGAACACTCTAGAAGATGGTGGAAGGTGGTGGAAGTTTCCAAGGGAAATGGGGTGGAATTGAAGTGGAAAAATGAGATGGAAAGAATGAAAGGAAGTGTGGAAAGAAAGTGGAAGGAAAGGTGGATGGAAATGGTGAAACTAACTACCTTTCAAATGATTTTTTCTTTTGATTTTTCTATGATTCCTCCATCGTTTCTTGACCAAATAGGAACCATAGGATCATTGCAACCCTACCTTCGTGATCTCGATCTTAAAAGTCTGGAGTCGACCCTTTTTACCTAGCTCGGTTGCCTTTTCCCCGATTCCTCGATTTTCCGTCGTCCGGCCAATCGAACCCCTTCCAAAATGAATTTATGGACGAGATTTGAACCTTAGGCACTTGACATCATATATATGTCAAAGGAATCTTCCTTGAACCAGAACTTCATGCAGAAGCCCCGTAGAAGTGAAACCCTAATTCGGCCGCTTTCCCTCAGGAAATATTGCACTGCTTGCCTCCATCGATTAAACCCCCTCTTTCTAGGGCTTGTGGCTTCAAGTGAAGAATTGTGGGATATTGTGTGTAGAAGCACGCCTTCAATCTCGGAGATTTTGATGAAGACAACACGGCGCATATATTTCAGACCTGCAAAAAGTCAAGAGCTCCAACTGATCAAGCTTCAAGCAACCGGCTTCGCTATCAAGCTTCGTTTGCATCATCATTCAACTTCATGCTTGGATGCTTTTGGTTAGGTATATCAATCCCTTTTTAAATTGATGTACAAGTGTTCATGCATTCAATCATATACTAGCATATTGCATAAAATAATTTAACATATTTTTCAAACCGATTAACACTCTTTAAAAAACCTTTTGTTTCTGGTTTTAACAGTGTTAACCGGTTAACCATTTGGTTAACCGGTTAACACTGTAATATTTTGAAAAATATTTTTCCTTTGAAATTCAAATTGCACCTTTTGATTATATCTCTTCAAGAAACTTTTTGATTCATAATTTTCACACCTTTTCAAAAGGGTGTCATGTATTATATAAAATCTGAATTTTTTCAAATTAAAAAAACACCTCCTACAATTTTTATAAAAAAAATCACTTGAATCAAATTGATCAAATTTCAAATATTTTTCATACTTTTCAAAAGTGTTCATAAGATATTCATCTTTCATACTTCATGTTTGAACACTTGTATTGATATTTTAAAAGTGAATTGTGTACATAGGAGAAGATCATTATTGATATTAAAGTCTTTGTATTACTCACTCAAAATTAAAAATATAGAAAGGTATTTCTATTGTGTGACTTGTGTGCCAAGGTTTGTTTGGACATAAGGGTAAGTGTGGCAAGAGGATTGTTCTTGCACACTTGTATGATAGTTTGTTAGAAAGTAGGCCTCACCATTGAAGGTGTGATAGGTTGTACTATTTCTAAAAACTAGTGGAAATCTCTTTCAAGTTGAAAGGGGACTGGATGTACCTTCGGACTGTGAAGGGAACCAGGATAACTCTCTGTGTCGTTTTTATTTTCTGCCTTACTATTTTCCTTCCATACAAACTTAAAAGAAAAATTCTATCCATCAAAGAAAAAGAATCGAGAAAAATTATATACACCTAATTCACCCCCCCCCCCTCTTAGGCGCATTCTGATCTTACAATTGGCATCAGAGCAGGTTTAAGTAACCTGTTCCTATAAGATCCTATGGCTTCCGCAAACTCGAATCCCGTTTTCAAAGATGGTGGAAGTAGCAACAAGCCTCGGCTCTTCTCCGGCGAATACTTCGATTTCTGGAAAATCAGAATGAGGGCACATCTTGAAGCCCAAGGAGAAGGCATATGGGAAGCAATCGAAGAAGGTCTGCATAATCCCGTCAATGTAATCAACGGTGTTGGAACGGCGAAGTTGAAGAATATGTATGATGAAGATGATAAAAGAAAGATCATAAATGAGAAGAAAGCAATCAACATACTTCAAAGTGCTCTTAGTATGGACGAATTTTTTTGTGTATCACAATGCAAATCGGAAAAGGAGATTTGGGATACTTTGGTAGAAACACATGAAGGAACAATAGAAGTTAAAAGATCAAGGCTTAACACGTTAAGTCAAGAATACGAAATGTTCCGCATGCAGCCCGGAGAATCTATTGTGGCTTTACAAAAAAGATTTGTTCATCTAACCAACCATTTGATTGCACTCGGAAAGACCTTCACCAACGATGATCTCAATTTGAAAGTTCTAAGGTATTTGACAAGGGAATGGCAACCGAAAGTGACCGCAATCTCGGAGAAGAAGAGTCTCTCAACAATGACATCCGCATCTCTATTCGGAAAACTTCAAGAGCACGAGTTGGAACTTGGAAGGCTCGAAAAACATGAAAGTCAAGAGAAAAAGTCCAAAGGAATTGCCTTGAAGATTGACACAAAGGATGACAAAGATGACGAGATCTCCGAAGATGAGAACTTCATGCTTCTTGTTAAGAAGCTTGGTAAGTTTTTTAACAAAAATAATAATTCTTCTTTTCCTAAAAAGAATAAACATTTTAGGAAGAAGGATGCATCCACATCGAACCAAGAAGTTACATGCTATGAATGTGGAAAGCAAGGTCACATAAAACCGGATTGTCCAAGACTTGCGAAGAAAGGAGGATTCAAAGGCAAGAAGGACTTCAAGAATAAAAAGGCTTATGTCGCATGGGATGACAATGAAGTTAGTTCCTCATCGGAATCGGAAAGCGACGAATGTGCAAATATGGCGTTAATGGCGTCACATCACTCTGATGAAGAAAATGACGAGGTTAGTAGTAATTTTTCAATTTATGAAAATGATGCACAAGAAGTCATAGATGAACTTCTTAAGGAATGTAAGACATTGTACAAAACTATCTCATCCCAAAAGAAGAAAATATTATCTTTAGAAGAACAAAATGCATCTTTTGAAAAATACATTGAAAATGAAAAACAAAAGATAATGAATGAAGAACAAAGTCTTACATGTAAAAATTGTGAGTCATTGTCCTTTCAAATTGTTCAACTCAAAAGAGTTTTAGAAAGATATGAAAAAGGTCAAATTGGCTTGGAGGAAATTCTTAGGCACCAAAGATATCCAAATGATAAAAGTGGCCTAGGATATTCTAAGTTTTCCAAATCAAGCACAAGTGAAACCGTTTTCGTAAAAGCTAGTGAACAAATTGTTAAGGAAAAGAATAAAAATGCTAAACCTATGCATCAAAGTCATAAAAAGAAAAGGAGTCTTAAGAAAAAAAAATTATGTTCCTAAATTCAAAAGTCAATTTAAACCTATGTGTTTCTATTGTGGAATAAAAGGCCATACACCTAATGCTTGCTATGTGCGCAACATTGGTGTTGCTAAAGGGCATTATGTGTGGGTTGAAAAAGGTACTAACTATCAAGGACCCAAAGCAATTTAGGTACCTAACAAAACCTGATTTTATTTTGTAGGTATGCTTGAAAACAACTTCTACGCAATGGTATCTCGATAGCGGTTTTTTAAAGCATATGACGGGCGACATCAACAAATTTTCAAGTCTAACACTTAAGGCCAAAGGATACGTTACTTACGGTGATGATAATAAAGGAAGAATTCTTGGAGTTGGAACCATTGGTGCATCTCCTCATACAATCATCGAAGACGTCCTTTATGTGGAAGGCCTTAAACACAACCTTCTTAGCATAAGTCAATTGTGTGACAAAGGGTTCCGAATCAACTTCACGAAGGAGGAATGTTTGATAGAACACGAAGTCACTCATGAACTCTTGCTAAAAGGTAAACGATTTAATAACATTTTCATGATTTCTTTTGATGACTCTCTCTTGAAGGTGAAGTGCTTAATGGCAAACAACAACGATGCATGGCTTTGGCATAAAAGGATTACTCACATTCACATGGAGCATTTGAATAAATTATTAAAGCATGATCTAGTTGTTGGTCTTCCAAAGATGAAGTTTATCAAGGATAAGCTTTGTGACGCATGTCAAAAGGGAAAGCAAACCAAAACATCCTTCAAGACCAAGAAAGTGATATCTACTACAAGACCACTCCAATTGTTACATATGGATCTTTTCGGTCCATCAAGAACAAAAAGCTTCGGAGGTAACGTTTTTGCACTAGTTATTGTTGATGATTTCTCTAGATACACTTGGACTTTGTTTTTAGTGCAGAAAAGCGATGCCTTTAAAGCATTCAAGAAGTATGCCAAGCAAATTCAAAATGAGAAGTCACTCTCAATTATTTCCATAAGAAGCGACCATGGTGGCGAGTTTCAAAACTCATTATTTGAAGATTTTTGTGAAGAGCATGGAATCTCTCACAACTTCTCTGCACCAAGGACTCCTCAACAAAACGGTGTCGTAGAAAGGAAGAATAGGGCACTAGTAGAAATTGCAAGGACAATGCTTAGCGACTCAAATCTTCCTAAATATTTTTGGGCGGATGCGGTTAGCACGGCTTGTTTTGTAAGTAACCGTGTCAATATTCGACCTATTCTCAAGAAGACCCCATATGAGTTTTTCAAGGGAAGGAAACCTAACATATCCTTCTTCCACATATTCGGATGCAAATGCTTCGTTCTCAACAACGGTAAGGACAACCTTGGTAAGTTTGATGAGAAATCCGATGAAGGTATCTTTCTTGGATATTCTCTATCAAGTAAAGCTTTTAGAATTTTCAATAAACGTACTCTTACCATTGAAGAGTCCATACATGTTTCGTTTGATGAGACTAACTCCTCGAAAGAGGATAATATTATTGTGGATGATGATGATGATGTAGATCTATCACAACAACAAAGGGAGATATCAAAAGAACAAGCAATATCACAAGAAGATAAGTCACCAACCATTGAAGAACATCAAGATCTTCCAAAAGAATGGAGAACTCATAGAGATCACCCAATAGATAAAGTGATTGGTGATATTAGCCAAGGCGTTGCAACTAGACTCAATCTCAAGGATGCTTGCCTCAACATGGCGTTCGTGTCTCAAATTGAACCAGCAAAAATCGATGAAGCCTTAGGCGACGATCAATGGATAATAGCTATGCAAGAAGAACTCAATCAATTCGAAAGGAACCAAGTTTGGACTCTTGTACCAAGACCGGACAACAAGCATATCATTGGCACAAGATGGGTGTTCAAAAACAAACTTGACGAGAATGGAATCATAGTTCGTAACAAAGCAAGATTGGTCGCACAAGGCTACAACCAAGAAGAAGGAATCGACTTTGATGAAACATTCGCTCCGGTAGCAAGGTTAGAAGCAATTAGATTATTACTTGCTTACGCTTGCTCTATGAATTTTCAGTTGTACCAGATGGATGTCAAAAGCGCTTTCCTAAACGGTTACATCAATGAAGAAGTCTACGTCAAACAACCTCCCGGTTTTGAAGACTTCAAGAACCCATCTCATGTCTACAAGTTGAAGAAGGCTCTTTATGGCTTAAAGCAAGCACCAAGGGCTTGGTATGATCTCCTTAGCAACTTCTTATGTGAGAAAGGTTTTACTAAAGGAAAGGTTGGCAAGACTTTGTTCATCAAGAATCTTAAGGGTAACACCCTACTTGTTCAAGTCTATGTCGACGACATCATATTCGGTTCAACAAACAAAGATCTTTGCGAAGAATTCTCTCTTATGATACAAGGCGAATTCGAGATGTCCATGATGGGAAAGATGAACTACTTTCTTAGTTTACAAATCAAGCAAACAAAGGATGGCATCTTCATCAATCAATCTAAGTATTGCAAGGAATTATTGAAAAGATTTGATATGGACAATTGCAAAGAGATGTCTACTCCAATGGGATCCGGAACGTATGTTGATCAAGATCTTTCCGACACTTCAATAGATATTACAAAATATCGAGGTATGATCGGTTCACTCTTATATTTGACGGCGAGCCGTCCTGACAATATGTTTAGTGTTTGCTTGTGTGCCCGCTTTCAAGCTAATCCGAAGGAATCACATCTCACTTCCGTGAAGAGGATCATGAAGTATCTCAAAGGAACAACGCACGTCGGACTATGGTATTCTAAAGGTAGTACTTGTTCTTTAATTGGTTATTCTGACGCTGACTATGCAGGATGTAAGACCGATAGAAAGAGTACAAGTGGTACTTGTCACATTCTCGGGAATGCACTAGTGTCGTGGGCATGCAAGAAGCAAGCATGTGTTGCACTTAGCATGGCCGAAGCAGAGTACATTGCAGCAGGAAGTTGTTGTGCTCAAATCTTGTGGCTCAAACAACAACTTCTCGATTTCGGTATAGATCTCGGTTGTATCCCTCTTCGGTGTGACAACACAAGTGCCATCAATATCACAAAGAACCCGGTCATGCATTCAAGAACAAAGCACATAGATATCCGACATCATTTCCTTCGAGATCATGTTTTAAATGGAGATGTCGATGTTACATTCGTGGATACACACAATAAACTAGCCGACATATTCACAAAACCATTGGCTAAGGAACAATTCTTCAAGATTCGACGAGAACTTGGGATTCTCAATGAAGGTGACATCTAATCTTAACCTAAAAATTGGTTGTTATATGTTTTATTGCATTATGTGTGTTTATATGTGTTTTTGCTCACTTTAAAGTCATAAAATGCTAGCACTCACATTTCACCGTTTTTCGGTTTTTCTCACTTTCGTATACCCGAAATTAATCGGTTTCAAAATATTTTTTGATCGAAAGTTGCGGAATGACAAGTGCTAACACTTTATGGAAAAAAAATTTGAAAAATCCCTCCCATTTTTCCCCACCAAAGCTGCTGGATTTTTAAAATTTTTGAAATTTTTTGTCCGTTAACCGGTTAACGAATCAGTTAACCGGTTAACAGCTTCAAAACAGCAGTCCCTGCCTGCATGACAGGTTCTGTCATTTTTTTTAACTTTTAAATTTTTTTTATGTTGTGTTGTATGTGTTATGTCTTTTTGATGCATGGTTTCTCAAGACACCTCATAAATCTATTCCTCTTCCTTTGACCTACCATTAAACTTTACTTACTCTCTTTCTCCAAACCTTTCATCTCCTCCATTAAAACCCACTACATTGTAACTCTCACAAAAACTCCATCTCATTCACTACACCAAACCCTAATCCGAAAATACTCTCACTCACCCTCAACCTAAGCTTCATCTTCATGGCTTCAAGAAAGGGAAAAGCTTCAGTGTCAGCATTAAGGTCTAGCAGTGAAGAAGACATGCCAATGGAATCTACCAAGAAGAGAAGATTGGATTTTCATGTTCGGGTTCGACATCTTCTCAAGGGTAAGTATGTGAACCTGAAATCTTTTGAATCCTTTAAGTTTCCAGCACTACTAGAATATCAAGGAATGTTAGATTTTATTGCCGACAATGGAAAAGTGTATCCGGATTTGGTGAAGTCTTTCATGAACAACATGGTTCTCAATTGTGATGAAAATGATAAGCACCACCTTTTTGCTTCTATTAGAGATTGTGAGATTGAGGTTGACCTAGGTACTCTTGCTACCTCTTTGTCTTTACCGTACTCGGGAGTGTTTCTCTGAAAGGGTGTCAACCATGATGAAGGCAAATGGGCCAACTATGATAAGATGGAATACTACTATAACATTTGTAGGTTTCCAAAGGCAGCCGTGATTTCCGGCCAGCGTACCTCTCGGGTACTTTGTTATGCGAAGAATCTCTCCGTTGATGACCGGATGCTTCATTATGTCATTTGCCATGTCTTGCTGCCCAAGGACTCCAATCAATCCCAAATCAATGATTTGGAGATGCAAGTGCTCTTTGCCATCAAGAACAAGATTAAGATTAATTGGCTTCCTACCATGCTATATCATTTGAAGCAACAACTTTCGTTGAAGACTCGTTTACCGTATGGCTGCCTTCTTTCAAGGATTTTGGAACTTACCGATATGGAAATCGGTCGAGAACCGTTTATTGCTATGACTACTACGGGAAATGAAATCAACGGAGTCACAATTATCAAGAACATCGGCATTGTCCAAGCCAATGATGGAACTTATAAGTATGATGACGGATCCTCCACCTCCATTCCACCTATTCCGGAAACCGGCATTACCAATTATTTTCTCTACTCAACCATGATGTCACACCACCATGAAGCTATGCGTTCCATCAAAAGCCTTTGTAACCTTGTCCTAAGCTCCCGAACCACCACCGAGCATGTTGATGAGGATGTGGACGGTACCGAAGAAGAGGAAGAAGATGATGAGGATGTGTCGGATGAGGAATGAGGACCATGTCTCCATGCTATTTTTATTATGTTGTTTTATATTTTAATCATGTTATGTTTTGTACTCTCAAACTAAAGTCCTAAGTTTTTAGGCATTTTTGGTTTACTTGCACTATGTTTGCATTTTATATGTGTGATTGCTTGTATGATTGCTTGTATGATGCTATCATTCATGTTCATGCTTGTTGGTCCCTTCCTTTTTGCTAATGCCAAAGGGGGAGAAGACCTTTGTTTCTCTAATGACTCTCTATGCAGAATCTTTTTCTTGCTACTGCTGCTATCAGTTAGGGGAATTTGCTGCCCATAGGTGGAGAATTCGCTTAGAGAAACATTGATCAAAGCTCTCGCAGAATTTTCGGTTGTCATCATCAAAAAGGGGGAGAATGTAGAAGCATGCCTTCAATCTCGGAGATTTTGATGAAGACAACACGGCGCATATATTTCAGACCTGCAAAAAGTCAAGAGCTCCAACTGACCAAGCTTCAAGCGACCGACTTCACTATCAAGCTTCGTTTGCATCATCATTCAACTTCATGCTTGGATGCTTTTGGTTAGGTATATCAATCCCTTTTTAAATTGATGTACAAGTGTTCATGCATTCAATCATATACTAGCATATTGCATAAAATAATTTAACATATTTTTCAAACCGATTAACACTCTTTAAAAAACCTTTTGTTTCTGGTTTTAACAGTGTTAACCGGTTAACCATTTGGTTAACCGGTTAACACTGTAATATTTTGAAAAATATTTTTCCTTTGAAATTCAAATTGCACCTTTTGATTATATCTCTTCAAGAAACTTTTTGATTCATAATTTTCACACCTTTTCAAAAGGGTGTCATGTATTATATAAAATCTGAATTTTTTCAAATTCAAAAAACACCTCCTACAATTTTTATAAAAAATCACTTGAATCAAATTGATCAAATTTCAAATATTTTTCATACTTTTCAAAAGTGTTCATAAGATATTCATCTTTCATACTTCATGTTTGAACACTTGTATTGATATTTTAAAAGTGAATTGTGTACATAGGAGAAGATCATTATTGATATTAAAGTCTTTGTATTACTCACTCAAAATTAAAAATATAGAAAGGTATTTCTATTGTGTGACTTGTGTGCCAAGGTTTGTTTGGACATAAGGGTAAGTGTGGCAAGAGGATTGTTCTTGCACACTTGTATGATAGTTTGTTAGAAAGTAGGCCTCACCATTGAAGGTGTGATAGGTTGTACTATTTCTAAAAACTAGTGGAAATCTCTTTCAAGTTGAAAGGGGACTGGATGTACCTTCGGACTGTGAAGGGAACCAGGATAACTCTCTGTGTCGTTTTTATTTTCTGCCTTACTGTTTTCCTTCCATACAAACTTAAAAGAAAAATTCTATCCATCAAAGAAAAAGAATCGAGAAAAATTATATACACCTAATTCACCCCCCTCTTAGGCGCATTCTGATCTTACATTGTGAACCCTTTGCACAAGGTTGAGAAGCTTTGTACCCCTTTGATTGCCTTGGTATAGCCTTCAGTTACTCCAATCATTGATCACATACCCACGCCTCGGCTATGCTATATATGATGCAATGTTTTTGTTTATTTTTTTATGAATCCATGAATGCAAAATGTTATGCAAAATGTTGAGGATATGAGAGGGAAAATTTTGAGGTATTACAATCGTCATCAGGTTCTATTCTGAAAGCATACCTTCAACAATTATGGGTATTCAGTTGTCATCATCCTCCTTCAAACCTGCTAAACAACAGTGAAATAAATGGGAGGTAAATGGATGTAATTTTTTTGTTTTGTTTTTTAATGGAAGTAAAATGAGCGAATGCGACATAATTGATTCAAAAGGTGCATGATCACTACATTAACATTATCATTCAAAATAACAACGTTTAAAAGACAAGTAGCTGCTAACAAGAAAGAAACTACAAATGCAAATGATAAAAAGGATACAATGATCTCCAATTCTGATGACATCTTATCTGAGCCATTGAAATCAGGAGATGCTCCTTCAAAGTCTTTGAACTTAAACATGCGAGAGGTGGACATGCACAACCAAGCTTCCTTCTGGAAAGGATATGTAGCCCTTGTCGATCAACTGTTGGACTTTGTCCTGAAAAGCTTTGCAATCATTAGTTGAATGCCCCATTGATCCACCATGATACCCACACTGCTCATGAGGATTGTACTCCAGAGGGTACGGCTCTGGAAACGGCTTGAGAGGCTTAGGAACCACCAATGAGCTCTGAATTAGATGTGGCAAGAGTTCAGTGTACGCCACGGGACTTGGATTAAGAGGAGCATTCCTTCTTTCCAGATTGTTGTGAGGCCTAGGCTGGCTCTGAAGTTGATTCTGAGGTCTTCGACCCTGAGCTTGCAGATTTGGACGAGGAGAAGTCCAGGGTTTCTGATATGGTGCTCTGAGCATCTCTTGTTGTCGATAAGCGTAACCAGATCTAGGAATGGATGATCTCTGAGAAGATGTTGGTACAGAATATTCAATATTTTCCATGACTGCATTGATGTCATACCCTTATTCCCCTTGGGAGCTACCAACAGATTCATCTTCACTAGCTGGGATGTTCGAAAAGTCTTGGATCTTTCCACTTTTGAGCAGGCTCTGGATACGTACTCCAACTATCATCAAATCAGAGAAGCTTGATGTCCCAATGCTACTCATTCTTTCCAAGTACGGACCTTGCAAGGTGCCCACGAACAGGTCAACCAATTCTATGTCTGAAAGTGGTGGTTGCACTTGGGCTGCCAATTCCCTCCACCGTTGTGCATATTCTCTGAAAGATTCACCACTCCTCTGAGATAGGCTCTGCAAGTGCGTGCGACAGGGCGCCATGTCCATATTGTACTAGTATTGCTTTACGAAAGCTCTAGATAAATCATTCCATGATCAGATATGACTGTTTTGTACCAACTTAAGGATGCCCCGCTTAAACTGTCCTGAAAACAGTAAATCATCAGCTTATCATTACGGGCGTAAGAAGTCATTTTTCTGCAAAACATCACCAAATGATGCTTCGGGCAACTGACACCAGTGTATCTCTCGAACTTCGGAGTTTTGAAATCTGGAGGTATGACAAGATCAGGCACCAAACACAGGTTTAGAGCATCAAAACCAAAGGCATCAGGATCCGCTAAGGCTTTGAGTTGCTCATCCAACACACGAAACCTTTCAGCAGGATCAATAGTTGTGGATCCGTGGTTTTCACAATAGGGATTCCCCCTTGGAAGTTAGGCATAGGGAAAGCAAAGCTCTGATAATCCGTAGCATCAGAAGAAGATGAAGGTCCACCTTGGACACCAGATAGTTCAGGTACACTCTGATTCACGATCAGGCTCTGCGCAGGTTGAGCTTGAGTAAGATTGTTCACTTGTGGAAGATCCTCATCAGGAGAAAGACCATACAAAGGATTGGTCATCAAAGTGAAACCAGGTGGAAACTCAGCCTTCTGACGGTTGTTGTCTGACATAGCTACTGACGGCTTCCAAACTGACCTTTACCTCTTGACACTGCTCAGTCTAGCTTCAAACAACTTTTTCGTCTTCCAACGGTTAACACTTGTTCAAACTGAGTACCGGGAAATCAACTGGCTGGTCATGGACAAAAGAGGAAGGATGAGCTCTCTGGAAGAAGTAAATGCAATGCAGATGCAAATGCAAAATGCAGTATGATGATGCAAAAGATGCAAAGACATGGGATCACAGCTGGAAACTGTCTGGAATCTGGAATACTGCCAAGAATCGAGTGTCTGTAACCACAAGATCTCTGTATAATAACCCGCAATAGTAATCAAAAACCAGAGGTCAATCACTCCAGGATCCTAGTGACCGGATCAAAACAATAAGACTGCACTGGTAATGAGGGTATGTTGAGGTCAATGGTTCCTGCAAACCTGTAAACCCCTCCCAATATCACGGGTGTGCTCCGGGTCAAACATCACGAACTCTCAAAGCCGAATAGCAATAATACTTTCACCATTTCCGAGAAATGGCTCATGACTAAATCAGGGAATCAGTTTAGCATTATATACTACTCAGGGAGGCCTTAGTTGAGTCCGGGAAAAACAAGCATCCCTTATAAGTCCCCAGCTTCGAGCGCTGAAATCGAGAAACGACAGTACATTCAGCCCGTAGGATACAGTACTATTGTCATACGACCAGATGCTTTGACTGAGTTCCTATAAGAGACCAGGCCATCCTATGCGAGTCCCCAGTGGACCCTCGGGTGCGAATGGGTTTGCCACAGAATGTGGTCTGCCACTGTCACCACAGGAGAGGGTTGTTTCCATAAAGGTTCTCAATGATCGGTCCCCAGATGCACATAACTATCAAGGTCCTATCCCGAAGTGGAGGAAATCCCCACACAAGATATTTCCCAGATGCACATAACTATCAAGAGGGGATTGGAAATCTTCTCCATCCATAGTAGTGAGCATCAGTGCCCCACTTGAGAACACTTTCTTCACTACGAATGGGCCTTCGTAGTTTGGGTCCACTTGCCCCTGTGATCTGAACCTGGAGGAATTATCCTTTTGAGTACAAGCTCACCTACTTGATACTCTCGAGTACGTACTCGTTGGTCGAATGCTCGCTTCATTCTCCTCTGATAAAGTTGACCATGATAGATAGCCGCTAATCTCTTTTCCTCAATTAGACACAATTGGTTATATCGAGCACGTACCCATTCAGCCTCATCAAGCTTCACATCAATCATCACACGTAAAGAAGGAATTTCTACCTCAACAGACAAGACTGCCTCCATGCCATACACCAGGGAGAAAGGAGTTGCCCCGGTTGACGTCCTGACTGACGTTCAGTACCCATGCAGCGCGAATGGTAGCTGTCGCTCCCCGGATTTCCATCCTGGTACAAACGTGAAAGTGGCGCGTAAAGAGGTTAGAGTCTCCAGCCAGGCATTTTTATCCCGAAGGAACGGGAATGGTAATGCTGCACAAACCAGAAGAAAAGAAAAGGAAGGACACGGGTCCTGCGAACCAAAGAGACTGAGTTCGGGAGTCGGTTACGACCTGGGAAGGTATTAGCACCCCAGATCGTCCGCCGTACCCGATGGGATCCACGCTTGCAAAGAAATCTATTTCAAAGGGTGAAGAAATGAAAACTGCTGCAAAGAAAATGAACTGAACTGGATAAAAGAAACGAAAAGGGAATTGAAAAATAAATGAAAATAAAAATGTAGGGAAAATAAAGATTGTGCTCGAACGGGCCCTACCCCGCTGCCTACGTACCTCATCGGGAAAATGAGGATCAGAGTCGTCGTAGTTCCCCTAACTAGGGGTGGAAAAGATTGCTTGTGTCTTAAGGCTTGAACTGCCTATGTCAATTCTCAGGTGTTGCAGGCTCGGACGACGAGTGAGTTACCGTCTTGCAAAGAGACAAGTAATAGCAAGTTCGTACGATGAGAGTGAAGGTGATGAGAAAAGAAGTCCCGAAGGAGAGACGCTTATTGTTTGTTTGGTGTTTTTTATGAGTTTTCTTTGAGTGTGGTGCAAGAAAGTGAACTCAAGCTCTTTTCCATGGAATGTGTACTTGCTACTACATTCCAAGATGGAATAATAGAATAAGCACACTCAAGTATTGAGAAGATCCCCAAAACTTGGTTCCAGAGATTAGGGCCTAAGCTCACTAACTCGTTGAATTTATTAAGTGTTTTTTGTTGTAATTTTTGTGAAGAAGTATTTTTTATGATTTTGTTGATGAAGATGGTCTCATGATCATACCTATCCACCACGAGGGATATCCTACACCTCGCCCCGAAACGGAACGCGTGCAAGTATCTCATAGCAAAGTCTCGTGTCACATGAGAAGACTCGTCATTATTAAAGTGACTTGAAGTTAAGTTTGAAGATAAGAAGAGAGAGAGCACCAAAAGGATCTCAAAGGTAAAATCTAGTGGGGAAGACTAATCCTAATGTTATCATGCATGGGATTCCTAGGTTAGTGTGGTTTGAAATCTATCCTAATGAAGAAGAAGGAAAGAAAAGAAGGAGGAGAAAGAAGAAGAACCATGGTGGCCTAAGCACACCTCAAGTTAAGAAAAAATAAAAGAAGATGAATAAGAAGTTGAGATGAAGAAGAAATAAGCGAGGAGAAGAGAATTCAATATGGAGTATTCAAATAATGCACAAACAGAGCCTACACCAGTAGGACTTCCAGATGCAGCAGTATGCAAAGGTAAGATTGGGTCTCCGTGGTACCTAACGGAGAAGGTTCGTTGCCTCTTCAATATGCGCAAGAGAAATCCAGAATAAGTATCAAGAAGATTCACAAAATTAATTCCAGTAAGTCTTCAAGTGTTCCACATCACGAATCATTACAGTTAGTTCAAAATCTTCAATGCGCAAATGAAATCAAGAAAGACTTGTCAGGAACCAATCAGCCAGAAAGTCCATCAAGATATGTAATCGTGTCCAGGGAATAATCCACTAATCGTCACAAATTGCATTAAGAGTTTCACGAACAATTAATAACAAGTCCATCACCAAGCAACATCCTCCATTATCAACGTCAAGCAAAAAAACCTACAAAATATCAACTGAAGATAGAACCAAGATTAAATACAAAACTATTGAATTAAACTAAATTAATTGGAAAAATAAATCAAAGCTATATATAAAAAATATCAAAAATATATCTAAACTCTAATAACTCCTAAACTCTTAACAAATAACAAGTATTAATTAATAACTAAATAAATCAAAACTAAGAGAAAAAAAACAAAATTAATGTCAAAATCAAATTCTAAACTATGACTTAATACTAATAAAAAAACTAATTAACAAGATTAAGGATTAATTAAAATAAAATAAAAAAATGACACAAAAAAGGGGTGAATCCGCTGGAAACTGGGTATGAAGAGTAAAAAGTGGGCTCAAGCCCAATTCCATCAACAACTGCAGAAGGGGGGAGGCACTGGAAAAATGGGAGTGCAGAGAGAAAACAAATTCAACGGGCCATGGTCTGATCCAACAATAACAAAATAAATCAAATGCTCTCAAATTATATATAAAAAATAAAGTTAAAATAGAATTAAAAATTAATAAAATGCAACAGGGTCAGCAAAAGGGAAAGCACGAATCCCCCTGTTTCAAAATCCCTTGGCATTTCTTCTTTCAAAAGCATGTCGTGTTGTCTCCTTCTCCGCCGACGAGAAAGAAATCAACATCGTTGCCTCCGCAGCTCAAATCGCCGACGTCCTCCTCTCCTATCTCCGCCGCCGACAATAATCAAACAACGACGACCTTCACGGCGACGTTCTCACTAGTCTCGTCTCAAATCGTTGGCGATAAGCTTCTTCATCTCGGATCGTGCATAGTCTCGTCACTCTCTGGGTCAACCTTCATGCGATTCGGTTTTGTCAACGCAATCTCAAAGTTGTTCACTGCGGTTTTGCACATACGAAGTTGTTTGTCGTCGTTGATGAAGTTTGATGGTTGTTGAGGATGGAAGAGGTCGTTTGCGTTGATGATGACGATTGCGTGAAGATGATGGTGGTGGTTGTGAAATGCTTGGCGTCGAGAGCTTCAGTTTCAGAGACAGCTTCTATTTCAGATTTCAGCTTGTCTGATTTCGACCTCACTCTCTTCTTCTTCTTTTTTGTTTGTGTGCTGATGTTGTTTCTGAAATTGTGGTTTATGGAGGTTGGTTGAGGGTGAAGGATCCGGTGAAGTTTGTTTGGTTACGGATTGAATGGAGGGGAAAGTTTGGAAGTTGTTGGAGTTTGCTTTGGTGGTGATGCGTTATGAAGAAGAACGAGGTTTATGGTGGTGAGTTGGAGGTTGAAGAATGGTTTGATTTGTGAAGGTTTTATGAGGTTTTGAAGGGTTAAATGAAGAATGAGGTTTATGTTTGTGATAGGTTGAGATTCACCATAGTGATGAATTTGGTCAAGGGTGGTGTTGTGTGAGTGAAACCAAAGAGTGGAAGGGATAGTAAGGTTGGAGCAGAGTGGTGATGTTTTGGTGGTGGTGGAGATTGGCTTGAAGAGACGGTTTTTGTCGATTTTGAGTGAATAAGAACAAGGGTGATTCTATGTTATTCAATCTCTCTTCATCCATTTCCCTCTTTTTGTTTGATTTATGTGTGGTTTTTTGATTTTCAATTCATTTCAAGTGGATGAAGAAAATTGTGCAGTGGAAATTGTTGTAGAAATATGTTAAAGGTGTGTTGGCTGTGAGCGTGAATGAAAATTTGTTGAGAGGTCGTTGTATGCTTATGATTCTCTTCTTGTGCGAAGATAATTGTCATCCGCGTATTGTTTTTGCTAGATGTGGTTTTGCTGAGTGGAAATAATTGGAAATCTTGTGTTTATGTGTGATGCGGGTCACGCGTGATGTACGAAGGGTGAAGGGATATGTGGTAGTGTAGGGAATGGTTTGTACAAGCCGTTGGGTAATTCTAGCAAGAGAAATGTGGGGTCAAGTTTGATGGGTGGCTACAAGTTTGTTGGTAGAAAATGGAAAGCTGTAGGTGGGGTCTTGTGAGTGAGTGGAAAAATCGTGGATGACTCCTGATGCTTTTCTCTTATTCTTTTTTGCCAAAAAAAAAAACAATTTAGTAATTATGCAATACATGAAACAAACAATGCATGAATCACCACATGAAATCACCATATAAGGCCAAGGCTTACTGAAATGGGCTTTGTGAATGGTCAATGAATTTGGGTAGAGGTGAATAGAATGATAATTAGGTAATTGGAAAAAAGAGAAAGTATCTAGAAAATGTGAATATAGTTTAATGTGGATAAATGGAATTAATAATAATAAAAAATGGAAGATGAAAATGAATATGGTTTATGGTTTAGACATAAAATGTGGATAATGAATGGAAATAAAATGGTTTATGATTTAGACATAAAGTGTGGATAATGAAGGGAAATAAATGAACATGAGAAATGAATAGTGGTTCGGGATTTTTAGGAAATGGACATGGAAAAGAAAAATTAGTTAGAAATATGGATAATGAGTAAAAACAATGGATGTGATAAACGATGGATAATGGTAATTGGATAATCGAAACAAATTGGGTAATGAAAATGGTTTAAGAAGTGGATATTCAGATAATCGAAAATATGGACATGGTGAAATCGTTGTGAATTAGGATATGAAAAGTGGTTAGGAAATGATGGAAATTACGGGTATGTATAATTGGACGTGAACTAAATCAAAGGCCACTGATGCACAATACATTTGAGCTTAATCCAACACCAAATTTATACCAACTCCCATACGTCTCAGATGAAATAAACATGACTGGCACAGAACAACTTGCAATTGAAACAACAACCCTCTGAATCACTTTGAAATTTTGACTTGATTATTGAACTTGATGACCTCCATAACGAAACCTGGGACATATACTTGAAAGTTCTTTGAAAATGAAGATAGCCTGAGATGCTGAGAAGACGAAAATATCCTTGTAACTTGATGAGGAAGAGAATAGCCTGATGATGGGCCAAATACATAGTGAATAGTCCTTGCAGAAGTGAAATCCTTAAAGACCGCTAAATCAGGGAAATAAACCATAATTTAGTGACAGGATCCTAAGACGATGCCATTTGTGGCTGCATAGCCAAGAAGTTGAATTCTTCTGATAATCCGCAAATAAGGTGTGAAACCCGAATCCTCAGAAAATATTGATCCCATATCTCTGGAGCCTATGCAAATGATATGACCTAATGGAAGATGCGTATGAATGAAAACAAAAAGCAGATAAAGACAGAAAAAACTAGAGGGCAAATTTTAGGGTGTTACAGCTGCCCCTATTCAATCAACTGTTAATCTGAAAAGGATGAGAGCAACGGCTATTAGACGTTCAAGATAAACAGTGATTGAATACCAAGAATAACCAGAAATTTGCACTCTGCTGGAGAATGCAGAAATGGGAAATAAACCCAACCAAATAAAACTCTGGGTAATTGAATTGAAGACAAAGCAGACGAACTCCCTCCATATTGAACTGTTACGTCAGATAAGGAAAACTAAGACAGACGAGTCTTCTCCAAGCAAACATGTTATGCCAGAAACTGGACATACGAGCCCTCCTCAAGTAAACCTGTTACGCTCAAACAACGAGGAGTAATATCAAGCGATTTACAACTCGGACATGTCTTTTGGTACGACACCAGGCGACTACTGGCTTGCCACAGCGACGGTGGACTTTAACAGCGTTGCAATATCGAGCGATTTGCAAACCAAACAAGATCGAGCAATCTGATAAGAGAACGGTATCAAACGATCCATCCACCACAGGTCCATTGACACGAGACAATGCGATCAACACAATATTAGTTGATTTGAGAAGAGAGTAACAACTCCGCAAGGGAGAATACCATTTGTAACTCCGCTGGGTATGAAACATTTCGACTATCGTTCTATTGAGGAAATGACCAATATATCTTGGAAATACTTGGTTGAGGAATGAAATGTGAACAAATTTCTGTATTAATTTGTCACACTGGCCAAAAATAAATTGGCTATCTTCTTTGGGGAATATTTCAATGATGGGAGTGAATCCCGCTCATGAAACTCTATGGGGAAAGATCATCTTCCGACTTGGCTGGGAAAATGTTTCATCAATAGTCTTGCTGGGGAGAGAATTATAATAATTCTAAGCTCTGTGGGGAAATGCAAGGTCTTCAGCTGCTTACTGGGAATACTTCACTGTGGCAAGATAAATTCGCTTGTTTGAAGTTCTGTTGGGGATACCATCGGCTCTGACTCAGTTGGGGATGTCAACCCTATGACTTAGTTGAGAAAAAGATTTGGCCATGCTGATGAGAGACTTAGCTGGAGAATTAGAGATCACAAAAAGCCAAATTATGTCTCTCTTTAAAAACCTGGCTACCACTTGGTGAGTGACATTGGCATAAGATGTTGCTTCAACCCATTTGGTGAAATAATCAATCGCAACCAAGATGAAACGATGACCATTTGAAGCAGTAGGCTCTATCTTCCCAATCATATCAATGCCCCACATAGAAAAGGGCCAAGGAGATGACATGACATTGAGCGGGCTAGGAGGAACATACACCATGTCTGCATATATTTGGCATTTATGGCACTTACGGGCGTACGAACATTAGTCTGCATTCATTGTTAGCCAATAGTACCCTGATCTCAATAACTTCTTAGCCATTGTATGCCCTCCTGCATGAGTACCAAAGGATCCCTCGTGGACTTCCTGCATTAACAGGTCCGCTTCGTGTCTATCCACGCATCTGAGCAAGACCATGTCAAAGTTCCTCTTATACAGAACTCCGTCTGCATTCAATAAGAAGCTAGCAGCAAGTCGTCTCAAGGTCCTTTTGTCATTGGATGATGCCTCAGCAGGGTATTCTTGTTTTTCCAGGAAAAGCTTAATATCAAAGTACCAAGGTTTCTCATCAGACACTGCGTCTACATAGAAAGCATAAGTTGGTGCGTCAAGCCTGGAAATGCCAATCCTGGCCACATAGTTCTTACACAAGACTTTAATGGACGAAGAAAGAGTAGCCAATGCATCGGAAAATTGATTTTCATCTCGTGGTATATATTGAAGCTTAACTATTGTGAAGAACGTCAACAGTCTTCTGGCATAATCCCTATAAGGAATTAAGTGTTCTTGATGTGTATACCACTTGCGGTAATCTGGTTGATAACGAGGACTGAATCTCCGAATATATCGAGGGTCTTAGTCTGAAGATTAATAGCCTCCTCTAATCCCATTATGCACGCCTCGTATTCCGCTTCATTGTTGGTGCAGCCAAAAGTAATTCTGGCAGCGAAGGGAAAGTGAACACCTTCGGGGGTGATAAGAATAGTACCAACTCCGCTTCCATTGATATTGACTTCCCCATCAAACATCAACTTCCATTTGGATTCAGGGTCAGGCCCCTCCTCCAGAAGTGGTTCCTCGCAATCTCTTACCTTGAGGTACATGATGTTCTCATCAGGGAAATCAAACTTCATTGGCTGGTAATCTTCCTCAAGCAGTTGTTGTGCAAGATAATATGACAATACACTTCTTTTGATGGCTTTCTGGGAAGTATATTGTATGTCATACTCTGTTAATATCATTTTCCACCTTGCAACCCTTCTGGTTAACGCTGGTTTCTCGAAAATATACTTGACGGGGTCCATTTTTGAGATTAGCAATGTGGTGTGGGTCAACATGTACTGTCTCAGTCGGCGAGCAGCCCATGCCAAAGTGCAGCAAGTTTTCTCGAGCAGTGAGTAACGGGATTCACAGTAGGTAAAATTTTTGCTAAGGTAGTAAATAGCATGCTCTTTTCGACCAGACTCATCATGTTGGCCTAGAACACACCCTATCGGTCCTTCTAACACAGTCAAGTACATGATAAGTGGTCGTCCTGGAACTGGAGGCATTAGAATCGGAGGCTCCTGCAAATATTCTTTTATTTTTTTCAAAGGCTCTTTGACAATCCTCATTCCACCTGACTGTTTGTTCTTTTCCTAACAATTTGAAGATTGGCTCGCATGTGGCAGTTTGATGAGATATAAACCGTGAAATGTAGTTCAATCTCCCTAAAAACCCACGCACTTCTTTTTCTGTTTTTGGTGCAGGCATGTCTTGTATTGCTTTTACTTTTGCAAGATCTACCTCAATCCCCCTCTGGCTAACAATAAAACCCAGCAATTTACCGGAATGCATTCCGAAAGTGAACTTATTTGGATTCAACCTCAGTCTATACTTTATCAATCTATCAAAAAACGTTTTGAGATTGACCAGGTGTTCTTCTTCATCCTGAGACTTGGAAATCATATCGTCCACATAGCACTCAATTTCTTTGTGTATCATATCATGGAACAAAGTTACCATAGCCCGTTGATACGTTGCCCCGACATTCTTCAACCCAAAGGGCATAACTTTATAACATAATATACCCCACGGGGTAATGAACGTCGTTTTGTCCATGTCTTCCGGTGCCATCTTAATCTGATTGTATCCGGAGAAGCCATCCATGAAAGAAAATACCGAGAACTGAGTGGTGTTATCTACCAGCACATCGATGTGAGGTAATGGAAAGTCATCCTTTGGACTTGCTCTGTCTAGATCCCGATAATTGACGCACATCCGGACCTTGCCATCTTTCTTTGGTACAGGCACAATGTTAGCTACCCAAGGTGGGTAACTAGTTATAGGAAGGAACCCGGCATCCCACTGCTTTTGAACTTCCTCTTTGATCTTCATTTCCATATCAGGGCGAGTTCTTCTCATCTTTTGCTTTACAGGAGGACAGTCTTCCTTTAGTGGCAGCTTGTGTACAACAATGTCAGTATCCAACCCTGGCATATCTTGATACGACCAGGCAAAGATATCCACATATTCACGTAACATACCAATCAACTCCTTCTTTACCTCGGCCTGCAGACTGGCCCCAATCTTTATCTCTTTCTTTACATCCTCAGACCCAATATTGATGATCTCTATCTCTTCCTGATGAGGCTGAATGACCTTTTCCTCTTGTTTCAACAACCTAGCTAATTCTTTCGGGAGTTCACAGTCTTTCTCAACCCCTTCATCAACTTGGTAGATAGGATTGTCGAAGTCATGCCTAGTCATAGCAGGAACATTATCACATGAATTCGAATGATCAGCACTACACAAATGATGTGCTTATTTCAGAATCTGTTTTTTTTCACAAGAGACGCAAACACACAAAAACACTGAAAAAAGAAAACATTGCCATTTTATTTGTTTTTTGTGAAAAAATTTAAAACGAAAGAAAGAGAACACAATTTGCTTGAAAAATGTCCTTTATTTCATGGAAAAAGTAAATGCATTAAAAGCATGGTGGCCCTTCAGATGGATCCATGCACCTTGGGCAGAGTGCAGGATTTGACATGCAGTATGATAAAAATGGAAACAAGAAAATTACTTTGACTGCCAAGTAACTCAAACAAAATCTTCAGCAGACCAGTTCCGGAGCTCCTCCCCAGGTGCACATGGGCGAATCCAGCTATCCAAGTCGTATTCACTATCCCCTTCTTCATCTGTTGCACAAATGTTGTTGTAGTCGAGCATTCCATCACTTGTGAACATTATGGACTTACTGCCCTGAGACCAGCTAGACCCACCAGTTTGATATCCAATACCGAATTTGTCATCTTTATTTTCTACTTCTAACAACTTGCCCCAGCCCTGGGCATTTCCGGATTGGACTACTTCCTTAGCTTTCTTATAGGAGTAGATAGGAGTCCCTTCCTTCTCATGGCTTTGAACTGCAGCAACCGGAGACAAAGTACTAACATTAATTGTCTCAAAAGCTTGGAAAAGCGTCTCATGGATCTCCCCGTCCATTTCCACATACTTGAAGGTCGACAGATGACTTACGAAAATATCTTCTTCTCCGTATACAGTAACAACCTGACCGTCTACCACATACTTTAACTTTTGATGCAACGTGGATGTTATTGCGCCAGCAGCATGAATCCAAGGACGTCCCAGCAAACAGCTATAAGCGGGTTGAATATCCATAACATAGAATGTACTCTTGAATACCTGAGACCCAATATTTACCGGTAGCTCCACCTCCCCAAACACAGACCTCTGTGACCCGTCAAAGGCTTTCACAATCAAATCACTGGGTCGCAAAACAATGCCATCAACATTCAGCTTCATCAAGGCCTTCTTAGGGAGCACATTGAGATAAGAGCATGTGTCTACCAAGACATGTGATAGAAAAGCATCCTTACACTCCATGGTGATGTGTAAGGCCTTGTTGTGATTACGTCCCTAAGAAGTAAGATCTTTATCTGTGAATCCCAACCCATGGCTGGCGTTCACACTGGCTACCACAACTTCCAACTGGTTAACAATTATCTCTTGTGATACATAAGCTATTTGTAAAACTTTTAGCAAAGCCTCCCGGTGAGCTTGAGAACACATTAACAATGACAAAATGGATATCTTGGGTGGGGTCTGATTCAGTTGTTCAACCACCTTATAGTCATTTTTCTTAATTATTCTCATGAATTCCTCAACTTCTTTTTCAAAAGTGCCCTGACTAGTAGCAGGAGGTGTCACCTCTTCAGTCACTATTTGTTTACCCTTAGCCTTTGCAGCAGCTTCAGCTTCGGTATCACCTCTAAGAGTTTGAGGAGCAAAGAGACGCCCACTCCGTGTAAACCCACTAATTCCTCCGACATTCACAACAGTCGGGTCAATTGTCACTGCTTTACTTTTCACCTTCTGACCTTCTATGTACACGTCTTAGCCATAGTGCCAAGGAATGGCCTTGTCATCAACATAGGGAACTGGTCCCTGAACCGTAATGGTAACTGGACTCACTTTTGGAACATAGATAGTCACAGGCTCTCTCCAGGAAGGAACTTCAGCAGGATCAAAATAAATAGTTATTGTAGACACACAATCACTTTTATTGTCAACCCTGTCGAACTGTAGAGACCCCTCATCAATCAAACACTGCAACCCAGCTTTCAAATCCCTGCAACCATTAACTGAATTAATGCAACCCTCACAGTCAAAACCACAACCTGGAAAAATCTACCCTTTCAACAATCTGTCTTTCACCACTAACAACAAAGTATTCATTTCTTCTACATTCAAAATCAAATTCAACCTCTCGCCACCATCAACAACGTTTATCTTGGCCCCTCCATGATTTGGAATGGGGTTTGATATAACATTTGGATGCGGAGCGAAGTTAATTGCTTTCGAGTCAATCAAGTCTTGAACCTTATGCTGTAATGCCCTGCACTTCTCTGTTGAGTGCCCAGGAGCTCCTGAATGAAATACGCATCTTGCATTAGCATCATACCCTACTGGAAGCTTTCCAGGTGGTTGTGGTGGTGCTAATGTCCTCAACTGAACCAAATTCAAATCTAATAATCTCTGGAGTAGTGTTGTGTATGTCATCGGGATGGCCTCAAGCACCCTGTTAGCTGGACGAGCTTGTATCTATTGATAGGGTATTTGCTGATAGTTATTACGTTGTGGATGTTGTTGTTGTTTTGTTGTTGTTGCTGTTGTTGTGGTTGTTGCATAGGACTTGTTAGAATGGTGACAGCTGTCACCTACTCGTAAGATCCCCTATATCCACGGCCTCGGCCGTACACAACATTAGTTTCTCCCTCCCTTCTTCTTGGAGGTCGATTAAAAGCTTTTCGAACACCACTTGAGCTACCTGCACCACTGTCTTGGATCTTCCCCATTTTCAACAGAGTTTCAACCCTTTCTCCAGCTATCACAATATCATTAAACTTTGTTGTTGAACAAGACGCCAGTCTCTCAATAAACACCCCCTGTAATTTTCCCATAAACACGTCTTCCATTTCATTCTCTAACAAGGGAGGTTGTACTCGAGCAGCAAGCTGAAGCCACCTCTGGGCGTACTCTTTGAACCCTTCCTTAGCACTCTGAGACATTGTCTGCAACTGGGTACGATTTGGACCCATATCCAAATTATACTGATACTGTTTCACAAACGCCTCAGCTAAATCCTTCCAACTTTGAATATTGACCCTACTCAGCTTCATGTACCATTCCAAGGAAGCTCCTACAAGACTATCCTGGAAGTAATACATCCACAACTTTTCATCATCTGTATGCGCAGCAATCCTTCCCACAAAAGACTGAAGGTGAGTTTTCGGGCAAGTCGTGTCATTGTACTTATCCAAAGTAGGGACCTTGAACTTGTAGGGAATTCTCACCCCTGGCACTAAGCCCAGATCAGTGATGTCAAACCCTAGAGAACTCTGAGATTGAATGGCGCGAATTTGCTCAGCCATTTCTTCAAATCTCCTATTCATGTCAATTCCTTGGCCTTCCGCCTCATCCAGCAAAGTGAACTGCTCGTCCTGCCCATCCATCTGCATATTATGCACTCCATCAATGATAATGGTGATCCCTGGTTGCACCACAGGGATTTCAACATGACGGGCGTCAGCCCTATTGCGATTACCTCCATCTGTTGTCCTATTGTTCCTGGCTTGATTATTCTCTACCATTTCGCACAAGCGCTCTTGAGTTTGACCCATCCCAACCATGAGGTTCATGAAGTTTTCCACTCTTGTCCTTAAATCAGCCAGATCCGTTTGCATCTGATCCATTGCTCTCTCTCTGTTCACCTTTGTAGGGTATTTGTGTACAGTTGGTTGTCTCTGAACCTTCTTAGGAGCTATAGTGCCTGAAAGTGACATAAACATTAGAGAACTGATGAATTACCTGCAAAACAACAAACACGTTATATGCATGCAATGTAACTATTCATGTTTCCATGTCTAGTCATTAATATGCCCCAGTTCCGGTATTTTTGACAGAAAATACTCCAGATGTCCTTTTGGAAACTGGCTTTTCAAACTCTTTTGAGGAGTATTCAGACCCTGATGGCTTCGGACAAACAACTTTGCTCATTCAGAAATGGTAACTGGAAAGTATTATTGTATAACATGAACAAACTACCAACAACCAAAGTCATAGACATACACATAATTCCCAAAGGATTAAAAAAACAAAAAAAAAAACTAAATCAAGACTCCTACAACAAGCCTGTAAGTAGTCTAAATACAAATAACAATAAACTAAAACTCTAGGCTAAAAGAAGATTCATGCTCCTCTTCTGCAGTCACCACCCCTGTCTGTTCTTCTTGACGCCTTCTCTCAGCTTAAGATCTGCAATCTCCTTCATTTCTTTCTCCAATGCTAGCTGGCTCTGTACCAATTGCTGAGTATTTTCCCTTCGTATTTTGTGAACTTTTTCTACTTCTTCTTTCTTGAATGCCATCTGCACCTCAAAGAACTCTTCCTTTTCTTTGTACTTTTTCTACTCCTGTTTTCTTTGGCCCTGTAACCAAGTAATGGATTGACGAGCTTCTCTAAGAGTCTTCAAAGTCTTCTTACGCTCCGCTTCTCTTTTTGACTTTGTTAAACCCAATCTCTGAAAATGAGCCTCTCTCCCAGCAAACTCCTTTTCTTTAGCTTCTAAGGTAGCCTGCATCCTCTGTAGCTTTTCTTCTGCTTCTTTTTTAGCATGATTGGCACGATGATACAAGCTAGCCATTTCAGAATTCTCTACCCGAACCTCGTGCAACTGAGCTTCCAACTTCTTATAATCTTCAAGAGAAACAGTGGTTTGTACCGGTACTTCTTTTGGATATAGTGGAGCCTCAACTGAATATGGAAGGAAGAAGGTGTCAACCCTCCCTTGTATCCAAGCAACAAAAGGGGGATAAGTCTTAGGGTCCATCTTTCCAAATTCTTTCTTACCCTCCCTAACCTTTGTTTCCCAAGCTTGAGATACTTGAATAATCAAATTCTCATTATCTTCAGCTGGAAAATACAAAGTCTTTGCTATTTCTTCATCTGATGGAGGATCCTTCAGTGGATAGCCAAATTGTTTTCTAGACAGTACAGGGTTATGACTTATTACTCCTTTCCTACCTAACAAAGGCACATAGGGAAATTCACCACACCTTGTAATAAACTCCTTCCCCACTAAGTTTCTGCTACATCCCTAAGCTATATCATCAGATGTTAACCCCATCAATCTTCTAGCCCACTTCCAATCTTGCTTAAGATCTTTGAACGGTCCTGACTTTGGAAGCTTCTTAGCAAACCACTCAGCAAACAATGGAGCACAACAATTTACGTACCCTTTTCTTTTCTCATTTCTGTGATGTGCACCAAAGTAAAAGTCTCCCAACAACGTAGGCACTGGGTTTTCTTTAATGAAAAGGGTGATAGCCTCCAAGCTTACCCATACTTTCTCTCCTGGGAATAGACTTATCCCATATACCATTAATGCTAACAGTGCACTAAATTCTAACCACTTCCCTCCCAAAGCAAACACATGAGCTTCTGTGATAAGAAAATCCAGAGTAAATCACTTCCCCTTACTAGCTTCCAACTCCATATTTACTCTAAGCATACTCAAATGACAGGCACCTGCAATGTCCTTGTACGGGGGACACTTCTCTACAGCATAATAGGGAACACCATTCCTGATAGGAATTTTCAGGATGTCAGAAATATCTTCCATAGTAGGAGCCAAGACATAGTCAGAAAATACAAAAATTTTCAACTGAGGATCATAAAATTGCAACAAAGAGTGAAGGCTATCTCTCTGATCAACAACAGGTTTGTTCATGTAACCCAAGATCTTCCCATACCGGATTCTGAAATCATCTAAAACCTTGTCACTCATCAAACCCACTAGTTTCTGAATACCCTCGATTTCTGGCTGCGGGAAAGTGTAATGAGCATTCCTTTTTCTAGGTATCTCTTGGACTTCTATCATCTGGAGAAATAATGAATACCAGAACTGGGTACAGAGGATAAATGATAACCTGAAATGGAAACACAAACAGTTAATGCAAGTATGATGTGATGCAAATGCAATACAGGCATATGATCAACAACTGGGACTGTCTGGATATTGAATACTGGACCCAAGTGACCAAGAACCAAGATCCTCTGAATAAAGCCCCATGAACAAGAATTCAGTCTCAAATAAGCCCCAAATCAGATATCAAATGACTTAAGAACTCCAAAATCCATGTAGCCATATCAAATCATAGAACTGTACTGGTAATGAGGTATGATGAGGTCAAGGGTTCCTGCAAACCTGTAAACCCCTCCCAATCTCACAGATGTGCTCTGGGTCAAGCATCACGGACTCTCAAAGTCGAATAGCAATAATACGTTCACCATTTCCGAGAAATGGCTCATGACCAAATCAGGGAATCGGATTGGCATTATGTACTACTCAGGGAGGTCTCAGCGTGAGTCCGGGAAAAACAAGCATCCTTTATAAGTTCCTAGCTTCAAGTGCTGAAATCGAGAAACAATAGTACATTCATCTCGAAGGGTACAATACTATCGTCATACGAATAGATGCTTTGACTGAGTTCCTATAAAAGAACCAGGCCATCCTATGCAAGTTCCCAGTGGACCCTCGGGTGCGAGTGGGTTTGCCACAGAATGTGGTCTTCCACCGTCACCACTAGAGAGGGGTGTTTCCACAAAGGTCCTCAATGATCGATCCCCAGATGCACATAACTGTCGAGGTTATGTAATGATCCAAGAAAGATTCCTGCATCAAAACATTTCCAAGACGATCGCAAGTATGGGTGTGGAACTCACTACTACCAACATAGCACGATGCCATGAAGCCAAAGTGACTTTCCACGCTAAGTCCTAGGGTGCACTCGAGCCCCAGTTACGAGCTCATCTCACAGTAACAGTTCCCAATCCCACCAAACAGAAAACCAATACAGCCAGACAGTCCAATAATAATATATGATGCATGAATATAAATACTGAAAATTGTAAATAAAGTTGTAAATAAAACTATAAATAGACAAGTAAAAATAAACACGCAACAACAAACAATCAAACACGCAAAGAAACAGAAACATGCAAGCGCTAGGATTGACTCTTAAGGGGAAACCAGAGATTCTGGGTTTGATCCCCAACAGAGTCACCAGATGTTGCTCCCTGGATTTCCATCCTGGTACAAACGCGAAAGTGACGCGGAAGAGGTAGAGTCGCCAGCCAGGCATTTTTATCCCGAAGGAACGGGAATGGTAATGATTCACAAATCGAAGAAAAGAAAAGGAAGGACACAGGTCCTGCGAACCAAAGAAACTGAGTTCGGGAGTCGGTTACGACCTGGGAACGTATTAGCACCCCAGATCGTCTGTCGTACCCGACGGGATTCACGCTTGCAAAGAGATCTGTTTCAAAGGGTGAAGAAATGAAAGATGCTGCAAAGAAAAGGAACTGGACTAGATAAAAAGAAAATAAGGGGGAAAATGTAGGGAAAATAAAAGAGTGTGCTCGAACGGGCCCTACCCCACTACCTACGTACCTGATCTGGACAATGAGGAACAGAGTCGCCGTAGTTCCCCTAACTAGGGGTGGAAAGGATTGCTTGTGTCTTAAGGCTTGAACTGCCTATGTCAATGCTCAGGTGTTGCAAGCTCAGACGACGAGTGCGTTAACATCTTGCAAAGTGACAAGTAGGAGCAAGTTCGCACGAAAGGAGTGAAGGTGATGAGAAAAGAATTCCCGAAGGAGACGCTTATTGTTTGTCCAGTGTTTTTTTATGAGTTTTTTATTTGTGTGCCACAAGGAAGTGAACTCAAACTCTTTTCCATGAAATGTGTACTTGCTACTACATTCCAAGATGGAATAATAGAACAAACACACCAAGTAAGTAGAATTTATCCAAGACTTGTTTCCAAGGGCCAGGGCCTAAGCTCACTAACTTGTTAAAGTTATTAAGTGTTTTAGTGGTTAGGTGAAGAAGTGTTTTTTATGATTTTCTTGATGAAGATGGTATCATGATCAGACTTGTGCATCATGCTAGACAAGTGTACTATTCCAAGATGGAATGAATACATATGCCTCATGGAATAAGGCTATTGCACAGGAGACCACTTCAATCCTTATTAAATGTTTTTTAGGGTTTTTGTTTTGAGATGAGAAAGAGAAGAAACCAAAGGAACAAAGGTAAAGACTAATGGGGAAAGAATAATCCTAATATTAGCATGCTTGGATAATCCTAGGTTAATGAGGTTTGAACTAACTTAAGAAAGAAGAAGAGGAGAAAAGAAGAAGAAGGGAGGAAGAAGGCTAGAGAACAACTTACTCCTCTAAAGGAAATAAGTTGCTTCTAAAGGGGGAAGAAGGAGGATTGAAACACAAGATGGCATAAGGCACATCAATGATTACAAAATAGAAAATAAATTAAAAGAAGAGATGAAGAATTGAAATGTGGATAACATCCACACTTCACTTACCATGAGCCCCTGAAATGGTTAGTAGCATAAACAAAGAGTAAGACAAAACAAATAAAATCAAATGAGATACAAATGAAAAAAAGTGATCAGTGATATTTAGTGGTAATATTCAAGCCAGTTTTCAGCGTCTTTCGAGTCTATTTTTATTTTGTTTGTAGTGTCTCGTTCATGTTTTGCTTTAGTTTTCTCATTATTGCGTGCAAGTTGATATTTATCATCTTTACTTTGTTTTTATCAGTGGAATGGGTTATGTGGTTGTTTCTTTGTGGTGTTTCAGGTAAATATGTAATCGGTTGTTCGAGGTGTCCGAAAGAGGGTCCGAGCTTTTAAAAACAGATAGAAAATGAGAGTTCAGAGACACAACACGGGTGCCAGTGTTGCACAACACGGCCCGTGTTGTAAAGACCAGAAGAAACAAAAATTCAGCTCAGAAAATAAGAAGACAGGGGTGTGACACGGGCACCCGTGTTGTACAACACGGCCCGTGTCATGGAAACTGGGAAAGGATGTTTTTGTTGCAATCCAGAGTCACAACACGGCCACCCGTGTTGCACAACACGGCCCGTGTTGTGAAGACCAGAGAGAATTTTGTGTTTTGCTGCTTCGAGGGTATTCCGGACATTTCGCGGTGCTGTTTGAAGACTGATTTATATTTGCCCATGATGACTGTGAAGAGGAGACTTTTGAATTGGGGGTTTTTTGGAGAGAACGAACACGAGAGAAGAAAGATTGATCAAGAGCGGAAGCAATTGACGATCCGACTAATCCAACGTTAATTGTAATGTCTAAATTTGCTTACTCTGTTTTTATTTCCAGTTTGAACATGAGTGGCTAAACCCCCCAATGCCAGGGGGGTGTCCCTGATTTGCATTTTGTAATGACTTGTTGAATTCTTCAATTTGGTATTATGTTTTAGTTTCGTTTCTTTATTTTATCGCAACGTCCTTAATGCTTTATCGGTATTGGAAAATAAGATAACTGATCGTGGTTAGGATTTGGTCTGACCAACCATTCTAACCTTGTTGCATAATTTTATCGTAAAAAAATATTACTGAGGAATTGGGATATTTTTATATGAACCTTTTTATGTCAGAATTATTGCTTGATATTCTTCTATGACCTTTGAGGAATCATGGTCTATGAAGAATACCAAAGGTTTTTCGTTAAAGGAATTTTGGAAAAACATTGTAGGCATAGGAAAGACACGTTCTAAAGCACATATCTAAAATTAAGGAACCTATGAGTCATTGCATTGCGAATCATACACCCTACCTGGCATTACTTTTATATAAGTGAAATTATTTGTTTTTACGTTTTATTCTGTTCAATTTATTTAATTAAATCTCAAACCATGAGTTTTGTCCAATTGAAATTTATCACGAAGAACTTATTTTAATACGCAGTCCTTGTGATCGATATTTTGGGTTAATCCCTTCTATTACTACATCGGTAAAAATAGTACACTTGCTATTTTCCGGTCAAGTTTTTGGCGCCGTTGCCGGGGACTGCCAAAGAATTAAGTTTTTTTTTGTGTTATATCAATAGGAATTTTGTTGCTCTGCGACTAAAATTTTACTTTACTCTCTGTATATCATTTTACTGTTATTGAAATTTTGTTTTCTAACTCGTGTCTAACTGTTTATGCGAGGTCAGGCCTCAGCTAAATTTTCTTTTGACACAGAACCAGAAAGAGCTTTGCACGAGAGACGCCGCAAGGCAAGAATTGATAGTCTGGCTAAGACTTGTTCAAGTGTCCCGTATCAGGAAACTGAGGACTATATTTCAGTTCACTCGGAGCACAGTGACTCTGATTCAAACAGAGAAACTGACCCTGAAGTCAACGACATGGCAGGAAATCAACCTGCTCCAGAGAGGCTCTTAGGTGATTACGGAGGGGCAAATGCTCAACCTAACAGGATGACGATTGTTAATCAACCGGTGAATGTAGCACACTTCCAGTTACATCCATCTACTATCCGCCAGTTAGAGAGCAAGCCTTTCTCCGGGAGAATTAATGAGGATGCAAATAAGCATCTTCAGAGATTTCTTACGACTACCACTTCGTTGAAGATCGAAGGTCATTCAGAGGAGGCAAAACGACTGGTGATGTTTCCATTCACTCTTACTGACGATGCTGAAGAGTGGTTCTATTCTCTTCCCGCAGCAAGTATTACAACATGGCAAGAGATGGAAACAGCCTTCCTAAACGAATACTTTCCTGCTTCAGTGTTCATCCGGAAAAGATATGATATAGTCAATTTTAAACAAAAAGAGGGTGAATCCCTTGGAGATGCTTATAAAAGATTCAAAAGGTGTTTGACTTCGTGTCCTACTCACAACATGGACGCAACAGAGCAAATGCAAAACTTTGTGAATGGGTTGCGACTCAAGACAAAGCAACTGATTGATACTGCTGCAGGTGGCTCAACAAACTTTTCAACAGCCACAGGTATTAAAAGAATCATAGAAGCTATTGCTGCCAATGAACACCTTGAGTTATATGATCGCACCGTGAGTCAACCAGACGGGAAAATAGATCTTAAGCTAACAGAACAGGTTGTAAAAATGGAAGATCAAATTGCCGCAGAAGTTGAAAGAAGGTTGAAGAAGATGAATCTGGGAACTCACACAGTTGCTCAGGTTGAACCCGTTCAAGCGGTGATTTGAGAGATATGTTGTGGTCTACACTTTGCCATGCACTGTTTGGCAACTCAAGAGCAGGTTGAGCAGATTAATATGTTGAGGCAGAACAATCCTTATGCCAACACATATAATCCGGGGTGGAAAAATCACCCGAATTTCTCTTGGAAAGATCATCAAGGGAACATCCAGAAACCGGTTCAAGGCCAACAACAGTATCAGCCCCAGCAACAACCTTATCAGCCTCCTGTGTCAAGAAAAGCTGATTGGGAGATTGCCATTGAAAAGATGGCAGCTCACAATTGTCAATTTCAAGAAGAAACCAGAAGTAATTTCAAGAACACTGGAGCCTCCATAAAGAATCTTGAGGTGCAAATGAGCCAAATTGCTCAACACCTTGCGATCCCAAACGCTCCTGGGACTCTTCCTAGTGCTACTGTAACAAATCCTAGAGATAATCATAAAGTAAATGCAGTCACAACGCGAAGAGGTAAAGTTAGTGAAGAGGTTCAAGAAAATTCTGAAGTTGAAAGTCAATTGATTGAAGTTGAGCTTGAAATCAAAGAAAATGAAGAAGTTGACAACGACAAAGAAGTTACCCAAACACCGGTCATCAAAGAAAAAGCGGTTGATCCTAAACCGGTGGTCAAACTTCCGTATCCTACAAGAAACACGAAAAAAGGGCAGCAAGAGAAGAATTTTGAAAAATTTCTTGACTTGTTCAAAAAGCTGGAATTGAATATCCCATTGCTTGAAGCTCTTGAACAAATGCCCACTTATGCCAAGTTCATGAAAGATATAATTGCTAAAAAGAGGACTATGGGAGCTGAACCTATTATTCTAACCGAAACTTGTAGTGCTATTTTGCAGGGATTAAAGATTCCGGTGAAGAAAAAAGATAGAGGAGTTGTCACCATTCCTTGCACTATTGGTGACCGATCGTTCAAAAGAGCTCTCATCGACTTGGGAGCGAGCATCTGTTTAATGTCGTTATCTATCTACAAAAAGTTAGGTATTGGTGCTGTACAAGACACTAGGATGACTCTCCAATTCGCGGACCATTCGGTGAAGCGACCTTATGGAGTTGTCCATGATGTATTGGTTAGAGTGGACAAATTTGTGTTCCCGGTTGACTTTGTGATCCTGGAAATGCCAGAAGATGAAGAAATTCCCTTGATTTTGGGAAGACCTTTTCTAGAAACCGGGAGAGTTATGATAGACATGGAAGGTGGAACGCTAACAATGAAGGTGTATGATGAAGAGTTAAAAATTGATGTTAGGAACACTTTAAAGTACAAAGATGATGTGGGCACTAGTAGCAACATACAGGTGTTAGACCAAATGGAAGCTAGTGAGCATTTAGAAAATGTGTCCAAGTTACCTCTAGAGAAGGTGTTGAGTATGTCCATTTTTGAAGGTGATAAGGAAGTTGGAGATAAGGATATGGAAGTGGTTACTATGCTTGAAGATCAACCTATCTTCAAAAGAAGTAGAATGCACCGGTGGGAAGAGTTGCGACAGCCTACGACAGTTGATGAAGGCAAAGAGAGACCTAAAATATCTGAATTGAAGCAACTTCCCGAGAATCTCAAATATGTCTTTCTTGACACGGAAGAAAAATGTCCCGCTATTATTAGCGCTAATTTGAAAGACATGCAAGAAGGAAAGTTAATTGAAGTCCTAAAAAAATTCAAGGGAGCTATTGGGTGGAAGATTGAAGACCTAAAGGGTATAAGTCCCACAGTGTGTATGCATAAAATTCTGATGGAAGAAGATCACAAACCGGTTGTACAACCTCAAAGGAGATTGAATCCGGTGATGAAGGAAGTTGTGCGAAAAGAAGTTGTTAAGCTATTGGATGCGGGATTGATTTACCCCATATCCGATAGTGCTTGGGTGAGTCCGGTTCATGTGGTGCCCAAAAAGGGGGGAACAACTGTGATAACAAATGAAAAAAATGAGTTGATTCCTACTAGAACCATTACTGGGTGGAGAGTGTGCATCGATTATAGAAGATTGAATTTGGCTACGAGAAAGGACCATTTTCCGTTGCCATTCATTGACCAAATGCTGGAAAGACTAGCGGGACATGAGTACTATTGTTTTCTTGATGGATACTCCGGGTACAATCAAATCGCTGTTGCACCGGAAGACCAAGAGAAAACGGCGTTTACATGCCCTTATGGCATTTTTGCTTACAGAAGGATGCCATTTGGGCTATGTAATGCCCCCGCTACATTCCAAAGATGCATGACTTCCATTTTTGCGGATATGCTGGAAAAACACATGGAGGTGTTCATGGACGATTTTTCCGTGTTCGGATCCTCATTTGATCATTGTTTATCTAACCTTTCACTTGTTTTGCAGCGATGTCAAGAAAGCAACTTAATATTGAACTGGGAAAAATGCCATTTCATCGTGAAAGAAGGCATTGTTCTTGGTCACAAGATCTCACAAAAAGGGATCGAAGTGGATCAAGCCAAAGTGGAAGTGATCTCTAAGTTACCTCCGCCAATCAACGAAAAGGGCATAAGAAGTTTTTTGGGACATGCGGGATTTTACCGCAGGTTCATAAGAGATTTCTCAAAGATAGCCAAACCTTTAACTACTCTGTTGGTTAAAGATAAGGCTTTCGTTTTCAATAAGGAATGCAGCGACGCTTTTGAAACACTAAAAAAAGAATTAGTGTCTACACCTATTGTCATAGCCCCTGATTGGTCCCTACCCTTTGAGATTATGTGCGATGCTAGTGACATTGCGGTGGGGGCTGTTCTTGGACAGCGGAGAGGAAAATTGCTTCATGTGATTTACTATGCTAGTCATGTTCTGAACCCTGCACAGATAAACTATGCAACTACCGAGAAGGAGTTGTTAGCAGTTGTGTATGCCTTCGATAAATTCAGGCAATATCTGTTGGGTTCAAAAGTGATTGTTTATACTGACCATGCTGCTTTGAAATATCTTTTTGCTAAGCAGGATTCCAAGCCCAGGTTGTTGAGGTGGATTTTACTCCTTCAGGAATTTGATGTGGAGATTCGTGACAAGAAAGGGTGTGAAAACACTGTTGCAGATCATCTTTCTCGAATGTCACCAATTGAGGAGACGGAAGAGCAACGCCCTATAAAGGATGAGTTCGCTGACGAACACATCCTAGCTGTTATAGGGGTGCCTTGGTTTGCAGATTATGCAAACTATCTCGTTGGCGGCATTATACCCGACGATTTTGATTCTAACAAGAAAAAAAAGTTTGTTCATGATTGCAGGTTTTATTTATGGGATGATCCGTTCCTCTACAAAAGAGGGGTGGACGGCCTGGTGAGAAGATGTGTACCTGAAGAAGAACAAAAAGATGTGCTGAAAGCATGTCACGACTCTGAGTATGGGGGACATTTCAGTGGTGATCGAACAGCGGCTAAAGTCCTGCAATCAGGACTTTATTGGCCATCTTTATTTAAGGATGCGCAAGAGGTAGTGAAAGAGTGTGACAGATGTCAGAGGACTGGGAATATATCAAAAAGAAATCAGATGCCCCAAAATTCTATGCTCGAGGTTGAGTTGTTTGATGTATGGGGGATAGACTTTATGGGGCCATTTCCACCATCGTTCGGAAAAAACTATATTTTGGTGGCTGTGGATTATGTGTCCAAATGGGTAGAAGCTGTGGCATTACCCACCAATGATGCTAAGGTAGTGGTAAGATTCCTAAAAGAAAACATCTTCGCTAGGTTCGGTGTCCCGAGGGCGTTGATAAGCGACGAAGGGACACATTTCTTGAATCACCTTATGGAGAAGCTGCTGCAAAAGTACAATGTGAAACACCGAATAGCTACTCCTTACCACCCCCAAACGAGCGGTCAAGTCGAGGTATCCAATAGACAACTGAAACAAATCTTGGAAAAGACAGTGAATTCATCCAGGAAGGATTGGTCTCTTAAGCTGGATGACGCTTTATGGGCGTACCGGACGGCTTTCAAAACGCCTATCGGTATGTCACCATATCAGCTGGTTTATGGAAAGGCATGTCACTTACCTTTGGAACTTGAGCATAAAGCTTTTTGGGCATCTAAGTATCTTAATATGGATTTGTCAAAAGCTAGAAGTTCAAGGATTCTTCAACTGCATGAGTTAGAAGAATTCAGGAATCGGGCGTATGAGAATGCCAAGGTATACAAAGAGCAAACGAAAAAATGGCATGATAAAAGGATTCAAAGAAAAGAGTTTTGGGAAGGACAACTGGTCCTTCTGTACAATTCAAGGCTGAAGCTATTCCCAGGCAAATTAAGGTCAAAATGGTCGGGACCTTTTGTTGTTCACAAGGTATTTCCTCACGGAGCTGTTGAGATTAAAAATCAGATCAACGGAGATATTTTCAAAGTGAACGGGCAGAGATTAAAGCATTATTTCAAAGGCCAGCCCACTGGTGATGTGCATGTCATTCGTCTTACCCAGTAGTACGACGGACCGTCGAGCCATGCGACGTTAAACGCAGCGCTTCGTGGGAGGCAACCCACGAGTTTTTCAGTCTGACTTTTGTGTGTTTCTGTTTTGTAGGTTTTGTTTATCACGGATTTTAAGAAGGAATGAATGAGGTTTGAAGTCATAATAGGAAGATCAAAAAAGAGCCAGAAAACAGAAAATCAGAGGTGCAACACGGCCACCCGTGTTGGGCAACACGGCCCGTGTTGCATGATGCTGACAGATGGTTGTTTTTTGGGAAGTTCTGATGGATTCCAGGGATGCAACACGGCCACCCGTGTTGTGCAACACGGCCACCCGTGTTGTGCAACACGGCCCGTGTTGCAGTGTCTGGAGATTGTTTGATTTCAGCCATTTTGAGAAGAGATACCAGGGGTGCAACACGGGTGCCCGTGTTGTGCAACACGGCCCGTGTTGCAAGTGTTGTTTGGCATGCTTTTTTGAGCCAGAGAGATTGAAGCATCCAGGGAGACAACACGGGTGCCCGTGTTGTGCAACACGGCCCGTGTTGCTCATGCGGGAATCCTAAAATTCAAATGTTTTTAATTTTCCCAATTTTGTCCTGTGGGCCCCACGTGTTTAATTCCATAATTTTCAATTAAAGGCTCATTAACCTACCATTTATCACTTTTCTTTCATCTTCTCCAACCCCATTTCTCTCTAAAAACCCTAACACCATTGTTATACCTCTCAAAACCTCCATTTTCTCAAGCACCCACTCACCGAAACCTACTTCTCCATTCACGAAATTTGTTCCCCATCACTTGCTTGTCACTTCTACGGTGACCGTTTCCTCTAATCTTTAAAAAAAAAATTTTGTGTGCTTCATTTGTGCAGGACTGAAAAATGCCTCCTAGAAGGGATACCGGTAAAAATGTTGCTGAATCTTCTCGTCCTCGCAAGAGAGCACACCGGATGCCGAATGCTCATGGCATCTTATTCGAGGACCCGGAGCATCAAGCTAAGTATGCAAAGTTGGTAAGACGTAAGTTGATACCGGCCCGGTACATGTGCAACGAAACTCTTGAAAATCTAGGGCTCAAATTTGAAGTTCATAGAATGTTTCACAGTATCGGGATGTTAAATTTCATGCAGTATGAAGCGCCAACTTTTGAGCGCATAACCTTGGAATTTTTGAGTTCTTTACAGTTTCAGCTCAAGCATACCTGGACCGGATCCGACACGGAGTATTTCGGTACTCTGAAGTTCCGCCTTTATGACAATGATCATGTGATGTCGGTGGCTGATCTGGGGAAGATTTTAGATCTCCCAGTTTATGGGCCTGGTGCACCGCCAAGTACATTCGACGCAGGATCATTCTGGAAGGATATCACCGGCAACACTGAGTATGCCGCATCTGCTGCAAAGGCCTCATGCATTCATAACCCGTCATTCCGGTACGCTCAAAAAGGGTTAGCTTATACCCTTTTCTGCCGAGGCGACAGTACAGGAGTCGCAACTCTGCGGGAGTTATACTTCCTATATGGAATGGCAAACAATGAGCTGATTAATGTTGCGGCCTTCGCAGTAGACCACCTGAAGCGGGTAGCCAATGCTGCCTCGGGTGAGATTTCTGTTGGAGGGATGATTACACAGATTGCTCAGCATCTGGGGTATAATGAGAGGTTGCTTGAAGTGCCTGCAGTGGCAGGTAAGACAAAAATTGACCTTGAAACATTGGTCAACCAAGGTATGATTAAAACTGCTCATAATTATTATGCTGTGATGTCTCGTAACAAGCATTTGATTTCGTTGCCTGCACCTAACATGATTACCATAGATAATAGAGCTAACTGGCTGTATGAGGACCCCATGCTGGGTGGTTCCGATCAGTTTGATGAGTATTTTTCAGATGAGGAGGATGCAGGGAACCAACCTGAAGAGGTCCCGGTGCAAACTGCTGGTGGTTCTTCTAACCAAGCAACTGGTCAGTGGAATGTTTCCAAGGACCAGTGGGACGAAATGATCAGGGAGCAGACCCGGCAAGGGGATTTAATCAATGAGCTGCATGCATGGATGCAGCAGATGAAGCTTCATGGATTTCCTCCCGAACAGTGATAGTTGTGAGTCCCCTCCGACATTGTTTCTTCAACAGTGAGGACATTGTTGAGTTCAAGTGTGGGGGGGGGTTAGTTTTTATGTTTTCGTTTGTTTTATGTTAATCTTTGTTTATTTTAATAGTGTCGTAGTGTCGGCTTGAAGATTATAGCTTTATGTTATCTGTAAAAACACCCCTAAGTTAACCTGTTGTGCGTTACATGTGAATTATGAAAAAGTATATAGGATGCGAGTGAAAAAGAATCCCGATGAGAAAATATGGAAAATTTTGATGTATAGGTACTACATAAGCACACTGAGTCTTCGGAATTAGGAACGAGTTCGACATGTAGATTCGTGCCATGGTGCTTTGATTTGAGAATTAAACCCGAAGTAGTTTATATTGATATATCTGGCTTTATCTATAATAATTATGTGTGCAAAGATGGTCCAAAAGAAAAAAAAGGGGCTTCAAGGCACCGAAAAAAAAATGAATAAAAACATTAGAACGATCGATCCTTCTAAGTTGGGTAACCCTCACAAGGTTATTCAACCTAACGGCGGTTGAACATAAATGTTTCCCGAAGGGACAGAAAAATCGGTGCCAACGATAAAAAGAGGAATCAATCTTGCACACATAGTGAAAATCATTAAAAGCCTTAAAAGTGATTGTCCGAATGAAAAGGGTTGAAAATCGGAAAAATAAGACCTAAGCACGAAGCATAGTCGGAGAGGTTACCGAAAAGGGAGATTCGGATCCGTGGTTTTCCACGGTGTAGTGTTTGTGTGATATCTATACTGAGAGAAAAGTACAAAAAAAACTCATTGGGTGAATTGGAACGAAGGATCCACGTATGAGTATCATAATTCATATTGCTAGTTTTGAAGATGTAAATGCAGGATTTTTGCTTGAGGGCAAGCAAGAATTCAAGTTTGGGGGAGTTTGATCAGTGATATTTAGTGGTAATATTCAAGCCAGTTTTCAGCGTCTTTCGAGTCTATTTTTATTTTGTTTGTAGTGTCTCGTTCATGTTTTGCTTTAGTTTTCTCATTATTGCGTGCAAGTTGATATTTATCATCTTTACTTTGTTTTTATCAGTGGAATGGGTTATGTGGTTGTTTCTTTGTGGTGTTTCAGGTAAATATGTAATCGGTTGTTCGAGGTGTCCGAAAGAGGGTCCGAGCTTTTAAAAACAGATAGAAAATGAGAGTTCAGAGACACAACACGGGTGCCAGTGTTGCACAACACGGCCCGTGTTGTAAAGACCAGAAGAAACAAAAATTCAGCTCAGAAAATAAGAAGACAGGGGTGTGACACGGGCACCCGTGTTGTACAACACGGCCCGTGTCATGGCAACTGGGAAAGGATGTTTTTGTTGCAATCCAGAGTCACAACACGGCCACCCGTGTTGCACAACACGGCCCGTGTTGTGAAGACCAGAGAGAATTTTGTGTTTTGCTGCTTCGAGGGTATTCCGGACATTTCGCGGTGCTGTTTGAAGACTGATTTATATTTGCCCATGATGACTGTGAAGAGGAGACTTTTGAATTGGGTTTTTTTTGGAGAGAACGAACACGGGAGAAGAAAGATTGATCAAGAGCGGAAGCAATTGACGATCCGACTAATCCAACGTTAATTGTAATGTCTAAATTTGCTTACTCTGTTTTTATTTCCAGTTTGAACATGAGTGGCTAAACCCCCCAATGCCAGGGGGGTGTCCCTGATTTGCATTTTGTAATGACTTGTTGAATTCTTCAATTTGGTATTATGTCTTAGTTTCGTTTCTTTATTTTATCGCAACGTCCTTAATGCTTTATCGGTATTGGAAAATAAGATAACTGATCGTGGTTAGGATTTGGTCTGACCAACCATTCTAACCTTGTTGCATAATTTTATCGTAAAAAAATATTACTGAGGAATTGGGATATTTTTATATGAACCTTTTTATGTCAGAATTATTGCTTGATATTCTTCTATGACCTTTGAGGAATCATGGTCTATGAAGAATACCAAAGGTTTTTCGTTAAAGGAATTTTGGAAAAACATTGTAGGCATAGGAAAGACACGTTCTAAAGCACATATCTAAAATTAAGGAACCTATGAGTCATTGCATTGCGAATCATACACCCTACCTGGCATTACTTTTATATAAGTGAAATTATTTGTTTTTACGTTTTATTCTGTTCAATTTATTTAATTAAATCTCAAACCATGAGTTTTGTCCAATTGAAATTTATCACGAAGAACTTATTTTAATACGCAGTCCTTGTGATCGATATTTTGGGTTAATCCCTTCTATTACTACATCGGTAAAAATAGTACACTTGCTATTTTCCGGTCAAAAAGATCATGCCAATACATTACAATCAGAAGTGAAAGCAACCATTCATTGAACTAAGATTCAATCATCAAGCCAAACCAAACAAAAGGCAAAGCATACAAACCAATACCAAGTTTCACAAGCTCTTATGAAGAAAGCAAAACATAAATGAAGAACAAAGGACCCCACAAGCTAGACAAGCACTACGCAACACAAGGTCAGAACCTTATCATCATAAGAATGAGCACAAAAGACCAAAGAAAGTTTCATGCAATTCCAAACACAAACAATATAGGAATGGGAAGTGAGGTGAACATGTGCACAAGTAAAAGGACAAACAAGCACAAGCCAAATCAAGGCATAAGCATCATCTGAACAACCAGGGATCTAATCATGTTAAGATGTACCTAAGAAGCATGGATAAACATGGGGAAGAACATACAAGCCCAAGCATAAGCATCAAAGAGAAGGGATGAACAAAGGAGGTGAGGTGAACATGCATACACTTGTGAGAAACTTTAAAGACAAGTAACAAAGAAACTTCTCAAAGAACACACACTAAATAAGGACCAGGGACCAAACCTCATATAAAAATACCTCTAAACATCCTATATGAGTTGGCACAAGTGCCCTCCTAGACTAAGAACTAAGCATGCTAGCAAGAAGAAGCAAAATTAAGGCAATCTCTCATGAAAAATCAAATAAAATCACAAACTCATGCAAATATTATGCAAATATTATGCAAATAAGCACAGGTGTTCATTAATCAAGTGATAACATCATACCAAAAGAGCAAAGTCAGAATAAAAAGCAAACAAGGTCAAGGGACCTCATGAACACAAACTAGGGTTTTGAAACTTCATACACAAGTCAATTGTCAAATATATTCATGCAAGCTTCTAAAAATCAGGGGAAAAATTAACAACAAACATCATTCTAATATGAATCAAATGCAAAAAGAACCAACTCAAAATTCAAATCAATGATCAAGATAGAAAATCCACAAGTCAGCATGTATTTAGAATGAATTAAAAACAATTAATAAAAGTTAAAATTAATTCCTACGTGGAAAATAGAAATAAATGGAAAATGAAAAATGTAAAAAATTAAATAAAATTAAAAGAATTAGTCATGAATTATTTCAGAATATTTGGATGCATTTTACTATTTTTAAAAATTAGAAACCAAATTGAAAATAAAATGAAAAGAAAAGAAAAGACAAATGAAGGAGGGGTGCAGTCAGTAAGGGCTTCAGTTCAAATCAATTGGGCTTAGTAAAACATGGGGTGCAATTAGCATAGGAGGCCCAATGATTCAGCACAGGCTTATGAAAATTACTATGGAAATTCAATAAAAATTGGGGAAATAATATACCAACAGATCAATCTCACGCACTAGATCCAGTCAACAAAATGTAAAAGGTCAACAAACCAACAACTCAGATGCACACACATGATAACCACTGTGGACTAGCACACATCCAACATTATTATGAAATTAAGAAACACGTGAGGGAGACACTCCTCTTTTAATGTGTTGTCACCACCAAAACCGTCCAGATCAACAAATCGTGTGGCTACAAGATCATCTTCTTCATTCACTTGAGAATTCAAAATCTCCAGATTCTGGTGACGGAGCCCTAGCTCCGGTCACCGGAAACTTCATGCTCAAGAACACACATCCATAAAAATGCATATAAACCTCCAGATCCAGTCAGTTCCTCATGGTAAACAAGAATATGCAATCAAAAATCGCAAACAAACACAAACATTCATAGATCGAAGCAAATCAGTTTTGACATTCAAATTTCAGATCAAGCATACACACTCATTTCTCAAGTATTTTCAAAACCAAACATATCAGGATGATCAGTGAAGCATATAGATCACATTGCAAGCATTGAATTTCAAATCCAGATCCAAAAGTTCTATAGCATACCTGAGGTTGAAGATCCTCTAAAACACCAAGAAAATGATTCTATAGTTGCAGATCCACTCTTTCTAACCTCTCTTTGCAAAATAAATGCAAAAGAGAGCCTGAATCTTCCTAGATCTTGAGTTTCGAATGGAGTTTCACTTGAATGGGAATGGGAGAAAACCTTGCTTTCAGCTTGAATTGATGGTGTATTCATGATCCTTAGAGCTCAAGGATCAAGAATTTATGGTTTGTTTTGGCAATGTGTGATTATGGAGTGAGATTCGAAAGCAAATGCATATGGAGCAAAAAGTTTGAAGGTGGTGAAATGGTGGTGAATCTGAGCAAATGAAACCTTAATTCTCTTTTATATCATGCCAATGTTCAATGCTGAAAGAATGAAGAAAAATGCACGTGAGGAATGAGTGATAGGAGAGAAATTGCAAATTGGAAAAACTTGTGTGTGTGCATGCTATATGCGTGCTATGCCTCTCTCATGCACATGCTCAGCTTCAATTCCACTTACTATTATTAACTGAATCAATCTTAGCCCTTGGATTGCTTTGTATCATGCCTTCTCAATGATTTTGCAAAATTGCACTATAAGAAATATCCTTCGCATAATCCACGGGTTCCCTCATTTTCTTGGGCAAAAATGCTTCCCATGCCTTGTATTTTATGTTTATGACCACAATTTATCCATAGCATGACTTGAAAATACAATACAAGGCAATTTGCAAAATTGGATAGACTTGAATTCATCGTAAAACCCTAAAAATGTGTGACTTTCGATTGGCCATAACTTTCAAACCATGAGGGCTATGAAAATGTTCTTGTACTTTTTAGAAATGGGAGATCATACTCTACAACTTTCATGTTCAAGGAAAATTAATTTGGAGTCATTTTGGTCATGAAAGAATGCCTTGAAGATTAGGGCAAAACTTACCAAATTTGGAAAGTTTAGTGTCGCTCCCACCAGATGAAGCCGGGTCAAATGGGGTACAGACGCGAACGGTCGGCGAAAGAGGGATGCGAGAACACACAGGAGTGAACTCACGGGAAATGAATAGAGTCGCCAGCTAGGCATTTTTATCCCGGAGGAAAGGTAATGCTGCTTAGACCTAGAAAGATATGGATAAGACGGTTGCGAACCAGAGAGACTGAGAAAGGGGGTTGGTTACAACCTGGGAAGGTATTAGCACCCAGATTGTCCGTCGTACTCGACGGGATCCACGCTTAAAAGATTTGTGTTTTAAAGGGGTAGTGTCAGTGTAATTTGTGTGTAGAATAGCTGGAAAAGGATATACAAGTGTCAGTGTAAGAGAAGTGAAGTGTGGGATGTACAGTGTCAGTGTAGGAACAGGAATAAGATGCTCAAGATCATGAGGCTTAAAGAATAATGCTGGAAGGAGGGGGAATATACAGAGACTTTTGTTCGATAACTGTTAAGTTATGCCTACGTATCCTCTCGTGCAATGAGGAAGTCAGAACACCGTAGTTCGACCCAAAGAGACTGAAAGGTGAATTGACTTGTGAACTGCTTACTAGTCTATGCTCAAGTGTATGACCTGTCTGGCTCAGGTGCAAACTGTTTTGCATTAGACGGAAGAAGCAAGTTCTCGTTTATGAGTGAATGAGATGAGAAAAGAATCCCGGAGGAGACGATCATTGTTTGTTTTTGAGTTTTCAGTCTTTTATTGCTTTTGAGAGTTTGTCATAAGTTAATGAGCTTAAGCCTAAACCAATGGGTTAGTAAACTCATCACATCTTCCCTCTGATTAGGGGTAATGAGAATACCTTAAGTGTGAAGTCAGATTCTCACACTTAATCACCTTTGATGTAGGATTAAGATCATTAACCTACTTGTGATTATTTAGATTTTTTTGTTGTTTTTGTTTAGTGTTGAGTAATGAGATTAAGCCATAATCAGGGATTAAACAGACTCATTACACCATCCTAATATAAGGATAATAGATGAGAATGTTTAAGCTGAGGAAATCTCCTCAACTTAATCCATGATTAGGGATTAAACCCATGACAAAACAAAGCCTTTATTAAGTGGATTTTATTTAATGATAAGATGATGAAGTGATTTTTAGGGTTTGTAAGACAACTTGAGGGGGACTTGTCCATTAACACTAGGGTTAGTCCTTCTTAACCAATTAAGGAAGAATTAGAACCCTAATGCAAGGCCCAAGTTACAAGCTTGATGTCTTGATGATTATTAAGTGAATTGATTAAAGGATTTAAACACATTAAGGGTTTAACACTTAGGATTAAAGTTATACACTTCATCCTAATAGAAGGATGCAGGCATAAGCTTAATCACAAAGCCTTGAAGCCTTTAGGGTTTAGTCCCTGATTATGAGATGAGAAGAGAAGACTCAAAGAGACACAAAGGTAAAACTAATTGGGGAGACTAATCAAAGCCCTAATCATTGTCATGCTTGGTTGTTCCTAAGGTTTGTGAGGTTTGACAAGAGAAATCCTCAATGGAACCACCAGGAAGCAGATGAAAGGATCAGGAGAAGCAAAGTAACTTGCTTCATTTAAGAAGACAAGTCACTTGAAGAAAGAAAGTGAGAAGAAGAAGAATGAGCAAGCTCAATCTCAAACACATAACAAAATGCAGCAAGGATGCATGAAAGAGAGATGGAGAGAAATTGTGAGAAGTGAAGGCAAATTCACTTCTCAAAGTTGCTTACCACCTGAAAAGGTTAGTGAAAGGAATGCAATGCAATGCAAAATGGAATGAAATGGCATGATGCAAATCAGAACCAGAAGCAAATATGAGATGATAATGATGCTATGAGATGATGCAAACATGAAACAAAGCATGGGGATGATCACATGAACAAATGGATGCAAATGGAGCGAGTCTAGAACCATGAACATTCATGAAAAGTTATGAGATGTAAGTGACATACAACATGGCAAATACATGATGCAATGATCAAACATGCTTCTAATATGTCTTAAGATGTCTAATGACTCAAATGGATGCACAAAATGCTATGGCAAGTCATGTTATGCAAGCAAATGCAAGATGAATGCAAAAGGAGACCCAAATTAGGGTTTATGATCAATGCATCAAACAAAAACCAAAATCAGAAGCAAACATCAAGATAAAAAATTGAAAATGCCTTCAAAGGAACCCTAAACCTATACCAACTCACTGCCCAAAGGAGAGGTTTCAACTCTTAACCTAATTAGGGTTATGAATTTCCTAAGATTTCTAGGGTTTTAGGGTACCTTAACAAAAAAAATGCCAAACAAATTGAAAATGAAAGATCAAATCATGCCAATTTAATCTCACAAACTACATGCTAAACAAAATGCAATGCAAAAAGAATCAAAGTCCAACTCTCAATGGCTAGGCAGAAATGATTTTTGAAGTTTGGATCAAAATAATGCCTTGAAATGATTTTAATTCCATGAAAAATTCTCAAAAGACATCAAGATCAAAAAAGAAATTTTGTTTGAGGGTTGGACAATGTTTCTAAATGATTATGAAGGTTTCATGAATTTTTTGGTGATTTTTAAATACCTAAAAGTATTTTTAATTAATTAATTCTCATTAATTAATTAAAAATAAACTTTTAAATGATTTAAAAATACTTTTAAATGCAAAAAATAAAAATAAAAATGTTTTTGGTTTCTGAAAATTAATAAAAGTTCATACAAAAATTTTCAGAATTTTTAAAATTGTTTTGCTATTTTAAATAAAATAGAGAAAACAATGCAATTAAATGAAAAATAAAAAATGAAATTAAACTGAAAATTGGAAAGTATGCGCATCCAAGGGCTGAGGTTCAAACTGGCAGGGGTGGGAATTGACCTGGCGCGCTAATGGACGGCCCACATTCAAATTTCGCTAATTATGGTTTAGCCCTAATCCAGAAACCCTAATGACTTTCAGATGACCGGAACAGTGTTCCGGTCATCTTCTCCGGCAGGCCACTTATGCTATCTCACTCCCTACGCATCCCCAATCCCCCTAACTTTCCAGAAATGATCCCCATAACATCCCCAACAAGAATCACTCACCAAAAATCATTTATTCAAACTCAAAATCAAGAATCAAAGCAAAACGGAAAAAATGGCAGGAATTTCAGAAGATCAGTACATGTTCAATACTCAACTATTTTCAAAAATAAAAACATCATGGTGATCAGTGAAGCATGTAGAATCATTCTATAACATAAAATGAGAGTTCTGGAAAAATATTCTTGGATGATACCTGAGATGGAGCTTTCGATTCAGGAGCTTTTTGGCTGTTTCCTTGGCTCAAAACCACTCCAATGATCCTCCTAAGAAGCTTGCAATGCTTGGTTGGAGTTTAAATAGCCTCTGGAGAGAGTTTGCAGAATCTCAGTTCATGAAATGTGAAAATCGATTTTTGATTGTGGAGGTGTTAGGGCAAAATGAGGGCAGGGAAATGATCAGCAAGGTTTGTGGAGTTGAATGGTGAAAAAAGTTTGAAGGTTTGATGGCTGAATCAAGAGATTCGAAGGCTTTTGCAAATGAGAGAATTTTTGAGTAAGCTGTGTTAGAGATGGATTCAGGCTTGTGTGTCTTATGAAAATGAAGCCTTAGGATATGTTTGTAAGTTCTGGATTGGGCAGAGAGTGGTTGTGTCACTGTGGGATTGGTATGGCTTCAAGTTGAAAAAAGTCAAGCAAGTTGTACTTGGAGGTATGGGCAAGTGGCAGGCTAGGATAGGAGCATGGCTGAGTTCAGCTGAGTTTAGGGAGAGCCATGGAACTTGATTTGAGATGATTCAGCAAGTTGCATAAAGTTTATGATATGTTTTGCAATTTTCACAAGATTTGGTCCTTTTATGAATTCTTGAGACTCAAGGCATGAAATGTGATGCTTCTTTGATGCAAACTGACTTTTAGGTCTTGGTACATGCTTGTATGAAGATTATAAATGCATTTGATAACTTTAGAACACTTGATCAAGTCATTTTGCAAAATGCCTCTTTGGTAGAAACTTTGAAATTTTGTGATTTTTGCCAACTTTGACAAGCCATAACTTTTGATCCAAAATGAATTAGGTCATGTTCTTGTACTTTTTGAAAAGGGAATGATCCATTCTACAACTTTCATGACCAAAGTTTTTTCGTTTGAAGCATTTTTGGATCAAAAAGCAAGGGTTGAAAAAGTTTCCCAAAATGGCAATTTCATTAAAAGTCAAACTTTCCCAAAAAGTCAACTTTGCAAAAGACTTGAAATTCTTCAAATTTGTGAACTTCTAACATCTTCCATGATCAAATAAAGATCATATACAATCAAAATGATGAAGAACACCCTTTGGTTGGGTCATTGGGGGCCTCAGATGCCCTGATTTTGCACTGACTTGCCTGAAAAGTCAACTCTTGATCAGATGACTTCCCCATGGAATTTCTTCATGAAAATTGATATGCATACTCCATATACCATATAGAGACCAATAGAAATAAGAATGGCCAAAAAAATTGGAGTTATGGCCTTTGAAACCAAAACCCTAATTTCAGGTCATCTGTGCAGTTAAACCTGGCTCTGCTTCCACACCATTTTCAGTTCTTGTGATTCTTTGACATTCTTGACTTTGAGAGGATACAATATGATGCTTGAACATACATAGACCCCTTTGAAGTGATTGATGACCTTTGGAGTGGCTCAAGAAGCCCCTTGGATTGCTCAGATCACAAACCCTAGATGCAGATGACTTTGAATCTATGCAGTGAATCAAAAAAATGTGATATGAGATGGTATGACTGAGTCTATGCATATGAAATGATCACAAGCCATGGTGTGAATGGGTGAGGACAAATTTGGGGTGTTTACAGCTGCCCCTATTCAAACATGAGTTAGCTGTGCAGGGTGTAAGCGACGGCTTATCAGGCAAACAAGATAACTTGTGGTTGAATACCAAAGACAGTCCAAAATTTGCACTCACAGAATGAAGAAGAAAAGGGATATAGATTGCCAAAGAAAGTAAAGTATATTGTAAAGTGTAGGCGACGGAGGACGACCGTCGAGCAGAGGACGACTGCTGGGTAAAGAGCAATGACGGGGACGGCCGACATGCTGGGAAAAGTGCGGAAAATAAAGCAATGACGGGGACGGCCGACATGCTGGGGATAAAAAGGGATCATGATGGGGACGGCCATCAAGTAAAGCTGTAAGATTATCTGGAGATTAATGAAAAAATGATGGGGACGACCATCAAGTTCATAAAGCAAAGTAACCAACGATGGGGACGGCCATCGGGCTAAACTGATGAAGGACGATCATCAGGAAAAGGAAAAGGGACCCTGACGGGGACGACCATCGGGTTAAAGAATAAATGAAATAAATAGATGATGAGGTACGGTCATCAAAGGTGAAGGACGATCACCTAGCAGGGGACGGCTGCTCTGTTGGGGATAAGATGAGGGACGGTCATCTAAGGTGGAGGACGACCACCTGGCAGGGTACGGCTGCCGAAAATATCGCGACATAGGACGAATGTCGGATAAAAGGTCAACGATGGGGACGGTCATCGGATGAGCATGATGGAGGACGACCATCAAGAGGTGGAGGACGACCACCTAGCAGGGGACGGCTACTCTCAGGGTTTATCATGACATAGGACGAATGCCAGATAACCAAAATCAACAATGGGGACGGCCATTGGATAAAATGATGGAGGACGACCATTAAAAGGTGGAGGACGACCACCTAGCAGGGGACGGCTGCTAAATATCACGACATAGGACGAATGTCGGATAAAATATCAACGATGGGGACGGCCATCGGATGAGCATGATGAAGGACGATCATCAAGAGGTGGAGGACGACCACCTAGCAGGGGACGGCTGCTCTCAAGGTTTATCATGACATAGGACGAATATCAGATAAAGAAGAAATTTTTGCTTTGCAGGCAATCTACTGGGGAATAGTAAACACGGACGAGTGTTTACATCCAAGAAACAAAAGGTATAAGTGTTTAGATGTTTGTGTATAGATTAAAGGTGCGGACGAGCATCCTTAAGACTACGATACGGACGAGTATCGGGTAGAAACAAAAACTGACACGTGTTCAGAGATGATGATACGGACGAGTATCAACTGGTTAACAGAGAACACGGACAAGTGTTGAATCTGAGAGGACTCTTCTGGGGAATAGTAGACACAGGCGAGTGTCTATATTCAAGAAGACGAGAGTGCTTGACATGGTGTATGGATTAAAGATGCGGACGAGCATCCTTAAGACTATGATACGGACGAGTATCAGGTAGAAACAAACACTTGACACATGTTCTGAGATGATGATACGGACGAGTACCATCTGGTTAACAAAGAACAAGGACTAGTGTTGAATCTGCGGGGATATAAGTGGTGTGTACAAGATACGGACGAGCACCTGTATAGATGAGTGTTTATCTGCTGGGGAGAGTGACACGGACGAGTGTCAAAAGGTGAAGAGTATGGTATAAACAAGTATCTGATATACAAAGTGTTTATGTTGCTGTACTGGGAAAATGACACGGACGAATGTCAAGGAAATTATATAAGTATGTGCGAGTGCAAAGAGGATGTCTTTGGCTTTCCGCTGGGGATATGACACGGGCGGGTGCCACAAGGAGTACATACTAATGTTTTTGAATGTAAGGCAACTGCTTTTGCTGGGGAATCTGGGGGGTATTCTGTATATTGATGGATTGTCAATATTCACAAGTGTTTGATTCAGAACATGGCTTATGATTATGCAATATGTTTGATTTTTACCGTAATGCTCTGTATTAGACGGAACCCTACGCTTTGTGGGTGAATATGATGCGAATGCCATGATTATGCAAAGATACCAAACAGGGATTCGGATCCCGTCACTGCGAAGATCTCTGGTCGATCTGTTTGAAATGACCATCCCAGCTGGGGATGAGATCACTGGTAGATCCGATGAGATGATATCTGCTTGGGGAATGGGTCACTGATAGACCTATCCTGATAATGAGGGACCCAGCTGGGGTTTGTAGAAGCTTTCTTCACTCTGTTGTGATTCCTTCATGCGTTGCTCTTCTGGATAGAGGCTGAAACTCTGTGGGGAGATGGTTCCCTGGCTTTTGTGCTTGGCTGAGGAAGAATGATTGGCAACTCGGCTGGGAAAAGAAACAAGTGGCAACTCAGCTGGGGAGAAAACACTTTGGGTGCTAAGACTGAGTGTTGATTTGTCAGCTTGCTGGGGTGAGGCTCTCATGCCCCAAGTTGCATTTTGGATACCTGCAATCCTGCAAAGATAGGGAAACGCACAAGTGATCCCGAGGTATCCTCTACTGGATTCCGTCATAGGAGTTTAGACACTTCTGAGAGTAAGTATATTTCCTGCAAGCATGTGACTTTTGTCATTATCATTATTTTTTTGAAGATAAGCATTTGTATTCAGGCAATCAGTTTTTCTTAAGACATCAGACATTTTTGCAAATAAAAATGTACAAGACGAAACATGACTGAAAATCTGATTTTTATTAATTCATGTGCCCTGAATTGGCGAGATACAGTCAAAGAAACATATCCCCTGAAATGAGGAGATTGCTACAAATTGGGAAATAAAATATTGGCAATGTTGTCGACGCTTCAAGGAGCTTCCCTCCTGCTATGAATCGTATGACATTTGACGTTCTTCTCACCTTGCTTTCTGAAGAAGGCTGATTCTGACAGAAGCTTGATCCTTTCGAAGTTTACCGAGTTGTAAGTGATACAGACGAAGTCAGAATGCAGTTGTTCGCTTATTCCCTTATTTTGCATGGATCGCCCTTTCGGGTTTTCAATCCATCGGGATACCCATTTTTGCCTGAGTTGTCCAATGCGGCTTTTCAACTCAGCGGGTGTACATTTTTTGTTTATTTTCCCTTACTTTTGCCCGAGTCTTTTATTCTGTTTTTGACTCGCGGGATGCCCTATTTTTGCCTGGACTTACATTCTGTTTTTATGTCCAACGGGTCATTTTATGCGAAGTATTTTTTAACTGCATCTGAATTCACAGGGGACGGGAAATCTTCACCATCCATGGTACTGAGCATGAGTGCTCCACCGGAGAAAACTTTCTTTACTACAAATGGTCCTTCATAGTTCGGAGTCCACTTGCCCCTGTGGTCTGTATGCGGAGGGAGGATTCTTTTCAGCACAAGATCTCCTACTTGGTACTCTCGGTGCCTGACTTTCTGATCGAAGGCTTTCTTCATTCTTTTCTGATACAACTGCCCATGACAGATTGCAGCCAATCTTTTCTCTTCAATCAGACTCAGTTGTTTGTATCGGGACCGGACCCATTCTGCTTCGTTTAGCTTAACATCCATCAGTACCCGTAGGGAGGGTAATTCAACTTCAACAGGTAGGACTGCTTCCATACCATACACAAGCTGATACGGTGATGCCCCAGTGGATGTTCTGATTGACGTGCGGTACCCATGCAAGGCAAATGGTAGCATCTCATGCCAGTCTTTGTAGGTGACTACCATCTTCTGCACAATCTTCTTGATATTCTTATTAGCTGCCTCAACCGCGTCGTTCATCTTCGGCCGGTAAGGAGAAGAATTGTGGTGTTGGATCTTGAAGTCCCGGCACAGCTCTGCCATCATTTTATTGTTCAAGTTGGAACCATTATCAGTAATGATTCGCTCGGGAACTCCGTATCGACAGATGATATCTCTCTTCAGAAATCTGGCTACCACTTGCATTGTAACATTTGCATAAGAAGCTGCTTCGACCCACTTGGTGAAATAGTCAATGGCAACCAGGATGAATCTGTGGCCATTCGAAGCAGTCGGTTCAATCTTGCCAATCATGTCAATGCCCCACATAGCAAAGGGCCAAGGTGAAGACATCACATTCAAAGGATTGGGAGGCACATGCACCTTATCCGCATAAATATGGCATTTATGGCATTTTCTGGCATAGGCACAACAGTCGGCATCCATTGTGGTCCAATAATAACCTGATATTAGCAACTTTTTAGCCATGGCATGCCCTCCTGCATGGGTACCAAAGGATCCTTCGTGCACTTCATGCATCAACAAGTCTGCTTCTGTTCTATCAACACATCTGAGGAGCACCATATCAAAGTTTCTCTTGTACAGGGAACCATCAGTATTCTGGAAGAAACTACCAGCAAGCCTTCTTAATGTCTTCTTATCATTGGAAGATGCCCCAGGTGGGTATGTTTGATCCTCCAAGAAGCACTTAATGTCATGGAACCAAGGCTTATCATCCTTGACAACATCTTTCGCGAATACATATGCTGGTCTGTCGAGTCTGGACATTGAGATTTGAGGTAAAAAGTTGGCAGTTTGAACTTTGATCATGGATGAAATGGTAGCCAGAGCATCTGCAAACTGATTTTCGTCTCGAGGGATATACTCAAGCTTGACTGTTGTAAAGAAAGTCAATAACCTCCTTGTATAATCCCTGTAAGGTATCAGATGATCTTGGTGGGTGTACCATTTACCGTTGGTTTGATTGATTACCAGAGCTGAATCTCCGAATACAGTCAATGTCTTGATCCTAAGGTCAATGGCTTCCTCAAGACCCATAATGCAAGCTTCGTATTCAGCTTCGTTGTTAGTGCAGTTAAAGGTGAGTTTTGCCGAGAAAGGCATGTGAACTCCTTTAGGTGTAATGAGTACTGCACCAACACCACGACCATTCATGTTAACAGCCCCATCAAACATCATAGTCCATTCTTCTTCCGGGTTAGGCCCTTCAGTATGAACAGGCTCCTCATGATCTTTTGCTTTTATGAACATGATGTCTTCATCAGGGAAGTCAAATTTCATAGGCTGGTAATCATCAATAGGTTGCTCAACAAGATATTCAGACAATACACTGCCCTTGATGGCTTTCTGAGATGTGTATTGGATGTCATATTCTGTGAGGATCATTTGCCATCTTGCAACCCGCCCGGTGAGTGTTGGCTTCTCAAAAATATACTTGACTGGGTCCATCTTTGAGATCAATAAAGTAGTGTGGGTCAACATATACTGTCTCAGTCGGCGAGCAGCCCACGCTAAAGCACAGCAAGTTTTCTCGAGCAGTGAATAACGTTGTTCACAGTCGGTAAACTTTTTGCTTAGGTAGTATATTGCATACTCTTTTCGACCAGACTCGTCATGCTGGCCCAACACACACCCCATCGACTCTTCCAATACTGTCAAGTACATTATCAGAGGTCTTCCTTCAACTGTAGGCATAAGGATTGGTGGTTCTTGCAAGTATTCTTTGATCTTGTCAAAAGCCTTCTGGCAGTCTTCGTTCCACCTGACCGTTTGTTCTTTTCTTAGCAGTTTGAACAAGGGTTCGCAGGTTGCTGTAAGGTGAGATATGAACCGTGAAATGTAGTTCAATCGTCCTAAGAACCCTCGAACTTCTTTTTCAGACTTCGGTGCAAGCATTTCTTGAATGGCTTTGACTTTATCAGGGTCAACTTCAATCCCTTTCTCGCTCACAATAAATCCCAGCAGCTTACCAGATCGCACCCCGAATGTGCATTTGTTGGGGTTCAACTTCAGTTGGTACTTCCTCAGACGCTTGAATAGCTTCAGCAGATTTACCAAGTGGTCTTCTTTAGTGAGGGACTTGGCAATCATGTCATCCACATAGCATTCGATTTCTTTGTGGATCATATCGTGGAATAATGTCACCATAGCCCGTTGATATGTTGCACCAGCGTTCTTCAATCCGAACGGCATCACCTTGTAACAGAATGTGCCCCAGGGTGTGATGAAGGTTGTCTTCTCCATGTCTTCAGGTGACATCTTGATCTGATTATATCCTGAAAATCCTTCCATGAAGGAGAATACTGAGAACTGAGCCGTATTATCAACCAATACATCAATGTGATGTAATGGGAAATCATCTTTCGGGCTGGCTCTGTTCAGATCCCGGTAGTCAACACACATCCTTACTTTGCCGTCCTTCTTAGGCACAGGCACAATATTAGCGACCCAAGGCGGATAGCTAGTCACAGCAAGGAACCCGGCGTCCCACTGCTTTTGCACCTCTTCTTTGATTTTCATTGCCATGTCTGGGCGAGTGCGGCGCAATTTCTGTTTAACCGGTGGGAAGTCTTCTTTTAAAGGCAGCTTATGCATAACAATGTCGGTGTCCAACCCTGGCATATCTTGATAAGACCAAGCAAACACATCCACATATTCTTGAAGTAGGTCAATCAGTTGTCTCTTCACTGAGTCTTGTAAGCAGGCCCCGATTTTAACTTCTTTCGCGCCTTCATCTGTACCAAGATTGATCGTCTCTACCTCCTCCTGATGAGGAGTGATAACCCTTTCCTCTTGTCTCAACAACCTGGCTAGCTCTTCAGGAAGCTCATACTCTTCTTCAACCCCTTCATCAGCTTGATTGATTGGATTGTCAAAGTCATACGAAGTCATAGCCGTGCTGTTGTTGGTGCAGTCTGGAAGGCACTCTCTGCAAGGGTTCAGTTTGTTCATTTTAGTGATTGATTTTAATCTTGTTTAGAAAAGTGAAACAAAGTGGTCATTTTGAAAACACTACCATTTATTTTTTGTACAAAAAGAAAAATGGAAAAACAGTGAGCGGAAAAGAAAAAGACTCATTTGCAAAAGATGTCTGATATTTCATTGATTAATCTTGTTGCACAAAAATTACAGATGGCCCGATTACAAAATGAGTCTTGTCATCTTGGGCAAGATGCAAGACATGATGCATGCTTAAAATATACAGGAAATAGTAATTACTTTGCAGGAGTAACTCTTATAATTTCCTGGGAAGACCAGTTTGAGATACTGCTCCCCGGGATCTTTGGACGGATCCAACTCTCCAGGTTGCAGTCGTTTTCATCCTCGTCTTCCAAACTGTTGACAACATCAGGGGTGAGCATCCCCCCACTAACAAAGTTTGGCTTCTTAGCAGCCTCCGCTTGATCTTGTTGAGTTGGTTTGTAACCCAACCCAAATCTATCCTCTTTCTTCTCCACAGGTAACAGCTTGCCCCAGCCTTGGGCAGTCCCTTCTTCAACAACCTTCTGGGCTTGTCGATATGATGTCATTGAGGTTCCAGGTACAGCAGATGTTTCATTTATGTTCAAGGCCTCAAACCCTTGACTCATTGTTTCGTGGATCTCCCCATCCATCTCAATGTATTTGTAGGTAGCCAGATGGCTAACAAAAATATCTTCCTCTCCACAAATAGTAACGACTTGGCCCTCCCACTCGAATTTTAACTTCTGGTGAAGGGTAGACGTAACTGCGCCAGCGGCATGAATCCATGGTCTACCCAACAAACAGCTGTAGGCAGGCTGAATGTCCATCACGTAGAAGGTCGTTTTGAAAGTTTGTGGGCCAATCGTTATGGGCAACTCAATTTCTCCCAGAACTGATCTCTTAGAACCGTCAAAGGCTCTTACTACCAAGTTGCTGGGTCGCAATGCCAATCCTTCATACTCCAGCTTCACAAGGGATTTTTTAGGTAAGACATTTAGGGATGATCCTGTGTCTACCAGCACATGGGAAAGAACTGCACCCTTACACTCCATGGTAATGTGCAAAGCCTTGTTATGATTGCGGCCTTCCGTAGTCAAATCAGTGTTGGTAAATCCTAGTCCATTACTAGCATTAACATTTCCAACCACAGCTTCCAACTGATTGACTGTGATCTCTTCCGGCACATAAGCTGCGTGCAAGACTTTTAGTAGTGTGTTCCGGTGAGCCTCGGAGCACATTAACAATGATAGAATGGAGATCTTGGAAGGCGTCTAGTGAAGCTGGTCCACTATTTTGTAATCACTTTTCTTGATGATTCTCATGAATTCATCAACCTCTTGATCGAAAGGTGTTTTCAAAGCTTCTTTAAGAATTTGTTCTTCTTGCACCATGCTCTTCCCTTTTGCCTTGGCAGCAGCTTCTGCTTCAGCAGGGGGTCTTTGAATTTGCGGGGCAAAGAGACGTCCGCTTCAAGTGAAGCCTCCGCCTCCTCCCACATTGTCTATTTGTGGTGAAGAAGTTGATGATTTGAAAGTGATTTTCTGTCCTTCGCAGTATAGATCAGAGCCGTAATGCCAAGGGATGGCATTACTGCTTTCATAAGGCACTGGCCCAGGCACTGTGATAGTGACTGGACTGATTGCAGCTGCAGAAGGGACCATGATAGTCTGTGGATCATAGTATATTGTAACCGGTGCTCTTATAGGAGTGGCGTTTTGTGAGTTGTAGGCAGAATCATTTTCAGGATCATAATAAATTGTAACAGTTGAGACATCTTCATTGTTTGCTGTTGATGTTGTAGGAGACATTGTTGACAGGATGGGTGTTGTTGTTGTAGGAGATTCTGAATGAAGGGGTGCTGAAGTTGTAGAAGGGATGTTTGCTGATATCTGGTCCGTTGAAGCAACAGATGAAACATTTGTTGATGAAACTGAAAAGTTCTTTGGAACAATGGTTGTTGCAGTCGTAGAAGACTCGGGAACTGTTGTTAAGGAGATTGCTGGATTGGTAGGTATTGATGTTGTGATTTGAAGCAGGCCGCTCTGGATGAGACCATCTATGCCATCTCTCAAGTTATCACATCCATTCACTGAAATGTTGCAATAAGCACACCCTAGCTCGCATCCAGGGAACATTTGACATTCAAGGAGTTGAGCTTTGATCTCTACCAAGGGTGTCCGGATCTGACCCACACTGGTTATCAAGTAAGACGGCTTGTCTTCTTCAATAGCATTGATTCTGGGGCCGCCATGGTTTGGCATAGGGTTCTTGTTAACATTTGGTGGTGGTGCAAAGTTTAGAGCCTTAGAATCTACCAAGTCCTGTACCTTCATGTGCAAAGCTCTGCACTTCTCTGTACTATGGCCAGGTGCATTCGAATGAAAAGCACATCTGGCGCTGGCGTCATAATCTCTGGGTAGACTGGCAGGATCTGGAGGTGCCAACGTCCTTAGCTCAACCAGGTTGAGTTTTAGGAGTTGTGGCAATAATGTGGCATAGGGCATAGGGATCGGATCAATCACCCTATTGGCCTGAGACGGTCTCTGTTGAAATGGTCTTTGCTGATTGTGGTTGGTGTTGTTGTAGTTTCTCTGAGGAGGATACTGAGTGTGTTGCTGATAATTTTGTTGTTGTGGTTGATAAGTTGGTTGTGGATGAACTGGAGCGGGAATGGTGACTGCTGCCACAGACCTATGAACATATTGGGGTCTGCCCCTGCTGCTATGGATAGCATTGGTCTCACCAGTTCTTCTTGGGCCCACAAAAGGCTTCCTTGTGTTGCTGGATGAGCTGGCACCGTTGTCAGAAATTTTGCCCATCTTTAATAGGCTCTCAATTCTTTCTCCAGCTATAACGACATCTGCAAAGCTGGTAGAAGAAAAGGCAGCTAGCCTATCAATGTACGTCCCTTGGAGGGTGTTCATAAACATATCTGCCATCTCCCTCTCTGACATAGGTGGCTGGACAGCAACAGCCAGCTGTCTCCATCTCTGGGCGTACTCGCGGAAGCTTTCCCTAGATGACTGTGACATTCCCATCAGGAGGGTCCTGTTGGGTGCCATATCCAAATTATACTGGTATTGTCTAATGAAGGCCTCAGCCAAGTCCTTCCAACACCTGATGGTTGCTCTAGTCAGATGAGAGTACCATTCCCTTGAAGCTCCTGTTAAGCTATCCTTAAAATAAAACATCCATAGCTTTTCATCCATGGTGTATGCCTTCAACCTTCCCAGAAAGGATTGCAAGTGGGTCCGTGGGCAGGAAGTCCCGTTGTACTTCTTAAAGCACGGTGGTTTAAATTTGTGGGGAATCCTGACCCCGTCCACTAAGCCCATGTCCATAACATCAAAACCCAAGGAGTTTTGGGACTCCAAGGATCTTAATTTTTCAGCAATTTCATCCAGCCTTCTGTCATAGGCCTCATCCCCAGCTCCCATCACTGTGAACTGATCTTCCTGGGGGTCTTCTTGGAGTACCCTGCCTGTGGTAGCATTCCCTTTTACATTAGCAGGGATGTTGATCTCTGGATGAAGGTGGGGTCCAAATACAGGTGGGTTGATATGAGGCTGCACCCTCTCATTGTTGCTTGTCCCACCAGTCCCTAGATGGGGATCTTCCTGAGTCTGCCTCTCTACCAAGGCTCTTAATCTCTCTTGGCTCTGTGCCAACCCATTCATCACCTCCATAAATTGTGTCATCTGATTCCTCATTTCCAATCTCTCATTGGCCATTTGGTTCCTGACCTCTGTAAGGTCCTGTTGTACCTGGTCCATCTGTATACCCGGAAGGTTGTTGCGGGTTGGATATCTGTGTGGACGGTTGAGTGGGAACACCCGACGTCGAGCAATAGTTCCTGAGATCACAACAGAGTTAGTAACAAAAAACAAAACAAACCTACAAAACAAACAAAGGTTAGCATGCAATGCAGTATGCTTATTTGTTTCCAAGGTATCCGGCTTGGCACTTGGTTTTGACCTTTCCAGACTTTTGAGGAAGATGCTTGTGATGTTGCTTGAAAGAAACTCTGCTCGAATAATCTGATACATATATTAAAAAGTAAATGATACATAGTTTGTTTCTTACAAATCATGCCCTCTGAGGGGTCAAAAATACAACATAAAAGGTAAAAGTACATGAAATGAAAGCAACAACAAGCAAAAGTCAGACTCCAAGACCAAACTCATCCTCCTGAACTTCCTTGAGAAGTGCTTCAGTCACAGGATCAGCTGGACGCTCTGTGAGATTCCTGATAAGGAGATTCCTGGTAGTAACAGCTGCAGTTAGCTTCTTGTGTTGACTCTGGTCCTTTGACCTCTTCACACCAGCTCTAATCTTTAACTCTGAGATCTCTCTTTGGGCTGCTAGTAGAGCTTCCTGTTGCTCTCTTGCACTAGCCTCCAACTGCTCAATCTTGTCCTGAGTCCTCTTATCTTCCAGAGTACGAGCCTCGGTGATCCTGACCCACCTGGCTTGACTCTCTTTCAGATACAAATCAGTCCTGGCCTTCTGGAACTGAGCCTCCTTGCAGGCATTCTTCAAGATCTGCTCTCCAGCCCTCGACTTCTTGATGTAATCCTCTGACTTTTCAATCCTGGCCAGATGCTCCACCTTAAGCTTTTCCAACCTTTCAATGTCCATCCGACCATCACTCCTCTCCCAGAGGGTCTTCTGCAGAGCCTGAGTCAACTTCTCATTCCTCTCTTTCAAATTTTCAAACTCCTCTAAGCTGACAGTAGCTGGAGGTGGTGCTGTGGAGGGTCCCGGTGCATCCTCAATGGTGAAAGGCATTCCAGAAATCTGTGCCCTGGCATGAGACCACTCATAGTACTGTGCTGAGGCCACATTGTTGCATCTTCCCAGAATGGTTACCCCTTTAGTCTGGACATTGTCCCAAGCCCAGGATGCTTGCCTGACAATAGCCAGATTAGGCTTAATCTCACAGTAAAGAGTCTCAGCCAAGTCTTGTGCCTTAGGAGTGTGGACCAATGCATAGCCCAGTTGTCTTTTGAATAGCAGAGGGTTATAGTTGATGCAACCCTTTACTCCTATCAGGGGTACATTGGGGAACTTCCCTCAACTGGTAATGATGTCCCTGCCCTTGGTGCTCTGAGTGCACCACCTGATATCAGCTGCAGTTAAAGCAGTGAGTCTTCTAGCCCAGTTCCTCTGCTGATGAGGATTCAAAAATGCATCAGTCTTGGGCAAGTGTCTGAGCAACCAAGTATGGAACAGGGGAGCACAGCACCTCACCAATATTCCTTTTTGCTTTTCATTCCTTTGGTGGACAGAGTAGTAGAAATCTCCCAGCAAGGTGGGCACTGGGTTCCTCAGGATAAAAAGATGGATTGCATTCTTGCTAACAAACTTAGGCTCATCTGCAAAAAGTATAACCCCATATATGCTGAGGGCCAATAATGCACAGACTGCCTTCCACTCTCCCAAAGAAGCCTTCAGGGTAGCCTGAGAGGTCAAGAAATCCAAATGTAGACCAGAGATTCCAGCCTTGGTAGTCATATTCTGCCCAATCAGAACTGGTTCCAGATGTAATGCCTTTGCTATCTCTTCATTACTGGGAAAAGCCATCTCAGGGTTGAAGGGGACTCCACCCCTGATAGGTACACCAACCAATGATGAATACTCTTCTAATAAAGGTCCCAACTGAAAATCCTGAAAAGTGAAACACCTCAGAGGGGGATCATAGAACTGTAGGCAAGTATGAATCAAGCTCCTCTGTGAAGGGTCCAGATCCATAACCACATCAAGTATGCCTCCATAGTGTTCTCTGAATAGTGGTATATGGTCTGGAGTAATCAGGGTCTGAATCTTCCTGATGTCAGCTAGCTCAGGATGAAAGAAATGATAGGAGATATTACTCTTCTTGGGTGCCATATTGCTGAAGAAGAGCTGAGACAGATGCTGAGAATAACACTGAAAATGGGCCACTGATAGGCTGGTGCAGGTGACTGAAGCAGGTAGCTGATAGCTGAAGTAGATGCTGATGAGGATAGGTCTATGCTGATGATGGGGTCAAAACCAAGCCAAAATAAAGTAAGGATACCCTGAAAAACAAATAAGCAAATGTTAAAATGATGCAATGATGATGTATGCAAATGATATGCAAGGGTTTGTGACTGAGCTGGATCTGATCAAGTGCTCTGATATAAGTCCATGTATGTTCAAGAAATCCAGATGGAGGTTCATAAGTCCAGTAACCAAGGTGGGGGGACTCAAATAAAGAGTCACATGTCCAGGGTTAAGAATCACAAGAACTGTTCCAAAATGGAGTACTCTTAATCAAAACAAAGTAACAGGGTATGCTGAGGCCAAGGGTACCTGCAAACCTGTAAACAGCCCAACCCCCTCACAGGTGATGTTCTAAAACAAGGATCCTAGGACTTGGATCAGTTATGAGAAGTGTAAACACTTCTAACCCGGAGGTACAGTGTTTACAATAACCATAAAAGATCCTCCTCTAATTCACCTCAGTTTCTGAAGGTCAATACTGAAGGTCATCCAGACTTAGCAGGCTTCCCAGATAGCCCTAGCACTACAGGAAATCTGTAGCACAGAGTTCTCAAGAAGAAACCCATATCTGAACCGTGTTTCATATTCCCGCACCAGACCGAAATGGAATGGGAAAGAACATGAACCAATCTAGCCTAGGTGTCACTCAGGTCCCAGGTATAAGACCTCAACTCTCAATAGAACACCCACCCACCAAAGCAACAAAACAGATCCAGCCAGCACAGTATGACAGTATGATATATGTAAAGCTATAAAGAAAGCAGTAAAACAAACTGTACATAAAGCAATAAATGAAATATACAAACACAAATAGCACATAACACCCCAGTAAACACAAATCAATCAAGCGCTAGGAGGAACCCACAAAAAGAACCAGAAGCCCTGGTTACAGTATAAGGATCCCCAGCAGAGTCGCCAAGCTGTCGCTCCCACCAGATGAAGCCGGGTCAAATGGGGTACAGACGCGAACGGTCGGCGAAAGAGGGATGCGAGAACACACAGGAGTGAACTCACGGGAAATGAATAGAGTCTCCAGCTAGGCATTTTTATCCCGGAGGAAAGGTAATGCTGCTTAGACCTAGAAAGATATGGATAAGACGGTTGCGAACCAGAGAGACTGAGAAAGGGGGTTGGTTACAACCTGGGAAGGTATTAGCACCCAGATTGTCCGTCGTACTCGATGGGATCCACGCTTAAAAGATTTGTGTTTTAAAGGGGTAGTGTCAGTGCAATTTGTGTGTAGAATAGCTGGAAAAGGATATACAAGTGTCAGTGTAAGAGAAGTGAAGTGTGGGATGTACAGTGTCAGTGTAGGAACAGGAATAAGATGCTCAAGATCATGAGGCTTAAAGAATAATGCTGGAAGGAGGGGGAATATACAGAGACTTTTGTTCGATAACTGTTAAGTTATGCCTACATATCCTCTCGTGCAATGAGGAAGTCAGAACACCGTAGTTCGACCCAAAGAGACTGAAAGGTGAATTGACTTGTGAACTGCTTACTAGTCTATGCTCAAGTGTATGACCTGTCTAGCTTAGGTGCAAACTGTCTTGCATTAGACGGAAGAAGCAAGTTCTCGTTTATGAGTGAATGAGATGAGAAAAGAATCCCGGAGGAGACGATCATTGTTTGTTTTTGAGTTTTCAGTCTTTTATTGCTTTTGAGAGTTTGTCATAAGTTAATGAGCTTAAGCCTAAACCAATGGGTTAGTAAACTCATCACATCTTCCCTCTGATTAGGGGTAATGAGAATACCTTAAGTGTGAAGTCAGATTCTCACACTTAATCACCTTTGATGTAGGATTAAGATCATTAACCTACTTGTGATTATTTAGATGTTTTTGTTGTTTTTGTTTAGTGTTGAGTAATGAGATTAAGCCATAATCAGGGATTAAACAGACTCATTACACCATCCTAATATAAGGATAATAGATGAGAATGTTTAAGCTGAGGAAATCTCCTCAACTTAATCCATGATTAGGGATTAAACCCATGACAAAACAAAGCCTTTATTAAGTGGATTTTATTTAATGATAAGATGATGAAGTGATTTTTAGGGTTTGTAAGACAACTTGAGGGGGACTTGTCCATTAACACTAGGGTTAGTCCTTCTTAACCAATTAAGGAAGAATTAGAACCCAAATGCAAGGCCCAAGTTACAAGCTTGATGTCTTGATGATTATTAAGTGAATTGATTAAAGGATTTAAACACATTAAGGGTTTAATACTTAGGATTAAAGTTATACACTTCATCCTAATAGAAGGATGCAGGCATAAGCTTAATCACAAAGCCTTGAAGCCTTTAGGGTTTAGTCCCTGATTATGAGATGAGAAGAGAAGACTCAAAGAGACACAAAGGTAAAACTAAGTGGGGAGACTAATCAAATCCCTAATCATTTTCATGCTTGGTTGTTCCTAAGGTTTGTGAGGTTTGACAAGAGAAATCCTCAATGGAACCACCAGGAAGCAGATGAAAGGATCAGGAGAAGCAAAGTAACTTGCTTCATTTAAGAAGACAAGTCACTTGAAGAAAGAAAGTGAGAAGAAGAAGAAGAATGAGCAAGCTCAATCTCAAACACATAACAAAATGCATCAAGGATGCATGAAAGAGAGATGGAGAGAAATTGTGAGAAGTGAAGGCAAATTCACTTCTCAAAGTTGCTTACCACCTGAAAAGGTTAGTGAAAGGAATGCAATGCAATGCAAAATGGAATGAAATGGCATGATGCAAATCAGAACCAGAAGCAAATATGAGATGATAATGATGCTATGAGATGATGCAAACATGAAACAAAGCATGGGGATGATCACATGAACAAATGGATGCAAATGGAGCAAGTCTAGAACCATGAACATTCATGAAAAGTTATGAGATGTAAGTGACATACAACATGGAAAATACATGATGCAATGATCAAACATTCTTCTAATATGTCTTAAGATGTCTAATGACTCAAATGGATGCACAAAATGCTATGGCAAGTCATGTTATGCAAGCAAATGCAAGATGAATGCAAAAGGAGACCCAAATTAGGGTTTATGATCAATGCATCAAACAAAAACCAAAATCAGAAGCAAACATCAAGATAAAAAATTGAAAATGCCTTCAAAGGAACCCTAAACCTATACCAACTCACTGACCAAAGGAGAGGTTTCAACTCTTAACCTAATTAGGGTTATGAATTTCCTAAGATTTCTAGGGTTTTAGGGTACCTTAACAAAAAAAATGCCAAACAAATTGAAAATGAAAGATCAAATCATGCCAATTTAATCTCACAAACTACATGCTAAACAAAATGCAATGCAAAAAGAATCAAAGTCCAACTCTCAATGGCTAGGCAGAAATGATTTTTGAAGTTTGGATCAAAATAATGCTTTGAAATGATTTTAATTCCATGAAAAATTCTCAAAAGACATCAAGATCAAAAAAGAAATTTGGTTTGAGGGTTGGACAATGTTTCTAAATGATTATGAAGGTTTCATGAATTTTTTGGTGATTTTTAAATACCTAAAAGTATTTTTAATTAATTAATTCTCATTAATTAATTAAAAATAAACTTTTAAATGATTTAAAAATACTTTTAAATGCAAAAAATAAAAATAAAAATGTTTTTGGTTTCTGAAAATTAATAAAAGTTCATACAAAAATTTTCAGAATTTTTAAAATTGTTTTGCTATTTTAAATAAAATAGAGAAAACAATGCAATTAAATGAAAAATAAAAAATGAAATTAAACTGAAAATTGGAAAGTATGCGCATCCAAGGGCTGAGGTTCAAACTGGCAGGGGCGGGAATTGACCTGGCGCGCTAATGGACGGCCCACATTCAAATTTCGCTAATTATGGTTTAGCCCTAATCCAGAAACCCTAATGACTTTCAGATGACCGGAACAGTGTTCCGGTCATCTTCTCCGGCAGGCCACTTATGCTATCTCACTCCCTACGCATCCCCAATCCCCCTAACTTTCCAGAAATGATCCCCATAACATCCCCAACAAGAATCACTCACCAAAAATCATTTATTCAAACTCAAAATCAAGAATCAAAGCAAAACGGAAAAAATGGCAGGAATTTCAGAAGATCAGTACATGTTCAATACTCAACTATTTTCAAAAATAAAAACATCATGGTGATCAGTGAAGCATGTAGAATCATTCTATAACATAAAATGAGAGTTCTGGAAAAATGTTCTTGGATGATACCTGAGATGGAGCTTTCGATTCAGGAGCTTTTTGGCTGTTTCCTTGGCTCAAAACCACTCCAATGATCCTCCTAAGAAGCTTGCAATGCTTGGTTGGAGTTTAAATAGCCTCTGGAAAGAGTTTGCAGAATCTCAGTTCATGAAATGTGAAAATCGTGTTTTTGATTGTGGAGGTGTTAGGGAAAAATGAGGGCAGGGAAATGATCAGCAAGGTTTGTGGAGTTGAATGGTGAAAAAAGTTTGAAGGTTTGATGGCTGAATCAAGAGATTCGAAGGCTTTTGCAAATGAGAGAATTTTTGAGTAAGCTGTGTTAGAGATGGCTTTAGGCTTGTGTTTCTTATGAAAATGAAGCCTTAGGATATGTTTGTAAGTTCTGGATTGGGCAGAGAGTGGTTGTGTCACTGTGGGATTGGTATGGCTTCAAGTTGCAAAAAGTCAAGCAAGTTGTACTTGGAGGTATGGGCAAGTGGCAGGCTAGGATAGGAGCATGGCTGAGTTCAACTGAGTTTAGGGAGAGCCATGGAACTTGATTTGAGATGATTCAGCAAGTTGCATAAAGTTTATGATATGTTTTGCAATTTTCACAAGATTTGGTCCCTTTGTGAATTCTTGAGACTCAAGGCATGAAATGTGATGCTTCTTTGATGCAAACTGACTTTTAGGTCTTGGTACATGCTTGTATGAAGATTAGAAATGCATTTGATAACTTTAGAACATTTGATCAAGTCATTTTGCAAAATGCCTCTTTGGTAGAAACTTTGAAATTTTGTGATTTTTGCCAACTTTGACAAGCCATAACTTTTGATCCAAAATGAATTAGGTCATGTTCTTGTACTTTTTGAAAAGGGAATGATCCATTCTACAACTTTCATGACCAAAGTTTTTTCGTTTGAAGCATTTTTGGATCAAAAAGCAAGGGTTGAAAAAGTTTCCCAAAATGGCAATTTCATTAAAAGTCAAACTTTCCCAAAAAGTCAACTTTGCAAAAGACTTGAAATTCTTCAAATTTTTGAACTTCTAACATCTTCCATGATCAAATAAAGATCATATACAATCAAAATGATGAAGAACACCCTTTGGTTGGGTCATTGGGGGCCTCAGATGCCCTGATTTTGCACTGACTTGCCTGAAAAGTCAACTCTTGATCAGATGACTTCCCCATGGAATTTCTTCATGAAAATTGATATGCATACTCCCTATACCATATAGAGACCAATAGAAACAATAATGGCCAAAAAATTTGGAGTTATGGCCTTTGAAACCAAAACCCTAATTTCAGGTCATCTGTGCAGTTAAACCTAGCTCTGCTTCCACACCATTTTCAGTTCTTGTGATTCTTTGACATTCTTGACTTTGAGAGGATACAATATGATGCTTGAACACACATAGACCCCTTTGAAGTGATTGATGACCTTTGGAGTGGCTCAAGAAGCCCCTTGGATTGCTCAGATCACAAACCCTAGATGCAGATGACTTTGAATCTATGCAGTGAATCAAAAAAATGTGATATGAGATGGTATGACTGAGTTTATGCATATGAAATGACAAGCCATGGTGTGAATGGGTGAGGGCAAATTTGGGGTGTTTACATTTAGTTACATGTCATATGCCAAAAATGGAAACCCTTGCCAAAACCCTAAATTCTTGACTTTTAACTTTGCCAAACCTCTTTTATGACCTTAAGAACATCCCTTGGCTTTAAAAATAGGATTTGAACCCTTGAATTGTCACAGTTGACTTTTCAAATAATCAGTTTGACCAATTTCTTCTTATGCAAGCAACTGATGAATTGACTGTCTTCCACAATGAATTTTCTCACCAAATTTCATCCATAGCATTCTCATATCATATGAAGGACTTTGCCCACATGAAATGGCCAAAGTCTCAAAGAATCCCTGCTTGAACATGAAACCCTAATTTGAGGTCATCTGTGTAGGGGATTGTTCCATCTTGGATCATCTGATAATCTCCCAACCTTCTGGGCTCTTGTAGAGGATCTTGAGCTTGTACATGACCTAGAGACACTTCATGGGACTTGGATAAGGTCACTTAACTTCTTTATTTTACTTTTAAGGCTTCAAATGCACCAATGATTGATCATATGCCCAATGCTAGAACATGAGAATGTTATGCTTCATTTTTCTATGCAAAGATGCTAAGGATATGCCATGCTTATGATGATTATGACATGATAATGATGCTAGAAATAAGAGGGCAAATTTGGGGTGTTACACTTTGCATCATATTCGAAATCCATTCATGTTTTGGTTCAATCATATGCATATTGAAAAATTGCATAATATAAAAAATACAAAAATCATCTAGCTTGCATCCATTGATTGCATGATGATGTTGAATTTCATTGTTAATAATTAATTCCATGTTATTTCCTTAACTTGCATAATTTTTGCATTCCATTGAGTGCATTAAAATTCATATTTGTGCATTTTGAAAATAATGAAATCTGCCTTGTTTTCATAGTTGTATTTTGAAACAGGAGTTGTAAAAACATGTTGCATTCATTCTGTTTTTGATCTTTTACACTTATTTTGTATGTTGTTTGGTAGCTGTAATAGGTTGTTGGTATTATGCATTGCATTTGGTAGTTGTTTGTGCTATAGGAAGATGTAGTAGCTGCTGGATTTTAGCTTTGCATAGTTTTTAGTACCCTTAGACTTAGAATTGAGTCTAGATTAGGTCCTAGAGGCATTAGGATGTGTTTGGTATTCGTTTACTCTCATTCCTTTTATCGCATTGCTTTATCCTACTAACCTTTGTTTTGTACGGAGGTGGAGGTGAGTTCACAACTTCTTCTTTTTAATTTCTTTATGCTTTCTAAGTGTGTTTGTTTTAGCATTTTGTGCTTCTTAGAAACAACTCTGTGCTAAATCCCCTTTAGAAACAAATTAGCTTCCTTAGGAAGTAAGTTGATTTCTAATCCCCTTTCCTTTTCCTTTTCCTCATTAGGATTAGAAATTCGCACTAACCTAGGTTCATCCATGCATGACAACACTTAGGATTATTTGTCTCCCCTTTAGACTTCTACCTTTGGTTCGTTTGTTTTTCTTTCTCGTCTCATAAAGATAAACAGTAAAAAGGCACCTAATAAAGGTTGATCTTCTCGTACAACATGAGACTTTATCGTGGGTTACTTGAATACGTTCCATTTTGGGGCAAGGTGTAAGGCATGTACCATGATGAACAAGTCTTAGTATGAGAATGTTTCACAAACAAATAAGCAAAACACTTCTATTAAGAAGACAATAAACAAAGACATTGCGTCTTCTCTTCTCATCTCCCACTCTTTGCGGGCAATCGTGACTTGTCTCAACAGTTCAACAACAATACAGTAACACCCTCGATTCAGCGAGCCGACAACACCTGAGTTAGAGCTATGGCAACGTCATCCTAAAAAACACAAACAAGTTTCCGCCTTAGTTAGGAGAACTAAGTCGACTCTGATCCTCATATTCTCGATGAGGTACATAGGCAACGAGGTAGGGCCCGTTCAAGCACACTCTTTATTTTCCCTACATTTCCCCCCTTCTTTTCGATCTTTTTTTCCAGTTCCCTTTCTCATTCCAGTTCCAGTTAACAGTTCTTTTGGTCAGCATCATTTAATTTCTCACTCTTTGAAACAGACTAACAAGCATGGATCCCGTCGGGTACAGCGGACGGTATGGGGTGCTAATACCTTCCCAGGTCGTAACCGACTCCCGGGCCCAGATATTTGGTTCACATGACCTTGTCATTTCCTTTTCTCTTCGGTTTGTGCAGAATTACCTTTCCCTTTCATTCAGGATAAAAAAAAGTCTGGCTGGCGACTCTACCTTTTCCGCGCCACTTTCGCGTTTGTACTAGGATGAAAATCCCGGGAGTGACAGTCGGCGACTCTGCTGGGGATGGAACCCAGAATCTCTGGTTTCCCCTTTAAGAATCAATCCTAGCATCTATTTGTTTTTGTTTCTTTGGGTGTTTAGCTATTTTTTGCAGTGTTCTTTAGCTTATCTTTACTGCTTTCATTTATAGCTTTACTTTACAACATTTATTTACCACTTCCAGTATTTATGTTACATGCATCATATATACTGGACTGTGCTGGTTTGGTTTTTTCTGTGGGATGGGGTTACTGTGAGATAAGACAACTACCCAGCTTGAGTGCACCCTAGGACTAGCGTGGACATACATTATACTTGCATGGTATCATGATGAGTGCCGGTGTGTTCTACACCCAAATTGTGATCGTCTTGGAACTATTTTGTGTGGGGATCTCCTCCACTTCAGGGTACGACCTTGATAGTTATGTGCATCTGGGGACCGATCATTGAGGACCTTAGTGGAAACAATCATCTTCAGTGATGATAGTGGCAGACCACATTTGTTGGCAAACCCACTTGTATCTGAGGGTCCACTGGGAACTCGCATAGGATGGACTGGTTCTCTCATAGGAACCCAGTCAAGGCAAATTGTTCGTTTGACGATAGTACTGTATCCCAAGGGCTTAATGTACTATTGTTTCTCGATTCAGTGCTTGAAGTTGGGGACTTATGAGGGATGCTTGTTTCCTTGGACTCAACTGAGACCTCCCTGGGTAGTACATAATTCCAAACCAATTCCCTGATTTGGTCATGAGCCATTTCTCGGAAATGGTGAACGTATTATTGTTATTCGGCTTTGAGAGTCCGTGATTTTTACCCGAGTAACACATCTATGCGATGGGAGGGGTTTATAGGTTTGTAGGAACCCTAAAACTTCCAAAATACCCGCCTTGATAGTATTGTTCAGTGTTATGATCTGGTTCTATGGTCCTTTGTTTCAGAATTTTGGAATTTCTGTACAGAGATAATATTATTGTAACTCTCCACAGTTGGTTCACTTCTCAATACAACACAGACACCAGACCATTGATCACATGTCAGTGCATTGCATAACATCATTTGCATGCTTGCATTCCTAACACATATTTACTCATTTGCATGGATGCATGTCACATCCTCATGGACATGTCATACGCATCCATTGCATGATTTTCATATTTTTCATTTTGACAGGTTATCCAGACTTCCTAACTTATTCAACTTCAGGAAGTATAGCTTGTCAACGCATCCATCGATATCCAACTCGCAGAAACCGAGTGAGAATGGCTGAGCGAATGCATAATTATCTCAATGAGCTCCGACAAAGGATGGATCAATTCATGGAAATGATGACCGGTATGGCCCAAAACCAGGAGCGCCTTAGATTGATGGTGGAGCAACCCCGGGTGAATGATAATAATGGAACACCCGGCGGGACTGTGGATCCTAACGCCACCCGTAACGAAGGGCCAAATCCAAATGGGACAGTGGCCCGCAATGTGGTTTTAGAAGACACACAAGAGGACCAGTTCACTTTACTGGATGCTGATGCGGGTAATATGAACGAGATCAACGGTCGAAGGTATGAAGAGCTGGAGGAAAAGGTTAAGGCCATGGAATGTCATAATTCCCTGGGCATCGATGTAACCAGTCTTGGGTTAGTGCCAGGAGTCAGAATCCCTCATAAGTTCAAGGTTCCATCATTTGACAAATACAACGGCAGTACGTGCCCTAGAACTCACATCCAGGCTTATTTTAGAAGATTCTCAGCTCATACTGATGACGAGAAGCTTTGGATGCATTTCTTCCAAGATAGTCTGTTAATGCTATTATTCTATGATTGGCATTATGTTTGGTAAAACTAATATGGCTGGAAAATGTTGAATATTAACATGGTATAGATTCTGGAAGAACATGTCAAACATGATGTCCTGACATGGTGACACAGATAAATGTGGAAGTTGTCAAAGAAGATGTTGAATTCAGTTCAGAATGTCCTATAAGATGTTGGGACATTATCAAACAGAGTAGAAGAACTAAATTCAGGATGTCCCAACAGATGTTGTCATATGTCACAGTCAGATGTCAAAGAAGATGTTGAAGTATCTGCAAATGTTGAATAAGAATGTTACAGACAGATGTCAAAGAAGATGTTGAAACATCTGCAAATGTTGAATAAGAATGGTACAGACAGATGTCAAAGAAGATGTTGAAACATCTGCAAATGTCATGACAGAATTACTGTCATATGCTACAGACAGATGTCAAAGAAGATGCTGAAACATCTGCAAATGTCATGACAGATGTCAAAGAGAATGTTGAAACATCTGCAAATGTCATGACAGATGTCAAAGAGAATGTTGAAACATCTGCAACTGTCATGACAACATTACTGTCATATGTTACAAACAAGAAGTGTTGAACTTAGTTCAGGATGTCACACCAAATGTTGTGACACTGTCAAACAGAGTAACAGTTAATGAACTTAAGTCAAGATATCAGGATGTCACACCAGATGTTAGGACATTGTATCAGTTGATGGAATAAGTTCAGTTTACAGGATGTCCCATCAGATGTTGTGACATTGTATCAGTAAATGAAGTAAGTTCAGTTTTTCAGGATGTCCCAACAGATGTTGAGACATCTCAGACCTGTTACCAGAATTAATTAATAACTAACTGATCTGAGATATTTAAGGAGAGTTATCTGGAATTAATTATGGATGGATAAAAACAGAACAAGGCGCATCTGTAGGGAGTTTTGTTATGAAGATTCAGATTAATCAGAAGAACAAAATCACCTAGAATCTAGGAAGTAACAAACCCTAATTCAAGGTGATGACATTGGATTTATCAGATCTGAATTATGCAGAATATTCTGGAGATATTATGCAATCATATGTGGTGCTGATCTAGAAGATCTTAAAGACTCAATTTAAATTGAAGACAAATATTGAAAAATATAGGTTTCTATATTTAGAGATATTTTAGAAGTTGAAGATCTTTTGGAATATTTGTAGCAGATATTTCTGCATATTTGTAGCAGATATTTCTGCATATTTGTAGCAGATATTTCTGCATATTTGTAGCAGCTATTGTTGTGATTGTTTAGGCCCAAATCCAGTTGGGAATAGGTTATAAAAGAAACCTTGTAACCTAGTTTAGGATCAACCCAATCAACCGAAAATGTAAACATTATTAGGGTTGTGTTCTTGTGGCAGCCGTGAGTAACAAGGAACTCTATTGTGGCTGTTTCACTTGTGATTCTCGAAGCTTGTAAGCAAGAGAAGGATTGTGTCTTGATTGAAACTTCTAAGTAAGATCAAGCTGTTGTGTTTGAAGTGTGACTTTAATTTTATTAATCATTGTAAAAGATCACTGTGTGATTGAGGGGGAGTGAGTAGGGTACTCTTATCTAAGTGAGTCTTAGGTAGAAATTGCATTGGGTAAGTATTAAGTGATAGATTAAACAGGGTGGTTTAAGTCTAGAATTAATATTACTAATAGTGGATTTCCTCCTGGCTTGGTAGCCTCCAGATGTAGGTGTGGTTATACACTGAACTGGGTTAACAAACTTCTGCTGTGTTCTTTTTATCTTTTATGTTTTATGCAGTACCTGAACTGAATGTCCTATCAGATGTCCCAACATCCTGAAGCATGTTTGACTCTGATATAACAGAATTATTTAAGTACTGATATGTATACCTTACCATGTTTATAAGTAACAGATAAGATGTCTCAACATCATATTAGACATCTGAGTCTGTCATACCAGAATTTCAATTGGTATCAGAGCAGGCATCCTGGTCTGTTTCTGGATGAGATCTAAGGGGGATACTTTCTGGTTCATGGTAAAGGAAGAAGGAGGATATAATGAAAAGCTGTTTGAACTTGAGAGGTTCATATTGGTGTTTGAATGGTCCCTAGAAGTGGAGGATGGACTATTCATCATATGGTGTATATTGGACCAGTCTGGTGTTATCAGGGCTGGAAATTTGCTGGTGAATTGTTGTGTAGCTATGATGTCAAACAGAATGTCCTGACATCTTGGTTCTGAGAATTCTATATTTGAAGGAGGCTTGTATTTTGTTTTCTGTGAGAATTGGAGAACACTTAGTTCAGAATGTAGTGGTTCTTGATGAAAGGAGAGGTTGAAGCCAAAACAAAAGAGTATAATTATCAAATCTTTCATGCGGGAGTGAAAATCTTGATAAGTTATCTCTTAAGCTTATTTATGGTGACCTAATGAGGATATCCTTCTTGGTTATGGTGTCCTATGTTGTTTAGGTATAGCTGGAGAAAATCTCTCCTGTGAAGATACATGTTTATGATTGTCTAAATCATGAACTGAAGGAAGTTTCATCAAGAAAGAAGCTGAATTGATATGTCAACCCTAATGGCTTAACACCACACTACACATCAACAGTTTATGAACCAAGCTTAGTTTTGTGTTCCAGAAGAAGGAAACTGGTGTGATGATGGATGCTTTGGGTGCTAGACAAATGTGTGATGATCACATATGTTTAGAACCTACTCCTAACCTGGAAGAGGAGGCATCTATGCTACATGTTGAAGACTTAGATAATGATCATTGCTTCTGTGGACCCTAGCATAGCCAAAAGGCTTAGGGCTAGAAAGGAAAAGAAGACTACAGGACATTCATCTCCTGAAAAGAAGCAGCCTACTCCAAAGAAAGACAAGGTCAAAGTGATACTTGGTCCTACTAAACAATGGAGCAAGGTGAATACCCAAAAGAGGAAAGCTGTAACTCCACCAGATTCAGATGTTGAAGAGGATGTCCCAACATCTCAACCAAAGAAGAAACCAGCACCCTCAAGGTCCACCTCTGCTGTTCCAGAAGCTCCTCTGGACAATGTTTCATTCCATCATGTGTCAAGTGTGAGCAGATGGAAATTTGTATACCAAAGAAGGGTAGCACTTGAAAGAGAGCTGGGCAGAAATGCACTTGAGTGCACTGAGGTAATTGATCTAATTTCTTCTGCTGGTTTATTCAAGACAGTATCAAACTTTTACCTTGCTATGAGCTGCTAGTCAAGGAATTCATTGTCAACTTTCAAGAGGACTGTGATGATGGTAAATCAGATGACTTCAGAAAGGTGTATGTAAGAGGGAAATGTGTGGAATTCTCTTCTAGGGTTATCAACCACTATCTAGGAAGAGAATCTGATGGACCTAATGAGCTGGGAAAGATAAATAACCATGTGTGCAAGGTCATCACTGCTAATCAATTCAAAGCTTGGCCAGTCAAAGGGAAATTTTCTGTTAGCTTGCTGACAAGGAAGTATGCAATGCTGCATAGGATTGGCACTTCAAATTGGGTCCCTACCAACCATACCTCCTCAATAGCAACTGAATTGAGCAGGTTCATATATGCTGTGGGCACCCAAGCAAAGCTGTACTTTGGGGCTTATATTTTTTTATCAGACATTGAAGCATGTTGGAACATCTGCAACAAAGCTTCCCATTGTTTTTTCCTCTCTGCTTTGTGGAATCATACTAAGCCAGTATCCAGGTATCCTCACTGAGAAGGATTCAGTATGCAAAAGAAAAAGTCCTCTGGCCTTCCATTACAAACTTTTCTTAAGCCATCATGCTGCTGATGTTGAAGCTTCCACTAGGACATCTGCTGGACCTTCAAAAGCAAAGACTCCCATATCCAAAGCTGCCTTGATTGCAGATCTGAAGAACACTTGCAAAAATCTGGATGCCAGGAAGAAAAAGCTTGAGGAAGTATTTCAAAGGCTGGAGCTGGAAGAGGTTACTCAGAATACTGATGAATCTAATGATGAATCTGAAGATGAAGAAGCTTCTAAATGTATTTACAAATGTGGGTGAAAAATGCATGACTTTGGTCATGATTAAAGCTATCAATGTGACCAACAATTGCTAGAAGCAAGGGAAGAATGTCAGATTGGGAAGTCTGATCAGAATGGTTGTTGAACTGGTAGTCTCTTCCACTACTAGTCATGTATAGTGGCAGTATAAACCCTTTGTAGCAAGCAAACTAAGAGCATCTGTTTTGGAATATAAAATCAAGTGTGGATATTTATCAGTTGTGCTCTTTGTATGTTCATCAGGGGTGTGAAATTGAGAATTAGTGGAGTACATGCTCAGCTGGAGTATTGTTTATCCATGACATAAGGAGATCTTGCTAATCTTATCTGGAGCTAACCTTAAAATCCTTCAAAAGTAAAAGATCAGATTGTGTAGAACTATCTGATAAGGTATTATACAAGGATTTAAGATCAATTGTTGTTTGTGGAATTCACAAATATTTGATTGATTATCCTTGTGATTCAAGATTGGTGATGTTCAAAAAGATGTTGGAACATCTTATCATCAGAGTTTGTGCAGAATCATGGGAGAGGTATTGCATAAGCTGTAGCATTGGCTTCAGTCTTGTGTGACAAGAGTTATGTATTTCTGGAAAGTTTCTTGGGAAGAACTTGTCTGGATATTGTTGATTCTGAAGATGGAGATGAAAGACCATGAACATATCATAATCTTGGTGACTACTTGGATTGGTTTATTTCTGATCTAGGTGTAGTCCAGAATGCTCATCATGGAGTTAAGATAGGTGGAGATATCATAAATTTGTTTAGACTGCTTTACTCAAGGAAAGGTGGCATCCTTGGTATAGTTTTGAGGTGTAGTTCTTAACTATTCCTTCTGAATAATCAGACAGTGGCAGGTTTGAAGACTTTGGAGAAACATTGGAAGTTTCTCATCAATATGTGTTATTGGTAAGAACTTCTGCAAAACCAATAGAATGGAGGTTGTCTACTCAAACTTGATGGATAAATCAAGTCTATGAGAGCATGTAACTCTTGTTCAATAAAGGAAGGAGGTTCTTTCAAGTGGAAGAAGAAGGAACTGAATTTAACAGATGGATGTGGGCTAATAATGTTTAAACATCTAGTTCAACATCAGAGTCTAATTGGTGAAGATCAACTTTTTTGATCAGGATATCTTTGGAAGCTTTATTATAAACGTGAAGAAGACAAAAGTGGCAATTGGCTTTTTCATATGAGGATTCATAAAAGAGGTTATCAAAATGTGGTAATTGGTTGATCTTTAAAGTGGATTCGAAGAATCAAGATAATCAGAGTGTGGCAGCTGGTTGTTCTTGAGGATTGTCTTGGAACAAATTGCTCTTGGGCAGAGGAGTGATGAGTTGAAGACTCAAGAGGATTTATTCTTCTTGAAGGTGGATGAGAGTTTATCACTCTTTCTGGATTTCTAATTCTAACTGGTGGCACAGTGTAGTTGAAGATTTTCAGTTCTTGGATTACTATGCTATAGTAAGTTCAGTTGGTGAAGCACATCTAGGATCATGGTGATAAGGTCTTGGTGTATGAAAAATGTTCTAACTAAGTGTTAGTACATTATCTGGGGTGTTTATCTACATGGTTTCTATTATTAGACTACCTAATCATATGGGAGAATGATGAAGTAGATGATCTATATTGGAAGAAACATGTAGAAGAGACTGGAAGTGTTCCTCGTGCTAAAAAGCCAAGAACTCCAAAAAGATCAAGTTTTCAGCAAGACCAAAGGCATACCTTCACCATTGTACAACACTCCAAAAGCTTCTGAATATGTGGATGATTCCATAAAGGAGTTGGTAACCAAGATCCTATCTGAGCAAATAATGGTAAGTGGCATATCTATCTCTCTGAACACTATGCCAGCCCCACAAGAAGATCAACAAACTCAGGCTGCAAAGGACACTCCTGCTCAACAGGATGTCCCAATAGATGTTGAAACATCTGAGGACCAGCACAAGGCCTCAACTGAAGAGCACATCTCTGTTGATCCACCAGAAGTATATCAGGTATTGATTGCTTGGAAGTTTGTTTGTGGACATTCATTCTAATTTCATAATTAGTTTGGATGTGTTTTATCTGGATTGTATGGCCTTTGGTGTGTAAAAGCTTAGTGTCAAGAACCTGTGTGCTAGAAGATGTTCATCTTATGTAGTATGTGGTAACTACAAACCCAGAAAGGAATCAGGTATGCTTTGGTACAAGAAGTGAATGTGTTCAATTGGGAATTGAACAGAGGGTGAGCTCTTGAAGACATGAAGATGCGTCTTATGTTTTCCTTTCATCAATGTACAGAGAAGCATGGAGTATCCTAGATAGGGGGAGTGTGTTACAAGTATGTGCACTTGATTTTGTGGTGTTAAGGGGGAGTAATACCTTAACCAGATAAGGAGAATCCTAAGAGTCTAGAAGGCTATATTATATAAAGCTGCTCTTTGCAGTTTATGTTTGATTCTTGAGGAATTGTGAAGCTTGTGTGTGTTTCAAGCTTATGGAGATTATATACCTCTATTTTTATTATGGAACCTTTGTCTTTTTATGGCTAAAAATGGGGAGAAGTAATAGTGTGAGGTCTGATATGAAGATGTGATGTTAAGGAACTTCTACTACACCTGTATGTAAATTAGTTTTAGCCAAAATAAGCCAAAGGGGGAGATTGTTAATGCTATTATTCTATGATTGGCATTATGTTTGGTAAAACTAATATGGCTGGAAAATGTTGAATATTAACATGGTATAGATTCTGGAAGAACATGTCAAACATGATGTCCTGACATGGTGACACAGATAAATGTGGAAGTTGTCAAAGAAGATGTTGAATTCAGTTCAGAATGTCCTATAAGATGTTGGGACATTATCAAACAGAGTAGAAGAACTAAATTCAGGATGTCCCAACAGATGTTGTCATATGTCACAGTCAGATGTCAAAGAAGATGTTGAAGTATCTGCAAATGTTGAATAAGAATGTTACAGACAGATGTCAAAGAAGATGTTGAAACATCTGCAAATGTTGAATAAGAATGGTACAGACAGATGTCAAAGAAGATGTTGAAACATCTGCAAATGTCATGACAGAATTACTGTCATATGCTACAGACAGATGTCAAAGAAGATGCTGAAACATCTGCAAATGTCATGACAGATGTCAAAGAGAATGTTGAAACATCTGCAAATGTCATGACAGATGTCAAAGAGAATGTTGAAACATCTGCAACTGTCATGACAACATTACTGTCATATGTTACAAACAAGAAGTGTTGAACTTAGTTCAGGATGTCACACCAAATGTTGTGACACTGTCAAACAGAGTAACAGTTAATGAACTTAAGTCAAGATATCAGGATGTCACACCAGATGTTAGGACATTGTATCAGTTGATGGAATAAGTTCAGTTTACAGGATGTCCCATCAGATGTTGTGACATTGTATCAGTAAATGAAGTAAGTTCAGTTTTTCAGGATGTCCCAACAGATGTTGAGACATCTCAGACCTGTTACCAGAATTAATTAATAACTAACTGATCTGAGATATTTAAGGAGAGTTATCTGGAATTAATTATGGATGGATAAAAACAGAACAAGGCGCATCTGTAGGGAGTTTTGTTATGAAGATTCAGATTAATCAGAAGAACAAAATCACCTAGAATCTAGGAAGTAACAAACCCTAATTCAAGGTGATGACATTGGATTTATCAGATCTGAATTATGCAGAATATTCTGGAGATATTATGCAATCATATGTGGTGCTGATCTAGAAGATCTTAAAGACTCAATTTAAATTGAAGACAAATATTGAAAAATATAGGTTTCTATATTTAGAGATATTTTAGAAGTTGAAGATCTTTTGGAATATTTGTAGCAGATATTTCTGCATATTTGTAGCAGATATTTCTGCATATTTATAGCAGATATTTCTGCATATTTGTAGCAGCTATTGTTGTGATTGTTTAGGCCCAAATCCAGTTGGGAATAGGTTATAAAAGAAACCTTGTAACCTAGTTTAGGATCAACCCAATCAACCGAAAATGTAAACATTATTAGGGTTGTGTTCTTGTGGCAGCCGTGAGTAACAAGGAACTCTATTGTGGCTGTTTCACTTGTGATTCTCGAAGCTTGTAAGCAAGAGAAGGATTGTGTCTTGATTGAAACTTCTAAGTAAGATCAAGCTGTTGTGTTTGAAGTGTGACTTTAATTTTATTAATCATTGTAAAAGATCACTGTGTGATTGAGGGGGAGTGAGTAGGGTACTCTTATCTAAGTGAGTCTTAGGTAGAAATTGCATTGGGTAAGTATTAAGTGATAGATTAAACAGGGTGGTTTAAGTCTAGAATTAATATTACTAATAGTGGATTTCCTCCTGGCTTGGTAGCCTCCAGATGTAGGTGTGGTTATACACTGAACTGGGTTAACAAACTTCTGCTGTGTTCTTTTTATCTTTTATGTTTTATGCAGTACCTGAACTGAATGTCCTATCAGATGTCCCAACATCCTGAAGCATGTTTGACTCTGATATAACAGAATTATTTAAGTACTGATATGTATACCTTACCATGTTTATAAGTAACAGATAAGATGTCTCAACATCATATTAGACATCTGAGTCTGTCATACCAGAATTTCAATTGGTATCAGAGCAGGCATCCTGGTCTGTTTCTGGATGAGATCTAAGGGGGATACTTTCTGGTTCATGGTAAAGGAAGAAGGAGGATATAATGAAAAGCTGTTTGAACTTGAGAGGTTCATATTGGTGTTTGAATGGTCCCTAGAAGTGGAGGATGGACTATTCATCATATGGTGTATATTGGACCAGTCTGGTGTTATCAGGGCTGGAAATTTGCTGGTGAATTGTTGTGTAGATATGATGTCAAACAGAATGTCCTGACATCTTGGTTCTGAGAATTCTATATTTGAAGGAGGCTTGTATTTTGTTTTCTGTGAGAATTGGAGAACACTTAGTTCAGAATGTAGTGGTTCTTGATGAAAGGAGAGGTTGAAGCCAAAACAAAAGAGTATAATTATCAAATCTTTCATGCGGGAGTGAAAATCTTGATAAGTTATCTCTTAAGCTTATTTATGGTGACCTAATGAGGATATCCTTCTTGGTTATGGTGTCCTATGTTGTTTAGGTATAGCTGGAGAAAATCTCTCCTGTGAAGATACATGTTTATGATTGTCTAAATCATGAACTGAAGGAAGTTTCATCAAGAAAGAAGCTGAATTGATATGTCAACCCTAATGGCTTAACACCACACTACACATCAACAGTTTATGAACCAAGCTTAGTTTTGTGTTCCAGAAGAAGGAAACTGGTGTGATGATGGATGCTTTGGGTGCTAGACAAATGTGTGATGATCACATATGTTTAGAACCTACTCCTAACCTGGAAGAGGAGGCATCTATGCTACATGTTGAAGACTTAGATAATGATCATTGCTTCTGTGGACCCTAGCATAGCCAAAAGGCTTAGGGCTAGAAAGGAAAAGAAGACTACAGGACATTCATCTCCTGAAAAGAAGCAGCCTACTCCAAAGAAAGACAAGGTCAAAGTGATACTTGGTCCTACTAAACAATGGAGCAAGGTGAATACCCAAAAGAGGAAAGCTGTAACTCCACCAGATTCAGATGTTGAAGAGGATGTCCCAACATCTCAACCAAAGAAGAAACCAGCACCCTCAAGGTCCACCTCTGCTGTTCCAGAAGCTCCTCTGGACAATGTTTCATTCCATCATGTGTCAAGTGTGAGCAGATGGAAATTTGTATACCAAAGAAGGGTAGCACTTGAAAGAGAGCTGGGCAGAAATGCACTTGAGTGCACTGAGGTAATTGATCTAATTTCTTCTGCTGGTTTATTCAAGACAGTATCAAACTTTTACCTTGCTATGAGCTGCTAGTCAAGGAATTCATTGTCAACTTTCAAGAGGACTGTGATGATGGTAAATCAGATGACTTCAGAAAGGTGTATGTAAGAGGGAAATGTGTGGAATTCTCTTCTAGGGTTATCAACCACTATCTAGGAAGAGAATCTGATGGACCTAATGAGCTGGGAAAGATAAATAACCATGTGTGCAAGGTCATCACTGCTAATCAATTCAAAGCTTGGCCAGTCAAAGGGAAATTTTCTGTTAGCTTGCTGACAAGGAAGTATGCAATGCTGCATAGGATTGGCACTTCAAATTGGGTCCCTACCAACCATACCTCCTCAATAGCAACTGAATTGAGCAGGTTCATATATGCTGTGGGCACCCAAGCAAAGCTGTACTTTGGGGCTTATATTTTTTTATCAGACATTGAAGCATGTTGGAACATCTGCAACAAAGCTTCCCATTGTTTTTTCCTCTCTGCTTTGTGGAATCATACTAAGCCAATATCCAGGTATCCTCACTGAGAAGGATTCAGTATGCAAAAGAAAAAGTCCTCTGGCCTTCCATTACAAACTTTTCTTAAGCCATCATGCTGCTGATGTTGAAGCTTCCACTAGGACATCTGCTGGACCTTCAAAAGCAAAGACTCCCATATCCAAAGCTGCCTTGATTGCAGATCTGAAGAACACTTGCAAAAATCTGGATGCCAGGAAGAAAAAGCTTGAGGAAGTATTTCAAAGGCTGGAGCTGGAAGAGGTTACTCAGAATACTGATGAATCTAATGATGAATCTGAAGATGAAGAAGCTTCTAAATGTATTTACAAATGTGGGTGAAAAATGCATGACTTTGGTCATGATTAAAGCTATCAATGTGACCAACAATTGCTAGAAGCAAGGGAAGAATGTCAGATTGGGAAGTCTGATCAGAATGGTTGTTGAACTGGTAGTCTCTTCCACTACTAGTCATGTATAGTGGCAGTATAAACCCTTTGTAGCAAGCAAACTAAGAGCATCTGTTTTGGAATATAAAATCAAGTGTGGATATTTATCAGTTGTGCTCTTTGTATGTTCATCAGGGGTGTGAAATTGAGAATTAGTGGAGTACATGCTCAGCTGGAGTATTGTTTATCCATGACATAAGGAGATCTTGCTAATCTTATCTGGAGCTAACCTTAAAATCCTTCAAAAGTAAAAGATCAGATTGTGTAGAACTATCTGATAAGGTATTATACAAGGATTTAAGATCAATTGTTGTTTGTGGAATTCACAAATATTTGATTGATTATCCTTGTGATTCAAGATTGGTGATGTTCAAAAAGATGTTGGAACATCTTATCATCAGAGTTTGTGCAGAATCATGGGAGAGGTATTGCATAAGCTGTAGCATTGGCTTCAGTCTTGTGTGACAAGAGTTATGTATTTCTGGAAAGTTTCTTGGGAAGAACTTGTCTGGATATTGTTGATTCTGAAGATGGAGATGAAAGACCATGAACATATCATAATCTTGGTGACTACTTGGATTGGTTTATTTCTGATCTAGGTGTAGTCCAGAATGCTCATCATGGAGTTAAGATAGGTGGAGATATCATAAATTTGTTTAGACTGCTTTACTCAAGGAAAGGTGGCATCCTTGGTATAGTTTTGAGGTGTAGTTCTTAACTATTCCTTCTGAATAATCAGACAGTGGCAGGTTTGAAGACTTTGGAGAAACATTGGAAGTTTCTCATCAATATGTGTTATTGGTAAGAACTTCTGCAAAACCAATAGAATGGAGGTTGTCTACTCAAACTTGATGGATAAATCAAGTCTATGAGAGCATGTAACTCTTGTTCAATAAAGGAAGGAGGTTCTTTCAAGTGGAAGAAGAAGGAACTGAATTTAACAGATGGATGTGGGCTAATAATGTTTAAACATCTAGTTCAACATCAGAGTCTAATTGGTGAAGATCAACTTTTTTGATCAGGATATCTTTGGAAGCTTTATTATAAACGTGAAGAAGACAAAAGTGGCAATTGGCTTTTTCATATGAGGATTCATAAAAGAGGTTATCAAAATGTGGTAATTGGTTGATCTTTAAAGTGGATTCGAAGAATCAAGATAATCAGAGTGTGGCAGCTGGTTGTTCTTGAGGATTGTCTTGGAACAAATTGCTCTTGGGCAGAGGAGTGATGAGTTGAAGACTCAAGAGGATTTATTCTTCTTGAAGGTGGATGAGAGTTTATCACTCTTTCTGGATTTCTAATTCTAACTGGTGGCACAGTGTAGTTGAAGATTTTCAGTTCTTGGATTACTATGCTATAGTAAGTTCAGTTGGTGAAGCACATCTAGGATCATGGTGATAAGGTCTTGGTGTATGAAAAATGTTCTAACTAAGTGTTAGTACATTATCTGGGGTGTTTATCTACATGGTTTCTATTATTAGACTACCTAATCATATGGGAGAATGATGAAGTAGATGATCTATATTGGAAGAAACATGTAGAAGAGACTGGAAGTGTTCCTCGTGCTAAAAAGCCAAGAACTCCAAAAAGATCAAGTTTTCAGCAAGACCAAAGGCATACCTTCACCATTGTACAACACTCCAAAAGCTTCTGAATATGTGGATGATTCCATAAAGGAGTTGGTAACCAAGATCCTATCTGAGCAAATAATGGTAAGTGGCATATCTATCTCTCTGAACACTATGCCAGCCCCACAAGAAGATCAACAAACTCAGGCTGCAAAGGACACTCCTGCTCAACAGGATGTCCCAATAGATGTTGAAACATCTGAGGACCAGCACAAGGCCTCAACTGAAGAGCACATCTCTGTTGATCCACCAGAAGTATATCAGGTATTGATTGCTTGGAAGTTTGTTTGTGGACATTCATTCTAATTTCATAATTAGTTTGGATGTGTTTTATCTGGATTGTATGGCCTTTGGTGTGTAAAAGCTTAGTGTCAAGAACCTGTGTGCTAGAAGATGTTCATCTTATGTAGTATGTGGTAACTACAAACCCAGAAAGGAATCAGGTATGCTTTGGTACAAGAAGTGAATGTGTTCAATTGGGAATTGAACAGAGGGTGAGCTCTTGAAGACATGAAGATGCGTCTTATGTTTTCCTTTCATCAATGTACAGAGAAGCATGGAGTATCCTAGATAGGGGGAGTGTGTTACAAGTATGTGCACTTGATTTTGTGGTGTTAAGGGGGAGTAATACCTTAACCAGATAAGGAGAATCCTAAGAGTCTAGAAGGCTATATTATATAAAGCTGCTCTTTGCAGTTTATGTTTGATTCTTGAGGAATTGTGAAGCTTGTGTGTGTTTCAAGCTTATGGAGATTATATACCTCTATTTTTATTATGGAACCTTTGTCTTTTTATGGCTAAAAATGGGGAGAAGTAATAGTGTGAGGTCTGATATGAAGATGTGATGTTAAGGAACTTCTACTACACCTGTATGTAAATTAGTTTTAGCCAAAATAAGCCAAAGGGGGAGATTGTTAATGCTATTATTCTATGATTGGCATTATGTTTGGTAAAACTAATATGGCTGGAAAATGTTGAATATTAACATGGTATAGATTCTGGAAGAACATGTCAAACATGATGTCCTGACATGGTGACACAGATAAATGTGGAAGTTGTCAAAGAAGATGTTGAATTCAGTTCAGAATGTCCTATAAGATGTTGGGACATTATCAAACAGAGTAGAAGAACTAAATTCAGGATGTCCCAACAGATGTTGTCATATGTCACAGTCAGATGTCAAAGAAGATGTTGAAGTATCTGCAAATGTTGAATAAGAATGTTACAGACAGATGTCAAAGAAGATGTTGAAACATCTGCAAATGTTGAATAAGAATGGTACAGACAGATGTCAAAGAAGATGTTGAAACATCTGCAAATGTCATGACAGAATTACTGTCATATGCTACAGACAGATGTCAAAGAAGATGCTGAAACATCTGCAAATGTCATGACAGATGTCAAAGAGAATGTTGAAACATCTGCAAATGTCATGACAGATGTCAAAGAGAATGTTGAAACATCTGCAACTATCATGACAACATTACTGTCATATGTTACAAACAAGAAGTGTTGAACTTAGTTCAGGATGTCACACCAAATGTTGTGACACTGTCAAACAGAGTAACAGTTAATGAACTTAAGTCAAGATATCAGGATGTCACACCAGATGTTAGGACATTGTATCAGTTGATGGAATAAGTTCAGTTTACAGGATGTCCCATCAGATGTTGTGACATTGTATCAGTAAATGAAGTAAGTTCAGTTTTTCAGGATGTCCCAACAGATGTTGAGACATCTCAGACCTGTTACCAGAATTAATTAATAACTAACTGATCTGAGATATTTAAGGAGAGTTATCTGGAATTAATTATGGATGGATAAAAACAGAACAAGGCGCATCTGTAGGGAGTTTTGTTATGAAGATTCAGATTAATCAGAAGAACAAAATCACCTAGAATCTAGGAAGTAACAAACCCTAATTCAAGGTGATGACATTGGATTTATCAGATCTGAATTATGCAGAATATTCTGGAGATATTATGCAATCATATGTGGTGCTGATCTAGAAGATCTTAAAGACTCAATTTAAATTGAAGACAAATATTGAAAAATATAGGTTTCTATATTTAGAGATATTTTAGAAGTTGAAGATCTTTTGGAATATTTGTAGCAGATATTTCTGCATATTTGTAGCAGATATTTCTGCATATTTGTAGCAGATATTTCTGCATATTTGTAGCAGCTATTGTTGTGATTGTTTAGGCCCAAATCCAGTTGGGAATAGGTTATAAAAGAAACCTTGTAACCTAGTTTAGGATCAACCCAATCAACCGAAAATGTAAACATTATTAGGGTTGTGTTCTTGTGGCAGCCGTGAGTAACAAGGAACTCTATTGTGGCTGTTTCACTTGTGATTCTCGAAGCTTGTAAGCAAGAGAAGGATTGTGTCTTGATTGAAACTTCTAAGTAAGATCAAGCTGTTGTGTTTGAAGTGTGACTTCAATTTTATTAATCATTGTAAAAGATCACTGTGTGATTGAGGGGGAGTGAGTAGGGTACTCTTATCTAAGTGAGTCTTAGGTAGAAATTGCATTGGGTAAGTATTAAGTGATAGATTAAACAGGGTGGTTTAAGTCTAGAATTAATATTACTAATAGTGGATTTCCTCCTGGCTTGGTAGGCTCCAGATGTAGGTGTGGTTATACACTGAACTGGGTTAACAAACTTCTGCTGTGTTCTTTTTATCTTTTATGTTTTATGCAGTACCTGAACTGAATGTCCTATCAGATGTCCCAACATCCTGAAGCATGTTTGACTCTGATATAACAGAATTATTTAAGTACTGATATGTATACCTTACCATGTTTATAAGTAACAGATAAGATGTCTCAACATCATATTAGACATCTGAGTCTGTCATACCAGAATTTCATAGTCTATCTGGAGTTTCATTGAGCTGGTACATGAAGCTAAGCAGGTTCTCTATCCGAAGTTGGAAAGATTTGGCTGAAGCTTTTCTCAAGCAGTATCAATATAATAGTGATATGGATCCAAATCGCACTCAGTTGCAGAACTTGTCTTAAGGACCTAAGGAAAGTTTTAAGGAGTACGCCCAGAGGTGGTGTGAGCTGGCTGCACAGACCCCCGTTGCTAGACCGGGAAATGGCAGACATATTTATGGGCACCATGCAAGGTGAATTCTTGGATCGTCTAGCCGCTTTCTCGTCCATCGTTTTTTCTGATATCGTCATTGCTGGAGAAAGAATAGAGAACTTGCTGAAATTAGGAAAGATCCAGGATGTAAGCAGTGTTGGTTCTTCAGGTGCGAAAAAGCCTTTTGGCAACGACCAAAGAAGAAGAGAAGGAGATACAAATGTTGTGTTTAGGGGTCGAGACATAGGTCATTCTCAAGGATACTACCAAACAGCCATAGTGACGATTATGCCACAGGTTCAACAACAACCTCAAGGTCAGCAACAATAGGCCCAAAGGCCATTTCAGCAAAGAACAAGAGCGATGGACTGTAAGATTGACCTTATCCCTTTTTTGTATGTTGTGTTGCTTCCAGAGTTGCTAAAGTTGAACATGGTCAAGCTTCGTACCATGAGAGCTCCTTCTCCTAACAATCTACCACCCAATTTTGATGCAAATGCCCGGTGCGAGTTCCATTCGGGTGCCTAGGGGCACAGTATTGAGAAATGTTGGGTTTTTTAGAATAAGGTACAAGACCTAATTGACTCTAAAGCTATCAATTTATCCCCTCGCCCAAATGTACTCCAAAATCCAATGCCTAATCACGGTGGAGCCAGAATGGACGAGGGTGTCACGGTTATTATACCAGGTGGGCCGCGTTAAGCAGAAATCTTCAAGTTGATCGCCCAGGTTGTAGGGGTATTCATAGAAGCAAATAAAGCCAATAATATTCAAATACTCTCAGTAACGACAATTGCGTGTTTGTCTTTCTTCAATGTTTTTTCTTCCCTATTGAGGGGAACTACGTCGCTTTGATTCTTCATTGGTCATGGGTCAATGGAGATATGTAGGCAGAAGATCATCAGGTCTTTCCGAGCAACCTTATGGGGAAACTTTATTCCCCGGCGTTACTCTTTCCTTCAGATGTCTCGTGTCAGAGTCAGAATAACTAGAAGAAGATGTATGATTTCCATGTTGGGCAGGCGGCCATTTATCTGAAGATTTCAAGTCCATGAAAAGCTACTGATCACTGGAAGTATCCAAGATTGACCAGTCCAAACGGAATCTAGTCTCCTCAACTACGGCAATATTCAGCTTCTTTACTGCATTTTCATTTGTAGTTTATTTTATGTGCTAAACATTTGTTTACAAGTATGAAATTTTTTTACTTTTGAATGATGATCATAATAAAGCTCACATGTTTTGTCTTGAAGTAATTCATGCGTATTCATTTATAATTTTGTATGTGTGCATTGCAATACCAACTGTCGTGCTTAAACTCTATGAGGGAGGATGACGAAACAAAAACGCAAGAATCTCTAATTGTGTGCTCTCGAATAAGACCTTGTTGACGATGCACAAGTTTTGTTTCAAATCCCTAAACACCAGAGATATAAGGGAGATAAACCCTCGCTAACCCCTTTGAGCATTGAAGTAGGAATTTATTTTCACATGAAAAACCCTCACGTGTAACTTGGGGGCAAGGTAGGTGTCAGCTAGTTGGACCAAGCGTTCAAACTTTCATAAAGGGATGTATTTGAGGATCCATTACATTTCATTATGCTAATCAAGAGGTCCAAAGACCAGAAACCACAATGGTTATCCAAATCGAGAGTTCGAAGATCGGAAGCCACAATGGTTATTCTTCATCGACCAAAGAATGAGATAGTCACAACCCTCGCAAAACAATCAAGACAAATAGTATCACACAATTTGTTCAAAAATAGAGAATAAAAAAAATGAATGACGAAAAAAGCCCGCTAAGTCGAAACGTGAAAATAGGCGACTTAGGCAAAAAGTAGGGAATCCCGCTGGACTTCACAATCGAAGATTCACAAGAATCAGTCCTGGCAAAAGTTAGGGATAAGCAAAAGAACGCAAAAAGCGAAAGATGAAAAAGGATTACACAAGAAAGATCCTTAAACAAGAACAAAGTCGTGACGCACGGACACGAAAGACAAAGGGGTGAATGACTCCAAACAACAACTTGATTGGTGCTTGAACCGTTAGCAGCAATGGCTCCTCAACCAGCACGAAACCCTTATGAAAGGTGAGCGCTTGTGAAGATTAGTTGAACATAGGAACGGAGAACATCACGAAGAGGGGTGGGTACCTATAAACTTCGAGCATATATCCTTTGTTTCTATAACCGTGAAACCGACCACGATACAATCCTCAAAAGTCCTAACTGAAACAGGGTTATTTTGAGAACATAATACCACGAGACCGCGTTCCTGACTCCTACGAGTCGTGCTGAAAGATCTTATTGGTGTTGCATGTGCATGCTTTATTTTATTCAAAAATAATGTCGTATCTTAATCAGTGATTCGCTCACAAATGTTTGCGACACCTATTCAATAAAGACTTCAAGATTAACATGAGTGTTGCATTAGAATTGTCATTCTCAGAATAAACATTTTTTGTTTGCATACATTTGTTTGACATCATAAGAAGTTCACATACGGAAATTCAGTCTAGAAGCTTAATCTTGGCAAGTGGAGAAGTCTGAAACTTCTGAAAGACAATTAAGTCGAGGTACACTTTTCCAAGAAGCTCCATTGAGTAAGGACTTTCCCAACCAGTCATGGTAAGAGCCAGCGAATCCAGGGAAATTACGTCGAACAATCTCTTCAAATTTCAGCCAAACTGGGGCAATCACCTCGAGATTCAAATCTCTGCCAGAGCAATCAGTGCGGGTATTTCCTCAAAGATTATCCAGTCAATGGCCAAAATTACTCAAGGACTCGTACTGGGGCAAGCCACCCTAATAGCACGAGAATTCATTCATTCCCGAAGACAGACAATCGGAAGCACCTATCCAGAGTTCAGAGTACCAGGACAACTATACTCTTGAAGGGTTTCTAGCATCTTAGTATGAGTAGCTAAAGCATCTACCTTTTGTCCTGGTACTCTGAACTCTGGATATGTGCTTTCGATTGTCTGTCTTCGGGAAAGAATGAATTCTCGTGCTATTAGGGTGGCCTGCCCCAGTACGAGAGCTTAAGTAATTTTGGCCCTTGACTGGCTAATCTTTGAGGGAATACCCGCACTGATTGCTCTGACAGAGATTTGAATCTCAAGGTGATTGCCCCAGTTTGGCTGAAATTTGAAGAGATTGTTCGACGTAATTGCCCTGGATTGGATGGCTCTTACCACGACTGATTGGGAAAGTCCTTACTCAATGGAGCTTCCTGGAAAAGTGTACCTCGACCTTATTGTCTTTCAGAAGTTTTAGATTTCTCCAGTTGCCAAGATTAAGCTTCTAGACTGAATTTCCTTATGTGAACTTCTTATGATGTCAAACAAATGTATGCAAACAGAAAATGTTTATTCTGAGAATGACAATTTTAATGCAACACACATGTTAATCTTGAAGTCTTTATTGAAAAGGTATCACAAACATTTGTGAGCGAATCACTAGTTAAGATACGACATTTATTTTTGAATAAAAGAAAGCATGCACATGCAAGACCAACAAGATCTTTCAGCATAACTCGTAGGAGTCAGGAACACGGTCTCTTGGTATTATGTTTTCAAAATAACCCTGTTTTAGTTAGGACTTTTGAGGGTTGTATCGTGGTCTGGTTCACGGTTATAGAAATAAAGGATATAGGCTCGAAGTTTATAGGTATCCACCCCTCTTCGTGATGTCCTCCATTCCTATGTTCAACTAATCTTCACAAGCGCTCACCTTTCATAAGGGTTTCGTGCTGGTTTAGGAGTCATTGTTGCTAATGATTCAAGCACCAATCAAGTTGTTGTTTGGAGTCAGTCACCCCTTTGTCTTTCGTGTCCGTGTCTCACGACTTTGTTCTTGTTTAGGGATCTTTCTTGTGTATTTCTTTTTTCGTCTTTCGCTTTTTGCGTTATTTTACTTGTCGAAGAAGGCATGAAAATAAACACATGAACCTTTAAATTCCTTGAATAAATCAATTAATTTGGGAAATCCTTGATCACATAAATTTGAATTGTTTGCAGATCAACTTCAACTTATATCTGTGAAATTCATTCGAGCTGCGGGACTACTATTTTTGGTATTTTTGATTTGTTCTTGCCCTGAAAATATTAATAAAAGAAAATAAAATATTTTTGGATTTTAATTAAAGATTAGTAAATGTAAACAAATAAAAACACATAAAAGCAATGGTGATCCCCTGTGAGGCATAAACCTGCAACAAAAAAGATCGAAAAACCAATGTATGATCTTGTTTGTATACAAAATGATGCAAATGGAAACACAAACTTAGGGACAAAGTTATCAAAAGTGGCCGCTCCCGACGAGATCCCGGACGCTCCGGTCGGGGCGGCAGCCTTCCGCGCGAGAAGTTTGGAGCGAATCGCAGTTGGGGATCGCATCAGCTTTCTGCGCGATTGCGGGTTTCGGGTAGCGGTCCGCACCCTGGGCGGAGCGGGTTGCCGGAGTTATTTTTATTTTCTATATTTTCTCATATGCAGCTAAGAGAAGAGGTAGGTATCAGATTAGAAATGACAACGAAGGAAGAGAAAAGAAAGTGAATAGTACGAAAAAGAGGAAGATGATAAGGATTGAAAAGTCTAAAAGACGTCTTCAGTATTTATAGCTGTAAAAAGTACTAATTATGAATAAAATAATATTTAATATATTAAAAGTACATTGTAACTTTGGAAAGTAGCATTGGAAAAAACATATATAATAACATATTACATATATAATAACATATTGCTTTGAATGTAGCTATAATCTACTTGAATAAAAAAATAAAATAATAATAATAATAATAATAATAATAATAATAATAATAATAATAATAATAATAATATATCAGATTAAATAACTAAGTCTATCAGAATAGACTTATTTCATTTTTATTTTATTAGTTAAATTTTTATAAAACTTTTAAGTTGGTTGTGTTATTTGAATATATTATTAGTATATTTAATTTAAAATATAGTCAATTTTAAAAAGTCAACAAAAATTATCCCGCTATCCTGGTATCCCATTTTTGGAGTCGGCCGCTCCGCTATCCGGGATTAATAACTCTGCTTGGAAACAAAAATTAGGGTATTACAAATCTTGTATCAAATGTTGTTTTACATAAAGTAACTGATCAAAATAAAAAAAAAAAATCTTTTTTTTTCTTGTTTAAGTGAGGTGTTTCGTAACACTTCTATTTGTATACAATACAATCTTCGAAGGGTCAATGTGATCTTGATCATGGAAACTTCTCGTGCAATGACTAACCATATACAAACGGTTATCATTAAACTATTGCTATAGTTGAAGAAAAAAAAAGTAGTGGAAATATTTTCATATAAGTTATATGCTGGTTATTTAAATTATAATGAAGTGCTTTTTGAAAATAAACTGAAAAGTGCCTTATGAATATATTGCAGATTAATTTCATAAGTTTTTCCTTGCAGACACAATAGTGCCTATGCCATACATAAGTCCATGTTAGGAATTAACAAACCAATCCAAATGCACACTAAATATATCTAGTTTGAAAAAGTAAAACAGGTAGAAGACAATCTTCCAAGCTAAGCAGCCATTGTTGATAAAAAAAAAAAAAAAGATAACATGCATTTTTCAAGCTCTATTTTTTGGAAAATGACTGATTTACATATAGCACTCATCTAATTTGCTTTTTTGGAGCTGAAAAGCAGGATTGATCCAGGCACCACAGCTGCACTGCATGCCAGCCCAGTTGAAGTAACCCAGACGAGCTTTACAACCTATGCACACAAGTTTCTCCTCCACTTGACCTTCTTGTACTTGAAAGTCAATAAAAAAGAATCAAAGTTAATCTTTGAAGCACCAACACGACAATGACACTGACACGTCGACGCCGGTAATAATTTGAAAAAATAGAAAAATTAAACATAATCACAAATATTGGTGTCGGTTTCGCACAAACACACCTTTGCTATTTAGAGTATGTATGAGAGAAATTTACAAGTACCTGGTTGCATCCACTTCATGGGCTCGACAAATATTGAGGTGCAATCAGCTGGTTGATTTTTATTTTCCCAGGATTCGTTGTTTCTCTTACTCCACTTGAAGCTTGATTCTCCTTTTCCACGTTCATGGGGAACTATAATATCCTCTGAAGCAACAATTCTTCTGCATTTCTTACACCGGTATATACATTGAGATTTGGTTGCAGTTTCTGACTCAGATATACTAGTTTCAGCCATTTGATTCTTCGGAAATTCTCCTTTTCCAAATGCTGTTATGCTTGATGCACTGTGAATTTAAAGCAAATGGGATATGAGAATAGAAAAGAAAAATGCTGACATATCTGGACCTGATAAAATAATTGTTAGGCACTAAAAAATTGCAAATCATACACAAAAAATGGTTAGGCAGTATTTGATACGTAGGGACTAAAGATTAAGCTAAAATGGTTAATCAGTATTTGATGTAAATAATATTCACAAGCAATAGAAGCCTTGATTAAACTCCCTCCCTAGATGCATACTTTTGTACATTCTTTCACTCACAAAGATATGACAAATTGACAATTCAAGGCATTTACTTATTATGCCAAAGCTGCGTACTCTCCACCAAACATATCTTGGCAGATTAATACACATGTGAGTATATGTCAAGATCAAAATACCAAATCCATGTATATTATCAAAATTATTGTTTTGGTGCTTGGTCCCTTCACAAGAATTGCAACATTCAACTAGGTGATGACTACAAAAGGGATAAAATAACTCTGTATTTATTATCAGTTCAAGTTGGAGAAACAATGATACAGAGAAACTACATACTTATACCAAACTACATACTTATACCAAAACCGGATGACAATTGCAAAATAACAATTTCAACAGTCATTCCGAGTTTAGATGCCCAAATTCACATATGAGGTAGCTTGCAATTGCAAAATGAGATGCACAAAACCATCAAACATTAGTTGTCACGTTCGGATTGCAATATAAACCAAAATAGATCTGGGCCCATTACAAGAGCTGAACAAATAAGAAAATGGAAACCCACCAAACTATAAAGGAATGATAATAAAAACCTTTTGATAAACAAAACCCATGAATACTACATATGGAACTTAAGCTCATGTATGCCTCTAATGAATAGCTATGAATCACTCACACCTTTAGGACTAGGAGTGTCGCAGTGTCCGATACTTGTATGACACTCCATGTCAGAAAAGTCAGATAAGTGTCCTTAAAAATATGATTTTTTTTATCTTCGACACTCTTTGATTCGGTATCCGCAAATACTACATGTAGCTATGTAGCGGTGTCGGTGTCCTATGATTTTGAAATTATCGATGTTGGAGTGTTTGTGTCATGTCGTGCTTCATAGATGAATAGTACTCCTCCAAAATCATGTTTATAGCACATATATCAATAGAAACAGTCGCTTAAGTAGCAAATTGTTAGGCAAAATGAAAAATTCATTCACAACAAAATTGGCATTTTATCAAACAGTTAGTGAGCAACCAGGTAAGACGAACACAAACGTGCGTTCAAGCTAACCAGGTTATGAAAGAGTAATAGTAACAGTAAGCAGGAGAGGGAGAATGGTTTACCGGGAGAAATAAGGCACCGACTGAGATCACTTTCCCTATCGGTTTTCGGTTTTGCTTTGAGAATCAATGATGAGAATCCTTCTAAAAGAAGTTCCTCTTAATACTTCCCCTTTAACAAATAAAATTTGTTTTAAAATATTATAATTCTTATTTTTTTTAATATAGAAATAAGTGTTACTTTTTTAATTATACTATGTTATTCTTTATCATATTTCCAACATAATTTTACTCCCTCCGTTTTATAAATAAAAAATATTTTATTTGTATTTTTTCGATTTCAAAATAATTATTCCTTTATAATCAATGCATCATTTGTTATTATTTTTTCACTATTATATTTTTATTTATTAATTTTTATTTTATTTAACTATTTTATTAACTATAATTAATAAGGATATTCTAATAAATAATTATTATTATTATTATATCATTAAAATTAATATATCTAATTATTTTCTTAATAATCACATATTGCTTAAACATGACATTTATTATGAGATGTTGTCCGCACGTGGTTTTCGCGCGAACAATATTTGACCTCCTGTCGAAGGTTTATTTGCGGGATTGATCACACAAATCCCGAAACTGCCATGTAGTGTTGAGTTTATGTAGGTATTCGTAGCGTGGGACGCTAGAATTATATTCATTATGTAAGAATGATTTGATAAACTTTAAAATGCTTGGTAATGTAAGACTAGAACAAAGGAAAATAAAATATATTGAAATGACTTGATAATTAGATATACTTAAAAAGAAAACACTTGGACGATATCATACATTTCTGTGAGACTGACCCGTTTGTCATTAATGCTTGGTACTTTGAGTATTTTGCTCATACAATGTTCAGAAAATGTGACGTCTTGAAATGACACAAAATTGCACTTATATAGAATAACAAAGTAATTGACTTGTTTATTGTTGTCGAATCTAAGTGTGAATGTGTCACCCACTACTTTTGTAACCGCCAACACGTTCTCCCACTATCTTTGACTTCGTCACTGGATCTGTGAATCGTCGAAAGGCTTTGACGGGTCATCAATTGGCCTGCCCATCAACACTCCATTTTTCTCCGTCCACCAGAACCTCTTACACTCTCTACCATGCTTCGTCGAAACTCCTATGGCTAACAAATTTCCCCAAGGCTATTTTAGACAGAGATCATTTTCGATCGAGAAATTTGTCTTTTGGTTCTCTTTAGCAGGATTTCAACGTCACCTTGGTGTAGTTCCTGTCACGCGACCGTTTCGCCTTCTGTTGGATTTGAATTGTCTGGTCACTTCAGCCATGATAGCGTTTTTTCGGCGCCACAACTTCTGAGGCAACTAATGATGACCACTAGGCCTAGATCGTGGATTTTCCAACCACTCCCATCAATATGAAGATTTTATGCACGGTTCCCGACTCACCTCTTGAGTTGCATGAACTATATAAATAGGTTTCTTAACACTAGAAACAATCTTTCAGATCCTAACTCTCCCTTGCATTCAACAAAGTTTTTCTTCTTCAACAAACCTCACAACTTCATTCTTGTATTTCTGTAACAATGGTCGTTCACATTGGTTCCACAACCTTCTTCACTGGTGCCAACCCACTTGCATATGCTCTTTCTGACAAGGAGGCCCAACATTCATTCCATCAACTGTCATCAAGCGATGTTATTGTAATGGCTGCTTGGCAACGTCGGATGGTGGTCCTTTTTGCGATTGGGGACAAACTCCATGCTTTTCGTAGACCACTTCCTGAAACTACAACTAAACTCCAAGATGTCCAAGGGTTATTCCCTTGTTATTCTCTAGTCATTCCTCATGCGTTCCAAAAGGGAGGAACCCTTGACGTGAAGTTTATGGCTTCTAAATATAGGGAGTTCTGATCCATTACTTCCCCTGGAAACAATGAGTACATCGTGTGGCTCAACAAGGTTCCAAGAAAGCGTCAAGATCGATGGAAATAGGCTGGCATCTTCGACGCAATTCAACTCTCAAGGAATGCCCACAAGGTCAATCCTTGTATGCTTCTGTCATCGATGAACTTTTGGGAAGGTTCGACCAACACTTTCCAATTTCCTTGTGGGTTGTTAACGCCCACACTTTTCGATATGGCTTCCATCACCGACCTTTTTCCATTGGACGAGACCATCGATCCAACCCTTGCAACCACCCCCAAATTTGAATTTGGTTGGGCCAGTCTCCAGAATTACATTGAAGACCATTATGTCCCCAACTCCGTCAAAATGTATGATGAGGAGCATATCGCTTTCTTGACATTATTGTTATCGTACTATTTCTTCTGCTCAGGCCCTTTACAAGTAGCCAAGAAATTTATCAACCTAGCAATCCAAATTCATAAGGGTCGACAAATATCTTTAGCTAAACTTCACTTAGCTTCATTGTATAACACCCTGAGCTTGTCAAACCTTAAGTTAAGGCTCTTACACGATACTTTCGAGGCTATAAACATCTCAAGTCCTATGTGGCTGTTTCAACATTGGTTAAATGCCACCTTTGAGCTCCAGCTAGGCTACCTAGTGTCAGTCAAAATGGAGCGTTTGAACGGAAAATGCCTAATAGAGGGCCTTCGACTTGCTCTTATGACACTCCAAGAGACTCCATCCATGACTCTTTTCTTGAAATACCTAAACATGTTTGTCGAAACTACTTTGTTTGTTGAAGGCATGGTGCATTTTGCAAGGAGAAATTCTGGCCCCTCATGGTTCACAGGCTCGTTCTCTAACACTTACCCGTCGACAACGGCTCAATCAAACGCCATCTGGAGAGTATTTCTGATGCCTACTATGTTATCCTTCAAAATAGAGGCAGGAGTTTACAAATTCATGAACTACCAACCTAATTTAGTGGCTAGACAATTCAGATTAAGCCAAATGTTGCCCTAGTCTCTAGTGAAATATGCCTCCGACGTAGTCTGGGCTGGCATTCAACTCAACTCGACAGGCCATAGGGCTTGTTTAAGGTTCATTAGAGCATAGACCTTGGAACTTCATGTCTTCAGTTTCAAACCCTCTTTCCTGACAACTCAAGAATTCGACATTTGATGGTTGGAGTACCAAACTCAGTGTTTCCAACGTGACCTCTTCTTAGAGAATATGGTTGATGCTTCTGCTGCTTTAGGTCAAAGGGTGCATATTTCGACAACTGTGGATGAAGCCCAGGGTGTCGACAACAAAGAAAACCCTCCAAAAAGGTAACTTCAAATTTATCCTCCTTTTTTAGCCTTCTCACTATGCAATTCCTTACCCTGTGTCTTTCATATTCAAAAATGAGGTTCGGCGGATTCCATAGTCATTGCCAAGGATGAAAATAATTCCAAGGTTACCAGAACAAAGGAATGACCCACTTCAATATTTTCTTACTTGTATGGTGGAACTTGTTTTTTTCTCACTTTGTTCTCTGGTCAGGTTTTGGAAAACACACCACCTACAGGGGACGAGGATTCAGTTGAAAGCACTTGTTCTCGAATCTTTCCTTCAGACATTCCCACTTCTACTCCAGCAACACCAAAAAGAAAAAGAAAATCATGCCCAATAATACGTCGCAAAAGATAATCACTCCGACTCCCCAACCTAAAGTTCCAAGGTACCTCACCGAGGTGTTCAAACTTGTCGCCTATGAGGGTCCGACGGTAGGTTTGACTTCTAAGTTATTAATGCTTCTCAAATTATTTATTTCGCCTTTTATTTGTTTGGCCATTACTTACTAGGGGAATGTGGCTGCCACGACTGCCACCATTGATGAGCCAGTTTTACAGGCCAACATTGAGAACCCGCTTGAGTCGACAACCATAATGAGCGTAAACACTCCAAATTTTCCCTCACTTTTTCTCAAACCATGGCTTGTGATCTTTCATTTTTGTTTTAACATAAGCATTACATCTCATATTGCATATTTGTTTCATCTGCATAAGTTCCATTTCATCTGCATCTAGGGTTTGTGATCTGAGCAATCCAAGAATCAATCTGAGCCATCCCAATGGTCTTGAAGCTTACCAAGGGGGTCCATTTGTGTTCTATAATCATATTATGCTTCCCAAAGTTCACAAAAGTCAATAGATCACAAAGAATGGCAAAGGCATGGAAGCAGAGCTAGGGTTTTCCTGCACAGATGACCAAAATTAGGATTTTGGTTTCAGAGGCTTTAACTCCAAATTTTTTGGTCATTCTTGTTTCTAATGTTATTAATATGTTATAAGGATCATGTGTACCAAGTTTGATGGAGAAATTCATTGTGGAAGTCATCTGATCATTGGGTAACTTCTTGAGCAAGTTAAGTCAAAATCAGGGCATCTAAGGCCCCCAACAAGGGTACCAAAGGATCATTTTCATCAAATTGAAGTTCTATGATCTTTATTTGATCTTAGAAGTGGTTAGAAGTTCACAATATTGAAGAATTTTGAGCCAATTGCAAACTTACCATTTTTGGAAATGACTTGTAATGGAAACTTTCCATTTTGGGAAAGAATTTCAGCCTATTCTTTCATGACCAAAAATGCTTCAAATGAAATATTCTTGGGCATGAAAGTTGTAGATTATGTCTTCCCATTTTCAAAAAGTACAAGAACATCTCTTGATTCATCCTAGAACTCAAGATATGGCCTTTCAAAGTTGGCAAAAATCCTATAATTTTCAAGTTCATGTCAAAGAGGGATTTTTGCATATTGGCATTTCAAGCTTCTAAGTGACCTCTAATGTGCACAAAAACTTCATAACATGTCAATACAACTTGCCTAAACCAAATTTGGCCCAAGAATTTGGCATTTTCATGGCTTGATTCACAAGAAATTTCAAAGTGGCCAATATGCATAAACATTGAAATCTCTTCATCCAAGCATCATAAATCACTTCTATTGATCCAAGGGCTCTCCATGAAGCATGCGGAAGATATCTAACCACAAAAATCTATGTTGCACCAGGCCATACCTCAAATACACATATGTTGACATTTTTTCATTTCAAGCCATACCAATCCCACAGTGCCACAACAACTCTTCTGGCCAATAACAATTGTTTATTCAAGCCCTAAGCACTATAAATGGACACCTTTCATGGCCTGAAACAAGACACAACTTCAGAATCAAGAAATTCCTCCCAAACTTTAGCTCTTCGAATCTCTCAATCTAGCCACTCAAATCCAGAAATTCTTTCACCAATCAACTCCATATAACCTCAGGAATAATTCCCACCCATCGCCATAGCCTCAAACACCCTCTAGCCAAAACACGATTTCTGCAAACTCAGAATTGAAACATACAAACCAGCCACTCTAAGCTTCATTCAAGCTTGCCAATAGCCTCGGGAGGTCAAAGGGGACTGGATTGCACAAGAAGAGGGCCCAGAAAGCTCCATTTCAAAGAACTTCATCTCAGGTAACCTTCAAGAACTTTTTTTCCAGAAACGTGCTTTTATGTTATAGGATGATTCTACATGCTTCCCTTGTCATGCTGATATGTTTAGAATTGAAAATAGGCTAGAAATGAGTATTTCATGATGATCTGAAAGTTTGACCTAGAAATTTGTTTGCTTTGATTCAGCCTTGTTATGCATGATAAATGAATTTTGTTTGGGGATTCATGTTCTATGATGTTAGGGGAGTAATTCTGGGCAAAAAATTAGGAGTTTAGAAGCTTGTATAGGATTCTGGAAACTTGGCTTGCCGAAGAAGATGACCGGAGCTTAGCTCCGGTCACCTGAAAGTGATTATGGCTTAATTAGGGTTAGCTGCCCAGATTGAATCTCCACCCTTGGATCTTGTTTAAATTAATGTACGGACGGCTTAGATAATCCACTTAATTTAAATTTTGATTAATTATAATTAATTAGTCAGTTTAAATACCAACCATTGGATCACGTGCGAAAAGCCAGTTCAAACCACAGCCCTTGATCCCTCATACCCTTGGTCAAATAGACTTTCAATCCTGGCCCCTTATCCACCCTCCACGCAATCTCACCCATCCATCTTGCATACTTTTCATTTTATTTTTATTTATTTCATTTTATTTTGTTTCATTTATTAAAAATACCAAAAATCATTTAAAAATTTTGAAATTTTTTATCATCACTTTAATTAATTTTCAGAACCCAAAAATATTTTTATTTTTATTTTTCCATTAAAAAATGTATTTTTAAATAATTTAATTGTATATTTTAATTCATTAAGTCCATTTAATTAATTAAAAATACTTTAAAGTATTTAAAAATCACAAACAAATTTAGAGAGGTTTCTTAAACATTTAGAAACATTTTCCAACTCATCTCACAAATTTCTTTTTGGTTTTGATCAAACTTTGCCAATTTTCTTTGAATTAAGGTTTATAAATTTCTTATTTTTTAACCCTAACTTCAAAAACTCATAGCTTTCAAAGCAAGATGAGTTTGCATTTGATTCTTTTTGCAATCTTTCACATTTGAACTCTAGTATCTAAATATATTTTTGTCTCATTTTATCTTGCATTTTCAAATTAATGGGCATTTTCCCTTTGAGAAATATCCAAAACCCTAGCCATTCTTAGGATAACCATAACTTGAACTTGGTAAACCTTTAGACCTCTCCCTTTGGATGGTGATTTCATGAGTGCTTAGGGTTCCCTTGGATGAAATTTCAATTTTTTATCACTTGATTTGCTTATGCTTTTGAATTTGTACAAATCTTGAGTTTAAACTAACCATTTCAGGTGCATTTGATAAGTTAATCAGGATGTGGATGTGCATCCACATCCAACCTCTCTTTCTCTCTTTATTTTTATGCATTTTGTTTGTGTTTGAAGTGAATCTCATTCACTTATGTTATCTCTTATTCTTAGGTTACTTAACTTCTTCATGAAGTAAGTAACCTAATCCTTCTCTCTCTCTCTTTTCTCATCTGCTTCTTCCATTGGTGGCCTTGAAGATCCTTTATCTTAAGCCTAACAAACCATAGGATATCCAAGCATGATAACTTTTAGGTTTGTGTATAGTCCCCCTTAGACTTTTACCTTTGAGTCTCCTTGAGTCTCTCTTCTCACCTCAATAATCAGAGACTAAACTCTTAAAGTTTTAGGACTTTGGAATTAGGGTTATGCCTGCATCCTTCTCTTAGGATGGAGTGTATAACTTTAATCCTAAGTGTTAAACCTTTAATTTGTTTAAACCTCTTAATCAAAACACACTAATAATCACCAAGACTTCATCTTGTAACTTGGGCCTTACATTAGGGTTCTATCTCTTCCTTATGGTTAAGAGGGACTAACCCTAGTGTTTAATGGACAAGTCCCCCTCAAGTTGTCTTACAAACCATAAAAATCTATTTCTTAATCTCATCCCTTAATTAAAATCCACTTAATAAAGGTTTGTTATATAATGACTTTAGTCCCTAACCATGGATTAAGTTGAGGTATCTTCCTCAGCTTACGTGTTCTCATCTATTATCCTTCTATTAGGATGGTGTAATGAGTTCACTAATCTGTGATTAGAGATTAAACTCATTACTTAACACTAAACAAAACCCCAAAAAACATCTAATTAATCACAAGTAGGTTAATTATCTTAATCCTACATCATCATGGTAATTAAGTTGAGATGCTTATCTCACACTTAAGTAGGCTCATTATCCCTAATCAGGGAGGATATAATGAGTTTACAACCTTTGATTTAGGCTTAAGCTCATTAACTTATGCAAAACACCAAAAACAACAACAAAACTGAAAACACAAAAACAAACAATAATCGTCTCCTTCGGGATTCTTTTCTCATCACACTCACTCACAAATGGGAACTTGCTTCTTCCGTCTAATGCAAGACAGTTAGCACTCGAGCCAGATGAGTCATATACTTGAGTATAGGTAAGCAAGCAGTTCATAGTCAATTCATTTTCAGTCTCTTTGAGTCGAACTACGGTGTTCTGACTTCCTCATTGAACGAGAGGATACGTAGGCATAACTTAACAGTTATCGAACAAAAGTCTCTTTGTCATCCCCCTCTTTCAGCATTCTTTTTAAGCCTCAGTTCCTGAGCAATTCACACCTTTTTGCACTGACACCTGTACTTTCTTTCCTTAGCTTTTGCACACAGATAGCACATACACTTACCCCTTTTAAACACAATCTTGTAAGCGTGGATCCCGTCGAGTACGACGGACGATCTGGGTGCTAATACCTTCCCAGGTTGTAACCAACCGCCTTTCTCAGTTTCTTTAGTTCACAACCATCTTATCCATCTCTTTCTAGGTTTATGCAACATTACCTTTCCTTCGGGATAAAAATGCCTAGCTGGCGACTCTATTCAATTCATCTTCATTTTCTCTTTTCGCCGACCTTTTGCGTCTGCACCTTGGGACCTAGTGTCTTTTCAGGGGAGCGACAACTTGGCGACTCTGCTGGGGAGATTTATCTTGCAACCAGGGCTTCTGGTTCTTTTTGTGGGTTTCTCCTAGCGCTTGTTTGATTTGTGTTTATGGGGGTGTTATGTGCTACTTGTGCTTTTTGTTTATTGCTTTATTTATTGCTTTATGTACAACTTTATTTATTGTTTTCATTTACTATTTATGCATTTCACATTACTGTCATCATATCATGTGTTGGATCTATTGTTTGCCTTGGTGGGAGGGATATTCAGTAAGTAAGGTTCCATACCGGGAGCCTGAGTGACACATAGGATAAAGTGACTTCATATTCTTTCCCATTCCATTTCGGTCTGGTGCGGGAATATGAAACACGGTTCAGACATGGGTTTCTTCTTGATAACTCTGTGCTACGGATTTCTTGTAGTACTAAGGTTATCTGGGAAGCCTGCTAAGCCTGAATGACCTTTTAGATGACCTTCAGCATCTGAGGTGAATTAGAGGAGGATCCTTTATGATTAATGTAAACAATGTACCTCCGGGTTAGAAGTGTTTACACTTCTCATAACTGATCCAAGTCTGAGGATCCTTGTTCTAGAACAATACATGTGAGGGGGTTGGGATGTTTACAGGTTTGCAGGAACCCTTGGCCTCATCATACCCTGTTACCAGATTTGTTTTAAGGTTACATCATTTTGGACTGAAACGCTGGATTTGTGACTCTTTATTTGAGCCCCTCACCTGGTTACTGGTTCTCTAATCCTTCATCCAGACTTATGAACACACATGGACCTTATCAAGGTAGATAACAGATCTAACACTTGATCATAACCCCTTGCATATCATTATGCATACATCATTTTGCATCATTTTAACATTTGTCTATTTGTTTTACAGGGTATCCACATTATCTTTGGTTTGGTTTTGACTGTTCATCTGCATCAGCCATCTTCATTAGAGATTTTCTTTAGCATCTTCATCAGTTGTCTTCATCAGTATTTCTCCTCAGTTATCTTCATCAGCATCCATTGTCAGCATGGACACATCCAGGAAGAGCAACATTACATACCATTTCTTTGAGCCCTCCCTAGCAGGCATCAGGCAGATTCAGACACTCATCACTCCTGATCATGTCCCTTTATTCAGGGAACATTATGATGGTATCATGGACATGATCATGGACTTGGATGCATCACAGAGGAGTATAATCCACACTTGCCTTCAGTTCTATGACCCTCCTCTCAGATGTTTTACGTTTCCATACTTTCAGTTGGGCCCTTTGCTAGAGGAATTTTACATGTTGTTGGGTGTCCCCATCAGGAGAGGGATTCCTTTCAACCCTGAGATGACTGCTCCCAGGAATGAGGATATAGCTAAGGCTCTGTATTTGGAATCCACCATCATTGATCAGAACATGACTACTAAGGATGGAATCCCAGGCCTCCATTTAGACTTCTTGGTTACTCAGGACACCAGTCATGCTGCAGCAGGGAAGTGGGAAACTGTTTGTGCTCTCCTGGCCCTTAGCATATATGGTATCATCTTATTTACAGACAAGCCTAAGTTTTTAAGCAAGAATGCTATCCATCTATTCTTGCTGAAGAATCCAGTTCCTACCTTGCTCGGGGATTTCTATTACTCAGTGCACCAAAGGAATGAGAAGTAGAGGGGAAGACTAGTCAGATGTTGTGCACCTCTCTTCTACTGTTGGTTATTGAGACACTTGCCAAAGATATAAGCTTTCTTGAATCCTCGTCAGTAAAGAAATTGGGCTAAGAGAATGATTGCTCTCACTTCAGAAGATATCAGGTGGTGCACTCAGAGCACCAAGGGCAGAGACATCATCACCAACTGTGGGCAGTATCCCAATGTACCTCTGATTGGAGTGAAGGGTTGCATCAACTACAATCCTTTGTTGTTCAGAAGGCAATTAGGGTATGCCTTGGTACATCCACCAAGAGAGCAGGACTTATCAGAAACCCTTTACTGTGACATTCAGCATAACCATGCCATTGCCCGACAAGCAGCCTGGGCTTGGGATAATATTCATACAAAAGGGACTGCCATTCTTGGCAAGTGCAACAACATAGATTCAGCACAGTACATTGATTGGTCTCGCATCAGAGGACAGATCACCCGCATGCCATTCACCCTGGAGGATGTGCCAGGGCCATCAGCAGTAGAGCCTGTAGCTACAGTTAGTTTAGAGGAGTTTGAGAAGTTGAAAGAGAAGAATGCTTAGTTGTCTGAAGCTCTAAAGAAAACCCTCTAGGAGAGGAATGATAGTCATCTGGACAATGAAAGGTTAGAGAAGCTCCGGATCGAGCATATGACCAAGATTGAGAAGACAGATGATTACATCAGAAGGGCCCGAGCAGGTGAGTTGGTATTGAAGAATGCTTGCAAGGAAGCCAAGATTCAAAAGGCCAGAGTTGAGCACTACTTGGAAGAGAGTCAGGCTATATGGATCAGAATTACTGAGGCTCGTTCACAGGAAGATCAGAAGACCCAGGCTAGGATAGAGCAGCTGGAAGCTAATGAGAAAAAGAGTCAGGAAGCCTTGTTAGCAGCACAGAAGGAAATCTCCGAGTTGAAACTCCGGGCGGGGTTGAAGAGTTCAAAGGACCAAGACAAGTATAAGAAGTTGACAAGTGACATTGCCACCAGGAACCTTCTTATCAGGACCATTACAAAGCATCCAGTTGGACCAGTGACTGATTTTCTCCTTAAGGAAGTCAGAGAGGATGATTATGGACTGGATGTCTAATTTCTTTGTATTTGTACTTCATTTTGTTTGTACTTTTGTTGATTTTGTTGTATTTTGACCCATCGTGGAAACTTATTGTAACCATAAACTATGTATCTTTGCATTTGTAATGTATGGTTTGTGTGTTATCCTTTGGGCTTCATTTCTCTTCAACATCATCATTCCTCGAGGTCTAGAAGGTCAAAACCAAAGAACCAAACCGGATACCCTTGGAAGACAAATAGACATATTGCATTGCATACTAACCTCATTCTTTGTTTTGTAGGTATTTTTGTTGTTGTTTTCTCACTTTGTTGTGGTTTCAGGAAACATTGCTCGTAGGAGAGTCTTCCCCATCAACAGAGTTCACCGGTATCCAACAAGAAACAACCTTCCGAGCTTACAGATGGACCAGGTTCAACAAGATTTGGCTGACGTAAGAAACCAGATGGCTAATGAAATAACTGAAATGAGGGCTCAGATGAGCCAGTTCATGGCAGTAATGACTGGGTTGGCCAAAAGCCAAGAAAGATTAAGAGAGTTGGTCGAGCGGCAAACTCCTGAAGAAAACCACCTAGGTACAGGGGATACCAGCAACAATGATCATGTACAGCCACGTACTGACCCCCCGGAGTTTGGACCTCATCTCAACCCTGATGTTAATGCTATCAGGAATACCTAAGGTAATACTGGAGGACGGGCCTTGCAGGAGGACCCTCGGGAGGAACAGTTCACTGTAGTTGGAGCAGGAGATGAAGTCTATGATCATCGCCTGGACGAGATAGCAGAAAAGTTGAGATCCCTGGACTTCTAAAACTCCTTAGGATTTGATGTTATGGATATGGGGCTAGTGGAGGGAGTTAGAATTCCTCACAAATTCAAACCTCCCTACTTCGAAAGATATAATGGGACATTTTGCCCTCGCACCCATCTTCAATCCTTTCTGGGAAGGTTGAAAGCTTACACTATGGATGAAAAGCTATTGATGTTCTATTTTGAAGATAGCTTGACTGGGGCATCCCGTGAGTGGTACTCTCATCTGACCATGGCAGCAATCAGAAATTGGAAAGATTTGGCCGAGGCTTTCATACGCCAATACCAATACAATCTAGACATGGCTCCTAACAGAACCCTTCTAATAGGTATGTCACAGTCCTCCGGGGAAAGCTTCAGAGAGTATGCTCAGAGATGGAGACAATTAGCTGTTGCTGTTCAACCTCCAATGTCGGAAAGAGAAATGGCAGATATGTTTATGAACACCCTACAAGGGACGTACATTGATAGGCTAGCAGCTTTCTCTTCCACTAGCTTTGCTGACGTGGTCATAGCAGGAGAAAGGATTGAGAGTTTGTTAAAAATGGGTAAGATTTTTGATAACGACGCCAGCTCTAGTAGCACAAGGAAACCTTTTGCACGGCCTCGAAGGTCGGGTGAAACCAACTCAGTACACATGGGAAGAGGTAGGCCCTAGTATATGCAAAGATCAATTGTCACTGTCACAATTCCCATTCCACCTCCTCAATAGCAATACACTCCGCAACCACAACATTTCCCTTAGCAACTACAACAACAACAACAACCAACGGCAACGTCCTTTCCAGCAAAGGCCATCTCAAGTCAACAGGGTAATTGATCCTATACCAATGACCTATGCCACTTTGTTGCCACAACTTCTGAAGCTTAATCTTGTTGAATTAAGGACTTTGGCTCCACCAGATTCTCAGAACCTTCCACGGAATTACGATGTTAATGCCAGATGTGCCTTCCATTCTAATGCACCTGGCTATACCACAGAAAAGTGCAGAGCTTTGCACATGAAGGTCCAAGATCTAGTTGATTCAAAGGCTTTAAATTTTGCACCACCTCTTAACGTCACAAAGAATCCTATGCCTAGCCACGGTGGGCCCAGGATAAATGCAATTGAGGAAGATCAACCCATGAACCTAATTGAAGATACTGCAAGCATTCAAACACCTCTGGCAGAGGTTAAAGCCCAGCTTTTAAAATGTCAGGTGTTCCCATATTGTGAGGCCTGCTGTGAATCTTGCAAAGTTTCCACCAATGGTTGTGCAAGTTTAAGAAGTGGCATCGATGGCCTTATCAGAGAAGGTATCCTGCAGATAACATTAACGGTTTCTACAACATCAACAATTCCTCTTGCAGCAGCAACAAGCACTCTGCCTACAACTTCAAAAACAATTGTTCTGACAGACTCGTCTACAAAGTCAACAATAATTGCTTCCATCACTTCAACAAATACTAGTTCAATCGCATCCGCTTCTACAACTACATCAACCATTAATAATGACATCTCCACAGTCACCATATACTACGACCCAGCAATGGTCCCTGATTCCAACAATTTTCAGAAACAATCTCAACAACAACCCGACTTCAGTCTTACACCACCACCACCACCAGTCAGAAGTCCTGTCACCATATATTACGATCCGCAGACAATAACAGTTCCTACTTTCGCTGCAGTCAGTCCAGTCACCATCACGGTACCTGGACCCGTTCCATATGAAAAAGATAATGATGTGCCATGGCACTATGGTTCAGACCTCTACTGCAACGGGGAGAGAGTCGTTCTTGATTCTTCAACTTATACACCACAAGTCGATAATGTCGGGGGAGGCTTCACTCGAAGCGGACGCCTCTTCGCGTCACAAATTCCAAGAGTTAACACTAAGGCAGAGGCTGCTGCCAAAGCTAAAGGCAAAAATGTGGTGCCCGAAGAATCAGTGGCAAAAGAGGCTCATGTCGTACCTCGAAAAATACGATCCTAAAACAAACAACAGAGTCGCCACATAATTCTATTTATTCTACGAGAGAAAAGGGAGATATAGATACAACCTAATAAAGGATAAGAAATGGTTTACGAAACCAAATTCTAAGTTCGGGAGTCGGTTACACAAGGGGAAGGTATTAGCACCCCTTGTTAGACGCTGTGGCTAGTGATCTAGAGGGGGGGTGAATGGATCACCTCCTTGTTTATAAGGATTTAAAAGATTTTTTAGAGTTTTTAAAGATTAACGGAAAACACGGTCCCTAATATACTTGCGTCTATTCTGGACCAGTCACTAGAAGACCGGACATGTGATAAAGTGCTGGATTTACAATTGAGATGATAAAGGTTTAAACACACAAGCTGTAAAAGTGTTGAATGCACCTATCACAAAGCTATTTCCAATGAATCAAAAACGATTAAAAACGTAAATAGAGATGGAGAAGGGATACAATACGCAAATATTTGGTAAGGAAGTTCCCCATGTTCGTCCTCGCGTGTGGGTACGTCTCCCTCTCAATTTCAAACCGAAATTGAGAACTTTTATATCAATATTGCTGAAATCGTCATTTACAAGGTTGCTATACAAACCAGAAATCTATACACCTAGATCTTCCTATTGTATCAACCTTCACTTGATCTGAGCCAAATCAAGATTCCCTGCAAGTAATACAAACAATTCACCGGTTCCACGATCTATTTGCGAAATCTCCCAATTTCCAAACCTTACGTTGCGGCTAAATCTATTTTGTAAACGTGACTGACAAACCCTCAAGAACACGCCCGTTCTTGAAGGAAACCCCAGATGGTTTTTCCTTGAAACCTTCTTTCACTCTTCAACTCAGCTGGATCACCGATCGTACCACTGAACATTATCTCATAAACCTTTAATTCACAGAACAACACTAATTCCTTGTTGATGTTCTTGAATCAAAGTATTTGAGAAGATGATGAAGATGAATTTGATTCTTAGGTTTCAATCCTGCTCAACATTGAATTGCACACACACAAAACTACTTTTCTTGATGTGTTCTTCAATCTCCTTGACTTTGAATTTCGCCTGCAATTCCCTGTCCTTTTCCTGTACTAACAGAAAACAAAACATATACTATACAGACTTTGTTAGAAGTGAAACAGAAAAATGAATCGATACATAATGGTATTTACACTGTTATGTATCAATGCATAATATCATGAATCGATACATACTGAACAAATGAAGAAAAACAGAGAAATGAAAATACAATGAATCGATGCATGTTGCGTATGTATCGATTCATAGAAGAAATTCTAGAATCATTCTTACAGCATGAATCGATGCATGTTGTGAATGTATCGATTCATAGCAGAATTTCCAGAATCATTTCTACAACATGAATCGATGCATGATGTGAATGAATCGATTCATTTTGCAAATTTCAGAAATTCAAGGACATTATTTGTTTAAAATAAGACATGTGTATAAAGGCTAGCAATGCATACAAAGTGTATTAATGTAAAGCATATGATAAAAGCACAAACACATAAAATTTATTATCATACAAAACTAAAGAGTTGCTCACAAACTCCCCCTTTTTGATGATGACAAATTTTTGTAGAAGTGTGAGAACCACTCCCCCTGAGTTTGTGCATGCCTGTCATTTTTCACACTCAAGCCTTTCTCCCCCTTTGTCAACATCAAGAAAGAATGCATAGGTGAAGCAAAATTTCAGCAATACCAAGATATATAAGCAAAATTCACTCACAAAGAATGAAACATAAAGGGCAAACAAATTAGTCGAAAGCAGCAAACAAGCATAGGCATTGAAATTGTCTATTTAGAGTTGAGAATTACAGAAGCAAACCAAACGCATACAATGTTTAAACATAAAATGCAAAGAAACTTAAGCAAACACAATGATGTTATGCAAAATGAAATGCAGCCTCAGTGAGGAAAGTAGCCACCACAAGACTCCGCATCATCTCTATCGGGATCTCGGAAACTTGGAGGAGGAGGTGGTGGAGCCATCCCATCAGGATTCTGCCCCATGAAGGTGTAACGCCTGAACCGATTCTGAACCTCTGTGCTTTGAAATCTTTCCATAATCCCCGGATGCGCACGACAATCATCCATGAAACCAGACATCTCATTGTAGAAAACTTGATGCCACTTGACCAAGTCTGTATGCCATGAGTGTTGGTTATGATACATCAGAGTGTGTTCATCATGCCATTCTCGGTGTTCTTTGTGCCACTTCGTTTGTTGTATATGCCACGCACGTGCTTCTTCATGTCGGGCATTGTTTGCAATTTCCATTTGCTCAAACATTTGAGTAAGATATGCAGGAGCAGTAGTAGATGATGTCGGTGGAACAGGTGAAGGAGCCGGTTCATAGTTAGTAGGAGACCACCTTTGTGGCACCCACTCACCCCAAGCAGTGTTGACATTTGCTTCAGGAGGATTTTCTTCATTTACATCCTCCATATCTTCATCTCTTTGTTCTTCAGCAACAAATATCTGTTCAGAAGGAATATCAAAGTTGTAGATTCTGGTTCTAGTGTTGCGTTCAAAGAAGTAATAGCAGCGACGCTCGGTATCCCACCTATATCCCATATGAGAGAGAGTAGCACTGTTGAACTCTTGAACACTAGAAGAAGATAAGAGAGGTACAGGGGGTAAAACCACCTTCCAGAACTTAAGGATCCTCATAATCTGTGCGGCATAGGCAAGAGTGATGTTCTTTGAACTATTTCTCGTAAGAAAGATACGCTTTACAAAGTAATTGGGCCAATTTAATGGAATCTTCTTCTGCAGAATATACAAGAGATGTATGTCTGGCTTATCCAATCGAGAGTGCCCACCGGACCTCGAACGCAAGATATGCAAGAGAATCCAATGCAGAATTCTTGGGACACTCTTAATCATTCCAGAAGTCAAATGTTCATCATCACCTAGAGGTCTTTCCAATTTTGAAATGGATGCACAACATTCCTTCAGATTAAAGTGAGTTTCAAACTTCTGATCATGCCACATCTGCAACTCAAGCAACGGGGATGGCATTTGGAACACTTTGTGCCAATCACCAGCCTCAAAACAGTAAGTTCTTGTACCAATAGAACACTTGAACATGTAACCTTTACCAGATTTCACACCAGCATAAAAAGCACGAATAAAGTCCTCATGATAGTCATCATTAGCAGTTAAAAAGGACCCAAGATTTTGTGCGTCAATTAAATCAACAACTTCTTCTAAACAAAGAGTACGCACATCACGAGTATTGAAAACATGGGGTTTCATGACTAACCTCGTCTTAAAAGAAACCTCAAACTCTTCAGCAATGGCAGGATGGAGAATGGATGCCCCAGAGGGAGGAATTTCTGGAACAGGAGAAGCTTGATGTGAAGCCTCAACAGGTTCTTTCCCCTTACCTTTACCTTTTGCTCTAGGAAGCATGACTCTTAGAGGCATAATGATAAAGTTAGGGTTTTGAGAGAAAAGGGGTTTTGTGGTGTTAGGGTTAGGAAACCGTAAATGATGCAAATGGAATGAAGAAGGAGATAGAATAGAGTTTTATAACTGATGTACATGTCATAACAGTTGCTGATGTGGCGATACATAAAAAAGAAACTGATTTTAAAACAGTATGCGTCGATTCATGACCTTATGAATCGATTCATGTGACGAAATTTTTTGAAATTCAGGGTGATATGTATCGATACAAACCAGGAATGTATCGATACATACTGTAACAATTTTTACAGATATAAAAGAAATTGAACTTGAATCGACACAAGATGGTTGGGATCGATACATACTGTAATAATTTTTACAGTGATAAAGAGAATTTAGCATGAATTGACACAAAATGGATATGCAAAACAAAAAATTATGCAGAATGCAGAATGAATCATAACATTGTAATGATGCTTAAGAATATTTTACAAACTAATTATTAATGCTCAACCATTCATATGTAAAGAAGTACATGTAAACGAGAAATAATTGCTCAAACAACATTTATCACACAATATCAACAAGGTGAAGAGAGGAACAATATTACCTCCGTCGTAGTAATCTCATGAGGTACGAGTGAAGTCTACATTCAGAACTTAGTAAACACGATGAGATAAATATAAACTAAATCAAACAAACTTAAGACACCAATGAGGAGAGATCAAGAATCCCTAATTCGCGACGAATGTTGAAGAATGGTTAAGTTGCCAAAGGTTTAGTGAAAATGTCAGCAAGTTGATTTTTAGTATCAACATGCTCAAAAACAACATCTCCTTTTTCAACACGATCGCGAAGGAAGTGATGTCTAATCTCTATATGTTTGGTGTGTGAGTGTAAAATAGGATTCTTAGTGAGATTAATGGAACTAGTGTTGTCACACTTAATTGGAATGCGTTTAAGTTCAATATCAAAATCTTATAGTTGTTGTCTTAGCCACAAAATTTGAGCGCAAGAGCTACCGGCTGCAACATACTCAGCCTCTGCAGTAGACAAAGCTACGGATACTGGTTTTTTGCTATGCCAACTTATTAAAGAATTTGAAAATAGATGACATGTACCATTAGTGCTTTTCCTATCTGATTTGCAGCTAGCAAAATCAGAATCAGAGTAACCTACTAAGCTGCAATTGCTCCCTTTGGAATACCAAAGCCCATATTTAGGTGTTCCATGAAGATACCTAAATATACGCTTGACTGATTTTAAGTGAGATTCCTTAGGGTTTGATTGATATCGTGCACACATACAAACACTAAACATGATGTCTGGTCTTAAAGCAGTAAGATACAAAAGAGACCCAATCATACCTCTATACCTTTTGACATCAACACACTTACCATGTTCATCTTTTTCCAAGTTTCCGTTGGTAGGCATGGGAGTGTCAATTGATTTTGAATTATTCATTCCAAAACGCTTGAGCAGCTCTCTGCAGTATTTTGTTTGACATACTGCTGTACCTTCATCGAGTTGCTTTATTTGAAGGCCTAAGAAGTAGTTCAACTCCCCCATGAGACTCATCTCAAACTCACCCTGCATAACATTAGAAAACTCTTCGACCAAGTGTATGTTAGTTGAACCAAAAATTATATCGTCAACATAAACTTGAACTAAAAGAATGTGCTTTCCTTTATGTCTAATGAAGAGTGTATTATCCACTTTACCTCTAGAATATCCATGATCAATTAGAAATTTACTAAGTCTTTCGTACCACACACAAGGTGCTTGCTTAAGACCATATAAAGCACGCTTAATTTGTAAACATGATCTAGATATTCAGAATTTTCAAAACCGGGAGGTTGTGAAACATATACTTCTTCATTTATGACACCATTTAAAAACGCACTCTTTACGTCCATTTGGTAAAGCTTGAAATTCATAGAACACGCATAAGCAAGCAAAAGACGTATAGCTTCAAGGCGAGCCACTGGAGCATAAGTCTCCTCATAGTCTATGCCCTCCTCTTGGTTATACCCTTGTGCTACCAAGCGTGCCTTGTTCCTAGTTATCACTCCGCTTTCATCAAGTTTATTCCTAAACACCCATTTAGTACCTATGATATGATGATCTCGCGGACGAGGGACAAGTTCCCAAACATCGTTTCTTTTAAATTGATTAAGCTCTTCTTGCATGGCCATTAGCCAAAATTCATCAATCAAGGCCTCTTTAGCATTTTTAGGTTCCACTTGTGATATAAAAGCGAAGTGAGAACAAAAGTTACTTATCTTAGAATGAGTCAACACTCCCTTTGAAATATCTCCCAATATATTGTCTATAGGGTGGTCTTTAGAGGATTTCCAAGCCGGTGGAAGTTCCTTCACTTCAGATGTTCCTTCCTCTTTATCTTTTTCTTGACTAGTATCTTCCTCCTTCTCATTTTCAGCAGTTTCAGATTGATCAATTTCCGAAACAGCTTCTTTGAGTATGTCTTCTATAGATACACCTGCATCATCAAAAGAGATACCTTTTCCGGCAATTTTTGGGTAAGACTCATCAAAAGAAACATGGACAGATTCTTCAACAGAAAGTAAACGCCTATTATACACTCTATATGCTTTGCTTGATTGAGAGTATCCAAGAAAAATACCTTCATTAGCTTTGGCATCAAACTTCCCAAGATTTTCCTTACCGTTATTTAAAACAAAACACTTACAACCGAACACATGAAGATGAGACAAGTTTGGCTTTCTACCTTTTAAAATTTCATAAGGGGTTTTATTCAAAATAGGACGAATTAAAATCCTATTCAGAACATAACAAGCTGTGCTAATTGCATCAGCCCAAAAATATTTTGGTAATCCACCCTCATTGAGCATTGTTCTTGCCAATTCCTCTAAAACTCGATTTTTGCGCTTCACAACACCGTTTTGTTGTGGAGTTTGAGGAGATGAAAAGTTGTGCTCAATGCCATACTTGTCACAATACTTATCAAAGAGATGGTTTTGAAATTCACCTCCATGATTGCTTCGGATTGTAACTATTTTAGAATTCATTTTGTTTTGGGACAGCTTTGCAAAACTTTTAAAAGCAGAAAAAGTTTCATCTTTGCTATGAAGTAATATAGTCCAAGTGAATCTAGAGTAGTCATCTACTGTTACGAAACCATAATAGTTTCCACCTAAGCTCTTTGTCCTAGATGGTTCAAAGAGGTCCATATGGAGAAGCTCAAGGGGTCTTGAAGTTGAAATTATGTTTTTAGATTTAAAGGAGACCCTTGTTTGTTTCCCCATTTGGCAAGCATCACATAGGTGGTCTTTTGAAAATTTTATTTTTGGAAGACCTACTACTAGATCCTTAGATACAACCTTATTAAGCAAATCGAAATTAACATGCGCTAAGCGTCTATGCCACAGCCATGAATCATCATTTAGGGCAACTAGACATTTAGTGCTTGTTAAAGATACACTCAAAAGATCAAGCATATATATGTTGTTTACCCTTACACCTTTAAACACAACATTATGTTCGGTATGTTCAATTTTGCAACAAGTTTTTGTGAAAGAAACTTTATAACCTTTGTCGCATAATTGACTTATACTCAACAAATTGTGTTTAAGTCCCTCTACAAGATGGACATCAGAAATAGTAGTGGTAGAGGGATTACCTACACCACCTTTACCAAGTATAGCTCCTTTGTTATTGTCTCCATAAGTAACATACCCCTTCTTCTTTGCTTTGAAGTCAATAAAAAGTGATATGTCACCCGTCATGTGCCTTGAACACCCATTGTCCAGAAACCATCTTCTTTCCACGGATGCATGACACTCATCCTTTTTATCATCACTTTTCTTCTTGTGGTGGGACTGATTTTTGGTGTGAGCCATAAGACACAAATTTACGGTTTCATCACTATCACTTGAGCATTGTGTACTTGATGAATCACTATCACTTTCCCAAGCAATGTAAGCTCTTCTTTGCTTATTATACCTTTTTGGTGGAACTTTTCCTTTATCCTTTTTCTTTAAAGGACAATCCGTCTTATAATGTCCGGACTTGCCACAATTAAAGCAAGACCCTCTTTCTCTATTCTTCTTAATCTCTTCCTGTTTTGAATCTATAGATTGTCTTCTAAACTTTATGAGATTTTTGTCGGAATGCTTGATTCCATTCTTTCGAATGAATCTATTATATCTCCTAACAAAAAGTCCCATTTCTTCGTCACCGGAGTCTTCGTCACTACTTGACTCATTGTTGCTTAGCTCTTTTTGTGAGGACTTTGAGTTAGAAGCCACAAGAGCTATAGGCCTCTTCTCACCCTCTTTTTCTTTATTCTTCTCCTTTCCCTTTTTACTTTTGTTCTCAAACTTTTCTAGACTTTCTAGTTCTTGCTGATGATGTTCCTCCAGCTTTCCAAACAAAGTAGTCATTGAGAGAGTCGTTAGATCGTTGGCTTCCTTGATAGCTGTTACTTTAGATTGCCATTCCCTGCTAAGACATCTCAGAATTTTATTAGTAGCAATTTCATTGGAAACAGGTTTTCCAAGTGCATTCAAACGATTAATGAGATGAACAAATCTCTTTTGCATGTCGGGAATAGATTCTCCTTGTTTCATGCGAAAGAGTTCGAACTCTTGATTAAGTGTGTTAATGCGGGACTGTTTTACTTCAGTTGTACCTTCATGTGCAATTTCTAAAGCGTCCCACATTTCTTTAGCTGTCGAGCAATGGGATACTCGATAATACTCCCCTGCACTAAGTGCTGAAATTAGCATATTTCGAGCTCTCCAATCACTTGACCACTTTTTCTCATCTTTCTTATCCCAATCATCTTCTGGTTTAGGTACTATGGCACCTGCCTCATTCATCATGGTGATTTGAAAAGGACCATTTTGAATGGCAGTCCATACGCACCTATCCACATAATTTATGTGAACTCGCATGCAGTCTTTCCAGTAGCCATAATTTTCACCATTGAAAACATGAGCTCTATTATACGCCCCCTTTGGTTCAGAATCCATATCGTTACAAGCAACCACAAAGCACCAGCGAACCGGTGCTCTGATACCACTTGTTATACGCTGTGGCTAGTGATCTAGAAGGGGGTGAATGGATCACCTCATTGTTTACAAGGATTTAAAAGATTTTTCAGAGTTTTTAAAGATTAGCGGAAAACACGGTCCCTAATATACTTGCGTCTATTATGGACCAGCCACTAGAAGACCGGACATGTGATAAAGTGCTGGATTTACAATTGAGATGATAAAGGTTTAAACACACAAGCTGTAAAAGTGTTGAATGCACCTATCACAAAAGCTATTTCCAATGAATAAAAAACGATTAAAAACGTAAATAGAGATGGAGAAGGAATACAATACGCAGAGATTTGGTAAGGAAGTTCCCCACGTTCGTCCTCGTGTGTGGGTACGTCTCCCTCTCAATTTCAAACCGAAATTGAGAACTTTTATATCAATATTGCTGAAATCGTCGTTTACAAGGTTGATATACAAACACCAGAAATTTATACACCTAGATCTTCCTATTGTATCAACCTTCACTTGATTTGAGCCAAATCAAGATTCCCTGCAAGTAATACAAACAATTCACCGGTTCCACGATCTATTTGCGAAATCTCCCAATTTCCAAACCTTACGCTGCGGCTGAATATGTTTTGTAAACGTGACTGACAAACCCTCAAGAACACGCCCGTTCTTGAAGGAAAACCCAGATGGTTTTTCCTTGAAACCTTCTTTCACTCTTCAACTCAGCTGGATCACCGATCGTACCACTGAACGTTATCTCATAAACCTTTAATTCACAGAACAACACTAATTCCTTGTTGATGTTCTTGAATCAAAGTATTTGAGAAGATGATGAAGATGAATTTGATTCTTAGGTTTCAATCCTGCTCAACATTGAATTGCACACACACAAAACTACTTTTCTTGATGTGTTCTTCAATCTCCTTGACTTTGAATTTCACCTGCAATTCCCTGTCCTTTTCCTGCACTAACAGAAAACCAAACATATACTATACAGACTCTGTTAGAAGTGAAACAGAAAAATGAATCGATTCAAGATGCGAATGAATCGATACATAATGGTATTTACACTGTTATGTATCAATGCATAATATCATGAATCGATACATACTGAACAAATGAAGAAAAATAGAGAAATTAAAATACAATGAATCAATGCATGTTGCGTATGTATCGCTTCATAGAAGAAATTCCAGAATCATTCTTACAGCATCAATCGATGCATGTTGCGAATGTATCGATTCATAGCAGAATTTCCAGAATCATTTCTACAGCATGAATCGATGCATGATGTGAATGAATCGATTCATTTTGCGAATTTCAGAAATTCAAGGACATTATTTGTTTAAAATAAGACATGTGTATAAAGGCTAGCAATGCATACAAAGTGTATTAATATAAAGCATATGATAAAAGCACAAACACATAAAATTTATTATCATACAAAACTAAAGAGTTGCTCACACCCCTCACGTCCGTTGTACTCAACGGGAACTTCTTAGCTTAACTATGCGATTAAATGTTTGATCTTAAGTTTTTGTATTCTAAATGATTGTTAATATGTTTGTTTTAAGTTTTAAATTATTATTATTATGACAGAGAAAAGATTAAATGTTTATTAGGGTGCTCGCGAAGGATTAAAATCCCCGTGCCTACGTATTCCCTTGTGCAATGGGAAAGTCAGAGCTTTGTAGTTCGTGCAACTATGGTTTGTGATTTTTAATTGAACGATTGTTTGAAATGCTTTCTACTGCTAAGCGTTGGCTTATACTCGCGGTGGAGGTTGAAGCGCTAACTTGTTTGCGAGATAGAATGATTTAAACAATGTTCGTTTTTAGAGAAAAGTGTTTGACTTTTGTTAAGATGTTTTAAACGAAAGGGCGAATGAACCACATCGCGTGGGGCTAGCCCAGGAGCGTTTCATTCCAAAACGTGCAGAGTGCTAGACTCCGGAATTCTGTTCTTTCGCTGATTAATTATGAAAATGATGAATTGGTTGGTAAATTTTAAATTGTTTTAAGATATGAAAGAGTGAATGAACCACGTCGCGTGGGGCTAGCCCAGGAGAGATTCACTCTATAACGTGCGGAATGCTAGACTCCGGAGCTCTATTCTTTCGTTAATTAATTTGTAAAATGATTGAGATATTTTGATATACGAACGGTGATTGAACCACGTCGTGTGGGGCTAGCCCAGGAACGATCCAATCCAGAACGTGTGGAATGCTAGATTCCGGAGCTCTGTTTTCGTATTTAAATATATAAAATAAGTTGGATATATTTTTTAGACGTTTTAGAATTAACGTATTTTAAATAACGAAGGAGTAAACGAAACACTACGCGTGGGGCTAGCCCAGGTGTGGTTCGTTTCAGAACGTGCGGAGTGCTAGACTCCGGAGCTCTATTCCTTGTTAAATTAATTAAGATGCGTAAAAGTCGTGCAGACGGCAGTCACATAGTGACCGACTTACGTGTGTGCCAAAATGTAGGCGAGAAATAAATATTTATTAATTGATTTCGTGGATTCTAATCCTAATTCCTAAATGTTCCTAATAATGCTAAATCGAAACCGGTAAAATAAATGCGGAAAGATAAATTGCGTACAAAAACGAGAGAGGGATACAATAATAATTTTATACGAGAATGCGATGAAATAAAGGATCTCGTTGTAATTTGCCCAAGAGAAAGCGTGTGTGCGGTGTACGATTTAATCGAACCGTTAGAAATTAATATGACATAAAAGGTGCGAGAAATCAATAAAATAAATAAATATCCTAAATAAAATGAAATAAAATTGTGAAATTAGAATAAATAAAATAAAATAAACAAGATGGCCTCATATCGGCCACGATTAATCGGAAACGATTTATCGCGGCTTTGTCATATCATCGGCCCAAATAAAAATCAAAACGGAATTGAAAAGCAAAAACACATCTTTTTGAATTTTTAGTTTATCAACAACTAAACAAAATTACGACTAAACTTAAAAACTAAATTTAAATAACTTACTACACAATAATATTTTTTATATTTTTAAGTGTTAATCACATATATACTTTACTTATAACATTAATAAATAAATTAAACAAAACTATATTTTGAAAGGAAGAAACTAAGTCAATCTAATAACTTAAACTAATAAGAATTTTTTTTAATAATTTAAATAGATAACAAACTAAAATATAAAAAGAAAATGATGAATGATACTCACAAACTTCAAGGCTAGCAAAGGTTGAGCTTGTTGTGTAGAAGAAAGTGAATGTGTTTTGATGGAGGTTGTTGTTGTGGTGAAGATGGTGAATGTTTATGGGTATTGTGTAAGTAAAAAAAAAGAATTTTGACTTTGAAACATATGTAATGAATGTGCTAGATTTTGAGAATATAAGGGTGATCTTGTTAGTCTCAAATGAGAGAAAGATAAATCTTATTTATAGTGTGAATGAGGTAGGAGTGTTGATGTGGCAATCCATGTGACTTTACGAGCATAATTTTTGGTCATTGATAAGTACAAGTTGGCAATCCATGTGAAGTGTGAGAATGATTCTTGTCCATTGATAATTCCAAGTTGGCAATCCATGTGAAGTGTTTGTACTACATTGTAGTGGACCCCACTTGCTATTTTTCCTTTTTTGAATATGAAGAAACACAGAAGAAAAGTAGTAATAATAAAAATAAATAATAATAATAAAACTAATAATAATAATAATAATAATAATAAAGAAAAAAAATTGAAAATGATTATCAAAAAATAAATTATATTGAATTAAATAAATTGAAGTTAAACTAAATAAATTGAAATTGAAATTAAACTAAAATCTAAATTAACTTATATAAAAAAAATTCTAAATTGGAATTGAACCAAAATAAAATTTAAATTAAAACTAATTCTAAAATATCTAATATAATCTAAACTTCTATTCTTAAAGTGAAATAAGTAATTCTAAAAACATCAAGAATAAAATATGACATTAAAAATAAAATAAATAGAACTGCATGATTGATGATTAATTGATTACAATGCAAAAATGACTGACTATCAAATAATTCGATAAAAATGCGCCAGATGAATAAAATTCGAAAAAGCTCGGTCAAAATTTAGGTTGTGACAGTTGTCCCTATTTAATTTTCTTGGACCTGAATGTATAAATAACAAATCTTTTTGGACATTCAAGGTAGAAGAAGATTAAGTATTAAAATACCTAAAATTTTGACCGAATGCAGATGAAATGTAATGTTATGAATTTATGAGGGACTTTTGTTGAGGATATGACATGCGAGATGTAATGAAACTTAACGTGCTGATTTCTTTTAAAATGATGAATATGCTGAATATGGTATGATGCAGATAAATGCGACGGCGATCCACAGAAATGCAAATTGAGGGTGAAGACTCACTAGGGATAACAATATGTTGGGGATGACAAAACAAAAATAGGATGTATTCAAAGTGGTAAATCAACAGGTTCAAGTGTAACTGCTGGCACTAAGAATAACAAAAGATGGAAACAAAAGCAAATTCAAAGCGTTGGTTCAACTAACACAGGTAAAGTCTAGTTGACACTTAGGATGACAAGAGAATATTCAAAGTGAATGCGCAGTGGCACGATATGACCAATTGTCACTAAGAATAATAACAAAGAAGAAGTAACGTCCGCAGATTGTATTGGATAAATATCACTATTTAGGGATGACATTGAAGGTAAATGCACATCACTATATTCAGGAATGGCACTGAATATACATATAAAACTTTCAGGAATGACACTGAAGGTAAAGGCAAATCACTGTATCCAGGAATAACATTGGATACGCAGACGAAGATTTCAGGAATGACACTGAAGGTAAATGCAAATCACTGTATCCAGGAATAGCATTGGATACGCAGATGAAGATTTTAGGAATGGCACTGAAGGTAAATGAAAATCATTGTATCCAAGAATAGCATTGGATACGCAGATGAAGATTTCAGGAATGACACTGAATATACAGATAAAATTTCAGGAATGGCACTAGAGGAAGAGTATATCCAGGAATGGCATTGGAGGAAGAGTATATCCAGGAACGGCATTTGAGGAAGAGTATATCCAGGAATAGCACTGGATATACAGATAAAATTTTCAGGAATGGCACTGAAGGAACAAGATATAGACCCAGGAATAGCACTGGAGGAAGAGTATATCCAGGAATGGCATTGGAGTGAATAAAATATCCAGGAATGGCACTAGAGTAATAAAATATCCAGGAATGGCACTGGAGTGAATAAAATATCCAGGAATGGCACTGGAGGAAGAGTATATCCAGGAATAGCATTGGAGTGAGTAAAATATCCAAGAATGGCACTGGAGTAATAAAATATCCAGGAATGGCACTGGAGTGAATAAAATATCCAGGAATGGCACTGGAGGAAGAGTATATCCAGGAATGACACTAGAGTGGAAGAATATATCCAGGAATGGCACTGGAGGAAAGAAAGGTAAGTTTTTGGTAGGCGCCAAGAGGTTGGATTTTCAAAGTGAGGCAAATATTTGACCACAACATGGCCTACGGTAAATGCAAATGAGGATAAAACACTCTTGTTATGCATATTATATGAACTTATTATGATGTATGATCAAATACATGTAATGCAGATGCTGACAATAGGGCTTGACTCTTTTGTGGAGATGACAAGATTGGAAGGTTGATTCTTCAACACTGCGAGATCACTATTATTCTTCTCGGGGACTAAAGATGTTGATGTTGAACAGACCTTCACCACTAATAAACTGTACCAAGTTGATGATCCTCGGAGAAGGGATGAAAAGTTTCTTTAGGGATTCTTCCAATTAATTTCCCCAAATAAGCTGACTATTGTAGATGAGCTGATCGTTGCTTCAACTTGACTGACTCTGAAAATGATTGCCTTATGATGCGCTTGGAGGCCTGCTTCAGTATAAGTTTTGTAAATTCCTTTGTATAAACCAATTCTGAGGTGGACTTTCACCAAACAACAGCCTTGCCCTGATTCTCAACATGATCTATAAGGAACTTGCCCCTTGATAGGATCACTAGACCAGTTCTTGACTATTTGAAAATTCCTTGCTAGAAAAGATAGTTTGCAAACAAAACATTTATACAACCATGGTAATTAAAAGCAAATGCAACTTTTGAAATCAAAATTATTGTTTGAAGAAAAGAAAATGAATCACTAGTCAAAACACGATGGTTTATAACGTTCAAGGTGAAAGGTAAAGTGAAAATATGTACAAAACAAAATGACTAGCAGAGATCTTTTTTGGAGTCAGTTTACACAACCTTACTGTAGTAAGCTATCAGAATAAATTCTTCCTCAATTAGGTCTTTTAAGGGTTGTATTGTGGTCTGGTTCACGGTTTATGAAACAAAGGATAAAGGCTCAAAATTGTGTTTGTACCCAACCTTCTTCGTGATGAATCTCCAATCCTACATTCAATTAAATCTACACACATTTATTTTGACAACGTAAGGGTAAAAATGATGATTTGAGGTTTACTGGAAATGGAAATCATTTTATTTGGCTTTGATGGATGTTTGTAGTGACCAAACGATTTTGGACATGGTGGTCACTAAATCTTACTTGTTTGATGTCGAGGGTTTGAGGGCCTCTTTTGCTTGAATTTCTTTTTGAACTGATCCCTAACTTTTGCCTAAGTCCTTTTTTTTACTTAGCGGGATTTATATTTTTTGTACTTTTGAAATTCTGAAAGTTATGATTGCCAAACCATTGGTCATAATGGATCATCTTGTAATGTGTAATCAAAATAATTGAACAACTACCCTACCCCAGGTTAAACATAATGGTTTAAATCCGAAAGAAACTCCTACTTCTAGGCTCGAAGTGGTGAACTAGGGATTAACTTCTTATCTCTCCAGTGTTTGGGAATAGAAACAATGCCTGTATATCATCAACAAGATTTTATCCGAAAGCAAACCACAATAACTATGGGTATTTTTTCATCATCCTCCCTTAAACATTTGCATAATCAAAAGTTTTGAACAAAAGGTATATATGTATTTTTTGAAATAGAAAGTGTAAGGACATAAATAAACAGATGAACTGAATTCAAAAGATTGCAAATGCTCATTTCATTAATCAAAGAAGTACAAACATAATTGATAGGCAAACAGTTGATACAATTAAAGGAAAATGCAAACAGAAAAGAAACAAGGCCTAGTGACTAATCAGTTACAAGGATGAGCTGTCATGTCTTGAAACACTGGCTTTTAGGGAGAATTGGTTGAAGTTGATTGAAGCTTCAAGTGGCATGCCTTGGCAAAGGATTGTCCTTGACACTTGGATTAGGATCACTGAAGGAGAGGACCTTGTCTCTGATCAACTCTTTCACTCTTGTCTTCAAAGCAAAACAATGTTCCAAATCATGGCCCGTTCCACCCTGATGAAATTCGCAACGAAGATCTGCCCTATAGCTTGGTGGGAGAGGATCTGGAGAAGGTGGCATAGGTCTAGTGGTTATCAAACCTTTCTGAACCAAACCAGGATATAACTTAGTGTACGTCATGGGAATAGGGTCAAAGTGAACCCTTTCACGATTCTGAATTTGTCCAAAGGTCGGACGTTGAGGAGCTCTAGTTGGTTGAGCAGCAATCACAGGAGAAACAACAGCAACATAAGCTTGATTATCATGTTGGGCCCTGTATTGAGGTCTTCTACCCACATTGAAAATAGCATTGGTCTGATATTCCCTCCTCCTTTGGAAATTTCCAAAAGGTTTCTTAGAAACATTGGAAGACTCAATAACTTTGGACACTTTTCCATTCTTAATTCCTTCTTCAAGCCTCTGTCCAATGGTAACCAGATCAGTGAAACTGGAAGAGACACTTCCGATCATTTTTTCCCAATAGAAAGGAGCCAAAGTATCCATGAACATACTAGTCATTTCTTTCTCAGCTAGGGGAGGTTCAACCTGAGATGCCAACTCTCTCCAGCGTTGAGCATATTCCTTGAAGGATTCCCTCTCTTTCTGAGACATATTCTGCAGTTGACGGTGATCAAGTGCCCATGTCCAAGTTGTACTTGTATTGTTTCACGAAAGCATCACCCAAATCCGCCCAGCTATGGATACGATCTTTCTCAAGCCCCATGTACCACTTCATAGAGGCACCGCTCAAACTGTCTTGAAAACAATGAATAAGTATCTTGTCGTTCTTGGCGTAAGCAGCCATCTTGCGACAGTACATCGTTAAGTGGAGCTTTGGACAGGTGTGCCCCTTGTACTTCTCAAATTATGGAATCTTGAACTTGGAAGGCACGATGAGATCGGACACCAAACACATATCACTTGCATCAACATTGAAGAAGTCATTACCCTCTACAGCCCTTAATCGTTTGTCAATAGCTCGATACTGCTCACGACCAACTTCAGGTTCAACATAATCTTCAAGATCATCACCCTGAGCGCTAGCAGCATGGTGTTCATAGGGAATTTGGCCAGTATGAATCACAGGTCTGGATTCAGTGAAAATAGGAACTTGAAAAGCGGGTCTAGACGCCTGACCGACCATAGAAGTAGTAACATGAGGTGGACAGTAGTTGTGTGGCAAACCAAACTCCGGCCAAGTTGAAGGTGGCAACTGGGTAGGATGAGGTTCGACAATAGCGTTCTCAACCTCTTGGATCACTGTCCTCTGAGGTGGCTCTCCTCTGGCAATCAAAACTTGAAGCATTTCAGTCAGCTTCATCACACTCGTCTTCAACTCCTCAATTTCCATTCGGACCTCAGCATTATGAACCTCTTGTTCTGACATCCTGCGTCTGTGGTAAGCTCGGGTTCTGTATCGGCTAAGAAGCTTCAGTTTGACGGTTGACAGATAACTAGAATACAGAGACAACTTGAATGAATTGACGAACAACCCGGGTGTGTACAAAAAATGCAAATGATGCATATGGTATGCGACACCATGCAAATGCAAATATGTTTAGGGTCACAGGCATAAACAGACTTGGAAACTGGAAAAGCTCAAAACTTCCTAAATGGTAGGCTGTAAGAGATTAGTTCTACAATCTGTACCCATAAATCCCACTCACAAGATGGTTTCTACGGTGACGGTTTAAGGAAACTCAGAGTCACAGACGTTTATCGTACTAACGCCCCGCCGCAGGCTAGCTGCATTGTGACGATAATAACGATAAGGTCTACCTTGAGTGGAGTTCTCATGCTAGGCTGATAAAGGGGCGAGCCCTCGGAGCCTAACATTACACAACTACCAAAATTGAAACAGGTCCTAGGGGATCCCAGAATCACAGCCCTTTCGTGAATCAGGTCACGCGACAGGCTAGCTGCGTTGCGACAAGATCTACGAAAAGTCTAACTATCTGGGGGAGCTTTCATTCTAGGCGTGCAAGGAGCGAGTCCTTGGAGACTAACACTAATAACATCCAATTCTAAACTTAGGTGCTCCCTCTGCTTTTTCCACAACTCAAATTTTACTTGCAAAGTGGCCCCAATATCCCACAGATAAGTAATATAATGAGCAATAAAGGGAAAGCGGTAAAAGAATAAAGACAAAATACCCATTTTAGTCCTTTAACTTTACATCGGGGTCCATTTTGGTCCCTTAATTTTAAAAAGTGTCAATGTAGTCCCTTATGTCTTCAAACGGTGTCATTTAGGTCCTTTCCGTTTGATTCTCACAAACGGCGTCTATTTCTGCATGCGTGGCGTATGACATGGCATATGTTAATACGCGTGACATGTGACATGGCATATGCTAATTAGCAAGGTCACCAAAATTCCAAAAAAAAATCCTAAAATTCTACTTTCACACAGTAATGAACCCATGTCTATTTGGATGCTTGGAAAGACATTGAACCACTAAGCCACATTGCATTTATTTGATTTATTTACAATTATAATTATAATAAGCACTGTAGAGATTTATAATAAACACATGTAAAAGAGACATAACCATATAAGATACATTTTTGTGGTTTTCCATTGCTAAAATTTGTGGAAAGATTAGTTGCAATATAAAATTCAAGATACCAAATCTTAAATAACTGTTACTATATTTTTAAATTTTTTTTTCGTAAAAAAAAAAATGTCTTTTTCTTGTAGATGAAAACAAGTCAATTTTTTTTCTCTTTTAATGTAGGTAAATTTTCAAAAACAAAAATAGATGAAATCAATTAAATTTAATATTAATATTATTATAATATTAAGAAAATAAATTTAAATTGAATTAGAAAACAAAAATTATATCCAAACAAATGTATGAAAAAAATATTAATTCAAAACAAATTTAAATTGTCACCGATTTTGTTATTTCCATATGAATGATTTTATTAGTTATTTATAATAAAAAAATATTTCAACTTAAAGTATATTTATATAGAAATTTTTTATAATAACAAATCCAACATAAGAATTTGTTACTACTTTTCAAAACCCCCAGTTTAACAAATATAAACTTTAAAAAATTAAAAAAATATAGATTTTTTTTATAAAAAAAGACATTTAATAAAGATAAATTTATAAGAAATACTTTTCATTTAAATAGTTTATATTTTGAGGGAAAAGTCCTCAAATCGAATAAAAATATATTTTAGTTTTCAAGAAGACAATTTTTCATAAAGAAAATCATAACATTTATTTACTAAAGTCAATAGTTAAAATAAAAAAAATAACAAAGTTCATATATATATATATATATATATATATATATATATATATATATATATATATATATATATATATATATATATATATATATATATATATATATTAAAAATTTCATAACACCAATAATATTAAAGATTTAATTACCACCATGGCACTTTAGTGGCTGGTATTTATTTTATGAGTATTTGTACTGTATTGAAATTGAAATAACATTTGTTTTGCTATGTTTTATTAATTATAGTTTCAGTTTTTAATTATTAAACATAAAATGTGAAGTGGTTTGGTGGTAGTGAATTTCACTTTGCAATTTAGATGTCTTGAGTTCAATTCTAGATGAGTGCAAAATTTTGGATTTTTGATGATTTTGGTGATACACATATACCATGTCATAGGCCATAATTCCACATGGGCAAGAGATTCCACATGAGCCACACGTGTGCGCCAATTGTACAATCCCATTGACTTTGACTAATGGTGTTGACGGTAAGGACTAACGTGATACTATTTAAAAACTTAAGGGATCACTTTGAAACTTTTTAAAATTAAAGGACTAAATTGGACCCTGAGGTAAACTTAAGGGATCAATTTGAATATTTTGCCAAGAATAAACAAACATAAATAATAAACAATAGAGAAGACAAGAAGAGACAAGGTCAAACAAATAAACACACAAAGCTAAGTTAGGCTTGACTCTCTCTAGCATGGAGCTTGTCCCCAGCAGAGTCGCCAACTGTCGTACCTCGAAAAATACGATCCTAAAACAAACAATAGAGTCGCCACCTAATTTTATTTATTCTACGAGAGAAAAGGGAGATATAGATACAACCTAATAAAGGATAAGAAATGGTTTACGAAACCAAATTCTAAGTTCGGGAGTCGGTTACGCAAGGGGAAGGTATTAGCACCCCTCACGTTCGTTGTACTCAACGGGAACCTCTTAGCTTAACTATGCGATTAAATGTTTGATCTTAAGTTTTTGTCTTCTAAATGATTGTTAATATGTTTGTTTAAAGTTTTAAATTATTATTATTATGACAGAGAAAAGATTAAATGTTTATTAGGGTGCTCGCGAAGGATTAAAATCCCCGTGCCTACGTATTCCCTTGTGCAATGGGAAAGTCAGAGCTTTGTAGTTCGTGCGACTATGGTTTGTGATTTTTAATTGAACGATTGTTTGAAATGCTTTCTACTGCTAAGCGTTGGCTTATACTCGCGGTGGAGGTTGAAGCGCTAGCTTGTTTGCGAGATAGAATGATTTAAACAATGTTCGTTTTTAGAGAAAAGTGTTTGACTTTTGTTAAGATGTTTTAAACGAAAGGGCGAATGAACCACATCGCGTGGGGCTAGCCCAGGAGCGTTTCATTCCAAAACGTGCGGAGTGCTAGACTCCGGAGTTCTGTTCTTTCGCTGATTAATTATGAAAATGATGAATTGGTTGGTAAATTTTAAATTGTTTTAAGATATAAAAGAGTGAATGAACCACGTCGCGTGGGGCTAGCCCAGGAGAGATTCACTCTAGAACGTGCGGAATGCTAGACTCCGGAGCTCTATTCTTTCGTTAATTAATTTGTAAAATGATTGAGATATTTTGATATACGAACGGTGATTGAACCACGTCGCGTGGGGCTAGCCCAGGAACGATCCAATCCAGAACGTGCGGAATGCTTGATTCCGGAGTTCTGTTTTCGTATTTAAATATATAAAATAAGTTGGATATATTTTTTAGACGTTTTAGAATTAACGTATTTTAAATAACGAAGGAGTAAACGAAACACTACGCGTGGGGCTAGCCCAGGTGTGGTTCGTTTCAGAACGTGCGAAGTGCTAGACTCCGGAGCTCTATTCCTTGTTAAATTAATTAAGATGCGTAAAAGTCGTGCAGACGGAAGTCACATAGTGACCGACTTACGTGTGTGCCAAAATGTAGGCGAGAAATAAATATTTATTAATTGATTTCGTGGATTCTCATCCTAATTCCTAAATGTTCCTAATAATGCTAAATCGAAACCGGTAAAATAAATGCGGAAAGATAAATTGCGTACAAAAACGGGAGAGGGATACAATAATAATTTTATACGAGAATGCAATGAAATAAAGGATCTCGTTGTAATTTTCCCAAGAGAAAGCGTGTGTGCGGTGTACGATTTAATCGAACCGTTAGAAATTAATATGACATAAAAGGTGCGAGAAATCAATAAAATAAATAAATATCCTAAATAAAATGAAATAAAATTGTGAAATTAGAATAAATAAAATAAAATAAACAAGATGGCCTCATATCGGCCACGATTAATCGGAAACGATTTATCGCGGCTTTGTCATATCATCGGCCCAAATAAAAATCAAAACGGAATTGAAAAGCAAAGACACATCTTTTTGAATTTTTAGTTTATCAACAACTAAACAAAATTACGACTAAACTTAAAAACTAAATTTAAATAACTTACTACACAATAATATTCTTTATATTTTTAAGTGTTAATCACATATATACTTTACTTTTCTAACATTAATAAATAAATTAAACAAAACTATATTTTGAAAGGAAGAAACTAAGTCAATCTAATAACTTAAACTAATAAGAAATATTTTTAATAATTTAAATAGATAATAAACTAAAATATAAAAAGAAAATGATGAATGATACTCACAAACTTCAAGGCTAGCAAAGGTTGAGCTTGTTGTGTAGAAGAAAGTGAATGTGTTTTGATGGAGGTTGTTGTTGTGGTGAAGATGGTGAATGTTTATGGGTATTGTGTAAGTAAAAAAAAAGAATTTTGACTTTGAAAAATATGTAATGAATGTGCTAGATTTTGAGAATATAAGGGTGATCTTGTTAGTCTCAAATGAGAGAAAGATAGATCTTATTTATAGTGTGAATGAGGTAGGAGTGTTGATGTGGCAATCCATGTGACTTTACGAGCATAATTTTTTGTCATTGATAAGTACATGATTTGATGGATCAATTAGTGGGTGCTTGTGTGTTCAATAAAATTGATTTGAGATCGGGCTATCATCAGATCAAAGTGAAAGATGAAGATATTCAGAAGACAGCGTTCAGAACTCGGTATGGACATTATGAGTATTCTGTGATGCCCTTCGGTGTGACTAATGCGCCGGGAGTATTTATGGAATACATGAATCGTATTTTTCATACTTATCTGGACCAATTTGTAGTAGTATTTATTGATGATATCTTGATTTACTCTAAGTCAGAAGAAGAGGATAAAGAACATTTGAGATTAGTGTTGGATGTTTTGAAAGATAATAAATTGTATGCGAAGCTGTCCAAGTGTGAGTTTTGGTTAAGAGAAGTCAGTTTTCTCGGCCATGTAATTTCAGGAAAAGGTATTGCTGTAGATCCTTCAAAGGTAGAAGCTGTATTGCAATGGGAGACTCCTAAGTCGGCTACCGAGATTAGAAGCTTTTTGGGATTAGCTGGATATTATAGAAGGTTTATTGAAGGATTTTCGAAGTTAGCACTTCCGTTAACTAAATTAACTTGTAAAGGTAAAGCTTTCGTGTGGGATGTTCAGTGCGAAGAGAGTTTTAATGAATTAAAAAGGAGATTGACGTCGGCGCCGGTTTTGACTTTGCCAAATCCGGAGGAACCGTTTATAATTTACTGTGATGCTTCATTGATGGGTTTAGGAGGTGCGCTTATGCAAAATAATAAAGTAATTGCTTATGCGTCGCTGCAGTTGAGAATTCATGAAAAGAACTATCCTACGCATGATCTTGAACTTGCTGCTGTGGTGTTTGTACTAAAAATCTGGAGGCATTACCTTTATGGTTCTAGATTCGATGTTTTCAGCGATCATAAAAGTTTAAAGTATCTATTTGATCAGAAAGAGCTGAACATGAGACAACGTAGGTGGTTAGAATTGCTTAACGATTATGATTTTGGTTTGAATTATCATCCAGGTAAAGCAAATGTTGTGGCCGATGCTTTAAGTAGGAAGACCTTGCATGTGTCAGTAATGATGATTAAGGAGTTGGAATTAATTGAGCAATTTCGTGATATGAGTTTGGTTTGCGAAGTAACCCCGCAGAGTGTAATGCTAGGAATGCTAAAGATTAATAATGATTTTATGGATGGTATCCGAGAGGCATAGAAATTGGATGTGAAATTAGTAGATATCCTTAATCGTTGTGGTCAATCAGAAAAGAGTGACTTTAAGATTTATGCGAGAGGTGTGTTGAAATTAGGTGAAAGAATTTGTATTCCTGATGACGCGGTTATGAAAAGAAGCATTCTAGAAGAGGGTCATAGAAGCAGTTTGAGTATTCATCCAGGAGCTACTAAAATGTATCAAGATTTAAAGAAAATATTTTGGTGGCCCGGAATGAAAGAAGATGTGGCTCGTTTCGTGTATGCGTGCCTAACTTGTCAGAAGTCGAAGATTGAGCATCAGAAGCCTGCTGGGTTGATGCAACCGTTGGAAGTTCCGGAATGGAAATGGGATAGCATTTCTATGGACTTCGTAACGGGGCTGCCTGTCACTTTAAGAGGGCATGATTCAATTTGGGTGATCGTTGATAGGCTTACAAAGTCGGCTCACTTCATACCTATTAACATCACTTACCCAATTGCGAAGTTGGCAGAGATTTACATCCGAGTAATTGTAAAGTTGCATGGTGTTCCTCTGTGTATTGTGTCGGACAGAGATCCGAGGTTTACGTTGGAATTTTGGAAAAGTCTGCAAGATGCGTTGGGCTCTAAGTTGAGATTGAGTTCGGCATATCATCCTCAAACTGATGGCCAAATTGAGAGAACTATTCAGTCATTGGAGGATTTACTGAGAGCTTGTGTTCTTGAGCAAGGAGGTTCGTGGGACACTTATCTTCCATTGATCGAGTTCACATATAATAATAGTTACCATTCTAGTATCGGAATGGCGCCTTTTGAAGCATTGTATGGTCGTAAGTGTAGGACTCCGTTGTGTTGGCATGAATCTGGTGAGAGTGTGGTACTCGGACCATAGTTAGTTCGAGAGACTACCGAGAAAGTGAAGTTTATCCGAGAGAAGATGAAAGCTTCTCAGAGTAGGCAGAAAAGTTACCATGACAAGCGAAAGAAGGATTTAGAATTTCAAGCTGGTGACCATGTGTTTTTGAGAGTCACGCCTGTGACCGGTGTTGGGAGGGCTTTGAAGTCTAAAAAGCTCACTCCTCGCTTCATTGGTCCGTATCAAATCTTGGAACGAGTTGGAAAAGTTGCTTATCGGATGGCATTACCACCAAATATTTCGAATCTGCATGATGTATTCCACGTGTCACAACTTCGGAAATATATCTCAGATCCGTCTCACGTGGTTAGTATGGACGATGTGCAAGTGCGGGATAATCTTATAGTGGAGACAAAGCCGGTACGAATTGAAGGTCGTGAAACAAAGACTCTTCGAGGAAAATAAATCATACTGGTCAAAGTCGTCTGGTTGGGAGCTGCGGGCGAAAGCATGACATGGGAGTTGGAGAGCAAGATGCGAGACTCCTATCCTGAGCTATTTGAAGCAGGTAAATTTTCGAGGACGAAAATATTCTAAGTGGGGGAGAGTTGTAACGCCCAAAATAATTATCTATTAATTTTAAGTAATTATTGTGGTTAGTAGGAATATTTTAATGTTGTAGTTAAAAATTAATCGATAAGTCGGAAATTTAGTCGAAAATCGTAGAAAGTATTATTAGAATTAATTATAATAGTTATTATGTTAATTTAAGTAATGGGCTCGAAACCATGTTTGGATTAGCAAAATAGGGGGGAATATTATGTTAGGCCCATTAGAAATTATAATAGTTTATTAATTTATTAAAATAAAAATAATAGAAGTTATAAGAAACCAAAAAGAGACAGAAAAGGGGGAGTTAGAAAATTAAGGAAGAAAAAGAGGAATTGGAAACTACTGCACGAGCGTGAGAGAAGGAGAAGCAAATTCCGGAATCCAACCGTAAGAACAACTTCCAATCCGATCTAAGGTAAGGGTGGGTTCGATTATTATAATCGGATATGGATTCTAATCCGGTGATGTGAATAGTTAGATTATAATAATTAAATTACCGTTCTTGATGTTGTGTAGAAATCTTATATTGTTGTGATTGGAAATGTTGATTGTGAAAAGTTGGTTAATTGATTGTTAGTTTAGTGATTTATTAAGTTAATTGAAGGAAAGGCCATTAATGAATTAAGAGAAGTGCCATTAATTAATTAGTTATCATAACAATGTAGTGCCAGGTTATTAAAGAAAAGAAAAATTAAATTAATTAGTTGGTGTTTGATGCCATGCTGTGGCGCAGGCCGTGAGGCCTTATGCTTGAATTCCTGCCAGGTACGGCGCAGGACATAGGCCTTTCCCCTTGCTTTCCACGCGCCAGGTGGCGCAGGCCAGGAGGCCTTTTTCTTTGTTTTCATGAGCCAGGTGGCGCAGGCCATAAGGCCTCTTTCTTTTTCCCACATTATGCATACGTAATGGAGTCTGGGAAGAGACAAGGGGTGGCGCAGGCCACCCTGTCTTTTATGGAAGTCCCCTCATTCATTCTTAAATTAATTTCCCTATTAAAATATAATGATTTATATTATCAAATAATTAAGGTAATTATTTAGGGGATATTAGTTCAATTAAGTTGAATATACATAGATGTAAAATAAATTACAGTTAGTAATGAGGTTTAGTATTATGATAAAATTATATAATTCGAACAGTAGAATCCAATTTTTAGAATAATAAGGTAGTGCATAGTTAGTAGAAAATACATGTGTAATACGTTAATAGAAATAATGGTGGCAATATGATTTCCAAGACGGACGATTTAATAGAACATATGGAAATAATAGTTTAGTAGAAAAATCATATTAGTCGCAAAAAGTCGAAAAATAGTGTCGAATTAGTCGGATCGGTCGAATTAGACGGAAAATGAAGTTGCTCGGATTTTAATGAAATTCGTTGGAGTAAGTCGGGTAATATTATAGTTAATTTTGATGAGTAATTTTGTTAGAATTGTGTTATGAAATGTCGATACAGGTATGACTGAGTTATTAAGTTATTCCGTGTACGGAAAGTTGTTAAAGTTACCAAGTTGTAAACTTGATGAGACAAAGTTGATTATAAGTTGATTATGTTGAAAATATTGTTGTGTTGCTATTATTATTATGTTGTCGGAGTTTTAAAGTCGTGTATGTCATGTAAATTCATATGCATTAAGTCGGAGCCTTTGCTCACACCATGTTGGCCTGGATTGGCAAAAGTTGAAAGTTGAAGGCTTATGCCTTGATGCCTCATTAAATTGGCAAATTTTAAGTTGGGAGTTTTACTCCGAATGGTACCACATGCATGATTAGTCGAGTCTCATTAGAGTTGCATTTTGTTGGTTTGTTGTATGGATAATTAATTTAATTTGAGAAGAGGTGTTTACTCACGGCCTTTAATTACTGTATTGTTTTTCATATACTGATTATAATTTTCGTAACTCACCCCTTCTGTTGAATGTTGTCCTTATGTGACAACGTGCAGGTAATCCTGAGAAGTAGCCGGTTACTATTGGTCGAGTCGGTGGTCAGTCGCTCTTATACGTAGCACTCGGGGGGATTGTCGCGTGTCTGCTTTGTTGAATCTTTTAATTAGTACTGAATTTTAATGGTTGGAAGGATTATAGTTGTTTACTCCTTATGTTAAGTCGTTGTTATGTTACTTAAAGATGTTAAGAATTATTTTATGATTCCGCTGCGTAAGATTTCATGAAGTTAAACTATTGGATGAATGTCATTATTTTGTCAAATTAAGAAAAAGTGTTACGTATTTGTTATTAGTTCCTTAAAGTGGAAATTGTTTAAAGTTGAATATGTAATATTCCATTTGTAGAAATTTTAAGAATTAGATTCTGTTGTTATAATTTGTGGGTAGGAAATGGGGTGTTACAGGCTTTATCAACGCTGATTTGACTACGGAAGGTCTTCATCATAACAAAGCTTTACACATCACTCTGGAGTGTAAAGGGGATGTGCTTTCACATGTTCTAGTTGACACTGGGTCTTCACTTAATGTCTTGCCAAAGAAGGCCCTTGTTAAGCTTGAATATGATGGTATAGCTCTCCGACCAAGTAATCTGGTGGTTAGAGCTTTTGATGGTTCCAAGAGGTATGTTCTTGGAGAAGTGGAACTTCCTGTGATAATTGGCCCTCAGGTATTTCAAACTACTTTCTACGTGATGAACATTCAGCCGGTCTACAGCTGTTTGTTGGGTCGACCATGGATTCACGCTGCTGGCGCAGTTACGTCGACCCTTCACCAGAAATTAAAATACGAGTGGGAAGGGAAAATTATCACAATCTGTGGTGAAGAAGATATTTTTGTTAGCCATCTGGCCACCTACAAATACATTGAGATGGATGGTGAAATCCACGAGACCATGAGCCAAGGTTTCGAAGCACTAAACGTCAATGAGGCGACAACTGAATTATTTGCTGCATCCCAGGAGGATAGGATGGGTACTTCAATTGTCTCCTACCAACAAGCTCGGAAGGTTGTTGAAGATGGAAACACCCAAGGCTGGGGTAAATTGCTATCGGTGGAGAAGAAGGAAGACAAATTCAGTTTGGGTTACAAACCATTCCGACAAGATCAAGCAGAGGCTGCTAGAGAGCCCAAGTTCATAAGTGGGGGAATATTGACCCCAAATGTTGTTAATAATGTGGAAGACGAGGCTGAAAGCGACCTCAACCTGGAGAGATTGATTCGTCCAAGGATCCCGGGCCAACAAGTCCTTAACTGGTCTTACCAGGAAATTATAAGAGTTACTCCTGCAGAGTAATTATTATTTCCTGCTTTTTAGCATGCATCAAGTCCTGCATGTTGCCCAAGGTGTCAGAACTCATTTTGTAATAGGGCCATATTTGTATTTTGTGCAAATGGAATATCAATGAACAATGGACATCTTTTGCAAACAATTTTCTTTTTCGCTCACTGTCTTTTCATTTTTGTTATTTTTCGCACAAAACAATAAAATGGCAATGTTTTCAAAATAAATAACTTCATTTTTTCTGAACAAGATTAAAATTGATCACTAAAAAGAACAAATCTCAACCCTTGCAGAGCTAATCCTCCAGATTGCACCGACAACAACACTGCTATGACCTTGTATGACTTCGACAATCCAATTAATCAAGCAGATGAAGGGGTTGATGAAGACTACGAGTTACCAGAAGAGCTAGCCAGGTTGTTGAGGCAAGAAGAGAAAGTGATTACTCCTTATCAGGAGGAAATTGAAACTGTTAATCTTGGTACCGAGGAAGATCCGAAGGAAGTAAAGATTGGGGCCAGTCTGCAAGCTCCAGTAAAAGAACAGCTTATCAGCATACTTTGGGAATACGTCGACGTCTTTGCTTGGTCCTATCAAGACATTCCAGGTCTAGACACGGATATTGTCATGCACAGGCTACCCTTGAAAGAAGATTGTCCTCCGGTTAAACAGAAGTTGCGTCGCACTCGCCCGGATATGGCCATGAAAATCAAGGAAGAAGTACAAAAGCAGTGGGACGCCGGTTTCCTTGTTGTAACTAGTTACCCGCCATGGGTTGCTAACATTGTACCCATGCCTAAGAAGGATGGAAAGGTGTGTATGTGTGTGGATTACCGGGACCTGAACAGAGCTAGCCCGAAGGATGATTTCCCATTACCTCACATCGATGTATTGGTGGATGTTGCACCCCAAAATTTGCCCTCACCTAGACAAGACATTGTGTACTAAAGTATCCCAAGAGGTTCACAAGGTTCACAAGATTCACAAGGATCACAAGGTTCACAATTAGTCAGAAAGTGTGACAATTCCCTCAGACAATGCATCCTCCTAAGCAAGGCATCCTAAACTAGGGTTTTGACTTTCATCAGGATAAATGGACTTCTAAGACTTCAAGTGAGCTTCATGACACCTTATATGTATTCAAGAATCCCCATGTCAAATTTCAAGGCTTTCCCAAAAGGTTGGCTCAGTCAGATGGTCAGATAGGCTAAAATTAGTCAGAGCAGTTAAAAAATCAAACTGAGGTCAACTGTGGTCAAACCAAAGTCAAACTTCATGATTTTTTGCCAACATCAAGTATATGAAGTAAAATTCATCATTTGATCAAGGGTTGATCATGATTCATCAAGGAGGTTTCAGATCATCAAGAATCAGGAGTTTCTAAATTAGGGTTTTCACAGGAAAAGTCAACTGAACTTTGACCGGCCATAACTTTCACATGCTTCATAAAATAATTTCCATACAAATCTCATTTTGAAGGAAATTGAATTCTCTACAACTTTGTGTCTCACAAGCCAAGCCCAAAAATGCTTCATTTGGAAGGTATGAGCTAAAACATTATAGGTCATTTTAAAAGTCAACAAAAAGTCAACAACTTCCAAAGAGCATAACTTGAGAATGGTAAAAGATATGGACATGAGACCAAAGAGGTTGGTTAGAGGACTCTCTAAGCCTTCCAAAATGTCCAAGAACACCTTCATAGCATTAAAATTGAGGAATTTGTGTCCTTGCAAAGTTGGGAAATTTTTGAGAGGTTTATGAAGTAAATGGGATCTTAGAACCAAATTTCTCTAAATGGGCTTGCTTTTTTATGATCCAAACACTTCCATGACATCATGCACGAATTAAAATTATTTATTCAGATTTTTATTCATTTTATTTTATTTATTATGATTTTTTACTTTAAAAATAATTTTAAATCAAAATAAAATATAAAAGTGTGAATATTTGATTTGATTTTGGTTCTAGAAAGTCTTAATGGTCATTTAGAAGTGATTGAAATCATGGAAAATCATATCATTCAAAAATAGCAAGGTTATATAAAAAAATTTCAATCTTTGGAAGTGAATCTTTTTCAATCTCCATTAATCCAAAAGTCCAAAGGATGGACTGATTTTTTAACCTAATTTTATTCTATGATATATAAACAACATATAGCAAGCATAAGACACAGATTTGGCAGCCTCAAGAACACTAAACCAATTTCAAATTTTCAAGGAAAAAGTAAAATCTGAATTCAAGCATTCAAGCAATTCCAAAGACTTTTGAAGGTTTCAATGTGTTCCTAGAAGATTATTGAATGTTTCTAGATCATAAAAACATCCATTCATACACACAAATGCCATAACCGAATCATCACATTCTTATTTTTTTAAAATTTTCGATTTCATAGATTCGTGTAATATAAATTGTTTTTGATCATTGATGCTTGTTTATGAAGGTGCCTGGAACGTTTCTATGTGCTTGGATTGAGTTTTCATTGCAGGTTGAAGGATTCACCATAGTTAGGGTTTCGGCCCCTCATTTAGGGTTTCATGATTAACCAAACATAAATTACTTTTAAGAACATGGGGAGATTGTATGAGTCCTAAGGATTACATTGCACTAATTAATTTGAAGAAATTTTACGGTTTGATTGATGTTTGAAATTCGTAGGTCATGAACATGATGAAATTCACAGGTAAAAACGCAGCAGAATTCATATGTAATTTCGCAGGAAATTTGAGGAAGAAGATGAAGTTTGGCGCTGAAAATCCAATTCAAATATTTGTTTTAAAATATATTGTTTTGTTGTTGATTCAATTTCAGATGCGCGCAGTAGCTCAGTTGGTTGGTGTATTGGCTTGTATATTGAATGGTCCTGGGTTCGAACCCCCCCCCCCCAGGCCATTTTGTTTCGCTTCTATTTTTTTGATATTTTTGTAGGTTAATAAGAAAAGGAATGGGTGTCCTTACTCTAACACCTGCGCATGCCTGGCCTGGTGGTTGTGTTGCTGGTCCAAGATGAACAAAGCCTAGGGCCTGGGTTCGAATCCCAGCCCCAGGTATGTATTTTTCTCATTTTTTTTATTATTATTTGTTTTGTTTTTATTTTATTAATTTTAATTCAATTAATTTCTTAAATGTTAAAATAAATATATATTATTTCTTACACCACAAATTCATGTCTTTAAAAAATTTCAAACTTTATTTTCAAAAACTTAATTATTTGTATTTATTTATTATATATATATATATATATATATATATATATATATATATATATATATATATATATATATATATATATATATATATATATATAATTTGTAAATAAATTGATTTATTTTATAAATTAGTAATTAAAATCCTAATTATTAAAACCCTAATTTTCTCTAACCCTAACCCTAATTTTTATTAACTTTAACATTTAATTTAATTAATTTTTTATTCTAATATATAATTAAATAATTAATCCTTTTGTTGTAAATAATTATTATATTGTTTATTATTATTATAATTATCCTATTTTCTTTTAAAAATTCTTTATTTGACTTAAAAAATATTCTCTTAAATGTTATATGCTTTATATTTTTGCTAACTTCTTTTCTTATGATTATTATTATTACTAACCATTTTAATTATTGTTTCTTTATTATATATTTATTATTAATTATTTCTATTATTATGTAATTGCGAAAGCCATGTAATAGTCGTAGGTTTATTCTTGTTTCTATTTTATGTTTATAAATATTTTTATTGCCATGGTTAGTAACTATAGGGTGTGAACAACTATGTGTAGTTAAAATAATTTAGAAAATTAATTTAAACAAGATAAATATATGAATATGAACACTCACACACGTAAGTCGATCTTTGATCGCCATCTCACACTTTCTAGGGTTGCTCCTCATGTTGCCTAATTCTAAGGTCAAGTAAGGTGTCTTAAAGCAAAGTCCCTCCATCTATATCATCAAGTCCCTTCCGTTTATAAGATTAAGTCCCTTCGAGGTTGCCTACGGTAAATGATCTTGTCCCTTCGAATAAAAGATGATAAGTCCCTACGAAATGCTAAAGACACCTTACAGTTGCCTAAATACAGATGTCCCTTCACATGTCCCTTATTACATCCAAGGTAATGACTACCTATTCCTTAATAATAGGGATAGTCTTACCATTGAAAGAACACATAAGAACAGTAAAGACTTAGCATAGGGTAGGTTCCTCTTAAGTACTTGCTCACTTTTCTTCAAAATACTTCATTACACTTCACATTTCAAACAAATTTTCAAAACAAAGTCTTTATATACATCCATACGAGGATCATTATAAAGTACTTAGAAAATTTTCAATCACACACTACACTTTCTCAAAACAATTTAAAGTGAGCTAAGTAACTAAGAGCCCATGGATAACCATGGATATAAAGGGTGCTAACACCTTCCCTTTGTATAACCTACCCCCCGAACTCAAGTCTTTTAAAATAGGTCTTTCCTGTTCTTTTATGTCCTTTCCTTATGGATAAAATAAAAGTCGGTGGCGACTCTTGCTATCCGCAACATTTATACAAAGTCAGTTCTCCCACCGTGTTACAGAACTGGCGACTCTGCTGGGGAGGATTTAATAAAAGAGGGGTACCCTTAGGAATTAGATCACTTTAAATTGTTTGCTTTGTTTGCTTTATATTACTAGTTGGACTTTTTGTGTGAAAGATCCTAACCCGGATCTAGTGTACCTTAGGTAAATGACAATAGACCAAGGAAAATGTACGGCGTATACCGATATGGTTGATCTGGTGGCCATAGTTAGTGTGACTTCTTGGTTGGTGCTTATGTTCCTTAAGCAAGTTGAGGATAATATGAGGCTGCCATATGTTGTCAATACACTAACTGACTTTTAGAACCCTAGTTATCCCATCTTGGCCTTTAGAAAGTAGTGAGATAACCGGCTTTGGTGAAGACTGAAGTTGGTTGATACTCGATGCTACACTCATTGAGATCCTAAACTTGGAGGGTTTTGGTTGGCAAGTAAGTTTCCTACTGAACAACCACCCTTGTGGAGATCAATGATATTGAGATCCCTTAGAACCTGATTACTTTATAGGACAGGATGAACCATCTAAACTTCAGGGGAGGGTACCTACCTTTAAACCTCATGCAAGCCTTCAAACCTAGGGCTATTGTGTGACTTGTTTGTGTGTGCCACATGTTTGTGATTGAGCATAACATCATAGCATCATCATGCATCATAACAATATCATTTTCACTAACCATTTCAAGGACCAAAGGATTTATCTTTGTTCTTTGTTGCAGGTCATGGCTTCTGCTCATAGGAATACTATCCGGATCAACTTTGTAGGGATACCTCCTAAGCTTAAGGAATTGGTCTCTCAAGTTTATGAAAACTCCCAATTCATCAAGAAGCATGGTCATCTACTTGACTTAGTTACTTCAGGGTTCAATGAAGACATGATGAGTGTTCTGTTTCAGTTCTTTGATCCTAAACATCATTGTTTCACATTCCCCGATTATCAGTTGGTTCCTATAATGGAATAATTCTTCAAACTGTTGGGCATACCTATCCTTGATCAGAAACCCTTCACAGGCTTAGAAAAAGAGCCTAAACCTGAGGTTATTACTGCAGCCTTACATTTGAAGAAATCAGACATTGTCCTAGAAACAATGAGTGGGGTTAAGGGTATTCTTGCTAAAGTATTGATGGAGAAAGCTCAAGTGTTCCTGAAGGCTATGAGTTATGATGCTTTTGAGGAGATCTTAGCCCTATTGATCTATGGCTTAGTATTGTTCCCCAATCCAGACCAGTTCATAGACGTACACGCCATCAACATATTTCTGACTCGCAATCCAGTGCCCACATTACTTGGGGACATCTTACATTCTCTTCACACTCGTACTACAAAGGCACGAGGAACTCTGATGTGTTGTATAACTTTACTATCTAGGTGGTTTATTTCTCACCTTCCTCGATCAGTGATGAAGAATGAACAAGGGTTCAGGTGGTCTAAAAGGATCATGTCACTTTCTCATTCAGATATTCATTGGTGCTCTCGATCTATGGAGAAGGTTACTATCATTGACCGTTGTGGGGAGTTCCCTAATGTGCCACTCATTCGTATAAGAGGGGGCCTCACCTACAATCCTTCTTTAGCTCTACGTCAGTTTGGTTACGCTCGGAGTGATGGTCCTCATGACATGTTGATTCAGGGTATTGTGTTCGACTACGACAACAATCTGCAAGGTTATCGTCAAAGGTTTATACGAGCATGGGGTAAAGTGAACAAGGTTGACAGCAAGACTCTAGAACCCAAGTACACTATTCCTATGGAACCTTATCTCAGATGGGTGCGATCTCATGCTCAGACTCTTATGATGCCATATCCTGCTATCCTGTCAGTTACCATGGAACCTGTTGCTGAAGGAGATACGTCTTATGTCATTCTTCACCCAGACATGCCCACTGACATGGAAGAGTTACAGAGGTCCTGGATCCAGTTGAAGGAGCAAAGGGATACTTTTGAGACTCATTACAAAGCAAGTCAAGAAAGAATCCTAGAGCTAACAAAACAACTTCATGAGGAGCGGAATCTCAACTCATACCTCAACACAAAGAGGAAACGTCCATGGGAGACTTAAAACCCCATCTTTGTATTCATTTCCTTTTTGTTATGAGCCCAAAGGGCAAACAAGTTTATTGGTTACTAATAAAAGTTTATCTTTTGGTTGTTTAAACAAATTTAAATCCTGCGGTTCTTGAAAACATTGCATATGCATTTACATACCATATCCCTGCATCACAGGTTTCTTATGAACAGGTATCTTATCTTCTCGCTGTTTATTTCAGCAAAAATGGCTCTTGAACAGACCGTCAAAGATCTCCAGGCTCAGAATGCACAATTCCAAGAGTTGATTCTGAACTTGTCCAAAGGACAAGATGAGTTGAAGACACTACTGGCTAAGAAGAAGAAGAAGACTAGAAGATCAGGAGGCCTTATCAACCTAGGAAGAAGATTCAGAGGTCCTATCAAGACAAAGGAACAGATCGATGATTCTGAGTCTGAAAATTCTGAGAAAGAGGGAGGCAGTCTCCATGATACTATGGGAGATTCTGATTATGAAGCAAATTATTATCATGATCCTAGTGAAGATAAGTACAAGATGTTGGTAGACAGGATGAATGCCATGGAGTTACAAAAATATTATGGGCTGGATTTTGAAGATATGAGTTTAGTATCTGGAGTGGTTATACCTATTGGCTTCGAGGTTCCTACTTTTGTGGTGTACGATGGTGTCTCTGTTGGATTTATTAATGCAGCGTCACCCTTAGGGATTCAATGGGCTTAACATCCCAACCCATGGCGCTTAATAGGCGCAGCCCCTTGAGGGCTCTATACTATAAGGAAATAAAGTTGCGCCTTCACTAACAACAATTGCTTTTAGTGCAGTGGTAAGCGCTTGATCCTACAAGTGGTATCAGAGCAAGGTCATGGGTTCGAATCCCCCCGGCTGACACTGGGGGGGAGATTGTTGGATTTATTAATGCAGTGTCACCCTTAGGGATTCGATGGGCTTAACATCCCAACCCATGGCGCTTAATAGGCGCAGCCCTTTGAGGGCTCTATACTATAAGGAAATAAAGTTGCGCCTTCACTAACAACAATTGCTTTTAGTGCAGTGGTAAGCGCTTGATCCTACAGTCTCATGTCCCAAGCTGCATTTAAGATCCTATGTCCGGAGGATTCAACCACATACTGCTGACAAGAAGTTATGGATTCATTTCTTCCAAGAGAGCTTGTCTGGAGCTCAGTTGGAATGGTACTATCAATTGGAGAGTGTCAATATTCGTGATTGGAATGATCTTGCTGAGGCCTTATACAGGCAATACCAATATAATGCTGATTTAGCACCTACCCGCATGCAGCTCCAAAGCATGTCAATGGGTGCTAAGGAGAATTTCAAGGAGTATGCCCAGAAATGGAGAGACCTGGCTGGCAGAGTTCAACCTCCTCTGACTGACAGGGAGTTAGTGGATATGTTCATGAGTACGTTGAGTGGTCCTTTCTATAGTCACCTCATTAGAAGCTCATCATCTGGTTTCACCGAGCTGATAATGACTGGAGAACGTGTGGAGAGTGGTATAAGAAGTGGTAAGATACATGTGGGTGCCTCTTCATCAGGCACTGCTAAGAAGCCCCCTAGTGGAAAGAAGGAGTCTAATGTTGTGTATGGTCAACATAGTCATAACAGGAGTCACAAGTCTGTAGGAGCAGTTCACATTTCCAATCCTACTCCTGCAGCACCAGAGCCACCACAAAACCATCAACAAAAGCCTAGAAGACAATTCACCAAGATCAACATGTCACTGGCCCAAGCCTTGCAACACATGTTGAAAGGGGAACTCATTACTTTGAAGGACCCTCCTCAGAATCCTAATACTTCCTCTCCTCGATACAATCCTAATGCACGATGTGCTTATCATTCTAATTGTCCGGGACATGACACCAACAACTGTTGGGTGTTGAAAAACAAGATTCAAGATATGATTGAAGCTAGGGAGATTGAATTTGACCCTTCTGGGACTCCAAATGTGATCACTGCTCCTATGCCCAACCATGAGAAGACTGTTAATGCTATTGACGAAGTTTCATATGTTTCTTCAGTAGTAGATGTGACTACTCCCTTATCTATTATCAAGTAGAAGCTGGTGCAAGCTGGATTCTTTCCAGGTTGCAACGAAGACTGTTTTTATTGTGCCTACAAACCTGATAGCTGCTGGAAGTTGAAAGATGGTATTCAACGCCTCATGGACAATTACACTATATTGTTTGAGAGGACACCTTCTGTGGAAAGTATGTGTGAACATCTAACTCGAGGTACGAAGGTTGAAGATGTGGACATGGTTGATAAAGTGCCAGTGAAGATTACCTCCAAGGGTCCTGTCAAAATCACTCCCAAGGGTCCTATCAAGATTACTGCTGAAGGCCTGGTGAAGATTGTTGTTGAAGTTAGAGTGCCTCCCATGATTAATACCACTCCTGGCCCTGTTCCTTATACTTCTGATAAAGCTATACCTTGGAATTACGGTTCTGATGTCTATATCCATGGTGTTAAACAGGAACCTTTGACTGATACACCTGTTACTGATGATAACCTTGATGTTGATAATATTGCTGGATCTAGTAAGATCACCAGAAGTGGAAGAATTTTCTCTCCTCCGGCCACCTCCAAGAGTGCAGTTACTCCAACTACTACCTCCACTTCTGAGCCAAGTACTGATGCTCGGGGAAAGGGTCCTGTGGTTGAACCTGTGTAAGCTGAGGCACCGACTGCTGAAAATATTTCTAAACAGATGGAAGAAGTGCTGAAGATCATTCGCAAGAGTGATTATGATATTGTTGACCAATTGGGGCATACTCCCTCCAAAATCTCCATGTTATCTTTGTTGCTGTGTTCTGAGGCTCATGTTAAGGCCTTAATCAAATTCCTGAAGACTACTCATGTACCAAATGAGATTTCTGTGGATCAATTTGAGAATTGTGTTGCACATCTGACTTATGATAATGGGTTAGGCTTTTCTGATGCTGACTTGACTCCTGCCAAGAGAAACCATAACAGAGCTTTACATATCTTTATTGAATGTAAAGGCACTACCGTATCTCATGTGCTGGTGGACAATGGTTCTTCATTGAATGTACTTCCCAATGAGGTTCTGGACAAACTCAGTCCTGAAGATGTTGTGTTAAGACCAAGTAATGTAGTGGTAAGGGCCTTTGATGGCTCAAGAAGAGTGGTTCATGGAAAAGTAGATCTCCCGATCAAAGTAGGCTCTCAAGTTTTCGACTCTACTTTCTATGTAATGGATATTCGTCCTGCGTACTCCTGTTTGCTTGGGCGCCCCTGGATCCATGGGGCAGGTGCTGTGACCTCCACTCTACATCAGAAGTTGAAATATCAGGTAAAGGGAAAGATCGTCACTGTTTATGGAGAGGAAGAATATATGGTCAGTCATGTGAATACATTTAAGTATGTTGAAGTGGAAGGTGAATATGTTGAGACTCCTTTCCAGACATTTGAGGTAGTTCCTTGGGTCGTTCCTGCTACTGAAGCTCCCTCTGTTGTTAAAAGAGTTCATGTGGTTACCAGAGTACCTCCTATAATGGCCTCCCTCAAAGATGCTAGAGTTGTGGTTGAAGAAGGTGGTTGTACTATTTGGGGTCAGCTTCCTGACATTCCTTACAAGTCTGACAAGTTCGGTTTGGGTTTCACTGCAGAGTCCCAGAAGGATGTTCGTCGTGCTCGTGTTGTTCGTATCACCAATCAAGGGGTCATGAGAGATCAAATCAATGCGGTAGGTGACTATAGTGAAGACTACAACCTAGATGATTGGATCTTTCCTAATGTGGGTGATGGGCTCAACAACTGGAAGACCGAAGACGTTATTCCTATCTCCTTTAGTCAAGAGTAAATACTATTACTGTGTTTTTATTTTAAGTTTGTAATTTTAAACAATTAAAATTTCAAGCCTTGTGCCTTACCCGGGGCACAATGGTATGCTTGTTTCGGGATGCCATTTCATTTGCATACTTCATTCAATAAAAATCAATGGACGTTTCGTTTTCGTAAATATTGTGCTCCTTGTCTTTCTTTTATTTTTTATTTTCGTTTATCAGCTATGTGTTCTTACACACACCCACATCACTAAAATGCAGATCCTCATCCACTCTGGATCCTGTTGATAACAGTTCTATTATCGCCAATTATAATTTCGAGAATCCGATCTATCAAGCTGAAGATGGAAAGGAGGAAGATTGTGAAGTACCTGTAGAGCTTGCTAGGTTGTTACAACAAGAAGAGAAAGCTATACAGCCACATGAAGAGCCAATCGAAGTTGTGAATTTGGGAACTGAAGAAAACAGGAAAGAGGTCAAGATAGGGGCTGAATTAGAAGATGGTGTCAAGAGTAGACTAATTCAGATGTTACGTGATTATGTGGAGATCTTTGCTTGGTCCTATGAAGATATGCCAGGGTTGGATACAGACATTGTGGTTCACCGTTTACCAGTAAAAGAAGATTGTCGTCCAAAGAAGCAAAAAATTCGTTGCATGCGTCCTGAAATGTCAGAAAAGATTAAAGCAGAGGTGATGAAACAATTTGATGCAGGGTTCTTAGTTGTGACTTCTTATCCTCAATGGGTTGCAAATGTTGTACCAGTACCTAAGAAAGATGGTAAGGTACGTATGTGTGTAGATTACAGGGATTTGAACAAGGCCAGCCCTAAAGATGATTTTCCACTTCCTCATATTGATGTTCTGGTAGACAACACTGCTCAGCCTAAAGTATTCTATTTCATGGATGGTTTCTCTGGTTACAATCAAATCAAGATGGCACCTGAAGATATGGAGAAGACTACATTTGTTACACAGTGGGGTACCTTTTGTTATAAAGTGATGCCATTTGGTTTGAAGAACGCCGGGGCAACATATCAGCGAGCTATGGTGGCTTTGTTTCACGATATGATTCATCATGAGATAGAGGTATATGTGGATGATATGATAGCCAGGTCCCAGAATGAAGAGCAACACCTTGATCATCTGCATAAGCTGTTTGATAGGTTGAAGAAATACAAGCTCAGATTGAACCCAAATAAGTGTACTTTTGGAGTTAGGTCTGGTAAACTCCTGGGTTTCATTGTCAGTGGAAAAGGTATTGAAGTGGACCCTGCAAAAGTGAAAGTTATACAAGAGATGCCAGCTCCCCGTACTGAGAAGGAAGTTAGAGGTTTCTTGGGACGACTGAACTACATTGCAAGATTTATTTCCCAATTAACTGCTACCTGTGAGCCAATCTTCAAGTTGTTGAAGAAAGATCAAGTAATGGAGTGGAATGATGAGTGCCAGACAGCCTTTGATTAAATTAAGAGATATCTTTTAGAACCTCCAATTTTGATGCCACTAGTTGATGGAAGACCCTTGATCATGTACTTAACAGTATTAGACAACTCAATGGGGTGTGTGTTGGGGCAACATGACGAGTCTGGTCGAAAAGAGCAGGCAATATACTACCTTAGCAAAACGTTTACCGACTGTGAAACAAGATACTCACTGCTCGAGAAAACTTGATACGCTTTGGCATGGGCTGCTCGCCGACTAAGACAGTATATGTTGACTCATACCACTTATTTGATTTCAAAAATGGATCCAATCAAGTACATATTCGAGAAACCTGCTCTCTCCGGACGAATAGCGAGATGGCAAATGATCTTAACAGAATATGATATACAGTACACTACTCAGAAGGCCATTAAAGGAAGTGTTGTAGCTGATCATTTGGCTCATCAAGCAGTGGATGATTATCAATCAATGAGTTCTGAGTTCCCTGATGAAGACATTATGATTATTACTAAAGAACCTGGACAATATGACGGACCTGAACAAGGATCCCGATGGACTATGGTTTTTGATGGAGCTTCTAATGCACTTGGTAATGGTGTTAGTATTGTGATCATTTTCCCTGAAGGTTGTCATACCCCGATTACTGCAAGACTTTGTTTCTATTGTACCAATAACATGGCTGAGTATGAGGCATGTATCATGGGTATCAAAGTTGCCATTGATATGAAGATTCAGTTCCTGGACGTATATGGAGATTCGGCCTTGGTAGTGAGTCAGATTAAAGGAGATTGGGATACCAAGCATGAAAATCTTATTCCTTACAGAGAGCATGTGTTGTCTTTGATCCCATATTTTGAGGAGATTACCTTTGGACATATTCCACGAGGAGAAAATCAGTTGGCAGATGCATTAGCCACCATGGCATCTATGTTTGAGATTAGCTAGGGTGATGAAGCTCCCAAGATTACTATTGATAGATTTGAGAAGCCTGCATACTGCAATGAGATTGACACTGAAGAAGCAGAGGGGAAGCCTTGGTTCTATGAAGTGAAAAAGATATCTTGAAGCTCAGGAGTTCCCTGAAGGGGCATCTGTCAAAGATAAGAAGTTTCTGAGGAGGTTTTCTGCTAAGTTCTTCTTGAGTAATAGAATTTTGTACAAGCGCAATCATGATTCAACTTTGCTTCGTTGTGTGGATAAGAAGGAAGCAACAGAGATTATGCAAGACATGCATGATGGGATTTTTGGCACTCATTCTAGTGGTCATACCATGGCAAAGAAAATATTAAGAGCAGGTTACTATTGGTATACCATGGAAGCTGACTGCTATCAACATTCCAGAACATGTCACAAGTGTCAAATCTATGCTGATAAAGTGCATATACCTCCAGCTCCATTGAATGTGTTGACTGCTCCTTGGCCTTTTACCATGTGGGGCATTGATATGATTGGTGAGATCAAGCCTACTGCTTCTAATGGGCATCGTTTCATCCTGGTTTCTATTGATTACTTTACAAAATGGGTGGAGGCAGCTTCATTTGCATCTGTTACTAAGAATGTTGTGGCTCGATTCATTAAGAATAATCTCATATGTAGGTATGGTATCCCTGAAAGGATTATCATTGACAATGGCTCTAATCTGAACAACTCCATGATTACTGATCTCTGCATGCAGTTCAAGATTAAACATCACAACTCTTCTCCGTATCGTCCGAAGATGAATGGGGCAGTGGAAGCTGCTAATAAGAACATTAAGAAGATTCTACAGAAGATGACTGTTACTTACAAGGATTGGCACGAGATGTTACCATTTGCTCTTCATGGTTATCGTACTACAATACGCACTTCAACAGGGGAAACCCCATTCTCCTTAGTCTATGGTATAGAAGCAGTTCTGCCCATTGAAGTTCGGATCCCTTCCTTAAGAATCATGAAGGATGCAGGCTTGGATGAAGATGAGTGGATTCAGACTCGACTTGACCAGATAAATTTGATTGATGAGAAAAGGCTGGAAACTATTTGTCATGGCCAGATGTACCAGAAACGGATGATCAAAGTTTTTAATAAAAAGGTTAAGCAAAAGGTATATCAGACTGGTGATTTGGTAATCAAGCGTATCATATTACCACAGGGTGATCCTAGGGGCAAGTGGACTCCTACATATGAAGGACCATTTGTAGTCAAGAGGATATTTTCAGGAGGTGCCATGATGCTTACTACTATGGATGGTGAAGACTTCCCACAGCCCGTAAACGCAGACATAGTTAAAAAATACTACGCATAAAAAGAGACCCGCTAGGTTGACTGGCCTAGGCAAAAATAAGGGCATCCCGGCGAACCAAAAGGGTTCGGGCAAAAATTAGGGATATATATAAAATAATGTACACCTGGAAAGTCGAAAACCTGAAAGGACGGCTTGGGCAAAAAAGGGTATCCCGGTGGATTGAAAACCTGAAAGGGCAATCCAGGCAAAAGTTAAGGAATAAAGCGTATGACTATGTCTCGTTTGGATCACTCTTGTAACTTCAACTGTTAGTACTACCTAACTCAAGTTCGAACAGAGAAAGCTCAATCCAATCGTTTCCGTCTCAACAGCAGAAGATGAGATACTTGAAGATAAAGGCAATAGCAGAATTGAAACTCAATAGGATCATTTCTCACATAGCTGTTTTCTTTGTTTTGTAAAACTTTTATGACGAATTCTCCTTACTAGGATTTCTGTCTCCTTATACAAACTTGCCTGTGTATAGGTCACTTTGTAATATAAATAAAATTTCATCTTTGAATCCAGATTTACTTTTACCCTAATTACATAAGCGAAAACGTCCATTGATTGTGTTTGAATGTATGTATGCTTTTGAATATGATTGATGTTTACCAGAAATGCATAAAATGCAGTAATAGTATTTACTAAGGACGAACGAAGGTAGGAATTCAACGAAGCTTCGCCAGTTCATCCCCACAAGACAACTACAAATCCCCAGCAGGGCAAATCTATCTTTATAGATACTTCGAGTTACATTTCCCCTTGAATTTATGTCCATCTCTTTTATCCTCAGTCAGGATACTCAGGAACTTATTCCTTCAATAAAAGTACGACGAACGAAGACGGGAGGTCATAAATACGATACTATCAAACAAGACGGGAACAAGTTCCTCATATTCTTCAGCAACAAAGCGGGATTTATTTTCCCTAGCCAGCAGTTGTTATACGAAGATATCCAGACGCTTCAGGCTGCATGATTCATACATACATCATTTATATCCTACCATAACATATCCATAAATGCATAATACATTTACGTAGGTGCACCATGCCATGCATGCATGTGTAACACCCCAAATTTTCCCTCTTCATTTTAAGCATCATATCATATCATATTCATCATGAGCATACCATATTTTTAGCATCCTAGCATGGAAAGATGAGGCATAACATTCTTCATGTCCTAGCATCAAGCATATGGTCATCTGTGGAGGTCCTTGAAGCATTTCAAGCCATGACAAGGGTCCCAATGAGTTTGTAAAAGTCCTATGGTGAGTCTACACTCCATTTACAAGATCAAGTCCATTGGCAAAAGCTCAGAAGATTGCATGATCACCAGAGGTCTCAGGACAAGGCAAAGCTCCTATACAAGGCACCTAAATTAGGGTTTGTGATTCAAGCACCAAAATCTCACAACTTTGGCCATTTCATTTGGGAAAAGTCTTCTATATGTCAAGAGGATACTATGTGTCAATTTTCATGAGAAAATTCCATGTGGAAGTCAGAGAATTCCTCAGTTGCTTGCAGATGAAGCAACTGGTCAACTGTGCCCTGAAAAAGTCAACTGTGTGATTTCAAGGGGTCTAACCCAATTTTTTTGGCCAAGAGGGGTCCTTAAAATGTTATAAGAGGTTTGGAATGATCAAAGTTCAAGAATCATGGAGATTTGAAGGGTTTTGCAAAAATGTTACAAAGTTGGTTTTTGAGATTTTCCAAATTTGGCAACTTTTGCCCTAATTTTCAAATGGCCTTAACATGATAAAAAATTCTTCAAATGGACCAAAGTCAAACATGAAAGTTGGAGAGTAAGGGCTCCCATTTTCAAAAAGTACAAGTACATTTTCATAGGATTTGTGGTTTGTCCTAGGGGTCCCTCGAAAATTTCATGTATTTTAGGGCAAATTCAACTTTTCATGTATGCACCAAATGCAAAAGGCTTCAAAACTTATTTGTAAGACTTGGTATTGGTTCAATTTAGTTTCAATGTTAAAATAAATCACATTTTGATCATGTTGCTCCAAAGAAACTCTCAAATTTGTGCACTATAAGAAAGTCACTCAAAAAATGCAAAATTGGCCAAAACATGAGAAGTGTGTGATGACTTGATCTAAGGGCCAGAACTTGTGGGATTTTGATCAAGGGTTGGAAAAGCATTGCACATGGGCTGAGAATGCAAGCAAAGCATGAGGGTGGCATGCTTATCTCACAAATGGCAAATTATGCAAATTCACAAAAATCTCATGATCCACACGTGCAAACCTTGGCATTTTTTCAGCATTGCATTGTGAGAGCATACTTAAGCATCTAGGGTTTCAGAATTGTGGATCTCTCCCTCATTCTCTCATTTCCAAGTTTTTGCAACCTTTGAATTTTCTCCCATTTCTCTTCATACAAGCACTCAATCTCAAAACAAATTGTGGATCCTTGTTCTAGGCAAGCTAAGGATCATTAAGCACCCATTCATTCAAGCTTTCCTTCAAGTTTAGCAACATTGCCATTTCAGGGCAGGTGTGAGCAAATCTCAAGATCCAACTTATTTCAAGACTTTAGATGCATTTATTTTGCATCTAGAGTGAGTGTGGAGTAATTGGCACACATCATTTGGTCTTCTATCTCACTGAATCAAGATCTTCACCTCAGGTATGGATCCAAATCTTGAGATCTAGAAATGAAATTGATGATGTGTTTTGTGTTATTTGAAGTGCACTGATCATTCTGCACGTTTTAGATTTGAAATTGATGCATTGTAGTGAAAGTTATTGGGATTCAAAGTTTCATGGTCATACTTTATTTTCTTCGATCCCTTCGATTCATTAAGTTTTAGAGGATTTTGAGGTCATTTTTGAACTCAGAGTAGCTCAATTAGTCAATCTGGAGTATTTGGTCCATTTATAAGGTCATTTGTGTGTCTGTTGTGAATTCCGTTGTCGGAGCCCTAGCTCCGGCCACCGGAAACTGGGTTTGTTTGCTAGGGTTTGCGCAAGGTTGAAGACAACCTTCTGGCCATTAGATCCTCATCTCCAACGTCCCAGATCATGCCACCTAGCCCTAACTCCCCACCTCTCTCTCACGTAAATTCTATTTCATTTTTAATTCCATGTGTTTCTCAGCATACCATAGCTATTGTGTTCTCACCACTCACAAGCCAGCATTGAGACACGTCATTTAATGAACTTGTGAATCGCGCGCGTCTGATTAATCCAAGGGATCTCTTATTTTCCTGCCTTTTCTCACTTAAATTCCACCATAAATAATATGAGTCAGCGCAACTTTGGGCCCTCAGCCTTGCTTTCCACACCCCCTCAATTATAAGCCCAACCAATTACACGCATAAACCCTACTATTTGCACCTCCAACCCAATCCTCTTTTTATTTCTTTCTCATTAATTTTTCTTTTATTTCATTTTAGCTTTTAATTTTTATAAAATAGTTCTGATTATCAAAAAATTCCAAAAACAATCATGAGTCATCTTTGAAGTGTCTTTTATTTTTCCATATTTTTTATTTTCCATTTTTTCATTTCCACGTGTCATAATTAAATCCTTGTTTCACTTAACTTCTTTTGAATCCTTTCTTGAGTACCCTGCCTTGTCCAATTTCCATAGACTTCATTATTTTGATTTTTTTGCCCATTCTTTTTGCTCTGGATTCCTAAGATAATGTAGCTCTTGTGTGATTTTTCCCTTAATTTTTAGAAACTTATTCCTTGCGTCTTGGTCCTTGGACTTGTGATGGAAGTTTGTAACCCTAGTTTGTGTTTAAGCCTCCATTTGACTTAGTTTGCTTCTGAGTTCTTCCAAATCCTTTTGGCTCATTAATATACCATGTTTGAAGATCATTTGACTTGATTTGTGTTTTTTTAGATGCTTGGTTGATTTAATTTGAATTTTACTTTGAACCTTGTCCCATTTTGCTTCCTTTGGATCTTTAGCTCTCTTATAAGCCAAGAAGGGCACTTGTGCCAACTTCTTCTTCTCATTTGGGGTTCTTTTTGGGTATGGGTACCTTCCTGGTCTTAGGATAGGGTTTGAGTCTTAGGAATTTTGGTGTCTTGCTTACTTTTAAGTCTTTTCATTTCTTAAGTGTACTTTCACTTCTTCCTTGCTTCTTTCACTCCCATTTTGTGATTGTTTGGTATTTGTCGTACCTCGAAAAATACGATCCTCGCGCACGCGGTCGCGGCTGGGTTGACTTGAGAGTCGCCACCTAATTTTGATTTATTCCCGAAGAGGGAAATGGTAAATATAGATAAAACCACCAAGAAGGTATAAAACAAGGTCATCGCAAACCATTGTCGGGGTTCGGAAGTCGGTTATGTAGGAGGAAGGTATTAGCACCTCCTACATCCATCGTACTCGATAGGAACCATCTAGATTGTCACGCGCAAAGGGATGTCTATATTTATGATTACTTGTTGAACTAAAGGGTTTATTGATCCTAGGGGCTCGACAAGGATTGAGATCCTCGTGCCTATGTATTCCCTTGTGCAATGGGAAAGTCAGAGCTTCGTAGTTCGGCCAAATATGGGTATTGGTGTTCGTTTTATTACCTTTCTTTGATAAAAGGATTTAGGAGTCCATTTGCACTAAAGACTATGGATAGTTTATTTCGTCCAACAAGACGAATGTCTTGCGCCGAAATAATCGGAGCGAGTAACGAGAGCTCGTTATCCTCCTTTCTACCGCTTAAGGCTCGTGGCGTGCAATTTTCCTCGTATTTATTGAAGTGTTTTGTTTCTTAAGACCGCTTGATGTTGGATCAAGGGTTTGGATCTAAGAAGTAACATTTCGGTTTTTTGAAGTTTAAGGTGAATGCAAATGGAAGTTTATTTGTTGGTTTTGTTAGCGAGGCACAATGTGCTCGGCTCACAAAGTTGAGGAACTAAGCTAAAGACTAGCAATGGAAAACAAGCGCAATGTGTTGATTCGTTAAGTTGGAAAATGTTGCTAAAGGTGTAAGGTGCAAAGTTCGTGCAGATGGCGATCGAGGAATGATCGACTTATGTGTGTGTATGAAGTGAAATACGTACGGATATTTATTTGGCGTTGGACCAAAGATTTCGTTTATCTTTGAAAATGATTAATCTTAGTGTGCGTCCGTTTTGAATAATAATAAAAAAAAACTAGGAAACTATTTTTAAGTTTTGAGATTTGTTTTAGACATGAGAGGAAAAAACAATTAATATAAAGTTATTTAACTGGATTAATTAGAAAACCAAATTAACTAAACCAGGTTAATTAAAGGAATCAAATAAAAACATTTTTGTTTTCTATATACTTTTTTAAGAAAAGAAATATAACAACCTGAAAAAAAACTAAAAAAAAACTAATTTTTTAATAGAAAGAAAAAAAAAGACAGGTTTTAGAAAGAAAATCACCACACCCACCGGGTTTTTAAATCCAAACCCTGCTTTATCAGGTTAGAGAAACGTGTCAAATGAATGACCTAGCCATTAAGGCTTACTCGGTCAACACGCCATTCTCCTAGGAACTGCTGAATCCACAATATTGATGGGGGAAAATACACGCGCGCGGGCTAAAAGCTTACTCATGTTTTATTGCAATAATAAAGAAAACTTAATGCATTCCTCATGTGATAAAACGCAAACAACAAAACAGGTATGGAGGAAATCTCACGAACTTCATTCCTCTCTCTCTGTCTCCGTACTCAACTTCATCTTTCTCAAAGAGAAACAATCCGCCTCACCGTACATTCATCAACACCAGGGCATAAACCCTAATCCCCAAATCTTTTCCAATTTTTTGCGTCTCAAAGCTCAGCTTATTGTCTTCTCACGAGGAGGAAGAACGAAGCTTCATCGCTTCTCATCAACCATGTGAATCGAAGAAGATACAGCAAAAACAAATTAATAATCTTATTTGCAATTTATCCAAACCAGCTACGCTCAAGGCTACACAGCGGAGAAGAAGGTTACCGATTCGTGAACGACGGACGTGAGGTGAGCAAGGTACAGCTTTTCGAGTTCGATCTTTTCTTTGCGTTTCCGTCGATTTGTCAACCTTTGTGCGTGATTGAGGGCTTTTTAGCTCTTCAAACTCTGATTTCCAATGCGAAAATCAGAGGTGAATAAAAATGGATTTTGAGCTTTAGTATTAGGGTTTTTTGATGATGATATTTGCGGAGTTTTTTCAGTTGTTCTGTGTCCTCTCTTCGCTAATAATTGCTCCTCTTTTTATAGGTGAATCTGGGAGCTCGCTCGTATGCGTGATAAAATCCATCTTGGAGTGAGAATAGTGAGCTGTGGAAATCAATCTGTTGGGATTGTACGAAGATTCTGCTTGCTGTCAATATCTTGTGGGCCAGCTTAGGGTGAGTCATTCTCTTTGTTTTTGTTTTTAGCGATCTTCTGGAGGGAGAGTGGGCCCTTGTGAATTTGTTTTGACTTTTGACTGTGATAAACTCAGCTTCTTCTTTTTTACAGTTTACAAATTTCGAAATTTCTTGACTTTTAACTTGCCCTGTTTTTTCAACTTTTCTTTTCTTTCATGTACATTTTTGGGAGGAGTCTATCACCAAGTTCAGAGCTCAAGCGGATGAAGAAACAAATGGTGGCTATAACAAATCAGATAATGATATTTGAAAGTGACGGCTTTGATTCATGAAATTTCAACTTGAGTTGGAAGTAAGGTACATTATGCGTCTATTGTGGTCATGATCTTCTATGTGTAACGTATTTGCTTCCATAATGACTTGTGTATTTTTTATTCCATAGGTTGATGAAATACTTTAGATGTTTCTCTTGTGATTGCTTTTCAAGTTGTTTAGAACACGACAATGGATCACAGCTGGGTAGAGATTCAGGTTGAGGCAGCTGATCTTCAAGAATCATTTGGAAATCAACAAAGTGCTGGTTATGAGAATGAGTTTCAGGATGGGAAAGGTGATGGTTGGGATCACCTGTGGAGAGGGCCAACTCATTTTCAGTTATGGCTTCTGTCATGACCATATCATTGATTATCTGTTCTTTAGACATGACAAACCTATTGCCTTGTTGTGTTTCATTGTTATGCTGCATTTCAGATACTACAATTCTACCATCATCTGAAAGCTCCTCGGGATTAACCTCAGCAAATAACTTCTGGTCAAGAATTGCCTCAGAATTAACAGGCTGATTGCCAAAGGATGTTTCAGACTTGGCTGATGGATCGTTGGGTGGTGCTTCATAATCAACTTGCTAATTGTTGTCTAAGGCATCAGCATTGTTGTCCAGTTTTTATGTTTGATTGAGGCCCTCCGAACTGCTGCTGTTGCTGCACGAGCAAGGTTGACTGTTGAGACATTGGTGTACTGCTGATTTTGTGGAAGGCTAGGTGAATTGGATCGGATCCAACTTTGACCATTATCTTGAGATCTTTTGGATGCGCAATCAATTTTATTTTGTAGAACTTCATGTTTTTTCCTTTTTTTTGTTGATACAGGTCTCGGGTATCGTCGTGGAGACTAGAAAAGAAACAAGGGGATTTGCCATAAAAACATAAGAGATAGTTTGGATAGGCTTAACACGAAGAAAGGAGGACTTCAAGGCTTGAACTATCGGTGGTGTGCCAATGAAATCTGTTGTTGGATTGTGCTAGCATAAGTTGAGGTTGTAACCTATTCTCTTTCAATTTTGCCGATGACATTTGAACCGAGCATATGCCTTCATTTCTTTATTGATGTTTCCCTTTGCCTTTGTTGTTTTTGTTTATTTTTATTTTTTTAGGTTAAAGCCAACAAACTTTGGCTTGATGCAAAGATCACATGGCCTCGAATTAGGGCCCTGGACTAATTACACACATTATGTCCATTGGAGATTCAAAGAATAAACCATGTTAGTATCATGAACTGTGGGTAAGGGCTGTTGCCGTGAAATCCCTTGGAACCGAGTCCTGTTGCTAGTGCATTAACCACTGAGTTTTAATGGATGTCAAAGGAATCCAGGTGTGAAGCACAACGACCTGCATGATGGGAGCTGTAGCCTGGCTTGGAGTTGGAGGCATGGTATGAACACAGATGGTACGAATTAACTCGAATCTTGCAGTTTGTAAGTTTTAAACCGAGCACATGATTCCCATTGCTTGCTGTATTGATATGCATCACATGTTGTTTCAATTTATATTGCCTTTGCGTATTTGATCCTTCTTGTGACCTTTGGCTAACTTATTCTCTTGGATTAACGTGAAACAGATTGGTATCACATGAGGTGCCTCAAGAAATCATGTCCTGGGCAAGTGATCAAGTTGGCTGAATGGTACGTGTTACTAGGCTACCCTATGGATGAATGCTTTTCCTCAAAAACTTGACAGATTTGAAAACCTTTATTCAGGTTACTGAAGTATTGTTCCTTTGGTTCAAACTGATGTATTCCTTAGAACTTAGGGAGTTGATAGACCAATTGTTATTGGCTTGAGCGTTGCTTGAACTTCTAACCAATAACAGTATTCATTGCAGGTAACAACTTGTTCGTAACTGGTCTTTTAAAGTGAACCATCAAAGGAAGCTTGGGGTAGATTCATCTCAAGAAAGACATCAAAAAGTTGATTTTATGCTGCTTTCAGAACCCCTCTTCTTTCTCTTCTTCAAATCTTTAACAGTCCTAACTTTTGCTCTTGATCTGTCTGCGGCTTCTTTCACAACAGAAGCAGATGAATTAATATCAACCTCCACATCAAAGAAAGGTGATGGCCGGCAAGGAGGTGGCAATTGAGATGGTATGGTTCTGAGGCTGACACCAAACACAGTTATGAACATCTCACTGGAATGAGAAACATTTCTGTCGTATCCATCATACAGATCAAGATCACAATGGAGAATCTGTTCACCAGAAGTAACATTACAAGGATGCGACATCATTTTCTTATGATGGTTTCTCTTTCCCCTGCCTGCAATAAATTCCATATCAAGGTCAATGTCATCTACAACCTGCAAGGATGGATCATTCGTACGAAATAGTGTGGTTTCATCAACTACATGAGTGACACCAGGAACAGCAAGCAGCTGAGTTATGTGAGCTTTCCCTTTTTGTGAGACTTTGGACTATCTTTAAGCTTTGATGATGATGAGGATAATTTGCATCTAGAATGTGTCTTGAGATTGATTCCAATTGTTGCTGTATTGTGACAGGTTTTTTTTTTGATGTATCATTGAGGAGATTAAGCAGGTACAAGGACGGACTAAATTATGAGTATGAACACTCAAACTCGAGTTCAGGAAACCACAAGTCTCAAAGATGCCTTTTGGAAATAGTGCCAAGTGATGTATGAATTGATTAGAATCTTTCCTTGTAATATTTGGAACCTTAATTAACTTAGAACCTTTGTAAATTAGGGACTTTGCATCTACTTGCAACAATCTCGATTAAAAATGGCATAGATTCAAAAATTCAACTATGTTTTCTTCTAGTTTTCAATGTGACAAACACACAAGCTTAGTTTCATTAAATTTCATCTTTGTTTGCATATATTTGCCAAAGACCTTCTCAATAACACTTAAATTCCATCTTCATAATGGACCTTCTTAATAACATTGCAATGGACCTCTTAAACCAAGGTAGCGTTTAGAGGAAAAACATGCATCAATTTTAAAAGTCCCTTTGAAACTACATATGGAACCAATCTTAAAATGTCTTGAAATATGTTTTAAAACATTGCTCCAATCATCTTTTAAACCACTTTGAAATAATCTTATACATGGCCCATGGTTATCTTAGAGTACGACCTAAAACCAAAATGGATTATGCCTTTGAACCAATTAAAAAGCCAATTAATCATGCTTTGATTGTCTGATCATGAGAGCAAATTTCCCACCTTCTTGAATTCAATGAACTTATTGGAATTGAATGGAAGCATGAGCCTCGTAGCTCAAACCTTCGTGCCATGATGAAAACCTTTAGGAAAGTAAGCAAATTGGAAATCCTCCTCCAGACTTTATGGATCGACAACATGGTCCAAACCAATCAAAAACCTCAAGCCCATCAACAATTGACTATGCTTTGAAATGCTCGATCATAAACAATGAACAACACCTCTTCCTGGATTTAATGCACTTATACTCATTAGTCACAAAAGTAATTCTATGACCTAAATCCAAAGGGGTCAAGGCCAACTGCCAAATGATTTTTTTTAAAAGAAAAATTAAAAAGGTAGGACAAATTTGGGGTGTAACAGATGCCCTTATCTAATTGCCTTGAGCCCGAAGGAGTGAACTGCTGCATGGAGTTCAATCTTTTTAGGGTAGAAGTCGATTAGATATAAAAAGACTCCAAAATTTGTCCAATAAAAGAGAAAGTGCGACACCATTGAAAGGGATATGAAGATAAGATTGGCAAATTATACAAAATGTCTGAGATTCTTCGTACTAACAAAGCAGTATCCCATCTTGATGAATAAATTTCTCCAAATTGTACAAGGCAGTCCCTTATGAATTAGGGTTTCCTCGGGGACAAGATCTTAACAAGACATATGATTCTTTGGGTCGCGCGAAGCAGTTCCTTAACAATAAAGGCTCTTCGGAAAATTCCTAGGGAAACCTCTCAACAAAGGCATGATATCTTCTAAGTCATAAGAAGCAGTTTCCTTTGGTCAGGGCTCTTCAATGACTCTAGAACAAGATGTCTTAACAGGCATGAACTTCTTTAGTCTATCAAAGCAGTACCTTACCAATGAAGGCTCTTTGTGGACATTAGAACAATATCTCAAATAGATAATGCAAGATTTTCTAGATCATGTGAAGCAGTTTCTTTATATTCAAGAATCTTCAGTGATATTAGAACAGTATCTTTAACACAACATGAGATTCTTCGGGTCTCGCGAAGCAGTACCTCAATCAAATAAGATTCTCCAATCCTTCAAAGCAGTACCTTAATCATAAAGGTTCTTTGGGCATATTTAGAGCAGTATCTCGAACAAAATGGTATAAGATTTTCCAGATCATGCGAAGCAGTTCCTTATATTCAAGGATCTTCAATGATACTAGAACCGTATCTTTACCAAACATGAGACTCTTCAGATCTTGTGAAGCAGTACCTTCTGATCAAGGTTCTTCGGAGGATTCTAAAGCAGTATTTTGATCCAATGAGACTCTCTAATCCAGGAAAAGCAGTACCTTAACAATAAAGGCTCTTTGGGGATATTTAGAGCAGTATCTCTTCCCAATGGTATAAGACTTTCTAGGTCATGCAAATCAGTTCCTTATATTCAAGGATCTTCAATGATGCTAGAAAAAAATCTTTACCATAACATGAGATTCTTCAGATCTTGCGAAGCAGTATCCTTTCGATTAAGGTTCTTCGAAGAATGCCAAAGCAGTATCTCGATCAATCTTTCAGAATACTCTCTGCTTGGAGAGCAATGAAGATAGTGGACAACATCACCATCAACTATAAAGTTTGAAGAATGATTCGCTGGGGAATATAATTCCTAAGCGTATGCGGGATATCAGCTCCTTTCAGAAGAATACCATCAACTTTGAGAAAGGAAAATCCTGGATGCATGTCCTGGATCCTGCTATGCTATTCCGCTATGCCCTCGTACATTGCATGATGCACGATGATTCTTATGAAAATGCAATTACAAATGGTTCAAATGCAAATGTTTTGTTATATGCTAATGATTAATATGATTGTGTTTGATGACATTCTTGTTTTTGGACAAAAATGCTTTGGGAGGTGTGTGCCAAACATGGTTGGGCTTTTGGCTTTCTGGTAGTTGCCACCATAGTGAACTTTTGTGAATCATGCGGGTGCCAATAGAATTGGGCTATAGCTTTTAGTAGTTGCCAAGGAAATTGGACTTTTAGGTTTTATGAAGGATGCCAGCATGATGGACTTTAAGCCTTTTGGTGGTTGCCAATGAATATTGGACTTTCAAAGGTTTTGGAGGATTTTAGATTTTCTAACACTTGGTACATGAGACCTTGATAAAGTTGTGAGCCACAAAGAGAAAGACATGAGTGCCCCTGGTAAAGTTCCAACTGAAGTTTAACATTCGTCAATGGGATATGTTGTCTGTGCGGAAACAATCACCGTAACTGGCGATGATATTAGCTAACGGGAAAACTGTCATATTCCTCTTATCATCCAAAAAGATAATCGTACTACTTTTCAAATATTGTTTATTATCTTTACCAAAATTTCAAAACAGAGTTTATCAATAATAAACATTTTACAAACAAACAGATAAAATAAAATGATTGAGCACAATTTTGATGAGAAATTTCTCTTTTTATTTCCAAAACCCGCAACAGGGTATAAATGTACATATAAATACAATTCCTTAATGAGGTAATTGATGTGCAAGAAAAGTACAATGACAATGACAATAAATGAAGTTCCATTGAATTTCGACATTGCTACGGTCCCTATATCTATGAAAATCTCATCAGTTAAACTTTGTAGGAAGACGATTGGATGGATCCTTTTCTTTTGTAGTTCCCCTGGATTAACTGAATGTACAGAACATAATATTTTGCCTTGGAATTAGTCCCTAACTTTTTCCTGGATCGCCCTTTCAGGTTTTCAATCCACCGGGACGCCCTTTTTTGCCTGAGCCGCCATTTCAGGTTTTCAACTCAGCGGGCTAAATTTTTATTTTTATCCCTAATTTTTTCCTGGACCGCCCTTTCGGGTTTTCAGTCCACCGGGATAGCCTATTTTTGCCTAAGTCGCCTTTTCAGGTTTTCGACTTAGCGGCTTTTATTCAATTCTTTTAGGCATAATATCTTTTAACTGCATCTGCATTCACGGGGGTAGAAAGTTCTTCACCGTCCATTCTTGCAAGAATTAAGGCACCTCCGGAGAAAGCTCTCACCACCACAAACGGTCCTTCATAATTAGGCGCCCACTTGCCCCTGGGCTCTCTGTGCATTGTAGTGATTCGTTTGAGCACCAAACCACCTTCCTGGTAAGTCTGAGGACGTACTTTCTTGTCAAAAGCTTTCTTCATACGTCTCTGGTAAAGTTGTCCATGACATAGTGCCGTCATACGCTTTTCTTTAATAAGATTGAGCTCATCAAACCTCGTTCGGACCCATTCAGCTTCATCTAATTTAGCTTCCATCAGAACTCTCATCGAAGGAATCTCAACTTCTACCGGGAGGACAGCTTCCATGCCATATACCAAAGAAAAAGGGGTTGCCCCTGTCGAAGTGCGTACTGAAGTACGGTAACCGTGCAATGCGAAAGGCAACATCTCATGCCAATCTTTATACGTGATCACCATTTTCTGAATGATCTTCTTGATATTCTTGTTTGCAGCTTCGACAGCTCCCTTCATCTTGGGTCTGTATGGTGTTGAATTATGATGCTCAATCTTGAAACTGGTACATAACTCTTCAATTTTCTTGTAATTGAGATTTGACCCGTTGTCGGTAATGATCCGGTGAGGAACCCCATACCTACATATGATGTTATTCTTCAGAAAGCGAGCAACCACTTGCTTGGTAACATTAGCGTAAGAGGCAGCCTCGACCCATTTCGTGAAGTAATCTATGGAAACAAGTATAAACCTATGCCCATTTGAAGCCTTTGGTTCAATCATCCCGATCATGTCTATTCCCCACATGGAGAAAGGCCATGGTCAAGTCAAGACGTTCAACGGAGTGGGAGGTACGTGTACCCTGTCAGCATAAATTTGGCATTTGTGGCATGTTCGAACATGAGAATAACAATCAGCCTCCATCGTCAGCCAATAGTATCCTGCTCTAAGGATTTTCTTTGCCATTGTATTGTCGCTCCCACAAAATGAAGCCGGGTCAAATAGGGTACAGACGCGAATGGTCGGCGAGAGGAGGGTGTGAGAACACACAGGAGTGAACTCACAGGAAATGAAAAGAGTCGCCAGCTAGGCATTTTTATCCCGGAGGAAAGGTAATGCTGCATAGACCTAGAAAAGATATGGATAAGACGGTTGCGAACCAGAGAGACTGAGAAAGGGGGTTGGTTACAACCTGGGAAGGTATTAGCACCCAGATTGTCCGCCGTACTCGACGGGATCCACGCTTAAAAGATTTGTGCTTTAAAGGGGTAGTGTCAGTGCAATTTGTGTATAAAAGAGCTGGAAAAGGATGTACAGGTGTCAGTGTAAAGGAAGTGTGAAGTGTATAAATGATGTGTCAGTGTAGGAACAAGAATGAAATGCTCAAGAATATGAGGCTAAAAGAGTAAAGCTGGAAAGAGGGGGAATATACAGAGACTTTTGTTCGATAACAGTTAAGTTATGCCTACGTATCCTCTCGTGCAATGAGGAAGTCAGAACACCGTAGTTCGACCCAAAGAGACTGAAAAGAATGAATTGACTGATGAACTGCTTACTTGTCTATGCTCAAGTGTATGACCTGTCTGGCTCAGGTGCAAACTGTCTTGCATTAGACGGAAGAAGTAAGTTCTCGTTTATGAGTGAATGAGATGAGAAAAGAATCTCGAAGGAGACGATTATTGTTTGTTTTTGTGTTTTCAGTCTTTTATTGCTTTTGAAAGTTTGTCATAAGTTAATGAGCTTAAGCCTAAACCAATGGATTTAGTAAACTCATCACATCTTCCCTCTGATTAGGGGTAATGAGAATACCTTAAGTGTGAAGTCAGCTTCTCACACTTAAACACCTTTGATGTAGGATTAAGATCATTAACCTACTTGTGATTATTTAGATGTTTTTGGTGTTTTTGTTTAGTGTTAAGTAATGAGATTAAGCCATAATCAAGGATTAAACAGACTCATTACACCATCCTAATAGAAGGATAATAAATGAGAGTGTTTAAGCTGAGGAAAGCTCCTCAACTTAATCCATGATTAGGGATTAAACTCATGACAAAACAAAGCCTTTATTAAATGGATTTTAGTTAATGATATGATGAAGAAATGGATTTTTTTGATTTGTAAGACAACTTGAGGGGGACTTGTCCATTAACACTAGGGTTAGTCCTTCTTAACCAATTAAGGAAGAATTAGAACCCTAATGCAAGGCCCAAGTTACAAGCTTGATGTCTTGATGATTATTAAGTGAATTGATTAAAGGATTTAAACACATTAAGGGTTTAACACTTAGGATTAAAGTTATACACTCCATCCTAATAGAAGGATGCAGGCATAAGCTTGATCACAAAGTCTTAAAGCCTTTATGGTTTAGTTCCTGATTATGAGGTGAGAAGAGAAGACTCAAAAGAGACACAAAGGTAAAAAACTAAGTGGGGGAATAATCAAAACCCCAATCATTGTCATGCTTGGTTGTTCCTAAGGTTTGTGAGGTTTACAAGAAAGATCTTCAAAGGAACCACCAGGAATCAGATGAAAGGAGCAGAGAGAAACAAAGTAACTTGCTTCATTTAAGAAGACAAGTCACTTGAAGAAAGAAAGTAAAATGAAGAAGAAAGAGCAAGCTCAATCTCAAACACAAAACAAAATGCAGCAAGGATGCATAAGAGAGATGAAAAGAAGTTGTGAGAAGTGAAGGCAAATTCTCTTCTCAAAAAGACTTACCACCTGAAAAGTTAGTGAAAGGAATGCAATGCAATGCAAAATGAGATGAAATGGCATGATGCAAACCAAAACCAGAAGCATGTATGTAATGATAATGATGCTATGAGATGATACAAACATGAATCAAGGCATGAAGATGATCATATGAACATATGGATGCAAGAGAAGCATGCTTAGAACCATGAACATACATGAAAAGTTATGAAATGCAAATGACATACAACATGGCAAATGAAAGATGCAATGATCAAACATGCTTCTAATATGTCTTAAGATGTCCAATGAATCAAATGTATGCACAAAATGCTATGGCAAGTCATGGTATGCAAGCAAATGCAAGATGAATGCAAAAGGAAGCCCAAATTAGGGTTTATGATCAATGCACAAAACAAAAACCAAAACCAGAAGCAAACATCATGATAAAAAATTGAAAATGCATTCAAGGGAACCCTAAACCTATACAAACTCACTGCCCAAAGGAGGGGATCCAATTCTTAACCTAATTAGGGTTATGGATTTCCTAAGATTTCTAGGGTTTTAGGGTACCTTGACAAGAAAAATGTCAAACAAATGGGAAATGCAAGATCAATTCATGCCAATTTAATGCTACAAACTACATGATATGAAAGACACAATGCAAAAAGAATCAAAGTCCAACTCTCAATGGATAGGCAGAAATGATTTTTTGAAGTTTGGATCAAAATAATGCTTTGAAATAGAATTAATTCCATGAAAAATTGTCAAAATGCATCAAGATCAAAAAAGAAATTTGGTTTGAGGGTTGGACAATGTTTCTAAATGATTTTAAAGGTTTCATGAATTTTTTGGTGATTTTTAAATACCTAAAAGTATTTTTAATTAATTAATTCTCATTAATTAATTAAAAATAAACTTTTAAATGATTTAAAAATATTTTTTAATGCAAAAAATAAAAATAAAAATGTTTTTGGTTTCTGAAAATTAATAAAAGTTTGTACAAAAATTTTCAGAATTTTTAAAATTGTTTTACTATTTTTAATTAAATGTGCAAAAGAAATACAAAACAAATGAATTAAAATTAATGAAAATGAAAAGTATTCTGATCCAAAGGCTGACATTCAAATCTGGGAGGGGATGCTTGACTGCGCGCGTGAATCAAAGTTCAGGATTGGTTCTGGCTTAATTAATTTAATTATGATTTATTAAATTAATAAAAAAAGATTAGGGCTTAATGATTTAATCTGGACCACTCAACATTTAAACTAATCCGCATCCAACGGCCACAAACGCATCTGGCAAATTAATTAGGGTTAGGGCTTAATGACTTTCAGGTGATCGGAGGGAAGCTCCGGTCATCTTCTCCGGCGGGTCAAAAACCCTAAAACATGCTACAGGCCACCATTCATCAAATTGAACCCAGGGAAATGATCAGCTACCCAAACCCCATTCAAATCACCCCTCAAACAACATTTATAACCCAAGAACAGAGGGAATCGATGCAAACAAGTTTCACGGGTGAAGTTTCAGAGAGCCATGAAATGATCATTTTTTTCACTATTTTCAATTCCAAGGACATCATTATGATCAGCACAACATACACTTTCATTTTATAACAAGAAAAACAAGCTCTGTGAAAAAGTGTTCTTGGCCATACCTGAGCTGGAAAACATCAATGGTGAGCTTCCAGAACCTCCCACTTGTGCAAATGAACTCCCTTGGCCCTTCTGAAGCTAGTGGGATGCTTGGAAAGCTTTGATGGTGGCTAGTTTGAAGGTCCCAGTTCTGGTGTAGCAGAATTTGTGGTTTGTGTATGTGGTGTTTCAGGCTCTTTTAATGATTGGTTCTTGTTCCATGGAGGGTGTATGATTCATTGGTGAAGGAAAAATGAAGGTTTGATGACTGTATAGAGAGACTCGAAGAAGAGGAGTTTTTTTGACAGATTTTGTGAGGGCTGGAATGTGTCTTGTTTCAATGGCCAATGAGTTGCTATATCACTCCCATGATGTGTGAGTAGGCTGTGGAGCAGGTCAGTAGAGGCTGCTGATCACTATTCCAAGAGTATGGGAGTTTTGGCCAAAAAGTCAAATATGTGTCCTTGAGAGTATGGGCCATGGCAGAGGAAATCTTGAGGCTTGTCCTGCCTCAGCTTGAGTCAAGGATGGCCCTTGGATGGCTCATGAAAGTCTGCTGCATTTGGATCATGAGTTGAGAGAGATTTTGCAACTTGCCCACTTGTGTTATTTCATGATTTTGGCCATGTGAATGTGAGAACTCTTGCTGGATTTTTGATGTGGGATGCTTCACTAGGTCATGTCAATGCATTGAAACCAGCTAGTGATCACATAACTCCTTTGAGAATGATTTTGCCAAAAATCCCTCTTTGCATTTTATGAAAAAATGACTTATGGATACTTGAAAATCAAGGCACAAAAATGAGAAATCCCTTGGGCCAATTCTGATTTTAGGTCATGTATAGCATTGGTATGATGATTAGAGGTCATTTTGAAATCACATAAAGGCTTGCCATGAGAAATTGCAAGTTTTCCATCTTGTGCAAAAGTGGAATTTCATTGATTTTGCCCAACTTTGCAAGGCCATAACTTTTGATCCAAAATGAATTAGGTCATGTTCTTGTACTTTTTGAAAAGGGAATGATCCATTCTACAACTTTCATGACCAAAGTTTTTCCATTCGAAGCATTTTTGAATCAAAAAGTAAGGGTTGAAAAGGTTTCCCAAAATGGCAATTTCATTAAAAAAGTCAACTTTCCCAAAAAGTCAACTTTGCAAAAGACTTGAAATTCTTCAATTTTGTGAACTTCCAACTTGTTCTATGATCAAATAAAGATCATATACAATCAAAATGATGAAGAACACCCTTTGGTTGGGTCATTGGGAGCCTCAGATGCCCTGATTTTGCATTGACTTGCTTGAAAAGTCAACCCTTGATCAGATGACTTCCCCATGGAATTTCTTCATGAAAATTGATATGCATACTCCCTATACCATATAGAGACCAATAGAAACAAGAATGACCAAAAAATTTGGAGTTATGGCCTCTAAAACCAAAACCCTAATTCTAGGTCATCTGTGCAGTTAAACCTGGCTCTGCTTCCATGCCATTCTCAGTTCTTGTGATTTTTTTGACATTCTTGACTTTGAGGGGATATAATATGATGCTTGAACATACATGGGCTCCTTTGAAGTGGTTGATGACCTTTGGAGTGGCTCAAGAAGCTCTTGGATTGCTCAGATCACAAACCCTAGATGCAGATGACTTTGAATCTATGCAGTGAATCAAAAATGCAATATGAGATGTAATGATTGAACTTATGCATATGAGAAGATCACAAGCCATGGTGTGAATGGGTGAGGGCAAATTTGGGGTGTTTACAGCTGCCCCTATTCAAACATGAGTTAGCTGTGCAGGGTGTAAGCGACGGCTTAGCAGTCAAACAAGATAACTTGTGGTTGAATACCAAAGACAGTCCAAAATTTGCACTCACAGAATGAAGAAGAAAAGGGATATAGATTGTAAAAAAAAAGTATATTGTAAAGTGTTGGCGACGGAGGGCGTCCGTCGAGCAGAGGATGACTGCTGGGTAAAGAGCAATGACGGGGACGACCGACATGCTGGGAAAAGAAACGGGAAATAAAGCGATGACGGGGACGGCCGACATGCTGGGGATAAAAGGAACTATGATGGGGACGGCCATCAAGTAAAGCTATAAGATTCTCTGGGGATCAATGAAAAATGATGGGGACGGCCATCAAGTTCATAAAGTAAGGTAACCAACGATGGGGACGGCCATCGGGCTAAATTGATGAAGGACGATCATCAGGAAAAGGAAAAGGGACCACGACGGGGACGGCCATCGGGTTAAAGAATAAATGAAATAATGATGAGGGACGGTCATCAAAGGTGAGGGACGATCACCTAGCAGGGGACGGCTGCTCTGAAAGGGGTAAGATGAGGGAAGGTCATCTTAAGGTGAAGGACGATCACCTGGCAGGGTACGGCTGCCGAAAGTATCGCGACACAGGACGAATGCCGGATAAAAAGGTCAACGATGGGGACGGCCATCGGACGAGCATGATGAAGGACGATCATCAAGAGGTGAAGGACGATCACCTAGAAGGGGACGGCTGCTCTCAAGGTTTATCATGACATAGGACGAATGTCAGATAACAAAAGAAATTTTGCTTTGCTAGCGATCTACTGGGGAATAGTAAACACGGACGAGTGTTTGTATCCAGGAAACAAAAGGTATAAGTGTTTAGATGTTTGTGTATAGATTAAAGATGCGGACGAGCATCCTTAAGGCTACGATACGGACGAGTATCGAGTAGAAACAAATACTGACACGTGCTCAGAGATGATGATACGGACGAGTATCAACCGGTTAACAAGGAACACGGACGAGTGTTGAATCTGAGGGGACTCTTCTGGGGAATAGTAGACACAGACGAGTGTCTATATTCAAGAAGACAAGAGTGTTTGACTTAGTGTATGGATTAAAGATGCGGACGAGCATCCTTAAGACTATGATACGGACGAGTATCAGGTAGAAACAAACGCTTGACGCATGTTCTGAGATGATGGTACGGACGAGTACCAACTGGTTAACAAAGAACACGGACGAGTGTCGACTCTGAGGGGATTTGAGTGATATATACAAGATACGAACGGGTATCTGTATGGGTAAATTAAGTATGAGTAGTGTATAGATGAGTGTTCAATCTGCTGGGGAAATGACACGGACGAGTGTCAAAAGGAGAAGAGTATAGTATAAACAAGTATCTGATATACAAAGTGTTTATGTTGCTGTGCTGGGGAAAATGACATGGACGGATGTCAAGGAATTGTGCATAAAAGTATCTGTGAGTGCAAAGGGGACGCTTTGGCTTTCTGCCGGGGATATGACACGGACGGGTGCCACAAGGAGTATATACTGATGTTTGGGAGTGTAAAGCAACTGCTTTAGCTTTAGCTCTCTGTTGGGGAATCTGGGGAGCATTCTGTATATTGTTGATGGATTGTCAATATTCACAGGAGTTTGATTCAGAACATGGCTTATGATTATGCAATATGTTTGATTTTTGCCGTAATGCTCCGTTTTAGACGGAATGCTACGCTTTGTGGGGGTAAATATGATGCGAATGCTATGATTATGCAAGGATACCAATCCGGGATCCGGATCCCGTTGCTGCGAAGATCTCTGGTCGATCTGTTTGAAGTGGACATCCCAACTGGGGATGAGATCATTGGTATATCTGACGAGATGTATCTGCTTGGGGAAATGGGTCAATGATAGACCTATTCCAATAAATGAGAGACCTAGCTGGGGTTTGTAGAAGCTTTCGTCACTCTGTTGTGATTCCTTCATGCGTTGCTCCTCTGGGTAGAGGCTGAAGCTTTGTGGGGAAGTGGTTCCCTGGCTTTTGTACTTGGCTGAGGAAAAATGATTGGCACCTCGGTTGGGGAGAAACAACAAGTGGCAACTCAGCTGGGGAGAAAACACTTTTGAGTGCTAAGACTGGGTGTTGATTTGCCAGTTTGCCGGGATGAGGCTTACATGCCCCATGTTGTGCCTTGAGTACCTGCAATCCTGAAAAGACAGAGAAACGCACAAGTGATCCCGAGGTATCCCTTACCGGATTCCGTCATAGGAGTTAGACACTCTCGAGAGTATATTTCCTGCAAGCATGTATTTTTAGAAGAAAAGCATCTGTATTTATGCAATCAGTATTTTAAGGACACCAGACATTTTTGCAAATGAAAATGAAGTGTACGGGGCGAAACAAGACTGAAAATCTGATTTTATTAATTCATGTGCCCTGAATTGGCAAGATACAGTCAAAGAAACATATCCCCTGAAATGAGGAGATTGTTACAAATTGAGAAACAAAACGCTGGCAATGTTGTCGACGCTTCAAGGAGCTTCCCTTTTGCTATGACTCGTATGACATTTGACGTTCTTCTCGTCTTGCTTTCTGAAGAAGGTTGATTCTGACAGAAGCTTGATCCTTTCGAGGCTTACCAAGTTGTAGGTGATACAGACGAATTCAGAATGAAGTTGTTCGCTTATTCCCTTATTTTGCATGGATCGCCCTTTCGGGTTTTCAATCCATCGGGATACCCATTTTTGCCTGAGTTGTCCAATGCGGCTTTTCAACTCAGCGGGTGTACATTTTTGTTTATTTTCCCTTATTTTTGCCCGAGTCTTTTATTCTGTTTTTGACTCGCCGGGATGCCCTATTTTTGCCTGGACTTACATTCTGTTTTTATGTCCAGCGGGTCATTTTATGCGAAGTATTTTTTAACTGCATCTGAATTCACAGGGGACGGGAAATCTTCACCATCCATAGTGCTGAGCATCAGTGCTCCACCAGAGAAAACTTTCTTTACTACGAATGGTCCTTCATTATTCGGAGTCCACTTGCCCCTGTGGTCTGTATGAGGAGGGAGGATTCTTTTCAACACAAGATCTCCTACTTGGTACTCTCGGTGCCTGACTTTCTGATCGAAGGCTTTCTTCATTCTTCTCTGATACAACTGCCCATGACAGATTGCAGCCAACCTCTTTTCTTCAATCAGACTCAGTTGTTCGTATCGGGATCGGACCCATTCTACTTCGTTCAGCTTAACATCCATCAGTACCCGTAGGGAGGGTAATTCAACTTCAACAGGTAGGACTGCTTCCATACCATACACAAGCTGATACGGTGTTGCCCCAGTGGATGTTCTGATTGATGTGCGGTACCCATGCAAGGCGAATGGTAGCATTTCATGCCAGTCTTTGTAGGTGACTACCATCTTCTGCACAATCTTCTTGATATTCTTATTAGCTGCCTCAACAGCGCCATTCATCTTTGGCCTGTAAGGAGAAGAATTGTGGTGTTGGATCTTGAAGTCCCGGCATAGTTCTGCCATCATTTTGTTGTTTAAGTTGGAACCATTATCAGTAATGATTCGCTCGGGAACTCCGTATCGGCAGATGATATCTCTCTTCAGAAATTTGGCTACCACTTGCCTTGTAACGTTTGCATAGGAAGCTGCTTCGACCCATTTGGTGAAATAGTCAATGGCAACCAAGATGAACCTGTGGCCATTTGAAGCAGTTGGCTCAATCTTGCCAATCATGTCAATGCCCCACATAGCAAAGGGCCAAGGTGAGGACATCACATTCAAAGGATTGGGAGGCACATGCACCTTATCCGCATAAATCTGGCATTTATGGCATTTTCTGGCGTAGGCACAACAGTCAGCATCCATCGTGATCCAGTAATAGCCTGATCTTAGAAATTTCTTGGCCATTGCATGTCCGCCTGCATGGGTACCAAAGGATCCTTCGTGCACCTCGTGCATTAATAAGTCTGCTTCTGCTCTATCAACACATCTGAGGAGTACCATATCAAAGTTTCTTTTGTACAGGGAGCCATCAGTGTTCAGAAAGAAACTACCAGCAAGCCTTCTCAATGTCTTCTTATCATTGGAAGATGCCTCAGGTGGGTATGTTTGATCCTCCAAGAAGCACTTAATGTCGTGGAACCAAGGCTTATCATCTTTAACAACATCTGCTGCGAACACATATGCTGGTCTGTCAAGTCTGGACACTGAAATTTGAGGTACAAAGTTGGCAGCTTGAACTTTGATCATGGATGAAATGGTAGCCAGAGCATCTGCGAACTGATTCTCGTTCCGAGGGATATACTCAAGCTTGACTGTTGTAAAGAAAGTCAATAACCTCCTTGTATAATCCCTATAAGGTATAAGATAATCCTGGTGCGTGTACCATTTGCCGTTGGTTTGATTAACTACCAGAGCTGAATCTCCGAATACAGTCAAAGTCTTGATCCTGAGGTCAATGGCTTCCTCAAGACCCATAATGCAAGCTTCGTATTCAGCTTCGTTGTTAGTGCAGTTAAAGGTGAGATTTGCCGAGAAAGGCACGTGAACTCCTTTAGGTGTAATGAGTACTGCACCAACACCACGACCATTCATATTAACAGCCCCATCAAACATCATAGTCCTTTCTTCCTCCTGGTCAGGCCCTTCAGTGTGAACAGGCTCTTCATGATCTTTTGCTTTTATGAACATGATGTCTTCATCAGGGAAGTCAAATCTCATTGGCTGGTAATCATCAATAGGCTGCTCAACAAGATATTCAGACAATACACTGCCCTTGATGGCTTTCTGAGAGGTGTACTGGATATCATACTCTGTGAGGATCATTTGCCATCTTGCAACCCGTCCGGTAAGTGCTGGCTTCTCAAAAATGTACTTAACTGGATCCATCTTTGAGATCAATAAAGTGGTGTGGGTCAACATATACTGTCTCAGTCGGCGAGCAGCCCACGCTAAAGCACAACAAGTTTTCTCGAGCAGTGAATAACGTTGTTCACAGTCGGTAAACGTTTTGCTTAGGTAGTAAATTGCATACTCTTTTCGACCAAACTCATCATGCTGGCCTAGCACGCACCCCATTGACTCTTCTAATACTGTCAAGTACATGATTAGAGGTCTTCCTTCAACTGGAGGCATAAGGATGGGAGGCTCTTGTAAGTATTCCTTGATCTTGTCAAAAGCCTTCTGGCAGTCTTCGTTCCACCTGACCGTTTGTTCTTTTCTTAGCAGTTTGAACAAGGGTTCACAGGTTGCTGTAAGGTGAGATATGAACCGTGAAATGTAGTTCAATCTACCTAAGAACCCCCGAACTTCTTTCTATGACTTCGGTGCAGGCATTTCTTGAATGGCTTTGAATTTATCAGGGTCAACTTCAATCCCTTTCTCGCTCACAATAAATCCCAGCAGCTTACCAGATCGCACCCCGAATGTGCATTTGTTGGGATTCAACTTCAATTGGTACTTCCTCAGACGCTTGAATAGATTCAGCAGATTTACTAGGTGGTCTTCTTCAGTGAGGGACTTGGAAATCATGTCATCCACATAACATTCGATTTCTTTATGGATCATATCGTGGAATAATGTTACCATAGCCTGTTGATACGTCGCACCAGCATTCTTCAGTCCGAATGGCATCACCTTGTAACAGAACGTGCCCCAGGGTGTGATGAAGGTTGTCTTCTCCATGTCTTCAGGTGACATTTTAATCTGATTGTATCCTGAAAATCCGTCCATGAAGGAGAATACCGAGAACTGAGCCGTGTTATCCACCAATACATCGATGTGAGGTAATGGGAAGTCATCTTTCGGGCTGGTTCTGTTCAGATCCCGGTAATCAACACACATTCTTACTTTGCCGTCCTTCTTAGGCACAGGTACTATATTAGCAACCCACGGCGGATAGCTAGTCACAGCAAGGAACCCGGCGTCCCACTGCTTTCGTACCTCTTCTTTGATTTTCATTGCCATGTCTGGGCGAGTACGGCGCAGTTTCTGTTTAACCGGTGGGCAGTCTTCTCTTAAAGGCAGCTTGTGCATAACAATGTCGGTGTCCAACCCTGGCATATCCTGATAAGACCAAGCAAACACATCCACATATTCCTGAAGCAGGTCAATCAGTTGTTTCTTCACTGAGTCTTGTAAGCAGACCCCGATTTTAACTTCTTTCACATCTTCATCTGTACCAAGATTAATCGTTTCGACCTCCTCCTGATGAGGAGTGATAACCTTTTCCTCTTGTTTCAACAACCTGGCTAGCTCTTCAGGAAGCTCATACTCTTCTTCAACCCCTTCATCAGCTTGATTGATTGGATTGTCAAAGTCATACGAAGTCATAGCCGTGCTGTTGTCGGTGCGGTCTGGAAGGCACTCTCTGCAAGGGTTCAGTTTGTTCATTTTAGTGATTGATTTTAATCTTGTTTAGAAAAGTAAAGTAGAGTTGTCATTTTGAAAACATTGCCATTTATTTTTTGTACAAAAAGAAAAATGGAAAAAACAGTGAGCGGAAAAGAAAAAGACTCATTTGCAAAAGATGTCTGATATTTCATTGATTAATCTTGTTGCACAAAATTACAGATGGCCCGATTACAAAATGAGTCTTGTCATCTTGGGCAAGATGCAAGACTTGATGCATGCTTAAAAATACAGGAAATAATAATTACTCTGCAGGAGTAACTCTTATAATTTCCTGGGAAGACCAGTTTGAGATACTGCTCCCCGGGATCTTTGGACGTATCCAACTCTCCAGGTTGCGGTCGCTTTCATCCTCGTCTTCCAAGTTGTTCACGGCATCGGGGGTGAGCATCCCCCACTGACAAAATTGGGCTTCTTAGCAGCCTCTGCTTGATCTTGTTAAGTTGGTTTGTAACCCAACCCAAATCTATCCTCCTTCTTCTCTACAGGCAGCAACTTGCCCCAGCCTTGGGCAGTCCCTTCTTCAACAACCTTCCGAGCTTGTTGATAAGATGTCATTGAGGTTCCAGGTACAGCGGATGCTTCATTTACGTTCGAGGCTTCGAACCCTTGACTCATAGTTTCGTAGATCTCCCCATCCATCTCAATGTATTTGTATGTAGCCAGATGGCTAACGAAAATATCTTCCTCTCCACAAATAGTAACGACTTGGCCCTCCCACTCGAATTTTAATTTCTAGTGAAGGGTAGACGTAACTGCGCCAGCGGCGTGAATCCAAGGTCTACCCAACAAACAGCTGTAGGCCGGCTGAATGTCCATCACGAAGAAGGTCGTTTTGAAAGTTTGTGGGCCAATCATTATAGGCAACTCAATTTCTCCCAGAACTGATCTCTTAGAACCGTCAAAGGCTCTCACTACCAAGTTTCTGGGACGTAATGCCAATCCTTCATACTCCAGCTTCACAAGGGCTTTTTTAGGTAGGACATTGAGGGATGACCCTGTGTCCACCAATACATGAGAAAGAACTGCACCCTTACACTCCAAGGTAATGTGCAAAGCCTTGTTGTGATTGCGGCCTTCCGTTGTCAAATCAGTGTTGGTAAATCCTAGTCCGTGACTAGCGTTAACATTTCCAACCACAGCCTCTAACTGATTGACGGTAATCTCCTCTGGCACATAAGCTGCGTGCAAGACTTTTAATAATGCGTTCCGGTGAGCCTCGGAGCACATTAGCAATGATAAAATGGAGATCTTGGAAGGTGTCTGGTGAAGCTGGTCCACTATCTTGTAATCACTTTTCTTGATGATTCTCATGAATTCATCAACCTCTTGATCAAAAGGGGTTTTCAAAGCTTCTTTAGCAGCTTGCTCTTCTTGCACCGTGCCCTTCCCTTTTGCTTTGGCAGCAGCTTCTGCTTCGGCACTTGATCTTGGAATTTGCGGGGCAAAGAGACGTCCGCTTCGAGTGAAGCCTCCGCCTCCCCCCACATTGTCTATTTGTGGTGAAGAAGTTGATGATTCCAAAGTGATTTTCTGTCCTTCGCAGTATAGATCGGAGCCGTAATGCCAAGGGATGGCATTACTGCTTTCATAAGGTACTGGCCCAAGCACTGTGATAGTGACTGGGCTGATAGCAGCTGTAGAAGGGACCATGATAGTATGTGGATCATAGTATATTGTAACCGGTGCTCTGACAGGAGTGGCACTTTGTGAGTTGTAGGCAGAATCATTTGCAGGATCATAATAAATTGTAACCGTTGAGACACTTTCATTGTTTGCTGTTGATGTTGTAGGAGACACTGTTGACTGGATGGATGTTGTTGTTGTAGGAGATTCTGAATGAAGGGGTGCTGAAGTTGTAGAAGGGATGTTTGTTGATATTTGGTCCGTTGAAGCGACAGATGAAGCATTTGTTGATGAGATTGAAGAGTTGTTTGGAACAATTGTTGTTGCAGTTGTAGAAGACTCGGGAATTGTTGTTAAGGAGATTGCTGGATTTGTAGGTATTGATGTTGTGATTTGAAGTAAGCCACTCTGGATGAGACCATCTATGCCATTCCTCAAGTTATCACACCCATTTACTGAAATGTTGCATTAAGCACATCCTAGCTCACATCCGGGGAACATTTGACATTCAAGGAGTTGAGCTTTAATCTCTACCAAGGGTGTCCGAATCTACCCCACACTGCTTATCAAGTAAGACGGCTTATCTTCTTCAATATCATTGATTCTGGGCCCACCATGGTTGGGCATAGGGTTCTTACTGACATTTGGTGGGGGTGCAAAGTTTAGAGCTTTGGAATCCACTAAGTCCTACACTTTCATGTGCAGAGCTCTACACTTCTCTGTACTGTGGCCAGGTGCATTTGAGTGAAAGGCACATCTGGCGCTGGCGTCATAATTTCTGGGCAGACTGGCAGGATCTGGAGGTGCCAATGTCCTTAACTCAACCAGGTTGAGTTTCAGGAGTTGTGGCAATAATGTGACATAGGGCATAGGGATCGGATCAATCACCCTATTAGCCTGAGATGGTCTCTGTTGAAACGGTATTTGCTGATTGTTGTTGCTGGTGTTGTTGTGGTTATAATTTCTCTGAGGTGGATATTGAGCTTGTTGCTGGTAGTGGGGTTGTTGCTGAGGTTGGTATGCCGGTTGTGGAAGAATTGGAGCGGGAATGGTGACAGCTGCCACTGACCTATGAACATATTGGGGTCTGCCCCTGCTGGTATGGATAGCATTAGTCTCACCAGTTCTTCTTGGGCCCACAAAAGGCTTTCTTGGGTTGCTGGACGAGCTCGCACCGTTGTCAGAAATTTTGCCCATCTTTAATAGGCTTTCAATTCTCTCTCCAGCTATAACTACATCCGCAAAGCTGGTAGAAGAAAAGGCAGCAAGCTTGTCAATGTATGTTCCTTGAAGGGTGTTCATAAACATGTCGGCCATCTCCCTCTCCGACATGGGTGGCTGGACAGCAGCAGCAAGCTGTCTCCACCTTTGGGCGTACTCCCGGAAGCTTTCTCTGGACGATTGTGACATTCCCATCAGGAGGGTCCTGTTGGGAGCCATGTCCAAGTTATATTGGTATTGTCTAATGAAGGCCTCAGCCAAGTCCTTCCAACATCTGATGGTTGCTCTGGTCAAATGAGAGTACCATTCCCTTGAAGCTCCTGTTAAACTGTCCTTGAAATAAAACATCCACAGTTTTTCATCCATGGTGTATGCCTTCAGCCTCCCCAGAAAAGATTGCAAGTGGGTTCGCGGACAGGAGGTTCCGTTGTACTTCTCAAAGCACGGAGGTTTAAACTTGTGGGGAATCCTGACCCCGTCCACTAAGCCCATGTCCATAACATCAAAACCCAAGGAGTTTTGAGACTCCAAGGACCTTAATTTTTCAGCAATTTCATCTAGCCTTCTGTCATAGGCTTCCTCCCCAGCTCCCATCACTGTGAACTGATCTTCCTGGGGGTCTTCTTGGAGTACTCTGCCTGTAGTAGCATTCTCTTGTACATTAGCAGGGATGTTGATCTCTGGATGAAGGTGGGGCCCAAATACTGGTGGGTTGATATGAGGCTGAACCCTCTCATTGTTGCTTGTTCCACCAGTCCCTAGATGGGGGTCTTCCTGAGTCTGCCTCTCTACTAAAGCTCTTAATCTTTCTTGGCTCTGTGCCAATCCATTCATCACCTCCATAAACTGAGTCATCTGAGTTCTCATTTCCAGTCTCTCATTGGCCATTTGAGCCCTGACCTCTGTAAGATCCTGTTGTACCTGGTCCATCTGTATACCCGGAAGGTTGTTGCGGGTAGGATATCTGTGTGGACGGTTGAGTGGGAACACCCGACGTCGAGCAATAGTTCCTGAACCACAACAGAGTTAGTAACAAACAAAACAAAAACCTACAAAACAAAACAACAGGTTAGTATGCAATGCAGTTATGCTTATTTGATTCCAAGGTATCCGGCTTGGCACTTGGTTTTGACCTTTCCATACCCTTGAGGAAGATGTTTTTGATGTTGCTTGGAAGAACTCAGATAAAACAAACCAATACATATATTACAAAAAGTGAATGATACATAGTTTGTTTTTTTACAAATCATGCCCTCTGAGGGGTCAAAATACAACATAAGAAAGAAAAGTACAATGAAATGAAAGCAACAACAAGCAAAAGTCAGACACCAAGACCAAACTCATCCTCCTGAACTTCCTTTAGAAGTGCTTCAGTCACAGGATCAGCCGGACGCTCTGTAAGGTTCCTGATAAGGAGATTCCTGGTAGCAACAGCTGCAGTTAGCTTCTTGTGTCGACTCTGGTCCTTTGACCTCTTCACATCAGCTCTAATCTTCAATTCTGAGATCTCTCTCTGGGCTGCTAGCAGGGCTTCTTGTTGCTCCTTTGCATTAGCCTCCAACTGTTCAATCTTGTCCTGAGTCCTTTTATCTTCCTGAGTACGAGCTTCGGTGATCCTGACCCACCTAGCTTGACTCTCTTTCAGATACAAATCAGTCCTAGCCTTCTGGAATTGAGCCTCCTTGCAGGCATTCTTCAAGATCTGCTCTCCAGCCCTTGACTTCTTAATGTAGTCCTCTGACTTCTCAATCCTGGCTAGATGCTCCACCTTAAGCTTTTCTAACCTTTCAATGTCCAGCCGACCATCACTCCTCTCCCAGAGGGTCTTCTGTAGAGCCTGAGTCAGATTCTCATTCCTCTCTTTCAGTTTCTCAAACTCTTCTAGACTGACAGTGGCAGGAGGTGGTGCTGTGGAGGGTCCAGGTGTATCCTCAATGGTGAAGGGCATCCCAGAAATTTGAGCCCTGGCATGAGACCACTCATAGTACTGAGCTGAGGCCACATTGTTGCACCTCCCCAGAATGGTTACCCCTTTGGTCTGGACATTGTCCCAAGCCCAGGATGCTTGCCTGACAATGGCCAGATTAGGCTTAATCTCACAATAAAGGGTTTCAGCCAAATCTTGTGTTCTAGGGGGTGGACCAATGCATAGCCCAATTGTCTTTTGAATAGCAGAGGGTTGTAGTTGATGCAACCCTTTACTCCTATCAGGGGTACATTGGGGAACTGCCCACAACTAGTAATGATGTCCCTGCCCTTGGTGCTCTGAGTGCACCACCTGATGTCAGCTGAGGTCAAAGCAATGAGTCTTCTAGCCCAATTCTTTGGCTGGTGAGGATTCAAGAATGCATCAGTTTTGGGCAAGTGTTTGAGCAGCCAGGTATGGAACAGGGGAGCACAACACCTCACCAATCTTCCTCTTTGCTTTTCATTCCTTTGGTGAACAGAGTAGTAGAAATCTCCCAGTAAGGTGGGCACTGGGTTCCTCAGAATGAAAAGGTGGATGGCACTCTTGCTAACAAACTTAGGCTCATCTGCAAAAAGTATAACCCCATATATGTTGAGGGCTAACAAAGCACAGTCTGCCTTCCACTCTCCCAAGGAGGCCTTCAGGATGGCCTGAGAAGTCAAGAAATCCAAGTGTAGACCAGAGATTACAGCCTTCGTAGTCATGTTTTGTCCAATCAGAGAAGGTTCCAGATATAGTGCCTTTGCCACTTCTTCATTACTTGGAAAAGCCATCTCAGGGTTGAAGGGGATACCACCCCTGACAGGTACACCAACCAATGATGAATACTCCTCTAATAAAGGCCCCAACTGAAAATCCTGAAAGGTGAAGCACCTCAGAGGGGGATCATAGAACTGCAGGCAAGTATGAATCAAGCTCCTCTGGGAAGGGTCCAAATCCATAACCACATCAAGGATGCCTCCATAATGTTCTCTGAATAGTGGTATATGGTCTGGAGTAATCAGGGCCTGGATCTTCCTGATGCCAGCCAGCTCAGGCTCAAAGAAATGATATGAGATGTTGCTCTTCTTGGGTGCCATGTTGCTGAAGAAGAGCTGAGACAGATGCTGATGATGGAGAATAATACTGAAGATGGGCCACTGACAGGAAGATGCTGGTGATAACAGTAGCTGAAGCAGGTAGCTGATGAGGATAGCTGAAGCAGATAGGTCTATGCAGATGAAGGGGTCAAAACCAAGCCAAAATATGTGATGGATACCCTGAAAAACAAATAAACACATGTTAAATGATGCAATGATGATGTATGAAAATGATATGCAAGGGTTTATGATCAAGCTGGATCTGATTAGCTGCCTTGATATAAGTCCATGTATGTTTAAGAAATCCAGATGGAGGTTCATAAGTCCAGTAACCAAGGTGGGGGACTCAAATAAAGAGTCACATGTCCAGGGTTAAATCACAAGAACTATCCAAAGTGGAGTACTCTTAATCAAACAAAGCAACAGGGTATGCTGAGGTCAAGGGTACCTGCAAACCTGTAAACAGCCCAACCCCCTCACAGGTAGTGTTCTAAAACAAGGATCCTCAGACTTGGATCAGTTATGAGAAGTGTAAACACTTCTAACCCGGAGGTACAGTGTTTACAATAACCATAAAAAATCCTCCTCTAATTCACCTCAGTTTCTGAAGGTCAATACTAAAGGTCATCCAGACTTAGCAGGCTTCCCAGATAGCCCTAGCACTATAGGAAATCTGTAGCACAGAGTTCTCAAGAAGAAACCCATATCTGAATCGTGTTTCATATTCCCGCACCAGACCGAAATGGAATGGGAAAGAACATGAACCACTCTAGCCTAGGTGTCACTCAGGTCCCAGGTATAGGACCTCAACTCTCAATAGGACCCCTCCCACCAAAACAACAAAACCAGGTCCAGCCAGAACAGTATGACAGTATGATATATGTAACGCTGTAAAGAAAGCAGTAAATCAAGCTGTACATAAAGCAATAAACAACACAAATATAAAAACACAAATATCACATAACACCCCAGTAAACACAAATCAAACAAGCGCTAGGAGGAACCCACAAAAAGAACCAGAAGCCCTGGTTGCAGTATAAGGGTCCCCAGCAGAGTCGCCAAGTTGTCGCTCCCACAAAATGAAGCCGGGTCAAATAGGGTACAGACGCGAACGGTCGGCGAGAGGAGGGTGTGAGAACACACAGGAGTGAACTCACAGGAAATGAAAAGAGTCGCCAGCTAGGCATTTTTATCCCGGAGGAAAGGTAATGCAGCATAGACCTAGAAAAGATATGGATAAGACGGTTGCGAACCAGAGAGACTGAGAAAGGGGGTTGGTTACAACCTGGGAAGGTATTAGCACCCAGATTGTCCGCCGTACTCGACGGGATCCACGCTTAAAAGATTTGTGCTTTAAAGGGGTAGTGTCAGTGCAATTTGTGTATAAAAGAGCTGGAAAAGGATGTACAGGTGTCAGTGTAAAGGAAGTGTGAAGTGTATAAATGATGTGTCAGTGTAGGAACAAGAATGAAATGCTCAAGAATATGAGGCTAAAAGAGTAAAGCTGGAAAGAGGGGGAATATACAGAGACTTTTGTTCGATAACAGTTAAGTTATGCCTACGTATCCTCTCATGCAATGAGGAAGTCAGAACACCGTAGTTCGACCCAAAGAGACTGAAAAGAATGAATTGACTGATGAACTGCTTACTTGTCTATGCTCAAGTGTATGACCTGTCTGGCTCAGGTGCAAACTGTCTTGCATTAGACGGAAGAAGTAAGTTCTCGTTTATGAGTGAATGAGATGAGAAAAGAATCCCGAAGGAGACGATTATTGTTTGTTTTTGTGTTTTCAGTCTTTTATTGCTTTTGAAAGTTTGTCATAAGTTAATGAGCTTAAGCCTAAACCAATGGATTTAGTAAACTCATCACATCTTCCCTCTGATTAGGGGTAATGAGAATACCTTAAGTGTGAAGTCAGCTTCTCACACTTAAACACCTTTGATGTAGGATTAAGATCATTAACCTACTTGTGATTATTTAGATGTTTTTGGTGTTTTTGTTTAGTGTTAAGTAATGAGATTAAGCCATAATCAAGGATTAAACAGACTCATTACACCATCCTAATAGAAGGATAATAGATGAGAGTGTTTAAGCTGAGGAAAGCTCCTCAACTTAATCCATGATTAGGGATTAAACTCATGACAAAACAAAGCCTTTATTAAATGGATTTTAGTTAATGATATGATGAAGAAATGGATTTTTTTGATTTGTAAGACAACTTGAGGGGGACTTGTCCATTAACACTAGGGTTAGTCCTTCTTAACCAATTAAGGAAGAATTAGAACCCTAATGTAAGGCCCAAGTTACAAGCTTGATGTCTTGATGATTATTAAGTGAATTGATTAAAGGATTTAAACAAATTAAGGGTTTAACACTTAGGATTAAAGTTATACACTCCATCCTAATAGAAGGATGCAGGCATAAGCTTGATCACAAAGTCTTAAAGCCTTTATGGTTTAGTCCCGATTATGAGGTGAGAAGAGAAGACTCAAAAGAGACACAAAGGTAAAAAACTAAGTGGGGGACTAATCAAAACCCTAATCATTGTCATGCTTGGTTGTTCCTAAGGTTTGTGAGGTTTACAAGAAAGATCTTCAAAGGAACCACCAGGAATCAGATGAAAGGAGCAGAGAGAAACAAAGTAACTTGCTTCATTTAAGAAGACAAGTCACTTGAAGAAAGAAAGTAAAATGAAGAAGAAAGAGAAAGCTCAATCTCAAACACAAAACAAAATGCAGCAAGGATGCATAAGAGAGATGAAAAGAAGTTGTGAGAAGTGAAGGCAAATTCTCTTCTCAAAAAGACTTACCACCTGAAAAGTTAGTGAAAGGAATGCAATGCAATGCAAAATGAGATGAAATGGCATGATGCAAACCAAAACCAGAAGCATGTATGTAATGATAATGATGCTATGAGATGATACAAACATGAATCAAGGCATGAAGATGATCATATGAACATATGGATGCAAGAGAAGCATGCTTAGAACCATGAACATACATGAAAAGTTATGAAATGCAAATGACATACAACATGGCAAATGAAAGATGCAATGATCAAACATGCTTCTAATATGTCTTAAGATGTCCAATGAATCAAATGTATGCACAAAATGCTATGGCAAGTCATGGTATGAAAGCAAATGCAAGATGAATGCAAAAGGAATCCCAAATTAGGGTTTATGATCAATGCACAAAACAAAAACCAAAACCAGAAGCAAACATCATGATAAAAAAATTGAAAATGCATTCAAGGGAACCCTAAACCTATACAAACTTACTGCCCAAAGGAGGGGATCCAATTCTTAACCTAATTAGGGTTATGAATTTCCTACGATTTCTAGGGTTTTAGTGTACCTTGACAAGAAAAATGTCAAACAAATGGGAAATGCAAGATCAATTCATTCCAATTTAATCCTACAAACTACATGATATGCAAGACACAATGCAAAAATAATCAAAGTCCAACTCTCAATGGATAGGCAGAAATGATTTTTTGAAGTTTGGATCAAAATAATGCTTTGAAATAGAATTAATTCCATGAAAAATTGTCAAAATGCATCAAGATTAAAAAAGAAATTTGGTTTGAGGGTTGGACAATGTTTCTAAATGATTTTAAAGGTTTCATGAATTTTTTGGTGATTTTTAAATACCTAAAAGTATTTTTAATTAATTAATTATCATTAATTAATTAAAAATAAACTTTTAAATGATTTAAAAATATTTTTTAATGCAAAAAATAAAAATAAAAATGTTTTTGGTTTCTGAAAATTAATAAAAGTTTGTACAAAAATTTTCAGAATTTTTAAAATTGTTTTACTATTTTTAATTAAATGTGCAAAAGAAATACAAAACAAATGAATTAAAATTAATGAAAATGAAAAGTATTCTGATCCAAAGGCTGACATTCAAATCTGGGAGGGGATGCTTGACTGCGCGCGTGAATCAAAGGTCAGGATTGGTTCTGGCTTAATTAATTTAATTATGATTTATTAAATTAATAAAAAAAGATTAGGGCTTAATGATTTAATCTGGACCACTCAACATTTAAACTAATCCGCATCCAACGGCCACAAACGCATCTGGCAAATTAATTAGGGTTAGGGCTTAATGACTTTCAGGTGACCGGAGGGAAGCTCCGGTCATCTTCTCCGGCGGGTCAAAAACCCTAAAACATGCTACAGGCCACCATTCATCAAATTGAACCCAGGGAAATGATCAGCTACCCAAACCCCATTCAAATCACCCCTCAAACAACATTTATAACCCAAGAACAGAGGGAATCGACGCAAACAAGTTTCACGGGTGAAGTTTCAGAGAGCCATGAAATGATCATTTTTTCACTATTTTCAATTCCAAGGACATCATTATGATCAGCACAACATACACTTTCATTTTATAACAAGAAAAACAAGCTCTGTGAAAAAGTGTTCTTGGCCATACCTGAGCTGGAAAACTTCAATGGTGAGCTTCCAGAACCTCCCACTTGTGCAAATGAACTCCCTTGGCCCTTCTGAAGCTAGTGGGATGCTTGGAAAGCTTTGATGGTGGCTAGTTTGAAGGTCCCAGTTCTGGTGTAGCAGAATTTGTGGTTTGTGTATGTGGTGTTTCAGGCTCTTTTAATGATTGGTTCTTGTTCCATGGAGGGTGTATGATTCATTGGTGAAGGAAAAATGAAGGTTTGATGACTGTATAGAGAGATTCGAAGAAGAGGAGTTTTTTTGACAGATTTTGTGAGGGCTGGAATGTGTCTTGTTTCAATGGCCAATGAGTTGCTATATCACTCCCATGATGTGTGAGTAGGCTGTGGAGCAGGTCAGTAGAGGCTGCTGATCACTATTCCAAGAGTATGGGAGTTTTGGCCAAAAAGTCAAATATGTGTCCTTGAGAGTATGGGCCATGGCAGAGGAAATCTTGAGGCTTGTCCTGCCTCAGCTTGAGTCAAGGATGGCCCTTGGATGGCTCATGAAAGTCTGCTGCATTTGGATCATGAGTTGAGAGAGATTTTGCAACTTGCCCACTTGTGTTATTTCATGATTTTGGCCATGTGAATGTGAGAACTCTTGCTGGATTTTTGATGTGGGATGCTTCACTAGGTCATGTCAATGCATTGAAACCAGCTAGTGATCACATAACTCCTTTGAGAATGATTTTGCCAAAAATCCCTCTTTGCATTTTATGAAAAAATGACTTATGGATACTTGAAAATCAAGGCACAAAAATGAGAAATCCCTTGGGCCAATTCTGATTTTAGGTCATGTATAGCATTGGTATGATGATTAGAGGTCATGTTGAAATCACATAAAGGCTTGCCATGAGAAATTGCAGGTTTTCCATCTTGTGCAAAAGTGGAATTTCATTGATTTTGCCCAACTTTGCAAGGCCATAACTTTTGATCCAAAATGAATTAGGTCATGTTCTTGTACTTTTTGAAAAGGGAATGATCCATTCTACAACTTTCATGACCAAAGTTTTTCCATTTGAAGCATTTTTGAATCAAAAAGTAAGGGTTGAAAAGGTTTCCCAAAATGGCAATTTCATTAAAAAGTCAACTTTCCCAAAAAGTCAACTTTGCAAAAGACTTGAAATTCTTCAATTTTGTGAACTTCCAACTTCTTCTATGATCAAATAAAGATCATATACAATCAAAATGATGAAGAACACCCTTTGGTTGGGTCATTGGGAGCCTCAGATGCCCTGATTTTGCACTGACTTGCTTGAAAAGTCAACCCTTGATCAGATGACTTCCCCATGGAATTTCTTCATGAAAATTGATATGCATACTCCCTATACCATATATAGACCAATAGAAACAATAATGACCAAAAAATTTGGAGTTATGGCCTCTAAAACCAAAACCCTAATTCTAGGTCATCTGTGCAGTTAAACCTGGCTCTGCTTCCATGCCATTCTCAGTTCTTGTGATTTTTTTGACATTCTTGACTTTGAGGGGATATAATATGATGCTTGAACATACATGGGCCCCTTTTAAGTGGTTTATGACCTTTGGAGTGGCTCAAGAAGCTCTTGGATTGCTCAGATCACAAACCCTAGATGCAGATGACTTTGAATCTATGCAGTGAATCAAAAATGCAATATGAGATGTAATGATTGAACTTATGTATATGAGGAGATCACAAGCCATTGTGTGAATGGATGAGGGCAAATTTGGGGTGTTTACATGTATGCCCACTCATATGGGTACCAAACAGTCCTTCATGTATCTCTTTTATGATTCGCTCGGCCTCCTGTTCGTCTACACATCGGAGCAGGATCATGTCATGATTTCTCTTGTACAAGACTTCCCCATTTAGAAATAAATTTGAGGCTAATCTCCTTAGTGTTCTTTTATCCATACTCAAAGCACCTTCTGGGTATTCCTTCTTCTCCAAGTAGCGCTTGATATCATAGAACCAAGGCTTGGCACTTGATTCTTCTTCGGCATTTAGACAATGAGCAGGTTCTTCAAAGCGCTTGAGATCAATGGAAGGCCGATGATTGGGCCAAATTAGCTGGTACATAGATGCCAGAGTTGCCAGAGCGTCAGCCATTTGGTTTGCACTACGAGGCACATGAGTGAAAGTAATGTCATCAAACCTGGGGAGTAGCTTCAACACATAATCTCGATATGGAATCAAATGATCACATCTTACTTCCCAATCTCCTGTAGTTTGATATATCACTAGAGCTGAGTCACCATATACATCGAGTGTTTTAATCCTCAGATTAATGGCTTCCTCTAGTCCCATAATGCATGCTTCATATTCAGCCACATTGTTCGTACACGGAAAACAAAGCTTAGCTGTAAAAGGTACATGGAAATCCTTAGGAGATGTCAGTACTGCCCCAATTCCACAACCTCGATCATTGGCAGCACCATCAAACATGAGAGTCCATCGCTCTCCTGGTTCAGGTCCTTCGTCAGGTCTAGGCTCTTCATAGTCTTTAATTAACATGATATCCTCGTCTGGAAAGTCAAACTTCAAAGGTTGGTAATCTTCCACAGGCTGGTGAGCAAGATGATCTGCTAGTATGCTGCCTTTGATAGCCTTTTGAGTGATATATTGAATATCGTACTCGGACAAAAGCATTTGCCATCGGGCAATCCTACCAGTGAGAGCTGGTTTCTCAAATATATATTTAAGAGGATCCATCTTGGAAATCAAATATGTTGTATGGGTCAACATATATTGTCGGAGACGCTTGGCAGCCCACGCAAGAGCACAACAAGTCTTCTCAAGTGTTGAATACCTTGTTTCACAATCGTTGAACTTCTTGCTCAAGTAGTAGATGGCATGCTCCTTCTTGCCAGTCTCATCTTGCTGCCCCAACACACAACCCATGGATTCATCAAGAACTATCATATACATGATGAGAGGTCTTCCTGGAACGGGAGGCACCAAGATTGGTGGTTCCTGCAAATATTCCTTAACTCTATCGAAGGCTGTTTGACATTCATTATCCCATTCAATTGCTTGATCCTTTCTTAAGAGCTTGAAGATTGGTTTGCAAGTAGCAGTGAGATGCGAAATAAATCTGGCAATGTAATTCAACCTTCCAAGGAAACCTCTGACTTCCTTTTCAGTTCTTGGCGCAGGCATGCTCTGAATGGCCCTGACTTTATCAGGATCGACCTCAATCCCCTTCTGACTCACAATGAATCCCAACAACTTTCCAGATCGAACCCCAAATGTGCACTTATTCGGATTAAGTCTGAGCTTGAAATCTCTTAATCGTACAAATAATTTTTGCAGATTAACAATGTGTTCTTCCTCTGTTTGGGATTTTGCAATCATATCATCGACGTACACTTCAATCTATTTATGAATCATATCATGAAAGAGTGTCACCATAGCACGTTGATATGTTGCTCCGGCATTTTTGAGTCTGAATGGCATTACTTTGTAGCAAAAAGTTCCCCACGGCGTAATGAACGTGGTCTTCTCCATGTCTTCTGGATCCATTTTGATTTGATTATATCCAGAGAAGCCGTCCATAAAGGAGAACACTGAAAATTGAGCTGTATTATCCACCAATACATCGATATGAGGTAGTGGGAAATCGTCTTTGGGACTAGCTCTGTTCAAGTCTCTCTAGTCGACGCACATGCGGACCTTTCCATCTTTCTTTGGAACGGGCACGATGTTGGCGATCCACTGTGGGTATTTAGCTACTGCTAGAAATCCAGCGTCAAATTGCTTTCTTACTTCCTCCCGAATCTTGAGGGCCATGTCTGGGCGAGTCCTTCTCAGTTTCTGCTTGACTGTTGGACATTCTTCTTTGAGTGGCAACTTGTGCACGACAATATCAGTATTTAGCCCAGGCATATCTTGATATGACCATGCGAAAACACCGGCGTACTCGTGGAGGAGCTCTATCAATTTTGCCTTCACTTCGGTTTGCAAAGAAGCACCTATCTTCATTTCACGTCTATCCTCCTCTGATCCTAGGTTGATGACTTCAATGTCTTCTTGGTGAGGCTGGATGACCTTCTCTTCTTGCTTGAGTAGTCGGGCTAACTCTTCAGGAAGTTCGCAGTCTTCCTCGCCTTCTTCCTCTGCTTGGTTGATCGGACAATCGAAGTTATACAGGACCATAGCAGCGTCGTCATTAAGGACTTCGGTGGTGTCTCTGCATGTTTATGATTTATGCATTTATTTTAGAAAGTGATGTGCATTAAAACATTGCCATTTTATTATAAAAGAAAAGAAAAATGAAAGAAAGAGAACAAATATTGAATGCAAACTGCTGATTTATTATATTGATAATCAAAGTTTTAAAACATTGGTGGCCCGACAACATCCCAATATGCCTTGGGCAGAGCATATGGTTTTGAAAAAAATAAGTAGAATTACTTTTTAGGGTAAATAAACTGAGGAATCTCGACAGTTCTCCAATTCTCTAATTCCTCCCCTGGACTGGCTTGACGAACCCAATTACAAGTCACTTCATGGTAGTCTTCGTCAGAGATCATTGCAGCGTGATCCTCAAAGATATATCCAGCGCTTATAAATGTATCACTCACTCGAGAAAATTGACCATGTTCTTCATATGCCGAGATCGTTGTTGTACTGGAAGATGGCTGGTAGCCAATGCCATACATGTCTCTTTTGTCTTGCATCTCAACAACTTTGCCCCAGCCCTGCATGTTCCCAGTCTCCAAGACAGCCAAAGCTTCCTTCAGTGATGTCATTGACATTGATGGTTGTGGGCGCTCAGATTCTCGTTGAACTGCCAGCATACTCACTATTTAAAAAGATTGAAACAGGGTCTCGACAGTCTCGCCTTCCACATCAATATATCGGAAAGAGGTCAAATGACTCACCAGGATATCCTCTTCACCTCCAATCACCACTATTCGGGTCTGCATAGGGAACTTTAATTTCTGATGGAGAGTGGATGTAACAGCCCATGCGTTATAAATCCATGGCCTTCCCAGGAGACAGCTGTACCCTGGATGGATATCCATTACTTGGAAAGTAATGGTGAACAAAGCAGGTCCTAACTTGATCGGGAGATCCACCTCTCCTATGACCGCATGCCTGGAACCATCGAAAGCTTTTACTATCAATGCACTCGGCTTCATCACTACTCCTTGTACGGGCATTCTTTCCAATGTCGTTTTCGGCATCACATTTAAGGAGGAACCAGTATCCACCAACACCGTCGACAACAACGTATCTTCACATCTTATGGAGATGTGCAAAGCCTTATTATGATTCTTCTTATCAGCAGTGAGCTCTTCATCATTGAAACCGAGGAAGTTACCAGTGGTAACGCTGGCTATGACGTCATCAAATTGGGCCACAGTGATATCTTTGGTAATGTGGGCCGCACTTAGCACTTTCAGCAAAGAAGATTTATGTGCTTCAGAACTAAGTAGTAAAGCTAACATAGATATTTTGGCGGGAGTTTGGTTCAGCTGATCGACCACCTTGTAGTCGCTTTTCTTGATAATCCTCAAGAACTCTTTCGCTTCTTTCTGAGTGAATGCAACTTTGGGTGATGACGGTTCTTCTGGTGACCCCTGAGGAATAGGAGTGATAACCGGTGCAGCAGTCGTCTTTTGCTTTTGACGGGATGATGACTCCACTGGTCTTGGTGTAAACAATCGTCCACTGCGAGTCATACCACTTGGTCCGGCAATGGATGTGACAACGGGAAATTCGATATTAATAGGCTGCCTTCTCCAACCTTGTCTAGCGTTCGTTGGTTCATAACTCCATGGTACAGCTTGGTTACTTTCCCCAGTGTAGGGAGTTGGGTACTCTATAACCATAGGAGTAACATTGTTTGGAGTTTGAGGTGCATCATAAAACATCTCCATTGCAGCCACCATTCTTTTCTCCTTTCCACGCCTTTCGATCTGTATCAAACCTTGATTGAGGAGCCTTTGTAAACACTCCCTGATATCCTCCTCAGAATGATCAACCCCTTCATCCCTTGCCAACATCAAACCTGATTTCTCCAACTGTTCTCCAATCAAAGCCAATGGAGTCTGAACGTCTTCTGCCTTTATAATTAATTCACAATCATCCTCTTCCTCCACGGCATTAACATTCGCTCCCCCATGAGGTGGCAATGGGTTGCTTTTGACATTCGGACCTCTTGGAGTAAATGTTAGATCCTTCGACTCCACCAAATCCTGTACGTGATTTTGAAATGCATAGCATTTGTCTATAGTGTGTCCCGGCGCACCTTTGTGAAATTCACAAGTGGCATTAGCATCGTAATTTGGGGGATACGGGAAAGTGGTTGGCCTTAGATCCCTCAGAATCAGTTGCCCGCGTTGGTTCAGCTGATTAAAAATATCCCTGTAAGGCATGGGGACTGGATCGATGTGCCTTCTTGGCCTAGGCTGCCTTTGCACCGGACCATTTCGTATGTACTGTTGATTGGGCTGCTGTGCAGGAGCCTGCTGATATTGTTGGTGTTGTGGAGCCTGTGGTTGATACGGAGCTGGCGCAACATTAGCTACATGTCCATAAGACATGTTATACGGTAAACTAGCTCTTCCTCTCATAATAGCATTGGCCTCTCCTTCCCTTTTCTTTTGGAAATTAGAAAAAGGTTTCTTGCCAGTATTTGCAGAAGTGGCTGCTCCTTTGCCCTTTTTCAACTGGCTCTCGATTCTTTCCCCTACGGACATGATTTCAGAGAAACTAGGAAAACTAGCTCCCATCATTCTGTCCATATACTTGTCCTCCAGCGTATTTAGGAACATGTCCGTTAACTCTTTAGGAAGCAATGGCGGCTGAACCCGTGCAGCGAGTTCCCTCCACCGTTGTGCATATTCTTTGAACGATTCGTTGCTACGTTGCGTCATGTCTTGCAGCTGAGTACGATTTGGTGCAAGATCAACATTGTACTGATAATGTTCAATAAACGCCCGGGAGAGGTCATTCCATATTTTGATTCGGCCTCTTTCCAGCTGGACGTACCACTCCAAAGATGCCCCAGACAGGCTGTCCTGGAAGCAATGAATCAGGAGCTGGTCGTTCCTAGCATATAGAGCCATCTTTCTGAAGTAGGCCCGAAGATGAGTGTGAGGACAACTGTTCCCTTTATATTTATCGGGAAAGTCCGGAGCCTTGAACTTATGCGGGATTACTAGTCCTGGCACCAGACACATTTCCTCAGCATCTATACCTGGAATGGTGTTGATATCCATTGCCTTAAGCTTTTCCTCCATTGAGCGCAATCTTTCTGCTACTGGCTCCAGAAGAGTTTCGGTGCGGTGAACCGGTGGATCCGCATAAAAGACATCAGACTGTTCATCCATGTCCTTAAACGACCCATGGTGAACTGCTAAAGATGGTACATTGGGTGGATTCACCCCAACAAGAATAAAGTTATCTTTGGCCGTCCCTAAAGCGCCGGCTTGCCTGGAGAGTTTCCCGGCTTCCTCTTCTCTCTTAGCCATAGTGATGACCTCGAGGATTTGGTCCAGCTTTCCCTTGAGTGAATCAATATCAGCTCTCATGGCGTTCTACTCTTCTTAGATTTGCTCCAACGTCATTTTGTAAATTTTTCTGGTCTCGTACCTTCGTCGGAAAATCCGGAAAGTCAGCTTTTCTGGAGAGGGAAGGTAAAGTGTATGAGTTTGTGTTTTTGTTTGGTTATAAAAATGAGCGTATGAATGCATATGTTTGATTACAAAGCTCTCAGTCGTCTTATTGATTTATTATCAGAGATATTTAACGTATTTATCATTGCAAATAAGACAAGATTTAAAATCCAAAAGCAACAATTTTCATTCATCTAATACAAACGAGTACATTAGAGGTTCCACGAGTTTTCATATTACAAAACAAAATATAACAACAACTTTCTTGAACATAAACTATGGTGCAACCCTGAAAACGACCCCTTGAGCTTTGCGGACTGCTACTAGATTTGTGGTAAGCTCCTAGATGGTTCTCTTGCAAACTTTCACACACCTGTAGACTTCTTCAGGCGTGTTTTCTGGGCACATGACATGATCTGCATCTTCAAGCTTCTCAGGGAGGTCTTGACTTTCCAGGTTCAACATGCTAGCCAGGTTTACAAACATCTGCTTCCACTCTTCGTACAAATCTTGGAGATTTGCAATTACAACATCTCTTCCGCCTATGGCTTCTTCAGCATCTTGACACTTGTTCATCCATTGGATGCAAGTATCCTCCAGGTCTTGATAAGCTTTCTGAGATCTCAGGTAATCAATTTGTTCCACAGCTTGCTCATGTTGAAATTTCTCACGGTCGTACTTTCGCTGACAACTTTCCTTTTCCAACTTTTTTGCTGCTAGCTTGTCCTCTTCTCTCTTAAGAGAATCCTCTAAGCTCTTGATCTTTGCTTCTAAAGTGATTCTATCATCCTTCTTGTTCTTAAGACACACCTCCATGTCCTTCTGTAAATTGATAATTCAAACTTCAGCTCTTCTCAATTGATCATTACGATGATCTAGATCCATGCTAGCTCCATAAAGTGCACCCAGACATTGTTCTCTCTTATCTTCTTCTATTCTGCATCTTTTGTTACTGCTTTCCACTCTTTCCTTCATCTTTTTACTTTTCTCCTCCCATACTTCTTGTTTTCCTTTGGTTCGAAGGAGTTCGATCCGCATGCGTTCGTTCTCCAATTCTAAACCTTTGATCCTTTCGTTGAGCTCATCTATGTCTTCAGGCAGTAATGGTGTTTTCTCAGGAAGGGGTGGGAAAGCTATTGGATCGAGGAAGAATGGAATCTTAACGATACGAGCTCTTTCTTTTACCCACAGGACATAAGGTTCCTTCACAACGATATTCTTGCGGACACTAGGGTCACTTGTAACGATCTTCTTCCAAGCCGCCTTAAATTTCTTCAACTCTTCTTTAGATGGGTTATCAACAACAAATGGTACCAAATGCCTTTCTTCAGGAGGAGCTTCCATAGGTAGCCCAAGTTGTCTCTTAAGCAGCACCGGGTTGTAATTTATGCAACCATGATTTCCTATCAGAGGGACATTAAGGAAACTTCCACATATAAGCACAATACCCCCAATCTTCCAATCTCTTGAGTACCATGTGATGTCATTAGCCCTGAGCGAAGCAAATCTGTGAGGCCACGACAAATGCCTAGACACAAAGTAACCCTCCTTAGGCATGTGCATTTTCATCCACATGTGCAGCAACGGAGTGCAGCAAAGGAATACACCTCCTCTCTTTGTATGCCGGGTATGGAGAGTATGATAAAAATCTGCCAATAAGAACGGCACCGGGTTTCCTGTCATGAAAATCTCTATAGCAGCACGGTCAACAAACTTATCCGACTTTGGGAACAACACAATCCCATACACAAGAAGAGCTAGGATGACTCCACAGGAGGACCAGTTTCCCTTTTCAGCACACTGCCAGGCTTGTTTTTCTAAGAACAGTCTCGTGAATCCCTCCTTGTCTGACTTGTTGTCCACTAACAAACTTGCAGGAAGTCCCAACACAGTAGCCAACTTAGTCATAGTGACTTCTTCTTCTGGCTTTGGGAATGGATTGTGGTCTCTAATACGAAGGCCCACAAGCAACTCGAATTCTTCCAAAGTAGGAGCAATCTGGAAGTCTGGGAAAAAGAAGCACCGTAGCTGAATGTCGTAATACTGAGCAAGAGCACTAAGAGCATCAATATTAGCTGTCTCATCCAGTATACTCAGGATTTTTCCGAAGCGAGCCTGAAAGTTATTGTGTTTGATAGGAGTGATCTTAGCTCTCAAAGCCAATAGCGAGTCAACCTTTGGTTCCAAGAACTTGAAACTGTATGTGCTTTTCTTGGAAATTTGGTTCATCTTGATTGCTTTGACAAATACTTTAAATCTGCAATAAATATAAGTAACTGAGAGCTCTGTATCATTTTTATGAATGAATGTATGCAACAATGAACGAGTAAACCCAAAATGCAATGTTCCAGAAACAACTAGCACTGATGGAAGATACTTTGATCACTCTCCTTACAAGGACCTCACTGGGTGACCTCTACAGTTTTAGGGATCCCAAAGTTAATAACTCATATGGATGTTCATTACACCCGCCATTAACATGACGGTTAATTGACTCAACCATATGAATTTCGTTTGGGTGAGATCTTCGTATCGAGCCACACAAGAGAGAAATCTCCTGGTACCCCATACTACGTGATCGTCGACACGAGGTTTAAAACAAAGTCCTAGAGTTATGGAACTTTCTCAAATGTTTGATGCACGTGTCAATTTTATATATTCTTGACAGTCAATCAAATCCATTGAGTAAGTCTATTCCAAGTGAGGTTTTTGTATCGAGCCACGCGAGGGCGAACCCTGGTGCCCTAATACTACGCAACCATCAACCGATGTTTTAACCAAAAAAGGTTCTAAAGGTCCTCAGAGTCGATGACTTTAATGGAAAAAAATGAGCACATACGCCAAGAGCTTGACGGTTGTCAGTATTTCCATTAAAATCTACTCCGAGTGAGGTTTTCGTATCGACAACCCACGAGAGAGGTTCCCTCGGGAGCCCATACTACATAACCTCGCTAACTTATGTTTACACTCATAGACCCGGGTATAGAGCCTTTCCCTCAAATTGTTTTGATCAAAGTATCAATCTGGTACAAAAGATCCACAATAAGGATATAAAATGTAAAGCGATAAAGAAAGCGATAAACAAGTAACACATAAGCAAACATCCAAACAAACATGGAGACCTAGACTAGGCTCGAATTGCATAGGGGTGAACCTGTCCCCAGCAGAGACGCCAGCTGTGGTACCACGAAAAATACGATCCTCGCGCACGCGGTCGCGGCTGGGTTGACTTGAGAGTCGCCACCTAATTTTGATTTATTCCCGAAGAGGGAAATGGTAAATATAGATAAAACCACCAAGAAGGGATAAAACAAGGTCATCGCAAACCATTGTTGGGGTTCGGAAGTCGGTTATGTAGGAGGAAGGTATTAGCACCTCCTACATCCATCGTACTCGATGGGAACCATCTAGATTGTCACGCGCGAAGGGATGTCTATATTTATGATTACTTATTGAACTAAAGGGTTTATTGATCCTAGGGGCTCGGCAAGGATTGAGATCCTCGTGCCTACGTATTCCCTTGTGCAATGGAAAAGTCAGAGCTTCGTAGTTCGGCCAAATATGGGTATTGGTGTTCGTTTTATTACCTTTCTTTGATAAAAGGATTTAGGAGTCCATTTGCACTAAAGACTATGGATAGTTTATTTCGTCCAACAAGACGAATGTCTTGCGCCGAAATAATCGGAGCGAGTAACGAGAGCTCGTTATCCTCCTTTCTACCACTTAAGGCTCGTGGCGTGCAATTTTCCTCGTATTTATTGAAGTGTTTTGTTTCTTAAGACCGCTTGATGTTGGATCAAGGGTTTGGATCTAAGAAGTAACATTTCGGTTTTTTGAAGTTTAAGGTGAATGCAAATGGAAGTTTATTTGTTGGTTTTGTTAGCAAGGCACAATGTGCTCGGCTCACAAAGTTGAGGAACTAAGCTAAAGACTAGCTATGGAAAACAAGCGCAATGTGTTGATTCGTTAAGTTGGAAAATGTTGCTAAAGGTGTAAGGTGCAAAGTTCGTGCAGATGGCGATCGAGGAATGATCGACTTATGTGTGTGTATGAAGTGAAATACGTACGGATATTTATTTGGCGTTGGACCAAAGATTTCGTTTATCTTTGAAAATGATTAATCTTAGTGTGCGTCCGTTTTTACTTAGCAATTTTATCGTCTAAACGCAAAAGTAAATCACACAAGTAAGTATTATACCAAGTCGCAAGCAAAGAAGAATCGAGCACACGTAAACATTCAACGCACACACAAAAACCGATTAAAGAGGAGAACATCAATTAACTAATCTAAATAAAAAAAATAAGTACTTAAATTAACTAACTTAACCAATAAAATTATTTAACCAAATTAGTTAATGGAGGTGTTTCTATCTTTTATTTAGAATTTGAATAATAATAAAAAAACTAGGAAACTATTTTTAAGTTTTGAGATTTTTTTTAGACATGAGAGGAAAAAACAATTAATATAAAGTTATTTAACTGGATTAATTAGAAAACCAAATTAACTAAACCAGGTTAATTAAAGGAATCAAATAAAAACATTTTTGTTTTCTATATATTTTTTTAAGAAAAGAAATATAACAACCTGAAAAAAAACTAAAAAAAAACTAATTTTTTAATAGAAAGAAAAAAAAAAGCCAGGTTTTAGAAAGAAAATCACCACACCCACCGGGTTTTTGAATCCAAACCCTGCTTTATCAGGTTAGAGAAACGTGTCAAATGAATGACCTAGCCATTAGGCTTCCTCGGTCAACACGCCATTCTCCTAGGAACTGCTGAATCCACAATATTGATGGGGGAAAATACACGCGCGCGGGCTAAAAGCTTACTCATGTTTTATTGCAATAATAAAGAAAACTTAATGCATTCCTCATGTGATAAAACGCAAACAACAAAACAGGTATGGAGGAAATCTCACGAACTCCATTCCTCTCTCTCTGTCTCCGTACTCAACTTCATCTTTCTCAAAGAGAAACAATCTGCCTCACCGTACATTCATCAACACCAGGGCATAAACCCTAATCCCCAAATCTTTTCCAATTTTTTGCATCTCAAAGCTTAGCTTATTATCTTCTCACGAGGAGGAAGAACGAAGCTTCATCGCTTCTCATCAACCATGTGAATCGAAGAAGATACAGCAAAAACAAATTAATAATCTTATTTGTAATTTATCCAAATCAGCTACGCTCAAGGCTACACAGCGGAGAAGAAGGTTACCGATTCGTGAACGACGGACGTGAGGTGAGCAAGGTACAGCTTTTCGAGTTCGATCTTTTCTTTGCGTTTCCGTCGATTTGTCAACCTTTGTGCGTGATTGAGGGCTTTTTAGCTCTTCAAACTCTGATTTCCAATGCGAAAATCAGAGGTGAATAAAAATGGATTTTGAGCTTTAGTATTAGGGTTTTTTGATGATGATATTTGCGGAGTTTTTTCAGTTGTTCTGTGTCCTCTCTTCGCTAATAATTGCTCCTCTTTTTATAGGTGAATCTGGGAGCTCGCTTGTATGCGTGATAAAATCCATCTTGGAGTGAGAATAGTGTGCTGTGGAAATCAATCTGTTGGGATTGTACGAAGATTCTGCTTGCTGTCAATATCTTGTGGGCCAGCTTAGGGTGAGTCATTCTCTTTGTTTTTGTTTGTAGCGATCTTCTGGAGGGAGAGTGGGCCCTTGTGAATTTGTTTTGACTTTTGACTGTGATAAACTCAGCTTCTTCTTTTTTACAGTTTACAAATTTCGAAATTTCTTGACTTTTAACTTACCCTGTTTTTTTAACTTTTCTTTTCTTTCATGTACATTTTTGGGAGGAGTCTATCACCAAGTTCAGAGCTCAAGCGGATGAAGAAACAAATGGTGGCTATAACAAATCAGATAATGATATTTGAAAGTGACGGCTTTGATTCATGAAATTTCAACTTGAGTTGGAAGTAAGGTACATTATGCGTCTATTGTGGTCATGATCTTCTATGTGTAACGTATTTGCTTCCATAATGACTTGTGTATTTTGTATTCCATAGGTTGATGAAATCCTTTAGATGCTTCTCTTGTGATTGCTTTTCAAGTTGTTCAGAACACGACAATGGATCACAGCTGGGTAGATATTCAGGTTGAGGCAGCTGATCTTCAAGAATCATTTGGAAATCAACAAAGTGCTGGTTATGAGAATGAGTTTCAGGATGGGAAAGGTGATGGTTGGGATCACCTGTGGAGAGGGCCAACTCATTTTCAGTTATGGCTTCTGTCATGACCATATCATTGATTATCTGTTCTTTAGACATGACAAACCTATTGCCTTGTTGTGTTTCATTGTTATGCTGCATTTCAGATACTACAATTCTACCATCATCTGAAAGCTCCTCGGGATTAACCTCAGCAAATAACTTCTGGTCAAGAATTGCCTCAGAATTAACAGGCTGATTGCCAAAGGATGTTTCAGACTTGGCTGATGGATCGTTGGGTGGTGCTTCATAATCAACTTGCTAATTATTGTCTAAGGCATCAGCATTGTTGTCCAGTTTTAACGTTTGATTGAGGCCCTTCGAACTGCTGCTGTTGCTGCACGAGCAAGGTTGACTGTTGAGACATTGGTGTACTGTTGATTTTGTGGAAGGCTAGGTGAATTGGATCGGATCCAACTTTGACCATTATCTTGAGATCTTTTGGATGCGCAATCAATTTTATTTTGTAGAACTTCATGTTTTTTCCTTTTTTTTGTTGATACAGGTCTCGGGTATCGTCGTGCAGACTAGAAAAGAAACAAGGGGATTTGCCATAAAAACATAAGAGATAGTTTGGATAGGCTTAACACGAAGAAAGGAGGACTTCAAGGCTTGAATTATCGGTGGTGTGCCAATGAAATCTGCTGTTGGATTGTGCTAGCATAAGTTGAGGTTGTAACCTATTCTCTTTCAATTTTGCCGATGACATTTGAACCGAGCATATGCCTTCATTTCTTTATTGATGTTTCCCTTTGCCTTTGTTATTTTTGTTTATTTTTATTTTTTTAGGTTAAAGCCAACAAACTTTGGCTTGATGCAAAGATCACATGGCCTCGAATTAGGGCCCTGGACTAATTACACACATTATGTCCATTGGAGATTCAAAGAATAAACCATGTTAGTATCATGAACTGTGGGTAAGGGTTGTTGCCATGAAATCCCTTGGAACCGAGTCCTGTTGCTAGTGCATTAACCACTGAGTTTTAATGGATGTCAAAGGAATCCAGGTGTGAAGCACAACGACCTGCATGATGGGAGTTGTAGCCTGGCTTGGAGTTGGAGGCATGGTATGAACACCGATGGTACGAATTAACTCGAATCTTGCAGTTTGTAAGTTTTAAACCGAGCACATGATTCCCATTGCTTGCTGTACTGATATGCATCACAGGTTGTTTCAATTTATATTGCCTTTGCGTATTTGATCCTTCTTGTGACCTTTGGCTAACTTATTCTCTTGGATTAACGTGAAACAGATTGGTATCACATGAGGTGCCTCAAGAAATCATGTCCTGAGCAAGTGATCAAGTTGGCTGAATGGTACGTGTTACTAGGCTACCCTATGGATGAATTCTTTTCCTCAAAAACTTGACATATTTGAAAACCTTTATTCAGGTTACTGAAGTATTGTTCCTTTGGTTCAAACTGATGGATTCCGTAGAACTTAGGGAGTTGATAGACCAATTGTTACTGGCTTGAGCGTTGCTTTAACTTCTAACCAATAACAGTATTCATTGCAGGTAACAACTTGTTCGTAACTGGTCTTTTAAAGTGAACCATCAAAGGAAGCTTGGGGTAGATTCATCTCGAGAAAGACATCAAAAAGTTGATTTTATGCTGCTTTCAGAACCCCTCTTCTTTCTCTTCTTCAAATCTTTAACAATCCTAACTTTTGCTCTTGATCTGTCTGCGGCTTCTTTCACAACAGAAGCAGATGAATTAATATCAACCTCCACATCAAAGAAAGGTGATGGCCGGCAAGGAGGTGGCAATTGAGATGGTATGGTTCCGAGGCTGACACCAAACACAGTTATGAACATCTCACTGGAATGAGAAACATTTATGTCGTATCCATCATACAGATCAAGATCACAATGGAGAATTTGTTCACCATAAGTAACATTACAAGGATGCGACATCATTTTCTTATGATGGTTTCTCTTTCCCCTGCCTGCAATAAATTCCATATCAAGGTCAATGTCATCTACAACCTGCAAGGATGGATCAGTCGTACGAAATAGTGTGGTTTCATCAATTACATGAGTGACACCAGGAACAGCAAGCAGCTGAGTTATGTGAGCTTTCCCTTTTTGTGAGACTTTGGACTATCTTTAAGCTTTGATGATGATGAGGATAATTTGCATCTAGAAGGTGTCTTGAGATTGATTCCAATTGTTGATGTATTGTGACATGGTTTTTTTTGGATGTATCATTGAGGAGATTAAGCAGGTACAAGGACGGACTAAATTATGAGTATGAACACTCAAACTCGAGTTCAGGAAACCACAAGTCTCAAAGATGCCTTTTGGAAATAGTGCCAAGTGATGTATGAATTGATTAGAATCTTTCCTTGTAATATTTGGAACCTTAATTAACTTAGAACCTTTGTAAATTAGGGACTTTGCATCTACTTGCAACAATCTCGATTAAAAATGGCATAGATTCAAAAATTCAACTATGTTTTCTTCTAGTTTTCAATGTGACAAACACACAAGCTTAGTTTCATTAAATTCCATCTTTGTTTGCATATATTTGCCAAAGACCTTCTCAATAACACTTAAATTCCATCTTCATAATGGACCTTCTTAATAACATTGCAATGGACCTCTTAAACCAAGGTAGCGTTTAGAGGAAAAACATGCATCAATTTCAAAAGTCCCTTTGAAACTACATATGGAACCAATCTTAAAATGTCTTGAAATATGTTTTAAAACATTGCTCCAATCATCTTTTAAACCACTTTGAAATAATCTTATACATGGCCCATGGTTATCTTAGAGTACGACCTAAAACCAAATTGGATTATGCCTTTGAACCAATTAAAAAGCCAATTAATCATGCTTTGACTGTCTGATCATGAGAGCAAATTTCCCACCTTCTTGAATTCAATGAACTTATTGGAATTGAATGGAAGCATGAGCCTCGTAGCTCAAACCTTCGTGCCATGATGAAAACCTTTAGGAAAGTAAGCAAATTGGAAATCCTCCTCCAGACTTTATGGATCGACAACATGGTCCAAACCAATCAAAAACCTCAAGCCCATCAACAATTGACTATGCTTTGAAATGCTCGATCATAAACAATGAACAACACCTCTTCCTGGATTTAATGCACTTATACTCATTAGTCACAAAAGTAATTCTATGACCTAAATCCAAAGGGGTCAAGGCCAACTGCCAAATGATTTTTTTTAAAAGAAAAATTAAAAAGGTAGGACAAATTTGGGGTGTAACAGATGCCCTTATCTAATTGCCTTGAGCCCGAAGGAGTGAACTGCTGCATGGAGTTCAATCTTTTTAGGGTAGAAGTCGATTAGATATAAAAAGACTCCAAAATTTGTCTAATAAAAGAGAAAGTGCGACACCATTGAAAGGGATATGAAGATAAGATTGGCAAATTATACAAAAATGTCTGAGATTCTTCGTACTAACAAAGCAGTATCCCATCTTGATGAATAAATTTCTCCAAATTGTACAAGGCAGTCCCTTATGAATTAGGGTTTCCTCGGGGACAAGATCTTAACAAGACATATGATTCTTTGGGTCGCGCGAAGCAGTTCCTTAACAATAAAGGCTCTTCGGAAAATGCCTAGGGAAACCTCTCAACAAAAGGCATGATATCTTCTAAGTCATAAGAAGCAGTTTCCTTTGGTCAGGGCTCTTCAATGACTCTAGAACAAGATGTCTTAACAGGCATGAACTTCTTTAGTCCATCAAAGCAGTACCTTACCAATGAAGGCTCTTTGTGGACGTTAGAACAATATCTCAAATAGATAATGCAAGATTTTCTAGATCATGTGAAGCAGTTTCTTTATATTCAAGAATCTTCAGTGATATTAAAACAGTATCTTTAACACAACATGAGATTCTTCGGGTCTCGCGAAGTAGTACCTCAATCAAATAAGATTCTCCAATCCTTCAAAGCAGTACCTTAATCATAAAGGTTCTTTGGGCATATTTAGAGCAGTATCTCGAACAAAATGGTATAAGATTTTCCAGATCATGCGAAGCAGTTCCTTATATTCAAGGATCTTCAATGATACTAGAACCGTATCTTTACAAAACATGAGACTCTTCAGATCTTGTGAAGCAGTACCTTCTGATCAAGGTTCTTCGGAGGATTCTAAAGCAGTATTTTGCTTGCATGCTTCATCTCTCATTCTTTTGAGTTGCATTTGCATTGTAAATTTGTTCATATCATTTCACTTCTGTTTGTATGATGTTAACATGTCATCTTGTTCATCTTTCTTCACTTATATGCATGTTACTAACCTTGCAGGGGCTATGGTAAGTGTGAGGTGTGGAAGTTGAGTTCCACATCTCCAAATCTCATCTCTTCCTTTTATGTTTATTTGTACCAACTCTTTTGTTGTTGAGCTTAGGCCTTTCTCACCTCTTCTTCTATCTTCTTCTTCTCTTATTTCCTTCTTCCTTAGGATAGAAACCACACTAACCTTAGGACATCCATGCCTGTTAACACTTAGGATTCTTTAGTTCCCCATTAGAATTTTGCCTTTGTGATCCTTTTGGTTCTTCTTCTCTGCTCATCTCATAACCATAAAAAAACATCTTAATAAGTTTGAAGTGATGTCTTGATCCATAGCCTTATCCCATGAGGTATGCTTGTAGTCTTCCCATCTTGGGATAGTACAAGTTTACCTTGTGATGCACAAGTCTGATCAAGGTATCTTCTTCATAAGGAAAAGCATAAAAAACACTTCTTCATCTGTAAATAACCAAAAACACTTAATAATTTAACAAGTTAGTGAGATTAGGCCCTAATTTTTGGGTTCAAGTTTTGGGGATCTTCTCCTTACTTGAGTGTGCTTGTTCTATTATTCCATCTTGGAATGTAGTGACAAGTGCACATTCCATGGAAAAGAGCTTGAGTTCACTTCTTTATGACACACTGTAAACACCCCAAATTTGCCCTCACCCATTCACACCATGGCTTGTGATCTCTTCATATGCATAAGTTCAATCATAGCATCTCATACCACATTTTTGATTCACTGCATTGGTTTTAAGTCATCTGCATCTAGGGTTTGTGATCTGAGCAATCCCTGAGCCATTTGAGCCACTTCAAAGGTCATCAATCACTTAAAAGGGGTCCATGTATGTTCAAGCATCATATTATATCCTCTAAAAGTCAAGAATGTCAAAAAATCACAAGAACTGAGATGGGCATGGAAGCAGAGCCAGGTTTGACTACACAGATGACCTAGAATTAGGGTTTTGGTTTCAAAGGCCATAACTCCAAATTTTTTGGTAATTCTTGTTTCTATTGGTCTCTATATGGTATAGGGATCATGCATATCAATTTTCATGAAGAAATTCCATGGGGAAGGCATCTGATCAAGAGTTGACTTTTTTGAGCAAGTTAGTGCAAAATCAGGGCATCTGAGGCCCTCAATGACCCAACCAAAGGATGTTCATCATCATTTTGATTATGTATGATCTTTATTTGATCATAGAAGATGTTAGAAGTTCACAAAATTGAAGAATTTCAAGCCATTTGCAAAGTTGACTTTTTGGGAAATAACTTGTAATGGAAACTTGCCATTTTGGGAAACTTTTTCAACCCTTGCTTTTTGGTTCAAAAATGCTTCAAATGAGAAAACTTTGGTCATGAAAGTTGTAGAATGGATCATTCCCTTTTCAAAAAGTACAAGAACTTGTCCTAATTCATTTTGGATCAAAAGTTATGGCTTGTCAAAGTTGGGAAAAATCACATAATTTCAAGTTATGCACCAAAGAGGCAAAGTTGCAAAACCACTTGCCAAGTTGAAATGAGACCTCAAAGTGACTTCTAATCCTTTCATAAACATGAACCAATGGCTAAATATCAGATTGCATCAAATTTTTGGCCATTTTCATGACTTGTGAATCAAGAAATTCCAAAAGGGCCAAAAGTTCATAAAATTGCAAAACAATACATAAACTTCATTCAACTTGCTGAATCATCTCAAAACTAATTCCATGGACCTCCTTAATCTCAGCTGAGCTAGAACAAGCCAATGAGCTAGCTACACCATTGCCCATACCTCAAGTACAACACTTTTGACTTTTTGGCAAAAACACCCATACCAATCCCACAGTGACACAACCACTCTCTGCCCAATCCAGACCTTACAAACACACTCCAAGGATTCATTTGCATAACACACACAAGCCTGAAACAGATCATAAGCCATAGCTCCAAGTTTATGCCTCATATGCAACTTCCTTCGAAACACACTCCACAAGCATCAAACATTCAAACAAACTTCACCATTAATCTCAGCATGTTCCACTGATGACAAACCAACCATTGAAACAGCCCAAAACCTCACACAAACCAAACACGATTTCCTCACCTCACTGAACAGAACTTGCTCAATCTCACAAACCAGCCATCCTCAAAGCTTTCTAAGCTTCGTATCATCTTCAGGAGGTTCATAAGAGTGGGTTTGCAATAAGAGAGAGCCCAGAAATCCCAGAACCAGGAGGTTCCATCTCAGGTATGGCTCAAGAACTTTTTTCTCAGAACCTTGTTTTTAAGTTCTTAATCGAATCCTTATGATGTGCTGATGATTCTGATGTGTTTACTTTTCAAAATGGTGGAATATTGAGTATGTATGAGTTGTCTGAAAGTTTCTGACCTAAAATTACTTTGTTTCGATTTGCATTGTTAGTGAAAAAGAAATGATTTTTGTTTGGGGGTTTTGATTCAGTGATGAGTGGGGTTTGATTCTGGGCAGAGAGATTTCATTTTCGTTGCTTAGAGAGAGAGATAAGGTTTTGGACTCGTCGGAGAAGACGACCGGAACACTGTTCCGGCCGTCTGAGAGTCATTAATGTTAATTAGGGTTTAGGTCCATTTTTAAATGTGAGTCGTAGATCTTGTCTTCCCGCGCGCGAATGAACGAACCAGATTAATTAGGATTAATTAATTAATTAGGATTAATTAATTAGGATTAATTAATTATTTAATAGAGATTTAGTCAGTTTGAATTACATCAACTAGATCACGCGCGCAGTCAACTCCCGCGCGTTCAGTTTGAATACCAGCCTTTGGATCAATTGACTTCTCATTAATTCAATTTTATTTTCATTTTATTTGATTTATTTTGTACATTTAATTTAAAATAGCAAAAAATGTTTAAAAATTATGAAATTTTTTTTCAAGATTTTCATTATTTTTCAGAACACAAAAATATTTTTATTTTTTATTTTTTGCATTAAAAATTATTTTTAAATCATTTAAAAGTTTATTTTTAATTAATTAATGAAAATTAATTAATTAAAAATAATTTTAGGTATTTAAAAATCACAAAAAAATTCACATAGCATTTAGAAACATTTAGAAACATTGTCCAACTCTCAAACCAAATTTCTTTTTTGTTCTTGATGCCTTTTGATAATTTTCTTTGGATTTAATTCCATTTCAAGGCATTATTTTGTTTCAAACTTCAAAAATTCATTTCTGCCTAACCATTGAGAGTTGGACCATGATTTTTTGTTTGCATTGCATCTTGCATAACATGTAGTTTATAGGATAAAATTGGCATGAATTGATCTTGCATTTCCTATTTGTTTGGCATTTTTCTTGACAAGGTACCTTAAAACCCTAGCAATCTTGGGAAATTCATAACCCTCATTGGGTTAAGAGTTAGAACCCCTCCTTTGGGAAGTGAGTTTGTATAGGTCTAGGGTATCTTTGATTGCATTTTCAAATTTTTATCATGATGTTTGCTTCTGATTTTGAATTTTGCTTTGTGTATTGATCATAAACCCTAATTTATGCTTTCCTTTGCATCCATCTTCCATTTGCTTGCATACCATGACTTGCTGTAACACGGTGGGAGAACTGACTTTAGTTATGTTGCGGATAGCAAGAGTCGCCACCGACTTTTATTTTATCCAAAGGAAAGGCATAAAAGAACAGGAAAGACCTTTTTAAAAGATTTTTGGGTCCGGGGGGTAGGTTATGTAAAGGGAAGGTGTTAGCACCCTTTACATCCATGGTTATCCATGGGCTCTTAGTTACTTAGCTCACTTTAAAATGTTTTTGAAAATGTGAAGTGTGTGAATAGAAATTTTCATAAGAGTTTGATAATGATCCATGTACGGATGCGTAAAAAACTTGTGTTTGAAAATTGTTTGAAATTGTGAAGTGTTTGAGAAGTTTTGAATAGTGAGCAAGTAACTATGAGAAACCTACCCTAAAGTTTAAGACTTTATGTTCTTGAATCCTTTAAATGGTAAGACTATCCCTATTATTAAGGAATAGGTAGTCATTACCTTGGATGTGAGGGACAAGTAAGGGTCATCTGTTAATGTAGGCAACTGTGAGGTGTATAAGCAATTTTGGAGGGACTGTCATCTTTATTCGGAAGGGACAAGATCATTATTCCGTAGGCAACCTCGAAGGGACTTGATCTTTTAAATCTGTTAAGGGACTAGATGACTTTATTTTTGAGGGACTTTTGCTTTGCACACCCCACATAACCTTTTGATGAGGCAACAATGAGAGGTAACCCTAGAAAGTGAGATGGCGATCAAAGATCGACTTACGTGTGTGAGTGTACAATTTTTAATATTTATCTTTTAAATTAAGTGATCTAAATTAATTTTAAACAAACATACATGTTACACTCCCTATTTTTACTAACCATGGCATAAAATAAATAATTTAAATATTACATCAAGGAGCAATTACATAATAATAATAATAAAACAATTTAAATGAATAAGCAAAATAAATAAATAAGCAAAATAAATAAGCAATTATAATTGGGTTAGTAGAAATAATAATAATAATAATTTAAAAATAAATGGGGTTAGTAATAAACATGATTAATAACAATAATAATAAGCAAAAATATTATAATAAACAAAATTTTAAAGGTTAATAAGAAAATATGAACAATTATATCAATTATTATGAAATTTGAAATTATATGTAAATTATAAAAAGTAAATCAATTATGAACATATTATGAAAAACAAATTATAATTATAAAAATTAAATTAGCAATTTTTACATATTTTTAAACATATAATAAAAATTATTTACATGTAAAATTAAATCATAAACAATTAGAGAATGTTTTCATATTATAAAAAAAATAAATTAAGCATTTTAATTTTTAAACATATTTATTTAAATTATAAGCAATTTATGCATTTAATAAAAATTGGATTAAGAATTTTAATTACATTATAAATATAATACATATAGATAATAATATTATACAAAAGAAAATAGAAGAAGAAAAAAAGTTAGGGTTTTTTTAAAAATTATTAGGGTTTATGAGTTTATAAAATAGAATTAGGGTTTTATTATATACTAACTAATTTATTTATACAAAATATATGATATTAATACTATATAATAAAATAAATATTAAATAATTTTTTTTTAACAATAAAACTTAATTTTGAAAATATAAGTTTGAAATTATATACAAGAAAATAAAATAACAATTTAATTTTTTAACATTTATTATTAAAGAAATTAATTAAATATATTATAAACAAAACAAAACAAGAAAAAATATGAAAAATAACATACCTGGGGCTGGGATTCGAACCCAGGCCCTAGGCTTCATATGTCTTAGACCAACAGCACAACCACCAGGCCAGGCACGCGCTGGTGTTAGGGAAAGGGTAGCAATGCGTTTTGTTGTTTTCCTGCAAAAAAATCATGAAAAAAAATAACAAAACAAAATGGCCTGGGGATGGTTTGAACCCAGGACCATTCGTTTACCAGCAAGACACACAAGCCAACTGAACCAGACGCGCGCCTGTGATTACCTAATGAAACAAATAATATATAAAATAAACACACAATTTGAAAATAGTTTTTTCGCGCCAGCCTTCATCATCTTCTTCAAATTTCCTGCGAAAATAACTAGGGATTTTGCTGCGTGTTTTCCTGTGAATTTCATCATATCCAGAACCTACGAAACTGGACAAGCATCAAAACAGTAAAATTTCACAACAATAATTAGTGTTTCATAATCCCCAAGGTCCCTAGAGTTGTCCTGTGTTCTTAGATTTTATTTATATTAGGTTTAAGTCCAAGCCCCAAATCCATGGCCGAAACCCTAGCCATGGTGAAATTCGCATTTGCTCATGAAAACCAAATCAAACCATCCAGAATTCATCTAAAGCTTCACACAATAACAAAACAGCAAACAAATTTCATTAATAATGGTTAAACAATTGAAATCGAAAAAAATAATTTCAAGAACAAAAAAGGATCGGTTCATATGATTCAAGGTGCTATGGATGCATATGAACATTGGTATACATTCAGTGAAGCTTAAGGATCATTGTTGTGTCCTTAGAATACCTTCAAATGTCCTCAAATGAAGAACCCGAAAATTGATTTTTGGATGATTTTTTGGTTTGTGAAACTTACTCTTGGGAGGCAGAAATTCGTGGCTTGTGATTAGGGTTGTGTCATGTACTTATAGTGTGATCAATTAGGTCAGAAAAGATCATTGCTTGTGTGAAGAATTTGATCTAAAAAGATTCAAAAAGATAAGCCTTAAAAATCAAATATTTTTGCATAAACACTTGCTATTTTAGGCCAATCATCATGATCTTCTTTCCACTTCAATTCCAATCATATTTATGAATTTCTAGAAGCTTGATCTTTTTTAAATCTTAGACTTTTATATTTTATTTTAATTTAAAATGATTTTAAATGAATTAAATCAAAATAAATAAAAATAAAATAATAAAAAATCTGATTTTTGTTGACTTGGGTCGTGCATGAGGTCATAGTATGGATTGGGTCATCATATGGCAAGCCCATTTAGAAAAGATTGGTTCTAGACCTCCATTTTCTTCATAAACCAACCAAAAATTTCCCAACTTTGCAAGGGCACATATCCTTCAATTTTAATGCTATGAAGGTGTTCTTGGACATTTTGGAAAGCTTGAAGAGTCCTCTAACCAACCCCACTGGTTTCATGTCCATATCATTTACCATTCTCAAGTTATGCCCTTTTGAAGTTGTTGACTTTTTGTTGACTTTCAAAAGGACCTATAATGTCTTAGCTCATACCTTCCAAATGAAGCATTTTTGGGCTTGGCTTGTGAAACACAAAGTTGTAGATAATTCAATTTCCTTCAAAATGAGCTTTGGATTGAGACTTGGTGATGAATCATGTGAAAGTTATGGCTGGTCAAAGTTCAGTTTACTTTTACTGAGGAAACCCTAATTTAGAAACTCCTGATTCTTGATGATCTGAAATCTCCTTGATGAATCATTATCAACCCTTGATCAAATGATGAATTTTACCTCATATACTTGATGTTGGCAAAAAATCATGAAGTTTTACTTTGGTTTGACCACAGTTGACCTTAGTTTGACTTTTTAACTACTTTGACTGATTTTGACTTATCTGATCATCTGACTGAGCAAACTTTTGAGAAAAGTCTTGAAACTTGTCATGGGGGTTCTTACACACATATAAGATGTTATGAAGCTCACTTGAAGTCTTGTAAGTTCATTTAGCCTGATTAAAGTCAAAACCCTAGTTTTTGATGCATTGCTTAGGAGGTGCATTGTCTGAGGGAATTGTCAACTCTTCTGACCAATTGTGAACTTTGTGAACCTTGTGAACCATCATAAAATGTCTTGTGAACCTCATGGGAGGTATTGTGAACCTTGTGAACCTCATAAAGTATCTTGTAGACTTCATGAACCTCATGAAAGGTCTTGTAAGCATTGTGAATCTTGTGAACCTCATAAAGTGACTTGTAGACTTCATGAACCTCATGAAAGGTCTTGTAAGTATTGTGCATCTTGTGAACCTTGTGAACCTCATAAAGTAACTTGTAGACTTCATGAACCTCATGAAAGGTCTTGTAAGTATTGTGAATCTTGTGAACCTTGTGAACCTTCTTAGCACACAAAGTCTTGTATTGTGAGGGCAAATTTTGGGGTGCAACAGCTGCCCCTGTTCAATTTTCTGAAACCTGAGGGGTTAGATTGGTATATGTGCCAGTCGTGACCTGGAAGGTTGAAGGGGATTGAACACAAAAGCCCAAAAATTTGCACTCACTGGTGCATAGAGTGATACTGATGACTAGTTGAATATGCTTGAGTGGGCTTAAAGATGCCACTCGGAGAAAAGTTCTTCAGGTATATTTCTTGGAGGATAAAGCAGTCCAAAATATGAAGGTAAAATGATAGCTTTCAGGAGGATAAAGCAGTCCTGAGGTTATAATATGCCTTCAGGAGGATAAAGCAATCCTGAGGTAATAATATGCTTTCAGGAGGATAAAGCAGTCCTGAGGTAATAGTATGCTTTCAGGAAGATAACAACATCCTGAGGTAGGGGTGATAGCTTTCAGGAGGATAAATCAGTCCTGAGGTAATAGTATGCTTTCAGGAAGATAACAACGTCCTGAAGAAGTGGTAACCTTCGGGAAGATAACAACGGCCCAAAGTAATAATATGCTTTCAGGAGGATAACAACGTCCTGAGGTATAAGAAGCTTTCAGGAGGATAAAGCAGTCCCGAGGAAGTGGTAACCTTTGGGAAGATAACAACGGCCCAAAGTAATAATATGCTTTCAGGAGGATAACAACGTCCTGAGGTAATAATATGCTTTCAGGAGGATAAAAACGTCCTGAGGAAGTAGTGATAGCTTTCAGGAAGATAAACAACGTCCTGAGGTATAAGAAAGCTTTCAGGAGGATAAAGCAGTCCTGAGGAAATGATAACTTTCAGGAGGATAAAGCAGTCCTGATAGTCACAAGTTGTTGATGAAGTCTGTTTGCTGGAAAATTAACCTGAAAACAAGGTAGCATTCTATATGGTAGTATTAGTTTATGTATTATGTATTCATGTATAGTATGATGCTCTTAAGTAATGTATTATGTATTCATGAGTATGTATGTTATGGTATGATGTAAATGATGTATGTATGATATGATGCTGCCGGAAGCGTCTGGATATCTTCGTATAACAACTGCTGGCCAGGGAAAATAAATCCCGATTTGTTGCTGAAGGATATGAGGAACTTATTCCCATCTTGTTTGATAATATATTATACATAACCTCCCGTATGCTGGGGATAGCAAGGTATATATAACCTCCCGTCTGCTGGGGATAGCAAGGTATATATAACCTCCCGTCTGCTGGGGATAGTAGGGTATACATAACCTTCGTCTTCGTTTGATAGTAGGGTAGATATAACCTCCCGTCTTCGTTCGTCGTACTCTTATTGGAAAGTAAATTCCCGAATATCCGTATGAGGATAAAAGAGATGGATATAAATTCCAGGGGAGATGTGACTTTATGAAGATGGACTTGCCCTACTGAGGATTTGTATCTGTTTTGTAGAGATGAACCGGCGAAGCTTCGTTGAAATCCTTCCCTCGTTCGTCCTTAGTAAATACTATTACTGCATTTTTATGCATTTCTGGTAAACATCAATCATATTAAGCATACATGCATTTCTGGTAAACATCAATCATATTCAACAGCATACATACATTCAAACACAACCAATGGACGTTTCGCTTATGTAAATAGGGTAAAAGTAAATCTGGATTCAGAAATGAAATTTTATTTATATCAAAGAGTGACCCATACATGGGTAAGTTTGTACAAGGAGACTTAAATCCTAGTAAGAGGACTTTGTCATAAAGTTTTTACAAAACAAGGAGAATCAGCTACGTGGGAAATAATCCTATTGAGTTTCAATTCTACTATTGCCATTATCTTCAAGTATCTCATCTTCTGCTGTTGAGACAGAAACGACTGGATTGAGCCTTATCTGTTAAAAATTGAGTAAGTAACACAACTGGTTGCAGTTTCATGGGTGATCCAAACGAGACATAGTCATACGCTTTATTCCCTAACTTTTGCCTGGATTGCCCTTTCAGGTTTTCAATCCACCGGGATACCCTTTTTTGCCCAAGCCGCCTTTTCAGGTTTTCGACTTGCCGGGTGTACATCTTTTTATATATATCCCTAATTTTTTGCCCAAACCTTTTTGGTTTGCCGGGATGCCCTTATTTTTGCCTAGGCCTGTCAACCTAGCGGGTCTCTTTTTATGCGTAGTATTTTTTAACTATGTCTGCGTTTACAGGCTGTGGGAAGTCTTCACCATCCATAGTAGTAAGTATCATGGCACCTCCTGAGAATACTGTTTTGACCACAAATGGTCCTTCATATGTAGGAGTCCACTTGCCCCTAGGATCACCCTGTGGTAATATGATACGCTTGATTACCAAGTCACCAGCCTGATATACCTTTGGCTTAACCTTCTTATTAAAAGCTTTGATCATTCGCTTCTGGTACATCTGGCCATGACAAACTGCTGCTAACCTCTTCTTATCAATCAAATTTATCTGGTCAAGTCGGGTCTGAATCCACTCATCTTCATCCAAGCCTGCGTCCTTCATAATTCTTAAGGAGGGAATCTGAACTTCAATGGGCAGAACTGCTTCCATACCATAGACTAAGGAGAATGGGGTTTCCCCTGTTGAAGTACGCATTGTAGTACGATAACCATGAAGAGAAAATGGTAACATCTCATGTCAATCCTTATAAGTCACAGTCATCTTCTGTACAATCTTCTTAATATTCTTATTAGCAGCTTCAACTGCCCCATTCATTTTTGGACGATACGGAGAAGAGTTGTGATGATTAATCTTGAACTGCATGCAGAGATCAGTAATCATAGTGTTGTTCAGATTAGAGCCATTGTCAGTAATAATCCTTTCAGGGATGCCATACCTACATATGAGATTATTCTTAATGAACCGAGCCACAACGTTCTTAGTAACAGATGCAAATGAAGCTGCCTCTACACACTTCGTGAAGTAATCAATAGCAACCAGGATGAAACGATGCCCATTAGAAGCAGTAGGCTTGATCTCACCAATCATATCAATGCCCCACATGGCAAAGGGCCAAGGAGCAGTCAGCACATTCAATGGTGATGGAGGTATATGTACTTTATCAGCATATATTTGACATTTGTGACACGTTCTGGAGTGTTGGTAACAGTCAGCTTCCATAGTAGACCAATAGTAACCCGCTCTCAATATCTTCTTTGCCATGGTATGACCACTAGAATGAGTGCCAAAAATTCCATCATGCATATCTTCCATGATCTCAGTTGCTTCTTTCTTATCCACACAACGAAGCAAAGTTGAATCATGATTGCGCTTGTACAAAATGCCATTACTCAAGAAGAACTTAGCAGAAAACCTTCTCAGAAATTTCCTATCTTTGACAGATGCCCCTTCAGGGAACTCCTGAACTTCAAGATATCTTTTCACTTCATAAAACCAAGGCTTCTCCTCTGCCCCTTCTGTGTCAATCTCATTGCAGTATGCAGGCTTCTCAAATCTATCAATAGTAATCTTGGGAGCTTCATCATCCCAGCTGATCTCAAACATGGATGCCATGGTGGCTAAAGCATCTGCCAACTGATTCTCTCCTCGTGGGATATGTCCAAAGGTAATCTCTTTGAAATGTGGGATCAAAGACAACACATACTCTCTGTAAGGAATGAGATTATCATGCTTGGTATCCCAATCTCCTTTAATCTGACTTACTACCAGGGCTGAATCTCCATACACGTCAAGGAACTGAATCTTCATATCAATAGCAGCTTTAATACCCAGGATACATGCCTCATACTCAGCCATGTTATTGGTACAATAGAAACAAAGTTTGGCAGTAATTGGGGTATGACAACCTTCAGGGGAACTAATCACAACACCAACACCATTACCAAGTGCATTAGAGGCACCATCAAAAACCATAGTCCATCGGGATCCTTGTTCAGGTTCGTCATATTGTCCAGGTTCTTTGGTAATAATCATAATGTCTTCATCAGGGAACTCAAAACTCATTGACTGATAATCATCTACTTCTTGATGAGCCAAATGATCAGCTACAACACTTCCCTTAATGGCCTTCTGAGTGGTATACTGTATGTCATATTCTGTCAAGATCATTTGCCATCTTGCTATTCTTCCGGAGAGAGCAGGTTTCTCGAATATGTACTTGATTGGATCCATCTTTGAAATCAATAAGGTAGTATGAGTCAACATATACTGTCTTAGTCGGCGAGCAGCCCATGCCAAAGCGCAGCAAGTTTTCTCGAGCAGTGAGTATCTTGTTTCACAGTCGGTAAACTTTTTGCTAAGGTAGTATATTGCCTGCTCTTTTCGACCAGACTCATCATGTTGCCCCAACACACACCCCATTGAGTTGTCTAACACTGTTAAGTACATAATCAAGGGTCTTCCATCAACTGGTGGCATCAAAATTGGAGGTTCTAGCAGATATCTCTTGATTTCATCAAAGGCAGTCTGGCACTCATCATCCCATTCCATCACCTGATCTTTCTTCAGCAACTTAAAGATTGGCTCACAGATGGCAGTTAATTGGGAAATAAATCTTGCAATGTAATTCAATCGTCCCAAGAAACCTCTAACTTCCTTATCAGTATGGGGAGCTGGCATCTCTCGTATAGCTTTCACTTTTGCAGGATCCACTTCAATACCTTTTCCACTGACTATGAAACCCAGGAGTTTACCAGATCTAACTCCAAAAGTACACTTGTTTGGATTTAATCTTAACTTGTACTTCTTCAACCTCTCAAACAATTTATGCAAATGATCAAGATGTTGCTCTTCATTCTGGGATCTGGCTATCATATCATCCACATACACCTCTATCTCATGATGAATCATATCATGAAATAAATCCACCATAGCACGCTGATATGTTTCCCCTGCATTCTTCAAACCAAATGGCATCACCTTATAGCAAAAAGTGCCCCACTGTGTAACAAATGTTGTCTTCTCCATATCTTCAGGAGCCATCTTGATTTGATTGTAACCAGAGAAACCATCCATAAAAGAGAATACCTTATGCTGAGCAGTGTTGTCTACCAGAACATCAATATGAGGAAGTGGAAAGTCATCTTTGGGGCTAGCCTTATTCAAATCTCTGTAGTCCACACACATACGTACCTTACCATCTTTCTTAGGTACCGGTACCACATTTGCAACCCACTGAGGATAAGAAGTCACAGCTAAGAACCCTGCATCAAACTGTTTCATTACCTCTGCTTTGATTTTTTCTGACATCTCAGGACGCATACGACGAACCTTCTGCTTCTTTGGACGACAATCTTCTTTTACTGGTAAACGGTGAACCACAATGTCTGTATCCAACCCTGGCATATCTTCATAAGACCAAGCAAAGATCTCCACATAGTCACGTAACATCTGAATCAATCTTCTCTTGACATTATCCTCTAAATCAGCCCCTATCTTGACTTCTTTCCTGTTTTCTTCAGTTCCCAGATTCACAACTTCGACTGGCTCTTCATGTGGCTGTATAGCTTTCTCTTCTTGTTGTAACAACCTAGCAAGCTCTACAGGTACTTCACAATCGTCCTCATTTCCGTCTTCAGTTTGATAGATCGGATTCTCGAAATTATAATTGGCAATAGTAGAATTGTTATCAACAGGATCCAGAGTGGATGAGGATCTGCATTTTAGTGATGTGGGTGTGTGTAAGAACACATAGCTGATAAAACAAAAATAAAAGAAAAGAAAGACAAGGAACACAACATTTACGAAAACGAAACGTCCACTGATTTTTATTGAATGAAGTATGCAAATGAAATGACATCCCGTAACAAGCACACCATTGTGCCCCGGGTAAGGCACAAGGCTTAAGAGTTCAATTGTTCAAGAAATTACAAACTTAAAAGTAATAACACAGTAATAGTATTTACTCCTGACTAAAGGAGATAGGAATAACATCTTCAGCCTTCCAATTATTGAGCCCAGCACCCACAGTAGGGAAAATCCAAGCATCCAAATTGTAGCCTTCATCATAGTCACCCACAGCATTGATCTGATATTTCATAACCCCTTGATTAGTGATACGAACAGCACGAGCACGACGAACAGCCTTTTGGGACTCTGCAGTGAAACCCAAACCAAATTTGTCAGACTTGTATGGGATATCAGGAAGCTGACCCCAAATAGTACAACCACCTTCATCCACTACAGCTCTAGCATCTTTGAGGGAGGCCATTGTTGGAGGTATTCTGGTGACCACAGGAACTTTCTTGACAACCGGAGGAGCTACATAATCATTAACAATCCAAGGAATCACTTCAAATGTCTGACACGGAGTTTCAACGTATTCACCTTCCACTTCCAGATACTTGAAGGTATTCACATGGCTGACAAAGTATTCTTCTTCTCCATAGACAGTAACAACTTTTCCTTCCACCGGATATCTTAGCTTCTGATGTAATGTAGAGGTTACAGCACCTGCCCTATGGATCCAGGGACGACCAAGCAGACAAGAGTACGAAGGACGAATATCCATCACATAAAATGTAGCATTAAAAACCTGAGAACCAACTTTGATTGGGAGATCAATTTCTCCATGCACCACTCTTCTCGAACCATCAAAAGCCTTTACCACTATACTACTGGGCTTCAGCACAGCATCTTCAGGACTTAGCTTATTCAGGACTTCTTTGGGCAACACATTCAGAGAGGAACCATTGTCTATCAATACATGTGACAGGGTAGTGCCCCTGCATTCAATTGAGATATGCAGAGCCCTGTTATGATCCCTCTTGGCAGGAGTCAAATCAGCATCAGAGAAACCTAACCCATTATCATAGGTCAGATGGGCAACACAATTCTCAAACTGGTCAACAGAAATTGCATTGGGTACATGAGCAGTCTTCAGAAATTTAATCAAGGCCTTGGCATGAGCCTCAGAACACAACAACAAGGACAGCATAGAAATCTTGGAGGGAGTATGCCCCAACTGATCAACAATGTCATAATCACTCTTGCGAATGATTTTTAGTACTTCGTCCATCTGCTTAGAGAGATCATCAGCAGCTGGTACATCAGTAGGTATAGGCTCAATAACAGGACCTTTTTGCCCCGAGCATCAGTGGTGGAGGTGGCAGCAGGAGTAACTGTATTCTTGGAAGTCACTGGAGGAGAGAAGACTCTTCCACTTCGTGTGATCTTACTAGATCCAGCAATATTGTCAACATCAATAGGCACATCAGCTAAGGGTTCTTGCTTAACACCATGGATGTAAACATCAGACCCATAATGCCAAGGCACAGCTTTATCAGACGCATACGGAATAGGACCAGGAGTAGTAATGACCATAGGAGCCATTCTGGCTTCAGCAACAACCTTCACAGGGCCTTCAGCAGTAATCTTGATTGGACCCTTATGAGTGATTTTAACAGGACCTTTGGAAGTGATCCTTACCGGCACTTTGTCAACCATGTCAACCTCTTCAATCTTCCTACCTTGAGTAATATGATCCACCATACTCTCTATAGACGATGGAGTCCTCTCAAACACTATAGTATACTTATCCATGAGACGCTGAATTCCATCTCTCAATCTCCAACAACTATCCGGCTTATAAGTACAATACAAACAATCTTCACGACAACCTGGAAAGAACCCAGCTTGCACTAACTTCTTCTTGATAACAGACAATGGTGTGGTCAACTCTGCAACTGAATAGATATGTAAATCTTCATCAATGGCATTGACAGTCTTCTCATGATTTGGCATGGGAGCAGTAATCACATTTGGAGTACCCGGAGGGTCAAACTCAATCTCTCCAGCCTCAATCATATCTTGAATTTTGTTCTTCAAGACCCAGCAGCTATTAGTATCATGTCCTTGACAGTTTGAATGATATGCACATCCCGCATTGGGATTGTACCTGGGAGAGGTAACATTGGGATTCTGAGGAGCCTCTTTCAGAGTAATAAGCTCAGCCTTCAACAAGTGTTGCAATGCCTGAGCCATTGACATGTTGATCTTTGTGAACTGCCTTCTAGCCCTCTGTTGGTTGCCCTGTGGCTGCTCTGTTGTTGCAGGAGTTGGATTTGAAATATGAACTGCACTCACAGACTGATGCCTTCTATTACGATCAGGTTGACCATAAACAACATTGGATTCTTTCTTCCCAGTGGGAGGCTTCTTTGCAGCACCTGATGAAGAAGTACCCACTTGAATTTTGCCACTCTTTATACCATTTTCCACGTGCTCTCCTGTCATTATCAACTCAGTGAAGCCAGATGATGAGCTTCCAATGAGATGACTGTAAAAAGGACCATTCAGCATACACATGAACATATCAACCAATTCCCTATCAGTTAAAGGGGGTTGAACTCTTCCAGCTAAATCTCTCCACTTCTGAGCATATTCCTTGAAACTTTCTTTGGCACCCATAGACATGCTTTGCAGCTGCATGCGAGTGGGAGCTAAATCAGCATTGTATTGATACTGCTTATAGAAAGCTTCAGCAAGATCATTCCAATCCCTGATGTTGACACTTTCCAATTGATAATACCACTCCAATTGAGCTCCAGATAAGCTCTCTTGGAAAAAATGGATCCATAACTTTTTATCAGCAGTGTGAGGTTGGATTCTTCTGACATAAGACCTCAGATGCAACTTGGGACAAGAAACCCCATCATAAACAACAAAGGTAGGAACCTTGAAACCAATGGGTATGACTACCCCAGATATCAGACTCAAATCTTCAATATCCAGCCCCGAAGACTTCTGCAACTCCATAGCATCCATTCTATCCACCAGCATTTTGAATTTGTCTTCATTAGGTTCATGGTAGTAATTAGCCTCAGAATCAGAGTCCCCCATAGTGTTGTGGAGACTGCCTCCCTCTTTTTCAGACTCTTCAGATTCATAGTCTTCAATTGGTTCTTTGGTCTTGGCAAGACCTTTGAACCTTCTTCCCATGTTGATCAGGCCACCTGACCTTCTAGTCTTCTTATTCTTCTTGGCCAGCAGTGTCTTCAATTCATCCTGCCCCTTGGTCAGGTTCAGGATCATCTCTTGGAACTGTGCATTTTGTGCCTGGAGATCTTTGACTGTTTGTTCAAGAGCCATTGCTGAAATAAACAGCGAGAAGATAAGAAACCTGTGCACAATTATAAACCTGTGATGCAATGAAATGGTATGTGAATGTATATGCAATGTTTTCAAGGACCGCAAGATTTAAATTTGCTTAAACAAACAAGAAAGTAAACTTTTATTAGTAATAAATTTGTTTTGCCTCTTGGGCTTACAAAAAATGAAATGAAATAAATACAAGAGATGGGGTTTTAAGTCTCCCATGGACGTTTCCTCTTTGTGTTGAGGTATGAGTTGAGATTCCGTTCCTCGTGAAGTTGCTTTGTTAGTTCCAGGATTCTTTCTTGGCTTACTTTGTAATGAGCCTTGAAATTATCCCTTTGCTCCTTCAATTGGATCCAGGATCTCTGTAAGTCTTCCATGTCAGTAGGCATGTCTGGGTGAAGGATGGTATAAGCAGTATCTCCTTCAGCAACAGGTTCCATGGTAACTGGCAGGATAGCAGGATATGGAATCATGAGAGTCTGAGCACGAGATCGCACCCATCTGAGATAAGCCTCCATAGGAATAGTGTACTTAGGCTCCAGAGTCTTGCTGTCAACCCTGTTTACTTTTCCCCATGCTCGTATGAATCTCTGACGGTAACCTTGAAGATCGTTGTCGTAATCAAATACAATGCCCTGAATCAACATGTCATGTGGACCATCACTCCGAGCGTAACCAAACTGTCGTAAAGCTAGAGAGAGGTTGTAGGTGATGCCTCCTCTTATGCCTAGAAGTGGCACATTAGGAAACTCCCCACAATGGTCAATGATGGTGACATTCTCCATAGATCTGGAGCACCAATGAATATCTGAATGAGAGAGTGACATGATCCTCTTGGACCACCTGAACCCTTGCTCATTCTTCATTACTGAGCGAGGAAGGTGAGAAATAAACCACCTAGAAAGCAAAGGTATGCAGCACATCAAAGTTCCTCTTGCCCTTGTAGTACGGGTATGAAGAGAATGTAGTATGTCTCCAAGCAATGTAGGCACTGGATTGTGACTCAGAAATATGTTGATGGCATGAACGTCTATGAACTGATCTGGATTGGGGAACAATACTAAGCCATAAATCAGCAAGGCTAAGATCTCCTCAAAAGCATCATAGCTCATGGCCTTCAAGAATAACTGAGCTTTTTCTATCAACACCTTAGCAAGAATACCCTTAACTCCGCTTCTCGTTTCTAGAACAATGTCAGACTTCTTTAGATGTAGGGCTGCAGCAATAACCTCTGGTTTAAGCTCCTTCTCCAAACCTGTGAAGGGTCTTTGATCAAGAACGGGTATACCCAGAAGTTTAGAGAACTCTTCCATTGTAGGAACCAGCTGATAGTCAGGGAATGTAAAGCAATGGTGCTTAGGGTCAAAGAACTGAAATAGAACACTCATCATATCTTCATTGAACCCTGAAGTGACTAGATCCAATAGGTGACCATGTCTCTTGATGAACTGGGAATAATCAGACACTTGAGAAACCAACTCTTTAAGCTTAGCAGGTATGCCCACAAAGTTGATCCTGATGGTGTTTCTACGAGCAGAAGCCATGACCTGCAACAAAGAACAAAGATAAATCCTTTGGTCCTTGAAATGGTTAGTGAAAATGCTATGCTTATGATGCATGATGATGTCATGATGTTATGCTCAATCACAAACATGTGGCACATACAAACAAGTCACACAATAGCCCTAGGTTTAAAGGCTTGCATGAGGTTCAAAGGTAAGTACCCTCCCCTGAAGTTAGTTGGTTCATCCTGTCCTACAAAAGTAACCAGGTTCTAAGGGATCTCAATATCATTGATCCTTCACAAGGGTGGTTGTTCAGTAGGCAACTTACTTGCCAACCAAAACCCTCCAAGTTTAGAATCTCAATGAGCGTAGTATCGAGTATCAACCAACTTCAGTCTTCACCAAAGCCGGTTATCTCACTACTTTTCTAAAGGCCAAGATGGGATAACTAGGGTTCTAAAAGTTAGTTAGTGCATTGACAACATATGGCAGCCTCATATTATGACTTAAGGAACATAAGCACCAACCAAGAAGTCACACTAACTATGGCCACCAGATCAACCATATCGGTATACGTCGTACAGTTTCCTTGGTCTATTGCCATTTACCTAAGGTACAGTAGATCCGGGTTAGGATCTTTCACACATAAGAGCACCCCAACAGATAAGTATAAAGCAAACAAGGCAAACAATTTTAAAATGATCTAATTCCTAAGGGTACCCCTCTTTTATTAAATCCCCAGCAGAGTCGCCAGTTCTGTAACACGATGGGAGAACTGACTTTAGTTATGTTGCGGATAGCAAGAGTCGCCACTGACTTTTATTTTATCCAAAGGAAAGGCATAAAAGAACAGGAAAGACCTTTTTAAAAGATTTTTGGGTCCGGGGGGTAGGTTATGTAAAGGGAAGGTGTTAGCACCCTTTACATCCATGGTTATCCATGGGCTCTTAGTTACTTAGCTCACTTTAAAATGTTTTTGAAAATGTGAAGTGTGTGAATAGAAATTTTCATAAGAGTTTGATAATGATCCATGTACGGATGCGTAAAAAACTTGTGTTTGAAAATTGTTTGAAATTGTGAAGTGTTTGAGAAGTTTTGAATAGTGAGCAAGTAACTATGAGAAACCTACCCTAAAGTTTAAGTCTTTCTGTTCTTGAATCCTTTAAATGGTAAGACTATCCCTATTATTAAGGAATAGGTAGTCATTACCTTGGATGTGAGGGACAAGTAAGGGTCATCTGTTAATGTAGGCAACTGTGGGGTGTATAAGCAATTTTGGAGGGACTGTCATCTTTATTCGGAAGGGACAAGATCATTATTCCGTAGGCAACCTCGAAGGGACTTGATCTTTTAAATCTGTTAAGGGACTAGATGACTTTATTTTTGAGGGACTTTTGCTTTGCACACCCCACTTAACCTTTTGATGAGGCAACAATGAGAGGTAACCCTAGAAAGTGAGATGGCGATCAAAGATCAACTTACGTGTGTGAGTGTACAATTTTTAATATTTATCTTTTAAATTAAGTGATCTAAATTAATTTTAAACAAACATACATGTTACACTCCCTATTTTTACTAACCATGGCATAAAATAAATAATTTAAATATTACATCAAGGAGCAATTACATAATAATAATAATAAAACAATTTAAATGAATAAGCAAAATAAATAAATAAGCAAAATAAATAAGCAATTATAATTGGGTTAGTAGAAATAATAATAATAATAATTTAAAAATAAATGGGGTTAGTAATAAACATGATTAATAACAATAATAATAAGCAAAAATATTATAATAAACAAAATTTTAAAGGTTAATAAGAAAATATGAACAATTATATCAATTATTATGAAATTTGAAATTATATGTAAATTATAAAAAGTAAATCAATTATGAACATATTATGAAAAACAAATTATAATTATAAAAATTAAATTAGCAATTTTTACATATTTTTAAACATATAATAAAAATTATTTACATGTAAAATTAAATCATAAACAATTAGAGAATGTTTTCATATTATTAAAAAAATAAATTAAGCATTTTAATTTTTAAACATATTTATTTAAATTATAAGCAATTTATGCATTTAATAAAAATTGGATTAAGAATTTTAATTACATTATAAATATAATACATATAGATAATAATATTATACAAAAGAAAATAGAAGAAGAAAAAAAGTTAGGGTTTTTTTTAAAATTATTAGGGTTTATGAGTTTATAAAATAGAATTAGGGTTTTATTATATACTAACTAATTTATTTATACAAAATATATGATATTAATACTATATAATAAAATAAATATTAAATAATTTTTTTTTAACAATAAAACTTAATTTTGAAAATATAAGTTTGAAATTATATACAAGAAAATAAAATAACAATTTAATTTTTTAACATTTATTATTAAAGAAATTAATTAAATATATTATAAACAAAACAAAACAAGAAAAAATATGAAAAATAACATACCTGGGGCTGGGATTCGAACCCAGGCCCTAGGCTTCATATGTCTTAGACCAACAGCACAACCACCAGGCCAGGCACGCGCTGGTATTAGGGAAAGGGTAGCAATGCGTTTTGTTGTTTTCCTGCAAAAAAATCATGAAAAAAAATAACAAAACAAAATGGCCTGGGGATGGTTTGAACCCAGGACCATTCGTTTACCAGCAAGACACACAAGCCAACTGAACCAGACGCGCGCCTGTGATTACCTAATGAAACAAATAATATATAAAATAAACACACAATTTGAAAATAGTTTTTTCGCGCCAGCCTTCATCATCTTCTTCAAATTTCCTGCGAAAATAACTAGGGATTTTGCTGCGTGTTTTCCTGTGAATTTCATCATATCCAGAACCTACGAAACTGGACAAGCATCAAAACAGTAAAATTTCACAACAATAATTAGTGTTTCATAATCCCCAAGGTCCCTAGAGTTGTCCTGTGTTCTTAGATTTTATTTATATTAGGTTTAAGTCCAAGCCCCAAATCCATGGCCGAAACCCTAGCCATGGTGAAATTCGCATTTGCTCATGAAAACCAAATCAAACCATCCAGAATTCATCTAAAGCTTCACACAATAACAAAACAGCAAACAAATTTCATTAATAATGGTTAAACAATTGAAATCGAAAAAAATAATTTCAAGAACAAAAAAGGATCGGTTCATATGATTCAAGGTGCTATGGATGCATATGAACATTGGTATACATTCAGTGAAGCTTAAGGATCATTGTTGTGTCCTTAGAATACCTTCAAATGTCCTCAAATGAAGAACCCGAAAATTGATTTTTGGATGATTTTTTGGTTTGTGAAACTTACTCTTGGGAGGCAGAAATTCGTGGCTTGTGATTAGGGTTGTGTCATGTACTTATAGTGTGATCAATTAGGTCAGAAAAGATCATTGCTTGTGTGAAGAATTTGATCTAAAAAGATTCAAAAAGATAAGCCTTACAAAATAAAATATTTTTGCATAAACACTTGCTATTTTAGGCCAATCATCATGATCTTATTTCCACTTCAATTCCAATCATATTTATGAATTTCTAGAAGCTTGATCTTTTTTAAATCTTAGACTTTTATATTTTATTTTAATTTAAAATGATTTTAAATGAATTAAATCAAAATAAATAAAAATAAAATAATAAAAAATCTGATTTTTGTTGACTTGGGTCGTGCATGAGGTCATAGTATGGATTGGGTCATCATATGGCAAGCCCATTTAGAAAAGATTGGTTCTAGACCTCCATTTTCTTCATAAACCAACCAAATATTTCCCAACTTTGCAAGGGCACATATCCTTCAATTTTAATGCTATGAAGGTGTTCTTGGACATTTTGGAAAGCTTGAAGAGTCCTCTAACCAACCCCACTGGTTTCATGTCCATATCATTTACCATTCTCAAGTTATGCCCTTTTGAAGTTGTTGACTTTTTGTTGACTTTCAAAAGGACCTATAATGTCTTAGCTCATACCTTCCAAATGAAGAATTTTTGGGCTTGGCTTGTGAGACACAAAGTTGTAGATAATTCAATTTCCTTCAAAATGAGATTTGGATGGAGACTTGGTGATGAAGCATGTGAAAGTTATGGCTGGTCAAAGTTCAGTTGACTTTTACTAAGGAAACCCTAATTTAGAAACTCCTGATTCTTGATGATCTGAAATCTCCTTGATGAATCATGATCAACCCTTGATAAAATGATGAATTTTACCTCATATAATTGATGTTGGCAAAAAATCATGAAGTTTGACTTTGGTTTGACCACAGTTGACCTTAGTTTGACTTTTTAACTGCTTTGATTGATTTTGACTTATCTGATCATCTGACTGAGCAAACTTTTGAGAAAAGTCTTGAAACTTGTCATGGGGGTTCTTAAACACATATAAGATGTTATGAAGCTCACTTGAAGTCTTGGAAGTTCATTTAGCCTGATTAAAGTCAAAACCCTAGTTTTGGATGCACTGCTTAGGAGGTGCATTGTCTGAGGGAATTGTCAACTCTTCTGACCAATTGTGAACTTTGTGAACCTTGTGAACCATCATAAAATGTCTTGTGAACCTCATGGGAGGTATTGTGAACCTTGTGAACCTCATAAAGTATCTTGTAGACTTCATGAACCTCATGAAAGGTCTTGTAAGCATTGTGAATCTTGTGAACCTTGTGAACCTCATAAAGTGACTTGTAGACTTCATGAACCTCATGAAAGGTCTTGTAAGTATTGTGCATCTTGTGAACCTTGTGAACCTCATAAAGTAACTTGTAGACTTCATGAACCTCATGAAAGGTCTTGTAAGTATTGTGAATCTTGTGAACCTTGTGAACCTTCTTAGCACACAAAGTCTTGTATTGTGAGGGCAAATTTTGGGGTGCAACACTTGTCATGACATTTTGTGCATCCATTTGATTCATAATACATCTTAAGACATATTAGAACCATTTTTGATCATTTCATCTTTCATTTGCCATGTTGTATGTCATTTGCATTCCATAACTTTTCATGAACATCCATGGTTCAAAACATGCTTCTCTTGCATCCATATGTTTGTATGTTCATTATAATGCCTTGCCTCATGTTTGCATCATCTCTTAGCATAGTTAGCATCATGTTTATGCTTCTGGTTTTGGTTTGCATCATGACATTGCATCTCATTTTGCATTGCATTTCTTTTCTTTTGCTAACTTTTCAGGTGGTAAGTTGTATTGAGAAGTGAATTTGCCTTCACTTCTCACAATCTCTTTTCATCTCTCTTATGCATCATTGCTGCATTTTTGTATGTGTATTGGATTGAGCTTGCTCATTCTTGTTCATATTACCTTCTTTCTTCAAGCAACTTGACTTCTTAAGTGAAGCAAGTTGTTTTGCTTCTCTTTGCTTCTTGCTCTTTTCATCTGCTTCCTTCCTGGTGGTTTCTCTGAAGATCTTCTTGCAAACCTCATTAACCCTAGGAATAACCAAGCATGATAACAATTAGGGTTGATTAGTCCCCCACTTAGCTTTTACCTTTGTGTCTCTTTGATTCTTCTCTTCTCATCTCATAATCAGGGACTAAACCCTAAAGGCTTTAAGGCTTTGTGATTAAGCTTATTGTAAACACCCCAAATTTGACCTCACCCATTCACACCATGGCTTGTGATCATCTCATATGCATAAACACAATCATATCATCTCATATCACATTTTTGAGTCACTGCATTGTTTCAAAGTCATCTGCACCTAGGGTTTGTGATCTGAGCAATCCAAGAGCTTCTTGAGCCACCCCAAAGGCCACTAATCACTTCAAAGGGATCCATGTATGTTCTTATATCATATTACATCCTCTCAAAGTCAAAAATGCCAAAGAATCACAAGAACTGGGATTGGTATGGATGCAGAGCCAAGTTTGACTGCACAGTTGACCTAAAATTAGGGTTTTGGTTTCAGAGGCCATAACCCCAAATTTTTTGGTCATTCTTGTTTCCATTGGTCTCTATATGGTATAGGGAGTATGCATATCAATTTTCATGAAGAAATTCCATGGGGAAGTCATCTGATCAAGGGTTGACTTTTCAGACAAGTCAGTGCAAAATCAGGGCATCTGAGGCTCCCAATGACCCAACCAAGGGGTGATCTTCATCATTTTGAGTGTATTTGATCTTTATTTGATCATGGAAGAAGGTTGAAGTTCACAAAATTCAAGAATTACAAGTTTTTGCAAAGTTGACTTTTTTGGGCATGGTTGACTTTTAAAGAATATGTCATTTTATGCCACTTTTCAAGCCTTGCTTTTTGATCCAAAAATGCTTCAAATGGAAAAACTTTGGTCATGAAAGTTGTAGATTAGATCTTTCCCTTTTCAAAAAGTACAAGAACATGATCTAATTAATTTTGGATCAAAAGTTATGGTGTGTCAAAGTTGGCAAAAATCACTAATTTTCAAGTTATGCCTCAAATGAGAAACTTGCAATTTCATGTACCAAGCCTTCTTGTGACTTCTAATTGACATCAAACCATTACACAAGCATCATGTAAGTCCTAAAATTCAGAATGGACTAAGAATTTCTCATGTTTCATGGTTTGTGTGGCAAGAAAGTTACATGTGAACCAAAGATGAGCAACTTGCAAAACCATCATGACACCTCCTACCACTTGCTGCATTGGCCATTGAACCAGCCTTAGCCTTTCCCCTCACCTTGCTGCGCAGCCCATGCCTCTTGTACCAAGCTAGAACTTAGCCCATGCCCTCCTTACACCAAAGTTAACAATTTGCAAAAGTGAACATCCCAATCACAGCAGGCCAGGTCACATCATCTGACCAATTGGAGTTGTTTATACTATCCATTTGCTAGCCATTTCACAAAAGGAGCCAGCCTGAAACAAGCCCTAGCATCACATTCACAAACTCACTCCTTCAAGCATTTCTCTTCGAATCTCTCTACACAGCTCACAAACACAAAAACCAAATCCACTGATCAACTCACCTTGCTTCACTGAGCCAAAACCAACAAGAACTAAGCCTGAAACCAGCAAGAACATTGCTTCTCCATTTTTCACCCTCAAAGCCAGAACTTTCGAATCTCCTTACACAGCTCAAAAACACACAAGCAAACTTCATAAACCTTTTCAACATCCCTCCCTGATCACTAAGCACCCTTCAAAACATCCCAAAGCTCAAAGAATCAGAAACACGATTCTTACACCATCCTGAACAGAACTTGTTCAAGTTGCCAAACCAGCCACCTTCAAAGTTGCCCAAGCACTGCAAACTCATCAGGAAGGCCATTAGGAGCTTTTTGCACCAAGGAAACAGCCAGCAAGCTCAAAGGGTGAAAGCTCCATCTCAGGTAGCTATTCGAATTAATTTTTCCAGGACCTCTATTTTATGTTACAAAATGATTAAGCATGCTTCACTGATCACACTGAACTAAAAATTATTGAAAATGGTTGAGAAACGAAGTTGTATTGCTTGTCTGAAATTTTGGCAGTTTTTGTTCTTTGCTTCGATTCATGATCATGGCTGGAAATAAATGAGAAATGAGGGTGGGGTTGAGTTTAGGAGAGTGAGAGGAACAAATCTGGAGCTTTAGAGCTCCAGAAATGACCTAGGGAAGGATTTGGAAATTCTCAGGGAGGGAGGTCACCGGAGAAGACGACCGGAGCTCGTCTCCGATGACCTGAAAGTGATTAACTTTTAATTAGGATTAGGGCACCAGGTTCGAATGTGAGCCAATGGGTTGTGTTTCCCGCGCGCAATTGGAGGGCCTGGATCATTTCATTAAGATTTAATTATGGATTAATAATTAATTAATTAGAATTAGGCTAGTTTGAATTTGGGCCGTCCAGATGCGCGCCCAGTCAAACCTTTTGAAACCCAGAATCAATCTCAGCCTCTCCTTCTGCTTACTTCAGTTTATTTTGATTTTTATTTCATTTTTTCTCATTTAATTTGTATGATTTATTTAAAATAGCAAAATTGTTTTAAAAATTATGAAACTTTTTGTCAAGAGTTTCATTAATTTTTAAAACACAAAAATATTTTTATTTTCATTTTTAGCATTTAAAAAGTATTTTAAAATATTTAAAAGTTTATTTTTAATTGATTAATGGAAATTAATTCATTAAAAATACTTTTAGGTATTTAAAAATCACCAAAAAATTCATGAAATGTTCTAAGACATTTAGAAACATTTTCCAACCTTCAAACCAAATTTATTTTCTGATCTTGATGCATTTTGAGAATTTTTCATTGAATTAAAATCATTTTTATGCATTAATTTGATCCAAAGTTCCAAAAATCATTTCTGCCTATCCATGAAGAGTTGGACATTGATTCTTCTTGCATTGTATTGTGTTTAGCATGTAGTTTGTGAGATTAAATGGCCATGATTTGATCTTTCATTTTCAATTTGTTTGGTAATTTTCTTGTTTAGGAACCCTAAAACCCTAGAAATCTTAGAAAAACCATAACTTGAATTTGGTTAAGAGTTGAAACCTCTCCTTTGGGCATTGGGTTAGTATAGGATTAAGGGTCCTTTGAGTGGTATTTTCAATTTTTTATCTTAGGGTTTGCTTCTGATTTTGGTTTTTGTTTGATGTATTGTTCATAAACCCTAATTTGGGCTTCCATATGCATCCATTTTTGCATTCTCTTGCATCACATGACTTGCCATGACATTTCAAGCATCCATGTGATTCATTTGACATCATAAGACATATTGAAAGCATGTTTGATCATTGCATCATGTATTTGCCATATTGTATGCCATATGTACTTCATAACTTTTCATGTATGTCCATGCTCCTTAACTTGCTCCACTTGCATTCATAAGCTTGTATGATCATCCACATGTTTTGTTTCTGGTTTGTAGCATCTCATAGCATCATTAACATCACATATGTGCTTCTGGTTTTGGTTTGCATCATGTCATTCCATCCCATTTTGCATTGCATTGCATTTCCTTTCTAACCTTTCAGGTGGTAAGTGATTCTGAGAAGTGGATTTGCCTTCACTTCTCATACTTTCTCTTCATCATTCTCTTGCATCCATTGCTGCATTTTTGTTTGTGTTTGAGTTTGAGCTTGCTCATCCTTCTTCCTCTTACTTTCTTTCTTCAAGTGACTTGACTTCTTAAATGAAGCAAGTTACTTTGCTTCTCCTGATCCTTTCATCTGCTTCCTGGTGGTTCCATTGAAGATTTCTCTTGTTAACCTCACAAACCTTAGGAACAACCAAGCATGACAATGATTAGGGTTTTGATTAGTCTCCCCATTTAGTTTTACCTTTGTGTCTCTTTGAGTCTTCTCTTCTCATCTCATAATCAGGGACTAAACCCTAAAGGCTTTAAGACTTTGTGATTAAGCTTATGCCTGCATCCTTCTATTAGGATGGAGTGTATAACTTTAATCCTAAGTGTTAAACCTTTAATGTGTTTAAATCTCTTAATCAATTCACTTAATAATAATCAAGACATCACACTTGTAACTTGGGCCTTGCATTAGGGTTCTATTTCTTCCTTAATTGGTTAAGAAGGACTAACCCTAGTGTTAATGGACAAGTCCCCCTCAAGTTGTCTTACAAACCCTAAAAATCACTTCATCATCATATCACCAAATAAAATCCACTTAATCAAAGGCTTGTTTTGTCATGAGTTTAATCCCTAATCATGGATTAAGTTGAGGAGCTTTCCTCAGCTTAAACATTCTCATCTATTATCCTTCTATTAGGATGGTGTAATGAGTCTGTTAAATCCCTGATTATGGCTTAACCTCATTACTCAACACTAAGCAAAAACCACAAAAACATTTAGATAATCACAAGTAGGTTAATGATCTTAATCCTACACCAAAGGTGATTAAGTGTGAGAATCTGACTTCACACTTAAGGTATTCTCATTACCCCTAATCAGAGGGGAGATGTGATGAGTTTACTAAATCCATTGGTTTAGGCTTAAGCTCATTAACTTATGACAAACTCCAAAAGCAATAAAAGATTGAAAACTCAAAAACAAACAATAATCGTCTCCTCCAGGATTCTTTTCTCACCTCATTCACTCATAAACGAGAACTTGCTTCTTCCGTCTAATGCAAGACAGTTCGCACCTGAGCCAGACAGGTCATACACTTGAGCATAGGCAAGCAAGCAGTTCACCAGTCAATTAACCTTTCAGTCTCTTTGGGTCGAACTACGGTGTTCTGACTTCCTCATTGCACGAGAGGATACGTAGGCATAACTTAACAGTTATCGAACAAAAGTCTCTGTATATTCCCCCTCTTTCCAGCCTTATTTTCTTAGCCTCATTATCATGAGCATTTCACTCCTGCCCTTACACTGACACTGCATATATCACACTTTACACTTCTTTTGCACTGACACCTGTACATCCTTTTCCAGCTCATTTATACACAGATTGCACTGACACTACCCCTTTGAAACACAAATATTTAAAGCGTGGATCCCGTCGAGTACGACGGACAATCTGGGTGCTAATACCTTCCCAGGTTGTAACCAACCCCCTTTCTCAGTCTCTCTGGTTCGCAACCGTCTTATCCATGTCTTTCTAGGTCTATGCAGCATTACCTTTCCTCCGGGATAAAAATGCCTAGCTGGCGACTCTATTCATCTCCAGTGAGTTCACGGCTGTGTGTTCTCATTGTCCCTCTCGCCGACCGTTCGCGTCTGTACCTTTATTTGGGCCAGTCCCATCTATCGGGAGCGACAGCTTGGCGACTCTGCTGGGGACCCTTATACTGTAACCAGGGCTTCTGGTTCTTTTTGTGGGTTCCTCCTAGCGCTTGTTTGATTTGTGTTTACTGGGGTGTTATGTGCTTATTTGTGTTTGTATATTTGTATTTATTTTTGCTTTATGTACAGTTTTGTTTATTGCTTTCTTTATAGCTTTATGCATATATTATCATATTGTCATACTGTGCTGCTGGCTGGATCTGTTGTTTGCTTTGGTGGGTGGGTGTTCCATTGAGAGTTAAGGTCCTATACCTGGGACCTGAGTGACACCTAGGCTAGAGTGGTTCATATTCTTTCCCATTCCATCTCGGTCTGGTGCGGGAATATGAAACACGGTTCAGATATGGGTTTCTTCTTGAGAACTCTGTGTTGCAGATTTCCTGCAATGCTAGGGCTATCTGGGAAGCCTGCTAAGTCTGGATGACCTTGTAGTATTGACCTTCAGAAACTGAGGTGAATTAGAGGAGGAACTTTTATGGTTATTGTAAACACTATACCTCCGGGTTAGAAGTGTTTACACTTCTCATAACTGATCCAAGTCTGAGGATCCTTGTTCTAGAACACCACCTGTGAGGGGGTTGGGCTGTTTACAGGTTTGCAGGTACCCTTGGCCTCAACATACCCTGTTACTTTGATTTGATTAAGAATACTCCATGTTGGAACAGTTCTTGTGATTCTAAAACCCTGGACATGTGGCTCTTTATTTGAGTCCCCCACCTTGGTTACTGGATTTATAGACCTCCATCTGGATTTCTTGGACATATTTGGACCTACATCAGAGCACTTGATCAGATCCAGCTCAGTCACAAACCCTTGCATATCATTTGCATACATAATCATTGCATCATATTGACATTTGTTTATTTGTGTTTCAGGGTATCCATCTTCATTTGGTTTTGGTTTTGACCCCATCTTCAGTATTGACCTATCTTCATCAGCACCTGCTTCAGCTATCAGCCATCTGCACCAGCCAATCAGTGGCCCATTCTTCAGTGTTATCATCAGCACCTGTCTCTACTCATCTTCGGCATCATGGCTCCTAAAAAGAGCAACATCACCTATCACTTCTTCCAGCCAGAGCTATCTGACATCAGGAGGATTCAGACCCTGATCACTCCAGATCACATACCATTGTTCAGGGAACACTATGGAGATATACTTGATATGGTTATGGATCTGGATCCTTCACAGAGAAGCCTGATCCACACTTGCCTTCAGTTTTATGATCCCCCACTAAGATGTTTTACTTTTCAGGACTTTCAGTTGGGCCCTTTATTGGAGGAGTACTCCTCATTAGTGGGTATACCTATCAGGGGTGGAGTCCCTTTCAACCCTGAGATGGTCTTTCCTGGTAATGAAGAGGTAGCAAAGGCTTTGCATCTAGAACCAGTCCTAATTGGGAAGCATATCACTTCTAAGGCTGGAATCCCTGGCCTGCATCTGGATTTCTTGATCTCTCAAGCTACCCTGAAAGCTTCTTTGGGAGAGTGGAAAGCAGTCTGTGCTTTATTGGCCTTGAGCATATATGGGATCATATTATTTGCAGATGAGCCTCGTTTCATTAGCAAGAATGCAGTCCATCTTTTCATCCTGAAGAACCCAGTGCCCACTTTGTTGGGAGATCTCTACTACGCAGTGCATCAGAGGAATGAAAAGAAGAGGGGAAGATTAGTGAGGTGATGTGCTCCTTTGTTCCATACTTGGCTTCTCAGGCATCTACCCAGGACAGATGCATTTTTGAATCCTCATCAGCAGAGAAACTGGGCTAGGAGACTCACTGCTCTAACTTCAGCCGATATCAGATGGTGTACTCAAAGCACCAAAGGCAGGGATATCATCACCAGCTGTGGGCATTTTCCTAATGTGCCCCTAATAGGAGTTAAGGGTAGTATAAATTACAACCCTCTGCTGTTCAAAAGACAACTGGGCTATGCACTGGTCCACACTCCTAAGGCACAGGACTTGGTTGAGACTCTTTATTGTGAGAACAAGCCTAATCTGGCTATTGTTAGGCAGGCAGCCTGGGCCTGGGATAATGTTCAAACCAAGGGAGTAACCATTCTGGGAAAGTGCAACAATGTGGCATCAGCACAATATTATGAGTGGTCCCATGCCAGGGCTCAATTCTCTGGAATGCCCTTTACCATAGAGGATATGCCTGGGCCTTCCACAACACCACCTCCAGCAACTGTCAGCTTAGAGGAGTTTGAGAAGTTGAAAGAGAGAAATGAGAAGTTAACTCAGGCTTTGCAGAAGACCCTCCGGGAGAGGAGTGATGGTAGGTTGGATATTGAGAGGTTGGAGAAGTTGAAAGTGGAGCATTTAGCTAGAATTGAGAAGTCTGAGGATTACATTAAGAAGTCTAGGGCTGGGGAACAAATCTTGAAGAATGCCTGCAAGGAGGCTCAGTTCTAGAAAGCCAGGACAGACTTGTATCTAAAGGAAAGTCAGGCTAGGTGGGTCCGGATCACCGAGGCTCGTACTCTGGAGGACAAGAGGGTCCAAGACAAGATAGAGCAACTGGAAACTAGTGCAAAAGAGCAACAAGAAGCCCTGGCAGCAGCCCAGAGGGAGATATCAGAGCTGAAGATCAGAGCAGGAGTGAAGAGGTCAAAGGACCAAAGTCAGCACAAGAAGTTAACTGCAGCTGTTGCTACCCGGAACCTCCTTATCAGGAATCTCACGGAGCGTCCAGCTGATCCTGTGACCGAAGCACTTCTCAAGGAAGTTCAGGAGGATGAGTTTGGTCTTGGTGTTTGACCATTTGTTTGTTGTTGCTTTCATTCCATGTACTTTTGTTTTCCTGTAATGTATTTTGACCCCTCGGGGGACTTGTATTTGTAAACAAACTATGTACCTTTTGCTTTCTGTAATATATGTATTAGTTTGTTCCATCCGAGTTTACTTCAAAAGCAACATCAACAGCATCTTCAAGGGTCTGGAAGGGTCAAAACTGAATGCCAAGCCGGATACCTTGAAAACAAATAAGCATACTGCATTGCATGCTAACCCTTTGTTTGTTTTGTAGGTTTTTGTTTTATTGCCACTAACTCTGTTGTGATGCTCAGGAACTATTGCTCGACGCCGGGTATTTCCCCTCAACCGTCCGCACCGTTATCCAACCCGTAACAACCTTCCAGGCATACAGATGGATCAGATGCAGCAGGACCTTACGGAGGTCAGGAACCAAATGACCAACGAGAGGTTGGAAATGAGGAACCAGATGACTCAGTTCATGGAAGTGATGAACAACATGGCTCAGAGCCAAGAAAGATTGAGGGCCATGGTGGAAAGGCAAAATCAAGAAGATCCACATATAGGGACTGCCGGCACCAGCAACAATGAAAGGGTCCAACCTCATGTTAACCCCCCTGTATTTGGCCCCCATCTTCATCCAGAGGTCAATATTCCTGCAAATGTTCAAGGGACTGCCACTGCAGCCAGAGTACTGCAAGAAGACCCCCAGGAGGATCAGTTCACAGTAATGGGTACTGGGGAAGAAGCTTATGACAGAAGGTTGGATGAGATAGCTGAGAAACTGAGATCCTTGGAGTCTCAAAACTCCTTGGGCTTCGATGTCATGGACATGGGCTTGGTAGACGGGGTCAGGATTCCCCATAAGTTCAAGCCTCCTTGTTTTGAGAAATACAACGGGACTTCATGCCCCCGGACTCACTTACAGTCATTTCTGGGAAGGCTGAAGGCCTATACTATGGATGAGAAGCTCTGGATGTTCTATTTCGAGGATAGCTTAACTGGAGCGTCAAGAGAATGGTACTCTCACCTGACAAGAGCAACTATCAGGTGTTGGAAGGACCTGGCAGAGGCCTTCATCAGACAGTATCAGTACAACTTAGACATGGCACCCAACAGGACCCTCCTAATGGGAATGTCACAATCGTCAAGGGAAAGTTTCCGAGAATATGCCCAGAGATGGAGGCAATTGGCTGCTGCTGTTCAGCCACCTATGTCTGAGAGGGAAATGGCAGATATGTTTATGAACACCCTTCAGGGGACATATATTGACAGGCTGGCTGCTTTCTCTTCCACCAGCTTCGCAGATGTTGTCATAGCTGGGGAGAGAATTGAAAGCCTGTTAAAAATGGGCAAGATTTCTGACAATGGTGCCAGCTCGTCCAGTAGTACAAGGAAGCCTTTTGCAGGCCCAAGAAGAACTGGCGAGACCAATGCCATCCACACCAACAGGGGCAGACCCCAATATGTTCACAGGTCAGTGGCAGCAGTCACCATTCCCGCTCCAGCTCATCCTCAACCAGCTTATCAACCTCCGCAGCAAAACTATCAGCAACAACCTCAGTACCATCAACAAGCTCAGTATCCTCCGAGAAATTACAACAATACCAACAACAACAATCAGCAAAGGCCATTTCAACAGAGGCCATCTCAAGCCAATAGGGTGATCGATCCGATCCCTATGCCATATGCTACATTACTGCCACAACTCCTGAAACTCAACCTGGTTGAGCTAAGGACGCTGGCACCTCCAGATCCCAACAGTCTACCCAGGAATTATGACTCCAACGCCAGATGTGCTTTTCATTCAAATGCACCTGGCCACAGTACAGAAAAGTGCAGAGCCTTGCACATGAAGGTACAAGACCTGGTAGACTCTAAAGCTCTGAACTTCGCACCACCACCCAATGTCAATAAGAACCCAATGCTAAACCACGGTGGTCCCAGAATTAACGCTATCGAAGAAGACAAACCGTCTTATTTAATAACCAGTGTGGGTCAGATCCGGACACCGTTGGTAGAAATTAAGGCTCAACTCCTCGAATGTCAAATGTTCCCGGGGTGTGAGTTGGGGTGTGCTTACTGCAATATTTCGGTAAATGGGTGCGATAACCTGAGGAATGGCATAGATGGTCTCATCCAGAGTGGCCAACTTCAAATCACCACATCATTTCCTACAAATCCAGCAATCTCATCAGCAACAACTCCAGAACCTCCTACAACTGCAACAACCATTGTTCCCGACAATTCTTCGGCTTCATCAACAAGTACTTCATCTGTCATTTCAACTGACCAGATATCGACAAATGTTCTTTCTACAACTCCAGCACCACTCCATTTTGAAACTCCTACAACAACAACATCCATCCTCCCAACAATGTCTCCTACAACATCAGCAATAAATCATGAAGATGTCTCAACTGTCACAATATTTTATGATCCTGAAAACAACTCTGCCTACAACTCAGAAGGTGCTGCTCCCATCAGAGCACCAGTCACGATATTCTACGATCCACAGACTATCACAGTTCCTTCCGCAGCTGCAATCAGTCCAGTCACTATCACGGTGCCTGGACCAGTACCTTATGAAAGTAGTAATGCCATCCCCTGGCATTACGGCTCTGACCTGTACTGCGAAGGACAAAGAATCACTTTTGAATCATCAACCCCTGCACCACAAATAGACAATGTGGGAGGAGGCGGAGGCTTCACTCGAAGCGGACGTCTTTTCGCTCCACAAATTCAGAGACCCACTGCCGAAGCAGAAGCTGCTGCTAAGGCAAAAGGAAAAAGCATGGTGCAGGAAGAGCAGACTGTTAAAGAAGCTTTGAAAACCCCCTTTGACCAAGAGGTTGATGAGTTCATGCGAATCATCAAGAAGAGTGATTATAAAATAGTGGATCAGCTTCATCAAACGCCTTCCAAGATCTCAATCCTATCATTGCTTATGTGCTCCGAGGCCCATCGGAATGCACTACTCAAAGTCTTGCACGCAGCTTATGTGCCTGAAGAGATCACCGTCAATCAGTTGGAAGCTATAGTTGGAAATGTTAATGCTAGTCATGGACTAGGGTTCACCAACACTGATTTGACTACGGAAGGCCGCAACCATAACAAAGCCTTGCACATAACCATGGAATGTAAAGGTGCTGTCCTTTCCCATGTGCTGGTAGACACGGGATCATCCCTCAATGTCCTACCTAAAAAGGCCCTTGTGAAGCTGGAATATGACGGATTGGCTTTAAGACCCAGCAACCTGGTGGTAAGAGCCTTTGATGGTTCAAAGAGATCGGTTCTGGGGGAGATTGAGTTACCCATAACGATTGGCCCGCAAACTTTCAAAACGACCTTCTACGTGATGGATATACAGCCTGCCTACAGCTGTCTATTGGGTAGGCCATGGATTCACGCCGCTGGCGCCGTGACCTCTACCCTTCACCAGAAGTTAAAATACGAGTGGGAGGGTCAAATCGTTACTATCTGTGGAGAGGAGGATATTTTTGTCAGCCACCTGGCTACCTATAAGTACATTGAGATGGATGGGGAGATCCATGAAACAATGAGCCAAGGTTTTGAAGCCTTGAATGTCAATGAAACATCTGCTGTACCTGGTACTTCAATATCATCATACCAACAAGCCCGGAAGGTTGTTGAGGGAGGAAACGCCCAAGGCTGGGGCAAACTGTTATCGGTGGAGAAGAAAGAGGATAGATTTGGGTTGGGTTACAAACCAACTCAACAAGATCAAGCAGAGGCTGTGGAGAAGCCCAACTTTGTTAGTGGGGGGATGCTCACCCCCGATGCTGTCAACAATTTGGAAGACGAGCCGGAAGAAGAATGCAACCTGGAAAGCTGGATTCGTCCAAAGGTCCCGGGGAGCAGTATCTCGAACTGGTCTTCCCAGGAAATTATAAGAGTTACTCATGCAGAGTAATTATTATTTCCTGTATTTTTATAGCATGCATCAAAGTCTTGCATCTTGCCCAAGATGACAAGACTCATTTTGTAACCGGGCCATCTGTACTTTTTGTGCAACAAGATTAATCAATGAAATATCAGACATCTTTTTGCAAATGAGTCTTTTTCTTTTCCGCTCACTGTTTTTTCTATTTTTCTTTTTGTACAAAAATAAATGGCAGTGTTTTCAAAATGACAACTTTATTTCACTTTTCTAAAACAAGATTAAAATCAAATCACTAAAATGAACAAACTGAACCCTTGCAGAGAGTGCCTTCCAGACAGCACCGACAACAGCACGGCTATGACCTCGTATGACTTTGACAATCCAATTAATCAAGCTGATGAAGGGGTTGAAGAAGAATATGAGCTTCCTGAAGAGCTAGCCAGGTTGTTAAGACAAGAGGAAAAGGCTATTACTCCTCACCAGGAGGAGGTTGAAGTGATCAATCTTGGTACAGATGAAGACGTGAAAGAAGTTAAAATCGGGGCCTACCTGCAAGACTCAGTAAAGAGACAACTGATTGACCTGCTTCGAGAGTATGTGGATGTGTTTGCTTGGTCTTATCAAGATATGCCAGGGTTGGATACCGACATTGTTGTACACAAGCTGCCTTTGAGAGAAGAATGCCCGCCGGTTAAACAGAAGCTACGCCGCACTCGCCCGGACATGGCAATGAAAATCAAAGAAGAGGTACAAAAGCAGTGAGAGGCCGGGTTCCTTGCTGTAACTAGCTATCCACCGTGGGTTGCTAATATAGTACCTGTGCCTAAGAAAGACGGTAAGGTAAGGATGTGTGTTGACTACTGGGATCTGAACAGAGCCAGCCCAAAAGATGACTTCCCATTACCTCACATTGATGTACTGGTAGATAACACGGCTCAGTTCTCGGTATTCTCCTTCATGGACGGATTTTCAGGATACAATCAGATTAAAATGTCACCTGAAGACATGGAGAAGACAACCTTCATTACACCTTGGGGCACGTTCTGTTACAAAGTGATGCCATTCGGACTGAAGAATGCTGGTGCCACATATCAACGGGCTATGGTGACATTATTCCACGATATGATCCATAAAGAAATAGAATGTTATGTGGATGACATGATCGCCAAGTCCCTCACTAAAGAAGATCACCTGGTGAATCTGCTGAAACTGTTCAAGCGTCTGAGGTAGTACCAACTGAAGTTGAACCCCAACAAATGCACATTCGGGGTGCGATCCGGTAAGCTGCTGGGTTTTATTGTAAGCGAGAAAGGGATTGAAGTTGACCCTGATAAAGTCAAAGCTATTCAAGAGATGCCTGCACCGAAGACAGAGAAGGAAGTTCGAGGGTTCTTAGGTCGATTGAACTACATCTCAAGGTTCATATCCCACCTTACAGCAACCTGTGAACCCTTGTTCAAATTGTTGAGAAAAGAACAGACGGTCAGGTGGAATGAAGACTGCCAGAAGGCTTTTGACAAGATCAAGGAATACTTACAAGAGCCTCCAATCCTTATGCCTCCAGTTGAGGGAAGACCTCTGATAATGTACTTGACAGTATTAGAAGAGTCAATGGGGTGTGTGCTGGGCCAGCATGACGAGTCTGGTCGAAAAGAGTATGCAATATACTACCTAAGCAAAAAGTTTACCGACTGTGAACAACGTTATTCACTGCTCGAGAAAACTTGCTGTGCTTTAGCGTGGGCTGCTCGCCGACTGAGGCAGTATATGTTGACCCACACTACTTTGTTGATCTCAAAGATGGACCCAGTTAAGTACATATTCGAGAAGCCAGCTCTTACCGGACGGGTTGCAAGATGGCAAATGATCCTCACAGAATATGACATCCAATACACATCTCAAAAAGCCATCAAGGGCAGCGTATTGTCTGAATATCTTGCTGAGCAACCCATTGATGATTACCAGCCTATGAGGTTTGACTTCCCTGATGAAGACATCATGTTCATAAAAGCAAAAGATCATGAAGAGCCTGTTCACACTGAAGGGCCCGACCCGAAAGAAGAATGGACTATGATGTTTTATGGGGCTGTTAACATGAATGGTCGTGGTGTTGGTGCAGTACTCATTACACCTAAAGGAGTTCACATGCCTTTCTCGGCAAAACTCACTTTCAACTGCACTAACAACGAAGCTGAATACGAAGCTTGCATTATGGGTCTTGAGGAAGCCATTGACCTCAGGATCAAGACATTAACCGTATTCGGAGATTCAGCTTTGGTAATCAATCAAACCAACGGCAAATGGTATACACACCAGGATCATCTGATACCTTACAGGGATTATACAAGGAGGTTATTGACTTTCTTTACAGCGGTCAAGCTTGAGTATATCCCTCGGGACGAGAACCAGTTTGCAGATGCCCTGGCTACCATTTCGTCCATGATCAAAGTTCAGGCTGCCAACTTTGTACCTCAGATTTCAGTGTCCAGACTTGACAGACCAGCATATGTGTTCGCAGCAGATGTTGTTAAAGATGATAAGCCTTGGTTCCATGACATTAAGTGCTTCTTGGAGGATCAGACATACCCACCTGGGGCATCTTCCAATGATAAGAAGACTTTGAGAAGGCTTGTTGGTAGTTTCTTCTTGAACACTGATGGTTCCCTGTACAAGAGAAACTTTGATATGGTACTCCTCAGATGCGTCGACAGGACAGAAGCGGAGTTGTTAATGCATGAAGTGCACGAAGGATCCTTTGGTACCCACGCAGGAGGGCATGCAATGGCCAAGAAATTGCTGAGATCAGGCTATTACTGGATCACAATGGATGCTGACTGTTGTGCCTATGCCAGAAAATGCCACAAATGCCAGATTTATGCGGATAAAGTACATGTGCCTCCCAATCCTCTGAATGTGATGTCTTCACCCTGGCCCTTTGCTATGTGGGGCATTGACATGATTGGCAAGATTGAGCCGACTGCTTCGAATGGCCACAGATTCATCCTGGTTGCCATTGACTATTTCACCAAGTGGGTCGAAGCAGCTTCCTATGCCAATGTTACAAGACAAGTGGTAGCCAGATTTCTGAAGAGAGATATCATCTGTCGGTACGGAGTTCCCGAGCGAATCATTACTGATAATGGTTCCAACTTGAACAATAAAATGATGGCAGAGCTATGCCGGGACTTCAAGATTCAACACCACAATTCTTCTCCTTACAGGCCAAAGATGAATGGCGCTGTTGAGGCAGCTAATAAGAACATCAAGAAGATTGTACAGAAAATGGTAGTCACCTACAAGGACTGGCATGAGATGCTACCATTTGCCTTGCATGGGTACCGCACGTCAATCAGAACATCCACTGGGGCAACACCGTATCAGCTTGTGTATGGTATGGAAGCAGTCCTACCGGTTGAAGTTGAATTACCCTCCTTGCGAGTACTGATGGATGTTAAGCTGAACGAAGCAGAGTGGGTCCGATCCCGATTCGAACAACTAAGTCTGATTGAAGAGAAGAGATTGGCTGCGATCTGTCATGGGCAGCTATATCAGAAAAGAATGAAAAAAGCCTTCGATCAGAAAGTCAGGCACCGAGAGTACCAAGTAGGAGATCTTGTGCTGAAGAGAATCCTCCCTTCTCATTCAGACCACAGGGGTAAGTGGACTCCAAATTATGAAGGACCATTCGTGGTAAAGAAAGTTTTTTCCGGTGGAGCACTGATGCTCAGCACCATGGATGGTGAAGATTTCCCGTCCCCTGTGAATTCAGATGCAGTTAAAAAATACTTCGCATAAAATGACCCGCTGGACATAAAAACAGAATGTAAGTCCAGGCAAAAATAGGGCATTCCGGCGAGTCAAAAACAGAATAAAAGACTCGGGAAAAAATAAGGGAAAATAAGCAAAAATGTACACCCGCTGAGTTGAAAAGCCGCATCGGACAGCTCAGGCAAAAATGGGTATCCCGATGGATTGAAAACCCGAAAGGGCGATCCATGCAAAATAAGGGAATAAGCGAATGACTGCATTTTGAATTCGTCTGTATCACCTACAACTTGGTAAGCTTCGGAAAGATCAAGCTTCAATCAGAATCAACATTCTTCAGAAAGCAAGATGAGAAGAACGTCAAAAGTCATACGAGTCGTAGTAAAGAGGAAGCTCCGTAAAGCGTCATCAACATTGCCAGCATTTTGTTTCTCAATTTGTAACGATCTCCTCATTTCAGGGGATTTGTTTCTTTGACTGTATCTCGCCAATTCAGGGCATATGAATTAATAAAATCAGATTTTCAGTCATGTCTCGTCTTATACATTCCCATTTATTTGCAAAAAAATGTCTGATGTCTTAAAAAAAAACTGATTGCATAAAACACAGATGTTTATTTTCAAAGGAAAAGCGTGCTTACAGGAAATATGCTTACTCTCGGAAGAACCTAATTCCTATGAAGGGATCCAGTAAGGGATACCTCGGGATTACTTGTGCGTTTCTATCTTTGCAGGGTTGCAGGTATCCAAAGCGCAACATGGGGCATGAGGGCTCCACCTTAGCAAGCTGACAAATTAACACTCAATCTTAGCACCCGAAGTGCTATCTCCCCAGCTGAGTTGCCTCTCATGACTTCCCCCAGCTGAGCTGCCACTTGCTACTGCTCCCAGCCAATTTTCCATTTCATCCTCATCCGAGTACAAAAGTTAGGAGACCATCTCCCCACAGAGTTTCAGCCTCTATCCGGAAGAGCAACGCATGAAGGAATCACAACAGAGTGAAGAAAGCCTCTACAAACCCCAGCTGGGTCTCTCATTTACTGGAATGGGTCTATCATTGACCCATATCCCCAAGCAGATATCATCTCATTAGATCTACCAATGATCTCTCCCCAGCTGGGATGACCATTTCAAGCAGATCGGCCGAAGATCTTCGCAGCAACGGGATCCGAAATCCCGGTTTGGTATCTTTGCACAATCATAGCATTCGCATCATATTCACCCACAAAGCGTAGCATTCCGTTTTAACACGGAGCATTACGACAAAAATCCAACACATAGCATAATCATAAGCCATGTTTTAAACCAACACTTGTGAATAATGACAGTTCATCAACGCACAGAAAAATCCCCACCAGAGTCCCCAGCAAAAGCAGCTGCCTCACAATCCACGAACACCAGTATATATACTCTCTTTGGCACCCGCCCGTATCGTCATTCCCCAGTAAAGTCGCCTGAACACTCTTTACGAACAAAATCACCCGTATTACAGATACGTCCTGACACCCGTCCGTGTCATACCCCGGCGGAAAGCCAAAGACATCCTCTTTGCACTCACATATACCTATATACACTTTCTTGACACCCGTCTGTGTCATATCCCCAGCACAGTCATCTACACTTTTACAACCCATATACTTGTTGTTATTATTATACTTTTCTCTCTTGACACTCGTCCGTGTCACTCTCCCCGGCAGATAAACACTCATCTATACAATACTCATACTCACTACTCATGTTACACTTATACAGATACTCGTCCGTATCTTGTATATACCATTCATATCCCCACAGATTCGAAGTTGGTTCATGTTCTTTGTTAACCAGTTGGTACTCGTCCGTACCATCATCTCAGAATATGCGTCAAGCGTTTGTTTCTACCTGATACTCGTCCGTATCATAGTCTTAAGGATGCTCGTCCGCATCTTTAATCCATACACTGTGTCAAACACTTTTGTCTTCTTGAATATAGATACTCGCCTGTGTCTACTATTCTCCCAGAAGAGTCCTCTCAGATTCAACGCTCGTCCGTGTTCTCTGTTAACCAGTTGATACTCGTCCGTATCATCATCTTTGAACACGCGTCAGTATTTGTTTCTGTCCGATACTCGTCCGTATCGTAGTCTTAAGGATGCTCGCCCGCATCTTTAATCTATACACGAATACCAAACACTTATACCTTTTGTTTCTTGGATGTAAACACTCGTCCGTGTTTACTATTCCCTAGTAGATCGCCAACAAAGCAAATTTTCCTTCTTATCTGACACTCGTCCTGTGTCATGATAAACCGTGAGAGCAGCCGTACCCTGCTAGGTGGTCGTCCTCCACCTCTTGATGGTCGTCCTCCATCATGCTCGTCCGATGGCCGTCCCCATCATTGATATTTTCAGCAGCCGTCCCCTGCTGGGTGGTCGTCCTCCACCTTTTGATGATCGTCCTTCATCAATTTTATCCAATGGCCGTCCCCATTGTTGATTTTGGTTATCTGGCATTCGTCCTATGTCATGATAAACCTTGAGAGCAGCCGACCCCTGCTAGGTGGTCGTCCTCCACCTCTTGATGGTCGTCCTCCATCATGCTCATCCGATGGCCGTCCCCATCGTTGACCTTTTATCCGGCATTCGTCCTATGTCGCGATATTTTCGGCAGCCGTACCCTGCCAGGTGGTCGTCCTCCACCTTAGATGACCGTCCCTCATCTTATCCCCAACAGAGCAGCCGTCCCCTGCTAGGTGATCGTCCTTCACCTTTGATGACCGTACCTTATCGTCTGTTTATTTCATTTATTCTTTAACCCGATGGTCGTCCCCGTCGTGGTCCCTTTTCCTTTTCTTTTCAACCCGATGGCCGTCCCCGTCGTTGGTTACTTTACTTTGTGAACTTGATGGCCGTCCCCGTCATGTTTCGTCAATCCCCGGAGAATTTTACAACTTTATCTTGATGGCCGTCCCCATCATAATTTCTTACTTTTCCCAGCTAGTCGGCCGTCCCCGTCTTGGCTTTACCTTTTGTCCCCAGCATGTCGGCCGTCCCCGTCATTGCATTATTTTCCGCACTTTTCCCAGCATGTCGGCCGTCCCCGTCATTGCCCTTTACCCAGCAGTCGTCCTCTGCTCGACGGTCGTCCTCCGTCGCCCGCACTTTATAATATACTTTATTTTCTTTTACAATCTATATCCCTTTTCTTCTTCATTCTGTGAGTGCAAATTTTGGACTGTCTTTGGTATTCAACCACAAGTTATCTTGTTTGCCTGATAAGCCGTCGCTTACAACCTGCACAGTTAACTCATGTTTGAATAGGGGCAGCTGTAAACACCCCAAATTTGCCCTCACCCATTCACACCATGGCTTGTGATCATCTCATATGCATAAACACAATCATATCATCTCATATCACATTTTTGAGTCACTGCATTGTTTCAAAGTCATCTGCACCTAGGGTTTGTGATCTGAGCAATCCAAGAGCTTCTTGAGCCACCCCAAAGGCCACTAATCACTTCAAAGGGATCCATGTATGTTCTTATATCATATTACATCCTCTCAAAGTCAAAAATGCCAAAGAATCACAAGAACTGGGATTGGTATGGATGCAGAGCCAAGTTTGACTGCACAGTTGACCTAAAATTAGGGTTTTGGTTTCAGAGGCCATAACCCCAAATTTTTTGGTCATTCTTGTTTCCGTTGGTCTCTATATGGTATAGGGAGTATGCATATCAATTTTCATGAAGAAATTCCATGGGGAAGTCATCTGATCAAGGGTTGACTTTTCAGACAAGTCAGTGCAAAATCAGGGCATCTGAGGCCCCCAATGACCCAACCAAGGGGTGATCTTCATCATTTTGAGTGTATTTGATCTTTATTTGATCATGGAAGAAGGTTGAAGTTCACAAAATTCAAGAATTACAAGTTTTTGCAAAGTTGACTTTTTTGGGCATGGTTGACTTTTAAAGAATATGTCAGTTTATGCCACTTTTCAAGCCTTGCTTTTTGATCCAAAAATGCTTCAAATGGAAAAACTTTGGTCATGAAAGTTGTAGATTAGATCTTTCCCTTTTCAAAAAGTACAAGAACATGATCTAATTAATTTTGGATCAAAAGTTATGGTGTGTCAAAGTTGGCAAAAATCACTAATTTTCAAGTTATGCCTCAAATGAGAAACTTGCAATTTCATGTACCAAGCCTTCTTGTGACTTCTAATTGACATCAAACCATTACACAAGCATCATGTAAGTCCTAAAATTCAGAATGGACTAAGAATTTCTCATGTTTCATGGTTTGTGTGGCAAGAAAGTTACATGTGAACCAAAGATGAGCAACTTGCAAAACCATCATGACACCTCCTACCACTTGCTGCATTGGCCATTGAACCAGCCTTAGCCTTTCCCCTCACCTTGCTGCGCAGCCCATGCCTCTTGTACCAAGCTAGAACTTAGCCCATGCCCTCCTTACACCAAAGTTAACAATTTGCAAAAGTGAACATCCCAATCACAGCAGGCCAGGTCACATCATCTGACCAATTGGAGTTGTTTATACTATCCATTTGCTAGCCATTTCACAAAAGGAGCCAGCCTGAAACAAGCCCTAGCATCACATTCACAAACTCACTCCTTCAAGCATTTCTCTTCGAATCTCTCTACACAGCTCACAAACACAAAAACCAAATCCACTGATCAACTCACCTTGCTTCACTGAGCCAAAACCAACAAGAACTAAGCCTGAAACCAGCAAGAACATTGCTTCTCCATTTTTCACCCTCAAAGCCAGAACTTTCGAATCTCCTTACACAGCTCAAAACACACAAGCAAACTTCATAAACCTTTTCAACATCCCTCCCTGATCACTAAGCACCCTTCAAAACATCCCAAAGCTCAAAGAATCAGAAACACGATTCTTACACCATCCTGAACAGAACTTGTTCAAGTTGCCAAACCAGCCACCTTCAAAGTTGCCCAAGCACTGCAAACTCATCAGGAAGGCCATTAGGAGCTTTTTGCACCAAGGAAACAGCCAGCAAGCTCAAAGGGTGAAAGCTCCATCTCAGGTAGCTATTCGAATTAATTTTTCCAGGACCTCTATTTTATGTTACAAAATGATTAAGCATGCTTCACTGATCACACTGAACTAAAAATTATTGAAAATGGTTGAGAAACGAAGTTGTATTGCTTGTCTGAAATTTTGGCAGTTTTTGTTCTTTGCTTCGATTCATGATCATGGCTGGAAATAAATGAGAAATGAGGGTGGGGTTGAGTTTAGGAGAGTGAGAGGAACAAATCTGGAGCTTTAGAGCTCCAGAAATGACCTAGGGAAGGATTTGGAAATTCTCAGGGAGGGAGGTCACCGGAGAAGACGACCGGAGCTCGTCTCCGGTGACCTGAAAGTGATTAACTTTTAATTAGGATTAGGGCACCAGGTTCGAATGTGAGCCAATGGATTGTGTTTCCCGCGCGCAATTGGAGGGCCTGGATCATTTCATTAAGATTTAATTATGGATTAATAATTAATTAATTAGAATTAGGCTAGTTTGAATTTGGGCCGTCCAGATGCGCGCCCAGTCAAACCTTTTGAAACCCAGAATCAATCTCAGCCTCTCCTTCTGCTTACTTCAGTTTATTTTGATTTTTATTTCATTTTTTCTCATTTAATTTGTATGATTTATTTAAAATAGCAAAATTGTTTTAAAAATTATGAAACTTTTTGTCAAGAGTTTCATTAATTTTTAAAACACAAAAATATTTTTATTTTCATTTTTAGCATTTAAAAAGTATTTTAAAATATTTAAAAGTTTATTTTTAATTGATTAATGGAAATTAATTCATTAAAAATACTTTTAGGTATTTAAAAATCACCAAAAAATTCATAAAATGTTCTAAGACATTTAGAAACATTGTCCAACCTTCAAACCAAATTTATTATCTGATCTTGATGCATTTTGAGAATTTTTCATTGAATTAAAATCATTTTTATGCATTAATTTGATCCAAAGTTCCAAAAATCAATTCTGCCTATCCATGAAGAGTTGGACATTGATTCTTCTTGCATTGTATTGTGTTTAGCATGTAGTTTGTGAGATTAAATGGCCATGATTTGATCTTTCATTTTCAATTTGTTTGGTAATTTTCTTGTTTAGGAACCCTAAAACCCTAGAAATCTTAGAAAAACCATAACTTGAATTTGGTTAAGAGTTGAAACCTCTCCTTTGGGCATTGGGTTAGTATAGGATTAAGGGTCCTTTGAGTGGTATTTTCAATTTTTTATCTTAGGGTTTGCTTCTGATTTTGGTTTTTGTTTGATGTATTGTTCATAAACCCTAATTTGGGCTTCCATATGCATCCATTTTTGCATTCTCTTGCATCACATGACTTGCCATGACATTTCAAGCATCCATGTGATTCATTTGACATCATAAGACATATTGAAAGCATGTTTGATCATTGCATCATGTATTTGCCATATTGTATGCCATATGTACTTCATAACTTTTCATGTATGTCCATGCTCCTTAACTTGCTCCACTTGCATTCATAAGCTTGTATGATCATCCACATGTTTTGTTTCTGGTTTGTAGCATCTCATAGCATCATTAACATCACATATGTGCTTCTGGTTTTGGTTTGCATCATGTCATTCCATCCCATTTTGCATTGCATTGCATTTCCTTTCTAACCTTTCAGGTGGTAAGTGATTCTGAGAAGTGGATTTGCCTTCACTTCTCATACTTTCTCTTCATCATTCTCTTGCATCCATTGCTGCATTTTTGTTTGTGTTTGAGTTTGAGCTTGCTCATCCTTCTTCCTCTTACTTTCTTTCTTCAAGTGACTTGACTTCTTAAATGAAGCAAGTTACTTTGCTTCTCCTGATCCTTTCATCTGCTTCCTGGTGGTTCCATTGAAGATTTCTCTTGTTAACCTCACAAACCTTAGGAACAACCAAGCATGACAATGATTAGGGTTTTGATTAGTCTCCCCATTTAGTTTTACCTTTGTGTCTCTTTGAGTCTTCTCTTCTCATCTCATAATCAGGGACTAAACCCTAAAGGCTTTAAGACTTTGTGATTAAGCTTATGCCTGCATCCTTCTATTAGGATGGAGTGTATAACTTTAATCCTAAGTGTTAAACCCTTAATGTGTTTAAATCTCTTAATCAATTCACTTAATAATAATCAAGACATCACACTTGTAACTTGGGCCTTTCATTAGGGTTCTATTTCTTCCTTAATTGGTTAAGAAGGACTAACCCTAGTGTTAATGGACAAGTCCCCCTCAAGTTGTCTTACAAACCCTAAAAATCACTTCATCATCATATCACCAAATAAAATCCACTTAATCAAAGGCTTGTTTTGTCATGAGTTTAATCCCTAATCATGGATTAAGTTGAGGAGCTTTCCTCAGCTTAAACATTCTCATCTATTATCCTTCTATTAGGATGGTGTAATGAGTCTGTTAAATCCCTGATTATGGCTTAACCTCATTACTCAACACTAAGAAAAAACCACAAAAACATTTAGATAATCACAAGTAGGTTAATGATCTTAATCCTACACCAAAGGTGATTAAGTGTGAGAATCTGACTTCACACTTAAGGTATTCTCATTACCCCTAATCAGAGGGGAGATGTGATGAGTTTACTAAATCCATTGGTTTAGGCTTAAGCTCATTAACTTATGACAAACTCCAAAAGCAATAAAAGATTGAAAACTCAAAAACAAACAATAATCGTCTCCTCCAGGATTCTTTTCTCACCTCATTCACTCATAAACGAGAACTTGCTTCTTCCGTCTAATGCAAGACAGTTCGCACCTGAGCCAGACAGGTCATACACTTGAGCATAGGCAAGCAAGCAGTTCACCAGTCAATTCACCTTTCAGTCTCTTTGGGTCGAACTACGGTGTTCTGACTTCCTCATTGCACGAGAGGATACGTAGGCATAACTTAACAGTTATCGAACAAAAGTCTCTGTATATTCCCCCTCTTTCCAGCCTTATTTTCTTAGCCTCATTATCATGAGCATTTCACTCCTGCCCTTACACTGACACTGCATATATCACACTTTACACTTCTTTTGCACTGACATCTGTACATCCTTTTCCAGCTCATTTATACACAGATTGCACTGACACTACCCCTTTGAAACACAAATCTTTAAAGCGTGGATCCCGTCGAGTACGACGGACAATCTGGGTGCTAATACCTTCCCAGGTTGTAACCAACCCCCTTTCTCAGTCTCTCTGGTTCGCAACCGTCTTATCCATGTCTTTCTAGGTCTATGCAGCATTACCTTTCCTCCGGGATAAAAATGCCTAGCTGGAGACTCTATTCATCTCCAGTGAGTTCACGGCTGTGTGTTCTCATTGTCCCTCTCGCCGACCGTTCGCGTCTGTACCTTTATTTGGGCCAGTCCCATCTATCGGGAGCGACACTTATGCATGCATCCTTCTATTAGGATGGAGTGTATAACTTTAATCCTAAGTGTTAAACCCTTAATGTGTTTAAATCCTTTAATCAATTCACTTAATAATCATCAAGACATCAAGCTTGTAACTTGGGCCTTGCATTAGGGTTCTAATTCTTCCTTAATTGGTTAAGAAGGACTAACCCTAGTGTTAATGGACAAGTCCCCCTCAAGTTGTCTTACAAATCATAAAAATCACTTCTTCATCTAGTCATTAACTAAAATCCATCTAATAAAGGCTTTGTTTTGTCATGAGGTTAATCCCTAATCATGGATTAAGTTGAGGAGCTTTCCTCAGCTTAAACATTCTCATCTATTATCCTTCTATTAGGATGGTGTAATGAGTCTGTTTAGTCTTTGATTATGGCTTAATCTCATTACTCAACACTAAACAAAAACAACAAAAACATCTAATTAATCACAAGTAGGTTAATGACCTTAATCCTACATCAGGGTGATTAAGTGTGAGATGCTGACTTCACACTTAAGGTATTCTCATTACCCCTAATCAGAGGGAGGATGTGATGAGTTTACTAACCCCTGGTTTAGGCTTAAGCTCATTTTCTTATGACAAATCCAAAAGCAATAAAAGATTGAAAACACAAAAATAGACAATAATCGTCTCCTCCGGGATTCTTTTCTCATCTCATTCACTCATAAACGAGAACTCGCTTCTTCCGTCTAATGCAAGACAGTTTGCACCTGAGCCAGACAGGTCATACACTTGAGCTTAGACAAGTAAGCAGTTCACAAGTCAATTTACCTTTCAGTCTCTTTGGGTCGAACTACGGTGTTCTGACTTCCTCATTGCACGAGAGGATACGTAGGCATAACTTAACAGTTATCGAACAAAAGTCTCTGTCTATTCCCCCTCTTCCAGCATTATTCTTTAAGCCTCATAGTCTTGAGCATTTCATTCCTGTTCTTACACTGACACTTCACTTATACACTACACTTCTTTGCACTGACACTTGCATTCTTTTCCAGCTTTTGCACACAGATAGCACTGACACTACCCCTTTAAACACAACCTTTCAAGCGTGGATCCCGTCGAGTACGGCGGACAATCTGGGTGCTAATACCTTCCCATGTTGTAACCAACCCCTTTCTCAGTCTCTCTGGTTCGCGACCGTCTTATCCATGTCTTTTCTAGGTCTATGCAGCATTACCTTTCCTACGGGATAAAAATGCCTAGTTGGCGACTCTTTTCTTTTCTCTTGAGCTCACTCCTGTGTGTTCTCATCTCTCTCTTTCGCCGACCGTTCGCGTCTGTACCCCTTCTGACCTGAGGTGTCATTTTGGTGGGAGCGACAGCTTGGCGACTCTGCTGGGGAACCTTATACTGTAACCAGGGCTTCTGGTTCTTTTTGTGGGTTCCTCCTAGCGCTTGTTTAATTTGTGTTTACTGGGGTGTTATGTGCTAATTGTGTTTGTATATTTGCCTTATTTATTGCTTTATGTACAGTTATTTACTGCTTTCTTTACAGCTTTATATATCATACTGTCATACTGTATCTGGCTGGATCTGGTTTTTATCTTGGTGGGTGGGGTTTCATTGAGAGTTTAAGGTCCTATACCTGGGACCTGAGTGACACCTAGGCTAGAGTGGTTCATGTTCTTTCCCATTCCATTTCGGTCTGGTGCGGGAATATGAAACACGGTTCAGATGTGGGTTTCTTCTTGAGAACTCTGTGCTACAGATTTCCTGTAGTGCTAGGGCTATCTGGGAAGCCTGCTAAGTCTGGATGACCTTTATTATTGACCTTCAGAAACTGAGGTGAATTAGAGGAGGATCTTTTATGGTTATTGTAAACACTGTACCTCCGGGTTAGAAGTGTTTACACTTCTCATAACTGATCCAAGTCTGAGGATCCTTGTTTTAGAACATCACATGTGAGGGGGTTGGGCTGTTTACAGGTTTGCAGGTACCCTTGGCCACAACATACCCTGATACTTGTTTTGTTTAAGAATGCTTCACTTTGGAAAGTTCTTGTGATTTAACCCAGGACATGTGACTCTTTATTTGAGTCCCCCACCTTGGTTACTGGATTTCTGAACCTCCATCTGGACTTCTTAAACATACATGGACCTTTATATCAAGGCAGTAATCAGATCCAGCTTGATCACAAACCCTTGCATATCATTTGCATACTCATCATTGCATCATTTAACATTTGTTTATTTGTTTTTCAGGGTATCCATATTCCATTTGGCTTGGTTTTGACCCCTTCATCTGCATAGACCCCTGTTCACCAGTTATCTGCTTCAGCTCTCTTCATCAGTTGCCTGCTTCAGTTACCTCCATCATCATCCTCAGCCTATCAGTGACTCATCTCTAGTACCAGTCTTCATCATCAGCATCTGTTCTCAGCTCTTCATCAGCAGTCATGGCACCCAAGAAGAGCAACATTTCATACCATTTCTTTGAGCCTGTGCTGGCTGGCATCAGACAGGTCCAGGCACTTATCACTCCAGACCATATCCCATTATTCAGAGAACATTATGGAGGCATTCTTGATATGGTTATGGACTTGGACCCTTCTCAGAGGAGTTTGATTCACACATGCCTACAGTTCTATGATCCTCCTTTGAGATGCTTCACTTTCCAGAATTTTCAGTTGGGACCTCTGTTGGAGGAGTTTTCATCTTTGATTGGAGTACCTGTCAGGGGTGGTATCCCCTTTAACCCTGAGATGACTTCTCCCAGCAATGAAGAAGTGGCAAAGGCATTGTATTTGGAACCTATATTGATTGAGCAGAACATGACAACAAAGGCTGGAATCCCTGGCCTACACTTGGATTTTCTAACTTCTCAGGCCATCCTGAAGGCCTCCTTGGGAGAATGGAAGGCAGTTTGTGCATTGTTAGCCCTCAGTATATATGGGGTTATACTTTTTACAGATGAGCCCAAGTTTATCAGCAAGAATGCTATTCATCTCTTCCTTTTGAGGAACCCAGTGCCCACCTTGCTGGGAGATTTCTATTATTCTGTTCACCAAAGGAATGAGAAGCAGAGAGGGAGGTTGGTGAGGTGCTGTGCTCCTTTGTTTCATACCTGGCTGCTTAAACACTTACCCAAAACTGATGCCTTCCTGAACCCTCACCAACAGAAGAATTGGGCCAGGAGGCTTACTGCTTTGACCTCAGATGACATCAGGTGGTGCACCCAGAGCACCAAGGGCAGAGACATAATCACTAGTTGTGGGCAGTACCCCAATGTACCTCTAGTGGGAGTAAAGGGTTGCATCAACTACAATCCTTTGCTGTTTAAGAGACAATTGGGCTATGCTTTGGTTCACCCTCCTAGAGTGCAAGACTTGGCTGAAACCCTGTATTGTGAGATAAAGCCTAATCTAGCTATTGTCAGACAAGCATCCTGGGCTTGGGACAACATCCAAACCAAAGGGATGGCTATTCTTGGGAGATGCAATAATGTGGCTTCAGCTCAGTATTATGAATGGTCTCATGCTAGGGCTCAAATTTCTGGGATGCCTTTCACCATTGAGGATGCACCTGGACCATCCACAATACCACCTCCAGCCACTGTCAGCCTGGAAGAATTTGAGAAACTGAAGGAGAGGAATGAGAATCTGTCTCAAGCTCTGAAGAAGACCCTCTGGGAGAGGAGTGATGGTCGTATAGACATTGAAAGGTTGGAGAAGCTCAGAGTGGAACATCTAGCCAAGATTGAGAAAGTAGAAGACTACATCAAGAAATCAAGAGCTGGAGAGCAAATATTGAAGAATGCCTGTAAAGAGGCCCAGTTTCAGAAGGCTAGGACTGATCTCTATCTGAAAGAGAGTCAGGATAGGTGGGTTAGGATCACTGAAGCTCGCACTCAAGAGGATAAGAGAACTCAGGCCAGGATTGAGCAGTTAGAGGCCATTGAGAAGAAACAACAGGAGGCTCTGCTAGAAGCCCAGAAGGAAATCTCAGAATTGAAGCTTAGGGCCGGTGTGAAGAGGTCAAAGGACCAGGACAGGCACAAGAAGCTGACCACTGTTATTGCCACCAGGAACCTCCTTATCAAGAACATTACAGAGCATCCGGATGGTCCTGTAACTGAAGCACTTTTGAAGGAGGTTAAGGAGGATGAGTTTGGCTTAGATGTTTGATTCCTTTGCTTGTTGCTATTTCCATTTCATGTACTTTTCTTTTATGATGTATTTTGACCCTTCAGGGACATATGTTGTAAAAACAAACTATGTATGATCCACCATTTGTAATGTATTTATCAGTTTGTTTCATTTGGGTTTCTTTTTCAAGCAACATCAAAGCATCTTCCTCAGGGTCTGGAAAGGTCAAAACCAAAAGCCAAGCCGGATACCTTGGAAACAAATAAGCATACTGCATTGCATACTAACCTTTGTTTTGTTTTGTAGGTTTTGTTTTTAGTTTGTTTGTTACTAACTCTGTTGTGGTTCAGGAATTATTGCTCGCCGTCGGGTGTTCCCTCTCAACCGTCCGCACAGATATCCTACTCGCAACATCCTTCCTGGTATCCAGATGGACCAAGTACAGCAAGAGCTGACAGAGGTCAGAACCCAGATGGTTAACGAAAGGCTGGAGATGAGAAACCAAATGACCCAGTTCATGGAAGTAATGAATGGCTTGGCTCAAAGCCAAGAAAGATTAAGGGCATTGGTAGAGAGACAAACTCCAGAAGAACCTCCTCTAGGAACTAGAGGAACAAGTAACAATGAGAGGGGTCAGCCTCATGTTAACCCACCAGTATATGGGCCTCATCTGCATCCGGAAGTCAATATCCCGGGTAATGTGCAAGGAAATACTACTGGAGGAAGACTCTTACAAGAAGACCCCCAGGAAGAGCAGTTCATTGTGATGGGAGCTGGGGATGAAGTCTATGATAGGAGGCTTGATGAAATTGCTGAGAAGTTGAGATCGCTGGAGTCTTAAAATTCCCTAGGTTTTGATGTCATGGATATGGGGTTAGTGGACGGGGTAAGAATTCCCCACAAGTTTAAACCCCCGTGCTTCGAGAAGTACAATGGAACTTCCTGTCCACGAACTCACTTGCAGTCTTTTCTGGGAAGACTTAAGGCATACACCATGGATGAAAAACTGTGGATGTTTTACTTTGAAGATAGTTTGACTGGGGATTCAAGGGAGTGGTACTCTCACTTGACCAGAGCTACTATCAGGTGCTGGAAAGACCTAGCTGAGGCTTTCATCAGACAGTACCAATACAATCTGGACATGGCTCCTAACAGAACTCTTCTGATGGGAATGTCTCAATCCTCCAGAGAAAGCTTCAGGGAATATGCCCAGAGGTGGAGACAGCTTGCTGCTGCTGTTCAGCCACCCATGTCGGAAAGAGAAATGGCCGACATGTTCATGAACACTCTACAAGGAACATATATTGACAGGCTAGCTGCCTTTTCTTCCACCAGCTTCGCTGACGTAGTCATAGCTGGGGAAAGAATTGAGAGCCTTCTGAAGATGGGTAAGATTTCTGATAATGGTGCAAGTTCGTCAAGCAATCCCAGGAAGCCTTTTGTGGGACCTAGAAGAACTGGTGAGACAAATGCCATTCGTGCCACCAGGGGCAGGCCTCAGTACCTTCACAGATCAGTGGCAACTGTCACTATTCCAGTTCCGATTCCTCAGCAACCAGCATATCAACCACCACAACAACCACATTATCAGCAACAAGTTCAGTATCCGCCACAGAGAAACTACAACAACAACAACAGCAATCAACAACAAAGACCCTTTCAGCAAAGACCATCACAGGCAAATAGGGTGATTGACCCTATCCCTATGCCTTATGTCGCTTTATTGCCACAACTCCTGAAGCTCAACCTGGTTGAGTTAAGGACATTGGCACCTCCAGATCCTTCCAATCTTCCAAGAAATTATGATGTCAACGCCCGGTGTGCTTTTCATTCCAATGCACCTGGCCACAATACAGAAAAATGCAGGGCTTTACAAATGAAGGTACAAGATCTGGTGGATTCTAAAGCCCTCAACTTTGCACCCCCTCCAAATGTCAACAAGAACCCCATGCCCAATCATGGAGGACCAAGAATTAATGCCATTGAGGAAGACAAGCCATCTTTCTTAATCACCAGTGTTGGACAGATTCGGACACCTCTGGTAGAAATTAAAGCTCAGCTCCTAGAATGCCAGATGTTCCCCGGGTGTGAGCTCGGTTGTGGTTATTGCAACATTTCTGTCAAAGGGTGTGATAATTTGAGAAGCGACATAGATAGTCTTATCAGAAGCGGTGTACTTCAGATCACAACATCGGCACCTACAAATCCAGCAATCCCTTTGACAACAATTCTTGACTCTTCTACAACTGCAACAACAATCATTCCAACCAATTCCTCAATATCATCAACAATGGCTCCATCCATCACTTCAACAAATCAGATGTCAACAACCATTTCTTCTACAACATCAGCACCCATTTATTCAACAGAATCTTCTACAACGCCAACAGATATCTCAGCAGTCACCATCTACTATGATCCATCATATGTTCCTCCAAACAACAACTTTCAACAACAAGCAGTGGCATCTCCTACCAGGTCACCAGTCACCATCTACTACGATCCGCACACCATTTCAGTACCTTCCTCTGCTGCAGTCAGTCCAGTTACCATCACGGTGCCTGGACCAGTTCCATATGAAAGCAGTAATGCCATCCCTTGGCATTATGGCTCTGACCTCTACTGCAACGGGGAGAAAATCACTTTGGATTCTTCAACCTCTTCTCCACAGATTGATAATGTTGGGGGAGGTGGAGGCTTCACCAGAAGCGGACGCCTTTTTGCCTCACAATTACAAAGACCTAATGCCGAAGCAGAAGCTGCTGCCAAAGCAAAAGGAAAGAGTGTGGTATTTGAAGAGCCGGCTATCAAAGAAACTCAGAAGACATCTTTTGAGCAAGATGTAGATGAGTTCATGAGGATTATAAAAATAAGTGATTACAAGGTGGTGGATCAGCTTCACCAAACTCCTTCAAAGATCTCCATATTATCCCTGTTGATGTGTTCTGAAGCTCACAGGAACGCATTACTGAAAGTCTTGCACGCAGCATACGTGCCAGAAGAGATCACTGTTAATCAAATAGAAACTGTGGTAGCAAATGTCAACACCAGTCATGGACTGGGCTTTACTAATGCTGACCTAACAACTGAGGGACGTAACCACAACAAGGCTTTACACATCACTCTAGAATGCAAGGGTGTTGTTTTATCCCATGTACTGGTGGACATTGGGTCTTCACTCAATGTTCTACCAAAGAAAGCCTTAGTGAAGCTGGAGTACGATGGCTTGGCATTACGTCCGAGTAATTTGGTGGTAAGAGCATTTGATGGATCAAAAAGATCAGTGCTAGGGGAGATTGATCTGCCTGTGATTATTGGCCCGCAGACTTTTAAGATTACCTTCTATGTGATGGACATTCAGCCTGCCTACAGCTGTTTGTTGGGTAGACCTTGGATCCATGCCGCTGGCGCAGTTACGTCTACCCTTCACCAGAAGCTGAAATTCGAGTGGGAAGGCCAGATCATCACCATCTGTGGTGAAGAGGACATTTTTGTTAGCCATCTGGATACGTACAAATACATTGAGATGGATGGAGAAATCCACGAAACCATGAGCCAGGGATTTGAGGCCCTGAACATAAATGAAGCATCTACTGTACTGGGAACCTCCATGACGTCTTATCAGCAAGCCAGGAAGGTTGTTGAAGAGGGGACTGCCCAAGGCTGGGGCAAGCTGTTGCCTGTGGAGAAGAAGGAGGACAGATTTGGGTTGGGTTACAAATCAACTCAACAAGATCAATAAGAGGCTGCTAAGAAGCCCAATTTTGTCAGCGGGGGAATGCTCACCCCGGATGCAGTGAACAACTTGGAAGATGAGTCGGAAGATGAGCGTAACCTGGAGAGCTGGATACGTCCAAGGATCCCGGGGAGCCGTATCTCAAACTGGTCTTCCCAGGAAATTATAAGGGTTACTCCTGCAGAGTAATTATTATTTCCTGTATATTTTAAGCATGCATCAAGTCTTGCATCTTGCCCAAGATGTCAAGACTCATTTTGTAATCGGGCCATCTTGTAATTTTGTGCAAACAGATCAATCAATGAATATCGGACATCTTTTGCAAATGAGTCTTTTTCATTTCCGCTCACTGTTTTTCATTTTTTCTTTTTGTACAAAAATAAAATGGCAATGTTTTCCAAAATGATAACTTCTTTTCACTTTTTCTAAACAAGATTAAAATCGATCACTAAAATGAACAATCTAAACCCTTGCAGAGAGTGCCTATCAGACTGCACCGACAACAGCACAGCTATGACTCTGTATGACTTTGACAATCCAATCAATCAAGCTGATGAAGGGGTTGAAGAAGATTATGAGCTTCCTGAAGAGCTAGCCAGGTTGTTAAGACAAGAGGAGAAGGTTATCACTCCTCATCAGGAGGAGGTTGAAACGGTTAATCTTGGTACGGAAGAAGATGTGAAAGAAGTTAAGATCGGGGCCTGCCTACAAGACTCAGTGAAGGAGCAACTGATTGACATGCTTCGTGAGTATGTGGATGTGTTTGCTTGGTCTTATCAGGATATGCCAGGGTTGGACACCAATATTGTTATGCACAAACTGCCTTTAAGAGAAGATTGCCCACCGGTTAAACAGAAATTGCGCCGTACTCGCCCAGACATGGCAATGAAGATCAAAGAAGAGGTGCAAAAGCAGTGGGACGCCGGGTTCCTTGCTGTGACTAGTTATCCACCGTGGGTTGCTAATATTGTACCTGTGCCTAAGAAAGATGGCAAGATGAGGATGTGTGTGGACTACCGGGATCTGAACAGAGCCAGCCCGAAAGATGATTTCCCTTTACCTCACATTGATGTATTGGTTGACAACACGGCTCAGTTCTCGGTGTTCTCCTTCATGGACGGATTTTCAGGATACAATCAGATCAAGATGTCACCTGAAGACATGGAGAAGACAACTTTCATCACACCCTGGGGCATGTTCTGTTACAAGGTGATGCCATTAGGACTGAAGAATGCTGGTGCAACTTATCAACGGGCTATGGTAACATTATTCCATGACATGATCCATAAAGAAATTGAATGTTATGTGGATGACATGATTGCCAAGTCCCTCACAGAAGAAGATCACCTGGTAAATCTCTTGAAATTATTCAAGCGTCTGAGGAAGTACCAACTGAAGTTGAACCCCAACAAGTGCACATTCGGGGTGCGGTCTGGTAAGCTGCTGGGATTTATTGTGAGTGAGAAAGGGATTGAAGTTGACCCTGACAAAGTCAAAGCCATTCAAGAAATGCCTGCACCGAAAACTGAAAAAGAAGTTCGAGGGTTTCTAGGTAGATTGAACTACATTTCACGGTTCATATCTCACCTTACAGCAACCTGTGAGCCTTTGTTCAAGCTGTTAAGAAAAGAACAAACGGTCAGGTGGAACGAAGACTGCCAGAGGGCTTTTGACAAGATCAAGGAATACTTACAAGAGCCTCCAATCCTTATGCCTCCAGTTGAAGGAAGACCTCTGATAATGTACTTGACAGTATTAGAAGAGTCAATAGGGTGTGTGTTGGGCCGACATGACGAGTCTGGTCGAAAAGAGTATGCAATATACTACCTGAGCAAAAAGTTTACCGACTGTGAACAACGTTATTCACTGCTCGAGAAAACTTGTTGTGCTTTAGCGTGGGCTGCTCGCCGACTAAGGCAGTATATGTTGACCCACACTACCTTGTTGATCTCAAAGATGGATCCAGTTAAGTACATATTTGAGAAGCTAGCACTTACCGGGCGGGTTGCAAGATGGCAAATGATTCTCACAGAATATGACATCCAGTACACATCTCAAAAGTCCATCAAGGGCAGTGTATTGTCTGATTATCTTGATGAGCAACCTATTGATGATTACCAGCCTATGAGATTTGACTTCCCTGATGAAGACATCATGTTCATTAAAGCAAAAGATCATGAAGAGCCTGTTCACACTGAAGGGCCTGACCCAGAAGAAGAATGGACCATGATGTTTGATGGGGCTGTTAATATGAATGGTCGAGGTGTTGGTGCAGTACTCATTACACCTAAGGGAGTTCACATGCCTTTCTCGGCAAAGCTCATCTTTAACTGCACTAACAACGAAGCTGAATACGAAGCTTGTATTATGGGTCTTAAGGAAGCCATTGACCTCAGGATCAAGACTTTGACTGTGTTCGGAGACTCAGCTTTGGTAATCAATCAAACCAATGGCAAATGGTACACCCACCAGGATCATCTGATTCCTTACAGGGATTATACAAGGAGGTTATTGACTTTCTTTACAATAGTCAAGCTTGAGTATATCCCTAGGGACGAGAATCAGTTTGCAGATGCTCTTGCTACCATTTCATCCATGATCAAAGTTCAAGCTGCCAACTTTGTACCTCAGATTTCAGTGTCCAGACTTGACAGACCAGCATATGTATTCTCAGCAGAGTTTGTTAAAGATGATAAGCCTTGGTTCCATGACATTAAGTGCTTCTTGGAGGATCAGACATACCCACCTGGGGCATCTTCCAATGATAAGAAGACTTTGAGAAGGCTAGCTGGTAGTTTCTTCCTGAATACTGATGGCTCCCTGTACAAGAGAAACTTTGATATGGTACTTCTCAAATGCGTCGATAGAACAGAAGCAGACTTGTTGATGCACGAGGTGCATGAAGGATCCTTTGGTACCCATGCATGAGGGCATGCCATGGCTAAAAAGTTGTTAAGATCAGGCTATTACTGGATCACAATGGATGCCGACTGTTGTGCTTATGCCAGAAAGTGCCATAAATGCCAGATTTATGCGGATAAAGTGCATGTGCCTCCGAATCCTCTGGATGTGATGTCTTCACCCTGGCCCTTTGCCGTGTGGGGCATTGATATGATTGGCAAGATTGAACCAACTGCTTCAAACGGCCACAGATTCATCCTGGTTGCTATTGACTACTTTACCAAGTGGGTCGAAGCAGCTTCCTATGCAAATGTTACAAGGCAGGTGGTAGCCCGATTCCTGAAGAGAGACATCATTTGTCGGTATGGAGTTCCCGAGCGAATCATTACTGATAATGGTTCCAACTTAAACAACAAAATGATGGCAGAACTGTGCCGGGACTTCAAGATCCAACACCACAATTCTTCTCCTTACAGGCCAAAGATGAATGGCGCTGTTGAGGCAGCTAATAAGAATATCAAGAAGATTGTGCAGAAAATGGTAGTCACCTACAAGGACTGGCATGAAATGCTACCGTTTGCCTTGCATGGGTACCGTACGTCAATCAGAACATCCACTGGGGCAACATCGTATCAACTTGTGTATGGTATGGAGGCAGTCCTACCTGTTGAAGTTGAATTACCCTCCTTACGGGTGTTAATGGATGTTAAGCTGAATGAAGCAGAGTGGGTCCGATCCCGATACGAGCAACTGAGTCTGATTGAAGAGAAGAGGTTAGCTGCAATCTGTCATGGGCAGCTATATCAGAAGAGAATGAAGAAAGCCTTCGATCAGAAAATCAGGCTCCGAGAATACCAAGTAGGAGATCTTGTGCTGAAAAGACTCCTTCCTCCTCATACAGACCACAGGGGCAAGTGGACTCCGAACTATGAAGGGCCATTCGTAGTAAAGAAAGTTTTCTTCGGTGGAGCACTCATGCTCAGTACTATGGATGGTGAAGACTTCCCGTCCCCTGTGAATTCAGATGCAGTTAAAAAATACTTCGCATAAAAATGACCCGCTGGACATAAAAACAGAATGTAAGTCCAGGCAAAAATAGGGCATCCCGGCGAGTCAAAAACAGAATAAAAGACTCAGGAAAAAATAAGGGAAATAAGTAAAAAATGTACACCCGCTGAGTTGAAAAGCCGCATCGGACAACTCAGGAAAAAATGGGTATCCCGGTGGATTGAAAACCTGAAAGGGCGATCCACGCAAAACAAGGGAATAAGCGAACGACTGTACTCTGAATTCATCTGTATCACTTACAACTTGGTAAGCTTCGAAAGGTTCAAGCGCCGGTCAGAGTCAGCCTTCTTCAGAAAGCAAGACGAGAAGAACGTCGAATGTCATACGAGTCATAGCAAAGGGAAGCTCCCTGAAGCGTCATCAACATTGCCAATACCTTTCATGTTTCGTCTCGTACATTTTATTTTTTCGTTTGCAAAAAATGTCCGATGTCTTTAAGATACTGATTGCATAAATACAGATGCTTTTCTTCTAAAAATACATGCGTGCAGGAAATATACTTACTCCCGGGAGTGTCTAAACTCCTATGATGGAATCTGGTAAGGGATACCTCGGGATTACTTGTGCATTTCTCTGTCTTTTCAGGATTGCAGGTGTTCAAAGCACAACACGGGGCATGAAAGCTTCATCCCAGCAGTCTGGCAAATCACTATCTACTCAATCTTAGCACCAGAGGTGCTCTTTCCCCAGCTGAGTTGCCATTTGTTATCTCCTCCCCAGCCAAGTACAAAAGCCAGGGAACCACCTCCCCACAGAGCTTCAGCCTCTACCCAGAAGAGCAACGTCTGAAGATCTCACAACAGAGTGAAGCAAGCTTCTACAAACCCCAGCTGGGTCCCTCATTACCCAAGATAGGTTTATCAATGACCTACTTCCCCATGCAGAGTCGTGTACGTCAGATCTACCAATGATCTCCATCCCCAACTGGGATGATCACTTCAAGCAGATCGACCAGAAATCTTCGCAACACCGGGACCCGAATCCTGGATCTTTATCTTTGCATAATCATAGCATTCGCATCATATTTTCCCCATAGAGCGTAGCATTCCGTCTAATACGGAGCATTACGGCAAAAATCAAACATATTGCATAATCATAAGCCATGGTCTGAATCAAACACTTGCAAATTTCGACAATCCATCAAAGATATACAGAAAACTCTTCAGATTCCCCGGCAGAAAGCCAAGGCATTTGCCTCACACTCATAAATACAAATTCACACTCCTTTTGGCACCCGTCCGTGTCATCATTCCCCCAGTAAAGTCGCCCGAGCATTCTTTACAAACGGACACTTATATATTGCAGATACTTCCTGGCACCCATCCGTGTCATATCCCTAGTAGAAAGCCAAAGCGTCCCCTTTGCACTCACAGACACATATATCTATACAGATTTCCTGACACCCGTCCGTGTCACTTTCCCCCAGCATAGATACCTGAACACTTTGTAAAGCATATACTTGTTTATATTACACTATCTTCCTTTGACACTCGTCCGTGTCACCCCCCCAGCAAGTTAAACACTTGTCGGTGTACCACTCATACTTGTTACTCTTATTTCACTCATACAGATACTCGTTCGTATCTTGTATACACCACTTACATCCCCTCAGATTCGACACTCGTTCGTGTTCTTTGTTAACCAGTTGATACTCGTCCGTATCATCATCTCTGAACATGCGTCAAGCGTTTGTTTCTACCCGATACTCGTCCGTATCATAATCTTAAGGATGCTCGTCCGCATCTTTAAATCCATACACGCGTCAAACACTTATGTCTTCTTGGATTTAGACACTCGTCTGTGTCTACCATTCCCCAGAAGAGTCCCTTCAGAATCAACACTCGTCCGTGTTCTTTGTTAACCAGTTGGTACTCGTCCGTATCATCATCTCAGAACTTGCGTCAGCGTTTGTTTCTACTGATACTCGTCCGTATAACGGTCTTAGGGATGCTCGCCCGCATCTTTAATCTATACACAACGTCAAAACACGTATACCTTTTATTTCTTGGATGTAAACACTCGTCCGTGTTTACTATTCCCCAGTAGGTCGCCAGCAAAGTAAAACTTCTTTTCTATCTGACATTCGTCCTATGTCATGATACCTTTCGGCAGCCGTACCCTGCCAGGTGATCGTCCTTCACCCTTGGATGACCGTCCCTCATCCTTTCCCCAGCGGAGTCTCCATTATTGGAACCCTTTTCTATCCGGCATTCGTCCTATGTCGTGATATTTAGCAGCCGTACCCTGCTAAGGATCGTCCTTCACCTTTTGATGATCGTCCTTCATCATTTTATCCGATGGCCGTCCCCATCGTTGATCTTTGTTATCTGACATTCGTCCTATGTCATGATACCTTCAGAGCAGTCGTACCCTGCTAGGTGATCGCCTCCACCTCTTGATGATCGTCCTTCATCATGCTTATCCGATGGCAGTCCCCATCGTCGACCTTTTATCCGGCATTCGTCCTATGTCACGATATTGTTGGCAACCGTACCTTGCCAGGTGATCGTCCTTCACCCTTAGATGACCGTCCCTCATCTTATCCCTGTCAGAGCAGCCGTCCCCTGCTAGGTGATCGTCCTTCACCTTTGATGACCGTACCTCATCATTTATTTTTACCTATAATCCCCATAGAATCTTTGTCACTTTATTTTGATGGCCGTCCCCATCATAATCTCTTATATCCCCGGCATGTCGGTCGTCCCCGCCATTGCTCTTTCCCCAGCAGTCGTCCTTTGCTCGACGGTCGTCCTCCATCGCCCGCACTTTATAATATACTTTATTTTCTTTTACAATCTATATCCCTTTTCTTCTTCATTCTGTGAGTGCAAATTTTGGACTGTCTTTGGTATTCTACCACAAGTTATCTTGTTTGCCTGTTAAGCCGTTGCTTACATCCTGCACATCTAACTCATGCTTGAATAGGGGCAGCTGTAAACACCCCAAATTATCCCTCACCCATTCACACCATGTCTTGTGATCTCTTCATATGCATAAGTTCAATCATAGCATCTCATACCACATTTTTGATTCACTGCATTAGTTCTAAGTCATCTGCATCTAGGGTTTGTGATCTGAGCAATCCCTGAGCCATTTGATCCACTTCAAAGGTCATCAATCACTTCAAAGGGGTCCATGTATGTTCAAGCATCATATTATATCCTCTCAAAGTCAAGAATGTCAAAAAATCACAAGAACTGAGATGGGCATGGAAGCAGAGCCAGGTTTGACTACACAGATGACCTAGAATTAGGGTTTTGGTTTCAAAGGCCATAACTCCAAATTTTTTGGTCATTCTTGTTTCTATTGGTATCTATATGGTATAGGGATCATGCATATCAATTTTCATGAAGAAATTCCATGGGGAAGGCATCTGATCAAGAGTTGACTTTTTGAGCAAGTCAGTGCAAAATCAGGGCATCTGAGGCCCTCAATGACCCAACCAAAGGATGTTCATCATCATTTTGATTATGTATGATCTTTATTTGATCATAGAAGATGTTAGAAGTTCACAAAATTGAAGAATTTCAAGCCATTTGCAAAGTTGACTTTTGGGGAAATAACTTGTAATGGAAACTTGCCATTTTGGGAAACTTTTTCAACCCTTGCTTTTTGGTTCAAAAATGCTTCAAATGAGAAAACTTTGGTCATGAAAGTTGTAGAATGGATTATTCCCTTTTCAAAAATTACAAGAACTTGTCCTAATTCATTTTGGATCAAAAGTTGTGGCTTGTCAAAGTTGGGAAAAATCACATAATTTCAAGTTATGCACCAAAGAGGCAAAGTTGCAAAACCACTTGCCAAGTTGAAATGAGACCTCAAAGTGACTTCTAATCCTTGCATAAACATGAACCAATGGCTAAAGATCAGATTGCATCAAATTTTTGGCCATTTTCATGACTTGTGAATCAAGAAATTCCAAAAGGGCCAAAAGTTCATAAAATTGCAAAACAATACATAAACTTCATTCAACTTGCTGAATCATCTCAAAACTAATTCCATGGACCTCCTTAATCTCAGCTGAGCTAGGACAAGCCAATGAGCTAGCTACACCATTGCCCATACCTCAAGTACAACACTTTTGACTTTTTGGCAAAAACACCCATACCAATCCCACAGTGACACAACCACTCTCTGCCCAATCCAGACCTTACAAACACACTCCAAGGATTCATTTGCATAACACACACAAGCCTGAAACAGATCATAAGCCATAGCTCCAAGTTTATGCCTCATATGCAACTTCCTTCGAAACACACTCCACAAGCATCAAACATTCAAACAAACTTCACCATTAATCTCAGCATGTTCCACTGATCACAAACCAACCATTGAAACAGCCCAAAACCTCACACAAACCAAACACGATTTCCTCACCTCACTGAACAGAACTTGCTCAATCTCACAAACCAGCCATCCTCAAAGCTTTCTAAGCTTCGTATCATCTTCAGGAGGTTCATAAGAGTGGGTTTGCAACAAGAGAGAGCCCAGAAAGCCCAGAACCAGGAGGTTCCATCTCAGGTATGGCTTAAGAACTTTTTTCTCAGAACCTTGTTTTTAAGTTCTTAATCGAATCCTCATGATGTGCTGATGATTCTGATGTGTTTACTTTTCAAAATGGTGGAATATTGAGTATGTATGAGTTGTCTGAAAGTTTCTGACCTAAAATTACTTTGTTTCGATTTGCATTGTTGGTGAAAAAGAAATGATTTTTGTTTGGGGGTTTTGATTCAGTGATGAGTGGGGTTTGATTCTGGGCAGAGAGATTTCATTTTCGTTGCTTAGAGAGAGAGATAAGGTTTTGGACTCGTCGGAGAAGACGACCGGAACACTGTTCCGGCCGTCTGAGAGTCATTAATGTTAATTAGGGTTTAGGTCCAGTTTTAAATGTGAGCCGTAGATCTTGTCTTCCCGCGCGCGAATGAACGAACCAGATTGCTCATTAAGCCCTAATTCTATATTAATCAGGATTAATTAATTATTTAATAGAGATTTAGTCAGTTTGAATTACAGCCACTAGATCACGCGCACAGTCAACTCCCGCGCGTTCAGTTTGAATACCAGCCTTTGGATCAGTTGACTTCTCATTAATTCAATTTTATTTTCATTTTATTTGATTTATTTTGTACATTTAATTTAAAATAGCAAAAAATGTTTAAAAATTATGAAAATTTTTGTCAAGATTTTCATTATTTTTCAGAACACAAAAATATTTTTATTTTTTATTTTTTGCATTAAAAATTATTTTTAAATCATTTAAAAGTTTATTTTTAATTAATTAATGAAAATTAATTAATTAAAAATACTTTTAGGTATTTAAAAATCACAAATAAATTCACATAGCATTTAGAAACATTTAGAAACATTGTCCAACTCTCAAACCAAATTTCTTTTTTGTTCTTGATGCCTTTTGATAATTTTCTTTGGATTTAATTCCATTTCAAGGCATTATTTTGTTTCAAACTTCAAAAATTCATTTCTGCCTAACCATTGAGAGTTGGACCATGATTTTTTGTTTGCATTGCATCTTGCATAACATGTAGTTTATAGGATAAAATTGGCATGAATTGATCTTGCATTTCCTATTTGTTTGGCATTTTTCTTGACAAGGTACCTTAAAACCCTAGCAATCTTGGGAAATTCATAACCCTCATTGGGTTAAGAGTTAGAACCCCTCCTTTGGGAAGTGAGTTTGTATAGGTCTAGGGTATCTTTGATTGCATTTTCAAATTTTTATCATGATGTTTGCTTCTGATTTTGAATTTTGCTTTGTGTATTGATCATAAACCCTAATTTATGCTTTCCTTTGCATCCATCTTCCATTTGCTTGCATACCATGACTTGCTGTAACACGGTGGGAGAACTGACTTTAGTTATGTGGCGGATAGCAAGAGTCGCCACCGACTTTTATTTTATCCAAAGGAAAGGCATAAAAGAACAGGAAAGACCTTTTTAAAAGATTTTTGGGTCCGGGGGGTAGGTTATGTAAAGGGAAGGTGTTAGCACCCTTTACATCCATGGTTATCCATGGGCTCTTAGTTACTTAGCTCACTTTAAAATGTTTTTGAAAATGTGAAGTGTGTGAATAGAAATTTTCATAAGAGTTTGATAATGATCCATGTACGGATGCGTAAAAAACTTGTGTTTGAAAATTGTTTGAAATTGTGAAGTGTTTGAGAAGTTTTGAATAGTGAGCAAGTAACTATGAGAAACCTACCCTAAAGTTTAAGTCTTTCTGTTCTTGAATCCTTTAAATGGTAAGACTATCCCTATTATTAAGGAATAGGTAGTCATTACCTTGGATGTGAGGGACAAGTAAGGGTCATCTGTTAATGTAGGCAACTGTGGGGTGTATAAGCAATTTTGGAGGGACTGTCATCTTTATTCGGAAGGGACAAGATCATTATTCCGTAGGCAACCTCGAAGGGACTTGATCTTTTAAATCTGTTAAGTGACTAGATGACTTTATTTTTGAGGGACTTTTGCTTTGCACACCCCACTTAACCTTTTGATGAGGCAACAATGAGAGGTAACCCTAGAAAGTGAGATGGCGATCAAAGATCGACTTACGTGTGTGAGTGTACAATTTTTAATATTTATCTTTTAAATTAAGTGATCTAAATTAATTTTAAACAAACATACATGTTACACTCCCTATTTTTACTAACCATGGCATAAAATAAATAATTTAAATATTACATCAAGGAGCAATTACATAATAATAATAATAAAACAATTTAAATGAATAAGCAAAATAAATAAATAAGCAAAATAAATAAGCAATTATAATTGGGTTAGTAGAAATAATAATAATAATAATTTAAAAATAAATGGGGTTAGTAATAAACATGATTAATAACAATAATAATAAGCAAAAATATTATAATAAACAAAATTTTAAAGGTTAATAAGAAAATATGAACAATTATATCAATTATTATGAAATTTGAAATTATATGTAAATTATAAAAAGTAAATCAATTATGAACATATTATGAAAAACAAATTATAATTATAAAAATTAAATTAGCAATTTTTACATATTTTTAAACATATAATAAAAATTATTTACATGTAAAATTAAATCATAAACAATTAGAGAATGTTTTCATATTATAAAAAAAATAAATTAAGCATTTTAATTTTTAAACATATTTATTTAAATTATAAGCAATTTATGCATTTAATAAAAATTGGATTAAGAATTTTAATTACATTATAAATATAATACATATAGATAATAATATTATACAAAAGAAAATAGAAGAAGAAAAAAAGTTAGGGTTTTTTTTAAAATTATTAGGGTTTATGAGTTTATAAAATAGAATTAGGGTTTTATTATATACTAACTAATTTATTTATACAAAATATATGATATTAATACTATATAATAAAATAAATATTAAATAATTTTTTTTTAACAATAAAACTTAATTTTGAAAATATAAGTTTGAAATTATATACAAGAAAATAAAATAACAATTTAATTTTTTAACATTTATTATTAAAGAAATTAATTAAATATATTATAAACAAAACAAAACAAGAAAAAATATGAAAAATAACATACCTGGGGCTGGGATTCGAACCCAGGCCCTAGGCTTCATATGTCTTAGACCAACAGCACAACCACCAGGCCAGGCACGCGCTGGTGTTAGGGAAAGGGTAGCAATGCGTTTTGTTGTTTTCCTGCAAAAAAATCATGAAAAAAAATAACAAAACAAAATGGCCTGGGGATGGTTTGAACCCAGGACCATTCGTTTACCAGCAAGACACACAAGCCAACTGAACCAGACGCGCGCCTGTGATTACCTAATGAAACAAATAATATATAAAATAAACACACAATTTGAAAATAGTTTTTTCGCGCCAGCCTTCATCATCTTCTTCAAATTTCCTGCGAAAATAACTAGGGATTTTGCTGCGTGTTTTCCTGTGAATTTCATCATATCCAGAACCTACGAAACTGGACAAGCATCAAAACAGTAAAATTTCACAACAATAATTAGTGTTTCATAATCCCCAAGGTCCCTAGAGTTGTCCTGTGTTCTTAGATTTTATTTATATTAGGTTTAAGTCCAAGCCCCAAATCCATGGCCGAAACCCTAGCCATGGTGAAATTCGCATTTGCTCATGAAAACCAAATCAAACCATCCAGAATTCATCTAAAGCTTCACACAATAACAAAACAGCAAACAAATTTCATTAATAATGGTTAAACAATTGAAATCGAAAAAAATAATTTCAAGAACAAAAAAGGATCGGTTCATATGATTCAAGGTGCTATGGATGCATATGAACATTGGTATACATTCAGTGAAGCTTAAGGATCATTGTTATGTCCTTAGAATACCTTCAAATGTCCTCAAATGAAGAACCCGAAAATTGATTTTTGGATGATTTTTTGGTTTGTGAAACTTACTCTTGGGAGGCAGAAATTTGTGGCTTGTGATTAGGGTTGTGTCATGTACTTATAGTGTGATCAATTAGGTCAGAAAAGATCATTGCTTGTGTGAAGAATTTGATCTAAAAAGATTCAAAAAGATAAGCCTTAAAAATCAAATATTTTTGCATAAACACTTGCTATTTTAGGCCAATCATCATGATCTTCTTTCCACTTCAATTCCAATCATATTTATGAATTTCTAGAAGCTTGATCTTTTTTAAATCTTAGACTTTTATATTTTATTTTAATTTAAAATGATTTTAAATGAATTAAATCAAAATAAATAAAAATAAAATAATAAAAAATCTGATTTTTGTTGACTTGGGTCGTGCATGAGGTCATAGTATGGATTGGGTCATCATATGGCAAGCCCATTTAGAAAAGATTGGTTCTAGACCTCCATTTTCTTCATAAACCAACCAAAAATTTCCCAACTTTGCAAGGGCACATATCCTTCAATTTTAATGCTATGAAGGTGTTCTTGGACATTTTAGAAATCTTTAAGAGTCCTCTAACCAACCCCACTGGTTTCATGTCCATATCATTTACCATTCTCAAGTTATGCCCTTTTGAAGTTGTTAACTTTTTGTTGACTTTCAAAAGGACCTATAATGTCTTAGCTCATACCTTCCAAATGAAGCATTTTTGGGCTTGGCTTGTGAAACACAAAGTTGTAGAGAATTCAATTTCCTTCAAAATGAGATTTGGATGGAGACTTGGTGATGAATCATGTGAAAGTTATGGCTGGTCAAAGTTCAGTTGACTTTTACTGAGGAAACCCTAATTTAGAAACTCCTGATTCTTGATGATCTGAAATCTCCTTGATGAATCATGATCAACCCTTGATAAAATGATGAATTTTACCTCATATACTTGATGTTGGAAAAAAATCATGAAGTTTGACTTTGGTTTGACCACAGTTGACCTTAGTTTGACTTTTTAACTGCTTTGACTGATTTTGACTTATCTGATCATCTGACTGAGCAAACTTTTGAGAAAAGTCTTGAAACTTGTCATGGGGGTTATTACACACATATAAGATGTTATGAAGCTCGCTTGAAGTCTTGTAAGTTCATTTAGCCTGATTAAAGTCAAAACCCTAGTTTTGGATGCACTGCTTAGGAGGTGCATTGTCTGAGGGAATTGTCAACCCTTCTGACCAATTGTGAACTTTGTGAACCTTGTGAACCATCATAAAATGTCTTGTGAACCTCATGGGAGGTATTGTGAACCTTGTGAACCTTGTGAACCTCATAAAGTATCTTGTAGACTTCATGAACCTCATGAAAGGTCTTGTAAGCATTGTGAATCTTGTGAACCTTGTGAACCTCATAAAGTGACTTGTAGACTTCATGAACCTCATGAAAGGTCTTGTAAGTATTGTGCATCTTGTGAACCTTGTGAACCTCATAAAGTAACTTGTAGACTTCATGAACCTCATGAAAGGTCTTGTAAGTATTGTGAATCTTGTGAACCTTGTGAACCTTCTTAGCACACAAAGTCTTGTATTGTGAGGGCAAATTTTGGGGTGCAACAGCTGCCCCTGTTCAATTTTCTGAAACCTGAGGGGTTAGATTGGTATATGTGCCAGTCATGACCTGGAAGGTTGAAGGGGATTGAACACAAAAGCCCAAAAATTTGCACTCACTGGTGCATAGAGTGATACTGATGACTAGTTGAATATGCTTGAGTGGGCTTAAAGATGCCACTCGGAGAAAAGTTCTTCAGGTATATTTCTTGGAGGATAAAGCAGTCCAAAATATGAAGGTAAAATGATAGCTTTCAGGAGGATAAAGCAGTCCTGAGGTTATAATATGCCTTCAGGAGGATAAAGCAATCATGAGGTAATAATATGCTTTCAGGAGGATAAAGCAGTCCTGAGGTAATAGTATGCTTTCAGGAAGATAACAACGTCCTGAGGTAGGGGTGATAGCTTTCAGGAGGATAAAGCAGTCCTGAGGTAATAGTATGCTTTCAGGAAGATAACAACGTTCTGAAGAAGTGGTAACCTTCGGGAAGATAACAACGGCCCAAAGTAATAATATGCTTTCAGGAGGATAACAACGTCCTGAGGTATAAGAAGCTTTCAGGAGGATAAAGCAGTCCTGAGGAAGTGGTAACCTTTGGGAAGATAACAACGGCCCAAAGTAATAATATGCTTTCAGGAGGATAACAACGTCCTGAGGTAATAATATGCTTTCAGGAGGATAAAAACGTCCTGAGGAAGTAGTGATAGCTTTCAGGAAGATAAACAACGTCCTGAGGTATAAGAAAGCTTTCAGGAGGATAAAGCAGTCCTGAGGAAATGATAACTTTCAGGAGGATAAAGCAGTCCTGATAGTCACAAGTTGTTGATGAAGTCTGTTTGCTGGAAAATTAACCTGAAAACAAGGTAGCATTCTATATGGTAGTATTAGTTTATGTATTATGTATGCATGTATAGTATGATGCTCTTAAGTAATGTATTATGTATTCATGAGTATGTATGTTATGGTATGATGTAAATGATGTATGTATGATATGATGCTGTCGGAAGCGTCTGGATATCTTCGTATAACAACTGCTGGCCAGGGAAAATAAATCCCGATTTGTTGCTGAAGGATATGAGGAACTTATTCCCATCTTGTTTGATAATATATTATACATAACCTCCCGTATGCTGGGGATAGCAAGGTATATATAACCTCCCGTCTGCTGGGGATAGCAAGGTATATATAACCTCCCGTCTGCTGGGGATAGTAGGGTATACATAACCTTCGTCTCCGTTTGATAGTAGGGTAGATATAACCTCCCGTCTTCGTTCGTAGTACTCTTATTGGAAAGTAAATTCCCGAATATCCGTATGAGGATAAAAGAGATGGATATAAATTCCAGGGGAGATGTGACTTTATGAAGATGGACTTGCCCTACTGAGGATTTGTATCTGTTTTGTAGAGATGAACCGGCGAAGCTTCATTGAAATCCTTCCCTCGTTCGTCCTTAGTAAATACTATTACTACATTTTTATGCATTTCTGGTAAACATCAATCATATTAAGCATACATGCATTTCTGGTAAACATCAATCATATTCAACAGCATACATACATTCAAACACAACCAATGGACGTTTCGCTTATGTAAATAGGGTAAAAGTAAATCTTGATTCAGAAATGAAATTTTATTTATATCAAAGAGTGACCCATACATGGGTAAGTTTATACAAGGAGACCTAAATCCTAGTAAGAGAACTTTGTCATAAAGTTTTTACAAAACAAGGAGAATCAGCTACGTGGGAAATAATCCTATTGAGTTTCAATTCTACTATTGCCATTATCTTCAAGTATCTCATCTTCTGCTGTTGAGACGGAAACGACTGGATTGAGCCTTATCTGTTCAAAATTGAGTAAGTAACACAACTGGTTGCAGTTTCATGGGTGATCCAAACGAGACATAGTCATACGCTTTATTCCCTAACTTTTGCCTGGATTGCCCTTTCAGGTTTTCAATCCACCGGGATACCCTTTTTTGCCCAAGCCGCCTTTTCAGGTTTTCGACTTGCCGGGTGTACATCTTTTTATATATATCCCTAATTTTTTGCCCAAACCTTTTTGATTTGCCGGGATGCCCTTATTTTTGCCTAGGCCTATCAACCTAGCGGGTCTCTTTTTATGCGTAGTATTTTTTAACTATGTCTGCGTTTACAGGCTGTGGGAAGTCTTCACCATCCATAGTAGTAAGTATCATGGCACCTCCTGAGAATACTGTTTTGACCACAAATGGTCCTTCATATGTAGGAGTCCACTTGCCCCTAGGATCACCCTGTGGTAATATGATACGCTTGATTACCAAGTCACCAGCCTGATATACCTTTGGCTTAACCTTCTTATTAAAAGCTTTGATCATTCGCTTCTGGTACATCTGGCCATGACAAACTGCTGCTAACCTCTTCTTATCAATCAAATTTATCTGGTCAAGTCGGGTCTGAATCCACTCATCTTCATCCAAGCCTGCGTCCTTCATAATTCTTAAGGAGGGAATCTGAACTTCAATGGGCAGAACTGCTTCCATACCATAGACTAAGGAGAATGGGGTTGCCCCTGTTGAAGTACGCATTGTAGTACGATAACCATGAAGAGCAAATGGTAACATCTCATGCCAATCCTTATAAGTCACAGTCATCTTCTGTACAATCTTCTTAATATTCTTATTAGCAGCTTCAACTGCCCTATTCATTTTTGGACGATACGGAGAAGAGTTGTGATGATTAATCTTGAACTGCATGCAGAGATCAGTAATCATAGTGTTGTTCAGATTAGAGCCATTGTCAGTAATAATCCTTTCAGGGATGCCATACCTACATATGAGATTATTCTTAATGAACCGAGCCACAACGTTCTTAGTAACAGATGCAAATGAAGCTGTCTCTACCCACTTCGTGAAGTAATCAATAGCAACCAGGATGAAACGATGCCCATTAGAAGCAGTAGGCTTGATCTCACCAATCATATCAATGCCCCACATGGCAAAGGGCCAAGGAGCAGTCAGCACATTCAATGGTGATGGAGGTATATGTACTTTATCAGCATATATTTGACATTTGTGACACGTTCTGGAGTGTTGGTAACAGTCAGCTTCCATAGTAGACCAATAGTAACCCGCTCTCAATATCTTCTTTGCCATGGTATGACCACAAGAATGAGTGCCAAAAATTCCATCATGCATATCTTCCATGATCTCAGTTGCTTCTTTCTTATCCACACAACGAAGCAAAGTTGAATCATGATTGCGCTTGTACAAAATGCCATTACTCAAGAAGAACTTAGCAGAAAACCTTCTCAGAAATTTCCTATCTTTGACAGATGCCCCTTCAGGGAACTCCTGAACTTCAAGATATCTTTTCACTTCATAAAACCAAGGCTTCTCCTCTGCCCCTTCTGTGTCAATCTCATTGTAGTATGCAGGCTTCTCAAATCTATCAATAGTAATCTTGGGAGCTTCATCATCCCAGCTGATCTCAAACATGGATGCCATGGTGGCTAAAGCATCTGCCAACTGATTCTCTCCTCGTGGGATATGTCCAAAGGTAATCTCTTTGAAATGTGGGATCAAAGACAACACATACTCTCTGTAAGGAATGAGATTATCATGCTTGGTATCCCAATCTCCTTTAATCTGACTTACTACCAGGGCTGAATCTCCATACACGTCAAGGAACTGAATCTTCATATCAATAGCAGCTTTAATACCCAGGATACATGCCTCATACTCAGCCATGTTATTGGTACAATAGAAACAAAGTCTGGCAGTAATCGGGGTATGACAACCTTCAGGGGAACTAATCACAACACCAACACCATTACCAAGTGCATTAGAGGCACCATCAAAAACCATAGTCCATCGGGATCCTTGTTCAGGTTCGTCATATTGTCCAGGTTCTTTGGTAATAATCATAATGTCTTCATCAGGGAACTCAAAACTCATTGACTGATAATCATCTACTGCTTGATGAGCCAAATGATCAGCTACAACACTTCCCTTAATGGCCTTCTGAGTGGTATACTGTATGTCATATTCTGTCAAGATCATTTGCCATCTTGCTATTCTTCCGGAGAGAGCAGGTTTCTCGAATATGTACTTGAGTGGATCCATCTTTGAAATCAATAAGGTAGTATGAGTCAACATATACTGTCTTAGTCGGCGAGCAGCCCATGCCAAAGCGCAGCAAGTTTTCTCGAGCAGTGAGTATCTTGTTTCACAGTCGGTAAACTTTTTGCTAAGGTAGTATATTGCCTGCTCTTTTCGACCAGACTCGTCATGTTTCCCCAACACACACCCCATTGAGTTGTCTAACACTGTTAAGTACATAATTAAGGGTCTTCCATCAACTGGTGGCATCAAAATTGGAGGTTCTAGCAGATATCTCTTGATTTCATCAAAGGCAGTCTGGCACTCATCATCCCATTCCATCACCTGATCTTTCTTCAGCAACTTAAAGATTGGCTCACAGATGGCAGTTAATTGGGAAATAAATCTTGCAATGTAATTCAATCGTCCCAAGAAACCTCTAACTTCCTTATCAGTATGGGGAGCTGGCATCTCTCGTATAGCTTTCACTTTTGCAGGATCCACTTCAATACCTTTTCCACTGACTATGAAACCCAGGAGTTTACCAGATCTAACTCCAAAAGTACACTTGTTTGGATTTAATCTTAACTTGTACTTCTTCAACCTCTCAAACAATTTATGCAAATGATCAAGATGTTGCTCTTCATTCTGGGATCTGGCTATCATATCATCCACATACACCTCTATCTCATGATGAATCATATCATGAAATAAAGCCACCATAGCACGCTGATATGTTTCCCCTGCATTCTTCAAAACAAATGGCATCACCTTATAGCAAAAAGTGCCCCACTGTGTAACAAATGTTGTCTTCTCCATATCTTCAGGAGCCATCTTGATTTGATTGTAACCAGAGAAACCATCCATAAAAGAGAATACCTTATGCTGAGCAGTGTTGTCTACCAGAACATCAATATGAGGAAGTGGAAAGTCATCTTTGGGGCTAGCCTTATTCAAATCTCTGTAGTCCACACACATACGTACCTTACCATCTTTCTTAGGTACCGGTACCACATTTGCAACCCACTGAGGATAAGAAGTCACAGCTAAGAACCCTGCATCAAACTGTTTCATTACCTCTGCTTTGATTTTTTCTGACATCTCAGGACGCATACGACGAACCTTCTGCTTCTTTGGACGACAATCTTCTTTTACTGGTAAACGGTGAACCACAATGTCTGTATCCAACCCTAGCATATCTTCATAAGACCAAGCAAAGATCTCCACATAGTCACGTAACATCTGAATCAATCTTCTCTTGACACTATCCTCTAAATCAGCCCCTTTCTTGACTTCTTTCCTGTTTTCTTCAGTTCCCAGATTCACAACTTCGACTGGCTCTTCATGTGGCTGTATAGCTTTCTCTTCTTGTTGTAACAACCTAGCAAGCTCTACAGGTACTTCACAATCGTCCTCATTTCCGTCTTCAGTTTGATAGATCGGATTCTCGAAATTATAATTGGCAATAGTAGAATTGTTATCAACAGGATCCAGAGTGGATGAGGATCTGCATTTTAGTGATGTGGGTGTGTGTAAGAACACATAGCTGATAAAACAAAAATAAAAGAAAAGAAAGACAAGGAACACAACATTTACGAAAACGAAACGTCCACTGATTTTTATTGAATGAAGTATGCAAATGAAATGACATCCCGTAACAAGCACACCATTGTGCCCCGGGTAAGGCACAAGGCTTAAGAGTTCAATTGTTCAAGAAATTACAAACTTAAAAGTAATAACACAGTAATAGTATTTACTCCTGACTAAAGGAGATAGGAATAACATCTTCAGCCTTCCAATTATTGAGCCCAGCACCCACAATAGGGAAAATCCAAGCATCCAAATTGTAGCCTTCATCATAGTCACCCACAGCATTGATCTGATCTTTCATAACCCCTTGATTAGTGATACGAACAGCACGAGCACGACGAACAGCCTTCTGGGACTCTGCAGTGAAACCTAAACCAAATTTGTCAGACTTGTATGGGATATCAGGAAGCTGACCCCAAATAGTACAACCACCTTCATCCACTACAGCTCTAGCATCTTTGAGGGAGGCCATTGTTGGAGGTATTCTGGTGACCACAGGAACTTTCTTGACAACCGGAGGAGCTACATAATCATTAACAATCCAAGGAATCACTTCAAATGTCTGACACGGAGTTTCAACGTATTCACCTTCCACTTCCAGATACTTGAAGGTATTCACATGGCTGACAAAGTATTCTTCTTCTCCATAGACAGTAACAACTTTTCCTTCCACCGGATATCTTAGCTTCTGATGTAATGTAGAGGTTACAGCACCTGCCCTATGGATCCAGGGACGACCAAGCAGACAAGAGTACGAAGGACGAATATCCATCACATAAAATGTAGCATTAAAAACCTGAGAACCAACTTTGATTGGGAGATCAATTTCTCCATGCACCACTCTTCTCGAACCATCAAAAGCCTTTACCACTATACTACTGGGCTTCAGCACAGCATCTTCAGGACTTAGCTTATTCAGGACTTCTTTGGGCAACACATTCAGAGAGGAACCATTGTCTATCAATACATGTGACAGGGTAGTGCCCCTGCATTCAATTGAGATATGCAGAGCCCTGTTATGATCCCTCTTGGCAGGAGTCAAATCAGCATCAGAGAAACCTAACCCATTATCATAGGTCAGATGGGCAACACAATTCTCAAACTGGTCAACAGAAATTGCATTGGGTACATGAGCAGTCTTCAGAAATTTAATCAAGGCCTTGGCATGAGCCTCAGAACACAACAACAAGGACAGCATAGAAATCTTGGAGGGAGTATGCCCCAACTGATCAACAATGTCATAATCACTCTTGCGAATGATTTTCAGTACTTCTTCCATCTGCTTAGAGAGATCATCAGCAGCTGGTACATCAGTAGGTATAGGCTCAATAACAGGACCTTTGCCCCGAGCATCAGTGGTGGAGGTGGCAGCAGGAGTAACTGTATTCTTGGAAGTCACTGGAGGAGAGAAGACTCTTCCACTTCGTGTGATCTTACTAGATCCAGTAATATTGTCAACATCAACAGGCACATCAGCTAAGGGTTCTTGCTTAACACCATGGATGTAAACATCAGACCCATAATGCCAAGGCACAGCTTTATCAGACGCATACGGAATAGGACCAGGAGTAGTAATGACCATAGGAGCCATTATGGCTTCAGCAACAACCTTCACAGGGCCTTCAGCAGTAATCTTGATTGGACCCTTATGAGTGATTTTAACAGGACCTTTGGAAGTGATCCTTACCGGCACTTTGTCAACCATGTCAACCTCTTCAATCTTCCTACCTTGAGTAATATGATCCACCATACTCTCTACAGACGATGGAGTCCTCTCAAACACTATAGTATACTTATCCATGAGACGCTGAATTCCATCTCTCAATCTCCAACAACTATCCGGCTTATAAGTACAATACAAACAATCTTCACGACAACCTGGAAAGAACCCAGCTTGCACTAACTTCTTCTTGATAACAGACAATGGTGTGGTCAACTCTGCAACTGAATAGATATGTAAATCTTCATCAATGGCATTGACAGTCTTCTCATGATTTGGCATGGGAGCAGTAATCACATTTGGAGTACCCGGAGGGTCAAACTCAATCTCTCCAGCCTTAATCATATCTTGAATTTTGTTCTTCAAGACCCAGCAGCTATTAGTATCATGTCCTTGACAGTTTGAATGATATGCACATCGTGCATTGGGATTGTACCTGGGAGAGGTAACATTGGGATTCTGAGGATCCTCTTTCAGAGTAATAAGCTCAGCCTTCAACAAGTGTTGCAATGCCTGAGCCATTGACATGTTGATCTTTGTGAACTGCCTTCTAGCCCTCTGTTGGTTGCCCTGTAGCTGCTCTGTTGTTGCAGGAGTTGGATTTGAAATATGAACTGCACTCACAGACTGATGCCTTCTATTACGATCAGGTTGACCATAAACAACATTGGATTCTTTCTTCCCAGTGGGAGGCTTCTTTGCAGCACCTGATGAAGAAGTACCCACTTGAATTTTTCCACTCTTTATACCATTTTCCACGCGCTCTCCTATCATTATCAACTCAGTGAAGCCAGATGATGAGCTTCCAATGAGATGACTGTAAAAAGGACCATTCAGCGTACACATGAACATATCAACCAATTCCCTATCAGTTAAAGGGGGTTGAACTCTTCCAGCTAAATCTCTCCACTTCTGAGCATATTCCTTGAAACTTTCTTTGGCACCCATAGACATGCTTTGCAGCTGCATGCGAGTGGGAGCTAAATCAGCATTGTATTGATACTGCTTATAGAAAGCTTCAGCAAGATCATTCCAATCCCTGATGTTGACACTTTCCAATTGATAATACCACTCCAATTGAGCTCCAGATAAGCTCTCTTGGAAAAAATGGATCCACAACTTTTTATCAGCAGTGTGAGGTTGGATTCTTCTGACATAAGACCTCAGATGCAACTTGGGACAAGAAACCCCATCATAAACAACAAAGGTAGGAACCTTGAAACCAATGGGTATGACTACCCCAGATATCAGACTCAAATCTTCAATATCCAGCCCCGAAGACTTCTGCAACTCCATAGCATCCATTCTATCCACCAGCATTTTGAATTTGTCTTCATTAGGTTCATGGTAGTAATTAGCCTCAGAATCAGAGTCCCCCATAGTGTTGTGGAGACTGCCTCCCTCTTTTTCAGACTCTTCAGATTCATAGTCTTCAACTGGTTCTTTGGTCTTGGCAAGACCTTTGAACCTTCTTCCCATGTTGATCAGGCCACCTGACCTTCTAGTCTTCTTATTCTTCTTGGCCAGCAGTGTCTTCAATTCATCCTGCCCCTTGGTCAGGTTCAGGATCAGCTCTTGGAACTGTGCATTTTGTGCCTGGAGATCTTTGACTATTTGTTCAAGAGCCATTGCTGAAATAAACAGCAAGAAGATAAGAAACTTGTGCACAATTATAAACCTGTGATGCAATGAAATGGTATGTGAATGTATATGCAATGTTTTCAAGGACCGCAAGATTTAAATTTGCTTAAACAAACAAGAAAGTAAACTTTTATTAGTAATAAATTTGTTTTGCCTCTTGGGCTTACAAAAAATGAAATGAAATAAATACAAGAGATGGGGTTTTAAGTCTCCCATGGACGTTTCCTCTTTGTGTTGAGGTATGAGTTGAGATTCCGTTCCTCGTGAAGTTGCTTTGTTAGTTCCAGGATTCTTTCTTGGCTTGCTTTGTAATGAGCCTTGAAATTATCCCTTTGCTCCTTCAATTGGATCCAGGATCTCTGTAAGTCTTGCATGTCAGTAGGCATGTCTGGGTGAAGGATGGTATAAGCAGTATCTCCTTCAGCAACAGGTTCCATGGTAACTGGCAAGATAGCAGGATATGGCATCATGAGAGTCTGAGCACGAGATCGCACCCATCTGAGATAAGCCTCCATAGGAATAGTGTACTTAGGCTCCAGAGTCTTGTTGTCAACCCTGTTTACTTTTCCCCATGCTCGTATGAATCTCTGACGGTAACCTTGAAGATCGTTGTCGTAATCAAATACAATGCCCTGAATCAACATGTCATGTGGACCATCACTCCGAGCGTAACCAAACTGTCGTAAAGCTAGAGAGGGGTTGTAGGTGATGCCTCCTCTTATGCCTAGAAGTGGCACATTAGGAAACTCCCCACAACGGTCAATGATGGTGACATTCTCCATAGATCTGGAGCACCAATGAATATCTGAATGAGAGAGTGACATGATCCTCTTGGACCACCTGAACCCTTGCTCATTCTTCATTACTGAGCGAGGAAGGTGAGAAATAAACCACCTAGAAAGCAAAGGTATGCAGCACATCAAAGTTCCTCTTGCCCTTGTAGTACGGGTATGAAGAGAATATAGTATGTCTCCAAGCAATGTAGGCACTGGATTGTGACTCAGAAATATGTTGATGGCATAAACGTCTATGAACTGATCTGGATTGGGGAACAATACTAAGCCATAAATCAGCAAGGCTAAGATCTCCTCAAAAGCATCATAGCTCATGGCCTTCAAGAATAACTGAGCTTTTTCTATCAACACCTTAGCAAGAATACCCTTAACTCCGCTTCTCGTTTCTAGAACAATGTCAGACTTCTTTAGATGTAGGGCTGCAGCAATAACCTCTGGTTTAAGCTCCTTCTCCAAACCTGTGAAGGGTTTTTGATCAAGAACGGGTATACCCAGAAGTTTAGAGAACTCTTCCATTGTAGGAACCAGCTGATAGTCAGGGAATGTAAAGCAATGGTGCTTAGGGTCAAAGAACTGAAATAGAACACTCATCATATCTTCATTGAACCCTGAAGTGACTAGATCCAATAGGTGACCATGTCTCTTGATGAACTGGGAATGATCAGACACTTGAGAAACCAACTCTTTAAGCTTAGCAGGTATGCCCACAAAGTTGATCCTGATGGTGTTTCTACGAGCAGAAGCCATGACCTGCAACAAAGAACAAAGATAAATCCTTTGGTCCTTGAAATGGTTAGTGAAAATGCTATGCTTATGATGCATGATGATGTCGTGATGTTATGCTCAATCACAAACATGTGGCACACACAAACAAGTCACACAATAGCCCTAGGTTTAAAGGCATGCATGAGGTTCAAAGGTAAGTACCCTCCCCTGAAGTTAGTTGGTTCATCCTGTCCTACAAAAGTAACCAGGTTCTAAGGGATCTCAATATCATTGATCCTTCACAAGGGTGGTTGTTCAGTAGGCAACTTACTTGCCAACCAAAACCCTCCAAGTTTAGAATCTCAATGAGCGTAGTATCGAGTATCAACCAACTTCAGTCTTCACCAAAGCCGGTTATCTCACTACTTTTCTAAAGGCCAAGATGGGATAACTAGGGTTCTAAAAGTTAGTTAGTGCATTGACAACATATGGCAGCCTCATATTATCCTCAACTTGACTTAAGGAACATAAGCACCAACCAAGAAGTCACACTAACTATGGCCACCAGATCAACCATATCGGTATACGTCGTACAGTTTCCTTGGTCTATTGCCATTTACCTAAGGTACAGTAGATCCGGGTTAGGATCTTTCACACATAAGAGCACCCCAACAGATAAGTATAAAGCAAACAAGGCAAACAATTTTAAAGTGATCTAATTCCTAAGGGTACCCCTCTTTTATTAAATCCCCAGCAGAGTCGCCAGTTCTGTAACACGATGGGAGAACTGACTTTAGTTATGTTGCGGATAGCAAGAGTCGCCACCGACTTTTATTTTATCCAAAGGAAAGGCATAAAAGAACAGGAAAGACCTTTTTAAAAGATTTTTGGGTCCGGGGGGTAGGTTATGTAAAGGGAAGGTGTTAGCACCCTTTACATCCATGGTTATCCATGGGCTCTTAGTTACTTAGCTCACTTTAAAATGTTTTTGAAAATGTGAAGTGTGTGAATAGAAATTTTCATAAGAGTTTGATAATGATCCATGTACGGATGCGTAAAAAACTTGTGTTTGAAAATTGTTTGAAATTGTGAAGTGTTTGAGAAGTTTTGAATAGTGAGCAAGTAACTATGAGAAACCTACCCTAAAGTTTAAGTCTTTCTGTTCTTGAATCCTTTAAATGGTAAGACTATCCCTATTATTAAGGAATAGGTAGTCATTACCTTGGATGTGAGGGACAAGTAAGGGTCATCTGTTAATGTAGGCAACTGTGGGGTGTATAAGCAATTTTGGAGGGACTGTCATCTTTATTCGGAAGGGACAAGATCATTATTCCGTAGGCAACCTCGAAGGGACTTGATCTTTTAAATCTGTTAAGTGACTAGATGACTTTATTTTTGAGGGACTTTTGCTTTGCACACCCCACTTAACCTTTTGATGAGGCAACAATGAGAGGTAACCCTAGAAAGTGAGATGGCGATCAAAGATCGACTTACGTGTGTGAGTGTACAATTTTTAATATTTATCTTTTAAATTAAGTGATCTAAATTAATTTTAAACAAACATACATGTTACACTCCCTATTTTTACTAACCATGGCATAAAATAAATAATTTAAATATTACATCAAGGAGCAATTACATAATAATAATAATAAAACAATTTAAATGAATAAGCAAAATAAATAAATAAGCAAAATAAATAAGCAATTATAATTGGGTTAGTAGAAATAATAATAATAATAATTTAAAAATAAATGGGGTTAGTAATAAACATGATTAATAACAATAATAATAAGCAAAAATATTATAATAAACAAAATTTTAAAGGTTAATAAGAAAATATGAACAATTATATCAATTATTATGAAATTTGAAATTATATGTAAATTATAAAAAGTAAATCAATTATGAACATATTATGAAAAACAAATTATAATTATAAAAATTAAATTAGCAATTTTTACATATTTTTAAACATATAATAAAAATTATTTACATGTAAAATTAAATCATAAACAATTAGAGAATGTTTTCATATTATAAAAAAAAAAAATTAAGCATTTTAATTTTTAAACATATTTATTTAAATTATAAGCAATTTATGCATTTAATAAAAATTGGATTAAGAATTTTAATTACATTATAAATATAATACATATAGATAATAATATTATACAAAAGAAAATAGAAGAAGAAAAAAAGTTAGGGTTTTTTTTAAAATTATTAGGGTTTATGAGTTTATAAAATAGAATTAGGGTTTTATTATATACTAACTAATTTATTTATACAAAATATATGATATTAATACTATATAATAAAATAAATATTAAATAATTTTTTTTTAACAATAAAACTTAATTTTGAAAATATAAGTTTGAAATTATATACAAGAAAATAAAATAACAATTTAATTTTTTAACATTTATTATTAAAGAAATTAATTAAATATATTATAAACAAAACAAAACAAGAAAAAATATGAAAAATAACATACCTGGGGCTGGGATTCGAACCCAGGCCCTAGGCTTCATATGTCTTAGACCAACAGCACAACCACCAGGCCAGGCACGCGCTGGTGTTAGGGAAAGGGTAGCAATGCGTTTTGTTGTTTTCCTGCAAAAAAATCATGAAAAAAAATAACAAAACAAAATGGCCTGGGGATGGTTTGAACCCAGGACCATTCGTTTACCAGCAAGACACACAAGCCAACTGAACCAGACGCGCGCCTGTGATTACCTAATGAAACAAATAATATATAAAATAAACACACAATTTGAAAATAGTTTTTTCGCGCCAGCCTTCATCATCTTCTTCAAATTTCCTGCGAAAATAACTAGGGATTTTGCTGCGTGTTTTCCTGTGAATTTCATCATATCCAGAACCTACGAAACTGGACAAGCATCAAAACAGTAAAATTTCACAACAATAATTAGTGTTTCATAATCCCCAAGGTCCCTAGAGTTGTCCTGTGTTCTTAGATTTTATTTATATTAGGTTTAAGTCCAAGCCCCAAATCCATGGCCGAAACCCTAGCCATGGTGAAATTCGCATTTGCTCATGAAAACCAAATCAAACCATCCAGAATTCATCTAAAGCTTCACACAATAACAAAACAGCAAACAAATTTCATTAATAATGGTTAAACAATTGAAATCGAAAAAAATAATTTCAAGAACAAAAAAGGATTGGTTCATATGATTCAAGGTGCTATGGATGCATATGAACATTGGTATACATTCAGTGAAGCTTAAGGATCATTGTTGTGTCCTTAGAATACCTTCAAATGTCCTCAAATGAAGAACCCGAAAATTGATTTTTGGATGATTTTTTGGTTTGTGAAACTTACTCTTGGGAGGCAGAAATTCGTGGCTTGTGATTAGGGTTATGTCATGTACTTATAGTGTGATCAATTAGGTCAGAAAAGACCATTGCTTGTGTGAAGAATTTGATCTAAAAAGATTCAAAAAGATAAGCCTTAAAAATCAAATATTTTTGCATAAACACTTGCTATTTTAGGCCAATCATCATGATCTTCTTTCCACTTCAATTCCAATCATATTTATGAATTTCTAGAAGCTTGATCTTTTTTAAATCTTAGACTTTTATATTTTATTTTAATTTAAAATGATTTTAAATGAATTAAATCAAAATAAATAAAAATAAAATAATAAAAAATCTGATTTTTGTTGACTTGGGTCGTGCATGAGGTCATAGTATGGATTGGGTCATCATATGGCAAGCCCATTTAGAAAAGATTGGTTCTAGACCTCCATTTTCTTCATAAACCAACCAAAAATTTCCCAACTTTGCAAGGGCACATATCCTTCAATTTTAATGCTATGAAGGTGTTCTTGGACATTTTGGAAATCTTGAAGAGTCCTCTAACCAACCCCACTGGTTTCATGTCCATATCATTTACCATTCTCAAGTTATGCCCTTTTGAAGTTGTTGACTTTTTGTTGACTTTCAAAAGGACCTATAATGTCTTAGCTCATACCTTCCAAATGAAGCATTTTTGGGCTTGGCTTGTGAGACACAAAGTTGTAGATAATTCAATTTCCTTCAAAATGAGCTTTGGATGGAGACTTGGTGATGAATCATGTGAAAGTTATGGCTGGTCAAAGTTCAGTTGACTTTTACTGAGGAAACCCTAATTTAGAAACTCCTGATTCTTGATGATCTGAAATCTCCTTGATGAATCATGATCAACCCTTGATCAAATGATGAATTTTACCTCATATACTTGATGTTGGCAAAAAATCATGAAGTTTGACTTTGGTTTGACCACAGTTGACCTTAGTTTGACTTTTTAACTGCTTTGACTGATTTTGACTTATCTGATCATCTGACTGAGCAAACTTTTGAGAAAAGTCTTGAAACTTGTCATAGGGGTTCTTAAACACATATAATATGTTATGAAGCTCACTTGAAGTCTTGGAAGTTCATTTAGCCTGATTAAAGTCAAAACCCTAGTTTTGGATGCACTGCTTAGGAGGTGCATTGTCTGAGGGAATTGTCAACTCTTCTGACCAATTGTGAACTTTGTGAACCTTGTGAACCATCATAAAATGTCTTGTGAACCTCATGGGAGGTATTGTGAACCTTTTGAACCTTGTGAACCTCATAAAGTATCTTGTAGACTTCATGAACCTCATGAAAGGTCTTGTAAGCATTGTGAATCTTATGAACCTTGTGAACCTCATAAAGTGACTTGTAGACTTCATGAACCTCATGAAAGGTCTTGTAAGTATTGTGCATCTTGTGAACCTTGTGAACCTCATAAAGTAACTTGTAGACTTCATGAACCTCATGAAAGGTCTTGTAAGTATTGTGAATCTTGTGAACCTTGTGAACCTTCTTAGCACACAAAGTCTTGTATTGTGAGGGCAAATTTTGGGGTGCAACACTTGTCATGACATTTTGTGCATCCATTTGATTCATAATACATCTTAAGACATATTAGAACCATGTTTGATCATTGCATCTTTCATTTGCCATGTTGTATGTCATTTGCATTCCATAACGTTTCATGAACATCCATGGTTCAAAACATGCTTCTCTTGCATCCATATGTTTGTATGTTCATTATAATGCCTTGCCTCATGTTTGCATCATCTATTAGAATCGTTAGCATCATGTTTATGCTTCTGGTTTTGGTTTGCATCATGACATTGCATCTCATTTTGCATTGCATTTCTTTTCTTTTGCTAACTTTTCAAGTGGTAAGTTGTATTGAGAAGTGAATTTGCCTTCATTTCTCACAATCTCTTTTCATCTCTCTTATGCATCATTGCTGCATTTTTGTATGTGTATTAGATTGAGCTTGCTCATTCTTGTTCATATTACCTTCTTTCTTCAAGCAACTTGACTTCTTAAGTGAATCAAGTTGTTTTGCTTCTCTTTGCTTCTTGCTCTTTTCATCTGCTTCCTTCCTGGTGGTTTCTCTGAAGATCTTCTTGCAAACCTCATTAACCCTAGGAATAACCAAGAATGATAACAATTAGGGTTGATTAGTCCCCCACTTAGCTTTTACCTTTGTGTCTCTTTGATTCTTCTCTTCTCATCTCATAATCAGGGACTAAACCCTAAAGGCTTTAAGGCTTTGTGATTAAGCTTATGCATGCATCCTTCTATTAGGATGGAGTGTATAACTTTAATCCTAAGTGTTAAACCCTTAATGTGTTTAAATCCTTTAATCAATTCACTTAATAATCATCAAGACATCAAGCTTGTAACTTGGGCCTTGCATTAGGGTTCTAATTCTTCCTTAATTGGTTAAGAAGGACTAACCCTAGTGTTAATGGACAAGTCCCCCTCAAGTTGTCTTACAAATCATAAAAATCACTTCTTCATCTAGTCATTAAATAAAATCCATCTAATAAAGGCTTTGTTTTGTCATGAGGTTAATCCCTAATCATGGATTAAGTTGAGGAGCTTTCCTCAGCTTAAACATTCTCATCTATTATCCTTCTATTATGATGGTGTAATGAGTCTGTTTAGTCTTTGATTATGGCTTAATCTCATTACTCAACACTAAACAAAAACAACAAAAACATCTAATTAATCACAAGTAGGTTAATGACCTTAATCCTACATCAGGGTGATTAAGTGTGAGATGCTGACTTCACACTTAAGGTATTCTCATTACCCCTAATCAGAGGGAGGATGTGATGAGTTTACTAACCCCTGGTTTAGGCTTAAGCTCATTTTCTTATGACAAATCCAAAAGCAATAAAAGATTGAAAACACAAAAATAGACAATAATCGTCTCCTCCGGGATTCTTTTCTCATCTCATTCACTCACAAACGAGAACTTGCTTCTTCCGTCTAATGCAAGACAGTTTGCACCTGAGCCAGACAGGTCATACACTTGAGCTTAGACAAGTAAGCATTTCACAAGTCAATTTACCTTTCAGTCTCTTTGGGTCGAACTACGGTGTTCTGACTTCCTCATTGCACGAGAGGATACGTAGGCATAACTTAACAGTTATCGAACAAAAGTCTCTGTCTATTCCCCCTCTTCCAGCATTATTCTTTAAGCCTCATAGTCTTGAGCATTTCATTCCTGTTCTTACACTGACACTTCACTTATACACTACACTTCTTTGCACTGACACTTGCATTCTTTTCCAGCTTTTGCACACAGATAGCACTGACACTACCCCTTTAAACACAACCTTTCAAGCGTGGATCCCGTCGAGTACGGCGGACAATCTGGGTGCTAATACCTTCCCATGTTGTAACCAACCCCTTTCTCAGTCTCTCTGGTTCAAGACCGTCTTATCCATGTCTTTTCTAGGTCTATGCAGCATTACCTTTCCTACGGGATAAAAATGCCTAGCTGGCGACTCTTTTCTTTTCTCTTGAGCTCACTCCTGTGTGTTCTCATCTCTCTCTTTCGCCGACCGTTCGCGTCTGTACGCCTTCTGACCTGAGGTGTCATTTTGGTGGGAGCGACAGCTTGGCGACTCTGCTGGGGAACCTTATACTGTAACCAGGGCTTCTGGTTCTTTTTGTGGGTTCCTCCTAGCGCTTGTTTGATTTGTGTTTACTGGGGTGTTATGTGCTAATTGTGTTTGTATATTTGCCTTATTTATTGCTTTATGTACAGTTATTTACTGCTTTCTTTACAGCTTTATATATCATACTGTCATACTGTATCTGGCTGGATCTGGTTTTTATCTTGGTGGGTGGGGTTTCATTGAGAGTTTAAGGTCCTATACCTGGGACCTGAGTGACACCTAGGCTAGAGTGGTTCATGTTCTTTCCCATTCCATTTCGGTCTGGTGCGGGAATATGAAACACGGTTCAGATGTGGGTTTCTTCTTGAGAACTCTGTGCTACAGATTTCCTGTAGTGCTAGGGCTATCTGGGAAGCCTGCTAAGTCTGGATGACCTTTATTATTGACCTTCAGAAACTGAGGTGAATTAGAGGAGGATCTTTTATGGTTATTGTAAACACTGTACCTCCGGGTTAGAAGTGTGTACACTTCTCATAACTGATCCAAGTCTGAACATCCTTGTTTTAGAACATCACATGTGTGGGGGGTTGGGCTGTTTACAGGTTTGCAGGTACCCTTGGCCACAACATACCCTGATACTTGTTTTGTTTAAGAATGCTTCACTTTGGACAGTTCTTGTGATTTAACCCAGGACATGTGACTCTTTATTTGAGTCCCCCACCTTGGTTACTGGATTTCTGAACCTCCATCTGGACTTCTTAAACATACATGGACCTTTATATCAAGGCAGTAATCAGATCCAGCTTGATCACAAACCCTTGCATATCATTTGCATACTCATCATTGCATCATTTAACATTTGTTTATTTGTTTTTCAGGGTATCCATATTCCATTTGGCTTGGTTTTGACCCCTTCATCTGCATAGACCCCTGTTCACCAGTTATCTGCTTCAACTCTCTTCATCAGTTGCCTGCTTTAGTTACCTCCATCATCATCCTCAGCCTATCAGTGACTCATCTCTAGTACCAGTCTTCATCATCAGCATCTGTTCTCAGCTCTTCATCAGCAGTCATGGCACCCAAGAAGAGCAACATTTCATACCATTTCTTTGAGCCTGTGCTGGCTGGCATCAGACAGGTCCAGGCACTTATCACTCCAGACCATATCCCATTATTCAGAGAACATTATGGAGGCATTCTTGATATGGTTATGGACTTGGACCCTTCTCAGAGGAGTTTGATTCACACGTGCCTACAGTTCTATGATCCTCCTTTGAGATGCTTCACTTTCCAGAATTTTCAGTTGGGACCTCTGTTGGAGGAGTTTTCATCTTTGATTAGAGTACCTGTCAGGGGTGGTATCCCCTTCAACCCTGAGATGATTTTTCCCAGCAATGAAGAAGTGGCAAAGGCACTGTATTTGGAACCTATATTGATTGAGCAGAACATGACAACAAAGGCTGGAATCCCTGGCCTACACTTGGATTTTCTAACTTCTCAGGCCATCCTGAAGGCCTCCTTGGGAGAATGGAAGGCAGTTTGTGCATTGTTAGCCCTCAGTATATATGGGGTTATACTTTTTACAAATGAGCCCAAGTTTATCAGCAAGAATGTTATTCATCTCTTCCTTTTGAGGAACCCATTGCCCACCTTGCTGGGAGATTTCTATTATTCTGTTCACCAAAGGAATGAGAAGCAGAGAGGGAGGTTGGTGAGGTGCTGTGCTCCTTTGTTTCATACCTGGCTGCTTAAACACTTACCCAAAACTGATGCCTTCCTGAACCCTCACCAACAGAAGAATTGGGCTAGGAGGCTTACTGCTTTGACCTCAGATGACATCAGGTGGTGCACCCAGAGCACCAAGGGCAGAGACATAATCACTAGTTGTGGGCAGTACCCCAATGTACCTCTAGTGGGAGTAAAGGGTTGCATCAACTACAATCCTTTGCTGTTTAAGAGACAATTGGGCTATGCTTTGGTTCACCCTCCTAGAGTGCAAGACTTGGCTGAAACCCTGTATTGTGAGATAAAGCCTAATCTAGTTATTGTCAGACAAGCATCCTGGGCTTGGGACAACATCCAAACCAAAGGGATGGCTATTCTTGGGAGATGCAATAATGTGGCTTCAGCTCAGTATTATGAATGGTCTCATGCTAGGGCTCAAATTTCTGGGATGCCTTTCACCATTGAGGATGCACCTGGACCATCCACAATACCACCTCCAGCCACTGTCAGCCTGGAAGAATTTGAGAAACTGAAGGAGAGGAATGAGAATCTGTCTCAAGCTCTGAAGAAGACCCTCTGGGAGAGGAGTGATGGTCGTATAGACATTGAAAGGTTGGAGAAGCTCAGAGTGGAGCATCTAGCCAAGATTGAGAAAGCAGAAGACTACATCAAGAAATCAAGAGCTGGAGAGAAAATATTGAAGAATGCCTGTAAAGAGGCCCAGTTTCAGAAGGCTAGGACTGATCTCTATCTGAAAGAGAGTCAGGATAGGTGGGTCAGGATCACTGAAGCTCGCACTCAAGAGGATAAGAGAACTCAGGCCAAGATTGAGCAGTTAGAGGCCATTGAGAAGAAACAACAGGAGGCACTGCTAGAAGCCCAGAAGGAAATCTCAGAATTGAAGCTTAGGGCCGGTGTGAAGAGGTCAAAGGACCAGGACAGGCACAAGAAGCTGACCACTGCTATTGCCACCAGGAACCTCCTTATCAAGAACATTACAGAGCATCCGGCTGGTCCTGTAACTGAAGCACTTTTGAAGGAGGTTAAGGAGGATGAGTTTGGCTTAGATGTTTGATTCCTTTGCTTGTTGCTATTTCCATTTCATGTACTTTTCTTTTATGATGTATTTTGACCCTTCAAGGGCATATGTTGTAAAAACAAACTATGTATGATCCACCATTTGTAATGTATTTATCAGTTTGTTTCATTTGGGTTTCTTTTTCAAGCAACATCAAAGCATCTTCCTCAGGGTCTGGAAAGGTCAAAACCAAAAGCCAAGCCGGATACCTTGGAAACAAATAAGCATACTGCATTGCATACTAACCTTTGTTTTGTTTTGTAGGTTTTGTTTTTAGTTTGTTTGTTACTAACTCTGTTGTGGTTCAGGAATTATTGCTCGCCGTCGGGTGTTCCCTCTCAACCGTCCGCACAGATATTCTACTCGCAACATCTTTCCTGGTATCCAGATGGACCAAGTACAGCAAGAGCTGACAGAGGTCAGAACCCAGATGGTTAACGAAAGGCTGGAGATGAGAAACCAAATGACCCAGTTCATGGAAGTAATGAATGGCTTGGCTCAAAGCCAAGAAAGATTGAGGGCATTGGTAGAGAGACAAACTCCAGAAGAACCTCCTCTAGGAACTAGAGGAACAAGTAACAATGAGAGGGGTCAGCCTCATGTTAACCCACCAGTATATGGGCCTCATCTGCATCCGAAAGTCAATATCCCGGGTAATGTGCAAGGAAATACTACTGGAGGAAGACTCTTACAAGAAGACCCCCAGGAAGAGCAGTTCATTGTGATGGGAGCTGGGGATGAAGTCTATGATAGGAGGCTTGATGAAATTGCTGAGAAGTTGAGATCGCTGGAGTCTTAAAATTCCCTAGGTTTTGATGTCATGGATATGGGGTTAGTGGACGGGGTAAGAATTCCCCACAAGTTTAAACCCCCGTGCTTCGAGAAGTACAATGGAACTTCCTGTCCACGAATTCACTTGCAGTCTTTTCTGGGAAGACTTAAGGCATACACCATGGATGAAAAACTGTGGATGTTTTACTTTGAAGATAGTTTGACTGGGGCTTCAAGGGAGTGGTACTCTCACTTGACCAGAGCTACTATCAGGTGCTGGAAAGACCTAGTTGAGGCTTTCATCAGACAGTACCAATACAATCTGGACATGGCTCCTAACAGAACTCTTCTGATGGGAATGTCTCAATCCTCCAGAGAAAGCTTCAGGGAATATGCCCAGAGGTGGAGACAGCTTGCTGCTGCTGTTCAGCCACCCATGTCGGAAAGAGAAATGGCCGACATGTTCATGAACACTCTACAAGGAACATATATTGACAGGCTAGCTGCCTTTTCTTCCACCAGCTTCGCTGACGTAGTCATAGCTGGGGAAAGAATTGAGAGCCTTCTGAAGATGGGTAAGATTTCTGATAATGGTGCAAGTTCGTCAAGCAATCCCAGGAAGCCTTTTGTGGGACCTAGAAGAACTGGTGAGACAAATGCCATTCGTGCCACCAGGGGCAGGCCTCAGTACCTTCACAGATCAGTGGCAGCTGTCACTATTCCAGCTCCGATTCCTCAGCAACCAGCATATCAACCACCACAACAACCACATTATCAGCAACAAGTTCAGTATCCGCCACAGAGAAACTACAACAACAACAACAACAACAGCAATCAACAACAAAGACCCTTTCAGCAAAGACCATCACAGGCAAATAGGGTGATTGACCCTATCCCTATGCCTTATGTCGCTTTATTGACACAACTCCTGAAGCTCAACCTGGTTGAGTTAAGGACATTGGCACCTCCAGATCCTTCCAATCTTCCAAGAAATTATGATGTCAACGCCCGGTGTGCTTTTCATTCCAATGCACCTGGCCACAATACAGAAAAATGCAGGGCTTTACAAATGAAGGTACAAGATCTGGTGGATTCTAAAGCCCTCAACTTTGCACCCCCTCCAAATGTCAACAAGAACCCCATGCCCAATCATGGAGGACCAAGAATTAATGCCATTGAGGAAGACAAACCATCTTTCTTAATCACCAGTGTTGGGCAGATTCGGACACCTCTGGTAGAAATTAAAGCTCAGCTCCTAGAATGCCAGATGTTCCCCGGGTGTGAGCTCGGTTGTGGTTATTGCAACATTTCTGTCAACGGGTGTGATAATTTGAGAAGCGGCATAGATAGTCTTATCAGAAGCGGTGTACTTCAGATCACAACATCGGCACCTACAAATCCAGCAATCCCTTTGACAACAATTCTTGACTCTTCTACAACTGCAACAACAATCATTCCAACCAATTCCTTAATATCATCAACAATGGCTCCATCCATCACTTCAACAAATCAGATGTCAACAACCATTTCTTCTACAACATCAGCACCCATTTATTCAACAGAATCTTCTACAATGCCAACAGATATCTCAGCAGTCACCATCTACTATGATCCATCATATGTTCCTCCAAACAACAACTTTCAACAACAAGCAGTGGCATCTCCTGCCAGGTCACCAGTCACCATCTACTACGATCTGCACACCATTTCAGTACCTTCCTCTGCTGCAGTCAATCCAGTTACCATCACGGTGCCTGGACCAGTTCCATATGAAAGTAGTAATGCCATCCCTTGGCATTATGGCTCTGACCTCTACTGCAACGGGGAGAAAATCACTTTGGATTCTTCAACCTCTTCTCCACAAATTGATAATGTTGGGGGAGGCGGAGGCTTCACCAGAAGCGGACGCCTTTTTGCCTCACAATTACAAAGACCTAATGCCGAAGCAGAAGCTGCTGCCAAAGCAAAAGGAAAGAGTGTGGTATTTGAAGAGTCGGCTATCAAAGAAACTCAGAAGACATCTTTTGAGCAAGATGTAGATGAGTTCATGAGGATTATAAAAAGAAGTGATTACAAGGTGGTGGATCAGCTTCACCAAACTCCTTCAAAGATCTCCATATTATCCCTGTTGATGTGTTCTGAAGCTCACAGGAACGCATTACTGAAAGTCTTGCACGCAGTATACGTGCCAGAAGAGATCACTGTTAATCAACTAGAAACTGTGGTAGCAAATGTCAACACCAGTCATGGACTGGGCTTTACTAATGCTGACCTAACAACTGAGGGACGTAACCACAACAAGGCTTTACACATCACTCTAGAATGCAAGGGTGTTGTTTTATCCCATGTACTGGTGGACACTGGGTCTTCACTCAATGTTCTACCAAAGAAAGCCTTAGTGAAGCTGGAGTACGATGGCTTGGCATTACGTCCGAGTAATTTGGTGGTAAGAGCATTTGATGGCTCAAAAAGATCAGTGCTAGGGGAGATTGATCTGCCTGTGATGATTGGCCCGCAGACTTTTAAGATTACCTTCTATGTGATGGACATTCAGCCGGCCTACAGTTGTTTGTTGGGTAGACCTTGGATCCATGCCGCTGGCGCAGTTACGTCTACCCTTCACCAGAAGCTGAAATTCGAGTGGGAAGGCCAGATCATCACCATCTGTGGTGAAGAGGACATTTTTGTTAGCCATCTGGCTACGTACAAATACATTGAGATGGATGGAGAAATCCACGAAACCATGAGCCAGGGATTTTAGGCCCTGAACATAAATGAAGCATCTACTGTACTGGGAACCTCCATGACGTCTTATCAGCAAGCCAGGAAGGTTGTTGAAGAGGGGACTGCCCAAGGCTGGGGCAAGCTGTTGCCTGTGGAGAAGAAGGAGGATAGATTTGGGTTGGGTTACAAATCAACTCAACAAGATCAATCAGAGGCTGCTAAGAAGCCCAATTTTGTCAGCGGGGGAATGCTCACCCCGGATGCAGTGAACAACTTGGAAGATGAGTCGGAAGATGAGCGTAACCTGGAGAGCTGGATACGTCCAAAGATCCCGGGGAGCCGTATCTCAAACTGGTCTTTCCAGGAAATTATAAGGGTTACTCCTGCAGAGTAATTATTATTTCCTGTATATTTTAAGCATGCATCAAGTCTTGCATCTTGCCCAAGATGTCAAGACTCATTTTGTAATCGGGCCATCTTGTAATTTTGTGCAAACAGATCAATCAATGAATATCAGACATCTTTTGCAAATGAGTCTTTTTCATTTCCGCTCACTGTTTTTCATTTTTTCTTTTTGTACAAAAATAAAATGGCAATGTTTTCCAAAATGATAACTTCTTTTCACTTTTTCTAAACAAGATTAAAATCGATCACTAAAATGAACAATCTAAACCCTTGCAGAGAGTGCCTATCAGACTGCACCGACAACAGCACAGCTATGACTCTGTATGACTTTGACAATCCAATCAATCAAGCTGATGAAGGGGTTGAAGAAGATTATGAGCTTCCTGAAGAGCTAGCCAGGTTGTTAAGACAAGAGGAGAAGGTTATCACTCCTCATCAGGAGGAGGTTGAAACGGTTAATCTTGGTACGGAAGAAGATGTGAAAGAAGTTAAGATCGGGGCCTGCCTACAAGACTCAGTGAAGGAGCAACTGATTGACATGCTTCGTGAGTATGTGGATGTGTTTGCTTGGTCTTATCAGGATATGCCAGGGTTGGACACCAATATTGTTATGCACAAGCTGCCTTTAAGAGAAGATTGCCCACCGGTTAAACAGAAACTGCGCCGTACTCGCCCAGACATGGCAATGAAGATCAAAGAAGAGGTGCAAAAGCAGTGGGACGTCGGGTTCCTTGCTGTGACTAGTTATCCACCGTGGGTTGCTAATATTGTACCTGTGCCTAAGAAAGATGGCAAGGTGAGGATGTGTGTGGACTACCGGGATCTGAACAGAGCCAGCCCGAAAGATGATTTCCCTTTACCTCACATTGATGTATTGGTTGACAACACGGCTCAGTTCTCGGTGTTCTCCTTCATGGACGGATTTTCAGGATACAATCAGATCAAGATGTCACCTGAAGACATGGAGAAGACAACTTTCATCACACCCTGGGGCATGTTCTGTTACAAGGTGATGCCATTAGGACTGAAGAATGCTGGTGCAACTTATCAACGGGCTATGGTAACATTATTCCATGACATGATCCATAAAGAAATTGAATGTTATGTGGATGACATGATTGCCAAGTCCCTCACAGAAGAAGATCACCTGGTAAATCTGTTGAAATTATTCAAGCGTCTGAGGAAGTACCAACTGAAGTTGAACCCCAACAAGTGCACATTCGGGGTGCGGTCTGGTAAGCTGCTGGGATTTATTGTGAGTGAGAAAGGGATTGAAGTTGACCCTGACAAAGTCAAAGCCATTCAAGAAATGCCTGCACCAAAAGCTGAAAAAGAAGTTCGAGGGTTTCTAGGTAGATTGAACTACATTTCACGGTTCATATCTCACCTTACAGCAACCTGTGAGCCTTTGTTCAAGCTGTTAAGAAAAGAACAAACGGTCAGGTGGAACGAAGACTGCCAGAGGGCTTTTGACAAGATCAAGGAATACTTACAAGAGCCTCCAATCCTTATGCCTCCAGTTGAAGGAAGACCTCTGATAATGTACTTGACAGTATTAGAAGAGTCAATGGGGTGTGTGTTGGGCCGACATGACGAGTCTGGTCGAAAAGAGTATGCAATATACTACCTGAGCAAAAAGTTTACCGACTGTGAACAACGTTATTCACTGCTCGAGAAAACTTGTTGTGCTTTAGCGTGGGCTGCTCGCCGACTAAGGCAGTATATGTTGACCCACACTACCTTGTTGATCTCAAATATGGATCCAGTTAAGTACATATTTGAGAAGCCAGCACTTACCGGGCGGGTTGCAAGATGGCAAATGATTCTCACAGAATATGACATCCAGTACACATCTCAAAAGGCCATCAAGGGCAGTGTATTGTCTGATTATCTTGCTGAGCAACCTATTGATGATTACCAGCCTATGAGATTTGACTTCCCTGATGAAGACATCATGTTCATTAAAGCAAAAGATCATGAAGAGCCTGTTCACACTGAAGGGCCTGACCCAGAAGAAGAATGGACCATGATGTTTGATGGGGCTGTTAATATGAATGGTCGAGGTGTTGGTGCAGTACTCATTACACCTAAGGGAGTTCATATGCCTTTCTCGGCAAAGCTCATATTTAACTGCACTAACAACGAAGCTGAATACGAAGCTTGTATTATGGGTCTTGAGGAAGCCATTGACCTCAGGATCAAGACTTTGACTGTGTTCGGAGACTCAGCTTTGGTAATCAATCAAACCAATGGCAAATGGTACACCCACCAGGATCATCTGATTCCTTACAGGGATTATACAAGGAGGTTATTGACTTTCTTTACAACAGTCAAGCTTGAGTATACCCCTAGGGACGAGAATCAGTTTGCAAATGCTCTTGCTACCATTTCATCCATGATCAAAGTTCAAGCTGCCAACTTTGTACCTCAGATTTCAGTGTCCAGACTTGACAGACCATCATATGTATTCTCAGCAGAGTTTGTTAAAGATGATAAGCCTTGGTTCCATGACATTAAGTGCTTCTTGGAGGATCAGACATACCCACCTGGGGCATCTTCCAATGATAAGAAGACTTTGAGAAGGCTAGCTGGTAGTTTCTTCCTGAATACTGATGGCTCCCTGTACAAGAGAAACTTTGATATGGTACTTCTCAAATGCGTCGATAGAACAGAAGCAGACTTGTTGATGCACGAGGTGCATGAAGGATCCTTTGGTACCCATGCATGAGGGCATGCCATGGCTAAAAAGTTGTTAAGATCAGGCTATTACTGGATCACAATGGATGCCGACTGTTGTGCTTATGCCAGAAAGTGCCATAAATGCCAGATTTATGCGGATAAAGTGCATGTGCCTCCGAATCCTCTGAATGTGATGTCTTCACCCTGGCCCTTTGCCGTGTGGGGCATTGATATGATTGGCAAGATTGAACCAACTGCTTCAAACGGCCACAGATTCATCCTGGTTGCTATTGACTACTTTACCAAGTGGGTCAAAGCAGCTTCCTATGCAAATGTTACAAGGCAGGTGGTAGCCCGATTCCTGAAGAGAGACATCATTTGTCGGTATGGAGTTCCCGAGCGAATCATTACTGATAATGGTTCCAACTTAAACAACAAAATGATGGCAGAACTGTGTCGGGACTTCAAGATCCAACACCACAATTCTTCTCCTTACAGGCCAAAGATGAATGGCGCTGTTGAGGCAGCTAATAAGAATATCAAGAAGATTGTGCAGAAAATGGTAGTCACCTACAAGGACTGGCATGAAATGCTACCGTTTGCCTTGCATGGGTACCGTACGTCAATCAGAACATCCACTGGGGCAACACCGTATCAACTTGTGTATGGTATGGAGGCAGTCCTACCTGTTGAAGTTGAATTACCCTCCTTACGGGTGTTAATGGATGTTAAGCTGAATGAAGCAGAGTGGGTCCGATCCCGATACGAGCAACTGAGTCTGATTGAAGAGAAGAGGTTAGCTGCAATCTGTCATGGGCAGCTATATCAGAAGAGAATGAAGAAAGCCTTCGATCAGAAAATCAGGCTCCGAGAATACCAAGTAGGAGATCTTGTGTTGAAAAGACTCCTTCCTCCTCATACAGACCACAGGGGCAAGTGGACTCCGAACTATGAAGGGCCATTCGTAGTAAAGAAAGTTTTCTTCGGTGGAGCACTCATGCTCAGTACTATGGATGGTGAAGACTTCCCGTCCCCTGTGAATTCAGATGCAGTTAAAAAATACTTCGCATAAAAATGACCCGCTGGACATAAAAACAGAATGTAAGTCCAGGCAAAAATAGGGCATCCCGGCGAGTCAAAAACAGAATAAAAGACTCGGGAAAAAATAAGGGAAATAAGTAAAAAATGTACACCCGCTGAGTTGAAAAGCCGCATCGGACAACTCAGGAAAAAATGGGTATCCCGATGGATTGAAAACCTGAAAGGGCGATCCACGCAAAACAAGGGAATAAGCGAACGACTGTACTCTGAATTCATCTGTATCACTTACAACTTGGTAAGCTTCGAAAGGTTCAAGCGCCGGTCAGAGTCAGCCTTCTTCAGAAAGCAAGACGAGAAGAACTCGAATGTCATACGAGTCATAGCAAAGGGAAGCTCCCTGAAGCGTCATCAACATTGCCAATACCTTTCATGTTTCGTCTCGTACATTTTATTTTTTCGTTTGCAAAAAATGTCCGATGTCTTTAAGATACTGATTGCATAAATACAGATGCTTTTCTTCTAAAAATACATGCGTGCAGGAAATATACTTACTCCCGGGAGTGTCTAAACTCCTATGATGGAATCCGGTAAGGGATACCTCGGGATTACTTGTGCATTTCTCTGTCTTTTCAGGATTGCAGGTGTTCAAAGCACAACACGGGGCATGAAAGCTTCATCCCAGCAGTCTGGCAAATCACTATCTACTCAATCTTAGCACCAGAGGTGCTCTTTCCCCAGCTGAGTTGCCATTTGTTATCTCCTCCCCAGCCAAGTACAAAAGCCAGGGAACCACCTCCCCACAGAGCTTCAGCCTCTACCCAGAAGAGCAACGTCTGAAGATCTCACAACAGAGTGAAGCAAGCTTCTACAAACCCTAGCTGGGTCCCTCATTACCCAATATAGGTTTATCAATGACCTACTTCCCCATGCAGAGTCGTGTACGTCAGATCTACCAATGATCTCCATCCCCAACTGGGATGATCACTTCAAGCAGATCGACCAGAAATCTTCGCAACACCGGGACCCGAATCCTGGATCTTTATCTTTGCATAATCATAGCATTCGCATCATATTTTCCCCACAGAGCGTAGCATTCCGTCTAATACGGAGCATTACGGCAAAAATCAAACATATTGCATAATCATAAGCCCGGGTCTGAATCAAACACTTGCAAATTTCGACAATACATCAAAGATATACAGAAAACTCTTCAGATTCCCCGGCAGAAAGCCAAGGCATTTACCTCACACTCATAAATACAAATGCACACTCCTTTTGGCACCCGTCCGTGTCATCATTCCCCCAGTAAAGTCGCCCGAGCATTCTTTACAAACGGACACTTATATATTGCAGATACTTCCTGGCACCCATCCGTGTCATATCCCTAGTAGAAATCCAAAGCGTCCCCTTTGCACTCACAGATACATATATCTATACAGATTTCCTGACACCCGTCCGTGTCACTTTCCCCCAGCATAGATACCTGAACACTTTGTAAAGCATATACTTGTTTATATTACACTATCTTCCTTTGACACTCGTCCGTGTCACCCCCCCAGCAAGTTAAACACTTGTCGGTGTACCACTCATACTTGTTACTCTTATTTCACTCATACAGATACTCGTCTGTATCTTGTATACACCACTTACATCCCCTCAGATTCGACACTCGTTCGTGTTCTTTGTTAACCAGTTGATACTCGTCTGTATCATCATCTTTGAACATGCGTCAAGCGTTTGTTTCTACCCGATACTCGTCCGTATCATAATCTTAAGGATGCTCGTCCGCATCTTTAAATCCATACACGCGTCAAACACTTATGTCTTCTTGGATTTAGACACTCGTCTGTGTCTACCATTCCCCAGAAGAGTCCCTTCAGAATCAACACTCGTCCGTGTTCTTTGTTAACCAGTTGGTACTCGTCCGTATCATCATCTCAGAACTTGCGTCAGCGTTTGTTTCTACTGATACTCGTCCGTATCACGGTCTTAGGGATGCTCGCCCGCATCTTTAATCTATACACAACGTCAAAACACGTATACCTTTTATTTCTTGGATGTAAACACTCGTCCGTGTTTACTATTCCCCAGTAGGTCGCCAGCAAAGCAAAACTTCTTTTCTATCTGACATTCGTCCTATGTCATGATACCTTTCGGCAGCCGTACCCTGCCAGGTGATCGTCCTTCACCCTTGGATGACCGTCCCTCATCCTTTCCCCAGCGGAGTCTCCATTATTGGAACCCTTTTCTATCCGGCATTCGTCCTATGTCGTGATATTTAGCAGCCGTACCCTGCTAAGGATCGTCCTTCACCTTTTGATGATCGTCCTTCATCATTTTATCCGATGGCCGTCCCCATCGTTGATCTTTGTTATCTGACATTCGTACTATGTCATGATACCTTCAGAGAAGCCGTACCCTGCTAGGTGATCGCCTCCACCACTTGATGATCATCCTTCATCATGCTTATCCGATGGCAGTCCCCATCGTCGACCTTTTATCCGGCATTCGTCCTATGTCGCGATATTGTTGGCAACCGTACCTTGCCAGGTGATCGTCCTTCACCCTTAGATGACCGTCCCTCATCTTATCCCTGTCAGAGCAGCCGTCCCCTGCTAGGTAATCGTCCTTCACCTTTGATGACCGTACCTCATCATTTATTTTTACCTATAATCCCCAGAGAATCTTTGTCACTTTATTTTGATGGCCGTCCCCATCATAATCTCTTATATCCCCGGCATGTCGGTCGTCCCCGCCATTGCTCTTTCCCCAGCAGTCGTCCTCTGCTCGACGGTCGTCCTCCGTCGCCCGCACTTTATAATATACTTTATTTTCTTTTACAATCTATATCCCTTTTCTTCTTCATTCTGTGAGTGCAAATTTTGGACTGTCTTTGGTATTCTACCACAAGTTATCTTGTTTGCCTGTTAAGCCGTTGCTTACATCCTGCACATCTAACTCATGCTTGAATAGGGGCAGCTGTAAACACCCCAAATTATCCCTCACCCATTCACACCATGGCTTGTGATCTCTTCATATGCATAAGTTCAATCATAGCATCTCATACCACATTTTTGATTCACTGCATTGGTTCTAAGTCATCTGCATCTAGGGTTTGTGATCTGAGCAATCCCTGAGCCATTTGAGCCACTTAAAAGGTCATCAATCACTTCAAAGGGGTCCATGTATGTTCAAGCATCATATTATATCCTCTCAAAGTCAAGAATGTCAAAAAATCACAAGAACTGAGATGGGCATGGAAGCAGAGCCAGGTTTGACTACACAGATGACCTAGAATTAGGGTTTTGGTTTCAAAGGCCATAACTCCAAATTTTTTGGTCATTCTTGTTTCTATTGGTCTCTATATGGTATAGGGATCATGCATATCAATTTTCATGAAGAAATTCCATGGGGAAGGCATCTGATCAAGAGTTGACTTTTTGAGCAAGTCAGTGCAAAATCAGGGCATCTGAGGCCCTCAATGACCCAACCAAAGGATGTTCATCATCATTTTGATTATGTATGATCTTTATTTGATCATAGAAGATGTTAGAAGTTCACAAAATTGAAGAATTTCAAGCCATTTGCAAAGTTGACTTTTTGGGAAATAACTTGTAATGGAAACTTGCCATTTTGGGAAACTTTTTCAACCCTTGCTTTTTGGTTCAAAAATGCTTAAATGAGAAAACTTTGGTCATGAAAGTTGTAGAATGGATCATTCCCTTTTCAAAAATTACAAGAACTTGTCCTAATTCATTTTGGATCAAAAGTTGTGGCTTGTCAAAGTTGGGAAAAATCACATAATTTCAAGTTATGCACCAAAGAGGCAAAGTTGCAAAACCACTTGCCAAGTTGAAATGAGACCTCAAAGTGACTTCTAATCCTTGCATAAACATGAACCAATGGCTAAAGATCAGATTGCATCAAATTTTTGGCCATTTTCATGACTTGTGAATCAAGAAATTCCAAAAGGGCCAAAAGTTCATAAAATTGCAAAACAATACATAAACTTCATTCAACTTGCTGAATCATCTCAAAACTAATTCCATGGACCTCCTTAATCTCAGCTGAGCTAGGACAAGCCAATGAGCTAGCTACACCATTGCCCATACCTCAAGTACAACACTTTTGACTTTTTGGCAAAAACACCCATACCAATCCCACAGTGACACAACCACTCTCTGCCCAATCCAGACCTTACAAACACACTCCAAGGATTCATTTGCATAACACACACAAGCCTGAAACAGATCATAAGCCATAGCTCCAAGTTTATGCCTCATATGCAACTTCCTTCGAAACACACTCCACAAGCATCAAACATTCAAACAAACTTCACCATTAATCTCAGCATGTTCCACTGATCACAAACCAACCATTGAAACAACCCAAAACCTCACACAAACCAAACACGATTTCCTCACCTCACTGAACAGAACTTGCTCAATCTCACAAACCAGCCATCCTCAAAGCTTTCTAAGCTTCGTATCATCTTCAGGAGGTTCATAAGAGTGGGTTTGCAACAAGAGAGAGCCCAGAAAGCCCAGAACCAGGAGGTTCCATCTCAGGTATGGCTTAAGAACTTTTTTCTCAGAACCTTGTTTTTAAGTTCTTAATCGAATCCTTATGATGTGCTGATGATTCTGATGTGTTTACTTTTCAAAATGGTGGAATATTGAGTATGTATGAGTTGTCTGAAAGTTTCTGACCTAAAATTACTTTGTTTCGATTTGCATTATTGGTGAAAAAGAAATGATTTTTGTTTGGGGGTTTTGATTCAGTGATGAGTGGGGTTTGATTCTGGGCAGAGAGATTTCATTTTCGTTGCTTAGAGAGAGAGATAAGGTTTTGGACTCGTCGGAGAAGACGACCGGAACACTGTTTCGGCCGTCTGAGAGTCATTAATGTTAATTAGGGTTTAGGTCCAGTTTTAAATGTGAGTCGTAGATCTTGTCTTCCCGCGCGCGAATGAACGAACCAGATTGCTCATTAAGCCCTAATTCTATATTAATCAGGATTAATTAATTATTTAATAGAGATTTAGTCAGTTTGAATTACAGCCACTAGATCACGCGCACAGTCAACTCCCGCGCGTTCAGTTTGAATACCAGCCTTTGGATCTGTTGACTTCTCATTAATTCAATTTTATTTTCATTTTATTTGATTTATTTTGTACATTTAATTTAAAATAGCAAAAAATGTTTAAAAATTATGAAAAATTTTGTCAAGATTTTCATTATTTTTCAGAACACAAAAATATTTTTATTTCTTATTTATTGCATTAAAATTTATTTTTAAATCATTTAAAAGTTTATTTTTAATTAATTAATGAAAATTAATTAATTAAAAATACTTTTAGGTATTTAAAAATCACAAAAAAATTCACATAGCATTTAGAAACATTTAGAAACATTGTCCAACTCTCAAACCAAATTTCTTTTTTGTTCTTGATGCCTTTTGATAATTTTCTTTGGATTTAATTCCATTTCAAGGCATTATTTTGTTTCAAACTTCAAAAATTCATTTCTGCCTAACCATTGAGAGTTGGACCATGATTTTTTTTTTGCATTGCATCTTGCATAACATGTAGTTTATAGGATAAAATTGGCATGAATTGATCTTGCATTTCCTATTTGTTTGGCATTTTTCTTGACAAGGTACCTTAAAACCCTAGCAATCTTGGGAAATTCATAACCCTCATTGGGTTAAGAGTTAGAACCCCTCCTTTGGGAAGTGAGTTTGTATAGGTCTAGGGTATCTTTGATTGCATTTTCAAATTTTTATCATGATGTTTGCTTCTGATTTTGAATTTTGCTTTGTGTATTGATCATAAACCCTAATTTATGCTTTCATTTGCATCCATCTTCCATTTGCTTGCATACCATGACTTGCCATGACATTTTGTGCATCCATTTGATTCATAATACATCTTAAGACATATTAGAACCATGTTTGATCATTGCATCTTTCATTTGCCATGTTGTATGTCATTTGCATTCCATAACTTTTCATGAACATCCATGGTTCAAAACATGCTTCTCTTGCATCCATATGTTTGTATGTTCATTCTAATGCCTTGCCTCATGTTTGCACCATCTCTTAGCATCATTAGCATCATGTTTATGCTTCTGGCTTTGGTTTTCATCATGACATTGCATCTCATTTTGCATTGCATTTCTTTTCTTTTGCTAACTTTTCAGGTGGTAAGTTGTATTGAGAAGTGAATTTGCCTTCACTTCTCACAATCTCTTTTCATCTCTCTTATGCATCATTGCTGCATTTTTGTATGTGTATTGGATTGAGCTTGCTCATTCTTGTTCATATTACCTTCTTTCTTCAAGCAACTTGACTTCTTAAGTGAAGCAAGTTGTTTTGCTTCTCTTTGCTTCTTGCTCTTTTCATCTGCTTCCTTCCTGGTGGTTTCTCTGAAGATCTTCTTGCAAACCTCATTAACCCTAGGAATAACCAAGCATGATAACAATTAGGGTTGATTAGTCCCCCACTTAGCTTTTACCTTTGTGTCTCTTTGATTCTTCTCTTCTCATCTCATAATCAGGGACTAAACCCTAAAGGCTTTAAGGCTTTGTGATTAAGCTTATGCATGCATCCTTCTATTAGGATGGAGTGTATAACTTTAATCCTAAGTGTTAAACCCTTAATGTGTTTAAATCCTTTAATCAATTCACTTAATAATCATCAAGACATCAAGCTTGTAACTTGGGCCTTGCATTAGGGTTCTAATTCTTCCTTAATTGGTTAAGAAGGACTAACCCTAGTGTTAATGGACAAGTCCCCCTCAAGTTGTCTTACAAATCATAAAAATCACTTCTTCATCTAGTCATTAACTAAAATCCATCTAATAAAGGCTTTGTTTTGTCATGAGGTTAATCCCTAATCATGGATTAAGTTGAGGAGCTTTCCTCAGCTTAAACATTCTCATCTATTATCCTTCTATTAGGATGGTGTAATGAGTCTGTTTAGTCTTTGATTATGGATTAATCTCATTACTCAACACTAAACAAAAACAACAAAAACATCTAATTAATCACAAGTAGGTTAATGACCTTAATCCTACATCAGGGTGATTAAGTGTGAGATGCTGACTTCACACTTAAGGTATTCTCATTACCCCTAATCAGAGGGAGGATGTGATGAGTTTACTAACCCCTGGTTTAGGCTTAAGCTCATTTTCTTATGACAAATCCAAAAGCAATAAAAGATTGAAAACACAAAAACAGACAATAATCGTCTCCTCCAGGATTCTTTTCTCATCTCATTCACTCACAAACGAGAACTCGCTTCTTCCGTCTAATGCAAGACAGTTTGCACCTGAGCCAGACAGGTTTTACACTTGAGCTTAGACAAGTAAGCAGTTCACAAGTCAATTTACCTTTCAGTCTCTTTGGGTCGAACTATGGTGTTCTGACTTCCTCATTGCACGAGAGGATACGTAGGCATAACTTAACAGTTATCGAACAAAAGTCTCCGTCTATTCCCCCTCTTCCAGCATTATTCTTTAAGCCTCATAGTCTTGAGCATTTCATTCCTGTTCTTACACTGACACTTCACTTATACACTACACTTCTTTGCACTGACACTTGCATTCTTTTCCAGCTTTTGCACACAGATAGCACTGACACTACCCCTTTAAACACAACCTTTCAAGCGTGGATCCCGTCGAGTACGGCGGACAATCTGGGTTGTAATACCTTCCCATGTTGTAACCAACCCCTTTCTCAGTCTCTCTGGTTCGCGACCGTCTTATCCATGTCTTTTCTAGGTCTATGCAGCATTACCTTTCCTACGGGATAAAAATGCCTAGCTGGCGACTCTTTTCTTTTCTCTTGATCTCACTCCTGTGTGTTCTCATCTCTCTCTTTCACCGACCGTTCGCGTCTGTACCCCTTCTGACCTGAGGTGTCATTTTGGTGGGAGCGACACACACTCCTAAAAGCTTCATAAAAAACACAAACAAACAATAAGTGTCTTTCCTTCGGGAATTCTTTTCTCATCTCCTTCGCTCCGTACGCGAACTTGCTCCTATTTGTCACTTTGCAAGACGGTTACGCACTCATCGTCCGAGTCTGCAACACCTGAGCAATGGCATAGGCAGTTCAAACCTTAATTCACAAGCAATTTTCCTTGTTGCCCCTAGTTAGGGGAACTACGGCGTCTCTGATCCTCATTATCCTGATGAGGTACGTAGGTTGCGGGGTAGGGCCCGTTCGAGCACAATCTTTATTTTCCCTACATTTTTTTCTCTTTGTTTTCTTATTCAGTTCTTTTCTCATTTCTTTTCCAGTTCATTTCATTTCTCTTGCCGCAGTTTTCATACCTTCACCCTTTGAAATAGTTTCTTTTGCAAGCGTGGATCCCGTCGGGTACGATGGACGATCTGGGTGCTAATACCTTCCCAAGTCACAACCGACTTCCGAACTCAGTCTCTTTGGTTTGTAGGACCTGTGTCCTTCCTCTTCTTTCTTCTGGTTTGTACAGCATTACCATTCCCTTTCTTTTGGGATAAAAATGCCTGGCTGGCGACTCTATTCTTTTTTCCGCGTCACTTTCGCGTTTGTACCAGGATGGAAATCTGGGGAGCGACAGCTGGCGACTCTGCTGGGGACATGCGCACCAAAGTATCTCTGGTTCCCCTGTGAGTCTCTCCTAGCGCTTGTGTGTTGCTGTTTCCTTGGGTGATATTTGTTTGTTGTGGATTGTTGTATTTTATTGTTGTTTATTTACAGCTTTATTTACAGTTTTCAGTATTTATTTTCCGCATCATGTATATATGCTGGACTGTCTGGACTGGTTTTCTGTTTGATGGGATGGGTGTTACTTGTTCTTGAGAGATGAGCTCATTACCACGGCTCGAGTGCACCTTAGGACTTAGAGTGGTTCCACTTTGGCCTCATGAGATCTTGTCATGAGGGTAGTAGTGAGTTCCACACCCAGGTTGCGATTGTCTTGGAAATGTCTTGATTTGGGGATCTTCCTCTCTCATTACATAACCTTGATAGTTATGTGCAGCTGGGGACCGATCTTTGAGAACCTTGTGGAAGCATCCCTCTTTAGTGATGACATTGGCAGCCCACGTTTTGTGGCAAACCCATTCGCATCCGAGGGCCCACCTGGGGATCACATAGGATGACTTTGTTTCCTGGACTCAGCCGAGGCCTCCCTGCGTAGTATATAATGCCAAACCGATTCCCTGGTTTGGTCATGAGCCATTTCTCAGAGATGGTGACAGTATTATTGCTATTCGGCTTTGAGAGTTTGTGATGTCTGACCCGGAGCCTACTACCAGTGAGATTGGGAGGGGTTTACAGGTGTGCAGGAACCCATGGCCTCAACATACACTCATTATTCTGTGGTCCTGTGATTATGGTCTTTGGTTCTATGATCCTGTGGTTCTGGAATTCTGGTATTCTTGGCTCTGGTTTTCTTGGTACTGTGGTTCTGAGATCTTCTATCAGAGAGTTGTGATTGTCAGAGAGTTGTGACTCAGAGGACTTTTGGTTTGCCAGTATTCAGAGGGGCCCTTGTGTTCAGTGTCCAGTTCAGATGGTCCCAGTTGATCATATGCTTGCATTGCATTACATTTGCATCATTCTTTGCATTAACTGTTTATGTTTCCCATTTTTCAGGTCATTGTTCATAATCAGTCCCAGTTCTGGTAAATCTTATCTCCATGGCAAAAATCATAAGAGTTCCAAGGAAAAAGAATGTGCACTATACTTTTCTTCAGCCTGAAGTTAGAAGTGTTCAGAAGTTAGCAGGTCTGATGAATGACCCAGTCTTAGGCAATTTCAAGAAAAGATATGGCCAGATATTGAAGTTTGTGGACAAGCCCACTGCAGACCAGAAGGACAGTTTGCATACCTTGTTGCAATTTTATGATCCTCTGCTGCGTTGCTTTGTTTTTCCAGGTTACATCTTAGCTCCTACATTGGAAGAGATTTCCAGCATCCTGAATGTTCCAGTCAGAGAGACCTTGCCATTCTATGGGTCTGAGGTTGTGCTTAAAGAAGAGGACATAACCAAAGTTTGTCGTCTGCCAGCTGCTACAGTCAAGAGGGCTCTGAAAGAGAGTGAATGCAAAGGACTCCCTTGGAGTGTGATCATCCCAGAGGCAGAGAGATATGCTACAGAGGCTAATTGGAATGAATTTGGTGATTTGCTTTCATTGATGGTGTATGGGTCCAGTTTGTTCCCAAGAGAGAAAGAATTTGTCGGCTTAGAGGTGATCTCAATCTTTGCAAAAGGCAATCCAGTGCCTACTCTTTTGGGTGACTTCTACTATAGTGTTCATTACAGGAATGAGAAGGGTAGGGGTGGTCCAGTAGTCTGTTGTGCTCATTTATTTGCTGAGTGGTTTGCCAGACAGTTTCCTAAATCAGGTGCCTTCAAGGAGATGAGGGATGATTGGAGATGGTCCAGAAGACTGATGGGGTTAATTGTTGAAGATATTGCCTGGGGATATGACAGAGATCTGCTAGGTAAAGAGCTGCTGGTCAGTTGCAGAAGATTTGCTGGAGTGCCTTTGCTGGGAAGGAAAGGTGTCATCAGTTACTATCCATCATTAGCCAGAAAATAGTTTGGTTATCCTTTGAAAGATCCTCCACAGATGGAAGAGTTTGCTGAATCTTTGTACTTTCCTGCTGAAGGAAACAAGGAGTTAGTTCAACAAGCAGTCCAAGCCTGGGCTCACAGGATAAGGAAGGGTAAGAAAGACTTCGGTAGAGTTGATCCCGAGACGTATCCACCATTTGCTGCATGGTTGCAAAGACATGTAGAGGCAGTTCTCATGCCTTTCTCAGTTGAGGCTCCACTTTATCCCAGAGAAGTGCCAAGCCAGAGTAGTACAGTCTCCCTTGAAGAGTACAAGAAGTTAGAAGCTCAACTGCATGAAGTTAGAGTGGAAAATGCTGAAATGGTAAGCCTATACCATCTTGCCAACGGGGCCAAGAATGAAGCAGAAAGCAAGCTGCAGAAGCTCCAAGCCTCCTTGGAAGCTAAAGAGAAAGACTTTGCTGGAAGGGAAGCTCACTTCCACAGGTTGGGTTTAATGGAGGCTAAAAGAGAAGTTAAACGCAAAAAGACTTTGAAGACTCTCAAGGATGCTCGTCAATCCATTGTTTGGTTGCAAGGCCAAAGGGAGGAAGAGCAGAATAAATTCAGAGAGAAAGAAGAGTTCTTTGAAGTGCAAATGGCCTTCAAGAAGGAAGAGGTGGAGCAAGTCCACACCATCCGGAGGGAAAAGACTCAGCAGCTAGTACAAAGCCAGTTAGCCTTGGAGGAAGCAAGGAAAGAGATTGAAGAGCTCAAGCTGAGAGTGGGTGTCAAGAAGAGCAGAGCAGAGGTGGCAGAGCCTGAGTCTTTAGCTTAGCTGTTTATTTTTCAGACTACCTACAGACTTGTTGTAGGAGTCTTGGTTATTTTGTATTTTGTCTTTTATTCATGTAATGGTTTGTAATCCTTCGGGGATATTTCTGGCAGTGGTTTGTCCATGATACATTGTTAATATGCAAGTTATCTTTTCTGAATGTGCAAGATTCGTTTGTCTGATACTGCTAATGTCTGAACACTCATCAAAGAGAAAGTTGAAAGTTAATATCCTGAAAGTGACTGTCTGGAGTAGATGCCAGAGTTGGGGCATGCAAATGCTTAAAACTTGGGAACATGAGAAGTTACATTGCATTGCATATAACCCGTTTGTTTGTTTTGCAGGTAGTGTCTCAGTTGCTAACGTGTTTTGTGTTTCAGGCACTATAGCTCCCAGAAAAGTTCGGGAACAGCCAGTTGCACACAAATATCCAACAAAGATTAACAGAGAGCGAGTCATGGACCAGATGTAAGCTGACTTAGCAGATTTGAGACTGAGAATGGATAACTTTATGACTCTGATGGCAGGCATGGGTCAGAACCAAGAGCGTCTGCGGGAGTTGATTGAGAATCAAGCCAGGAACAACACTGCTGCTGTTGATGGTAATCGTAATGGTGCGGGCGCACGTCAAGTGGAAATCCCTGTAACACAACCAGGGGTGACTATAATCAATGATGGGTTGAATAATGTGCAAATGGATAATCAGGATGAACAGTTCACTCTACTGGACGAAGCTGAGGGTCAGGGGGCAGAGATGAACAAGAGGTTTGAGGAAATGGCGGAACAAATCAAAGCTATTCAATCCCAAAGATCTTTGGGATTTGACATAACAGACTTGGGCTTGGTTCCTGGGGTCAGGATCCCATACAAGTTTAAAGTTCCAACTTTTGAGAAATATAATGGCACTGCATGCCCGAAGACCCATCTTCAGTCATTCGTGGGGAGGATTGCTGCTCACACGGATGATGAAAAACTCTGGATGTACTATTTTCAAGACAACTTGGTTGGAGCTTCTCTGGAATGGTATATGAAGCTTAGCAGAGTCAATATCAAGAGCTGGAAAGACCTAGCAGAAGCTTTTTTGATACAATATCAATATAATTTGGACATGGCTCCAAATCGGACGCAATTGAAGCATATGTCTCAGACTGCTAAGGAGGGATTCAAAGAATATGCTCAAAGGTGGCGTCAGCTCGCTGCCAGAGTGCAACCACCGCTGCTAGAGAACGAGATGGCTGACATGTTTATGGGGACTTTGCAAGGTGTGTTTCTTGAGAGATTGGCGTCCAGTTCTGCTACCAAATTCAATGACATTGTTATTGCTGGAGAGAGGGTTGAGACCTTGCTGAAGATGGGGAAGATCCAAGATCCAAGTGCTGGTAGCTCGAATGGAGTGAGGAAAGCTTTCAGTGGACCTCCTAGAATAAGAGAGGGTGAGATAAATACTGTATTTGGCCGAGGTCGGGGCCGTGGTTATAGAAGACCATATGAGCATGTGGCAGCAGTCACAATTCCTTCAGCTCCAATGCAACCGATGCAACCTCAACAACAACAGCAACAACCCCGTAACAACTATCAGCAGAGACCATATCAGCCAAGACAAACTCGCCCAGCTAATAGGGTGATTGAGGCTATCCCTATGACCTATGCTGCTTTGCTTCCAAGACTGCTGGATTTGAATCTGATTCAACTGAGAAATTTGGCACCACCACCTCCTGAAGAGCTTCCGGTGGGTTATGATGTCAATGCAAGATGCGCTTTCCACTTTGGAGCACCTGGGCACTCGATTGAGAAGTGCAGGGCGTTGCACCACAAAGTTCAAGACCTGATAGACTCTAAAGCAATCAACTTTGCACCACCGCCGAATGTTAATTCGAACCCTATTCCAAATCACGGAGGGGCAAGAATCAATTTTGTTGAGGGTGGTGAAAAGTTAAGCCATGTGTTGAATATTAAAGAAGTGAAGACTCCTTTGAGGGTTGTGAAAGAGAGATTGCTGAAGGGTCAGGTGTTTCCTGGTTGCAGTAATGATTATGAAGAATGTCTGAATGCCGTGAATGGCTGTGAGAATCTGAAGATAGGTTTGTAGAGTTTGATCGATGATGGATCCTTGCAGTTTAGCAAAGTTGGTACTGAAGCTGATGATGTGTCAACAATTACCATTTTCTATGATGAAGCTGACATGCCTGTCAGAAGAGAGCCTGTTACCATTTATGCTCCTGAGATTAGTCCTGTGACTATTACCGTGCATGGGCCTGTTCCTTACACAGACGATAAAGCCATTCCATGGCATTATGGCTCAGATGTATATGTGGCTGGACAGAAGATTGAGAGCAAGTCTGATGCTGTTGACCCGACTGTAGAGAACGTCGGAGGAGTTGGAGGCTTTACCAGAAGTGGTCGTTTATTTGCTCCCCCTGTGCTGAGAGGGGATCCTGAGGCTGAGGCTTCATCCAAAGCTAAAGGAAAGCAAGTTGTATCTGATGAATCAAATACTCATGTGGTTGGGCAGGGTACATTTGAAAAAGAGGTCGAGGAATTCATGCGCATTATCAAAAAGAGTGACTATAAGGTGGTCGATCAGTTGAACCAAACACCTTCCATGATATCCATCTTATCACTGCTGATGTGTTCTCCCGTACACAGAGAGGCCTTATTGAAAGTACTGCAGATGGCCTATGTTCCTAAGGAAATCACTGTCAACCAACTTGAAGTTGTTGTAGGCAGTGTTAATGCAAGCCATGGCCTCGACTTTACAGACAGAGACCTCACGTCAGAGGGTCGAAACCACAACAAAGCACTACATATCACTATGGAGTGCAAGGGTGTTGTGTTGTCACATGTTCTTGTAGACACATGCTCTTCCCTTAATGTGCTTCCGAAGAAGGCATTAATGAAGCTCAATGTTGATGGGATTGTCTTGAGACCAAGTGATCTGATTGTCAAAGCTTTTGATTTTCGATAAGATCAGTTTTTGGAGAAGTTGAGTTGCCCATCAAAATAGGTTCTCAAGTCTTCAAAAGTATCTTCTATGTTATGGACATTCAGCCGACGTACAGTTGCTTGTTGGGAAGCCCATGGATACATGCTGCTAGAGCTGTTACTTCAACCCTGCATCAGAAGCTCAAATATGTGGTTGATGGCCAGGTAATCACAGTCTGCGGAGAGGAGGATATCTTCGTAAGCCATTTGTCAACATTCAAGTATGTAGAGATGGATGGAGAGATCCATGAGACTTTATGCCAAGCCTTCGAAGCAGTCAACGTCAGCATCTTGACTCCTGTAGAGAAGAGTAGTGAGAAAGAAGGCACATCCATCCATTCCTACAAGCAAGAAAAGGAGGTTGTTCAATCAGGAAGTGCCTAAGGCTAGGGCAAGTTGCTGGAACTAGAAAAGAAAGACGACAAGTTTGGCTTAGGGTATCAGCCTGGTGGATCTACTCCAAGTGGTAAAGCCATTACGTTTACAAGCCCTGGATTGCTCGACCGCAACCAGATTTGTACAGCAAGCCAAGATGGGGACAATGACGGTGACTGGGACAACTGGATTCACCCGTGTGCGCCGGGCGAGGAGCTAAAAAACTGGTCTGCTGAAGACATTATCCAAGTTACCTGGCACTCAGAGTAATTCATTTTGTTTCCTTTTATTATCATACTGCATTGTCAAATCCAGCATTCTGCCCAAGATGCTAGGATCCATTGTATTGGGCCACCATGTTTTGTATGCATCCTTATTCTGCTATGAAATAAAAGGACATTTTCAGACAAATTGTGTTCTCTTTCTTTGTTTTTAAACTTTTTCACAAAAATGTAAAAAATGGCAATGTGTTTTTCCTTTTTGTTTTTGTGTTAGCGTCTCTTTTTCAAATAAGCAGATTCTAAATAAGCACATCATCTGTGCAGTGTTGATCATCCGGATTCCATTGATAACGTTCCTTCTATGACTACGCATGACTTTGACAATCCAGTCTACCAAGCTGACGAATGGGTTGAGGAAGACTGTGACCTCCCTGAAGAATTGGTCAGATTGTTGAAGCAAGAGGAACGGGTTATTCAGCCTCATCAAGAAGAAATTGAGATCATCAACATTGGCAGTGAAGATGTGAAGAAAGAAATCAAGATTGGGGCCAGTCTGCAGGTCGACGTCAAGAAAGAGTTGATCAGTATGCTAAGAGAGTATGTGGATATCTTTGCTTGGTCATATCAAGATATGCCAGGGTTAGATACCGACATCGTTGTGCATAAGCTGCCTCTGAGAGAGGACTGTCCTCCTGTGAAACAGAAATTGAGAAGAACTCGTCCTGACATGGCGATGAAGATCAAAGAGGAGGTTCAGAAGCAATGGGATGTCGGGTTCCTTGCTGTAACTAGTTACCCACCTTGGGTAGCTAACATTGTACCTGTACCAAAGAAGGATGGCAAGGACCGGATGTGCGTTGATTACCGGGATTTGAATAGAGCGAGCCCAAAAGATGACTTTCCGTTTCCACACATTGACGTGTTGGTAGACAATACTGCTCAATTCTCGGTATTTTCCTTCATGGATGGCTTCTCCGGTTATAATCAGATTAAGATGGCGCCGGAAGACATGGAGAAGACAACGTTCATTACCCCGTGGGGTACATTCTGCTATAAGGTCATGCCCTTTGGTTTGAAGAACGCCGGGGCAACTTATCAACGGGCGATGGTCACATTGTTCCATGACATGATACACAAGGAGATTGAGTGTTATGTGGACGATATGATTGCTAAGTCCCGAGACGAAGAAGAGCATCTGGTCAACCTGAGAAGCTCTTTGATAGACTGATCAAGTACAAGCTGAGGTTGAATCCAAACAAGTGCACTTTCGGAGTGCGTTCCGGGAAACTGTTGGGTTTCATTGTTAGTCAGAGAGGAATTGAGGTAGATCCTGCTAAAGTAAAAGCTATTCAAGATATGCCTGCACCGAGAACAAAAAAAGAAGTGTGCGGGTTTTTAGGGAGGTTGAACTACATTTCTCGGTTCATATCTCATCTAACTGCCACGTGCGAACCAATATTCAAATTGCTAATAAAAGAGCAAACGGTCAGGTGGAACGAAGACTGCCAAAGAGCTTTCGACAAAATAAAAGAATATTTGCAGGAGCCTCCAATTCTAATGCCTCCAGTTGATGGAAGACCTTTAATCATGTACTTGACAGTGCTAGAAGGGTCAATGGGGTGTAATCTAGGCCAACATGACAAGTCTGGTCGAAAAGAGTACGCTATTTATTACCTTAGCAAAATGTTTACCGACTGTGAATCCCGATACTCACTGCTCGAGAAAACTTGTTGCGCCTTGGTATGGGCTGCTCGCCGACTGAGGCAGTACATGTTGACTCATACCACACTGCTCATTTCCAAAATGGATCCTGTCAAGTACATCTTTGAGAAACCAACGTTAACCGGAAGGGTTGCTAGGTGGAAGATGATTTTAACTGAATACGACATCCAATATACTTCTCAAAAAGCCATCAAGGGAAGTGTATTGTCGGATTACCTTGCACAGCAACCTCTTGAGGATGATTATCAGCCAATGAAGTTTGATTTCCCTAATGAGGACATCATGTACCTCAAAGCAAACGATTGCGACGAACCACTTCCGGAGGAGGGGCCAGACCCCGAATCCAAATGGAAGTTGATGTTTGATGGGGCAGTCAATATCAATGGACATGGAGTTGGTGTCGTTCTTATTACTCCAGAAGGTGTTCACTTACCCTTCGCTGCCAGAATTACTTTTGGCTGCACCAACAATGAAGCGGAATACGAGGCATGCATAATGGGAATAGAGGAGGCGATTAATCTTTGGATTAAGAACCTCGATATATTCGGAGATTCAGCCCTCGTCATTAACCAAGTTACCGACAAGTGGTATACGCATCAGGAGCATTTAATTCCATACAGGGATTATGCTAGAAAACTGTTGACGTTCTTCACGACAGTTAAACTTCAGTACATACCACGTGATGAAAATCAGTTTGCCGACGCATTGCCACTCTTTCTTCGTCTATCAAAGTCCTATGTTGGAATTATGTGCCCCGAATTGACATATCCAGGCTTGACGCTCCAGCTCATGCCTTCTCTGTAGACGCCGTGTCTGATGAGAAACCTTGGTATTTTGATATCAAGCTATTCCTGGAAAAGTAAGAATACCCAGCTGGGGCATCTTCCAATGACAAGAAAACCTTGAGGCGACTTGCTGCTAGCTTCTTCTTGAACACGGACGGGGTTTTGTACAAGACAAACTTTGACATGGTCTTGCTCAGATGCGTGGATAGACACGAAGCAAGCCTGTTGATGCAGGAAGTCCACGAAGGATCTTTCGGTACCCATGCAGGAGGGCATGCTATGGCAAAGAAATTGCTGAGATCGGGGTATTACTGGATGACAATGGATACAGACTGTTGTTCATTCGCTCGTAAGTGCCACAAGTGCCAGATATATGCAGACAAAGTGCATGTTCCTCCAAGCCCGCTCAATGTCATGTCATCTCCTTGGCCCTTTTATATGTGGGGCCTTGACATGATCGGGAAGATAGAGTCTACTGCTTCAAATGGTCATCGCTTCATCTTGGTTGCGATTGATTACTTTACCAAATGGGTTGAAGCAGCATCTTATGCCAACGTCACTCGTCAAGTGGTGGCAAGATTTCTGAAAAGGGATATCATATGCAGATACGGAGTGCCCGAAAGAATCATTACTGACAATGGTTCTAATCTCAACAACAAGATGATGGCAGACTTGTGTCGGGACTTCAAGATACAGCATCACAATTCTTCTCCTTACCGACCAAAGATGAATGGTGCGGTAGAGGCAGCCAACAAGAATATCAAGAAGATTGTGCAGAAAATGGTTGTCACCTACAAAGATTGGCATGAGATGTTACCGTTTGCGTTGCATGGGTACCGAACGTCAGTCAGGACGTCAACAGGGGCAACTCCCTTCTCTCTGGTATATGGCATGGAAGCAGTCTTGTCTGTTGAAGTAGAGATTCCTTCATTGCGTGTGATGATGGATGTAAAGCTTGATAAGGCTGAATGGGTGCGTGCTCGTTACAATCAGCTATGTCTAATTGAGGAAAAGAGATTAGCGGCTATCTGTCATGGTCAGCTTTATTAGAGGAGAATGAAGCGGGCATTCGACCAACGAGTATGTACTCGGGAGTATCAAGTGGGAGAGCTTGTATTGAAGAGGATCATTCCTCCAGGTTTAGATCACAGGGGAAAGTGGACCCCAAACTACAAAGGACCATTCATAGTGAAGAAAGTCTTCTCAGGAGGAGCACTGATGCTCACCACTATGGATGGAGATGACTTCCAGTCCCCTGTTAATTTAGACGCAGTTAAAAAATACTTCGGATAAAGAGACCCGCTGGACACAAAAACAGAATTATAGTCCAGGAAAAAAAAAAGGCATCCCGGCGAGCTAAAAACAGAATAAAAAGCTCGGGAAAAAGTTAGGGAAATAAATAAAAAATGTGTACACCCGCTGAGTTGAAAAGCCACATTGGACAGCTCAGGCAAAAAAGGGTATCCCGGTGGATTGAAAACCCGAAAGGGCGATCCACGCAAAACAAGGGAATAAGCGAACAACTGCGATCCGAGTTATCTGAACCACGTCATCGTTTCGTACAACTTGACAATATCAGAAGGATAGGAAACAGTCCCCTCATCCTTTCGGAAAGCAAAAGCAGAATGGAGAGTCTCGAAGACATGCTGGTCATAGCAGAAATGGAACTCACTGGAATGTCGTACCCATTGCCATTAGGATAGTTTATTTTCTCAATTTTATGGTGGCTACCTCTTTCCAGGTGGTTGCTTCTTGATGTAAAATCCTTGACTATTCAGAGGCCTTTCAATAAAAAGAGTATTCAGTCAAAAAGATGTGTGTGTTCACTGTTTGTTTGCAAAATGTCCTGAATTTTTGGCAAAAAAATAGCATTGCATTTAAGCACGGTGATAATTTGAAAGAAAACTGACATGCAGGGAAACTGTAAACCCTCTTTGAGTGTCGGGTAACGATGGACGAACAGATCATACCATGCAAATCCCCGGGGCACATTTGTGTTTTCTGTTGTTGCAGGTTGCAGGATGGCGTCACATTCTCCCAAGCAATTTATTCTTCCCCGGTAAAGTATATCCAGCAGGATTCTTCCCCAGCTAAGTCTTGGCAGCAGCCTAAGCAATTTATTCTTCCCCAGTGGAGTATGCCCAGCAGGTATCTGAGAGCCTGACATCCCCAAGCAGAATTCTATCCCCAACAAGGGTCACAGTCAGAGTTCAGAATCAACATGTTCTCCCCAGCTAGAGCATGGTTGAAGCATCTTTCTCAGCCAGGTCTGAAGATGACTCTTCCCCACAGAGTTCATATTGGATTTTCACTCCCGTCAGTGAAATATTCCCCAGCAAGTTGCCATTCTGTTGGTTAATTTGATGATACAGTCAGGTATTCATCACTTCAGTCAGAGTTAGGTATCCAGGCCTCTTAACTTGTCTTCCCCTGCAGAGTTGTAACTCAGGGAGCACATCAGGCATTTGCTATTGCTCGTCTGCAATCTCCAGCACTTGTCTGTGCTCTAGCCTTGTTTGTTGCTCGTCTGCAATTTCCAACACTCGTCTGTGTTCATGCTTTATTGCTGCTCGTCTGCATCTCTCAACACTCGTTTGTGTTATCCCTTTGGTATTACTCGTTTGCTTTCCCCAGCAGTGGTCCATAATTACTTTGCTATTGCTCGTCTGTATCATCCCTGACACTCGTCTGTGTTAGCCTATATCTGTCTGTGAGGATTTGCTGATTATCCTGTTATTCTTCCATTGCTACTTCCAAATGCTCGTCTGTGTTTGAGTTTCTGGTATTCGTCTATACCAGTGGCTGATACTCGTCTGTATCGTTGCCTGAAGCGCTCATCTGTGTTTCTTAGATCATCGTCTGATACTCGTCTGTATCATTGACTGTTGGCACTTGTCTGTGTTATCTTGATGATCATCCAATACTCGTCTGTATTGAAGAGGTTTAAAATCCTGACAGTGGGAATAAATGTCAAAATGGTTACCGGTCCTGTCGTACCAGGTATATCCGAAGGAGGCTCGTCTGTCTCAGGCACCAATTATTATTGCTGCACCTGGCGTAATAGGTTGGCTCATAAGACTCGTCTGTGTTATACCATATATCCACGGATAAATATATGAAGAAGGTTCGTCTACCTTGATTATGCATGTCTATCCCACAGACTTAAATGCATCTCGGTCCTGGCGTAACAGGTATATCCGAAGGAGATTCATCTATCTCAAGTCATAGGTTCTTGCAACGTGTTTGATGACTCATCTGTCCAGCTCCTGGCGTCACAGGATTGTTTGAAGAAGACTCGTCTGTCAAAGTATTCTCATTTCAGATATTATTTTCAACTTGGAAGAAGCTCGTCTGCTTTTTATCCCCTTCAGTCACCAAAGCGTCATTTGGTTGGGTTTATTTCTCAGTTCTTCATTCTTCGTCAGAGTGCAAATTTCTGGTCTTCTTGGTATTCAACCAAAGTTTATCTTAAACGGTCGATAGCCCGTGCTACCGTCCTTATCAGATTAACAGTGTTTGAATAGGGGCAGCTGTAAAACCCCAAATTTGCCCTCTTCATTTTAAGCATCATATCATATCATATTCATCATGAGCATACCATATTTTTAGCATCCTAGCATTGAAAGATGAGGCATAACATTCTTCATGTCCTAGCATCAAGCATATGGTCATCTGTGGAAGTCCTTGAAGCATTTCAAGCCATGACAAGGGTCCCAATGAGTTTGTACAAGTCCTATGGTGAGTCTACACTCCATTTACAAGATCAAGTCCATTGTCAAAAGCTCAGAAGATTGCATGATCACCAGAGGTCTCAGGACAAGGCAAAACTCCTATACAAGGCACCTAAATTAGGGTTTGTGATTCAAGCACCAAAATCTCACAACTTTGGCCATTTCATTTGGGCAAAGTCTTCTATATGTCAATAGGATCCTAGGTGTCAATTTTCATGAGAAAATTCCATGTGGAAGTGTAACACGGTGGGAGAACTGACTTTAGTTATGTTGCGGATAGCAAGAGTCGCCACCGACTTTTATTTTATCCAAAGGAAAGGCATAAAAGAACAAGAAAGACCTTTTAAAAAGATTTTTGGGTCCGGGGGGTAGGTTATGTAAAGGGAAGGTGTTAGCACCCTTTACATCCATGGTTATCCATGGGCTCTTAGTTACTTAGCTCACTTTAAATTGTTTTTGAAAAGGTGAAGTGTGTGAATAGAAATTTTCATAAGAGTTTGATAATGATCCATGTACGGATGCGTAAAAAACTTGTGTTTGAAAATTGTAAAGTGTTTGAAATTTGTTTTGAAATAGTGAGCAAGTAACTATGAGGAACCTACCCTAAAGTTTAAGTCTTTCTGTTCTTTATCCTTTAAATGGTAAGACTATCCCTATTATTAAGGAATAGGTAGTCATTACCTTGGATGTGAGGGACATATGAAGGGACATCTGTTTAATGAAGGCAACTGTAGGGTGTATTAAGCACTTTTGGAGGGACTGTCATCTTTATTCGAAAGGGACAAGATCATTACGAAGGCAACATTCAAAAAGGAACTTGATCTTTTATTGTTAAGGGACTAGATGACTTTATTTTGAGGGACTTTTGCTTTATACACCCTACTTGACCTTTTTGATTAGGCAACATGAGAGGTATCCCTAAGGAAGTGAGATGGCGATCAAAGATCGACTTACGTGTGTGAGTGTACAATTTTAAATATTTATCTTTTGAATTAAGTGATCTAAATTAATTTTAAATAACATACATGTTTACACTCCCTATTTTTACTAACCATGACATAAAAATAAATAATTTAAATATTACAAAATATTACATCCAGGAGCAATTACAATAATAATAATAAAGCAAATTAAATAAATAGCAAAATAAATAAATAATTATAATTGGGTTAGTGAAAATAATAATAATAAAAATAATATCAAATTTAATGAGGTTAGTAATAATAATAATAATAAATCACAATATCTATAAATGGGGTTAGTAATAATAATAATAATAATAATAAATCACAATATCTATAAATGGGGTTAGTAATAATAATAATAAATATGAAAATAAATAGCATTAATGATAAAATAAATAAGAATATTAGCATAATAATTACAAGATCAAATTTTTATGAACAATTATTATTTAAGATTGCGAAGAAAATATAAACAATTAATTATCATAAAGTCTTAAATGCTATAAAAATTAAGTTAATTATAAACATATTATGAAAATAAATTATATTAAATTAACAAGTTTTAATTATTTTTTTAAAACATATATTAAAAAATTATTTACATACATAACTAGATTATAAACAATTATAGAATATTTACATATTATAAAAAAAATAAATTAAACATTTTAATTTTTAGATTTTATGTACAAAATTTTAAATTATAAACAATGTAGGTCATATTTACATATTATAAAAATAGGATCAATTATGATTATATTTACAAAATTTAATAAGATAGATACATGAATGAAGATATGATCATACAATTATATTTACAAATTTAAAGATTATAATAAAATTTTATTCACTAATTAAAATATAAACAAGAATTACAATTAGGTTTTTTTTAGAAAAATATTTTAGGGTTTTGAAAATAATTAGGATTTAATAATTTATAAAATTGCATTAGGGTTTTAAAAAGATATTATGATTAAATTAGAGTTTGCAAAAATAAATTAAATTTTATATACAACAAAATATAAATCTAATTATTATTATATACATGTTTTTAATTTTAAATGTATAATTATAAAAAACTAAGTTTAGAATTAGAAAACATTTACATGATTATAATATAATTAACAAAACAATGAAATCATAAAAAAAAAATTGAAACTTTCCTGGCTGGGAATTGAACCCAGGATGCCTTGCTTGACAACACCCATGCCATACCACCAGGGTCCTTAGCTTCTTTCATGCGCGTACCAACCACCAGGCCACTTATCATCCTATGAAATAATATACAAACAACACAATAAATATACAAATCAAAATTCAAAAATCTGAAGCGCGCGAAGATCTTCATCTTCAACCTTGGGTTCGCAGGTTTTCCTGCGAATTTATCTATAACTTTTCCTGCGATTATTCCTACCAATACAACCTGCGAACATCAAACACTATTCAAACAGCACAATTTTATCAAATTAAAAACATCTTTAACTTCCTTGCAACCTGTACAATCCAATTATGTCAACCAAATTCATTTATATTGTGTAAATTGAAGAACCCAAATTTAGAGCTTTAAACCCTAAACATGGTATACTCATGATTCGGCCATAACTCTTCACCAAACTATCCAGACTTCATCTATAGCCAATAACAAACATCAATATATCATTAAAATTCATTATCAATAAGTAAATATGATGATTCGAAAAAAAATATATGAAGCACATGGATGATTCGGTTCATGCATTATGGAGTGTTTTGGATGCAAATAAGTGTTGGTTTCCACTCAATGAGGTCCAAGGATCATGGTTGTGTTCTCAAATTACCTTCAAATGTCCTGGAAGATTGAAACCGAATGTGAGTTTTTGAGAGGTTTTTTGGTTTATGAAACTTACTCTTGGGAGGCAGAAAATTTTTTTGTCTTGATGATTGCATTATGTTTAGTACTTATAGATGAGTGAACTTAGGTCATAAAATTGAATTGTTGTGTGGAAATTTTGATTCAAAAAGATTGAAATTGATCATGTCTTAAAATTCAAATATTTTTGTATGAAGGCTTGCTATTTTTGGATCAATCTTATGATTTCCTTCCCTTTCAATTCCAATCAATATTGAAGACATTCTAGAAACCAAATCTCCATTAAATAACATATTTTCATATTTTATTTCTATTTAAAATGATTTTTTATGAATTAAATCAAAATAAATAAAAATAAAATAATAAAAATTCTGATTTTTAATCATTTGGGTCGTGCATGAAGTCAATGTATGGATTGGGTCATCATTTGGCAAGCCCATTTGGAAGAAATTGGTTTTAGACCCCCTTTTTCATCATAAACCAACTCAAAATTTCCCAACTTTGCAAGGGCACATATCCTTCAATTTTAATGCTATGAGGGTGTTCTTGGACATTTTGGAAAGTTTGAAGAGTCCTCTAAACAACCCCACTGGTTTCATGTCCATATCATTTACCAATCTCAAGTTATGCCCTTTTGAAGTTGTTGACTTTCAAAAGGACCTATAATGTCTTAGCTCATACCTTCCAAATGAAGCATTTTTGGGCTTGGCTTGTGAGACACAAAGTTGTAGAGAATTCAATTTCCTTCAAAATGAGCTTTGAGTGGATACTTGGTGATGAAGTATGTGAAAGTTATGGCTGGTCAAAGTTCAGTTGACTTTTACTGAGGAAACCCTAATTTAGAAACTCCTGATTATTGATGATCTGGAATCTCCTTGATGAATCATGATCAACCCTTGATCAAATGATGAATTTTACTTCATATACTTGATGTTGGCAAAAAAATCATGAAGTTTGACTTTGGTTTGACCACAGTTGACCTCAGTTTGACTTTTTAACTGCATTGACTGATTTTGACTTATCTGATCATCTGACTGAGCAAACTTTTGAGAAAAGTCTTGAAACTTGTCATGGGGGTTCTTACACACATATAAGATGTTATGAAGCTCACTTGAAGTCTTGGAAGTCCATTTAGTCTGATTAAAGTCAAAACCCTAGTTTTGGATGCACTGCTTAGGAGGTGCATTGTCTGAGGGAATTGTCAACTCTTCTGACCAATTGTGAACTTTGTGAACCTTGTGAACCATCATAAAATGTCTTGTGATACTCATGGGAGGTATTGTGAACCTTGTGAACCTTGTGAACCTTCATAAAGTAGCTTGTAGACTTCATGAACCTCATGAAAGGTCTTGTAAATGTTGAGAAACTTGTGAACCTTGTAAACCTTCTTAGAACACAAAGTCTTGTATTGTGAGGGCAAATTTTGGGGTGCAACAGCTGCCCCTGTTCAATTTTCTGAAACCTGAGGGGTTAGATTGGTATGTTTTCCAGTCATGACCTGGAAGGTTGAAGGGGATTGAACACAAAAGCCCAAAAATTTGCACTCACCAGTGCATAGCATGATATTGATATTTGGTTGTATATGCTTGAGTGGGCTTAAAGATGCCACTTGGAAGAATTGGAGATGGGCTTAGAGATGCCATCTAAAGAACTGGATGTGGTGATAGCTTTGTGTTGATACTGGATCTCAGTACTAGGTCTTCGTATAGGCCGTCTCTGAATCGTTTATAATTTGAATTTGTTGAATGGACCAGTAGAAATAAATGTTCGTGACGATTATCTCTTCTGGAAATGTCTTGGATTAGGGAATAGATCTTTTTACAGATCGTTTGCCTATTCTCCAAGGGCCAAAAGAACGTCAGGATTTGTTCTTAAGGATCAAAAGAACGTCAGGATTTGTTCTTCTGAGTAAAATGTCTTGAACCAGGGGTCAAGAGAGCGTCAGGATTTGCTCTTAAGGGTCAAAAGAACGTCAGGATTTGTTCTTCTGAAAAAGTCTTAAACAAGAGGTCAAAAGAGCGTCAGGATTTGCTCTTCAGGGTCAAAAGAACGTCAGGATTTGTTCTTCTGAAAAAGTATCTTAAACAAGGGGCCAAAAGAGCGTCAGGATTTGCTCTTAAGGGTTAAAAGAACGTCAGGATTTGTTCTTCTGAAAAAGTCTTGGATAAGGGGCCAAAAGAGCGTCAGGATTTGCTCTTAAGGATCAAAAGAACGTCAGGATTTGTTCTTCTGAAAAAGTATCTTGAACAAGGGGCCAAAAGAGCGTCAGGATTTGCTCTTAAGGATCAAAAGAACGTCAGGATTTGTTCTTCTGAAAAAGTATCTCGAACAAGGGGCCAAAAGAGCGTCAGGATTTGCTCTTAAGGGTCAAAAGAACGTCAGGATTTGTTCTTCTGAAAAAGTCTCTTGAACAAGGGGCCAAAAGAGCGTCAGGATTTGCTCTTAAGGGTCAAAAGAACGTCAGGATTTGTTCTTCTGAAAGATGTCTTGAACCAGGGAATGAATCTTTTTTACAGACCGTTTGCCTGCTATTCGAGGACATCTTGAGTAGTGTATGGATCATTTCTGACCTGTTGTAAATTGTTGATGCTGTTTTATCTGCATGTAACTATCCTGCAAGAAGAATGTTAGTTTATGTTATATGTATGCATGCATAGTATGATGCACCTAAGTAAATGTATTGTGTATTTATGGATATGTATGTTATGGTATGATGTAAATGATGTATGTATGATATGAGACTGCCGGAAGCGTCTGGATGTCTTTGTATAACAACTGCTGGCCAGGGAAAATAAATCCCGATTCGTTGTTAAGGTATACATAACCTTCCGTATGCTAGGGATAACAAGGTATATATAACCTTCGTCTTCGTTTGATAGTAGGGTAGATATAACCTCCCGTCTTCGTTTGATAGTAGGATAGATATAACCTCCCGTCTTCGTTCGTCGTACTCTTATTGGAAAGTGAATTCCCGAATATCCGTATGAGGATAAAAGAGATGGATATAAATTCCAGGGGAGATGTGACTTTATGAAGATGGATTCGTCCTACTGAGGGTTTGTAACTGTCTTGTAAGAGTGAACCTGATGAAGCTTCGTTGGAATCCTTCCCTCGTTCGTCCTTAGTAAATACTATTACTGCATTTTCATGCATTTCTGGTAAACATCAATCATATTAAGCATACATGCATTTAAACACAACCAATGGACGTTTTTGCTAGGGTAAAAGTAAATATGGACTCAGAGGGAAAAGTAAAGCTGAATTTGAAAGCAGAATTGTTTCAACTTTGAGAGTGTACAGCCAATTGGATCTATAGCTCCTGAAATTCTTTAACTTTCTTGAGTACCTTCCCCGAAATCCTCATAGCTGGATCTGAAGACATGATACTGACACCATCTGATACTACTGGCATAGACAATTAATTTCCATCATGGTTTCAGCTGAGAATCCAATATCAAGGTAATACAATGAGAGGAATGTGTCTTCAAACTGTAATGGACCATATACGCTCCAGGTATTAGATTTGAAGAGAAAGCATTGCCCCTTGGTTGAGGATGAATTGTCCCATAATGGAAGTATCTGTAATGAGCTACCTCAAGAGAAACAAGCAGAATGCCCCATAAGCATATGCCCCTGGTATTGTGAACTCTGTAATGTCACCTTTTGTAATTCAACTGTATGAGGAAAACTGCCCCTGGCTATTAAGCATTGTTGAATCTGGACCTGATTGCCCCGAATGAATTGAACAGTAACTTGGTATGCCCCTTGATTGGGAAACAGTGACTATGCCCCTGGCATTATGAACTTTGTAATGCTACCCTCGGTAATTTAGACAGATGTGGAGATCTGCCCCTGGATACATAAACATAACTGAATCCTGTCATGATTGCCCCACATGAGATAGGCAGTATCATGGCTTGCCCCCTTGATTGGGAGATAATGACTATGCCCCTTTGTATACATGGGCTTTGATCCAGGAAGCAACTTTGTTTATCGGAAGGACTTTGGTTCATTGAACATTCATCCTGTAAGTTTCTCCATTTGTCAAACACTCAGGTATATGCAAACAAATATATTCAAAAATGCAATGCTTATGTTTGTCTTGAAGCTTTTGAAAAAGAATTATTTTAAAACTTTTTTTTTTTAGAAAACTGTGATATTAACTCAAGTTTTATAATAAGCCCTAAAGGAGTCAGGATACCTTTGTGTAGCAGTACGCTTTCGAACTAACCATGCTTCAGTTAGGACTTTTAAAGGGTTATAACGTGGCCTGGTTCACGGTTTAAGAAACAAAGGATAAAGGCTCAAATTTTATTTGTACCCATCCCATTCTCCATGATGTTCTTCAGTCCTATACTCAGTTAACTTATGCATTGAGACTCAAATGAGTTTGGAATTGTAACACTGACATTTGTGATGGTTCAGAAACCCAAAATTTATTTGAACATTCAGTCATCTTTCTTTGTTGAGGATTCATAGTGACCTCTTTTTTTTTCCTTTTGACTTTATTATCCCTTCTTTTTTCCTGAACTGCTTATTTCAAGGTTACAGTCAGCGGGATGTCTTAATGTTTTACTAAGTCTCCTTCATAGGTTTTGACTTAACAAGACTGTTCTTTTGCTGGATATTGACTGTCAGGTTTAATGATTACAGAGAACCATCATTAGTCGTGTACAACACAGATAATTGGCATATTTGAGTTAACCGAGTAACTACCCTGCCCCGGGTTATGAATAAGGGTTTTAATTTGTGCGAGAATAAAAACTCCTACTTCATAGGCTCAAAAGGGTTGACTAGGGATTAACTTCCTTATATCTCCACTATTTAGGAATTGAAACAATGCCTGTACATCGTCAGCATAGTCTGTTCAAAAGCATACTGCCTAATATTATGGTATTGTTTTCGTCATCCTCCCTCTACAGGCTTATAGCTTTATCAGGAGTTAAATATCACAAGATAGAAATAAGAAGCATAATTCAAAATATAGTGGAACGAATGGATTAATTCAAGACAAACATATGCAATGCATTAAAGAAAACAAAAGTTTAACATAATAGTAAGTGTTCAAACAAATAAAAGAAATTACAAATAAAAAATTCAAATGTTGTCCCATCCAGTTGGCTGAATGTCTTCAATTGCAATCTGTGAACTTTGAGGAGCAGTATACTTCACCATGAAATCAAATTTTCCACTTGGATGCCCCAAGGTGCCCCATATCTCAACAGGCATAGGTATTCTTCCTTTCTTGTTATTTTGGGCTACTTGTCTTGCAGCTTCGGTGTTTGATGGACGATGGTAAAATTCAACTTGACCTTCTGGAGTAACCTCTAGGATTCCTTCGTCAATCAGATCTTGAACCTTCTTATTCAATGCCCAACAGTTATTAGTATCGTGTCCAGGACTGTTGGAGTGATACTTACACTTTTCCTTGGGATTATAGCGAGGAGAAGAGGTGTTTGGATTTTTAGGAGCATTTTCCAAGGAAATTAGCTTCATCTCCAACAGGCATTGCAAAACTTGTGGCATTGGTGTGCTGAACTTGATGAACTTCCTTTTACATTCCTTGTGTTGGGGTAGATTAACATTATCAGGTCTTTCTTCTTCAACTGAAGAACAATCAATGGCAACCGGTTTCTTACCTTCTTTTATCCTCATCTTTTTTCCAACCAAATCAGCTTGTTTTAATGGAGGTTGACTAACAATTAGATTCCTGACTCCATTACTTTGAAGTTTACGGACAAAGGCTCTTAACTCTTCTTGTCCCTGAGCTAAACTTTGAATTAGAACCACCTGGTCATTCATCTGGGTCCTCATTTCTGTCATCTCAGCTTGTAATTGTTTCAGCTGATCATCCTTGTTGTTCTCAGGATTCTTCTTCTTAGCCAGCAGTGTCTTCAATTCATCCTGCCCCTTGGTCAGGTTCAGGATCAGCTCTTGGAACTGTGCGTTTTGTGCCTGGAGATCCTTAACTGTTTGTTCAAGAGCCATCGCTGAAATAAACAGCGAGAAGATGAGAAACCTGTGCACAATTATAAACCTGTGATGCAATGATATGGAATGTAAATGCGTATGCAATGTTTTCAAGGACCGCAGGATTTAAATTTGCTTAAACAAACACGAAGGTAAACTTTTATTAGTAATAACTTTGTTTTGCCTCTTGGGCATACAAAAGATGGGGTTTTAAGTCTCCCATGGACATTTCCTCTTTGTGTTGAGGTATGAGTTGAGGTTCCGTTCCTCGTGAAGTTGCTTTGTTAGTTCCAGGATTCTTTCTTGGCTTGCTTTGTAATGAGCCTCGAAAGTATCCCTTTGCTCCTTCAGTTGGATCCATGATCTCTGCAAGTCTTCCATATCAGTAGGCATGTCTGGGTGAAGGATGGTATAAGCTGTGTCTCCTTCAGCAACAGGTTCCATGGTAACTGGTAGGACGGCAGGATATGGCATCATGAGAGTCTGAGCACGAGATCGCACCCATCTGAGATAAGCTTCCATAGGAATAGTGTACTTAGGCTCCAGTGTCTTGCTGTCAACCCTGTTTACCTTTCCCCAAGCTCGTATGAATCTCTGACGGTAACCTTGAAGATCGTTGTCGTAATCGAACACAATGCCCTGAATCAACATGTCATGTGGACCATCGCTCCGAGCGTAACCAAACTGTCGTAAAGCTAGAGAGGAGTTGTAGGTGATGCCCCCTCTTATGCCTAGAAGTGGCACATTAGGAAACTCCCCACAACGGTCAGTAATGGTGATATTCTCCATAGATCTGGAGCACCAATGGATGTCTGAGTGAGAAAGTGACATGATCCTCTTGGACCATCTGAACCCTTGCTCATTCTTCATTACTGAGCGAGGAAGGTGAGAAATAAACCACCTGGATAGTAAAGGTATGCAGCACATCAAAGTTCCTCTTGCCCTTGTAGTACGGGTATGAAGAGAATGTAGGATATCTCCAAGCAATGTAGGTACTGGATTGTGACTCAGGAATATGTTGATGGCATGAACGTCTATGAACTGATCTGGATTGGGGAACAATACTAAGCCATAAATCAGCAAGGCTAAGATCTCCTCAAAACCATCATAGCTCATGGCCTTCAAGAACACTTGAGCTTTATCCATTAACACCTTAGCAAGAATACCTTTAACTCCGCTTCTCGTTTCTAGAACAATGTCAGATTTTTTCAGATGTAGAGCTGCAGCAATAACCTCTGGTTTAAGCTCTTTCTCCAGGCCTGTGAAGGGTCTTTGATCAAGAACAGGTATGCCCAGAAGTTTAGAGAACTCTTCCATGGTTGGAACCAGCTGGTAGTCAGGGAATGTAAAGCAATGGTGCTTAGGGTCAAAGAACTGGAACAGAACACTCATCATGTCTTCATTGAACCCTGAAGTGACTAGATCCAATAGATGACCATGTCTCTTGATGAACTGGGAGTGGTCAGACACTTGAGAAACCAACTCTTTAAGCTTAGGAGGTATGCCTACAAAGTTGATCCTGATAGTGTTTCTACGAGCAGAAGCCATGACCTGCAACAAAGAACAAAGATAAATCCTTTGGTCCTTGAAATGGTTAGTGAAAATGCTATGCTTATGATGCATGATGATGTCATGATGTTATGTTCAATCACAAACATGTGGCACACACAATCAAGTCACACAATAGCCCTAGGTTTGAAGGCTTGCATGAGGTTCAAAGGTAAGTACCCTCCCCTGAAGTTAGTTGGTTCATCCTGTCCTATGAAAGTAACCAGGTTCTAAGGGATCTCAATATCATTGATCCTTCACAAGGGTGGTTGTTCAGTAGGCAACTTACTTGCCAACCAAAACCCTCCAAGTTTAGAATCTCAATGAGCGTAGTATCGAGTGTCAACCAACTTCAGTTTGTACCAAAGCCGGTTACCTCACTACTTTCTAAAGGCCAAGATGAGTTAACTAGGGTTCTAAAAGTTAGTTAGTGCATTGACAACATATGGCAGCCTCATATTATCCTCAACTTGACTTAAGGAACATAAGCACCAACCAAGAAGTCGCACTAACTATGGCCACCAGATCAACCGTATCGATATACGTCGTACAGTTTCCTTGGTCTATTGCCATTTACCTAAGGTACACTAGATCCGGGTTAGGACCTTTCACACATAAGAGCACCCCAACAAGATAATATAAAGCAAACAAGGCAAACAATTTAAAGTGATCTAATTCCTAAGGGTACCCCTCTTTTATATTAAATCCCCAGCAGAGTCGCCAGTTCTGTAACACGGTGGGAGAACTGACTTTAGTTATGTTGCGGATAGCAAGAGTCGCCACCGACTTTTATTTTATCCAAAGGAAAGGCATAAAAGAACAGGAAAGACCTTTTAAAAAGATTTTTGGGTCCGGGGGGTAGGTTATGTAAAGGGAAGGTGTTAGCACCCTTTACATCCATGGTTATCCATGGGCTCTTAGTTACTTAGCTCACTTTAAATTGTTTTTGAAAAGGTGAAGTGTGTGAATAGAAATTTTCATAAGAGTTTGATAATGATCCATGTACGGATGCGTAAAAAACTTGTGTTTGAAAATTGTTTGAAAATTGTAAAGTGTTTGAAATTTGTTTTGAAATAGTGAGCAAGTAACTATGAGGAACCTACCCTAAAGTTTAAGTCTTTCTGTTCTTTATCCTTTAAATGGTAAGACTATCCCTATTATTAAGGAATAGGTAGTCATTACCTTGGATGTGAGGGACATATGAAGGGACATCTGTTTAATGAAGGCAACTGTAGGGTGTATTAAGCACTTTTGGAGGGACTGTCATCTTTATTCGAAAGGGACAAGATCATTACGAAGGCAACATTCAAAAAGGGACTTGATCTTTTATTGTTAAGGGACTAGATGACTTTATTTTGAGGGACTTTTGCTTTATACACCCTACTTGACCTTTTTGATTAGGCAACATGAGAGGTATCCCTAAGGAAGTGAGATGGCGATCAAAGATCGACTTACGTGTGTGAGTGTACAATTTTAAATATTTATCTTTTGAATTAAGTGATCTAAATTAATTTTAAATAACATACATGTTTACACTCCCTATTTTTACTAACCATGACATAAAAATAAATAATTTAAATATTACAAAATATTACATCCAGGAGCAATTACAATAATAATAATAAAGCAAATTAAATAAATAGCAAAATAAATAAATAATTATAATTGGGTTAGTGAAAATAATAATAATAAAAATAATATCAAATTTAATGAGGTTAGTAATAATAATAATAATAAATCACAATATCTATAAATGGGGTTAGTAATAATAATAATAATAATAATAAATCACAATATCTATAAATGGGGTTAGTAATAATAATAATAAATATGAAAATAAATAGCATTAATGATAAAATAAATAAGAATATTAGCATAATAATTACAAGATCAAATTTTTATGAACAATTATTATTTAAGATTGCGAAGAAAATATAAACAATTAATTATCATAAAGTCTTAAATGCTATAAAAATTAAGTTAATTATAAACATATTATGAAAATAAATTATATTAAATTAACAAGTTTTAATTATTTTTTTAAAACATATATTAAAAAATTATTTACATACATAACTAGATTATAAACAATTATAGAATATTTACATATTATAAAAAAAATAAATTAAACATTTTAATTTTTAGATTTTATGTACAAAATTTTAAATTATAAACAATGTAGGTCATATTTACATATTATAAAAATAGGATCAATTATGATTATATTTACAAAATTTAATAAGATAGATACATGAATGAAGATATGATCATACAATTATATTTACAAATTTAAAGATTATAATAAAATTTTATTCACTAATTAAAATATAAACAAGAATTACAATTAGGTTTTTTTTAGAAAAATATTTTAGGGTTTTGAAAATAATTAGGATTTAATAATTTATAAAATTGCATTAGGGTTTTAAAAAGATATTATGATTAAATTAGAGTTTGCAAAAATAAATTAAATTTTATATACAACAAAATATAAATCTAATTATTATTATATACATGTTTTTAATTTTAAATGTATAATTATAAAAAACTAAGTTTAGAATTAGAAAACATTTACATGATTATAATATAATTAACAAAACAATGAAATCATAAAAAAAAAATTGAAACTTTCCTGGCTGGGAATTGAACCCAGGATGCCTTGCTTGACAACACCCATGCCATACCACCAGGGTCCTTAGCTTCTTTCATGCGCGTACCAACCACCAGGCCACTTATCATCCTATGAAATAATATACAAACAACACAATAAATATACAAATCAAAATTCAAAAATCTGAAGCGCGCGAAGATCTTCATCTTCAACCTTGGGTTCGCAGGTTTTCCTGCGAATTTATCTATAACTTTTCCTGCGATTATTCCTACCAATACAACCTGCGAACATCAAACACTATTCAAACAGCACAATTTTATCAAATTAAAAACATCTTTAACTTCCTTGCAACCTGTACAATCCAATTATGTCAACCAAATTCATTTATATTGTGTAAATTGAAGAACCCAAATTTAGAGCTTTAAACCCTAAACATGGTATACTCATGATTCGGCCATAACTCTTCACCAAACTATCCAGACTTCATCTATAGCCAATAACAAACATCAATATATCATTAAAATTCATTATCAATAAGTAAATATGATGATTCGAAAAAAAATATATGAAGCACATGGATGATTCGGTTCATGCATTATGGAGTGTTTTGGATGCAAATAAGTGTTGGTTTCCACTCAATGAGGTCCAAGGATCATGGTTGTGTTCTCAAATTACCTTCAAATGTCCTGGAAGATTGAAACCGAATGTGAGTTTTTGAGAGGTTTTTTGGTTTATGAAACTTACTCTTGGGAGGCAGAAAATTTTTTTGTCTTGATGATTGCATTATGTTTAGTACTTATAGATGAGTGAACTTAGGTCATAAAATTGAATTGTTGTGTGGAAATTTTGATTCAAAAAGATTGAAATTGATCATGTCTTAAAATTCAAATATTTTTGTATGAAGGCTTGCTATTTTTGGATCAATCTTATGATTTCCTTCCCTTTCAATTCCAATCAATATTGAAGACATTCTAGAAACCAAATCTCCATTAAATAACATATTTTCATATTTTATTTCTATTTAAAATGATTTTTTATGAATTAAATCAAAATAAATAAAAATAAAATAATAAAAATTCTGATTTTTAATCATTTGGGTCGTGCATGAAGTCAATGTATGGATTGGGTCATCATTTGGCAAGCCCATTTGGAAGAAATTGGTTTTAGACCCCCTTTTTCATCATAAACCAACTCAAAATTTCCCAACTTTGCAAGGGCACATATCCTTCAATTTTAATGCTATGAGGGTGTTCTTGGACATTTTGGAAAGTTTGAAGAGTCCTCTAAACAACCCCACTGGTTTCATGTCCATATCATTTACCAATCTCAAGTTATGCCCTTTTGAAGTTGTTGACTTTCAAAAGGACCTATAATGTCTTAGCTCATACCTTCCAAATGAAGCATTTTTGGGCTTGGCTTGTGAGACACAAAGTTGTAGAGAATTCAATTTCCTTCAAAATGAGCTTTGAGTGGATACTTGGTGATGAAGTATGTGAAAGTTATGGCTGGTCAAAGTTCAGTTGACTTTTACTGAGGAAACCCTAATTTAGAAACTCCTGATTATTGATGATCTGGAATCTCCTTGATGAATCATGATCAACCCTTGATCAAATGATGAATTTTACTTCATATACTTGATGTTGGCAAAAAAATCATGAAGTTTGACTTTGGTTTGACCACAGTTGACCTCAGTTTGACTTTTTAACTGCATTGACTGATTTTGACTTATCTGATCATCTGACTGAGCAAACTTTTGAGAAAAGTCTTGAAACTTGTCATGGGGGTTCTTACACACATATAAGATGTTATGAAGCTCACTTGAAGTCTTGGAAGTCCATTTAGTCTGATTAAAGTCAAAACCCTAGTTTTGGATGCACTGCTTAGGAGGTGCATTGTCTGAGGGAATTGTCAACTCTTCTGACCAATTGTGAACTTTGTGAACCTTGTGAACCATCATAAAATGTCTTGTGATACTCATGGGAGGTATTGTGAACCTTGTGAACCTTGTGAACCTTCATAAAGTAGCTTGTAGACTTCATGAACCTCATGAAAGGTCTTGTAAATGTTGAGAAACTTGTGAACCTTGTAAACCTTCTTAGAACACAAAGTCTTGTATTGTGAGGGCAAATTTTGGGGTGCAACAGCTGCCCCTGTTCAATTTTCTGAAACCTGAGGGGTTAGATTGGTATGTTTTCCAGTCATGACCTGGAAGGTTGAAGGGGATTGAACACAAAAGCCCAAAAATTTGCACTCACCAGTGCATAGCATGATATTGATATTTGGTTGTATATGCTTGAGTGGGCTTAAAGATGCCACTTGGAAGAATTGGAGATGGGCTTAGAGATGCCATCTAAAGAACTGGATGTGGTGATAGCTTTGTGTTGATACTGGATCTCAGTACTAGGTCTTCGTATAGGCCGTCTCTGAATCGTTTATAATTTGAATTTGTTGAATGGACCAGTAGAAATAAATGTTCGTGACGATTATCTCTTCTGGAAATGTCTTGGATTAGGGAATAGATCTTTTTACAGATCGTTTGCCTATTCTCCAAGGGCCAAAAGAACGTCAGGATTTGTTCTTAAGGATCAAAAGAACGTCAGGATTTGTTCTTCTGAGTAAAATGTCTTGAACCAGGGGTCAAGAGAGCGTCAGGATTTGCTCTTAAGGGTCAAAAGAACGTCAGGATTTGTTCTTCTGACCAATTGTGAACTTTGTGAACCTTGTGAACCATCATAAAGTGTCTTGTGATACTCATGGGAGGTATTGTGAACCTTGTGAACCTTGTGAACCTCATAAAGTGACTTGTAGACTTCATGAACCTCATGAAAGGTCTTGAAAGCATTGGGAAGCTTGTGAACCTTGTGAACCTTCATAAAGTGACTTGTAGACTTCATGAACCTCATGAAAGGTCTTGAAAGCATTGGGAAGCTTGTGAACCTTGTGAACCTCATAAAGTGACTTGTAGACTTCATGAACCTCATGAAAGGTCATGTAAACATTGTGAATCTTGTGAACCTTGTGAACCTTCAAGAAGTGACTTGTAGACTTCATGAACCTCATGAAAGGTCTTGTAAATGTTGAGAAACTTGTGAACCTTGTGAACCTTCATAAAGTAGCTTGTAGACTTCATGAACCTCATGAAAGGTCTTGTAAATGTTGAGAAACTTGTGAACCTTGTGAACCTTCATAAAGTAGCTTGTAGACTTCATGAACCTCATGAAAGGTCTTGTAAATGTTGAGAAACTTGTGAACCTTGTAAACCTTATTAGAACACAAAGTCTTGTATTGTGAGGGCAAATTTTGGGGTGCAACAGGAAGTCAGAGAATTCCTCAGTTGCTTGCAGATGAAGCAACTGATCAATTGTGCCCTGAAAAAGTCAACTGTGTGATTTCAAGGGGTCTAACCCAATTTTTTTGGCCAAGAGCGGTCCTTACAATGTTATAAGAGGTTTGGAATGATCAAAGTTCAAGAATCATGGAGATTTGAAGGGTTTTTCAAAAATGGTACAAAGTTGGTTTTTGAGATTTTCCAAATTTGGCAACTTTTGCCCTAATTTTCAAATGGCCTTAACATGATCAAAAATTCTTCAAATGGACCAAAGTCAAACATGAAAGTTGGAGAGTAAGGGCTCCCATTTTCAAAAATTACAAGTACATTTTCATAGGATTTGTGGTTTTTCCTAGGGGTCCCTCGAAAATTTCATGTATTTTAGGGCAAATTCAACTTTTCATGTATGCACCAAATGCAAAAGGCTTCAAAACTTATTTGTAAGACTTGGTATTGGTTCAATTTGGTTTCAATGTTAAAATACATCACATTTTTATCATGTTTCTCCAAAGAAACTCTCAAATTCGTGCACTATAAGAAAGTCACTCAAAAAATGCAAAATTGGCCAAAACATGAGAAGTGTGTGATGACTTGATCTAAGGGCCAGAACTTGTGGGATTTTGATCAAGGGTTGGAAAAGCATTGCACATGGGCTGAGAATGCAAGCAAAGCATGAGGGTGGCATGCTTATCTCACAAATGGAAAATTATGCAAATTCACAAAAATCTCATGATCCACACGTGCAAACCTTGGCATTTTTTCAACATTGCATTGTGAGAGCATACTTAAGCAGTTGGGGTTTCAGAATTGTGGATCTAGCTCCGGCCACCGGAAACTGGGTTTGTTTGCTAGGGTTTGCGCAAGGTTGAAGACAACCTTCTGGCCATTAGATCCTCATCTCCAACGTCCCAGATCATGCCACCTAGCCCTAACTCCCCACCTCTCTCTCACGTAAATTCTATTTCATTTTTAATTCCATGTGTTTCTCAGCATACCATAGCTATTGTGTTCTCACCACTCACAAGCCAGCATTGAGACACGTCATTTAATGAACTTGTGAACCGCGCGCGTCTGATTGATCCAAGGGATCTCTTATTTTCCAGTCTTTTCTCACTTAAATTCCACCATAAATAATATGAGTCAGTGCAGCTTCGGGCCCTCAGCCTTGCTTTCCACACCCCCTCAATGATAAGCCCAACCAATTACACGCATAAACCCTACTATTTGCACCTCCAACCCAATCCTCTTTTTATTTCTTTCTCATTAATTTTTCTTTTATTTCATTTTAGCTTTTAATTTTTATAAAATAGTTCTGATTATCAAAAAATTCCAAAAACAATCATGAGTCATCTTTGAAGTGTCTTTTATTTTTCCATATTTTTTATTTTCCATTTTTTCATTTCCACGTGTCATAATTAAATCCTTGTTTCACTTAACTTCTTTTGAATCCTTTCTTGAGTACCATGCCTTGTCCAATTTCCATAGACTTCATTATTTTTAGTTTTTTGCCCATTCTTTTTGCTCTGGATTCCTAAGATAATGTAGCTCTTGTGTGATTTTTCCCTTGATTTTTAGAAACTTATTCCTTGGGTCTTGGTCCTTGTACTTGTGATGGAAGTTTGTAACCCTAGTTTGTGTTTAAGCCTCCATTTGACTTAGTTTGCTTTTGAGTACTTCCAAATCCTTTTGGCTCATTAATATACCATGTTTGAAGATCATTTGACTTGAGTTGTGTTTTTTTTAGATGCTTGGTTGATTTAATTTGAATTTTACTTTGAACCTTGTCCCATTTTGCTTCCTTTGGATCTTTAGCTCTCTTATAAGCCAAGAATGGCACTTGTGCCAACTTCTTCTTCTCATTTGGGGTTCTTTTGGGGTATGGGTACCTTCCTGGTCCTAGTATAGGGTTTGAGTCTTAGGAATTTTGGTGTCTTGCTTACTTTTAAGTCCTTTCATTTCTTAAGTGTACTTTCACTTCTTCCTTGATTCTTTCACTCCCATTTTGTGATTGTTTGGTATTGTGTGTCCATTCTCTTCATCTTGTTGGCTTCTTAAGCCCTTCTTCATCTTGTTTTGGTTCTGATTGTGTGCATTGAGTCCATGTTTATGCATTGTGGCTTTGCATCTTTCATAAGTTTACATAAGTTTGCATATGTGTTTCATGTTGCATCTTTTGCTTGCATGCTTCATCTCTCATTCTTTTGAGTTGCATTTGCATTGTACATTTGTTTATATCATTTCACTTCTGTTTGTATAATGTTAACATGTCATCTTGTTCATCTTGCTTCACTTATATGCATGTTACTAACCTTGCAGGGGCTATGGTAAGTGTGAGGTGTGGAAGTTGAGTTCCACATCTCCAAATCTCATTTCTTCCTTTTATGTTTATTTGTACCAACTCTTTTGTTGTTGGGCTTAGGCCTTTATCACCTCTTCTTCTATCTTCTTCTTCTCTTATTTCCTTCTTCCTTAGGATAGAAACCACACTAACCTTAGGACATCCATGCCTGTTAACACTTAGGATTCTTTAGTTCCCCATTAGAATTTTGCCTTTGTGATCCTTTTGGTTCTTCTTCTCTGCTCATCTCATAACCATAAAAAAACATCTTAATAAGTTTGAAGTGATGTCTTGATCCATAGCCTTATCCCATGAGGTATGCTTGTAGTCTTCCCATCTTGGGATAGTACAAGTTTACCTTGTGATGCACAAGTCTGATCAAGGTATCTTCTTCATAAGGAAAAGCATAAAAAACACTTCTTCATCTGTAAATAACCAAAAAAACTTAATAATTTAACAAGTTAGTGAGCTTAGGCCCTAATCTTTGGGTTCAAGTTTTGGGGATCTTCTCCTTACTTGAGTGTGCTTGTTCTATTATTCCATCTTGGAATGTAGTGACAAGTGCACATTCCATGGAAAAGAGCTTGAGTTCACTTCTTTGTGACACACTCCTAAAAGCTTCATAAAAAACACAAACAAACAATAAGTGTCTTTCCTTCGGGAATTATTTTCTCATCTCCTTCGCTCCGTACGCGAACTTGCTCCTATTTGTCACTTTGCAAGACGGTTACACACTCGTCGTCCGAGTCTGCAACACCTGAGCAATGTCATAGGTAGTTCAAACCTTAATTCACAAGCAATTTTCCTTGTTACCCCTAGTTAGGGGAACTACGGCGTCTCTGATCCTCATTATCCCGATGAGGTACATAGGCCGCGGGGTAGGGCCCGTTCGAGCACAATCTTTATTTTCCCAACATTTTTTTCTCTTTGTTTTCTTATTCAGTTCTTTTCTCATTTATTTTCCAGTTCATTTCATTTCTCTTGCTGCAGTTTTCATACCCTCACCCTTTGAAATAGTTTCTTTTGCAAGCGTGGATCCCGTCGGGTACGACGGACGATCTGGGTGTTAATACCTTCCCAGGTCACAACCGACTTCCGAACTCAGTCTCTTTGGTTCGTAGGACCTGTGTCCTTCCTCTTCTTTCTTCTGGTTTGTGCAACATTACCATTCCCTTTCTTTTGGGATAAAAATTCCTGGCTGGCGACTCTATTCTTTTTTCCGCGCCACTTTCGCGTTTGTACCAGGATGGAAATCCGGGGAGCGACAGCATGCACATTGCATAAACTAACCGTTTCCTTGCAGGATGGTTATATGCAGATAAAATACTATCAACAATTCACAATAGGTCAGAAACGATCTATACGAAGGTCTAGTGCTGATACTTAATCATTACTCAAGATGTCCTTGGATAGTAGGCAAACGGTCTATACGAAGATCTATTCCCTAATCCAGGATATTTTCAAAGGATGTAATCGTCACGAAGATTTAATCCTGATACTCTTTTTTGTCCTTGGATAGTAGGCAAACAGTCTATGCGAAGATCTATTCCCTAATCCAGGATATATTCACAACAGTTCAGAGACAATCTATACGAAGGTCTAGTGCTGATACTTAATTCAGGGATGATCGCCACGAAGATTCATTGCTGATAATCATTACTCAAAATGTCCTTGGATAGTAGGAAAACGGTCTATACGAAGATCTATTCCCTAATCCAGGATATTTTCAAGGGATGTAATCGTCACGAAGATTTAATCTTGATATTCTTTTGTCCTTGGATAGTAGGCAAACGGTCTATACGAAGATCTATTCCCTAATCCAGGATATTTTCAAAGGATATAATCGTCACGAAGATTTAATCCTGATATTCTTTTGTCCTTGGATAGTAAGCAAATGGTCTATACGAAGATCTATTCCCTAATCCAGGATATTTCCAGAAGAGATAATCGTCACGAAGATTTATTTCTACTGGTCTATTCAACAATTCAAAACAGTTCAGAGACGATCCATACGAAGGTCTAGTGCTGATACTTAATTCAGAAAGAAATCGCCATGAAGATTTGGTTCTGACACTTAAATTAAAAGTATGTTCTTAGATACGATTCAGAGACGGCCTATACGAAGACCTAGTACTGATATCCAGTATCAACATCAAGATATTATCACCTCCTGATATTATGGATGGCATCTATAAGCCCATCTCCAGTTCTTCCAAGTGGCATCTTCAAGCCCACTTAATCATATACAATTAATCATTAGTGTTATTGTACGCACCGGCGAGTGCAAATTTTTGGGCTTTTTGTGTTCAATCCCCTTCAACCTTCCAGGTCACGACTGGCACATATACCAATCTAACCCCTCAGGTTTCAGAAAATTGAACAGGGGCAGCTGTTGCACCCCAAAATTTGCCCTCACCTAGACAAGACATTGTGTACTAAAGTATCCCAAGAGGTTCACAAGGTTCACAAGATTCACAAGGTATCTCAAGAGGTTCACAAGGATCACAAGGTTCACAATTAGTCAGAAAGTGTGACAATTCCCTCAGACAATGCATCCTCCTAAGCAAGGCATCCTAAACTAGGGTTTTGACTTTCATCAGGCTAAATGGACTTCTAAGACTTCAAGTGAGCTTCATGACACCTTATATGTATTCAAGAATCCCCGTGTCAAATTTCAAGGCTTTCCCAAAAGGTTGGCTTAGTCAGATGGTCAGATATGCTAAAATCAGTCAGAGTAGTTAAAAAGTCAAACTGAGGTCAACTGTGGTCAAACCAAAGTCAAACTTCATGACTTTTTGCCAACATCAAGTATATGAAGTAAAATTCATCATTTGATCAAGGGTTGATCATGATTCATCAAGGAGATTTCAGATCAGCAAGAATCAGGAGTTTCTAAATTAGGGTTTTCACAGGAAAAGTCAACTGAACTTTGACTGGCCATAACTTTCACATGCTTCATCAAATTTTTTCCATCCAAAGCTCATTTTGAAGGAAATTGAATTCTCTACAACTTTGTGTATCACAAGCCAAGCCCAAAAATGCTTCATTTGGAAGGTATGAGCTAAAACATTATAGGTCATTTTAAAAGTCAACAAAAAGTCAACAACTTCCAAAGAGCATAACTCGAGAATGGTAAAAGATATGGACATGAGACCAAAGAGGTTGGTTATAGGACTCTCTAAGCTTTCAAAAATGTCTAAGAACACTTTCATAGCATTAAAATTGAGGGATTTGTTTCCTTGCAAAGTTGGGAAATTTTTGAGAGGTTTATGAAGCAAATGGGATCTTAGAACCAAATTTCTCCAAATGGGCTTGCTTTTTTATGATCCAAACACTTCCATGACATCATGCACGAATTAAAAATTATTTATTCAGATTTTTATTCATTTTATTTTATTTATTATGATTTTTTACATTAAAAATCATTTTAAATCAAAATAAAATATAAAAGTGTGAATATTTGATTTGATTTTGGTTCTAGAAAGTCTTAATGGTCATTTAGAAGTGATTGAAATCATGGAAAATCAGATCATTCAAAATAGCAAGGTTATATAAAAAAAAATCAATCTTTGGAAGTGAATCTTTTTCAATCTCCATTAATCCAAAAGTCCAAAGGATGAACTGATTTTTTAACCTAATTCTATTATATGATATATAAACAACATATAGCAAGCATAAGACACGGATTTGGCAGCCTCAAGAAAACTAAACCAATTTCATATTTTCAAGGAAAAAGTAAAATCTGAATTCAAGCATTCAAGCAATTCCAAAGACTTTTGAAGGTTTCAATGTGTTCCTAGAAGATTATTGAATGTTTCTGGATCATAAAAACATCCATTCATACACACAAATGCCATAACCGAATCATCACATTCTTGTTTTTTTTTAATTTTCGATTTCATATATTCGTGTAATATAAATTGTTTTTGATCATTTATGCTTGTTTATGAAGGTGCCTGGAACGTTTCTATGTGCTTGGATTGAGTTTTCATTGCAGGTTGAAGGATTCACCATAGTTAGGGTTTCGGCCCCTCATTTAGGGTTTCATGATTAACCAAACATAAATGACTTTTAAGAACATGAGAAGATTGTATGAGTCCTAAGGATTACATTGCACTAATTAATTTGAATAAATTTTACGGTTTGATTGATGTTTGAAATTCGTAGGTCATGAACATGATGAAATTCGCAGGTAAAAACGCAGTAGAATTCATATGTAATTTCTCAGGAAATTTGAGGAAGAAGATGAAGTTTGGCGCTGAAAATCCAATTCAAATATTTGTTTTAAAATATATTGTTTTGTTGTTGATTCAATTTCAGATGCGCGCAGTAGCTCAGCTGGTTGGTGTATTGGCTTGTATATTGAATGGTCCTGGGTTCGAACCCCCCCCCCAGGCCATTTTGTTTCGCTTCTATTTTTTTTGATATTTTTGTAGGTTAATAAGAAAAGGAATGGGTGTCCTTACTCTAACACCTGCGCATGCCTGGCCTGGTGGTTGTGTTGCTGGTCCAAGATGAACAAAGCCTAGGGCCTGGGTTCGAATCTCAGCCCCAGGTATGTATTTTTCTCATTTTTTTATTATTATTTGTTTTGTTTTTATTTTATTAATTTTAATTCAATTAATTTCTTAAATGTTAAAATAAATATATATTATTTCTTATACCACAAATTCATGTCTTTAAAAAGTTTCAAACTTTATTTTCAAAAACTTAATTATTTGTATTTATTTATTATTCATATATATATATATATATATATATATATATATATATATATATATATATATATATATATATATATATATATATATATATATATATATATATATATATATATATATATATATATATATATATAATTTGTAAATAAATTGATTTATTTTATAAATTAGTAATTAAAACCCTAATTTTCTCTAACCCTAACCCTAATTTTCATTAACTTTAACATTTAATTTAATTAATTTTTTATTCTAATATATAATTAAATAATTAATCCTTTTGTTGTAAATAATTATTATATTGTTTATTATTATTATAATTATCCTATTTTCTTTTAAAAATTCTTTATTTGACTTAAAAAATATTCTCTTAAATGTTATATGCTTTATATTTTTTCTAACTTCTTTTCTTATGATTATTATTATTACTAACCATTTTAGTTATTGTTTATTTATTATATATTTATTATTAATTATTTCTATTATTATGTAATTGCGAAAGCCATGTAATAGTGTAGGAATTTTATTTTCTGTCTTTTAATTTCTGCCATTTATTTTTCATATTAACTGCGTGGTTAGTAAATAGGGTGTGTAAACTATTTGTAATTAAAATTAATTTAGATAATTAGCTTTAAAAGATAAATATTTGAAAATAAACACGCACACACGTAAGTCGATCTTTGATCGCCATCTTGCACTTCCTAGGGTATTCCTCTTGGTTGCCTTAAAATAAAATGGTTAAGTCCCTCGAATATAGGGGTGTCTTAAGCAAAGTCCCTTCACTTATAAAATCATCAAATCCCTATAAATTTAAAAGATCAAGTCCCTTCGAGGTTGCCTACATAATAATGATCTTGTCCCTTCGAATAAATGATGATAGTCCCTACGAATTGCTAAAGACATCCCTTAAGTTGCCTTCATTGACCATACGATGACCCTACGTTTGTCCCTTAACACATCCAAGGTAATGACTACCTATTCCTTAATAATAGGGATAGTCTTACCATTGAAAGAACATACGAGAACATGAAAGACTTAATTTAGGGTAGGTACATTTTAGTTACTTGCTCACATTTCAAAATACTTTTCACACCTCACAATATTTTCAAAACATTTTCAAAACAAGGCTTTGTATACATCCATACGAGGATCATTACAAAGTACTTAGAAAATTTCTAATCACACACTACGCTTTCTCAAAACAATTTAAAGTGAGCTAAGTAACTAAGAGCCCATGGATAACCATGGATATAAAGGGTGCTAACACCTTCCCTTTATATAACCTACCCCCCGAACTCAAAATCTTTTTAAGGTCTTTCTTGTTCTTTTATGTCCTTTCCTTTTGGATAAAATAAAAGTCGGTGGCGACTCTTGCTATCCGCAACATTTAAACTAAAGTCAGTTCTCCCACCGTGTTACACTAGCCCCGGTTTGATATTTGGCCACATGTTTGACGGTGGACTCTTCAGTCTCTCCAACGAACTTGCTAAACTTTGGAACTTTCCATCACCTAGATAATTCTGGTCGTCAAAGACCTGGGTTCTCCCCCATTTCAAACCACGATTCGTTCGACCATAGCCTCTATGTTTGGTTCCCCAACCAAAACATCGTGTTGAACCTGCCTAACCACGTAGTCAGGATCCTGATTCCTATAAACTAATATAATGGGAGGCCCTTGGGCCACCCTAGGTATAATTTCGACGTCCTGTTATAGTTGTTCGAGGATCTCTTCATAGACCTCTTCCTATCGAACTGACGTTTTTGGTCGAGGAGGCGGAGCCTGTCGACGTGGGGTCGTTGGGGTCCCAAGGAAATCACCTATACGTGTCATCTGAGTCACAAACTTCTTGTAACTTTGAGTCGGGTTCTGTATTAATGGTTGCAATATGATGTCCATCTACTGAGTCAACATGTGGACCATTTCATGATTAATTTCTTCCATCTGTTGGCTCATGAGTGCAACAGAATTTGGGGTGAAAGTTGGAATAAACTAAGATAGAAAAACAAACCCTGGGGGTTGATTAAACTAGTTTGCCAAGGGACCCAACCCTTGGTATGGTGAGAATGTTGATGACGAACTCTCACCGAACATCGAACCACTGCTTTGCGAGTTTGTCATAAACTCTGGTGGCATTCCCAGCGTTCGAGGCATGGGCATTGTGAAACTAAGCATCGATTTCCCAGAAGCTTCAGCCGTTGTCGACCTTAACGATTCAGACCGATGTTGTGTCATGGTGGGCCCACTATGAGTGGTCAATGCCACTATCATAGTTTCAAAGCTCGCTTTTGTGGTTCTTGTTATCACTGGGGTTTTCGTCGATGACGTTTCTTCGTTTGGACGTGGGGTAACCATCTTCCCACTACGTAAGTGGATGTAATATACACAACGGGTCCCTCTGGACGTGTCAATTTGTTCGGACGTGGTTTTCACGTGAACAATCGTTGGTCTCTTGTCGAAGGCTTACTTGCGGAATCGGCCACACAAATCCCAGAACTGCTCTATAGTGTTGAGTTTACGTAGGTATTCACAACGTGGGATGCTAGAATAGTATTCGTTATGTAAGAATGACTTGATAAATTTTAAAATGCTTGGTAATGTAAGACTAGAACAAAGGAAAATAAAATATATTGAAATGACTTGATAATTAGATATACTTAAAAAGAAAACACTTAGACGCTATCATACATTTATGTGAAACTAACTCTTTTCTCGTTAATGCTACGTCTTGAAATGACACAAAATTGCACTTTTATAGAATAACAAATTAACTGTCTTGTCTATTTTTGTCGAATCTGAGTGTGACACGTGTCACCCACTACTTTTATTACTGCCAACACATTCTCCCACTATCTTTGGCTTTGTCACAGGATCTGTGAATCATCAAAAGGCTTTGACGGGTCATCAATTGGCCTACCCATCGACACCCTCTTTTTCTTCGTCAACTAGAACCTCTTGCACTCCCTTCCATGCTTCGTCAAAATTCTTATGGCTAATAGATGTAGAGAGTATTATTTTATGACAATTGATGCATTAGTAAATTGATTTTGACTTGTCCATATTATCTTTAAATTGATTTTGACTCGTCCCTACCTTCTTCTTTTCATAATAAATTTAAAAGTATTATTGTGCCACAAAAATAAAAAATATATAAAAATTTGATAAGAAATATTATAAATGATTATTTATAGAAGTTACTTCAAAATAGATTTTCTTTTGAAGTGGTTTTTAGATTTTGCAAGTACCACATTCACCTTCAAGCAAAAACAATATAGTTTTATCTATTCAATACTTTGGTTAACTTTTCTTTTATACACTTTGAATCGAGTCATTTTTGGAAAATCAGATCCCTTAACTTTAAAACCATTTATCATGAAATGTTTGCGTAGAACTAGTGAAGTTCAATTGATCTAATCCAATTTGTGAATACTCCCTCCGTCCCACAATAGGTGTCCTCTTTCCTATTTTTATTTGTCTCAAATTATTTGCCCATTTAGATTATCAATGTGACATTTATTATTTTTTCCCACTAATTTAGCTTATTTATTGTATTTTAATTCATATAACTACTCCACTATCGATTACTAACAGGGCTATTTTAGTAAATGATACTCGTTTTATTATTGAAATCAACACAATTAATTATTATCTTAAAAAGTGTGAAAATCTCAAAGAGGATACCTATTGTGATACGGAGGGAGTATTTTTTATAAGACCATTAATGATCATGTCTCTTTGTTTGAATCTAGTCATTATAGTTATCCATTATCTTATCTCATTGTTTGACGTGGTTGTTATGGCCATTAATGGTCTTGTTTCCATTATTTGAGTGTGATCATTATAGTCATTGAAAACCTTGTCTTACTGTCTTTGAGCTATTCAAAAAATATTGGTACACGGTTTCTGAAGCACGAAGCATGTAAGGATGAAATGCTTTGAGTAAAATATGTTGATATTACACAATATCCCAAGCACAAAGCATGAAAGGGAGAAATGATTTAAATAAGAGATCTTATTATTATGATACTAAACTTGCGGTATAATTCTTGTGGTAAAGAGAGTCTCCATTTCTTTTGAAGCTTAATCCCAAGAGTTTACTGACCTATATGACACTGAATGTGCACTTTTATGTACTTAATGTCATGTCGTATTGGCAAACATGGTTGAAAACAACAATAAAATGTGTGTTATGTTAGTGGTACTCTCCAAACTTGATTATCATGTCACTCATGTACACCTCCAACATGTTGTTGATTTCTAGCTCAAAGATTTTATTCATCATTCTCTCTAAGGGTGTACATGGGCTGGGTAGGGCCAAGATGGGTACATAACTCGACATGTAATTTCTCGAAGAGCCAATGAAGTTGCCTTAAAGAGCCTTAAACCATACCATGACAGACATCGATTCCTATCTATGATGAAACTTCATGCCAAACCTTCCTTGAAATCGGGCAAAAAATCATCAAATGGTCTAAAGATTCATTAGACTCCATACACAATTTACATAAACTCTCTTTTTCAAAATGAACCCCGCGTAAAAGGAGGTTAAGCTTGGTTTGTAACCTATCGAGGAAGCATTTCCAACCAAAAGTTCTAATATGAAACATAACTTTCAGCCCCCATAGAGCCTTGAAACAGATCCAAACTTTTGTCAGCAGCAACTGCTGTGTTTCAGAATTGCAAATTTTGATATATCCTGCCTTCGTTGTGTAGCTGATATCTGGATTGAGAGACCAACACAGAACATCTCCGCTGTGCAAGTTGGGACAACATGCTCGATAAAAGACATCAGTTCAGAGATTCTATGTTAAACTAAAACAGAGGCAAACAAAGAAATTCCAAAATTGTTCCAGTGCTAATTGTCGTCGATCTGGTGGCTCAAGTCTGCAACCATAACATCCTTCATGTTGCTAAGATAATACAGGTCAGAAAAATCCTCCCTTAAAGTATTGTCACATATCCAGTAAGTTGACCAAAAAGGGATGCACATGCCCGATCCCAAGTCAAATTTGAATAACTCCCTAACCGGTATGACTCTGACACATTTCTCTAAAGAAATAATATCTTTCCACCAAACTGAAGAAGAAGAGAAACGTCTATGATTAGAGAGTGTAGAAACATGATGAGAGATATTACCATAATACGCCGATAAAACATTCCTCCACAAGCTAGGTTTTACATCTAATATTTTCCACCTCCATTTTAAAAGCAATGTTGCGTTAAACTCTTCCACCTTCTTCAAGCCTAAATCACCCAAAGCACAAGGATTACTTATCAAATTCATCCCACCCAATGAATTTTGTTGTTGTTGTTGTTGTCGGATCCGCCCCATAAGAATGCATTTTTCAATCTAGTTAATTCACTATAGACCTTCCTTGGAGATCTGTAGAAAGATAGAATGAAAACCGGGAGGCTAGACCAAATTGACTTCAACAGAGTAATTCACCCTCAAAGAGAAAGAAACCTTCCTTTCTAGCTACAAATACGGTTCCTCGTTTTTTCAACTAGGAAATCACATGAGGAGATCCTTCTAGGATTCATTCTGATCGATATCCCTAGAAAGTTGAACACCAACCCTTCTAACCCGCAAGAAATAAAATTAGAGGCATAAATTAAAAAGTGTGAGCTGACATTATAACCGATCAATATGCATTTAGAGTAATTCAATCATAGACTATAAACAACTTCAAAAGCTCTCAAGATTGTTCTAAGAGCCCATATATGTTTCCAATCCCCATCTCCAAATAGTAATGTGTTGTTAGCATATTAGAGGATATCTACCTTAGAAGCACCATTAATCAAGAAACCCGAAAATTCACTGCAAAACAAAGATTTTCTAACCAACCTTGTTAAAGCCTCCGAAACAATGATGAAGAGAAACAGAGATAGAAGGTCTCCCTGCCCCTAGCCACCCTAAACTCCTTGGTCGTGCTTCCATTTACCATCACCGACATGTAACTAGTGAACATCGTCGCCTTCATCCACTTTAACCACCTCTCATTGAAACCCATCCTTCTCATTAAATACCGAAAGGAAATCCCAATTAACTTTGTCGTAGGATTTTTCAAAATCCACTTTAAAAATAACACACAATTTCTTCTCTTTAATGTCAAAATCCACCACTTTGTTCGCAACCAATTGCCTCCCAGGAACGAAAGTGTTTTGACAGTCTGAAATAGTCGCGCCTAACACCCTTTTCAATATTGAAGCAAAAAGCTTGGAAATATCTTTATAAAGATACCCAACCAGAAAATCGGCCCATAATTGGATAGACTCAAATGATTGTGCTTCATCGGGATTAAAGCTAAGAAAGAGGAAGATATAGCCTTAGAAAGACAAGCATTCTCGTGAAATTTCAAGAAAAACTGCATAATATCCCCTTTAATAAAAATCCAACACTTTCTCAAAAAAATGGAAACTATATCCATTCGGCCCCAGGCTTTTGGATCCACCGCAACTCCAGAACGCGTCTTTAACTTCATATTCGATAAAACCTGCTTCTAGAGCCAACCTATCTGCATAAAAGATACTGTCAAAGTGCAGACCATCCAAGACAAGTTTGCTCGCTGCTATAGGGTCCATAAAACAACTAGACAATAAGTTGAAGACCTCTGTCTTCACCTTAACAATGCTAGTAATAATGCCTCTCTCTATATGAATCACTCCAATATAATTAGAACGATGTATTTCCTTTATACAACTATGGAAAAGTCTTGAATTCGCATCTCCATCATGAAATTGATTATGGATTTCTGCCTTAAAAGGTTCTCCTTAGCCTTTAACTTCTGTGAAAAGGATTGCCGCGCAACTCTAGTCTGTCATGGACCAAATGAGAAACTTCTGTTTCCTCACTCAAAATCATCATGCCATCCAAATGATTGATATCCTAGCAAACTCCCTCAATGTCTAGATCTAACTTACCATACACATTCAGATTCCAATTTCTCAGACTTGACTTAAGGAGTCTAAGTTTCTCATTAATTACATAATCCGCTCTACCTTCCACATGCAAAATCCTCCATTCCTTTTCCACAAACGATAAGAAATCTATGTTATCAAACCACCAGTTATTAACAACAAAATGCTTCGGCCCCGAGTTTTTATTGTCGAACGTGAGCCATATAGGACAATGATCCGAAATATCCTGATTGCCAATAGTTTGTCCCATCAGACCCCATCTATCTATGATAAAGGAAGAAATTAAAAACAATCCAACCTTCTCATAGAAGAACCACTACCGCTGAATGAGGTGAAAGAATTTCTCTACATGGTAAATTCACCAGATTGATGTTATAGATAAATTCCTTAAATTCCCGCATATCAAAGCCACTTTTACATAAATCACTCCCATTCCTCGCATTTTTGTTGGCTATGGAATTAAAGTCTTCGCAAATTATCCAATCTTCGTCCAAATGTTTAGCTTTAATAACTAAGAGCTCCTTCCAAAGGACCCTATGAAGAACCAGGGAACACAGATAGTAAATGTTACACAAATAGTAAACTTTGTCGCCAAATCAACTTTAAGCCCATAAAATTGATCCCTTTGAAACTGAAAATAACCTCCACCATATCCTTCCTCCAAAGAGATATGATGCCTCCCGATAAACTGCAGGCTCCCGCATAAGACCACCCAATGTCACAACCCTTCCAAATGTTGTTAACAACCCCTAATTCAACTGATTCCAACTTGGATCTTGAATTAAGAAAACATCTGCCCCTCCTTTTAAAATTATCTGATTAATCCTCTTCCTTTTTATTAAGTCGCCCCTCCCCTAATGTTTAAGGATCCAATTATCATTTAAACCGATTGTTAATCTCCTTCTGAACCTGATTCCTCTCTCTAGCACAAGCCTCAATTTCTTTGAACTTCTTATGGTAATCCTTTTCATAACCTATTGTCACTGCTCCCAACTTGTCAATGGCCTCCCAAACCTTTATTCCCATGTTAGTATCGCAATTCTTCCAGAATCTGGTGTTACCTCTCGCTAGGTCATAATTTATCGTTGGATCGCAACACATAAGCATCCTAGCAAAGAATCCTGTAGAGCTTTTTGAACCTTCAAAAGAGGCTGACACTGAAGAAATCCTTAACATACTTTTGGTGAAGTTGTGGTCTAAAGAAAGTCCTGGCCCACTGTATGCTAAAGAGGGTAACAAAGCCTCAACGTCCTTCAATATTTTCTTTTTGTGCCTCATTCTCTTCGTAATTAAAGGCCCACATAAGTCATAAATGTTTTTTATTTTTCTATTAATACTTAAAGTATTTCTCATATTCTTCTTGAAAAATTCCTTAACACCCTTTCTAGAAGAAGCAGTTAAGTTAGTGACAATACACCTCACCCTAGTGTCTGAATTGACAGGAGATAAAGAAGTATGTTATTGTTGGGGCCCTCCAACTCTAAATTTTGGGAAGAAGCAGACCCAGCCACCCTAACAACCTCCAAATCCGCGTCAAAGCTAATATCTGTGTCTTTCGAACCTGTCACATTGAACATGTCCACTCCAACATATGAATTTGCAGCCACGTCCCCCCTTTCAAAAGCTTTTTTTGGACTCTTGGTAGAAATAAGGAACTGCAAAACTCTAGATGTTCCATCTTTGGATGATATCACCAAAAAACCTCCCTCTAATAGATCGTCTTCCCCATACGCCAATTCTTCTCAGAATCTGAGGAAGAGGAAGCAGACACTTTGGAAGAAGGAGACATGCTTTTCACATTGACCCTAAGAGGCCTGTAAGTGTCTTCGAAACAACTCAACGAATAATCCACACCATCTACTTTGACATTCAATATTTCATTGAAAATAATCAAATGAGAAGTTCTCACCATTATCCTTGCTATGTCCATGTAATCTGCCTTCGAAGTGTTGTCATCCATGCAAATGAAACAACCCACCGGGTTTGCCACCATCTCAAAAAAATTAAAATTCCAAGCGTGACATGGAACGCCATGAATTCTAATCCATGTTAACCTATCTGCATCTACATCATATTCCTTCCATTTTCTAATCTCTGAAAACCAATTGTTCCACCATGACTTGCCCTCTGAAATCAAATCTTCAATTGCTCCCTCGTCAACCTCTTCCAAGAGACAGAAGTTGGCTCCTAACGACTTCACCTTGATAGCGAAATGACCTTCCACCTCGAAGGAGGTTTTAATATTATATGACATACCCGACACTAAAACCACACCGACATACGCCTTCTTTAATATGTCATGATCTTCTGATGATGCCGAATACACAACGTTGACTTGCTCACAAGTATCCACATTATGCACAATCCCAGAACTTGCAACTTGTGCAAAAGGTTTTTTCTCTAACCGTTGATTCATTAAACCTTCGTCCCTACTGCAAAGTAGGATGATGAAGAACTTGAGAAACTCCCTTTAACCCTCTCCCTCCAGATGGACCGAATGAGATGTCCTTCTTTCTATACCTAGAAGCATTTGCGTGGATCTTTCTACCATCAATAACCACGTTATTAAGCTTCACAACCATAATCCTTACATCTTCAACCCCGTTAAAACGAGCGAAACCAAATATTTTTCTACGTTTGTTCCTCTTGGACAAAATGACCACCTCTAACACTTCGCCAATACAACCAAACAAATCGAAAATATCTGCAGCTTTAATCCTATCAGGAATCTCTGGAAAAAAAAATGGTGGTGATGTTCTAACCTTGAAACTCCTCCCCCGCTCTCTGTCTACCCTCCAAGAATGTATCCCACCTCTCCCTCCAGTGCCCGAAACATCTTCTATTAACCTTCTGCCACAACATGAAAACAAAGTTGCGAACTTTAAACCACCACTTGGGCTCAAAACCACCGTTTGGGACCTAACATTTCAAAACCATATAATATAAGCACTTAAAACTATTTATACTTTGAATCAAATATTAATTTCTCACAACTTAAATAAAATTTTGTATCGAAAATTGTGATTTTTTTATCAAACGTAATAAATGGACAGTTTGTTTTAGCTTTAAAAAATAATTTTTTTCTTTGTATTTTCGAAAATGAATTTTGTAAAATCGTTTTTCAAAATATTACAAGTTTTTCTATATTCATTTTTTCTAAATTGAAAGACTAATTTTGACATCATACAACATAAATACACATTATTGAAGATCAAAACATAACTGAAATCATAATTTTTGAAAAAAGTTGTATCTCGAAAATGATTTTTATAAAAAATTATTTGAAATAATTTCAAAATTAAGTGATTTTTTGAAATTTTGATATTTAAATTTTTTTTCAATAAAATAATAAAATATTTAAAATGATATTTTTAGAATAACCATTCAAACACAATTTTCATATTAAACTTTTATAAAAATTTCTTTATAATTTTTTTTCCAACAAAATTATATTTAACTAAAAAAATTATTTAAAAAAAAAAAGTCAAAAGAATCACCCAAAATTTTGTATAAAGTTTTGTACTTTTTTAAATTATTTAATTATTTGGGGAACGTTTCATTTGACGAGCGAAACAATACTAATTCCCATTTAACGTTTCGCACTTTCACAAACCCCTCTCTCTTCTCTCCGTTTCATCTCTTCAATTCGCGATGGGAACCGCGAGCACCGGCGGTGGTGACGTGGAAGCCGGTTTCGCCAAGCTTCAAGGTGAAGATTTCGAATACTATATGCAAACCTACTCCATAATCCTCGGCCGGAACTCTAAGAAATCAACTGTCGATGTCGACCTTTCGAGTCTCGGTGGTGGAATGAACATCTCCCGTCATCACGCTCGTATCTTCTACGACTTCACGCGGCGTCGTTTTGCTTTGGAAGTTCTTGGGAAGAACGGTTGTTTAGTTGAAGGTGTTCTTCATCTCCCTGGTAACCCTCCTGTTAAGCTTGATTCTCAGGATCTTCTTCAGATCGGTGATAAGGAGTTTTACTTTTTGCTTCCTGTTAGGAGTATACTCGGCGGCGGTGGGTCGGTTGGTCCTCGGCATTATGCTAATCATCATTCTGCAGCTATTGCTCCTCCTGCTCCTTCTCCTGCTCCTCCTCCGCCTGTTCAGCCGCATTATGGTTATGGACATCCGGCTGGGTCGGGTGGTGCGATGGTGAAGAAAGGGAGGAGGGAGTATTATGAAGAGGAGTATGAGATGGATGATGATGCTGATGTGGATGTTGGTGGTGGTAGTAGTGGGAAGAAGGTTAACAGAAGGGAGGCTTATGATAGTTATGGGTATGGTGGTGGAGTTGGTTCTGGGGGAAAGGCTTCTCTGCCTGGACCAATTGGTTAGTCTTTGTTGAGATATTTTTTTTTTTTTATATTGCTGTGATTGTTCTGTGATTTAGATTTTAGACTCAATTTGAATAAATTTCACAGCAGATACTTGGATTGAAGGAATTTTATTTTACAATAGTTATGACTATGCAATTTTACTGTTGTCCTTTTATTGATGTGGTAAGAGGCTATGTAATGTTGTTCCTTTGTGAATGCTGGTTTTATTTTAGCAAGTTTGCTGAAGGGGAGGTTTCCATTTTGTGTGCCCTGCTTTCCAGTGAGGATGTGTGGTTGGGGTCTTGTATATTTAACTTGTACTAGTAGTTTATGATGGGTTCTTATATGAATATATGGAAGAATAGTGAATAAATATATGAAACGGTAAAAGAATAAATCAATTGTAAAATAATAATGATGAAAATAACTGATGGTGAATACCTATCAGCCCCTAAGCACAGTGCTTCCCTCACCAAGTTGGTAAACCCTAGTAGAATCCCTAGATACCTCATTCCTACCCTTTTTTTGTCCTCTTTTATAGCCACAAACTTATTCCTCTTTTATCGAAACAAACCCCTCTAATTATAATAACAAACTCCTCTAATTATGATAACAAACTCCTCTAATTATGATAACAAACTCCTATAATTATTCCTTTTATTCTTTTATTCATTTGCTTATATCTCTCATACTCGGGTCTCTATCAGTTTATATGCTGGCAGCTAGGGTTTTATATTTTGTTTGGGATTTTTAGTTTGCTAGAATGATGTTTTTGTTAGGATTTTTGGTTTGCTAGAATGTTATTTTCAGAATTGTGTTTTGCGGAGGATGATTGGTTTTGTTAGGTTACATAGTTTTATCTTCTGTAGTGGCTATTGTATCTGTTTGTGCCTGTGTGTGAGTGTTACTTTTTGCTGTGGCTTTTCTATTGGGTTGCAATATTTCTAGGAGGTTATATATATAGTTGTATTGCATTCTTCTCCATGGGGTTGGGGGAGGGAGTGTCATGATCTGAAAGGGTTCACTTGATGGATCAACCAATGTTATTGGGCCCTATTGTCTCGAGCCTTTAAAAACCAAGTTTTTATTGTAAGTATAGAATTTGTAAAAGCAGGGAAGCAGGGTCTTACCTACACTTACATAGTTCTTTATCATTTGTTTTTAAAATCTTAGTTGTAATTGCTATAAATGAGGGACTATAAGGATACCACGGAACATGAGATTCTCTTTGCAGTCGAGGATGAGGTAGATCATTGAATCAATTGGTAGGTTCTTTATAGTAAGACTAGAAAATAATGTGGATTAGATTCAAATGATTAAGTACATTGAGAAGTTGTCCTGGCATTTTGTGAAACATCACTCCTCCTGGACTATCTTTTGTTTCGTGATGAGGACTACCTTTGGTTTTACAGCTGAGTTGCTAAATTCTAAGGAGAGTGTGCTAGTCATGGGAATGAGAGTCCTTTGAACTTAAATTTTCAGAACAATCCTTTTGTTTTCCAATTAACTTCAATGTATGAGTCAACCAATGTCATTGGGCTGTATCATCTAACACCAAATTTTCTAACAATAAAATTATAGAACATTTTATACAAGGTTGTATGAACACTTCGGGCAATTCCTTGTGTCTGCTATTGCTGAGATAACTGTCAGGATCACAAAACTTGAGATTTCCTTAAGGTTGTCTCATAAAAAATCATACCTGCACAATGTTAAACCCACATAATCTTCATCCTTTTCATGTAATAGTTGGACTACACACCAATAAATATAGAATGGAGTATCAAGTTTAGCATATGCATCTGCTGGTGTAGAAATTACGAATTTACAACATTGTCATTGTTTTCTTCGGGCAGTTTGTACCTTTTAAAGCCATAAATGAGCTTCATATTTAGTATATGTGATGGAACTTGTGTTGAGGCCTAGCATTTTTTAATACTCTAAGGCCTATATTGTCGATGTGCTAGGGATAAGCTGGTGATTAATTAAATATAACCTCCTATAGCCAACGTAGCCAGAATTGAGTGCTGACTTGTAGGATCAGAGCAAGATTGCCAAAATTGTTTTTCATAGTCAAGACTGAGTGTTTTGAGCAGGATAGATAAGGTTTCCATATTGGGCCACCCGTTTTGCCGGGCCTTGCTAAAAATGGGCCATGTTTTTCTTTAAAACCAACAAAACACATGTTTTCTCTCTCCCTCCTCACTACCACAACACACAGAAAACCCTAATGTCGCTCAGTCTCTCCTCTCTTTGCAAACGCTTCTCCTCCTCCTCTTCACTGCGACTCTGTTTCTGTTTCTTCCTTTTCTCTTTGACAAGCTTAATTGTGTGGTCTCTACGATTTAATGGCTTCAAGTAGGTTTCAGAATTATTAATTAACTTATTTTAATGTTTTTGCTTTGTAGGTTATTTTATTTTTGTATTATAAATTTTTATGCTTTTTTTGTGTGTGACTACATTGCCTATAGCCCAATCACAAGATGACCTAAGATGATTAGTTCAAGCTGTATTCTAGTTGGATATTTCATTTTTATGTCATATTTGAAGCTTATTCTATCTCTTGTACATTTAAGTTTCCTTCTGTCTATTTCTTGTTTTGGGGCACAGGATATGCCCATCTTTCAGTGATATGATGATATTATTTCACCTCAGTCAATGTTTTAATTGTTTTCATCACGCTCCTTGATATCAATAATATCATGGATAAAGAGAATTGCGATCAAATGCAGCAAATGCGGCAGCCGACCTTTACTTAAAAGCTTGAATTGAAGAGTATTAAATGTAGCATACTCTGGTCTACAATATAGTAGGCTCTATAGTATGAAATAGTTATGCTTATAAGCCACTTATTGATAGTTTTTAAATAATTAACAAAGTGGTATATAACGACCGGTGGTGAGTGTGTAGACCGTAGATGTCAAAATCACAAGGCAGATTGTAGAAATGTGCAATTCTATGTGTTATGCAATTGCAATCATGGTTGTCAGGATCTCACTCTAACTCCCGAAATCTTACGATCTTACGCTCTAGCAACTGGCCACCGATTTAAGTGGCACAAAGATCTTGGATTTGGCTGGAGCGTTGAACTCCTTGAGGAAGATCTTTAAAACGTGGGATCTTGAGATCCCAACGATCTATTTTTTGTTTTTACCCGCTTCATACCCGTTTTGATCAGGTCATTAACCAATTGGATTCTGCCCAAAAGTTGACTCATGACTAACCCTGACTGTTGTGCACACATATTTTAGGTTTTTGGGACCTACAATGTTTTAAATGAGCGTTTGAGAATTGCAAGATAAGGATTGTCTGCAAACAAAAGTCATTGGAACTCTGGGAATTCAGTATCAATTAATCATACAATGAATGAATTTCTTCTCTTCATTAACTTTTCTATAATTCAAATCAAATGCTTCTATTATGATTTTTTGGATAAAATATTTGCCATTGATGATTAAATTAATGAGAATTTTATGCTAAAGTAATTTTTTCTAGTTATTTCTATAATTTTGTCTATTTGTAGGGATCTTACGATCCATGTTACGATCCTACGATTTACGCTTTTTCTATACCCTAACGATCTTTATCGAGATCCCGATTTTGACAACCATGATTGCAATCTTGGCCGGTCCTGATTCCAGCTCAGAACTTGTGTTGCTGGCATTTTGATAGGATTGCGTGTTGGAAGGTAAATTTGGTGGGGTCGTTAATCCATCAATCCTAGTTGATTCAGAAAATCCATCAATAACCAGGTCAAAACCTGGGGAAAACCCACAAAAATTAACCCTTTGTATGTTCCATAATGTAGAGGAAGTTAACCCGAGAAAAATTCACTTCCCAAGGCTGATGCCAACTATGAGGAACTGCAATTTGAAGTCTGGACTTTGGTTTGTGATTACTGACTACAAGTCTGGGCTTGGAGCTTTGTCTTGGGTGCTGGGAGAACCTGGTCTTGTTGCGATTTTCTCTGTTTTTGGGTTCCCCTGTTTATGCACATTGAGTTTTTCCCTTTTTTTGGTATTTTGCTGGCTGGGCTGTTCTTTAGTAGTTGGAAAGTGAAGTCTGTGGATATGATATGACTATTATTTAGAATGAGAGACACATGAGTATTAATTAGGTAAAACTCTCATTTTCAATTTTTTGTCATTTTCCTCCAATTACTGTTTTGAAAGTTATCACAGACTTGCAACCCTTTGATTTATTGTCTGATTAAATGGTCCACAGAATGTGATGGTCCAACATCAGCTATCATAGGTCTACATAGTCTAATCCATCAAACAACGTGTGGCACGGTGCCTTAGAATTCACCTCTATATATGTGAATATGTATGTATATTTATGTTAACACTAGACGTCAAAATTGGCATATTTAAATTTTCTTTAACTTGGAGTCTGATTTAACCATTCTAACAATGAAATAAAAGTTCTCATATGTGTATATGTATGTATATTTATGTTAACACTAGACGTCAAAATTGGCATATTTAAATTTTCTTTAACTTGGGAGTCTGATTTAACCATTCTAACATAAAAGTTCTCATATGTGTTTATGTATGTATATTTATGTTAACACTAGACGTCAAAATTGGCATATTTAAATTTTCTTTAACTTGGAGTCTGATTTAACCATTCTAACAATGAAATAAAAGCTCTCATTATGTCGGAACAATTCGAAAACTATTTGATACTATATCAAATCACTTTATGTTTGTTCGTTCTCATTACTTTCCTATACTACTCTTGATGGTATTATTTATCATAGAAGGTCTTTACATTTCATCTGTCTTGAGTTAATAAAGGGTAGATTAATGACATTAAATGGGGAATTAGTTGAATTCACATCATAAGCTTTGTTGTCAAAAGTGATATATAGTGGCGTGATAGCGGTGTGGTGGCGGGAACAATGCATGGCCATCCCCAAACACGGTGGTGTGATTGTGGCCCGCTACTTGTTTCAGGTTTGGAGCTCCGCTACAGTAATGCTAGAGTATACTTCGGCAACATTCTGGCCGTGATTTGGCATATTTCCGGCCAGTACAGACATGACCAGAAGAAATGAAGAAGCAAGAAAGAACAAATAGAATACTAGAAGAAACAAAGGATGTGGAAAAGAAAGATTCAGGGGCACAACAGTTCTGCAGCAGCAGCTGTCAACAGCAAGCAAGAAGAGGCCGCTCTTTCAGAGCAGAGGACCTTTCAGTTTTATGATTTATTTAGAGCATCAGTCAGTTTTAGGGTTTGCGTTTCACATAATGGACCTTAAATAAACCCAACTATACTCAAATTAACAATTTCATATGACTTATATATGTATAAAATATATTTATAGTATTGATTATTCAATAAAAAGTAGTAGAATTGCGGCCATCTCGCAATCCGCGACCCCACAATCCCGGTTATGAGGTTGGCTGCTCCGCAATAGGAATTGACTTGACTGCATAGATTATAGCAAATTAAACATCGAAGGTGCTTTATATGCTAATTTTGACACATGATGTCAAGACTTGTGTATGTTCTTTTTTTTCTACATTACACGTGTTAATTTCAGATTTAAAGTGTCAACACCGCGTGTCTAATTCTAGGTAGGATCTATGAGTATCACAGCTGTGGTGTAGATGATTATCACCTTCTTTGCACGAGCCTAGAAGGAGTAAATAATAACTACTATTAAAGCCGATAGATATGAATGTCTAAGTCTGAAGTTTTATATCCATTATCATCAAGTAAATATAATATGATTTAACGGTTGAATTGATTCGACTCACATTATAATAAAAAACCATAGAAGGTTTAATACGCCAATCTTGGCACCTTGTGTCAAGACCCGTGTGTGTTTGTTTCTATATTACATGTGGATAGTCTCACATTTTAAGTGTCTACACCGCCCTCATGACTCTAGGTAGCATCTAAGAGTATCGCACAACTTTGGGGAAGATGAGTTAGTTTTTATCTTCCTTCTGGAGTTACTATTTTTGTTGCTAAATTTACGAAGCAGCTATATTTTTGTGGCTGTTTAATGTGCTTAACAGATCAGAAATATTTCTATTTAAAGTACTATCAATTCCTTATTACTTTTAATTGCGTCACTGTCAAATGTCGCTCAGAGTTATCAATTGCGCATGATTGACTACAGAAACTGCAATGTATAGCATTTGCATTACGTTCCCGGGCACTGCCACAATTATAGAAATTTCAATCATTAATGATGAGCAACTCCTTGACCCCCATTTCCTGAGTTATTCAGCAATATTGTTTCTTCCCTCCCAATTATGCCACCTTTTCTTAATTATAACAGCCTATAGGGTTTGAAACCTTGTTTAAATTTTGATTCAATTTACAATGACTGCTATGATTTTTATAAATATAAACAGGTTCTTTTTGAGCATTTATTTGCATGCAGTATGAATTATTTAACTTGTATCTATTATCTTCATTATAGCAGCATTTCTGATTTCTCACTAGAACAGTTGGAATTAACTGCTCAACACTGTCATCAGGAATTAATAACTTTAATGATTGATAAGTGATAGAATTCCTTCCATTTTAATATAGATTTTCATAATTATTTTAAGGGTCTTGCTGACATATGCCCTAAGGGCATATAATAAGGAATACAAAAATAGAAATTGTCTTCAAAAAGCAAATTTTTAAACTTTTTTAGAAATTGAATGCATAATTTCCAATACAAAGTTTCTATTTTTAGCACACAAACAAGTGCCATAAGAGAATATGTTAGCATTTGTTTTATTTATTTATTTATTATTTATTTTTTTAGTTTACAGATATATCGTAATAGGGACATTGGTATTATGGGGTGAGTAAGTACCACATCGAGTAGTATGGAATGCTCAGTGGAGTATTTAAGTGGCCTGGGTTTGATAGTTAGCTTTTAAGAGAGGGTTCCCCAAATTCTTAGGTACTTATCATATTGATGTTTTCTTTTGCATTATATTTACACTCAATTGCATCTACTGATAAGATTTTCATGTTCCTGTGTATTCAAATTTCCTGTCTTTTCTAAAGTTGTTGCGAATTCGCTCTCTAGGATGTTACAAGTCGTCATGCAAAATTACCCATAGATTTGGGTAATAATGGATTGAAATGACGTTAAATGAAGTGTAGACTTTATTTGGTTAAATTAAATTTCTGTTTTCATCTACTCACTTTTCTCATAACAATCACTCATTTTTTGACTCATTAACTGTTTGTTGTGCGGCTTGAGTATTGTTTCCTTGCATGTGATGAATTTTCCATTTTTATTTTATTGCTAACATATTTTGTCTTGTAAAATCAAATGTGTTTACATTGAAATATATATTTTTAAATGTGTCTATTGGATAATCAAGAGAAGACGTGAATGAAAGTGTAGAGATGTCAAGAAAAGCTTTGGTAGCACATGCTTTGCATTAATGGAGACGTAAGATGAATTATATTTAGTGTAAGTTTAGCAAAAGGAACACAAATTATAGTTTATAGGTGAAACCTTGATTTGGACACCATACTATGCAGCAAATCACATTGACTAGGTATCTTGGGCCTATCATACAAAGTGACAAGGAAAAGAGGGAGATGTTTGTACACTTTAGGTTTCAATTAAGGTGGATGAGATTGAAGGGTGCTCTTTGGTATTATTTGTGATAGGTAAGCATCATTGATGCTTAAGAGAAACTTTTAACACTCAGCTTTAAGATATGCAATGTTATTTGAGACCGAATATTATGCTACTCTAAATAGCCGACCAGAAAATAAGCTGAATGTTGTTAAGATAAGAATGCTACAATCGATGAATGGACATATAGGACGAGATAAGATTAGGAATTTAAGTATTGGAGAAAGAATGTTGTAGCACCTATTGTGGTGGAGATGGTAGAATCTCACTTCAAGTAAGTTTGATTTGTGTGGAAAATTCCTGTAAAAGCTCCAAAAAAGAGAATAGAGAAGATGGAGGATAGTCCAATAATTAGTGATAGGGGAAGACCTAGGAAACCTCTAGGTCATTAAGGAAGCTTTAGATGTTTCTCTCTCTCTCTCTCTCTCTCTCTCTCTCTCTCTCTCTCTCTATGTATGATTCATGTAGCTAATGCTAATCTCATATAATAGGAAAATGCTTTTACTGTTGTTACGTTGTTGTCTATATTTTACTTAGTTAAGTATAGCTTAATCCAGTAAAATTTAGCGTAAACTATGTTTAAATTAGAAAAAATGATGAGTTTGAATTATACCAAAAATATAGCAGCATGAAGAACATGTAGGGATGCTGTTGTTGTTTGATCCTTGGGGAGAAACCGCATTTAATCTCTATAATGTGTAGGTAAAATAGATTGTAAAACTGTTGGCTATTTTGAAACTCATAAATAGTGATTGAGGCTTCTGTTATTAATGTTTTTTTATTTTATTTTATTTTTTTATGGATTTTTTCAAATAATATTTATTCCCGATGAAAGTTATGATGAACATGAAATAAAGAAACTATATTTTAACTTTTATATTATGTGCTGTTATATTTTAACTTATGCTTAATTTGTGTCTTATGACTTTTGATTTACACGAGAATTTCTTATGCATTTTAGATTTGTGGGATGATTAAATTTAAGTATGCATTAGAGGTTGTTTTAGTAAGCATAAGAAATTTATTAAGATATTTCAATCTGTATTATGATCACACAATGTACATGTTTCTTTCTTTCTTTATCCAATCCTAGGTTTGATCTTGACTTAAAGTTTAACAATCTTAATTACCATGGTTTGATACTTGCTTGCAGATAAGAAGGCAGAAGGCAGGTCCCGGGTAGACCGTGATGCTGATAATCTTCAACTTCAGCAATTGGAAGAAAAGGACGTAGTATCATCTGTAGCTAATGTCCTCTCTGACCTTTGTGGCCCTGGAGAGTGGATGCCTATGGAGAAACTTCATGCTGTGGTTAGTTCTGACTGACAATTATATGTTAAGTTACTCTTTGTTGCAACACTTGCTTTCGTGATTTTGTATGTATGTGTGAGTTGGTAAACTTTTCTGTTATACCTATTAGTTTTTAGCAGAGCTATACATGGAAGTATCACCTAAACAATCTAGAATCTAATAGTTTCCCGAATCAATATCTACTCTTGGGTTGTCTTTGGGATTTATCCAAAATTGGACATGAGTTAGTCCAAGTTAAATTGATTGACTTGATATATAAATCAAATTTTGCATTTGTAATTATTAAATACCTGGAGTTTGAATTGATTTACAGTTAAATTTCCACATTTGAAACACATTTAAAATGAATTGATCAATTACTAAAATAATTGACACCAAACATAATCTCAAAATTTCCTTCTCAAGCATGTAGAAATGTTATTTTGCTATGCAATAACCATTCATCTGGCTATGTATTTAAGAGTCCTAGGCCTAGGATTAAATGACCTGTATGGATCAATCATAATGTAGCATCCTTATTTCTTTATATCAGAATTTTCATGCAACAATGAGAGGTTTTAAGTTTGCTTTTGATGTCACATCGAAGCATTTGTAACTATTTCTCATCCGGTAGTATGATGCTTTTCCATGTATGGTTTTACAATCCCTGCTGTGGTTTTACACTCCAAGTCAAACACTTCTCAAAGTAATAAATACACAATTTTTTAATGTAAAAATTACCTCTTTTGATTCCTTATCCCTAGGGCACTTGTAAGCATTTTCAAACCTAAAAAATCGACTACTGGTTGCTTTGTAGAGAGGGTAGACTGTGGAATGACTCAAATTATCATATATAGTTTAAATCATTATGATGCATCTCATATACATATGGCAAGATACAAAGTCCAATTTGTTTAAGGAAAAAACCTAGATTCTACTTTATATGTACTGTTTTTTACTGTCACGACTCATGTCACGTTTTTACAGGATTGTAGTTGAGTTTTGTCCTTTGTTTAATATCTGAATGTTGCTTTGTTTTTTTGTTAGTTGGTGGATAAGTATAGCAGTGTTTGGCACCATGGTAGAGTAAGACGATATCTTACTTCAGAGGAATGGCCTGGTCCTGAATCCAAAGGGAAGCCTTGGTACGGCTTACTTATGCTATTAAGGAAATACCCGGAGCATTTTGTCATCAACACAAGGTCCAAGGGTCGGGTTACGCTGGAGTTTGTTTCTCTGGTCTCTCTTCTTTCGTGAACTCGGTGCTATCTTCCATATGTAATAACTTATGTAGTTGTGATATTTCTGGTCAAAGACCAAACCTGTATAAAATTGCACCTCGCTTACTTTTTTCTGTGCCAAAACTGTTATCTTTTGTGAATGTGTGGAAGATGTTGAAATAGTTGGTGATAGATTATAGAGCCAAATCATGAAAAATGTTGACTAAATGATGAAACCAATGGTTCATTAGGTTGAATCAAATTTATAAAAAAAAAATGGTTGAATCAAATTTGAGCAATGTTATTGATGTCTCGTGTTTTAAGTGGTTAGGAATTTAAATTAGTAGGTTTTGGGGTTCAAAATTTATGAATGTAAAAAATAGTTATCTAGAAAGTTTTGTCTGATTAAACTAATTGACTTTGCTATCTTGGATCCGTTGTATTTAATGTGATCTTTAGATTCAAATTAGTCCATAAATTTCAATAAAAGGAATCTTAGATTTTCCTTGGCCAGCATGTTTGTATTTGCCAGAATGTAGGAAGCAAATATGCAAATATGCAAAATAGAAGTTATTATTAGTTGGAAGCAAATATGCAAAAGAATATTAAAATTTAAATAAAATAAATGATTAAATGATTAGACGGGAGTCCATTTTCTAAACTGAAAATTAGGGACATGGTAATAAAGTTATTAAACAAATCAAATCAAATTAATTAATTATGGTTCAGTAAAGTAGAAACAAAAGTCTTGCACAAGTTAAAATTGTAAGAAAGAAACAATAATTGACCGCCTTGTTACGACAGAAGCTTCAAACCAGTATATTTCCTCCCGTTTCATATATAGAAGCGTTAATATAGTTTTTGGTCCTTATAAATATCTCAAATTTTAATTTTTAGTCTCTGTAAATAAAATTCGAGTTTTAGTCCTTATAAAATTATTTTTACATGCAGTTTTAGTTCCTGTAAAGGGACTAAAACTGCATGTAAAAGTAATTTTATAAGGATTAAAACTCGATTTTATTTTATAGGGACTAAAACTGACGTTTAAGATATTTAGAGAGACTAAAAACATATTTAATCCTATATAATTTTTTTTAATGTAAATACCCTATTTTTCAAAAATATTCCCCAAATAACCCACTTTTCAAACAAATTCTCAATCTACCCCATTTTTTGACAAATTTAGGAGGAGTCTCCAATTGGATTGGCGACCATGTACAAAATTAAAGAGGAGTCGCCAATTAGACTGGAGACACCATATGCAGTCTCCAATCCAATTGACGACAATGCGTAAAAAATGGGAAGGGTCGCCAATTCAATTGGAGACAAGGTTCTAACTGAAGTTTGCTATAAATAATGGTTGTATGCTCAAGTATTTTCACATCTCTTCTCACATATCTTGTGATATACAAGTAATACTGATATCATGTATACGCGCCACTATGAGATAGTGATTTTTTCGAGAGAGAAGCCTCCGATCGATATGTTATTTTGGAATATCCAAAGTCTCAATCAACTGAAGAGGGAGCTGAATCGGTGGCTAGAGGAAGAAATTGGTGAAGGCGAAAAAATCCGCAGTATTGAGAGATATGATAGGATGCATGGGTGGGTCCGAGTTAAGACTGGAGCAAAAGCTAGGAAAATGATGTTTGGACCTAATGAAATCAGGTTGATTGTTGTAATCAGTTAGAAATGTTGTGTGTTATTTGTTGTATGTGTTGTTTAGATTAAGTTTATTTAAGTTATTGTGATGTTTGTTGTTAACATTGTTGTAACAAAAAGTTCTTAATATATTAAAATATAAGGTTACAACAAGTTATTATTGTGCAGAGTTGATCCCACATTTGAACATTTTTTTTTGTGCCTAGGCTGACGACATATATTACACAATCTTATCATTTTATCAACCATATCCATTTCTGTTCTTATACGCGTGCTATTTGGACGACCTTTTTTCATTCTTCGCATCTGATCGTTGTGCCAAACTATGTCCCCTTGGTATGAAGGTCAGTATTCTTCCATTGATAACACTGTGAAGCTTTCATTGTAGACATTCATTACACTAACAGTCTTGTAAACATCAGATATATAGTTGTACGGATCCTGACGAGCATGTGCGCAGGCCGCAATTACATGGGAGCAAGGTACCCGAAAGGTCTAATACTTGCTACAATCACACCAGCATCTGTCTAGTCTGACATCATATTCTGAAAAAAGGCCTTCCTTCATTGTGATCAATTGTTTCCTTAACACTGAAATTTCTCCCATGACGGTCAAAGTTTGTGACTGAATGTGTGCTAGCCTTGATAGTTTCATCTTTCATAACTTTCATTATGCATTGACTGTAAACTTGACCAGACATTAACACTGCATTCCATTTTTTTCCTCTTGTTGCAAATTGAGATGCCAACCTAAAATAGGTTGATCGTACCACTGCTGTTATAGGTAGATTTCTAATTCCTTTGAAGACGTCGTTCATGCATTCCACAAGATTTGTTGTCATGTGGCCCCAACGACATCCAACATAAAATGCCCTTATCCACTAGAATGTTTTCCAACCACCTTCCTGCATCTGCATTTGACAATCTAATTTCGTCACGATAGTACTGAAATGATGGTTGAGTTAAAGCATATCCTGCATTTACAAGTTTTTTGCGAAGGTTCTTGTCTTTGATTGCACGCATGAAGTTTTGTGCGATATGTCTAATGCAACATACATGGGTAGATGAAGGATTATGCCACCCATTATCTTGATTATTGTAGGCACTCTCAATAGCAACATGTCTATCTGAAATCAAACAGAGATTGGCTTGTGGAGCAACATGTATTATGAGATTCTTTAGGAAGAAACTCCAAGCAGAAGCAGTCTCACCTTCAACCAGAGCAAAGGCCAGGAAATACATTATTGTTTCCGTCTTGTGCAACTACCATCAGCAATGTACCCTTGTATTTCCCGTATAACCATGTTCCATCAATCTGAATAATAGGTTTGCAGAATGCAAAACCTTGGATGCATGGTTGAAATGCCCAGAATAATCGGTGAAATATTATATTTCCATCAACAACAAATCCATCTGGCCTACATGCAGGAACTGTATGCATGATTACAACAGTTCCCGGTGTTTGTGTCTTTAGTGCCTGTAAAAATCGGGGTAATTCTTTGTAAGAATCCTCCCAACGAGTAAGGGTACCTAGGGTATGTGGAACCGGCGGGCGGTATGCCCCACCCGACCGTGGTCATTAAATTATGTACTTTTAATTATAATTAATTATTAATATCATTTTATTTTTCATCTATTATTAATATCATTTTAAATTATTTATTTTTTAATGAAAATTTGCAAATACACATTGTCACCAAACCAATTGGCGACCCTTCACAAGGGTAACACATAATCGCCAATTAGAAAGGAGACTGATATGGTGTCTCCAAACCAATTGATGACTCCTCTTAATATATACACAATTGTCAATTCATCTGGAGACTGTTCTGTAATTTCCAAAAAAGTGGGGTGGATTGAGATTTTTTTTTTTAAAACTGAGATATTTGAGAAATATTTTTGAAAAATAGGGATATTTACGTAAAATTTTCTTATATATAATGACATTGTTAAAAATTATTAAAAATATTAAAAAATTAAAAAAATAGAGATATATTTAAAATAATAATATTGAATAAATATTCTAAGATATTATATAGAATATATTACAAACTCTATAAGTATTTGTTAGATATCTTATTATAAGATATCACATCTGTCCCTAAATATAAGATTCCGTTGAAAAAATTATGGGAATTAAAAAAGTTGGTTAGTGTATTAAATTTATTAATTATTTTATATAATTTTACAAGTTCATTCTTAAAAGTGAGAAATAATTAATGTATATATAATTATTTACTATAAAGTAAAAAAAAAATTATTTAGAAGTATGTGTGGAAGAAAATAATTAATATATTTTGAAAATTGAAAGATGTCTTATATAAAGGATAAGAATAAAACTCAACAAAATCTTATAGTTAAGAATGGAGGAAGTAATATAGACGAGATCAAATTTGTCGTATGTTATTTTAAGATTTAAAAGAGTGTTTCCGTGATATTTGTTAACCTTTTTCATTTATTAAAATCAAGGAAAGGAAATAATTTATTTATAAAAAAATTAAAAGAATTATACAATATTTTGAAAGAAAGAGTTAAATGTGTCAAACTTTCAACTGTAATAATAATTAAGAATCCAAGATATAAAGGTAGTTCAAATTGAAAATATTTATAGGAAATTCTAGGGTTGGCAATTTAATGACATTCAATATAAAATAGGATTATCGGCTATCAACATTTTGACACATTCACTTATTCTATTAATTTGTGGTTGTTAGATCCATATTAAACTAATAAAATTTTATCAGATTTTAATATTAAAAAAGAAAAAAAAAAGAAAAAAATTAATGGGAATTGTTTCAGTAATGATTGACATTAAATTTGATAGAGAAGATTAAAATTTGATACTCTATTGTAATTAGAAAATAACGAAAACCACTTGATTTAACATAACTTTTTTAGTAGAAATGACAAAACATAATAGAAAATTGAACCTTGTACCCCTACACTTGTCTCCCAACCCCTATATAATTTCTAATATTCCAATTTTGTCATTTTAATATTTATTTAATTATTTTTAATTTTTTCCGCAAAGTCAGATTAAAAAATATTATTTTTTTACGTTGATCGAGAAGAACCGGAAGTACAATGGACAGGTTTTCTGGTGCAGAAATTTTCAAACCAGAAGTAGTAAAAAAAAGTTATCCGGTTCACAAAAATCCTTCACCGGAAGTAACACGCTTGTGTTATCCGGTTTAAGATTTTCTTCACCAGAAGTAGCTATCCTGGGTTTTCCGGTTCGTATTTTTTTATTTATTTTAATTTTGACAATTTTTTTTAGGAGACAAGAATCTATCAGGTACATATAGGACAAATGTATCGTACCACCGCAGACCACCCTTGTACAAACATATATCATCAAAGGGTCTGTGCTGCCTATGATCCTCGAATGAGCGCCAGATGACATCACTGAGTGTTAATCCATTTAACTGAGCTCTGATCTCGCCAGATGACATAAATTACATCTGACGCTCATTCGAGGATCATAGGCATCACAGACCCTTTGATGATATCTGTTTGTACAAGGGTGGTCTGCGGTGGTACGATACATCTATCATTTATTTACCTGACAGATTCTTGTCTCCTAAAAAAAAAAAACGAACCGGAAAACCCAAGATATCCGGTGAAGAAAATCCTAAACCGGATAACACAAGCCTGTTACTTCCGGTGAAGAATTTTTGTGAACCAGATAACCTCTCTTGGCTACTTCCAGTTTGAAAATTTCTATACCGGAAAACCTAATCATTGTACTTCCGGTTCTTCTCGTCCAACTCAAAAAATAATATTTTTTTAATCTGACTTCGCGGGAAAAATTAAAAAATAATTAAATAAATATTAAAAGGACAAAATTGAAATATTGAAAATTATGTAGGGGTATGGGACAAATGTAGGGGTACAAAGTTCAATTTTCAACATAATAATATTGTATAAGGGATTACATCAGTATATAAGTCATGCATCCATTACAAGGTATGATAAGATGGTATACATGTAATAAAGCTAAAGAAAGGGCTCCAAAGAAGCATTCTCAATCCTATTGCCTTTACCTTTAGCACATGTATGATCACTTGTAATTTATCTTAGACGCCACTCGATCTTAGACGCCACTCGGTTATAGAGTGTATTAAATATTATCCGCGACTCTAGTGAGCTAATCCTTACAGAATTCAAGAATCTATGGATATCAAGGAACAAGTTTTGGATGATGAGAGAATGCTATGATGATTACCACCCTTACGGTCAATGTATACCATCTATAACAATCGATGTTTTAAGAGATGTTTTAAAAATCGATCCGGTCATCGAACCAATGAGTATATTGAGTCACTGGTCATTGGTCGAACCACTTGATTGCTGATCGAACCACTTGATTACTGGTCAAACCACATGACTAAATCAGATAAAATCAGAAAATTCGATTGAATAAATCTGTCACTTTAACAAAATTATATAAGTATTAAATTGGTCGAACCAGATGACTTAGTGTAAAAAAACCAGTAACACCAAAAAAAAAAAAATTCACAGGTTCATACTTTAAATTCAAATTTGAGTCGATTAAACTTATGTTTTTTGTCTACAATTATGCATTACCATTTACTTTATTTAACACCCCATCTCAACTAATAGAAACCAATGATATCAATCACACAAGAGAGAAAATAAAGTATGTTCAAGTTCTGCAACATATCAATGTTATAATACTATAATAGCCTTTATTTACTATATTTAACATCACTATCACCAATTTTTAAAGGAAAGAATATAAACTTTCTCGTATATTTTTATTTTTTTAAATAGTGAAAAACAACGTCGTTTTAATTTAAAAAAATAAAAATAAAAAACGCAGTTAAATCGCCGATTTTCCAAAATCGCCGATTTTTACCGGTTCTCACCGGTTCAATTATATACCCGATCCAACAATTGAATAAAACGAGTTACCACTCTGGTTCCCGATTTAACCGGTCTTACTGGCCGGTCCGATTTTTAAAACTATGGTAGCTACTGAGGCTTATGATTACATTTATTGGCAAAACATGCAATCAACCATTCGTTATATCCATTATACCCGGATTAATTCAACATGAAGTCTTTTATCAATTCTATGGGTTCTCATATTATTTCATTTATTCACATAATACACCCTCAATTAATTTGCATATTAACTGAGTCATCCCTTCTCTGATATTCACACTCGTATCAATGTATCTTTACAGCTCCCACTTTAGAAGCTAGATACTCATTAAATACAACCCTTCTGATTGGAACTTAGTCACAGTTCTAATTACGACTTCGCTTAGATGAATTTAGTATATTGTGTACCATTGCTAATTACGACCCTCCCGACTGGAATTTAGAATGTATAACTAATTACGGCTATGCCAATAAGATTTTCTTTGATTAAAAATCTATTTTAAAAATTATTTACTATGGCAAGCAGAAGCAAATCTGGATCAACACTCGTCTATCCGAACCGTTATTGAAAGAATCAGATATGCGTATATACCGTAACAAACACATAACAAAGTTGAGAAAGTAAATCGATATGTTTTACAAAATACGTTTGAACTAAATCACATAATGATAATCAATTTCCAGTGAAATAGAAAACAAAAATTGACTAAGAGAATTTATCAAACACTTGGTGTACAATCAATTTATCAAACACTTGATGTACCAATAAACACCAAGCTTATTTCCCTTTTTGTTGATAGTATGAAAATTCAATTGGAATTGTCTTCCAAAACCAGTTTAACATACTTCAACACAAGTAGAATTTTTAGTTAATCAAATTGCTCACTAAAAAAAATCCGAACAAAAAAAACTTTGGGTCGGGCTTTGTTATTAGGCTCTCTTGAGTTTGTTGATCCAATAGAATAATTTACCCAACCCTCTTATTTCCTCCCCCGAAATCTAAAAATCCAGACAAGGCTACTGCTTGTCATAATTCAAAATTGGAAAGCACAAAGATTTTGTTGGCAAGAGCTATCCTTTGTTGTGATTCAATGTCGGACGCAGATGTTCAAATTTGCAACTCTAGATTTCTGGATAATTTGGAATCTAATATGGGTTCTAAAGTGTGGAGTTTGTTGTCTAAAATGGGTGTGAAGACTCAAGATGGAATCAATGAGATTACGACTCATATTCTGATATGGAAGTCAAGGGTAGACGTAGATCTTTGGTGATGAAGGTGAAATCAATTGGTGTACCATGATAGTGGGATCGCTAAATATCAGAGGGGAAGATAATTTTTCGAAGAGGAAGAGGATTAACAACATAATTAAATCAAGTAAAGCTGTTTTTTTCTTTGTTCATGAGTCAAAGTTAGCAGAAGTAGATTCTAGAATTTTTTATGAATTCTGGAATCAAGATGAGGTTGGTTGGCCTTTTAGTAACTCTGGTGGCTTTTCTGGAGGTATTATAACTATCTGGAATGCGAGAATTTTTTCTCCAGAATTTTCTATTAGAGGGGATGGTTATCTAGGTGTTAAAGTTAAATGGAAGGATGACTTTTATTATCTGATTAACATTTACTCTGGTTGTACTCTCTCTATTAAGAGAAAGCTTTGGAGGGATTTGATAGGGATTAAAAGAAGATGGGCTGATGGTTTTTTGATTTTGGGAGGAGATTTCAACGTAACATTGGACGCTTCTGAGAGAAAGGGAGTCTATAGTATGGAGAGGTCGTTGGAGAGGAGATAATTTACTGTCTTTGTGGATAATATGGGTTTGACTGATCTTCCAGTATCAGGAAATCATTTTTTCTTGGTTTAGTGGCGACAATAAAGTGATGAGTAGACTTGACAGATTCTTGGTAGATGCTTCTTTTATAAATAAATGGGGTATGATTGGGAAAGAAATTAGGCGAAGAGACATTTCTTATCATTGTTTCATTTGGATGAAGATTTGTGCTAGAAATTGGGATCATAAGCCTTTTAAATCCAATAACAGTTGGTTCGATAAAGCTTCATTTCTTTCTTTTTTGGAAGAAACATGGTTGAGTTACGAGATATCAAGGAGGAGTGATTATGTCTTTAAGGAAAAATTCAAGTTCTCGAGAAGAGATATTAGAGTCTAGAATAAAGAGGTTTTCGGGTAGTTTGATCTTAAAGTGGAGGAGGAGGTGGATATTATTAATGTTGTCGATCTTGAGTTAGTGAATGCTTCTATCGAAGAAGTGGAAGGTATGGTTTTTAAGAGGCCCGAGGCTTGTAGAGGAGTGTGGAAGAATTTATAGACTAAAGATAAAATGATAATTCAGAAGGCCCGTTTTAAATGAAATAGGGAGGGAGATATCAATCCAAAATTTATTACAATGCGGTGAAATGGAGGGCGAAGAGTAGTTGCATTGGGTCGATTAGTACTCGTAATGGTACTTCTAAAACTGTGATGGATGTGAGAAATGCGGTGATAGATTTTTATGCGAAGAAATATTCGGTCAACAATAATGCTAGATCTTCTCTAGAAGATTTTTCCTTTAAATATTTGTCGGCGACATATTCAACTTTATTGGAAGGGCCTTTCACAGAATAATAATTTAGAAAATATGTTTGGAATTATGTGATCTAAGAGCCCTGATCCAGACAGATTCAAATTTTTTTTTGACAAAGTGTTGGTATTTCATGCGGAGTGATATTTGTTATTTTGTGAAATATTTTCATAGCCATACTCATCTTCCTAAGGCGATTAAATATTCTTTCTTGGCTTTGCTTCCTAAGGTTCCTAATCCTTTGGGACTTAGAGAGTATAAGCCTATTTATCTAGTGATTTGTTTGTACAAAATCATTGCTAAAATTTTGGTAGCTAGGCTTAAGAGGGTGATTGAAGGGCTTGTATCTTTGAATCAATCCGCTTTCGTCCCTGGAAGACTTCTCTTAGATGGTGTTGTGGTAGCTAATGAGGTGATTGATCTTCCTATTAAGGAGAAGAAGGAATGGGTATTATTTAATGTGGATTTCAAGAAAACTTACGGTAGTGTGGATTGGGATTTTCTTAGATTTTTGCTCAAGAAGATGGGTTTTGGTAGAGTTTGGATAAAGTGGATATAGGCTTTTATTTTTTTGGGTTATTTGTCTATTCTAGTGAACGGAAGTCCGACCAAGAACTTTGAGAACAAGAGAGGTTTGATGCAGGGTGACTGTAGCGCCTCGATTCGATTTTCCCAAATTTTGTGGAGTCTTTTATTTTATTTATATGATAATTGTTTTATTTGTGAAATTATCATGATGATATTTGATGTTGATGAATTATGTGGTGATATGTCATGTTGTGATTTTTACCGTTTTATGAATTTTCGGGTAAAAATTGGATAAAAGGGTATTCTAGACTTTTGTTAATTAGTGATAAGTTAGAAATTAGTAGAATTGGTATTTTGTGAGAAAATGATATTTGGTTGGAGAGAGTAGAAAATAAAAAGAAAATATAAGAGAGTGAGAAAGAGTATAAGTTGGTAAGAAGAGAAAGAAAAAGTAGAAAGAAAAAGAGAAGAAAGCAAAAGGAGAGAAGAGAAAAAAGGGAAAGTTGGAAAAGCTTCAAGATTGCTCCGAGGAATCGAAATAATCGGGTAAGGGTGATAAGCATTGTTATCTTAATATTGTGTATGATTATGTATGTGTTTGATTGGTTGAGTTTTGGTTTTGATGAAAGTTAGAGAAGATGAATAGTTAGGGTTTTAGTGGAAGTGTGAGAAATTGGTAGATTAATCGGTTAGAAATCGTTATAATCGAAGTATGCTGTTAGATATATGTTATTGATCATGTTTGTATGGGTTTAGAGGAGTTTTGGAGTGGTTAAGGTTGACTTTTCGTAGCTGGTATGTTGCTGAAATCGCAGTGGTCGCTCAGCGAGCTACCCCTCGCTCAACGAAAGTTCCAGGGTGAGTTTCGCTCAACGAGCCTGGGAAGATTTTTGGGTTTTTACGTTTTCTTTCGTAACTTGAGTTTCGGGTATCCGTTTTTAGTGATACTTATATCGATTTGAAGCTAAAAACATGTAGAATCTAATGATGCTAAAATATGTAATGTTTAGCCGACTTTTACCCGACTTTTCTGATAAAACGTAATTATGTTAATTATGGAATTGTGGGTTTGATTGTTGTGTTGTGGCCGTTTGGCAAGCAGATACATTTCTTGAATTAAATGCGAATGTATGCTAATTGTATGAGATGAATGCATAACTATATTGTGAATATTTATGCATTTTCAAGAATGTTGTGTGTCATTTTGCATGTAAGCATAATGTATGCATTCTTGTGCCGTGGGATTCTTTGTGAATCCGTTGTAGCATCGTGTGCTCATGTGGAGTGTGAGCGATGACTACAACAAGATCGTGTGCCCATGTGGGGTGTGAGCGATCGGGTTGTGTGCCTGTGTGGGGTGTGAGAAATCCAGAAACATCGTGTGCCCGTGTGGGGTGTGAGCGATGAGTGATTTATTCACATTGATTGTGTGCCCGTGTGGGGTGTGAGAAATCGGATTGTGTGCCCGTGTGGGGTGTGAGCAATCCATAAACATTGTGTGCCCATGTGGGGTGTGAGCAATGGGGAACATCGTATGCCCGACGGGGAGTTACTTTAGGTAACAAGCGATGATTCCATTTGGTTCCTGAGAGAACCTGCTGAAATGTTGAGTCGGTACCGCATTGCATCTGCATATAGTCGTCTGTCGGTCTCTATGAGTTGCATTTTATCATTTTAATTATGATATGCAGAAATAAACATGAATGTGTAAATGTTTATTTTAAGTATTATGGAGATGATAGTATGTGTGATGAAACATACTTGATTGTATATATGCATGTTTGATATGTATATGTATGTGGTTTATACATTTGTAATGTATATGTGTGATTAAACATAGCTAGATGTATGTTTATGCGGAATGAATAGAATTGAGGAATAAACATAAATAATACGAGTTATGTTAATTAGTGAATTGGTGCATGATGAACATGCTTGATTAGTGTATGTACACGTTGAGATGTGTATGGGTGATGAGGTATGAATTGTGGTGAGAATATGCTTTATGTGCATTTTATATGTTGAGATATATAATTATATGCAATATTATTATAATAATGTTTCTCACCCTTCTACTGTTTTATGATGCTCTATGAGGCATTGCAGAGTAGGTTGCTGGATGATATTTTTGTGAAGTTCGTCTTCATCTTTTGGTCGGTCGGCTCTGATATGTAGCATCGGGTAGCTAGGATTGGCTTGATGCCTTTTTGTGAATACATTTGTATATGTATTTTGATGTGATATGTTTTATTTAAACATGGAGTATTTTGGTGATTCAAACTTGCAGATATATTTATGATAAGTATATAAGTTTGAAATTGTTATGTTTTGTTTCCGCTGTTTAATGAATTGATGAATACGGGTGTAAGGATGAAATCCTTGTGTATGTAAGTTACCCCGTTTGTTGCATATCTTTATTGAGCAGGTGTTGTGTGTTTTTAAATTCAAGTATAATGTGGCATTGCTTTTTTATATCGTTTTTCAAATATACTCTGATGAAATTTTAATATGAGCCCTAGTGAATTAATTGCTTATTTGGGGTATAGAAATGGGGTGTTACAGTGACCCTCTCTCCCCATTCCTATTTGTTCTTGTAGCAGAGGGTTTGACAAGAATGATTTATAGAGCTTTTGAGATAAAAGAGTATAATGGTTTTAAAGTTAATAACAAAGTTTCAGTGGAAGTAATACAATTCACGGATGATACCTTGATGGTGGGGCAAGGAGGGTGGAAGAACATTTAGAGTCTCAAGGAAATTTTGAGTGGGTTTGAATTAGTTTCGAGACTCGGAGTCAACTACCACAATAGTAAACTAATTGGAGTGAACGTTAGCCCTTATTTTCTGTCAGCAACAACAAATTTACTCACTTGCAGAATTGAATCAACTTCCTTCTCTTTTTAGGGATTCCAATAGGTTGTAATCTAAGGAGAATTGCTACTTGGATGCCTTTAGTTAAGAAGATTAAATAAAAAATAAAACGATGGAAGGGATAGTTTCTTAGTATGGAGGGTAGAATCACTCTTATTAATTTGGTGCTAACAAGTTTGCCGATGTTTTTGTTTTCTTTCTATAAAGCTCCTGTGTCGGTTTGGAAAGAAATTGATAGAATTAGGAGAGGTTTTCTTTGGGGAAATATATATGGTAAGCTAAAGATTTTTTGGTTGAGATGGGAGGAGGTTTGTCGTTCGAAAGCTATGGGGGTCCTTGGTATTAAAAGCATCAAAGAATTCAATTTGGCTTTATTAATTAAGTGAAAATGGAGATTACTTAATCATTATGAGGAATTATGGAAGAAGATTCTTAGAGCTTGATACGAAACCGTGAAAAAATGGATGTTGGTGTCTAATCACAGTTGGATAAGACTTTCTTATTTTTGGTGGAAGGACATATTAAAAATTGGAGAATTTGTTTTTGATAATTTTTTCCAACTTTTATGACTCTGTTCAGTATGTTGTAGGTGATGGGAAATGTACTCCTTTTTGGCATGCTATTTGGAATATTTTAGGACCCTTTGCAGTTTAATTCAGTGACCTGTATCAGGTTAACAAAATGAAATTAGATTTTGTTGGGGACAAGGGTTCTTGGAATAATGGCTTGTCTAAGTGGGAAGAACTTGGTATTGGTGAGTCAGAACATGACGAAATTCTAGACAACAAAGCTAGACTTTTGGCAATGCTGGAAAATGTTAGAGTTGTTTTAGATGCGTAAGATAAGATCATTTGGGATGATGGTGTGCAACAATTGTTTTTGGTCCGAACGGTTTATGACAAAATGGTAGTAGATCTGAAAGATAGTTTTTTCCAAGAAGATCTTCTTAGAGCTTTCGGTTGGTTGTGGAAATTAAAGGTTCCATCTAAAATTAAACTTTTTGGATGGCAGATGCTTTGGAAGAAAATTGTGATGGGAGTTTCTTTAAGAAGTAGAGGAATTGAGGTTGATTCGATTTGCGGGTTGTGTGGAGTGGAAGATGAATAATTAAATCATCTTATTTTCTTATTCCCTTTTCTAAGAAAGTCTGGAGGAATATTGGAGTTTGGAGTAGAATTTATGTTCTATTTCATGGAGAGGTGGAGAATCATTTTTTGGATTGGAGTGAGTTTGGCTCTTGCAAATTTTGTAGAGGAGCTATATGGTTGGCGACTATTTGGATTTTATGGTTGGAAATGAACAACTATATTTTTAATTCTATTTCTCGTAATATCAAAAATGTTTGTAGGAACATCAAGTTTTTAGTTTGGAAGTAGAGTTTCTTGGGTGAGATTCCTTATTCCAACTCCATATTTTTAGACTTTTGTATACACCCTTATTAGGTCTTTAAAGTGGTGTTATTTTTCCTTTACAAAATAAAAATTGCTCACTAAATATATTATAAAATTAGAGAGAGAGAAAGAGTGAGTGAGTGAGTGAGTGAGAGTGATTGAGAGAGAGAGAGTGAGTGAGTGAGTGTGTGTGTGTGTGTGAGAGAGAGAGTGAGTGAGAGAGAGATAGAGAAAGTGAGTGAGTGAGAGAGTGAGAGTGAGAGTGAGAGAGTGAGAGAGTGAGTGAGTGAGTGAGTGAATGAGTGAGTGAGAGAGTGAGAGAGAGAGAGATAAAGATAGAGAGAGAACACCAATATTTATTTAGGCAGTTATCAAATTGTCTCATTGTGGCTACGTCTGCCCCCAATTCCAAATAGAATTGAGATATATAATTAACATTTGCAAGAGTTGTATACAAGATAAAAAATAGCAATCCAAATCCCTAAACCCTATGTTTGATGTTGATTATAACTTCTTCTATACCCTTATTCTTAAGTAAGATCAAGTGACCCAAGACTTCCAAGTTGATCCTCTGGTTACCGCTGCTCCTTTGACAAAACCCTATTCTTCAAAGCTTCCACTCGGTTGAAACCTCGTTGTAATGTCTTGTACAAAAACCCGAAATCAATCCTTTATCTTGGAGGAAAAACCTTAACCGGTTTTATCAATGAAACCTCAAAGAATACTCAACCCAATTTGATTAAAACAATCCTAAATTGGACCTTATCAATCTAATCTAGATGAAACTCAACAAAAATAATTATGTATAGTTTTTGAATGTATGAAAAGAAAAGACTGAAGATTATGAGAAAATTATTTATATGTTATTGGTTTCAATGCTTAGAAATGATGCATGAATGCATATTTATGTGTGTGTAAAAAAATAACAAACAAAATAATTTTTTAGAAAATATTACAAGTATAGTAAAATAGAATAGGATGTATTGACTCCAAATTCATATGAGCCAATACATAATGCTTAGGAGTCGCTACATGGGCTCTATGTATCGATATAAGTTAGGAATATCCATTTACTTACAAAAAACTTTTAGCTGGAGTCAACTTCAACCATGGATGAGTCGATTCATTCGCAGCCTGTATTGACTCATACACTCATATATTGCTACATAAAAGGCGGAATTTTGTTTTAAGAATTGCTTCAGTATGGATCAACTCATAAATGTAATGTATCGAATCATATAACTTTTTTCATGAACAATCATAATTTTAACTTGTAATGGACTATCTAACCATATTTTGAGTGTCCTAATATGATAATGCATATCTAGACATACACAATAAGATCCAACTTACACAAATACTAAGTAACCTAGTTTTGACATCAATCAAAACATTACATAAGAGGATAGTGCACTCACATACTCCCCCTTTTTTATGGTGAAAAAACTTACAAAGCATTTATTGTCGTGATAATAACTCCCCCTAAATATGTGCATTGGACTTTGTTCTTGCTTGGACTTCTTCCCATTTGATAACATCAAAAAGAGACAAAGGTGCAAAACGTGAGAGGTATCATTGAAAATACATAACAACATATAAATAACTCAAAGGCATTACTAAATATTAATTAATAAACAATAACATGCACTCACATAGAATTACATTAAAGTGAAAAAAATAGAAACATAAATACGCAACCAAAATAGACAAAAGAGATGAAATTCATTACAAATTTGTAATAAGCAAGTCACAAGATAATAACATAAAAAAAAACATAAACCATGAAAACATAATTGCATGCAAAATAAACTTGGTCCATAATGAAGCACAACTAATGACACAACCTCAACAACCCCTATTATGATGATGAACACCCCGATGTCCAGGTCGCCATCCCCGAAACCATGCCCCATCTTGGTTACCATACTGATATCCAGAAAATCACACATCTCCCTGTAAAATTGTTGATAATGATGGCGATTATCATTTTGAAACCCAATCATGTTGTTGATACCGATTTGAGTGGAACCATGATTAAATTCCATATTTTGACGGATTTCATTAAATTGTTTAGTGGCATACGATGCAAAGCTGTTGAAGTTGCATCTTGGGCATCCAAATGTTCATGAACCAATCTGAAGTGCTCCACTTGTGCAGCTTCAAACACGTCATTTTTATGTGACTCGTCTTTGTGGCGCTCCTGTTGCTCAATATGCGTGTTTTCCAATAAGGTGATAATAGACGATTCTTCACCACTTGAGCCAACACTAGAGTAGTTACCATAATTCGTTCCATGTTGGGTCCATGAATTCTACTGCCACCGACCCTACCCATGTGGATCTTCATGTTGGTCTTCATCATGTTGCCAATCATGATTATCATCATGGGGAGAATCATCCATGCCAGTATCCACATGTTTAACTTCTTGTCCCACCTATTGTTCATCAACAAAAACTTTACCAAATTCAGCAGGTATCATCCCAATGGTACCCCATGCGTCTCATTGTGGTCGTGTTAACTCTTGAGCCTGGCCAGGTGAGATGTTTTAAAGAGTTGTGTCATACCCTTAATCTTGAACCTAAAATATATACCTCATCAGAGGAAACACACTGACCAAAGGACTGTGCCAGACTGGTTTGAACAATATCCCCACAATGGATCAGGATTCTTGAGTCCCTTAGAGGATTCAGGAAAAGGACCAATCATTAATACATAATATTTTCAACCTTTCAATCACTATAAAATGGTTAAGGAATCTAAAATGATGGAAAATCATTCAAGGACTGTGCAAAAGTTTTAGTGATCTGGGTCCCGAGCCATCACAATCACCAATTAGGGTTTAAGTCAACTGAGCCCTCTAGATGAAATTTTCCATGGGAAAAAGAGCAAAAACCTACATAAATCATCAAGAATGTTTACATGACTTTGAAAAGCTATTTGCAAGTACAAAAGGTGCAACAATCAATGACTACAAGATTAGGGTTTCACAGTGCCCAAATTAGTGTTTCTGACTAATTAAGGATCCCAAAGTCAATATTTTCATATGGACAAGAGCATATACCATAGGGAATGGTTTAAATAGCTCATATACATCATGAAAGTACATTCATAAGGTCAAAATACCTCAGAAGATTTCTAGTCAAAAAATTAGAAAACCAGGGGTATCTAGTGCAATTTCCATCTGGACCAAAAAGTCAAAGTTTGACTTTTTCACCCAAAATGATTCTCATGACCTATATTACAAGAATATATGGCCCATGAATGCATTTGATCACAAAAAATAAATAATTTGAAGATAACTTTTAAAATGGGCAACCTTTGAAACTTAGAAAATTTTCTAAGTTATAGAAAAAATGTTCAAATGGCTTACTTCCAAGCATCATAACTTGTGTTATAAGCATCGGATTTTGGTGAATCAAAGCTCAAATGAAAGATCTCATCAAAAAATACAAATGATTCAACTACAAGAAAATCAAATTCATTATGAATTTTAAGTTGAAGATGGATCAAAATCAAGAAAAATATTGATTTTCAACACTTAGACAAAATTTGTCTAAAGTACAAAATCAACAAAAACACCAAAAAATGAAGGGATTTTTCACTAAGTTCCAAGTTGATTCAGATCCTTCTCAAAACACCAATGTTGTTGCAAATGTTGCCGACAATTCAAAGAACCAATTGGCATGAAAAGATCTTGCTTGTACATGAAGAAATTATGGATCAAAGTGACCATCCAAAACTGTTTTGCAAAAAACAGATTTCCACAAACTTTTGAAATTTGATTTGTTGAATCAAAGGACAATGTTAAGTTGTCTTAAGCGTCTAGCAATCATTACAAACCTGATCAAACTTGCAAATTCATGATTACACCATGGAATTCCCCAAAATGACATTCATGAATTTTAACATTATGCATTTTGATCCAAGGGTCACCAAGCTCTAAAATGGAATATTCTTGGATCTCTTGTTCAACAAGTAATAGGTGACACAATCCAAGCATAAAATTTCTGAGGAATGTGAAATTTGCTGTTGCAATAGCTGAGCTATTTGAGAAGTTCATCACTACCAATTATGATCTTATCCCTTCAAGACTTAAGGGCTAAGTAATCTCAACATATTTTCCTATAAATAGAGACCTCATTTGATCATAAAAATTACACCAAAGCCTATGATCACTAAGCTTTCTCTCCTTTGCTCTTAAAGACTCAAAACTTGATATTTTGAGCAATCACTACTGGTTTTTGAGTTTGAGCCACAACAAGCTCAAACCAATTGCTCAAACACATCACATATGATGTTTATGAAGTGTTCAAACACTTAGATCACATCTGAAACACCTCCTACCCAAAATCACTCTTCAAAACCTCAAAGAAACCTTGTTTTTGCAACTTGAAGATCATAACTTGATCCAACCATTTGCAATCTAGTCCAAGTGTTCAAACACACTCCATATGGTGTAGGGAAGCTCTCCAGATTATCACAACATCTCTGGAACACCTCCAAATCGAAATCACATCTCCAACTACGAGCTCAAGTTCAGGTAAGCCTCAAACTTGGCTAAATCATAATCCATGCATATTTTCTCGCACTATCTTTTTGCCATATATGTGTAATCATATATTAAGTAATTCCCCTCAATCAATTTCACAAAATCATCATCATGTAGAATTTCATGAGGCTCAGGCTAAATTAGGGTTCTTCAGTGTTCTTCACTGATTTTTCATTCTATATTAAAAATAAATGAAATTAATTGGTACCATGGTGTTCGTGAGTTAAAAACGAGCAAGATTGATGTTCATTTCATTTTATTACATATTCAGTGAGATACGAGGGATTTTGCAAAATCTCCATTTCTGGGCAACGTGAAGAACATGCACGTGTTCTTGCCATGTTCTTGGAGCCCTTTTTAAAAAATTCAAATATTTGAATATTGTGATTTTATTTAATTCAATCCAAAATTAATTTCTCTTTGAATATTTTGAGTTTTTAAATGATTCCTTTTTCATTAATTCTAAAAAATGTTTAAATATTTTATTCCATGAAAAAATCTCCAAAAAATATATATTTTAATATATTTAATATTTTCATAAATAATTAATTTTATTTGTTTTTAAACATTTTAAAATTCATTTCTTTCAATTGATTTTTCAAACATAAATGATATTCAAGTTGTCTCATGGATAAAACATAATTTTTCAAACATTGATCCAAGGTTTCAACTTGTTTTTATTTATGTTTGAAATTTATCAAAGACTTTAAATATTTTATATATTTAAAATATAAAAAACTAGGGTTTTGATTTTAATCACCCTCAAATTGATTTTTATCACTCTTGGGCCTCTATTGGAGTGTAAGTCCCATACCTTTTTGAAAAATGAACCATTAGGGTTCATCTGATCCATTTTCAAAATTCGGCACGATCGCCTTTTTCACCGTATTAAGTTTTCATCTGTGAATATTTTTCTGTGAATATCTTTGAACATAACCATTTATTTTCTAAAATGAATTTTCAAAATGTGTCATGAGGAATCCTTTGTGTTTAGGACTTATTCTTTACTGTTTTAAACTTTCTCCGGTCTGTTTAAAAACTCCGCCAGGCTTCTGTATTAGTCCTAAACCCACAAACTGTTTCTTAAATAGTTTTTAATCTCCTAAATAGTGATTCATAGACATTTCTTTACAAATCTCATCTCCTTTTATTTTTTCATCATTATGACTAAAGATCTAATACACCAGCAACTAGACCGAGTTTCACTCCGGTGAACTACTTTCTAGGCTGTAGGCAGCTTTTCAGCATCCATGTCTTACTTTGTGTATGAAAATCATCAAGATAATTAATCAAAAAAACAAATTCCATATGAATACTTATGTGTAAGCCCTATTATTGGATTCTGAGCCATCTCCCCTCTTTCTAACTTCTCGTTGTTTTCTTAAACTCCTGTTGCTTGCTTATAATAAGATTGTTTGCTAAAATTATCTTTCTTCACCTCATACTAAAGCAAAGATAATAAACAAATTCTTAATGACAAAGAGAATACAATATAAAATATATCTGCAATCTCTCTCTCTCTCCCACAGGATTTTCGGCCTCTGCTTCCCAGTGTAACCCCCAACTTCATTCTTAATAAAACAACTTAAGAATACTCAAACCATAACAAAGACATACTAAAACTGTCAAATACATTCACTGACACCTTTGTCGCTCCCACCAAAAGATGACACCTAAGGTCAGAAGGGGTACAGACGCGAACGGTCGGCGAAAGGAGGGTGTGAGAACACACAGGAGTGAACTCACAGGAAATGAAAAGAGTCGCCAACTAGGCATTTTTATCCCGAAGGAAAGGTAATGCTGCATAGACCTAGAAAAGATATGGATAAGACGGTCGCGAACCAGAGAGACTGAGAAAGGGGGTTGGTTACAACCTGGGAAGGTATTAGCACCCAGACTGTCCGTCGTACTCGACGGGATCCACGCTTAAAAGATTTGTGTTTTAAAGGGGTAGTGTCAGTGCAATTTTGTGTATAAAGAGCTGGAAAAGGATGTACAAGTGTCAGTGTAAGAGAAGTGAAGTGTGTGCAAGTGAAGTGTCGGTGTAAGAACAGGAATGAAATGCTCAAGATCATGAGGTTAAAAGAATAATGCTGGAAAGAGGGGGAATATACAGAGACTTTTGTTCGATAACTGTTAAGTTATGCCTACGTATCCTCTCGTGCAATGAGGAAGTCAGAACACCGTAGTTCGACCCAAAGAGACTGAAAGATAAATTGACTTGTGAACTGCTTACTTGTCTATGCTCAAGTGTATGACCTGTCTGGCTCAGGTGCAAACTGTCTTGCATTAGACGGAAGAAGCAAGTTCTCGTTTGTGAGTGAATGAGGTGAGAAAAGAATCCCGGAGGAGACGATTATTGTTTGTTTTTGAGTTTTCAGTCTTTTATTGCATTTTGAAGTTTGTCATAAGTTAGTGAGCTTAAGCCTAAACCAATGGATTTAGTAAACTCATCACATCTTCCCTCTGATTAGGGGTAATGAGAATACCTTAAGTGTGAAGTCAACATCTCACACTTAATTACCATGATGTGGGATTAAGATCATTAACCTACTTGTGATTATTTAGATGTTTTTGGTGTTTTTGTTTAGTGTTAAGTAATGAGGTTAAGCCATAATCAAGGATTAAACAGACTCATTACACCATCCTAATAGAAGGATAATAGATGAGAATGTTTAAGCTGAGGAAAGCTCCTCAACTTAATCCATGATTAGGGATTAAACTCATGACAAAACAAAGCCCTCATTAAGTGGATTTTAGTTAATGATTTGATGGAGAAGTGATTTTTAGGGTTTGTAAGACAACTTGAGGGGGACTTGTCCATTAACACTAGGGTTAGTCCTTCTTAACCAATTAAGGAAGAATTAAAACCCTAATGCAAGGCCCAAGTTACAAGCTTGATGTCTTGATGATTATTAAGTGAATTGATTGAAGGATTTAAACACATTAAGGGTTTAACACTTAGGATTAAAGTTATACACTCCATCCTAATAGAAGGATGCAGGCATAAGCTTAATCACAAAGCCTTAAAGCCTTTAGGGTTTAGTCCTTGATTATGAGGTGAGAAGAGAAGACTCAATGAGACACAAAGGCAAAATCTAAATGGGGGACTAATCAAAACCCTAATTATTGTCATGCTTAGTTGTTCCTAAGGTTTGTGAGGTTTACAAGAAGAATCTTCAGAGGAACCACCAGGAAGCAGATGAAAGGAGCAAAGGAAGCAAAGTAACTTGCTTCATTTAAGAAGACAAGTCACTTGAAGAAAGAAAGTAAGAAGAATAAGAAAGAGCAAGCTCAATCTCAAACACAAAACAAAATGCAGCAATGATGCATAAGAGAGATGAAAAGAAAATGTGAGAAGTGAAGACAAATTCACTTCTCAAAGTTGCTTACCACCTGAAAAGTTAGTGAAAGAAATGCAATGCAATGCAAAGTGAGATGAAATGGCATGATGCAAATCAAAACCAGAAGCATATATGAGATGATAATGATGCTATGAGATGATGCAAACATGAAACAAGGCATGAGGATGATCACATGAACAAATGAATGCAAGAGAAGCATGCTTGGAACCATGAACATACATGAAAAGTTATGAAATGCAAATGGCATACAAAATGGCAAATGAAAGATGCAATGATCAAACATGCTTCTAATATGTATTAAGATGCCTAATGAATCAAATGGATGCATAAAATGTCATGGCAAGTCATGGTATGCAAGCAAATGCAAGATGAATGCAAAGGAAAGCCCAAATTAGGGTTTATGATCAATGCACAAAACAAAAATCAAAATCAGAAGCAAACATCAAGATAAAAAAAAATTGAAAATGCATTCAAAGGAAACCTAACCCTACACAAACTCACTGTCCAAAGGAGGGGATCCAATTCTTAACCTAGTGAAAGTTATGAATTTCTTAAGATTTCTAGGGTTTTAAGGTACTTTGTCAAGAAAAATGTCAAACAAATTGAAAATGCAAGATCAAATCATGCCAATTTAATCCTATAAACTACATGATATGCAAGATGCAATGCAAAAAGAATCAAAGTCCAACTCTCAAAGACTAGGCATAAATGAATTTTTGAACATTGGATCAAAATAATGCTTTGAAATGAAATTAATTCCATGAAAAATTGTCAAAAGACATCAAGATCAAAAAAGAAATTTGGTTTGAGGGTTGGACAATGTTTCTAAATGATTTTAAACGTTTCATGAATTTTTTTGTGATTTTTAAATACCTAAAAGTATTTTTAATTAATTAATTCTCATTAATTAATTAAAAATAAACTTTTAAATGATTTAAAAATAATTTTTAATGCAAAAAATAAAAATAAAAATGTTTTTGGTTTCTGAAAATTAATAAAAGTTTGTATAAAAAATTTCAGAATTTTTAAATGATTTTTGCTATTTTAAATAAATTATAGAAAACAAATGAAATAAAAAGAAAATTAAATGAAATAAAATGAGAAATATGCTGATCCTAAGGCTGAGGTTTAAACTGGGAACGCGCGCGTTGACTGGCGCCACATCCAAGGGTGGAGATTTAAACTGGCCAGATTAATTTATAAAACTTAATTAAATGGATAATGACGTGGATTAGGGTTTAATGAGGGCATCCTGACCATTGAGCACGCGCGGGAGTTGACTAAGTCAGCCCATCCAACGTACCAAATTCAAACTTGCATTAATTACACTGATTAGCCCTAATCACTTTCAGGTGGCCGGAGAAGACTTCCGGTCGTCTTCTCCGGCAAGACCCTCACCTGAAAGTTGCTAAAATCTTCAAAACTCCATGAAAATGAAAACTAACCACCCAGAAATCATCCCCATTCGAAACTAAATCAAAACCCCTAAACAAAAATCATTTTTCATTCATTAATCATGCGAATCGAAGCCAAACATGTTTAGGTCAGAAAAGTTTCAGAACATGATTAAATGCTTATTTCTCAACCATTTCAAAAAGTAAAAGCATCAGAGTGATCAGCAAAGCATGAGGAACAATTTAGAAACTTAAAAACTCATTTTTGGAAAAAAAGTTCTTGATATACCTGAGCTTTGAGCTTTCTCAGTTTGCAACTTTCTAACCCTCTTTCTTTGTGCAAACCACTCCTCTTAGGCCCCTGATGAAGTCCTGATGCTTGGAGAAAGTTTATGATGGCTGATTTTTGAGATGGCAGAAGTTCTGTTCAAGGTGGGGTGGAAATCGTATTCTTGATTCAGGGAGTTTCAGGCAATGGTGATGGGTGGTTTTTGATCAGTGGAGTGTGCTGAGTATGTTTGTGAAGTTGGTTTGTATGTTTGCAGCTTGTGGAAGGTTTTTCGAAGGCTCTTGCCAAATGGGAGAAATTTTGATAACTATGGCTATGGGCAAGGTCAGAGTGTGTTGTGTCATGTGTTAGGCTGGGTTTTGTCCATGTATCAAAAGGGGATAGGTCAGAAAGTTGTTGGTGGCCTATGGTGATTGGTATGGGTCTTTGGCCAAAATGTCAACTTGATGTGTACTTGAGGTATGGGCTATGGTATGACTTGCTTTTTGACATGCTTGGGCTCAGCTGAGTTTAGGGAGAGCCATGGAATTGTTTATGAGGTGATTCAGCAAGTGGTTTGTAACTTATGATAAGTTTTACAAGTTGATTCTAGTTTGGTTCCTTTGAGATTTCTTGAAGTTCAAGGCATGAAATGAGATGATTCTTGGGCCAATTCTGATTTTTAGAGGTCATGTAATCATGTTGTGAAGAAATTGTACACATTTGAGGTCTTTAGAACACTTGATCAAGTCATTTTGCAAAATGCCTCTTTGGTAGAAAACTTCAAATTTTGTGATTTTAGCCAACTTTGACAAGCCATAATTTTTGATCCAAAATGAATTAGGTCATGTTCTTGTACTTTTTGAAAAGGGAAAGATCTATTCTACAACTTTCATGACCAAAGTTTTTCCATTTGAAGCATTTTTGAATCAAAAAGCAAGGGTTGAAAAAGTTTCCCAAAATGGCAATTTCATTAAAAAGTCAACTTTCCCAAAAAGTCAACTTTGCAAAAGACTTGAAATTCTTCAATTTTGTGAACTTCCAACTTCTTCTATGATAAAATAAAGATCATATACAATCAAAATGATGAAGAACACCCTTTGGTTGGGTCATTGAGGGCCTCAGATGCCCTGATTTTACACTGACTTGCTTGAAAAGTCAACTCTTGATCAGATGACTTCCCCATGGAATTTCTTCATGAAAATTGATATGCATACTCCCTATACCATATAGAGACCAATAGAAACAATAATGACCAAAAAATTTGGAGTTATGGCCTTTGAAACCAAAACCCTAATTCTAGGTCATCTGTGTAGTCAAACCTGGCTCTGCTTCCATGCCATTTTTAGTTCTTGTGATTCTTTGACATTCTTGACTTTGAAAGGATATAATATGATGCTTGAACATACATGGACCCCTTTGAAGTGATTGATGACCTTTGGAGTGGCTCAAGAAGCTCTTGGATTGCTCAGATCACAAACCCTAGGTGCAGATGACTTTGAATCAATGCAGTGAATCAAAAATGTAATATGAGATGCTATGATTGAGTTTATGCATATGTAATAATCACAAGCCATGGTGTGAATGGGTGAGGGAAAATTTGGGGTGTTTACAGCTGCCCCTATTCAAACATTAGTTAGCTGTGCAGGATGTAAGCAGCGGCTTATCAGGCAAGCAAGATAACTTGTGGTTGAATACCAAAGACAGTCCAAAAATTTGCACTCACAGAATGAAGAAGAAAAGGGATATAGATTGTAAAGGAAAATAAATTATATTGTAAAGTGTGAGCGACGGAGGACGACCGTCGAGCAGAGGACGACTGCTGGGGAAAGAGCAATGACGGGGACGGCCGACATGATGGAAAGGCGCGGGAAATAAAGCGATGACGGGGACGGCCGACATGCTGGGGATAAAAGGGATTATGATGGGGACGACCACCATATAAAGCTATAAGATTCTCTGGAGATTAATGAAAAATGATGGGGACGGCCATCAAGTAATGTAAGCAAACGATGGGGACGACCATCGGGCTAAACTGATGAAGGATGATCATTAGGAAAAGGAAAAGGGACCACGGCGGGGACGGCCATCGGGTTAAAGAATAAATGAAATAATGATGAGGGACGGTCATCAACAGTGAAGGACGATCACCTGGCAGGGTACGGCTGCCGAAAATATCGCGACATAGGACGAATGCCGGATAAAAGGTCAACGATGGGGACGGCCATCGGACGAGCATGATGAAGGACGATCATCAAGAGGTGAAGGACGATCACCTAGCAGGGGACGGCTGCTCTCAAGGTTTATCATGACATAGGACGAATGTCAGATAACAAGATCAACGATGGGGACGGCCATCGGATAAAATGATGAAGGACGATCATCAAAAGGTGAAGGACGATCACCTTAGCAGGGGACGGCTGCTAAAAATATCACGACATAGGACGAATGTCGGATAAAGATCAATGATGGGGACGACCATCGGATGAGAATGATGAAGGACGATCATCAAGAGGTGAAGGACGATCACCTAGTAGGGGACGACTGCTCTCAAGGTTTATCATGACATAGGAAGAATGCCAGATAACAATATCAACGATGGGGACGGCCATCGGATAAAATGATGAAGGACGATCATCAAAAAGGTAAAGGACGATCACCTTAGCAGGGGACGACTGCTAAAAGTATCACGACATAGGACGAATGTCGGATAGAAAAGATCAACGATGGGGACGGCCATCGGATGAGCATGATGAAGGACGATCATCAAGAGGTGAAGGATGATCACCTAGCAGGGTACGGCTACTCTCAAGGTTTATCATGACATAGGACGAATGTCAGATAGAAAAGAAATTTTGCTTTGTTGGCGATCTACTGGGGAATAGTAAACACAGACGAGTGTTTACATCCAAGAAATAAAGGTATAAGTGTTTTGACGTTGTGTATAGATTAATGATGCGGACGAGCACCTTTATGACTACGATGCGGACGAGTATCGGGCAGAAACAAATACTGATACGTGTTCAGAGATGATGATACGGACGAGTATCAACTGGTTAACAGAGAACACGGATGAGTGTTGAATCTGAGGGGACTCTTCTGGGGAATAGTAGACACAGACGAGTGTCTATATTCAAGAAGACAAGAGTGTTTGACACAGTGTATGGATTAAAGATGCGGACGAGCATCCTTAATGTCGCTCCCAAAGATTTGCATCCAGGTACAAGCGCGAACGATCGGCGAAAGGGACAATGAGAACACACAGCCGTGAACTCACTGGAGATGAAAAGAGTCGCCAGCTAGGCATTTTTATCCCGGAGGAAAGGCAATGCTGCATAGACCTGGAAAGACATGGATAAGACGGTTTGCGAACCAGAGAGACTGAGAAAGGGGGTTGGTTACAACCTGGGAAGGTATTAGCACCCAGATTGTCCGTCGTACTCGACGGGATCCACGCTTAAAAGATTTGTGTTTTAAAGGGGTAGTGTCAGTGCAATTTGTGTATAAAATAGCTGGAAAAGATGTACAGGTGTCAGTGTAAAGTGTATAAGTGATGTGAAGTATGAAAATGTCAGTGTAAGAACGGAGTGAAATGCTCAAGATCATGAGGCTAAAGAATAAAGCTAGAAAGAGGGGGAATATACAGAGACTTTTGTTCGATAACCGTTAAGTTATGCCTACGTATCCTCTCGTGCAATGAGGAAGTCAGAACACCGTAGTTCGACCCAAAGAGACTGAAAGATGAATTGACTTGTGAACTTCCTGCTTGTCAATGCTCAAGTGTATGATCTGTCTGGCACAGATGCTAACTGTCTTGCATTAGACGGAAGAAGCAAGTTCTCGTTTGTGAGTGAAGATGATGAGAAAAGAATCCCGGAGGAGACGATTATTGTTTGTTTTTGTATTTTCAGTCTTTTATTGTTTTTGGATTTTGTCATAAGTTAATGAGCTTAAGCCTAAACCAATGGGTTAGCAAACTCATCACATCTTCCCTCTGATTAGGGGTAATGAGAATACCTTAAGTGTGAAGTCAGATTCTCACACTTAATCACCTTTGGTGTAGGATTAAGATCATTAACCTACTTGTGATTATTTAGATGTTTTTGGAGTTTTTGTTTAGTGTTGAGTAATGAGGTTAAGCCATAATCATGGATTAAACAGACTCATTACACCATCCTAAAAGAAGGATGATAGATGAGAATGTTTAAGCTGAGGAAAGCTCCTCAACTTAATCCATGATTAGGGATTAAACCCATGACAAAACAAGCCTTTGATTAAGTGAATTTTAGTTAATGATATGATGATGAAGTGAATTTTATGATTTGTAAGACAACTTGAGGGGGACTTGTCCATTAACACTAGGGTTAGTCCTTCTTAACCACTTAAGGAAGAATTAGAACCCTAATGCAAGGCCCAAGTTACAAGTGTGATGTCTTGATACTTATTAAATGAGTTGATTAAGAGATTAAAACACCTTAAGGGTTTAATACTTAGGATTAAAGTTATACACTCCATCCTAAGAGAAGGATGCAGGCATAAGTTTAATCACAAAGTCTTAAAGCCTTTAGGGTTTAGTCCCTGATTATGAGATGAGAAGAGATGACTCAAGGAGAGACACAAAGGTAAAACTATGAGGGGAGACTAATCAAAACCCTAATTCATTATCATGCTTGGTTGGTCCTGAGGTTTGTGAGGTTTTCAAGAACAATCTTCAGAGGAGCCACCAGGAAGCAGATGAAAGGATCAAGAGAAGCAAAGTGACTTGCTTCATTCAAGAAGTCAAGTCACTTGAAGAAAGAAAGTGGGAAGAAGAAGAATGAGCAAGCTCAATCTCAAACACAAATAGAAATGCAGCAATGGATGCAAGAGAGATGAAAAGAAAAGTTATGAGAAGTGAAGGCAAATTCACTTCCCAAGTTACTTACCACCTGAAATATTAGAAAGAAATGCAATGCAATGCAAGATGAGATGAAATGGTATGATGCTTAGCAAAACCAGAAGCATGTTGATGATGATTATGATGTTATGAGATGCTACAAGCATGAGACAAGGCATGGGGATGTTCATACAAGATTATGAATGCAAATGATGCAAGTTAAGGAGCATGAACAAGCATGAAAAGTTATGAAGCATACAAGGCAAATGACATAGCAAATATGTAATGCAATGATCAAACATGTTTTCTATATGTCTCAAGATGTCAAATGAATCACAAGAATGCACAAAATGCAAAGACAAGTCATGTTATGCAAGGAAATGCAAGAAGGATGCAAAAGAGAGCCCAAATTAGGGTTTATGGATCAAACATCAAACCAAAACCCAAAACAGAAGCAAACCTCATGATAAAAAATGGAAAATGGCACCCAAAGAAACCCTAGGCCTATGATGAACCACTGCCCAAAGGGGAGCTCTCAACTCTCAACCAAACTCAAGTTATGAATTTTCTAAGTTATTAGGGTTTTTTAGGGTTCTTAACAAAACAAATGCCAAACAATTTGAAAATGCAAGAACAATTCATGGCCTTTTTATCCTAGGAACTACATGTAAAACAAAAGACAATGCAAGAAGAATCAATGTCTCAACCTTCACCAATTGGCAGAAATGAATTTTTGAATCCATGATCAAAATAATGCATAAAAAATGATTTAATTCAATGAAAAATTCTTAAAATGCATCAAGATCAAAAAAGAAATTTGGTTTGAAGGTTGGACAATGTTTCTAAATGTCTTAGAACATTTCATGAATTTTTTTGTAATTTTTAAATACCTAAAAGTATTTTTAATTAATTAATTCCCATTAATCAATTAAAAATAATCTTTTAAATATTTAAAAATACTTTTTTAATGATAAAAATAAAATAAAAATGTTTTTGTGTCTTAAAAATTAATAAAACTTTAAAGAAAAAGTTTCATAATTTTTAAGAATTTTTTGCTATTTTAAAAATAATTATGCAAGTTAATTGAAAAGAAAATGAATAAAAATCAAATAAAATAAGAAGTAATCAGCATGGAGGGCCAGGATGAGCCTAGGATTTAAAAGTGTTGACTGGCGCGTGATCTTGTGGCCAGGATTGGTTCTGAGTAAAATATGATTAATTAGTCTTAACACGTGGATTAGGGCTAATCAGAGAGATCCAGACCACACACACACGCGGGAGGTCAACTGGTCAAAGGGATCGTACGCTCCAGATTCAAACTTGAGTTAATTACACAATTAGGGCATAATCACTCTCAGGTGGCCGGAGAAGACTTCCGGTCGTCTTCTCCGGCCAACACCTCACCTGAAAAATTCCCAAACCCCTCAAATCGTAACAAAAACAAAATCTATGAATTGGGAAATGATCTCCAACCTCTCACGAATCAAACCCCTCTCTCAAAACAAATTTATTCTTCCTAAACAAGCTGAATCGAAGAGAACAAGTTCTAGGGCACGCAAGCTTCAGAGACAAATTAAATACTCAAAACAAAGCCATTTCAAAAACTAAGAACATCAGGATGATCAGGACAACACAAAGAACAAGTTTGTAACAAGAAAAATGATTTCTGGAAAAATAATTTTCGAGCTACCTGAGATTTGGAGCTTTCAGTTTGAGGACTTTCTGGCCACTTCCTTCAGTGCAAACTGCTCCACTTGGTCCCCAGAAGATGTTTGAATGCTCAAAAGAAGTTTGTGTTGGCTGGATAATGAGATTCGAAAGCTTCTGCTCAAGCTTGATCAGAAATGGCAATGGAGATTCTGGAGGTTTCAGGCCATTGTGAATGATGGTTTGTGATCCTGAGGAGGAATGGAGAAGGTCTGGAGTGTTTGTTTGTGTGTTTGTGATCTATGATGAGAGTTTCGAATGAAACTGCAAAATGGAGTGAGAAATGGCAGTGAGATGTTCAGGCTGTTTCAAGCTTGGGTTCTTGGTGCTGGGTGGTCTATGGAGTGTGGTGAGTTGAATGATGAAGTTGGCTTGAGTGTTTTGTGGCTGTGGAGAGGAATTCGAAGCAAGTTGCAAAATGGTGAGTTTTTGTGAATGTTGTGAATGTGTGAGCTTCAGCCTTGCTTCTTCTTATGGCTAGCTTGCAAATTGATAACATAAACAAATCTGATTGGCTGGATGATGTGACTTGTGCTTTTGTGATTGGTAAGTTTGCTTTTGCCAAAAGTCAAAAATCTTGTAAGAGAAGCATGGGCTTGATACTAGGCAAGTACAAGGGCTAGGGCTGGCGCAGCATGGTGAGTGTGTGAGGCTGGCTTGATTCAAGGACCAATGCAGCAAGTTGGTGAAGCATGATCATGAGTTTTGCAACTTGGTTACTTTATGGATTTTCATGAAAAATGCCTTGTTACATGAACTAAGCACATGTGATCTTTGGTTCAAATCTGATTTTTGGGACTTAGAGAATGTTTGTGCAATGGTTTGAGATGAATTAGAGGCTGCAATGTGCATTGGTTCAAGACTTTGCAAAATTTCCATTTGAAGCATGCCTTAGAAATTAATGATTTTTGCCAACTTTGCATTGCCATAACTTTTGATCCAAGAAGAATTTGATCATGTTCTTGTACTTTTTGAAAAGGGAAAGATGAGATCTTCAACTTTCATGACCAAAGTTTTTCCATTTGGAGCCTTTTTGGACCAAGAATCAAAGCTTGAAAATTGACCTAAAATGGTGCATTCTTGAAAAGTCAACTATGCCCAAAAAGTCAACATTTGCAAAAACCCTAAATTCTTGATTTCTATGAACTTCAACCTTCTTCCATGATCAAATAAAGATCATATACACTCAAAATGATGAAGATCACCCATTGGTTGGGTCATTGGGGGCCTCAGATGCCCTGATTTTACACTGACTTGTCTGAAAAGTCAACTCTTGATCAGATGACTTCCCCATGGAATTTCTTCATGAAAATTGATATGCATACTCCCTATACCATATAGAGACCAATGGAAACAAGAATGACCAAAAAATTTGGAGTTATGGCCTCTGAAACCAAAACCCTAATTTTAGGTCAACTGTGCAGTTCAACCTGGATCTGCATCCACTCAAACCCTAGCTCTTGTGATTCCTCTGCATTTTTGACTTTGAGGAGATGGAATATGATATAAGAACACACATGGACCCCTTTGAGTTGATTGGTGGCCTTTGGAATGGCTCAAGAGGCTTTGGGATTGCTCAGATCACAAACCCTAGGTGCAGATGACTTAGAAACTATCCAGTGAATCAAAAATGAGATGTGAGATGATATGATTGTGTTTATGCATATGAGATGATCACAAGCCATGGTGTGAATGGGTGAGGGCAAATTTGGGGTGTTTACAGCTGCCCCTATTCAAACATGAGTTAGCTGTGCAGGATGTAAGCGACGGCTTAACAGACAAACAAGATAACTTGTGGTTGAATACCAAAGACAGTCCAAAATTTGCACTCACAGAATGAAGAAGAAAAGGGATATAGATTGTAAAGGCAAAATAAAGTATATTGTAAAGTGTGGGCGACGGAGGACGACCGTCGAGCAGAGGACGACTGCTGGGCGAAGTGGTATGTGAAGCAAAGCGATGACGGGGACGGCCGACATGCTGGGGATAAAAAGTAAAGCTAAGACGGGGACGGCCGACTAGCTGGGGAAAAACAAGTAAAGCTAAGACGGGGACGGCCGACTAGATGGGGAAAAACAAGTAAAGCTAAGACGGGGACGGCCGACTAGCTGGGGAAAATAGGATATTATGATGGGGACGGCCATCAAGATAAAGCTGCAAAGTTCTCTGGGGATTTATGAAACATGACGGGGACGGCCATCAAGTTCATAAAGGTCAAGTAACCAACGATGGGGACGGCCATCGGGCTAAAAGGAAAAGGGACCACGACGGGGACGGCCATCGGGTTAAAAGGAAAAGGGACCACGACGGGGACGGCCATCGGGTTAAAGAATGAATGAAATAAACAGATGATGGGGTACGGCCATCAAAAGTGAAGGACGATCACCTAGCAGGGGACGGCTGCTCTGTTGGGGATAAAAGAAATATGATGGGGACGGCCATCAAAGGTGGAGGACGACCACCTGGCAGGGTACGGCTGCCGAAAATATCAACGATGGGGACGGCCATCGGATAGAAAAGGTCAACGATGGGGACGGCCATCGGACGAGCAAGATGGAGGACGACCATCAAGAAGTGGAGGACGACCACTCAGCAGGGGACGGCTGCTCTCAGGGTTTATCATGACACAGGACGAATGCCAGATAACCAAAATCAACAATGGGGACGGCCATTGGATAAAGTGATGAATGACGATCATCAAAAGGTGGAGGACGACCACCTAGCAGGGGACGGCTGCTAAAAATCAACGATGGGGACGGCCATCGGATGAGCATGATGGAGGACGACCATCAAGAAGTGGAGGACGACCACTCAGCAGGGTACGGCTGCTCTCAAAGGTATCATAACACGGGACGAGTGTTAGATAAAAAGAAAATTTGTTGGCGATCTACTGGGGATAATGTAAACACGGACGAGTGTTTATAACCAAGAAAGGAAAGGCATAAGTGTTTGGGTATTGTGTATAGATTAAAGATGCGGACGAGCATCCTTAAGACTATGATACGGACGAGTATCATGTAGAAACAAACTGACACATGTTCAGAGATGATGATACGGGCGAGTATCAACTGGTTAACAAAGAACACGGACGAGTGTTGCATCTGAAAGGACTCTTCTGGGGAATAGTAGACACGGACGAGTATCTATACTCAAGAAGACATAGGTGTTTGACACGGTGTATGGATTAAAGATGCGGACGAGCATCCCTAAGACTATGATACGGACGAGTATCATGTAGAAACAAACACTAGACGCAATGTTCTGAGATGATGGTACGGACGAGTACCAACTGGTTAACAAAGAAACAAGGACTACTGCCGAATCTGTGGGGTTATGAGTGATGATGTATACAAGATACGGACGAGTATCTGTATAAGCGTACCATGAGTAGTGAGTATTGTATTGTATAGATGAGTGTTTATCTGCTGGGGAGAATGACACGGATGGGTGTCAAGAGAGAAAAGTATAATATTAACAAGTGTATGGGTGATAAAGGTAAGCGACTGCGCTGGGGATATGACACGGACGGGTGTCAAGAAAGTGTATATACAAGTATGTGTGAATGCAAAGAGGACCTCTTTAGCTTTCTGCTGGGATATGACACGGACGGGTGTCAGGACACATCTGCAATAAGGGTGACTTGTTTGTAAAGATTGTTCAGGCGACTTTACTGGGGAAAGACGACACGGACGGGTGCCAAAGGGTGTATACACTGGTGTTTGTGATTTGAAAGGGCAGCTGCTTTTGCTGGGACTCTGGTGGGGATTTTTGTATAATGATGATGAACGGTTTGTTATTCACAAGTGTTACTTCAGAACATGGCTTATGATTATGCTATGCATTTGATTTTTGCCGTAATGCTCCGTATTAGACGGAATGCTACGCTCTGGGGGATAGTATGATGCGAATGCTATGATTATGCAAAGAGGCACCGATCCGGGATTCGGATCCCACTGCTACGAAGATCTCTGGCCGATCTGCTTGAAGTGAACATCCCAGCTGGGGGTGAGATCATCGGTAGATCTAATAATGTATCTGCTTGGGGATATAGGCCACTGATTGACATATCCTTATAATACGGGACCCAGCTGGGGTTTGTAGAAGCTTTCTTCACTTTGCTGTGACTTCTTCGTGTGTTGCTCTTCTGAATAGAGGCTGAAGATTCTGTGGGGAGATGATTCCCTGATTCCTGCATTTTGCTGAGGATGGAAATGGCAACTTGCTGGGGAATTATGAGAGGCAACTCAGCTGGGGAGAGCAACAAGTGGCAACTCAGCTGGGGATAGAGCATTTCGGATGCTGAGATTGAGTGTATGCTGATTTGGCAGCTCCGCTGGGGAAATGGGCATCCTCCAGTGCCATGTGGAAGATAGACCGAGTTGATAATGATTCGCCAACTTGCTGAGACGTAACCTGCATGCCCCAGGTTGCGTTCTGGATACCTGCAATCCTGCAAAGGTAAGGAAACGTACAAAAGGTCCCGAGGTATCCCTTACTGGATTCCGTCATAGGAGTTAAGTACTTTCGAGAATAATCACATTCCCTGTAAGCATGCGTTTTTTCTTTTATTTTTAGAGAAAGGCATCTGTACTTATGCAATTGTATTTTTAGAGATATCAGACAACTCTTTGCAAAACATAAATGTAAAAACGAAACATGACCGAAAATCTGATTTTATTAATTCCTGTGCCCTGAATTGGCAAGATACAGTCAAGGAAACATATCTCCTGAAATGAGGAGATTGTTACAAATTGAGAAATAAAGTGCTGGCGATGCTGACGACGCTTTGAGGAGCTTCCTCTCCTGCTATGACTCGTATGACAATGACGTTCTTCTCGTCTTGCTTTCTGGAGAGAGTTGATTCTGATTGAAGCTTGATCCTTTGGAGCTTACCAAGTTGTAAGTGATACAGACGAATTCAGAGTGCAGTTGTTCGCTTATTCCCTTATTTTGCATGGATCGCCTTTTCGGGTTTTCAATCCATCGGGATACCCATTTTTGCCTGAGTTGTCCAATGCGGCTTTTCAACTCAGCGGGTGTACATCTTTTCATTTATTTCCCTTATTTTTGCCCGAGTCTTTTATTCTGTTTTTGACTCGCCGGGATGCCCTATTTTTGCCTGGACTTACATTCTGTTTTTATGTCCAGCGGGTCATTTTATGCGAAGTATTTTTTAACTGCATCTGAATTCACAGGGGACGGGGAATCTTCACCATCCATGGTGCTGAGCATCAGTGCTCCACCAGAGAAAACTTTCTTTACAACGAATGGTCCTCCATAATTTGGAGTCCATTTTCCCCTGTAGTCTGTATGAGGAGGGAGGATTCTTTTCAGCACAAGATCTCCCACTTGGTACTCTCGGTGCCTGACTTTCTGATCGAAGGCCTTTTTCATTCTCTTCTGATATAACTGCCCGTGGCAGATTGCAGCCAATCTTTTCTCTTCGATCAGACTCAGTTGTTCAAATCGGGTCCTAACCCATTCTGCTTCGTTCAGTTTAACATCCATCAATACTCGTAAAGAGGGTAGTTCAACTTCAACGGGTAGGACTGCTTCCATACCATATACAAGCTGATACGGTGTTGCCCCAGTGGATGTCCTGATTGATGTGCGGTACCCATGCAAGGCAAACGGTAGCATTTCATGCCAGTCTTTATAAGTGACTACCATCTTCTGCACAATCTTCTTGATATTCTTATTTGCTGCCTCAACAGCGCCGTTCATCTTTGGCCTGTAAGGAGAAGAATTGTGGTGTTGGATCTTGAAATCCCGGCATAGCTCTGCCATCATCTTGTTGTTCAAGTTGGAACCATTATCAGTAATGATTCGCTCGGGAACTCCATATCGACAGATGATATCTCTTTTCAGAAATCTGGCTACCACTTGCCTTGTGACGTTTGCATATGAGGCTGCTTCAACCCACTTGGTAAAATAGTCAATGGCGACCAGGATGAATCGGTGGCCATTCGAAGCAGTTGGCTCAATCTTGCCAATCATGTCAATGCCCCACATAGCAAAGGGCCATGGTGAAGACATGATGTTCAAAGGATTGGGAGGCACATGCACCTTATCTGCATAAATCTGGCATTTGTGGCACTTTCTGGCATAAGCACAACAGTCTGCATCCATTGTGATCCAGTAATAGCCTGACCTTAACAACTTCTTAGCCATGGCATGTCCTCCGGCATGGGTACCAAACGATCCTTCGTGCACTTCATGCATCAACAAATCTGCTTCCGTCTTGTCAACACATCTGAGTAGTACCATGTCAAAGTTCCTCTTGTATAAAGACCCATCAGTGTTCAGAAAGAAACTTCCAGCAAGCCTTCTCAAAGTCTTCTTATCATTGGAAGATGCCCCAGGTGGGTATGTCTGATCCTCCAAGAAGCATTTAATGTCATGGAACCAAGGCTTATCATCTTTTACAACATCCGCTGCAAACACATATGCTGGTCTATCAAGTCTAGACACTGAAATCTGGGGTACAAAGTTAGCCGTTTGAACTTTGATCATGGATGAAATGGTAGCAAGAGCGTCTGCAAACTGATTTTCGTCCCGAGGGATATACTCAAGCTTGACTGTTGTGAAGAAAGTCAATAACCTCCTTGTATAATCCCTGTAAGGTATCAGATGATCTTGGTGGGTGTACCATTTCCCGTTGGTCTGATTGACTACCAAAGCTGAATCTCCGAATACGGTCAATGTCTTGATCCTGAGGTCAATGGCTTCCTCAAGACCCATAATGCAAGCTTCGTATTCAGCTTCGTTGTTAGTGCAGTTGAAAGTGAGTTTTGCCGAGAAAGGCATGTGAACTCCTTTTGGTGTTATGAGTACTGCACCAACACCACGACCATTCATGTTAACAGCCCCGTCAAACATCATAGTCCATTCTTCTTCCGGGTCAGGCCCTTCAGTGTGAATAGGCTCTTCGTGATCTTTTGCTTTAATGAACATGATGTCTTCATCAGGGAAGTCAAACCTCATAGGCTGGTAGTCCTCAATAGGTTGCTCAGCCAGATATTCAGATAGTACACTGCCCTTGATGGCTTTCTGAGATGTGTACTGTATGTCGTATTCCGTGAGAATCATCTGCCATCTTGCAACCCGTCCGGTAAGAGCCGGCTTCTCGAAAATGTACTTAACTGGGTCCATCTTTGAGATTAATAAGGTAGTGTGGGTCAACATATACTGTCTCAGTCGGCGAGCAGCCCACGCTAAAGCACAGCAAGTTTTCTCGAGCAGTGAATAACGCTGTTCACAGTCGGTAAACTTTTTGCTTAGGTAGTATATTGCATACTCTTTTCGACCAGACTCGTCATGCTGGCCCAACACACACCCCATTGACTCTTCTAGCACTGTCAAGTACATAATCAGAGGTCTTCCTTCAACTGGAGGCATGAGGATTGGAGGTTCTTGCAGATATTCCTTGATCTTGTCAAAAGCCTTCTGGCAGTCTTCGTTCCACCTGACCGTTTGTTCCTTTCTTAGCAGCTTGAACAAGGGTTCACAGGTTGCTGTAAGGTGAGATATGAACCGTGAGATATAGTTCAATCGACCTAAGAACCCTCGAACTTCTTTCTCAGTTTTCGGTGCAGGCATCTCTTGAATAGCCTTGACTTTATCAGGGTCAACCTCAATCCCTTTCTCGCTTACAATAAAGCCCAGCAGCTTACCGGATCGCACCCCGAATGTGCATTTGTTGGGGTTCAGCTTCAGTTGGTACTTCCTCAGGCGCTTGAACAACTTCAGCAGATTCACCAGGTGATCTTCCTCTGTAAGGGACTTGGCGATCATATCATCCACATAACATTCTATTTCCTTGTGGATCATATCGTGGAATAATGTCACCATAGCCCGTTGGTATGTTGCACCAGCATTCTTCAGTCCGAATGGCATCACTTTGTAACAGAACGTGCCCCAAGGTGTGATGAATGTTGTCTTCTCCATGTCTTCAGGTGACATCTTGATCTGATTATATCCTGAAAATCCATCCATGAAGGAGAATACCGAGAACTGAGCCGTGTTATCCACCAATACATCAATGTGAGGTAATGGGAAGTCATCTTTCGGACTGGCTCTGTTCAGATCCCGGTAATCAACACACATTCTAACTTTGCCGTCTTTCTTAGGCACAGGTACTATATTAGCAACCCACGGTGGGTAGCTAGTCACAGCAAGGAACCCGGCGTCCCATTGCTTTTGTACCTCCTCCTTGATTTTCATAGCCATGTCTGGACGAGTACGGCGCAGCTTCTGCTTGACTGGTGGGCACTCTTCCCTCAAAGGCAGCTTATGTACAACAATGTCGGTATCCAACCCTGGCATGTCTTGATACGACCAAGCAAACACATCAACATACTCTTGAAGCAGATCTATCAGTTGTCTCTTCACTGAGTCTTGCAGGCAGGCCCCGATTTTAACCTCTTTCACGTCTTCGTTGGTACCAAGATTAATCACTTCAATTTCCTCCTGGTGAGGAGTAATAACCTTTTCCTCCTGTCTCAACAACCTAGCTAGCTCTTCAGGAAGCTCATATTCTTCATCAACCCCTTCATCAGCTTGATTGATCGGATTGTCAAAGTCATACGATGTCATAGCCGTGCTGTTGTCGGTGCTGTCAGGAAGGCACTCTCTGCAAGGGTTAAGTTCGTTCATTTTAGTGATTGATTTTAATCTTGCTTTAGAAAAAAGTGAAATGAAGTTATCATTTTGAAAACACCGCCATTTATTTTTTGTACAAAAAAGAAAAATGGCAAAACAGTGAGCATAAAAGAAAAAGACTCGTTTGCAAAAAGATGTCTGATATTTCATTAATTTGATCTTGTTTGCACAAAAGTACAGATGGCCCTGGTTACAAAATGAGTCTTGTCATCTTGGGCAAGATGCAAGACTTGGATGCATGCTATAAAAAATACAGGAAATAATAATTACTCTGCATGAGTAACTCTTATAATTTCCTGGGAAGACCAGTTCGGGACACTGCTCCCCGGGATCTTCGGACGAATCCAATTCTCCAGATTGCGCTCCTCTTCCAGCTCGTCTTCCAAACAGTTGATAGCATCGGGGGTAAGCATCCCCCCACTGACAAAACCAGGCTCTCCAGCAACCTTTGCTTGATGTTGAGTTGGTCTGTAACCCAACCCAAACTTGTCCTTCTTCTCCTCCACAGCTAAAACTTTGCCCCAGCCTAGGGCAGTTCCTTCTTCAACAACCTTCCGGGCTTGTTGGTAAGACGACATTGGAGTACCAGATACAGCAGATGCTTCATTCACATTCAAAGCTTCAAACCCCTGGCTCATCGTTTCATGGATCTCTCCATCCATCTCAATGTATTTGTAAGTAGCCAGATGGCTAACGAAAATGTCCTCTTCCCCACAGATTGTGACAACTTGGCCTTCCCACTCAAATTTTAACTTTTGGTGAAGGGTAGACGTTATTGCGCCGGCGGCGTGAATCCAGGGTCTACCCAACAAACAGCTGTAGGCGGGCTGAATGTCCATCACATAAAAGATAGTTTTAAAGGTCTGCGGGCCAATTGTCACGGGCAGCTCAATCTCTCCCAGAACCGATCTCTTAGAACCATCAAAGGCTCTTACTACCAGGTCGCTGGGTCTCAATGCCAAACCATCATATTCTAACTTCACCAGAGCCTTCTTCGGTAAGACATTCAGGGAAGAACCTGTGTCCACCAGCACATGAGAAAGGACAACTCCTTTGCATTCCATGGTTATGTGCAAGGCTTTGTTGTGGTTGCGGCCATCCGCTGTCAAGTCAGAATTGGTGAACCCTAGCCCATTGCTAGCAGTAACATTTCCAACCACTGTTTCCAACTGGTTGACAGTAATCTCTTCAGGCACGTAAGCTGCGTGCAAGACTTTAAGTAGTGCATTCCGATAGGCTTCGGAGCACATAAGCAATGAGAGGATAGAGATTTTGGATGGCGTTTGGTGAAGTTGATCCACAATTTTGTAATCACTCTTTTTGATGATCCGCATAAACTCATCAACTTCCTGATCAAACGGTGTCTTCAAGGCTTCTTTAACAGTTTGATCTTCCTGCACAGGGCTCTTTCCTTTTGCCTTGGCAGCAGCTTCTGCTTCGGCAGTAGGTCTTTGAACTTGTGAGGCGAAGAGACGTCCGCTTCGAGTGAAGCCTCCGCCTCCCCCCACATTATCTACTTGTGGTGCAGGTGTTGATGTTTCAAGAGTGATTCTTTTTCCTTCGCAGTACACGTCAGAGCCATAGTGCCAAGGGATGGCCCTATTGCTTTCATATGGTACTGGTCCAGGAACCGTGACAGTGACTGGACTGATTGCTGCTGCTGAAGGGACTGTAATTGTTTGTGGATCATAAAAGATTGTGACTGGTGCTCTGGCGGGAGCAGCACCTTCTGAATGGTAGACGGAATTATTTTCAGGATCGTAGAATATGGTAACAGTAGAGACATCTTCATGATTGATTGCTGGTGTTGTAGGAGGTGTTGTTGGAAGGACTGATGTTGTTGTTGATGGAGATTCGAAATGGAATGAAGCTGAAGTTGTAGCAGGAGAAACTGTTGAAAACTGATCATTTGGGAGGACAGATGAAGTACTGGTTGATGTTGCTGGTGAATTATCGGGAACAGTAGTTGCTGCGGTTGTAGGAGGTTCTGAAACCGTTGTTGATGAAGTTGTCGGATTTGCCGGAAATGATGTAGAGATCTGGAGTAGGCCACTCCGAATAAGGCTGTCAATGCCATTCCTCAGGTCCTCGCACCCATTCCATGAAATATTGCAATAGGGACACCCTAGTTCACAACCCGGAAATATTTGGTTTTCACGGAGTTGAGCTTTGATTTCCACCAATGGTGTCCTGATCTGATCCACACTGGTTATTAAATAAGACGGCTGGTCTTCTTCAATAGCATTAATTCGGGGACCACCATGGTTTGGCATTGGGTTTTTATTGACATTGGGCGGAGGTGCAAAATTCAGAGCCTTGGAGTCTACCAAGTCTTGTACCTTCATATGCAGAGCCCTGCATTTTTCTGTACTGTGACCAGGTGCGTTTGAATGGAAAGCACACCTAGCATTGGAGTCATAGTTTCTTGGTAAACTGTTGGGATCCGGAGGTGCCAACGTTCTTAGCTCAACTAGGTTGAGTTTCAGAAGTTGTGGCAGCAAGGCAGCATACGGCATTGGGATCGGGTCGATCACTCTGTTAGCTTGAGAGGGCCTCTGTTGGAATGGCCTCTGTTGACTGTTGTTGTTGGTGTTGCTGTTGAAGTTTCTTGGAGGATACTGATTTTGATGATACTGAGGTTGTTGTTGGAAGTTTTGTTGCGGCGGTTGATAGACTGGCTGTGGATGAGCCGGAGCAGGAATAGTGACTGCTGCTATCGACCTCTGAGCATATTGGGGCCTACCCCTGTTGGTGTGAATGGCATTAGTCTCGCCAGTTCTTCTCGGGCCTGCAAAAGGCTTTCTCGTACTACTGGATGAGCTTGCACCATTATCAGAGATCTTTCCCATTTTTAACAGGCTTTCAATTCTCTCCCCAGCTATGACAACATCCGCAAAGCTAGTGGAAGAGAAAGCAGCTAACCTGTCGATATAGGTTCCCTGAAGAGTGTTCATGAACATATCTGCCATTTCCCTTTCAGACATAGGGGGTTGAACAGCAGCAGCCAATTGCCTCCATCTTTGAGCATATTCTCGGAAACTCTCCCTCGAAGACTGTGACATTCCCATTAGGAGAGTCCTGTTGGGTGCCATATCTAGATTATACTGATACTGTCTGATGAAGGCTTCTGCCAGGTCCTTCCAGCATCTTATAGTTGCTCTTGTCAGATGGGAATACCATTCCCTAGAAGCTCCAGTCAAGCTATCTTCGAAGTAGAACATCCAAAGTTTCTCATCCATTGTATAGGCCTTCAGCCTTCCCAGAAATGATTGTAGATGAGTCCGGGGGCATGAAGTCCCATTATACTTTTCGAAACAAGGAGGTTTGAACTTATGGGGGATCCTGACCCCGTCTACCAAACCCATGTCCATGACGTCGAAGCCCAAAGAATTTTGAGACTCCAGTGATCTCAACTTCTCAGCTATTTCTTCCAATCGTCTATCATAAGTTTCCTCTCCGGCACCCATTACTGTGAATTGGTCCTCCTGAGGATCTTCTTGAAGTACTCTGGCTGCAGTGGCTGTTCCTTGAACATTTGCAGGAATATTGATCTCAGGATGTAGATGTGGACCAAACACAGGGGGGTTAACATGTGGTTTCACCCTTTCATTGTTACTTGTGCCTGCAGTCCCCACATGAGGTTCATCTTGGTTCCTCCCTTCTACCAAAGCTCTGAGCCTCTCCTGGCTTTGAGCTAAGTTGTTCATCACTTCCATGAATTGTGTTATCTGCGTTCTCATCTCCAACCTTTCGTTGGCCATCTGGTTTCTGACCTCCGTAAGGTCTTGTTGCATCTGATCCATCTGGATTCCCGGAAGGTTGTTTCTGGTTGGGTACCTGTGTGGCCTGTTGAGAGGAAATACCCGGCGGCGAGCAATAATTCCTGAACATCACAACAGAGGTTAGTAGCAATAAAACAAAACCTACAAAACAAACAAAAGGGTTAGCATGCAATGCAGTTATGCTTATTTGCTCTCAAGGTATCCGGTTTGGCCTTCAGTTTTGACCCTTCCAGACCCCTGAAGAAGATGCTGTTGAAGTTGCTTTTGAAGTGAACTCAGATGGAAACCAACACAAATATATTACAAAAGTGAAATAATACAACTTGTTCTTAACTACAACACAAGCCCTCTAAGGGGTCAAAATACATCACCAAAAGTAAAAGTACATGGAATGGGAAAAAACAACAAGCAAATGATCAAACTCCAAGGCCAAACTCATCCTCACGAACTTCCTTGAGAAGTGCTTCGGTCACAGGATCAGCCGGATGCTCCGTGAGACTTCTGATGAGAAGGTTTCTTGTTGCAACAGCTGCAGTCAACTTCTTGTTCTGACTTTGGTCCTTAGACCTCTTCACTCCTGCTTTGATTTTTAGCTCTGAAATTTCCTTCTGGGCTGCTGCCAGGGCTTTTTCCATCTGCTCCATCTTGTCCTGAACTCTCTTGTCTTCTAGAGTACGAGCCTCAGTGATCCGGACCCACCTGGCCTGACTTTCCTTCAAATATAAGTCTGTCCTTGCTCTCTGAAACTGGGCTTCTTTACAAGCATTCTTCAGAATCTGTTCACCAGCTTTGGATTTGTTGATATAATCTCCAGACTTCTCGATCTTAGTCAAGTGTTCCACTTTCAACTTCTCCAATCTCTCAATCTCCCTCACACCTTCACTCCTCTCCCTGAGGGTCTTCTGCAAGGCTTGGGTTAGCTTCCCATTTCTTTCCTTTAAGCTCTCAAACTCCTCCAAACTGATAGTGGCAGGGGGTGGTGCTGAAGATGACTCAGGCATGTCTTCTATGGTAAAGGGCATTCCAGAGAATTGGGCCCTGGCATGGGACCACTCATAATATTGGACTGATGCCACATTATTACACTTCCCCAAAATGGAGATTCCCTTGGTTTGAACATGATCCCAGGCCCAGGCAGCCTGCCTAACAGTTGCCAAACTAACCTTGTTCTCACAGTAGAGGGTCTCAACCAAATCCTGTACCATAGGAGCATGGACCAGTGCATAGCCCAATTGCCTCTTGAACAGCAGAGGATTATAATTGATACTTCCTTTAACCCCTATCAAGGGCACATTGGGAAAGTGTCCACAGCTTGTGAGGATATCTCTGCCCTTGGTGCTTTGAGTACACCATCTGATGTCTGCTGAAGTGAGAGTAGTGAGCCTCTTAGCCCAGTTGCTTTGCTGATGAGGATTTAGAAATGCATCTGTCCTGGGTAGATGCCTGAGAAGCCAAGCATGAAATAATGGAGCACAACACCTCACTAGCCTGCCCCTCTGCTTCTCATTCTTCTGATGTACTGAGTAATAGAGATCTCCTAGCAAAGTTGGCACTGGGTTCTTCAGGGTGAACAAATGGATAGCATTTTTGCTAATGAATCGAGGCTCATCTGCAAACAATACAATTCCATACACACTTAGGGCCAACAGAGCACAAACAGCTTTCCACTCCCCCAGGGAGGCCTTCAAACCAGCTTGAGAAATCAGGAAGTCCAGATGAAATCCAGGGATCCCAGCTTTAGAGGTCATGTGTTGCTCAACCAAAACAGGCTCCAGGTGCAAAGCTTTTGCCACCTCTCCATTGCTAGGAAAGACCATTTCAGGGTTGAATGGGATTTCTCTTTTGATGGGCAGACCAGTCAATGATGAGTATTCTTCCAGAAGAGGCCCCAACTGAAAGTCTTGAAAGGTGAAACATCTCAATGGGGGGTCATAAAACTGAATGCAGGTGTGGATCAAACTCCTCTGAGATGGGTCCAGATCCATGACCAAGTCAAGTATATCCCCATAATGCTCCCTGAATAAAGGTATGTGATCTGGAGTGATCAGGGTTTGGATCCTCCTGATGTCTGATAAGTCTGGTTGGAAGAAATGATAGGTGATGTTGCTTTTCTTTGGAGCCATGATGCTGAGACTGAGTAGAATAAGTGCTGATGAAGATGCTGAGGAGTGGGCCACTGGCTGGCTAGTGGAAGTATTTGAAGTATATGGCTGACAAGCTGAAGCAAGTGCTGGTGGAGATAGGTCAATGTAGCAGATGGGGTCAAAACCAAAACCAGATGAAAATGGATACCCTGAAACACAAATAAGCATATGTTAATATGATGCAATGAGTATGTATGCAAATGAAATGCAAGGGTTTGTGACTGAGCTGGATCTGATTAACTGCCTTGGTATAGATCCATGTGTGTTCAAGAATTCCAGTTGGAGGTCTATAAATCCAGTAACCAGGGTGGGGGACTCAAATAAAGAGCCACAAGTCCAGGGTTTTAGAATCACAAGAACTGTCCAACATGGAGTATTCTTAACAAAGTCAAAGTAACAGGGTATTCTGAGGTCAAGGTACCTGCAAACCTGTAAACAGCCCAACCCCCTCACAGGTGGTGATCTAGAACAAGGATCCTCAGACTTGGATCAGTTATGAGAAGTGTAAACACTTCTAACCCGGAGGTACAGTGTTTACAATAACCATAACAATTCCTCCTCTAATTCACCTCAGTTTCTGAAGGTCAATACTAAAAGGTCATCCAGACTTAGCAGGCTTCCCAGATAGCCCTAGCATTGCAGGAAATCTGCAACACAGAGTTCTCAAGAAGAAACCCATATCTGAACCGTGTTTCATATTCCCGCACCAGACCGAAATGGAATGGGAAAGAATATGATTCACTCTAGCCTAGGTGTCACTCAGGTCCCAGGTATAGGACCTTAACTCTCAATGAAACACCCACCCACCAAAGAAAAACCAGATCCAGCCAGCAGCACAGTATGACAATATGATAAATGAAAAAAAACAGTAAAGAAAGCAATAAATAAAGCTGTACAGAAAGCAGTAAATAAAGCAAATATACACATACAAATAGCACATAACACCCCCCAATAACCACAAATCAAACAAGCGCTAGGAGGAACCCACAAAAAGAACCAGAAGCCCTGGTTGCAGTATAGATTTCCCCAGCAGAGTCGCCAAGCTGTCGCTCCCAAAGATTTGCATCCAGGTACAAGCGCGAACGATCGGCGAACGATCCAGGTGTAAGAACGGAGTGAAATGCTCAAGATCATGAGGCTAAAGAATAAAGCTAGAAAGAGGGGGAATATACAGAGACTTTTGTTCGATAACCGTTAAGTTATGCCTACGTATCCTCTCGTGCAATGAGGAAGTCAGAACACCGTAGTTCGACCCAAAGAGACTGAAAGATGAATTGACTTGTGAACTGCCTGCTTGTCAATGCTCAAGTGTATGATCTGTCTGGCACAGATGCTAACTGTCTTGCATTAGACGGAAGAAGCAAGTTCTCGTTTGTGAGTGAAGATGATGAGAAAAGAATCCCGGAGGAGACGATTATTGTTTGTTTTTGTATTTTCAGTCTTTTATTGTTTTTGGATTTTGTCATAAGTTAATGAGCTTAAGCCTAAACCAATGGGTTAGCAAACTCATCACATCTTCCCTCTGATTAGGGGTAATGAGAATACCTTAAGTGTGAAGTCAGATTCTCACACTTAATCACCTTTGGTGTAGGATTAAGATCATTAACCTACTTGTGATTATTTAGATGTTTTTGGAGTTTTTGTTTAGTGTTGAGTAATGAGGTTAAGCCATAATCATGGATTAAACAGACTCATTACACCATCCTAAAAGAAGGATGATAGATGAGAATGTTTAAGCTGAGGAAAGCTCCTCAACTTAATCCATGATTAGGGATTAAACCCATGACAAAACAAGCCTTTGATTAAGTGAATTTTAGTTAATGATATGATGATGAAGTGAATTTTATGATTTGTAAGACAACTTGAGGGGGACTTGTCCATTAACACTAGGGTTAGTCCTTCTTAACCACTTAAGGAAGAATTAGAACCCTAATGCAAGGCCCAAGTTACAAGTGTGATGTCTTGATACTTATTAAATGAGTTGATTAAGAGATTAAAACACCTTAAGGGTTTAATACTTAGGATTAAAGTTATACACTCCATCCTAAGAGAAGGATGCAGGCATAAGTTTAATCACAAAGTCTTAAAGCCTTTAGGGTTTAGTCCCTGATTATGAGATGAGAAGAGATGACTCAAGGAGAGACACAAAGGTAAAACTATGAGGGGAGACTAATCAAAACCCTAATTCATTATCATGCTTGGTTGGTCCTGAGGTTTGTGAGGTTTTCAAGAACAATCTTCAGAGGAGCCACCAGGAAGCAGATGAAAGGATCAAGAGAAGCAAAGTGACTTGCTTCATTCAAGAAGTCAAGTCACTTGAAGAAAGAAAGTGGGAAGAAGAAGAATGAGCAAGCTCAATCTCAAACACAAATAGAAATGCAGCAATGGATGCAAGAGAGATGAAAAGAAAAGTTATGAGAAGTGAAGGCAAATTCACTTCCCAAGTTACTTACCACCTGAAATATTAGAAAGAAATGCAATGCAATGCAAGATGAGATGAAATGGTATGATGCTTAGCAAAACCAGAAGCATGTTGATGATGATTATGATGTTATGAGATGCTACAAGCATGAGACAAGGCATGGGGATGTTCATACAAGATTATGAATGCAAATGATGCAAGTTAAGGAGCATGAACAAGCATGAAAAGTTATGAAGCATACAAGGCAAATGACATAGCAAATATGTAATGCAATGATCAAACATGTTTTCTATATGTCTCAAGATGTCAAATGAATCACAAGAATGCACAAAATGCAAAGACAAGTCATGTTATGCAAGGAAATGCAAGAAGGATGCAAAAGAGAGCCCAAATTAGGGTTTATGGATCAAACATCAAACCAAAACCCAAAACAGAAGCAAACCTCATGATAAAAAATGGAAAATGGCACCCAAAGAAACCCTAGGCCTATGATGAACCACTGCCCAAAGGGGAGCTCTCAACTCTCAACCAAACTCAAGTTATGAATTTTCTAAGTTATTAGGGTTTTTTAGGGTTCTTAACAAAACAAATGCCAAACAATTTGAAAATGCAAGAACAATTCATGGCCTTTTTATCCTAGGAACTACATGTAAAACAAAAGACAATGCAAGAAGAATCAATGTCTCAACCTTCACCAATTGGCAGAAATGAATTTTTGAATCCATGATCAAAATAATGCATAAAAAATGATTTAATTCAATGAAAAATTCTTAAAATGCATCAAGATCAAAAAAGAAATTTGGTTTGAAGGTTGGACAATGTTTCTAAATGTCTTAGAACATTTCATGAATTTTTTTGTAATTTTTAAATACCTAAAAGTATTTTTAATTAATTAATTCCCATTAATCAATTAAAAATAATCTTTTAAATATTTAAAAATACTTTTTTAATGATAAAAATAAAATAAAAATGTTTTTGTGTCTTAAAAATTAATAAAACTTTAAAGAAAAAGTTTCATAATTTTTAAGAATTTTTTGCTATTTTAAAAATAATTATGCAAGTTAATTGAAAAGAAAATGAATAAAAATCAAATAAAATAAGAAGTAATCAGCATGGAGGGCCAGGATGAGCCTAGGATTTAAAAGTGTTGACTGGCGCGTGATCTTGTGGCCAGGATTGGTTCTGAGTAAAATATGATTAATTAGTCTTAACACGTGGATTAGGGCTAATCAGAGAGATCCAGACCACACACACACGCGGGAGGTCAACTGGTCAAAGGGATCGTACGCTCCAGATTCAAACTTGAGTTAATTACACAATTAGGGCATAATCACTCTCAGGTGGCCGGAGAAGACTTCCGGTCGTCTTCTCCGGCCAGCACCTCACCTGAAAAATTCCCAAACCCCTCAAATCGTAACAAAAACAAAATCTATGAATTGGGAAATGATCTCCAACCTCTCACGAATCAAACCCCTCTCTCAAAACAAATTTATTCTTCCTAAACAAGCTGAATCGAAGAGAACAAGTTCTAGGGCACGCAAGCTTCAGAGACAAATTAAATACTCAAAACAAAGCCATTTCAAAAACTAAGAACATCAGGATGATCAGGACAACACAAAGAACAAGTTTGTAACAAGAAAAATGATTTCTGGAAAAATAATTTTCGAGCTACCTGAGATTTGGAGCTTTCAGTTTGAGGACTTTCTGGCCACTTCCTTCAGTGCAAACTGCTCCACTTGGTCCCCAGAAGATGTTTGAATGCTCAAAAGAAGTTTGTGTTGGCTGGATAATGAGATTCGAAAGCTTCTGCTCAAGCTTGATCAGAAATGGCAATGGAGATTCTGGAGGTTTCAGGCCATTGTGAATGATGGTTTGTGATCCTGAGGAGGAATGGAGAAGGTCTGGAGTGTTTGTTTGTGTGTTTGTGATCTATGATGAGAGTTTCGAATGAAACTGCAAAATGGAGTGAGAAATGGCAGTGAGATGTTCAGGCTGTTTCAAGCTTGGGTTCTTGGTGCTGGGTGGTCTATGGAGTGTGGTGAGTTGAATGATGAAGTTGGCTTGAGTGTTTTGTGGCTGTGGAGAGGAATTCGAAGCAAGTTGCAAAATGGTGAGTTTTTGTGAATGTTGTGAATGTGTGAGCTTCAGCCTTGCTTCTTCTTATGGCTAGCTTGCAAATTGATAACATAAACAAATCTGATTGGCTGGATGATGTGACTTGTGCTTTTGTGATTGGTAAGTTTGCTTTTGCCAAAAGTCAAAAATCTTGTAAGAGAAGCATGGGCTTGATACTAGGCAAGTACAAGGGCTAGGGCTGGCGCAGCATGGTGAGTGTGTGAGGCTGGCTTGATTCAAGGACCAATGCAGCAAGTTGGTGAAGCATGATCATGAGTTTTGCAACTTGGTTACTTTATGGATTTTCATGAAAAATGCCTTGTTACATGAACTAAGCACATGTGATCTTTGGTTCAAATCTGATTTTTGGGACTTAGAGAATGTTTGTGCAATGGTTTGAGATGAATTAGAGGCTGCAATGTGCATTGGTTCAAGACTTTGCAAAATTTCCATTTGAAGCATGCCTTAGAAATTAATGATTTTTGCCAACTTTGCATTGCCATAACTTTTGATCCAAGAAGAATTTGATCATGTTCTTGTACTTTTTGAAAAGGGAAAGATGAGATCTTCAACTTTCATGACCAAAGTTTTTCCATTTGGAGCCTTTTTGGACCAAGAATCAAAGCTTGAAAATTGACCTAAAATGGTGCATTCTTGAAAAGTCAACTATGCCCAAAAAGTCAACATTTGCAAAAACCCTAAATTCTTGATTTCTATGAACTTCAACCTTCTTCCATGATCAAATAAAGATCATATACACTCAAAATGATGAAGATCACCCATTGGTTGGGTCATTGGGGGCCTCAGATGCCCTGATTTTACACTGACTTGTCTGAAAAGTCAACTCTTGATCAGATGACTTCCCCATGGAATTTCTTCATGAAAATTGATATGCATACTCCCTATACCATATAGAGACCAATGGAAACAAGAATGACCAAAAAATTTGGAGTTATGGCCTCTGAAACCAAAACCCTAATTTTAGGTCAACTGTGCAGTTCAACCTGGATCTGCATCCACTCAAACCCTAGCTCTTGTGATTCCTCTGCATTTTTGACTTTGAGGAGATGGAATATGATATAAGAACACACATGGACCCCTTTGAGTTGATTGGTGGCCTTTGGAATGGCTCAAGAGGCTTTGGGATTGCTCAGATCACAAACCCTAGGTGCAGATGACTTAGAAACTATCCAGTGAATCAAAAATGAGATGTGAGATGATATGATTGTGTTTATGCATATGAGATGATCACAAGCCATGGTGTGAATGGGTGAGGGCAAATTTGGGGTGTTTACACTTAAGACTATGATACAGACAAGTATCAGGTAGAAACAAACGCTTGACGCATGTTCTGAGATGTTGGTACGGACGAGTACCAACTGGTTAACAAAGAACAAGGACTAGTGTCGAATCTGTGGGGATATAAATGGTGTATACAAGATACAGACGAGTATCTGTATGAGTAAAAATAAGTATGAGTGAAGTATAGATGAGTGTTCAACTTGCTGGGGAGAATGACACAGACGAGTGTCAAAAAGGAAAGTATAGTATAAACAAGTATCTGATATACAAAGTGTTAGGTTACTGTGCTGGGGAAGGTGACACGGACGAGTGTCAAGGAATTGTATATATACAAGTATCTGTGAGTGCAAAGGGGACGCTTTGACTTTCTGCTGGGGATATGACACGGACGGGTGCCAAAAGGAGTATGCACTGATATTTGTGAATGTAAGGCAACTGCTTTAGCTTTAGCTCTCTGTTGGGGAATCTGGGGAGCATCCCGTATATTGTTGATGTATTGTCAATATTCACAAGTGTTTGATTCAGAACATGGCTTATGATTATGCAATATGTTTGATTTTTGCCGTAATGCTCCGTATTAGACGGAATGCTACGCTCTGTGGGGGATATGATGCGAATGCTATGGTTATGCAAAGATACCGATCCGGAACTCGGATCCCGTTGCCGTGGAGATCTCTGGCTGATCTGCTTGAAGTGATTGTCCAAGCTGGGGGTGAGATCATTGGTAGATCTGACATATATGACTTTGCTTGGGGAAATTGATCACTGATAAACCCATCCTGGTAACGAGGGACCCAGCTGGGGTTTGTGGAAGCTTTCGTCACTCTGTTGTGATTCCTTCATGCGTTGTTCTTCTGGCTAGAGGCTGAAATTCTGTGGGGAAGATGGTTCCCTGGCTTCTGTACTTAGCTGAGGAGGAAGAATGGTTGGCACCTCGGCTGGGGAGAAATAGCAAGTGGCAACTCAGCAGGGGAGAAAGAACTTTGGGGTGCTAAGGCTGAGTGTTGATTTGCCAGCTTGCTGGGATGAAGCTTACATGCCCCATGTTGCTCTTTTGAATACCTGCAATCCTGCAAAGATAGAAACATACAAGTAATCCCGAGGTATCCCTTACCGGATTCTGTCATAGGAGTTAAACACTCCCGAGAGTAAGTATATTCCCTGTAAGCACGTAGTTTTTTAGAAGAAAAGCATCTGTATTTATGCAATCGGTATTTTAAGGACACCAGACATTTTTGCAAATGAAAATGAAGCGTACGAGGCGAAACGTGACTGAAAATCTGATTTTATTAATTCATGTGCCCCTAAATGGCAAGATACAGTCAAAGAAACATATCCCCTGAAATGAGGAGATTGTTACAAATTGAGAAACAAAAAATGTTGGCAATGTTGACGACGCTTCAAGGAGCTTCCCTTTTGCTATGACTCGTATGACATTTGACGTTCTTCTCGTCCTGCTTTCTGAAGAAGGCTGATTCTGAAAGGAGCTTGATCCTTTCGAAGCTTACCAAGTTGTAAGTGATACAGACGAACTCAGCATACAGTTGTTCGCTTATTCCCTTATTTTGCATGGATCGCCCTTTTGGGTTTTCAATCCATCGGGATACCCATTTTTGCCTGAGTTGTCCAATGCGGCTTTTCAACTCAGCGGGTGTACATTTTTGTTTATTTTCCCTTATTTTTGCCCGAGTCTTTTATTCTGTTTTTGACTCGCCGGGATGCCCTATTTTTGCCTGGACTTACATTCTGTTTTTGTGTCCAGCGGGTCATTTTATGCGAAGTATTTTTTAACTGCATCTGAATTCACAGGGGACGGGAAGTCTTCACCATCCATAGTGCTGAGCATGAGTGCTCCACCCGAGAAAACTTTCTTTACTACAAATGGTCCTTCATAATTCGGAGTCCACTTGCCCCTGTGGTCTGTATACGGAGGGAGGATTCTTTTCAGCACAAGATCCCCTACTTGGTACTCTCGGTGCCTAACTTTCTGATCAAAGGATTTCTTCATTCTTTTCTGATACAACTGCCCATGACAGATTGCAGCCAATCTTTTCTCTTCTATCAGACTCAGTTGTTCGTATCGGGACCGGACCCACTCTGCTTCGTTTAGCTTAACATCCATCAGTACCCGTAGGGAGGGTAATTCAACTTCAACTGGTAGGACTGCTTCCATACCGTACACAAGCTGATACGGTGTTGCCCTAGTAGACGTTCTGATTGACGTACGGTACCCATGCAAGGCAAACGGTAGCATTTCATGCCAAACTTTGTAGGTGACTACCATCTTTTGCACAATCTTCTTGATATTCTTATTAGCTGCCTCAACAGCGCCGTTCATCTTTGGCCTGTAAGGAGAAGAATTGTGGTGCTGGATCTTGAAGTCCCGGCACAGCTCTGCCATCATTTTATTGTTCAAGTTGGAACCATTATCAGTAATGATTCGCTCGGGAACTCCGTATCGACAGATGATATCTCTCTTCAGAAATCTGGCTACCACTTGCCTTGTAACGTTTGCATATGAAGCTGCTTCGACCCACTTGGTGAAATAGTCAATGGCAACCAGGATGAATCTGTGGCCATTCGAAGAAGTTGGCTCAATCTTGCCAATCATGTCAATGCCCCACATAGCAAAAGGCCAGGGTGAAGACATCACATTCAAAGGATTGGAGGCACATGCACCTTATCCGCATAAATCTGGCATTTATGGCATTTTCTGGTGTAGGCACAACAGTCGGCATCCATTGTGATCCAGTAATAACCTGATCTTAGCAATTTCTTAGCCATCGCATGTCCTCCAACATGGGTACCAAAGGATCCTTCGTGCACTTCATGCATTAACAAGTCTGCTTCTGTTCTGTCAACGCATATGAGGAGTACCATATCAAAGTTTCTCTTGTACAGGGAACCATCAGTGTTCAGAAAGAAACTTCCAGCAAGCCTTCTTAATGTCTTCTTATCATTGGAAGATGCCCCAGGTGGGTATGTTTGATCCTCCAAGAAGCACTTAATGTCATGGAACCAAGGCTTATCATCTTTGACAACATCTGCTGTGAACACATATGCTGGTCTGTCAAGTCTGGATACTGAAATTTGAGGTACAAAGTTGGCAGCTTGAACTTTGATCATGGATGAAATGGTAGCCAGAGCATCTGCAAACTGATTCTCGTCCCGAGGGATATACTCAAGCTTGACTGTTGTAAAGAAAGTCAATAACCTCCTTGTATAATCCCTATATGGTATCAGATGATCCTGGTGCGTGTACCATTTGCCGTTGGTTTGATTAACTACCAGAGCTGAATCTCCGAATACAGTCAATGTCTTGATCCTGAGGTCAATGGCTTCCTCAAGACCCATAACGCAAGCTTCGTATTCAGCTTCATTGTTAGTGCAGTTGAAAGTGAGTTTTGCCGAGAAAGGCATGTGAACTCCCTCAGGTGTAATGAGTACTGCACCAACACCACGACCATTCATATTAACAGCCCCATCAAACATCATAGTCCATTCCTCCTCTGGGTCAGGCCCTTCAGTGTGAACAGGCTCTTCATGATCTTTTGCTTTTATGAACATGATGTCTTCATCAGGGAAGTCAAATCTCATAGGCTGGTAATCATCAATAGGTTGCTCAGCAAGATATTCAGACAATACACTGCCTTTGATGGCTTTCTGAGATGTGTATTGGATGTCATATTCTGTGAGGATCATTTGCCATCTTGCAACTCGTCCGGTAAGTGCTGGCTTCTCAAAAATATACTTGACTGGGTCCATCTTTGAGATCAACAAAGTAGTGTGGGTCAACATATACTGTCTCAGTCGGCGAGCAGCCCACGCTAAAGCACAACAAGTTTTCTCGAGCAATGAATAACGTTGTTCACAGTCGGTAAACTTTTTGCTTAGGTAGTAAATTGCGTACTCTTTTAGACCAGACTCGTCATGCTGGCCCAACACACACCCCATTGACTCTTCTAATACTGTCAAGTACATGATTAGAGGTCTTCCTTCGACTGGAGGCATAAGGATTGGAGGCTCTTGTAAGTATTCTTTGATTTTGTCAAAAGCCCTTTGGCAGTCTTCGTTCCACCTGACCGTCTGTTCTTTTCTCAGCAGTTTGAACAAAGGCTCACAGGTTGCCGTAAGGTGAGATATGAACCGTGAAATGTAGTTCAATCGGCCTAAGAACCCTCGAACTTCTTTCTCAGTCTTCGGTGCAGGCATTTCTTGAATGGCTTTGACTTTATCTGGGTCAACTTCAATCCCTTTCTCACTTACAATAAATCCCAGTAGCTTACCGGATCGCACCCCGAATGTGCACTTGTTGGGGTTCAACTTCAGTTGGTACTTCCTCAGACGCTTGAATAGCTTCAGCAGATTTACCAGGTGGTCTTCTTCCGTGAGGAACTTGGCAATCATGTCATCCACATAACATTCGATTTCTTTATGGATCATATCGTGGAATAATGTCACCATAGCCCGTTGATATGTCGCACCAGCATTCTTCAGTCCGAATGGCATCACCTTGTAACAGAACGTGCCCCAGGGTGTGATGAAGGTTGTCTTCTCCATGTCTTCAGGTGACATCTTGATCTGATTGTATCCTGAAAATCCGTCCATGAAGGAGAACACCGAGAACTGAGCCGTATTATCAACCAATACATCAATGTGAGGTAATGGGAAGTCATCTTTCGGGCTGGCTCTGTTCAGATCCCGGTAGTCAACACACATCCTTACCTTGCCGTCTTTCTTAGGCACAGGTACTATATTAGCAACCCACGGCGGATAGCTAGTTACAGCAAGGAACCCGGCGTCCCACTGCTTTTGTACCTCTTCTTTGATTTTCATTGCCATGTCTGGGCGAGTACGGCGCAGTTTCTGTTTAACCGGCGGGCAATCTTCTCTTAAAGGCAGCTTGTGCATAATAATGTCGGTGTCCAACCCTGGCATATCTTGATAAGACCAAGCAAACACATCCACATATTCCTGAAGCAGGTCAATCATTTGTCTCTTCACTGAGTCTTGTAAGCAGGCCCCGATCTTAACCTCTTTCACGTCTTCATCCGTACCAAGATTAATCGTTTCGATCTCCTCCTGATGAGGAGTAATAACTTTCTCCTCTTGTCTCAACAACCTATCTAGCTCTTCAGGAAGCTCGTAATCTTCTTCAACCCCTTCATCAGCTTGATTGATCGGATTGTCAAAGTTATACGAAGTCATAGCCGTGCTGTTGTCGGTGCGGTCTGGAAGGCACTCTCTGCAAGGGTTCAGTTTGTTCATTTTAGTGATTGATTTTAATCTTATTTAGAAAAGTGAAATAAAGTTGTCATTTTGAAAACATTGCCATTTTATTTTTGTACAAAAAGAAAAATGGAAAAACAGTGAGCGGAAAAGAAAAAGACTCATTTCCAAAAGATGTCTGATTATCATTGATTGATCTATTTGCACAAAATTACAGATGGCCCGATTACAAAATGAGTCTTGTCATCTTGGGCAAGATGCAAGACTTGATGCATGCTTAAAAATACAGGAAATAATAATTACTCTGCAGGAGTAACTCTTATAATTTCCTGGGAAGACTAGTTTGAGATACTGCTCCCCGGGATCCTTGGACGTATCCAACTCTCCAGGTTACGGTCGCCTTCATCCTCGTCTTCCAAGTTGTTCACGGCATCCGGGGTAAGCATCCCCCCACTGACAAAATTGGGCTTCTTAGCAGCCTCTGCTTGATCTTGTTGGGTTGGTTTGTAACCCAACCCAAATCTATCCTCCTTCTTCTCTACAGGTAGCAACTTGCCCCAGCCTTGGGCAGTCCCTTCTTCAACAAACTTCCGGGCTTGCTGATAAGATGTTATTGAGGTTCCAGGTACAGCGGATGCTTCATTTATGTTCAAGGCCTCAAACCCTTGACTCATAGTTTCGTGGATATCCCCATCCATCTCAATGTATTTGTATGTAGCCAGATGGCTAACAAAGATATCTTCCTCTCCACAAATAGTAACGACTTGGCCTTCCCACTCGAATTTTAACTTCTGGTGAAGGGTAGACGTAACTGCGCCAGCGACATGAATCCAAGGTCTACCCAACAAACAGCTGTAGGCCGGCTGAATGTCCATCACGAAGAAGGTTGTTTTGAAAGTCTGTGGGCCAATCGTTATAGGCAAATCAATTTCTCCCAGAACTGATCTCTTAGAGCCGTCAAAGGCCCTTACTACCAAGTTGCTGGGACGTAATGCCAATCCTTCATACTCCAGCTTCACAAGGGCTTTTTTAGGTAAGACATTGAGGGATGACCCTGTGTTTACCATTACATGGGAAAGAACTGCACCTTTACACTCCAAGGTAATGTGCAAAGCCTTGTTGTGTTTGCGGCCTTCCGTAGTCAAATTAGTGTTGGTAAATCCTAGTCCATTACTAGCGTTAACATTTCCAACTACAGCTTCCAACTGATTGACGGTAATCTCCTCTGGCACATAAGCTGCGTGCAAGACTTTTAGTAATGCGTTCCGGTGAGCCTCAGAGCACATTAGCAATGATAAAATGGAGATTTTGGAAGGTGTCTGGTGAAGCTGGTCCACTATCTTGTAATCACTTTTCTTGATGATTCTCATGAATTCATCAACCTCCTGATCAAAAGGGGTCTTCAAAGCTTCTTTAGCAACTTTTTCTTCTTGCACCAAGCTCTTCCCTTTTGCTTTGGCAGCAGCTTCTGCTTCAGCAATGGGTCTTGGAATCTGCGGGGCAAAGAGACGTCCGCTTCGAGTGAAGCCTCCGCCTCCTCCCACATTGCCTATTTGTGGTGAAGAAGTTGATGATTCCAAAGTGATTTTCTGTCCTTCGCAGTATAGATCGGAGCCGTAATGCCAAGGGATGGCATTACTGCTTTCATAAGGAACTGGCCCAGGCACTGTGATAGTGACTGGACCGATAGCAGCTGCAGAAGGGACCATGATAGTGTGTGGATCATAGTATATTGTAACCGGTGCTCTGATAGGAGTGGCATTTTGTGAGTTGTAGGCAGAATCATTTGCAGGATCATAATAAATTGTAACCGTTGAGACACTTTCATTGTTTGCTGTTGGTGTTGTAGGAGACACTGTTGACGGGATGGGTGTTGCTGTTGTAGGAGGTTCTGAATGAAGGGGTACTGACGTTGTAGAAGGGATGTTTGTTGATATTTGGTCTGTTGAAGTAACAGATGAAGCATTTGCTGATGAGATTGAAGAGTTGTCTGAAACAATTGTTGTTGCATTTGTAGAAGACTCGGGAATTGTTGTTAAGGAGATTGCTGGATTTGGAGGTGTTGATGTTGTGATTTGAAGCAGGCCACTCTGGATGAGACCATCTATGCCACTTCTCAAGTTATCACACCCATTTACCGAAATGTTGCAATAAGCACATCCTAGCTCACATCCGGGGAACATTTGACATTCAAGGAGTTGAGCTTTAATCTCTACCAAGGGTGTCCGAATCTGCCCCACACTGGTTATCAAGTAAGACGGCTTATCTTCTTCAATAGCATTGATTCTGGGTCCACCGTGGTTGGGCATAGGGTTCTTACTGACATTTGGTGGAGGTGCAAAGTTTAGAGCTTTGGAATCCACTAGATCCTGTACTTTCATGTGCAAAGCTCTGCACTTTTCTGTACTGTGGCCAGATGCATTTGAGTGAAAAGCACATCGGGCGCTGGCGTCATAATTTCTGGGCAGACTGGCAGGATCTGGAGGTGCCAATGTCCTTAGCTCAACCAGGTTGAGTTTCAGGAGTTGTGGCAATAATGCGGCATAAGGCATAGGGATCAGATCAATCACCCTATTGGCCTGAGATGGTCTCTGTTGAAACGGTCTTTGCTGATTGTTGTTGCTGGTGTTGTTGTTGTTATAATTTCTCTGAGGTGGATACTGAGTTTGTTGCTGGTAGTGGGGTTGTTGCTGTGGTTGATATGCTGGTTGTGGATGAATTGGAGCGGGAATGGTGACAGCTGCCACTGACCTATGAACATACTGGGGTCTGCCCCTGCCGGCATGGATAGCATTAGTCTCACCAGTTCTTCTTGGGCCTACAAAAGGCTTTCTTGGGTTGCTGGACGAGCTTGCACCGTTGTCAGAAATTTTGCCCATCTTTAATAGGCTCTCAATTCTTTCTCCAGCTATAACTACATCCGCGAAGCTGGTGGAAGAAAAGGCAGCTAGCCTATCAATGTATGTCCCTTGGAGGGTGTTCATAAACATGTCGGCCATCTCCCTTTCCGACATGGGTGGTTGGACAGCAGCAGCAAGTTGTCTCCACCTCTGGGCGTACTCCCGGAAGCTTTCTCTGGATGATTGTGACATCCCCATCAGGAGGGTCCTGTTGGGAGCCATATCCAAGTTGTACTGGTATTGTCTAATGAAGGCCTCAGCCAGGTCCTTCCAGCACCTGATGGTTGCTCTAGTCAGATGAGAGTACCATTCCCTTGAAGCTCCTGTTAAGCTATCTTCAAAATAAAACATCCATAGCTTTTCATCCATGGTATATGCCTTCAGCCTCCCCAGAAAGGATTGTAAGTGGGTTCGCAGACAGGATGTTCCGTTGTACTTCTCAAAGCACGGAGGTTTAAACTTGTGGGGAATCCTGACCCCGTCCACTAAGCCCATGTCCATGACATCAAAACCCAAGGAGTTTTGAGACTCCAAGGACCTTAATTTTTCAGCAATTTCATCCAGCCTTCTGTCATAGGCTTCATCCCCAGCTCCCATCACAGTGAACTGATCTTCCTGGGGGTCTTCTTGTAGTACTCTGCCTGTAGTAGCATTCCCTTGTACATTAGCAGGGATGTTGATCTCTGGGTGAAGATGAGGGCCATACACAGGTGGATTGACATGAGGCTGTACCCTCTCATTATTGCTTGTTCCACCAGTCCCTAGATGGGGGTCTTCCTGAGTCTGCCTTTCTACCAATGCTCTTAATCTTTCTTGGCTCTGTGCCAATCCATTCATCACCTCCATAAACTGGGTCATCTGATTCCTCATTTCCAGTCTCTCATTGGCCATTTGAGTCCTGACCTCTGTAAGTTCCTGTTGTACCTGGTCCATCTGTATACCCGGAAGGTTGTTGCGGGTAGGATATCTGTGTGGACGGTTGAGTGGGAACACCCGACGTCGAGCAATAGTTCCTGAACCACAACAGAGTTAGTAACAAACAAAACAAAAGCCTACAAAACAAAACAAAAGGTTAGTATGCAATGCAGTATGCTTATTTGTCTCCAAGGTATCCAGCTTGGCACTTGGTTTTGACCTTTCCAGACCCCTGAGGAAGATGCTTTTGATGTTGCTTGAAAGAACTCAGATAAAACAAACCAAAACATATATTACAAAAAGTGAATGATACATAGTTTGTTTCTTACAATACATGCCCCTAAGGGATCAAAATACAACATAAGAAAGAAAAGTACAATGAAATGAAAGCAACAACAAGCAAAAGTCAGACACCAAGACCAAACTCATCCTCCTGAACTTCCTTTAGAAGTGCTTCAGTCACAGGATCAGCCGGACGCTCTGTGAGGTTCCTGATAAAAAGATTCCTGGTAGCAACAGCTGCAGTTAGCTTCTTGTGTCGACTCTGGTCCTTTGACCTCTTCACACCAGCCCTAATTGTCAACTCTGAGATCTCTCTCTGGGCTGCTAGCAGGGCTTCCTGCTGCTCCTTTGCATTAGCCTCCAACTGCTCAATCTTGTCCTGAGTCCTCTTATCTTCCTGAGTACGAGCTTCGGTGATCCTGACCCACTTAGCTTGACTCTCTTTCAGATACAAATCAGTCCTGGCCTTCTGGAACTGAGCCTCCTTGCAGGCATTCTTCAAGATCTGCTCTCCAGCCCTTGACTTCTTAATGTAGTCCTCTGACTTCTCAATCCTAGCTAGATGCTCCACCTTTAGCTTTTCCAACCTTTCAATGTCCAGCCGACCGTCACTCCTCTCCCAGAGGGTCTTCTGTAGAGCCTGAGTCAGATTCTCATTCCTCTCTTTCAATTTCTCAAACTCCTCCAGGCTGACAGTAGCTGGAGGTGGTGCTGTGGATGGCCCAGGTGCATCCTCAATGGTGAAGGGCATCCCAGAAATTTGAGCCCTGGCATGAGACCACTCATAGTACTGAGCTGAGGCCACATTGTTGCATCTCCCCAGAATGGCCATTCCCTTGGTCTGGACATTGTCCCAAGCCCAGGATGCTTGCCTGACAATAGCTAGATTAGGCTTAACCTCACAATAAAGGGTTTCAGCCAAGTCTTGTCTTCTGGGAGGGTGGACCAATGCATAGCCCAATTGTCTTTTGAATAGCAGAGGGTTGTAGTTGATGCAACCCTTCACTCCTATCAGGGGTACATTGGGGAACTGCCCACAACTAGTAATGATGTCCCTGCCCTTGGTGCTCTGAGTGCACCACCTGATGTCATCTGAGGTTAAAGCAATGAGTCTTCTAGCCCAATTCTTTTGCTGGTGAGGATTCAAGAATGCATCAGTCTTGGGCAAGTGCTTGAGCAGCCAGGTGTGGAACAGGGGAGCACAACACCTCACCAATCTTCCTCTTTGCTTTTCATTCCTTTGGTGAACAGAGTAGTAGAAATCTCCCAGTAAGGTGGGCACTGGGTTCCTCAGAATGAAAAGGTGAATGGCGCTCTTGCTAATAAACTTAGGCTCATCTGCAAAAAGTATAACCCCATATATGCTGAGGGCTAATAATGCACAGACTGCCTTCCATTCTCCCAAGGAGGCCTTCAGGATGGCCTGAGAAGTCAAGAAATCCAAATGTAGACCAGAGATTCCAGCCTTGGTAGTCATATTCTGCCCAATCAGACAAGGTTCCAGATACAATGCTTTTGCCACTTCTTCATTACTGGGAAAAGCCATCTCAGGGTTGAAGGGGACACCACCCCTGACAGGTACACCAACCAATGATGAATACTCCTCTAATAAAGGCCCCAACTGAAAATCCTGAAAGGTGAAGCACCTCAGATGGGGATCATAGAACTTCAGGCAAGTATGAATCAAGCTTCTCTAGGAAGGGTCCAAATCCATAACCACATCAAGGATGCCTCCATAATGTTCTCTGAAAAGTGGTATATGGTCTGGAGTAATCAGGGCCTGGATCTTCCTGATGCCAGCCAACTCAGGCTCAAAGAAATGGTAGGAGATGTTGCTCTTCTTGGGTGCCATGTTGCTGAAGAAGAGCTGAGACAGATGCTGATGATGGAGAATAATACTGAAGATGGGCCACTGACAGGATGATGCTAGTGATGCAAGTGACTGAAGCAGGTAGCTGATGGGGATAGCTGAAGCAGATACTGATGAAGATAGGTCTATGCAGATGAAGGGGTCAAAACCAAGCCAAAATATATGATGTGGATACCCTGAAAAAACAAATAAGCAAATGTTAAATGATGCAATGATGATGTATGCAAATGATATGCAAGGGTTTGTGATCAAGCTGGATCTGATTATTTGTCTTGATATAGAGCCCATGTATGTCTAAGAAGTCCAGATGGAGGTTCAAAAGTCCAGTAACAAGGGTGGGGGACTCAAATAAAGAGTCACATGTCCTGGGTTAAAATCACAAGAACTGTCCCAAAATGGGGTACTCTTAATCAAACAAAGTAACAGGGTATGCTGAGGTCAAGGGTACCTGCAAACCTGTAAACAGCCCAACCCCCTCACAAGTGGTGTTCTAAAACAAGGATCCTCAGACTTGGATCACTTATGAGAAGTGTAAACACTTCTAACCCGGAGGTACAGTGTTTACAATAACCATAAAAGATCCTCCTCTAATTCACCTCAGTTTCTGAAGGTCAATACTAAAGGTCATCCAGACTTAGCAGGCTTCCCAGATAGCCCTAGCACTACAGAAAATCTGTAGCACAGAGTTCTCAAGAAGAAACCCATATCTGAACCGTGTTTCATATTCCCGCACCAGACCGAAATGGAATGGGAAAGAACATGAACCACTCTAGCCTAGGTGTCACTCAGGTCCCAGGTATAGGACCTCAACTCTCAATAGAAACCCACCCACCAAGGCAACAAAACCAGATCCAGCCAGAACAGTATGACAGTATGATATATGTAAAGCTATAAAGAAAGCAATAAATAACTGTACATAAAGCAGTAAACAAAATAAATATACAAACACAAATGGCACATAACACCCCAGTAAACACAAATCAAACAAGCGCTAGGAGGAACCCACAAAAAGAACCAGAAGCCCTGGTTACAGTATAAGGGTCCCCAGCAGAGTCGCCAAGCTGTCGCTCCCACCAAAAGATGACACCTAAGGTCAGAAGGGGTACAGACGCGAACGGTCGGCGAAAGGAGGGTGTGAGAACACACAGGAGTGAACTCACAGGAAATGAAAAGAGTCGCCAGCTAGGCATTTTTATCCCGAAGGAAAGGTAATGCTGCATAGACCTAGAAAAGATATGGATAAGACGGTCGCGAACCAGAGAGACTGAGAAAGGGGGTTGGTTACAACCTGGGAAGGTATTAGCACCCAGACTGTCCGTCGTACTCGACGGGATCCACGCTTAAAAGATTTGTGTTTTAAAGGGGTAGTGTCAGTGCAATTTTGTGTATAAAGAGCTGGAAAAGGATGTACAGGTGTCAGTGTAAGAGAAGTGAAGTGTGTGCAAGTGAAGTGTCGGTGTAAGAACAGGAATGAAATGCTCAAGATCATGAGGTTAAAAGAATAATGCTGGAAAGAGGGGGAATATACAGAGACTTTTGTTCGATAACTGTTAAGTTATGCCTACGTATCCTCTCGTGCAATGAGGAAGTCAGAACACCGTAGTTCGACCCAAAGAGACTGAAAGATAAATTGACTTGTGAACTTCTTACTTGTCTATGCTCAAGTGTATGACCTGTCTGGCTCAGGTGCAAACTGTCTTGCATTAGACGGAAGAAGCAAGTTCTCGTTTGTGAGTGAATGAGGTGAGAAAAGAATCCCGGAGGAGACGATTATTGTTTGTTTTTGAGTTTTCAGTCTTTTATTGCTTTTTGAAGTTTGTCATAAGTTAGTGAGCTTAAGCCTAAACCAATGGATTTAGTAAACTCATCACATCTTCCCTCTGATTAGGGGTAATGAGAATACCTTAAGTGTGAAGTCAGCATCTCACACTTAATTACCATGATGTGGGATTAAGATCATTAACCTACTTGTGATTATTTAGATGTTTTTGGTGTTTTTGTTTAGTGTTAAGTAATGAGGTTAAACCATAATCAAGGATTAAACAAACTCATTACACCATCCTAATAGAAGGATAATAAATGAGAATGTTTAAGCTGAGGAAAGCTCCTCAACTTAATCCATGATTAGGGATTAAACTCATGGCAAAACAAAGCCTTCATTAAGTGGATTTTAGTTAATGATTTGATGGAGAAGTGATTTTTAGGGTTTGTAAGACAACTTGAGGGGGACTTGTCCATTAACACTAGGGTTAGTCCTTCTTAACCAATTAAGAAAGAATTAAAACCCTAATGCAAGGCCCAAGTTACAAGCTTGATGTCTTGATGATTATTAAGTGAATTGATTGAAGGATTTAAACACATTAAGGGTTTAACACTTAGGATTAAAGTTATACACTCCATCCTAATAGAAGGATGCAGGCATAAGCTTAATCACAAAGCCTTAAAGCCTTTAGGGTTTAGTCCTTGATTATAAGGTGAGAAGAGAAGACTCAATGAGACACAAAGGCAAAATCTAAATGGGGGACTAATCAAAACCCTAATTATTGTCATGCTTAGTTGTTCCTAAGGTTTGTGAGGTTTACAAGAAGAATCTTTAGAGGAACCACCAGGAAGCAGATGAAAGGAGCAAAGGAAGCAAAGTAACTTGCTTCATTTAAGAAGACAAGTAACTTGAAGAAAGAAAGTAAGAAGAAGAAGAAAGAGCAAGCTCAATCTCAAACACAAAACAAAATGCAGCAATGATGCATAAGAGAGATGAAAAGAAAATGTGAGAAGTGAAGGCAAATTCACTTCTCAAAGTTGCTTACCACCTGAAAAGTTAGTGAAAGAAATGCAATGCAATGCAAAGTGAGATGAAATGGCATGATGAAAATCAAAACCAGAAGCATATATGAGATGATAATGATGCTATGAGATGATGCAAACATGAAACAAGGCATGAGGATGATCACATGAACAAATGAATGCAAGAGAAGCATGCTTGGAACCATGAACATACATGAAAAGTTATGAAATGCAAATGGCATACAAAATGGCAAATGAAAGATGCAATGATCAAACATGCTTCTAATATGTCTTAAGATGCCTAATGAATCAAATGGATGCATAAAATGTCATGGCAAGTCATGGTATGCAAGCAAATGCAAGATGAATGCAAATGAAAGCCCAAATTAGGGTTTATGATCAATGCACAAAACAAAAATCAAAATCAGAAGCAAACATCAAGATAAAAAAAATTGAAAATGCATTCAAAGGAAACCTAACCCTACACAAACTCACTGTCCAAAGGAGGGGATCCAATTCTTAACCTAGTGAAAGTTATGAATTTCTTAAGATTTCTAGGGTTTTAAGGTACTTTGTCAAGAAAAATGTCAAACAAATTGAAAATGCAAGATCAAATCATGCCAATTTAATCCTATAAACTACATGATATGCAAGATGCAATGCAAAAAGAATCAAAGTCCAACTCTCAAAGACTAGGCAGAAATGAATTTTTGAACATTGGATCAAAATAATGCTTTGAAATGAAATTAATTCCATGAAAAATTGTCAAAAGACATCAAGATCAAAAAAGAAATTTGGTTTGAGGGTTGGACAATGTTTCTAAATGATTTTAAATGTTTCATGAATTTTTTTTGTGATTTTTAAATACCTAAAAGTATTTTTAATTAATTAATTCTCATTAATTAATTAAAAATAAACTTTTAAATGATTTAAAAATAATTTTTAATGCAAAAAATAAAAATAAAAATGTTTTTGGTTTCTGAAAATTAATAAAAGTTTGTATAAAAAATTTCAGAATTTTTAAATGATTTTTGCTATTTTAAATAAATTATAGAAAAAAATGAAATAAAAAGAAAATTAAATGAAATAAAATGAGAAATATGCTGATCCTAAGGCTGAGGTTTAAACTGGGAACGCGCGCGTTGACTGGCGCCACATCCAAGGGTGGAGATTTAAACTGGCCAGATTAATTTATAAAACTTAATTAAATGGATAATGACGTGGATTAGGGTTTAATGAGGGCATCCTGACCATTGAGCACGCGCGGGAGTTGACTAAGTCAGCCCATCCAACGTACCAAATTCAAACTTGCATTAATTACACTGATTAGCCCTAATCACTTTCAGGTGGCCGGAGAAGACTTCCGGTCGTCTTCTCCGGCAAGACCCTCACCTGAAAGTTGCTAAAATCTTCAAAACTCCATGAAAATGAAAACTAACCACCCAGAAATCATCCCCATTCGAAACTAAATCAAAACCCCTAAACAAAAATCATTTTTCATTCATTAATCATGCGAATCGAAGCCAAACATGTTTAGGTCAGAAAAGTTTCAGAACATGATTAAATGCTTATTTCTCAACCATTTCAAAAAGTAAAAGCATCAGAGTGATCAGCAAAGCATGAGGAACAATTTAGAAACTTAAAAACTCATTTTTGGAAAAAAAGTTCTTGATATACCTGAGCTTTGAGCTTTCTCAGTTTGCAACTTTCTGACCCTCTTTCTTTGTGCAAACCACTCCTCTTAGGCCCCTGATGAAGTCCTGATGCTTGGAGAAAGTTTATGATGGCTGGTTTTTGAGATGGCAGAAGTTCTGTTCAAGGTGGGGTGGAAATCGTATTCTTGATTCAGGGAGTTTCAGGCAATGGTGATGGGTGGTTTTTGATCAGTGGAGTGTGCTGAGTATGTTTGTGAAGTTGGTTTGTATGTTTGCAGCTTGTGGAAGGTTTTTCGAAGGCTCTTGCCAAATGGGAGAAATTTTGATAACTATGGCTATGGGCAAGGTCAGAGTGTGTTGTGTCATGTGTTAGGCTGGGTTTTGTCCATGTATCAAAAGGGGATAGGTCAGAAAGTTGTTGGTGGCCTATGGTGATTGGTATGGGTCTTTGGCCAAAATGTCAACTTGATGTGTACTTGAGGTATGGGCTATGGTATGACTTGCTTTTTGACATGCTTGGGCTCAGCTGAGTTTAGGGAGAGCCATGGAATTGTTTATGAGGTGATTCAGCAAGTGGTTTGTAACTTATGATAAGTTTTACAAGTTGATTCTAGTTTGGTTCCTTTGAGATTTCTTGAAGTTCAAGGCATGAAATGAGATGATTCTTGGGCCAATTCTGATTTTTAGAGGTCATGTAATCATGTTGTGAAGAAATTGTACACATTTGAGGTCTTTAGAACACTTGATCAAGTCATTTTGCAAAATGCCTCTTTGGTAGAAAACTTCAAATTTTGTGATTTTAGCCAACTTTGACAAGCCATAATTTTTGATCCAAAATGAATTAGGTCATGTTCTTGTACTTTTTGAAAAGGGAAAGATATATTCTACAACTTTCATGACCAAAGTTTTTCCATTTGAAGCATTTTTGAATCAAAAAGCAAGGGTTGAAAAAGTTTCCCAAAATGGCAATTTCATTAAAAAGTCAACTTTCCCAAAAAGTCAACTTTGCAAAAGACTTGAAATTCTTCAATTTTGTGAACTTACAACTTCTTCTATGATCAAATAAAGATCATATACAATCAAAATGATGAAGAATACCCTTTGGTTGGGTCATTGAGGGCCTTAGATGCCCTGATTTTACACTGACTTGCTTGAAAAGTCAACTCTTGATCAGATGACTTCCCCATGGAATTTCTTCATGAAAATTGATATGCATACTCCCTATACAATATAGAGACCAATAGAAACAAGAATGACCAAAAAATTTGGAGTTATGGCCTTTGAAACCAAAACCCTAATTCTAGGTCATCTGTGCAGTCAAACCTGGCTCTGCTTCCATGCCATTTTCAGTTCTTGTGATTCTTTGACATTCTTGACTTTGAAAGGATATAATATGATGCTTGAACATACATGGACCCCTTTGAAGTGATTGATGACCTTTGGAGTGGCTCAAGAAGCTCTTGGATTGCTCAGATCACAAACCCTAGGTGCATATGACTTTGAATCAATGCAGTGAATAAAAAATGTAATATGAGATGCTATGATTGAGTTTATGCATATGTAATGATCACAAGCCATGGTGTGAATGGGTGAGGGAAAATTTGGGGTGTTTACAACCTTTTATTTGTCTGCATGCATCTTTACTGTTTATATTTGCATCTCTGCTAGAATTTAAGCAATCGGGTTACTGTCACCAGACCTAACCTTTGAATAACTAGAACCAAACTAGGGAAAAATATAGCCTTCTTTTGGGCTTTATTCAAGGATCCTCAGGCCTCTTAAAGGTGCCTTCTTCCAGGCTTAGAAGTTACTTAGCCTTCCCCAGCCTCTTCTTAGGCTTTGTTCAAGGACCCATGGGCCTCATATAGGTAACCTAACCTCTTTTTGGGCTTAAACACAAGGACCATCTCAAGGCTTCCTAAAAGCATAATAATATACCTTAGAATCAAACAAATATAGTAGTCTCCCTCTCCCCGATGGATGACCAATCTAGCCTCCTCTTGGGCTTTGTACAATTAAATCCTCTCTAGAAAAAAGAAAGTCTGATGACCACATCTCTCATAAATTTCCAACAGATCAAACACTCTTCATACAGAGTCAGTCTCCCAACAATTTTTAGACTCCCATATTAGGCTTCATATAAGATATAGATAATCAAGAGTCAATCTCTCACCAAATAAGCTTCACACTTGATCTTCCAAATCAGGATACAGAAAAAACTTTTCCATACAGTCAGTTTTCTTTGTTTAGCTTCAACCTTGGGCTTCAATTAAGACACATATAAAACAAACCATTACCTCTTTATAGATGACAAATTCTCTCTATTGAGTACCATTTAGCTTCAACCTTGGGCTTCAATCAAGGCACATACAATCAAACACTTTACAATCATAGTTTTGGACTTTAACTAAGTTAACAATAACACAATTCATAGTCTTGGACTCTAACTAAGCTAACACCAGTCATAGTCTTGGACTTTAACTAAGATAACAATAACAATACAATCATATTCTTGGACTCTAACTAAGCTAAAATCCATCCTTTCTTGAGCTATGAAAATTAAGATAACCCATTCAGCTGTCCTAAGCTATGCAATTCAGGTCAACCATTTAGTCTTTCTTGAGCTATAAAAATCAATATACAATTCAGTTTATGCCTTGAGCTATACAATTCAACCAACCAACCAACCAACCAGTTACAAACAATTATTTTTCAGCTTCAATCCTGGGCTTTTATTAGGAAACAAACAGACTTTTTAGCTTCAATCTTAGGCTTTGATTTAGAAATAAATATAAACATTTTAGCATCAAGATGCACTATAAAAAATGCCATACCAGGAGGTTACAAACTCCCGATATCTGAAGTTCCAACTGCAGTACAAGCTGTGCCATCTCCACTGGTACACATTACCCTAGAAAACCGAAGGTACTCTCCTGCTCCGAGTGAAGGGGAAGGAATCAACGAAAAGATGGACAAATTCAAGAAATAGTTTGCAGCCATGCAAAAGGAATTACAGTCTCTCAGACGACAAATGTTGTTCGGAAGCAACGCTGCATATCTATACCTGGTCCCAAATGTTCAAATACTGCATAAATTCAAAGTTCCGGATTTTGAGAAATACAAGGGAGATTCTCGCCCTCAAAGTCATTTAACAATGTACACCCGGAAAATGTTCACTCAGACGGACAATATAAAGATACTGATTCATTACTTTCAGGATAGCTTAACTGGGGAACACTTCGTTGGTACATGAAGCTCATCCGTACGAATACCAATAGCTTCCGAGATCTTGGAATTGCTTTCATTGAACAATATAAATTCAATTTGGCCATGGCTCTCGATCAAGACTAACTCAGAGCAATGTCTCAGAAGGGTAATGAAACCTTCAAAGAGTACGCGCAAAAATGGCGTGAAATTGCTGCTCAAATTTCTCCTCCTCTCGGAGAGAAAGAAATGACAAAAATCTTCCTCAAGACATTGATTTCATTCTACTATGAACGGATGGTTGCAAGTGCGCCCAATGATTTCACTGAAATGGTAAACATGGGAGTACGCTTAGAAGAGGAAGTTAGAGAAGTACATTTAACAAAAGACGTTCAACCTTCAAGTTCGAACAAAAGATATGAAACTTCCTTTCCAAAGAAGAAGGAACATGACATTAATAACATATCTCTGGGTAAATAGCGACAAATATTTGCACCTCGTCAAGCGGCGACAATATCTCCTGTTATTACCTCAGTTGTAGCTCCGACGTATCAACCTCAGATCGCTTGAAGCTCTCCTGATCCACAACAGTATCAACAAAGGCATCAGCCTCTTCAATAGGCTCATCAACAATTTAACAATAACGAGTATCCCGGGGCTCCGAAAATTCACCCTATACCTACAACATATGCTGATTTATTTCTACTGTTACTAAGCAAGGGGCACATTCAGACCAGGACTCCTGTTTCGATTCCCGCTGTTCCCCATCCATGGCATAAACCTGATCAATCTTGTCCTTATCATCAAGGAAGGGGAATAACATTGAAAATTTCCTATATTTCAAGTATAACATCCAGAGACTCGTCAGGAACGGAGTTTAATCTTTCAGAGATAATAATCCAAATGTTCAAACAATTTCGTTACCACAGCATGAGAAAACATCGATAAACTGGATTCAAGATCAGGAAATTTGAGGAGTCAATTTACTTGACGATCCTCTAAGAAATTTTCAAACTTTGACATCCGAGCAATGAATGTCAATCTGGTTGTACTGCATTCCAGCCAAAGTCTACCAAAGTTGCTCTATCTGCTCAACAAATGATCAAGGGTGCTTCTTTGTACAAGAAGCCCTTCAATGACAAATGGATTTAGGATGGATTCAAGGTTACCTTGAAGTGGATGATCCTCAGATCAACATGGTTCAAATCTTCGACCTTCACATAATGAATACCGGTTTTTTCAAATTACACTTCAATTTCACGTTAGACTTGGGTTTTTATCAATGCATGATTATCGAAACTGCAGAGGTTGCTCTAAAGGTAATCAAGGGTGCGCAACAGTGCAAAGAGATCTTTAAGCCTTATTCGACCATTGGTGGCTTCCAATTTACATGGACGAAGAAACTGGCCAGATTAGTCTCAACAATGGTACTCCGGCTTAACGACAAACTTTCGACGCCAAAATACAAAATTCAGACAGAGTTAAGATGTATCGTATACAAAGTGGATATGGTCTTTTGCCACCTCACAATTATGAAAATTGTGAGGGCTGCTCAATGGATAAACGATGATATATCTTAGTACGCATGGATCTATATGATCAAATGGAGCAAGGTGTCACTCGTCTGCAAGTGTCACAGATCAACATGATACAGGAAGTTCTAGCACTTGAACTTTTATGAAACCGACGAAGAGATTCTCAATATATTCCCTTTGGTCGAAGAAAAGAAAAGCTTGGAAGTTCCCTTTGACAGCGAAAAAACTCCTAAGCCAACACCGATAGAGGTTGCTTTTGAAAACCGAAAGGCTCGTCTACCCCCTTTGGTCATCTACTTTCCAGGCTCAATGTTTTATGCTTCAGAGAAAGAAATTTCGTATAAGTACAGACCAACAATCATGGAAGGAGGGAAGGAATTACTCATACCATCTCTTGTCAGTGTCGCTGATATCAGTCGAGTCACTAGAAATGGATGAATATTCAACTAAGTTGTTGAATAATCTGTAAAGGGAAAGGAACCTCAAGCCGAGGTCATCAACCCGCCAGTGGGTCAGACAAGTAATCCAGAGCCTACAACAAAGCATAAATATTAAATCCTCTGGCTCATCCAGAGAAGTGAGTATAACATTATGGATCAATTACTATAAACTCCCTCGAGAATTTCAGTGTTATCTTTTCTCCTTAGCTCAGAAGCTCACCGAGAAGCATTACAAAGGGTTATAGAGCAAGCCTTTGTAGAACCATATGTAACCGTGAACCAATTAGACGATATCATCTCCAACATCACTAATTTCAACAATTTGGGATTTAATGATTATGATCTTCCCGAAGAAGGCAGGAATCACAATATGGCATTAAATATTACTATCAACTGTGGTGATTATGCAATAGCCAACATACTCACAGACACAGGTTCATCTCTGAACATAATTCCAAGGTCCACTCTCACAAGACTGACTTTTCAAGGTCCTTCTATGAGAAAAAGTAAGGTCATAGTCAATGCATTTGACAGATCTCGAAAAATATTTATCGGCGAAATAAATCTTTCCATAACCATTGTACATCACACCATCCAAATTACATTTCAAGTCATGGACATCCGTGCGACATACAGTTGTTTACATGGCCGACCATGGATTCATGAAGTAGGGGAAATCTCCTCCACACTTCTTCAAAAACTGAAGTTTGTGAAAAATAACAAATTGGTAACAGAATTCGGGGAAAGAGCCCTGATTGTTAGAAACTTATCCTTATTCTCGTATTTGGAACTAGAAGATGTTGTTGGAACTCAATTTCACTAAAGAACTCATCTCAAGAATCCTGGATGAAAATCGTGACGTTGTTGGAGTCTCTGTTCCATTGACTAGCCTAAAAGAATCAAACTTATAGACCAAGTAATGAAGGTCAAGTTGTGTATGCTATTGAAGGTGGCACCAAGGATGCTTAAGAAGATGTTGTAACACCTAGGAATCAAGCTGATCATTTTGATGTTGGGGTTACTCACTAAGATGATGATGTTGTTGAAGAGGCTAGTGATTTTCGTGAGAATGAAAATAAAAAAGATGTTATTTTTGATGAAGTGATTGATGTTGATGACATATCTGACAATGAACTCATTGCCAACATAAATCCAAATGTAGCTAAAAGGTTGATTACAAGAAAAGGGAAGAATTATGCTGATCAAGGTTATTCACAGAGTAAGCCTGTGTCCAGGAAAGATACTCCTAAGGGAACTCCTAAAAGGGATGTTGTTGGTCCATCTAAAGGATGGAGCAAGGTGATCACTAAGAAGAGAAAGGCCAAAGCTATTTCTGAATCTGCTACTGATGTTGAGAGTGATGTCACAAACATCACACCTAAAAAGAAACCAGCTTCAAGCAAGCTTGCGTCTAGGGTGCCTGATGCACCTCTGGATAACATTTCCTTTCACTACATCAGTAGTGTAAGCAAATGGAAATTCGTGTATCAAAGGAGGTTAGCATTGGAGAGAGATTGTTGATTTTGTGTTGGGATGCTATGTAGTTATGGACCTGATCTACTATGCAGGTCTGCTTAAAACTGTTGCTGAGTTCTCACAGTGCTATGAGACTCTGGTTAAGGAGTTCATTGTAAATCTATCCGAGGGATGTGATAATGGAAAATCAAAGGAATTCATGAAGGTGTATGTAAGAGGTAAGTGTATCAAATTTTCTCTTACTGTCATAAATGCCTACCTAGGAAGAAACACTTCTTGTTATCCTGAGTTAGAGGTTAATGATAATCAGATATGTAACACTATCACTACTGACCAAGTTAAATACTGGCCTAGAAAGGGAAAGCTTTCAACCACCATGCTTAGTGTTAATTATGCCATGATGAATATAATATGGACAACCAACTGGGTTCCAACAAACCATACCTCAAACATTGCTAAAGGTTTAGGGAAATTTATTTATGTTGTAGGTACCAAAACAAAGTATGATTATGGTACTTATATATTTGAACAAACCATGAAGCATGCTAGCACATTGGTTGTGAAGTTACTGTCGCTCCCGGGATTTTCATCCTAGTACAAACGCGAAAGTGGCGCGGAAAAGGTAGAGCCGTCAGCCATGCATTTTTATCCCGAAAGAATGGGAAAGGTAATGATGCACAAACCTGAGGAAGAAGGAAAGGACAAGATCTTACGAACCAAATATCTGGGTTCGGGAGTAGGTTACGATCTGGGAAGGTATTAGCACCCCAGACCGTCCTCCGTACCCGATGGGCACGCTTGTTTATTTGTTTCAAAGGGTGAGAAAATAGAGTGCTGCTGAACAAAAATGCTAACTAGAATGAGAATGGAAATGAGAAAGGAATTGGAAAAGAAGAAGAAAAGAAGGGGGAAAATGTAGGGAAAAAAAGAATGTGCTCGAACAGGCCCTACCCCGCTGCCTACGTACCTCATCAGGATAATGAGGATCAGAGTCGACGTAGTTCGCCTAACTAAGGCGGGAATTATTTGTTTGTGTTTTTTATGGCTGGAACTGCGTATGTCTATGCTCAGGTGTTGCAGGCTCGTATGTTACGAGTGCGTTTACCGTTTTGCATGCGAGACAAGTCGTCGCAAGTTCGCATTGAGAGTGAGTGAGATGAGAAGAGAAGTTCCCGCAGGATAGTCACTTATTGTTTATTTTTGCCTTTTAAGAGTTTTGTATGAATTTGGCACAAGGAAGTGAATTCAAACTCTTTTCCATGGAATGTGTACTTGCTACTACATTCCAAGATGGAATAATAGAACAAGCACACCAAGCAAGGAGAATTTATCCAAAACTTGTTTCCACATATTAGGGTCTAAGTTCACTAGCTTGTTGAACTTAATTAAGTGTTTTTGTAGTTTTTGTGAAGAATTATCTTTTATGTTTTCTTTGTGAAATAACCCCTTGATAAGACTTGTACATCATGCTAGACAAGCCTACACCATCCAAGATGGAATGAATGTAAGTGCCCCATGGAATAAGGCTATACACAAGGGATCCTTTCATGCATTTATTAAGTCTTTTTTGGATTTTGTTTGAAGACGAGAAAGAAGACTCAAATCAGAAAAAGGGAAAAACTAAGGGGGACTAAGACACAACCGTAAGTTATTTATTAAAATGGTGGTCCTAATGGTGAGTGTGGCTTTTCTAATCCTAATGGATAAAAGGAAACTAGAAACTACTAGAATTCAACTTACTTCCTAAGGAAGTTAAGTTGATTCTAAGAACAATGGGGAAGCCTATACAAGCACAAATATGAAATGTAAGGCAAGTGAAAATTAAATTCATAAGAGATAGGAATGAAGTAAGGATTACCTCAATCTTCCCCCCTACAAAACAAAAGTTAGCATGACAATGCATATTGAAAGTAAAATCAAAGCATAAAAGCGATTAAGTACCATAAACGTCCTAGAACGAAACTAGGGCTCCAAATAAGACCTAAGTCTAAAGGTGAAGGTACCTAAAGGTTATATAACTTCTAAAGTCAGTAGTTACATGCTATAGGTCCCTAAGGATGCTAGTATACCTCACAGTCTCAAACTATGTCAAACTATGTACAAAAAGTTCACCTAAGTTCACCTAAATGCAAGTTAGGGCTTATGGATGAAGTATGAATGCGTATGGCTTACAAGCATGAATTAATACATGAAATGCGTATAAAAGTCAGTAGTTAATGCATATGAATGTAGATTAATTATCATACCATCATGGATGCAATGGCTTAAGCATATGGAGCAAGGAGAAGAAGATGTGAGAAGAAATGTAGCAAACATCGCATATGATCACAAAGAATGCAAATTAAGTATGAATGTCATGTGAATATGCATGAGATTATTATGGGTCAGTAGCATACAAGATATGAGATGCAATTGGAATGCATGGATAGACATTAATGATTCCCACATAAATCAAATTAATCATGAGAAGAGATGAGAAACAAGTTTCAAGTTAAACATGTTCAAATAAGTATGCACTTTGAATCACCAAAACAAACCAAATGAATATGGTTCAAAAAGTGACTTGTAACTGGAAATAAGGACATACAAATGACCCATAATCAACTCCTAAAAGTTACCAAAAAGTATCTCAAACAAATGGCATGAATGCCTTGCTAAATCCTAGGATATGGAGCAAATAAACACATAATCAAACCTATAATCTAGGTGACATGGAAAAATAGCAAAAAGGCTTAAAAATTATGAAATTAAATATCTGGAATGATAAAGTCATTATCTTACATGGTATATAAGTATTTTACAAAATTATGCACCAAAGTGCCAAAACAATTACTTAACGATTGATATAGCAAGGCATTATCGCCGAAAAACAACTCCACAAAATGGATAAAAAAGGGCACTAAAAATTATGAAAAAAAATGCCTAAGGAGAATCATAATGTCACCAATTCCAGTGCTTAATCACACACAAAAAATAGGTCTCACACCTATGGGGAAAAATGGTTTTGGTCTCTTATGTCAAAACCATTCATTTTGGGACAGCTTGGAATGAAAAATCCAAATTAATTACTAAAACCAATCAAATATGGAATCAAAAAACATTAAAAATTAATTAAGAGGATAAGGATCATTCATGAATTTTTCCAGAATTTTATCACACCTAAAACTATTTTTAATAATTGCGACGAAAGGGGAAAAAACGGTGTTTTAAGGGAAATCGAAAGGGAACAGATTCTATTGTTTGTAACCTAATCCCTAAGCTCCGATATCAACACATATAATCAAAAATCACAAATAAATCCAGTGCCTTAGGTGGGAGGACTCAATATGCACCTTAAGTTATATGATCCTAAGCCACATACAACTAGAATGGTGCGTAAAATTGGAGAAGTCGAAATTACTTACTTGATCGAAGTGCCGATTCCTCACATAAAAGAAATCCAAAAAAAAAACTTCATGCCAAGTCTTGTAATCTCCTATGAGCAAAATAAATGCTCATCTCCCATAATTTCTTTTTGAAGCTCCACCATAACCGAAATCGATTCATATCGATCAAAAACATCATGAACACTTTAATCCCAAATTAGCACCAAACCATAATTAAAATTCTCACTAAAAATATAATTAGGAATTAACAAGAAACTAATCCATGGATTGATCCAAAAATATATTTTGACAAGAAATTAACCAACCTTTTATTTTAACCAAAAAAAATTACTTAGCAATTTCTACAAAATAATAATAATTTTCCAACAAAAAAAAACAAAATAAGGGAGGTGGATTAGCACAGTCAGAGTGCAGGAAATAAGGCCCAAGACCCAATTCATCACCAAACTCGGATCAGGTGGGTGCAGGAGTAATTACAAGGTGCGAATAGAGTTTCTATGGCCTGATAAGGCCCAACCCCATGACAAATCCGCAAGAGGGAGTATGAGTAGTGAATTTGGGGGTGTGTCGAGAAAGTTTTATAGGAATTCCAAGCCCAATCCACATTTGTTTATCCCTGTCTTTGAGAAACCCTAATAAGAGAAGAGAAAACGCCCTCATCTTCTTCCTTTCTCTTCCGCACGACCTCTCACAAACTCAGAGTCTTCCTTCACCGTTTGGTACGCCGTCTCCCTCTCTTCCTCATATATCCTTTCTCGTCTACTCTTCCTCTCATCCAAGAAGAACCCCGCCACCGGAACAATCCACGAAACCACCGTACGACTTCGCCGCCGCAAACTAATCATTACCTCGATGCTTCATCTTCATCTGCTCGTGAGTTATCACATCCTGGATGCACAACATCCTCCGCACCAAGATTCCTCACTGACGGTGGTGGAATGAAGCTCTCACTCGTCCATTGTAGCCGTCTTGACCATGGCTACAATGGTCCTTCTTTCAGATATTGCCGCCGCGACACAATCCCACTTATTGTCATCACCTCACACCACCTTCAAGCACCATGACCAGAGTCGAGCTTATTGCTGTGGCCTCGCTCCGGTGGTAGAGAAAGGACCAAAATGTCCTAACTTGTTCTCCTTCAATTCATCTTCAAAGTCGAATCAGATGCGATTTCAAACGCAACCTACATCACGAATCCAAGCACACGAGAAAGGTAAGTGTTACAAATTCCAATCTCTTCCTCGTTCCTCTTCATCAATGCTTCTGGTTTATGTTGATGTGAATGTCGATGTTCTTGAAACGTTGTTATTGTGCAGGTGAATAAATGTTGAAGACTGATGTATGAAGATCATTGTTGATGTTGATTCGTGAAAAGATCGTTGTCTTGAAGTGTGATGAAGATGTATTGGAGTCTTTGCGGAACCGTTATTGTTACGTATTCCATATATTGTTGAAGTGATGTTGAGCCGCGATCTAATCTTGACGAAGATATGACGAGACGATGAGAATGGTGATGCTGAGTGATGCTTCAGGTACGATTCTTCTTTTATGTATCCTGACTTCATTCTTCTTCTACTTCTGATATGTGGATTTGTGTTATTATGAAACCTTGCAATGAATTTTCAACTTCCTAGTGTTATGAACTGAACGATTGAGACGTGAATTCTGCAGGTTCTTGGTGATGGTGAAGTGATTCTGCAGATTGAGGAGGATGATGATACAGGTTAGAGATTAAGGATCGATGATGGTGAAAACCCTGCTATGAAGATGGTGATACAGTTTTCAGTTGAAGGTTATGAATAATGGTTGAGGATGGTTGATGATGAAAATGCAGAAGATTATGAGGGTGAAGTGAAGTTGGCTGAGAGAGATTGATGATGAGATGCAGAGGAAAAATGGTTTTTTTCTAGAATCAGCAGTTGGAGGATCCCCTAGAGTTTGTTAGCCTTTGTTTTCTGTTTGTAACCGCTTCACTGAAAATTTGTTGTTTTCAGTTTGGGTATCTCACTCTTTGTAAACCAAAATTTTTTTACTGATAGATTTTTCCTTCTATTATGTCTCTGATTTTTTTGCTGTAACTTTCTAGTATATAACTGACTTTTTTTTGTTATGAATTTTCTGATAAATATTCGTTATATCTTTTTCTTATCATTTATGTATTTATTTTTCTCATGAATTGTAATTAACTTCAAAGAAACCAAGGGTCTTGTTTTGGAGTTTAGATTACATTTCTAGTCTAGTGAACTTGATTAAAAAACATGAGCCTTAGTAAAAAAAAAGACATCCAAAGGGACATTTGATTTTGGGCTTTGATTCAATATGGGTTTATGGTACCAAAAGAAATGGCTAATGATTTTTGAAAGTTAAAATGTGGAATGGTGAAATGGATTATGAAATAGTTTAGCAAGAATTAAGTCGAATCGAAAAAATGGATATGAAATGAATATTGAGGACTTTCGAATGAGCTTGAATTTGAATTACAATCTCCCTTGTAATAACGATGAACTGAGAAACCCGATGAAGCTAACATGTATCCGAATAACATCTCAATCCAAATAATCCTTGAAATCGACCATAATGAAATCCTTTGATTCTTGCATGGAGATGATGAGATCGAGCCCACAAAAAAAACACACTCGAGACCAAATTGGATCAATCCTTGAGAAATAAGGCAAATCATTAGTCAATCTCGAATTGTACCAAAACTGAATTCCCACAAACCTCTGAACTAATCCTTGAAACCAGGTCACCACGACTTAATCTATGAACCGCAACACCTTACACAAAACATTAATTGAAAGGTGAACTAGATCTTGATGATTATCGTCTGTCACTGAATAAGGAATAAACCCTAATGAGTCTTGGTAAAGGAAAACCTTGTGGTTGGATGAACTTTGATAGAAATATGCTCATAATGCCATTAGCCCATACCTTCGTCTTAATTCGAGTACCATAGCCAGATAAATCACCTTTAAATAGATAATTCAAATTGTGAGAAAGTGCTTTGATCCCATGCCTTCGGAGCTCAATGCAAATGCGTGATTGCGACTGTTATGAACTAATGAGAAATGCAGATGAATGTGAACATAAACCAGTTAGATGGTAATAAAGAATGAGGGCAAATTTTTAGGTATTACAGCTGCCCCTTTTCAATCATCTGCAAGCCTGAATGACTAATTGCAATTGCTTTTCGACGTTCAAGGCGTGGAGTGATTGAATACCCGAATAAAACCTGGAAATTTGAACTCTGAAAATGTTATCTTCCTTTATTGTGTTATTTTTGTTTTGACCTCTGAATAGGTTGCGAAAATAGAACCAGGTGGAATAGAATAAATGCAATAACATGCACTGTGAATGCTGAGCGAATCAAGCCACAATGAGGGTGCCTGTTGGCGAAACAGGGCTTAACGAGACCGTTAGCAAAACAGAACTTGACAATGTGACTGCTGGGCAAGACCAAGTTACGAAGAAAACACGCGACTTCCAGGCAGGACCAAGCCATGGAAGGTGCCTATTGGCGAAACAGGGCTTAACGAGACCATTAGCGGAATGGAACTCAACAATGTGACTGCTGGGCAGGACCAAGCCACAAAGAAAACACGCGACTGCTGGGCAGGACCAAGCCACGGAAGGTGCCTATTGGCGAAACAGGGCTTAACGAGACCATTAGCAGAATGGAACTCAACAATGTGACTGCAGGGAAGGACCAAGCCACAAAGAAGAAAACAACATTGACTTGGAAAGACAAAAGAGAGAAGCAACATCAATCGATTTACGACCCAAATAAGATCAACCGATCTAACCGGGAAATGGTATCAACCGATTCAACCTGAAAAACGAGAATGTAATATCATCCGATTTATGACTTGAAGAGAAGTAATATCAACCGATTTATAACTCAAATAAGATCAACTGATCTAACTAGGAAATGGTATCAACCGATCCATCACCAAGAAAATAAAGCCATCATGCTGAGACGAGACCAAAAAGAACGGGATCATTGTACTTAAATGATAACCCGACATGAAACCGTTGTACTGAAACAAGACGCAAAAAAAATGAGAGTGTTGTACTGAAACAAGATCCAAAGACGAGACTATTGTACTTAAATGGAGACTCGAAAGGAACGGGATCGTTGTACTTAAACGAGAGCCCGAGACGCGACCGTTGTCCTTAAACAGAGACGCGAAAAAATGCGATTGTTGTACTGAAACAAGACTCAACTAGGGATAACAAACAAGACTTGGTAGAAATAACCACCCTGGGAAATGAAGTTGCATTCTGTGGGGAATAAAATATGCTGGGAAGAATTCCATCCTCAAATGACAATTCTCAAAAGATCCTCGGATGTAACACGAAACCATCCTTGAATGGAGACGCAATGACATACCGGCCTCAGTCGATAACCAGAAACACAAAGACTGACCTCAGATAGACTTTGCAAAAGAGACAAACTGACCTCAATCAATAAGTTCAAAATGGTCTATCATCCTCGAATGATAGCCACAACAACAAGACCAACCTCAGAAGGACTTGAAGAAAAGAATGCGATCCTCGAATGACAATTCTCAAAAGATCCTCGAATCTAAAACGAAACCATCCTCGAATGGAGACGCAATGGTATACCGGCCTCAGTCGATAACCAGAAACACAAAGACTGACCTCAGACAGACTTTGCAAAAGAGACAAACTGACCTCAATCAATAAGCTCAAAATGGTCTATCATCCTCGAATGATAGCCACAACAACAAGACCAACCTCAGAAGGACTTGAAGAAAAGAATGCCATCCTCGAATGACAATTCTCAAAAGATCCTCGAATCTAAAATGAAACCATCCTCGAATGGAGACGCAATGGTATACCGGTCTCAGTCGATAACCAGAAACACAAAGACTGACCTCAGACAGACTTTGCAAAAGAGACAAACTGACCTCAATCAATAAGCTCAAAATGGTCTATCATCCTCGAATGATAGCCACAACAACAAGACCAACCTCAGAAGGACTTGAAGAAAAGAATGCCATCCTCGAATGACAATTCTCAAAAGATCCTCGAATCTAAAATGAAACCATCCTCGAATGGAGACACAATGGTATACCGGCCTCAGTCGATAACCAGAAACACAAAGACTGACCTCAGACAGACTTTGCAAAAGAGACAAACTGACCTCAATCAATAAGCTCAAAATGGTCTATCATCCTCGAATGATAGCCACAACAACAAGACCAACCTCAGAAGGACTTGAAGAAAAGTATGCCATCCTCGAATGACAATTCTCAAAAGATCCTCGAATCTAAAATGAAACCATCCTCGAATGGAGACACAATGGTATACAGGCCTCAGTCGATAACCAGAAACACAAAGACTGACCTCAGACAGACTTTGCGAAAGAGACAAACTGACCTCAATCAATAAGCTCAAAATGGTCTATCATCCTCGAATGATAGCCACAACAACAATACCAACCTTAGAAGGACTTGAAGAAAAGAATGCCATCCTCGAATGACAATTCTCAAAAGATCCTCGAATCTAAAATGAAACCATCCTCGAATGGATACGCAATGGTATACCGACCTAAATCGATAACCATAAACAACAAATAAAATAGGACAAGATGGAACAAGATCGTTGTACATAAACGAGAGCCCAGGCAAACAGGACCGTACAAAACAAGAACCTGTGACGCGATTGTTGTACAAAACAAGACGCGAAATGGGTGACAAACATTGACTTGAAAAGACAAGGATATCTGGAAAATGATATTGGTATCCTCTGTGCGGAGTACTTCAGGTTGAGAAGATGTTATAGGTCGTATGTAATATACCTCAAAACTGGCCCATGCTGGCATGCCTATGTTTGAATTTATGGCGTAATGCTCCATGATGGTGGAAATGATACGCTTTGGATGATGCACATGCAACGATGATTATGCGTATGCGAATGCAAAACGATCTCCTGACAAGGAGACTGCAAGTATCCTAGGTGGCTTGACGTGGGAGAACTGATGATCACTGCATTGATCTGGTTAATCCTTGTGAGGAGGAAACAACTCTGCGGGGGATATTGTCAATGATACGCCGGCTCTGAACTGCTGCCACTGCCAAAAATAAATTGGACTTTGAGATTAGAGAGTTAAGACCCTGCTGGAGATAGACCCTTCTTAAACTTTGGTGGGGAAGTGAAGACCTCCTGATTTGGCTGGGAACCATAGGCATGGAACTACTGAGGGAGCCACCTGCTGGGAAGGAAATACATTCCTTGTATTGTTGGGGGATTGCTCATGTGTTGAAGGAAAATCTCTGTTTGGGGAGGAAAGACAATCTGTGTTAAAAGAAAATCTCTGCTTGGGGAAGATACCAATATTCTGTCGTTACTGCTGGGGAAGAATTTCAATTTCACCTCTACTGGGGACGATGGAGAATGTCAATGATAAAGCTTCATGCTGAAGATAAGATTTTAAGTTTCCCCTCGCTGGGGATGAGAGGTGTAGAGTGTCTCATGTTGGGAATGAGAGACGAAGACACCCTTCTGCTCAAGAAGTACCCTTCCATTTGCTGCACTGCTGGAGAAGAGATGGTCTAATGAGATTTGCTAAGGAATTCTGATCAATGAAGCCTGCTGATGAAACAACTCTTGAAGTATTGTGCTGACAATGGCTTTGCCCCTATACTATGGGTTGATAGATTGCCAACTAATCATGAGCGAACAATGGTTCTTTTCAATTTTCAACTCGCCTCCTACTAGGATCTATCAAAAGATAATGTCTCAAGAGGATTTTACAAAAATCTTGCATACGAGATGCCTCAGTGTCTTCAAAATCTTGGAGAGATTCATCGGATCTTGAAATAACTTCCCCAGACTGCATGGTCTATGAAATAAATTTGCCTCGCAAGGATTCATGAAAAACCTCATATCACCGTGAAATATTCTGCCCCAGTATTTTGAACTTTGGATAGGTGCTTTGGATTGACCGTCTTTGGGAGAGAGTGACTTCTAGTGCTCTTGGGGTGGCCTGCCCCGGTACGAGCCTTGAATTGATCACCTATGACTGACTGTGTTTTGAAGAAAACACCCATACCAATTGTTCTTTGAGAGATTGGATCTCGAAGTAATTGCCCCAGTTTGGCTGAAATTTGCATGCATGCCTCAGACTAATGGCTCTTTGAGAGATTTGAATCTCGAAGTGATTGCCCCAACTTGGCTGAATTTTGAAGAGATTTCTCGACGTGATTTCCCCGGATTAATTGGCTCTTACCACGACTATTGGGAAAGTCCCTACTCAATGAAGTTTTCATGAAAATTGTACCTCGATATGATCGTCCTTTGGATGTTTCAGACTTCTCAACTTTGCAAGATTAAGCTTCTGAACTGAGATTCCATATGTGAACTTTTATGATGCCAAACAAAAGTATGCAAGCAGAAAATGTTTATTTTAAGAATGAAAATTCTAATGCAACACACATGTTAATCATGAAGTCTTTATTTAAAAGGTGTCGCAAACCTTTGTGAACAAATCACTGGTTAAGATACGACATTATTTTTGAATAAAATCATGCACATGCAACACCAACAAAGATTATTTAGCACAACTCATAGGAGTCAGGAACGCGATCTTGTGGTAGTACGCTCTTGAAATAACCCTGTTTCAGTTAGGACTTTTCAGGGTTGTATCATGGCCTGGTTCACAGTTATAAAAACAAAGGATACAGGCTCGAAGTTTATTTGTGCCCACCCCTCTTCATGATGTTCTCCATTCCTATGTTCAGCTAGCTTTCACAAGTGCTCACCTCTCAAAAAGGGTTTTGTGATGGTTGAGGAACCAATTACACTAACGGTTTAAGCACCAATCAAGTTGTCGTTTGGAGTCAGTCACCCTTTTGTATTTTGTATCTGTATCACACAACTTTGTTCTTGTTTAAGGATCTTTATTGTATAATCCTTTTCGTCTTTCGCTTTTGCATTATTTTGCTTATCCCTAACTTTTGCCTGGAATGATTCTTGTGAATCTTTGATTGCGAAGTCCAGCGGGATGCCCTAATTTTTGCCTAAGTCGCTTGTTTTCAAGTTTCGACTTAGCGGACTTTTTTATTCATTTTTTTCTTTTTCTTTTTTTTTGAACAAATCGTGTGACACTGTTTGTCTTGAATGCTTTGCGAGGGTCGTGACTGTCTCACTTCTTGGTTGTTGAGGGATAACCATTGTGGTCTCCGGTATTTGGACCTCTTGATTGGGATAACCATTGTGGTTTCTGGTCATTGGACCTCTTGATTTGGTACAACGAAAGGTAATGGATCCTCAGATTTGCACTCCTTTTTGAAATTTGAATGCTTGGTCAAACTAACTGACGCCTACCCTTCCCCAGGTTAAATGAAAGGGTTTTTTCATGCGAAAAGAAACTCCTATTTCAAGGCTCAAATGGGTTGGCGAGGGTCTATCTCCCTTATATCTCCGGTGTTTAGGATTTGAAACAATGCCTGTACATCGTCAACAGGGTCTTTCTCAAAAGCACACAATTAGAGTTTTTGCGTTTTCATTTCGTCATCCTCATTGATAGAGTTTAAGCACAATAGTTGGTATTGTAATGCACATACACAAAATCATGAGTGAATACGAATGGATTACTTCAAGAAAAACATGTGCATTATATTATGATTAACATTAAAAAACAAATAAGTTTCATGCATGCATACAAATGTTTAAACAAACAATAGAAACTATAAATGAAAATGTAGTAAAGAAGCCGAACATTGCCGTCATTGAGGAGACTTGACTCAGTCTGGACTTATTGCTTCTGAAGATGCCCTTGCAAACTGGGATGCCAATTTGATGAGGAGTTTTCAGTATGTGAGCAGACTTTCTGACATGATGACCTTTGAGCCGATCAAATTTTGCACCTTGTGCTTGAACACATCACAGTTGTCAAATGTATGCCTAAATGCCCCTGAGTGGTACTTGCATCTAGCATTCACATCGTGGTTGCCATTATTGAGGAGGCCTGACTCCGTCTAGATTTATTTCTCTCGGAGACTTTCAGTAGTCAACAATCTGGATATTCATTCCATTACTATTTTGGTGTTCTATTCTCACTTTTACCTGGTGTGAACATAATAGTCTTGGAGTCAATCAAATTCGGGACCTTGTTTTCACCTTTCCCCCGGAAGACTTGCATTCTTCAATTAAAAGGCCATGTGCCCCAGAATGATAATCATACTTAGAACTGAAAACCCAAAGGAAGCTTTATCGGAGATGATCCTGATGCGACTAGCTTAATCAGTTTGAATCTAAGAAAATAAAGAAACCCGTTGCACGTACAGAATCAGAATATGATAAACTTCTTTTCAAGCTGCTCTGACCTTTATCCATATGCTCTGCCCCTAGGACACTCTTGGAAATTTCAGGTTGGATGGTGATAAATGACATCTGGAGGGAAGAGGTTGATAAATATAGTTAATAAATAAGGTTGCTCGCAAAGATCTCACAATCTCCTGCCTACGTATCTCCATTGACCAATGGAGAATCAGAGCAGTGTAGTTCCCCTCACTAGGGATGAAAATAACTTCATTCAAAATTTCCATAACCAAGATCATCTAAATCTTCATCTGGTTGACTTCCTCTTTCAGCAGTTTCTGATTCTGAAATAAAGCTCGCACCTTTGCCTGAATTGCCCCAGCTGGGTCTTCATTTGGTTACCTCCGCCCGAAGTTATAACTTGATAGTTGTGATTCAAGTTGGCCATTGTGAAGGGAAACCAAGTCAGGATAATAATCAGTCTCTAAACACCTGTCATGAATGCAAGGATGTATGCAAATGCCATGTTCAGTTATTTCTAAGGAATCTATCTGCTTTGATTCAAGTTTTGACACAGAAATAATTCAACAGCATGATTCATATATGTGATCCTCGGAAATAACTGAACATGTGTGCAGAAATGCTATGATGTTATGTGTGCACCAGGCATGTGATCAATGGTCTAATGTTGGTGCCGGTGTTGAGTAATGAGTCAAGTGTCTGAATAGAACCATAATAGCAGCACCGTCTCTGTATAGAACCCCATAACTGAGAACCCAATAACTGTAGAACTGGATCACATAATAGAATAGTCACTGATGGTGTTGAAGTTGAACAACGAACCAAGTGTCTATAGAGAGTCATAATAACAGTCACAATAGTAATCATAATAACAATCTCACTGAATAGAAATCCTGGATCTCAGAATCAAAGAACCATATAGCACCTGATAATATCACAAAACAACACAGGCAAAATGAGTATGTTGAAGTTTAGGGTTCCTGTAAACCTGTAAACCCCTCCCAATCTCACGGGTGTGCTACTCGAGTCAACATCACAGACTCTCAAAGCCGAATAACAATAATACGTTCACCATTTCCGAGAAATGGATCATGACCAAATCAAGGAATCGGTTTGGCATTATGTACTACTCAGGGAGGTCTTAGCTGAGTCCAAGGAAACAAGCATCCCTCATAAGTCCTCAACTTCAAGCACTGACTCGAGAAACAATAGTACATTCATCCCGAAGGATACAATACTATCGTCATACGAACAGTTTGCCTTAACTGGATTCCTATGAGAGAACCAGGTCATCCTATACGAGTTCCCAGTGGGCCCTCGGATGCGAGTGGGTTTGCTAACAAATGTGGTCTGCCACTATCATCACTGGAGAGGGATTTTTCCACAAAGATTCTCAATGATCGGTCCCTTGATTGCACATAACTATCAAGGTAGCGTATTAACCCAGAAAGATTCCGGTATCAACACATTTCTGAGAAGGTCAGAAGTCAAGGCGTGGAACTCACTAATACCAACATAGCAAGATGCCATGAAGCCAAAGTGGAACCACTCTAAGTCCTAGGGTGCACTCGAGCCCCGATTACGAGCTCATCTCACAGTAACCCCATCCCACAGAAAAAATGAAAACCAGCACAGCCAGACAGTCTAGTATAATATGATGCATGGAAAATAAATACTGAAAGCAATAAATAAATGCGGTAAAATAAACTGTAAACGAAAACAGTAAATAAACACAACAGATATTCTGGGTTCAAATCCCCAGCAGAGTCGCCAGCTGTCACTCCGGGGATTTTCATCCTAGTACAAAAACGAAAGTGGCGCGAAAAAGGTAGAGTCGCCAGCCATGCATTTTTATCCCGAAAGAATGGGAAAGGTAATGCTGCACAAACCTGAGGAAGAAGGAAAGGACAAGGTCCTGCGAACCAAAGATCTGGGTTCGGGAGTCGGTTACGACCTGGGAAGGTATTAGCACCCCAGACCATCCGCCGTACCCGACGGGATCCACGCTTGTTTGTTTTGTTTCAAAGGGTGAGAAAATAGAGTGCTGCTGAACAAAAATGCTAACTGGAATGAGAATGGAAATGAGAAAGGAACTGGAAAAGAAGAAGAACAGAAGGGGGAAAATGTAGGGAAAATAAAGAATGTGCTCGAACGGGCCCTACCCCGCTGCCTACGTACCTCATCGGGATAATGAGGATCAGAGTCGACGTAGTTCGCCTAACTAAGGCAGGAACTATTTGTTTGTGTTTTTTATGGCTGGAACTGCGTATGTCTATGCTCAGGTGTTGCAGGCTCGTCTGGTATGAGTGCATTTACCGTCTTGCATGCGAGACAAGTCATCGCAAGTTTGCATTGAGAGTGAGTGAGATGAGAAGAGAAGTTCCCGCAAGATAGTCGCTTATTGTTTGTTTTTGCCTTTTAAGAGTTTTGTATGAATTTGGAACAAGGAAGTGAATTAAAACTATTTTCCATGGAATGTGCACTTGCTACTACATTCCAAGATGGAATAATAGAACAAGCACACCAAGCAAGGAGAATTTATCCAAGACTTGTTTCCACAGATTAGGGTCTAAGTTCACTAGCTTGTTGAACTTAATTAAGTGTTTTTGTAGTTTTTGTGAAGAATTATCTTTTATGTTTTCTTTATGAAATAACCCCTTGATAAGACTTGTACATCATGCTAGACAAGCCTACACCACTCCAAGATGGAATGAATGTAAGTGCCCCATGGAATAAGGCTATACACAAGGGATCCTTTCATGCATTTATTAAGTCTTTTTTGGATTTTGTTTGAAGACGAGAAAGAAGACTCAAATCGAAAAAAGGGAAAAAATAAGGGGGACTAAGACACAACCCTAAGTTAGTTATTAAAATGGTGGTCCTAATGGTGAGTGAGGCTTTTCTAATTCTAATGGATAAAAGGAAACTAGAAACTACTAGAATTCAACTTACTTCCTAAGGAAGTTAAGTTGATTCTAAGAACAATGGGGAAGCCTATACAAGCACAAATATGAAATGTAAGGCAAGTGAAAATTAAATGCATAAGAGATAGGAATGAAGTGAGGCTTACCTCAATCTTCCCCCCTACAAAACAAAATTTAGCATGACAATGCATATTGAAAGTAAAATCAAAGCATAAAAGCGATTAAGTACCATAAATGTCCTAGAACGAAACTAGGGCTCCAAATAAGACCTAAGTCTAAAGGTGAAGGTACCTAAAGGTTATATAACTTATAAAGTCAGTAGTTACATGCTATAGGTCCCTAAGGATGCTAGGATAGCTCACAAATTGAAACTATGTCAAACTATGTACAAAAAGTTCACCTAAGTTCACCTAAATGCAAGTTAGGGCTTATGGATGAAGTATGAATGCGTATGGCTTACAAGCATGAATTAATACATGAAATGAGTATCAAAGTCAGTAGTGAATTTATATGAATGTAGATTAATGACCATACCATCATGGATGCAATGGCTTAAGCATATGAAGCAAGGAGAAGAAGATGTGAGAAGAAATGTAGCAAACATCGCATATGATTACAAAGAATGCAAATTAAGTATGAATGGCATGTGAATATGCATGAGATGATTATGGATCATGAATAGTATAAATTTCTTTCATTGAACAATATAAATTCAATTTGGCCATGGCTCTCGATCAGGACCAACTCAGAGCAATGTCTCAGAAGGGTAATGAAACCTTCAAAGAGTATGCGCAAAGATGGCGTGAAATTGCTGCTCAAATTTCTCCTCCTCTCGGAGAGAAAGAAATGACAAAAATCTTCCTCAAAAAATTGATTTCATTCTACTATGAACGGATGGTTGCAAGCGCGCCCAATGATTTCACTGAAATGGTAAACATGGGAGTACGCTTAGAAGAGGAAGTTAGAGAAGTACATTTAACAAAAGATGTTGAACCTTCAAGTTTGAACAAAAGATATGGAACTTCCTTTCCAAAGAAGAAGGAACATGACATTAATAACATATCTCTGGGTAAATAGCGAAAAATATTTGCACCTCGTCAAGCGACGACAATACCTCCTGTTATTACCTCAGTTGTAGCTCCGACGTATCAACCTCAGATCGCTAAAGCTCTCCTGATCCACAATAGTATCAGCAAAGGCATCGGCCTCTTCAACAGGCTCATCAACAATTTAACAACAACGAGTATCCCGGGGCTCCAAAAATTCACCCCATACCTATAACAGTGCTGATTTATTTCCACTTTTACTAAGCAAGGGGCACATTCAGACCAGGAGTCCTGTTTTGATTCCTGCTATTCCCCATCCATGGCATAAAGCGGATCAATCTTGTCCTTATCATCAAGGAAGGAAGGGGCATAACATTGAAAATTTCCTAGATTTCAAGTATAACATCCAGAGACTCGTCAGGAACGGAGTTTAATCTTTCAGAGATAATAATCCAAATGTTCAAACATTCCGTTACCACAACATGAGAAAACATCGATAAACTGGATTCAAGATCGGGAAATTTGAGGAGTCAATTTACTTGACGATCCTCCAAGAAATTTTCAAACTTTGACATCCGAGCAATGAATGTCAATCTGGTTGTACTGCATTCCAGACAAAGTCTACCAAAGTTGCTCTATCTGCTCAACAAATGATCAAGGGTGCTCTTTTGTACAAGAAGCCCTTCAATGACAAATGGATTTAGGATGGATTCAAGGTTACCTTGAAGTGGATGATCCTCAGATCAACATGGTTCAAATCTTCGACCTTCACATAATGAATACCAGTTTAGTCAAATTACACTCCAATCACGTTAGACTTGGGTTTTTATCAATGCATGATTATCGAAACTGCAGAGGTTGCTCTAAAGGTAATCAAGGGTGTGCAACAGTGCAAAGAGATCTTTAAGCCTTATTCGACCATTGGTAGCTTCCAATTTACATGGGCGAAGATACTGGCCAGATTAGTCTCAACAATGGTACTCCGGCTTAACGACAAACTTTCGACGCCAAAATACAAAATTCAGACAAAGTTAAGATGCATCGTATACAAAGTGGATATGGTCTTTTGACACCTCACAATTATGAAAATTGTGAGGGCTGCTCAATGGATAAACGATGATATATCTTAGTTCGCATGGATCTCTATGATAAAATGGAGCAAGGTGTCACTCATCTGCAAGTGTCACAGATCAACATGATACAGGAAGTTCTAGCACTTGAACTTTTATGAAACCGACGAAGAGATTCTCAATATATTCCCTTTGGCCGAAGAAAAGAAAAGCTTGGAAGTTCCCTTTGACAGCAAAAAAACTCATAAGCCAACACCGATAGAGGTTGCTTTTGACAGCCGAAAGGCTCGTCTACCCCCTTTGGTCATCTAATTTCCAGGCTCAATGCTTTATGCTTCGGAGAAAGCAATTATGTATAAGTACAGACCAACAATCATGGAAGGAGGGAAGGAATTACTCCTACCATCTCTTGTCAGTGTCGCTGATATCAGTCGAGTCACTAGAAATGGACGAATATTCAACTAAGTTGTTGAATACACTGCAAAGGGAAAGGAACCTCAAGCCGAGGTCATCAACCCGCCAGTGGGTCAGACAAGTAATCCAGAGCCAGCAACAAAGGATAAATATTAAATCCTCAGGCTCATCCAGAGAAGTGAGTATAACATTATGGATCAATTACTATAAACTCCCTCGAGAATTTCAGTGTTATCTCTTCTCCTTAGCTCAGAAGCTCACCGAGAAGCATTACAAAGGGTTATAGAGCAAGCCTTTGTAGAACCATACATAACCGTGAACCAATTAGACGGTATCATCTCCAACATCACTAATTTCAACAATTTGGGATTTAATGATGATGATCTTCCCGAAGAAGGTAGGAATCACAATATGGCATTAAATATTATTATCAACTGTGGTGATTATGTAATAGCCAACATACTCGCAGACACAGGTTCATCTTTGAACGTAATGCCAAGGTCCACTCTCACAAGATTGACTATTCAAGGTCCTTCTATGAGAAAAAGTAAGGTCATAGTCAAAGCACTTGACAGATCTCGAAAAATAGTTATCGGCGAAATAGATATTCCCATAACCATTGGACATCACACGATCCAAATTACATTTCAAGTCATGGACATCCGCGCGACATACAGTTGTTTACATGGCCGACCATGGATTCATGAAGCAGGGGAAATATCCTCCACACTTCTTCAAAAACTGAAGTTTGTAAAAAATAACAAATTGGTAACAGTATTCGGGGAAAGAGCCCTGATTGTTAGAAACTTATCCTTATTCTCGTATTTGGAACTAGAAGATGTTGTTGGAACTCAGTTTCACTAAAGAACTCATCTCAAGAATCCTAGATGAAAATCGTGACGTTGTTGGAGTCTCTGTTCCATTGACTAGCCTAAAAGAATCAAACTTATAGACCAAGTAATGACGGTCAAGTTGTATATACTATTGAAGGTGGCACCAAGGATGCTTAAGAGGATGTTGTAACACCTAGGAATCAAGCTGATCATTTTGATGTTAGGGTTACTTACTAAGATGATGATGTTGTTGAAGAGGCTAGTGATTTTCGTGAGAATGAAAATAAAAAAGATGTTATTTTTGATGAAGTGATTGATGTTGATGACATATCTGACAATGAACTCATTGCCAACATAAATCCAAATGTAGCTAAAAGGTTGATTACAAGAAAAGGGAAGAATTCTGCTGATCAAGGTTCTTCACAGAGTAAGCCTGTGTCCAGGAAAGATACTCCTAAGGAAACTCCTAAAAGGGCTGTTGTTGGTCCATCTAAAGGATGGAGCAAGGTGATCACTAAGAAGAGAAAGGCCAAAGATATTTCTAAATTTGCTACTGATGTTGAGAGTGATGTCACAAACATCACACTTAAAAAGAAACCAGCTTCAAGCAAGCTTGCGTCTAGGGTGCCTGATCCACCTCTGGATAAAATTTCCTTTCACTACATCAGTAGTGTAAGCAAATGGAAATTCGTGTATCAAAGGAGGTTAGCATTGGAGAGAGATATTGTTGATTTTGTTTTGGGATGCTATGTAGTTATGGACCTGATCTACTATGCAGGTCTTCTTAAAACTGTTGCTGAGTTCTCACAGTGCTATGAGACTCTGGTTAAGGAGTTCATTGTAAATCTATCCGAGGGATGTGATAATGGAAAATCAAAGGAATTCAGGAAGGTGTATGTAAGAGGTAAGTGTATCAACTTTTCTCTTACTGTCATAAATGCCTACCTAGGAAGAGACACTTCTTGTTATCCTGAGTTAGAGGTCAATGATAATCAGATATGTAACACTATCACTACTGACCAAGTTAAATACTGGCCTAGAAAGGGAAAGCTTTCAACCACCATGCTTAGTGTTAATTATGCCATGATGAATATAATATGGACAACCAACTGGGTTCCAACAAACCATACCTCAAACATTGCTACTGGTTTAGGGAAATTTATTTATGTTGTAGGTACCAAAACAAAGTTTGATTATGGTACTTATATATTTGAACAAACCATGAAGCATGCTAGCACATTGGTTGTGAAGTTACTGTCGCTCCCAGGATTTTCATCCTAGTACAAACGCGAAAGTGGCGCGGAAAAGGTAGAGTCGCCAGCCATGCATTTTTATCCCAAAAGAATAGGAAAGGTAATGCTGCACAAACCTGAGGAAGAAGGAAAGGACAAGGTCCTGCGAACCAAAGATCTAGGTCCGGGAGTCGGTTACGACCTGGCAAGGTATTAGCACCCCAGACCATCCGCCGTACCCGACGGGATCCATGCTTGTTTGTTTTGTTTCAAAGGGTTAGAAAATAGAGGGATGCTGAACAAAAATGCTAACTGGAATGAGAATGGAAATGAGAAAGGAACTGGAAAAGAAGAAGAACAGAAGGGGGAAAATGTAGGGAAAATAAAGAATCTGCTCGAACGGGCCCTATCCCGCTGCCTACGTACCTCATCGGGATAATGAGGATCAGAGTCGACGTAGTTCGCCTAACTAAGGCGGGAACTATTTATTTGTGTTTTTTATGGCTGGAACTGCGTATGTCTATGCTCAGGTGTTGCAGGCTCGTCTGGTACGAATGCGTTTACCGTCTTGCATGCGAGACAATTCATTGCAAGTTCACATTGAGAGTGAGTGAGATGAGAAGAGAAGTTCCCGCATGACAGTCGCTTATTGTTTGTTTTTGTCTTTTAAGAGTTTTGTATGAATTTGGCACAAGGAAGTGAATTCAAACTCTTTTCCATGGAATGTGTACTTGCTACTACATTCCAAGATGGAATAATAGAACAAGCACACCAAGCAAGGAGAATTTATCCAAGACTTGTTTCCACATATTAGGGTCTAAGTTCACTAGCTTGTTGAACTTAATTAAGTGTTTTTGTAGTTTTTGTGAAGAATTATCTTTTATGTTTTTTTTGTGAAATAACCCCTTGATAAGACTTGTACATCATGCTAGACAAGCCTACACCACTCCAAGATGGAATGAATGTAAGTGCCCATGGAATAAGGCTATACACAAGGGATCCTTTCATGCATTTATTAAGTCTTTTTTGGATTTTGTTTGAAGACGAGAAAGAAGACTCAAATCGGAAAAAGGGAAACTAAGGGGGACTAAGACACAACCCTAAGATATTTATTAAAATGGTGGTCCTAATGGTGAGTGAGGCTTTTCTAATCCTAATGGATAAAATGAAACTAGAAACTACTAGAATTCAACTTACTTCCTAAGGAAGTTAAGTTGATTCTAAGAACAATGGGGAAGCCTATACAAGCACAAATATGAAATGTAAGGCAAGTGAAAATTAAATTCATAAGAGATAGGAATGACGTGAGAATTACCTCAATCTTCCCCCTAAAAAACAAAAGTTAGCATGACAATTCATATTGAAAGTAAAATGAAAGCATAAAAGCGATTAAGTACCATAAACGTCCTAGAACGAAACTAGGGCTCCAAATAAGACCTAAGTCTAAAGGTGAAGGTACCTAAAGGTTATATAACTTCTAAAGTCAGTAGTTACATGCTATATGTCCCTAAGGATGCTAGGATACTTCACAAATTCAAACTATGTCAAACTATGTACAAAAAGTTCACCTAAGTTCTCCTAAATGCAAGTTAGGGCTTATGGATGAAGTATGAATGCGTATGACTTACAAGCATGAATTAATAAATTAAATGAGTATAAAAGTCAGTAGTGAATGCATATGAATGTATATTAATGATCATACCATCATGGATGCAATGGCTTAAGCATATGGAGCAAGGAGAAGAAGATGTGAGAAGAAATATAGCAAACATCACATATGATCACAAAGAATGCAAATTAAGTATGAATGGCATGTGAATATGCATGAGATGATTATGTATCAGTAGAATACAAGATATGAGATGAAATTGGAATGCATGGATAGGCCTTAATGATTCCCACATAAATCAAATTAATCATGAGAAGAGATGAGAAATAAGTTTCAAGTTAAACATGTTCAAATAAGTATGCACTTTGAAACACCAAAAAAACCAAATGAATATGGTTCAAAAAGTGACCTATAACTGGAATTAAGGATATAAAAATGACCCATAATCAACTCCTAAAAGTTACCAAAAAGTATCTCAAACAAATGGCATGAATGCCTTGTTAAATCCTAGGATATGAAGCAAATAAACACATAATCAAACCTATAATCTTGGTGACATGGAAAAATAGAATAAAGGCTTAAAAAATATGAAATTAAATCCCTGGAATGATAATGTGATTATCTTACATGATATAAAATTATTTTACAAAATTATGCACCAAAGTGCCAAAATAATTACTTAACGATTGATATAGCAAGGCATGATCGCCGAAAAACAACACCACAAAATGGATAAAAAAGGGCACTAAAAATTATGAAAAAAAATGCCTAAGGAGCATCATAATGTCACCAATTTCAGTTCTTAATCACATACAAAAAATAGGTCTCACACCTATGGGAAAAAATGGTTTTGGTCTCTTATGTCAAAACCCTTCATTTTGGGACAACTTGGAATGAAAAATCCAAATTAATTACTAAAACCAATCAAATATGGAATCAAAAAATATGAAAAATTAATTAAGAGGATAAGGATCACTCATGAGTTTTTCCAGAATTTTATCACACTTAAAACTATTTTTAATAATTGTGACGAAAGGGGCAAAAATTGGTGTTTTAAGGGAAAGCGAAAGGGAACGAATTCTATTGTTCGTAACCTAATCCCTAAGCTCCGATATTGACACATATAATCAAAAATCACAAATAAATCCAGTGCCTCAGGTGGGAGGGCTCAATATGCACCTTACGTTATATGATCCTAAGCCACATACAACTAGAATGGTGCGTAAAAGTGGAGAAGTTGAAATTACTTACTTGATCGAAGTGCCGATTCCTCACATAAAAGAAATCCAAAAAAAAAAAATTCATGCCAAGTCTTGTAATCTCCTATGAGCAAAATAAATGCTCATCTCCCTTAATTTCTTTTTGAAGCTCCACCATAACCGAAATCGATTCATATCGATCAAAAACATCATGAACACTTTAATCCCAAATTAGCACCAAACCATAATTAAAATTCTCACTAAAAATATAATTAGGAATTAACAAGAAACTAATCCATGGATTGATCCACAAATATATTTTGACAAGAAATTAACCAACCTTTTATTTTAACCAAAAAAAATTACTTAGCAATTTCTACAAAATAATAATAATTTTCCAACAAAAAAAAAACAAAATAAGGGAGGTGGATTAGCACAGTCAGAGTGCAGGAAATAAGGCCTAAGACCCAATTCATCACCAAACTCGGATCAGGTGGGTGCAGGAGTAATTACAAGGTGCGAATAAAGTTTCTATGGCCTGATAAGGCCCAACCCCATGACAAATCCGCAAGAGGGAGTAATAGTAGTGAATTTGGGGGTGTGTCAAGAAATTTTCATAGGAATTCCAAGCCAAATCCACATTTGTTTATCCCTGTCTTTGAGAAACCCTAATAAGAGAAGAGAAAACGCCATCTTCTTCTTCCTCTCTCCGCCGCACGACCTCTCACAAACTCAGAATCTTCCTTCACCGTTTGGTACACCGTCTCCCTCTCTTCCTCATATATCCTTTCTCGTCTACTCTTCCTCTCATCCAAGAAGAACCCCGCCACCGGAACAATCCACGAAACCACCGTACGACTTTGCCGCTGCAAACTAATCATTACCTCGATGCTTCATCTTCATCTTCTCGCGAGTTATCACATCCGGGATGCACAACATCCGCCACACAAAGATTCCTCACTGACGGTTGCGGAATGAAGCTCTCACTCGCCCATTGTAGCCGTCTTGACCATGGCTACAATGGTCCTTCTTTCAGCTATTGTCACCGCGACGCAAGCCGTCATATCGTCATCACCTCGCACCACCTTCAAGCACCATGACCAGAGTCGAGCTTATTGCTGTGGCCTCGCTCCGGTGGTAGCGGAAGGACCAAAATCCCTAACTTGTTCTCCTTCAATTCATCTTCAGAGTCGAATCGGATGCGATTTCAAACGCAACCTACATCACGGATCCAAGCACACGAGAAAGGTAAGTATTACGGATTCCAGTCTCTTCCTCGTTCCTCTTCTTCAATGCTTCTGGTTTATGTTGATGTGAATGTCGATGTTCTTGAAACGTTGTTATTGTGCAAGTGAATAAATGTTGAAGAATGATGTATGCAGATCATTGTTGATGCTGATTCGTGAAAAGATCGTTGTCTTGAAGTGTGATGAAGATGTATTGGAGTCTTTGTGGAACCGTTATTGTTACGTATTCCATATATTGTCGAAGTGATGTTGAGACGCGATCTAATCTTGACGAAGATATTACGAGATGATGAGAATGGTGATGCTGAGTGATGTTTCAGGTACGATTCTTCTTTTATGAATCCTGACTTCATTCTTCTTCTACTTCTGATCTGTGGATTCGTGTTACTGTGAAACCTTGCAATGAATTGTCGAATTCCTAGTGTTATGAACTGAACGATTGTGACGTGAATTCTGCAGGTTCTTGGTGAAGGTGAAGTAATTCTGTAGATTGATGAGGATGATGATACATGTTAGAGATTAAGGATCGATGATGGTGAAAACCCTGCTATGAAGATGGTGATACGGTTTTCAGTTGAAGGTTATGAATAATGGTTGAGGATGGTTGATGATGAAAATGCAGAAGATTATGAGGGTGAAGTGAAGTTGGCTGAGAGAGATTGATGATGAGATGCAGAGGAAAAATGGTTTTTTTCTAGAATCAGAAGTTGGAGGATCCCCTAGAGTTTGTTAGCCTTTGTTTTCTGTTTGTAACCGCTTCACTGAAAGTTTGTTGTTTTCAGTTTGGGTATCTCACTCTTTGTAAACCAAATTTTTTTTACTGATAGATTTTTCCTTCTGTTATGCCTCTGATTTTTTTGCTGTAACTTTCTAGTATATAACTGACTTTTTTTTGTTATGAATTTTCTGATAAATATTCGTTATATCTTTTTCTTATCATTTATGTATTTATTTTTCTCATGAATTGTAATTAACTTCAAAGAAACCAAGGGTCTTGTTTTGGAGTTTGGATTACATTTCTAGTCTAGTGAACTTGATTAAAAAACATGAGCCTTAGTAAAAAAAAAAGACATCCAAAGGGACATTTGATTTTGGGCTTTGATTCAATATGGGTTTATGGTACCAAAAGAAATGGCTAATGATTTTTGAAAGTTAAAATGTGGAATGGTGAAATGGATTATGAAATAGTTTAGCAAGAATTAAGTCGAATCGAAAAAATGGATATGAAATGAATATTGAGGACTTTTGAATGAGCTTGAATTTGAATTACAATCTCCATTGTAATAACGATGAACTGAGAATCCCGATGAAGCTAGCATGTATCCGAATAACATCTCAATCCAAATAATCCTTGAAATCGACCATAATGAAATCCTTTGATTCTTGCATGGAGATGATGAGATCGAGCCCACAAAAAAAAACAAATTCGAGACCAAATTGGATCAATCCTTGAGAAATAAGGCAAATCATTAGTCAATCTCGAATTGTACCAAAACTGAATTCCCACAAACCTCTGAACTAATCCTTGAAACCAGGTCACCACAACTTAATCTATGAACCGCAACACCTTACACAAAACATTAATTGAAAGGTGAACTAGATCCTGATGATTATCGTCTGTCACTGAATAAGGAATAAACCCTAATGAGTCTTGGTAAAGGAAAACCTTGTGGTTGGATGAACTTTGATAGAAAGATGCTCATAATTCCATTAGCCCATACCTTCGTCTTAATTCGAGTACCATAGCCAGATAAATCACCTTTAAATAGATAATTCAAATTGTGAGAAAGTGCTTTGATCCCATGCCTTCGGAGCTCAATGCAAATGCGTGATTGCGACTGTTATGAACTAATGAGAAATGCAGATGAATGCAAACATAAACCAGTTAGGTGGTAATAAAGAATGAGGGCAAATTTTTAGGTATTACAATTACCTATTACATTTCCTTCCCTCTTCTGTGGGATTATTTTGAACCAGTACCCTGCTATCTTGACTGATTCTGACACAACTTGCAAAAGGGAAAGTGCTATCTCCTTCCACTGTAAGTTGTTTCAGGGATCTCATGTCCCTGACATTGCTGTGACATTCACTGCAACATCTATAAGCAACAAGCCTCTTGACAAAAGTTCAATCATTACTAAGCTCAAAGAAGCTTGTAAGGAGTTAGATGCAAGAAAGGTAAAGTTTTAGAAAATGATTGAGATGTTGGAGAAAGAGGAAAACTCTGATGGAGAGTAGGCTGGAGAGGAAGTTGATGGTGATTCTGAAGGAAGCTCAAATAGTGAGGGAGAAGAGGATGTTGGATCTGGTTCTGATTAATTTCTTGTGGAGGGCTGCTGGATCTGGTTGTTGAAGTTCTTTGTGGTTCCTAGCCCTTAAAGGCTCTCTTGTAATTTTTTTTTGGATTGCTGGTACTGTATTTGTTGGGTTTCTGCTATACCCATGATTTCTTATGATTCTGTTTGTGTTTGGCTCAATTTTTGGCTAAAAAGGGGGAATGATTATACTATTTATTTCAGTATAGCCAAATTGTCTGCTGCAGGGCTTAACAAGTTGAGGGGGAGATGAAATCTCGCTGCTATTTCTGCTGTAGGGCTTAACAGGTTGAGGCGCCTTCTACCAGGCTTAGATGTTACTCAGCCTTCCCCAGCCTCCTCTTGGGCTTTGTTCAAGGACCCATGGGCCTCATACACGTAACCTAGCCTCCTATTGGGCTTAAACACAAGGAACCTATCAAGGATTTCTAAAAGCATAAGAACATACCTTAGAATCAAACATATACAGTAGTCTCCCTCTCCCTAATGGATGACCAAGCTGGCCTCCTCTTGGGCTTTGTACAATTGAATCCTCTTCAGACAAAGGAAAGTCTGATGACCACATCTCTCATAAATTTCCAACAGACCAAACACTCTTCATACAGAGTCCTCCTCCCATCTTAGTCTTCATATAAGATACAGATAATCAAGAGTCAGTCTCTCACCAAATAAGCTTAACACATGGGCTTCCAAATCAGGATACAGAAAAACCTTTCCCACATAGTTAGTTTTCTTTGTTTATCTTCAACCTTGAGCTTCAATCAAGGCACATATATATTCAAATCATTCCCTCCTTAGAGATGAAAAACTCTCTTTACTGAGAACCTTTTAGCTTTAACTCTGGGCTTCAATCAAGGCACATATTGTCAAACACTTTACAATCACTCAAATACAATCGTAGTCCTGGACTTTAACTAAGTTAACAATAATACCAGTCATAGTATTGGATTCTAACTAAGCTAACACCATTCATAGTCTTGGAATTTAACTAAGCTAACAACAAAAATACAATCATAATCTTGGACTCTAACTAAGCTAAACATCTAGCCTTTCTTGAGCTATGCAAATCAAGATAACTCAATCAACTGTCTTGAGCTATGCAATTCAGGTCAACCATTCAGTCTTTCTTGAGCTATGCAAATCAATATACCATTCAGTTTATGCCTTGAGCTATGCAATTCAAGCAACCAACTGTAACACGGTGGGAGAACTGACTTTTAGTCATGTTGCGGATAGCAAGAGTCGCCACCGACTTTTATTTTATCCATAAGGAAGGGACATAAAAGAACAGGAAAGACCGTTTTTAAAAGACTTGGGTTCGGGGGGTAGGTTATATAAAGGGAAGGTGTTAGCACCCTTTATATCCATGGTTATCCATGGGCTCTTAGTTACTTAGCTCACTGAATTGTTTTGAAAAGGTGAAGTGTGTGATTAGAAAATTTTCTTAGTACTTTGTAATGATCCTCGTATGGATGTATACAAAGCCTTGTTTTGAAAATGTTTGAAAATTGTGAGGTGTGAAAAGTAGTTTAAAGGTGTGAGCAAGTAACTATGAGGTACCTACCCTAGACTAAGTCATTCATGTTCCTTTATATTCTTTCAAGGGTAAGACTGTCCCTATTATTAAGGAATAGGTAGTCATTGCCTTGGATGTGTTAGGGGACAGGCGTAGGGTCATCGTATGGTCAATGAAGGCAACTTAAGGGGTATCTTTAGCAATTCGTAGGGACTATCATCATTTATTCGAAGGGACAAGATCATTATTCCGTAGGCAACCTCGAAGGGACTTGATCTTTTAAATCTGTAGGGACTTGATGAGTTATACATGAAGGGACTTTGCTTAAGACACCCCTATATTCGAGGGACTTGACCATTTAAAGGCAACCAAGAGGAATACCCTAGGAAGTGCAAGATGGCGATCAAAGATCGACTTACGTGTGTGAGTATTGTTTTCAGATATTTATCTTGATTATTAATTTTCTAAGTCCATGGTTCATTTATTTCTTGGCACTCCCTATGTTACTAACCACGTAGTTAATATGAAAAATAAATGACAGAAAATAAAATTCCTACACTATTACATGGCTTAGGGGCAGTTACATAATAATAATAATGGCAGAAAATAATAAAAACTAATTATTACAAAGGAGAAACAGTTACATAATCAGGCAAACAGTGAATGAATAACATAAAAATGAGTGAATAAATTAGAGAAAAAAAAGTTTGCAAACTAGGTTAAGAAAACAATTAGGGTTAGGGTTTGAGAAAAAGTTTAAGGTTTAAAAAAAATTTAACGTTTAGGAAAAATTTTAGGGTAAAAATTAGGGCGAAATCTGGGTTTTAAGATAAAGATTAGGGATAAATTTTTAGGGTTTAAAGTTTATGAAAAAAAATTAAGACTTAGGTTTAAAATTAAGGTTTAGGGAAAAAATTAAGGTTTATGAAAAAAATTAAGATTTATGAAAAAATTAAGGTTTATGAAAAAAAATTAAGGTTTATGAAAAAAATAAGGTTTACGGAAAAAATTAAGGTTTACGAAAAAAATTAAGATTTACATTTATAAAAGTAAAAGGTTTTACAAAAAATAGGTTTAAGGTTTATATAAAAAATATAAGTTTTAAAAATAAAATAAAAAAAGGATTTTGTTTTATCTTTTAGAAATTAGTTTAATAATAATAATAAGGAAATTCAAAGAAAATACATAATTTGATGAAAAAGGGAAAAATAAAGTTAGAGATACCCAAAATATTGGGGGTTGGTGTTGAACCCCTGACTTTGCCTTTGCCAACAAAAACCTTCAGCCACTACGCCACGCCACGTTTCTTTGCCAAAATGTTGGGAATGAGTGTTGAACCCACGTTTCTTTGCTAAAATATTGGGAATGAGTGTTGAACCCACACCCTCAGACATTCAACCTTAGGTCTTTGTCACTAGGCCAATCAACGCACGCCACACACCATCTTCTTCCTCCCACCTGCATATTTTTGGTATATACTATTGGAAGAATAAAAAAAGAAATAAACATGATCAAATAAAATCGCTGCAGATTTTAAAATAATGAAAAAAAAGAAAAGCGATTAAAATAAAATTTAAAAAATATTAAAACGATGCTAAAAATCTAATAAAATCAAATAAAGAACGCACAAATTTTTTTAGATTTTTTTGAGAATATGAAAATAGAAAATAAATCAAATAAAATAGAAAAAAGAGGAATTTGCGATTTTGAGGGTCGAAATCTTTTAGAATTTTATTCTAAAAGAGTATTGTTTGTCGATTTTTTTCTGATCTTCTGGAAAAAATTCAGAGTAAATCAAAACAGTAGTATTTACCTGACTTACTTGTCAGCTTGTAATGCTTATCACTACTCCAGCCTTCGAAGTATCGACAAAAACAGATTACAGCAGATTAACCAATAGTTTAGTTCTCCATGGTGCCCTATGATTCCTGCATCAAAACTTAAATCCAACTATCCAAAAACCATCTACACAATCAAACAAATATATTATGTAATCAAGATCAATTAATCATGCATAAATCATTGAAATTGAAAAAAATCAAAAGAAAAGCAAGAATATGAATTTGGTTTATATGATTTGGCATGAATTTGATGATGAGGATGCTTGGAATAGGTTCAGGAAACCTCAAGGATTCATTTGCAGCCTTTAATCAACTTGTAAAAGTGGTGGATTGTGGAAACCTAATTTTGAATTATGTGAAATTTTAAAGTATGAATATCATCTTCTTGCTCTCCATCCTTTTTTTTTGTCTTGTGATGTTGTTGTGGTTATATAGTAATTTAATTAGGTTAAGAATTTGGGTCTTGGTTGGAGTTGTATGGGTTGCTTGAAGGTGAAGAAAGCTATGGTCAAAAATATCAAAAAATATCAAATGATATGTTTCCAAATTGTATGTGCACAAAATTGGAGAGTATCAAATCAACTTAAATGATGTTTAAGAGCTTCTAGAAGAAGAATCAAATCAAATATTTGTATTTTCATATTTTATTTTGATTTAAAATGAATTTTAATGAATAAAATCCAAATAAATAATAAATAAATTATAAAAATAGAAAATATTTGAATTGGGTCGTGCTTGATGTTATCATGAAGATTGGGTTGCAAAATGATAGGCCCATTTGGAAAAAAATTAGATTTAAGCCCTTATTTTCTTCATACACCCCTTGAAAATCTCCCAACTTTGACAAGGCATAAATACCTCAATTTTAAGGCTATGAATGTGTTCTGGGACATTTTGAAAAGCTTAAAGAGTCCTCTAACAAACCTCTTTGGTCTCATGTCCATATCTTTTACCATTTTCAAGTTATGCCCTTTGGAAGATGTTGACATTTTGTTGACTTTTGAAATGACCTGTAATGTTTTGGCTCATACCTTTCAAATGAAGCATTTTTAGGCTTGGCTTGTGAGATACAAAGTTGTAGATAATTCAATTTCCTTCAAAATGAGATTTGTATGGGAATTTTTTGATGAAGCATGTGAAAGTTATGGTCTGGTCAAAGTTCAGTAGACTTTCCTTAAGAAAACCCTAATTTAGAAACTCCTGATTCTTGATGATCTGAAACTTCCTTGATGAATCATGATCAAACTTTGATCAAATGATGAATTTTACTTCATAAACTTAAAGTTGGCAAAAATTCTTGAAGTTTGACTTTGGTCTGACCACAGTTGACCTCAGTTTGACTTTTTAACTACTTTGACTGATTTTTGCATATCTGATCATCTGACTGAGGAAACTTTTAGGGAAAGCCTTGAAACTTGACATAGAGATTCTTGAAGACATGTGGGATGTTATGAAGCTCACTTGAAGCCTTGAAAGTCCATTGAGCCTGATGAAATTCAAAACCCTAGTTTAGGGTGCATTGCTGAGGAGGATGCTTTGTCTGAGGGAATTGTCAAACTTTCTGACTAATTGTGAACCTTGCGAACTTCTTGGGACACCTTGTGAACCTTGTGAACCTCTTGGGACACATTGGAACACATTGTCTTGACTAGGGGAGGGAAAATTTTGGGGTGCAACAGCTTCCCCTGTTCAATTTTCTGAAACCTGAGTTGTTAGATTGGCCTGTGTGCCATTCGTGACTTGGAAGGTTGAAGGGGATTGAACACAAAAGCCCAAAAATTTGCACTCGCCAGTGCATAGAGTAACACTACTGATTAGTTGAATATGCTTGAATGGGCTTAAAGATGCCACTCGGAGGAACCAGAGATGGGCTTATAGATGTCATCCATAATATCAGGAGGTGATAGTATCAATAGGTTGTCACTGGATATCAGTACTAGGTCTTCGTATAGGCCGTCTCTGAATCATTCCTGTAACATGGTTTGAGTTGAATTTCAGCACTAGATCTTCGTATAGATCGTATCTGCATTATCTCTGGGGGAAAAGAATATCATTCATTAGGTGTCAGTATTTAGATCTTCGTATAGATCGGCTCTGAAACATTCTTTAACTTAAGCATCAAAATCAAATATTCGTGGCGATTATCCCTGAATTGCTTTTGGTAATATCCTGGGGTAAGTACCAGATCTTCGTATCGATCATTTATGTACCATCCCAAAGATCATTTGTTGAATTGACCATAAGAAATAAATCTTCGTAACGACTATCTCTTCTGGAAATATCCTGGATTAAGCACTAGATCTTCATATAGACCATTTACGTACCATCCCAAGGACAAAAAGAATATCATGATTAAATCTTCGTGGCGATTATCCCTGAACTTCTTCTGAAAAATCTCTTGGACTAAGTGCTAGATCTTCATGTGGATCATTTACACACCATCCCAAAGATAATTGACCATCAGAAATAAATCTTCGTAACGATTATCTCTTCTGGAAATATCCTGGATTAAGCACTAGATCTTCGTATAGATCATTTACGTACCCTTCCAAGGACAATTTGAGCATCAGGATTAAATCTTCGTGGCGATTACTCCCAAATAGCTTCTGGTAATATCCTCGATTAAGCACTAGGTCTTCGTGTAGACCATTTATGTGCCATCCCAAAGACAAAAAGAATATCAGGATTAAATCTTCGTGGCGATTATCCCTGAACTTCTTCTAAAAAATCTCTTGGACTAAGTGCTAGATCTTCGTGTAGATCATTTACACACCATCCCAAATATAATTGACCATCAGAAATAAATCTTCGTAATGATTATCTCTTCTGGAAATATCCTGGATTAAGCACTAGATCTTCATATAGATCATTTACGTACCCTTCCAAGGACAATTTGAGCATCAGGATTAAATCTTCGCGGAGATTACTCCCAAATAGCTTCTGGTAATATCCTGAACTAAGCACTAGGTCTTCGTGTAGACCATTTATGTGGCATCCCAAGGATAATTTGTATTGATCAGCAGAAATGAATCTTCGTAGCGATTATCTCTGAATTAGATATCAGTATCCGATCTTCGAATAGATCATCTCTGAACTGTTTCACGGAATTGATAGTGTTTATCTGCCTGCAACCATCCTGAAAAGAAAAGGTTAGTTTATGCAAAATTATTTGATGTATGCATGTATGACATGATTCTCTTAAGTAAGAATGTCACGTGGATTATGGATGCGTATGCTGTGATATGATGTAAATGATGTATGTATGAATTATGTATCTTGAAGCGCCTGGGTAGATTCGTATAACAACTGCTGGCTGGGGAAAATAAATCCCGGTTTGTTGCTGAGGAATATGAGGACTTCGTTCCCGTATTGTTTAAGAATATTGTACTCAGAACCTCCCGTCTTTGTTCGTCGTTCTTTTTATTGAAGAATTAGATTCCTGAATACCCTGATTGGGGATAAAAGAGATGGATATTTCCTGAGTTACTTATCTCATAGTATATGAAACTACCTGGAGTATCAAAGTTTTACTCTGCGGGGATGAGAAGGCGAAGATTTGTTGGATTCTTTCCCTCGTTCGTCCTTAGTAAATACTATTACTGCGTTTTATGCATTTATGGTAAACATCAATCATATTCAAAAGCATGTACACATTCCATCATAATCAACAGACATTTTCGCCTGAGTGAAAGGGGAAAAGTAAACCTGAATTCGGAGATAGAGTTGTATCAATTTTGAAAGTGGATCCTCATTCAAAGTAACCAATGGTTTTAGGACTTCTGAGATTCTCGACTTCCCCGAGTAATTTTCTAGAAATTCTCATGACTGAATCCAAAGACATGATACTGACACCATCTGATACTATTGGCACAAACAATTAATCTCCACTATGGTTTCTGCTTGAACTCAATACCAAAATGATGTAATGAGGAGAACATATCTTCAGACTGTAGTGGATCGTGTACACCTTGGTCAACAATTAAGGGGCTTGCAACTAAATTTGATCCCATTATGCTTGAAAAGAGAGCATTGCCCCTAGCTGAGGATGACTTGTCCAAGAACAACAGTGTTTTGAAAGAACTACCACAAGAGGAACAACCAAAATGCCCCTGGCATTGTGAACTCAGTGATGTTACTTTTGGTACTTCATATGGGGAGATTTGTCCCCTGACTATTAAGCATTGTTGAATCTTGACCTGACTGTCTTAGTAACATGGCATGCCCCCTTGAGTGGAAGGTGGTGGTTATGCCCCTTTGTATACACTGGCTTTGATCCAAGAAACAACTTTTGTTTGTCAGAAGGACTCTGGCTTATTGAATATTCATCATGTAAACTTCTTTGCTGTCAAACACTTAGTTATATGCGAACAATGATATTCAAAATGCAATGCTTATGTCTGTCTTGAAGTTTTTTTTTGAAAAATAATTATTTTAGTAAAAAAATGTTTGTAAAATTGTGGTATTAACTCGAGATTTATAATAAGCCCTGAAGGAGTCGGGATACCTTTTTGTAGCAGTACACTTTCAAACTAACCATGCTTCAGTTAGGACTTTTAAAGGGTTATAACGTGGCCTGGTTCACGGTTTAAGAAACAAAGGATAAAGGCTCAAATTTATTTGTACCCAACCCAATCTTCATGATGTTCTTCAGTCCTATGTTCGGTTAACTTATGCACTGAGGCTCCAAAAGTATTTGGAATTGTAACACTGACATTTGAGATAGTTCAGAAACCAAAACTTTATTTGAACATCCAGTCATCCTTCTTTGTTGAGGATTCATAATGACCTCTCTTTTTTTCTTTTGACTTTAATATCCCTTCTTTTTGCCTGAACTGTTTGTTTCAAGATTACAGTCAGCAGGATGTCTCAATTTTTACTAAGTCTCCTTCATAGATTATGACTTAGTGAACTTTTCTTTTGCTAGATATTGATTGTCAGACTTACAGAGAACCATCATTAGTTGTGTATAAGAAGGACAACTGGCATAATTTAGTTAACCAAAGAACTACCCTGCCCCAGGTTATGATGAAAGGTTTTAATTTGTGTGAGAATAAAAACTCCTACTTCATAGGCTCAAAAGGGTTGACTAGTGATTAACTTCCTTATATCTCCACTATTTAGGAATTAAAGCAATGCCTGTACATCGTCAGCATAGTCTATTCGAAAGCATACTGCATAAGATTATGGTATTGTTTTCATCATCCTCCCTCTACAGGCTTATAGCTTTATCAAGAGTTAAATATCACAAGATAGAAATAAGAAGCATAGTTTTAAATATAGTGAAACGAATGGATTAATTCAAGACAAACATATGCAATGCATTAATGAAAACAAAAATTTGACATAATAGTAAGTGTTTAGGCAAACAAAAGAAATTACAAACGAAAATTCAAATGTTCTCAAAGCCTCTTCCTCTAAACTCGTCACTCCAGTTATCTGGAAACTTTGATGTTTGATGGACGATAGAAGAACTCAACATGGCCTTCTGGCGTAACCTCGAGTATTCCTTCGTCAATCAGGTCTAGAATCTTATTCTTCAATGCCCAACAGTTATTAGTGTCATTTCCAGGACAGTTGGAGTGATACCTACACCTTGCATTGGGATTATAGCAAGGAGAGGAAGTATTGGGATTTTGAGGAGAATTTTCCAAGGAAATTAGCTTCATCTCCAACAAGCATTGCAACATTTGCGGCATTGGCGTGTTGAATTTGATAAACTGTCTTTTATACTCCTTACAAGATCTTCTTTCTTCAGTTGAAGAATTATCAGTGGTAACCCGTCGCTTTCCTTCTCTTATCCTTACCTTCCTTTCAACCAAGTCAGCTTGTTTCAACGGAGGTTGACTGATGATTAGATTCCTGACTCCGTTATCTCGAAGCTTATTGACAAAGCTTCTCAGCTCTTCTTGCCCCTGGGCTAAACTTTGGATAACAGCCATTTGGCCACTCGTCTGGATCCTTATCTCTGCCATCTCAGCTTGCAATTGTTTCAACTGATCATTCTTGTTGTCTTCATGATTCTTCTTCTTCATGTCCTTAGAGAGGAGTGCATTTAAATCTTCTTGCCCCTTGGACAAATTCAGGATCACTTCTTGAAACTGAGCATTCTGAGCTTGAAGATATTTGATAGATTGTTCGAGAGCCATTTCTGTTGAAATAAATAGCGAGAAGATGAGAAACCTGTTGTGAAAACCTGTCATGCAATGATATGGTATGTAGATGCATATGCAATATTTTCAAGGACCGCAGGATTTAAATTTGTTTAAACAAACAGAAATGAAATTTTTTATTAGTAAGCATTAAACTCATTTGCCTCTTGGGCTTACAATGAAGGGAAATAAAAAACAAAAATGGGGTTTTAGATCTTCCATGGACATTTCCTCTTTGTATGGAGGTATGTGTTGAGATTCCGCTCCTCGTGAAGTTGTCTTGTCAGCTCCAGAATTCTTTCTTGACTAGCTTTGAAATGAGTCTCAAAAGTATCCCTTTTCTCCTTCAACTGGATCCAGGACCTCTGCAATTCCTCCATGTCATTGGGCATGTCTGGATGAAGGATGGTATAAGGAGTATCTCCTTCATCAACAGGATCCATGGTAACTGGCAGGATAACAGGATATGGCATCATAAGAGTCTGAGCACGAGATCGTACCCATCTGAGGTAAGGTTCCATAGGAATGGAGTACTTTGGTTCCAAAGTCTTACTGTCAAACTTGTCCACCTTACCCCAAGCTCGTATGAACCTTTGACGGTAACCTTGAAGATCGTTGTCGTAGTCGAACACAATACCTTGAATGAGCATGTCATGAGGACCATTACTCCGAGCATAACCAAACTGGCATAGAGCTAAAGAAGGATTGTAGGTAATGCCCCCTTTTATGCTAAGGAGTGGCACATTAGGGAATTCCCCACAACGGTCAATTGAAGGTAACATTCTCCATAGATCTAGAGCACCAATGAATATTTGAATGAGAAAGTGAATGATTCTCTTAGACCACCTTAACCCTTGTTCATTCTTCATCACTGATCGAGGAAGGTGAGAAATAAACCGCCAAGCCAATAAAGGTATGCAACACATCAAAGTTCCCCTCGCCTTCGTAGTACGAGTGTGAAGAGAATGTAAGATGTCTCAAAGTAATGTATGCACTAGGTTGTGAGTCAAAAATATGTTGATGGTGTGTACGTCTATGAACTGGTATGGATTAGGGAACAACACTAAGCCATAGATTAATAAGGCTAAGATCTCCTCAAAAGCATCATAGCTCATAGCATCCAAGAATATTTGAGCTTTCTCCATCAATACCTTAGCAAGAATACCCTTAACTCCACTTCTTGTTTCTAGAACAATGTCTGATTTCTTCAAATGTAGGGCTGCAGCAATGACTTCAGGTTTAAGCTCTTTCTCTAAGCCTATGAAAGGTCTCTGATTGAGGATAGGTATACCCAACAGTTTGGAAAACTCCTCCATTGTAGGAACCAGATGATAGTCGGGGAATGTGAAACAGTGATGTTTAGGGTCAAAGAACTGAAACAGGACACTCATCATGTCTTCATCAAATCCTGAGGTAACCAAGTCAAGTAGGTGACCATGCTTCTTGATGAACTGGGATCTTTCAGAAACTTGAGAGACCAATTCCTTAAGCTTTGGAGGTATCCCTACAAAGTTGATCCGGATAGTATTCCTACGAACAGAAGCCATGACCTGCAACAAAGAACAAAGATAAATCCTTTGGTCCTTGAAATGGTTAGTGAAAATGTTATGCTTATGATGCATTGATGTCATGATGTTATGATGTTATGTTCAATCACAAACATGTGGCATACACAAACAAGTCACACCATAGCCCTAGGTTTAGAGGCTTGCATGAGGTTTAAAGGTAAGTACCCTCCCCTGAAGTTAGTTGGTTCATCCTGTCCTACAAAAGTAACCGGGTTCTAAGGGATGTCAATATCATTGATCCTTCCCAAGGGTGGTTGTTCAGTAGGCAACTTACTTGCCAACCAAAACCCTCCAAGTTTAGGATCTCAATGAGTGTAGCATCGAGTATCAACCAACTTCAGTCTTTTCCAAAGCCGGTTATCTCACTACTTTCTAAAGGCCAAGATGGGATGACTAGGGTTCTAAAAGTCAGTTAGTGTATTGACAACATATGGCAGCCTCATATTATCCTTAACTTACTTAAGGAACATAAGCACCCACCAAGAAGTCACACTAATTATGGCCACCAGATCAACCATATCGGTATACGCCGTACAATTTCCTTGGTCTATTGCCATTTACCTAAGGTACACTAGATCCGGGTTAGGATCTTTCACACATAAAGCCCAACAGATAAATATAAAGCAAACAAAACAAACAATTTAAAGTGATCTAATTCCTAAGGGTACCCCTCTTTAATATTATCCCCAACAGAGTCGCCAGTTCTGTAACACGGTGGGAGAACTGACTTTTAGTCATGTTGCGGATAGCAAGAGTCGCCACCGACTTTTATTTTATCCATAAGGAAGGGACATAAAAGAACATGAAATACCGTTTTTAAAAGACTTGGGTTCGGGGGGTAGGTTATATAAATGGAAGGTGTTAGCACCCTTTATATCCATGGTTATCCATGGGCTCTTAGTTACTTAGCTCACTGAATTGTTTTGAAAAGGTGAAGTGTGTGATTAGAAAATTTTCTAAATACTTTGTAATGATTCTCGTATGGATGTATACAAAGCCTTGTTTTGAAAATGTTTGAAAATTGTGAGGTGTGAAAAGTAGTTTAAAGGTGTGAGCAAGTAACTATGAGGTACCTACCCTAGACTAAGTCATTCATGTTCCTTTATATTCTTTCAAGGGTAAGATTGTCCCTATTATTAAGGAATAGGTAGTCATTACCTTGGATGTGTTAGGGGACAGGCGTATGGTCATCGTATGGTCAATGAAGGCAACTTAAGGGGTGTCTTTAGCAATTCGTAGGGACTATCATCATTTATTCGAAGGGACAAGATCATTATTCCGTAGGCAACCCCGAAGGGACTTGATCTTTTAAATCTGTAGGGACTTGATGATTTATACGTGAAGGGACTTTGCTTAAGACACCCCTATATTCGAGGGACTTGACCATTTAAAGGAAACCAAGAGGAATACCCTAGGAAGTGCAAGATGGTGATCAAAGATCGACTTACGTGTGCGAGTATTGTTTTCAGATATTTATCTTGATTATTAATTTTCTAAGTCCATGGTTCATTTATTTCTTGGCACTCCCTATGTTACTAACCACGTAGTTAATATGAAAAATAAATGACAGAAATTAAAAGGTAGAAAATAAAATTCCTACACTATTACATGGCTTAGGGACAGTTACATAATAATAATAATGGCGGAAAATAATAAAAACCAATTATTACAAAGGCGAAACAGTTACATAATCAGGCAAACAGTGAATGAATAACATAAAAGTGAGTGAATAAATTAGAGAAAAAAAGTTTGCAAACTATGTTAAGAAAACAATTAGGGTTAGGGTTTGAGAAAAATTTTAAGGTTTAAAAAAAATTTAAGGTTTAAGAAAAATTTTAGGGTAAAAATTAGGGAGAAATCTGGGTTTTAAGATAAAGATTAGGGATAAATTTTTAGGGTTTAAAGTTTATGAAAAGAAATTAAGACTTAAGTTTAAAGTTAAGGTTTAGGGAAAAAATTAAGGTTTATGAAAAAAATTAAGATTTATGAAAAAATTAAGGTTTATGAAAAAAATTAAGGTTTATGAAAAAAATAAGGTTTACGAAAAAAATTAAGGTTTACGAAAAAAATTAAGGTTTAGATTTATAAAAGAAAAAGGTTTTACAAAAAATATGTTTAAGGTTTATATAAAAAATATAAGTTTTAAAAATAAAATAAAAAAAGGATTTTGTTTTATCTTTTAGAAATTAGTTTAATAATAATAATAAGGAAATTCAAAGAAAATACATAATTTGATGAAAAAGGGAAAAATAAAGTTAGAGATACCCAAAATATTGGGGGTTGGTGTTGAACCCCTGTAAACACCCCAAATTTGCCCTCACCCATTCACACCATGGCTTGTGATAATTTCATAAGCATAAACACAATCATAACATCTCATACCACAATTTTGATTCATTGCATAGATTTAAAGTCATCTGCATCTAGGGTTTGTGATCTGAGCAATACAAGAGCTTCTTGAGCCACTCCAAAGGTCAACAATCACTTAAAATAGGTTTGTGTGTGTTCAAGTATCATATTATATCCTCTCAAAGTCAAGAATGCCAAAGAATCACAAGAACTGAGATTGGTATGGAAGCAGAGCCAGGCTTGACTGCACAGATGACCTAAAATTAGGGTTTTGGTTTCAGAGGCCATAACTTCAATTTTTTTGGTCATTCTTGTTTCTATTGGTCTCTATATGGTATAGGGAGTATGCATATCAATTTTCATGAAGAAATTCCTTGGGGAAGTCATCTGATCAAGGGTTGACTTTCTGAACAAGCCAGTGTAAAATCAGGGCATCTGAGGCCCCCAATGACCCAACCAAAGGGTGTTCTTCATCATTTTGATTGTATATGATCTTTATTTTATCATGGAAGAAGTTGGAAGTTCACAAAATTGAAGAATTTCAAGTCTTTTGCAAAGTTGACTTTTTGGGCAAGTTTGACTTTTAATGGAAATGTCATTTTAGGCAACTTTTTCAACCCTTACTTTTTGATTCAAGAAAGCTTCAAATAGAAAAACTTTGGTAATGAGAGTTGTAGGATAGATCTTTCCCTTTTCAAAAAGTACAAGAACATGACTTAATTCATTATGGATCAAAAGTTATGGTTTGTCAAAGTTGGCAAAAATCACTAAATTTCAAAGTTTCTACCAAAGAGGTATTTTGCAAAATGACTTGATCAGGTGTTCAAAAGCTATCAAATACACTTCTAATCCACATAACATGATCATGTGACACCTAAAGTTCAGAATGGACCAAAGAATTACACATTTTTAGGGTTTGTGGAACAAGATTTTTCATAAAGAACCAAAGTGAACCAAGTTGCAAAATCCATCATGGCTTCTCATCCACTTGCTGGCTAGTTGGCTGATCAGTCCTAGGCTTTTCCTCACCTCATGCTGCGCAGGACATGCCTCTTGTACTCAGCTAGCAAGTAGCCCATGCCCTTCTTACACAAAGTTGACATTTTTGCAAAAGCACCCATACCAATCAATAAAGCACACATCATGTCATCTGACCAATCCCAATTGTTTATGTTAATCAAATGCAAGCCAAACATAAGCACAAGCAAGCCTGAAACCAGCCACAACACAACATTCTCATTTTCATCCTTTTGAGCAAAAGCTTTCGAAACACATCACACAACTCACAAACACACAAACAAACTTCATAAACCAACTCAACACATCTCCCTGATCACAAAGCACCCTTCAAAACAACCTGAAACTCAAAGAATCACAAACACGATTCTCACACCACCCTGAACAGAACTTGTTCAAACTTCCAAACCAGCCATCACAAACTCTTTCTAAGCATCAAGAGTTCATCAGGGGCCTAAAAGGAGTGGATTGCACAAAGAGAAGAGGTCAGAAAGTTGCAAACTGAAAAGCTTCAAACTCAGGTAGCTTCATGAACATTTTTTCCAGAAATGGATTTTTAAGTTCCTAAGTTGTTCTTCATGTCTTGCTGATCACTCTGGTGCTTTTATTTTCTGAAATGGTTGAGAAATGAGTATTTAATCTTGTTCTGAAACTTTTGCCCTAAAAAATGTTTTGCTTCGATTCAGCTGATTGATGAAAGATAAATGAGTTTTGAGTTGGGGTTTTGATTCAGGGGGATGTGGGGATGATTTCTGTTCTTTTAGTTTTCATTTTAGTGAGGTTTTGAAGATTTTGGAAATTTTCAGGTGGGGTTCCCACCGGAGAAGACGACCGGAGGTCTTCTCCGGCCACCTGAAAATAATTAGGGTTAATCCCTGTCATTAATTGAGGTTTGAATGCTGAGCGTTGGATGCGTTGACTGGGGAAGACTGGCGCGTGTTTGGATGGCTGAGATTTGTCATTAGAAACCCTAATCTTTAGTTAATTTAATTAATTCAATTTAATTAATTTAAATCAGAAATTAGGAAGTTTGAATGTGGACCTTAGGATTGCGCGCGCAGTCAACAGCCCTCTCCCCAGTTTCAATCTGATCCGTCCAATGCGTTTACTTTTCATTTTCTTTAATTTTTATTTCATTTATTTTGTATTTCTTTCTCCATTTTATTAAAAATAGCAAAATCATTTTAAAAATTCTGAAATTTTTTGTACAAACTTCTATTTAATTTCAGAAACCAAAAAAATTTTTATTTTTATTTTTTGCATTCAAAAATATTTTTAAATCATTTAAAAGTTTATTTTTAATTAATTAATGAGAATTAATTAATTAAAAATACTTTTAGGTATTTAAAAATCACAAAAAAATTCATGAAACATTTAAAAACATTTAGGAACATTGTCCAACCCTCAAACCAAATTTCTTTTTTGATCTTGATGTCTTTTGAGAATTTTTCATGGAATTAAAATCATTTTAAGGCATTATTTTGATCCAAACTTCAAAAAATCATTTTTGCCTAACCATTGGGAGTTGGACCTTGATTCGTTTTGCATTGCATTGTGTTTAGCATTTAGTTTGTGAGATTAAATTGGCATGATTTGATCTTTCACTTTCCATTTGTTTGACATTTTTCTTGTTAAGGAACCCTAAAACCCTAGAAATTTTAGGAAATTCATAACTTTTATTAGGTTAAGAGTTGGAACTTCTCCTTTGGGCAGTGAGTTAGTATAGGTTTAGGGATCCTTTGAGTGCATTTTCAATTTTTTATATTGATGTTTGCTTCTGATTTTGAGTTATGTTTGATGCTTTGATCATAAACCCTAATTTGGGCTTCCATATGCATCCATCTTGCACTTGCTTGCATAACATGACTCACCATGACATTTTGTGCATCCATTTGATTCATAACACATCTTAGGACATATTAGAAGTATGTTTGATCATTGCATCTTGCATTTACCATGTTGTATGCCATTTGCATCTCATAACTTTTCATGTATGTTCATGGTTCTTAACTTGCTCCATTTGCATCCATGAGTTTGTATGATCATCCTCATGTCTTGATTCATATTTGCACCATCTCATAGCATAATTATCATCTCATATATGCTTCTGGTTTTGGTATGCATCATGCCATTTCATCTCATTTTGCATTGCATTGCATTCCTTTCACTAACATTTCAGGTGGTAAGTAACTTTGGGAAGTGGATTTGCCTTCACTTCTCATAACTTCTTTTCATCTCCTTCATGCATCCTTTCTGCATTTTGCTATGTGTTTAAGTTTGAGCTTGCTCATTCTTCTTCTTCCCACTTTCTTTCCTCAAGTGACTTGCCTTCTTAAATGAAGCAAGTTGTTTTGCTTCTCCTGATCCTTTCATCTGTTTCCTGGTGGTTCCATTGAAGATTTTCTTTCTTAAACCTCACAAACCTTAGGAACAACCATGCATGACAATGATTAGGGTTTTGATTAGTCTCCCCACTTAGTTTTACCTTTGTGTCTCTTTTGAGTCTTCTCTTCTCATCTCATAATCAGGGACTAAACCCTAAAGGCTTTAAGGCTTTGTGATTAAGCTTATGCCTGCATCCTTCCATTAGGATGGAGTGTATAACTTTAATCCTAAGTGTTAAACCCTTAATGTGTTTAACTCCTCTAATCAATCCATCTAATAATCACTAAGACATCAAGCTTGTAACTTGGGCCTTACATTAGGGTTCTAATTCTTCCTTAATTGGTTAAGAAGGACTAACCCTAGTGTTAATGGACAAGTCCTCCTCAAGTTGTCTTACAAATCATAAAAATCACTTCATCATCTTACCATTAATTAAAATCCACCTAATAAAGGTTTTGTTTTGTCATGAGTTTAATCCCTAATCATGGATTAAGTTGAGGAGCTTTCCTCAGCTTAAACATACTCATCTATTATCCTTCTATTAGGATGGTGTAATGAGTCTGTTTAATCCCTGATTATGGCTTAATCTCATTACTTAACACTAAACAAAAACAAAAACATCTAATTAATCACAAGTAGGTTAATGATCTTTACCCTACATCAAAGGTAATTAAGTGTGAGAAGCTGACTTCACACTTAAAGTATTCTCATTACCCCTAATCAGAGGGAAGATGTGATGAGTTTACCAAATCCATTGGTTTAGGCTTAAGCTCATTAACTTATGACAAACTTTCAAAAGCAATAAAAGATTGAAAACACAAAAAACAAACAATAATCGTCTCCTTCGGGATTCTTTTCTCATCTCATTCACTCACAAGCGAGAACTTGCTTCTTCCGTCTAATGCAAGACAGTTTGCACCTGAGCCAGACAGGTCATACACTTGAGCATAGACAAGTAAGCAGTTCACAAGTCAATTCATCTTTCAGTCTCTTTGGGTCGAACTATGGTGTTCTGACTTCCTCATTGCACGAGAGGATACGTAGGCATAACTTAACAGTTATCGAACAAAAGTCTCTGTATATTCCCCCTCCTTCTAGCATTATTCTTTAAGCCTCATGATCTTGAGCATTTCACTCTGTTCTTACACTGACACTTCACTTATACACTTCACTTCTTGTACACTGACACTTGTACATCCTTTTCCAGCTCTTTTATACACAAATTGCACTGACACTACCCCTTTAAAACACAAATCTTTTAAGCGTGGATCCCGTCGAGTACGGCGGACAATCTGGGTGCTAATACCTTCCCAGGTTGTAACCAACCCCCTTTCTCAGTCTCTCTGGTTCGCAACCGTCTTATCCATATCTTTCTAGGTCTATGCAGCATTGCCTTTCCTTCGGGATAAAAATGCCTAGCCGACGACTCTTTTCATTCCCTGTGAGTTCACTCCTGTGTGTTCTCACATCCCTCTTTCACCGACCGTTCGCGTGTGTACCTTTATTTGGGCCATTCCCATTTATCGGGAGCGACAGCTTGGCGACTCTGCTGGGGACCCTTGTACTGTAACCAGGGCTTCTGGTTCTTTTTGTGGGTTCCTCCTAGCGCTTGATTGATTTGTGTTTACTGGGGTGTTATGTGCTAATTGTGTTTGTATATTTGTTTTTGCTTTATGTACAGTTGTTTTACTGCTTTCTCTATAGCTTTACATATATCATACTGTCATACTGTGCTGGCTGGATCTGTTTTGTTGCTTTGGTGGGTGGGTGTTCTATTGAGAGTTGAGGTCCTATACCTGGGACCTGAGTGACACCTAGGCTAGAGTGGTTCATGTTCTTTCCCATTCCATTTTGGTCTGGTGCGGGAATATGAAACACGGTTCAGATATGGGTTTCTTCTTGAGAACTCTGTGCTGCAGATTTCCTGTAGTGCTAGGGCTATCTGGGAAGCCTGCTAAGTCTGGATGACCTTTAGTATTGACCTTCAGAAGCTGAGGTGAATTAGAGGAGGATTTTTTATGGTTATTGTAAACACTGTACCTTCGGGTTATAAGTGTTTACACTTCTCATAACTGATCCAAGTCTGAGGATCCTTGTTTTAGAACATCACCTGTGAGGGGGTTGGGCTGTTTACAGGTTTGCAGGTACCCTTGACCTCAGCATACCCTGTTACTTTGTTTTGATTAAGAGTACTCCACTTTGGGACAGTTCTTGTGATTTTTAACCCTGGACATGTGACTCTTTATTTGAGTCCCCCACCTTGGTTACTGGACTTATGGACCTCCATATGGATTTCTTGAACATACTTGGACCTATATCAGAGCATTTGATCAGATCCAGCTCAGTCACAAACCCTTGCATATCATTTGCATACATAATCATTACATCATTTTAACATTTGCTTATTTGTTTTTCAGGGTATCCATACTTTATTTTGGCTTGGTTTTGACCCCATCATCAGCATAGACCTATCCTCATCAGTATCTACTTCAGTTGTCAGCTACCTGCTTCAGTCACCTACATCACCATTCTCAGCCTGTCAGTGGCCCATTTTCAGTATCATCATCAGCATCTGTCTCAGCTTTCCTCCAGCAGCATGGCACCTAAGAAGAGTAACATCTCCTATCATTTCTTTCAGCCTGAGCTAGCTTACATTAGGAAGATTCAGACCCTGATTAATCCAGACCATATACCACTTTTCAGAGAACACTATGGAGGCATACTTGATGTGGTTATGGATTTGGACCCTTCACAGAGGAGCCTGATTCATACTTGCCTGCAGTTCTATGATCCCCCTCTGAGGTGTTTCACTTTCCAGGATTTTCAGTTGGGACCTTTATTAGAGGAGTATTCATCATTGGTTGGTGTACTTATCAGGGGTGGAGTCCCCTTCAACCTTGAGATGGCCTTTCCAAGTGATGAGGAAGTGGCAAAGGCATTGCATCTGGAACCAGTTCTGATTGGGCAGAATTTGACTACCAAGGCTGGAATCTCTGGTCTACATTTGGATTTCTTGATCTCTCAAGCTACTCTGAAGGCCTCCTCAGGAGAATGGAAGGCAGTCTGTGCTTTATTGGCCCTTAGCATATATGGGGTCATTTTATTTGCAGATGAGCCTAGATTCATTAGCAAGAATGCAATCCATCTTTTCATTCTAAGGAACCCAGTACCCACCTTACTGGGAGATTTCTACTACTCTGTTCACCAAAGGAATGAAAAGCAAAGAGGAAGATTGGTGAGATGCTGTGCTCCCTTGTTCCATACCTGGCTGCTCAAACACCTGCCCAAGACTGATGCATTCTTGAATCCTCACCAACAGAGGAACTGGGCTAGAAGACTCACTGCTTTGACTACAGCTGATATCAGATGGTGCACTCAAAGCACAAAGGGCAGGGACATCATTACCAGTTGTGGGCAGTTTCCCAATGTACCCCTGATAGGAGTTAAGGGTTGCATCAACTACAACCCTCTGCTATTCAAAAGACAACTGGGCTATGCATTGGTCCACACTCCTAAGGCACAAGACTTGGCTGAGACTCTTTACTGTGAGAATAAGCCTAATCTGGCTATTGTCAGGCAAGCAGCCTGGGCCTGGGACAATGTTCAGACTAAAGGAATAACCATTCTTGGGATATGCAACAATGTGGCCTCAGCACAGTACTATGAGTGGTCTCATGCCAGGGCACAGATTTCTGGGATGCCCTTCACCATTGAGGATGCACCAGGGCAATCCTCAGCACCACCTCCTGTCACTGTCAGTTTGGAGGAGTTTGAAAAATTGAAAGAGAGAAATGAGAAGTTGACTCAGGCCCTACAGAAGACCCTCTGGGAGAGGAGTAATGGTCGGCTGGACGTCGAAAGGTTAGAAAAGCTAAAAGTGGAGCATCTGGCTAGGATTGAAAAGTCAGAGGACTACATCAAGAAGTCTAGGGCTGGAGAGCAGATCTTGAAGAATGCCTGCAAGGAAGCTCAGTTCCAGAAGGCCAGGACTGATTTGTATCTGAAGGAGAGTCAAGCTAGGTGGGTCAGGATCACCGAAGCTCGTACTCTGGAAGATAAGAGGACTCAGGACAAGATTGAGCAGTTGGAGGCTAGTGCAAAGGAGCAACAGGAAGCCCTGCTAGTAGCCCAAAGAGAAATCTCAGAGTTGAAGATTAGAGCTGGAGGGAAGATGTCAAAGAACCAGAGTCAACACAAGAAGCTAACTGCAGCTGTTACTACCAGGAATCTCCTTATCAGGAACCTCACAGAGCGTCCCGCTGATCCTGTGACTGAAGCACTTCTCAAGGAAGTTCAGGAGGATGAGTTTGGTCTTGGTGTCTGACTCTTTCTTGTTGTTGCTTTCATTTCATTTTCTTATGTTGTATTTTGACCCCTCAGAGGGCATGTATTGTAAAAAGAACAACTATGTATCATTTGCTTTTTAATACATGTATCAGTTTGTTCCATCTGAGTTTCTTTCAAGCAACATCAACAGTATCTTCAAGGGTCTGGAAGGGTCGAAACCAAGTGCCAAGCCGGACACCTTGGAAACAAATAAGCATACTGCATTGCATGCTAACCTTTGTTTGTTTTGTAGGTTTGTTTTGTTTTTGTTACTAACTCTGTTGTGATCTCAGGAACTATTGCTCGCCGACGGGTGTTCCCACTCAACCGTCCACACAGATATCCCACCCGCAACAATCTTCCGGGTATACAGATGGACCAGGTACAGCAGGACCTTACAGAGGTCAGGAACCAAATGGCCAATGAAAGATTGGAAATGAGGGCTCAGATGACACAATTTATGGAGGTGATGAACAATATGGCTCAGAGCCAAGAGAGATTAAGAGCAATGGTAGAAAGGCAGAATCAGGAAGACCCCCATCTAGGGACTGCTGGGACAAGCAACAACGAGAGGGTTCAGCCTCATGTCAACCCCCCTGTATTTGGACCCCACCTTCATCCAGAGATCAACATCCTTGCTAATGTACAAGGGAATGCTACCACAGGCAGAGTGCTGCAGGAAGACCCCCAGGAAGATCAGTTCACAGTGATGGGAGCTGGGGATGAGGCCTATGACAGAAGGCTGGATGAAATTGCTGAAAAATTAAGATCCTTGGAGTCTCAAAACTCTTTGGGTTTTGATGTTATGGACATGGGCTTAGTGGACGGAGTCAGGATTCCCCATAAATTTAAACCACCATGCTTTGAAAAGTACAACGGGACCTCCTGCCCACGGACCCACTTACAATCCTTTCTGGGGAGGTTAAAGGCATATACCATGGACGAGAAGCTATGGATGTTTTATTTTGAGGATAACTTAACGGGAGCTTCAAGGGAATGGTACTCGCATCTGACTAGAGCAACCATCAGGTGTTGGAAGGATTTGGCAGAGGCCTTCATTAGACAATACCAGTATAATTTGGATATGGCACCCAACAGGACCCTCCTGATGGGAATGTCACAATCATCTAGAGAAAGCTTCCGAGAGTTCGCCCAGAGATGGAGACAGCTGGCTGCTGCTGTCCAGCCACCTATGTCAGAGAGGGAGATAGCAGATATGTTTATGAACACCCTTCAAAGGACATACATTGACAGGCTAGCGGCCTTTTCTTCTACCAGCTTTGCAGATGTGGTTATAGCTGGAGAACAAATTGAGAGCCTATTGAAGATGGGCAAAATTTCTGACAACGGTGCAAGCTCATCCAGCAACACAAGGAAGCCTTTTGTGGGCCCAAGAAGAACTGGTGAGACCAATGCTATCCATACCAGCAGGGGCAGGCCCCAATATGTTCATAGGTCTGTGGCAGCAGTCACCATACCCGCTCCAATTCATCCACAACCAGCTTATCAACCACAGCAGCAACAACCCCACTATCAGCAACAAACTCAGTATCCTCCTCAAAGAAACTACAACAACACCAACAACAACAATCAGCAAAGACCATATCAACAGAGACCGTCTCAGTCCAATAGGGTGATTGATCCGATCCCTATGCCCTATGCCACATTACTGCCACAACTCCTGAAACTCAACCTAGTTGAGCTAAGGACGTTGGCACCTCCAGATCCTACCAGTCTACCCAGAAATTACGACTCCAACGCCAGATGTGCTTTCCATTCAAATGCACCTGGCCATAGTACAGAGAAGTGCAGAGCTTTGCACATGAAGGTACAAGACCTGGTAGACTCTAAGGCTCTAAACTTCGCACCACCACCAAATGTTAACAAGAACCCTATGCCAAACCACGGAGGTCCCAGAATCAATGCTATTGAAGAAGACAAGCCGTCTTACTTGATAACCAGTGTGGGTCAGATTCGGACATCGTTGGTAGAGATTAAAGCTCAGCTCCTCGAATGTCAAATGTTCCCGGGATGTGAGCTAGGGTGTGCTTATTGCAACATTTCAGTGAATGGGTGTGATAACTTGAGAGATGGCATAGATGGTCTCATTCAGAGTGGCCTACTTCAAATCACAACGTCAATTCCTATCAATCCAGCAATCTCATTAGCAACAACTCCCGTGTCTTCTACAACTGCAACAACCATTGTTCCAAACAACTCCTCAATCTCATCAACAAATGCTTCATCTGTCACTTCAACTGACCAGATATCAACAAACATCCCTTCTACAACTTCAGCACCACTTCATTTAGAATCTCCTACAACAACAACACCCGTCCATCCAACCATGTCTCCTACAGCTTCAGCAACAAATGTCTCAACGGTTACAATTTATTATGATCCGGAAAATGATTCCGCCTACAACTCACAAAATACCACTCCTATCAGAGCACCGGTTACAATATACTATGATCCACATACTATCATGGTTCCTTCTGTAGCTGCCATCAGTCCAGTCACTATCACAGTGCCTGGGCCAGTACCTTATGAAAGCAGTAATGCCATCCCCTGGCATTACGGCTCTGATCTATACTGCGAAGGACAGAAAATCACTCTTGAATCATCAACCCCTGCACCAAAAATAGACAATGTGGGAGGAGGCGGAGGCTTCACTCGAAGCGGACGTCTCTTTGCCCCACAAATTCAGAGACCCACTGCTGAAGCAGAAGCTGCTGCCAAGGCAAAAGGGAAGAGCATGGTGCAAGAAGAGCAAATTGTTAAAGAAGCTTTGAAAACACCTTTTGATCAAGAAGTTGATGAATTCATGAGAATCATCAAGAAAAGTTATTACAAGATAGTGGACCAGCTTCACCAGACGCCTTCTAAGATCTCCATTCTATCATTGCTTATGTGCTCCGAGGCTCATCGGAACGCACTACTAAAAGTCTTGCACGCAGCTTATGTGCCAGAAGAGATCACCGTCAATCAGTTGGAAGCTGTGGTTGGAAATGTTAATGCTAGTCATGGGCTAGGGTTTACCAACACTGATTTGACTACGGAAGGCCGCAATCATAACAAGGCTTTGCACATTACCATGGAGTGTAAGGGTGCAGTTCTTTCCCATGTGCTGGTAGACACAGGATCATCCCTCAATGTCCTACCTAAAAAAGCCCTTGTGAAGCTGGAGTATGAAGGATTGGCATTGCGTCCCAGTAACCTGGTAGTGAGAGCCTTTGACGGTTCTAAGAGATCGGTTCTGGGAGAAATTGAGTTGCCTATAACGATTGGCCCACAAACTTTCAAAACGACCTTCTACGTGATGGACATTCAGCCTGCCTACAGCTGTTTGTTGGGTAGACCATGGATTCATGCCGCTGGCGCAGTTACATCTACCCTTCACCAGAAGTTAAAATTCGAGTGGGAGGGCCAAGTCGTTACTATTTGTGGAGAGGAAGATATTTTTGTTAGCCATCTGGCTACATACAAATACATTGAGATGGATGGGGAGATCCATGAAACGATGAGTCAAGGGTTTGAGGCCTTGAACATAAATGAAACATCTGCTGTACCTGGAACCTAAATGACATCTTATCAACAAGCCCGGAAGGTTGTTGAAGAAGGGACTGCCCAAGGCTGGGGCAAGTTGTTACCTGTGGAGAAGAAAGAGGATAGATTTGGGTTGGGTTACAAACCAACTCAACAAGATCAAGCAGAGGCTGCCGAGAAGCCCATCTTTGTTAGTGGGGGGATGCTCACCCCTGATGCTGTCAACAATTTGGAAGACGAGGATGAAAGCGACCGCAACCTGGAGAGTTGGATCCGTCCAAAGATCCCGGGGAGCAGTATCTCAAACTGGTCTTCCCAGGAAATTATAAGAGTTACTCCTGCAGAGTAATTATTATTTCCTGTATATTTTAAGCATGCATCAAGCCTTGCATCTTGCCCAAGATGACAAGACTCATTTTGTAATCGGGCCATCTGTAATTTTTGTGCAAACAAGATTAATCAATGAAATATCAGACATCTTTTGCAAATGAGTCTTTTTCTTTTCCGCTCACTGTTTTTCCATTTTTCTTTTTGTACAAAAAAATAAATGGCAATGTTTTCAAAATGACAACTTTATTTCACTTTTTTAAAACAAGATTAAAATCAAATCACTAAAATGAACAAAATGAACCCTTGCAGAGAGTGCCTTCCAGACAGCACCGACAACAGCACATCTATGACTTCGTATGACTTTGACAATCCGATCAATCAAGCTGATGAGGGGGTTGAAGAAGATTACGAGCTTCCTGAAGAGCTAGCCAGATTGTTGAGACAAGAGGAGAAGGTTATCACTCCTCATCGGGAGGAGGTTGAAACGATTAATCTTGGTACAGATGAAGACGTGAAAGAAGTTAAAATAGGGGCCTGCTTGCAAGACTCAGTGAAGAGACAACTGATTGACCTGCTTCAAGAATATGTGGATGTGTTTACTTGGTCTTATCAAGATATGCCAGGGTTGGACACCGACATTGTTATGCATAAGCTGCCTTTAAAAGAGGACTGCCCACCGGTTAAACAGAAACTGCGCCGTACTCGCCCAGACATGGCAATGAAAATCAAAGAAGAGGTACAAAAGCAATGGGACACCGGTTTCCTTGCTGTAACTAGCTATCCGCCGTGGGTTTCTAATATAGTACCTGTGCCTAAGAAAGACGGCAAAGTGAGAATGTGTGTTGACTACCGGGACCTGAACAGAGCCAGCCCAAAAGATGACTTTCCATTACCTCACATTGATGTATTGGTGGATAATACGGCTCAGTTCTCGGTATTCTCCTTCATGGACGGATTTTCAGGATACAATCAGATTAAAATGTCACCTGAAGACATGGAGAAGACAAATTTTATCACACCCTGGGGCACGTTCTGTTACAAGGTGATGCCATTCGGACTGAAAAATGCTGGTGCAACGTATCAACAGGCTATGGTGACATTATTCCACGATATGACCCATAAAGAAATCGAATGTTATGTGGATGACATGATTGCCAAGTCCCTTACTTAAGAAGATCACCTGGTAAATCTGCTGAAGCTGTTCAAACGTCTGAGGAAGTACCAACTGAAGTTGAACCCCAACAAATGCACATTCGGGGTGCGATCTGGTAAGCTGCTGGGTTTTATTGTGAGCGAGAAAAGGATTGAAGTTGACCCTGATAAAGTCAAAGCCATTCAAGAAATGCCTGCACCGAAATCTGAAAAAGAAGTTCGAGGGTTTCTAGGTAGATTGAACTACATCTCAAGGTTCATATCTCACCTTACGGCAACCTGCGAACCCTTGTTCAAATTGTTGAGAAAAGAACAGACGGTCAGGTGGAACGAAGACTGCCAGAGGGCTTTTGACAAAATCAAGGAATACTTGCAGGAACCTCCAATCCTTATGCCTCCAGTTGAAGGAAGACCTCTGATAATGTACTTGACAGTATTAGAAGAGTCAATGGGGTGTGTGCTGGGCCAGCATGACGAGTCTGGTCGAAAAGAGTATGCAATATACTACCTAAGCAAAAAGTTTACCGACTGTGAACAACGTTATTCACTGCTCGAGAAAACTTGCTGTGCTTTAGCGTGGGCTGCTCGCCGACTGAGACAGTATATGTTGACCCACACTACCTTATTGATCTCCAAAATGGACCCAGTTAAGTACATATTTGAGAAGCCAGCACTTACCGGACGGGTTGCAAGATGGCAAATGATCCTCGCAGAATATGACATCCAGTACACTTCTCAGAAAGCCATCAAGGGCAGTGTATTGTCTGAATATCTTGTTGAGCAACCTATTGATGATTACCAGCCTATGAGGTTTGACTTCCCTGATGAAGACATCATGTTCATAAAAGCAAAAGATCATGAAGAGCCTATTCACACTGAAGGGCCTGACCCGGAAGAAGAATGGACTATGATGTTTGATGGGGCTGTTAACATGAATGGTCGAGGTGTTGGTGCAGTACTCATTACGCCTAAGGGAGTTCACATGCCTTTCTCGGCAAAACTCACTTTCAACTGCACTAACAACGAAGCTGAATACGAAGCATGCATTATGGGACTTGAGGAAGCCATTGACCTCAGGATCAAGACATTGACTGTATTCGGAGATTTAGCTCTGGTAATCAATCAAACCAACGGCAAATGGTACACCCACCAAGAACATCTGATACCTTACATGGATTATACAAGGAGGTTATTGACTTTCTTTACAACATTCAAGCTTGAGTATATCCCTCGGGACTAGAATCAGTTTGCAGATGCTCTGGCTACCATTTCATCAATGATCAAAGTTCAAGCTGCCAACTTCGTACCTCAAATTTCAGTATCCAGACTTGACAGACCAGCATATGTGTTCGCAGCAGACATTGTCAAAAATGATAAGCCTTGGTTCCATGATATTAAGTGCTTCTTGGAGGATCAAACATACCCGCTTGGGGCATCTTCCAATGATAAGAAGACTTTGAGAATACTTGCTGGTAGTTTCTTTCTGAACACTAATGGTTCCCTGTACAAGAGAAACTTTGATATGGTACTCCTCAGATGCGTTGATAGAACAGAAGCGGACTTGTTAATGCATGAAGTGCACGAAGGATCCTTTGGTACCCATGATGGAGGGCATGCCATGGCTAAAACGTTGCTAAGATCAGGCTATTACTGGATCACAATGGATACTGACTGTTGTGCTTACGCCAGAAAATGCCATAAATGCCAGATTTATGCAGATAAGGTGCATGTGCCTCCCAATCCTTTGAATGTGATGTCTTCACCCTGGCCCTTTGCTATGTGGGGCATTGACATGATCGGCAAGATTGAGCCAACTGCTTCGAATGGCCACAGATTCATCCTAGTTGCCATTGACTATTTCACCAAGTGGGTCGAAGCAGCTTCCTATGCAAACGTTATAAGGCAAGTGGTAGCCAGATTTCTGAAGAGAGATATCATCTGTCGATACGGAGTTCCCGAGCGAATCATTACTGATAATGGTTCCAAATTGAACAACAAAATGATGGCAGAGCTATGCCGGGACTTCAAAATTCAACACCACAATTCTTCTCCTTACCGGCCAAAGATGAATGGCGCTGTTGAGGCAGCTAATAAGAACATCAAGAAGATTGTGCAGAAGATGGTAGTCACCTATAAGGACTGGCATGAGATGCTACCGTTTGCCTTGCATGGGTACCGCATGTCAATCAGAACATCCACTGGGGCAACTCCGTATCAACTTGTGTATGGTATGGAAGCAGTCTTACCTGTTGAAGTTGAATTACCCTCCCTACGGGTGTTGATGGATGTTAAGCTGAACGAAGCAGAGTGGGTCCGATCCCGATACGAGCAACTAAGTCTGATTGAAGAGAAAAGATTGGCTGCAATTTGTCATGGGCAGTTGTATCAGAAAAGAATGAAGAAAGCCTTCGATCAGAAAGTCAGGCACCGAGAGTACCAAGTAGGAGATCTTGTGCTGAAGAGAATCCTCCCTCCTCATACAGACCACAGGGGCAAGTGGACTCCAAATTATGAAGGACCATTTGTAGTAAAGAAAGTTTTCTCGGGTGGAGCACTGATGCTCAGCACTATGGATGATGAAAACTTCCCGTCCCCTGTGAATTCAGATGCAGTTAAAAAATACTTCGCATAAAAATGACCCGCTGGACACAAAAACAGAATGTAAGTCCAGGAAAAAATAGGGCATCCCGGCGAGTCAAAAACAGAATAAAAGACTTCGGCAAAAATAAGGGAAAATAAACAAAAATGTACACCCGCTGAGTTGAAAAGCCGCATTGGACAACTCAGGCAAAAATGGGTATCCCGATGGATCGAAAACCCGAAAGGGCGATCCATGCAAAATAAGGGAATGAGCGAACAACTGCATTCTGAATTCGTCTGTATCACCTACAACCTGGTAAACCTCGAAAAGATCAAGCTTTAATCAGAATCAGCTTTCTTCAGAAAGCAAGACGAGAAGAGCGCCAAAAGTCGTACAAGTCATAGCAAAAGAGGAAGCTCCTTAAAGCGTCGTCAACATTGCCAGCATTTTGTTTCTCAATTTGTAACAATCTCCTCATTTTAGGAGATATGTTTCTTTGACTGTACCTTGCCAATTCAGGGCACATAAATTAATAAAATCAGATTTTCAGTCACGTTTCATCTCATCCATTTTATTTTCATTTGCAAAATGTCTGATGTCTCCAAAAAATTTGATTGCATGAATACAGATGCTTATCTTCAAAAAGAAAAACACGTGCTTGCAGGAAATATGATTACTCTCAGAAGTGTCTGAACTCCTATGACGGAATCCAGTAAAGGATACCTCGGGATTACTTGTGCGTTTCTCTATCTTTTCAGGATTGCAGGTATCCAAAGCGCAGCATGGGGCATGTAAGCTTCATCCCAGCAAGCTGGCAAATCAACACTCAGTCTTAGCACCCGAAGTGCTTTCTCCCCAGCTGAGTTACCACTTGTTACTTCTCCCAGCCGAAGTTCCATTCTTTCTTCCTCAGCTAAGTACAAAAGCCAGGGAACCATTTCCCCACAGAGTTTTAGCCTCTGCCCAGAAGAGCAACGCATGAAGGAATCACAACAGAGCGACGAAAGCTTCTACAGACCCCAGCTGGGTCTCTCATTTACAAGAATATGTATATCAGTGACCCATATCCCCAAGCAAATACATCTCACCAGATCTACCAATGATCTCATCCCCAGCTGGGATGTCCATTTCAAGCAGATCGACCAGAGATCTTCACAGCAACGGGACCCGAATCCCAGATTGATATCCTCGCATAATCATAGCATTCGCATCATATTCACCCGCAAAGCGTAGCATTCCGTCTAGTACGGAGCATTACGGAAAAAATCAAACATATAGCATAATCATAAGCCATGTTTTGAAACAAACACTTGTGAATATCGAGATCCATCAACAATATACAAAATACCCCCCAGATTCCCCAGCAAAAGCAGTTGCCTCACATTCACAAACACCAATACATACTCCCTTTGGCACCCGTCCGTGTCATCATTCCCCAGTAAAGTCGCCTGAACACTCTTTGCGAACAATACCACTCGTATTATAGACGCTTTTTGACACCCGTCCGTGTCATACCCCCAGCAGAAAACCAAAACACCTTCTTTGCACTCACAGATACTTGTATATATAACTTTCCTGACATCCGTCTGTGTCATTTTCCCCAGTACAGTAACATAAACACTTTGTATATCAAATACTTTCCTCCTTTCGGCACTCGTCCGTGTCACTCTCCCCAGCAGGTTGAACACTCATCTATACATCATTCATACTCATACTTATACAGATACTCGTCCGTATCTTGTATATACCATTTATACCCCCACAGATTCGACACTCGTCCGTGTTCTTTGTTAACCAATTGGTACTCGTCCGTACCATCATCTCAGGACATGCGTCAAGCGTTTGTTTCTACATGATACTCGTCCGTATCATAGTCTTAAGGATGCTCGCCCGCATCTTTAATCCATACACTGTGTCAAACACCTTTGTCTTCTTGAATATAGACACTTGTCTGTGTCTGCTATTCCCCAGAAGAGTCCCCTCAGATTCAACACTCGTTCGTGTTCTCTGTTAACCCGTTGATACTCGTCAGTATCATCATCTCTGAACACGTGTCAGTCTTTGTTTCTACCCGATACTCGTCCGTATCGTAGTCTTAAGGATGCTCATCCACATCTTTAATCTAGACACCAAACGTCTAAACACTTATACCTTTATTTCTTGGATGTAAACACTCGTCTGTGTTTACTATTCCCCAGTAGATCGCCACCAAAGCAATTTTCCTTTTTATCTGACATTCGTCCTGTGTCATGATAAACCCTGAGAGCAGCCGTACCCTGCTAGGTGGTCATCCTCCACCTCTTGATGGTCGTCCTCCATCATGCTCATCCGATGGCCGTCCCCATCGTTGATTTTCTATCCGGCATTCGTCCTATGTCGTGATATTTAGCAGCCGTCCCCTGCAAGGTGATCGTCCTCCACCTCTTGATGATCGTCCTTCATCATTTTATCCAATGGCCGTCCCCATTGTTGATCTTTGGTTATCTGACATTCGTCCTATGTCATGATAAACCTCGAGAGCAGCCGTCCCCTGCTAGGTGGTCGTCCTCCACCTCTTGATGGTCGTCCTCCATCATGCTCGTCCGATGGCCGTCCCCATCGTTGACCTTTTATCCGGCATTCGTCCTGTGTCGTGATATTTTCGGCAGCCGTACCCTGCCAGGTGGTCGTCCTCCACCTTAGATGACCGTCCCTCATCTTAACCCAACAGAGCAGCCATCCCCTGCTAGGTGATCATCCTTCACCTTTGATGACCGTACCTCATAATCTGTTTATGTCATTTATTCTTTAACCCGATGGCCGTCCCCGTCGTGGTCCCTTTTCCTTTCAGTTTAGCCCGATGGCCGTCCCCATCGTTGGTTACTTTACTGTATGAACTTGATGGTCGTCCCCGTCATGTTTCATTAATCCCTAGAGAATCTTACAGCTTTACTTGATGGTCGTCCCCATCATAATATCTTTTATCCCTAGCATGTCGGCCGTCCCTGTCATTGCTTTATTTTCCGCACTTTTTCCTGCGTGTCGGCCGTCCCCGTCATTGCTCTTTCCCCAGCAGTCGTCCTCTGCTCGACGGTCGTCCTCCGTCGCCCACACTTTACAATATACTATATTTTCCTTTTACAATCTATATCCCTTTTCTTCTTCATTCTGTGAGTGCAAATTTTGGACTGTCTTTGGTATTCAACCACAAGTTATCTTGTTTGCCTGTTAAGCCATTGCTTACATCCTACACAGCTAACTCATGTTTGAATAGGGGCAGCTGTAAACACCCCAAATTTGCCCTCACCCATTCACACCATGGCTTGTGATCATTTCATAAGCATAAACACAATCATAACATCGCATACCACAATTTTGATTCATTGCATAGATTTAAAGTCATCTGCATCTAGGGTTTGTGATCTGAGCAATACAAGAGCTTCTTGAGCCACTCCAAAGGTCAACAATCACTTCAAAGAGGTTTATGTGTGTTCAAGTATCATATTATATCCTCTCAAAGTCAAGAATGCCAAAGAATCACAAGAACTGAGATTGGTATGGAAGCAGAGCCAGGCTTGACTGCACAGATGACCTAAAATTAGGGTTTTGGTTTCAGAGGCCATAACTTCAATTTTTTTGGTCATTCTTGTTTCTATTGGTCTCTATATGGTATAGGGAGTATGCATATCAATTTTCATGAAGAAATTCCTTGGGGAAGTCATCTGATCAAGGGTTGACTTTCTGAACAAGCCAGTGTAAAATCAGGGCATCTGAGGCCCCCAATGACCCAACCAAAGGGTGTTCTTCATCATTTTGATTGTATATGATCTTTATTTGATCATGGAAGAAGTTGGAAGTTCACAAAATTGAAGAATTTCAAGTCTTTTGCAAAGTTGACTTTTTGGGCAAGTTTGACTTTTAATGGAAATGTCATTTTAGGCAACTTTTTCAACCCTTACTTTTTGATTCAAGAAAGCTTCAAATAGAAAAACTTTGGTCATGAGAGTTGTAGGATAGATCTTTCCCTTTTCAAAAAGTACAAGAACATGACTTAATTCATTATGGATCAAAAGTTATGGTTTGTCAAAGTTGGCAAAAATCACTAAATTTCAAAGTTTCTACCAAAGAGGTATTTTGCAAAATGACTTGATCAGGTGTTCAAAAGCTATCAAATACACTTCTAATCCACATAACATGATCATGTGACACCTAAAGTTCAGAATGGACCAAAGAATTACACATTTTTAGGGTTTGTGGAACAAGATTTTTCATAAAGAACCAAAGTGAACCAAGTTGCAAAATCCATCATGGCTTCTCATCCACTTGCTGGCTAGTTGGCTGATCAGTCCTAGGCTTTTCCTCACCTCATGCTGCGCAGGACATGCCTCTTGTACTCAGCTAGCAAGTAGCTCATGCCCTTCTTACACAAAGTTGACATTTTTGCAAAAGCACCCATACCAATCAATAAAGCACACATCATGTCATCTGACCAATCCCAATTGTTTATGTTAATCAAATGCAAGCCAAACATAAGCACAAGCAAGCCTGAAACCAGCCACAACACAACATTCTCATTTTCATCCTTTTGAGCAAAAGCTTTCGAAACAGATCACACATCACACAAACACACAAACAAACTTCATAAACTAACTCAACACATCTCCCTGATCACAAAGCACCCTTCAAAACAACCTGAAACTCAAAGAATCACAAACACGATTCTCACACCACCCTGAACAGAACTTGTTCAAACTTCCAAACCAGCCATCACAAACTCTTTCTAAGCATCAAGAGTTCATCAGGGGCCTAAAAGGAGTGGATTGCACAAAGAGAAGAGGTCAGAAAGTTGCAAACTGAAAAGCTTCAAACTCAGGTAGCTTCATGAACATTTTTTCCAGAAATGGATTTTTAAGTTCCTAAGTTGTTCTTCATGTCTTGCTGATCACTCTGGTGCTTTTATTTTCTGAAATGGTTGAGAAATGAGTATTTAATCTTGTTCTGAAACTTTTGCCCTAAAAAATGTTTTGCTTCGATTCAGCTGATTGATGAAAGATAAATGAGTTTTGAGTTGGGGTTTTGATTCAGGGGGATGTGGGGATGATTTCTGTTCTTTTAGTTTTCATTTTAGTGAGGTTTTGAAGATTTTGGAAATTTTCAGGTGGGGTTCCCACCGGAGAAGACGACCGGAGGTCTTCTCCGGCCACCTGAAAATAATTAGGGTTAATCCCTGTCATTAATTGAGGTTTGAATGCTGAGCGTTGGATGCGTTGACTGGGGAAGACTGGCGCGTGTTTGGATGGCTGAGATTTGTCATTAGAAACCCTAATCTTTAGTTAATTTAATTAATTCAATTTAATTAATTTAAATCAGAAATTAGGAAGTTTGAATGTGGACCTTAGGATTGCGCGCGCAGTCAACAGCCCTCTCCCCAGTTTCAATCTGATCCGTCCAATGCGTTTACTTTTCATTTTCTTTAATTTTTATTTCATTTATTTTGTATTTCTTTCTCCATTTTATTAAAAATAGCAAAATCATTTTAAAAATTCTGAAATTTTTTGTACAAACTTCTATTTAATTTCAGAAACCAAAAAAAAATTTATTTTTATTTTTTGCATTCAAAAATATTTTTAAATCATTTAAAAGTTTATTTTTAATTAATTAATGAGAATTAATTAATTAAAAATACTTTTAGGTATTTAAAAATCACAAAAAAATTCATGAAACATTTAAAAACATTTAGGAACATTGTCCAACCCTCAAACCAAATTTCTTTTTTGATCTTGATGTCTTTTGAGAATTTTTCATGGAATTAAAATCATTTTAAGGCATTATTTTGATCCAAACTTCAAAAAATCATTTTTGCCTAACCATTGGGAGTTGGACCTTGATTCGTTTTGCATTGCATTGTGTTTAGCATTTAGTTTGTGAGATTAAATTGGCATGATTTGATCTTTCACTTTCCATTTGTTTGACATTTTTCTTGTTAAGGAACCCTAAAACCCTAGAAATTTTAGGAAATTCATAACTTTTATTAGGTTAAGAGTTGGAACTTCTCCTTTGGGCAGTGAGTTAGTATAGGTTTAGGGATCCTTTGAGTGCATTTTCAATTTTTTATATTGATGTTTGCTTCTGATTTTGAGTTATGTTTGATGCTTTGATCATAAACCCTAATTTGGGCTTCCATATGCATCCATCTTGCACTTGCTTGCATAACATGACTCACCATGACATTTTGTGCATCCATTTGATTCATAACACATCTTAGGACATATTAGAAGTATGTTTGATCATTGCATCTTGCATTTACCATGTTGTATGCCATTTGCATCTCATAACTTTTCATGTATGTTCATGGTTCTTAACTTGCTCCATTTGCATCCATGAGTTTGTATGATCATCCTCATGTCTTGATTCATATTTGCACCATCTCATAGCATAATTATCATCTCATATATGCTTCTGGTTTTGGTATGCATCATGCCATTTCATCTCATTTTGCATTGCATTGCATTCCTTTCACTAACATTTCAGGTGGTAAGTAACTTTGGGAAGTGGATTTGCCTTCACTTCTCATAACTTCTTTTCATCTCCTTCATGCATCCTTTCTGCATTTTGCTATGTGTTTAAGTTTGAGCTTGCTCATTCTTCTTCTTCCCACTTTCTTTCCTCAAGTGACTTGCCTTCTTAAATGAAGCAAGTTGTTTTGCTTCTCCTGATCCTTTCATCTGTTTCCTGGTGGTTCCATTGAAGATTTTCTTTCTTAAACCTCACAAACCTTAGGAACAACCATGCATGACAATGATTAGGGTTTTGATTAGTCTCCCCACTTAGTTTTACCTTTGTGTCTCTTTTGAGTCTTCTCTTCTCATCTCATAATCAGGGACTAAACCCTAAAGGCTTTAAGGCTTTGTGATTAAGCTTATGCCTGCATCCTTCCATTAGGATGGAGTGTATAACTTTAATCCTAAGTGTTAAACCCTTAATGTGTTTAACTCCTCTAATCAATCCATCTAATAATCACTAAGACATCAAGCTTGTAACTTGGGCCTTACATTAGGGTTCTAATTCTTCCTTAATTGGTTAAGAAGGACTAACCCTAGTGTTAATGGACAAGTCCTCCTCAAGTTGTCTTACAAATCATAAAAATCACTTCATCATCTTACCATTAATTAAAATCCACCTAATAAAGGTTTTGTTTTGTCATGAGTTTAATCCCTAATCATGGATTAAGTTGAGGAGCTTTCCTCAGCTTAAACATACTCATCTATTATCCTTCTATTAGGATGGTGTAATGAGTCTGTTTAATCCCTGATTATGGCTTAATCTCATTACTTAACACTAAACAAAAACAAAAACATCTAATTAATCACAAGTAGGTTAATGATCTTTACCCTACATCAAAGGTAATTAAGTGTGAGAAGCTGACTTCACACTTAAAGTATTCTCATTACCCCTAATCAGAGGGAAGATGTGATGAGTTTACCAAATCCATTGGTTTAGGCTTAAGCTCATTAACTTATGACAAACTTTCAAAAGCAATAAAAGATTGAAAACACAAAAAACAAACAATAATCGTCTCCTTCGGGATTCTTTTCTCATCTCATTCACTCACAAGCGAGAACTTGCTTCTTCCGTCTAATGCAAGACAGTTTGCACCTGAGCCAGACAGGTCATACACTTGAGCATAGACAAGTAAGCAGTTCACAAGTCAATTCATCTTTCAGTCTCTTTGGGTCGAACTATGGTGTTCTGACTTCCTCATTGCACGAGAGGATACGTAGGCATAACTTAACAGTTATCGAACAAAAGTCTCTGTATATTCCCCCTCCTTCTAGCATTATTCTTTAAGCCTCATGATCTTGAGCATTTCACTCTGTTCTTACACTGACACTTCACTTATACACTTCACTTCTTGTACACTGACACTTGTACATCCTTTTCCAGCTCTTTTATACACAAATTGCACTGACACTACCCCTTTAAAACACAAATCTTTTAAGCGTGGATCCCGTCGAGTACGGCGGACAATCTGGGTGCTAATACCTTCCCAGGTTGTAACCAACCCCCTTTCTCAGTCTCTCTGGTTCGCAACCGTCTTATCCATATCTTTCTAGGTCTATGCAGCATTGCCTTTCCTTCGGGATAAAAATGCCTAGCCGGCGACTCTTTTCATTCCCTGTGAGTTCACTCCTGTGTGTTCTCACATCCCTCTTTCACCGACCGTTCGCGTGTGTACCTTTATTTGGGCCATTCCCATTTATCGGGAGCGACAGCTTGGCGACTCTGCTGGGGACCCTTGTACTGTAACCAGGGCTTCTGGTTCTTTTTGTGGGTTCCTCCTAGCGCTTGATTGATTTGTGTTTACTGGGGTGTTATGTGCTAATTGTGTTTGTATATTTGTTTTTGCTTTATGTACAGTTGTTTTACTGCTTTCTCTATAGCTTTACATATATCATACTGTCATACTGTGCTGGCTGGATCTGTTTTGTTGCTTTGGTGGGTGGGTGTTCTATTGAGAGTTGAGGTCCTATACCTGGGACCTGAGTGACACCTAGGCTAGAGTGGTTCATGTTCTTTCCCATTCCATTTTGGTCTGGTGCGGGAATATGAAACACGGTTCAGATATGGGTTTCTTCTTGAGAACTCTGTGCTGCAGATTTCCTGTAGTGCTAGGGCTATCTGGGAAGCCTGCTAAGTCTGGATGACCTTTAGTATTGACCTTCAGAAGCTGAGGTGAATTAGAGGAGGATTTTTTATGGTTATTGTAAACACTGTACCTTCGGGTTATAAGTGTTTACACTTCTCATAACTGATCCAAGTCTGAGGATCCTTGTTTTAGAACATCACCTGTGAGGGGGTTGGGCTGTTTACAGGTTTGCAGGTACCCTTGACCTCAGCATACCCTGTTACTTTGTTTTGATTAAGAGTACTCCACTTTGGGACAGTTCTTGTGATTTTTAACCCTGGACATGTGACTCTTTATTTGAGTCCCCCACCTTGGTTACTGGACTTATGGACCTCCATATGGATTTCTTGAACATACTTGGACCTATATCAGAGCATTTGATCAGATCCAGCTCAGTCACAAACCCTTGCATATCATTTGCATACATAATCATTACATCATTTTAACATTTGCTTATTTGTTTTTCAGGGTATCCATACTTTATTTTGGCTTGGTTTTGACCCCATCATCAGCATAGACCTATCCTCATCAGTATCTACTTCAGTTGTCAGCTACCTGCTTCAGTCACCTACATCACCATTCTCAGCCTGTCAGTGGCCCATTTTCAGTATCATCATCAGCATCTGTCTCAGCTTTCCTCCAGCAGCATGGCACCTAAGAAGAGTAACATCTCCTATCATTTCTTTCAGCCTGAGCTAGCTTACATTAGGAAGATTCAGACCCTGATTACTCCAGACCATATACCACTTTTCAGAGAACACTATGGAGGCATACTTGATGTGGTTATGGATTTGGACCCTTCACAGAGGAGCCTGATTCATACTTGCCTGCAGTTCTATGATCCCCCTCTGAGGTGTTTCACTTTCCAGGATTTTCAGTTGGGACCTTTATTAGAGGAGTATTCATCATTGGTTGGTGTACTTATCAGGGGTGGAGTCCCCTTCAACCTTGAGATGGCCTTTCCAAGTGATGAGGAAGTGGCAAAGGCATTGCATCTGGAACCAGTTCTGATTGGGCAGAATTTGACTACCAAGGCTGGAATCTCTGGTCTACATTTGGATTTCTTGATCTCTCAAGCTACTCTGAAGGCCTCCTCAGGAGAATGGAAGGCAGTCTGTGCTTTATTGGCCCTTAGCATATATGGGGTCATTTTATTTGCAGATGAGCCTAGATTCATTAGCAAGAATGCAATCCATCTTTTCATTCTAAGGAACCCAGTACCCACCTTACTGGGAGATTTCTACTACTCTGTTCACCAAAGGAATGAAAAGCAAAGAGGAAGATTGGTGAGATGCTGTGCTCCCTTGTTCCATACCTGGCTGCTCAAACACCTGCCCAAGACTGATGCATTCTTGAATCCTCACCAACAGAGGAACTGGGCTAGAAGACTCACTGCTTTGACTACAGCTGATATTAGATGGTGCACTCAAAGCACAAAGGGCAGGGACATCATTACCAGTTGTGGGCAGTTTCCCAATGTACCCCTGATAGGAGTTAAGGGTTGCATCAACTACAACCCTCTGCTATTCAAAAGACAACTGGGCTATGCATTGGTCCACACTCCTAAGGCACAAGACTTGGCTGAGACTCTTTACTGTGAGAATAAGCCTAATCTGGCTATTGTCAGGCAAGCAGCCTGGGCCTGGGACAATGTTCAGACTAAAGGAATAACCATTCTTGGGATATGCAACAATGTGGCCTCAGCACAGTACTATGAGTGGTCTCATGCCAGGGCACAGATTTCTGGGATGCCCTTCACCATTGAGGATGCACCAGGGCAATCCTCAGCACCACCTCCTGTCACTGTCAGTTTGGAGGAGTTTGAAAAATTGAAAGAGAGAAATGAGAAGTTGACTCAGGCCCTACAGAAGACCCTCTGGGAGAGGAGTAATGGTCGGCTGGACGTCGAAAGGTTAGAAAAGCTAAAAGTGGAGCATCTGGCTAGGATTGAAAAGTCAGAGGACTACATCAAGAAGTCTAGGGCTGGAGAGCAGATCTTGAAGAATGCCTGCAAGGAAGCTCAGTTCCAGAAGGCCAGGACTGATTTGTATCTGAAGGAGAGTCAAGCTAGGTGGGTCAGGATCACCGAAGCTCGTACTCTGGAAGATAAGAGGACTCAGGACAAGATTGAGCAGTTGGAGGCTAGTGCAAAGGAGCAACAGGAAGCCCTGCTAGCAGCCCAAAGAGAAATCTCAGAGTTGAAGATTAGAGCTGGAGGGAAGATGTCAAAGAACCAGAGTCAACACAAGAAGCTAACTGCAGCTGTTACTACCAGGAATCTCCTTATCAGGAACCTCACAGAGCGTCCCGCTGATCCTGTGACTGAAGCACTTCTCAAGGAAGTTCAGGAGGATGAGTTTGGTCTTGGTGTCTGACTCTTTCTTGTTGTTGCTTTCATTTCATTTTCTTATGTTGTATTTTGACCCCTCAGAGGGCATGTATTGTAAAAAGAACAACTATGTATCATTTGCTTTTTAATACATGTATCAGTTTGTTCCATCTGAGTTTCTTTCAAGCAACATCAACAGTATCTTCAAGGGTCTGGAAGGGTCGAAACCAAGTGCCAAGCCGGACACCTTGGAAACAAATAAGCATACTGCATTGCATGCTAACCTTTGTTTGTTTTGTAGGTTTGTTTTGTTTTTGTTACTAACTCTGTTGTGATCTCAGGAACTATTGCTCGCCGACGGGTGTTCCCACTCAACCGTCCACACAGATATCCCACCCGCAACAATCTTCCGGGTATACAGATGGACCAGGTACAGCAGGACCTTACAGAGGTCAGGAACCAAATGGCCAATGAAAGATTGGAAATGAGGGCTCAGATGACACAATTTATGGAGGTGATGAACAATATGGCTCAGAGCCAAGAGAGATTAAGAGCAATGGTAGAAAGGCAGAATCAGGAAGACCCCCATCTAGGGACTGCTGGGACAAGCAACAACGAGAGGGTTCAGCCTCATGTCAACCCCCCTGTATTTGGACCCCACCTTCATCCAGAGATCAACATCCTTGCTAATGTACAAGGGAATGCTACCACAGGCAGAGTGCTGCAGGAAGACCCCCAGGAAGATCAGTTCACAGTGATGGGAGCTGGGGATGAGGCCTATGACAGAAGGCTGGATGAAATTGCTGAAAAATTAAGATCCTTGGAGTCTCAAAACTCTTTGGGTTTTGATGTTATGGACATGGGCTTAGTGGACGGAGTCAGGATTCCCCATAAATTTAAACCACCGTGCTTTGAAAAGTACAACGGGACCTCCTGCCCACGGACCCACTTACAATCCTTTCTGGGGAGGTTAAAGGCATATACCATGGACGAGAAGCTATGGATGTTTTATTTTGAGGATAACTTAACGGGAGCTTCAAGGGAATGGTACTCGCATCTGACTAGAGCAACCATCAGGTGTTGGAAGGATTTGGCAGAGGCCTTCATTAGACAATACCAGTATAATTTGGATATGGCACCCAACAGGACCCTCCTGATGGGAATGTCACAATCATCTAGAGAAAGCTTCCGAGAGTTCGCCCAGAGATGGAGACAGCTGGCTGCTGCTGTCCAGCCACCTATGTCAGAGAGGGAGATAGCAGATATGTTTATGAACACCCTTCAAAGGACATACATTGACAGGCTAGCGGCCTTTTCTTCTACCAGCTTTGCAGATGTGGTTATAGCTGGAGAACAAATTGAGAGCCTATTGAAGATGGGCAAAATTTCTGACAACGGTGCAAGCTCATCCAGCAACACAAGGAAGCCTTTTGTGGGCCCAAGAAGAACTGGTGAGACCAATGCTATCCATACCAGCAGGGGCAGGCCCCAATATGTTCATAGGTCTGTGGCAGCAGTCACCATACCCGCTCCAATTCATCCACAACCAGCTTATCAACCACAGCAGCAACAACCCCACTATCAGCAACAAACTCAGTATCCTCCTCAGAGAAACTACAACAACACCAACAACAACAATCAGCAAAGACCATATCAACAGAGACCGTCTCAGTCCAATAGGGTGATTGATCCGATCCCTATGCCCTATGCCACATTACTGCCACAACTCCTGAAACTCAACCTAGTTGAGCTAAGGACGTTGGCACCTCCAGATCCTACCAGTCTACCCAGAAATTACGACTCCAACGCCAGATGTGCTTTCCATTCAAATGCACCTGGCCATAGTACAGAGAAGTGCAGAGCTTTGCACATGAAGGTACAAGACCTGGTAGACTCTAAGGCTCTAAACTTCGCACCACCACCAAATGTTAACAAGAACCCTATGCCAAACCACGGAGGTCCCAGAATCAATGCTATTGAAGAAGACAAGCCGTCTTACTTGATAACCAGTGTGGGTCAGATTCGGACACCGTTGGTAGAGATTAAAGCTCAGCTCCTCGAATGTCAAATGTTCCCGGGATGTGAGCTAGGGTGTGCTTATTGCAACATTTCAGTGAATGGGTGTGATAACTTGAGAGATGGCATAGATGGTCTCATTCAGAGTGGCCTACTTCAAATCACAACGTCAATTCCTATCAATCCAGCAATCTCATTAGCAACAACTCCCGTGTCTTCTACAACTGCAACAACCATTGTTCCAAACAACTCCTCAATCTCATCAACAAATGCTTCATCTGTCACTTCAACTGACCAGATATCAACAAACATCCCTTCTACAACTTCAGCACCACTTCATTTAGAATCTCCTACAACAACAACACCCGTCCATCCAACCATGTCTCCTACAGCTTCAGCAGCAAATGTCTCAACGGTTACAATTTATTATGATCCGGAAAATGATTCCGCCTACAACTCACAAAATACCACTCCTATCAGAGCACCGGTTACAATATACTATGATCCACATACTATCATGGTTCCTTCTGTAGCTGCCATCAGTCCAGTCACTATCACAGTGCCTGGGCCAGTACCTTATGAAAGCAGTAATGCCATCCCCTGGCATTACGGCTCTGATCTATACTGCGAAGGACAGAAAATCACTCTTGAATCATCAACCCCTGCACCAAAAATAGACAATGTGGGAGGAGGCGGAGGCTTCACTCGAAGCGGACGTCTCTTTGCCCCACAAATTCAGAGACCCACTGCTGAAGCAGAAGCTGCTGCCAAGGCAAAAGGGAAGAGCATGGTGCAAGAAGAGCAAATTGTTAAAGAAGCTTTGAAAACACCTTTTGATCAAGAAGTTGATGAATTCATGAGAATCATCAAGAAAAGTTATTACAAGATAGTGGACCAGCTTCACCAGACGCCTTCTAAGATCTCCATTCTATCATTGCTTATGTGCTCCGAGGCTCATCGGAATGCACTACTAAAAGTCTTGCACGCAGCTTATGTGCCAGAAGAGATCACCGTCAATCAGTTGGAAGCTGTGGTTGGAAATGTTAATGCTAGTCATGGGCTAGGGTTTACCAACACTGATTTGACTACGGAAGGCCGCAATCATAACAAGGCTTTGCACATTACCATGGAGTGTAAGGGTGCAGTTCTTTCCCATGTGCTGGTAGACACAGGATCATCCCTCAATGTCCTACCTAAAAAAGCCCTTGTGAAGCTGGAGTATGAAGGATTGGCATTGCGTCCCAGTAACCTGGTAGTGAGAGCCTTTGACGGTTCTAAGAGATCGGTTCTGGGAGAAATTGAGTTGCCTATAACGATTGGCCCACAAACTTTCAAAACGACCTTCTACATGATGGACATTCAGCCTGCCTACAGCTGTTTGTTGGGTAGACCATGGATTCATGCCGCTGGCGCAGTTACATCTACCCTTCACCAGAAGTTAAAATTCGAGTGGGAGGGCCAAGTCGTTACTATTTGTGGAGAGGAAGATATTTTTGTTAGCCATCTGGCTACATACAAATACATTGAGATGGATGGGGAGATCCATGAAACGATGAGTCAAGGGTTTGAGGCCTTGAACATAAATGAAACATCTGCTGTACCTGGAACCTAAATGACATCTTATCAACAAGCCCGGAAGGTTGTTGAAGAAGGGACTGCCCAAGGCTGGGGCAAGTTGTTACCTGTGGAGAAGAAAGAGGATAGATTTGGGTTGGGTTACAAACCAACTCAACAAGATCAAGCAGAGGCTGCCGAGAAGCCCATCTTTGTTAGTGGGGGGATGCTCACCCCTGATGCTGTCAACAATTTGGAAGACGAGGATGAAAGCGACCGCAACCTGGAGAGTTGGATCCGTCCAAAGATCCCGGGGAGCAGTATCTCAAACTGGTCTTCCCAGGAAATTATAAGAGTTACTCCTGCAGAGTAATTATTATTTCCTGTATATTTTAAGCATGCATCAAGCCTTGCATCTTGCCCAAGATGACAAGACTCATTTTGTAATCGGGCCATCTGTAATTTTTGTGCAAACAAGATTAATCAATGAAATATCAGACATCTTTTGCAAATGAGTCTTTTTCTTTTCCGCTCACTGTTTTTCCATTTTTCTTTTTGTACAAAAAAATAAATGGCAATGTTTTCAAAATGACAACTTTATTTCACTTTTTTAAAACAAGATTAAAATCAAATCACTAAAATGAACAAAATGAACCCTTGCAGAGAGTGCCTTCCAGACAGCACCGACAACAGCACATCTATGACTTCGTATGACTTTGACAATCCGATCAATCAAGCTGATGAGGGGGTTGAAGAAGATTACGAGCTTCCTGAAGAGCTAGCCAGATTGTTGAGACAAGAGGAGAAGGTTATCACTCCTCATCGGGAGGAGGTTGAAACGATTAATCTTGGTACAGATGAAGACGTGAAAGAAGTTAAAATAGGGGCCTGCTTGCAAGACTCAGTGAAGAGACAACTGATTGACCTGCTTCAAGAATATGTGGATGTGTTTACTTGGTCTTATCAAGATATGCCAGGGTTGGACACCGACATTGTTATGCATAAGCTGCCTTTAAAAGAGGACTGCCCACCGGTTAAACAGAAACTGCGCCGTACTCGCCCAGACATGGCAATGAAAATCAAAGAAGAGGTACAAAAGCAATGGGACACCGGTTTCCTTGCTGTAACTAGCTATCCGCCGTGGGTTTCTAATATAGTACCTGTGCCTAAGAAAGACGGCAAAGTGAGAATGTGTGTTGACTACCGGGACCTGAACAGAGCCAGCCCAAAAGATGACTTTCCATTACCTCACATTGATGTATTGGTGGATAATACGGCTCAGTTCTCGGTATTCTCCTTCATGGACGGATTTTCAGGATACAATCAGATTAAAATGTCACCTGAAGACATGGAGAAGACAACTTTTATCACACCCTGGGGCACGTTCTGTTACAAGGTGATGCCATTCGGACTGAAAAATGCTGGTGCAACGTATCAACAGGCTATGGTGACATTATTCCACGATATGACCCATAAAGAAATCGAATGTTATGTGGATGACATGATTGCCAAGTCCCTTACTTAAGAAGATCACCTGGTAAATCTGCTGAAGCTGTTCAAACGTCTGAGGAAGTACCAACTGAAGTTGAACCCCAACAAATGCACATTCGGGGTGCGATCTGGTAAGCTGCTGGGTTTTATTGTGAGCGAGAAAAGGATTGAAGTTGACCCTGATAAAGTCAAAGCCATTCAAGAAATGCCTGCACCGAAATCTGAAAAAGAAGTTCGAGGGTTTCTAGGTAGATTGAACTACATCTCAAGGTTCATATCTCACCTTACGGCAACCTGCGAACCCTTGTTCAAATTGTTGAGAAAAGAACAGACGGTCAGGTGGAACGAAGACTGCCAGAGGGCTTTTGACAAAATCAAGGAATACTTGCAGGAACCTCCAATCCTTATGCCTCCAGTTGAAGGAAGACCTCTGATAATGTACTTGACAGTATTAGAAGAGTCAATGGGGTGTGTGCTGGGCCAGCATGACGAGTCTGGTCGAAAAGAGTATGCAATATACTACCTAAGCAAAAAGTTTACCGACTGTGAACAACGTTATTCACTGCTCGAGAAAACTTGCTGTGCTTTAGCGTGGGCTGCTCGCCGACTGAGACAGTATATGTTGACCCACACTACCTTATTGATCTCCAAAATGGACCCAGTTAAGTACATATTTGAGAAGCCAGCACTTACCGGACGGGTTGCAAGATGGCAAATGATCCTCGCAGAATATGACATCCAGTACACTTCTCAGAAAGCCATCAAGGGCAGTGTATTGTCTGAATATCTTGTTGAGCAACCTATTGATGATTACCAGCCTATGAGGTTTGACTTCCCTGATGAAGACATCATGTTCATAAAAGCAAAAGATCATGAAGAGCCTATTCACACTGAAGGGCCTGACCCGGAAGAAGAATGGACTATGATGTTTGATGGGGCTGTTAACATGAATGGTCGAGGTGTTGGTGCAGTACTCATTACGCCTAAGGGAGTTCACATGCCTTTCTCGGCAAAACTCACTTTCAACTGCACTAACAACGAAGCTGAATACGAAGCATGCATTATGGGACTTGAGGAAGCCATTGACCTCAGGATCAAGACATTGACTGTATTCGGAGATTTAGCTCTGGTAATCAATCAAACCAACGGCAAATGGTACACCCACCAAGAACATCTGATACCTTACATGGATTATACAAGGAGGTTATTGACTTTCTTTACAACATTCAAGCTTGAGTATATCCCTCGGGACTAGAATCAGTTTGCAGATGCTCTGGCTACCATTTCATCAATGATCAAAGTTCAAGCTGCCAACTTCGTACCTCAAATTTCAGTATCCAGACTTGACAGACCAGCATATGTGTTCGCAGCAGACATTGTCAAAAATGATAAGCCTTGGTTCCATGATATTAAGTGCTTCTTGGAGGATCAAACATACCCGCTTGGGGCATCTTCCAATGATAAGAAGACTTTGAGAATACTTGCTGGTAGTTTCTTTCTGAACACTAATGGTTCCCTGTACAAGAGAAACTTTGATATGGTACTCCTCAGATGCGTTGATAGAACAGAAGCGGACTTGTTAATGCATGAAGTGCACGAAGGATCCTTTGGTACCCATGCTGGAGGGCATGCCATGGCTAAAACGTTGCTAAGATCAGGCTATTACTGGATCACAATGGATACTGACTGTTGTGCTTACGCCAGAAAATGCCATAAATGCCAGATTTATGCAGATAAGGTGCATGTGCCTCCCAATCCTTTGAATGTGATGTCTTCACCCTGGCCCTTTGCTATGTGGGGCATTGACATGATCGGCAAGATTGAGCCAACTGCTTCGAATGGCCACAGATTCATCCTAGTTGCCATTGACTATTTCACCAAGTGGGTCGAAGCAGCTTCCTATGCAAACGTTATAAGGCAAGTGGTAGCCAGATTTCTGAAGAGAGATATCATCTGTCGATACGGAGTTCCCGAGCGAATCATTACTGATAATGGTTCCAAATTGAACAACAAAATGATGGCAGAGCTATGCCGGGACTTCAAAATTCAACACCACAATTCTTCTCCTTACCGGCCAAAGATGAATGGCGCTGTTGAGGCAGCTAATAAGAACATCAAGAAGATTGTGCAGAAGATGGTAGTCACCTATAAGGACTGGCATGAGATGCTACCGTTTGCCTTGCATGGGTACCGCATGTCAATCAGAACATCCACTGGGGCAACTCCGTATCAACTTGTGTATGGTATGGAAGCAGTCTTACCTGTTGAAGTTGAATTACCCTCCCTACGGGTGTTGATGGATGTTAAGCTGAACGAAGCAGAGTGGGTCCGATCCCGATACGAGCAACTAAGTATGATTGAAGAGAAAAGATTGGCTGCAATTTGTCATGGGCAGTTGTATCAGAAAAGAATGAAGAAAGCCTTCGATCAGAAAGTCAGGCACCGAGAGTACCAAGTAGGAGATCTTGTGCTGAAGAGAATCCTCCCTCCTCATACAGACCACAGGGGCAAGTGGACTCCAAATTATGAAGGACCATTTGTAGTAAAGAAAGTTTTCTCGGGTGGAGCACTGATGCTCAGCACTATGGATGATGAAAACTTCCCGTCCCCTGTGAATTCAGATGCAGTTAAAAAATACTTCGCATAAAAATGACCCGCTGGACACAAAAACAGAATGTAAGTCCAGGAAAAAATAGGGCATCCCGGCGAGTCAAAAACAGAATAAAAGACTTCGGCAAAAATAAGGGAAAATAAACAAAAATGTACACCCGCTGAGTTGAAAAGCCGCATTGGACAACTCAGGCAAAAATGGGTATCCCGATGGATCGAAAACCCGAAAGGGCGATCCATGCAAAATAAGGGAATGAGCGAACAACTGCATTCTGAATTCGTCTGTATCACCTACAACCTGGTAAACCTCGAAAAGATCAAGCTTTAATCAGAATCAGCTTTCTTCAGAAAGCAAGACGAGAAGAGCGCCAAAAGTCGTACAAGTCATAGCAAAAGAGGAAGCTCCTTAAAGCGTCGTCAACATTGCCAGCATTTTGTTTCTCAATTTGTAACAATCTCCTCATTTTAGGAGATATGTTTCTTTGACTGTACCTTGCCAATTCAGGGCACATAAATTAATAAAATCAGATTTTCAGTCACGTTTCATCTCATCCATTTTATTTTCATTTGCAAAATGTCTGATGTCTCCAAAAAATTTGATTGCATGAATACAGATGCTTATCTTCAAAAAGAAAAACACGTGCTTGCAGGAAATATGATTACTCTCAGAAGTGTCTGAACTCCTATGACGGAATCCAGTAAAGGATACCTCGGGATTACTTGTGCGTTTCTCTATCTTTTCAGGATTGCAGGTATCCAAAGCGCAGCATGGGGCATGTAAGCTTCATCCCAGCAAGCTGGCAAATCAACACTCAGTCTTAGCACCCGAAGTGCTTTCTCCCCAGCTGAGTTACCACTTGTTACTTCTCCCAGCCGAAGTTCCATTCTTTCTTCCTCAGCTAAGTACAAAAGCCAGGGAACCATTTCCCCACAGAGTTTTAGCCTCTGCCCAGAAGAGCAACGCATGAAGGAATCACAACAGAGCGACGAAAGCTTCTACAGACCCCAGCTGGGTCTCTCATTTACAAGAATATGTATATCAGTGACCCATATCCCCAAGCAAATACATCTCACCAGATCTACCAATGATCTCATCCCCAGCTGGGATGTCCATTTCAAGCAGATCGACCAGAGATCTTCACAGCAACGGGACCCGAATCCCAGATTGATATCCTCGCATAATCATAGCATTCGCATCATATTCACCCGCAAAGCGTAGCATTCCGTCTAGTACGGAGCATTACGGAAAAAATCAAACATATAGCATAATCATAAGCCATGTTTTGAAACAAACACTTGTGAATATCGAGATCCATCAACAATATACAAAATACCCCCCAGATTCCCCAGCAAAAGCAGTTGCCTCACATTCACAAACACCAATACATACTCCCTTTGGCACCCGTCCGTGTCATCATTCCCCAGTAAAGTCGCCTGAACACTCTTTGCGAACAATACCACTCGTATTATAGACGCTTTTTGACACCCGTCCGTGTCATACCCCCAGCAGAAAACCAAAACACCTTCTTTGCACTCACAGATACTTGTATATATAACTTTCCTGACATCCGTCTGTGTCATTTTCCCCAGTACAGTAACATAAACACTTTGTATATCAAATACTTTCCTCCTTTCGGCACTCGTCCGTGTCACTCTCCCCAGCAGGTTGAACACTCATCTATACATCATTCATACTCATACTTATACAGATACTCGTCCGTATCTTGTATATACCATTTATACCCCCACAGATTCGACACTCGTCCGTGTTCTTTGTTAACCAGTTGGTACTCGTCCGTACCATCATCTCAGGACATGCGTCAAGCGTTTGTTTCTACATGATACTCGTCCGTATCATAGTCTTAAGGATGCTCGCCCGCATCTTTAATCCATACACTGTGTCAAACACCTTTGTCTTCTTGAATATAGACACTTGTCTGTGTCTGCTATTCCCCAGAAGAGTCCCCTCAGATTCAACACTCGTTCGTGTTCTCTGTTAACCCGTTGATACTCGTCAGTATCATCATCTCTGAACACGTGTCAGTCTTTGTTTCTACCCGATACTCGTCCGTATCGTAGTCTTAAGGATGCTCATCCACATCTTTAATCTAGACACCAAACGTCTAAACACTTATACCTTTATTTCTTGGATGTAAACACTCGTCTGTGTTTACTATTCCCCAGTAGATCGCCACCAAAGCAATTTTCCTTTTTATCTGACATTCGTCCTGTGTCATGATAAACCCTGAGAGCAGCCGTACCCTGCTAGGTGGTCATCCTCCGCCTCTTGATGGTCGTCCTCCATCATGCTCATCCGATGGCCGTCCCCATCGTTGATTTTCTATCCGGCATTCGTCCTATGTCGTGATATTTAGCAGCCGTCCCCTGCAAGGTGATCGTCCTCCACCTCTTGATGATCGTCCTTCATCATTTTATCCAATGGCCGTCCCCATTGTTGATCTTTGGTTATCTGACATTCGTCCTATGTCATGATAAACCTCGAGAGCAGCCGTCCCCTGCTAGGTGGTCGTCCTCCACCTCTTGATGGTCGTCCTCCATCATGCTCGTCCGATGGCCGTCCCCATCGTTGACCTTTTATCCGGCATTCGTCCTGTGTCGTGATATTTTCGGCAGCCGTACCCTGCCAGGTGGTCGTCCTCCACCTTAGATGACCGTCCCTCATCTTAACCCAACAGAGCAGCCATCCCCTGCTAGGTGATCATCCTTCACCTTTGATGACCGTACCTCATAATCTGTTTATGTCATTTATTCTTTAACCCGATGGCCGTCCCCGTCGTGGTCCCTTTTCCTTTCAGTTTAGCCCGATGGCCGTCCCCATCGTTAGTTACTTTACTGTATGAACTTGATGGTCGTCCCCGTCATGTTTCATTAATCCCTAGAGAATCTTACAGCTTTACTTGATGGTCGTCCCCATCATAATATCTTTTATCCCTAGCATGTCGGCCGTCCCTGTCATTGCTTTATTTTCCGCACTTTTTCCTGCGTGTCGGCCGTCCCCGTCATTGCTCTTTCCCCAGCAGTCGTCCTCTGCTCGACGGTCGTCCTCCGTCGCCCACACTTTACAATATACTATATTTTCCTTTTACAATCTATATCCCTTTTCTTCTTCATTCTGTGAGTGCAAATTTTGGACTGTCTTTGGTATTCAACCACAAGTTATCTTGTTTGCCTGTTAAGCCATTGCTTACATCCTACACAGCTAACTCATGTTTGAATAGGGGCAGCTGTAAACACCCCAAATTTGCCCTCACCCATTCACACCATGGCTTGTGATCATTTCATAAGCATAAACACAATCATAACATCGCATACCACAATTTTGATTCATTGCATAGATTTAAAGTCATCTGCATCTAGGGTTTGTGATCTGAGCAATACAAGAGCTTCTTGAGCCACTCCAAAGGTCAACAATCACTTCAAAGAGGTTTATGTGTGTTCAAGTATCATATTATATCCTCTCAAAGTCAAGAATGCCAAAGAATCACAAGAACTGAGATTGGTATGGAAGCAGAGCCAGGCTTGACTGCACAGATGACCTAAAATTAGGGTTTTGGTTTCAGAGGCCATAACTTCAATTTTTTTGGTCATTCTTGTTTCTATTGGTCTCTATATGGTATAGGGAGTATGAATATCAATTTTCATGAAGAAATTCCTTGGGGAAGTCATCTGATCAAGGGTTGACTTTCTGAACAAGCCAGTGTAAAATCAGGGCATCTGAGGCCCCCAATGACCCAACCAAAGGGTGTTCTTCATCATTTTGATTGTATATGATCTTTATTTGATCATGGAAGAAGTTGGAAGTTCACAAAATTGAAGAATTTCAAGTCTTTTGCAAAGTTGACTTTTTGGGCAAGTTTGACTTTTAATGGAAATGTCATTTTAGGCAACTTTTTCAACCCTTACTTTTTGATTCAAGAAAGCTTCAAATAGAAAAACTTTGGTCATGAGAGTTGTAGGATAGATCTTTCCCTTTTCAAAAAGTACAAGAACATGACTTAATTCATTATGGATCAAAAGTTATGGTTTGTCAAAGTTGGCAAAAATCACTAAATTTCAAAGTTTCTACCAAAGAGGTATTTTGCAAAATGACTTGATCAGGTGTTCAAAAGCTATCAAATACACTTCTAATCCACATAACATGATCATGTGACACCTAAAGTTCAGAATGGACCAAAGAATTACACATTTTTAGGGTTTGTGGAACAAGATTTTTCATAAAGAACCAAAGTGAACCAAGTTGCAAAATCCATCATGGCTTCTCATCCACTTGCTGGCTAGTTGGCTGATCAGTCCTAGGCTTTTCCTCACCTCATGCTGCGCAGGACATGCCTCTTGTACTCAGCTAGCAAGTAGCTCATGCCCTTCTTACACAAAGTTGACATTTTTGCAAAAGCACCCATACCAATCAATAAAGCACACATCATGTCATCTGACCAATCCCAATTGTTTATGTTAATCAAATGCAATCCAAACATAAGCACAAGCAAGCCTGAAACCAGCCACAACACAACATTCTCATTTTCATCCTTTTGAGCAAAAGCTTTCGAAACAGATCACACATCACACAAACACACAAACAAACTTCATAAACTAACTCAACACATCTCCCTGATCACAAAGCACCCTTCAAAACAACCTGAAACTCAAAGAATCACAAACACGATTCTCACACCACCCTGAACAGAACTTGTTCAAACTTCCAAACCAGCCATCACAAACTCTTTCTAAGCATCAAGAGTTCATCAGGGGCCTAAAAGGAGTGGATTGCACAAAGAGAAGAGGTCAGAAAGTTGCAAACTGAAAAGCTTCAAACTCAGGTAGCTTCATGAACATTTTTTCCAGAAATGGATTTTTAAGTTCCTAAGTTGTTCTTCATGTCTTGCTGATCACTCTGGTGCTTTTATTTTCTGAAATGGTTGAGAAATGAGTATTTAATCTTGTTCTGAAACTTTTGCCCTAAAAAATGTTTTGCTTCGATTCAGCTGATTGATGAAAGATAAATGAGTTTTGAGTTGGGGTTTTGATTCAGGGGGATGTGGGGATGATTTCTGTTCTTTTAGTTTTCATTTTAGTGAGGTTTTGAAGATTTTGGAAATTTTCAGGTGGGGTTCCCACCGGAGAAGACGACCGGAGGTCTTCTCCGGCCACCTGAAAATAATTAGGGTTAATCCCTGTCATTAATTGAGGTTTGAATGCTGAGCGTTGGATGCGTTGACTGGGGAAGACTGGCGCGTGTTTGGATGGCTGAGATTTGTCATTAGAAACCCTAATCTTTAGTTAATTTAATTAATTCAATTTAATTAATTTAAATCAGAAATTAGGAAGTTTGAATGTGGACCTTAGGATTGCGCGCGCAGTCAACAGCCCTCTCCCCAGTTTCAATCTGATCCGTCCAATGCGTTTACTTTTCATTTTCTTTAATTTTTATTTCATTTATTTTGTATTTCTTTCTCCATTTTATTAAAAATAGCAAAATCATTTTAAAAATTCTGAAATTTTTTGTACAAACTTCTATTTAATTTCAGAAACCAAAAAAAATTTTATTTTTATTTTTTGCATTCAAAAATATTTTTAAATCATTTAAAAGTTTATTTTTAATTAATTAATGAGAATTAATTAATTAAAAATACTTTTAGGTATTTAAAAATCACAAAAAAATTCATGAAACATTTAAAAACATTTAGGAACATTGTCCAACCCTCAAACCAAATTTATTTTTTGATCTTGATGTCTTTTGAGAATTTTTCATGGAATTAAAATCATTTTAAGGCATTATTTTGATCCAAACTTCAAAAAATCATTTTTGCCTAACCATTGGGAGTTGGACCTTGATTCGTTTTGCATTGCATTGTGTTTAGCATTTAGTTTGTGAGATTAAATTGGCATGATTTGATCTTTCACTTTCCATTTGTTTGACATTTTTCTTGTTAAGGAACCCTAAAACCCTAGAAATTTTAGGAAATTCATAACTTTTATTAGGTTAAGAGTTGGAACTTCTCCTTTGGGCAGTGAGTTAGTATAGGTTTAGGGATCCTTTGAGTGCATTTTCAATTTTTTATATTGATGTTTGCTTCTGATTTTGAGTTATGTTTGATGCTTTGATCATAAACCCTAATTTGGGCTTCCATATGCATCCATCTTGCACTTGCTTGCATAACATGACTCACCATGACATTTTGTGCATCCATTTGATTCATAACACATCTTAGGACATATTAGAAGTATGTTTGATCATTGCATCTTGCATTTACCATGTTGTATGCCATTTGCATCTCATAACTTTTCATGTATGTTCATGGTTCTTAACTTGCTCCATTTGCATCCATGAGTTTGTATGATCATCCTCATGTCTTGATTCATATTTGCACCATCTCATAGCATCATTATCATCTCATATATGCTTCTGGTTTTGGTATGCATCATGCCATTTCATCTCATTTTGCATTGCATTGCATTCCTTTCACTAACATTTCAGGTGGTAAGTAACTTTGGGAAGTGGATTTGCCTTCACTTCTCATAACTTCTTTTCATCTCCTTCATGCATCCTTGCTGCATTTTGCTATGTGTTTAAGTTTGAGCTTGCTAATTCTTCTTCTTCCCACTTTCTTTCCTCAAGTGACTTGCCTTCTTAAATGAAGCAAGTTGTTTTGCTTCTCCTGATCCTTTCATCTGTTTCCTGGTGGTTCCATTGAAGATTTTCTTTCTTAAACCTCACAAACCTTAGGAACAACCATGCATGACAATGATTAGGGTTTTGATTAGTCTCCCCACTTAGTTTTACCTTTGTGTCTCTTTTGAGTCTTCTCTTCTCATCTCATAATCAGGGACTAAACCCTAAAGGCTTTAAGGCTTTGTGATTAAGCTTATGCCTGCATCCTTCCATTAGGATGGAGTGTATAAATTTAATCCTAAGTGTTAAACCCTTAATGTGTTTAACTCCTCTAATCAATCCATCTAATAATCACTAAGACATCAAGCTTGTAACTTGGGCCTTACATTAGGGTTCTAATTCTTCCTTAATTGGTTAAGAAGGACTAACCCTAGTGTTAATGGACAAGTCCTCCTCAAGTTGTCTTACAAATCATAAAAATCACTTCATCATCTTACCATTAATTAAAATCCACCTAATAAAGGTTTTTTTTTGTCATGAGTTTAATCCCTAATCATGGATTAAGTTGAGGAGCTTTCCTCATCTTAAACATTCTCATCTATTATCCTTCTATTAGGATGGTGTAATGAGTCTGTTTAATCCCTGATTATGGCTTAATCTCATTACTTAACACTAAACAAAAACAAAAACATCTAATTAATCACAAGTAGGTTAATGATCTTGACCCTACATCAAAGGTAATTAAGTGTGAGAAGCTGACTTCACACTTAAAGTATTCTCATTACCCCTAATCAGAGGGAAGATGTGATGAGTTTACCAAATCCATTGGTTTAGGCTTAAGCTCATTAACTTATGACAAACTTTCAAAAGCAATAAAAGATTGAAAACACAAAAAACAAACAATAATCGTCTCCTTCGGGATTCTTTTCTCATCTCATTCACTCACAAGCGAGAACTTGCTTCTTCTGTCTAATGCAAGACAGTTTGCACTTGAGCCAGACAGATCATACACTTGAGCATAGACAAGTAAGCAGTTCACAAGTCAATTCATCTTTCAGTCTCTTTGGGTCGAACTACGGTGTTCTGACTTCCTCATTGCACGAGAGGATACGTAGGCATAACTTAACAGTTATCGAACAAAAGTCTCTGTATATTCCCCCTCCTTCTAGCATTATTCTTTAAGCCTCATGATCTTCAGCATTTCACTCTGTTCTTACACTGACACTTCACTTATACACTTCACTTCTTGTACACTGACACTTGTACATCCTTTTCCAGCTCTTTTATACACAAATTGCACTGACACTACCCCTTTAAAACACAAATCTTTTAAGCATGGATCCCGTCGAGTACGGCGGACAATCTGGGTGCTAATACCTTCCCAGGTTGTAACCAACCCCCTTTCTCAGTCTCTCTGGTTCGCAACCGTCTTATCCATATCTTTCTAGGTCTATGCAGCATTGCCTTTCCTTCGGGATAAAAATGCCTAGCTGGCGACTCTTTTCATTCCCTGTGAGTTCACTCCTGTGTGTTCTCACATCCCTCTTTCGCCGACCGTTCGCGTCTGTACCTTTATTTGGGCCATTCCCATTTATCGGGAGCGACAACCCCCGACTTTGCCTTTGCCAACAAAAACCTTCAGCCACTACGCTACGCCACGTTTCTTTGCCAAAATGTTGGGAATGAGTGTTGAACCCACGTTTCTTTGCTAAAATATTGGGAATGAGTGTTGAACCCACACCCTCAGACATTCAACCTTAGGTCTTTGTCACTAGGCCAATCAGCGCACGCCACACACCATCTTCTTCCTCCCACCTGCATATTTTTGGTATATACTATTGGAAGAATAAAAAAAGAAATAAACAGGATCAAATAAAATCGCTGCAGATTTTAAAATAATGAAAAATAAGAAAAGCGATTAAAATAAAATCTAAAAAATATTAAAACGATGCTAAAAATCTAATAAAATTAAATAAAGAACGCACAAATTTTTTTAGATTTTTTTGAGAATATGAAAATAGAAAATAAATCAAATAAAATAGAAAAAAGAGGAATTTGCGATTTTGAGGGTCGAAATCTTTTAGAATTTTATTCTAAAAGAGTATTGTTTGTCGATTTTTTTCTGATCTTCTGGAAAAAAATCGGAGTAAATCGAAACAGTAGTACTTACCTGACTTACTTGTCAGCCTATAATGCTTATCACTATTGCAGCCTTCGAAGTATCGACGAAAACAGATTACAGCAGATTAACCAATAATTTAGTTCTCCATGGTGCCCTATGATTCCTGCATCGAAACTTAAATCCAACTATCCAAAAACCATCTACACAATCAAACAAACATATTATGTAATCAAGATCAATTAATCATGCATAAATCATTGAAATTGAAAAAAATCAAAAGAAAGCAAGAATATGAATTTGGTTTGTATGATTTGGCATGAATTTGATGATGAGGATGATTGGAATAGGTTCAGGAAACCTCAAGGATTCATTTCCAGCCTTTAATCAACTTGTAAAAGTGGTGGATTGTGGAAACCTAATTTTGAATTATGTGATATTTTAAAGTATGAATATCATCCTCTTGCTCTCCGTCCTCTTTTTTTTTGTCTTGTGATGTTGTTGTGGTTATATAGTAATGTAATTAGGTTAAGAATTTGGGTCTTGGTTGGAGTTGTATGGGTTGATTGAAGGTGAAGAAAGCTATGGTCAAAAATATCATAAAAAATCAAATGATATGTTTCCAAATTGGTTGTGTACAAAATTGGAGAGTATCAAATCAACTTAAATGATGTTTAAGAGCTTCTAGAAGAAGAATCAAATCAAATATTTGTATTTTCATATTTTATTTTGATTTAAAATGAATTTTAATGAATAAAATCCAAATAAATTATAAAAATAAGAAAATATTTGAATTGGGTCGTGCTTGATGTTATCATGAAGATTGGGTTGCAAAATGATAGGCCCATTTGGAAAAAATTAGATTTAAGCCCTTATTTTCTTCATACACCCCTTGAAAATCTCCCAACTTTGACAAGGCATAAATCCCTCAATTTTAAGGATATGACGGTGTTCTTGGACATTTTGGAAAGCTTAAAGAGTCCTCTAACAAACCTCTTTGGTCTCATGTCCATATCTTTTACCATTTTCAAGTAATGCCCTTTGGAAGATGTTGACTTTATGTTGACTTTTGAAATGACCTGTAATGTTTTGGCTCATACCTTTCAAATGAAGCATTTTTAGGCTTGGATTGTGAGATACAAAATTGTAGATAATTCAATTTCCTTCAAAATGAGATTTGTATGGGAATTTTTTGATGAAGCATGTGAAAGTTATGGCTGGTCAAAGTTCAGTTGATTTTCCTTAAGAAAACCCTAATTTAGAAACTCCTGATTCTTGATGATCTGAAACTTCCTTGATGAATCATGATCAACATTTGATCAAATGATTATTTTTACTTTATAAACTTGATGTTGGCAAAAATTCTTGAAGTTTGACTTTGGTCTGACCACAGTTGACCTCAGTTTGACTTTTTAACTACTTTGACTGATTTTTGCATATCTGATCATATGACTGAGGAAACTTTTAGGGAAAGCCTTGAAACATGACATAGGGATTCTTGAAGACATGTGGGATGTTATGAAGCTCAATTGAAGCCTTGAAAGTCCATTTAGCCTGATGAAATTCAAAACCCTAATTTAGGGTGCATTGTTGAGGAAGATGCTTTGTCTGAGGGAATTGTCAAACTTTCTAACTAATTGTGAACCTTGTGAACCTCTTGGGACACCTTGTGAACCTTGTGAACCTCTTGGGACACCTTTGAACACATTGTCTTGACTAGGGGAGGGCAAATTTTGGGGTGCAACACCAACCAAATAACCAACCAGTTACAAACCACTATTTTCAGCTTCAATCCAGGGCTTTGATAAGGAAACAAACAAAATTTTTAGCTTCAATCTTGGGATTTGATCAAGACATAAATACAACCATTTGAGCATCAACATCCTGTGCTTTAACCAGGATACAAATCAACCCTTTCCTCCTAGCTCCAGCCTTTTAGGAGGAACTACGATGATATGATCCCTCAATTCTCTTTTTGGGGGTACATTGGCAAAAGGTCGTAAGATCTTTGCGAGGAAACCAAACAAAAAACAACAATTAGGTTCTCAGACCTATGAAAAACATCCGAAAATTATGATAATACAGAAATACAAAAACATCAACATTACCCTATCAAACAACACTCATCTCATATCCAGACCCATATCAAAGAAACCCCATCAATATCAAAAAGAACAAATTTTGCACTAATCAAAAGGTGAAATAAGCTAAAGAAGAACCCAAAACCATGTGGGAATCTGTTAAATAATAGTATGCAAAGCGGGGTGAGTTTAAGATATATTTTCCCTTCCATAACCAGCTTCATCAAGAAAAAATAAAAAATAAAAAAGTGGAAAAAATGTGATAGTGATTAAAGACCACAAAAATCGAGCTACAAGTTGACACATCAATATAAAAGTGCCTAAGAATTTTTGCAATCATAGAAGCGTAACATAAGGAGGGCCCTCTATTACAATATCTAACAACAAGCATTCTTGACGCAAAATATTTTGGCCAATTAATATGAATTTTATGCTAAAGAAGATACATACGATGTACCTCAACTTAATCAATTTGAAAATGGCCTCCTTTTCTTGGACGCAACACATGAGCTATAATCCAATGAAGAATACATGGATTTCTATTTAAAGAGCCCGTTGACACTATATCCACACATTCATATGACTTTGGAGCTTTTAGCACGAGTTCAAGTAATTTTCCAAATCAAAATTAGGATGAAAAGCATGATCAGATAAAATGGAATTCCAAGAGATCACAAAAATACCAAACACTTCCCTCTACATGTCTTGTGTGACATGTTAGGAATCTTTGCCCATCTTAAACTGAAATGAATATCCTTCCCTTGATTCTAATCCAACATAAAAGACTTTTATCAAGTCTTCATTATAATCAATGAAGACTTTCAAAAATTATTAATCTCCTGATATTCCATGAGATCAACAATATTTGAAATGTGTAACTTAGCAACAAATGCAAGATCATAGACATGATGTTTCACTAAAATTATATTTATGAAGGATTTATCAAATTCCACAACACATGATAGATGTAGAAGTGAAAGAGCACTGGTAGGTGTGGATGAAGAAGTTCCCACAACCTTCTTGCCTTTGTTCACTTTAGGAGCCATGAATTTTGGATTTGAAGGTATGCACACTAAGTGTTTCACAAAATGTATGAAAGAAAATGGTAGGATTTTAAGTGAAATGAGAAAACCCCACTATCCAAATTTAAGAAAATTGGTTTCTAAACACACAAATTTGAAGCGAGTAAATGAAGATAAGTGATTTTTGGAGAAGATAAAAGATTAGGTTTTGTGGAGATTTTGAAATGATTAGAAGTGAAATGGGTTTTCTAGGAAAGGGAAAGAGTTGACATAAGGTGGCTTGGAAGTGAGGAAACGTTTTGAAAAAAATAGTAAATAAGTGGTTAAGGGCAGTACAAAAACGTGTGGAGAAAAAAATGACACTTTGGAAGTGCATGAGTCGACTCAGGAGGCTTAAGAATTAAAAAAACATGAATGTATCGGCTCATCTGTGAATGAAGCCGCCACAAACTAAATAAAAGGCTTTATAAAAATACACACTGTCGCTCCCGCCAAATGACACCTGGTCAAGAGGGGTACAGACGCGAACGGACGGCGAAAGGAGAAAATGAAAAGAGTCGCCAGCTAGGCATTTTTATCCCGAAGGAAAGGTAAAGTTGCATAAACCTAAGAAAAGATGGATAAGACAATCGCGAACCAGAGAGACTGAGAAAGGGGGTTGGTTACAACCTGGGAAGGTATTAGCACCCATATTGTCCGTCGTACTCGACGGGATCCACGCTTGAAAGTTTGCGCTTAAAGGGGTAGTGTCAGTGCTATTTGTGTGCAAAAGCTGGAAAAGAATACAAGTGTCAGTGAAAAAGAAGTGAAGTGGAGTGAAAGAGTGTCAATGCAAGAAAAGAGTGTGAAGCTTAAGACTATGAGGCTTAAAGAATAATGCTGGGAGAAGGGGGAATATACAGAGACTTTTGTTCGATAACTGTTAAGTTATGCCTACGTATCCTATCGTGCAATGAGGAAGTCAGAACACCGTAGTTCGACTCAAAGAGACTGAAAGGTAAATTGACTTGTGAACTGCTTACTTGTCTATGCTCAAGTGTGTGACATGTCTGGCCCAGGTGCAAACTGTCTTGCATTAGACGGAAGAAGCGAGTTCTCGTTTATGAGTGAAGGTGATGAGAAAAGAATCCCGGAGGAGACGATTATTGTTTGTTTTTGATGTTTTCAATCTTTTATTGCTTTTTGTGTTTGTCATAAGAAAATGAGCTTAAGCCTAAACCAAGGGTTAGTAAACTCATCACATCCTCCTTCTGATTAGGGGTAATTAGAATACCTTAAGCATGAAGTAAGCACCTCAAACTTAATCACCATGATGTAGGATTAAGATCATTAACCTACATGCATTTATTTAGATGTTTTTGGAGTTTTTGTTTAGTGTTAAGTAATGAGTTTAAGCCATAATCAAGGATTTAATGGACCCATTACACCATCCTAATAGAAGGATAATAGATGAGAACATTTAAGTTGAGGAAGGCTCCTCAACTTAATCCATGATTAGGGATTAACCTCATGACAAAAAAAAGCCTTTATTAAAGTGGATTTTAGTTAATGGTAAGATTAAGAGGTGGATTTTATGGTTTGTAAGACAAACTTGAGGGGGACTTGTCCATTAACACTAGGGTTAGTCCTTCTTAACCAATTAAGGAAGAATTAGAACCCTAATGCAAGGCCCAAGTTACAAGCTTGATGTCTTAGTGATTATTAGGTGGATTGATTAAAGTATTTAAACACATTAAGGGTTTAACACTTAGGATTAAAGTTATACACTCCATCCTAATAGAAGGATGCATGCATAAGCTTAATCACAAAGCCTTTAAAACTTTTAAGGTTTAGTCCTTGATTAAGAGGTGAGAAGAGAAGACACAAAGATGACACAAAGGTAAAACTAATGGGGGACTAATCAAACCCTAATTGTAATCATGCTTGGGTATTCCTAGGGTTTATAAAGCTTGCAAGAGATCTTGAAGGAAAAAGCCACCAAAGGAGAAGAGAGATGAAAAGAGGAGAAGCAAAGAAGCAAGTCAACTTACTTCACTTAAGAAGATAAGTTGCTTGAAGAAAGAAGGTGAAGAAGGAGCATGAATGAGCAAGCTCACTCTAATACAAAGGTAAAACGCAATAATGATGCATAAGAGGGGTGAGAAGAGATTGTGATAAGTGAAGGCAAATTCACTTCTCAAACACTTACCACCTGAAAAGTTAGCAAAAGGAAGTGAAATGAAATGAAAATGAAATGAAATGCAAAGATGAAAACCAAAACAAGAAGCATGTTCATGATGCTAATGATGCTAAGAGATGATATAAATGTATGTCATGAGATGAAGATGATCATACAAAGGATGAGAATGCAAATGAAGCATAAAGGAAGCATGAAAGTTCATGAATGCACATGAAATGAAATGAAAGCATAACATGGAAAATGGATGATGCAATGATCAAACATGATTCTAATGTGTCCTAAGATGTCTTATATGTCATGTGGATGCACAAAATGTCATAGCAAGTTCATGTATGCAAGCTTATACAAGATGGATGCAAATGAGATGCAAAATTAGGGTTATATGAACATGTGAGATGCAAAACTCAAAATCAGAAGCAAATGATAAGATAAAAAATTGAAAATGAACTCAAAGGAACCCTAAACCTATACTAGTTCACTATCCAAAGGGGAAGGTCAGAAGCTAAACCTAAAGGGACTTATGAATTTCCTAAGTTTCTAGGGTTTAAAGGGGATCCTAAAGATAAAATGCCAAAAAAATTGAAAATGAAAGGTAAAAATGAAACAAAAATGCTTTTAGAAGCTTGAAAACATGTATAGCACAATGCAAAAGGAATCATTCAGAAACTCAACTTGGATACAAAGTTATGAATTTTTGAAGTTAGGGTTGAAAATATGCAAATTTAAGAACCCTAATTCATTTGAAAAATGTCAAAGCATGATCAAAACCAAAAAGAAATTTGTGTGGTGAGTTTGTAAATGTCTCTAAATGTCTAAATATGCTCTCTGAATTTTTTTGTGATTTTTAAATACTTAAATGTATTTTTAATTAATTAAAATCAATTAACTAATTAAAAATAACATTTAAATGATTTAAAAATATATTTTTAATGCAAAAAATAAAAATAAAAATATTTTTGGGTTCTGAAAATTAATAAAATGTTTGATAAAAAATTTCAGAATTTTTTGATATTTTTTCCTATTTTTAAAAATTCGTACAAATTAAATAGAAACAAATGAAATAAAAATTAATTAAATGAGGGAAAAAGGAAAAGTCAGCTAATCCTAGGGTTGAGGTTCAAAGCTGGGTTGGAGGGAATTGACCCTGCACGTATCTGGACGGCTGAAATTCAAACTACACTAATTATGATTAAAGCCCTAATCTGAACCCTAATGACTTTCAGATGACCGGAACAGTGTTCCGGTCATCTTCTCCAGCAGCTCTCTCACTCAATCTCTCTCAAAACGCCATAAAAACTCACTAAACTCTCCAGAATCAATCTTTGAACATCAATAAACACAAACCACACAACAAAACTCATTTATTTTTCGTGAATCAAGCAAATCGAATCAAAACACATTTCACGGGCAAAGTTTCAGAGGTTCATAAAATCCTTAAAACTCAACCATTTTCAAAAAGAAAAGCATAAGCATGATTAGCATAACATGAGGAACAATTCTATAACCTAAAATCAAGCTCCTGGAAAATTTGTTCTTGGGGTTACCTGAAATGAAGCTTTAGAAAATGGCACTATCTGGGCTCTTCTTTGGTGCTTTTCCACTCCTTTTGACCCCCTTATGCTTCTGGAATGCTTTGCTGAAGTGTATGTGGCTTCTCCTTGAATTTCAGTGAAGTTCAGTTCAAAGGGGGAGAAAATCGTGTTTTCGTTTGAGGTAGTTCTGGGTTGTTTTGAGGGGTGGGAAATGATCAGTGATTGATGCTGAGATGAATGGTGGTGTTGGTTTGAAGAATGAGTGGCTGAGTTGTGTGTTTCGATAGAAAATGCAAAGAGGGAGGTTTTTGTGAATTCTGAGTTATGGGAGAGTTCAGGCTTGTTTCTTGTTATGTTTGGCTTGCTTTTGATTAGTATAAGGTATTGTGATTGGTCAGAAAGTTGGTAATAGCATAGTGTGATTGGTATGGTGCAAAATGCAAAAAGTCAAGGTTTGTTGTCCTTTGAGGTATGGGCTGTTTCAGGCCAAGGACAAGGGGGTGTCTGGCGCAGCTTGATTCAAGGATGACCATAGAAATCAGTTTGAGGCAATTTGGCAAGTTTGTGGGAAGTTGTGGGAGGTTTTGCAATTTTGTGAACTTTTGGCCCTTTTGGAATTTCTTCATATGCAAGTCATGAAATCTTGAGATTCTTGGACCAATTCTGAGTTTTAGGTCATGTGTTATGTTTGTATGCTGGTTAGAAGTCAATTTGAAGTCACAAAATGGTTTGGTATGAGGTTTTGCAAAAAATCCCTTTTGGCATGAAACATGAAATTATGTGATTTTTGCCAACTTTGGAAAGCCATAACTTGAGTTCCAAAATGAATTAGATCTTGTTCTTGTACTTTTTGAAAAGGGAATGATCCAATCTACAACTTTCATGACCAATAATTTTTCATTTGAAGCATTTTTGGTTGAGAAAGAGGAGGTTGAAAAACTTTCCCAAAATGGAAAGTTTAAATTACAAGTCATTTCCATTTTTGGCAACTTTTGGTTTTGCTCATTTTTCTCCAAATTTGTGAACTTCCAAACACTTCAATGATCAAATAAAGACCATATAACTTCAATTTTATGAAAAATCCACTTTGGGTCCATTGATGGGGGCCTCAGATGCCCTGATTTGGCTTTGACTTGCTCAAGAAGTTACCCAGTGATCAGATGACTTCCATAATGAATTTTTCCATCAAACTTGGTATGCATGATCCTTATATCATATTGGGACCAATAGAAACAAGAATGACCAAATTTTTTGGAGTTATGGCCTTTGAAACCAAAACCCTAATTTTAGGTCATCTATGTAGTTAAACCTAGCTCTACTTCCATGCTGTAAACACCCCAAATTTTCCCTCACCCATTCACACCATGGTTTATGATCTTTTCATATGCATAGTTCAATCATAGCATCTCATATTGCATTTTTGATTCACTGCATTGCTTCTAAGTCATCTGCATCTAGGGTTTGTGATCTGAGCCATCCCTGAGCCACTTGAGCCACTCCAAAGGTCATCAATCACTTCAAAAGGGTCCATGTATGTTCAAGCATCATATTGTATCCTCACAAAGTCAATAAAGTCAAAGAATCACAAGAACTGAGAAAGGCATGGAAGCAGAGCCAGGTTTAACTGCACAGATGACCTAGAATTAAGGTTTTGGTTTCAAGGGCCATAACTCCAATTTTTTTGATCATTCTTGTTTCTATTGGTCTCTATATGGTATAGGGATCATGCATATCATTTTTCATGAAGAAATTCCATGGGGAAGGCATCTAATCAAGAGTTGACTTCTTGAGCAAGTCGGTGCAAAATCAGGGCATCTGAGGCCCCCAATGACCCAACCAAAGGGTGTTCTTCATCATTTTGAATGTGTATGATCTTTATTTGATCATATAAGATGTTGGAAGTTCACTAAATTGAAGAATTTCAAGCCATTTGCAAAGTTGCCTTTTTGGGAAAATGACTTGTAATGGAAACTTGCCATTTTGGGAAACTTTTTCAAACCTTTCTTTTTGATTCAAAAATGCTTCAAATGAGAAAACTTTGGTCATGAAAGTTGTAGAATGGATCATTCCCTTTTCAAAAAGTACAAGAACTCATTCTAATTCATTTTGGATCAAAAGTTATGGCTTGTCAAAGTTGGACAAAATCACATAATTTCAAGTCTTGCACCAAAGAGGCAAAGTTGCAAAACCCCTTGCCAAGGCAAAATGAGACCTCAAAGTGACTTCTAATCTTTGCACAAACATAAACCAATGCCTAAAATTCAGAATGCACCAAGAGTTTGTCCATTTCCATGACTTGTGGGTCAAGAAACTTCAAAAGGGCCAAAGTTGGATAAAGTTGCAAAAACTATGACAAACCCTAATCCAATTGCTAATTGGCTTCAAGATTGATCCCATGGCTCTCCTCATTCCTTGCTGCGCAGGACACCCCTTTGTCCTTGGCCTACCAATGACCCATACCTCTCTTACACAAAACATTGACTTTTTGCATAAAGACCCATACCAATCAAGCTAGGCCAGACCAACTCCTCTGACCTATCCAAGAGTGATAAGTGGACCAAATGCAACACAACACACCACATACACAAGCCTGAAACACTCTCCAAGCCATAGCTCCAAGATTTGCCCTCTTATGCATTTTCATTCGAAATACATCACACAAGCATCAAACATAAAAACAAACTCCATAGAACATCTCATCATGTCTCACTGATCATCCCTGACCCTTCACCTTGCCCTGAAACTCCCTGAAGTCAAAACACGATTTCCTCCCCTCTCTGAACAGAACTCCATCAATCTCACAAATCAGCCCAAATAAACTCCAAACAAGCTTTGCAAACATCTGAGGGGAGTCATTAGAGTTGATTGGAAGCAAGGAAGCAGGCTGAAAGCTCCAAACTGAAAGCTTCACTTCAGGTAGCTTCAAAAATTATTTTTTCCAGAAACCTTGTTTTAAGTTACTGAAATGATCTACATGTTCCCCTGATTGTTTTGCACTTTGTATTTTTGAAAATGATTGAGTATTGGGCATGTACTGCATCTCTGAAAGTTTGGCCATTTTCATGTTTTTGATTCGAATCATGGTTTTGAGTAAAAAGAAATGGATTTTGAGTTTAGATTCATGTTTAGGGAGATGGAAAGGATTGATCTGGAGCTTTACAGCTCTTAAAATGACCAGGAGAGTGAGTTTGAGATTTCTCAGGGAGGGTGTCACCGGAGAAGACGACCGGAGCTCTTCTCCGGTGACCTGAAAGTGGTTAAGTGTCTTAATTAGGTTTAGGGTTCAGTTTGAATGTAGGTCATAGATTCAGTTGACAGGCATTGACCCGCGCGCAAACAAGTGGTCTAGATTCATCACTTAAGCCCTAATCCACGTCATTAATTTAATTAATTGTTTATAAATTAATCTGGTCAGTTTGAATGACAGCCGTTGGATGACGCGCCAGTCAATTCCCTCCTTTCCCATTTGAATATCAGCCTTCAGATTTGCATACTTTCCATTATTTTCATTTTTAATTCATTTTCTTTCCATTTTATTTATACGAATTTTTAAAAATAGCTAAAATCATTTAAAAATTATGAAATTTTTTGTCAAAGATTTGACTAATTTTTAAAACCCAAAAATATTTTTATTTTTATTTTTTGCATTAAAAATTATTTTTAAATCATTTAAATGTTTATTTTTAATTAGTTAATGAAAATTAATTAATTAAAAATATATTTAGGTATTTAAAAATCACCAAAAAATTCACATAGCATTTAGAAACATTTAGAAACATTGTTCAACTCTCAAACCAAATTTCTTTTTTGTTCTTGATGCCTTTTGATCATTTTCATTGGATTTAATTTCATTTCAAGGCAATATTTTATGTCAAACTTCAAAAATTTCTTTCTGCCTAACCATTGAGAGTTGGATGATGATTCTTCTTGCATTGCACTCTTCATAGCATGTAGTTTATAGGATAAAATTGGTTGGATTTGATCTTGCATTTTCAATTTGTTTGGTATTTTTCATGATGAGGTACCTTAAAACCCTAGCAATCTTAGGAAATTCATAACTTTCACTAGGTTAAGAGTTGGATCCCCTCCTTTGGGCAGTGAGTTTGTATAGGTTTAGGGTATCTTTGATTGCATTTTCAAATTTTTATCATGTCATTTGCTTCTGGTTTTGGATTTTTGCATTGCATGATGCATATAACCCTAATTTGTGCTTTCCTTTGCATCCATCTCTCATTTGCTTGCATTCAATGACTTTCCATGACATTTTGTGCATCCACATGATTCATAATACATCTTAGGACATATTAGAATCATGTTTGATCATTGCATCATTCCTTTGCCATGTTATATGTTCATTTCATTTCATAAACATTCATGAATCCTTATGGTTCAAGGCATGCTTCATTTGCATTCTTATGCTTGCTTGATCACTCTCATCTCTTGTCTTGTGTTTGCATCTTCTCTTGGTATCATTAACATCATGTTTATGTTTCTGATTTTGGTTTCCCGCATTGCATTTCATCTCATTTGCATTGCATTTCATTTCTTATGCTAACATTTCAGGTGGTAAGTTGTTTTAGAAGTGAATTTGCCTTCACTTCTCATAATCTCTTTTCATCTCTTTCATACTCCCTTTGATGCATTTTGTATGTGTATTAGAGTGAGCTTGCTCATTCATGTTCATCTCTTACTTTCTTTCTTCAAGCAACTTGTCTTCTTAAGTGAAGCAAGTTGTTTTGCTTCACTTTGCTTCCTGCTCCTTTCATTTGCTTCCTTCATGGTGGGTTCTTTGAAGGTCTTTCTCTTAAGCCTCATAAACCCTAGGATCTCCAAGCATGATAATAATTAGGGTTTGATTAGTCCCCATTTAGTTTTACCTTTGTGTCATCTTTGAGTCTTCTCTTCTCATCTCATAATCAGGGACTAAACCCTAAAGGCTTTAAGGCTTTGTGATTAAGCTTATGCCTGCATCCTTCTATTAGGATGGAGTGTATAACTTTAATCCTAAGTATTAAACCCTTAATGTTTTTAAATCCTTTAATCAATTCATCCTAATAATCACTAAGACATCAAGCTTGTAACTTGGGCCTTGCATTAGGGTTCTAATTCTTCCTTGATTGGTTAAGAAGGACTAACCCTAGTGTTAATGGACAAGTCCCCCTCAAGTTGTCTTACAAACCATAAAAATCACTTCTTCATCTTGTCATTAATTAAAATCCATTTAATAAAGGCTTTGTTTTGTCATGAGGTTAATCCCTAATCATGGATTAAGTTGAGAAGCCTTCCTCAGCTTAAATGTTCTCATCTATTATCCTTCTATTAGGATGGTGTAATGAGTCCATTAAATCCCTGATTATGGCTTAATCTCATTACTTAACACTAAACAAAAACTCCAAAAACATCTAAATAAATGCAAGTAGGTTAATGATCTTAATCCTACATCATGGTGATTAAGTGTGAAGTGCTTACTGCACACTTAAGGTATTCTCATTACCCCTAATCAGAGGGAGGATGTGATGAGTTTACTAACCCATTGGCTTAGGCTTAAGCTCATTAACTTATGACAAACACCAAAAGGCAATAAAAGATTGAAAACACCAAAAACAAACAATAATCGTCTCCTTCGGGATTCTTTTCTCACCTGATTCACTCACAAACGAGAACTTGCTTCTTCCGTCTAATGCAAGACAGTTTGCACCTGAGCCAGACAGGTCATACACTTGAGCATAGATAAGCAAGCAGTTCACAAGTTAATTTATCTCTCAGTCTCTTTGGGTCAAACTACGGTGTTCTGACTTCCTCATTGCACGAGAGGATACGTAGGCATAACTTAACAGTTATCGAACAAAAGTCTCTGTATATTCCCCCTCTTTTCAGCCTTATCCTTTAAGCCTCATGGTCATGAGCATTTCATTCTTGTTCTTACACTGACACTTCTCTTATACACTTCACATTTCTTTTACACTGACACTTGCATTCTTTCCAGCTTTGATACACAGATTGCACTGACACTACCCCTTTAAAACACAAATCTTTTAAGCGTGGATCCCGTCGAGTACGACGAACAATCTGGGTGCTAATACCTTCCCAGGTTGTAACCAACCCCCTTTCTCAGTCTCTCTGGTTCGCAACCGTCTTATCCATCTTTTCCCAGGTCTATGCAGCATTACCTTTCCTTCGGGATAAAAATGCCCAGCTGGCGACTCTTGTCTTTCTGAGTTCAACCTTGTGTGTTCTCTTCCTTCTTTCGCCGACCGTTCGCGTCTGTACCCCTTCTGACCTGGGTGTCATTTGGTGGGAGCGACAGCTTGGCGACTCTGCTGGGGACACTTATACTGTAACCTGGGCTTCTGGTTCTTTTTGTGGGTTCCTGCTAGCGCTTGTTTGATTTTTGTTTACTGGGGTGTTATGTGCTAATTGTGTTTATATAGTTGCTTTATTTATTGCTTTATATACAGTTATTTATTGCTTTCTTTACAGCTTTATATATCATACTGTCATACTGTCATCTGGCTGGATCTAGTTTTTTGTTTTGGTGGGTGGGGTTTCATTGAGAGATAAGGTCCTATACATGGGACCTGAGTGACACCTAGGCTAGAGTGGTTCATGTTCTTTCCCATTCCATTTCGGTCTGGTGCGGGAATATGAAACACGGTTCAGATGTGGGTTTCTTCTTGAGAACTCTGTGCTATAGATTTCCTGTAGTGCTAGGGCTATCTGGGAAGCCTGCTAAGTCTGGATGACCTTTATTATGACCTTCAGAAACTGAGGTGAATTAGAGGAGGATCTTTTATGGTTATTGTAAACATTGTACCTCCGGGTTAGAAGTGTTTACACTTCTCATAACTGATCCAAGTCTGAAGATCCTTGTTTTAGAACACCACCTGTGAGGGGGGTTGGGCTGTTTACAGGTTTGCAGGTACCCTTGGCCACATCATACCCTGTTACTTGTTTGATTAAGAGTACCCCACTTTGGATAGTTCTTGTGATTTAACCCTGGACATGTGACTCTTTATTTGAGTCCCCCACCTTGGTTACCGGACTTATGAACCTCCATCTGGATTTCTTGAGCATACATGGACCTTTATACCAAGGCAGTAATCAGATCCAGCTTGATCACAAACCCTTGCATATCATTTGCATACTCATCATTGCATCATTTTAACATTTGTTTATTTGTTTTTCAGGGTATCCACATTACATCTGGCTTGGTTTTGACCCCTTCATCTGCATATACCTTTGTTTCATCAGCTATCTGCTTCAGCTATCTTCATCAGTTGCCTGCTTCAGTTACCTCCATCATCATCCTCAGCCTATCAGTGGCTCATCTCCAGTATCAGTCTTCATCATCAGCATCTGTTTTCAGCTCTTCATCAGCAGTCATGGCACCCAAGAAGAGCAACATTTCATACCATTTCTTTGAGCCTGTGCTGGCTGGCATCAGGCAGGTCCATGCACTTATCACTCCAGACCATATCCCATTATTCAGAGAGCATTATGGAGGCATCCTTGATATGGTTATGGACTTAGACCCTTCTCAGAGGAGTTTGATTCACACCTGCCTACAGTTTTATGACCCTCCTTTGAGATGCTTCACTTTCCAGAACTTTCAGTTAGGACCTCTGCTAGAGGAGTTTTCATCACTGATTGGAGTGCCTATTAGGGGTGGGATTCCCTTCAACCCAGAGATGACTTTTCCCAGCAATGGAGAAGTGGCAAAAGCACTGCACCTGGAACCTATTGTGATTGAACAGAACATGACAATAAAGGCCGGGATCCCTGGTTTGCACTTAGACTTTCTGACTTCTCAGGCCATCCTGAAGGCCTCCTTGGGGGAATGGAGGGAAGTCTGTGCATTGTTAGCCCTCAGTATATATGGGGTTATACTATTTGCAGATGAGCCCAAGTTTATCAGCAAGAATGCCATTCATCTCTTCCTTTTGAGGAACCCAGTGCCCACATTGCTGGGGGATTTCTATTATTCTGTTCACCAAAGAAATGAGAAGCAGAGAGGGAAGTTGGTGAGATGCTATGCTCCTCTATTTCACACTTGGCGGCTTAAACACTTACCCAAGACTGATGCCTTCCTGAACCCTCACCAACAGAAGAATTGGGCTAAGAGACTTATTACTTTGACTTCAGATGACATCAAATGGTGCACCCAGAGCACCAAAGGCAGGGACATAATTACTAGCTGTGGGCAGTACCCCAATGTACCTCTAATAGGAGTGAAGCGTTGCATCAACTACAATCCTTTGCTGTTTAAGAGACATTTGGGCTATGCTTTGGTCCACCCTCCTAGAGTGCAAGACTTGGCTGAAACCCTGTATTGTGAGATAAAGTCTAATCTAGCTGTTGTCAGACAAGCATCTTGGGCTTGGGACAACATCCAGACCAAAGGGATGGCCATTCTTGGGAGATGCAATAATGTGGCTTCAGCTCAGTATTATGAATGGTCTCATGCTAGGGCTCAGATTTCTAGGATGCCCTTCACCATTGAGGATGCACCTGGACCATCCACAGTACCACCTCCAGCCACTGTCAGCCTGGAAGAATTTGAGAAGTTGAAGGAAAGAAATGAGAATCTGTCTCAGGCTCTGAAGAAGACCCTCTGGGAGAGGAGTGATGGTCGTCTAGACATTGAGAGGTTGGAGAAGCTTAAGGTAGAACATCTGGCCAAGATTGAGAAAGCAAAAGACTACATCAAGAAATCAAGAGCTGGAGAGCAAATATTGAAGAATGCCTGTAAAGAGGCCCAGTTTCAGAAGGCTAGGACTGATCTCTATCTAGAGGAAAGTCAAGCTAGGTGGGTCAGGATCACTGAAGCTCGCACGCAAGAAGATAAGAGAACTCAATCCAGGATTGAGCAGTTGGAGGCCAATGAGAAGAAGCAACAGGAGGCTTTGCTGGCAGCCCAGAAGGAAATTTCAGAATTGAAGCTTAGGGCTTGGTTGAAGAGGTCAAAGGACCAAGACAGACACAAGAAGCTGACCACTGCTATTGCCACCAGAAACCTTCTTATCAGAAACATTACAGAGCATCCGGCTGGTCCTGTAACCGAAGCACTATTGAAGGAGGTTAAGGAGGATGAGTTTGGGTTCGATGTTTGACCTCTTTGCTTGTTGTTATTTCCATTTGATGTACTTTTCTTTTTATGTTGTATTTTTGACCCTTCAGGGGCATATGTTGTAAAAACAGACCATGTATTATTCACCATTTGTAATATATTTGTTAGTTTGTTTCATTGAGTTTCTTTTTTCTCAAGCAACACCAAAGCATCTTCCTCAGGGTCTGGAAAGGTCAAAACCAAGAGCCAAGCCGGATACCTTGGAAAGCAAATAAGCGTACTGCATTGCATGCTAACTTTTGTTTTGTTTTGTAGGTTTTGTCATTATGTTATTTGTTTCTAACTCTGTTGTGGTTCAGGAATTATTGCTCGCCGTCGGGTGTTCCCTCTCAACCGTCCGCACTGGTATCCTACTCGCAACAATCTTCCTGGTATCCAAATGGATCGAGTACAGCAAGATCTGACAGAGGTCAGGACTCAGATGGCTAATGAAAGGCTGGAGATGAGAAACCAAATGACCCAATTCATGGAAGTAATGAATGGCTTGGCCCAAAGTCAAGAAAGGTTGAGGGCATTGGTAGAAAGACAAACCCCGGAAGAACCTCATCTGGGAACTGGAGGAACAAGTAACAATGAAAGGGGTCAGCCTCATGTTAATCCACCAGTATATGGGCCTCATCTACATCCGGAAGTCAACATCCCGGGTAATGTGCAAGGAAATACTACTGGGGGAAGGATCTTACAGGAAGACACCCAAGAAGAGCAGTTTACTGTGATGGGAGCTGGGGATGAAGTTTATGATAGGAGGTTTGATGAAATTGCTGAGAAGTTGAGATCTCTGGAGTCTCAAAATTCCCTAGGCTTTGATGTCAGTGATATGGGGTTAGTGGATAGGGTAAGGATTCCCCACAAGTTTAAACCCCCGTGCTTCGAGAAGTACAATGGAACTTCCTGTCCACGAACTCACTTACAGTCTTTTCTGGGAAGACTTAAGGCATACACCATGGATGAAAAACTGTGGATGTTTTACTTTGAAGACAGTTTGACTGGAGCTTCAAGGGAGTGGTATTCACACTTGACCATGGCTACTATCAGATGCTGGAAGGACCTAGCTGAAGCCTTCATCAGGCAGTACCAATACAATCTGGACATGGCTCCTAACAGGACCCTCTTGATGGGAATGTCTCAGTCCTCCAGAGAAAGCTTCAGGGAATATGCCCAGAGGTGAAGACAGCTTGCTGCTGCTGTCCAGCCACCCATGTCGGAAAGAGAAATGGCCGACATGTTTATGAACACTCTGCAAGGAACATATATTGATAGGCTAGCTGCCTTTTCTTCCACCAGTTTCGCTGACGTGGTCATAGCTGGAGAAAGAATTGAAAGCCTTCTGAAGATGGGTAAGATTTCTGATAATGGTGCAAGTTCGTCAAGTAATCCCAGGAAGCCTTTTGTGGGACCTCGAAGGACTGGTGAGACAAATGCCATTTATGCCAACAGGGGCAGACCTCAGCATGCCCACAGATCAGTAGCAGCTGTCAATATTCCAGCTCCGATCCCTCAACAACCAGCCTATCAACCACAACAACAACAACCACATTATCAGCAGCAGGTTCAGTATCCGCCACAAAGAGCCTACAACAACAATAACAACAATCAACAGCAAAGACCTTTTCAGCAAAGACCATCACAGGCAAATATGGTGATTGACCCTATCCCTATGCCTTATGCTGCCTTATTGCCACAACTCCTGAAACTCAACTTGGTTGAATTAAGGACATTGGCCCCACCAGATCCCTCTAATCTGCCAAGAAATTATGACGTCAACGCCAGATGTGCTTTCCACTCCAATGCACCTGGCCACAATACGGAAAAATGCAGGGCTTTACAAATGAAGGTACAAGATTTGGTGGATTCTAAAGCCCTCAACTTTGCACCCCCTCCAAGTGTCACCAAGAATCCCATGCCCAATCATGGAGGGCCAAGAATTAATGCCATTGAGGAAGACAAGCCATCTTTCTTAATCACCAGTGTTGGACAGATTCGGACACCTCTGGTCGAGATTAAAGCTCAGCTCCTAGAATGCCAGATGTTCCCCAGGTGTGAGCTCGGTTGTGGTTATTGCAACATTTCGGTCAACAGGTGTGACAACTTGAGAAGCGGCATAGATGGTCTTATCAAAAGTGATATACTTCAGATCACAACAACGGCGCCTACAAACCCAGCAATCCCTTTGACAACAATTCTTGACTCTTCTACAACTGCAACAACAATCATTCCGACCAATTCATCAATATCATCAACAATGGCTCCGTCCATCACTTCAGCAAACCAGATGTCAACAACCATTTCTTCTACAACATCAACACCCATTTATTCAGCAGAATCTTCTACAACGCCAACAGAAATTAATGAAGATATCTCAGCAGTTACCATTTACTATGATCCATCAGATGCTCCTCCAAACAACAACTTTCAACAACAAACAGTGGCACCTCCTGTCAGGTCACCAGTCACCATTTACTACAATCCGCACACCATTACAATACCCTCCTCTGCAGAAATCAGTCCAGTTACCATCACAGTGCCTGGACCCGTTCCATATGAAAGCAGTAATGCCATACCTTGGCATTATGGCTCTGATCTCTACTGCAACGGGGAGAAAATCACTTTGGATTCTTCAACCTCTTCTCCACAAATTGATAATGTTGGGGGAGGCGGAGGCTTCACCAGAAGCGGACGCCTTTTTGCCTCACAACTGCAAAGACCTAATGCCGAAGCAGAAGCTGCTGCAAAAGCAAAGGGGAAAAGTGTGATACCCGAAGAACCAATTATCAAAGAAACTCAGAAGACATCTTTTGAGCAAGATGTAGATGAGTTCATGAGGATTATAAAGAGAAGTGATTACAAGGTGGTGGATCAGCTTCACCAAACTCCCTCAAAGATCTCCATATTATCCTTGTTGATGTGTTCTGTAGCTCACAGGAATGCATTATTGAAAGTCTTGCACGCAGCATACGTGCCAGAGGAGATCACTGTTAATCAGCTAGAAACTGTGGTGGCGAATGTCAACACCAGTCATGGACTGGGCTTTACCAATTCTGACTTAACAACTGAGGGACGTAACCACAACAAGGCTTTACAAATCACCCTAGAATGCAAGGGTGCTGTTCTATCTCATGTACTGGTGGATACTGGGTCATCGCTCAATGTCCTACCAAAGAAAGCCTTAGTGAAGCTGGAGTATGATGGCTTGGCATTGCGTCCGAGTAATTTGGTGGTAAGAGCATTTGATGGCTCTAAAAGATCAATGCTAGGGGAGATTGATCTGCCTGTGGTGATTGGCCCGCAGACTTTTAAAATTACCTTCTATGTGATGGACATTCATCCGGCCTACAGCTATTTGTTGGGTAGACCTTGGATCCATGCCGCTGGCGCTGTTACGTCTACCCTTCACCAGAAGCTAAAATTCGAGTGGGAAGGCCAGATCATCACCATTTGTGGCGAAGAAGACATCTTTGTTAGCCATCTGGCTACGTACAAGTACATTGAAATGGATGGAGAAATCCATGAAACCATGAGCCAGGGGTTTGAGGCCCTGAACATTAATGAAGCATCTGCTGTGCTGGGAACCTCCATGACGTCTTATCAGCAAGCCAGGAAGGTTGTTGAAGAGGGTACTGCCCAAGGCTGGGGCAAGCTGCTGCCCGTGGAGAAGAAGGAGGACAGATTTGGGTTGGTTTACAGACCAACTCAACAAGATCAATCAGAGGCTACCAAGAAGCCCAGTTTTGTCAGCGGGGGAATGCTCACCCCGGATGCAGTGAACAACTTGGAAGACGAGGATGAAAGCGACCGCAACCTGGAGAGCTGGATACGTCCAAGGATCCCGGGGAGCCAAGTCCTTAACTGGTCTTCCCAGGAAATTATAAGGGTTACTCCTGCAGAGTAATTATTATTTCTTGTATTTTTAAGCATGCATCAAGTCTTGCATCTTGCCCAAGATGACAAGACTCATTTTGTAATCGGGCCATCTTGTAATTTTGTGCAAAACAGATCAATCAATGAATATCGGACGTCTTTTGCAAATGAGTCCTTTTTTTTCTTTTCCGCTCACTGTTTTTCATTTTTCTTTTTGTACAAAAATAAAATGGCAATGTTTTCCAAAATGATAACTTTGTTTCACCTTTTTTCTAAACAAGATTAAAGTTGATCACTAAAATAAACAATCTAAACCCTTGCAGAGAGTTGTCATACCCCAAATTTGTCCTACTTGCACTATTTTACTGTCTAATCATTGTTTCAAAAAAAAAATCAAAAAAACTTGTACCATTTTATTTATCTGTCCAATAAATATTTCGAAATTTTTTTTAAAAAAACATGTATTATTTTATTTTGTCTGATATTATAAAAATTCAAAAAAAAATATGTCACATTTCCTTTTTATTTGAAAATTGCATTCTCTCTTTATTTCTCTCCTAATTATCTTATTGCTCGATGATCACTTCTTTTTAGTTGTTTCTATCGTATTCTTTTATCATAAAAATTCTAAAAAAAATTCAAATTCTCTCCTATCTTTTATTCCATTTTTTATTCTGTTCAAAAAAGTCTATTTTTTTGCTACTTTATTTCATTTACATGAAAATACAAAAATATTGGTACTGTTATTCTTACAATTATTGTTTTATTGTCATTATTTTAGCATTTTTGTTACTCTCTTACTCTTATTATTTTCTATTTTATTATTTTATTATTACTATTGTTATTACTATTATTTCAAAAATATTCTTGCATTTTTATAAATCATCAATTCATAAGTTCATCTTTTCTCTACAAAATTTTACTACTTTTATTTTATGGCTTTGTTATTATGATTAATATTATTATTATTATTATTATTATTATTATTGTTATTATTATTATTATTATTAGTTTCATTGTTATTTTATATTACTATTTTCATTATTATTTGATTCATTATTATTTATCAACTTTTATTATTATAATTTTTCTGATTTCTCTTGTATTTATAATCCACTTTTTTTTGAAAGTTTCATAAAGTTGCAGCTCTTATAATTTGTACAAAAAAAAAAGAAAGTAAAAAAGAGAAAGTAAATTGGAATGGAAGACTGATTTTTGTTACAGGTTGTCACGTGAAAACCATAGTTGTGACCCCACTAAACTTCCACCCACATCATTCTCACCTTCAGAAATATATTCACAATTCCACTATCACCCATTTCCAACAAAATTCATTCTGCATCATAACAAACTTTCTACAATTCAATCAACAACAAACTTTTTACAGCACATCATATTCTCAAAATCCTTTTCAATTTTTTCTCCATGTTTCCAATTTTATCCTTCTTAAATCCATTATAAATCTAGCATGAATCTCACTCCAAAAGGAGAGCTTGAATAAACTTATAAACCTCTGCAAAAAAAAAGCAATTTCAAGTTTCCAAAATAAAAACAATAAACCTTTGATATACCAAAAATGCAGAATATTCATAGACCTTGAATATCCATTGATTCTGCAAAATCACCTTCCAAAACACTTCCAATCGCCCATTACCACCATCTGTGAGAAACAACAACACAAACCAATGCCCAAACCTTCAAACTCATGAACCTGAACAAAACCAAAAACTCAGCCACCATCAGCCAGCCGCGCAACCTAGAAACCGATGGCCACAACACTCGCCATCTTCCGCCGCGAGAAAGACAAAGACGGAATCCGAAGAAGCCGACAACGCATCATCACCGCGCCGTTACCGGTCCGTCAACCCTCTCACAACCATCTAACCGCCGCCATCAAAGTCACCGAAACCAGCACCGAGAGACGGAGACGAGGCTGAGAGCATCCGAAAGGAAAAGCGCCGTGAGAGAGTGCCGAGCAAATCGCGCAAAAGGCCGATCTGGAATCGGAATCCGCCGCCGCCGATTGAAGGGTGGGTTTTTTCTGTTTGATTTGTTTTTTCTGAAGCGTATTTTAAAAAGAAGGAGGAGGCTGAAATTTCATTTTTGTACTGTGAATATAATGTCTTATGGAGTTATTCTTATCTTTTTATATCATTTATTTATTTGTTTTTTAAAAAAAAAAATGAATGATGAATGAATTTAATGAGTTACCTCCTATATTCTTTTTTCTTAGCTACCTACTAAATAAAAGGTTTTAATGAGTGTGTCTTATGGATTTTGAAAGAGAGTTCTGTTTGTTTTTATTTTACTTTATTTTATTATTTGTTTTCTTTGCACTTTGTTTTTTAAATAAAATCTATTATGGACTAGATTAATCAACAAAGGTTGATGTTTTTGTAAACATGCTCCACCACTGTACTGATTCATCTCCATTTCTCCTTCATTCATTTTATTTATTTATTGGTATTATTTTAATTGTTATTATTAGTTGGATTTATGGTTTAAGAATAGATTTTAGTGTCAAGCACTTAGTTCATTTTTTATATTCTCATTTCTTTGAGGTATTTTTTTTTTGTTTATTATTTTTGGGGCCGATGATATCATAAAAGGCCAATTTTTCGCCCGATTCTAATCGGTGATTTTTGGTCAATATGAGGCCCCCTTGTATTTAATTTTTCATTTTATTATTCCGGCAAAACAAACATGTAATTTAATTTAATTCATTTTATTATCCTTGATATTATTTAATTCATTTATTATTTATATTCATTATTTTATTTTTTCTAACAATTCAATTCATTTATTTATTCATTTATTTTTGCATTAAAAAATTACGATTCGACTCCTCATAGAACGATTTCATTAAATCGATTCTAAGGAAGTTCACGAACAAAATTTCGTCGCGTCCCAAAAGGTCCAACGCCTTCGAATAGTTGCGCTCGATTAAAAGGTCCAACGCCTCCGAATAGTTGCGTCCCGATTCAAACAGGCCGAACGCCTTCGAATAGTTCAAACACACTGCACACACGCTTTCTCTTGGGCTAATTACAACGAGACCTTTTTATTTCTCGCAATCCCCTGTATTTATTTTGTATCCCTCTCCCATTAATTTGTACGCATTTTATTTCTATTTTATTTTATTTCCGAATCCTTGGTCCAACGCCAAGCGATTGCACTTGCACACTTGCACTTTATTTTCCAGTTATCATTTCGTTATTAGGATCCTCATATCCTTGCGAGCCGAGCGATTCGTGCCTCGCTGACAAAACTACAAAAATAAACTCCATTTGCATTCACCCTCTAAACTTCAAAAAACCAAAATGTTTCGATTAGATCCAAACCCTTGATCCAACGTCAAGCGGCTTTAGGAAATAAAAACACTTTAATAAATACGAGAAGATTTGTACGCCACGAGCCTTAAGCGGTAGAAAGGGGGATAACGAGCTTTCGTTACTCGCTCCGATTATTTCGACGCAGGACACTCGTCTTGTTGGGCGAGATAAACTATCCATAGTCTTTAGTGCATTTCAACTCCTAAACCCTTTCATCGACGAAAGGTAATAAAATCGAACAACCATACCCTTAGTAGGCCGAACTACGAGGCTCTAACTTTCCCATTGCACACGGGAGTACGTAGGCACGAGGATCTCAATCCTTGCCGAGCACCTAGGTTCGATCTAACTTATAATTCAACTCATTTCCCTCTAGCAAGCAATTCGTTTAAGCATAGACATCCTTTCTCGCGCGTTAACTTAGATGGTTCCCATCGAGTACGATGGATGTAGGGGGTGCTAATACCTTCCCCCTGCATAACCGACTCCCGAACCCAGGCAATGGTTCCGTTGACCTTTGTCCTCATCCTTTTCCTCCCGGGTTGTATCTATATCTCCCCTTTCCCTCTTCGGGAATAAATAGAATTAGGTGGCGACTCTTCAGTCCGTCCAGCGCGCGGCTCCGTCCATTCGGATCGCGTGAGGTCGTATTTTTCGGGGTACGACAGCTGGCGACTCTGCTGGGGACTGGTTCACCCCTATGCGAGTCAAGCCTAGTCTAGGTTCCCGCGCTTGTTTGAATGTTTGCTTTTATGCCTTGCTTGTTTATTTTTATTGCTTTCTTTATCGCATTCCATCTTATATATCTTGTGGCTCCTTGGTACTATAATTTGGATCGATACTTTGCAAAAGAATTTGAGGGAAAAGCTCTATACCCGGGCTTTCGAGTACAAACTTAAGTTAGCGAGGTTGTGTAGTATGGGCTCCCGAGAGAACATCTCTCGTGGGTTGTCGATACGAAAACCTCACTCGGAGTAGATTTTAATGGAAATACTGACAACCGTCAAGCTCTTGGCGTGTGTGCTCAGTTGTTTTCATTAAAGTCGTCGACTCTGAGGACCTTTAGAACCTTTTGGTTAAAACATTGGTTGATGGTTGCGTAGTATTGGGCACCAGGGTTCACCCTCGTGTGGCTCGATACGAAAACCTCACTTGGAATAGACTTACTCAATGGAGTTGATTGACTGTCAAGAATGTATGAAATTGACACGTGCATCAAACAGTTGAGAAAGTTCCATAACTCCAAGACTTTGTTTTAAACCTCGTGTCGATGATCACGTAGTATGGACTCCCGAGAAAATCTTCTCTCGTGGGTTGTCGATACGAAGATCTCACCCAAAATAGATTCATGTGGCGGAGTCAATCAACCGTCATGCTTATGGCGTGTGTGATGAACAGCCATATGAATTGATAACTTTGGGACCCCTAAAACTTTAGAGTCTACCCAGCGAGCTCCTGATCAGAGTATCTTCCGGCTGTACCTTGGACTCGTAGGACCTTAATCTTGTGATCCTGGATTCTGACATTGCATATCATTTCATTTGCATCATTTATTCATCTTGCATTTCATTCCAAATCCGAAAACTCATTTCATGTTCCTCCATCTTCAGTAAATCAAGCTGGTTTCCCGACGCCCGTATCGTTCTAGACGCCCGTATTTAACTCGAGCCAACGCTAGAGGACTGATGGATCAGATTCGACAAGAACAAGCTGCTATGAGGGGAGAGATTGACTCAATCAAGAGCAAGGTTGATCGTATTCATGAGGCCATGCAAGCCTTGGCCAGGATGGTTGTGTCTCATCAGCCTGTTCCTTCAATGCCTGTTCATCCAGCTATTCAAGCTCTGCTTCTGCCTCCGATGGCTTATCAACCATGTCTTTATCCTCCGGGTGCAGCTGCGCAATATGGACCTAGACCATACCAGCAACCAGCTTATCCATATCAGCAACCGGCTTATCAACAACAGCCCGGTCAACACCAACAACGCGCTCCTCAACAGCGCCCACCATATCAAAAAAGAGGATCGGAGAGACACTTTGATCCATTGCCTATGTCATATGGAGAAATCTTTAACGGACTGATGGCAAAAGGAACTCTTGTGTTGAAGGACATGCCACCTCAAACTGGTAACGCTCGAGATTATAATGCCAATGCTCGCTGTGAGTATCACAAGGGTGCTCCAGGTCACAGAATTGACAACTGCAGGTTATTCAAGCACAAAGTTCAAGACCTAATCAACTCTAAGGATCTCACCTTCACTCCGAGAAATCCAAATGTCCAGAACGATCCCATGCCGTCACACGGTACCAACAAGTAAAGACATTTGAAGGGGTTGTTGAAGACCAAGCTGAGTAGTCACCAACTTTGAAGCATTTAAATCAAGAGAAGTTCAAATCCTCAAATCAAGGCAGCCAGTGCCATTTATTATTTCCGCATTCTTGTTGTTTTGTAATGTTTGTTTAAGTACTATTTGCTCTAAACATTGTTATTTGTTCTTGGTTGTGTTAATGTTATGTTTATGCATGTTTTGAATTAATCTATTCGCATTCGCTCATATTTATCATTTATCACAAAAATCACAAAAATATTTCCTTCACTTCACTTTAGCAAATATTTGAGGGAGGATGATGAAAGCAAAATACCCATAACTGTTGCGGTATGCTTTCGGATAAAACCTCGTCAATGATGTACAGGCATTCTTTCAAATCCCCAAACACTGGAGATATAAGGAGTTAATCCCTAGTCAACCACTTCGAGCCTAGAAGTAGAAGTTTCTTTCGGATACAACCCTTTACATTTAACCCGGGGCAGGGTAGTTGTTCAGTTAGTGTGACTACACCTTCGAATCGCAAGATGAGACATCCCGTCAGAGGACCATTAACAAACGACTTGGCAGTCACAATATTCAAACAAAAAAAAAATAGAAAAGAAAAACCACTAAGTTGAGCACCCGAAGGGAGACTTAGTCAAAAAAAATCAAAAGAGGAGCTCGAATCCTCAGCAAAAACAAAACAAATATCAATGACCACCAAATCAAAAAATCAAAAAGGTCACCAGCAAAAAAAAGATGACTGCCAATTCCAAGCAAATATCGAAGCTTCATCTTCACTCTTGCAAAGTCGAAAACAAATGCATGTGTAAAGTTAATTGAACGTAGGACTGGAGAAAATCACGAAGAGGGGTGGGTACAAATCATTTGAGCCTTATACCTTTGTTTCTCTAAACCATTAACCAGACCACGTTACAACTCTCAAAAGACCTAATTGAGGCGCAGTTTATTCTGAAAGCATGCTACCAACAAGGTTGCGTAAATTGACTCCCATATATTTGCTAATCTTCAAACTCGATTGCACATTATTCTTGTTGCATACTTCACGCACTTTCTAAATCAGCACCTCGTTTGGACTAACGATCCATTCGTCACACTTTCACAGCATTCAAATAAATCGACTTTTTCAAAACTTACATGAACTTTACATTAACACTGCCATTTGCGTATGAACAATTTAATTGCAATTTAGTGCTTGACATCAGTGCAAACCCAACAAGGGGCATTCAAAAGAGAAACTTGAACTTCATCGCCAACATGAATCAAGACTACTTCAGCAGTCCAATCAGGGACAAATCATCTTCAAACAGTTCAATCAGGGGCAGACACTTACCGATTCCAATCAGGGGCAAGTCATGTCATAGTCGTTGTCAAAGCTTCCCCACCAGATTTATTTCAAATACCCTACAGGCAGGGGCAAGTAGACAAGGAGCAAATCTTCCTATCTCTTTTCCCCAGCTGGACAAGCAGATCTTGTTAGACATTGGCAATCATTCAAAGCAAAATCAGTCTTTATGTGTTAATTAAGTCGCTTCGCTCACCAGCTTAGAGCTTTCAGATCCATCTTCTGACCATACATCGTCGAAGATCGAGTGTCGGAATCAAGCCCTCCATCCACCCAAAAGTCCAATTACCATTGGCAACTACCAGACCAAAAGTCCACCAAGCTGGCACCTTTCCTTTTTTTTAATCACTCATATGCATCATTATGCATCATATGCAGTCATACGCATCATTTACATCAATCATTTATAGCATACGCATCATATGCATGCCTAAATAAATCGACTTTTTATTTTCCCCAACATTTTCAGCTTACATCTCAGTGCATGAGCATTTGCATCGTATCTCCATCCCTATGGAATACCATTTCAAAAACAATCAAACATAGTTGCATAATTCAGGATCCAGGATCAACCCATGATTCCAGGCCTTTCCCCAGCGGAGGTCAGGATTCAGGGCCAACAGAAGATTCCAGAGATTCGCCTAGGTGTTATTCAGTGGACGTCCCTGGTGGATATTTCTCTTCCAGATTGTTCAATTTTCTGTTTCTCGTCATCATTTTGGTGTCGGGATCGCTCTATCATCCTTTTGGTGATAGCAATTATTTAATTTTTTGTTTCTCGTCATCCTTTTGATGTCGGGATCGCTTTATCATCCTTTTGGTGATAGCGATTGTTTAATTTTTTTTATTACTCGTCATCCTTTTGATGTCGGGATCGCTCTATCATCCTTTTGGTGATAGCAATTATTTAATTTTTTGTTTCTCGTCATCCTTTTGATGTCAGGATCGCTTTATCATCCTTTTGGCGATAGCGATTGTTTAATTTTCTATTACTCGTCATCCTTTTGATGTCGGGATCGCTTTATCATCCTTTTGGTGATAGCGATTATTTAATTTTTGTTTCTCGTCATCCTTTTGATGTCGGGATCGCTTTATCATCCTTTTGGTGATAGCGATTATTTAATTTTCTGTTACTCGTCATCCTTCTGATGTCGGGATCGCTTTATCATCCTTTTGATGATAGCGATTGTATTTTCAGTTATTTGTTGTATTATCCGTTGACGATAATTGATTTATTTTACCAATTTATTTCTTGCTGTGTCACCCATCATTTCCAGTTTATTTCATTTGCTATTTTCGAATTCTTTCTTTGTCGGACAAATTTGGAGTCTGTTAATATCTAATTATCTTATACCTTGAAAGATTGAACACGAGCCAGTTCATCTTACTTGGTCTAAGCCAATTCGATAGGGGCATCTGTCATACCCCAAATTTGTCCTACTTGCACTATTTTACTGTCTAATCATTGTTTCAAAAAAAAAATCAAAAAAACTTGTACCATTTTATTTATCTGTCCAATAAATATTTTGAAATTTTTTTTAAAAAAATATGTATTATTTTATTTTGTCTGATATTATAAAAATTCAAAAAAAAATATGTCACATTTCCTTTATATTTGAAAATTGCATTCTCTCTTTATTTCTCTCCTAATTATCTTATTGCTCGATGATCACTTCTTTTTAGTTGTTTCTATCGTATTCTTTTATCATAAAAATTCTAAAAAAAATTCAAATTCTCTCCTATCTTTTATTCCATTTTTTATTCTGTTCAAAAAAGTCTATTTTTTTGCTACTTTATTTCATTTACATGAAAATACAAAAATATTGGTACTGTTATTCTTACAATTATTGTTTTATTGTCATTATTTTAGCATTTTTGTTACTCTCTTACTCTTATTATTTTCTATTTTATTATTTTATTATTACTATTGTTATTACTATTATTTCAAAAATATTCTTGCATTTTTATAAATCATCAATTCATAAGTTCACCTTTTCTCTACAAAATTTTACTACTTTTATTTTATGGCTTTGTTATTATGATTAATATTATTATTATTATTATTATTATTATTGTTATTATTATTATTATTATTAGTTTCATTGTTATTTTATATTACTATTTTCATTATTATTTGATTCATTATTATTTATCAACTTTTATTATTATAATTTTTCTGATTTCTCTTGTATTTATAATCCACTTTTTTTTGAAAGTTTCATAAAGTTGCAGCTCTTATAATTTGTACAAAAAAAAAAGAAAGTAAAAAAGAGAAAGTAAATTGGAATGGAAGACTGATTTTTGTTACAGGTTGTCACGTGAAAACCATAGCTGTGACCCCACTAAACTTCCACCCACATCATTCTCACCTTCAGAAATATATTCACAATTCCACTATCACCCATTTCCAACAAAATTCATTCTGCATCATAACAAACTTTCTACAATTCAATCAACAACAAACTTTTTACAGCACATCATATTCTCAAAATCCTTTTCAATTTTTTCTCCAAGTTTCCAATTTTATCCTTCTTAAATCCATTATAAATCTAGCATGAATCTCACTCCAAAAGGAGAGCTTGAATAAACTTATAAACCTCTGCAAAAAAAAAGCAATTTCAAGTTTCCAAAATAAAAATAATAAACCTTTGATATACCAAAAATGCAGAATATTCATAGACCTTGAATATCCATTGATTCTGCAAAATCACCTTCCAAAACACTTCCAATCGCCCATTACCACCATCTGTGAGAAACAACAACACAAACCAATGCCCAAACCTTCAAACTCATGAACCTGAACAAAACCAAAAGCTTATCGTGAACCTTCAAATCCGTCACGGACCAGCCACCATCAGCCAGCCGCGCAACCTAGAAACCGACGGCCACAACACTCGCCATCTTCCGCCGCGAGAAAGACAGAGACGGAATCCGAAGAAGCCGACAACGCATCATCACCGCGCCGTTACCGGTCCGTCAACCCTCTCACAACCATCTAACCGCCGCCATCAAAGTCACCGAAACCAGCACCGAGAGACGGAGACGAGGCTGAGAGCATCCGAAAGGAAAAGCGCCGTGAGAGAGTGCCGAGCAAATCGCGCAAAAGGCCGATCTGGAATCGGAATCCGCCGCCGCCGATTGAAGGGTGGGTTTTTTCTGTTTGATTTGTTTTTTCTGAAGCGTATTTTAAAAAGAAGGAGGAGGCTGAAATTTCATTTTGGTACTGTGAATATAATGTCTTATGGAGTTATTCTTATCTTTTTATATCATTTATTTATTTGTTTTTTTAAAAAAAAAATGAATGATGAATGAATTTAATGAGTTACCTCCTATATTCTTTTTTCTTAGCTACCTACTAAATAAAAGGTTTTAATGAGTGTGTCTTATGGATTTTGAAAGAGAGTTCTGTTTGTTTTTATTTTACTTTATTTTATTATTTGTTTTCTTTGCACTTTGTTTTTTAAATAAAATCTATTATGGACTAGATTAATCAACAAAGGTTGATGTTTTTGTAAACATGCTCCACCACTGTACTGATTCATCTCCATTTCTCCTTCATTCATTTTATTTATTTATTGGTATTATTTTAATTGTTATTATTAGTTGGATTTATGGTTTAAGAATAGATTTTAGTGTCAAGCACTTAGTTCATTTTTTATATTCTCATTTCTTTGAGGTATTTTTTTTTTGTTTATTATTTTTGGGGCCGATGATATCATAAAAGGCCAATTTTTCGCCCGATTCTAATCGGTGATTTTTGGTCAATATGAGGCCCCCTTGTATTTAATTTTTCATTTTATTATTCCGGCAAAACAAACATGTAATTTAATTTAATTCATTTTATTATCCTTGATATTATTTAATTCATTTATTATTTATATTCATTATTTTATTTTTTCTAACAATTCAATTCATTTATTTATTCATTTATTTTTGCATTAAAAAATTACGATTCGACTCCTCATAGAACGATTTCATTAAATCGATTCTAAGGAAGTTCACGAACAAAATTTCGTCGCGTCCCAAAAGGTCCAACGCCTTCGAATAGTTGCGCTCGATTAAAAGGTCCAACGCCTCCGAATAGTTGTGTCCCGATTCAAACAGGCCGAACGCCTTCGAATAGTTCAAACACACTGCACACACGCTTTCTCTTGGGCTAATTACAACGAGACCTTTTTATTTCTCGCAATCCCCTGTATTTATTTTGTATCCCTCTCCCATTAATTTGTACGCATTTTATTTCTATTTTATTTTATTTCCGAATCCTTGGTCCAACGCCAAGCGATTGCACTTGCACACTTGCACTTTATTTTCCAGTTATCATTTCGTTATTAGGATCCTCATATCCTTGCGAGCCGAGCGATTCGTGCCTCGCTGACAAAACTACAAAAATAAACTCCATTTGCATTCACCCTCTAAACTTCAAAAAACCAAAATGTTTCGATTAGATCCAAACCCTTGATCCAACGTCAAGCGGCTTTAGGAAATAAAAACACTTTAATAAATACGAGAAGATTTGTACGCCACGAGCCTTAAGCGGTAGAAAGGGGGATAACGAGCTTTCGTTACTCGCTCCGATTATTTCGACGCAGGACACTCGTCTTGTTGGGCGAGATAAACTATCCATAGTCTTTAGTGCATTTCAACTCCTAAACCCTTTCATCGACGAAAGGTAATAAAATCGAACAACCATACCCTTAGTAGGCCGAACTACGAGGCTCTGACTTTCCCATTGCACACGGGAGTACGTAGGCACGAGGATCTCAATCCTTGCCGAGCACCTAGGTTCAATCTAACTTATAATTCAACTCATTTCCCTCTAGCAAGCAATTCGTTTAAGCATAGACATCCTTTCTCGCGCGTTAACTTAGATGGTTCCCATCGAGTACGATGGATGTAGGGGGTGCTAATACCTTCCCCCTGCAAAACCGACTCCCGAACCCAGGCAATGGTTCCGTTGACCTTTGTCCTCATCCTTTTCCTCCCGGGTTGTATCTATATCTCCCCTTTCCCTCTTCGGGAATAAATAGAATTAGGTGGCGACTCTTCAGTCCGTCCAGCGCGCGGCTCCGTCCATTCGGATCGCGTGAGGTCGTATTTTTCGGGGTACGACAAGAGTGCCTTTCAGATTGCACCGACAACAACACAGCTATGACTCTGTATGACTTTGACAATCCAATCAATCAAGCTGATGAAGGGGTTGAAGAAGATTATGAGCTTCCTGAAGAGCTAGCCAGGTTGTTAAGGCAAGAGGAGAAGGTTATCACTCCTCATCAGGAGGAGGTCGAAACGGTTAATCTTGGTACGGAAGAAGACGTGAAAGAGGTTAAGATCGGGGCCTGCCTACAAGATTCGGTAAAAGAGCAACTAATTGATATGCTTCGGGAGTATGTGGATGTCTTTGCTTGGTGTTATCAGGACATGCCAGGGTTGGACACCGATATTGTCATGCACAAGCTGCCTTTAAGAGAAGATTGCCCACCGGTAAAACAGAAACTGCGCCGTACTCGCCCAGATATGGCAATGAAGATCAAAGAAGAGGTACAAAAATAGTGGGACGCCGGTTTCCTTGCTGTAACTAGTTACCCGCCGTGGGTTGCTAATATTGTACCTGTGCCTAAGAAAGATGGCAAGGTGAGGATGTGTGTGGACTACCGGGATCTGAACAGAGCTAGTCCGAAAGATGATTTCCCTTTACCTCACATTGATGTATTGGTTGATAATACGGCTCAGTTCTCGGTATTCTCCTTCATGGATGGATTTTCAGAATACAATCAGATCAAGATATCACCTGAAGACATGGAGAAGACAACTTTTATCACACCCTGGGGCACGTTCTGTTACAAGGTGATGCCATTCGGACTGAAGAATGCTGGCGCAACATATCAACGGGCTATGGTAACATTATTCCATGACATGATTCATAAAGAAATTGAATGTTATGTGGATGACATGATTGCCAAATCTCTCACAGAAGAAGACCACCTGGTAAATCTGCTGAAGTTATTCAAGCGTCTGAGGAAGTACCAACTGAAGTTAAACCCCAACAAATGCACATTCGGGATGCGATCCGGTAAGTTGCTGGGATTTATTGTAAGTGAGAAAGGGATTGAAGTTGACCCTGATAAAGTCAAAGCAATTCAAGAAATGCCTGCACCGAAGACTGAGAAAGAAGTTCGGGGGTTCTTAGGTAGATTGAACTACATTTCACGGTTCATATCTCACCTTACGGCAACATGTGAGCCTTTGTTCAAGCTGTTAAGAAAAGAACAAACGGTCAGGTGGAACGAAGACTGCCAGAGGGCTTTTGACAAAATCAAGGAATACTTGCAAGAGCCTCCTATCCTTATGCCTCCAGTTGAAGGAAGACCTCTAATCATGTACTTGACAGTATTAGAAGAGTCAATGGGGTGTGTGTTGGGCCAGCATGACGAGTCTGGTCGAAAAGAGTATGCAATTTACTACCTAAGCAAAACGTTTACCGACTGTGAACAACGTTATTCACTGCTCGAGAAAACTTGCTGTGCTTTAGCGTGGGCTGCTCGCCGACTAAGGCAGTATATGTTGACCCACACCACTTTATTGATTTCAAAAATGGATCCAGTTAAGTACATTTTTGAGAAGCCAGCACTTACCGGACGGGTTGCAAGATGGCAAATGATCCTCACAGAATATGATATTCAGTACACATCTCAAAAAGCCATCAAGGGCAGTGTATTGTCTGATTATCTTGTTGAGCAACCTATTGATGATTTCCAGCCTATGAGATTTGACTTCCCTGATGAAGACATCATGTTCATAAGAGCAAAAGATCATGAAGAGCCTGTTCACACTAAAGGGCCTGACCCAGAAGAAGAATGGACTATGATGTTTGACGGGGCTGTTAATATGAATGGTCGTGGTGTTGGTGCAGTACTCATTACACCTAAAGGAGTTCACATGCCTTTCTCGGCAAAAATCACCTTTAACTGCACTAACAACGAAGCTGAATACGAAGCTTGTATTATGGGTCTTGAGGAAGCCATCGACCTCAGGATCAAGACTTTGACTGTGTTCGGAGATTCAGCTTTGGTAATCAATCAAACCAACGGTAAATGGTACACACACCAGGATCATCTGATACCTTACAGGGATTATACAAGGAGGTTATTGACTTTCTTTACAACGGTCAAGCTTGAGTATATCCCTCGGGACGAGAATCAATTCGCAGATGCTCTGGCTACCATTTTATCCATGATCAAAGTTCAAGCTGCCAACTTTGTGCCTCGGATATCAGTATCCAGACTTGACAGACCAGTATACGTGTTCTCAGCAGATGTTGTTAAAGATGATAAGCCTTGGTTCCATGACATTAAGTGCTTCTTGGAGGATCAAACATACCCACCTGGGGCATCTTCCAATGATAAGAAGACATTAAGAAGGCTTGCTGGCAGTTTCTTCCTAAATACTGATGGTTCCCTGTATAAGAGAAACTTTGATATGGTACTCCTCAGATGCGTTGATAAGACGGAGGCAGATTTGTTAATGCACGAGGTGCATGAAGGATCCTTTGGTACCCATGCAGGGGGACATGCAATGGCCAAAAAGTTGCTAAGATCAGGCTATTACTGGATCACAATGGATACAGACTGTTGTGCTTATGCCAGAAAATGCCATAAATGCCAGATTTATGCGGATAAAGTGCATGTACCTCCCAATCCCCTGAATGTGATGTCTTCACCCTGGCCCTTTGCCATGTGGGGCATTGATATGATTGGCAAGATTGAGCCGACTGCTTCAAACGACCACAGATTCATCCTGGTTGCTATTGACTATTTTACACAAATGGGTTGAAGCAGCTTCCTATGCAAATGTTACAAGGCAAGTGGTAGCCCGATTCCTGAAGAGAGACATCATTTGTCGGTATGGAGTTACCGAGCGAATCATTACTGATAATGGTTCTAACTTAAACAACAAAATGATGGCAGAACTATGTCGGGACTTCAAAATCCAACACCACAATTCTTCTCCTTACAGGCCAAAGATGAATGGCGTTGTTGAGGAAGCTAATAAGAATATCAAGAAGATTGTGCAGAAGATGGTGGTTACCTACAAAGACTGGCATGAAATGCTACCGTTTGCCTTACATGGATACCGTACGTCAATCAGAACATCTACTGGGGCAACACCGTTTCAGCTTGTGTATGGTATGGAAGCGGTCCTACCTGTTGAAGTTGAGTTACCCTCCCTGCGGGTATTGATGGACGTTAAGCTGAATGAAGCAGAATGGGTCCGGTCCCGATACGAACAACTGAGTCTAATTGAAGAGAAGAGATTAGCTGCAATCTGCCATGGGCAGTTATATCAGAAAAGAATGAAGAAAGCCTTCGATCAGAAAGTCAGACTTCGAGAGTACCAAGTAGGAGATCTTGTGCTGAAAAGACTCCTCCCTCCTCATACAGACCACAGGGGCAAGTGGACTCCGAACTATGAAGGGCCATTCGTAGTAAAGAAAGTTTTCTCAGGTGGAGCACTGATGCTCAGTACTATGGATGGTGAAGACTTCTTGTCCCCTGTGAATTCAGATGCAGTTAAAAAATACTTCGCATGAAAATGACCCGTTGGACATAAAAACAGAATGTATGTCCAGGAAAAAATAGGGCATCCCGGCGAGTCAAAAACAGAATAAAAGACTCGGGCAAAAATAAGGGAAAATAAACAAAAAAATGTACACCCGCTGAGTTGAAAAGCCGCATTGGGCAACTCAGGCAAAAAGGGGTATCCCGATGGGTTGAAAACCCGAAAGGGCGATCCATGCAAAATAAGGGAATAAGCGAACAATTGTACTCTGAATTCATCTGTATCACTTACAACTTGGTAAGCTTCGAAATGATCAAGCTTCTTTCAGAATCAGCCTTCTTCAGAAAGCAAGATAAGAAGAACGTCAAATGTCATACGAGTCATAGCAAAGGGAAGCTCCCTGAAGCGTCATCAACATTGCCAACATCTTTTGTTTCTCAATTTATAACAATCTCCTAATTTTAGGGGATTTGTTTCTTTGACTGTATCTTGCCAATTCAGGGCACACGAATTAATAAAATCAGATTTTCAGTCATATTTCGTCTCGTACATTTTATTTTCGTTTGCAAAAAATGTCTGATGTCTTTAAGATATTGATTGCATAAATACGGATGTTCCCTTTCTAAAAAAATACGTGCTTACAAGAAATATATTTGCTCCTAGGATTGCCTAAACTCCTATGACGGAATCCAATGAGGAATATCTCGGGATGCTTGTACGTTTCTTTGTCTCTACAGGATTGCAGGTGTTCAGAGCACAACATGGGACATGAAAGCTTCACCCCATCAAGCTGGCAAATCACTACCTACTAAGTCCATCTCACAATTAGCACCGGAGGTGCCTTCTCCCCAGTTGAGTTGCCATTTATTTTTCCTCCTCAACCAAGTACAAAAGCCAGGGAACCATCACCCCACAGAGTTTCAGCCTCTATCCAGAAGAGAAACGCCTGGAGATCTCACAACAGGGTGAAGGAAGCTTCTACAAACCCCCAGTTGGGTCCCTCATTACCAAAGATAGGTCTATCAGTGACCTATTTTCCCCAAACAGAGTCATATATGTCAGATCCATCAATGATCTCACCCCCAGCTGGGGATGTCTACTTCGAACAGATCAGCCGGAGATCTTCACAGCATTGGGATCCGAATCCCGGGTCGTTATCTTTGCATAATCATAGCATTCACATCATATTCTCCCCGCAGAGCGTAGCATTACGTTTAATACGGAGCATTACGGCAAAAATCAAACATATTGCATAATCATAAGCCATGTTCTGAATCAAACATTTGTAAATACTGACAATCCATCAAAGATATACAGAAAAACTCCCTGGATTCCCCGGCAGAGAGCCAAAGCACTTTCCCTAAAGAAACAGATACTTCCTGACACCCGTCCGTGTCATATCCCCAGTAGAAAGCCAAAGCGTCCTCTTTACACTCACAGATACATATATCTATACAAATTCCCTAACACCCGTCCGTGTCACCTTCCCCAACATAGCTACCTAAACACTTTGTAAATCATATACTTGTTTATAATATACTTTTTCCGACACTCGTCCGTGTCACACTCTCCCCAGCAAGTTAAACACTCATCTGTACACCACTCATACATATTACTCCTGTTTCACTCATACAGATACTCGTCTGTATCTTGTGTATGCCACTCAAATCCCCTCAGATTCGACACTCGTCCGTGTTCTTTGTTAACCAGTTGGTACTCGTTCGTATCATCATCTCTGAACATGCATCAAGCGTTTGTTTCTACCTGATACTCGTCCATATCATGGTCTTAAGGATGCTCGTTCGCATCTTTAATCCATACACGTGTCAAACACTTATGCCTTCTTGAATTTAGACACTCGTCTGTGTCTACTATTCCCCAGAAGAGTTCCCGCAGAATCAATACTCGTCCGTGTTCTTTGTTAACCAGTTGGTACTCGTCTGTATCATCATCTCTGAACATGTGTCAGCATTTGTTTCTACCTGATACCCGTCCGTATCAGAGTCTTAAAAATGCTCGTCCGCATCTTTAGTCTATACGCAGTACCCAAACACTTACACCTCTCATTTCTTGGATATAGACACTCGTCCGTGTTTACTTTTCCCCAGCGAAGTCCCCAACAAAGCTTGTTAAACTTCCTTTCTATCTGACATTCGTCCTATGTCATGATACCTTTTCGGCAGCCGTACCCTGCCAGGTGATCGTCCCTCACCTCTTGATGATCGTCCTTCATCATCTTCATCCGATGGCCTTCCCCATCGTTGATCTTGTTATCTGACATTCGTCCTATGTCATGATAAACCCTGAGAGCAGCCGTACCCTGCTAGGTGATCGTCCTTCACCTCTTGATGATCATCCTTCATCATGCTTATCCGATGGTCGTACCCATTATCAACCTTTTTATCCGGCATTCGTCCTATGTCGCGATGCTTTTGGCGACCGTACCTTGCCCGGTGATTGTCCTTCACCTTAGATGACCGTCCCTCATCTTATCCCCAACAGAGCAATCGTCCCCTGCTAGGTGATCGTCCTTCACCTTTTGATGACCGTACCTCATCATTTACTTCATTTACCTATAATCCCCAGAGAGTCTTACAGCTTTACCTGATGGTCGTCCCCATCATAATCCCTTATATCCCCAGCATGTCGGTCGTCCCCGTCATTGCTCCATCCCCAGCAGTCGTCCTCTGCTCGACGGTCGTCCTCCGTCGCCCGCACTTTATAATTATACTTTATTTTTCTTTTACAATCTATATCCCTTTTCTTCTTCATTTCGTGAGTGCAAATTTTGGACTGTCTTTGGTATTCAACCACAAGTTATCTTGTTTGCCTGCTAAGCCGTTGCTTACATCCTGCACAGCTAACTCATGTTTGAATAGGGGCAGCTGTAAACACCCCAAATTTTCCCTCACCCATTCACACCATGGCTTATGATCTTTTCATATGCATAGTTCAATCATAGCATCTCATATTGCATTTTTGATTCACTGCATTGCTTCTAAGTCATCTGCATCTAGGGTTTATGATCTGAGCCATCCCTGAGCCACTTGAGCCACTCCAAAGGTCATCAATCACTTCAAAAGGGTCCATGTATGTTCAAGCATCATATTGTATCCTCACAAAGTCAAGAAAGTCAAAGAATCACAAGAACTGAGAAAGGCATGGAAGCAGAGCCAGGTTTAACTGCACAGATGACCTAGAATTAGGGTTTTCAAGGGCCATAGTTCCAATTTTTTTTATCATTCTTGTTTCTATTGGTCTCTATATGGTATAGGGATCATGCATATCATTTTTCATGAAGAAATTCCATGGGGAAGGCATCTAATCAAGAGTTGACTTCTTGAGCAAGTCAGTGCAAAATCAGGGCATCTGAGGCCCCCAATGACCCAACCAAAGGGTGTTCTTCATCATTTTGAATGTGTATGATCTTTATTTGATCATATAAGATGTTGGAATTTCACTAAATTGAAGAATTTCAAGCCATTTGCAAAGTTGCCTTTTTGGGAAAAGGACTTGTAATGGAAACTTGCCATTTTGGGAAACTTTTTCAAACCTTTCTTTTTGATTCAAAAATGCTTCAAATGAGAAAACTTTGGTCATGAAAGTTGTAGAATGGATCATTCCCTTTTCAAAAAGTACAAGAACTCATTCTAATTCATTTTGGATCAAAAGTTATGGCTTGTCAAAGTTGGACAAAATCACATAATTTCAAGTCTTGCACCAAAGAGGCAAAGTTGCAAAACCCCTTGCCAAGGCAAAATGAGACCTCAAAGTGACTTCTAATCTTTGCACAAACATAAACCAATGCCTAAAATTCAGAATGCACCAAGAGTTTGTCCATTTCCATGACTTGTGGATCAAGAAACTTCAAAAGGGCCAAAGTTGGATAAAGTTGCAAAAACTATGACAAACCCTAATCCAATTGCTAATTGGCTTCAAGATTGATCCCATGGCTCTCCTCATTCCTTGCTGCGCAGGACACCCCTTTGTCCTTGGCCTACCAATGACCCATACCTCTCTTACACAAAACATTGACTTTTTGCATAAAGACCCATACCAATCAAGCTAGGCCAGACCAACTCCTCTGACCTATCCAAGAGTGATAAGTGGACCAAATGCAACACAACACACCACATACACAAGCCTGAAACACTCTCCAAGTCATAGCTCCAAGATTTGCCCTCTTATGCATTTTCATTCGAAATACATCACACAAGCATCAAACATAAAAACAAACTCCATAGAACATCTCATCATGTCTCACTGATCATCCCTGACCCTTCACCTTGCCCTGAAACTCCCTGAAGTCAAAACACGATTTCCTCCCCTCTCTGAACAGAACTCCATCAATCTCACAAATCAGCCCAAATAAACTCCAAACAAGCTTTTCAAACATCTGAGGGGAGTCATTAGAGTTGATTGGAAGCAAGGAAGCAGGCTGAAAGCTCCAAACTGAAAGCTTCACTTCAGGTAGCTTCAAAAATTATTTTTTCCAGAAACCTTGTTTTAAGTTACTGAAATGATCTACATGTTCCCCTGATTGTTTTGCACTTTGTATTTTTGAAAATGATTGAGTATTGGGCATGTACTGCATCTCTGAAAGTTTGGCCATTTTCATGTTTTTGATTCGAATCATGGTTTTGAGTAAAAAGAAATGGATTTTGAGTTTAGATTCATGTTTAGGGAGATGGAAAGGATTGATTTGGAGCTTTACAGCTCTTAAAATGACCAGGAGAGTGAGTTTGAGATTTCTCAGGGAGGGTGTCACCGGAGAAGACGACCGGAGCTCTTCTCCGGTGACCTGAAAGTGGTTAAGTGTCTTAATTAGGTTTAGGGTTCAGTTTGAATGTAGGTCGTAGATTTAGTTGACTGGCATTGACCCGCGCGCAAACAAGTGGTTCAGATTCATCACTTAAGCCCTAATCCACGTCATTAATTTAATTAATTAAGTTTATAAATTAATCTGGTCAGTTTGAATGACAGCCGTTGGATGACGCGCCGGTCAATTCCCTCCTTTCCCATTTGAATATCAGCCTTCAGATTTGCATACTTTCCATTATTTTCATTTTTAATTCATTTTCTTTCCATTTTATTTATACGAATTTTTAAAAATAGCTAAAATCATTTAAAAATTATGAAATTTTTTGTCAAAAATTTCACTAATTTTTAAAACCCAAAAATATTTTTATTTTTATTTTTTGCGTTAAAAATTATTTTTAAATCATTTAAATATTTATTTTTAATTAGTTAATGAAAATTAATTAATTAAAAATACATTTAGGTATTTAAAAATCACCAAAAAATTCACATAGCATTTAGAAACATTTAGAAACATTGTTAAACTCTCAAACCAAATTTCGTTTTTGTTCTTGATGCCTTTTGATCATTTTCATTGGATTTAATTTCATTTCAAGGCAATATTTTATGTCAAACTTCAAAAATTTCTTTCTGCCTAACCATTGAGAGTTGGATGATGATTCTTCTTGCATTGCACTCTTCATATCATGTAGTTTATAGGATAAAATTGGTTGGATTTGATCTTGCATTTTCAATTTGTTTGGTATTTTTCTTGATGAGGTACCTTAAAACCCTAGCAATCTTAGGAAATTCATAACTTTCACTAGGTTAAGAGTTGGATCCCCTAGTTTGGGCAGTGAGTTTGTATAGGTTTAGGGTATCTTTGATTGCATTTTCAAATTTTTATCATGTCATTTGCTTCTAGTTTTGGATTTTTGCATTGCATGATGCATATAACCCTAATTTGTGCTTTCCTTTGCATCCATCTCTCATTTGCTTGCATTCAATGACTTGCCATGACATTTTGTGCATCCACATGATTCATAATACATCTTAGGACATATTAGAATCATGTTTGATCATTGCATCATTCCTTTGCCATGATATATGTTCATTTCATTTCATAAACATTCATGAATCCTTATGGTTCAAGGCATGCTTCATTTGCATTCTTATGCTTGCTTGATCACTCTCATCTCTTGTCTTGTGTTTTCATCTTCTCTTGGTATCATTAACATCATGTTTATGCTTCTGATTTTGGTTTCCCGCATTGCATTTCATCTCATTTGCATTGCATTTCATTTCTTATGCTAACATTTCAGGTGGTAAGTTGTTTGAGAAGTGAATTTGCCTTCACTTCTCATAATCTCTTTTCATCTCTTTCATACTCCCTTTGCTGCATTTTGTATGTGTATTAGAGTGAGCTTGCTCATTCATGTTCATCTCTTACTTTCTTTCTTCAAGCAACTTGTCTTCTTAAGTGAAGCAAGTTGTTTTGCTTCTCTTTGCTTCCTGCTCCTTTCATCTGCTTCCTTCATGGTGGGTTCTTTGAAGGTCTTTCTCTTAAGCCTCATAAACCCTAGGATCTCCAAGCATGATAATAATTAGGGTTTGATTAGTCCCCATTTAGTTTTACCTTTGTGTCATCTTTGAGTCTTCTCTTCTCATCTCATAATCAGGAACTAAACCCTAAAGGCTTTAAGGCTTTGTGATTAAGCTTATGCCTGCATCCTTCTATTAGAATGGAGTGTATAACTTTAATCCTAAGTATTAAACCCTTAATGTGTTTAAATCCTTTAATCAATTCATCCTAATAATCACTAAGACATCAAGCTTGTAACTTGGGCCTTGCATTAGGGTTCTAATTCTTCCTTGATTGGTTAAGAAGGACTAACCCTAGTGTTAATGGACAAGTCCCCCTCAAGTTTTCTTACAAACCATAAAATTCACTTCTTCATATCGTCATTAATTAAAATCCATTTAATAAAGGCTTTGTTTTGTCATGAGGTTAATCCCTAATCATGGATTAAGTTGAGAAGCCTTCCTCAGCTTAAATGTTCTCATCTATTATCCTTCTATTAGGATGGTGTAATGAGTCCATTAAATCCCTGATTATGGCTTAATCTCATTACTTAACACTAAACAAAAACTCCAAAAACATCTAAATAAATGCAAGTAGGTTAATGATCTTAATCCTACATCATGGTGATTAAGTGTGAAGTGCTTACTGCACACTTAAGGTATTCTCATTACCCCTAATCAGAGGGAGGATGTGATGAGTTTACTAACCCATTGGCTTAGGCTTAAGCTCATTAACTTATGACAAACACCAAAAGGCAATAAAAGATTGAAAACACCAAAAACAAACAATAATCGTCTCCTTCGGGATTCTTTTCTCACCTGATTCACTCACAAATGAGAACTTGCTTCTTCCGTCTAATGCAAGATAGTTTGCACCTGAGCCAGACAGGTCATACACTTGAGCATAGATAAGCAAGCAGTTCACAAGTCAATTTATCTCTCAGTCTCTTTGGGTCGAACTACGGTGTTCTGACTTCCTCATTGAACGAGAGGATACGTAGGCATAACTTAACAGTTATCGAACAAAAGTCTCTGTATATTCCCCCTCTTTCCAGCCTTATCCTTTAAGCCTCATGGTCATGAGCATTTCATTCTTGTTCTTACACTGACACTTCTCTTATACACTTCACATTTCTTTTACACTGACACTTGCATTCTTTCCAGCTTTGATACACAGATTTCACTGACACTACCCCTTTAAAACACAAATCTTTTAAGCGTGGATCCCGTCGAGTACGACGGACAATCTGGGTGCTAATACCTTCCCAGGTTGTAACCAACCCCCTTTCTCAGTCTCTCTGGTTCGCAACCGTCTTATCCATCTTTTCCCAGGTCTATGCAGCATTACCTTTCCTTCGTGATAAAAATGCCCAGCTGGAGACTCTTGTCTTTCTAAGTTCACCCTTGTGTGTTCTCATCCTTCTTTCGTCGACCGTTCGCGTCTGTACCCCTTCTGACCTGGGTGTCATTTGGTGGGAGCGACACATGCCTTGCCAGTTCTTGGGATTTTCTAACTTTCTTGATATTGGGAGGATATAATATGATGATTGAACATACATGGACCCTCTTAAGATGATTGAATACTTTTGGAGTGGCTCAGATGGCTCATGGATTGCTCAGATTACAAACCCTAGATGCAGATGACTTTGAACCAATGCAGTGAAGCAAAAATGCAAAATGATATGATATGTTTGAACTTATGCAAATGAAAAGATCACAAGCCATGGTGTGAACTTGGTGAGGGAAAATTTGGGGTGTTTACAGCTGCCCCTATTCAAGCATGAGTTAGCTGTGCAGGATGTAAGCGACGGGCTTATCATACCAACAAGATAACTTGTGGTTGAATACCAAAGACAGTCCAAAATTTGCACTCATTGGGTGTGAAGAAGAAAAGGGATATAGATTGTAAAAGTAATTAAAGTATGATTATAAAGTGCGGGCGACGGAAGACGACCGTCGAGCAGAGGACGACTGCCGAGCAGAGGACGACTGCTGGGGATAAAGCAATGACGGGGACGGTCGACATGCTGGGGAAATAAAGAAATTATGATGGGGATGGCCATCAAATAAAGAAACAAGATCTTCTGGGGATTAACGGTAAAGTCAGCGATGGGGACGACCATCAGATTTGTAAAGTAAGGGTAAACAATGATGGGGACAGCCATCGGTTTAAAGAAATAAATGATGAAGGACGGTCATCAAAGGTGAAGGACGATCACCTAGCAGGGGACGACTGCTCTGTTGGGGATAAGGATGAGGGACGGTCATCCAAGGTGAAGGACGATCACCCGGCAAGGTACGGTTGCCGAAAGTATCACGACATAGGACGAATGTCGGATAGAAAAGGTCGACGATGGGGACGGCCATCGGATAAGCATGATGAAGGACGATCATCAAGAGGTGAAAGACGATCACCTAGCAGGGTACGACTGCTCTCGGGTTTCTCATGACATAGGACGAATGTCAGATAACAAGATCGACGATAGGGACGGCCATCAGATAAAATGATGAAGGACGATCATCAAAAAGGTGAAGGACGATCACCTAGCAGGGGACGGCTGCTAAATATTCACAACATAGGACGAATGCCGGATACAAAAGGGTTCCAATAATGGAGACTCCGCAGGGAGAAAAGATGAGGGACGGTCATCAAAAAGGTGAAGGACGATCACCTGGCAGGGTACGGCCGCCGAAAGTATCATGACATAGGACGAATGTCAGATAGAAAAGAAATAATTTACTAGGATTCGCTGGGGAAATAGTAAACATGGACGAGTATTTACATCCAAGAAGTGAAAGGTTAAGTGTTTGACACTGTGTATAGATTAAAGATGCGGACGAACATCCTTAAGACCATGATACGGACGAGTATCTGTAGAAACAAACGCTGACGCATGTTCAGAGATGATGATACGGACGAGTATCAACTGGTTAACAAAGAACACGAACGAGTGTTGAATCTGAGGAGAGATAAGTGGTGTATACAAGATACGGACGAGTATCTATATGAGTGAAAAATAAGCATGAGTGAGACACAGACGAGTGTTCAACTTGTTGGGGAGAGTATGACACACACGGGTGTCAAAAGAGAAAGTGTATAAGTTATGAACTTATAGGTGTAAAAGATATTCTGACGATCTGTGGGGATAAGATGACACGGACGAATGTCAAAAGAAGTGTATTATAAACAAGGGTTTGATTTAAAATGAGTGTTTAGGCAACTATGCTAGGAAAGGTGACACAGACGAGTATCAATGGAGTGTATGTAGATATATCTGTTTGTGGTTTATATCTGCAGGGGAATGATGTGACACGGACGAGTGTCGAAAAGAGTATATATTAATACGTATTTGTGAGTGCAAAGGGGATGCTTTGGCTTTCTGCTGGGACTGTGAGTCATTGTACATTGCTGATAGGATGTTGGCATATGCAGGTGTTTGATTCAAAACACGGCTTATGATTATGCAATATGTTTGATTTTTGCCGTAATGCTCCGTATTAGACAGAATGCTATGCTCTGAGGTGATTTATGATGTAAATGCTATGATTATGCAAAGAAGCCGATACGGGATTCAAATCCTGTTGCCTGAAGATCTCTGACTGATCTGCTTGAAGGAAAATCCCAGCTAGGGATGAGATCATTGGTAGATCTGATACAAATGATTCTTCTTGGGAAAAAAGGCCACTGATAGACCAAACTTGATAATGAGGAGCCCAGCTGGGGGCTGTGGAAGCTTCTGTCACTTTGTTGTGTAGGAACTTCAGACATTGCTATTCTGGATAGAGGCTGAAGCTCTGTGGGGAGATGGTTCCCTGTCTAGCACTTGGCTGGGGAGAAACAATCACTGAATGATCTTCCTAGAGATTTCTGTAGGGATCTTGCTGAGGATGATAATATCTGACAACTCAGCTGGGGAAATGAACAATCTTCTGATGCTACTCTGAAGAAAGTGTTGGAGAAGTGATGTCTGGCATCTCTGTTGGGGAGAGAGACCTCCTCTGGTGCTGTGTGGAAGATGTGCTGAGGAAATAATGATTTGGCAGCTTTTCTGGGGGAAAACCTTTCATGCCCCCCCCCCCCGTGGCGCTCTGAATACCTGCAATCCTATTATGACAAAGAAACGCACAAGTATCCCGAGGTATCCCTTACTGGATTCCATCATAGGAGTTTAGACACTCCTGGGAGTAAGTAATATATTTCCTGTAAGCATGTGATTAGAAAGGCGCATCTGTATTTATGCAACGTTACATCAAGGATATCGGACATTTTTGCTAATGAATGAAAAAAATGTACAAGACGGAGTATGACTGAAAATCTGATTTTATTAATTTGTATGCCCTGAATTGGAAAGTACAGTCAAAGAAACAAATCCCCTGAAATGAGGAGATTGTTCCAAATTGAGAAACAAAAAGGTGCTGGCAATGTTGATGACACTTCAGTGAGCTTCCCTTTTTCTATGACTTGTATGACATTGACGCTCTTCTTATCTTGCTTTCTGAAGAAGGCTGATTATGATCGACGCTTTTAACCCTTCGAAGCTTGCCATATTGTGGGTGATATAGACGAATTCAGAATACAGTTGTTCGCTTATTCCCTTATTTTGCGTGGATTGCCCTTTAAGGTTTTCAATCCACCGGGATACCCATTTTTGCCTGAGCTGTCCAATGCGGCTTTTCAACTCAGCGGGTGTACATTTTTCTTTATTTTCCCTTATTTTTGCCCGAGTATTTTATTTTGTTTTTGACTCGCCGAGATGCCCTATTTTTTCCTGGACTTACATTCTATTTTTATGTCCAGCGGGTCATTTTATCCGAAGTATTTTTTAACTGCATCTGAATTCATAGGGGACAGGAAATCTTCACCATCCATAGTAGTGAGCATCAGTGCTCCACCAGAGAATACTTTCTTTACTATGAATGGACCATCGTAATTCGGAGTCCACTTGCCCCTGTGGTCTGTATGAGGAGGAAGGAGTCTTTTCAGTACAAGATCTCCTACTTTGTATTCCCGAATCCTGACTTTCTGATCAAAGGCTTTCTTCATTCTTTTCTGATATAACTGCCCATGACAAACTGCAGCTAATCTCTTTTCTTCGATCAAATTCAGTTGGTCGTACCGAGAACGGACCCATTATGCTTCATTCAGCTTGACATCCATCAATACCCGCAAGGAGGGTAATTCAACTTCAACAGGTAGGAATTCTTCCATACCATACACAAGCTGATACGGTGTTGCCCCTGTGGATGTTCTGATTGATGTACGGTACCCATGCAAGGAAAATGGTAGCATCTCATGCCAGTCTTTGTAGGTGACCACCATCTTTTGCACAATCTTCTTGATATTCTTGTTAGCTGCCTCAACAACCCCATTCATCTTTGGCCTGTAAGGAGAAGAATTTTGGTGTTGGATTTTGAAGTCCCAACACAGTTCTGCCATCATCTTGTTATTCAAATTGGAACCATTATCAGTAATGATTCGCTCGGGTACTCCATACCGACAAATGATGTCTCTCTTCAGGAACCGGGCTACCACTTGCCTGGTGACATTTGCATACGAAGCTGCTTCCACCCTTTTGGTGAAGTAGTCAATGGCTACCAGGATGAATCTGTGGCCATTTGAAGCAGTCGGTTCAATCTTGCCAATCATATCAATGCCCCACATGGCAAAGGACCAGGGTGAAGACATCACATTCAACGGATTCGGAGGCACATGCACTTTGTCTGCATAAATCTGGCATTTGTGGCATTTTCTGGCATAAGCACAACAGTCTGCATCCATTGTGATCCAGTAGTAACCCGATCTTAACAATTTCTTGGCCATTGCATGCCCTCCAGCATGGGTACCAAAAGATCCTTCATGCACCTCGTGCATCAGTAAGTCTGCCTCTACCTTATCAACACACCTGAGAAGTACTATATCAAAGTTGCGTTTGTACAAGGAGCCATTAGCATTCAGGAAGAAACTACCAGCCAGTTTTCTTAATGTCTTCTTATCATTGGACAATGCCCCAGGTGGGTATGTTTGATCCTCTAAGAAGTGTTTGATGTCATAGAACCAAGGCTTATCATCTTTATCAAGGTCTGCTGAGAATACGTATGCTGGTCTGTCAAGCCTGGATACTGAAATCCGAGGCATAAAGTTGGCAGTTTGAACTTTGATCATGGAGGAAATGGTAGCCAGAGCATCTGCAAACTGATTTTCATCTCGAGGGATATACTAAAGTTTGACTGTTGTGAAGAAATTCACTAATCTCCTCGTATAATCCATGTATGGAATCAGATGCTCTTGGTGAGTGTACCATTTGTCGTTGGTTTGATTGATTACCAGAGCTAAATCTCCGAATACAATTAAAGTCTTGATCCTGAGGTCAATGGCTTCCTCAAGACCCATGATGCAAGCTTCGTATTCAGCTTTGTTGTTAGTGCAGTTAAAAGTGAGCTTTGTCGAGAAAGGCATGTGAACTCCTTTAGGTGTAATGAGTACTGCACCAACACCACGATCATTCATATTAACAGCCCCATCGAACATCATTGTCCATTCTTTTTTGGGGTCACGCCCTTTAGTGTGAATAGGCTCTTCATGATCTTTGTCTTTTATGAACATGATGTCTTCATCAGGGAAGTCAAATCTCATAGGCTGGTAATCATCAATGGGTTGCTCAGCTAGATAGTCAAACAGTACACTGCCTTTGATGGCTTTCTGAGATTTGTACTGAATGTCGTATTTTGTGAGAATCATTTGCCATCTTGCAACCCGTCCGGTAAGTTCTGGCTTCTCAAATATATACTTGACTGGATCCATCTTGGAGATCAATAAGGTAGTGTGGGTCAACATATACTGCCTTAGTCGGCGAGCAGCCCACGCTAAAGCACAACAAGTTTTCTCGAGCAGCGAATAACGTTGTTCACAGTCGGTAAACTTTTTGCTTAGGTAGTATATTGCATACTCTTTTCGACCAGACTCGTCATGCTGGCCCAACACACACCCCATTGACTCTTCTAATACTGTCAAGTACATTATTAGAGGCTTTCCTTCAACTGGAGGCATAAGGATTGGAGGCTCTTGTAAGTATTCTTTGATTTTGTCAAAAGCCCTTTGGCAGTCTTCATTCCACCTGACTGTTTGTTCTTTCCTTAACAACTTGAACAAAGGCTCACAGGTTGCTGTAAGATGAGATATGAACCTTGAAATGTAGTTCAATCTACCTAGGAAACCCCGAACTTCTTTTTCAGTCTTTGGTGCAGGCATCTCTTGAATGGCTTTGACTTTGTCAGGGTCAACTTCAATCCCTTTCTCACTTACAATAAATCTCAGCAGCTTACCGGATCGCACCCCAAATGTGCATTTGTTGGGGTTTAGCTTCAGCTGGTACTTCCTCAGACGTTCGAATAGCTTCAACATATTCACCAGGTGATCTTCTTCAGTAAGGGACTTGGCAATCATGTCATCCACATAACATTCGATTTCTTTGTGGATCATGTCGTGGAATAATGTTACCATAGCCCGTTGATAAGTGGCACCCGCATTCTTCAGTCCGAATGGCATTACCTTGTAACAGAATGTGCCCCAGGGTGTGATGAAAGTTGTCTTCTCCATGTCTTCAGGTGACATCTTGATCTGATTATATCCTGAGAATCCATCCATGAAGGAGAACACCGAGAACTGAGCCGTATTGTCGACCAATACATCAATGTGAGGTAACGGGAAGTCATCTTTCGGGCTGGCTCTGTTCAGATCCTGGTAATCCACACACATCCTCACCTTTCCATCCTTCTTAGGTACAGGTACAATGTTAGCAACCCACGGCGGGTAACTAGTTACAACAAGGAAACCGGCGTCCCACTGTTTTTGTACCTCTTCTTTTATCTTCATGGCCATATCCGGGCGAGTACGGTGCAATTTCTATTTTATTGGCGGACAGTCTTCTTTTAGAGGCAGTTTGTGCATAACAATGTCGGTATCCAGACCTGGCATATCCTGATAAGACCAGGCAAAAACATCCACATACTCCCGAAGCATGCCAATAAGTTGTTCTTTCACTAAATCTTGCAGACGGGCCCCGATCTTTACTTCTTTTAAGTCTTCTTTGGTACCAAGATTGACCGTCTCAACTTCCTCTGGTGAGGAGTGATAACCTTCTCCTCTTGCCTTAACAGTCTGGCTATCACTTCTGATAGCTCATAATCTTCTTCAACCCCTTCATCGGCTTGCTTAATCGGATTGTCAAAGTCATACGAAGTCATAGCAGTGTTGTTGTCAGTGTAGTCTGGAGGGCACTCTCTGCAAGGGTTTATATTTATTCATTTTAGTGACCAATTTTATCTTGCTTAGAAGAAGTGAAAATGGAGTTATTATTTTGAAAAACATTGCCATTTTATTTTTGTACAAAAAATGAAAAATGAAAAACAGTGAGCGAGAAAAAAGAGACTCATTTGCAAAAGATGTCCTGATATTCATTAATTGATCGTTTGCACAAAATACAAGATGGCCCGATTACAAAATGAGCCCTGACATCTTGGGTAAGATGCAGGACTTGATGCATGCGTAAAGACAGGAAATAATAATTACTCTGCAGGAGTAACCCTTATAATTTCCTGGGAAGACCAGTTTGAGACTTGGTTCCCCGGGATCCTTGGACGTATCCAGTTTTCCAGGTTGCGTTTGTCTTCTTCCTCGTCTTCCAAACTGTTCATAGCATCCGGGGTAAGCATTCCCCCGCTGACAAATTTGGGCTCCATTGCAGCCTCTGGTTGATCTTGTCGAGTTGGTCTGTAACCCAACCCAAATCTGTCTTCTTTCTTTTCTACTGGCAGCAGCTTGCCCCAGCCTTGAGCGGTACCCTCCTCAACAACCTTCCGGGCCTGTTGATATGAAGTGATGGAAGTTCCAGACATAGCAGACGCTTTATTGATGTTAAGGGCCTCAAACCCCTGACTCATGGTCTCATGGATCTCCCCATCCATTTCTATGTATTTATAAGTAGCCAACTGGCTAACAAAGATGTCCTCCTCCCCACAGATGGTGATAATTTGGCCTTCCCACTCGAATTTTAACTTCTGGTGAAGGGTAGACGTAACAGCGCCAGCAGTGTAGATCCAGGGTCTACCCAATAGACAACTGTAGGCCGGCTGTATGTCCATCACAAAGAAAGTAGTTTTAAAGGTCTGCGGGCCAATCAACACAGGTAAATCGATCTCTCAGAGCACCGATCTTTTAGAGCCATCAAATGCTCTCACCACCAAATTACTTGGGCGCAATGCCAAGCCATCATAATCCAGCTTCACTAAGGCTTTCTATGGTAGGACATTGAGGGAAGACCCCGTGTCCACCAGCACATGAGACAGAACATCACCTTTGCATTCTAAGGTGATATGTAAAGCATTGTTATGGTTGCGCCCCTCCGTTGTTAAATCAGCATTTGTAAAGCCCAGTCCATGACTGGTGTTGACATTTGCAACCACAGTTTCTAACTGATTAACAGTAATCTCTTCCGGCACATATGCTGCGTGCAGGACCTTCAACAATGCATTCCTGTGGGCTTCGGAACACATTAGCAATTATAATATAGAGATTTTGGAGGGGGTTTGGTGAAGCTGGTCCACCACCTTGTAATCACTCTTCTTTATTATCGTCATGAATTCATCCACCTCTTGCTCAAAAGACGTCTTCTGAGTTTCCTTAGCAGGAGGCTCTTCAGATACCACATTCTTTCCTTTTGCCTTAGCAGCAGCTTCTGCTTCTGCATTAGGCCTTGGTGTTTATGAGGCAAAAAGGCGTCTGCTTCTGGTGAAGCCTCCACCTCCCCCAACATTGTCAACTTGTGGTGAAGAGGTCGATGAATCCAGAGTGATTTTCTCCCCATTGCAGTAGAGATCAGAGCCGTAGTGCCAAGGTATGGCATTACTGCTTTCATAAGGAACAGGCCCAGGTACCGTAATGGTAACTGGACTGATTGCTGCAGCGGAAGGAACTGTGATAGTGTGCGGATCGTAGTAGATCGTAATTGGAGATCTGACAGGAGGTGTTGCAGTTTGTTGTTGGAAATTGTTGTTGGGATGAACATTTGCGGGGTCATAATAGATCGTGAGCGTTGAGACATCTTCATTAGTGTTGGTTGGCATTGTAGATGATTTCGTTGATAAAATGGGTGCTGATGTTGTAGAAGTAAATGTTGCTGAACTTTGACTTATTGAAATAATGGAAGGAGTGATTGCTGGTGTTGATGAATCAGTAGGAATGATAGTTGTTGCTGTTGTAGGAAAAACCGTTGAATGAAGAATTATTGGTGTTGTAGGAGAATCCATTGTTGTTGAAACAAGAGTTGCTGAAAGAGTTGTTGAAGTAATTTGCAAGATTCCATCTCTGATGAGGCCATCTATGCCAAACCTTAGCTTCTCACAACCATTAATAGTAGTCTTGCACAATTCACAGCAGGCCCCACAGCCAGGGAACACTTGGCATCTTAAAAGTTGAACTTTGACTTCAGCCAGTGGTGTTTGAATTTGTACAACATTATCAATTAATGCAGATGGTTGGTCCTCTTCAATGGCATTAATCCTAGGCCCACCATGATTAGGCATAGGATTTCTGTTAACATTCGGAGGAGGTGCGAAATTGAGTGCTTTGGAATCGACCAGATCTTGCACCTTCATCTGTAAGGCCCTACATTTCTCGGTATTGTGACCAGGTGCGTTGGAGTGAAAGGCACACCTGGCATTAACATCATAATTCTTCGGGAGATTAAGAGGATTCGGTGGTGCCAACATCCTTAACTCAACCAGGTTAAGCTTCAGGAGTTGTGGCAATAAAGCAGCATAAGGCATAGGGATAGGGTCAATCACCCTATTTGCCTGAGATGGCCTCTGTTGAAAGGGACGCTGTTGTTGGTTGCTATTGTTGTTGTTCTAGGTTCTTTGTTGCGGAAAATGAGATTGTTGCTGATAGTGATGTTGTTGTTGTTGTTGAGGATATAATGGTTGTTGTGGAACTGGAGCCGGAATGGTAACAGCTGCTACTGACCTGTGAGAATACTGGGGTCTGCCCCTGTTTGCATGGATAGAATTCGTTTCACCCGCCCTCCGAGGTCCTGCAAAAGGTTTTCTGGGGTTGCTGGAGGAACTTGCACCATTGTCAGAAATTTTGCCCATCTTCAAAAGACTCTCAATTCTCTCACCAGCTATAACTACATCACCAAAACTGGTAGAGGAGAAAGCAGCAAGTCTATCAATATAAGTTCCTTGTAAGGTGTTCATAAACATGTCAGCCATTTCTCTTTCTGACATGGGTGGCTGGACAGCAGCAGCAAGCTGTCTCCACCTCTGAGCATAATCCTTAAAGCTCTCCCTGGAAGACTGAGACATGCCCATTAGAAGATTTCTATTGGGGGCCATGTCTAGGTTGTACTGGTATTGCCGGATGAAGGCTTCGGCCAAGTCTTTCCAACACCTTATGGTGGCCCTTGTCAGATGCGAATACCATTCTCTTGAAGCTCCAGTTAGACTGTCCTCAAAATAGAACATCCATAACTTCTCATCCATGGTATAAGCCTTGAGTCTTCCTAGGAAAGATTGCAGTTGAGTACGCGGGCAGGAGGTACCATTATACTTCTCAAAGCAAGGGGGTTTGAATTTGTGGGGAATCCTCACCCCATCTACTAGCCCCATATCCATCACGTCAAAGCCCAAAGAATTCTGAGACTCCAAAGATCTTAACTTTTCAGCAATCTCATCCAGTCTTCTATCATATACCTCATCTCCAGCCCCAATAACTGTGAACTGTTTTTCTTGGGGGGTCCTCCTGCAGGATTCTGCCCCCAACAATATTACCTTGAACATTCCTTGTGCCATTAACATCTGGGTTCAAATGGGGCCCAAACTCTGGTGGATCGATACGAGGCTGCCCTCGTTCATTATTGCTGGTTCCCCCTGTTCCAAGGTGGGGCTCTTCAGGCGTCTGTCTTTCCACCAACTCTCTCAGCCTTTCCTGGCTCTGAGCTAAGCCAGTCATCACAGCCATAAACTGGGTCATTTGGTTTCTCATCTCGACCCTCTCGTTTGCCATTTGATTTCTTACTTCATTCAAGTCCTGCTGTAACTGATCCATCTGAATGCCTGGAAGGTTGTTTCGCGTTGGGTACCGGTGTATACGATTGACAGGGAACACTCTGCGGCGAGAAATGTTTCCTGAAACCACAACAAAGTGAGAAACAAATAATAAACAAAAACCTACAAAACAAAGAGAAAGTTAGTATGCAATGCAATATGCTTATTTATTTTCCAAGGCATCCAGATTGGTTCTTGGTTTTGACCTTTCCAGACCTCGAGGAGATGCTTGATGATGTTGAGAAAAGAAGCCCACCAAAATATCAAACTAATATATTACAAATGATGGAAATACATAGTTTGTTTACAATACATGTCCATGGTGGGTCAAAAAATACAACAATCAAAAAAATTACATCAAAAGAAAAGAAATACAAGCAAAGAGGAATCCGACATCCAATCCAAAGTCATCTTCCCTGACTTCCTTCAGGAGTGCCTCAGTCACCGGACCAGCTGGGTGCTCTGTAATAGTCCTAATGAGGAGGTTCCTGGTAGCAATGGCATTAGTCAGCTTCTTATGCCTGTCCTGATCCTTTGATCTCTTTAACCCTGCTCGGAGCTTCAATTCTGATATCTCCTTCTGAGCTTCCAACAAAGCTTCTTGCTGCATCTTCTCTTTGGCCTCCAGCTGCTCAATCTTGGCCTGAGTCCTCTGGTCTTCTTGTGTACGGGCTTCGGTGATCCTGATCCACATAGCCTGGCTTTCCTCCAGGCAATGCTCAGCCCTAGCTTTCTGAATCTTGGCCTCTTTGCAGGCATTCTTCAAAACCAACTCTCCTGCTCTTGCTTTCCTTATGTAGTCATCTGTCCTTTCAATCTTGGTAAGATGCTCAGTCTTGAGTCTTTCCAATCTTTCAATGTCCAGGCGACCATCATTTCTTTCCCAAAGAGTCTTCTTCAGAGCTTCAGACAACTGATTATTCCTTTCTTTCAGCTTTTCAAATTCCTTCAGGCTAACTGTTGTTGCAGGCTGTACTGTAGATGGTCCAGGTGTGTATTCCAAGGTGAAAGGCATTCTGGTAATCTGAGCTCTAGTACGAGACCAATCTGAATACTGAGCTGAAGCAACATTGTTACACTTTCCAAGGATGGCTATCCCTTTTTTCTGGATGTTGTCCCAAGCCCAGGCAGCTTGCCTGACAACAGCTGAATTAGGTTGCACTTCACAATATAGGGTCTCAGCTAAATCCTGTCCTATGGGATGGTGAACTAAGGCATAGCCCAATTGTCTCTTATCAGAGGCACATTTGGGTATTGTCCACAGCTGGTTATAATGTCTTTGCCTTTGGTGTTTGTCGCTCCCGATAAATGGGACCGGCCCAGATAAAGGTACAGACGCGAACGGTCGGCGAAAGGGACAATGAGAACACACAGCCGTGAACTCACTGGAGATGAAAAGAGTCGCCAGCTAGGCATTTTTATCCCGGAGGAAAGGCAATGCTGCATAGGCCTAGAAAAAGATGGATAAGACGGTTGCGAACCAAAGAGACTGAGAAAGGGGGTTGGTTACAACCTGGGAAGGTATTAGCACCCAGATTGTCCGTCGTACTCGACGGGATCCACACTTAAAAGATTTGTGTTATAAAGGGGTAGTGTCAGTGCAATTTGTGTGTAAAGTAACTGGAAAAGAATGTACAGGTGTCAGTGTATAAGTGATGTGAAGTATGAAAGTGTCAGTGTAAGAACAGGAATAGGATGCTCAAGATCATGAGGCTTAAAGAATATAGCTGGAAGGAGGGGGAATATACAGAGACTTTTGTTCGATAACTGTTAAGTTATGCCTACGTATCCTCTCGTGCAATGAGGAAGTCAGAACACCGTAGTTCGACCCAAAGAGACTGAAAGATGAATTGACTAGTGAACTGCCTACTTGCCTATGCTCAAGTGTATGATCTGTCTGGAACAGATGCAAACTGTCTTGCATTAGACGGAAGAAGCAAGTTCTCGGTTGTGAGTGAATGAGATGAGAAAAGAATCCCGGAGGAGACGATTATTGTTTGTTTTTGAGTTTTCAGTCTTTTATTGTTTTTGGATTTTGTCATAAGTTAATGAGCTTAAGTCTAAACCAATGGATTTAGTAAACTCATCACATCTTCCCTCCGATTAGGGGTAATGAGAATACCTTAAGTGTGAAGTCAGCTTCTCACACTTAAACACCTTTGGTGTAGGATTAAGATCATTAACCTACTTGTGATTATTTAGATGTTTTTGGTGTTTTTGTTTAGTGTTGAGTAATGAGGTTAAGCCGTAATCAAGGATTAAACAGACTCATTACACCATCCTAAGAGAAGGATAATAGATGAGAATGTTTAAGCTGAGGAAAGCTCCCCAACTTAATCCATGATTAGGGATTAAACTCATGACAAAACAAGCCTTTGATTAAGTGGATTTTGTTTAATGGTATGATGATGAAGTGATTTTTATGATTTGTAAGACAACTTGAGGGGGACTTGTCCATTAACACTAGGGTTAGTCCTTCTTAACCACTTAAGGAAGAATTAGAACCCTAATGCAAGGCCCAAGTTACAAGTGTGATGTCTTGATGATTATTAAGTGAATTGATTAAAGGAGTTAAACACATTAAGGGTTTAACACTTAGGATTAAAGTTATACACTCCATCCTAAGAGAAGGATGCAGGCATAAGCTTAATCACAAAGCCTTAAAGCCTTTAGGGTTTAGTCCCTGATTATGAGATAAGAAGAGATGACTCAAAAGAGACACAAAGGTAAGACTAAGAGGGGAGACTAATCAAAACCCTAATCATTGTCATGCTTGGTTGTTCCTAAGGTTTGTGAGGTTTACAAGAGAAGTCTTCAATGGAACCAACAGGAAGCAGATGAACAGGATCAAGAGAAGCAAAGTAACTTGCTTCATTCAAGAAGTCAAGTCACTTGAAGAAAGAAAGTGAGAAGAAGAAGAATGAGCAAGCTAAATCTCAAACACAAACAAAAATGCAGCAATGGATGCAAGAGAGATGAAAAGAAAAGTTATGAGAAGTGAAGGCAAATTCACTTCTCAACCTTACTTACCACCTGAAATGTTAGAATAGAAATGCAATGCAATGCCAAATGAGGTGAAATGACATGATGAAAAACAAAACCAGAAGCATGTTGATGATGATAATGATGTTATGAGATGCTACAAGCATGAGGCAAGGCATGGAGATGTTCATACAAGATCATGGATGCAAATGATGCAAGTTAAGGAGCATGATCTTACATGAAAAGTTATGAAACATACATGGCAAACAAAATGGAAAATATGGGATGCAATGATCAAACATGCTTTCTATATGTCTTAAGATGTCAAATGAATCAAATGGATGCTTGAAATGTCATGGCAAGTCATGTTATGCAAGAGAATGCAAAAGAGATGCAAATGAAAGCCCAAATTAGGGTTTATGGATCAAACAACAAACAAGAACCAAAAACAGAAGCAAACCCTAAGATAAAAAATGGAAAATGCCACCCAAAGAAACCCTAAACCTATACTAAACCAAAGTCCAAAGGGGAGGTCTCAACTCTTAACCAAACTCAAGTTATGATTTTTCTAAGTTATTAGGGTTTTTAGGACTCCTAAACAAAAGAAATGCCAAACAAATGAAAAATGCAAGATCAAATCATGGCCATTTTATCTCAAAAACTACATGCCAAATACAATGCAATGCAAAAAGAATCAAAGTCCAACTCTTCCTAGATAGGCAGAAATGATTTTTTGAACTTATGATCAAAATAATGCACAAAAAATGATTTAATTCAATGGAAAATTCTCAAAATGCATCAAGATCAAAAAATAAATTTGGTTTGAAGGTTGGACAATGTTTCTAAATGTCTTAGAACATTTCATGAATTTTTTGGTGATTTTTAAATACCTAAAAGTATTTTTAATAAATTAATTTCCATTAATCAATTAAAAATAATCTTTTAAATATTTAAAAATACTTTTTTAATGATAAAAATAAAAACAAAAATATTTTTGTGTCATAAAAATTAATAAAACTCAGGAGAAAAAGTTTCATAATTTTTACACATTTTTTGCTATTTTAAATTAATTATGCAAATAAAAGGAAAAGAAAAAATGAAAATAAATAAAGAAAAAGGAAAAGTAAACGAAAGGAGAGGCTGAGATTGCATCCTGGTTTGAAATGGTTGACTGGCGCCAGATCCAGTGGCTGTGGTTGATTCTGATTAAATTAATTTTATTATGGATTAATTAAATTAAACACGTGGATTAGGGCTAAGCAAACAGATCTGGACCACTCACTCACGCGCGAAGTCAACTGGTCAACCTAATCTAACGCCCCAGATTCAAATGACACTAATTACAGGATTAGGGCACAAATGACTTTCAGGTGGCCGGAGAAGACCTCCGGTCGTCTTCTCCGGCCAGCATCTCCCCTGAAAATCCCCAAAACCCCAAAAACCTAACTGAAATGAAATCTAAGAAATGGGAAATGATCCCCACTCACTCACGAACCAAACCCCCTAATCAAAACAAATTTATATTTCCTAACAAGGCTGAATCGAAGCAAGAAAGAATTAGGGCACGCAAGTTTCAGAGAGCAATTAAACTCTCATTTCAACACCATTTGCAAAACCAAAGACATATTCATGATCAGGAAGACACAAAGAACAAGTTTAGAACAAAAGAAATGATTTCTGGAAAAATATTTCTTGAGCTACCTGAGATTCGAAGCTTTCACTCCAGCTACTTTCAGGCCTCCTTTCTTGGTGAAATCCACTCCTTATGACCTCCTGATGATGTTTGAATGCTTGGGAGAAATTTATATTGGCTGGATGAAGAGTTTGATCAGCTTCTGCTCCAAGCTCAGTTGAGAATGTCAATGGTGATTCAGGCAGCTTCAGGCCAAGGTGAGAGGTTCTTTGTGGTCAGGGTGATGAATAAAGAAGGTCTATGGAGTTTGTTTTGATGTTTGTGAGCTGTGGTGAGAGTTTCAAAAGAAACTGCAACTTGGGGTGAAAATGGTGAAGTGGGGTTACAGCTTGTTTCAGGCCTGGTTCTTGTTTGCTTTCTGCTCAATGAAGCATGGTGAGTTGAGGTGTGGAAATAGTTTGGATGTTTGTGAGCTGGGCAGAGAGATTCAAAGCAATTTGCAAAAGGGAGTGTTTTGGTGTATATGTTGTTAGGGCATGTTTCAGCTTGGCCTCTTGATATATTTTGCTTGCCAAAGGATATTGTATTTTAATCCTATAGGTCAGATGATGTGACCTGGCCTATAGTGATTGGTAAGTTTGCTTTTGCTCAAAGTCCACCTTTTGTGTAAGAGAAGTATGGCTCATGATCTAGGCTAGTACAAGGCATGGTTCTGGTGCAGCATGGTGTGTGTGTGAGGTTGGGAAGGTCCAGCAGCCAATGCATCAAGTGGAGAGAAGCATCATGATGGTTTTGCAAGTTGTCACCTTTTTGAACTTCATGAAAAAAAAAGTCTTGTTACATGAACTATACACACATGATCTTTGGTCCAATTCTGACTTTTAGGGCCTTTGTGATGTTTGCCTACTGGTTTGAAGTGAATTAGAAGTTACAAAAGGCATTAGTTCATGGTTTTGCAAAATTCACATTTGAAGCATGCCTTGAAAATCAATGATTTTTGCTAACTTTGTCACACCATAACTTTTGATCCAAGAAGAATTTGATCATGTTCTTGTACTTTTTGAAAAGGGAAAGATGAGATCTACAACTTTCATGACCAAAGTTTTTCCATTTGAAGCATTTTTGGATCAAGAATTAAGGCTTGAAAAAATGACCAAAAATGAGGCATTCTTGAAAAGTCAACTATGCCCAAAAAGTCAACATTTGCAAAACTTCCAAATTCTTGATTTTTGTGGACTTCAATCTTCTTCCATGATCAAATAAAGATCATATACACTCAAAATGATGAAGATCACCCATTGGTTGGGTCATTGGGGGCCTCAGATGCCCTGATTTTACACTGACTTGTCTGAAAAGTCAACCCTTGATCAGATGACTTCCCCATGGAATTTCTTCATGAAACTTGATATGCATACTCCCTATACCATATAGAGACCAATAGAAACAAGAATGACCAAAAAAATTGGTGTTATGGCCTCTGAAACCAAAACCCTAATTTTAGGTCAACTGTGCAGTCAAACCTGGCTCTGCCTCCACACAAACCCTAGTTCTTGTGATTCTTTGGAATTCTTGACTTTGAGAGGATGTAATATGATAGATGAACACATGTGAATCCCTTTGAAGTGTTTGATAGCCTTTGGAGTGGCTCAAGGGGCTCTTGGATTGCTCAGATCACAAACCCTAGGTGCAGATGACTTAGAACCAATGCAGTGAATCAAAATTGAGATATGAGATGATATGATTGTGTTTATGCACATGAAATGATCACAAGCCATGGTGAAATGGGTGAGGGCAAATTTGGGGTGTTTACAGCTGCCCCTATTCAAACATGAGTTAGCTGTGCAGGATGTAAGCAACGGCTTATCAGGCAAACAAGATAACTTGTGGTTGAATACCAAAGACAGTCCAAAATTTGCACTCACAGAACGAAGAAGAAAAGGGATATGGATTGTAAAAGGAAAATAAAGTATGTTACAAAGCGGGAAACAACGCAATGACGGGGACGGCCGACATGCTGGGGATAAAAGGTAAAGCCAAGACGGGGACGGCCGACTAGCTGGGGAAAATCAAATTATGATGGGGACGGCCATCAGGATAAAGTTGTAAAATTCTCTGGGGATTAATGAAACATGACGGGGACGGCCGTCAAGTTCACCAAGGTAAAGTAACCAACGATGGGGACGGCCATCGGGCTAAAAAGGAAAAGGGACCACGACGGGGACGGCCATCGGGTTAAAGAATAAATGAAATAAACAGATGATGGGGTACGGCCATCAAAGGTGAAGGACGATCACCTAGCAGGGGACGGCTGCTCTGTTGGGGAATAAAGGAAACACGATGGGGACGGCCATCAAAGGTGGAGGACGACCACCTGGCAGGGTACGGCTGCCGAAAATATCAACGATGGGGACGGCCATCGGATAGAAAAGGTCAACGATGGGGACGGCCATCGGACGAGCATGATGGAGGACGACCATCAAGAAGTGGAGGACGACCACTCAGCAGGGTACGGCTGCTCTCGAGGTTTCTCATGACATAGGACGAATGCCAGATAACCAAAATCAACAATGGGGACGGCCATTGGATAAAATGATGAAGGACGATCATCAAAAGGTGGAGGACGACCACCTAGCAGGGGACGGCTGCTAAAACAACGATGGGGACGGCCATCGGACGAGCATGATGGAGGACGACCATCAAGAAGTGGAGGACGACCACTCAGCAGGGTACGGCTGCTCTCAGGGTTTATCATGACACAGGACGAGTGTCAGATAAGAAGGAAAATTTTGTTTTGTTGGTGATCCACTGGGGAATAGTAACCACGGACGAGTGTTTACATCCAAGAAACAAAAGGGTATAAGTGTTTAGATGTTGCGTATAGATTAAAGATGCGGACGAGCATCCTTAAGACTATGATACGGACGAGTATCGGGTAGAAACAAATACTGACACGTGTTCAGAGATGATGATACGGACGAGTATCAACTGGTTAACAAGGAACACGGACGAGTGTTGAATCTGATGGTTCTTCTGGGGGAATAGTAGACACGGACGAGCATCTATAGTCAAGAAGACACAAGTGATTGACACGGTGTATGGGTTAAAGATGCGGACGAGCATCCTTAAGACTATGATACGGACGAGTATCATGTAGAAACAAACACTAGACGCAATGTTCTGAGATGATGATACGGACGAGTACCAACTGGTTAACAAAGAACAAAGACTAGTGTCGAATCTGAGGGGATATAAAAGGTATATACAAGATACGGACGAGTATCGGTATAAGTGTGAGTAGTATTGTTGGGGAGAGCGACACGGGCGAGTGTCAAAAGGAGAAGAGTATAGTATGAAAAAATATTTGATATACAAAGTGTAGGTGACTGCGCTGGGGATACGACACGGAAGGGTGCCAAGAAAGTGTATATAAGTATATGTGAGTGCAAAAAGGATGTCTTTGGCTTTCTGCTGGGATATAACACGGACGGGTGTCAAAAGGAGTATATACTGGTGTTTGTGATTTGTGAGGCAACTGCCTTTGCTGGGAACTCTGGTGGGGATTTTTCTTCTGTATGTTGATGAACTGTAGTCATTCATAGGTGTTGATTCATAACATGGCTCATGATTATGCTATGCGTTTGATTTTTGCCGTAATGTTCCGTATTAGACGGAATGCTACGCTTTGTGGGTGAATATGATGCAAATGCTATGATTATGCAAAGAGGTACAGATCTGGGACTCGGATCCCGCTGCTGCAGAGATCCCTGGTTGATCTGTTTGAAATGGACATCCCAGCTAGGGATGAGATCATTGGTAGATCTAATAAGATGATGTTTGCTTGGGGATACGGGTCACTGATAGACCCATCCTAATAAATGAGAGGCCCAGCTGGGGTTTGTAGAAGCTTTCTTCACTCTGTTGTGATCCTTCATGCGATGCTCTTCTGGACAGAGGCTGGAGCTCGGTGGGGAGATGATTCCCTGATTTTGTACTCGGCTGAGGGCGAGATGACGACTCGGCTGGGGAGAGAGAGAGAGGCATCATTGAAAGACCTCCCTAGAAATTCTGTTACGGTGACTTCTTGACTCAGCCGGGGATATGGGCATCTTCTGTGATACCTCGGGTGCTGAGAATGAGTGTTGACTTTCCAGCTCGCTGGGATGAGGTTTCATGCCCCAAGTTGCGTTCTGGATACCTGCAATCCTGCAAAGATAAGGAAACGCACAAAAGGTCCCGAGGTGTCCTTTACTGGATTCCGTCATAGGAGTTTAAATACTTCTGAGAGTAAGTATATTCCCTGCAAGCACGTGTTTTTATTTATTTATTTATTTATTATTTTTTAGAGAAAAGCATCTGTACTTATGCAATCAGTTTTTTCTTTTAAGACATCAGACATTTTTTGCAAATAAAATGTACAAAACGAGACATGACTGAAAATCTGATTTTATTAATTCATATGCCCTGAATTGGCGAGATACAGTCAAAAGAACATATCCCCTGAAATGAGGAGCTTGTTATAAATTGAGAAACAAAATGCTGGCAGTGTTGACGACGCTTTCGAAGGAGCTTCCTCCTCTGCTATGACTCGTATGACAATGACGTTCTTCTCGCCCCGCTTTCTGAAGAAGGCTGATTCTGATTGACGCTTGATCCTTTTGAAGCTTTCCAAGTTGCAAGTGATACAGACGAATTCAGGATGCAGTTGTTCGCTTATTCCCTTATTTTGCATGGATCGCCCTTTCGGGTTTTCAATCCATCGGGATACCCATTTTTGCCTGAGTTGTCCAATGCGGCTTTTCAACTCAGCGGGTGTACGTTTTTATCTATTTTCCCTTATTTTTGCCCGAGTCTTTTATTCTGTTTTTGACTCTCCGGGATGCCCTATTTTTGCCTGGACTTACATTCTGTTTTTATGTCCAGCGGGTCATTTTTATGCGAAGTATTTTTTAACTGCATCTGAATTCACAGGGGACGGGAAATCTTCACCATCCATGGTGCTGAGCATCAGCGCCCCACCAGAGAAAACTTTCTTTACCACAAATGGTCCTTCATAGTTTGGAGTCCATTTGCCCCTGTGGTCTGTATGGGGAGGGAGGATTCTCTTCAGCACAAGATCTCCTACTTGGTACTCTCTGTGCCTGACTTTCTGATCGAAGGCTCTCTTCATTCTCTTCTGATATAGCTGCCCATGACAGATTGCATCCAATCTTTTCTCTTCGATCAGACTCAGTTGCTCGTATCGGGACCTAACCCATTCTGCTTCACTCAGTTTAACATCCATCAGTACCCGTAAGGAGGGTAATTCAACTTCAACAGGTAGGACTGCCTCCATACCATACACAAGTTGATACGGTGTTGCCCCAGTGGATGTTCTGATTGACGTGCGGTACCCATGCAAGGCAAATGGTAGCATTTCATGCCAGTCTTTGTAAGTGACTACCATCTTCTGCACAATCTTCTTGATGTTCTTATTAGCTGCCTCAACAGCGCCATTCATCTTTGGCCTGTAAGGAGAAGAATTGTGGTGTTGGATCTTGAAGTCCCGGCACAGCTCTGCCATCATTTTATTATTCAAGTTGGAACCATTGTCAGTAATGATTCGCTCGGGCACTCCATATCGACAGACGATATCTCTTTTCAGAAATCTGGCTACCACTTGTCTTGTAACATTGGCATAGGAAGCTGCTTCGACCCACTTGGTGAAATAATCAATGGCAACCAGGATGAATCTGTGGCCATTCGAAGCAGTTGGCTCGATCTTGCCAATCATATCAATGCCCCACATAGCAAAGGGCCAGGGTGAAGACATTATATTCAAAGGATTGGGAGGCACATGCACCTTATCTGCATAGATCTGGCATTTGTGGCATTTTCTGGCGTAGGCACAACAGTCTGCATCCATTGTGATCCAGTAATAACCTGATCTTAACAATTTCTTAGCCATGGCATGCCCTCCAGCATGGGTACCAAAGGATCCTTCGTGCACTTCATGCATCAACAGGTCTGCTTCCGTCTTGTCAACACATCTGAGGAGTACCATATCAAAGTTCCTTTTGTATAGAGAACCATCAGTGTTCAAGAAGAAACTACCAGCAAGCCTTCTCAAAGTCTTCTTATCATTGGAAGATGCCCCAGGTGGGTATGTCTGGTCCTCCAAGAAGCATTTAATGTCATGGAACCAAGGCTTATCATCTTTGACAGTTTCTGCTGCGAACACATATGCTGGTCTACCAAGTCTGGACACTGAAATCTGAGGTACAAAGTTAGCAGCTTGAACTTTGATCATGGATGCAATGGTAGCGAGAGCATCTGCAAACTGATTCTCGTCCCGAGGGATATACTCAAGCTTGACTGTTGTGAAGAACGTCAATAACCTTCTTGTATAATCTCTGTAAGGTATCAGATGATCCTGGTGGGTGTACCATTTGCCGTTGGTTTGATTGATTACCAAAGCTGAATCTCCGAACACAGTCAATGTCTTGATCCTGAGGTCAATGGCTTCCTCAAGACCCATAATGCAAGCTTCGTATTCAGCTTCGTTGTTAGTGCAGTTGAAAGTGAGTTTTGCCGAGAAAGGCATGTGAACTCCTTTAGGTGTAATGAGTACTGCACCAACGCCACGACCATTCATGTTAACAGCCCCATCAAACATCATAGTCCATTCTTCTTCAGGGTCAGGCCCTTCAGTGTGAACAGGCTCTTCATGATCTTTTGCTTTTATGAACATGATGTCTTCATCAGGGAAGTCAAATCTCATAGGCTGGTAATCATCAATGGGTTGCTCAGCAAGATATTCAGACAACACACTGCCCTTGATGGCTTTTTGAGATGTGTATTGGATGTCATATTCTGTGAGAATCATCTGCCATCTTGCAACTCGTCCGGTAAGAGCTGGCTTCTCAAATATGTACTTAACTGGGTCCATTTTTGATATCAACAAAGTAGTGTGGGTCAACATATACTGTCTTAGTCGGCGAGCAGCCCACGCTAAAGCACAGCAAGTTTTCTCGAGCAGTGAATAACGTTGTTCACAGTCGGTAAACTTTTTGCTTAGGTAGTATATTGCATACTCTTTTCGACCAGACTCGTCATGCTGGCCCAACACACACCCCATCGACTCTTCTAATACTGTCAGGTACATTATCAGAGGTCTTCCTTCAACTGGAGGCATAAGGATTGGAGGTTCTTGCAGATATTCCTTGATCTTGTCAAAAGCCTTTTGGCAGTCTTCATTCCACCTGACCGTTTGTTCTTTCCTTAACAGCTTGAACAAAGGTTCACAGGTTGCTGTAAGGTGAGATATGAACCGTGAGATATAGTTCAATCGACCTAAGAACCCTCGAACTTCTTTCTCTGTCTTTGGTGCAGGCATCTCTTGGATAGCTTTGACTTTATCAGGGTCAACTTCAATCCCTTTCTCGCTTACAATAAAGCCCAGCAGCTTACCGGATCGCACCCCAAATGTGCATTTGTTGGGGTTCAACTTCAATTGGTATTTCCTCAGACGCTTGAATAACTTCAGTAGATTTACCAGATGTTCCTCTTCCGTAAGGGACTTGGCGATCATATCATCCACATAACATTCTATTTCTTTATGGATCATATCGTGGAATAGTGTCACCATAGCCCGTTGATATGTTGCACCAGCATTCTTCAGTCCGAATGGCATCACTTTGTAACAGAACGTGCCCCAAGGTGTGATGAATGTTGTCTTCTCCATGTCTTCAGGTGACATCTTAATCTGATTGTATCCTGAAAATCCGTCCATGAAGGAGAATACCAAGAACTGAGCCGTATTATCAACCAATACATCAATGTGAGGTAAAGGGAAATCATCTTTCGGGCTGGCTCTGTTCAGATCCCGGTAGTCAACACACATCCTTACTTTGCCGTCTTTCTTAGGCACAGGTACTATGTTAGCAACCCACGGCGGATAGCTAGTCACAGCAAGGAACCCGGCGTCCCATTGCTTTTGTACCTCCTCCTTGATTTTCATAGCCATGTCTGGACGAGTACGGCGCAATTTCTGTTTAACCGGCGGGCACTCTTCTCTCAAAGGCAGCTTGTGCACAACAATGTCGGTATCCAACCCTGGCATGTCTTGATAAGACCAAGCGAACACGTCCACATATTCTCGAAGCAGGTCAACCAGTTGTCTCTTCACTGAGTCTTGCAGGCAAGCCCCGATTTTAACCTCTTTCACGTCTTCATCTGTACCAAGATTGATCACTTCAACCTCCTCCTGGTGAGGAGTAATAACCTTTTCCTCTTGTCTTAACAACCTGGCTAACTCTTCAGGAAGCTCATATTCTTCTTCAACCCCTTCATCAGCTTGATTGATTGGATTGTCAAAGTCATACGAAGTCATAGCCGTGCTGTTGTCGGTGCTGTCTGGAAGGCACTCTCTGCAAGGGTTAAGTTTGTTCATTTTAGTGACTTGATTTTAATCTTTATTTAGAAAAGTGAAATGAAGTTGTCATTTTGAAAACACCGCCATTTATTTTTTGTACAAAAAGAAAAATGGAAAAACAGTGAACGAAAAGGAAAAGACTCGTTTGCAAAAAGATGTCTGATATTTCATTAATTAATCTTGTTTGCACAAAAAGTACAGATGGCCCGATTACAAAATGAGTCTTGTCATCTTGGGCAAGATGCAAGACTTTGATGCATGCTTATAAAAATACAGGAAATAATAATTACTCTGCATGAGTAACTCTTATAATTTCCTGGGAAGACCAGTTCGAGACACTGCTCCCCGGGATTTTTGGACGAATCCAGCTTTCCAGGTTGCGCTCCTCTTCCAACTCGTCTTCCAGACAATTGATAGCATCAGGGGTAAGCATCCCCCCACTCACAAAATTGGGCTCTTTCGCAGCCGCTGCTTGATCTTGTTGAGTTGGTTTGTAACCCAACCCAAATCTGTCTTTTTTCTTCTCTACCGATAGCAATTTGCCCCAGCCTTGGGCAGTTCCTTCCTCAACAACCTTCCGGGCTTGTTGGTATGATGATATTGGAGTACCAGGCACAGCAGATGTTTCATTCACATTCAAGGCTTCAAACCCCTGGCTCATTGTTTCATGGATCTCCCCATCCATTTCAATGTATTTATAGGTAGCCAGGTGGCTGACAAAAATGTCCTCCTCTCCACAGATTGTAACGATTTGACCCTCCCACTCATATTTTAACTTCTGGTGAAGGGTAGAGGTCACGGCGCCAGCAGCGTGAATCCATGGCCTACCCAACAAACAGCTGTAGGCAGGCTGAATGTCCATCACATAGAAGATAGTTTTAAAGGTCTGCGGGCCAATCGTTATGGGCAATTCAATCTCTCCCAGAACCGATCTCTTAGAACCATCAAAGGCTCTCACCACCAGGTTGCTGGGTCTCAACGCCAATCCGTCATACTCTAGCTTCACCAAAGCCTTTTTAGGTAGGACATTAAGGGATGACCCCGTGTCTACCAGCACATGGGAAAGGACAGCACCTTTGCATTCCATGGTTATGTGCAAGGCTTTGTTGTGGTTGCGGCCTTCCGTTGTCAAATCAGTATTGGTGAACCCTAGTCCGTGACTAGCATTAACATTTCCAACTACTGCTTCCAGCTGATTGACATTGATCTCTTCAGGCACGTAAGCTGCGTGCAGGACTTTGAGTAGTGCATTCCGATGGGCTTCGGAGCACATAAGCAGTGATAGGATTGAGATCTTGGAAGGCGTTTGGTGAAGCTGATCCACTATTTTATAATCACTCTTTTTGATGATTCGCATGAACTCATCAACCTCTTGATCAAATGGTGTTTTCAAGGCTTCTTTAACAACTTGATTTTCCTGCACGGGGCTCTTCCCTTTTGCCTTGGCAGCAGCTTCTGCTTCGGCAGTGGGTCTCTGAATTTGTGGAGCGAAAAGACGTCCGCTTCGAGTGAAGCCTCCGCCTCCTCCCACATTGTCAATCTGTAGTGCAGGGGTTGATGATTCAAAAGTGATTCTTTGTCCTTCACAGTACAAGTCAGAGCCGTAATGCCATGGGATGGCATTGCTGCTTTCATAAGGTACGGGTCCAGGCACCGTGATAGTGACTGGACTGACTGCAGTTGTTGAAGGAACGGTGATAGTCTGAGGATCATAATAGATTGTAACTGGTGCTCTAATGGGAGCAGCACCTTCTGAGTTGTAGGCGGAGTTGTTTTCAGGATCATAAAAGATTGTGACAGCTGAGACATCTTCATGATTTGTTGCTGGTGTTGTAGGAGACAATGGTGGAAGGATGGATGTTGTTGTTGTAGGAGGTTCAAAATGGAGTGATGCTGAAGTTGTAGCAGGAAGATTTGTTGAAAACTGATCAGTTGAGATAATAGATGAAGTACTTGTTGATGAAACCGAAGAATTGTCAGGAACAATGGTTGTTGCAGTTGTAGGAGGTTCTGAAACCGTTGATGATGAGATTGCTGGATTTGTTGGAAATGATGTGGTGATCTGAAGCTGGCCACTCTGAATAAGGCCATCTATGCCATTCCTCAAATTATCGCACCCGTTTACCGAGATATTGCAGTAAGCACAGCCTAACTCACACCCCGGGAACATTTGGCATTCCAAGAGCTGAGCTTTGATTTCTACCAACGGTGTCCTGATCTGTCCCACACTGGTTATTAAATAAGACGGCTTGTCTTCTTCAATAGCGTTAATTCTAGGACCACCGTGGTTCGGCATTGGGTTTTTATTGACATTGGGTGGAGGTGCGAAATTCAGAGCTTTCGAGTCTACCAGGTCTTGTACCTTCATATGCAGAGCTCTGCACTTTTCTGTACTGTGGCCAGGTGCGTTTGAATGGAAGGCACACCTAGCGTTGGAGTCATAGTTCCTGGGTAGACTGTTGGGATCTGGAGGTGCCAGCGTCCTTAGCTCAACTAGGTTGAGTTTCAGGAGTTGTGGTAGCAGGGTAGCATATGGCATAGGGATCGGATCGATCACCCTATTAGCTTGAGATGGCCTCTGTTGGAATGGCCTTTGTTGACTGTTGTTGTTGGTGGTGCTGTTGTTGTAATTCCTTGGAGGATACTGATTTTGCTGATGGTACTGAGGTTGTTGTTGATAGTTTTGCTGCGGCGGTTGATAGGCTGGCTGAGGATGTGCTGGAGCAGGAATAGTGACTGCTGCTATTGACCTTTGAACATATTGAGGCCTGCCCCTGCTTGAATGGATGGCATTGGTCTCGCCAGTTCTTCTCGGGCCTGCAAAAGGCTTTCTTGTACTACTGGACGAGCTTGCACCGTTGTCTGAGATCTTTCCCATCTTTAACAAGCTTTCAATTCTCTCCCCGGCTATGACAACATCTGCAAAGCTGGTGGAAGAGAAAGCAGCCAACCTGTCAATATATGTTCCCTGAAGGGTGTTCATGAACATATCTGCCATTTCCCGTTCAGACATAGGTGGTTGAACAGCAGCAGCCAGTTGCCTCCATCTCTGTGCATATTCTCGGAAACTTTCCCTTGACGACTGTGACATTCCCATTAGGAGGGTCCTGTTGGGTGCCATGTCTAAGTTATACTGATACTGTCTGATGAAGGCCTCTGCCAGGTCCTTCCAGCATCTAATAGTTGCCCTTGTCAAGTGAGAGTACCATTCTCTTGACGCTCCGGTTAAGCTGTCTTCGAAATAGAACATCCAGAGCTTCTCATCCATTGTATAGGCCTTCAGCCTTCCCAGAAATGACTGTAAATGAGTCCGGGGGCATGAAGTCCCGTTGTATTTTTCAAAACAAGGAGGCTTAAACTTATGGGGGATCCTGACCCCGTCTACCAAGCCCATGTCCATGACATCGAAGCCCAAAGAGTTTTGAGATTCTAAGGACCTCAATTTCTCAGCTATCTCATCTAATCTCCTATCATAAGCCTCTTCCCCAGCACCCATTACTGTGAATTGGTCCTCCTGAGGATCTTCTTGTAGTACCCTGGCTGCGGTGGCAGTCCCTTGAACATTTGTTGGAATATTGACCTCAGGATGGAGGTGTGGTCCAAATACCGGAGGGTTGACATGAGGTTGTACCCTTTCATTGTTACTGGTACCGGCAGTCCCTATATGTGGATCTTCTTGATTCTGCCTTTCCACCATGGCCCTCAATCTTTCCTGGCTCTGAGCCATGTTGTTCATAACTTTCATAAACTGAGTCATTTGATTCCTCATTTCTAGCCTTTCATTTGCCATTTGATTTCTGACCTCGGTAAGGTCTTGCTGCATCTGATCCATTTGAATGCCCGGAAGGTTGTTTCGGGTTGGATAACGGTGCGGACGGTTGAGGGGAAAAACTCGGCGCCTAGCAATAGTTCCTGAGGCATCACAACAGAGGTTAGCAACAACAAAACAAAAACCTACAAAACAAACAAAGGGTTAGCATGCAATGCAGTTATGCTTATTTGTTCTCAAGGTATCCGGTTTGGCCTTCAGTTTTGACCCTTCCAGACCCTTGGAGATGCTGTCGTTGTTGCTTGAAGAAAATTCAGATGAAGCAAGCTGACACAAATATATTACAGAAGGTGAAGTAATACAACTTGTTCATTTTACAACACAAGCCCTCTAAGGGGTCAAAATACATTACAAGAAAATAAAAGTACATGGAAAGAAAGCAACAACAAACAAATGATCAAACACCAAGACCAAACTCATCCTCACGAACTTCCTTGAGAAGTGCTTCGGTCACAGGATCAGCCGGACGCTCCGTGAGATTCCTGATGAGGAGATTCCGGGTCGTAACAGCTGTAGTGAGCTTCTTGTGCTGAGTTTGGTCTTTTGACCTCTTCACCCCTGCTTTGACCTTCAGCTCTGATATCTCCCTCTGGGCTGCTGCCAGGGCTTCTTGTTTTTCTTTTGCAATAGCTTCCAGTTGCTCCATCTTGTCTTGAACTCTCTTGTCTTCCAAAGTACGAGCCTCGGTGATCCTGACCCACCGATCCTGACTCTCCTTCAGATACAAGTCTGTCCTTGCTCTCTGGAACTGGGCTTCTTTACAAGCATTCTTCAGGATTTGTTCTCCAGCCTTAGACTTCTTGATATAATCCCCAGACTTCTCAATCTTAGTCAGATGATCTACTCTCAACTTCTCCAATATCTCAATCTCCCTCATACCCTCACTCCTCTCCCGGAGGGTCTTCTGCAAAGCTTGAGTTAACTTCTCATTTCTTTCCTTCAAACTCTCATACTCCTCCAAACTGATAGTGGCAGGGGGTGGTGCTGAAGATGACTCAGGCATGTCTTCTATGGTAAAGGGCATCCCAGAGAATTGGGCCCTGGCACGGGACCACTCATAATATTGTGCTGATGCCACATTATTGCACTTCCCCAGAATGGTCACTCCCTTGGTTTGAACATTATCCCAGGCCCAAGCAGCCTGCCTAACAACAGTCAAATCAATCTTGTTCTCACAATAAAGAGTCTCAACCAAGTCCTGTGCCTTAGGAGTGTGGACCAGTGCATAGCCCAGTTGCCTTCTGAACAGCAGAGGGTTGTAATTAATACTACCCTTAACTCCTACCAAAGGCACATTAGGAAAATGCCCACAGCTGGTGATGATATCCCTGCCCTTGGTGCTTTGAGTGCACCATCTGATATCTGCTGAAGTTAGAACAGCGAGTCTCTTAGCCCAGTTGCTTTGCTGATGAGGGTTTAAAAATGCATCTGTCCTGGGTAGATGCTTGAGAAGCCAAGTGTGGAACAATGGAGCACAACACCTTACTAATCTTCCCCTCTGCTTTTCATTCCTTTGATGCACTGAATAGTAGAGATCCCCCAATAAAGTTGGCACTGGGTTCTTCAGGATGAACAGATGGATTGCATTCTTGCTAATGAATCGAGGCTCATCTGCAAACAATACAATTCCATATATGCTCAAGGCCAGTAAAGCACAAACAGCTTTCCACTCTCCTAGAGAAGCTTTCAGGGTAGCTTGAGAGATCAAGAAATCCAGATGAAAGCCAGGGATCCCAGCTTTAGAAGTCATATGATGCTCAATCAAAACAAGTTCCAGATGCAAAGCTTTTGCTACTTCTCCATTGCTAGGAAAGACCATCTCAGGGTTGAAAGGGATTCCACCCCTGATAGGCAAACCAACCAATGATGAGTATTCTTCTAATAGAGGGCCCAACTGAAAGTCTTGGAAAGTGAAACATCTTAGTGGGGGATCATAGAACTGAATGCAGGTGTGGATCAGGCTTCTCTGTGATGGGTCCAGATCCATAACCATATCAAGTATATCTCCATAACTTTCCCTGAACAATAGTATGTGATCTGGAGTGATCAGGGTTTGAATCCTCCTGATATCTGATAGCTCTGGCTGGAAGAAGTGATAGGTGATGTTGCTCTTTTTAGGAGCCATGATGCTGAAGACTGGGTAGAGACAGGTGCTGATGATAATGCTGAAGTAATGAGCCACTGATTAGGTGATGCTGGTGATAACTGAAGCAGATGCTGGTGAAGATAGGTCAGTACTGAAGATGGGGTCAAAACCAAAACCAAATGAAGATGGATACCCTGAAACAAATAAGCAAATGTCAATATGATGCAATGATTATGTATGCAAATGAAATGCAAGGGTCTGTGACTGAGCTGGATCTGATCAAAATGCCCTGATATAGGTCCAAGTGTGTTCAAGAATTCCAGTTGGAGGTCTATAAATCCAGTAACCAAGGTGGGGGACTCAAATAAAGAGCCACATGTCCAGGGTTTTAGAATCACAAGAACTGTCCCAAATTGAAGTATTCTTAAACAGTCAAAGTAACAAGGTATTCTGAGGTCAAGGTACCTGCAAACCTGTAAACAGCCCAACCCCCTCACAGGTGGTGTTCTAAAACAAGGATCCTCAGACTTGGATCAGTTATGAGAAGTGTAAACACTTCTAACCCGGAGGTACAGTGTTTACAATAACCATAAAAGTTCCTCCTCTAATTCACCTCAGTTTCTGAAGGTCAATACTAAAAGGTCATCCAGACTTAGCAGGCTTCCCAGATAGCCCTAGCACTGCAGGAAATCTGCAACACAGAGTTCTCAAGAAGAAACCCATATCTGAACCGTGTTTCATATTCCCGCACCAGACCGAAATGGAATGGGAAAGAATATGATTCACTCTAGCCTAGGTGTCACTCAGGTCCCAGGTATGATATATGTAAAGCAATAAAGAAAGCAGTGAAGTAACTGTACATAAAGCAAAAATAAATACAAGTATACAAACACAAATAAGCACATAACACCCCAGTAAACACAAATCAATCAAGCGCTAGGAGGAACCCACAAACAGAACCAGAAGCCCTGGTTACAGTATAAGGGTCCCCAGCAGAGTCGCCAAGCTGTCGCTCCCGATAAATGGGACCGGCCCAGATAAAGGTACAGACACGAACGGTCGGCGAAAGGGACAATGAGAACACACAGCCGTGAACTCACTGGAGATGAAAAGAGTCGCCAGCTAGGCATTTTTATCCCGGAGGAAAGGCAATGCTGCATAGGCCTAGAAAAAGATGGATAAGACGGTTGCGAACCAAAGAGACTGAGAAAGGGGGTTGGTTACAACCTGGGAAGGTATTAGCACCCAGATTGTCTGTCGTACTCGACGGGATCCACGCTTAAAAGATTTGTGTTATAAAGGGGTAGTGTCAGTGCAATTTGTGTGTAAAGTAACTGGAAAAGAATGTACAGGTGTCAGTGTATAAGTGATGTGAAGTATGAAAGTGTCAGTGTAAGAACAGGAATAGGATGCTCAAGATCATGAGGCTTAAAGAATATAGCTGGAAGGAGGGGGAATATACAGAGACTTTTGTTCGATAACTGTTAAGTTATGCCTACGTATCCTCTCGTGCAATGAGGAAGTCAGAACACCGTAGTTCGACCCAAAGAGACTGAAATATGAATTGACTGGTGAACTGCCTACTTGCCTATGCTCAAGTGTATGATCTGTCTGGAACAGATGCAAACTGTCTTGCATTAGACGGAAGAAGCAAGTTCTCGGTTGTGAGTGAATGAGATGAGAAAAGAATCCCGGAGGAGACGATTATTGTTTGTTTTTGAGTTTTCAGTCTTTTATTGTTTTTGGATTTTGTCATAAGTTAATGAGCTTAAGTCTAAACCAATGGATTTAGTAAACTCATCACATCTTCCCTCCGATTAGGGGTAATGAGAATACCTTAAGTGTGAAGTCAGCTTCTCACACTTAAACACCTTTGGTGTAGGATTAAGATCATTAACCTACTTGTGATTATTTAGATGTTTTTGGTGTTTTTGTTTAGTGTTGAGTAATGAGGTTAAGCCGTAATCAAGGATTAAACAGACTCATTACACCATCCTAATAGAAGGATAATAGATGAGAATGTTTAAGCTGAGGAAAGCTCCCCAACTTAATCCATGATTAGGGATTAAACTCATGACAAAACAAGCCTTTGATTAAGTGGATTTTGTTTAATGGTATGATGATGAAGTGATTTTTATGATTTGTAAGACAACTTGAGGGGGACTTGTCCATTAACACTAGGGTTAGTCCTTCTTAACCACTTAAGGAAGAATTAGAACCCTAATGCAAGGCCCAAGTTACAAGTGTGATGTCTTGATGATTATTAAGTGAATTGATTAAAGGAGTTAAACACATTAAGGGTTTAACACTTAGGATTAAAGTTATACACTCCATCCTAAGAGAAGGATGCAGGCATAAGCTTAATCACAAAGCCTTAAAGCCTTTAGGGTTTAGTCCCTGATTATGAGATAAGAAGAGATGACTCAAAAGAGACACAAAGGTAAGACTAAGAGGGGAGACTAATCAAAACCCTAATCATTTTCATGCTTGGTTGTTCCTAAGGTTTGTGAGGTTTACAAGAGAAGTCTTCAATGGAACCAACAGGAAGCAGATGAACAGGATCAAGAGAAGCAAAGTAACTTGCTTCATTCAAGAAGTCAAGTCACTTGAAGAAAGAAAGTGAGAAGAAGAAGAATGAGCAAGCTCAATCTCAAACACAAACAAAAATGCAGCAATGGATGCAAGAGAGATGAAAAGAAAAGTTATGAGAAGTGAAGGCAAATTCACTTCTCAACCTTACTTACCACCTGAAATGTTAGAATAGAAATGCAATGCAATGCCAAATGAGGTGAAATGACATGATGAAAAACAAAACCAGAAGCATGTTGATGATGATAATGATGTTATGAGATGCTACAAGCATGAGGCAAGGCATGGAGATGTTCATACAAGATCATGGATGCAAATGATGCAAGTTAAGGAGCATGATCTTACATGAAAAGTTATGAAACATACATGGCAAACAAAATGGAAAATATGGGATGCAATGATCAAACATGCTTTATATATGTCTTAAGATGTCAAATGAATCAAATGGATGCTTGAAATGTCATGGCAAGTCATGTTATGCAAGAGAATGCAAAAGAGATGCAAATGAAAGCCCAAATTAGGGTTTATGGATCAAACAACAAACAAGAACCAAAAACAGAAGCAAACCCTAAGATAAAAAATGGAAAATGCCACCCAAAGAAACCCTAAACCTATACTAAACCAAAGTCCAAAGGGGAGGTCTCAACTCTTAACCAAACTCAAGTTATGATTTTTCTAAGTTATTAGGGTTTTTAGGACTCCTAAACAAAAGAAATGCCAAACAAATGAAAAATGCAAGATCAAATCATGGCCATTTTATCTCAAAAACTACATGCCAAATACAATGCAATGCAAAAAGAATCAAAGTCCAACTCTTCCTAGATAGGCAGAAATGATTTTTTGAACTTATGATCAAAATAATGCACAAAAAATGATTTAATTCAATGGAAAATTCTCAAAATGCATCAAGATCAAAAAAGAAATTTGGTTTGAAGGTTGGACAATGTTTCTAAATGTCTTAGAACATTTCATGAATTTTTTGGTGATTTTTAAATACCTAAAAGTATTTTTAATAAATTAATTTCCATTAATCAATTAAAAATAATCTTTTAAATATTTAAAAATACTTTTTTAATGATAAAAATAAAAACAAAAATATTTTTGTGTCATAAAAATTAATAAAACTCAGGAGAAAAAGTTTCATAATTTTTACACATTTTTTGCTATTTTAAATTAATTATGCAAATAAAAGGAAAAGAAAAAATGAAAATAAATAAAGAAAAAGGAAAAGTAAACGAAAGGAGAGGCTGAGATTGCATCCTGGTTTGAAATGGTTGACTGGCGCCAGATCCAGTGGCTGTGGTTGATTCTGATTAAATTAATTTGATTATGGATTAATTAAATTAAACACGTGGATTAGGGCTAAGCAAACAGATCTGGACCACTCACTCACGCGCGAAGTCAACTGGTCAACCTAATCTAACGCCCCAGATTCAAATGACACTAATTACAGGATTAGGGCACAAATGACTTTCAGGTGGCCGGAGAAGACCTCCGGTCGTCTTCTCCGGCCAGCATCTCCCCTGAAAATCCCCAAAACCCCAAAAACCTAACTGAAATGAAATCTAAGAAATGGGAAATGATCCCCACTCACTCACGAACCAAACCCCCTAATCAAAACAAATTTATATTTCCTAACAAGGCTGAATCGAAGCAAGAAAGAATTAGGGCACGCAAGTTTCAGAGAGCAATTAAACTCTCATTTCAACACCATTTGCAAAACCAAAGACATATTCATGATCAGGAAGACACAAAGAACAAGTTTAGAACAAAAGAAATGATTTCTGGAAAAATATTTCTTGAGCTACCTGAGATTCGAAGCTTTCACTCCAGCTACTTTCAGGCCTCCTTTCTTGGTGAAATCCACTCCTTATGACCTCCTGATGATGTTTGAATGCTTGGGAGAAATTTATATTGGCTGGATGAAGAGTTTGATCAGCTTCTGCTCCAAGCTCAGTTGAGAATGTCAATGGTGATTCAGGCAGCTTCAGGCCAAGGTGAGAGGTTCTTTGTGGTCAGGGTGATGAATAAAGAAGGTCTATGGAGTTTGTTTTGATGTTTGTGAGCTGTGGTGAGAGTTTCGAAAGAAACTGCAACTTGGGGTGAAAATAGTGAAGTGGGGTTACAGCTTGTTTCAGGCCTGGTTCTTGTTTGCTTTCTGCTCAATGAAGCATGGTGAGTTGAGGTGTGGAAATAGTTTGGATGTTTGTGAGCTGGGCAGAGAGATTCGAAGCAATTTGCAAAAGGGAGTGTTTTGGTGTATATGTTGTTAGGGCATGTTTCAGCTTGGCCTCTTGATATATTTTGCTTGCCAAAGGATATTGTATTTTAATCCTATAGGTCAGATGATGTGACCTGGCCTATAGTGATTGGTAAGTTTGCTTTTGCTCAAAGTCCACCTTTTGTGTAAGAGAAGTATGGCTCATGATCTAGGCTAGTACAAGGCATGGTTCTGGTGCAGCATGGTGTGTGTGTGAGGTTGGGAAGGTCCAGCAGCCAATGCATCAAGTGGAGAGAAGCATCATGATGGTTTTGCAAGTTGTCACCTTTTTGAACTTCATGAAAAAAAAAGTCTTGTTACATGAACTATACACACATGATCTTTGGTCCAATTCTGACTTTTAGGGCCTTTGTGATGTTTGCCTACTGGTTTGAAGTGAATTAGAAGTTACAAAAGGCATTAGTTCATGGTTTTGCAAAATTCACATTTGAAGCATGCCTTGAAAATCAATGAAATCATTTCTTTTGTTCTAAACTTGTTCTTTGTGTCTTCCTGATCATGAATATGTCTTTGGTTTTGCAAATGGTGTTGAAATGAGAGTTTAATTGCTCTCTGAAACTTGCGTGCCCTAATTCTTTCTTGCTTCGATTCAGCCTTGTTAGGAAATATAAATTTGTTTTGATTAGGGGGTTTGGTTCGTGAGTGAGTGGGGATCATTTCCCATTTCTTAGATTTCATTTCAGTTAGGTTTTTGGGGTTTTGGGGATTTTCAGGGGAGATGCTGGCCGGAGAAGACGACCGGAGGTCTTCTCCGGCCACCTGAAAGTCATTTGTGCCCTAATCCTGTAATTAGTGTCATTTGAATCTGGGGCGTTAGATTAGGTTGACCAGTTGACTTCGCGCGTGAGTGAGTGGTCCAGATCTGTTTGCTTAGCCCTAATCCACGTGTTTAATTTAATTAATCCATAATCAAATTAATTTAATCAGAATCAACCACAGCCACTGGATCTGGCGCCAGTCAACCATTTCAAACCAGGATGCAATCTCAGCCTCTCCTTTCGTTTACTTTTCCTTTTTCTTTATTTATTTTCATTTTTTCTTTTCCTTTTATTTGCATAATTAATTTAAAATAGCAAAAAATGTGTAAAAATTATGAAACTTTTTCTCCTGAGTTTTATTAATTTTTATGACACAAAAATATTTTTGTTTTTATTTTTATCATTAAAAAAGTATTTTTAAATATTTAAAAGATTATTTTTAATTGATTAATGGAAATTAATTTATTAAAAATACTTTTAGGTATTTAAAAATCACCAAAAAATTCATGAAATGTTCTAAGACATTTAGAAACATTGTCCAACCTTCAAACCAAATTTCTTTTTTGATCTTGATGCATTTTGAGAATTTTCCATTGAATTAAATCATTTTTTGTGCATTATTTTGATCATAAGTTCAAAAAATCATTTCTGCCTATCTAGGAAGAGTTGGACTTTGATTCTTTTTGCATTGCATTGTATTTGGCATGTAGTTTTTGAGATAAAATGGCCATGATTTGATCTTGCATTTTTCGTTTGTTTGGCATTTCTTTTGTTTAGGAGTCCTAAAAACCCTAATAACTTAGAAAAATCATAACTTGAGTTTGGTTAAGAGTTGAGACCTCCCCTTTGGACTTTGGTTTAGTATAGGTTTAGGGTTTCTTTGGGTGGCATTTTCCATTTTTTATCTTAGGGTTTGCTTCTGTTTTTGGTTCTTGTTTGTTGTTTGATCCATAAACCCTAATTTGGGCTTTCATTTGCATCTCTTTTGCATTCTCTTGCATAACATGACTTGCCATGACATTTCAAGCATCCATTTGATTCATTTGACATCTTAAGACATATAGAAAGCATGTTTGATCATTGAATCCCATATTTTCCATTTTGTTTGCCATGTATGTTTCATAACTTTTCATGTAAGATCATGCTCCTTAACTTGCATCATTTGCATCCATGATCTTGTATGAACATCTCCATGCCTTGCCTCATGCTTGTAGCATCTCATAACATCATTATCATCATCAACATGCTTCTGGTTTTGTTTTTCATCATGTCATTTCACCTCATTTGGCATTGCATTGCATTTCTATTCTAACATTTCAGGTGGTAAGTAAGGTTGAGAAGTGAATTTGCCTTCACTTCTCATAACTTTTCTTTTCATCTCTCTTGCATCCATTGCTGCATTTTTGTTTGTGTTTGAGATTGAGCTTGCTCATTCTTCTTCTTCTCACTTTCTTTCTTCAAGTGACTTGACTTCTTGAATGAAGCAAGTTACTTTGCTTCTCTTGATCCTGTTCATCTGCTTCCTGTTGGTTCCATTGAAGACTTCTCTTGTAAACCTCACAAACCTTAGGAACAACCAAGCATGACAATGATTAGGGTTTTGATTAGTCTCCCCTCTTAGTCTTACCTTTGTGTCTCTTTTGAGTCATCTCTTCTTATCTCATAATCAGGGACTAAACCCTAAAGGCTTTAAGGCTTTGTGATTAAGCTTATGCCTGCATCCTTCTCTTAGGATGGAGTGTATAACTTTAATCCTAAGTGTTAAACCCTTAATGTGTTTAACTCCTTTAATCAATTCACTTAATAATCATCAAGACATCACACTTGTAACTTGGGCCTTGCATTAGGGTTCTAATTCTTCCTTAAGTGGTTAAGAAGGACTAACCCTAGTGTTAATGGACAAGTCCCCCTCAAGTTGTCTTACAAATCATAAAAATCACTTCATCATCATACCATTAAACAAAATCCACTTAATCAAAGGCTTGTTTTGTCATGAGTTTAATCCCTAATCATGGATTAAGTTGGGGAGCTTTCCTCAGCTTAAACATTCTCATCTATTATCCTTCTATTAGGATGGTGTAATGAGTCTGTTTAATCCTTGATTACGGCTTAACCTCATTACTCAACACTAAACAAAAACACCAAAAACATCTAAATAATCACAAGTAGGTTAATGATCTTAATCCTACACCAAAGGTGTTTAAGTGTGAGAAGCTGACTTCACACTTAAGGTATTCTCATTACCCCTAATCGGAGGGAAGATGTGATGAGTTTACTAAGTCCATTGGTTTAGACTTAAGCTCATTAACTTATGACAAAATCCAAAAACAATAAAAGACTGAAAACTCAAAAACAAACAATAATCGTCTCCTCTGGGATTCTTTTCTCATCTCATTCACTCACAACCGAGAACTTGCTTCTTCCGTCTAATGCAAGACAGTTTGCATTTGTTCCAGACAGATCATACACTTGAGCATAGGCAAGTAGGCAGTTCACCAGTCAATTCATCTTTCAGTCTCTTTGGGTCGAACTACGGTGTTCTGACTTCCTCATTGCACGAGAGGATACGTAGGCATAACTTAACAGTTATCGAACAAAAGTCTCTGTATATTCCCCCTCCTTCCAGCTATATTCTTTAAGCCTCATGATCTTGAGCATCCTATTCCTGTTCTTACACTGACACTTTCATACTTCACATCACTTATACACTGACACCTGTACATTCTTTTCCAGTTACTTTACACACAAATAGCACTGACACTACCCCTTTATAACACAAATCTTTTAAGCGTGGATCCCGTCGAGTACGACGGACAATCTGGGTGCTAATACCTTCCCAGGTTGTAACCAACCCCCTTTCTCAGTCTCTTTGGTTCGCAACCGTCTTATCCATATTTTTCTAGGCCTATGCAGCATTGCCTTTCCTCCGGGATAAAAATGCCTAGCTGGTGACTCTTTTCATCTCCAGTGAGTTCACGGCTGTGTGTTCTCATTGTCCCTTTCGCCGACCGTTCGCGTCTGTACCTTTATCTGGGCCGGTCCCATTTATCGGGAGCGACAGTGTTCTGGGTGCACCATCTGATATCTTCTGAAGTTAAAGCAATGAACCTCTTGGCCCAATTCTTCTGCTGATGTGGGTTCAAGAAAGCATCTAATTTAGGCAGGTGTCTGAGTAGCCAAGAATAGAACAAAGGAACACAGCATCTGACCAACTTCCCCATTTGTTTTTCATTCCTCTGATGGATGGAGTAGTAAAAATCCCCTAGCAGCGTAGGTACTGGGTTCCTCAGAAGAAACAAATGGATGGCATTCTTACTGACAAATCTAGGTTCATCTGCAAACAATATAGCCCCATATATGCTGAGGGCTAATAGTGTAAAGACTGCCCTCCATTCTCCCAAGGTAGCCTTCAGGATGGCCTGAGAAATCAAGAAGTCCAGATGTAAACCAGGAATCCCAGCTTTCGTTGTCATGTTTTGCTCAACAAGGGCAGGCTCCAAGTACAATGCCCTTGCTATCTCTTCACTTCTGGGAGCAGTCATCTCTGGGTTGAAGGGGATCCCTCCTCTGATAGGTACTCCAATCAATAAAGAAAACTCTTCCAACAGATTTCCCATCTGGAAGTCAGGAAAGGTGAAGCATCTCAGTGGAGGGTCATAGAACTGCAAGCATGTGTGGATCATGCTTCTCTGAGAAGAATCAAGATCCATAACCATATCCCAGATACCCCCATAGTGCTCTCTGAACAGTGGGATGTGGTCAGGTGTGATGAGTGACTGGACCTGCCTGATACCAGTCAATACAGGCTCAAAAAAGTGATAAGATATGTTGCTCTTCCTGGGAGTAGCCATGAGTGCTGCTGAAGAAGCTGAAGACAAATGCTGATGAAGATCACAGAATGAAGCTGGAGGTAAATCTCTGACAGACTGATGCAGGTGGTGATGGAGATAGCTGAAGCAGAGGTCTAAGCAGAAGAAAGGGTCAAAACCAAAACCAAGATACAATGAGGTGGATACCCTAAAAGACAAATAAACAAAAGTTAAATGATGCAAAGATGATATATGCAAATGATGTGCAAGGGTTTGTGATCAAGAGATGGATCTGATTATCTGTCTTGATATAAGGTCCGTGTATGTTCAAAAGTCCAGATGAAGGCTCGGAAATCCAGTAACCAGGGTGGGGGACTCAAATAAAGAGTCACATGTCCAGGGTTAATCACAAGAACTGTCCAAAGTGAAGTATTCTTAAACAAAACAGTAACAGGGTATGATGTGGCCAAGGTGTAAACACCCCAATTTTGCCCTCACCCATTCACACCATGGCTTGTGATCTTTTCATATGCATAAGTTCCATCATAGCATTTCATATTGCATTTTTGATTCACTGCATTGTTTCTAAGTCATCTGCATCTAGGGTTTGTGATCTGAGCAATCCAAGAGCCATTTGAGCCACTCCAAAGGTCATCAATCACTTCAAAGGGGTCCATGTATGTTCGAGCATCATATTATATCCCCTCAAAGTCAAGAATGTCAAAAAATCACAAGAACTGAGATTGGCATGGAAGCAGAGCCAGGTTTAACTGCACAGATGATCTAGAATTAGGGTTTTGGTTTCAAGGGCCATAACTCCAATTTTTTTGGTCATTCTTGTTTCTATTGATCTCTATATGGTATAAGGATCATGCATATCAATTTTCATGAAGAAATTCCACGGGGAAGTCATCTGATCAAGAGTTGACTTTCTGAGCAAGTCAGTGCAAAATCAGGGTATCTGAGGCCCTCAATGACCCAACCAAAGGGTGTTCTTCATCATTTTGATTGTTTATGATCTTTATTTTATCATAGAAGATGTTATAAGTTCACAAATTTGAAGAATTTCAAGCCATTTGCAAAGTTGACTTTTTGGGAAAGTTGACTTATATTGAAAATTGCCATTTTGGGAAACTTTTTCAACCTTTACTTTTTGATTCAAAAATGCTTCAAATGGAAAAACTTTGGTCATGAAAGTTGTATAATGGATCATTCCCTTTTCAAAAAGTACAAGAACATGACCTAATTCATTTTGGATCAAAAGTTATGGCTTGTCAAAGTTGGCTAAAATCACAAAATTTGAAGTTTTCTACCAAAGAGGCATTTTGCAAAATGGTATGATCAAGTGTTCTAAAGGTCTCAAATGTGTACCATTTCTTCACAACATGATCACATGACCTCTAAAATTCAGAATGGGCCAAAGAATCATCTCATTTCATGACTTGAATCTCAAGAAATCCCAAAGGAACCAAACTTTGTGAAACTTGCAAAACCTATCACAAACTACAAACCACTTGCTGCATTGCTTTTAGACCTGTTCCATAGCATTCCTTGATTCAAGCTGAGCCAAAGCAAGCCAAAAAGCAAGTTGTACCATAGCCCATACCTCAAGTACAAATCAAGTTGACATTTTGGCCAAAGACCCATACCAATCACCATAGGCCACCAACAAATCTCTGACCTATCACCTTTTGATACATGGACCAAAGCCAGCATAACACACCACACACTCCAAGCTGAAACACACCCAAGCCATAGTTATCACATTTTGCTCCAACTTGCAAAAGCATTCGAAACACTCAGCACAAGCCTCAAACACACAAACAAACTTCACAAACAAACTCAGCATGCTTCACTGATCAAAAACCACTCATCACCATAGCCTGAAAGCCACTGAAACTAAAACACGATCACCACCCTCCCTTGAACAAAACTTCTGCCATCTCTCAAACCAGCCATCAACAAGAGTTGTGAAGCATTCCATTGAGTTCAGGGGGACCAAAGGAGTGAGTTTGCATAGGAGAAAGGGTCAGAAAGCTCTTGTTCGAAGGACTTCAGTTCAGGTATCCATCAAGAACAAATTTTCCAGAACTCATTTTACTTGTTATAAATTGATTCTAGATGTTATCCTGATCATCATGATGTGTTTAAAAGTGAAAATGGTGGAGTATTGAGTATGTATGGACTGTCTGAAATTTTCTGCCCTAAAAATGTCTTGCTTCGATTTGCATGATTAATGAATGAAAAATGGTTTTTGTTTGGGGGTTTTGATTTAGTTTTGAATGGGGTTTGATTCTGGGCAATTAGATTTCATTTTCATGGCGTTTTGAGAAAGTTAGCAACTTTCAGGTGAGGGTCTGGCCGGAGAAGACGACCGGAAGTCTTCTTCGGCCACCTGAAAGTGTTTAGGGCTAATCTGTGTAATTAAATGAAGTTTGAATCTGGAGCGTAGGATGAGTTGACTAGGGCTGACCCGCACGCATTTGAGTGGACAGGATCTCACATTAAAACCCTAATCATATTTAATTATATTAATTAATTCAGATTATGTTAATTAGGATAGTTTGAATTGCAGCCTTTGGATCTGGCGCCAGTCAATGCGCACGCATTCCATTTGAACCTCAGCCATTGATTCAGCATACTTTTCATTTAATCCATTTTATTTTCCTTTTTATTTCATTTGTTTTCTACATTTAATTTAAAATAGTAAAAATCATTGAAAAATTCTGAAAATTTTTATTCAAACTTTTATTAATTTTCAGAAACCAAAAACATTTTTATTTTTTGCATTAAAAATTATTTTTAAATCATTTAAAAGTTTATTTTTAATTGATTAATGAGAATTAATTAATTAAAAATACTTTTAGGTATTTAAAAAATCACAAAAAAATTCATGGAACATTTAAAATCATTTAGAAACATTGTCCAACCTTCAAACCAAATTTCTTTTTTGATCTTGATGTCTTTTGACAATTTTCCATGGAATTAATTTCATTTCAAGGCATTATTTTGATCCAATCTTCAAAAATTCATTTCTGCCTAGCCTTTAAGAGTTGGACTTTGATTCTTTTTGCATTGCATCTGGTATAGCATGTAGTTTATAGGATTAAATTGGCATGAATTGATCTTGCATTTCCTATTTGTTTGGCATTTTTCTTGACAAGGTACCTTAAAACCCTAACAATCTTGAGAAATTCATAACCCTCATTAGGTTAAGAGTTAGAACCCCTCCTTTGGGCAGTGAGTTTGTATAGGTTTAGGGTTCCTTTGAATGCATTTTCAATTTTTTATCATGATGTTTGCTTCTGTTTTGATTTTTGTTTTGTGCATTGATCATAAACCCTAATTTGGGCTTTCATTTGCATCCATCTTCCATTTGCTTGCATACCATGACTTGCCATGACATTTTGTGCATCCATTTGATTCATAATACATCTTAGGACATGTTAGAATCATGTTTGATCATTGCATCTTTCATTTTCCATGTTGTATGTCATTTGCATTTGATAACTTTTCATGTATGTCCATGATTCTAAGCATGCTTCTCTTGCATCCACATGTTTGTATGATCATCCTCATGCCTTGTTTCATGTTTGCATCATCTCATAGCATCATTATCATCATACTTATGCTTCTGGTTTTGGTTTGCATCATGCCACTTCATCTCATTTTGCATTGCATTGCAATCCTTTCTCTAACTTTTCAGGTGGTAAGTTACTTTGAGAAGTGAATTTGCCTTCACTTCTCATTATCTCTTTTCATCTCCCTTATGCATCATTGCTGCATTTTGTCTTGTGTTTGAGATTGAGCTTGCTAATTCTTGTTCTTCTTACTTTCTTTCTTCAAGTGACTTGTCTTCTTAAATGAAGCAAGTTACTTTGCTTCTCTTTGCTCCTTTCATCTGCTTCCTGGTGGTTTCTCTGAAGATCTTTCTTGTAAACCTCACAAACCTTAGGAACAACCAAGAATGACAATGATTAGGTTTTTGATTAGTTCTCCCCACTTAGTTTTACCTTTGTGTCTCATTGAGTCTTCTCTTCTCATCTCATAGTCAGGGACTAAACCCTAAAGGTTTTAAGGCTTTGTGATTAAGCTTATGCCTGCATCCTTCTATTAGGATGGAGTGTATAACTTTAATCCTAAGTGTTAAACCCTTAATGTGTTTAAATCCTTTAATCAATTCACTTAATAATCATCAAGACATCAAGCTTGTAACTTGGGCCTTGCATTAGGGTTCTAATTCTTCCTTAACTGGTTAAGAAGGACTAACCCTAGTGTTAATGGACAAGTCCCCCTCAAGTTGTCTTACAAACCCTAAAACTCACTTCATCATCTTATCATTAATTAAAATCCATTTAATAAAGGCTTTGTTTTGTCATGAAGTTAATCCCTAATCATGGATTAAGTTGAGGAGCTTTCCTCAGCTTAAACACTCTCATCTATTATCCTTCTATTAGGATGGTATAATGAGTCTGTTTAATCCTTGATTATGGCTTAATCTCATTACTTAACACTAAACAAAAACCACAAAAACATCTAAATAATCACAAGTAGGTTAATGATCTTAATCCTACACCAAAAGTGATTAGGTGTGAGAAGCTGACTTCACACTTAAGGTATTCTCATTACCCCTAATCAGAGGGAAGATGTGATGAGTTTACTAAATCCATTGGTTTAGGCTTAAGCTCATTAACTTATGACAAACTTTCAAAAGCAATAAAAGACTAAAAACACAAAAACAAGCAATAATCGTTTCCTCCGGGATTCTTTTCTCATCTCATTCACTCATAAGCGAGAACTTGCTTCTTCCGTCTAATGCAAGACAGTTAGCACCTGAGCCAGACAGGTCATACACTTGAGCATAGGCAAGCAAGCAGTTCACAAGTCAATTCATCTTTCAGTCTCTTTGGGTCGAACTACGGTGTTCTGACTTCCTCATTGCACGAGAGGATACGTAGGCATAACTTAACAGTTATCGAACAAAAGTCTCTGTATATTCCCCCCCCCCTTTCAGCATTATTCTTTAAGCCTCATGATCTTGAGCATCTTATTCTTGTTCTCACACTGACACTGTACATCTATACACTTCACATCCTTTTACACTGACACTTGCATTCTTTCCAGTTTCTTTTGCACACAAAATTGCACTGACACTACCCCTTTAAAACACAAATCTTTTAAGCGTGGATCCCGTCGAGTACGATGGACAATCTGGGTGCTAATACCTTCCCAGGTTGTAACCAACCCCCTTTCTCAGTCTCTCTGGTTCGCAACCGTCTTATCCATCTTTTCTCAGGTTTATGCAGCATTACCTTTCCTCCGGAATAAAAATGCCTAGCTGGCGACTCTTTTCATTTCATCCTTTCGCCGACCGTTCGTGTCTGTACCTTATTTGAGCCAGCCTCATCTTTTGGGAGCGACAGCTTGGCGACTCTGCTGGGGACCCTTATACTGCAACCAGGGCTTCTGGTTCTTTTTGTGGGTTCCTCCTAGCTCTTGTTTGATTTGTGTTTATTGGGGTGTTATGTGCTATTTGTGTTTGTATATTTATTTTGTTTATTGCTTTATGTGCAGTTGTTTTATTGCTTTCTTTATAGCCTTATATACATCATACTGTCATACTGTGTTTGGCTGGATCTGGTTTTGTCTTGGTGGGTGGGGTTCTATTGAGAGTTTAAGGTCCTATACCTGGGACCTGAGTGACACCTAGGCTAGAGTGGTTCATGTTCTTTCCCATTCCATTTCGGTCTGGTGCGGGAATATGAAACACGGTTCAGATATGGGTTTCTTCTTGAGAACTCTGTGCTACAGATCTCCTGTAGTGCTAGGGCTATCTGGGAAGCCTGCTAAGTCTGGATGACCTTTGCTATGACCTTCAAAAACTGAGGTGAATTAGAGGAGGATCTTTTATGGTTATTGTAAACACTGTACCTCCGGGTTAGAAGTGTTTACACTTCTCATAACTGATCCAAGTCTGAAGATCCTTGTTTTAGAACACCACCTGTGAGGGGGTTGGGCTGTTTACAGGTTTGCAGGTACCCTTGACCTCAGCATACCCTGTTACTTTGTTTTGATTAAGAGTACTCCATTTTGGGACAGTTCTTGTGATTTTAACCCTGGACATGTGATGGGCTAAAGACGTGTCTACTTATGCGTCTAGCGGTATCTTACTGCAAGTGCACAGCCTATCGAAGTAATATTTAAGATTATCGATCCACAGGGATTCTATGGTTACTTAGTGCTAGATGAACTTCTAGTTTAGCTAAGGCGAATGGTTGTCACGATATTTTTTGTTGATTTTAGAATGTTAAAGGCGGAATTAAATTTAAGTTTTAATTAAGTAATTCTAAGGCGGTCGGTATGTAATTATACTAACTTAGGTGGGTCAATCTAACCTAGGCTTATTTAAGGTGTTCACTTAATCTATTCGGTAGAGATTACCAGTTTAAATACCCTCAACTCACACTCTCGTGGTCTTATATCAGATCTTATCCCTAAAGCCCTATGCCTGCTCTCGCTAGCCCATAAGTGTTTAGAGGTAATTTTTGGAAACTAAGTAATTCTAATTTATCTTAAAGCGCTCTCGTTGTGTTTAATTTAAATGCCTAACTTTAGCTATCTGGTTAAAATCTCACACTCCCGTGGTCTTGACCTAACCTAATACTCTTTTCTTACTCTCGTAACGAAAAGGTCTATTTAATTAAAAAGTCTCAGCCAGAAATGTTAAGTGATTAATTATTTTTAGCCTACGGTTATATTTTACCGGTTAAGTTTGTTCTAACTACATACCGCCCTAAGGTGTTTAGCTACTCATCGATGTTGAACCAGACAGAGACAGAAAATTAAATAATAAAATACTCATGGCAGGAAAATAAATAAACATTATAAATAATTAAATTGCAATATAAATAAAAAACCTGGTTAACAATATTAGAGCAGACTCCTTCTTCCACAGACCGGAAAGCTCGGAGTTGGCGAAATCAAAAATAAACGAATGCTGAAGGTTTAGAAAAAAATAATAAACGTATAACAATTTCCTGATGTTGGAAATTGTTATATGGCGGGTTTGGATACAATAAAACGAAACAGAAAATAATGCAGAAATAAGAAACGGGTCGTAAATCAGTTCGGCAGAGCTTCCGCAGGAATTTGAATAGAAAAATGCTCTGTACATTCTTCATAGAACTGGTGCTATTTATAGAACTCTAAATGGGCTGGATTTTTGGACTTTAGTTGAAATGGGCCTTGCTGAATTTGTGGAGAAAATGTAGGTAGTGGCAACAAAATAGGAAACCACTTCTTCACGTAATGCCTTCACGTTGCCTTGGTCAAAAACCTAGAATAATCCTTGTCACGGTCGTGACAATGCTTTTACGCTCGTGACTTGTGACTTTTAAGTGTCACGGTCGTGACACATATCTTACGGTCGTGATGCTTCATTTTGGGGTGTCACGGTCGTGACACCCTTGTAACGGTCGTGACTGCTGCAAAATATGCAGTTTTGCAGAGAGGTTCATTTCTTCAACTTTTTATGACCGATTTTGTTCCTTTTTCTCTTAGTTCATGATTTAACTCCATATAATGATGTACCTGCAAAACGGTAAGAAAAACTCGAGAAATCGAGTGTTAAAACAACGATTATTCGATAAAACGTTAATGAAACCTAGCAATATAATCGATACGTTTTCTCGTTATCAACATGTGACTCTTTATTTGAGTCCCCCACCTTGGTTACTGGACTTATGAACCTTCATCTGGATTTCTTGAACATTCATGGACTTATATCAAGGCAGTTAATCAGATCCAGCTTGATCACAAACCCTTACATATCATTTGCATACATCATCATTGCATCATTTAACATTTGCTTATTTGTCTTTCAGGGTATCCATATTATATTTTGGCTTGGTTTTGACCCCTTCATCTGCATAGGCCCTTGTTCACCAACTATCTGCTTCAGCTACCTTCTCCAGCTACATTCATCAGCTACCTGCTTCAGTCACCTGCATCACCAGCATCAGCCTGTCAGTGGCCCATCTTCTAGTATCAGTCATCATCATCAGCATCTGTCTCAGCTCTTCATCAGCAGACATGGAACCCAAGAAGAGCAATATCTCATACCATTTCTTTGAGCCTGAGCTGACTGGCATCAGGAAGATCCAGGCCCTTATCACTCCAGACCATATACCACTATTCAGAGAACATTTTGGAGGCATTCTTGATGTGGTTATGGATTTGGACCCTTCTCAGAGGAGCTTGATTCACACTTGCCTACAGTTCTATGATCCTCCTTTGAGGTGTTTTACTTTCCAGGATTTTCAGTTGGGGCCTTTATTAGAGGAGTATTCATCACTGGTTGGAGTACCTGTCAGGGGTGGTATCCCCTTCAACCCAGAAATGGTTTTTCCCAGCAATGAAGAAGTGGCAAAGGCACTGTATCTGGAACCTTTTCTGATTGAGCAGAACATGACAACCAAGGCTGGAATCTCTGGTCTACACTTGGATTTCTTGACTTCTCAGGCTATCCTGAAGGCCTCCTTGGGAGAATGGAAGGCAGTCTGTGCATTGTTAGCCCCCAGCATATATGGGGTTATACTTTTTGCGGATGAGCCTAAGTTTATTAGCAAGAATGCCATTCACCTTTTCATTCTGAGGAACCCAGTGCCCACCTTACTGGGAGATTTCTACTACTCTATTCATCAAAGGAATGAAAAGCAAAGAGGAAGATTGGTGAGATGTTGTGCTCCCCTGTTCCATACATGGCTGCTCAAACACTTGCCCAAGACTGATGCATTCTTGAATCCTCACCAACAGAAGAATTGGGCTAGAAGACTTATTGCTTTGACCTCAGATGACATCAGGTGGTGCACCTAGAGCACCAAAGGCAGGAACATCATTACTAGTTGTGGGCAGTTCCCCAATGTACCTCTGATAGGAGTGAAGGGTTGCATCAACTACAACCCTCTGCTATTCAAAAGACAATTGGGCTATGCATTGGTCCACCCTCCTAGAGCACAAGACTTGGATGAAACCCTTTATTGTGAGATTAAGCCTAATCTAGCTGTTGTCAGGCAAGCATCCTGGGCTTGGGACAATGTCCAGACCAAAGGGATGGCCATTCTTGGGAGATGCAACAATGTGGCCTCAGCTCAGTACTATGAGTGGTCTCAGGCCAGGGCTCAAACTTCTGGGATGCCCTTCACCATTGAGGATGCACCTGGACCATCCACAGCACCTCCTCCAGCCACTGTCAGCCTGGAAGAATTTGAGAAACTAAAAGAGAGGAATGAGAATCTGACTCAAGCTCTGCAGAAGACCCTCTGGGAGAGGAGTGATGGTCGTCTGGACATTGAGAGGCTAGAAAAGCTTAAGGTGGAGTATCTATCCAGGATTGAGAAGTCAGAGGACTACATCAAGAAGTCAAGGGCTGGGGAGCAGATTTTGAAGAATGTCTGTAAAGAGGCCCAGTTCCAGAAGGCTAAGACTGATCTCTATCTGAAAGAAAGTCAAGCTAGGTGGGTCAGAATCACTGAAGCTCACACTCAGGAAGATAAGAGAACTCAGGACAAGATTGAGCAGTTGGAGGCTAATGCAAAGGAGCAACAGGAAGCCCTGCTAGCAGCCCAGAAGGAGATCTCAGAATTGAAGCTTAGGGCTGGTGTGAAGAGGTCAAAGGACCAAAGCAGACATAAGAAGTTAAACACTACTATCACCACCAAGAATCTTCTTATCAGGAACCTCACAGAGCATCCAGCTGACCCTGTAACTGAAGCACTTCTGAAGGAAGTTCAGGAGGATGAGTTTGGTCTTGGTGTCTGGCCTTTTGTTTGTTGTTGCTTTCATTTCATGTACTTTTCTTTTTTTATGTTGTATTTTGACCCCTCAGGGGCATGTATTGTAAAAAACAAACTATGTATCATTCACTTTTTTATAATATATTCATTAGTTTGTTTCATTTGAATCTCTTTCTCCTAAGCAACATCAAAAGCACCTTCCTCAAGGGTCTGGAAAGGTCAAAACCAGATGCCAAGCCGGATACCTTGGAAACAAATAAGCATACTGCATTGCATACTAACTTTTGTCTTGTTTTGTAGGTTTTGTTTTGTTTTTGTTACTAACTCTATTGTGGTTCAGGAACTATTGCTCGACGTCGGGTGTTCCCACTCAACCGTCTGCACAGATATCCTACCCCCAACAACCTTCCGGGTATACAAATGGACCAAGTACAGCAGGACCTTACAGAGGTCAGGGCTCAAATGGCCAATGAGAGGTTGGAAATGAGAAACCAGATGACCCAGTTCATGGAGGTGATGAATGGTTTGGCTCAAAGCCAAGAAAGATTAAGGGCATTGGTAGAAAGGCAGACCCAGGAGGAACCCCATCTAGGGACTGGAGGAACGAGCAACAATGAGAGGGTTCAGCCTCATGTCAACCCACCTGTGTATGGGCCTCATCTTCACCCGGAGATCAACATCCCTGCTAATGTACAAGGGAATGCCACTGCAGGCAGAGTATTACAAGAAGACCCCCAAGAGGATCAATTCACTGTGATGGGAGCTGGGGATGAAGCCTATGACAGAAGGCTAGATGAAATTGCTAAAAAATTGAGATCTCTGGAGTCTCAAAATTCCCTGGGCTTTGATGTCATGGACATGGGATTAGTGGACGGGGTAAGGATTCCCCACAAGTTTAAACCTCCGTGCTTTGAGAAGTACAACGGAACCTCCTGCCCACGAACCCACTTGCAATCCTTTCTGGGGAGGCTGAAGGCATACACCATGGATGAAAAACTGTGGATGTTTTATTTCGAAGACAGTTTAACAGGAGCTTCAAGGGAATGGTACTCTCATTTAACCAGAGCAACCATCAGATGCTGGAAGGACCTAGCTGAGGCCTTCATCAGACAGTACTAGTACAACTTGGATATGGCTCCTAACAGGACCCTCCTGATGGGAATGTCTCAATCATCCAGGGAAAGCTTCCGGGAATACGCCCATAGGTGGAGACAGCTTGCTGCTGCTGTCCAGCCACCCATGTCGGAAAGGGAAATGGCCGACATGTTTATGAACACCCTTCAAGGGACATACATTGACAGGCTAGCTGCCTTTTCTTCCACCAGCTTCGCTGACGTAGTCATAGCTGGGGAAAGAATTGAAAGCCTATTGAAGATGGGCAAAATTTCTGACAACGGTGCGAGCTCGTCCAGCAACCCAAGAAAGCCTTTTGTGGGCCCGAGAAGAACCGGTGAGACTAATGTTATTCAGGCCAACAGGGGCAGACCACAGTATGTTCATAGGTCAGTGGCAGCTGTCACTATTCCCGCTCCAATTCCTCAGCAATCAGCATATCAGCCACAGCAACAACCCCACTACCAGCAACAAGTTCAATATCCACCTCAGAGAAACTACAACAACAACAACAACAATAACAACAATCAACAAAGACCATTTCAACAGAGACCATCTCAGGCCAATAGGGTGATTGACCCAATCCCTATGCCTTATGCCGCTTTATTGCCACAGCTCCTGAAGCTCAACTTGGTTGAGTTAAGGACGTTGGCACCACCAGATCCTTCCAGTCTGCCAAGAAATTATGACGCCAACGCCAGATGTGCTTTTCACTCCAATGCACCTGGCCACAGTACAGAGAAGTGCAGAGCCTTACAAATGAAGGTACAAGACCTGGTAGATTCTAAAGCTCTAAACTTTGCACCCCCGCCAAATGTAAACAAGAACCCCATGCCCAACCACGGAGGACCCAGGATTAATGCTATTGAAGAAGATAAGCCGTCTTTCTTAATAACCAGTGTTGGGCAGATTCGGACACCCCTGGTAGAGATTAAAGCTCAACTCCTTGAATGCCAAATGTTCCCGGGGTGTGAGCTCGGGTGCGGTTATTGCAACATTTCGGTAAATGGGTGTGATAACTTGAGAAGCGGCATAGATGGTCTTATTCAGAGTGTCCTACTTCAAATCACAACATCAACACCTCCAAATCCAGCAAATTCTCTGACGACAATTCCCGAGTCTCCTACAACTGCAACAACAATTATTCCAAACAATTCTTCGTTCTCATCAACAAATGCTTCACCTATCACTTCAACAAACCAAATATCAACAAACATCTCTTCTACAACATCAGCACCCCTTTACTCAGAATCTTCTACAACAGCAACACCCATCCAATCAACGGAATCTTCTACAACACCAACAGACATCTCAGCTGTCACCATTTATTATGATCCGTCATATGTTCCTCCTAACAACAATTTTCAACAACAAATAGTGGCATCTCCTGCCAGGCCACCAATCACCATCTACTATGATCCACACACTATTTCAACACCCTCCTCTGCTGCAGTCAGTCCGGTTACCATCACGGTACCTGGACCAGTTCCATATGAAAGCAGTAATGTCATTCCTTGGCATTATGGCTCTGACCTTTACTGCAATGGGGAGAAAATCACTCTTAACTCTTCAACCTCTTCTCCACAGATTGACAATGTCGGGGGAGGCGGAGGCTTCACCAGAAGCGGACGCCTCTTTGCCTCGCAATCACAGAGACCTAATGCCGAAGCAGAAGCTGCTGCCAAAGCAAAGGGAAAGAGTGTAATATATGAAGAACCCATTCTCAAGGAAACACAGAAGACATCTTTTGAACAAGATGTAGACGAGTTTATGAGAATTATCAAGAGGAGTGATTACAAGGTGGTGGATCAGCTTCACCAAACTCCCTCAAAAATCTCCATCTTATCCCTGCTGATGTATTCTGAAGCTCACCGGAATGCATTACTAAAAGTCTTGCACGCAGCATATGTGCCAGAGGAGATTACCGTTAATCAGCTGGAGACCGTGGTAGCAAATGTCAATACCAGCCATGGGTTGGGTTTTACCAATGCTGATCTAACGACTGAGGGATATAATCACAACAAGGCTTTACACATCACTCTTGAATGCAAGGGTGCTGTTCTGTCACATGTATTGGTAGACACTGGGTCTTCACTCAATGTTTTACCCAAGAAAGCCTTGGTGAAGCTGGAGTATGATGGCTTGGCATTGCGTCCAAGTAATCTGGTAGTGAGAGCATTTGATGGCTCTAAGAGATTAGTGCTAGGTGAGATTGATCTGCCTGTGATGATTGGCCCACAGACTTTTAAAATTACCTTCTACGTGATGGACATTCAGCCGGCCTACAGTTGTTTGTTGGGTAGACCTTGGATCCATGCCGCTGGCGCAGTTACGTCTACCCTTCACCAGAAGCTGAAATTCGAGTGGGAGGGCCAGATCATCACCATTTGTGGTGAAGAAGATATTTTTGTTAGCCATCTGGCTACATACAAATATATTGAGATGGATGGAGAGATCCATGAAACCATGAGCCAGGGATTTGAGGCCCTGAACATTAATGAAGCATCTGCTGTACTTGGAACCTCCATGACATCTTATCAGCAAGCCAGGAAGGTTGTTGAAGAAGGGACTGCCCAAGGCTGGGGCAAGCTGTTGCCTGTGGAGAAGAAGGAGGACAGATTTGGGTTGGGTTACAAACCAACTCAACAAGATCAATCAGAGGCTGCTAAGAAGCCCAATTTTGTCAGCGGGGGAATGCTCACCCCAGATGCAGTGAACAACTTGGAAGATGAGCGCAACCTGGAGAGCTGGATACGTCCAAGGATTCCGGGGAGCCGTATCTCAAACTGGTCTTCCCAGGAAATTATAAGAGTTACTCCTGCAGAGTAATTATTATTTCCTGTATTTTTAAGCATGCATCAAGTCTTGCATCTTGCCCAAGATGACAAGACTCATTTTGTAATCGGGCCATCTTGTAATTTTATGCAAATAGATCAATTAATGAATATCGGACATCTTTTGCAAATGAGTCTTTTTCTTTTCAGCTCACTGTTCTTTTTCATTTTTCTTTTTGTACAAAAATAAAAATGGCAATGTTTTCAAAATGACAACCTTATTTCATTTTTCTAAAACAAGATTAAAATCAATCACTAAAATGAACAATCTAAACCCTTGCAGAGAGTGCCTCTCAGACTGCACCGACAACAACACAGCTATGGTTTCGTATGACTTTGACAATCCGATCAATCAAGCTGATGAAGGGGTTGAAGAAGATTATGAGCTTCCTGAAGAGCTAGCTAGGTTGTTAAGGCAAGAGGAGAAGGTTATCACCCCTCATCAGGAGGAGGTCGAAAAAGGTTAATCTTGGTACAGAAGAAGAAGTGAAAGAAGTCAAAATCGGGGCCTGCCTACAAGACTCAGTGAAAGAACAGTTGATTGACATGCTTCGGGAGTATGTGGATGTGTTTGCTTGGTCTTACCAGGATATGCCATGGTTGGACACTGATATCGTCATGCACAAGTTGCCTTTGAAAGAAGACTGCCCGCCAGTAAAACAAAAGTTGCGCCGTACTCGCCCAGATATGGCAATGAAGATAAAGGAAGAGGTGCAAAAGCAGTGGGACGCCGGGTTCCTTGCTGTGACTAGTTATCCGCCGTGGGTTGCTAATATTGTACCTGTGCCTAAGAAAGACGGCAAGGTGAGGATGTGTGTTGACTACCGGGATCTGAACAGAGCAAGTCCGAAAGATGATTTCCCTTTACCTCACATTGATGTATTGGTGGATAATACGGCTCAGTTCTCGGTGTTCTCCTTCATGGACGGATTTTTAGGATACAATCAGATCAAAATGTCACCTGAAGACATGGAGAAGACAACTTTCATCACACCCTGGGGCACGTTCTGTTACAAGGTAATGCCATTCGGACTGAAGAATGCTGGTGCAACTTATCAACGGGCTATGGTAACATTATTCCATGACATGATCCATAAAGAAATAGAGTGTTATGTGGATGACATGATTGCCAAGTCCCTCACGGAAAAAGACCACCTGGTAAATCTGTTGAAGTTATTCAAGCGTCTGAGGAAGTACCAACTGAAGTTGAACCCCAACAAGTGTACATTCGGGGTGCGATCCGGTAAGCTGCTGGGATTTATCGTAAGTGAAAAAGGGATTGAAGTTGACCCAGATAAAGTCAAAGCCATTCAAGAAATGCCTGCACCGAAAACTGAGAAAGAAGTTCGGGGGTTCTTAGGTAGATTGAACTACATTTCAAGGTTCATATCTCACCTTACAGCAACCTGTGAACCTTTGTTCAAGCTATTAAGAAAGGAACAAACAGTCAGGTGGAACGAAGACTGCCAGAGGGCTTTTGACAAAATCAAGGAATACTTGCAAGAGCCTCCAATCCTTATGCCTCCAGTTGAAGGAAGACCTCTAATAATGTACTTGACAGTATTAGAAGAGTTGATGGGGTGTGTGTTGGGCCAGCATGACGAGTCTGGTCGAAAAGAGTATGCAATTTACTACCTAAGCAAAAAGTTTACCGACTGTGAACAACGTTATTCACTGCTCGAGAAAACTTGATGTGCTTTAGCGTGGGCTGCTCGCCGACTGAGGCAGTATATGTTGACCCACACTACTTTATTGATATCAAAGATGGACCCAGTCAAGTACATTTTTGAGAAGCCAGCACTTACCGGACGGGTTGCAAGATGGCAAATGATCCTCACAGAATATGACATTCAGTACACATCTCAGAAAGCCATCAAAGGCAGTGTATTGTCTGATTATCTTGCTGAGCAACCCATTGATGATTACCAGCCTATGAGATTTGACTTCCCTGATGAAGACATCATGTTCATAAAAGCAAAAGATCATGAAGAGCCTGTTCACACTGAAGGGCCTGACCCGGAAGAAGAATGGACTATGATGTTTGATGGGGATGTTAACATGAATGGTCGTGGTGTTGGTGCAGTACTCATTACACCTAAAGGAGTTCACATGCCTTTCTCGGCGAAACTCACTTTCAACTGTACTAACAACGAAGCTGAATACGAAGCTTGCATTATGGGCCTTGAGGAAGCCATTGACCTCAGGATCAAGACATTGACTGTATTCGGAGATTCAGTTCTGGTAGTTAATCAAACCAACGACAAATGGTACACACACCAGGATCATCTGATACCTTACAGGGATTATACAAGAAGGTTATTGACTTTCTTCACAACGGTCAAGCTTGAGTATATCCCCCGAGACGAGAATCAGTTTGCAGATGCTCTGGCTACCATTTCATCCATGATCAAAGTTCAAGCTGCCAACTTTGTACCTCAAATTTCAGTGTCCAGACTTGACATACCAGCATATGTGTTCGCAGCAGATGTTGTTAAGGATGATAAGCCTTGGTTCCATGACATTAAGTGCTTCTTGGAGGATCAAACATACCCACCTGGGGCATCCTCAAATGATAAGAAAACTTTGAGAAGGCTTGCTGGTAGCTTCTTTCTGAACACTGACGGTTCCCTGTACAAGAGAAACTTTGATATGGTACTCCTCAGATGCATTGATAGAACAGAAGCAGACTTGTTGATGCACAAGGTGCACGAAGGATCCTTTGGTACCCATGCTGGAGGACATGCAATGGCCAAAAAGTTGCTAAGATCGGGATATTACTGGATCACAATGGATGCCGACTGTTGTGCCTATGCCAGAAAATGTCATAAATGCCAGATCTATGCGGATAAGGTGCATGTGCCTCCCAATCCTTTGAATGTGATGTCTTCACCCTGGCCCTTTGCTATGTGGGGCATTGATATGATTGGCAAGATTGAACTGACTGCTTCAAATGGCCACAGATTCATCCTGGTTGCCATCGACTATTTCACCAAGTGGGTCGAAGCAGCTTCATATGCAAACGTTACAAGGCAAGTGGTAGCCAGATTTCTGAAGAGGGATATCATCTGTCGATACGGAGTTCCCGAGCGAATCATTACTGACAATGGTTCCAACTTAAACAACAAAATGATGGCAGAGATGTGTCAGGACTTCAGGATCCAACACCACAATTCTTCTCCTTACAGGCCAAAGATGAACGGCGCTGTTGAGGCAGCTAATAAGAATATCAAGAAGATTGTGTAGAAGATGGTAGTCACTTATAAAGACTGGCATGAAATGCTACCGTTTGCCTTGCATGGGTACCGCACGTCAATCAGAACATCCACAGGGACAACACCGTATCAGCTTGTGTATGGTATGGAAGCGGTCCTACCTGTTGAAGTTGAATTACCCTCCCTGCGGGTACTGATGGATGTTAAGTTGAACGAAGCAGAGTGGGTCCAATCCCGATACGAACAACTGAGTCTGATTGAAGAAAAGAGATTGGCTGCAATCTGTCATGGGCAGTTGTATCAGAGAAGAATGAAGAAAGCCTTCGATCAGAAAGTCAGGCACCGAGAGTACCAAGTAGGGGATCTTGTGCTGAAAAGAATCCTCCCTCCTCATACAGACCACAGGGGCAAGTGGACTCCAAACTATGAAGGACCATTCGTAGTAAAGAAAGTTTTCTCTGGTGGAGCACTGATGCTCAGCACTATGGATGGTGAAGACTTCCCGTCCCCTGTGAATTCAGATGCAGTTAAAAAATACTTCGCATAAAAATGACCCGCTGGACATAAAAACAGAATGTAAGTCCAGGCAAAAATAGGGCATCCCGGCGAGTCAAAAACAGAATAAAAGACTCGGGCAAAAATAAGGGAAAAAATAAAAAAAATGTACACCCGCTGAGTTGAAAAGCCGCATTGGACAACTCAGGCAAAAATGGGTATCCCGATGGATTGAAAACCCGAAAGGGCGATCCATGCAAAATAAGGGAATAAGCGAACAACTGCATTCTGAATTCGTCTGTATCAACTACAACTTGGTAAACCTCGGAAGGATCAAGCTTCTTTCAGAATCAGCCTCCTTCAGAAAGCAAGACGAGAAGAACGTCAAATGTCATACGAGTCATAGAAAAAGGGAAACTCCTTAAAGCATCGTCAACATTGCCAACATCTTGTTTCTCAATTTGTAACAATCTCCTCATTTTAGGGGATATGTTTCTTTTCCTGTATCTTGCCAATTCAGGGCATACGAATTAATAAAATCAGATTTTCAGTCACACATCGTCTCGCACATTTTATTTTCATTTGCAAAATGTCTGATACTAATTGCATAAATACAGATGTTTCTCTTCTAAAGAATACGTGCTTGCAGGAAATATATTTACTCCCGGGAGTGTCTAGACTCTTACAACGGAAGTTGGTAAGGGATACCTCGGGGTTACTTGTACGTTTCTATCTTTGCAGGATTGCAGGTATCCAAAGTGCAACATGGGGCATGTAAGCTTCATCCCAGCAAGCTGGCAAATCAACACTCACTCAGTCTTAGCACCCGAAGTGTTCTCCCCAGCTGAGTTGCCACTTGTTATTTCTCCCCAACCGAATTGCTATCTACTATTCCTCCGCAGCCAGGTATAAAAGCCAGGGAACCATCACCCCACAGAGTGTCAACCTCTACCTGAGAAGAACAGTACACGAAGGAATCACAACAGAGTGACGAAGGCTTCTACAAACCCCAGCTGGGTTCCTCATTACCAAGGATGGGTCTATCAGTGACCTACTCCCCCAAGCAGATACATCTCATCAGATCTACCAATGATCTCACCCCCAGCTGGGATGTCCACTTCAAACAGATCAACCAGAGATCTCCACAGTAACGGGATTCGAATCCTGGATCGGTATCCTTGCATAATCATAACATTCGCATCATATTCGCCCCCACAAAGCGTAGCATTCCGTCTAAAACGGAGCATTACGGCAAAAATCAAACATATTGCATAATCATAAGCCATGTTCTGAATCAAACACTTGTGAATAATGACTATCTATCAACCACATACAAAATGCTCACCAGATTCCCCGGCAGAGAGCCCAAACATTTCTCTCACAAAACAAATACCTCCTTGTGGCATCCGTCCGTGTCATATCCCCAGCAGAAAACCAAAGCGTCCTCTTTGCACTCACAGATGCTTATATATATATAATTTTCTTAACATCCGTCTGTGTCACTTTCCTCAGCATAATTACCTAAACACTTTGTAAAGCATATACTTGTTTATAATATACCTTTTGACACTTGTCCGTGTCACTCTCCCTAGCAGGTTAAATACCCGTCTATACACCACTCATACTTATTACTCTTATCTCGCTTATACAGATACTCGTCCGTATCTTGTATACACCACTTATATCATCTCAGATTTGACACTAGTCCATGTTCTTTGTTAACCAGTTGGTACTCGTCCGTACCATCATCTCAGGACATGCGTCAAGCGTTTTTTTCTAACTGATACTCGTCCGTATCATAGTCTTAAGGATGCTCGTCCGCATCTTTAATCCATACACGTGGCAAACACTCATGTCTTCTTGAATTTAGACACTCGTCTGTGTCTACTATTCCCCAGAAGAGTCCCCTCAGATTCAGCACTCGTCCGTGTTCTTTGTTAACCAGTTGGTACTCGTCCGTATCATCATCTCTGAACACGTGTCAGTATTTGTTTCTACCCGATACTCGTCCGTATCGTAGTCTTAGGGATGCTCGTCCGCATCTTTAATTTATACACAGCGTCAAAACACTTATACCTTTTATTTCTTGGATGTAAACACTCGTCCGTGTTTACTATTCCCCAGTAGATCGCCAGCAAAGCAAAATTTCTTTTCTATCTGACATTCGTCCTATGTCATGATAAACCCTAAGAGCAGTCGTACCCTGCTAGGTGATCGTCCTTCACCTCTTGATGATCGTCCTTCATCATGTTCATCCGATGGCCGTCCCCATTTTTGATCTTTTCTATCCGACATTCGTCCTATGTCGTGATATTTTTAGCAGCCGTCCCCTGCTAGGTGATCTTCCTTCACCTTTTTGATGATCGTCCTTCATCTTTTTATCTGATGGCCGTCCCCATCGTTGATATTGTTATCAGACATACGTCCTATGTCATGATAAACCTTGAGAGCAGCCGTCCCCTGCTAGGTGATCGTCCTTCTCCTCTTGATGATCGTCCTTCATCATGCTCATCCGATGGCCGTCCCCATCGTTGACCTTTTATCCGGCATTCGTCCTATGTCGCGATATTTTCGGCAGCCGTACCCTGCCAGGTGATCGTCCTTCACCTTAGATGACCGTCCCTCATCTTACCCCTTTCAGAGCAGCCGTCCCCTGCTAGGTGATCGTCCTTCACCTTTGATGACCGTCCCTCATCATTATTTCATTTATTCTTTAACCCGATGGCCGTCCCCGTCGTGGTCCCTTTTCCTTTTCCTGATGATCGTCCTTCATCAGTTTAGCCCGATGGTCGTCCCCATCGTTGTTTACATTACTTTATGAACCTGATGGCCGTCCCCATCATTTTTCATTGATCCCCAGAGAGTCGTATAGCTTTACCTGATGGCCGTCCCCATCATAATCCCTTATATCCCCAGCATGTCGGCCGTCCCCGTCATTGCTTTATTTCCCGCATTTTTCCCAGCATGCCAGCCGTCCCCGTCATTGCTCTTTTCCCAGCATTCGTCATCTGCTCGGCGGTCGTCCTCCGTCGCCCGCACTTTACAATATACTTTATTTTCTTTTACAATCTATATCCCTTTTCTTCTTCATTCTGTGAGTGCAAATTTTGGACTGTCTTTGGTATTCAACCACAAGTTATCTTGTTTGCCTATTAAGCCGTTGCTTACATCCTGCACAGCTAACTCATGTTTGAATAGGGGCAGCTGTAAACACCCCAAATTTACCCTCACCCATTCACACCATGGCTTGTGATCTTTTCATATTCATAAGTTCCATCATAGCATCTCATATTGCATTTTTGATTCACTGCATTATTTCTAAGTCATCTGCATCTAGGGTTTGTGATCTGAGCAATCCAAGAGCCATTTGAGCCACTCCAAAGGTCATCAATCACTTAAAAGGGGTCCATGTATGTTCGAGCATCATATTATATCCCCTCAAAGTCAAGAATGTCAAAAAATCACAAGAACTGAGATTGGCATGGAAGCAGAGCCAGGTTTAACTACACAGATGACCTAGAATTAGGGTTTTGGTTTCAAGGGCCATAACTCCAATTTTTTTGGTCATTCTTGTTTCTATTGGTCTCTATATGGTATAATGATCATGCATATCAATTTTCATGAAGAAATTCCATGGGGAAGTCATCTGATCAAGAGTTGACTTTCTGAGCAAGTCAGTGCAAAATCAGGGTATCTGAGGCCCTCAATGACCCAACCAAAGGGTGTTCTTCATCATTTTGATTGTGTATGATCTTTATTTGATCATAGAAGATGTTAGAAGTTCACAAATTTGAAGAATTTCAAGCCATTTGCAAAGTTGACTTTTTGGGAAAGTTGACTTATATTGAAAATTGCCATTTTGGGAAACTTTTTCAACCTTTACTTTTTGATTCAAAAATGCTTCAAATGGAAAAACTTTGGTCATGAAAGTTGTAGAATGGATCATTCCCTTTTCAAAAAGTACAAGAACATGACCTAATTCATTTTGGATCAAAAGTTATGGCTTGTCAAAGTTGGCTAAAATCACAAAATTTGAAGTTTTCTACCAAAGAGGCATTTTGCAAAATGGTATGATCAAGTGTTCTAAAGGTCTCAAATGTGTACCATTTCTTCACAACATGATCACATGACCTCTAAAATTCAGAATGGGCCAAAGAATCATCTCATTTCATGACTTGAATCTCAAGAAATCCCAAAGGAACCAAACTTTGTGAAACTTGCAAAACCTATCACAAACTACAAACCACTTGCTGCATTGCTTCTAGACCTGTTCCATAGCATTCCTTGATTCAAGCTAAGCCAAAGCAAGCCAAAAAGCAAGTTGTACCATAGCCCATACCTCAAGTACAAATCAAGTTGACATTTTGGCCAAAGACCCATACCAATCACCATAGGCCACCAACAACTCTCTGACCTATCACCTTTTGATACATGGACCAAAGCCAGCATAACACACCACACACTCCAAGCTGAAACACACCCAAGCCATAGTTATCACTTTTTGCTCCAACTTGCAAAAGCATTCGAAACACTCAGCACAAGCCTCAAACACACAAACAAACTTCACAAACAAACTCAGCATGCTTCACTGATCAAAAACCACTCATCACCATAGCCTGAAAGCCACTGAAACTAAAACACGATCACCACCCTCCCTTGAACAGAACTTCTGCCATCTCTCAAACCAGCCATCAACAAGAGTTGTGAAGCATTCCATTGAGTTCAGGGGGACCAAAGGAGTGAGTTTGCATAGGAGAAAGGGTCAGAAAGCTCCTGTTCGAAGGACTTCAGTTCAGGTATCCATCAAGAACAAATTTTCCAGAACTCATTTTACTTGTTATAAATTGATTCTAGATGTTATCCTGATCATCATGATGTGTTTAAAAGTGAAAATGGTGGAGTATTGAGTATGTATGGACTGTCTGAAATTTTCTGCCCTAAAAATGTCTTGCTTCGATTTGCATGATTAATGAATGAAAAATGGTTTTTGTTTGGGTGTTTTGATTTAGTTTTGAATGGGGTTTGATTCTGGGCAATTAGATTTCATTTTCATGGCGTTTTGAGAAAGTTAGCAACTTTCAGGTGAGGGTCTGGCCGGAGAAGACGACCGGAAGTCTTCTCCGGCCACCTGAAAGTGTTTAGGGCTAATCTGTGTAATTAAATGAAGTTTGAATCTGGAGCGTAGGATGAGTTGACTAGGGCTGACCCGCGCGCATTTGAGTGGACAGGATCTCACATTAAAACCCTAATCATATTTAATTAGATTAATTAATTCAGATTATGTTAATTAGGATAGTTTGAATTGCATCCTTTGGATCTGGCGTCAGTCAATGCGCGCGCATTCCATTTGAACCTCAGCCATTGATTCAGCATACTTTTCATTTAATTCATTTTATTTTCCTTTTTATTTCATTTGTTTTCTACATTTAATTTAAAATAGTAAAAATCATTGAAAAATTCTGAAAATTTTTATTCAAGCTTTTATTAATTTTCAGAAACCAAAAACATTTTTATTTTTATTTTTTGCATTAAAAATTATTTTTAAATCATTTAAAAGTTTATTTTTAATTGATTAATGAGAATTAATTAATTAAAAATACTTTTAGGTATTTAAAAAATTACAAAAAAATTCATGGAACATTTAAAATCATTTAGAAACATTGTCCAACCTTCAAACCAAATTTCTTTTTTGATCTTGATGTCTTTTGACAATTTTCCATGGAATTAATTTCATTTCAAGGCATTATTTTGATCCAATCTTCAAAAATTCATTTCTGCCTAGCCTTTAAGAGTTGGACTTTGATTATTTTTGCATTGCATCTTGTATAGCATTTAGTTTATAGGATTAAATTGGCATGAATTGATCTTGCATTTCCTATTTGTTTGGCATTTTTCTTGACAAGGTACCTTAAAACCCTAACAATCTTGAGAAATTCATAACCCTCATTAGGTTAAGAGTTAGAACCCCTCCTTTGGGTAGTGAGTTTGTATAGGTTTAGGGTTCCTTTGAATGCATTTTCAATTTTTTATCATGATGTTTGCTTCTGGTTTTGATTTTTGTTTTGTGCATTGATCATAAACCCTAATTTGGGCTTTCATTTGCATCCATCTTCCATTTGCTTGCATAACATGACTTGCCATGACATTTTGTGCATCCATTTGATTCATAATACATCTTAGGACATGTTAGAATCATGTTTGATCATTGCATCTTTCATTTGCCATGTTGTATGTCATTTGCATTTGATAACTTTTCATGTATGTCCATGATTCTAAGCATGCTTCTCTTGCATCCACATGTTTGTATGATCATCCTTATGCCTTGTTTCATGTTTGCATCATCTCATAGCATCATTATCATCATACTTATGCTTCTGGTTTTGGTTTGCATCATGCCACTTCATCTTATTTTGCATTGCATTTCATTCCTTTCTCTAACTTTTCAGGTGGTAAGTTACTTTGAGAAGTGAATTTGCCTTCACTTCTCATAATCTCTTTTCATCTCCCTTATGCATCATTGCTGCATTTTATCTTGTGTTTGAGATTGAGCTTGCTCATTCTTGTTCTTCTTACTTTCTTTCTTCAAGTGACTTGTCTTCTTAAATGAAGCAAGTTACTTTGCTTCTCTTTGCTCCTTTCATCTGCTTCCTGGTGGTTTCTCTGAAGATCTTTCTTGTAAACCTCACAAACCTTAGGAACAACCAAGAATGACAATGATTAGGGTTTTGATTAGTTCTCCCCACTTAGTTTTACCTTTGTGTCTCATTGAGTCTTCTCTTCTCATCTCATAGTCAGGGACTAAACCCTAAAGGTTTTAAGGCTTTGTGATTAAGCTTATGCCTGCATCCTTCTATTAGGATGGAGTGTATAACTTTAATCCTAAGTGTTAAACCCTTAATGTGTTTAAATCCCTTAATCAATTCACTTAATAATCATCAAGACATCAAGCTTGTAACTTGGGCCTTGCATTAGGGTTCTAATTCTTCCTTAACTGGTTAAGAAGGACTAACCCTAGTGTTAATGGACAAGTCCCCCTCAAGTTGTCTTACAAACCCTAAAACTCACTTCATCATCTTATCATTAATTAAAATCCATTTAATAAAGGCTTTGTTTTGTCATGAAGTTAATCCCTAATCATGGATTAAGTTGAGGAGCTTTCCTCAGCTTAAACACTCTCATCTATTATCCTTCTATTAGGATGGTATAATGAGTCTGTTTAATCCTTGATTATGGCTTAATCTCATTACTTAACACTAAACAAAAACCACAAAAACATCTAAATAATCACAAGTAGGTTAATGATCTTAATCCTACACCAAAAGTGATTAGGTGTGAGAAGCTGACTTCACACTTAAGGTATTCTCATTACCCCTAATCAGAGGGAAGATGTGATGAGTTTACTAAATCCATTGGTTTAGGCTTAAGCTCATTAACTTATGACAAACTTTCAAAAGCAATAAAAGACTAAAAACACAAAAACAAGCAATAATCGTTTCCTCCGGGATTCTTTTCTCATCTCATTCACTCATAAGCGAGAACTTGCTTCTTCCGTCTAATGCAAGACAGTTAGCACCTGAGCCAGACAGGTCATACACTTGAGCATAGGCAAGCAAGCAGTTCACAAGTCAATTCATCTTTCAGTCTCTTTGGGTCGAACTACGGTGTTCTGACTTCCTCATTGCACGAGAGGATACGTAGGCATAACTTAACAGTTATCGAACAAAAGTCTTTGTATATCCCCCCCCCCTTTCAGCATTATTCTTTAAGCCTCATGATCTTGAGCATCTTATTCTTGTTCTCACACTGACACTGTACATCTATACACTTCACATCCTTTTACACTGACACTTGCATTCTTTCCAGTTTCTTTTGCACACAAAATTGCACTGACACTACCCCTTTAAAACACAAATCTTTTAAGCGTGGATCCCGTCGAGTACGATGGACAATCTGGGTGCTAATACCTTCCCAGGTTGTAACCAACCCCCTTTCTCAGTATCTCTGGTTCGCAACCGTCTTATCCATCTTTTCTCAGGTTTATGCAGCATTACCTTTCCTCCGGGATAAAAATTCCTAGCTGGCGACTCTTTTCATTTCATCCTTTCGCCGACCGTTCGCGTCTGTACCTTATTTGAGCCAGCCTCATCTTTTGGGAGCGACACAAGGGTTCCTGCAAACTGTAAACACCCCAAATTTGCCCTCACCCATTCACACCATGGCTTGTGATCATTTCATATGCATAAACACAATCATATCACCTCATATCCCATTTTTTATTCACTGTATAGTTTCTAAGTCATCTGTATCTAGGGTTTGTGATCTGAGCAATCCAGGAGCTTCTTGAGCCACTCCAAAGGCCACCAATCACTTCAAAGGGATCCATGTGTGTTCTTATATCATATTACATCCTCTCAAAGTCAAAATTGCAAAAGGATCACAAGAACTGGGATTGGTGTGGATGCAGAGCCAAGTTTGACTGCACAGTTGACCTAAAATTAGGGTTTTGGTTTCAGAGGCCATAACTCCAAATTTTTTGGTCATTCTTGTTTCCATTGGTCTCTATATGGTATAGGTAGTATGCATATCAATTTTCATGAAGAAATTCCATGGGGAAGTCATCTGATCAAGAGTTGACTTTCTGGACAAGTCAGTGCAAAATCAGGGCATCTGAGGCCCCCAATGACCCAACCAAGGGGTGATCTTCATCATTTTGAGTGTATATGATCTTTATTTGATCATGGAAGAGGGTTGAAGTTCACAAAAATCAAGAATTTGAAGTTTTTTGCAAAGTTGACTTTTTAGGGCATGGTTGACTTTTCAAGAATTTGTCATTTTATGCCATTTTTCAAGCCTTGCTTTTTGATCCAAAAATGCTTCAAATGAAAAAACCTTGGTCATGAAAGTTGTATATCACATTTTTCCCTTTTCAAAAAGTACAAGAACATGACCTAATTCATTTTGGATCAAAAGTTATGGTGTGTTAAAGTTGGCAAAAATCACTAATTTTCAAGATATGCCTCAAATGAGAAACTTGCAATTTCATGAATCAAGCATTCTTGTGACTTCTAATTCACATCAAACCAATGCACAAACATTCTATGTGACCTAAAAATCAGATTTGGACCAAGGTTTTCTCATGATTCATGGCTTATGTAGCAAGAAAGTTTCATGTGAACTAGAAATGATCAAGTTGCAAAACCACTCATCACACTTCACCAACTAGTTGCCTTGGCTGCTGAACCTTCCTAGCATCACACACACACCATGCTGCACCAGCCCATGCTCTTGTACCAAGCTAGAACTTAGCCCATGCCTCTCTTACAACAAAGTGGACTTTTTGCAAAAGTAGACATCCCAATCACAGCAGGCCAGGTCACATCACCTGACCAATGGGAATTCTTTATGCAAGGAAAATGCTGGCCATAACACTCAAGAGGCAAGGCTGAAACAGATCACAACATCACATTCACAAACTCACCCCATTTGCATCTCTCTTCGAATCTCTCTGCCCAGCTCACAAACATTCAAACAAGTTTCACTAATCATCTCACCAGACTTCATTGAGCCCAAACCAACAAAGAACCAAGCCTGAATCCAGCAAGAACATTGTTTCTCCATTTTCACCCCAATCTGCAGTTTCCTTCGAAACATCTTCCACAGGCCATAAACACTCAAACAAATTCCACAAACCTTCTCAAAACATCACCCTGATCACAAAGAACCACTCACATTGGCCTGAAACAGCTTGGATTACCATCACCATTTTCAACTGAGTTTGAGCAGAAGCTGTTCAAACTCTTCAACTAGCCAGCATAAATCTCTTCCAAGCATTCAAGCATCATCAAGGGGTCATAAGGAGTGGATTTCACAAGGAGGGGAGGTCTGAAAGTTACCAGGGTGAAAGCTTCGAAACTCAGGTAGCTCAAGAACATTTTTTCCAGAAATCGTTTTTTAAGTTCTTAAGTTGTTCTATATGCTTCACTGATTGCTCTGGTATCTTTAGTTTTGAAAATGGTGGAGAGATGAGAGTTTAATTAGTCTCTGAAACTTTTTTGCCCTAGTTCTTGTTTGCTTCGATTCAGCCATTCCTGGAAAAATAAATATGTTTTGATTGGGGGTTTTGATTCGTGAGTGAGTGGGAATCATTTCTGTGTTTTTAGATTTTGTTTTAGATGCGTTTTAGAGGAGTTTGAGGTTTGGGGTGAACGGAGAAGATGACCGGAACACTGTTCCGGTCATCTGAAAGTGATTAACGGCGTAATTAGGGTTTAAGCATTAATTAGCCAGGTTTGAATGCTGGCCTTTGGATTTGGCGCCAGGTCAACGCGCGCGTGTTTTCATTTGAATCTCCACCATCAGATTGCATGACTTTTATTTATTTCAGTTTAAATTCATTTATTTTCATTTCTTTTTCATTTTATTTACACAATTTATTTAAAATAGCAAAATTGTTTTAAAAATTATGAAACTTTTTCTCAAGAGTTTCATTAATTTTTAAAACACAAAAATATTTTTATTTTCATTTTCAGCATTTAAAAAGTATTTTAAAATATTTAAAAGTTTATTTTTAATTGATTAATGAAAATTAATTTATTAAAAATACTTTTAGGTATTTAAAAATCACCAAAAAATTCATGAAATGTTCTAAGACATTTAGAAACATTGTCCAACCTTCAAACCAAATTTATTTTTTGATCTTGATGCATTTTAAGAATTTCTCATTGAATTAAAATCATTTTTGTGCATTATTTTGATCCAAAGTTCAAAAAATCATTTCTGCCTATCCATGAAGAGTTGGACATTGATTCTTTTTGCATTGCATTGTGTTTAGCATGTAGTTTTTGAGATTAAATGGCCATGATTTGATCTTTCATTTTCAATTTGTTTGACATTTCTTTTGTTTAGGAACCCTAAAACCCTAGAAAACTTGTAAAAATCATAACTTGAAATTGGTTAGGAGTTGGGACCTCTCCTTTGGGCATTGGTTTAGTATAGGATTAGGGGTCCTTTGAGTGCATTTTCAATTTTTTTTATCTTAGGGTTTGCTTCTTATTTTGACTTTTGTTGGATGCATTGACCATAAACCCTGGTTTGGGCTTCCATATGCATCCATCTTGCATTCTCTTGCATAACATGACTTGCCATGACATTTCAAGCATCCATTTGATTCATTTGACATCATAAGACATATTGAAAGCATGTTTGATCATTGCATCATGTATTTGCCATGTTGTATGTCATATGCACTTCATAACTTTTCATGTATGTTCATGGTTCCTAACTTGCCTCATTTGCATTCATGAACTTGTATGATCATTTCCATGTGCTGCTTCATGTTTGTAGCATCTCATAGCATCATTAGCATCATGTATATGCTTCTGGTTTGGTTTCTCATCATGTCATCTCATCCCATCCTGCATTGCATTGCATTCCTTTTCTAACCTTTTCAGGTGGTAAGTGACTTTGAGAAGTGAATTTGCCTTCACTTCTCATAACTTTTCTTTTCATCTCTCTTGCATCCATTGCTGCATTCTTGTTTGTGTATGAGATTGGGCTTGCTCATTCCTCTTCTTCTTACTTTCTTTCTCCAAGTGACTTGACTTCTTGAATGAAGCGAGTCATTTTGCTTCTCTTGATCCTTTCATCTGCTTCCTGGTGGTTCCATTGAAGACTTGTTCTTGCAAACCTCACAAACCTTAGGAACAACCAAGCATGACAATGATTAGGGTTTTTATTAGTTTCCCCTCTTAGTTTTACCTTTGTGTCTCCTTTGAGTCTTCTCTTCTCACCTCACAATCAGGGACTAAACCCTAAAGGCTTTAAGGCTTTGTGATTAAGCTTATGCCTGCATCCTTCTCTTAGGATGGAGTGTATAACTTTAATCCTAAGTGTTAAACCCTTAATGTGTTTAAATCTCTTAATCAATCCACTTAATAAGTATCAAGACATCACACTTGTAACTTGGGCCTTGCATTAGGGTTCTAATTCTTCCTTAATTGGTTAAGAAGGACTAACCCTAGTGTTAATGGACAAGTCCCCCTCAAGTTGTCTTACAAACCCTAAAAAACACTTCATCATCACATCATTAAATAAAATCCACTTAATCAAAGGCTTGTTTTGTCATGAGTTTAATCCCTAATCATGGATTAAGTTGAGGAGCTTTCCTCAGCTTAAACATTCTCATCTATTATCCTTCTATTAGGATGGTGTAATGAGTCTGTTTAATCCCTGATTATGGCTTAACCTCATTACTTAACACTAAACAAAAACAACAAAAACACCTAAATAATCACAAGTAGGTTAATGATCTCAATCCTATACCAAAGGTGATTAAGTGTGAGAATCTGACTTCACACTTAAGGTACTCTCATTACCCCTAATCAGAGGGAAGATGTGATGAAGTTTACTAAATCCATTGGTTTAGGCTTAAGCTCATTAACTTATGACAAAATCCAAAAGCAATAAAAGACTGAAAACACAAAAACAAACAATAATCGTCTCCTTCGGGATTCTTTTCTCATCATCTTCACTCATCAACGAGAACTTGCTTCTTCCGTCCAATGCAAGACAGTTTGCACCTGAGCCAGACAGGTCATACACTTGAGCATAGACAAGCAAGCAGTTCACAAGTCAATTCATCTTTCAGTCTCTTTGGGTCGAACTACGGTGTTCTGACTTCCTCATTGCACGAGAGGATACATAGGCATAACTTAACATTTATCGAACAAAAGTCTCTGTATATTCCCCCTTTTTCCAGCTTTATTCTTTAAGCCTCATACTCTTGAGCATTTCACTCCTGTTCTTACACTGACACTTCACTTATATACTTCACTCTTTTACACTGACACCTGTACATTCTTTTCCAGCTACTTTACGCACAAATTGCACTGACACTACCCCTTTAAAACACAAATCTTTTAAGCGTGGATCCCGTCGAGTACGGCGGACAATCTGGGTGCTAATACCTTCCCAGGTTGTAACCAACCCCCTTTCTCAGTCTCTCTGGTTCGCAACCGTCTTATCCATCTCTTTCTAGGTCTATGCAGCATTGCCTTTCCTCCGGGATAAAAATGCCTAGCTGGCGACTCTATTCATCTCCAGTGAGTTCACGGCTGTGTGTTCTCATTGTCCCTCTCGCCGACCGTTCGCGTCTGTACCTTTATCTGGGCCTATTCCCCATTTATCGGGAGCGACAGCTTGGCGACTCTGCTGGGGACCCTTATACTGCAACCAGGGCTTCTGGTTCTTTTTGTGGGTTCCTCCTAGCGCTTGATTGATTTGTGTTTACCGGGGTGTTATGTGTTTATTGGTGTTTATATATTGTTTTATTTTTGCTTTATGTACAGTTGTTTATTTGCTTTCTTTACTGCTTTACATATATCATACTGTCATGCTGTCTGGCTGGATCTGGTTTTGCTTTGGTGGGTGGGTGTTCCATTGAGAGTTAAGGTCCTATACCTGGGACCTGAGTGACACCTAGGCTAGAGTGGTTCATATTCTTTCCCATTCCATCTCGGTCTGGTGCGGGAATATGAAACACGGTTCAGATATGGGTTTCTTCTTGAGAACTCTGTGTTGCAGATTTCCTGCAATGCTAGGGCAATCTGGGAAGCCTGCTAAGTCTGGATGACCTTTAGTATTGACCTTCAGAAACTGAGGTGAATTAGAGGAGGAATTGTTATGGTTATTGTAAACACTGTACCTCCGGGTTAGAAGTGTTTACACTTCTCATAACTGATCCAAGTCTGAGGATCCTTGTTTTAGAACACCACCTGTGAGGGGGTTGGGCTGTTTACAGGTTTGCAGGTACCTTGACCTCAGAATACCCTGTTACTTTGATTTGATTAAGAATACTCCATGCTGGAACAGTTCTTGTGATTCTAAACCCTGGACATGTGGCTCTTTATTTGAGTCCCCCACCTTGGTTACTGGACTCATAGACCTCCATCTGGATTTCTTACACACATGGACTTATATCAGGCATTTGATCAGATCCAGCTCAGTCACAAACCCTTGCATATCATTTGCATACATAAACATTGCATCATATTGACATGTGCTTATTTGTGTTTCAGGGTATCCATCTTCATTTGGTTTTGGTTTTGACCCCATCTTCAGTATTGACCTATCTTCATCAGCACCTGCTTCAGCTATCAGTTATCTACTCCAGCCAATCAGTGGCCCATTCTTCAGTGTTATCATCAGCACCTGTCTCCACTCATCTTCAGCATTATGGCTCCTAAAAAGAGTAACATCACCTATCACTTCTTCCAGCCAGAGCTATCTGACATCAGGAGGATTCAGACCCTGATCACTCCAGACCATATACCATTGTTTAGGGAACACTATGGAGATATACTTGATATGGTTATGGATCTGGACCCTTCACAGAGAAGCCTGATCCACACTTGCCTTCAGTTTTATGATCCCCCTTTGAGGTGTTTTACTTTCCAAGACTTTCAGTTGGGACCTCTATTGGAAGAATACTCATCATTGGTTGGTATACCTATCAGGGGTGGAATCCCTTTCAACCCTGAGATGGTCTTTCCTGGTAATGGAGAAGTAGCAAAGGCTTTGCATCTGGAACCTGTTCTGGTCGAGCAGCATATGACTTCCAAGGCTGGAATCCCTGGCTTCCATCTGGATTTCTTGATTTCTCAAGCTACCCTGAAAGCTTCTTTAGGAGAATGGAAAGTTGTTTGTGCTTTATTGGCTTTGAGTATATATGGGATCATATTATTTGCAGATGAGCCTCGATTCATTAGCAAGAATGCAATCCATCTTTTCATCTTAAGGAACCCAGTACCCACTTTATTGGGGGATCTCTACTATTCAGTGCATCAGAGGAATGAAAAGCAGAGGGGAAGATTAGTGAGGTGTTGTGCTCCATTGTTCCACACTTGGCTCCTCAGGCATCTACCCAGGACGGATGCATTTTTGAATCCTCATCAGCAGAAAAACTGGGCTAAGAGACTCACTGCTCTAACTTCAGCTGATATCAGATGGTGCACCCAAAGCACCAAGGGCAGGGATATCATCACCAGCTGTGGGCATTTCCCTAACGTGCCCCTGATAGGAGTTAAAGGTAGTATTAATTACAACCCTCTGCTGTTCAGAAGACAACTGGGCTATGCACTGGTCCACTCTCCTAAGGCACAGGACTTGGTTGAGACTCTTTATTGTGAGAACAAGCCTAATTTGGCTGTTGTTAGGCAGGCCGCCTGGGCCTGGGATAATGTTCAAACCAAAGGAGTAACCATTCTGGGGAAGTGCAACAATGTGGCATCAGCACAATATTATGAGTGGTCCTACGCCAGGGATCAATTCTCTGGAATGCCATTTACCATAGAAGATATGCCTGAATCATCTTCAGCACCACCCCCTGCCACTGTCAGTGTGGAAGAGTTTGAGAGCTTGAAGGAAAGAAATGAGAAGTTAACTCAGGCTTTGCAGAAGACCCTCCGGGAGAGGAGTGATGGCAGGATGGAGATTGAGAGGTTGGAGAAGTTGAGAGTGGAGCATCTGACTAAAATTGAGAAGTCTGGGGATTATATCAAAAAGTCTAAGGCTGGAGAACAAATTCTGAAGAATGATTGCAAGGAAGCCCAGTTCCAGAGAGCAAGGACAGACTTGTATCTGAAGGAGAGTCAGGCCCGGTGGGTCAGAATCACCGAGGCTCGTACCCTGGAGGACAAGAGAGTTCAAGACAAGATGGAGCAACTGGAAGCTAGTGCAAAGGAGCAACAAGAAGCCCTGGCAGCAGCCCAGAGGGAGATATTAGAGCTAAAGATCAAAGCTGGAGTGAAGAGGTCAAAGGACCAAAGCCAGCACAGGAAGCTAACAGCAGCTGTTACGACCCGGAATCTCCTCATCAGGAATCTCACGGAGCGACCGGCTGATCCTGTGACCGAAGCACTTCTCAAGGAAGTTCGTGAGGATGAGTTTGGTCTTGGTGTTTGACCATTTGTTTGTTGTTGCTTTCATTCCATGTACTTTTATTTTCTTGTGATGTATTTTGACCCCTCAGAGGGCTTGTATTTGTAAAACAGACTATGTACCATTTGTCTTTTGTAATATATGTGTTAGTTTGTTCCACTTCGAAAGCAACATCAACAGCATCTTCAAGGGTCTGGAAGGGTCAAAACTGAATGCCAAACCGGATACCTTGAGAACAAATAAGCATACTGCATTGCATGCTAACCCTTTTGTTTGTTTTGTAGGTTTTGATTTATTGCCACTAACTCTGTTGTGATGTTCAGGAACTATTGCTCGGCGCCGGGTATTTCCCCTCAACCGTCTGCACCGTTATCCGACCCGTAACAATCTTCCGGGCATTCAAATGGATCAGATGCAGCAGGACCTTACTGAGGTCAGAAATCAAATGGCCAATGAAAGGCTAGAAATGAGGAATCAAATGACTCAGTTTATGGAAGTGATGAACAACATGGCTCAGAGCCAGGAAAGATTGAGGGCCATGGTGGAAAGGCAAAATCAAGAAGATCCACATATAGGGACTGCCGGCACCAGCAACAATGAAAGGGTCCAACCTCATGTTAACCCCCCTGTATTTGGCCCCCATCTTCATCCAGAGGTCAATATTCCTGCAAATGTTCAAGGGACTGCCACTGCAGCCAGGGTACTTCAAGAAGACCCCCAGGAGGATCAATTCACAGTAATGGGTGTTGGGGAAGAAGCCTATGATAGGAGGCTGGATGAGATAGCTGAGAAATTGAGGTCCTTAGAGTCTCAAAACTCTCTGGGTTTCGACGTCATGGACATGGGCTTGGTAGACGGGGTCAGGATCCCCCATAAGTTTAAGCCTCCTTGTTTTGAAAAATACAACGGGACTTCATGCCCCCGCACTCATTTACAATCATTTCTGGGAAGGCTGAAGGCCTATACTATGGATGAGAAGCTATGGATGTTCTATTTCGAGGATAGCTTAACTGGAGCGTCAAGAGAATGGTACTCTCACTTGACAAGGGCAACTATCAGATGCTGGAAGGACCTGGCAGAGGCCTTTATCAGACAGTATCAGTACAACTTAGATATGGCACCCAACAGGACCCTCCTAATGGGAATGTCACAGTCGTCAAGGGAAAGTTTCCGAGAATACGCCCAGAGATGGAGGCAATTGGCTGCTGCTGTTCAACCACCTATGTCTGAAAGGGAAATGGCAGATATGTTCATGAACACCCTTCAGGGGACTTACATTGACAGGCTGGCTGCTTTCTCTTCCACTAGCTTTACAGATGTTGTCATAGCCGGGGAGAGAATTGAAAGCCTATTGAAGATGGGTAAGATCTCAGACAACGGTGCAAGCTCATCCAGTAGTACAAGGAAGCCTTTTGCAGGCCCAAGAAGAACTGGCGAGACCAATGCCATCCACACCAACAGGGGCAGACCTCCATATGTTCACAGGTCAGTAGCAGCAGTCACCATTCCCGCTCCGGCTCATCCTCAACCAGTTTATCAACCTCCGCAACAAAACTATCAGCAACAACCTCAGTACCATCAACAAGCTCAGTATCCTCCAAGGAATTATAACAACACCAACAACAATAACCAGCAAAGGCCGTTCCAACAGAGGCCTTCTCAAGCCAACAGGGTAATCGATCTGATCCCTATGCCATATGCTGCATTGCTGCCACAACTCCTGAAACTCAACCTAGTTGAGCTTAGGACGTTGGCACCTCCAGATCCCAACAGTCTACCCAGGAATTATGACTCCAACGCCAGATGTGATTTTCATTCGAATGCACCTGGCCACAGTACAGAAAAGTGCAGAGCCTTGCACATGAAGGTACAAGACCTTGGTAGACTCTAAAGCTCTGAATTTCGCACCACCACCTAATGTCAACAAAAATCCGATGCCAAACCACGGTGGTCCTAGAATTAACGCTATTGAAGAAGACAACCCGTCTTATTTAATAACCAGTGTGGGTCAGATCCGGACACCGTTGGTGGAAATCAAGGCTCAACTCCTCGAATGTCAAATGTTCCCGGGGTGTGAGTTGGGGTGTGCTTACTGCAATATCTCAGTCAATGGGTGCGATAACCTGAGGAATGGCATAGACGGTCTCATTTAGAGTGGCCAGCTTCGGATCACCACATCATTTCCTACAAATCCAGCAATCTCATCAGCAACAACTCCAGAACCTCCTACAACTGCAACAACCATTGTTCCTGACAATTCTTCGATCTCATCAACAAGTACTTCATCTATTATCTCAACTGGTCAGTTATCAACAAATTTTTCTTCTACAACTCCAGCACCACATCATTTTGAAACTCCTACAACAACAACGCCCATCCTTCCACCAATGTCTCCTACAACACCAGCAACAAATCATGAAGATGTCTCAACTGTCACAATATTTTATGATCCTGAAAACAACTCTGCCTACAATTCAGAAAGTACTGCTCCCATCAGAGCACCAGTTACAATTTATTATGATCCACAGACTATCACAGTTCCTTCCGCAGCTACAATCAGTCCAGTCACTGTCACGGTGCCTGGACCAGTACCTTATGAAAGCAGCAATGCCATCCCGTGGCATTACGGCTCTGACCTATACTGTGAAGGACAAAGAATCACTTTTGAATCATCAACCCCTGCACCACAAATTGACAATGTGGGAGGAGGCGGAGGCTTCACTCGAAGCGGACGTCTTTTCGCTCCACAAGTTCAGAGACCCACTGCCGAAGCAGAAGCTGCTGCTAAAGCAAAAGGAAAAAGCTTGGTGCAGGAAGAGCAGACTGTTAAAGAAGCTTTGAAAACACCCTTCGATCTGGAGGTTGATGAGTTCATGCGAATCATCAAGAAGAGTGATTATAAAATAGTGGATCAGCTTCATCAGACGCCTTCCAAGATCTCAATCCTATCATTGCTTATGTGCTCCGAAGCCCATCGGAACGCACTACTCAAAGTCTTGCACGCAGCTTACGTGCCTGAAGAGATCACTGTCAATCAGCTGGAAGCTGTAGTTGGAAATGTTAATGCTAGTCACGAACTAGGGTTCACCAATACTGATTTGACAACGGAAGGCCGCAATCATAACAAGGCCTTGCACATAACCATGGAATGTAAGGGTGCTGTCCTTTCCCATGTGCTGGTAGACACAGGGTCATCCCTCAATGTCTTACCTAAAAAGGCCCTGGTGAAGCTAGAATATAATGGATTGGATTTGAGACCCAGCAACCTGGTGGTGAGAGCTTTTGATGGCTCAAAGAGATCGGTTCTGGGAGAGATCGAGTTGCCCATAACGATTGGCCCGCAGACCTTCAAAACGACCTTCTACGTGATGGATATACAGCCTGCCTACAGCTGTCTATTGGGTAGGCCATGGATTCACGCCGCTGGCGCCGTGACCTCTACCCTTCACCAGAAGTTAAAATATGAGTGGGAGGGTCAAATCGTTACAATCTGTGGAGAGGAGGATATTTTTGTCAGCCACCTGGCTACCTATAAGTATATTGAGATGGACGGGGAAATCCATGAAACAATGAGCCAAGGTTTCGAAGCCTTGAATGTCAATGAAACATCTGCTGTGCCTGGTACTTCAATATCATCATACCAACAAGCCCGGAAGGTTGTTGAGGGAGGAAACGCCCAAGGCTGGGGCAAACTGTTATCAGTGGAGAAGAAAGAGGATAGATTTGGGTTGGGTTACAAACCAACTCAACAAGATCCGACAGAGGCTGCGAAAGAGCCCAACTTTGTGAGTGGGGGGATGCTCACCCCTGATGCTGTCAACTGTCTGGAAGACGAGCTGGAAGAAGAACGCAACCTGGAAAGCTGGATTCGTCCAAAGATCCCGGGGAGCAGTATCTCAAACTGGTCTTCCCAGGAAATTATAAGAGTTACTCATGCAGAGTAATTATTATTTCCTGTATTTTTATAGCATGCATCAAAGTCTTGCATCTTGCCCAAGATGACAAGACTCATTTTGTAATCGGGCCATCTGTACTTTTTGTGCAACAAGATTAATCAATGAAATATCAGACATCTTTTTGCAAACGAGTCTTTTTCTTTTTCGCTCACTGTTTTTCCATTTTTCTTTTTGTACAAAAAAATAAATGGCAGTGTTTTCAAAATGACAATTTTATTTCACTTTTCTAAAACAAGATTAAAATCAAATCACTAAAATGAACGAACTGAACCCTTGCAGAGTGTGCCTTCCAGACAGCACTGACAACAGCACGGCTATGACTTCGTATGACTTTGACAATCCAATCAATCAAGCTGATGAAGGGGTTGAAGAGGAATATGAGCTTCCTGAAGAGCTAGCCAGGTTACTAAGGCAAGAGGAAAAGGTTATTACTCCTCACCAGGAGGAGGTTGAAGTGATTAATCTTGGTACAGATGAAGACGTGAAAGAGGTTAAAATCGGGGCCTGCCTACAAGACTCAGTGAAGAGACAATTGATTGAACTGCTTCAAGAGTATGTGGACGTGTTTGCTTGGTCGTATCAAGATATGCCAGGGTTGGACACCGACATTGTTGTGCACAAGCTACCTTTGAGGGAAGAATTCCCGCCGGTCAAACAGAAACTGCGCCGTACTCGCCCAGACATGGCAATGAAGATCAAGGAAGAGGTACAAAAGCAATGGGACGCCGGGTTCCTTGCTGTGACTAGCTATCCACCGTGGGTTGCTAATATAGTACCTGTGCCTAAGAAAGTCGGCAAAGTAAGGATGTGTGTTGACTACCGGGACCTGAACAGAGCCAGCCCGAAAGATGATTTCCCTTTACCTCACATTGATGTATTGGTGGATAATACGGCTCAGTTCTCGGTATTCTCCTTCATGGATGGATTTTCAGGATACAATCAGATTAAAATGTCACCTGAAGACATGGAGAAGACAACCTTCATCACACCTTGGGGCACGTTCTGCTACAAGGTAATGCCATTTGGGCTCAAGAATGCCGGTGCGACATATCAACGGGCTATGGTGACATTATTCAATGATATGATCCATAAAGAAATAGAATGTTATGTGGATGACATGATTGCCAAGTCCCTTACTGAAGAAGACCACCTGGTGAATCTACTGAAGTTATTCAAGCGTCTGAGGAAGTACCAATTGAAGCTGAACCCCAACAAGTGCACATTCGGGGTGCGATCTGGTAAGCTGCTGGGTTTTATTGTAAGCGAGAAAGGGATTGAAGTTGATCCTGATAAAGTCAAAGCTATTCAAGAGATGCCTGCACCGAAAACTGAGAAAGAAGTTCGAGGGTTCTTAGGTCGATTGAACTACATCTCACGGTTCATATCTCACCTCACTGCAACCTGTGAACCTTTGTTCAAGCTGTTAAGAAAAGAACAGGCGGTCAGGTGGAACGAAGACTGCCAAAGGGCTTTTGACAAGATCAAAGAATACTTACAAGAACCTCCAATCCTTATGCCTCCAGTTGAAGGAAGACCTCTGATAATGTACTTGACAGTATTAGAAGAATCGATGGGGTGTGTGCTGGGCCAGCATGACGAGTCTGGTCGAAAAGAGTATGCAATATACTACCTAAGCAAAAAGTTTACCGACTGTGAACAACGTTATTCACTGCTCGAGAAAACTTGTTGTGCTTTAGCGTGGGCTGCTCGCCGACTGAGACAGTATATGTTAACCCACACCACTTTATTGATCTCCAAGATGGACCCAGTCAAGTACATTTTCGAGAAGCCAGCTCTTACCGGACGGGTTGCAAGATGGCAGATGATTCTCACAGAATATGACATCCAGTACACATCTCAAAAAACCATCAAGGGCAGTGTATTGTCTGAATATCTTGATGAGCAACCTATCGATGATTACCAGCCTATGAGGTTTGACTTCCCTGATGAAGACATCATGTTCATAAAAGCAAAAGATCATGAAGAGCCTGTTCACACTGAAGGGCCCGACCCAGAAGAAGAATGGACTATGATGTTTGATGGGGCTGTTAACATGAACGGTCGTGGTGTTGGTGCAGTACTCATTACACCTAAAGGAGTTCACATGCCTTTCTCGGCAAAACTCACTTTCAACTGCACTAACAACGAAGTTGAATACGAAGCTTGCATTATGGGTCTTGAGGAAGCCATTGACCTCAGGATCAAGACATTGACTGTATTCGGAGATTCAGCTCTGGTAATCAATCAAACCAACGGCAAATGGTACACCCACCAGGATCATCTGATACCTTACAGGGACTATACAAGGAGGTTATTGACTTTCTTCACAACAGTCAAACTTGAGTATATCCCTCGAGACGAGAATCAGTTTGCAGATGCTCTGGCTACCATTTCATCCATGATCAAAGTTCAAGCTGCCAACTTTGTACCTCAGATTTCAGTGTCCAGACTTGACAGGCCAGCATATGTGTTCGCAGCAGATGTTGTCAAAGATGATAAGCCTTGGTTCCTTGACATTAAATGCTTCTTGGAGGATCAAACATACCCACCTGGGGCATCTTCCAATGATAAGAAGACTTTGAGAAGGCTTGCTGGTAGTTTCTTTCTGAACACTGATGGGTCTCTATACAAAAGGAACTTTGATATGATACTCCTCAGATGTGTTGACAAGACAGAAGCGGAGTTGTTAATGCATGAAGTGCACGAAGGATCTTTTGGTACCCATGCAGGAGGGTATGCCATGGCCAAAAAGCTGCTAAGATCAGGCTATTATTGGATCACAATGGATGCTGATTGTTGTGCCTACGCCAGAAAGTGCCATAAATGCCAGATTTATGCAGATAAGGTGCATGTGCCTCCCAATCCTTTGAACATAATGTCTTCACCCTGGCCCTTCGCTATATGGGGCATTGACATGATTGGTAAGATTGAACCAACTGCTTCAAATGGCCACAGATTCATCCTGGTCGCTATTGATTATTTCACCAAGTGGGTTGAAGCAGCCTCATATGCAAACGTCACAAGGCAAGTGGTAGTCAGATTTCTGAAGAGAGATATCATCTGTCGATACGGAGTTCCCGAGCGGATCATTACTGATAATGGTTCCAATCTAAACAACAAAATGATGGCTGGGCTATGTCGGGACTTCAAGATTCAACATCACAATTCTTCTCCTTACAGGCCAAAGATGAACGGCGCTGTTGAGGCGGCTAACAAGAATATTAAGAAGATTGTGCAGAAGATGGTAGTCACCTACAAAGACTGGCATGAAATGCTACCATTTGCCTTGCATGGGTACCGAACGTCGATCAGGACATCCACTGGGGCAACACCGTATCAACTTGTGTATGGTATGGAGGCAGTCCTACCTGTTGAAGTTGAATTACCCTCCCTGCGGGTACTAATGGATGTTAAACTGAGTGAAGCAGAATGGGTTAGGGCCCGATTCGAACAACTGAGTCTGATTGAAGAGAAGAGATTGGCTGCAATCTGTCATGGGCAGTTATATCAGAAAAGAATGAAGAGGGCCTTCGATCAGAAAGTCAGGCACCGAGAGTACCAAGTAGGAAATCTTGTGCTGAAAAGAATCCTCCCTCCTCATACAGACCACAGGGGCAAGTGGACTCCAAATTATGAAGGACCATTCGTGGTAAAGAAAGTTTTCTCTGGTGGAGCACTGATGCTCAGCACCATGGATGGTGAAGACTTCCCGTCCCCTGTGAATTCAGATGCAGTTAAAAAATACTTCGCATAAAAATGACCCGCTGGACACAAAAACAGAATGTAAGTCCAGGCAAAAATAGGGCATCCCGGCGAGTCAAAAACAGAATAAAAGACTCGGGCAAAAATAAGGGAAAGTAAAGAAAAAAAGTGTGTACACCCGCTGAGTTGAAAAGCCGCATTGGACAGCTCAGGCAAAAATGGGTATCCCGATGGATTGAAAACCCGAAAGGGCGATCCATGCAAAATAAGGGAATAAGCGAACAACTGCATTCTGAATTCGTCTGTATCATCTACAACTCGGTAAGTTTTGAAAGGATCAAACTCCACTCAGAATCGACAATCTTCAGAAAGCAAGATGAGAAGAACGTCAAAAGTCATACAAGTCATAGTGAAGAGGAAGCTCCTCAAAGCGTCATCAACACTGCCAACATTTTGTTTCTCAATTTGTAACAATCTCCTCATTTCAGGGGATATGTTCCTTTGACTGTATCTCGCCAATTCAGGGCATATGAATTAATAAAATCAGATTTTCAGTCATGTCCCGTTTTGTACATTTTATTTGCAAAAATGTCTGATGTCTTAAAAGAAAAAAACTGATTGCATAAGAATACAGATGCTTATCTTCAAACAAAAAACGTGCTTGCAGGAAATGTGCTTACTCTCAGAAGTATTCTAAACTCCTATGACGGAATCCAGTAAGGGGTACCTCGGGATTATCTTGTGCGTTTCTCTATCTTTTTCAGGATTGCAGGTATCCAGAATGCAACTTGGGGCATGTAAGCTTCATCCCAGCAGGCTGGCAAATCAACACTCAATTTTAGCACCCGAAGTGCTCTCTCCCCAGCTGAGTTGCCTCTCATGACTTCCCCCAGCTGAGTTGCCACTTAGTGCTTATCCCCATCAGAGTTGCCAGGCATCGCAGAAGGCACCTATACCCCCGGCTGAGTCGAGGATCCTCTTCAACAGAATCCCTAGGGAGGTCTCTCAATGATCTCTTTTTTTTTTCCCTCCCCAGCCCAGTTGCCATTTCACCCTCAGCGGAGCACAAAAGTCAGGGAACCATCCCCCCACAGAGCTCCAGCCTCTATCCAAAAAAGCAACGCATAAGAACTCACAACAGAGTGAAGAAAGCTTCTACAAACCCCAGCTGGGTCCTATGTTTATTAGGATAGGTCTATCAATGACCCGAATCCCCAAGCAAATATCATCTTATTAGATCTACCAATGATCTCATCCCCAGCTGGGAGGTCCATTTCAACGGATCGATCGAAGATCTTCGGAGCAACGGGATCCAAGTCCCGGTTTGGTATCTTTGCATAACCATAGCATTCACATCATAATTCACCCACAAAGCGTAGCATTCCGTCTAATACGGAGCATTACGGCAAAAATCAAATACATAGCATAATCATAAGTCATGTTGTGAATAAAACACTTGTGAATAATAACCATTCGTCAACAATGTACAAAACCCCCACCAGGGTCCCCAGCAAAAACAGTTGCCTCATAATCACAAACACCAGTATATACTCCTTTCTGACACCCGTCCGTGTCATCACTCCCCAGTAAAGTCGCCTGAACACTCCTTGCAAACAAAACCACCTATATTACAGATACTTCCTGACACCCGTCCGTGTCAAATCACCAGCAGAAAGCCAAAGACATCCTCTTTGCACTCACATGCACCTATATACATTTCCTTGACACCCGTCCGTGTCATTTCCCCAACGCAGTCGTCTACACTTTTACAACCCGTTTACTTGTTGATATTATTATACTTTTCTCTCTCGACACTCGTCCGTGTCACTTTCCCCAGCAATTAAACACTCATTTATATATACTCATACCACTCATACCTATACAGATACTCGTCCGTATCTTGTATATACTTATATACCCCCACAGATTCAACATTGGTTCATGTTCTTTGTTAACCAATTGGTACTCGTCCGTACCATCATCTCAAAATATGCGTCAGGCGTTTGTTTCTATATGATACTCGTCCGTATCATAACCCTAAGGATGCTCGTCCGCATCTTTAATCCATACACCGTATCAAACACTTTTGTCCTCTTGAATGTAGATGCTCGCCTGTGTCTATTATTCCCCAGGAGAGTCCCTTCAGATTCAGCACTCGTCCGTGTTCTCTGTTAACCGGTTGATACTTGTCTGTATCATCATCTTTGAACACGTGTCAGTATTTGTTTCTACCCGATACTCGTCCGTATCGTAGTCTTAGGGATGCTCGTCCGCATCTTTAATCTATACACAATACCAAACACTTATACCTTTTGTTTCTTGGATGTAAACACTCGTCCGTGTTTACCTTTCCCCAGTAGACTACCAACAAAGCATATTTCTTTTTATCTAACACTCGTCCTGTGTTGAGATAAAACCTGAGAGCAGCCGTACCCTGCTAGGTGGTCGTCCTCCACCTCTTGATGGTCGTCCTCCATCATGCTCATCCGATGGCCGTCCCCATCGTTGATATTTTCAGCAGCCGTCCCCTGCTAGGTGGTCGTCCTCCACCCGTTGATGATCGTCCTTCATCATTTTATCCAATGGCCGTCCCCATTGTTGATTTTGGTTATCTGGCATTCGTCCTATATCATGACAAACCTTGAGAGCAGCCGTCCCCTGCTAGGTGGTCGTCCTCCACCTCTTGATGGTCGTCCTCCATCATGCTCATCCGATGGCCGTCCCCATCGTTGTTATTTTCGGCAGCCGTACCCTGCCAGGTGGTCGTCCTCCACCTTTGATGTCCGTCCCCATCATAATTCCTTTATTACCCAATAGAGCAGCCGTCCCCTGCTAGGTGATCGTCCTTCACCTTTGATGACCGTACCTCATCATCTGTTTAATTCATTTATTCTTTAACCCGATGGCCGTCCCCGTCGTGGTCCCTTTTCCTTTTCTTTTAGCCCGATGGCCGTCCCCATCGTCGGTTACCCTGCTTTATGAACTTGATGGCCGTCCCCGTCATGTTTCATTGATCCCCAGAGAATTTTACAACTTTATCGTGATGGCCGTCCCCATCATATTTTTTTACCTTTCCCAGCTAGTCGGCCGTCCCCGTCTTGGCTTTACCTTTTATCCCCAGCACGTCGGCCGTCCCCGTCATTGCTCTTTACCCAGCAGTCGTCCTCTGCTCGACGGTCGTCTTCCGTCGCCCATACTTTACAATATACTTTACTTATCTTTTACAATCTATATCCCTTTTCTTCTTCATTCTGTGAGTGCAAATTTTGGACTGTCTTTGGTATTCAACCACAAGTTATCTTGTTTGCCTATTAAGCCGTTGCTTACAACCTGCACAGCTAACTCATGTTTGAATAGGGGCAGCTGTAAACACCCCAAATTTGCCCTCACCCATTCACACCATGGCTTGTGATCATTTCATATGCATAAACACAATCATATCACCTCATATCCCATTTTTGATTCACTGTATAGTTTCTAAGTCATCTGTATCTAGGGTTTGTGATCTGAGCAATCCAGGAGCTTCTTGAGCCACTCCAAAGGCCACCAATCACTTCAAAGGGATCCATGTGTGTTCTTATATCATATTACATCCTCTCAAAGTCAAAATTGCAAAAGGATCACAAGAACTGGGATTGGTGTGGATGCAGAGCCAAGTTTGACTGCACAGTTGACCTAAAATTAGGGTTTTGGTTTCAGAGGCCATAACTCCAAATTTTTTGGTCATTCTTGTTTCCATTGGTCTCTATATGGTATAGGTAGTATGCATATCAATTTTCATGAAGAAATTCCATGGGGAAGTCATCTGATCAAGAGTTGACTTTCTGGACAAGTCAGTGCAAAATCAGGGCATCTGAGGCCCCCAATGACCCAACCAAGGGGTGATCTTCATCATTTTGAGTGTATATGATCTTTATTTGATCATGGAAGAGGGTTGAAGTTCACAAAAATCAAGAATTTGAAGTTTTTTGCAAAGTTGACTTTTTAGGGCATGGTTGACTTTTCAAGAATTTGTCATTTTATGCCATTTTTCAAGCCTTGCTTTTTGATCCAAAAATGCTTCAAATGAAAAAACCTTGGTCATGAAAGTTGTATATCACATTTTTCCCTTTTCAAAAAGTACAAGAACATGACCTAATTCATTTTGGATCAAAAGTTATGGTGTGTTAAAGTTGGCAAAAATCACTAATTTTCAAGATATGCCTCAAATGAGAAACTTGCAATTTCATGAATCAAGCATTCTTGTGACTTCTAATTCACATCAAACCAATGCACAAACATTCTATGTGACCTAAAAATCAGATTTGGACCAAGGTTTTCTCATGATTCATGGCTTATGTAGCAAGAAAGTTTCATGTGAACTAGAAATGATCAAGTTGCAAAACCACTCATCACACTTCACCAACTAGTTGCCTTGGCTGCTGAACCTTCCTAGCATCACACACACACCATGCTGCACCAGCCCATGCTCTTGTACCAAGCTAGAACTTAGCCCATGCCTCTCTTACAACAAAGTGGACTTTTTGCAAAAGTAGACATCCCAATCACAGCAGGCCAGGTCACATCACCTGACCAATGGGAATTCTTTATGCAAGGAAAATGCTGGCCATAACACTCAAGAGGCAAGGCTGAAACAGATCACAACATCACATTCACAAACTCACCCCATTTGCATCTCTCTTCGAATCTCTCTGCCCAGCTCACAAACATTCAAACAAGTTTCACTAATCATCTCACCAGACTTCATTGAGCCCAAACCAACAAAGAACCAAGCCTGAATCCAGCAAGAACATTGTTTCTCCATTTTCACCCCAATCTGCAGTTTCCTTCGAAACATCTTCCACAAGCCATAAACACTCAAACAAACTCCACAAACCTTCTCAAAACATCACCCTGATCACAAAGAACCACTCACATTGGCCTGAAACAGCTTGGATTACCATCACCATTTTCAACTGAGTTTGAGCAGAAGCTGTTCAAACTCTTCAACTAGCCAGCATAAATCTCTTCCAAGCATTCAAGCATCATCAAGGGGTCATAAGGAGTGGATTTCACAAGGAGGGGAGGTCTGAAAGTTACCAGGGTGAAAGCTTCGAAACTCAGGTAGCTCAAGAACATTTTTTCCAGAAATCGTTTTTTAAGTTCTTAAGTTGTTCTATATGCTTCACTGATTGCTCTGGTATCTTTAGTTTTGAAAATGGTGGAGAGATGAGAGTTTAATTAGTCTCTGAAACTTTTTTGCCCTAGTTCTTGTTTACTTCGATTCAGCCATTCCTGGAAAAATAAATATGTTTTGATTGGGGGTTTTGATTCGTGAGTGAGTGGGAATCATTTCTGTGTTTTTAGATTTTGTTTTAGATGCGTTTTAGAGGAGTTTGAGGTTTGGGGTGAACGGAGAAGATGACCGGAACACTGTTCCGGTCATCTGAAAGTGATTAACAGCGTAATTAGGGTTTAAGCATTAATTAGCCAGGTTTGAATGCTGGCCTTTGGATTTGGCGCCAGGTCAACGCGCGCGTGTTTTCATTTGAATCTCCACCATCAGATTGCATGACTTTTATTTATTTCAGTTTAAATTCATTTATTTTCATTTCTTTTTCATTTTATTTACACAATTTATTTAAAATAGCAAAATTGTTTTAAAAATTATGAAACTTTTTCTCAAGAGTTTCATTAATTTTTAAAACACAAAAATATTTTTATTTTCATTTTCAGCATTTAAAAAGTATTTTAAAATATTTAAAAGTTTATTTTTAATTGATTAATGAAAATTAATTTATTAAAAATACTTTTAGGTATTTAAAAATCACCAAAAAATTCATGAAATGTTCTAAGACATTTAGAAACATTGTCCAACCTTCAAACCAAATTTATTTTTTGATCTTGATGCATTTTAAGAATTTCTCATTGAATTAAAATCATTTTTGTGCATTATTTTGATCCAAAGTTCAAAAAATCATTTCTGCCTATCCATGAAGAGTTGGACATTGATTCTTTTTGCATTGCATTGTGTTTAGCATGTAGTTTTTGAGATTAAATGGCCATGATTTGATCTTTCATTTTCAATTTGTTTGACATTTCTTTTGTTTAGGAACCCTAAAACCCTAGAAAACTTGTAAAAATCATAACTTGAAATTGGTTAGGAGTTGGGACCTCTCCTTTGGGCATTGGTTTAGTATAGGATTAGGGGTCCTTTGAGTGCATTTTCAATTTTTTTATCTTAGGGTTTGCTTCTTATTTTGACTTTTGTTGGATGCATTGACCATAAACCCTGGTTTGGGCTTCCATATGCATCCATCTTGCATTCTCTTGCATAACATGACTTGCCATGACATTTCAAGCATCCATTTGATTCATTTGACATCATAAGACATATTGAAAGCATGTTTGATCATTGCATCATGTATTTGCCATGTTGTATGTCATATGCACTTCATAACTTTTCATGTATGTTCATGGTTCCTAACTTGCCTCATTTGCATTCATGAACTTGTATGATCATTTCCATGTGCTGCTTCATGTTTGTAGCATCTCATAGCATCATTAGCATCATGTATATGCTTCTGGTTTGGTTTCTCATCATGTCATCTCATCCCATCCTGCATTGCATTGCATTCCTTTTCTAACCTTTTCAGGTGGTAAGTGACTTTGAGAAGTGAATTTGCCTTCACTTCTCATAACTTTTCTTTTCATCTCTCTTGCATCCATTGCTGCATTCTTGTTTGTGTATGAGATTGGGCTTGCTCATTCCTCTTCTTCTTACTTTCTTTCTCCAAGTGACTTGACTTCTTGAATGAAGCGAGTCATTTTGCTTCTCTTGATCCTTTCATCTGCTTCCTGGTGGTTCCATTGAAGACTTGTTCTTGCAAACCTCACAAACCTTAGGAACAACCAAGCATGACAATGATTAGGGTTTTTATTAGTTTCCCCTCTTAGTTTTACCTTTGTGTCTCCTTTGAGTCTTCTCTTCTCACCTCACAATCAGGGACTAAACCCTAAAGGCTTTAAGGCTTTGTGATTAAGCTTATGCCTGCATCCTTCTCTTAGGATGGAGTGTATAACTTTAATCCTAAGTGTTAAACCCTTAATGTGTTTAAATCTCTTAATCAATCCACTTAATAAGTATCAAGACATCACACTTGTAACTTGGGCCTTGCATTAGGGTTCTAATTCTTCCTTAATTGGTTAAGAAGGACTAACCCTAGTGTTAATGGACAAGTCCCCCTCAAGTTGTCTTACAAACCCTAAAAAACACTTCATCATCACATCATTAAATAAAATCCACTTAATCAAAGGCTTGTTTTGTCATGAGTTTAATCCCTAATCATGGATTAAGTTGAGGAGCTTTCCTCAGCTTAAACATTCTCATCTATTATCCTTCTATTAGGATGGTGTAATGAGTCTGTTTAATCCCTGATTATGGCTTAACCTCATTACTTAACACTAAACAAAAACAACAAAAACACCTAAATAATCACAAGTAGGTTAATGATCTCAATCCTATACCAAAGGTGATTAAGTGTGAGAATCTGACTTCACACTTAAGGTACTCTCATTACCCCTAATCAGAGGGAAGATGTGATGAAGTTTACTAAATCCATTGGTTTATGCTTAAGCTCATTAACTTATGACAAAATCCAAAAGCAATAAAAGACTGAAAACACAAAAACAAACAATAATCGTCTCCTTCGGGATTCTTTTCTCATCATCTTCACTCATCAACGAGAACTTGCTTCTTCCGTCCAATGCAAGACAGTTTGCACCTGAGCCAGACAGGTCATACACTTGAGCATAGACAAGCAAGCAGTTCACAAGTCAATTCATCTTTCAGTCTCTTTGGGTCGAACTACGGTGTTCTGACTTCCTCATTGCACGAGAGGATACATAGGCATAACTTAACATTTATCGAACAAAAGTCTCTGTATATTCCCCCTTTTTCCAGCTTTATTCTTTAAGCCTCATACTCTTGAGCATTTCACTCATGTTCTTACACTGACACTTCACTTATATACTTTACTCTTTTACACTGACACCTGTACATTCTTTTCCAGCTACTTTACGCACAAATTGCACTGACACTACCCCTTTAAAACACAAATCTTTTAAGCGTGGATCCCGTCGAGTACGGCGGACAATCTGGGTGCTAATACCTTCCCAGGTTGTAACCAACCCCCTTTCTCAGTCTCTCTGGTTCGCAACCGTCTTATCCATCTCTTTCTAGGTCTATGCAGCATTGCCTTTCCTCCGGGATAAAAATGCCTAGCTGGCGACTCTATTCATCTCCAGTGAGTTCACGGCTGTGTGTTCTCATTGTCCCTCTCGCCGACCATTCGCGTCTGTACCTTTATCTGGGCCTATTCCCCATTTATCGGGAGCGACAGCTTGGCGACTCTGCTGGGGACCCTTATACTGCAACCAGGGCTTCTGGTTCTTTTTGTGGGTTCCTCCTAGCGCTTGATTGATTTGTGTTTACCGGGGTGTTATGTGTTTATTGGTGTTTATATATTGTTTTATTTTTGCTTTATGTACAGTTGTTTATTTGCTTTCTTTACTGCTTTACATATATCATACTGTCATGCTGTCTGGCTGGATCTGGTTTTGCTTTGGTGGGTGGGTGTTCCATTGAGAGTTAAGGTCCTATACCTGGGACCTGAGTGACACCTAGGCTAGAGTGGTTCATATTCTTTCCCATTCCATCTCGGTCTGGTGCGGGAATATGAAACACGGTTCAGATATGGGTTTCTTCTTGAGAACTCTGTGTTGCAGATTTCCTGCAATGCTAGGGCAATCTGGGAAGCCTGCTAAGTCTGGATGACCTTTAGTATTGACCTTCAGAAACTGAGGTGAATTAGAGGAGGAATTGTTATGGTTATTGTAAACACTGTACCTCCGGGTTAGAAGTGTTTACACTTCTCATAACTGATCCAAGTCTGAGGATCCTTGTTTTAGAACACCACCTGTGAGGGGGTTGGGCTGTTTACAGGTTTGCAGGTACCTTGACCTCAGAATACCCTGTTACTTTGATTTGATTAAGAATACTCCATGCTGGAACAGTTCTTGTGATTCTAAACCCTGGACATGTGGCTCTTTATTTGAGTCCCCCACCTTGGTTACTGGACTCATAGACCTCCATCTGGATTTCTTACACACATGGACTTATATCAGGCATTTGATCAGATCCAGCTCAGTCACAAACCCTTGCATATCATTTGCATACATAAACATTGCATCATATTGACATGTGCTTATTTGTGTTTCAGGGTATCCATCTTCATTTGGTTTTGGTTTTGACCCCATCTTCAGTATTGACCTATCTTCATCAGCACCTGCTTCAGCTATCAGTTATCTACTCCAGCCAATCAGTGGCCCATTCTTCAGTGTTATCATCAGCACCTGTCTCCACTCATCTTCAGCATCATGGCTCCTAAAAAGAGTAACATCACCTATCACTTCTTCCAGCCAGAGCTATCTGACATCAGGAGGATTCAGACCCTGATCACTCCAGACCATATACCATTGTTTAGGGAACACTATGGAGATATACTTGATATGGTTATGGATCTGGACCCTTCACAGAGAAGCCTGATCCACACTTGCCTTCAGTTTTATGATCCCCCTTTGAGGTGTTTTACTTTCCAAGACTTTCAGTTGGGACCTCTATTGGAAGAATACTCATCATTGGTTGGTATACCTATCAGGGGTGGAATCCCTTTCAACCCTGAGATGGTCTTTCCTGGTAATGGAGAAGTAGCAAAGGCTTTGCATCTGGAACCTGTTCTGGTCGAGCAGCATATGACTTCCAAGGCTGGAATCCCTGGCTTCCATCTGGATTTCTTGATTTCTCAAGCTACCCTGAAAGCTTCTTTAGGAGAATGGAAAGTTGTCTGTGCTTTATTGGCTTTGAGTATATATGGGATCATATTATTTGCAGATGAGCCTCGATTCATTAGCAAGAATGCAATCCATCTTTTCATCTTAAGGAACCCAGTACCCACTTTATTGGGGGATCTCTACTATTCAGTGCATCAGAGGAATGAAAAGCAGAGGGGAAGATTAGTGAGGTGTTGTGCTCCATTGTTCCACACTTGGCTCCTCAGGCATCTACCCAGGACGGATGCATTTTTGAATCCTCATCAGCAGAAAAACTGGGCTAAGAGACTCACTGCTCTAACTTCAGCTGATATCAGATGGTGCACCCAAAGCACCAAGGGCAGGGATATCATCACCAGCTGTGGGCATTTCCCTAACGTGCCCCTGATAGGATTTAAAGGTAGTATTAATTACAACCCTCTGCTGTTCAGAAGACAACTGGGCTATGCACTGGTCCACTCTCCTAAGGCACAGGACTTGGTTGAGACTCTTTATTGTGAGAACAAGCCTAATTTGGCTGTTGTTAGGCAGGCCGCCTGGGCCTGGGATAATGTTCAAACCAAAGGAGTAACCATTCTGGGGAAGTGCAACAATGTGGCATCAGCACAATATTATGAGTGGTCCTACGCCAGGGCTCAATTCTCTGGAATGCCATTTACCATAGAAGATATGCCTGAATCATCTTCAGCACCACCCCCTGCCACTGTCAGTGTGGAAGAGTTTGAGAGCTTGAAGGAAAGAAATGAGAAGTTAACTCAGGCTTTGCAGAAGACCCTCCGGGAGAGGAGTGATGGCAGGATGGAGATTGAGAGGTTGGAGAAGTTGAGAGTGGAGCATCTGACTAAAATTGAGAAGTCTGGGGATTATATCAAAAAGTCTAAGGCTGGAGAACAAATTCTGAAGAATGATTGCAAGGAAGCCCAGTTCCAGAGAGCAAGGACAGACTTGTATCTGAAGGAGAGTCAGGCCCGGTGGGTCAGAATCACCGAGGCTCGTACCCTGGAGGACAAGAGAGTTCAAGACAAGATGAAGCAACTGGAAGCTAGTGCAAAGGAGCAACAAGAAGCCCTGGCAGCAGCCCAGAGGAAGATATTAGAGCTAAAGATCAAAGCTGGAGTGAAGAGGTCAAAGGACCAAAGCCAGCACAGGAAGCTAACAGTAGCTGTTACGACCCGAAATCTCCTCATCAGGAATCTCACGGAGCGACCGGCTGATCCTGTGACCGAAGCACTTCTCAAGGAAGTTCGTGAGGATGAGTTTGGTCTTGGTGTTTGACCATTTGTTTGTTGTTGCTTTCATTCCATGTACTTTTATTTTCTTGTGATGTATTTTGACCCCTCAGAGGGCTTGTATTTGTAAAACAGACTATGTACCATTTGTCTTTTGTAATATATGTGTTAGTTTGTTCCACTTCGAAAGCAACATCAACAGCATCTTCAAGGGTCTGGAAGGGTCAAAACTGAATGCCAAACCGGATACCTTGAGAACAAATAAGCATACTGCATTGCATGCTAACCCTTTTGTTTGTTTTGTAGGTTTTGATTTATTGCCACTAACTCTGTTGTGATGTTCAGGAACTATTGCTCGGCGCCGGGTATTTCCCCTCAACCGTCTGCACCGTTATCCGACCCGTAACAATCTTCCGGGCATTCAAATGGATCAGATGCAGCAGGACCTTACTGAGGTCAGAAATCAAATGGCCAATGAAAGGCTAGAAATGAGGAATCAAATGACTCAGTTTATGGAAGTGATGAACAACATGGCTCAGAGCCAGGAAAGATTGAGGGCCATGGTGGAAAGGCAAAATCAAGAAGATCCACATATAGGGACTGCCGGCACCAGCAACAATGAAAGGGTCCAACCTCATGTTAACCCCCCTGTATTTGGCCCCCATCTTCATCCAGAGGTCAATATTCCTGCAAATGTTCAAGGGACTGCCACTGCAGCCAGGGTACTTCAAGAAGACCCCCAGGAGGATCAATTCACAGTAATGGGTGTTGGGGAAGAAGCCTATGATAGGAGGCTGGATGAGATAGCTGAGAAATTGAGGTCCTTAGAGTCTCAAAACTCTCTGGGTTTCGACGTCATGGACATGGGCTTGGTAGACGGGGTCAGGATCCCCCATAAGTTTAAGCCTCCTTGTTTTGAAAAATACAACGGGACTTCATGCCCCCGCACTCATTTACAATCATTTCTGGGAAGGCTGAAGGCCTATACTATGGATGAGAAGCTATGGATGTTCTATTTCGAGGATAGCTTAACTGGAGCGTCAAGAGAATGGTACTCTCACTTGACAAGGGCAACTATCAGATGCTGGAAGGACCTGGCAGAGGCCTTTATCAGACAGTATCAGTACAACTTAGATATGGCACCCAACAGGACCCTCCTAATGGGAATGTCACAGTCGTCAAGGGAAAGTTTCCGAGAATACGCCCAGAGATGGAGGCAATTGGCTGCTGCTGTTCAACCACCTATGTCTGAAAGGGAAATGGCAGATATGTTCATGAACACCCTTCAGGGGACTTACATTGACAGGCTGGCTGCTTTCTCTTCCACTAGCTTTACAGATGTTGTCATAGCCGGGGAGAGAATTGAAAGCCTATTGAAGATGGGTAAGATCTCAGACAACGGTGCAAGCTCATCCAGTAGTACAAGGAAGCCTTTTGCAGGCCCAAGAAGAACTGGCGAGACCAATGCCATCCACACCAACAGGGGCAGACCTCCATATGTTCACAGGTCAGTAGCAGCAGTCACCATTCCCGCTCCGGCTCATCCTCAACCAGTTTATCAACCTCCGCAACAAAACTATCAGCAACAACCTCAGTACCATCAACAAGCTCAGTATCCTCCAAGGAATTATAACAACACCAACAACAATAACCAGCAAAGGCCGTTCCAACAGAGGCCTTCTCAAGCCAACAGGGTAATCGATCTGATCCCTATGCCATATGCTGCATTGCTGCCACAACTCCTGAAACTCAACCTAGTTGAGCTTAGGACGTTGGCACCTCCAGATCCCAACAGTCTACCCAGGAATTATGACTCCAACGCCAGATGTGATTTTCATTCGAATGCACCTGGCCACAGTACAGAAAAGTGCAGAGCCTTGCACATGAAGGTACAAGACCTGGTAGACTCTAAAGCTCTGAATTTCGCACCACCACCTAATGTCAACAAAAATCCGATGCCAAACCACGGTGGTCCTAGAATTAACGCTATTGAAGAAGACAACCCGTCTTATTTAATAACCAGTGTGGGTCAGATCCGGACACCGTTGGTGGAAATCAAGGCTCAACTCCTCGAATGTCAAATGTTCCCGGGGTGTGAGTTGGGGTGTGCTTACTGCAATATCTCAGTCAATGGGTGCGATAACCTGAGGAATGGCATAGACGGTCTCATTTAGAGTGGCCAGCTTCGGATCACCACATCATTTCCTACAAATCCAGCAATCTCATCAGCAACAACTCCAGAACCTCCTACAACTGCAACAACCATTGTTCCTGACAATTCTTCGATCTCATCAACAAGTACTTCATCTATTATCTCAACTGGTCAGTTATCAACAAATTTTTCTTCTACAACTCCAGCACCACATCATTTTGAAACTCCTACAACAACAACGCCCATCCTTCCACCAATGTCTCCTACAACACCAGCAACAAATCATGAAGATGTCTCAACTGTCACAATATTTTATGATCCTGAAAACAACTCTGCCTACAATTCAGAAAGTACTGCTCCCATCAGAGCACCAGTTACAATTTATTATGATCCACAGACTATCACAGTTCCTTCCGCAGCTACAATCAGTCCAGTCACTGTCACGGTGCCTGGACCAGTACCTTATGAAAGCAGCAATGCCATCCCGTGGCATTACGGCTCTGACCTATACTGTGAAGGACAAAGAATCACTTTTGAATCATCAACCCCTGCACCACAAATTGACAATGTGGGAGGAGGCGGAGGCTTCACTCGAAGCGGACGTCTTTTCGCTCCACAAGTTCAGAGACCCACTGCCGAAGCAGAAGCTGCTGCTAAAGCAAAAGGAAAAAGCTTGGTGCAGGAAGAGCAGACTGTTAAAGAAGCTTTGAAAACACCCTTCGATCTGGAGGTTGATGAGTTCATGCGAATCATCAAGAAGAGTGATTATAAAATAGTGGATCAGCTTCATCAGACGCCTTCCAAGATCTCAATCCTATCATTGCTTATGTGCTCCGAAGCCCATCGGAACGCACTACTCAAAGTCTTGCACGCAGCTTACGTGCCTGAAGAGATCACTGTCAATCAGCTGGAAGCTGTAGTTGGAAATGTTAATGCTAGTCACGAACTAGGGTTCACCAATACTGATTTGACAACGGAAGGCCGCAATCATAACAAGGCCTTGCACATAACCATGGAATGTAAGGGTGCTGTCCTTTCCCATGTGCTGGTAGACACAGGGTCATCCCTCAATGTCTTACCTAAAAAGGCCCTGGTGAAGCTAGAATATAATGGATTGGATTTGAGACCCAGCAACCTGGTGGTGAGAGCTTTTGATGGCTCAAAGAGATCGGTTCTGGGAGAGATCGAGTTGCCCATAACGATTGGCCCGCAGACCTTCAAAACGACCTTCTACGTGATGGATATACAGCCTGCCTACAGCTGTCTATTGGGTAGGCCATGGATTCACGCCGCTGGCGCCGTGACCTCTACCCTTCACCAGAAGTTAAAATATGAGTGGGAGGGTCAAATCGTTACAATCTGTGGAGAGGAGGATATTTTTGTCAGCCACCTGGCTACCTATAAGTATATTGAGATGGACGGGGAAATCCATGAAACAATGAGCCAAGGTTTCGAAGCCTTGAATGTCAATGAAACATCTGTTGTGCCTGGTACTTCAATATCATCATACCAACAAGCCCGGAAGGTTGTTGAGGGAGGAAACGCCCAAGGCTGGGGCAAACTGTTATCAGTGGAGAAGAAAGAGGATAGATTTGGGTTGGGTTACAAACCAACTCAACAAGATCCGACAGAGGCTGTGAAAGAGCCCAACTTTGTGAGTGGGGGGATGCTCACCCCTGATGCTGTCAACTGTCTGGAAGACGAGCTGGAAGAAGAACGCAACCTGGAAAGCTGGATTCGTCCAAAGATCCCGGGGAGCAGTATCTCAAACTGGTCTTCCCAGGAAATTATAAGAGTTACTCATGCAGAATAATTATTATTTCCTGTATTTTTATAGCATGCATCAAAGTCTTGCATCTTGCCCAAGATGACAAGACTCATTTTGTAATCGGGCCATCTGTACTTTTTGTGCAACAAGATTAATCAATGAAATATCAGACATCTTTTTGCAAACGAGTCTTTTTCTTTTTCGCTCACTGTTTTTCCATTTTTCTTTTTGTACAAAAAAATAAATGGCAGTGTTTTCAAAATGACAATTTTATTTCACTTTTCTAAAACAAGATTAAAATCAAATCACTAAAATGAACGAACTGAACCCTTGCAGAGTGTGCCTTCCAGACAGCACTGACAACAGCACGGCTATGACTTCGTATGACTTTGACAATCCAATCAATCAAGCTGATGAAGGGGTTGAAGAGGAATATGAGCTTCCTGAAGAGCTAGCCAGGTTACTAAGGCAAGAGGAAAAGGTTATTACTCCTCACCAGGAGGAGGTTGAAGTGATTAATCTTGGTACAGATGAAGACGTGAAAGAGGTTAAAATCGGGGCCTGCCTACAAGACTCAGTGAAGAGACAATTGATTGAACTGCTTCAAGAGTATGTGGACGTGTTTGCTTGGTCGTATCAAGATATGCCAGGGTTGGACACCGACATTGTTGTGCACAAGCTACCTTTGAGGGAAGAATTCCCGCCGGTCAAACAGAAACTGCGCCGTACTCGCCCAGACATGGCAATGAAGATCAAGGAAGAGGTACAAAAGCAATGGGACGCCGGGTTCCTTGCTGTGACTAGCTATCCACCGTGGGTTGCTAATATAGTACCTGTGCCTAAGAAAGTCGGCAAAGTAAGGATGTGTGTTGACTACCGGGACCTGAACAGAGCCAGCCCGAAAGATGATTTCCCTTTACCTCACATTGATGTATTGGTGGATAATACGGCTCAGTTCTCGGTATTCTCCTTCATGGATGGATTTTCAGGATACAATCAGATTAAAATGTCACCTGAAGACATGGAGAAGACAACCTTCATCACACCTTGGGGCACGTTCTGCTACAAGGTAATGCCATTTGGGCTCAAGAATGCCGGTGCGACATATCAACGGGCTATGGTGACATTATTCAATGATATGATCCATAAAGAAATAGAATGTTATGTGGATGACATGATTGCCAAGTCCCTTACTGAAGAAGACCACCTGGTGAATCTACTGAAGTTATTCAAGCGTCTGAGGAAGTACCAATTGAAGCTGAACCCCAACAAACTTGAGGTGTCTGAGGAAGTAACAAACTTGAGTATATCCCTCGAGACGAGAATCAGTTTGCAGATGCTCTGGCTACCATTTCATCCATGATCAAAGTTCAAGCTGCCAACTTTGTACCTCAGATTTCAGTGTCCAGACTTGACAGGCCAGCATATGTGTTCGCAGCAGATGTTGTCAAAGATGATAAGCCTTGGTTCCTTGACATTAAATGCTTCTTGGAGGATCAAACATACCCACCTGGGGCATCTTCCAATGATAAGAAGACTTTGAGAAGGCTTGCTGGTAGTTTCTTTCTGAACACTGATGGGTCTCTATACAAAAGGAACTTTGATATGATACTCCTCAGATGTGTTGACAAGACAGAAGCGGAGTTGTTAATGCATGAAGTGCACGAAGGATCTTTTGGTACCCATGCAGGAGGGTATGCCATGGCCAAAAAGCTGCTAAGATCAGGCTATTATTGGATCACAATGGATGCTGATTGTTGTGCCTACGCCAGAAAGTGCCATAAATGCCAGATTTATGCAGATAAGGTGCATGTGCCTCCCAATCCTTTGAACATAATGTCTTCACCCTGGCCCTTCGCTATATGGGGCATTGACATGATTGGTAAGATTGAACCAACTGCTTCAAATGGCCACAGATTCATCCTGGTCGCTATTGATTATTTCACCAAGTGGGTTGAAGCAGCCTCATATGCAAACGTCACAAGGCAAGTGGTAGTCAGATTTCTGAAGAGAGATATCATCTGTCGATACGGAGTTCCCGAGCGGATCATTACTGATAATGGTTCCAATCTAAACAACAAAATGATGGCTGGGCTATGTCGGGACTTCAAGATTCAACATCACAATTCTTCTCCTTACAGGCCAAAGATGAACGGCGCTGTTGAGGCGGCTAACAAGAATATTAAGAAGATTGTGCAGAAGATGGTAGTCACCTACAAAGACTGGCATGAAATGCTACCATTTGCCTTGCATGGGTACCGAACGTCGATCAGGACATCCACTGGGGCAACACCGTATCAACTTGTGTATGGTATGGAGGCAGTCCTACCTGTTGAAGTTGAATTACCCTCCCTGCGGGTACTAATGGATGTTAAACTGAGTGAAGCAGAATGGGTTAGGGCCCGATTCGAACAACTGAGTCTGATTGAAGAGAAGAGATTGGCTGCAATCTGTCATGGGCAGTTATATCAGAAAAGAATGAAGAGGGCCTTCGATCAGAAAGTCAGGCACCGAGAGTACCAAGTAGGAAATCTTGTGCTGAAAAGAATCCTCCCTCCTCATACAGACCACAGGGGCAAGTGGACTCCAAATTATGAAGGACCATTCGTGGTAAAGAAAGTTTTCTCTGGTGGAGCACTGATGCTCAGCACCATGGATGGTGAAGACTTCCCGTCCCCTGTGAATTCAGATGCAGTTAAAAAATACTTCGCATAAAAATGACCCGCTGGACACAAAAACAGAATGTAAGTCCAGGCAAAAATAGGGCATCCCGGCGAGTCAAAAACAGAATAAAAGACTCGGGCAAAAATAAGGGAAAGTAAAGAAAAAAAGTGTGTACACCCGCTGAGTTGAAAAGCCGCATTGGACAGCTCAGGCAAAAATGGGTATCCCGATGGATTGAAAACCCGAAAGGGCGATCCATGCAAAATAAGGGAATAAGCGAACAACTGCATTCTGAATTCGTCTGTATCATCTACAACTCGGTAAGTTTTGAAAGGATCAAACTCCACTCAGAATCGACAATCTTCAGAAAGCAAGATGAGAAGAACGTCAAAAGTCATACAAGTCATAGTGAAGAGGAAGCTCCTCAAAGCGTCATCAACACTGCCAACATTTTGTTTCTCAATTTGTAACAATCTCCTCATTTCAGGGGATATGTTCCTTTGACTGTATCTCGCCAATTCAGGGCATATGAATTAATAAAATCAGATTTTCAGTCATGTCCCGTTTTGTACATTTTATTTGCAAAAATGTCTGATGTCTTAAAAGAAAAAAACTGATTGCATAAGAATACAGATGCTTATCTTCAAACAAAAAACGTGCTTGCAGGAAATGTGCTTACTCTCAGAAGTATTCTAAACTCCTATGACGGAATCCAGTAAGGGGTACCTCGGGATTATCTTGTGCGTTTCTCTATCTTTTTCAGGATTGCAGGTATCCAGAATGCAACTTGGGGCATGTAAGCTTCATCCCAGCAGGCTGGCAAATCAACACTCAATTTTAGCACCCGAAGTGCTCTCTCCCCAGCTGAGTTGCCTCTCATGACTTCCCCCAGCTGAGTTGCCACTTAGTGCTTATCCCCATCAGAGTTGCCAGGCATCGCAGAAGGCACCTATACCCCCGGCTGAGTCGAGGATCCTCTTCAACAGAATCCCTAGGGAGGTCTCTCAATGATCTCTTTTTTTTTTCCCTCCCCAGCCCAGTTGCCATTTCACCCTCAGCGGAGCACAAAAGTCAGGGAACCATCCCCCCACAGAGCTCCAGCCTCTATCCAAAAAAGCAACGCATAAGAACTCACAACAGAGTGAAGAAAGCTTCTACAAACCCCAGCTGGGTCCTATGTTTATTAGGATAGGTCTATCAATGACCCGAATCCCCAAGCAAATATCATCTTATTAGATCTACCAATGATCTCATCCCCAGCTGGGAGGTCCATTTCAACGGATCGATCGAAGATCTTCGCAGCAACGGGATCCAAGTCCCGGTTTGGTATCTTTGCATAACCATAGCATTCACATCATAATTCACCCACAAAGCGTAGCATTCCGTCTAATACGGAGCATTACGGCAAAAATCAAATACATAGCATAATCATAAGTCATGTTGTGAATAAAACACTTGTGAATAATAACCATTCGTCAACAATGTACAAAACCCCCACCAGGGTCCCCAGCAAAAACAGTTGCCTCATAATCACAAACACCAGTATATACTCCTTTCTGACACCCGTCCGTGTCATCACTCCCCAGTAAAGTCGCCTGAACACTCCTTGCAAACAAAACCACCTATATTACAGATACTTCCTGACACCCGTCCGTGTCAAATCACCAGCAGAAAGCCAAAGACATCCTCTTTGCACTCACATGCACCTATATACATTTCCTTGACACCCGTCCGTGTCATTTCCCCAACGCAGTCGTCTACACTTTTACAACCCGTTTACTTGTTGATATTATTATACTTTTCTCTCTCGACACTCGTCCGTGTCACTTTCCCCAGCAATTAAACACTCATTTATATATACTCATACCACTCATACCTATACAGATACTCGTCCGTATCTTGTATATACTTATATACCCCCACAGATTCAACATTGGTTCATGTTCTTTGTTAACCAATTGGTACTCGTCCGTACCATCATCTCAGAATATGCGTCAGGCGTTTGTTTCTATATGATACTCGTCCGTATCATAACCCTAAGGATGCTCGTCCGCATCTTTAATCCATACACCGTATCAAACACTTTTGTCCTCTTGAATGTAGATGCTCGCCTGTGTCTATTATTCCCCAGGAGAGTCCCTTCAGATTCAGCACTCGTCCGTGTTCTCTGTTAACCGGTTGATACTTGTCTGTATCATCATCTTTGAACACGTGTCAGTATTTGTTTCTACCCGATACTCGTCCGTATCGTAGTCTTAGGGATGCTCGTCCGCATCTTTAATCTATACACAATACCAAACACTTATACCTTTTGTTTCTTGGATGTAAACACTCGTCCGTGTTTACCTTTCCCCAGTAGACTACCAACAAAGCATATTTCTTTTTATCTAACACTCGTCCTGTGTTGAGATAAAACCTGAGAGCAGCCGTACCCTGCTAGGTGGTCGTCCTCCACCTCTTGATGGTCGTCCTCCATCATGCTCATCCGATGGCCGTCCCCATCGTTGATATTTTCAGCAGCCGTCCCCTGCTAGGTGGTCGTCCTCCACCCGTTGATGATCGTCCTTCATCATTTTATCCAATGGCCGTCCCCATTGTTGATTTTGGTTATCTGGCATTCGTCCTATATCATGACAAACCTTGAGAGCAGCCGTCCCCTGCTAGGTGGTCGTCCTCCACCTCTTGATGGTCGTCCTCCATCATGCTCATCCGATGGCCGTCCCCATCGTTGTTATTTTCGGCAGCCGTACCCTGCCAGGTGGTCGTCCTCCACCTTTGATGTTCGTCCCCATCATAATTCCTTTATTACCCAATAGAGCAGCCGTCCCCTGCTAGGTGATCGTCCTTCACCTTTGATGACCGTACCTCATCATCTGTTTAATTCATTTATTCTTTAACCCGATGGCCGTCCCCGTCGTGGTCCCTTTTCCTTTTCTTTTAGCCCGATGGCCGTCCCCATCGTCGGTTACCCTGCTTTATGAACTTGATGGCCGTCCCCGTCATGTTTCATTGATCCCCAGAGAATTTTACAACTTTATCGTGATGGCCGTCCCCATCATATTTTTTTACCTTTCCCAGCTAGTCGGTCGTCCCCGTCTTGGCTTTACCTTTTATCCCCAGCACGTCGGCCGTCCCCGTCATTGCTCTTTACCCAGCAGTCGTCCTCTGCTCGACGGTCGTCTTCCGTCGCCCATACTTTACAATATACTTTACTTATCTTTTACAATCTATATCCCTTTTCTTCTTCATTCTGTGAGTGCAAATTTTGGACTGTCTTTGGTATTCAACCACAAGTTATCTTGTTTGCCTATTAAGCCGTTGCTTACAACCTGCACAGCTAACTCATGTTTGAATAGGGGCAGCTGTAAACACCCCAAATTTGCCCTCACCCATTCACACCATGGCTTGTGATCATTTCATATGCATAAACACAATCATATCACCTCATATCCCATTTTTGATTCACTGTATAGTTTCTAAGTCATCTGTATCTAGGGTTTGTGATCTGAGCAATCCAGGAGCTTCTTGAGCCACTCCAAAGGCCACCAATCACTTCAAAGGGATCCATGTGTGTTCTTATATCATATTACATCCTCTCAAAGTCAAAATTGCAAAAGGATCACAAGAACTGGGATTGGTGTGGATGCAGAGCCAAGTTTGACTGCACAGTTGACCTAAAATTAGGGTTTTGGTTTCAGAGGCCATAACTCCAAATTTTTTGGTCATTCTTGTTTCCATTGGTCTCTATATGGTATAGGTAGTATGCATATCAATTTTCATGAAGAAATTCCATGGGGAAGTCATCTGATCAAGAGTTGACTTTCTGGACAAGTCAGTGCAAAATCAGGGCATCTGAGGCCCCCAATGACCCAACCAAGGGGTGATCTTCATCATTTTGAGTGTATATGATCTTTATTTGATCATGGAAGAGGGTTGAAGTTCACAAAAATCAAGAATTTGAAGTTTTTTGCAAAGTTGACTTTTTAGGGCATGGTTGACTTTTCAAGAATTTGTCATTTTATGCCATTTTTCAAGCCTTGCTTTTTGATCCAAAAATGCTTCAAATGAAAAAACCTTGGTCATGAAAGTTGTATATCACATTTTTCCCTTTTCAAAAAGTACAAGAACATGACCTAATTCATTTTGGATCAAAAGTTATGGTGTGTTAAAGTTGGCAAAAATCACTAATTTTCAAGATATGCCTCAAATGAGAAACTTGCAATTTCATGAATCAAGCATTCTTGTGACTTCTAATTCACATCAAACCAATGCACAAACATTCTATGTGACCTAAAAATCAGATTTGGACCAAGGTTTTCTCATGATTCATGGCTTATGTAGCAAGAAAGTTTCATGTGAACTAGAAATGATCAAGTTGCAAAACCACTCATCACACTTCACCAACTAGTTGCCTTGGCTGCTGAACCTTCCTAGCATCACACACACACCATGCTGCACCAGCCCATGCTCTTGTACCAAGCTAGAACTTAGCCCATGCCTCTCTTACAACAAAGTGGACTTTTTGCAAAAGTAGACATCCCAATCACAGCAGGCCAGGTCACATCACCTGACCAATGGGAATTCTTTATGCAAGGAAAATGCTGGCCATAACACTCAAGAGGCAAGGCTGAAACAGATCACAACATCACATTCACAAACTCACCCCATTTGCATCTCTCTTCGAATCTCTCTGCCCAGCTCACAAACATTCAAACAAGTTTCACTAATCATCTCACCAGACTTCATTGAGCCCAAACCAACAAAGAACCAAGCCTGAATCCAGCAAGAACATTGTTTCTCCATTTTCACCCCAATCTGCAGTTTCCTTCGAAACATCTTCCACAGGCCATAAACACTCAAACAAACTCCACAAACCTTCTCAAAACATCACCCTGATCACAAAGAACCACTCACATTGGCCTGAAACAGCTTGGATTACCATCACCATTTTCAACTGAGTTTGAGCAGAAGCTGTTCAAACTCTTCAACTAGCCAGCATAAATCTCTTCCAAGCATTCAAGCATCATCAAGGGGTCATAAGGAGTGGATTTCACAAGGAGGGGAGGTCTGAAAGTTACCAGGGTGAAAGCTTCGAAACTCAGGTAGCTCAAGAACATTTTTTCCAGAAATCGTTTTTTAAGTTCTTAAGTTGTTCTATATGCTTCACTGATTGCTCTGGTATCTTTAGTTTTGAAAATGGTGGAGAGATGAGAGTTTAATTAGTCTCTGAAACTTTTTTGCCCTAGTTCTTGTTTGCTTCGATTCAGCCATTCCTGGAAAAATAAATATGTTTTGATTGGGGGTTTTGATTCGTGAGTGAGTGGGAATCATTTCTGTGTTTTTAGATTTTGTTTTAGATGCGTTTTAGAGGAGTTTGAGGTTTGGGGTGAACGGAGAAGATGACCGGAACACTGTTCCGGTCATCTGAAAGTGATTAACGGCGTAATTAGGGTTTAAGCATTAATTAGCCAGGTTTGAATGCTGGCCTTTGGATTTGGCGTCAGGTCAACGCGCGCGTGTTTTCATTTGAATCTCCACCATCAGATTGCATGACTTTTATTTATTTCAGTTTAAATTCATTTATTTTCATTTCTTTTTCATTTTATTTACACAATTTATTTAAAATAGCAAAATTGTTTTAAAAATTATGAAACTTTTTCTCAAGAGTTTCATTAATTTTTAAAACACAAAAATATTTTTATTTTCATTTTCAGCATTTAAAAAGTATTTTAAAATATTTAAAAGTTTATTTTTAATTGATTAATGAAAATTAATTTATTAAAAATACTTTTAGGTATTTAAAAATCACCAAAAAATTCATGAAATGTTCTAAGACATTTAGAAACATTGTCCAACCTTCAAACCAAATTTATTTTTTGATCTTGATGCATTTTAAGAATTTCTCATTGAATTAAAATCATTTTTGTGCATTATTTTGATCCAAAGTTCAAAAAATCATTTCTGCCTATCCATGAAGAGTTGGACATTGATTCTTTTTGCATTGCATTGTGTTTAGCATGTAGTTTTTGAGATTAAATGGCCATGATTTGATCTTTCATTTTCAATTTGTTTGACATTTCTTTTGTTTAGGAACCCTAAAACCCTAGAAAACTTGTAAAAATCATAACTTGAAATTGGTTAGGAGTTGGGACCTCTCCTTTGGGCATTGGTTTAGTATAGGATTAGGGGTCCTTTGAGTGCATTTTCAATTTTTTTTATCTTAGGGTTTGCTTCTTATTTTGACTTTTGTTGGATGCATTGACCATAAACCCTGGTTTGGGCTTCCATATGCATCCATCTTGCATTCTCTTGCATAACATGACTTGCCATGACATTTCAAGCATCCATTTGATTCATTTGACATCATAAGACATATTGAAAGCATGTTTGATCATTGCATCATGTATTTGCCATGTTGTATGTCATATGCACTTCATAACTTTTCATGTATGTTCATGGTTCCTAACTTGCCTCATTTGCATTCATGAACTTGTATGATCATTTCCATGTGCTGCTTCATGTTTGTAGCATCTCATAGCATCATTAGCATCATGTATATGCTTCTGGTTTGGTTTCTCATCATGTCATCTCATCCCATCCTGCATTGCATTGCATTCCTTTTCTAACCTTTTCAGGTGGTAAGTGACTTTGAGAAGTGAATTTGCCTTCACTTCTCATAACTTTTCTTTTCATCTCTCTTGCATCCATTGCTGCATTCTTGTTTGTGTATGAGATTGGGCTTGCTCATTCCTCTTCTTCTTACTTTCTTTCTCCAAGTGACTTGACTTCTTGAATGAAGCAAGTCATTTTGCTTCTCTTGATCCTTTCATCTGCTTCCTGGTGGTTCCATTGAAGACTTGTTCTTGCAAACCTCACAAACCTTAGGAACAACCAAGCATGACAATGATTAGGGTTTTTATTAGTTTCCCCTCTTAGTTTTACCTTTGTGTCTCCTTTGAGTCTTCTCTTCTCACCTCACAATCAGGGACTAAACCCTAAAGGCTTTAAGGCTTTGTGATTAAGCTTATGCCTGCATCCTTCTCTTAGGATGGAGTGTATAACTTTAATCCTAAGTGTTAAACCCTTAATGTGTTTAAATCTCTTAATCAATCCACTTAATAAGTATCAAGACATCACACTTGTAACTTGGGCCTTGCATTAGGGTTCTAATTCTTCCTTAATTGGTTAAGAAGGACTAACCCTAGTGTTAATGGACAAGTCCCCCTCAAGTTGTCTTACAAACCCTAAAAAACACTTCATCATCACATCATTAAATAAAATCCACTTAATCAAAGGCTTGTTTTGTCATGAGTTTAATCCCTAATCATGGATTAAGTTGAGGAGCTTTCCTCAGCTTAAACATTCTCATTTATTATCCTTCTATTAGGATGGTGTAATGAGTCTGTTTAATCCCTGATTATGGCTTAACCTCATTACTTAACACTAAACAAAAACAACAAAAACACCTAAATAATCACAAGTAGGTTAATGATCTCAATCCTATACCAAAGGTGATTAAGTGTGAGAATCTGACTTCACACTTAAGGTACTCTCATTACCCCTAATCAGAGGGAAGATGTGATGAAGTTTACTAAATCCATTGGTTTAGGCTTAAGCTCATTAACTTATGACAAAATCCAAAAGCAATAAAAGACTGAAAACACAAAAACAAACAATAATCGTCTCCTTCGGGATTCTTTTCTCATCATCTTCACTCATCAACGAGAACTTGCTTCTTCCGTCCAATGCAAGACAGTTTGCACCTGAGCCAGACAGGTCATACACTTGAGCATAGACAAGCAAGCAGTTCACAAGTCAATTCATCTTTCAGTCTCTTTGGGTCGAACTACGGTGTTCTGACTTCCTCATTGCACGAGAGGATACATAGGCATAACTTAACATTTATCGAACAAAAGTCTCTGTATATTCCCCCTTTTTCCAGCTTTATTCTTTAAGCCTCATACTCTTGAGCGTTTCACTCCTGTTCTTACACTGACACTTCACTTATATACTTCACTCTTTTACACTGACACCTGTACATTCTTTTCCAGCTACTTTACGCACAAATTGCACTGACACTACCCCTTTAAAACACAAATCTTTTAAGCGTGGATCCCGTCGAGTACGGCGGACAATCTGGGTGCTAATACCTTCCCAGGTTGTAACCAACCCCCTTTCTCAGTCTCTCTGGTTCGCAACCGTCTTATCCATCTCTTTCTAGGTCTATGCAGCATTGCCTTTCCTCCGGGATAAAAATGCCTAGCTGGCGACTCTATTAATCTCCAGTGAGTTCACGGCTGTGTGTTCTCATTGTCCCTCTCGCCGACCGTTCGCGTCTGTACCTTTATCTGGGCCTATTCCCCATTTATTGGGAGCGACACAAACCTGTAAACAACCCAACCCCCCTCGCATGTAATGTTCTAGAACAAAGATCCTTAGACTCGGATCAATTATGAGAAGTGTAAACACTTCTAACCCGGAGGTGCAGTGTTTACAATAACCATAAAAGATCCTCCTCTAATTCACCCCAGATTCTAAAGGTCAAAAATAAAGGTCATCCAGACTTAGAAGGCTTCCCAGATAGCCCTAGCACTACAGGAAATCTGTAGCACAGAGTTCTCAAGAAGAAACCCACATATGAACCGTGTTTCATATTCCCGCACCAGACCGTAATGGAATGGGAAAGAACATGAACCACTCTAGCATAGGTGTCACTCAGGTCCCAGGTATAGGACCTTAATCTCTAAATGGAACCCCACCCACCAAAACAGAGAAATATGCATAAGACTGTAAAAGAAACCAATAAATAGAGAAATAAATAAAGCAAATAAATAAACACAATTAGCACATAACACCCCAGTAAACATAAATCAAACAAGTGCTAGGAGGAACCCACAAAAAGAACCAGAAGCCCTGGTTGCAGTATAAGGGTCCCCAGCAGAGTCGCCAAGCTGTCGCTCCCGCCAAATGACACCTGGTCAAGAGGGGTACAGACGCGAACGGTTGGCGAAAGGAGAAAATGAAAAGAGTCGCCAGCTAGGCATTTTTATCCCGAAGGAAAGGTAATGCTTCATAAACCTAAGAAAAGATGGATAAGACGATCGCGAACCAGAGAGACTGAGAAAGGGGGTTGGTTACAACCTGGGAAGGTATTAGCACCCAGATTGTCCGTCGTACTCGACGGGATCCACACTTGAAAGTTTGCGCTTAAAGGGGTAGTGTCAGTGCTATTTGTGTGCAAAAGCTGGAAAAGAATACAAGTGTCAGTGCAAAAGAAGTGAAGTGGAGTGAAAGAGTGTCAGTGCAAGAAAAGAGTGTGGTGCTTAAGACTATGAGGCTTAAAGAATAATGCTGGGAGAAGGGGGAATATACAGAGACTTTTGTTCGATAACTGTTAAGTTATGCCTACGTATCCTCTCGTGCAATGAGGAAGTCAGAAGACTGTAGTTCGACTCAAAGATACTGAAAGGTAAATTGACTTGTGAACTGCTTACTTGTCTATGCTCAAGTGTATGACCTGTCTGGCCCAGGTGCAATCTGTCTTGCATTAGACGGAAGAAGCGAGTTCTCGTTTATGAGTGAAGATGATGAGAAAAGAATCCCGGAGGAGACGATTATTGTTTGTTTTTGATGTTTTCAATCTTTTATTGCTTTTTGTGTTTGTCATAAGAAAATGAGCTTAAGCCTAAACCAAGGGTTAGTAAACTCATCACATCCTCCCTCTGATTAGGGGTAATGAGAATACCTTAAGCATGAAGTAAGCACCTCAAACTTAATCACCATGATGTAGGATTAAGATCATTAACCTACATGCATTTATTTAGATGTTTTTGGAGTTTTTGTTTAGTGTTAAGTAATGAGTTTAAGCCATAATCAAGGATTTAATGGACCCATTACACCATCCTAATAGAAGGATAATAGATGAGAACATTTAAGCTGAGGAAGGCTCCTCAACTTAATCCATGATTAGGGATTAACCTCATGACAAAACAAAGCCTTTATTAAAGTGGATTTTAGTTAATGGTAAGATTAAGAAGTGGATTTTATGGTTTGTAAGACAAACTTGAGGGGGACTTGTCCATTAACACTAGGGTTAGTCCTTCTTAACCAATTAAGGAAGAATTAGAACCCTAATGCAAGGCCCAAGTTACAAGCTTGATGTCTTAGTGATTATTAGGTGGATTGATTAAAGGATTTAAACACATTATGGGTTTAACACTTAGGATTAAAGTTATACACTCCATCCTAATAGAAGGATGCAGGCATAAGCTTAATCACAAAGCCTTTAAAACTTTTAAGGTTTAGTCCTTGATTAAGAGGTGAGAAGATAAGACACAAAGATGACACAAAGGTAAAACTAATGGGGGACTAATCAAACCCTAATTGTGATCATGCTTGGTTATTCCTAGGGTTTATGAATCTTGCAAGAGATCTTCAAGGAAAAAGCCACCAAAGGAGAAGAGAGATGAAAAGAGGAGAAGCAAAGAAGCAAGTCAACTTACTTCACTTAAGAAGATAAGTTGCTTGAAGAAAGAAGGTGAAGAAGGAGCATGAATGAGCAAGCTCACTCTAATACAAAGGTAAAATGCAGCAATGATGCATAAGAGGGGTGAGAAGAGATTGTGAGAAGTGAAGGCAAATTCACTTCTCAAACACTTACCACCTGAAAAGTTAGCAAAAGGAAGTGAAATGAAATGAAAATGAAATGAAATGCAAAGATGAAAACCAAAACCAGAAGCATGTTCATGATGCTAATGATGCTAAGAGATGATATAAATGTATCTAATTAGATGAAGATGATCATACAAAGGATGGGAATGCAAATGAAGCATAAAGGAAGCATGAAAGTTCATGAATGCACATGAAATGAAATGAAAGCATAACATGAAAAATGGATGATGCAATGATAAAACATGATTCTAATGTGTCCTAAGATGTCTTATATGTCATGTGGATACACAAAATGTCATGGCAAGTTCATGTATGCAAGCTTATACAAGATGGATGCAAATGAGATGCAAAATTAGGGTTATATGAACATGTGAGATGCAAAACTCAAAATCAGAAGCAAATGATAAGATAAAAATTGAAAATGAACTCAAAGGAACCCTAAACCTATACTAGTTCACTATCCAAAGGGGAAGGTCAGAAGCTAAACCTAAAGGGACTTATGAATTTCCTAAGTTTCTAGGGTTTAAAGGGTGATCCTAAAGATAAAATGCCAAACAAATTGAAAATGAAAGGTAAAAATGAAACAAAAATGTTTTTAGAAGCTTGAAAACATGTATAGCACAATGCAAAAAGAATCATTCACAAACTCAACTTGGATCAAAAGTTATGAATTTTTGAAGTTAGGGTTGAAAATATGCAAATTTAAGAACCCTAATTCATTTGAAAAATGTCAAAGCATGATCAAAACCAAAAAGAAATTTGTGTGGTGAGTTTGTAAATGTCTCTAAATGTCTAAATGTGCTCTCTGAATTTTTTTGTGATTTTTAAATACTTAAATGTATTTTTAATTAATTAAAATCAATTAACTAATTAAAAATAACATTTAAATGATTTAAAAATATATTTTTAATGCAAAAAATAAAAATAAAAATATTTTTGGTTTCTGAAAATTAATAAAATGTTTGATAAAAAATTTCAGAATTTTTTGATATTTTTTCCTATTTTTAAAAATTCGTACAAATTAAATAGAAACAAATGAAATAAAAATTAATTAAATGAGGGAAAAAGGAAAAGTCAGCTAATCCTAGGGTTGAGGTTCAAAGCTGGGTTGGAGGGAATTGACCCCGCACGCATCTGGACGGCTGAAATTCAAACTACACTAATTATGATTGAAGCCCTAATCTGAACCCTAATGACTTTCAGATGACCGGAACAGTGTTCCGGTCATCTTCTCCGGCAGCTCTCTCACTCAATCTCTCTCAAAACGCCATAAAAACTCACTAAACTCTCCAGAATCAATCCTTGAACATCACTAAACACAAACCACACAACAAAACTCATTTATTTTTCGTGAATCAAGCAAATCGAATCAAAACACATTTCACGGGCAAAGTTTCAGAGGTTCATAAAATCCTTAAAACTCAACCATTTTCAAAAAGAAAAGCATCAGCATGATCAGCATAACATGAGGAACAATTCTATAACCTAAAATCAAGCTCCTGGAAAATTTGTTCTTGGGGTTACCTGAAATGAAGCTTTCGAAAATGGCACTATCTGGGCTCTTCTTTGGTGTTTTTCCACTCCTTTTGACCCCCTTATGCTTCTGGAATGCTTTGTTGAAGTGTATGTGGCTTCTCCTTGAAGTTCAGTGAAGTTCAGTTCAAAGGGGGAGAAAATCGTGTTTTTGTTTGAGGTAGTTCTGGGCTGTTTTGAGGGGTGGGAAATGATCAGTGATTGATGCTGAGATGAATGGTGGTGTTGGTTTAAAGAATGAGTGGCTGAGTTGTGTGTTTCGATAGAAAATGCAAAGAGGGAGGTTTTTGTGAATGCTGAGTTATGGGAGAGTTCAGGCTTGTGTCTTGTTATGTTTGGCTTGCTTTTGATTAGTATAAGGTATTGTGATTGGTCAGAAAGTTGGTAATAACATAGTGTGATTGGTATGGTGCAAAATGCAAAAAGTCAAGGTTTGTTGTCCTTTAAGGTATGGGCTGTTTCAGGCCAAGGACAAGGGGGTGTCTGGCGCAGCTTGATTCAAGGATGACCATAGAAATCAGTTTGAGGCAATTTGGCAAGTTTGTGGGAAGTTGTGGGAGGTTTTGCAATTTTGTGAACTTTTGGCCCTTTTGGAATTTCTTCATACGCAAGTCATGAAATCTTGAGATTCTTGGACCAATTCTGAGTTTTAGGTCATGTGTTATGTTTGTATGATGGTTAGAAGTCAATTTGAAGTCACAAAATGGTTTGGTATGAGGTTTTGCAAAAAATCCCTTTTGGCATGAAACATGAAATTATGTGATTTTTGCCAACTTTGGAAAGCCATAACTTGAGTTCCAAAATGAATTAGATCTTCTTCTTGTACTTTTTGAAAAGGGAATGATCCAATCTACAACTTTCATGACCAATAATTTTTCAATTGAAGCATTTTTGGTTGAGAAAGAGGAGGTTGAAAAACTTTCCCAAAATGGAAAGTTTACATTACAAGTCATTTCCATTTTTGGCAACTTTTGGTTTTGCTCATTTTTCTCCAAACTTGTGAACTTCCAAACACTTCAATGATCAAATAAAGACCATATAACTTCAATTTGATGAAAAATCCACTTTGGATCCATTGATGGGGGCCTCAGGTGCCCTAATTTGGCTCTAACTTGCTCAAGAAGTTACCCAGTGATCAGATGACTTCCATAATGAATTTTTCCATCAAACTTGGTATGCATGATCCTTATATCATATTGGGACCAATAGAAACAAGAATGACCAAAAATTTTGGAGTTATGGACTCTGGGACCCACTTTTAGAACCAGTTTCTATATTGGTCATTGTGTAGTGTTAGTCTCCAAGGACTCACTCCTTGAGGGTCTGGCATGAAAATGCCACTCAAGGTAGACTTTATCGTTATTATCGTCATAATACATCTAGCCTGTGGTAGGATGTTAGTACGATTAGCGTTCATGACCTTGAGTATCCTTAATACCATCACCATAGAAATTATCCTGTGAGCAATTTTATGGGTAAAGAACTTAGAACTTTCCTTATAAAGCTTACCTGTTAGGAGGTTTTGAGTTACTTGTGATACCTTGGATCCAAACATCATGCTTTCATAACTGATTGTATTTGTGATTCTGAGCATTGCATTCATTCACATATCATTTGAATTTGCATCGCATTCTCCTAAAAAAACAAACTCACTCATCAGTCCTTCTACCAGTTCGCTGATTTCCCGACATTTGTATCAAGCCCGAAGTATTCACTGAAGAACAACATATATGGAAGAGAATATTGATTCCATGTTAGGATTTACTGTGACGACTAACCCAATATACACTTTTCCTCCTGACGACAATGCTCAATAAGTAGATGTTACTCGATCTCAGATTGTCTACCCTATGACAAAGGTGAATAATCCTAGAGTTGTGGAAATTGAGGAAGGAATACCAGTTGTGAGTTTCATGGTGGAGTACTATGGCATCCGATTGAAGAGTTCAAGGTTTTCCAAGAAAAGTTTCAAGAGATGATCAATGATAATGTGTTAACCTTCGAAGGAGGAAGCCCATTTGTGAATGGAACACCTTTATGCTGATGAATATCAAGACTCAAAAGGTGTGATCCCGGAGTTCAAAGTCAGACTATTGCTAGAATGTGGAGTAGGTTCATCTATGCATATGGTCGATTGATGCTCTGAAGTTTATCTTCTCAAATATTTAACTCATTCGCTGTTTTTCATATGTATTTTTCTTTGTTTGTTAATGCATTTGTTTTTGGCATGTAAGAACTGATTTGTTTTGAATGATTAATACAATGAATATGATTTGTCTTGAAGCAATCCATTTGTATTCACTCATATTGTTTCATCTTCTTCTTTATAATGCCAATATTATCCAATCTCTTGCCTAGGCAGAGAGTTGGGGGGAGGATGAAGAAATTAAAACGCAAATTCTCTAGTTGAATGCTTTTGAATAAAACCCTGTTGATGATGTACATGCATTGTTTCAAATCCCCAAACACCAGAGATATAAGGAGTAAATCTCTAGTTATCCACTTCGAGCCTAGAATTAAGAGTTTCTTTTGGATATTTCAAAACCCTTACGATTAACATGGGGCATGGTAGTGTTCAGTTAATTTGGCTACACATTCAAGCTACAAGATAAAACATCCCATCTGGGAATCCACTACAACCAATGACTTGGCAGTCACAACTTTCAGCCTTCCAAAGATTAAAAAAAGAGAGAAAAAATAAAAAGAAGCCCGTTATGTCGAACACCCAAAAAGGAGACTTAGGGACCAAATAGAGAAATTCAACCAAGAGAGTTCCTTAAATCCTAAACTTCAAGCAAAATAAGATTTAGTGACCATCATACCAAAGTCAAAGGGTCACCGATATCCATGGAGGACAAATAAGATGACTGTCATTTCAAGCGAACCTTAGATCATCATCTTCACTTCTACACCATTAAGACAAATGTATGTGTTAGATTAGCTTAACGTAAGATTGGAGAACATCACGGAGAATGGGTGGGTACCAAATAAACTTTGAGCCTTTATCCTTTATTTCATAAACCGTGAACCAAACCATGTTACAACCCTAAAAAGTCCTAATTGATGTAGGGTTTATTTCGAAAGCATACTCAATGAGATAATATTTCCTGACTCCTATGAACTATGCTCAAAATTTATGTTGGCTTTGTAAAAGAAAATTAATGTCATATCCTAGCTAGTGATTCAGTCATGTGTTATTGTGATATCTTTTAAAAAACCAAAAAAAAAACTTCGAAACAAACATGTGTGTTGCATTAGCAGTCTCAACATTAACATTTTTTGCTCACTAATATCGCTTGATATCATAGAAGCTTACATATGAGTACCAGTGATGAGTTTAATCTTTTGAGGGTTGAAACCCTGATGAGTAAATGGACAACCATTTCGAAGGATAATCATTCCCAGGGGCATGTTTCCTGAAGACTTTGCTAAACAGGGGCAAGTTGTTTCCCAGTTTGTTGTATGCACAGTTGGACCATCCTAAAGGACAAATATTGAAGACTCATTTGTCTCAAATACAGTCAATCTGGGAAAGTTATGTTGAGATTCGACAAAATCTCTCCAAGAGTTTGAAGACACTGTGGCATTTTGAATGCCAAGTCTTCTATAAAATCCTCTTGAGATGATTTTTTCTCATAAACCATTTTGTTGGTGTAGGACCACATGGTTCCCTAATCAAAGTGCTCTTGTGATCTACCTTGCACGTATCTTCAGATGATTGGTCTTTACGTCAGGTAACTATGATGTATTAGGTGTATGACTCAATATTTTTTCGGTGATTTTTTTTTAATACTTAGTGCTTCCCAATGAGGTACTAAGTCTAGTATCCCCGGTTTGAGCTTTGATACAAGTTTCTCTAGCTGAATGTGGTTATCTTCCCCAGCGGAGTACAAATTTACTTTATCCCATGGCAAAGTAATTTGTATGGTTGTTTCCTTTTGATGGACACTACAATTGGAAGAATTGTATGGGTTTATCCCCAAATGAAGTATCTTTCTCTCCTCAAAGAGACTTGAGCCTCGCAACATGAATTTGTTCCATGGATGAATATCTTTGTCTTATCTTCAGTGATGCTTACACCTTGTTGAGACTGGTCGAGTATCCAGTTGTTATGATATTTATTTCATCACCAGTTTATTCTTGTGTTTGTTTTGTCTGTCTTGTCAGTGTAACGCCCCGATTCGATTTTCCCAAATTTTTGTCGAGTCTTTTATTTCATTTGAATGATAATTATTTTTATTTGTGAAATTATCATGATGATATTTGATGTTGAGGAATTATTGTGATGATATGACATGTTGTGAGATTTTACCGTTTTGTGAATTTCCGGGTAAAATTGGATAAGAGGGTATTTTAGGTATTTGTTAATTAATGATAAGTTAGAAATTAGTAGAATTGGTATTTTGTGAGAAAATGATATTTGGTTGGAAAGAAATAGAAAGAATAGACTTAAGTGTAGAAATAGGGAGAAAAGAATATAAGAGAGTGAGAGAGAGTGAAATAGAAAAGTTGGTAAGAAGAGAAAGAAAAAGAGAAGAAAGAAAATGAGAGAAGATAAAAAGAAGAGAAAAGAGGAAAACTTGGAAAAGCTAGGTTTTGATCAAGATTGCTCCGCGTAGAAGAAATAATCGGGTAAGGGTGATAAACATTGTTATCTTAATCTTGTATATGATTATGTATGTGTTAGATTTTGTTGGTTTTTGATTTGGTAGAAGTTAGAGAAGATGAATGGTTAGGGTTTGAAAGAAAATGAGAGAAATTTATGGATTAATCGGTTGGAAATCGTTATAGCCGAAGTATGATAGCTAGAACATGTCATTGATAATGTTTGTATGATTTAGAGGAGTTTTGGGGTCATTTGGTTAGACTGTTCGCAGCTGGTATTTTTCTGAAATCGCAGTGGTCGCTCAGCGAAAGTTCCAGGGTGATTTTCGCTTAGCGAGCTGTCGCTGCTCAGCGAGCCTGGGAGGATTTTTGGGTTTTTACGTTTTGTTTCGTAACTTGAGTTTCGGGTATCCGTTTTTAGTGATCCTTATATCGATTCGAAGCTAGAAACGTATAGAATCTAATGATGCTAAGAAAAGTAATTGTTAGCCGACTTTTACCCGACTTTTCTGATAAAACGTAATTATGTTAATTATGGAATTGTGGCTTTGATTGTTGTGTTGTGGCCGTTTGGCAAGTAGATACATTGCTTGAATTAAATGCGAATGTATGTAAATTGAATGAGATGAATGCATAACTATATGGTGAATATGTATGCATTTTCAAGAATGTTGTGTGTCATTTTGCATGTAAGCATAATGTATGAATTCTTGTGCTGTGGGATTCTTTGTGAATCCGTTGTAGCATCGTGTGCTCATGTGGAGTGTGAGCGATGACTATAATAAGATCGTGTGCCCGTGTGGGGTGTGAGCGATCGAATTGTGTGCCCATGTGGGGTGTGAGCAATCCAGAAACATCGTGTGCCTGTGTGGGGTGTGAGCGATGGGTGATTTATTCACATTGATTGTGTGCCCGTGTGGGGTGTGAGCAATCCATAAACATTGTGTGCCCATGTGGGGTGTGAGCAATGGGGAACATCGTGTGCCCAAAGGGGAGTTACTTTAGGTAACAAGCGATGATTCCATTTGGTTCCTGAGTGGACCTGCTGAAATGTTGAGTCGGTACCGCATTTGCATCTACATAGAGTCGTGTGTCGGTCTCTATGAGTTGCATTTTATCATTTTAATTATGATATGCAGAAATAAACATGAATGTGCATATGTTTATTTGGAGTATTATGGAGATGATAGTATGTGTGATGAAACATACTTGCTGGTATATATGCGTGTTTGATATATGTATATGTATATGATTTATACATTTGTAATGTATATGTGCGATTTAAACATAGCTAGACGTATGTTTATGCAGAATGAATAGAATTGAAGAATAAACATAAATAATATGAGTTTATGTAAATAATGAATTGGTGCATGATGAACATGCTTGATTAGTGTATGTACACGTTGCGATGTGTATAGGTGATGAGGTATGAATTGTGGTGAGAATATGTTTTATGTGTATGTTATATGTTGAGATATATAATTATATGCAATGTTATTATGATAATGTTTCTCACCTTTCTGATGTTTTATGATGCTCTGTGAGGCATTGCAGAGTAGGTTGCTGGATGGCAATTTTTGTGAAGCTCGTCTTCATCTTTTGGTCGGTCGGCTCTGATATGTAGCATCGGGTAGTTAGGTTGGCTTAGTGTCATTTTTGTGATGCATTATGTATATGTATCTATTGGATGGATGTTTTGTATAAACATGAATATTGTTGTTGGCATCAAACTTGTTGATATATATATATATATATATATATATATATATATATATATATATATATATATATATATATATATATATATATATATATATATATATATATATATATATATATATATATATATGAATGGAAATATATATGTTTGATGTTGTTGATTTAGTTTCCACTGTGTAATTATATCTTTGGAGATATGGGTGTAAGGATTAAATTTCCTATGTTGATAACTACCCCATCGTTGCATATCTTTAAATGAGCAGGTGTTGTATGTTTTTAATTTCAAGCATAATGTGACATGCCTCTTTTATACTATGTTCAATTATACTCTGATGAAATTTTCAACATGTGCCTAAATGATTTAATTGATTATTTGGGGGTATAGAAAGGGGGTGTTACAGTCAGCATAAACATAACGCACATTCATATATACATCATAGCTAAATTCATATTCATGTTCATGTTGCCTTCATTTATGATGATTACCTTATTCACCTTGGCTATGTTCATCACCAAGTGATGTGTTTCTCTCTTCAATAGAGTGGTCAGCCTTAGGAAGAAAGTTTACATTCTTTCTAATTCCCCGTTGAGTTTTACCCTCGTGGAAGTTTTGTTGCTTTAGTTCTACTCTCCACACTTGGATAGGATAAATCCCCAGTTGAGTTTATTCCTTATTGGATAAATTCTTGTTTGAAAGTTTCTCTCCAGCTTATTCCTGGATTGAACTTGGTCTTTGGAAATTTTGATGATTGAATTTCTAGATGGAAAGTGCATTTATTTTTCATCTTCGAACACTTCGTCTCCCCAGGAAGAATTTATTAAAGGATTCCCTATTGAAGACAAACTTTGTTCTCCAGAGTGTAGTTACAAATTCTTTTGGAGTCCTTATACCTGACAACAAGTGGTGGTCTCTTTATTCGAGAAACTTGTTTTGTCCCTGAATTTCCCAGTGAATCGATAAATGGTAGTCTCTTCTCCAGCAGTTTGTCTATCCCTGATGAAGTTGTTTTTCTGTCAAATGGCGTCTCCCTGTTTCAGTGGAGAAGTTTGATATGAAGTTATTTTCCGTTAACCCTTTGACGAAGACAAGTTCATTTCCCGTCAACCCTTTGATGATGTCACTCCCTAGTAAAGTTTTCTTTCCACCAACCCTTTGGTGTTGATATTTGTTGCACCCAAAAATTTGTCCTCACCAAGACAAGACATTATGTACTAAGGTGTCCCAAGAGGTTCACAAGGTTCATAAGGTATCTCAAGAGGTTCACAAGGTTCACAATTGGTCAAAAAGTTTGACAATTCCCTCAGACAATGCATCCTCCTAAGCAATGCATCCTAAACTAGGGTTTTGACTTCCATCAGGCTAAATGGACTTCTAAGGCTTCAAGTGAGCTTCATAGCATCCTACATGTGTTCAAGAATACCCATGTCAAGTTTCAAGGCTTTCCCAAAAGGTTTGCTAAGTCAGATGATCAGAAAGGCTAAAATCAGTCAAAGTAGTCAAAAAGTCAAACTAAGGTCAACTGTGGTCAAACCAAAGTCAAACTTCATGATTTTTTTGCCAACATAAAATATATGAATTAAAATTAATCATTTGATCAAGGGTTGATCATGATTCATCAAGGAGATTTCAGATCATCAAGAATCAGGAGTTTCTAAATTAGGGTTTTCACAGGAAAAATCAACGGAACTTTGACCAGCCATAACTTTCACATGCTTCATCAAAAATTTCCCATACAAAGCTCATTTTGAAGGAAATTGAATTCTCTACAACTTTGTGTCTCACAGGACAAGCCCAAAAATGCTTCATTTGGAAGATATAAGCTAAGACATTATAGGTCATTTTAAAAGTCAACAAAAAGTCAACAACTTCCAAAGAGCATAACTTGAGAATGGTAAAAGATATGGACATGAGACCAAAGAGGTTGGTTGGAGGACTCTCTAAGCTTTCCAAAATGTCCAATAACACCTTCATAGCCTTAAAATTGGGGGATTTGTGTCTTTGCAAATTTGGGAAATTTTTTAGAGGTATATTGAGCAAATGGGGTCTTAAAACCAATTCTTTCCACATGGGCTTGCAATTTTGTGATCCAATCTTTACCATGACATCATGCACGACCCAATTCTCATTTATTCAGATTTTTATGATTTATTTTATATTTATTTTGATTTTATTCATTAAAATTCTATTTAAATAAAAATAAAATATGAAAACTCAATATTTAGATTGGATTCTTCTTCTAGAAGCTTTTAAATAACATTTAAGTTGATTCAAAACCATCCAATTTCGTGAAAACTTGTTATGGCAATGATATATTTGATTTTTTGATTAAAATAGAAGTGGGATTTCTTCATGATCAAGCAATGTAAATCCTTGATAAAAAGCCCAAAGTTTTGACCTAGAAGAATTCTCTATAAAGCCTTGGTCATAACACAAACAGGGGGAGGTTTTTTCCAGAACCAAAAAGCATCGTTACCATCTTCAAAATCTTACAAAAAAATTGATTTTTGTCTTGTCATTTGCAGGTCGTATCAAGGGTTTTACTTTCGAGTTTGGGGTTCTGTAATATAGGCCATATAAATACTTTTAAAGGACACATTTATATTGTATGAACTGCAATGAACATATTGGTACTATTAATTTGATGAAATTGCAAGTATTCTAGGTGATATGATATTTGCAGGTTTTGGTCGCAAGAAAAATCGCAGGTGATTTCATAAGGGATTTCGCAGGAAAGCTGAGGAAGAAGATGAAGATCTGGCGCTAATTTTAAAAATTCAAATCTTGTTTTGTTTTTTTTTATTATTTTCGTTTTATAAGTATTTCAAACCTGTGCAGGTGATCCAGTGGTAATGATACGCGCGTGTGATGTCTAAGACCTGGCGCAAGTGGCCTGGTGGCAAGAAGGCTGGACCAACATGGGAAAAGCCTAGGGCGTGGGTTCAAATCCCACCCCAGGTATTTTGGCTATTTCTTTTCCTTTTACACATTTTCTATTATTTTATATATTATTTATCATTTTAATTCAATTAAATTTTTTTTCTAACAAATAAAATAAATAAAATATAGTTTTCTCATAAAATGTGAATATATATATTTTTAAATAAAATAAATATTTTACAAAAAAAATAATAACTTCTTTCTTTTTCCTTTAAAAAATCATTTTATTTCTCTCATAACACTTAATGTAGGTTTTAGATTAAATGGCTAATTTTAACCTTAATATTTTTAATTCTCTAAACCCTTTTTTTTAAACCTTAATTTTTTTCAAAACTTAATTTTTTAGATAAACCCTAAAAAATTTCATAAACCAAAACCCTAATTTTTTTATAAACCTAAAACCTTAAACTTTTGTAAACCTTCAACCTAGTTTATGAACCTTTGTTGCTCATTTTTATGCTATTCATGTGCATTATATTTTTACTGTGTAATTGTTCCTCTCTTGTAATAGTGTAGTTTAATTTTTCGCCATATAATTATGTAACTGCCCCAGCCATAAATAATAACTTCTTTATTATTCCCTGCGTGGTTAGTAATTTAGGGCGTGCCAAGAACGGAATGAAAATCAATATGGACTTAGATCATTAATTTAAAAAAAAGACTAATTAATCAATAAAATTTTTCTTATAATAATAATAATAATAGTATTTTGTATATAATTTTTATCATAATTATATTTTGTAAGTAAATAATCAAATTATCAAATTTTCTAATTAAAATTTTCTAATTCTTCTTTTAACTTCTAAATTTTTTGTCATTCTTTTATACAACTGTAAATAAAATCTAATTGACTTTTTTTTTATAATTAAATAATTATGATTCTAAAATATTGTATATAATTTATAAATAACCTACTAACTTAATAATTTAATAGTTTTCTATAATATTTATTTAATTTGTAAATATTAATTTAATTTTAATAATTCTTTTACTTTATGTTTTGTATATTAAAATATTATTTTCTTAATTGTACTATAATATTAATAATCATATAATGTAAATAATTAAAAGTTTTCTTAATAATTTTTAATTGTTTTTCTCTAAACTTAATTTCCTTTTTTTTTACTAATTCTAATAACTTCTAAAAAATCTAACTTGTCTAACTTAAACTTTTTCTTTTTAATTAAATATTTTAATTTATTTTAACTTTATTATTTTTGCTTTATTATTATTATCATTGCTTTATTATTATTGCTTTATTATTATTTCTTATCTATTATTTTATTATATCTATTATTCTTGCTTTATAAATTATTTTTATCCGATTATTATGTATTTGTCCATAAGCCTTGTAAGAATTTATAGGTTTATTTTACATCTTTATTTTATTTTGTAAATATTTTATTGTGTGGTTAGTAACTTTAGGGTGTGTATAACTTAAATGTAATTAAAATTAAGTTAGAAAATTAATTTAAATAAGATAAATATTTGAAAATAAACACTCACACACGTAAGTCGATCTTTGATCACCATCCTACACTTTCTAGGGTTACCTCTCATGTTGCATATTTCTAAGGTCAAGTAAGGTGTCTTAAGCAAAGTCCCTCCATTAATATCATCAAGTCCCTTCAAATTATAAGATCAAGTCCCTTCGAGGTTGCCTACGATAAATGATCTTGTCCCTTCGAATAAAAGATGATAAGTCCCTACGAATTGCTAAAGACACCTTACAGTTGCCTAAATTCAGATGTCCCTTCACATGTCCCTTATCACATCCAAGGTAATGACTACCTATTCCTTAATAATAGGGATAGTCTTACCATTGAAAGACCATATAAGAACAGTAAAGACTTAATATAGGGTAGGTTCCTCTTAAGTACTTGCTCACTTTTCTTCAAAATACTTCATTACACTTCACATTTCAAACAAATTTTCAAAACAAAGTCTTTATATACATCCATACGAGGATCATTATAAAGTACTTAGAAATTTTTTATCACACACTACACCTTTCTCAAAACAATTCAAAGTGAGCTAAGTAACTAAGAGCTCATGGATAACCATGGATATAAAGGGTGCTAACACCTTCCCTTTATATAACCTACCCCCCGAACTCAAAATCTTTTTTTAAGGTCTTTCCTATTCTTTTATGTCCTTTCCTTTCGGATAAAATAAAAGTCGGTGGCGACTCTTGCTATCTGCAACATTTATAGAAAGTCAGTTCTCCTACCGTGTTACAGAACTGACGACTCTGTTGGGGAATTACTAAGTAAAAGAGGAGTACCCTTAGGAATTAGATCACTTTAAATTGTTTGTTTTGTTTGCTTTATATTTATCTGTTGGGCTTTATGTGTGAAAGATCCTAACCCGGATCTAGTGTACCTTAGGTAAATGGCAATAGACTAAGGAAATTGTACGGTGTATACCGATATGGTTGATCTGGTGGCCATAGTTAGTGCGACTTCTTGGTTGGTGCTTATGTTCCTTAAGTAAGTTGAGGATAATATGAGGCTGCCATATATTGTCAATACACTAACTAACTTTTAGAACCTTAGTCATCCCATCTTGGCATTTAGAAAAGTAGTGAGATAACCGGCTTTGGTGAAGACTGAAGTTGGTTGATACTCGATACTACGCTCATTGAGATCCTAAACTTGGAGGGTTTTGGTTGGCAAGTAAGTTGCCTACTGAACAACCATCCTTGGGAAGGATCAATGATATTGAGATCCCTTAGAACCTGGTTACTTTTTTAGGACAGGATGAACCAACTAAACTTCAGAGGGAGGGTACTTACCTTTAAACCTCATGCAAGCCTCTAAACCTAGGGTTATGGTGTGACTTGTTTGTGTGTGCTACATGTTTGTGATTGAGCATAACATCATAACATCATCATGCATCATAAGCATAGCATTTTCACTAACCATTTCAAGGACCAAAGGATTTATCTTTGTTCTTTGTTGCAGGTCATGGCTTATGCTCGTAGGAATACTATTCGGGTCAACTTTGTAGAAATACCTCCTAAGCTTAAGGAATTGGTCTCTCAAGTTTCTGAAAACTCCCAATTCATCAAGAGGCATGGTTACCTACTGGATCTAGTCACTTCCGGGTTCAACGAAGATATGATGAGTGTCCTATTTCAGTTCTTTGATCTTAAACATCATTGTTTCGCATTCCCCGACTATCAGTTGGTTCCTACAATAGAAGAGTTATCCAAACTACTGGGTATACCTATCCTTGATCAGATACCTTTCACAGGCTTGGAAAAAGAGCCTAAACCTGAAGTCATTGCTGCAGCCCTACATTTGAAGAAATCAGACATTGTCCTAGAAATGAGAAGTGGAGTTAAGGGTATTCTTGCTAAGGTATTGATGGAAAAAGCTCAAGTGTTCCTGAAGGCTATGAGTTATGATGCTTTTGAGGAGATCTTAGCCCTATTGATTTATGACTTAGTGTTGTTCCCTAATCCATACCAGTTCATAGACATACACGCCATCAACATATTTCTGACTCGCAATCCAGTGCCTACATTACTTGGAGACATCTTACACTCTCTTCATACCCGTACTACGAAGGCACGAGGAAATCTGATGTGTTGTATACCTCTATTGTCTAGGTGGTTTATTTCTCACCTTCCTCGATCAGTGATGAACAATGAACAAGGGTTAAGGTGGTCTAAAAGGATCATGTCAGTTTCTCATTCAGACATTCATTGGTGTTCTAGATCTATGGAGAATGTTACTATCATTGACCGTTGTGGTGAATTCCCCAATGTGCCACTCCTTGGCATAAGAGGGGGCATTACCTACAATCCTTCTGTAGCTCTACGTCAGTTTGGTTATGCTCGGAGCAATGGTCCTCATGACATGCTTATTCAAGGAATTGTGTTTGACTACGACAACGATCTGCAAGGTTACCGTCAAAGGTTCATACGAGCTTGGTGTAAAGTGAACAAGGTTGACAGCAAGACTCTGGAACCAAAGTACTCCATTCCTATGGAACCTTACCTCAGATGGGTGCGATCTCGTGCTCAAACTCTTATGATGCCATATCCTGTTATTCTACCAGTTACTATGGAACCTGTTGCAGAAGGAGATACTCCTTATACCATCCTTCATCCAGACATGCCCACTAACCTGGAAGAATTGCAGAAATCCTGGATCCAACTAAAGGAACAAAGAAATACCTTCAAAGCTCAATTCAGGATTAGCCAAGAAAAAGTGTTGGAGCTGACCAAGCAACTTCACGAGGAGCGGAACCTCAACACATACCTCCATACAAAGAGGAAACGTCCATGGGAGACTTAAAACCCCATTTTTGTACTTATTTCCCTTCATTGTAAGCCCAAGGGGCAAAATAATTTTAACATTTACTAATAAAAAATTTTATTTCCGTTTGTTTAACAAATGTAAATTCTGCGGTCCTTGAAAACATTGCATATGCATCTACATACCATATCATTGCATGACAGGTTGTCACAACAGGTTTCTCATCTTCTCGCTGTTTATTTCAGCAGAAATGGCTCTCGAACAATCTATCAAAGATCTTCAAGCTCAGAATGCTCAGTTTCAAGAAGTGATTCTAAATTTGTCCAAGGGGCAAGAAGAGTTGAAATCATTCCTCTCTAAGGACATGAAGAATAAGAATCCTAAGGACAACAAGGATGATCAGCTGAAACAACTACAAGATGAGATGGAAGAGATGAGGATCCAGATGAATGGCCAAATGGCTCTTATCCAGAGTTTGGCCCAGGGGAAAGAAGAGTTGAGAAGCTTTGTCAATAAGCTTCGACATAATAGGGTTGGGAATCTAATCATCAGTCAACCTCCGTTGAAACAAGCCGACTTGGCAGAAAGGAAAGTAAGGATAAGAGAAGGAAAGAGACAGGCTACCACTAATTGTTCTTCAATGGAAGAAGGAAGACCCTATAAGATTAATCCACTTCGACACAAGGAATATAAAAGACAGTTCATCAAATTCAACACGCCAATGCCACAAATGCTGCAATGCTTGTTGGAAATGAAGCTAATTTCCTTGGAAAATTCTCCTAAAAATTCTAATACCTCTTCACCTTGCTATAATCCCAAAGCAAGGTGTATGTACCACTCCGACAGTCCCGGACACGACACTAATAACTGTTGGGCACTGAAGAATAAGATTCAAGACCTAATTGACGAAGGAATACTCGAGGTTACGCCAGAAGGCCAGGATGAGTTCTTCTATCGTCCATCAAGCATCAAAATTTCCAGATAACTAGGAGTGACGAGTTTAGAGGAAGAGGCTTTGAGAACATTTGAATTTTCATTTGTAATTTCTTTTGTTTATTTAAACACTTACTATTATGTCAAACTTTTGTTTTCATTAATGCATTGCATATGTTTGTCTTGAATTAATCCATTCGTTTCACTATATTTAAAACTATGCTTCTTATTCATATCTTGTGATATTTAACTCCTGATAAAGCTATAAGCCTGTAGAGGGAGGATGACGAAAACAATACCATAATCTTATGCAGTATGCTTTTGAACAGACTATGCTGACGATGTACAGGCATTGTTTCAATTCCTAAACAGTGGAGATATAAGGAAGTTAATCCCTAGTCAACCCTTTTGAGCCTATGAAGTAGGAGTTTTTATTCTCGCACAAATTAAAACCCTTATTCATAACCCGGGGTAGGGTAGTTACTCGGTTAACTCAAATATGCCAATTATCTGTGTTGTACACAACTAATGATGGTTCTTTGTAATCATTAAACCTGACAGTCAATATACAGCAAAAGAAAAACCCACTAAGTCAAAACCTATGAAGGAGACTTAGTAAAAAAATCGAGAAATTCCGCTGATTGTAATTTTAAAACAAACAGTTCAGGCAAAAAGAAGATATAACAAAGTCAAAAGAAAAAAGAGGTCACTATGAATCCTCAACAAAGAAAGATGACTGAATGTTCAAATAAATTTTTGGTTTCTGAACCATCACAAATGCCAGTGTTACAATTCCAAACTCCTTTGAGCCTCAATGCATAAGTTAACTGAGCATAGGACTGAAGAACATCATGGAGATTGGGTTGGGTACAAATAAAATTTGAGCCTTTATCCTTTGTTTCTTAAACCGTGAACCAGGCCACGTTACAACCCTTTAAAAGTCCTAACTGAAGCATGGTTAGTTCGAAAGCGTACAGCTACAAAAAGGTATCCTGACTCCTTTAGGGCTTATTATAAAACTTGAGTTAATATCACAGTTTTCACAAAAATTGTTTTTCTAAAATAACTCTTTTTCAAAACTTCAAGACAGACATAAGCATTGCATTTTTGAATATATTTGTTTGCATATACCTGAGTGTTTGATAAACAGAGAAACTTACAGGATGAATGTTCAATAAACCAAAGTCCTTCCGATAAACAAAGTTGCTTCCTGGATCAAAGTCCATGTATACAGAGGGGCATAGTCACTGTTTCCCAATCAAGGGGCATACCAACTTACTGTTCAATTCATTCGGGGCAATCAGGTCCAGATTCAACAATGCTTAATAGCCAGGGGCAGCTCTCCTCATATATTTGAATTACCAAGGGTAACATTATAAAGTTCATGATGTCAGGGGCATATTATTGTGGGGCATTCTGCTTATTTCTCTTGAGGTAACTACATTCAGATACTTCCATTATGGGACAATTCATCCTCAACCAAGGGGCAAGCTTTCTTTTCAAATCTAATACCCGGAGCGTATATGGTCCATCACAATTTGAATACACGTTCCTCTCATTGTATTACCTTGATATTGGATTCTCAGCAGAAGCCATTGTGGAAATTAATTGTCTACGCCGGTAGTATCAGATGGTGTCAGTATCATGTCTTCAGATCCAGCTATGAGGATTTCTGGGAAGGTATTCAGGAAAGTTAAGAATCTCAGGAGCTCTAAATCCAATTGGTTATACACTCTCAAAGTTAAAACGATTCTGTTTTCGAGTTCAGCTTTACTTTTCCCTCTTTATTCAGGATTACTTTTCCTCTTTTACTAAAGCGAAAAATGTTTGTTGGTTATGTTTGAATGTATATATGCTTTGAATATGATTGATGCTTACCAGAAATGCATGAAATGTAGTAATAGTATTTACTAAGGACAAACGAGGGTAGTAGTTCAACGAAGCTTCGCCGGTTCATCCCCACAAGACAACTACAAATCCCCAGCAGAGCAAATCTATCTTTATAGATACTTCGAGTTACATATCCCCTTGAATTTATGTCCATCTCTTTTATCCTCAGTCGGGATACTCAGGAACTTATTCCTTCAATAAAAGTACGACGAACGAAGACGGGAGGTTATAAATATTATACTATCAAACAAGATGGGAACGAGGTTCTCATATTCTTCAGCAATGAATCGGGATTTATTTTCCCTAGCCAACAGTTGTTATACAAAGATATCCAGACGCTTCAGGTTGCATGATTCATACATACATCATTTATATCATACCATAACATATTCATAAATGCATAATACATTTACTTAGATGCACCATGCCACGCATGCATACATATTGCATAAACTAACCTTTTCCTTACAGGATGGTTATATACAGATAAAATACTATCAACAATTTACAACAGGTCAGAGACGATCTATACGAAGATCTAGTGCTGATACTTAATTCAGGGATGATCGCTACGAAGATTCATTTCTGACAATCAATACTTAAGTTGGGCTTGGATAGTAGGCAAACGGTCTATACGAAGATCTATTCCCTAATCCAGGATATTTCCAGAAGAGATAATCGTCACGAAGATTTATTTCTACTGGTTTATTCAACAATTCAAAATAGTTCAGAGACGATCTATACGAAGGTCTAGTGCTGATACTTAATTCTGAGATAATCGCTACGAAGATTCATTGCTGATAATCATTACTCAAGTTGTCCTTGGATAGTAGGCAAACGGTCTATACGAAGATCTATTCCCTAATCCAGGATATTTTCAAGGGATATAATCGTCATGAAGATTTAATCCTGATATTCTTTTATCCTTGGATAGTAGGCAAACGGTCTATACGAAGATCTATTCCTTAATCCAGGATATTTTCAAGGGATATAATCGTCACGAAGATTTAATCCTGATATTCTTTTATCCTTGGATAGTAGGCAAACAGTCTATACGAAGATCTATTCCCTAATCCAGGATATTTTCAAGGGATATAATCATCACGAAGATTTAATCCTAATATTCTTTTATCCTTGGATAGTAGGCAAACGGTCTATACGAAGATCTATTCCCTAATCCAGGGTATTTCCAAAAGAGATAATCGTCAGAAGATTTATTTCTACTGGTTTATTCAACAACTCAATACAGTTCAGAGACGATCTATACGAAGGTCTAGTGTTGATACTTAATTCAGAAAAAGATCGCCACGAAGATTTGGTTCTGATACTTAAAATTAAAATATGTTCTTAGATATGGTTCAGAGACGATCTATACGAAGATCTAAGCCCTGACACTTAATGAAGGATATTCTTTTCCCCAAGAGATAATGCAGAGACGATATATACGAAGATCTAGTGCTAGCATTCAACTCAAACCATGTTGTATAAACGATTCAGAGACGGCCTATACGAAGACCTAGTACTGATATCCAGTATCAACATCAAGATATTATCACCTCCTGATATTATGGATGGCATCTATAAGCCCATCTCTAGTTTTTCCAAGTGGCATCTTCAAGCCCACTTAAGCATATAAAACTAATCATCAGTGTTACTTTACACACCGGCGAGTTCAAATTTTTGGGCTTTTGTGTTCAATCCCCTTCAACCTTCCAGGTCACGAATGGCACATATACCAATCTAACCCCTCAGGTTTCAGAAAATTGAACAGGGGCAACTGTTGCACCCCAAAATTTGCCCTCACCAAGACAAGACATTGTGTACTAAGGTGTCCCAATAGGTTCACAAGGTTCATAAGGTATCTCAAGAGGTTCACAAGGTTCACAATTGGTCAGAAAGTTTGACAATTCCCTCAGACAATGCATCCTCATAAGCAATGCATCCTAAACTAGGGTTTTGACTTCCATCAGGCTAAATGGACTTCTAAGGATTCAAGTGAGATTCATAGAATCCTACATGTGTTCAAGAATCCACATGTCAAGTTTCAAGGCTTTCCCAAAAGGTTTGCTCAGTCAGATGATCAGAAAGGCTAAAATCAGTCAAAGCAGTCAAAAAGTCAAACTAAGGTCAACTGTGGTCAAACCAAAGTCAAACTTCATGATTTTTTTGCCAACATCAAGTATATGAATCAAAATTCATCATTTTATCAAGGGTTGATCATGATTCATCAAGGAGATTTCAGATCATCAAGAATCAGGAGTTTCTAAATTGGGGTTTTCACAGGAAAAATCAACGGAACTTTGACCAGCCATAACTTTCACATGCTTCATCAAAAATTTCCCATCCAAAGCTCATTTTGAAGGAAATTGAATTCTCTACAACTTTGTGTCTCACAGGCCAAGCCCAAAAATGCTTCATTTGGAAGATATAAACTAAGACATTATAGGTCATTTTAAAAGTCAACAAAAAGTCAACAACTTCCAAAGAGCATAACTTGAGAATGGTAAAAGATATGGACATGAAACCAAAGAGGTTGGTTAGAGGACTCTCTAAGATTTCAAAAATGTCCAAGAACACCTTCATAGCCTTAAAATTGGGGGATTTGTGTCTTTGCAAAGTTGGGAAAGTTTTGAGAGGTATATTGAGCAAATGGGGTCTTAAAACCAATTCTTTCCACACGGGCTTGCAATTTTGTGATCCAATCTTTACCATGACATCATGCACGATCCAATTCTCATTTATTCAGATTTTTATGATTTATTTTATATTTATTTTGATTTTATTCATTAAAATTCAATTTAAATAAAAATAAAATATGAAAACTCAATATTTAGATTGGATTCTTCTTCTAGAAGCTTTTAAATAACATTTAAGTTGATTCAAAACCATCTAATTTCGTGCAAACTTGTTATGGCAATGATATATTTGTTTTTTTGATAAAAATAGAAGTGGGATTTCTTCATGATCAAGCAATGTAAATCCATGATAAAAAGCCCAAAGTTTTGACCTAGAAGAATTCTCTATAAAGCCTTGGTCATAACACAAACAGGGGGAGGTTTTTTCCAGAACCAAAAAGCATCGTTACCATCTTCAAAATTTTATAAAAAAATTTGATTTTCGTCTTGTCATTTGCAGGTCGTATCAAGGGTTTTACTTTCGAGTTTGGGGTTCTGCAATATAGGCCATATAAATACTTTTAAAGGACACATTTATATTGTATGAACTGCAATGAACATATTGGTACTATTAATTTGATGAAATTGCAAGTATTCTAGGTGGTATGATATTTGCAGGTTTTGGTCGCAAGAAAAATCGCAGGTGATTTCATAAGGGATTTCGCAGGAAAGTTGAGGAAGAAGATGAAGATCTGGCGCTAATTTTAAAAATTCAAATCTTGTTTTGTTTTTTTTATTATTTTCGTTTTATAAGTATTTCAAACCTGTGCAGGTGATCTAGTGGTAACGATACGCGCGTGTGATGTCTAAGACCTGGCGCAAGTGGCCTGGTGGCAAGAAGGCTGGACCAACATGGGAAAAGCCTAGGGCGTGGGTTCAAATCCCACCCCAGGTATTTTGGCTATTTCTTTTCCTTTTACACATTTTCTATTATTTTATATATTATTTATCATTTTAACTCAATTAAATTTTTTTTCTAACAAATAAAATAAATAAAATATAGTTTTCTCATAAAATGTGAATATATATATTTTTAAATAAAATAAATATTTTACAAAAAAAATAATAACTTCTTTCTTTTTCCGTTAAAAAATCATTTTATTTCTCTCATAACACTTAATGTAGGTTTTAGATTAAATGGCTAATTTAAACCCTAATATTTTTAATTCTCTAAACCCTTTTTTTAAACCTTAATTTTTTTCAAAACCTAATTTTTTAGATAAACCCTAAAAATTTTCATAAACCAAAACCCTAATTTTTTTATAAACCTAAAACCTTAAACATTTGTAAACCTTCAACCTAGTTTATGAACCTTTGTTGCTTATTTTTATGCTATTCATGTGCATTATATTTTTACTGTGTAATAGTTCCTCTCTTGTAATAGTGTCGTTTAATTTTTCGCCATATAATTATGTAACTTCCCCAGCCATGTAATAGTGTAGGAATTTTTATTTTCTGCCTTTAAATTTCTGCCTTTATTTTTTTTTATTATTCCCTGCATGGTTAGTAATTTAGGGCGTGCCAAGAACGGAATGAAAATCAATATGGACTTAGATCATTAATTATAAAAAAAAGACTAATTAATCAATAAACTTTTTCTTATAATAATAATAGTATTTTGTATATAATTTTTATCATAATTATATTTTGTAAGTAAATAATCAAATAATCAAATTTTCTAATTAAAATTTTCTAATTCTTCTTTTAACTTCTAAATTTTTTGTCATTCTTTTATACAACTGTAAATAAAATCTAATTGACTTTTTTTTTATAATTAAATAATTATGATTCTAAAATATTGTATATAATTTATAAATAACCTACTAACTTAATAATTTAATAGTTTTCTATAATATTTATTTAATTTGTAAATATTAATTTAATTTTAATAATTCTTTTACTTTATGTTTTGTATATTAATAATATTATTTTCTTAATTGTACTATAATATTAATAATCATATAATGTAAATAATTAAAAGTTTTCTTAATAATTTTTAATTGTTTTTCTCTAAACTTAATTTCCTTTTTTTTTTTACTAATTCTAATAACTTCTAAAAAATTTAACTTGTCTAACTTAAACTTTTTCTTTTTAATTAAATGTTTTAATTTATTTTAACTTTATTATTTTTGCTTTATTATTATTATTATTATCATTGCTTTATTATTATTGCTTTATTATTATTTCTTATTTATTATTTTATTATATCTATTATTCTTGCTTTATAAATTATTTTTATCCGATTATTATGTATTTGTCCATAAGCCTTGTAATAATTTATAGGTTTATTTTACATCTTTATTTTATTTTGTAAATATTTTATTGTGTGGTTAGTAACTTTAGGGTGTGTATAACTTAAATGTAATTAAAATTAACTTAGAAAATTAATTTAAATAAGATAAATATTTGAAAATAAACACTCACACACGTAAGTCGATCTTTGATCGCCATCCTACACTTTCTAGGGTTACCTCTCATGTTGCCTATTTCTAAGGTCAAGTAAGGTGTCTTAAGCAAAGTCCCTCCATTAATATCATCAAGTCCCTTCAAATTATAAGATCAAGTCCATTCGAGGTTGCCTACGATAAATGATCTTGTCCCTTCGAATAAAAGATGATAAGTCCCTACAAATTGCTAAAGACACCTTACAGTTGCCTTAATTCAGATGTCCCTTCACATGTCCCTTATCACATCCAAGGTAATGACTACTTATTCCTTAATAATAGGGATAGTCTTACCATTGAAAGACCATATAAGAACAGTAAAGACTTAATATAGGGTAGGTTCCTCTTAAGTACTTGCCCACTTTTCTTCAAAATACTTCATTACACTTCACATTTCAAACAAATTTTCAAAACAAAGTCTTTATATACATCCATACGAGGATCATTATAAAGTACTTAGAAAATTTTTATCACACACTACACCTTTCTCAAAACAATTCAAAGTGAGCTAAATAACTAATAGCCCATGGATAACCATGGATATAAAGGGTACTAACACCTTCCCTTTATATAACCTACCCCCCGAACTTAAAATATTTTTTTAAGGTCTTTCTTGTTCTTTTATGTCCTTTCCTTTCGGATAAAATAAAAGTCGGTGGCGACTCTTGCTATCTGCAACATTTATAGAAAGTCAGTTCTCCCACCGTATTACAATATTCAAAAATGATTTTTTTGTCATCCCTATGGCAAGGTGTCCCTTCAGTGGAGTTTTACTTCCCATCATCCCCATGACGATATATTAATTCAGTGAAGTTATATTTTGTCAACCCATTGACAATTTCAGTTTCTTCCCATCAACCATTTGACGATGACAACAAGCGGCGGTCTCTTTATTTGAGAAACTTATTTATCCCATGAATTACTTAGTGAATCAACAAATGGAGGTCTCTTTTCGAGCAGTTTGTTTATCCCTCAGCGAAGTTGTTTTCGTCATATGGCATCTCACTGAAGAAGAAGGGAAGTATGATGAAATTATTTCTGTCAAATGGCGTCTCCCTAGTTTAGCGTAGAAGTTTGGTATGAAGTTATTTTTCTATCAAATGACATATCCCTAGTTCCGCATAGAAGTTTGGTATGAAGTTATTTTCCGTCAAATGGCGTCTCTCCATATCTTGGTGAGAAGTTTGAGTGTGAAGTTTTTTTCGTTATATGGCATCTCTCTGAAAAAGAAGGGAAGTATGATGAAGTTATTTTTCTATCAAATGGCATCTCCCTAGTTCCGCGGAGAAGTTTGGTATGAAGTTATTTTCCGTCAAATGGCGTCTCTCCAAATCTTGGTGAGAAGTTTGAGTGTGAAATTGTTCTCGTCATATGGCATCTCTCAGAAGAAGGGAAGTATGATGAAGTTATTTTTCTATCCAATTGCATCTCCCTAGTTCAGCGGAGAAGTTTGGTATGAAGTTATTTTCCGTCAAATGGCGTCTCTCCAAATCCCAGTGAGAAGTTTGAGTGTGAAGTTGTTTTCGTCATATGGCATCTCTCTGAAGAAGAAGGGAAGTATGATGAAGTTATTTTTCTATCCAATGACATCTCCCTAGTTCAATGGAGAAGTTTGGTATGAAATTATTTTCCATCAAATGGTGTCTCTCCAAATCCCGGTGAGAAGTTTGAGTGTGAAGCTGTTTTCGTCATATGGCATCTCTCTGAAGAAGAAGGGAAATATGATGAAGTTATTTTCTATCAAATGGTGTCTCCCTATTCGGAGGAGAAGTTTGGTATGAAGTTATTTTCCAGCAAATGGTATCTCTCTATTTCATCCTCAGTAGAGAAGTTTGTTGTGAATTCTCGTTTACCATCAAACGGCATCTCTCCAAATCTCGGTGAGAAGTTTGGTGTGAATCCTTATTTTCTATCATATGGCATCTCTCCAGAGAAGTCTCGAAGAGAAATATGATTAGATGGTTATCTCTAGAAGATTCTATCAAAAAATATTTTTTTATAAAGATTATTACAAATGTTTTTCAACTCAGTGGAATGTTAGCCAATGGTTATTCCCAACAAGTCTTTACTTTTCTTAGGATATCCTACACTTGATAGTAGGTAATATGCCACTTTTTTAAGTGACTTTGTGTTTAAATTATCTTGTGATTGGAAGCCAATTCTCGTCTGGTCACCTTTTCTTTAACCTATTTTGAAATCCAGTTGTCGTCTGATAGTCAGTTGTCGTTTGGATTTCACTCAAAAGAAAATTCTCATGTGGATTTTATTCCAGTCATGTGTGTCTAGTCCCCAATAGTGTCATCTTTCTTTCGTTCCTAGTAAAATTGTAGCCTTTGTCTTACATTCATATTGCATTCAAATCATATCATTTCAAGTCCATTCGGTCAAAATTCTAGGTATTCTAATATATAATCCTCTTTTACCTTGAATGTCTAAAAATCAGCGATATTCATACCTTCAGGTCCCAGAAGATTAAATAAGGACATCTCTCATACCCAAAATTTTGACCCGGCATTTTTAATATTTTCACGCATATGATTGTATCCTCATTTGCATCGTTGCATAACATCAAGAAAGTTTTTGTGTACAATTTTATTTTATGCATTACTAACCCCATGAAAAATTAAATATATATATATATATATATATATATATATATATATATATATATATATATATATATATATTTTTTTTTTTTGCTTTCTTGTTTCTTGTTGTCTAGGTCCAAATTGTTGCGAAGTTTGATTTGGGTTTCAGACAAAGTCATCAAACCAAATGTGTGTGAGAAGTGTAGTTAAGATTCAATTGGGTTTGACCTAATTTTGGTCGAATAAGAGTTTTCTCCATTATCAGGCTGCAGTCAAAGTTCGTTTGTGCTCCAGTTCATTTCCAGTTAGGATTTGTGCAGTATGCTGAAGTTCACATTTTAGGTCACAACCATTTGATTTTAAAAGCATGATAGTGTCATTTGGTTTTTAATGGAGGATTTTATTTACCAATATTCAATTGACAAAGTTCTGATGAACTCATACTAATGTTCCAAAGTCAATTCACACTTCATTTATTTCGATTCCATTAAGCTCAAAAATCCATTTTTTACATTTTTATCAACTTTTTCATTTATCCAATTAAGCTCATAAACCCATTTATTTATTTTTTTGCATTTAATAAATTTTGGCAATTGATTTATAAAGTCATTTTTGCAATTTTTTGCATTTAATCCGTTTGGTATTCAATACATTTCCATAAGCCCATTTTGATGGTGAAGCTCACACACTCTAAGATTATTAAAATTAAAATAGAACCAAAGTACAAATGCTACATATCTTTAGCATGCCCATACCTGCCATTATCCTACACTATCCCACACACTACACTACACACCATGACAAAACCATACACAAGATGGCAACAAGACCACACCAAACTCTGCAACACGTCAACTTACTGCTACACGCGAAAACGACATCACCTTGCAAATCTCGCCTAGAGCTAGAATCTTATGCATGTTTCACAAAACATATACGGGAAGCACCTGCACACACACAAAAAAAGGGACAAAACATTTCGGAAACAACAAGAAATTTGGTTAATAGGGAAGGCAACACAGAAAGGGGGTGAGGGGATTTCGAAAGAAAAGGTTGGAGAACTTAGCCACGAAAACGGGAACGATACTTGAGAGACCCCTCAGAAACAATAACAAGATAATCCAAACAACAACATACTTTCATTGTCCCCTTCAACCTCAACCTCCACTTTCAATCCACCCCTTCATAACCCTCGTTCACCTTCCTTCATCAGAACTCAACCAAAAGTGAGCCTCCATCAAACCTTACCACAAAACCTTCCGTCAAACTCAATTTCATCACTAACAAACCCTTCCAAACACAAATCGGAAATAAGATGAAGAGAAATCGAAGTTTAAAAAGGGAGATTGAAAACTGAATAGAGTATAAGAGAGATTGAGATCCAAATTCTGAAACAAAAAGCAAGAAGAAGAAGGATTTGATACCTCTGACCAAATTGTAGCTTCCACTGTGGTCATCGCTAAACCTTCATCAATAGAACAACCACGAACCACCACTATCGCACCTTACTCTTGATGCGATTCAACTACCACCTTCATTCCAATCACGACTTTCAACCTTACAACTCATAAATACCCAAACAAAGTCTCGGATTGGAATCATGCAAGGTCGAGAGCACCACAACATCATCGCCGGAAAAGTGATCAGATAGAGAGAGAGAGAGAGAGAGGCGATCTTGAGAATTATTACCGGCGCTTTTCGAATGGTTCGTCAACAAGGAGAGTTCGGCGGTGATTGTTCAACGTGGAGGAGGACCGATTTTGGGGTGTTTTCGTTTCTTCACTGCATGCGAGATTTGGAAAGGAGGATTTAATGAGTTTCCTTGTCTCTTTTTATTTAATTTTTTATTACTTATTTACTACATACATTTTATTTTATGGTTATTATTTAGAGAGTATATGATTTGAGATGGATCTGGTTTATTTTGTAGCCATGCTGATTGTTCTCTACACACCACCCATCCAACGAGTAACCCTCTCTTCTTTGTTTATGTTTTTTTTTTCTTTCTTTTTCTCACTTTTAATTTGATTTTTATTATTTAATTCTTTTCTTAATTTTTATTATTAATTCTTGGTTAATATTGGTTAAATTTAGCTTAGAATTTAATCTTTGATTTAGTTTTAATATTTTGATTGATCTTCTTAGATCTTGACTTTAAGTTTTAATTAATTTTATAATAGTTCTTATTTCAATTTATTTTTTCTTTAATAATGTGTTTTTTTATTTCTTTATTTAGAAAAATATTAAAATTATATAGTATATATTTTGATTTTCTTTTCTTAGTATTTCTGATTATTAGTTAACTTCTGACCTATGGATTTAGTAGCTTGAGATACTTGGTTTCTTTGAGTTTATCTGAGACTTTGGATTATGGTACTTGCTTGAGGAGTGGACACTATCGTGTTATTCTTGATTTCATTTGCGCGCGTTGAAGAGGCAACGAACCTTCTCCGTTAGGTATCGTCGAAATTTGGTTTTATCTCTCATGCCTCATTATAGTCTTGATGCCATGTTAGGAGCATACCTGATCCACATATCAAGTTCACTCCGATTCTAAACCCTTGTAAGTCAGTCGCATCTTGCACCGTCATCTACCTAAACTTAGTAGGTTCTCCTAAAACCTAAAACTCTAAAAAACAAACACATTTTGTTTATCAAATTTTCAAAATCAAATAATGAATGAATTGGACTTTTGGAATCTAGCATTCCTTAGGTTCTTGGATGATTGCTCTTGAGGCTAGCCCTTGGGTTGTGATCTATCCAACCTTTCGCTCCTAAAATAATCAACTTATTAAACTCTTTTCATAATAAAACAATGAAAGAATAAAACTTTTGGAATCTAACATTCCTTGGGTTTTTGAATGATTTCTCTTGAGGCTAGCCCTTGGGTTGTGTTTCATTCCCTCTTTCATTTCTAAAAAACGCTTAAACCCTCAAACCATTTTTCACATATCAAATAACGGAAGAACTGAACTTTTGGAATTTAGAATTCCTTGGGCTCTTGAATGATCGCTCTTGAGGCTAGCCCTTGGGTTGTGATTCATTCAACCTTTCGTCTCAAAATCACTTAAACTCTCTAAAACACTAGATATGATTCATCTTCATAAGAGAAACATTTCTTCCATCCTTACAAACATAAATCAAATCTTTCAAACAATTATTCTCAAAGGAAGAATGTGGTATTGCTTGTCGATCCTTATATCCAAGTTTAAAGATTCTTTCGATTTTATTTTTCTTCCTCAAATGTGGAAGAATGTGGCATTACTTATTGATCATTATATCCAAGTTTAAAGCTTCTTTCGATTTTATTTCTTTTCCTCAAATGTTTGTAGTGGAATAGGCGAGATATCTCCCTTAAAGATGACGACTCATCTATTTATTTTAAAATACAACTTAAAATATCTCCAACAAATACACAATCATTTTTCTAATTAATCAACAAAAGAACTGAGTTCTGGAGTCTTTAATTCCTTGAATTCTTGGATAATCGCTCTTGAGGTTAGCCCTTAGGTTGTGATTCATCCAACCTTTCGTCTCAAAACATATTAATCAAGATCAAACAACTTTCTCAAAAGAACTTTGTTTAGATCATTGCTAACATGTATATAAACTAGTGCTTAAGCCTCCTCGAGAGTGGACCAGCCAATGTTTAGCAGTTAACATGCGAACTAAGTACTTTTTTGTTAAAAGACACAAACCAAACAATCGTAGTTGCACGAACTACGAAGCTCTGACTTTCCCATTGCACAAGGGAATACGTAGGCACACAAATTTCAACCTTTGGCGAGCACACTAATAAAAAACTAACATTTTCTCCATAACAAATAATAATTAAAAACACACTCATTTCCCCCTTTAACAAACGATCTTAGCAAACCTTTACCATTAGAATAAGACAAAGACATAAATTAGCATTCAATCGCAAATTAAACTAAGAGGTTCCCATTGAGTACAACGGACGTGAGAGGTGTTAATACCTTCCTCTTGCGTAACTGATTCCTGAACTTAGAATTTTGGTTCCGATGACCATTTCTTATCCCTTAGGTTTTATCGATATTTACCTTTTCCATTCACTTAAGAATAAAATTAAATTCGGTGGCGACTCTGTTTTTTTTTTCCGCGTCCATCGTGAGGATCGTATTTTTCGAGGTACGACAACGTGCAACGGTTCACTAACCTTGATGTTACCAGTTGGGCTTAGGGGTTCGCTGCATTTACCATCTTATATACAAGACTTGGAATGACGATAATATTTGAGATCAAACAACTTGCTGGTTATTTGAGTCTATTAAAAGTATACTTTAAATTATTATTTGTTGTTGGTTTCTTATTTAATTGTTACGAATAACATTTCTTAATTATTATTTGTTGTGTTTGTGTTTTGATATTAGTGTTAGATATACGAGCATTTTCCCACCATTTGTGATAGAAGGGTGCATCATTACCTAGTGGGGGACCACAAGCAAGGAGATGAAGGGATAGGCAGTCACATCTCGATAGTGTTGCGGAGTACAAGAGGAGGATAGATGCACTGACTGTAAATGATGTCATATGGACATCATGCACTGATCATAGAGTCCATCGTGATTTTGATGACTCTTCTTTATATTCAAGTTATATGCGGTGGGAGACCATGGTCACTAGACACTTGCTTGAGAGGTGTCTACGAAAATATGGTTATGTTCAGAGCATCTCACAATCACTTTCAGATATTCCATCTATGGGCATTGACAAGTGGTTTTAGAGTAACATCATCAGCTTTGGTCTTGGCATTAGAGTAGGGGTGTTCATTGGTTCGGAAAAATCTGAACTGAAACAGAATCCAAACCAAATCATGGTGTTTGGGTTATACATTTTTTTTAGTTTGGACATAAACCAAACCAAACTAATGAAACCCGATGTTAATTGGTTCGGGCATCAAATTTAAAAAATTCTACCCGCGAGCCCGTCTACCCAAACCAACCATGTTATTTTATATTATTTATATCATCATTATCATGAAAATTAGTATAAGATAGTCAACTTCAAGAATAAAAAAAAATGAAACTCCATTTATGACATTCACACCCTATATCGAGAAAAAAATTAGAAGTTTTATATTATTATGGAAAATTAGTATATGTAAATTAGATATTTTTTAAAAAATATCTTTGCACATTTGTTTCTAATGTATCCAATCAATCCAACCCAAACCAACCCGTTATTTTTCGGTTTGGTTCAGTTTAAGTTTTATCGCAAAAATGTGCAAATTCAATCCAAATCAATCTGTATATTTTTTAATCGTTTTGGGCATCAGATTCTCTCAAAATCAAACCAAACCGGCCTGCGAACACCCCTTCATTAGAGATCGCGTTGTTACAACTCAACATGCCTCACAATGTGAGGATGTTTACTTGTAGTGGTACCTCATTTTACACCCTCATACAATCTCACCTATTGAGCATATAGATGAAGTTTGGTCTTCCTATGGTGAGGTACCAATTGATGACATGTCAATGTTGCCTCCTGCAATTGATGTTGATGAGCAACAACGCCTCGAGATGAATGCAGTTATTATGGATAACCTCATGGGTTTTGTAAACCCAGGTAGCGAGATTTATACTAGATTATCTCGTGCTGTACACGTAGCTCGTTGGGGACCTATTTAGACATGATTTTTTATCTTTTATGTATTATTTGTATATTAGATGTAATATTACTTAGACATCTCCATCAAAACTTTTTATTATATGATATTTTTTATCTTTCATTGATGCAACATGAACATAAATTAACATTTGACATTGAGTTACATAACTTAAACATAACTTAAGAAAACGATAATAAATAAGAACACTTAGACACCACCAGATGATTCTAGACATTTCATCATCTTAATTATGTCACTGAAAGACCTTGAAATCTTAGCATCTAAGTCGATTAACCCCTTTATTAACCTACAACGAAATGATATCCACACATCCTTCACATCTTCATCGATCTTTAGCTCAATAAGGTTAAATTTCACCCTTCCATTAATATCAATCCAATTTTCACGAAATCCGATCTTTCTTACCTTTTTGTTTTCAGTATCAGACAACAATTTATTCAACTTGGATGTCAAAACGGCGAGAGATGTGGTGCCATCTGGAAGCTAGAACTCTACAAGAGGTGAAGCTCCGTTGAAGTACATTTTTTCCTTAATAAAAAATTGAGGAGAGACATTTTGAGATGTTTTTATCAAACAACAAGTGACCCCTTATTTATATAACTTTGCATTTATTCTAGACCAAACAAAATTGTCGATGCAATCACAGCCGTCCAAAACAGTCGACAAAATTCTCAGTGTTTAAAATTTCAAACAAATAACACTACCGGAAATTCCACTTTGGTTGTAATTTCCGATATTAAATGGTATTTTTAGAATTTCCGACAATATTTGTAAATTCACGTAAAATTCAGAAATTCTAATATATCGGAAATTATAAATACACTATCGAAAAATTTAGTTTTTATCGAAATTCTAATTTGTCCAATGAAAATTTTATACGAAAACTTGTTTAAATTTTTGTCAGGGACAATTTTAAAATTTTGGGAAGGTTGGCAAGTTAAAACCTCGTAGAAAAGCATAATGCATTGTTATTTATAGTGTTGGATCTATGTTTATGTTGATGAAGTTGCTTATATGGTCATAATGATAAAGTTGTCGTATTAGTTTAGGTTGTTTATGATGATTATGTTTGTTGAAGCTGTTAAGTTGAATATGTTTATTTTGTAGTCAATGTTGATAGGTGTAATATGTTGGTAAAGTAAGTTGATAAAATGTGGGTGATGGTTAAGTTGTTGTTGTTGTGGAGTAGTGGTAATTGTATGATTAATGTCTATGTATTATTATCATACTTCGCTTATAAAATTCGATATCTCACCCTTTCTGTTTGAATGTTGCCCCTATGTTGGTAACATGTAGGTAGCTTGAAGGAAGATGGTTATCTTTGTTAGTTCGAGTCGGTGTCGATGATCTGATACGTAACACTCGGGGGATGAACGCTTAGTTGTTTTGTTGTTGTTTTAAGTTGTTTCAGTTAAATTATGTTGTTTTAAGTTGTTTCAGTTAAATTATGTTGTTACTAAGTTGTTTAAGTTGAATAACATGGTATACCATGTTTAGTTGAATATTTGAGAATCCGCTGCGTAGTTGTAAAAGTTATTTTGGTTCCAAAAATGAATAAAAGTTGTTGTTATAGTTTCATCCGGATCAAAATGTTATGTATCGCTGTACTATTTGATTAAATGAAAATGAATATATTTGAAAGTTAAAATGTGGCATCTTGTTTTTATAATTAAGTTGAATTTTTATTACTCTAATTTTGACGATAACTGCCGGGTATAAATGGGGTGTTACATCCTGGGCTATGCAATTCAGGTCAACCATTCAGTCTTTTTTGAGCTATTCAAATCAAGATACCATTTAGTTTAGGCCTTGAGCTATGCAATTCAAGCAACCAACCAACCAACCAGTTACAAACAACTATTTTTCAGCTTCAATCCTAGGCTTTGATAAGGAAACAAACAAAATTTTTAGCTTCAATATTGGGCTTTGATCAAGACATAAATACAACCATTTGAGCATCGACATCCTATGCTTTAACCAGGATACAAATCAACCCTTTCCTTATAGCTCTAGCCTTTTAGGAGGAACTACGACGCTCTGATCCCTCAATTCTCTTTTTTGGGGTACGTAGGTAAAAGGTCGTAAGATCTTTGCGAGCACACCAAACAAAAAAATAATAATTAGGTTTTCAGACCTATGAAAAACATCCGAAAATTATGATAATACAGAAATACAAAAACATCAACATTACCCTATCAAACAACACTCATCTCATACCCAGACATATATCAAAGAAACCCTATCAATATAAAAAAGAACACATTTTGCACTAATCCAAAGGTGAAATAAGCTAAAGAAGAACCCAAAACCATGTGGTCATCTGTTAAATAACAGTATGCAAAGCGGGGTGAGTTTAAGATATCTTTTCCCTTCCATGACCAGCTTCATCAAGAAAAAAATAAGAAATCAGAAAGTAGCAAAAACATGATAGTGATTAAAAGACCACAAAAATCGAGTTACAAGTTGGCATGCCAATATTAAAGTGTCTAAGAATTTTTGGCAATCATAGAAGCGTAACATAAGGAGGGCCCTCTATTACAATCTCTAACAACAAACATTCTTGACGCAAAATATTTTGGCCAATTAATATGAATTTTATGCTAAAGAAGATACATAAGATGTACGTCAACTTAATCAATTTAAAAATGGCCTCCTTTTCTTGGATGCAACACATGAGCTATAATCCAATGAATAATACATAGATTTCTCTTTAAAGAGCCTGTTGACACTATGTCCACACAATCATCTGACCTTGGAGCTCTTAGAGACGAGTTCAAGTAATTTTTCAAATCAAAATTAGGATGAAAAGCATGATCAAATAAAATGGAATGCCAAGAGATAACAAAAATAACAAACACTTCCCCCTATGTGTCTTGCGTGACATGTTAGGAATCTTTACCCATCTTAAACTGAAATGAATATCTTTCCCTTGATTCTAATCCAACATAAAAGACTCTTATCAGGTCTTCATTATAATCAATGGAGACTTTCAAAAAATTATTAATCTCCTGATATTCCATGAGATCAACAATATCTGAAATGTGTAACTTAGTAATAACTGCAGGATCATAAACATGATGCTTCACTAAAATTTTATTTATGAAGGATTTATCAAATTCCACAACACATGATAGATATAGAAGTGAAAGAGCACTGATAGGTGTGGATGAAGAAGTGCCCACAACCTTCTTGCCTTTGTTCACTTTAGGAGCCATGATCTTTGGATTTGAAGGTATGCACACTAAGTGTTTCACAAAATTTATGAAAGAAAATGATAGGATTTTAAGTGAAATGAGAAAAACCCACTACCCAAATTTAAGAAAATTGGTTTCTAAACACAAATTTGAAGTGAGTAAATGAAGATAAGTGATTTTTGGAGAAGATACAAGATTAGATTTTATGGAGATTTTGAAATGATTAGAAGTGAAAGGGGTTTTCTAGGAAAGGGAAAGAGTTGACATAGGGTGGCTTGGAAATGAGGAAAAGTTTTGAAAAAATAGTACATAAGTGGTTAAGGGCAGTAATAGAACGTGTGGAGAAAAAAATGACTCTTTGGAAGTGCATGAGTCGACTCAGGAGGCTTAAGAATTAAAAAATATGAATGTATTGGCTCATCCGTGAATGGAGCCGCCACATACTGAATCAAAAGCTTTATAAAAAATACACATTTAGGCTATGTATCGACTCATCCGTGAACAAAGCCTCTACATATTGATCATAGATTTTTTTTTTATAAAAATAAAACTTAAGTGATGTATTAGCTCATCCGTTATATGAGTCGATACATACTGGATAAAGAATTTGAAAAAATTGAAGCCTAACAACTCATTCCACCCAGGAGTTAATAAAAACAGTCTATTGACTCTAAACCTCTATGTATCAACTTCAAACCTATATGTATCAATTTCAAATCTTTATGTATCAATGCATACTGAGCAGAGACTTAAGATGGATTTGGTCAAGACATACATTGTGGACATAGTGAACTTTATGCAAAAATGACATTTTTCATGCATGAGTAGATAAATAACACGCTTAATCTTTAATAAAAACAAACATACTTCAAATGTTGAAGAATTAACACATATGATGATGAATTTAAAAAACATGATGTCACTATAAACATATGGATTGAAACGCTCCAGTGTTATCAATGAACTTTTTGGAAATGAACAACCAATATATTGTATCAAACATCAAATATATCACACATTTGGAAAAATAAACATGCAATCAAATAAAATAGACATAAATAAGTAGCAAAAAATACATAAACTTAAGAACAAAGAGATAAATTAAACGATATTACCTCATAAGATGAGATACGAAGGATGCACCCACATGAAAAAAAACTTTCAAACGAAAGTTGAAACAAATGTAACAATTGCACGCAATCATAATATTTAGGCAATATTCAAGATATCAAGAATTCCCAATTCCTGAAGAATATTTAGGCAATATTTGAGCCAATTGCTATTTTTAAATTTTTTTTCCTTACATGACCATCTCCCACTGAAGGTGATATCGCATAGGTCGAAGTTTAAGAACTTCCCGAAGACTCTAATGCTTGAGAATGTCAGCCGTATTGTATGTGATTTGGGTTCCTCGATCTTGTCAACTGCTCACTTACCATGCTTGGTGTTCTACTTCTTACTACTTTTGTTGAGCGATGACACAAGGAGACATATTCATTTCATCTTCCATTTAGGGAAATGACTATCACTCTGGATGATGTCTCCTCATTGTTCCATCTCCCCATCATTGACGGATTCTGGACGGCTCATATTATTATCCCTTTGCTGACATGTTTGACTGTTGCACGATATTTTGGAGTTTCTGAGGAGGCTATGCTGGAGGAGTTTGGATTTAACAGAGGAGCTCACCTTTGTATGTATTGGCTTCGGTATAGGTACGATGAGCTTGTTGTGGCACAAAGTTATGAGGTTGCCGCTAGGGTGTATATGCTACATCTAGTAGCATGTACTCTCTTTACAGACAACTCAAGTGTTTATATAGACGCTCAGTACGTGCAGCGGTTCACTAACCTTGATGTTACCAGCTGGGCTTAGGGGTTCTCTGCGTTGACCATCTTATATACAAGACTTGGAATGTCGATACTATTTGAGATCAGACAACTTGCTGGTTATTTGAGTCTATTAAAAGTATTTCTTATTTAATTGTTACGAATAACATTTCTTAATTATTATTTGTTGTGTTTGTGTTTTGATATCAGTGTTAGATATACGGGCATTTTCCCACCATCTGTGATAGGAGGGTGCATCATTACCTAGTGGGGGCCCACAAGCAATGAGATGAAGGGATAGGCAGTCACATCCCGATAGTGTTGCGGAGTACAAGAGGAGGCTAGATGCGCTGACTATAGATGATGTCATATGTACATCATACACTAATCATAGAGTCCATCGTGAGTTTGATGACTCTTCTTTATATTTAGGTTATATGTAGTGGGAGACCATGGCCACTAGAAACTTGCTTGATAGGTGTCTGCGACAATATGATTATGTTCAGAGCATCCCACAACCACTTTCGGATATTCCATCTATCGGTATTGACAAGTGGTTTTAGAATAAAATCATCGGCTTTGGTCTTGGCATTAGAGTATGGGTGTTTATTGGTTCGGGAAAATCCGAACCGAACCAGAATCCAAACCAAATCATGGTGTTTGGGTCAGACATTTTTTTAGTTTGGACAAAAACCGAACAAAACTAATGAAACCCGATGTTAATTGGTTCAGTTTATTATTTATATTATTTATATCATCATTATCATAAAAATTAGTATAAAATAATCAACTTCAAGAAGAAAAAAATTGAAACTCCATTTGTGACATTCACACCCTATATAGAGAAAAAAAATTAGAAGTTTTATGTTATTATGGAAAATTAGTATATGTAAATTAGATATTTTTTTAAAATAGTATATGCAAATTAGATATTTTTTAAAATATCTTTGCACATTTGTTTCTAATATATCCAATCAATCCAACCCAAACCAACCCGTTATTTTTTGGTTCGGTTCAATTTGAGTTTTATCGCAAAAATGTGCAAATTCAATCCAAATCAATCTGTATAAATTAACATTTGACAATGAGTTACATAACTTAAACATAACTTAAGAAACCGATAATAAATAAGAACACATAGACACCACCAGATTATTCTAGACATTTCATCATCTAAGTCGATCGACCCCTTTATTAACCTACCACGAAATGATCTCCACATATGCTTCACATCTTCATCGTTCTTTAGCTCAATAAAGTTACATTTCACCCTTCCATTAATATCAATCCAATTTTCACGAAATCCGATCTTTCTTACCTTTTTGTTTTCTGTATCAGACAACAATTCATTCAACTTAGATGTCATGGTGGCGAGAGATGTGGTGCCATCCAAAAGCTGGAACTCTACAAGAGGTGAAGCTCTGTTGAAGTACACTTTTGCCTTAATAAAAAATTGAGGAGAGACATTTTGAGATGTTTTTATTAAACAACAAGTGACCCCCTATTTATATAACTTTGCATTTATTCTAGACCACACAAACTGTCGATGCAATCACAGCCGTCCAAAACAGTCGACAAAATTCTCAGTGTTTAAAATTTCAAACAAATAACACTACCGAAAATTCCACTTTGGTTGTAATTTCCGGTATTAAATGGTATTTTTAGAATTTCCAACAATATTTGTAAATTCACGTAAATTTCAAAAATTCTGATATTATCGGAAATTATAAATACAATATCAAAAATTTAGTTTTTATCGAAATTCTAATTTGTCCAATGAAAATTTTGTACAAAAACTTGTTTAAATTTTTCAGGGACAATTTTAAAATTTTGGGGAGGGGTGGCAAGTTAAAACCTCGTAGAAAAGCATAATGCATTGCTATTTATAGTGTTGTCATGTTCTTGAGTCATGAGTTTAATTTTCATGCATGCAACACTTTCTAAAAACAATAACAAGTTGGATCAACACAACTTGCTTCTCATCTTCTAGCTAATCAACACAACTTACTTCTCATCTTCTACCTAATGTTGTGTGTGCATATATCTTTGATAATTAAGGCTGTCTAAGGCTCTGTAATAGTTAGTCACAATTTAATAGGAGAAAAATAATAAAAATTCTATTTGACCCCTGTGTAATCGTAACAAATATTTTAATCGTAACTTTGACAAATTTAGATCTTAAACGATAGTCCATCTTGCACATCCTAAATGCTAATAACACATGAGATTGTGTAACAATTTTAGTTAAATTTTCATCATACTAAGCTACACAAAGTTGATGAGATAAAAAATATTGAACACAAATAATCTTATTATAGTTACATTTATCAAAATAACATAAATATCATTTTATACCAAGCAAAATTTCTACTAAGTGCCTGCCTCTGAACCTAAACACAATCAATTTAACTCACAAGTGGAAGCTAGAGTGATTTGCAAATTTTAAGCAATCAAGTCAATTTCTGCTAAGAATATGTTCATCAAACTTATTCAAAAGAAAAAGTTGTAGATATCTCTTTCATGTAGGAATGAAGAGAAACAACTTTATTTCCATTGCTTGAAAGTTGACATGTCCAACTTGAGATGTACTTTTTATTTTGTTAAGGTTTAGTTATTTGAATGTCTTAGACATTATAAATACTGCATTTTTCTACAATAAAAATGGATCTAGCATATAGAATTGGATTAGAACTAGTTGGTATAACTCATCTTCACTCTTGAATCTTCGATCATTATTTTCAAGAGCCTGATGTTTCCTGATCTGCATCTTCATATGCAGAGAAGCTACTTAATCCTTGCTTACTTTCCCAATCTTCATTTTGCAGTTCAAGATTTCTCTTGTGCTCTAAGAAAATTTTATTGTGACGTTAGTGTCGTATTGTCAGTGTATAATTATTAAACCCTGAAATAAACCATGTGACGTAGTTCAAAGAGAAAGAATACTTTTTCGTGTGATTGCTTGTCGAGTCATCGCTAAGAAATCATCCCATTTGAATTTGCGTAGCTCCTGCTTCTCTTCCTCTGGGAGGTCGAAATTGGGCTCTCTACCACACATGAAAGCAGCCCTATAGAAAAAAGAGATGTTATTCAAACTAAGTAGATCAAACATAAAGTAATACTCTCTCTGGTCCTATTCATAGATCAGATACATTAGTTATTCAATGAATCTAAAAATGAGTCCTTGAGCTTTACAATGTCAACCTTCGTGGTTGTAATGAAAGGACATGTTCCATGTCCCTCCGATTTTATACTGTCTTCCTTCAAGAAATTCAAGCATTAAGAGTAGATTTCCGATAACAGCACATGTTTCATGTCCAACCGGTTACATTTAACTATTCAATTCTTTTAAATTTTTATCCGTGTTGATGATGTCAGTTTCATGTCTGTATCCGTGCTTCAAAGATTAATAGTACCTGTCATATAAATGAGCAGCTTCTTCTTGTGATCCAACAGTCCCCAGGTGGATCTGTTTCTTGTCGACTTTTATCGCTGCCTGCCACTTCATATTTTTGAAGTAGACACCTCTCATGGACGCATCCTGACTATGCAAAGTCTTTCTCCTATGTCGCTTCCTACGTTTGACAGGAGGACCTGCTAAATAATATGACAGAATTTCCGTTAAAAACTAAACCAGACATAAAACAGAAAATGAGAAAAAAAAATAAAACCTTGTTAACAACTAACCAAGGGTTTGTTGAATAGTCTGATCTTTGGATGAGCTTGAACCAGAAATATTCGATGAATCCGGTTCTTCTTGCACAACGGTATTCTGGTAAACGTAAAACAATTCAGTATAAGTTCTTGGATGTCTGAGATATAAATGCTAGATAGACTATCATATATACAATTATTTAGTAGTAAGTAAACTTGTTCTTACACAGTCCGGGATGCTTGCGTTATCCGAAAGCATAGGCTGTTCACTCTTTGGTTTAGAATGCCACGACGAATTTACAGAACCAGTTAGATTCTCACAGTATAGAGGAAGAGGGGAAACAAAGGAGCTGCTTCCTGCAAAGGCGAAAATCGATTGGAAAATTAACTCAGTAAAGCGCTAGATTCAAAAGCATGATGAATAAGTTTATGAACAATTACCTGAACATAATCCTAAAAGTCTGCGCCTCCTTAAGCTTACCATTTTTAGTTTGTGTTTGTTTACCAAGTCATCAAAGCTTAATGATTAACATCTGGCCATACCAGCTTTTTCCTTCAATTTAGGAGGTAATAATGTAGCGATAACACAAGTCGGAAATTTTCAGGCTGATGAGATTGATTGATTACACCTATAGGAAAAGAAACAAGTTCCATAATCAGTTCAATGAAAATATTGATTGGAAATCAAGAACTAGATCACACATTGTACTTGCTAAAAGTACAATAGTTAAGAGAGAGACTCTGTATTTTTCTCCAAAATTTTTTTTGGATCCTCCTCAGTTCTAGAGTTCTAGATTTGAGGTATTTATAGAGGCCCCCTTGGGTCTGAGGGAGCGATTTCTCCCACTTCCTTATGAGGAACGTGGGAGCAAAGGGAGACCGGTTCCTCCCAAATTGTGGGAGAGACAGGTTTTTCCTTTGATCGATGTTTCTCGACTGTTACTACCTAAACACCTCGTGGGCCACATGTACTAAACGAAGTAAGCCCTGAATACCAGTTCGGGAATCGGAAGGCAAGGCCTATTTTGGGCGGCGAAGCCGGTTTCGTATGTTCGCTCAGCCTTCTTGCATCATAGACCATCCCTTTTTAGGCAGACACATACAAAGGTTTAGCTAAAATCATTGACTTTTGTGAAGTGTTTACAAAGTTGGCATGCTCTCTATGCTCAAGATCACACCACCTTGGCCAAACAAACTAATCCACAAACAAAACAGATACAAATGCAAAGAAACCTTGATCATGATTCATGACACAGTTTCCATCACTCTTACCTAGAAACATACCTTTGAAAACACCATTCAAATCATAAATCCAAATCAACAAGATAAAACTAATTTCCAAATCAAGAAGAAAAAAATAACAAATCTTTTGAGAAAAACAAAGTTGGTATCATCCTATTTAACATAATGAAACCAAACCCCCCAAACCAAAGACTTTCTCATTTTATGTTGAAGTCAACTCAACTCCATCAACCTACCACCTTTCTTGGAAAAGGGTAACAACAACAACAACAACAACACAACAACAAAAAAAGCCAAACCCATATTGACCTGACCACACACATTCATAACAAAATTCAAGAAACACCCATTAAAGGAAACAAAAGAAAGACCAAGACTTTATCATGAGTCAACTAAAAAACACAAACATATAATATAACCATAAAACAAAACTCATCACACAAACAAAAGAGCAAAGAATGATGAAGCCATTGTTGATGGTGTAATTGATGAAAAGGGTGTACCTGAAAAAGGATAAGGTGATGAGAGTGTGGTTGTATGAGATAATGTGTGTGTGTTATGTTGTTGTGGCTCATGCATCTACCACCTTTTGTTTTTGTTATTGTTTTTATTTTTTTTATTTTTGTTTCTCACTCCTCATGTATAATAGGATGGTGATGAAATGGAAGATGGACGGTGATGAATATTGATGGTTGTTGAGAGAACGTCGGGATGTATAGTTGAGACTTTTATTATGAATGTTCAATGTCAATCATGCCCTTTAAGGACTCAACAGATGCAAATGAGGTTGGTTATGTTGGAGACTATGTGGATTTACTATATTGCCCTTGAAAGGTAGTTGTTTATGTTTTATTTTTGACTTATGATAAAGATGAATGTCAATTGGTATTTTATCAACCATGAAATGAATTTGGAAGATCTATCATATAAAAGTTGTGTCGACATAAACATGGGTGGCTAAAGAAATTAGGGGGTATTGGGGATGGCCCATTTGTACAAACCGAAAATTGATATAGACTATTCTTAATTTGCCATGTCACATGATGACGTCAAATTATCTGAAAAATATGTCAAGGTCTTTTATATATGAGAGTCATAAGATTTAGAGTTGATAAATGATAGTTACGATGAAATCGTTGTTTCATTGCATTGATTGTTAAGGTAATTCAATAGTATTTATAAGTTTTATATATGTCATTATAAAGCTATTATAGTTTCTTGTTATTTCTGTGGCAATAATACATAGGTTACAATAATACCTCTAAACAAGACGAGTCATCTATCCACAATAAATAGTTGGATCTAAGATATATTTGAAATTTTCACATGTTTTTCTCTTTATTTTAATGAGTCATATTTAAATATCTCAATCTTGACGAATATCAAACTCTATGAAGACTTCTTACATGATGAGTAATTGGAGAGGTACACATCCTACTTAACATTGAAAAACATGTAAGAAGTTCAAACATTGCTTGAACTTATCACTGATGATCGGTATTGGAAGAATTGAAAAGAATGCAAGAATGAAAAAGAAGAAACATATTAATGGTGTAACAAAAAGATAATAGAAAGTAGTTCGAGAAGATAAGATATTATTGACTCATATTGATTCATTGATTGAATGAATACAAATCATGTTAATTGGATCATTTTATACAAGCTTATGATAGAACCTATATTATACACCTTACTCATATAACCCTATGATTAAACCAACAAATCTCATCCATTGGATTGGTTGAACATATTATCTTAATAACCTCCCTCAAGCTGAGCATTATAGATGTCTATCATGCCAAGCTTGGAGATGAACATGTTGAATTTGGGAGGAGCTAAAGCATTGGTTAGAAAGTCAGCAAGTTGTTCTTCAGAAGGAATTGGCAAGAATCTAAGTGTCCCATTTTGTACCTTTTCCCTTACTAAAAGACAATCAATATCCAGTTGTCTGGTCCTTTCATGAAACACGGGATTAGAATCAATATGCATGGTGTTTTGGCTATCATAGTACAATACAGGTTGTCTGGCAGAAGTGATGTGCAAATCCTTAAGTAAATGTATCGACCATTGTAACTCACATGTGGCAGTGGAGAGAGCTTTGTACTTTGCCTCAGAAGAAGATTAAGAAAGTGTCTGATGCTTTTTTGCATGCCATGAAATTGGAGAAGAACCAATAAAGAAATAGTAACCTAATATGGATCTTCGAGAATCAATACATCCGGCCCAGTCAGAGTCAGAGTACCCCAGGATTCGCACTTCTAAAATTTTGGGAAAGAAAAGACCTCTGCCAGGATTATGTTTCAATTATTTAACCACTCTACAAGCTACATTGAAGTGTCTAGAAGCATGCTTGGATCCCAATAGACTTGAATCATTGAGCAGATCTAAGCAGTATTTTCTTAGTGAGATGGATATGCCAGATTTTGAGTGAGCTATTTCCAAGAACATGAAGCACTTTAGTACTCATAAGTCTTTTGATCTTAAAGTTACAATCATGTATTTTTTTAATTCCTTGAAATTCAATCAATGAAGTTCCTACTAATATGACATCATCTACATATATTAGTAATGCGGTGAAATCATAATCAATTTTCAGTGTGAAGAGTGAATAGTCAAAGGTAGACTGTATGTAACCCTCTTGGATCATTAGTGAAGTTAATTTTTCATACCATTTTCTACTAGTTTTCTTCAGGCCATAAAGACTTTTGAGAAGCTTGCATACTCGATTGGGTTTGGTACTTGTCAATCCATCAGGAATTGTCATATAAACATCTGCTTGTAAATCTCCATGGAGGAATGTGTTGTTGAAATCCAACTGATGTAGATTCAAACTGTATATTGATGCTAAATTAAGTAACATTTTGACTGTAGTAAGCTTTTCTACAGGGTTGAGTGTGTCAAAAAATGCCAAGACCTTCAATTTGATTGTAGCCTTTGGCTACCAATTATGCCTTATGCGTCTCAGTGGAGCCATCAACCCTATGTTTAACTTTGAAAACCCATTTGTTTCTTATAGGTTTAACATGAGTGGACAGGTCTACAATGATCCAAGTTCCATTTTTCTCTAGGGCTTCAACTTCAGATTTCATGGTTGTTAGCCAACAATCATGCATACTAGCTTCTTTAAAAGATCTTGGTTCATTACTATGTGTAATGGATGTATAAAAAACATGACGAGCAGGGGATAGATTTTAAAAAGAATGGTAAGAAGTGATGGGGTAGAGTGTACATGAAGATGGTGATTTATTTGAAGCATTACACACACAATCTGCTAAATAATATTGTGGATGTTTGTGTCTGGAAGATTTGTAGGCTTGAGGTGGGTCTAATGGTGCATGATTATGAAATGAAGAGGGTGTATTATTGGTTAGTGAATCTTGAGCACCAGGGTTTTCAATAGAAGTAGGGTCATTAGGATGTGTAATGGTTGTAAGGCATTTAGTGTTCGTTGAGTCTTGGGTAGTAGGGAATTCAGTAGGATTTGGAATAGGTAATTTTATATCTTTTATGGAGGAATGTTTAATATGGGAATGATAGGTCCCGTTTGGTGGTTTAGAAATGAGATCGTAATGTAAGGCATTATCATGATGTTTGGTGTTTCTAGATACAAAGATTTCTCTATTTTTGAGGTAAAAAAAGGATGCATCCTTTCATGCCAATATTGTAACAATAAATATGCACTTTATGACTCTTGGATCTAGTTTAGTTCTGTGTGAGTGTATTATGTGGAATCAAAATCCTAAAGATCAAATTATCTTTTGATGAAGACAAATCATATGGCAAGAAGGCAAAGATGTTCATCCATTGTCAAAGTGTAACACCCCAAATTTGAATTTTTATTTATTTGATGTGTTTCTTGTGAATTTTGATGATTTATGATGTTATTTGATGTGTAGTGGAGTTTTGAGGGTGACTTAATATTTTATTAATATTAGAATATTAAGTATAGTGGGTTTAGTTTTTTTTTTTAGATTAAATAAAATAAAATAAGAGGAAGTAGAGGATAGGGGTAATGTGGTCTTTTGGTGGAGGATTAATGAGGGTATTATGAGGATAGTCTATTGAGGTCTTAGGGGCAAGAGTGACAAAAGAGTGAAGTTGGGTTTTATACGATCATTGGAACGATCACACCTTTGTGAGAAGAGGAGAAGAGCTCTGAAGAAGAGAATGGAGAGTTTAGAAGCTTGGGATTTTTTGAGAATATTATCGAAAAATTTACAAAACCTAAGGTATGGGGAGTATTTCAGTTCGGTATTGTAATGTGGGAATAAAATTAGGGGTTTTGTGGTATAGTTTTAGGGTTTTGATTGATGATTGATGTTAAGATGATTTTGTGATGATTTTGATGCATATAAATGATGTTCATGATGATAATATGGGTAATATTGATGTTGGTGATGATTTTCTGTCGTACTACTGTGATTTTTGAGTATTTGCTGAGTTTTGTCGAAGAAGAGAGTTCTGGAAATCGTAGAAGGGGTTTGCGAAATCGCGAAGCTCGCTTAGCGAGTGTAACACCCCAAAATTTGCCCTCTTATTTATTATCAACCTCAAGCAGTTTGCGCTTCATTCCCGCATCATTCTGCATATCATTGCATCGCATTCGAAAAATAAATAAATAAATAAATAAATCTTGATCATTTGCATGTGCATGAGGCGTTTGATCAGGAAAGAATGGCTAAGCATTGGAGTTCAAGAGAAATAACACCACAAAAATATAATCTGAGGCATTTCCATGCTAACCCACAGAAAAGAATGAAAATTCACTTTTTTCTCCGTTAATCGGTTAACGCATATGGTTAACCGGTTAACGCATGCGAAAATTGGAGAAAAGGCTTCAAAAATTGGTTGTTTTCACCCTTTCCCTCCACTTTTTCCACTTTTCTTCACAACTTGTTCCACACTCCACTTACATTCCATTTCACCTTGGATGTTTCCACCACCTTCTAGACCTTTCCACACTCTTCCAAGGAATATTCTAGAAACCCTAACTAACTTCAACTATCTCCAAGCCTAGTTCCAAGCCCCATCCTCATAACCTAATGCCAAACCTAATTCCATTCCCAAACCTCTTGCCATGCCTAATCTCTATATAAACCCAATTCACTCCAAAGCAAAGGGTTCCACTTCATTTTTTCAATTTCCAATCTCATTCTCACCATTTTCAATTTCTCATTACTCTCTCACTTTTCCACTTTTCACCAAAGCTTCTTCATAGAAGTTCTTCAAATTCTTCATTGGAATTTGAAGAACTTGAAGCTAAACCTTCATCAATCATCAATTGTGGAGCTTATTTGAAGAAGCGATTCTGTTTTTGGATTGGTTTTGAGCTCATGGAAAGGATTAATCAAGTGTTCATCAAGAAGCATCATCAACCACATTTATTTTGCGCATTCGCGGATCTTCGATTTTCTTCTCTGTTTGCATTTTGATTTACGATGCAACACTCACCGAAGCAATCCTCAGCTTCGTAGGTTGGTGATCTAAAACCGCTTCTCGATTTAAGTTATTTCTCTTCATCTCGTCATTCAGAATTCTCCGCTTTATCGTTTATGTGTTTATTGATTTTTTTATAGATTAATCATTAAGCTAGAAAATAGGGATATACATGTGGTTTCCTTGAGTGCTAAAATGTTGCTTTTAGGAGTAGAATTAGTGCTCATTTGATAGGTTAATCGTAAGAGCTTTTTGGAAATAAAGTGGTAGGCTATAAGTGCTTTTTCCTAACTAATTTTTCAATTATGTTTAGTGTTAACCGGTTAACCCCTGGGGTTAACTGGTTAACGCGTCTGTCTGCGCCCTGTTTGCCTGAATTTGGAGTCCGTTAACCGGTTAACCTATTCCGTTAACCGGTTAACACTGTACATAATTGTAAAAATTGTTTGTTTGCATGAATGTTTGCTAGCCATTTCTTCTTTAACTGTTGTGTACATGTACTATATGAGTTTAGAAAATTATTATGGCTAAATTAGGTGCAAGATTCTATATTTGTGGTAACTTTCGACGCGCGTTTCGTTAGTTTTCCGATTTTGTGCTTAAATGATGATCTTATGCTCCTAATGGATTGTGAAGTGGATACCATGTTTGAACCTCTTCATTTACATGTTAATAATGATCTAAAATTCTATTTTTAACTATATGTGTGATCAATGCAAGTTTCGGTTATAGGAACACAAAATTGCATGTTGTGTTTTTGCTTGAAAATAAAGGATTCATGCCCATTCTTGCTTGCTTATTTGCTACTACTTCCATGTTGATGCTTAATTTGGATTTGAGTATGCCATAATACATGTTCACTTGGTTGTTTGTGTAATGGATGCATGTTCACTTCGTGCTTATTTGTCAATACGTGTTTATCATGAAAATGCATAATTGTCCACTTTGTGAATGTTCTTTGAATCAAGTTTTGAAAATGTTCACATGTTTCTAAATCCATGCCTATACCATGCTTGTTGATTTTCTTTGATGATAAAGTGATGTATGTTCATGTATTGACACTTGTGTCTGCACAATTAAAAATGAGTCAAATCTGCCTTGTTTTTCACAGCTGTGTTCTGAAGCAGTTGCTATTAAATGTGTGTTGTTTGTTGTATGTTCATACTTTTTACACCTACTTTACATGTTATATGTTAGCTGTAGAAAGTTGTTTGTGTTGTACAATGTTTTCATAGCTGTTTATGTATTTGAGAGCTGTAAATAGCTGCTGGATTTTAGTTTAGCATATTCTTTAGTACCTTTAGACTTAGGATTGAGTCTAGTTTAGGTTCTATTTTCCTTAGGGATTGTTTGGTACATGTTTACCCCATTCCTTTTTACCACATGTGTGCATTACTAACCCTTGTTTTGTAGGAAGGTTGAGGTGAGCTTTCTTCACCTTATCCTTTTATTCCTTATGCCTTCTATTTGCGTTTACCTCTACATTTTATGTTTGTGCTTGTAGGCTTTCCCCTTTGTTAGAATCAACTTAACTTCCTTAGGAAGTAAATTACATTCTAATCCTCCTTTCTTCTTTTCCTTCACTTTAGGATTAGAAAGCCACACTAACCATTAGGATCTCCTTTGGTATTGAATAAACAACTTAGGTTTGGTCTTAGTCCCCCTTAGTTTTTGTCCTTTTCCGATTTGAGTCTCTTTCTCATCTCATAAAGATAAAACAAAAAACACCTAATAAAGGTTGAGCTTCTCATATGACATGAGACTTTGTCGTGGGTTACTTATAAGTGTTCTGTTTCGGGGCGAGGTGTAAGTCATCTACCACGATGAATAAGTCTTAGTGTGGGAGTGTTTCACAAACAATAAACTCAAAACATTTCTCATAAAAGACAACCAACAAAGACATCACGTCTTCTCTTCTCATCTCCTATTCTTTGCGAACGAATGCGACTTGCCTCGACAGTTCAAACAACGATACGGTAAACACCCACGAGTCAGAGCCGGTAACACCTGAGTTAGAACTATGGCAACATCATCCTAAAAAACACCAAAATAGTTCCCGCATTAGTTAGACGAACTACGTCGACTCTGATCCTCATTTTCCTGATGAGGTACGTAGGCAGCGGGGTAGGTCCCGTTCGAGCACATTCTGTATTTCCCCTACATTTCCCCCTTTCTTTTAGATCCTATTTTCCATGTCCCCTTTCTCATTTCATTTTCCAGTTCCAGTCAACGGGTATATTCAACAACAACTTTATTCTCTCACCCTTTGAAACAAATTTATAAGCGTGGATCCCGTCGAGTACGGCGGACGGTCTAAGGTGCTAATACCTTCCCAGGTCGTAACTGACTCCCGAACCCAGATCTTTGGTTTGCAGGACCTCGTCCTTTCCTTATTCCTTAGGTTTGTACTGCATTAACTTTCCCATTCCTTCGGGATAAAAATGCCTGGTTGGCGACTCTACCTTTTCCGCGCCACTTTCGCGTTTGTACTAGGATGAAAATCCCGGGAGTGACAGCTGGCGACTCTGCTGGGGACCGAACCCAGAATCTCTAGTTTCCGCCATGAGAGTCAATCCTAGCGCCTGTTTGTTTCTGTATCATTGGGTGTTTACCTATTTGCTATTGTGTGCTTTAGTTTAGCTTTACTATTTTCATTTACAGTTTTACTTTACAACTTTACTTTACAACATTTATTTACAGTTTTCAGTATTTATTTTCATGCATCATATATTACTGGACTGTCTGGACTGTGCTGGTTTCCATTTTGTCTGTGGGATGGGAGTTATTGTGAGATAAGACAAATACCCGGCTTAAGTGCACTATAGGATTAACATGGACATACATTGTACTTGCATGGTGTCTCAACATGATGAGTGGCGATGTGTTCCACACCCAGGTTGCGACCGTCTTGGAACTATCATGTATGGGGGTATTGCCTCACTTCAGGGAACGACCTTGATAGTTATGTGCAGCTGGGGACAAATCATTGAGGACCTTAGTGGAAACAACCCTCTCCAGTGATGACAGTGACAAATCACATTTGTTGGCAAACCCACTCGCATCCGAGGGCCCACTGGGAACTTACATAGGATGGCCTGGTTCTCTTATAGGAACCCAGTTAAGGCAATCTGTTCATATGATGATAACATTGTATCCCAAGGGCTGAATGTGCTATTGTTTCTTGATTCAGAGCTTGAAGTTGGGGACCTATGAGGGATGCTTGTTTCCCCCGGACTCAGTTGAGACCTCCATGGGTAGCACATAATGCCAAACTGATTCCATGATATGGTCAAGAGCCATTTCTCGGAAATGATGAACGTATTATTGCTATCCGACTTTGAGAGTCTGTGATGTTGACTCGGAGTAGCACACCCGTGAGATGGGAGGGGTTTACAGGTTTGCAGGAACCCTGAAACTTCTAACATACCCGTTTTTCCAGCATTGTTCAGTATTATGATCAGGTTCTACATGGTCCTTTGATTCTGAGATCTGGGATTTCGGTGGTACTGTTATTATGACTCTTCACCAACATTAGACCAGTGATCGCCAGACCTTTGATCACATGCTAGTGCATTTCATAACATCATCTGCATGCCTGCGTTTCTAACACGTGTTTACTCATTTGCAGGGGTCGCATGTTGCATCCTCATGAACATATTATACGCATTTATTGCACGATTTGCGTATTTTTCATTTTAACAGGTTATTCGGACTTCCTAACTTATTCAACTTCAGGAAATATAGCCGGTCAACGCGTTCATTGATATCCAACAAAAAGAAACCGAGTAAGAATGGCTGAGCGATTGCAGAATGATCTCAATGAGCTTCGACAAAGAATGGATCAGTTCATGGAAATGATGACCGACATTGCTCAGAATCAGGAGCGCCTCAGGTTGATGGTTGAGCAACCCCAGGAAAATGCTAATACTAGAACACCAACTGAGAATGTGGATTCGGGCGCTGCCCGCAACGGAGAGCCAAATCCAAACAGGATTGCGACCCGTAATATGGTTTTAGAAGACATACAAGAGGATCAGTTCACTCTACTGGATGCTGATATGGGTAATATGAATGAGGTCAACAATCTAAGGTATGAAGAGCTGGCGAAGAAGATTAAGGACATGGAATGTTAGAATTCTTTAGGCATCGATGTAACTAGTCTTGGTTTAGTTCCAGGAGTCAGAATCCCTCCTAAGTTCAAGGTGCCGTCATTCGACAAGTACAACGACAACATGTGCCCTGTGTAACACGGTGGGAGAACTGACTTTCTATAAATGTTGTGGATAGCAAGAGTCGCCACCGACTTTTATTTTATCCAAAAGGAAAGGACATAAAAGAACATGAAAGACCTTAAAAAGATTTTGAGTTCGGGGGGTAGGTTATACAAAGGGAAGGTGTTAGCATCCTTTATATCCATGGTTATCCATGGGCTCTTAGTTACTTAGCTCACTGTGAATTGTTTTGAGAAAGGTGTAGTGTATGATTAGAAACTTTCTAAGTACTTTATAATGATCCTCGTATGGATGTATATAAAGACTTATTTTTTGAAAATTTGTTTGAAAAGTGTGGTGTAAAGAGTATTTTGAAATGTGAGCAAGCAAATTAAGAGAAACCTACCCTAGATTAAGTCTTCATTGTTCTTATGTTCTTTCAATGGTAAGACTATCCCTATTATTAAGGAATAGGTAGTCATTACCTTGGATGTAATAAGGGACATGTGTAGGGACATCTGAATATAGGCAACTGCAAGGTGTCTTTAGCAATACGTAGGGACTTATCATCTTTTATTCGAAGGGACAAGATCATTTATCGTAGGCAACCTCGAAGGGACTTGATCTTATAAACTGAAGGGACTTGATGATATTTATGAAGGGACTTTGCTTAAGACACCTTACTTGGCCTTTTGAAATAGGCAACATGAGAGGTAACCTTAGAAAGTGCAAGATGGCGATCAAAGATCGACTTACGTGTGTGCGTGTTCATGTTCAAATATTTATCTTATTTAAGTTAATTATTCTAAGTTAATTTTAATTACAAGTATGTTATTCACACCCTAGAATTACTAACCATGCAGTTAATATATTTACAATAAAAATAAAGCAAAAATATAAACCTAAACTATTACAAAGCTTCGGGACAATTACAATATAATCAGAAAAATAATAATAACGATAAATAGAAAATAAACAAGCAATAATTTAAATGTTAGTAATAATGTAATAATAATAATAAGAAAGGGTTAGTAAAATATAAAGAAAATAAAAATTTAAAAGAGAACATTATTTTTTAGGTTAAACAAACATTAAAAAAAATTTAGAAGAAAATATAACAACTTTGATAATAATAAACAAAATATTAAACAATTTACATAAAAAAAAATGATTTAATTAGGGTTTGTAAAAATATTAAGTTAAATATCAGGATTAAAAATTAGGGTTAAGAAATTAGGGTTTATATTTTATTTTAAAAAAATTAGGGTTAGGAATTTAAATTTAGAAATTTAATAAGATTTAAATAAATTATTTACAAATTATATAAAAATAAAAATTTATATACAAAATTATTTATGAAATTAATTAAAGTGTTTAATCAAGAAAGAAAAAATATAAGATTAATAAAAATACAAAGGTTAATTAGTGTTTAAATAAAATTAATAGTTATAATAAATTAATTAATTTTTACTAATTATAAAATAAATAAAATAAAATAAAGGGTAAAAAGAAAGGTGGGGAGGCTTGGTTTTGATCCCAGGACCTCCCCCTTACCACAACAAAACCAGACCACTGGGCTAGCACACACTAGTGAATAAATAATGAATACAAAACAATAAATATTAAACCTGTTGAATATGATGAAAAAGGCAAAAAAAATTGGTGGGAGGTGGGATTCGAACCCCAGCCCTTTCCAATTTCAATCACAACTCTTACCATTCAGCCACATGGGGCGCGTCTGATATTATATTGGCTATTAATTATTATATATTAAACCTGTAAAATATGTGAAATAATCATCAAAAAGAATATCAAAACCTGGGATCGAACCCAAGACCTTAGCCTCACACGCGCATGACTCCTACCACTGGGCTAGCCAATGTTAACTGAAATAATATAGAAACATAATAATAAAATATTAATCTCAATTTTTAAATCCCAGCTTTGGCGCCATCTGACTTCATCTTCTCCAATTTTCCTGTGAATTCACCTGCGTTTTCTTCTACAAATTTACCTACGAATCCAGCTTCGTAGGTTTTCTTAGCTTGCTTCAATGATCATCAAACCTGTAATAATTCATCAAATTGAAAGCACCAATGCATTCTATACAAAAAATACAGTTCAATTACGTTTTTAGAATTCATTTATATTCTTTATTTCGCAAAACCCCAAATGAGGAGCATAAACCCTAGCCATGGCAGTTTATGATTCAGGTCATGAACCTTCAATCTAATTATCCAGAAAGTATCCTAAGGTCATTACAAATACAAACCAGCCATTAGAATCAATTAATAATGCATCAAAGTATGAAATCGAAAAAGTCATAAAACTTGAAAAAGAACGATTCGGTTAGGGCTTTTAGCATGATTTTGATGCAAATGGTGATTGAAACATGTTCAAGAGACCTCAAGGAACAATTCTACACCTTTAATTCTCTTGTTAAGGCCTTGAATCAATGAAATCGAATTCCACTTTTTCCACTTTTTTTTGAAACCTCAACTAACTTACCTTGCCTCTGATTTTCGTCCCCTAGTATTGTGTTATGCTCCTGGTCTTATAGTGAATGAAATTAGGTCATAAAACTTGTCTCTCCTTTGGGCTTTTGGATATCTTGATGGTGAAGAAAGATATGATTCAAATATTGGAAAAAATCTCACCAAACCTTTCTATTTTAGGCTAGCACGAATTTTTTTTATTCCAATCAACTTTAAATGATTTTTAAGACTTTCTAGAAGAAGAATCTCATTCAAATATTGAGTTTTCATATTTTATTTTGATTTAAAATGATTTAAAATGAATAAAATCAAAATAAATAAAATAAAATAAATAAAAATATGAAATAAATGATTTTTGGTTCGTGCATGATGTCATGGTAGTGATTGGGTCATAAAAATGTAAGCCCGTGTGGAAAGAATTGGCTCTAAGATCCTATTTGCTCAATAAACCCCTCCAAAATTTCCCAACTTTGCAAAGACACAAATCCCTCAATTTTAAGGCTATGGAGGTGTTCTTGGACATTTTGGAAAGCTTAAAGAGTCCTCTAACAAACCTCTTTTGTTTCATGTCCATATCCTTTACCATTCTCAAGTTATGCCCTTTGGAAGATGTTGACGTTTTGTTGACTTTTGAAATGACCTATAATGTCTTAGCTCATACCTTCCAAATGAAGCATTTTTGGGCTTGGCTTGTAAGACACAAAGTTGTAGAGAATTCAATTTCCTTCAAAATGAGCTTTGGATGGAAAATTCTTGATGAAGCATGTGAAAGTTATGGCTGGTCAAAGTTCACTTGACGTTTCCTATGAAAACCCTAATTTAGAAACTCCTGATTCTTGATGATCTGAAATCTCCTTGATGAATCATGATCAACCCTTGATAAAATGATGAATTTTACCTCATAAACTTGATGTTGGCAAAAAAATCATGAAGTTTGACTTTGGTTTGACCACAATTGACCTCAGTTTGACTTTTTAACCACTTTGACTGATTTTTGCATATCTGATCATCTGACTGAGCAAACCTTTTGGGAAAGCCTTGAAACACATATGGATTCTTGAAGACATGTAGGATGTTAGGAAGCTCACTCGAGGCCTTGGAAGTCCATTTAGCCTGATGAAATTCAAAACCCTAATTTAGGATACCTTGCTTAGGAGGATGCTTTGTTTGAGGGAATTGTCAAACCTTGTGAACCTCTCGAGATACCTTGTGAACCTTTTGGGACACCTTAGTACACAATGTCTTGTCTAGGTGAGGGAAAAATTTGGGGTGCAACACCCTAGAACTCACATCCAGGCTTATTTTGGAAGAATATCGGCTCACACTGACGACAAGAAACTTTGGATGTATTTCTTCCAAGATAGTCTATCTGGATCTTTGTTGAGTTGGTACATGAAGCTGAGCAACATCTCTATCCGATGCTGGAAAGATTTATCCGAAGCTTTTCTCAAGAAGTATCAATACAATATTGATATGGCTCCAAACCGCACCCAGTTGCAGAACTTGTCTCAAGGACCTAAGGAAAATTTTAAACAGTATGCCCATAGGTGGTGTGAGTTGGCTACACAGGTTCAACCTCAATTTCTGGACCGGGAAATGGCTGACATGTTTATGGGCACCTTGCAGGTGCATACTTGGATCGTCTGGCTGCTTGCCCTTCCATCGGTTTTGCTGATATCGTCATCGCTGGAGAAAGGATAGAGAACTTCTTGAAATTAGGAAAGATTCAGGATGCAAGTGGTGCTGGTTCTTCTGGTGTGAAAAAGCCTTTTGGAAATGACCAAAGACGAAACGAAGGCGAGGCCAATTCTGTGTATAAGGGATGAGACAAAGGTTGTTCTCAAGGTTACCACCAAACAACCGCAGTGACTATTACGCTGCAGGTTCAACAACCTCAAGGTCAGCAACAACAGACACAAAGACCAAATCTGGAAAGAACAAGAGCGAGGAACCACAGACTTGATCCTATCCCATGCCCATATGTTGTATTGCTTCTAGAGCTGCTAAAGTTGAACAAGGTCGAGCTTCGTACCATGAGAGCTCCTTCTCCTAACAATCTACCTCCGAATTTTGATACAAATTCCAGATGTGAATTCCATTCAGGTGCCCTAGGGCACAATATTGAGAAATGTTGGGCTTTTCATAATAAGGTACATGACCTAATTGACTCCAAGGCGATCAATTTTTCTCTTAACCCAAATGTAATCCAGAATTCGATGCCTAATCACGGTGGAACCGGTGTCACGGTAGTCCTACCAGATGGTCCGTGTTAAGCTTGAAACCTTCGAGTTAATCACCCAGGCCGCAAGGGTATTCATGAGCAAATAAAGCCAACAAATACTTGTAGTAGTGGCAACTATTCGTTTGTCTTCCTTCAATGCATTGTCTTCCCTATTGAGGGGAACTACGTCGCTCTGATTCTTCATTAGTCATGGGTCAATGGAGATACGTAGGCAGAAGATTGTCAGGTCTTTCCGAGCAACCTTATAGGGAAACTTTATCCCCTAGCTATATTATTTCCTCAAAGACGTCTCGTGTCAGAGCCTCAAGGTCAGAATAACCGAGTGAAGTCCAGATGGAGTCAAGCCTCCTCAATGACGGAACTATTCATCTTCTTTACTGCATTTCCATTTGTAGTTCCTTTTATTTGAAACATTTGTATACATGTATGAAGTTTGTTTACTTTTGAATGATAATCATAATAAAACTCACATGTTTTTCTTGAAGTGATTCATTCGCATTTACTTATAATTTTGCATGTGTACATTGCAATACCAATTGTCGTGATTAAACTCTATGAAGGAGAATGACGAAACAAAAACATAAGAATCTCTAATTGTGTGCTCTCGAATAAGACCATGTTGATGATGTACATGCTTTGTTTCAAATCCCTAAACACCAGAGTTATAACAGAGATAGACCCTCGCTAACCCCTTTGAGCCTTGAAGTAAGAGTTTCTTTTCGCAAGGAAAAAACCCTCACATGTAACCCAAGGGTGTAATACCTCAAAATTTTCCCTCTCATATCCTCAACATTTTGCATATCATTTAGCATACATAAGTTCACAAAAATAACCAAAAACATTGAATCATGTGTAGCATAGCTGAGGCATAGGTATGTGCTCAATGATTGGAGCAAATGAAAGCTATACAAAGGCATCCAAAGGGTCACAAAGCTTATCATCATTGTGCAAAGGGTTCACAACATTCCACCAGTCTTCATTTGAAGCCACAAGCCATGGAAAGATGTGGTTTGATCAAAGAAGGCAAGCAGTGCAACATCTCCTAATGAAAAAGGCCAAATTAGGGTTTCATTTCTACTGGGCTTCTCCATGAAATTTTGATTCAAAGTGGATTCCATTGTCTTATATATGATGTCAAGTGCTTAGGGTTCAAGTTTCATCCACAAATTCATTTTGAAGAGGTTCAATTGGCCAGATGATTGAAAATCAGGGATTGGGGAAAAGTTAACCATGTTGAAGAAAAAATCAACTCCTGACTTTTGAGGTCAAAATCATGAAATTAGGGTTACAAGGATCCTATGGTTCAAATTTGATCAAGAAAGAATGGAGGGATCATGACAAATCAAGAAGACTAAAACTTACCATTTTTGGAAAATTTGGGTTTCCAAAAATGGCAAGTTTTGGTCATTTTTGCAGCCACTTCAAGAGAGGTTTTTCCCAAAATAAGAGGCCTATGAATATTATACCTTGAACAAATGAAATAGGGCATCCTAAGCTTCAAATCTATATGTGGAACTCCTTCATAGGATCAAAATTGAGAGAGATATGATCGTTCAAAGTTTGGGCAAAAACAAGGCAATACAACAGTTTATGTATCGACGCATACGACTTATGATCGATACATATCAGCAAAAAAACTGACATGTATCGACGCATCCGTGTTATGTATCGATACACAGTTGGGTTTTTTTGCTGAAAATTGCTAATGCTTCAGTATGCATCGATGCATACATGCATGTATCGATACATATCCGTTAAAAAACTGACATGTATCGATGCATCCGTGTTATGTATCGATACATAGGCCATTATTTCTACTAAAAAGTTGTTGTGTGATATATAGCAATGGGTAATGACAGTGCTATCTTGGGGCTGAGTTCAAGGGTGATGTGTGCACGTACTAGAGCTCATTTAGCTTCACGTTTGCTTCAATTTAAACTTCGAACATTGCTGCTACATCAAAACGCATCCTCACCCCAGTGATCATGAGATGGTGTACATTGGATTCATGGTCTCAAGCTGTATTTGGACTTTGTTTTTGTTGCATCAGCAGGCTGGCATTAAGTGTATGCATGACCACTTTAATTGTTGTGCATCTCATAACCAAGTGAGCAAACTCAAGCTGCAATCCTTGGGCAATTAAGCTGTTGTTTCACTTCACTAATCTTCAACATAAGCTTCATGTTCTCTGCAACATTGGATTGATTTCAACTGAAGAAGGTTCTAGAAATCCAGCTGGCATAACTGTCATAACTAACTTCACTCATTTAACTCACTTCACTCAGTTAACCAAGGCTAATTAAATCTGGTTCTAAATGTTAACCAGAGGTCTAATACTCAATAAAAGGATGAGTAATGACTGTGTTTGGGGTTCAGCTTCATTTTCACTCAAATCACACCAAAATCCTCCAAATTTGGCTCTGCATTTTCTCTGCAAATTCTCTGCATTTTGAAGGATTAAGCTTCCACAACCATAACATTGATCTTCTTCTTCCTTGTGCTTCTTCAAGCACCATTCATAGTGCATTTTCATGGAGATTTGAAGCTGGAAATTTGAAGTTGCATCATCACAACATTTCCACCTTTTGGATTGAACAAGCTAAATCATCATCCAACAAGCCTCATTGAGCATCAATTCATCACCAGCATCATGATTTGTAGCATATCCATGGAGTATATAGCTTGAATCATCAAGAATTCACTTTTGAATTTTTTGCATCTTCATCAATTTCTCAAGATTCTTCATCAACAAAGTGTTTATTTCACTTCACAAAGGATCAAGATCAAGCATAGAAGACATTGGAACCTCACCTCTGGATTTCTACAACTCTAAACACCATTGAATTTCAGGTTTCATCTTCAATTCCATTGACACGGATTCTGTTTTTTTGTTGTTGTTTTATGTTGATATAAGCTCAATAGGAGCAATGCTTGTGTTGTCTAGTTGATAGGAACCTTAGGTGCTTAGATTCAATTTTTAGGTTGATTCTTGTGTGCTTCAATTTGCATTATTCATGAGCCTTAGGAGAAAATCAAGCCTAGATTGATGATGTACCTGAGGAGACGAATCTGTCCATGGCCTTATTTTTCAGTTTGGTAAAGATTTGTCCAAACCCTAACCGGAGAGTGATCAAAGAAGATGACCGGAGTTTAGCTCCGGTGACTGGAATAGTAAACCTAGCATTAAGGGGAAAACATAACACAACCCTTAGATTAGTTTAATCCAATGCTTCAGATTCTGCTACCACATTAATGATCATGTGCCAATCATGTGCCATATTTTGTGAAGAGTTTTTCAGATCACTATTTGCACCCCAACATGTTTGGGTCCAGCCCAATTCAGTTCAACTTTCCACTTCCTGCACCCCTCTCCATTTTCCTTGTTTTCTTTATTTTTCTGTTTTACATAAGTTTCACTTTTAATCCAACAAAAACACCAAAACTCATGATAAAATTCCCCAAAAATCACAGAGACTTCCTAACTTATTTTAGAAATTTTCCACACTTTTACTTTCTGCTTTTAGCCAATTTTCAATTTTATTTCGATTTTCCATTTAATTAGTTTTCTATGGAATTCTTGCAGCTACACTTCATTTTGTTCATTTTATTTCTCCCACTTCCAGTTATCTTTTTGTCCCATTCTTTTTTCTGTGATTAGAGGACTCATAATAGAACCTGGATTTAGTTTGTCATATTTTTAGGTCCATTTTTATCCACTGTTTTGGCAGCATAGTTTGTGTAAAATTGTGTTTAGATCTTATGTAGATTTAAGTGACCTTTTGGCATAGTTAGGTTATGAATTTTTATGAGATTTTTTAAAACAACATTAGATCTAGGTTAGAGACCTTAATGATTTAATCTCATAATTTTCCAGGACCTTTACCATGTTTTTGTGCTTTGACTTTATTCGATTTTTCCATGCAAATTCACCTAGTTTTCACTTAGGGGTTTTAGTGCCATTTAGGGCATAGTTTGAGTGTGTTTCTCTTTTCAACCTTAGATCATTTTGGTATGACTTAGCTCCTGTCCTTAGAAGCTAGATAGCATATAAGGTATCTTAGTACTTGACTTTAGGCTTAGAAATTCATTAATGCCTTTATTAATTAGCGTGAGTTCTTCATTGAAATTTTCCATGCTGTAATTGTTCATATCACTTCATCATGCTAACATTCGTTTTGTAGGGGGGAGATAAGGTAATCATTCTTCATTCCTATCTCTTATGCATTTATTTGTTTTTCCTTAGCACCTTTGTGCTTTGTTCATAGGTTCCCCTTTCTCTCTTTAGATTCAACTTAACTTCCTTAGGAAGTAAGTTGAATTCTATCTTGTTTCTTCTCCTTAGGTTAGAATACCTCATTAACCATAGGACCACACTTTGTACGTAATAATGACTTAAGGTTGTGTCTTAGTTACCCATTAGCTTTGACTTTTGCCTCTTGAGTCTTCTTCTCTCATCTTCAAACAAAATCCAAAAAGACTTAATAAATGTATGAAAGGATCCTTTGTGTATTGCCTTATTCCATGGGACACTTGCATTCATTCCATCTTGGAGTGGTGTAGGCTTGTCTAGCATGATTTACAAGTCTTATCAAGGGGTTGTTTCACAAAGAAAAATCTAAAAGATACTTCTTCAAAAGCAACAAAAACATGTAATAAAGTTCAACAAGCTAGTGAACTTAGACCCCAATCCTTAGAAACAAGTCTTGGATAAATTCTCCTCACTTGGTGTGCTTGTTCTATTATTCCATCTTGGAATGTAGTATCAAGTACACATTCCATGGAAAAGAGTTTGAACTCACTTCCTTGTGCCAAATTCATAAAAACTCTCATAAAAGACAAAAACAAACAATAAGCGACTTTCCTGCGGGAACTTCTCTTCTCATCTCATTCACTCACAAAGCGAACTTGCGACGACTTGTCTCGCATGCAAGACGGTAAACGCACTCTTTCCAGACGAGCCTGCAACACCTGAGCATAGATATACGCAGTTCCAGCTATAAAAAACACAAACAAAGTTCCCGTCTGGTTAGGTGAACTACGTCGACTCTGATCCTCATTTTCCCAATGAGGTACGTAGGCAGTGGGGAAGGGGCCATTCGAGCACATTCTTTATTTTTCCTACATTTCCCTATTTTGTTCCATTCTCTTTTTCCAATTCCATTTCTCATTTCCATTCTCATACCAGTTAGCAGTTCATTTGTTCAGCAACTTTATTTCTCACCCTTTGAAACAAAACAAGCAAGCATGGATCCTGTCGGGTACGACGGACGATCTGGGGTGCTAATACCTTCCCAGGTCGTAACCGACTCCCGAACCCAGATCTTTGGTTCGCAGGACCTCGTCCTTTCCTTCTTCCTCAGGTTTGTGCAGCATTACCTTTCCCTTTCTTTTGTGCAGCATTACCTTTCCCTTTTCCGCGCCACTTTCGCGTTTGTACTAGGATGAAAATCTCGTGAGCGACAGCTGGCGACTCTGTTGGGGACCGCACCCAGAATATCTGGTTTCCCTTGTAGAGTCAATCCTAGCGCCTGTTTGTTTTTGCTTTCTTTGGGTGTTTATATATGTGTGCTGTTGTGCTTATTTACTGTTTTCGTTTACAGTTTATTTTACAACTTTATTCTGCTTTTGTAAACACCCCAAATTTGCCCTAACCCATTCACACCATGGCTTGTGATCTCCTCATATGCATAATCTCAATCATAGCATCTTTTTTGATTCATTTCATTGGTTCAAAGTCATCTGCATCTAGGGTTTGTGATCTGAGCAATCCAAGAGCTTCTTGAGCCACTCCAAAGGTCATCAATCACTTCAAAGGGGTCCATGTATGTTCAAGCATCATATTATATCCTTTCAAAGTCAAGAATGTCAAAGAATCACAAGAACTGAAAATGGCATGGAAGCAGAGCCAGGTTTGACTACACAGATGACCTAGAATTAGGGTTTTGGTTTCAAAGGCCATAACTCCAATTTTTTTGGTCATTCTTGTTACTATTGGTCTCTATATCGTATAGGGAGTATGCATATCAATTTTCATGAAGAAATTCCATGGGGAAGTCATCTGATCAAGAGTTGACTTTTCAAGCAAGTCAGTGTAAAATCAGGGCATCTGAGGGCCTCAATGACCCAACCAAGAGGTGTTCTTCATCATTTTTATTGTATATGATCTTTATTTGATCATAGAAGATGTTGGAAGTTCACAAAATTGAAGAATTTCAAGTCTTTTGCAAAGTTGACTTTTTGGGAAAGTTTGACTTTTAATGAAATTGCCATTTTGGGAAACTTTTTCAACCCTTGCTTTTTGATTCAAAAATGCTTCAAATGGAAAAACTTTGGTCATGAAAGTTGTAGAATGGATCATTCCCTTTTCAAAAAGTACAAGAACATGACCTAATTCATTTTGGATCAAAAGTTATGGCTTGTCAAAGTTGGCAAAAATCACTAAATTTGAAGTTTTCCACCAAAGAGGCAAAGTTGCAAATTCACTTTTCAAGGCAAATTAAACTATCAAATGGACTTCTAAACTTCACAACATGATCATACAACACCTAAAATTCAGAATGGGCCAAGAGATTACTCACTTTCATGACTTATGGAGCAAGATTTCTCAAAGGAAGCAAAAGTGAGGCAAGTTGCAAAAACTCACTCAAGTGTGAATCCACTTGCTTGCTGACTTCATGATCAATCCTAGGGTTCTCCCCACATCTTGCTGCGCAGGACACACCTTTTGTCCTTAGCTAGCTAGTAGCCCATGCCTCTCTTACACAACTTTGACATTTTGGCAACTTGAGCCATACCTATCACAAAAGCACACATCAACTCATCTGACCTATCACAATAGTTTATGCAAACAAAAAGCAAGCAAAAGCACATAACAACACACTCTGATCTTGCCCATAGTCATAGTTATCAAAATCTCCCTCATTTGCAAGAGCCTTCGAAACACTCAGTACAAGCTACAAACACACAAACCAACTTCACAAATCAACTCAACACACTTTCCTGATCACAAAACACCCATCACCATTGCCTTAAACTCCCAGAATCACAAATACGATTTCCACCCCACCTTGAGCAGAACTTCTGCCATCTCAAAAACCAGCCAGCATAAACTTTCTCCAAGCATCAGGACTTTATCAGGGGCCTAAAAGGAGTGGTTTGCACAAAGAGAGAGGGTCAGAAAGTTGCAAACTGAGAAAGCTCAAAGCTCAGGTATATCAAGAACTTTTTTTCCAGAAATGAATTTTTAAGTTTCTAAGTTGTTCCTCATGCTTTGCTGATCACTCTGATGCTTTTACTTTTTGAAATGGTTGAGAAATAAGCATTTAATCATGTTCTGAAACTTTTCTGACCTAAACATGTTTGGCTTCGATTCGCATGATTAATGAATGAAAAATGAGTTTTGTTTAGGGGTTTTGATTCAGTGTTGTATGGGGATGATTTCTGGGTGTTTAGTTTTCATTTTCATGGAGTTTTGAGGATTTTAGCAACTTTCAGGTGAGGGTCTTGCCGGAGAAGACGACCGGAAGTCTTCTCCGGCCACCTGAAAGTAATTAGGGCTAAGCAGCGTAATTAAATGCAGTTTGAATGTGGTACGTAGGATTGGTTGACTTTGTTTGACTGGCGCGTGTTTGGAGGGTCCAAATCCACTCACTTAACCCTAATCCACGTCATTAACCTAATTAATTGAGTTTTATATTTAATCTGGCCAGTTTGAATTTCCACCCTTGGATATGGCGCCAGTCAACGCGCGCGTTTCTCAGTTTAAACCTCAGCCTTAGGATCAGCATACTTCTCATTTTATTCCATTTTATTTTCTTTTTATTTCATTTGTTTTCCATGATTTATTTAAAATAGCAAAAATCATTCAAAAATTCTGAAAATTTTTATACAAACTTTTATTAATTTTCAGAAACCAAAAACATTTTTATTTTTATTTTTTGCATTTAAAAATATTTTTAAATCATTTAAAAGTTTATTTTTAATTAATTAATGAGAATTAATTAATTAAAAAATACTTTTAGGTATTTAAAAATCACCAAAAAATTCATGAAACATTTAAAATCATTTAGAAACATTGTCCAACCCTCAAACCAAATTTCGTTTTTGATCTTGATGCATTTTGACAATTTTTCATGGAATTAATTCTATTTCAAAGCATTATTTTGATCCAATGTTCAAAAATTCATTTCTGCCTAGTCTTTGAGAGTTGGACTTTGATTCTTTTTGCATTGTGTCTTGCATATCATGTAGTTTGTAGGATTAAATTGGCATGATTTGATCTTGCATTTCCTATTTGTTTGACATTTTTCTTGTCAAGGTACCCTAAAACCCTAGAAATCTTAGGAAATTCATAACTTTCACTAGGTTAAGAATTAGAACCCCTCCTTTGGGCAGTGAGTTTGTATAGGTTTAGGGTTCCTTTGAATGTATTTTCATTTTTTTATCTTGATGTTTGCTTCTGGTTTTGATTTTTGTTTGGTGCATTGATCATAAACCCTAATTTGGGCTTCCTTTTGCATTCATCTTGCATTTGTTTGCCTACCATGACTTGCCATAGCATTTTGTGCATCCATTTGATTCATTAGACATCTTAAGACATGTTAGAAGCATGTTTGATCATTGCATATTTCATTTTCCATGTTGTATGTCATTTGCATTTCATAACTTTTCATGTATGTTCATGGTTCCAAGCATGCTTCTCTTGCATTCATTTGTTCATGTGATCATCCTCATGCCTTGTTTCATGTTTGCATCATCTCATAACATCATTATCATCACACATATGCTTCTGGTTTTGGTTTGCATCATACCATTTTATCTCATTTTGCATTGCATTGCATTTCTTTCACTAACTTTTCAGGTGGTAAGTTACTTTGAGAAGTGAATTTGCCTTCACTTCTCACAAATTCTTTTCATCTCTCTTGTGCATCCTTGCTGCATTTTGTTTTGTGTTTGAGATTGAGCTTGCTCTTTCTTCTTCATCTTACTTTCTTTCTTCAAGTGACCTGTCTTCTAAAATGAAGCAAGTTACTTTGCTTCTCTTTGCTCCTTCCATCTGCTTCCTGGTGGTTCCTCTGAAGATCTTTCTTGTAAACCTCACAAACCTTAGGAACAACCAAGCATTACAATAATTAGGGTTTTGATTAGTCCCCCCACTTAGTTTCTACCTTTGTGTCTCATTGAGTCTTCTCTTCTCACCTCATAATCAGGGACTAAACCATAAAGGCTTTAAGGCTTTGTGATTAAGCTTATGCCTGCATCCTTCTATTAGGATGGAGTGTATAACTTTAATCCTAAGTGTTAAACCCTTAATGTGTTTACACCCTTTAATCAATCCACTTAATAATCCTCAAGACATCAAGCTTGTAACTTGGGCCTTGCATTAGGGTTCTAATTCTTCCTTAATTGGTTAAGAAGGACTAACCCTAGTGTTAATGGACAAGTCCCCCTCAAGTTGTCTTACAAACCCTAAAACTCACTTCATCATCTTATCATTAATTAAAATCCACTTAATAAAGGCTTTGTTTTGTCATGAATTTAATCCCTAATCATGGATTAAGTTGAGGAGCTTTCCTCAGCTTAAACATTCTCATCTATTATCCTTCTATTAGGATGGTGTAATGAGTTTGTTTAATCCCTGATTGTGGCTTAATCTCATTACTTAACACTAAACAAAAACAACAAAAACATCTAAATAATAACAAGTAGGTTAATGACCTTTATCCTACATCAAAGGTGACTAAGTGTGAGAAGCTGACTTCACACTTGAGGTACTCTCATTACCCCTAATCAGAGGGAGGATGTGATGAGTTTACTAACCCATTGGTTTAGGCTTAAGCTCATTAACTTATGACAAACTTTCAAAAGCAATAAAAGACTGAAAACTCAAAAACAAACAATAATCTTCTCCTCCGGGATTCTTTTCTCATCATCTTCACTCACAAACGAGAACTTGCTTCTTCCGTCTAATGCAAGACAGTTTGCATCTGTGCCAGACAGATCATACACTTGAGCATTGACAAGCAAGTAGTTCACAAGTCAATTCACCTTTCAGTCTCTTTGGGTCGAACTACGGTGTTCTGACTTCCTCATTGCACGAGAGGATACGTAGGCATAACTTAACAGTTATCGAACAAAAGTATCTGTATATTCCCCCCTCTTCCAGCTTCATTCTTTTAAGCCTCAATGTCTTGAGCAATTCATTCTCATCCTCACACTGACACTTCACTTATACACTTCACACTTCTTTTACACTGACACCTGTACATCCTTTTCCAGCTCTTTTATACATAAATTGCACTGACACTACCCCTTTAAAACACAAATCTTTTAAGCGTGGATCCCTTCGAGTACGGCGGACAATATGGGTGCTAATACCTTCCCAGGTTGTAACCAACCCCCTTTCTCAGTCTCTCTGGTTCGCAACCGTCTTATCCATATCTTTCTAGGTCTATGCAGCATTACCTTTCCTCCGGGATAAAAATGCCTAGCTGGAGACTCTTTCTTTTCCTGTGAGTTCACTCCTGTGTGTCCTCACACCCTCCTCTCGCCGACCGTTCGCGTCTGTACCTCATTTGAGCCCAGTCTCATCTTTTGGGAGCGACAGCTTGGCGACTCTGCTGGGGAACCTTATACTGTAACCAGGGCTTCTGGTTCTTTTTGTGGGTTCCTCCTAGCGCTTGATTGATTTGTGTTTACTGGGGTGTTATGTGTTATCTGTGTTTATATAGTTGCTTTCATTTATTGCTTTATGTACAGTTGTTTTATTGCTTTCTTTACAGCTTTATATACATCATACTGTCATACTGTTCTGGCTGGATTTGGTTTTGCTTTGGTGGGTGGGTGTTCTATTGAGAGTTGAGGTCCTATACCTGGGACCTGAGTGACACCTAGGCTAGAGTGGTTCATGTTCTTTCCCATTCCATTTCGGTCTGGTGCGGGAATACGAAACACGGTTCAGATATGGGTTTCTTCTTGAGAACTTTGTGCTACAGATTTCCTGTAGTGCTAGGGCTATCTGGGAAGCCTGCTAAGTCTGGATGACCTTTACTATTGACCTTCGGAAACTGAGGTGAATTAGAGGAGGATCTTTTATGGTTATTGTAAACACTGTACCTCCGGGTTAGAAGTGTTTACACTTCTCATAACTGATCCAAGTCTGAGGATCCTTGTTTTAGAACACCACCTGTGAGAGGGTTGGGCTGTTTACTGGTTTGCAGGTACCCTTGACCTCAACATACCCTGTTACTTTGTTTTGATTAAGAATACTCCACTTTGGGACAGTTCTTGTGATTTTTAACCCTGGACATGTGACTCTTTATTTGAGTCCCCCACCTTGGTTACTAGACTTTTGAACCTCCATCTGGATTTCTGGAACATACATGGGCTTATATCAAGGCAGTTAATCAGATCCAGCTTGATCACAAACCCTTGCATATCATTTGCATACATCATCATTGCATCATTTAACATTTGCTTATTTGTTTTTCAGGGTATCCATACTATATTTTGGCTTGGTTTTGACCCCTTCATCTGCATAGACCTACCTGCTTCTGAAGGAAAATTGCGATCTAAACGCAGCGGAAAACAAAAAATTTTCCTTTAGTGATCCTTACGAATGAGCATGGTCAGTGATAGAATCGTTACCTCTTTGTGGCGATTCAGATCTTTGATGCAGCGATCACAAGCGTTGATGAAGTGCAACGCCTCTACTCAGTCCACACGAACAGCTTCCGGTCACAGTGCTAGCTGCTTACGAACGGAATTATTTGAGTGAGAATCAAAAACGAAATTGCATCAAGTAAAAGCTTCATCACAAGGGTTCCTTTTATAGACTCTCTTGTGGGCTGCGGGCTAAAAGCCCAATTCACATGATCCATAATAATATTATATATTATTATAATAACTATTATTATAATAAATATATTTATTTTATTATTATTTTATAACCATTATAAAATAACAATAATTATTATTATATTATCCGAATTTCTATTTTTCACTTAAGTGCACCGTACCTTACGGTGTTCCTTTGATTTCTCTATCTCTCATCAAACTGTCCTTATGTGTGTGACCCTGTAGGATTTCGTAACGTTGGTAATTATATTAAATTATATATTTAACATAATAAACAGTGAGCGGTATCTAGCAACACATCACTGCTACCCAAGTCACGAAAATGTCATGTGATCTGACAAAACCTTTTTCGTGATAATATATGTTTGTACAATTACCCTTTTGCCCCTATGTCTATATTGAACACAAGGCATACACTGTGTCATCCTTGTCCAGTTCAATATTGGGCCCTTAGACATTTCTCCTGTTATGCAGGATTGGCAAATTCCATCTAGGACACTCATGTCCCTCAGCATGCTTCGTGGAGTGCCCATCAACTGTCTTTATGATCATCCAGTTACAGATAATGTTTGATCAGCAATAAAGCACCCGACTCTACATCTAGGGTCCATAGTGGTTTCAGGTCGAAGGGTGGTAATACACCATTATCACCATGAGAATAACTTATGACACTTTGCATAACATACTATGTAGTATTCTCATAGCGGGTCAATCCGGTATAAATATTACTCCTAATATTTATACCTATGTCAAGACTTGATAACTCTTTATCCATGATCCATGAGATGTGATCATCAGTCTATCTTCATAATAGTCTCAATGCTTTAATGTTATCCCACTTTGCAATAAAGCTTGACTACGGATATTTTAAGAATAATGTCTTTATGTTTAATGGGATCTCATGATTAAGTCACACTTAACATTTCATTAAACAGACTAACTATTCTAGGGACTTTATTATTCTGAAAGACAAACATAATAAAGAAATGCCTTTTATTATTAAACGAATAATCCGATACAAGTACCAAAAAGTATTGGCCTCTAGGGCTTACACCAACAATCTCCCACTAGCACTAGAGCCAATTAGGCATACCCTTAATACCCATAGATCTAGTATGACCATCATGCTTCTGTTGCGCAAGAGGCTTTGTTAATGGGTCAGCGATATTGTCAAGTGTAGGTACTCTGCATATCTTCACATCTCCCCGATCGATTATCTCTCGAATGAGGTGATAACGCCTAAGTATGTGTTTGGATCGTTGGTGAGATCTAGGCTCCTTAGCTTGTGCGATAGCACCATTGTTATCACAATATAAACCAATGGGATCCACAATGCTAAGGACTATGCCAAGTTCACTAATGAACTTCTTGATCCAAACAGCTTCCTTTGCTGCATTTGAGGCAGCAATATACTCGGCCTCAGTTGTAGAATCAACAACTGTTTCCTGCTTTGAACTTTTCCAGCTCACAGCGCCACCATTGAGATAGAACACATAACCAGATTGTGATCTAAAATCATCCTTATCTGTCTGGAAGCTAGCATCAGTGTAACCAATTACATCAAGCTCTTCCTGACCTCCATATATCAAGAATGAATCCTTAGTCCTTCTCAAGTACTTAAGGATATTCTTGACAGCTACCCAGTGAGCATCACCGGGATCAGATTGGTACCTACTCGTTGCACTTAATGCATACGAGACATCTGGTCGAGTACATAACATGGCATACATGATAGATCCTATTGCAGATGCATATGGAATCTTATTCATGCGATCCCTTTCTTCCTTAGTTGAAGGGGATTGTGTTTTTGATAAACACAGACCATGTTGCATAGGTATGAATCCTTTCTTGGAATCATGCATATTAAAGCGTCTCAACACTTTATCTATGTATGTACTCTGACTTAGGCCAAGCAGTTTTTGTGATCTATCTCTATAGATCCTAATTCCTAATATATAGGCTGCTTCACCTAGGTCTTTCATAGAAAAACAATTCCCTAACCAAGTCTTCACTTGTTGCAAGGTAGGGACATCGTTTCCAATGAGTAATATGTCATCTACATATAATACCAGAAACACGATCATGCTCCCACTAACCTTCTTGTAGACACAAGGTTCATCTTCATTTTTGATGAATCCATATTGTTTTACGGTTTCATCAAAACGAAGATTCCAGCTTCTGGAAGCTTGCTTCAATCCATAGATTGATCGCTGTAACTTGCATATCTTTTGGGCATCTTGTGGTATGTCAAATCCTTCAGGTTGTGTCATGTACACATCCTCAAGAAGATTCCCATTAAGGAAAGCAGTTTTGACATCCATCTGCCATATTTCATAATCATGATATGCAGCGATGGCAAGTAAAATCCGAACAGATTTAAGCATTGCAACTGGTGAAAAGGTTTCATCATAGTCAACCCCATGAATTTGTTTATAGCCTTTTGCAACCAGTCTTGCTTTATAGGTATGTACCTTACCATCCATGTCAGTCTTCTTCTTGAAGACCCACTTGCATCCTATAGGGTTAACTCCTATAGGAGGTTCTACCAAGGTCCAAACCTGGTTTGTGTACATGGAATCCATTTCAGATTTCATGGCTTCTAGCCACTTCTCAGACTCAGGACCAGTTATGGCCTCTTTGTAGGTCACAGGCTCATCTTGATCCATGAGTAATACATCACCCTGATCACTTATGAGATATCCATATCTCTCAGGTTGGTGACGTGTCCTGCTTGACCTACGCTGGTCTTGTTCTACTTGAGCAGGTTGCTCTTCCACAACTACTTGTGTTTCCTGCTCTAGTTCCTCCATAGGTGTTTCAATGTTTTGTGATTCTTGAATTTCTTCAAGCTCTATTTTCCTCCCACTGTTTCCTTTGGAAATAAAATCCCTTTCCAGAAAGACTCCAGTTCGAGCGACAAACACTTTGCCCTCAGAAGGATTGTAGAAGTAATATCCTCTTGTTTCTTTAGGATATCCCACAAATAAGCATTTGTCAGATTTGGGCTCAAGCTTGGTTGAAATTTGTCGTTTGACGTAAACTTCGCAACCCCAAATCTTCATGTAAGACATATGTGGTTTCTTACCACTCCATATCTCATATGGTGTCTTATCAACCTTTTTGGATGGAACACGGTTAAGTGTGTAAGCTGCTGTTAATAATGCATGTCCCCAAAAGGAGTTTGGAAGATCGGCGTGACTCATCATGGATCGGACCATGTCTAACAAGGTTCGATTTCTTCTCTCAGATACACCATTCCATTGTGGTGTTCCAGGAGGAGTAAGTTGGGATAGAATCCCATACTCTTTTAGATGGTCATCAAATTCTAGGCTTAAATATTCACCGCCTCGATCTGATCGAAGAACTTTAATATTCTTCCCTAGTTGGGTTTGTACTTCATTCTTGAATTCCTTGAACTTTTCAAAGGACTCAGATTTGTGTTTCATTAAATACACATATCCGTATCTACTGAAGTCATCAGTGAAAGTGATGAAGTACTGAAAACCTCCTCTGGCTGGTATGTTCAGTGGTCCACATACATCAGTATGTATGAGTGCCAAAAGATCATTAGCCCTTTCACCTTTTCCTGTGAATGGGGACTTTGTCATCTTTCCAATTAAACAAGATCTGCATGTCTCATATGATTCATAATCAAAAGAGTCCAAGAGTCCATCTTTATGGAGTTTGGAAATGCGTTTCTCATTTATGTGGCCTAATCGACAGTGCCAAAGGTAAGTTGGATTCAACTCATTAGGTTTCAACCTTTTAGTATTAATGTTATAAATTGGCATTTCAAGATCAAGGACATATAGTCCATTATTCATTTTTGCAGTAGCATAGAATATATCATTCAAATAAATGGAGCAACAATTGTTCTTTATTATGAATGAAAAACCAAACTTGTCCAAACAAGAAACGGAAATAATATTCCTGCTAATTGCAGGTACATAATAACAGTTCTCTAACTGAATTATTAAACCACTAGGTAAAGTTAAAACATAAGTTCCTACAGCTAAAGCAGCAACCTTTGCTCCATTGCCAACTCGTAGGTCAACTTCACCTTTTGCCAAATCTCTACTCCTTTTTAGCCCCTGCACATTAGTACAAATGTGAGAACCGCATCCAATATCTAATACCCATGATGCAGAAGTATATAAATTAATTTCAATAACAAAAATACCTGAATTTGAAGTCTCTACTCCATTTTTCTTATCTTCCAGGTACTTTGGGCAATTTCTCTTCCAATGTCCGGTCTTACCGCAATGGAAGCAAGTGCCCTCCTTTGCTATTCCTCCACTAGGCTTCAAAACAGGAGGAGTGGGTTTGGGTTTGGCAACTTCCTTGCCTTTCCCTCTACCACCCTGTTTGATGGGCCTCTTGTTCTGTTTCTTTCCATTACTGACCATCAGAATGGATTTCCCTTTTGTCTTCATATTCTGCTCAGCAGTTCTCAACATGCCTAGCAGTTCTGGAAGACTTTTGTCCAAGTCATTCATATTGAAATTCAGGACAAACTGACTGAAGCTCTCTGGCAACGATTGCAAGATCAGATCAATCGCAAGTTCTTTTCCAAGGGGAAACCCTAATCTGTCAAGGTTCTCCACATACCCAATCATCTTGAGTACATGGGGACTTACAGGGGCTCCCTCAGCTAACTTGCTGTTAAAAAGGGACTTTGAAACCTGAAACCTCTCATTTCTTGCTTGCTCTTGATAAAGCATTTTCAGATGTCCGATCATATCGAACGCAGACATGTTCTCGTGTTGCTTTTGCAACTCAGAGTTCATGGTAGCAAGCATGAGGCAAGCGGTTTCATTGGCATCATCGAAATTCTTCTTATAAGCATCTCTTTCTGCCTTTGGTGCAGAACTAGGAGGTTCCTCCTCAGGAACTGGTGTCTCCAAGACATACAGCTTCTTATCGTGCTTGAGGACAATCCTCAGATTACGGTGCCAATCCAGGAAATTTGTCCCAGACAATTTTTCCTTATCTAGGATGGATCGCAAAATATTGTTCGATGTGTTTGTTGTCATGGTAATCTACAAGAGAAATATGAAAATATAAGTATCATTAAAACAACATATTTAATTAGGCCTTTAATCAAATATGCTCCCACTATTTTATTCAAAACAAATGACCCTCATCATTTGATTCGGAAAATCCCGTTGGAAGACTTTCTAGTGGGTCGAGATCCATGTTTCACTTTGTTTTAAGTCAGCGTTAGGCTGATTACACAAAACTAAGTTATTTAGGTAGGAACTCCTTCCAATTGTATCTCATACAACTCTCGAATATTTTCAATTGGGTGAATAACTCCTTATTCTGATCCATCACATGAATCATTCCCAATTCTTGCTTCTAAACATGTATAATCTTATTATAATTTGTTTAGTTAAGTTTGACCCATTGTTTTAGCAATTGGATATTACAATTATCCCATCACACCTTACTAATATAGAACATGCACCTCGCGTAGGCGAAACCTACAATGCTCGATACTAGTCTTGATGAGTGCTAAAAATTGGAAAGCATAAACTTAATATTTAATTTTGAGGGAATTTGTTATTAGTTTGATCTCACCGGCTTAACATGCAAAACGTCTCTCACATGCATCAACATACAATTACATGCATCAACACACATATAAAAAGATACAATTATGTCCCCTAACGCAATTGTTCTCTCAAGCCAATGAGAGAACCTAAGCTAACCTAATAACGATCTAAGCTTCTCCAAGCATGATCTCCAAGGTTATCCTCCTTTAATATTGAATACTTCCTTTTTCTTCATAACATAATATTACATTACATATAAGAAAACTCGTTTTACATACGAGGGAGTGAGATGAGAAAAGAAGTTACATAAAGAGATTGAGAGAGAGGCACGACTCGCAGGCCGTATTTAAAAATCCCAAAACAATAATAAAGGATAAACTAAGGCCATAACTGATCACCACAAATAAATAATAATAAACACACTTTTATTATTAGTTTAAAATTCCGATAATTAAATAAACTAAATTAAATTTCGGCTGATTGATCACACTTTGCAGACTTAGCCGGGGGTTCCGCTGCCCGGTCAGCGGAAAACAAAAAATTTTCCTTTAGTGATCCTTACGAATGAGCATGGTCAGTGATAGAATCGTTACCTCTTTGTGGCGATTCAGATCTTTGATGCAGCGATCACAAGCGTTGATGAAGTGCAACGCCTCTACTCAGTCCACACGAACAGCTTCCGGTCACAGTGCTAGCTGCTTACGAACGGAATTATTTGAGTGAGAATCAAAAACGAAATTGCATCAAGTAAAAGCTTCATCACAAGGGTTCCTTTTATAGACTCTCTTGTGGGCTGCGGGCTAAAAGCCCAATTCACATGATCCATAATAATATTATATATTATTATAATAACTATTATTATAATAAATATATTTATTTTATTATTATTTTATAACCATTATAAAATAACAATAATTATTATTATATTATCCGAATTTCTATTTTTCACTTAAGTGCACCGTACCTTACGGTGTTCCTTTGATTTCTCTATCTCTCATCAAACTGTCCTTATGTGTGTGACCCTGTAGGATTTCGTAACGTTGGTAATTATATTAAATTATATATTTAACATAATAAACAGTGAGCGGTATCTAGCAACACATCACTGCTACCCAAGTCACGAAAATGTCATGTGATCTGACAAAACCTTTTTCGTGATAATATATGTTTGTACAATTACCCTTTTGCCCCTATGTCTATATTGAACACAAGGCATACACTGTGTCATCCTTGTCAAGTTCAATATTGGGCCCTTAGACATTTCTCCTGTTATGCAGGATTGGCAAATTCCATCTAGGACACTCATGTCCCTCAGCATGCTTCGTGGAGTGCCCATCAACTGTCTTTATGATCATCCAGTTACGGATAATGTTTGATCAGCAATAAAGCACCCGACTCTACATCTAGGGTCCATAGTGGTTTCAGGTCGAAGGGTGGTAATACACCATTATCACCATGAGAATAACTTATGACACTTTGCATAACATACTATGTAGTATTCTCATAGCGGGTCAATCCGGTATAAATATTACTCCTAATATTTATACCTATGTCAAGACTTGATAACTCTTTATCCATGATCCATGAGATGTGATCATCAGTCTATCTTCATAATAGTCTCAATGCTTTAATGTTATCCCACTTTGCAATAAAGCTTGACTACGGATATTTTAAGAATAATGTCTTTATGTTTAATGGGATCTCATGATTAAGTCACACTTAACATTTCATTAAACAGACTAACTATTCTAGGGACTTTATTATTCTGAAAGACAAACATAATAAAGAAATGCCTTTTATTATTAAACGAATAATCCGATACAAGTACCAAAAAGTATTGGCCTCTAGGGCTTACACCAACAGCTTCATCTACTGTTATCACCAGCATCTGCCTGTCAGTGGCCCATCTTCAGTATTATTCTCCATCATCAGCATCTGTCTCAGCTTTTCTTCAAGCAACATGGCACCCAAGAAGAGCAATATCTCCTACCATTTCTTTGAGCCTGAGTTAGCTGGCATCAGGAAGATCCAGACCCTGATTACTCCAGACCATATACCACTATTTAGAGAACATTATGGAGGCATCCTTGATGTGGTTATGGATTTGGACCCTTCCCAGAGGAGCTTGATTCATACTTGCCTGCAGTTCTATGACCCCCTATGAGGTGCTTCACCTTTCAGGATTTTCAGTTGGGGCCTTTATTAGAGGAGTATTCATCATTGGTTGGTGTACCTGTCAGGGGTGGAGTCCCCTTCAACCCTGAGATGGCTTTTCCTAGTAATGAAGAGTTGGCAAAGGCACTATATCTGGAACCCTCTCTGATTGGACAGAACATGACTACCAAGGCTGGAATCTCTGGTTTACATTTGGATTTCTTGACCTCTCAGGCTACTCTTAAAGCCTCCTTGGGGGAATGGAAGGCAGTCTGTGCTTTGTTATCCCTCAGCATATATGGGGTTATACTTTTTGCAGATGTGCCTAAGTTTATTAGCAAGAATGCAATCCATCTTTTCATTCTGAGGAACCCAGTGCCCACCTTACTGGGAGATTTCTACTACTCCGTTCACCAAAGGAATGAAAAGCAGAGAGGAAGGTTGGTGAGGTGCTGTGCTCCCCTGTTCCATACCTGGTTGCTCAAACACTGGCCCAAGACTGATGCATTCTTGAATCCTCACCAGCAAAAGAATTGGGCTAGAAGACTCATTGCTTTGACCTCAGCTGACATCAGGTGGTGCACTCAGAGCACCAAGGGCAGGGACATCATTACTAGTTGTGGGCAGTTCCCCAATGTACCCCTGATAGGAGTGAAAGGTTGCATCAACTACAACCCTCTGTTATTCAAGAGACAATTGGGCTATGCATTGGTCCACCCTCCTAGAGCACAAGACTTGGCTGAAACCCTTTATTGTGAGATTAAGCCTAATCTAGCCATTGTCAGGCAAACATCCTGGGCTTGGGACAATGTCCAGACCAAGGGAATGACCATTCCGGGGAGATGCAACAATATAGCCTCAGCTCAGTACTATGAGTGGTCTCATGCCAGGGCTCAAATTTCTGGGATGCCCTTCACCATCGAGGATGCACCTGGACCATCCTCAGCACCACCTCCAGCCACTGTCAGCCTAGAGGAGTTTGAGAAACTGAAAGAGAGAAATGAGAATCTGACTCAGGCTCTACAGAAGACCCTCCGGGAGAGGAGTGATGGTCATCTGGACATTGAGAGGTTAGAAAAGCTAAAGGTGGAGCATCTAGCTAGGATTGAGAAGTCAGAGGACTACATTAAGAAGTCAAGGGCTGGAGAGCAGATCTTGAAGAATGCCTGCAAGGAGGCTCAGTTCCAGAAGGCCAGAACTGATTTGTATCTGAAAGAGAGTCAAGCTAGGTGGGTCAGGATCACCGAAGCTCGTACTCAGGAAGATAAGAGGACTCAGGACAAGATTGAGCAGTTGGAGGCTAGTGCAAAGGAGCAACAAGAAGCCTTGCTAGCAGCCCAGAGAGAGATCTCAGAGTTGAAGATCGGGGCTGGTGTGAAGAGGTCAAAGGACCAGAGTCGACACAAGATGCTATCTGCAGCTGTTGCTACCAGGAATCTTCTTATCAGGAACCTCACGGAGCGTCCAGCTGATCCTGTGACTGAAGCACTTCTAAAGGAAGTTCAGGAGGATGAGTTTGGTCTTGGTGTCTGATTTTTGCTTGTTGTTGCCTTCACTTCATTGTACTTTTCCTCTTTTATGTTGAATTTTGACCCCTCAGAGGGCATGAATTGTAAAAAACAAACTATGTATCATTCACTTTTTGTAATATATGTATTAGTTTGTTTTATCTGAGTTCCTTCAAGCTACATCAAAAACATCTCCCTCAAAGGGTCTGGAAAGGTCAAAACCAAGTGCCAAGCCGGATACCTTGGAGACAAATAAGCATACTGCATTGCATACTAACCTTTGTTTTGTTTTGTAGGTTTTGTTTTGTTTTTGTTACTAACTCTGTTGTGGTTCAGGAACTATTGCTCGACGTCGGGTGTTCCCACTCAACCGTCCACACAGATATCCTACCCGCAACAATCTTCCGGGTATACAGATGGACCAGGTACAACAGGATCTTACAGAGGTCAGGACTCAAATGGCCAATGAGAGACTGGAAATGAGGAATCAGATGACCCAGTTTATGGAGGTGATGAATGGATTGGCGCAAAGCCAGGAAAGATTAAGAGCCTTGGTAGAGAGGCAGACTCAGGAAGACCCCCATCTAGGGACTGGTGGAACAAGCAACAATGAGAGGGTCCAGCCTCATATTAACCCACCTGTGTTTGGACCCCACCTTCATCCAGAGATCAATATCCCTGCTAATGTACAAGGGAATGCTACTACAGGCAGAGTACTCCAAGAAGACCCCCAGGAAGATCAGTTCACAGTGATGGGAGCTGGGGATGAGGCCTATGACAGAAGGCTAGATGAAATTGCTGAGAAATTAAGGTCCTTGGAGTCTCAAAACTCCTTGGGTTTTGATGTTATGGACATGGGCTTAGTGGACGGGGTCAGGATTCCCCACAAGTTTAAATCTCCGTGCTTTGAGAAGTACAACGGAACCTCCTGTCCGCGAACCCACTTGCAATCTTTTTTGGGGAGGCTGAAGGCATACACCATGGATGAAAAGCTATGGATGTTTTATTTTGAAGATAGCTTAACAGGAGCTTCAAGGGAATGGTACTCTCACTTGACTAGAGCAACCATCAGGTGCTGGAAGGATCTGGCTGAGGCCTTCATTAGACAATACCAGTATAACTTGGATATGGCTCCCAACAGGACCCTCCTGATGGGAATGTCACAATCATCCAGAGAAAGCTTCCGGGAGTACGCCCAGAGGTGGAGACAGCTTGCTGCTGCTGTCCAGCCACCCATGTCGGAGAGGGAAATGGCCGACATGTTTATGAACACCCTTCAAGGAACATACATTGACAGGCTTGCTGCCTTTTCTTCTACCAGCTTTGCGGATGTAGTTATAGCTGGAGAAAGAATTGAGAGCCTATTAAAGATGGGCAAAATTTCTGACAACGGTGCTAGCTCGTCCAGCAACCCAAGAAAGCCTTTTGTGGGCCCAAGAAGAACTGGTGAGACTAATGCTATCCATACCAGCAGGGGAAGACCCCAGTATGTTCATAGGTCAGTGGCAGCAGTCACCATTCCCGCTCCAGTTCATCCACAACCAGCATATCAACCACAACAACAATCCCCCTACCAGCAACAAACTCAGTATCCACCTCAGAGAAATTATAACAACAACAACACCAGCAACAACAATCAGCAAAGACCGTATCAACAGAGACCATCTCAGGCCAATAGGGTGATTGATCCAATCCCTATGCCTTATGCCACATTATTGCCACAACTCCTAAAACTCAACCTGGTTGAGCTAAGGACATTGGCACCTCCAGATCCTGCTAGTCTGCCCAGAAATTATGACGCCAGCGCCAGATGTGCTTTTCACTCAAATGCACCTGGCCATAGCACAGAGAAGTGCAGAGCTTTGCACATGAAAGTACAGGATCTAGTGGATTCCAAAGCTCTAAACTTTGCACCCCCGCCAAATGTCAGTAAAAATCCTATGCCAAACCACGGAGGACCCAGAATCAATGCTATTGAGGAAGATAAGCCGTCTTACTTGATAACCTGTGTGGGGCAGATTCGGACACCCTTGGTAGAGATTAAAGCTCAACTCCTTGAATGTCAAATGTTCCCTGGATGTGAGCTAGGATGTGCTTATTGCAACATTTCAGTGAATGGGTGTGATAACTTGAGAAATGACATAGATGGTCTCATCCAGAGTGGCCTGCTTCAAATCACAACATCAATACCTACAAATCCAGCAATCTCCTTAACAACAATTCCCGAGTTTTCTACAACTGCAACAACAATTGTTCCAAACAACTCTTCAATCTCCTCAACAAATGCTTCATCTGTTACTTCAACGGACCAAACATCAACAAACATCCCCTCTACAACTTCAGCACCCCTTCATTCAGAATCCCCTACAACAGCAACACTCATCCAGTCAACAGTGTCTCCTACAACATCAACAGCAGACAATGAAAGTGTCTCAACGGTTACAATTTATTATGATCCTGCAAATGATTCTGCCTACAACTCACAAAATACCGCTCCTTCCAGAGCACCAGTTACAATATACTATGATCCACATACTATCATGGTCCCTTCTGCAGCTGCTATCAGTCCTGTCACTATCACAGTGCCTGGGCCAGTTCCTTATGAAAGCAATAATGCCATCCCCTGGCATTACGGCTCCGATCTATACTGCGAAGGACAAAAAATCACTTTAGAATCATCAACTTCTTCACCACAAATAGGCAATGTGGGGGGAGGCGGAGGCTTCACTCGGAGCGGACGTCTCTTTGCCCCGCAAATTCCAAGACCCATTGCTGAAGCAGAAGCTGCTGCCAAAGCAAAAGGGAAGAGCATGGTGCAAGAAGAACAAGTTGTTAAAGAGGCTTTGAAAACCCCTTTTGATCAAGAGGTTGATGAATTCATGAGAATCATCAAGAAAAGTGATTACAAGATAGTAGACCAGCTTCACCAGACACCTTCCAAAATCTCCATTCTATCATTGCTAATGTGCTTCGAGGCTCATTGGAACGCACTACTAAAAGTCTTGCACGCAGCTTATGTGTCAGAGGAGATTACCGTCAATCAGTTAGAGGCCGTGGTTGGAAATGTTAACGCTAGTCACGGACTAGGATTTACCAACACTGATTTGACGACGGAAGGCTGCAATCACAACAAGGCCTTGCACATCACCTTGGAGTGTAAGGGTGCAGTTCTTTCTCATGTACTGGTGGACACAGGGTCATCCCTCAATGTCCTACCTAAGAAAGCCCTTGTGAAGCTGGAGTATGAAGGATTGGCATTACGCCCCAGTAACCTGGTAGTGAGAGCCTTTGATGGTTCTAAGAGATCAGTTCTGGGGGAAATTGAGTTGCCTATAACGATTGGCCCACAAACTTTCAAAACGACCTTCTTCGTGATGGATATACAGCCTGCCTACAGCTGTCTATTGGGTAGACCATGGATACACGCCGCTGGCGCCGTGACCTCAACCCTTCACCAGAAGTTAAAATTCGAGTGGGAGGGCCAAGTCGTTACTATTTGTGGAGAGGAAGATATCTTTGTTAGCCATCTGGCTACATACAAATACATTGAGATGGATGGGGAGATCCACGAAACTATGAGTCAAGGGTTTGAGGTCTTGAACATAAATGAAGCATCCGCTGTACCCGGAACCTCAATGACATCTTATCAACAAGCCCGGAAGGTTGTTGAAGAAGGGACTGCCCAAGGCTGGGGCAAGTTGCTGCCTGTAGAGAAGAAGGAGGACAGATTTGGGTTGGGTTACAAACCAACTCTACAAGATCAAGCAGAGGCTGCTAAGAAGCCCAATTTTGTCAGTGGGGGGATGCTCACCCCCGATGCAGTAAACAACTTGGAAGACGAGGATGAAAGCAACCGCAACCTGGAGAGCTGGATACGTCCAAGGATCCCGGGGAGCAGTATCTCAAACTGGTCTTCCCAGGAAATTATAAGAGTTACTCCTGCAGAGTAATTATTATTTCCTGTATTTTTAAGCATGCATCAAGTCTTGCATCTTGCCCAAGATGACAAGACTCATTTTGTAATCGGGCCATCTGTAATTTTGTGCAAATAGATCAATCAATGATAATCAGACATCTTTTGCAAATGAGTCTTTTTTTTTCCAGCTCACTGTTTTTTCCATTTTTCTTTTTGTACAAAAAATAAATGGCAGTGTTTTCAAAATGACAACTTCATTTCACTTTTCTAAACAAGATTAAAATCAATCACTAAAATGAACAAACTGAACCCTTGCAGAGAGTGCCCTCCAGACCGCACCGACAACAGCACGGCTATGACTTCGTATGACTTTGACAATCCGATCAATCAAGCTGATGAAGGGGTTGAAGAAGATTACGAGCTTCCTGAAGAGCTAGCCAGGTTGTTAAGACAAGAGGAGAAAGTTATTACTCCTCATCAGGAGGAGGTCGAAACGGTTAACCTTGGTACAGGTGAAGATGTGAAAGAAGTTAAAATCGGGGCATGCTTACAAGACTCAGTGAAGAAACAACTGATTGACCTGCTTCAGGAATATGTGGATGTGTTTGCTTGGTCTTATCAAGATATGCCAGGGTTGGACACCGACATTGTTATGCACAAGCTGCCTTTAAGAGAAGATTGCCCGCCGGTTAAACAGAAACTGCGCCGTACTCGCCCAGACATGGCAATGAAAATCAAAGAAGAGGTACAAAAGCAGTGGGACGCCAGGTTCCTTGCTGTAACTAGCTATCCACCGTGGGTTGCTAACATAGTACCTATGCTTAAGAAAGACGGCAAGGTGAGGATGTGTGTTGACCAGCGGGATCTGAACAGAGCCAGCCCGAAAGATGACTTCCCATTACCTCACATCGATGTATTAGTGGATAACACGGCTCAGTTCTCGGTATTCTCCTTCATGGACGGATTTTCAGGATACAACCAGATCAAGATGTCACCTGAAGACATGGAGAAGACAACCTTCATCACACCCTGGGGCACGTTCTGTTACAAGGTGATGCCATTCGGACTGAAGAATGCTGGTGCAACATATCAACGGGCTATGGTGACATTATTCCATGATATGATCCATAAAGAAATCGAATGTTACGTGGATGACATGATTGCCAAGTCCCTCACTGAAGAAGACCACCTGGTAAATCTGCTGAAGCTATTCAAGCATCTGAGGAAGTACCAACTGAAGCTGAACCCCAACAAGTGCACATTCGGGGTGAGATCTGGTAAGCTGCTAGGTTTTATTGTAAGTGATAAAGGGATTGAGGTTGACCCTGATAAAGTCAAAGCTATTCAAGAAATGCCTGCACCAAAGACTGAGAAAGAGGTTCGGGGGTTCTTAGGACGATTGAACTACATTTCACGGTTCATATCTCACCTTACGACAACCTGTGAGCCCTTGTTCAAGCTGTTAAGAAAAGAAAAAACGGTCAGGTGGAACGAAGATTTCCAGAAGGCTTTTGATAAGATCAAGGAATACTTACAAGAGCCTCCAATCCTTATGCCTCTAGTTGAAGGAAAACCTCTAATCATGTACTTGACAGTATTAGAAGAGTCAATGGGGTGTGTGCTGGGCCAGCATGACGAGTCTGGTCGAAAAGAGTATGCAATATACTACCTAAGCAAAAAGTTTACCGACTGTGAACAACGTTATTCACTGCTCGAGAAAACTTGCTGTGCTTTAGCGTGGGCTGCTCGCCGACTGAGACAGTATATGTTGACCCACACTACCTTATTGATCTCAAAAATGGACCCAGTTAAGTATATTTTTGAGAAGCCAGCACTTACCGGACGGGTTGCAAGATGGAAAATGATCCTCACAGAATATGACATTCAGTACACATCTCAAAAAGCCATCAAGGGCAGTGTATTGTCTGATTATCTTGCTGAGCAACCTATTGATGATTACCAGCCTATGAGATTTGACTTCCCTGATGAAGACATCATGTTCATCAAAGCAAAAGATCATGAAGAGCCCGTTCACACTGAAGGGCCTGACCCGGAAGAAGAATGGACTATGATGTTTGATGGGGCTGTTAATATGAATGGTCGTGGTGTTGGTGCAGTACTCATTACACCTAAAGGAGTTCACATGCCTTTCTCGGCAAAACTCACTTTCAACTGCACTAACAACGAAGCTGAATACGAAGCTTGAATTATGGGTCTTGAGGAAGCCATTGACCTCAGGATCAAGACATTGACTGTATTCGGAGATTCAGCTCTGGTAGTTAATCAAACCAACGGCAAATGGTACACACACCAGGATCATCTGATACCTTATAGGGATTATACAAGGAGGTTATTGACTTTCTTTACAACAGTCAAGCTTGAGTATATCCCTCGAGACGAGAATCAGTTTGCAGATGCTCTGGCTACCATTTCATCCATGATCAAGGTCCGAGCTGCCAACTTTGTACCGCAAATTTCAGTGTCCAGACTTGACAGACCAGCATATGTCTTCGCAGCAGATGTTGTCAAAGATGATAAGCCTTGGTTCCATGACATTAAGTGCTTCTTGGAGGATCAAACATACCCACCTAGGGCATCTTCCAATGATAAGAAGACATTGAGAAGGCTTGCTGGTAGTTTCTTTCTGAACACTGATGGTTCCCTGTACAAGAGAAACTTTGATATGGTACTCCTCAGATGCGTTGACAGAATAGAAGCAGACTTGTTAATGCATGAAGTACACGAAGGATCCTTTGGTACCCATGCTGGAGGACATGCGATGGCTAAGAAGTTGCTAAGATCAGGTTATTACTGGATCACAATGGATGCCGACTGTTGTGCTTATGCCAGAAAATGCCATAAATGCCAGATTTATGCGGATAAGGTGCATGTGCCTCCCAATCCTTTGAATATAATGTCTTCGCCCTGGCCCTTTGCTATGTGGGGCATTGATATGATTGGCAAGATCGAACCGACCGCTTCAAATGGCCACAGATTCATCCTGGTTGCCATCGACTATTTCACCAAGTGGGTCGAAGCAGCTTCCTATGCAAATGTTACAAGGCAAGTGGTAGCCCGATTTCTGAAAAGAGATATCATCTGTCGGTATGGAGTGCCCGAGCGAATCATTACTGACAATGGTTCCAACTTAAACAACAAAATGATGGCAGAACTATGCCGGGACTTCAAGATCCAACACCACAATTCTTCTCCTTACAGGCCAAAGATGAATGGCGCTGTTGAGGCAGCTAATAAGAATATCAAGAAGATTGTGCAGAAGATGGTAGTCACATACAAAGACTGGCATGAGATGCTACCGTTTGCCTTGCATGGGTACCGCACGTCAATCAGAACATCCACTGGGGCAACACCGTATCAGCTTGTATATGGTATGGAGGCAGTCCTACCTGTTGAAGTTGAACTACCCTCCCTACGGGTACTAATGGATGTTAAGCTAAACGAAGCAGAGTGGGTCCGGTCCCGATACGAACAACTGAGTCTGATTGAAGAGAAAAGATTGGCTGCAATCTGTCATGGGCAGTTGTATCAGAAAAGAATGAAGAGAGCCTTCGATCAGAAAGTCAGGCACCGAGAGTACCAAGTAGGAGATCTTGTGCTGAAAAGAATCCTCCCTCCTCATACAGACCACAGGGGCAAGTGGACCCCGAACTATGAAGGACCATTCGTAGTAAAGAAAGTTTTCTCTGGTGGAGCACTGATGCTTAGCACTATGGATGGTGAAGATTTCCCGTCCCCTGTGAATTCAGATGCAGTTAAAAAATACTTCGCATAAAAAGACCCGTTGGACACAAAAACAGAATGTAAGTCCAGGCAAAAATAGGGCATCCCGGCGAGTCAAAAACAGAATAAAAGACTCGGGCAAAAATAAGGGAAAATAAACAAAAAAATGTACACCCGCTGAGTTGAAAAGCCGCATTGGACGACTCAGGCAAAAAATGGGTATCCCGATGGATTGAAAACCCGAAAGGGCGGTTCATGCAAAATAAGGGAATAAGCGAACAACTGCATTCTGAATTCGTCTGTATCACCTACAACTTGGTAAGCCTCGAAAGGATCAAGCTTCTGTCGGAATCAGCCTTTTTCAGAAAGCAAGACGAGAAGAACGTCAAATGTCATACGAGTCATAGCAGAAGGGAAGCTCCTTGAAGCGTCGACAACATTGCCAGCATTTTGTTTCTCAATTTGTAACAATCTCCTCATTTCAGGGGATATGTTTCTTTGACTGTATCTTGCCAATTCAGGGCACATGAATTAATAAAATCAGATTTTCAGTCATGTTTCACCCCGTACACTTCATTTTCATTTGCAAAAATGTCTGGTGTCCTTAAAATACTGATTGCATAAATACAGATGCTTTTCTTCTAAAAAATACATGCTTGCAGGGAATATACTTACTCTCGGGAGTGTCTAACTCCTATGACGGAATCCGGTAAGGGATACCTCGGGATCACTTGTGCGTTTCTCTGTCTTTTCAGGATTGCAGGTACTCAAGGCACATCATGGGGCATGTAAGCCTCATCCCAGCAAGCTGGCAAATCAACACCCAGTCTTAGCACTCAAAAGTGTTCTCTCCCCAGCTGAGTTGCCACTCGCTATTTCTCCTTAGCCGAGGTGCCAATCATTCTTCTTTCTTAAAGTACAGAAGCCAGGGAACCAACTTCCCCACAAAGTTTCAGCCTCTATTCAGAAGAGCAACGCATGAAGTAATCACAACAGAGTGAAGAAAGATTCTACAATCCCCGGCTGGGCCCTCTCTATCAAAGATAGGTCTATCAGTGGCCTATATCCCCAAGCAGAGTCCCATATGTCAGTTCTACCAATGATCTCTCCCCCCCAGCTGGGATGTCCACTTCAAGCAGATCGACTAGAGATCTTCGTGGCAACGGGACCCGAAACCTGGATCGTTATCTTTTGCATAAACATGGCATTCACATCATGTTCACCCCACAAAGCGTAGCATTCCGTCTAATACGGAGCATTACGGCAAAAATCAAACATATTGCATACTCATAAGCCATGTGTCGAACGGAACACTTGTGAATACTGGCAATCCATCAACGATATACAGAAAACTCCCCAGATTCCCCAGCAAAGAGCTAAAACAGTTGCCTTACACTCACCAAACATCAGTACATACTCCTTGTGGCACCCGTCCATGTCATATCCCCAGTAGAAAGCCAAAGAGTCCCCTTTGCACTCACTGATACATATACACATATATAATTTTCTTGACATCCATCCGTGTCACCTTCCCCAGCATAATTACCTAAACACTTTGTAAAGCCTATACTTATATATATATATACCTCTTGACACTCGTCTGTGTCACTCTCCCCAGCTGGTTGAACACTCAACTATACACCCCTCATACTTATTAATCTTATTTCACTTATACAGATGCTCGTCCGTGTCTTGTATACACCACTTATTACTCCTCAGAATTAACACTCGTCCGTGTTCCTTGTTAACTGGTTGATACTCGTCCGTATCATCATCTTTGAACACGTGTCAGTATTTGTTTCTACCCGATACTCGTCCGTATCAAGGTCTTAGGGATGTTCGTCCGCATCTTTAATCTATACACAACGCCAAAACACTTACCTTTTATTTTCTTGGATATAAACACTCGTCCGTGTTTACTATCCCCCTGTAGGTCTCCAGCAAAGCAAAATTTCTTTTCTATCTGACATCCGTCCTATGTCATGATAAACCCTGAGAGCAGCCGTACCCAGCTAGGTGATCGTCCTTCACCTCTTGATGATCGTCCTTCATCATGCTCATCCGATGGCCGTCCCCATCGTCGACCTTTTCTATCCGGCATTCGTCCTGTGTCGTGATATTTAGCACCCGTCCCCTGCTAGGTGATCGTCCTTCACCTCTTGATGATCGTCCTTCATCATTTTTATCCGATGGCCGTCCCCATCGTTGATCTTTTCATCTGACATTCGTCCTATGTCATGATAAACCTTGAGAGCAGCCGTCCCCTGCTAGGTGATCGTCCTTCACCTCTTGATGACCGTCCCTCATCATGCTCATCCGATGTCCGTCCCCATCGTTAACCTTTTATCCGGCATTCGTCCTATGTCGCGATATTTTCGGCAGCCGTACCCTGCCAGGTGATCGTCCTTCACCTTTGATGACCGTCCCTCATCATTATTTCATTTATTCTTTAACCCGATGGCCGTCCCCGTCGTGGTCCTTTTTCCTTTTACTGATGATCGTCCTTCATCAGTTTAGCCCGATGGCCGTCCCCATCGTTTGTTTACATTACTTTAGGAACTTGATGGTCGTCCCTATCATTTTTCATTAATCCCCAGAAAATCTTATAACTTTACTTGATGGTCGTCCCCATCATAATCCCTTTTATACCCAGCATGTCGGCCGTCCCCGTCATTGCTTTATTTCCCGCATTTTTCCAGCATGTCGGCTGTCCCCGTCATTGCTTTATTTCCCGCATTTTTCCAGCATGTCGGCCGTCCCCGTCATTGCTTTATTTCCCGCATTTTTCCAGCATGTCGGCCGTCCCCGTCATTGCTCGTTCCCCGGCAGTCGTCCTCCGCTCGACGGTCGTCCTCCGTCGCCCACACTTTACAATATACTTTATTTTCCTTTTACAATCTATATCCCTTTTCTTCCTCATTCTGTGAGTGCAAATTTTGGACTGTCTTTGGTATTCAACCACAAGTTATCTTGTTTGCCTGTTAAGCCGTCGCTTACATCCTGCACAGCTAACTCATGTTTGAATAGGGGCAGCTGTAAACACCCCAAATTTTCCCTCACCCATTCACACCATGTCTTGTGATCTCCTTATATGCATAATCTCAATCATAGCATCTTTTTTGATTCATTTCATTGGTTCAAAGTCATCTGCATCTAGGGTTTGTGATCTGAGAAATCCAAGAGCTTCTTGAGCCACTCCAAAGGTCATCAATCACTTCAAAGGGGTCCATGTATGTTCAAGCATCATATTATATCCTTTCAAAGTCAAGAATGTCAAAGAATCACAAGAACTGAAAATGGCATGGAAGCAGAGCCAGGTTTGACTACACAGATGACTTAGAATTAGGGTTTTGGTTTCAAAGGCCATAACTCCAAATTTTTTGGTCATTCTTGTTTCTATTGGTCTCTATATGGTATAGGGAGTATGCATATCAATTTTCATGAAGAAATTCCATGGGGAAGTCATCTGATCAAGAGTTGACTTTTCAAGCAAGTCAGTGTAAAATCAGGGCATCTGAGGGCCTCAATGACCCAACCAAGAGGTGTTCTTCATCATTTTGATTGTATATGATCTTTATTTGATCATAGAAGATGTTGGAAGTTCACAAAATTGAAGAATTTCAAGTCTTTTGCAAAGTTGACTTTTTGGGAAAGTTTGACTTTTAATGAAATTGCCATTTTGGGAAACTTTTTCAACCCTTACTTTTTGATTCAAAAATGATTCAAATGGAAAAACTTTGGTCAAGGAAGTTGTAGAATGGATCATTCCCTTTTCAAAAAGTACAAGAACATGACATAATTCATTTTGGATCAAAAGTTATGGCTTGTCAAAGTTGGCAAAAATCACTAAATTTGAAGTTTTCCACCAAAGAGGCAAAGTTGCAAATTCACTTTTCAAGGCAAATTGAACTATCAAATGGACTTCTAAACTTCACAACATGATCATACAACACCTAAAATTCAGAATGGGCCAAGAGATTACTCACTTTCATGACTTATGGAGCAAGATTTCTCAAAGGAAGCAAAAGTGAGGCAAGTTGCAAAAACTCACTCAAGTGTGAATCCACTTGCTTGCTGACTTCATGATCAATCCTAGGGTTCTCCCCACATCTTGCTGCGCAGGACACACCTTTTGTCCTTAGCTAGCTAGTAGCCCATGCCTCTCTTACACAACTTTGACATTTTGGCAACTTGAGCCATACCTATCACAAAAACACACATCAACTCATCTGACCTATCACAATAGTTTATGCAAACAAAAAGCAAGCAAAAGCACATAACAACACACTCTGATCTTGCCCATAGTCATAGTTATCAAAATCTCCCTCATTTGCAAGAGCCTTCGAAACACTCAGTACAAGCTACAAACACACAAACCAACTTCACAAATCAACTCAACACACTTTCCTGATCACAAAACACCCATCACCATTGCCTTAAACTCCCAGAATCACAAATACGATTTCCACCCCACCTTGAGCAGAACTTCTGCCATCTCAAAAACCAGCCAGCATAAACTTTCTCCAAGCATCAGGACTTCATCAGGGGCCTAAAAGGAGTGGTTTGCACAAAGAGAGAGGGTCAGAAAGTTGCAAACTGAGAAAGCTCAAAGCTCAGGTATATCAAGAACTTTTTTCCAGAAATGAATTTTTAAGTTTCTAAGTTGTTCCTCATGCTTTGCTGATCACTCTGATGCTTTTACTTTTTGAAATGGTTGAGAAATAAGCATTTAATCATGTTCTGAAACTTTTCTGACCTAAACATGTTTGGCTTCGATTCGCATGATTAATGAATGAAAAATGAATTTTGTTTAGGGGTTTTGATTCAGTGTTGTATGGGGATGATTTCTGGGTGTTTAGTTTTCATTTTCATGGAATTTTGAGGATTTTAGCAACTTTCAGGTGAGGGTCTTGCCGGAGAAGACGACCGGAAGTCTTCTCCGGCCACCTGAAAGTAATTAGGGCTAAGCAGCGTAATTAAATGCAGTTTGAATGTGGTACGTAGGATTGGTTGACTTTGTTTGACTGGCGCGTGTTTGGAGGGTCCAGATCCACTCACTTAACCCTAATCCACGTCATTAACCTAATTAATTGAGTTTTATATTTAATCTGGCCAGTTTGAATTTCCACCCTTGGATATGGCGCCAGTCAACGCGCGCGTTTCTCAGTTTAAACCTCAGCCTTAGGATCAACATACTTCTCATTTTATTCCATTTTATTTTCTTTTTATTTCATTTGTTTTCCATGATTTATTTAAAATAGCAAAAATCATTCAAAAATTCTGAAAATTTTTATACAAACTTTTATTAATTTTCAGAAACCAAAAACATTTTTATTTTTATTTTTTGCATTTAAAAATATTTTTAAATCATTTAAAAGTTTATTTTTAATTAATTAATGATAATTAATTAATTAAAAATACTTTTAGGTATTTAAAAATCACCAAAAAATTCATGAAACATTTAAAATCATTTAGAAACATTGTCCAACCCTCAAACCAAATTTCGTTTTTGATCTTGATGCATTTTGACAATTTTTCATGGAATTAATTCTATTTCAAAGCATTATTTTGATCCAATGTTCAAAAATTCATTTCTGCCTAGTCTTTGAGAGTTGGACTTTGATTCTTTTTGCATTGTGTCTTGCATATCATGTAGTTTGTAGGATTAAATTGGCATGATTTGATCTTGCATTTCCTATTTGTTTGACATTTTTCTTGTCAAGGTACCCTAAAACCCTAGAAATCTTAGGAAATTCATAACTTTCACTAGGTTAAGAATTAGAACCCCTCCTTTGGGCAGTGAGTTTGTATAGGTTTAGGGTTCCTTTGAATGCATTTTCATTTTTTTATCTTGATGTTTGCTTCTGGTTTTGATTTTTGTTTGGTGCATTGATCATAAACCCTAATTTGGGCTTCCTTTTGCATTCATCTTGCATTTGTTTGCCTACCATGACTTGCCATAGCATTTTGTGCATCCATTTGATTCATTAGACATCTTAAGACATGTTAGAAGCATGTTTGATCATTGCATATTTCATTTGCCATGTTGTATGTCATTTGCATTTCATAACTTTTCATGTATGTTCATGGTTCCAAGCATGCTTCTCTTGCATTCATTTGTTCATGTGATCATCCTCATGCCTTGTTTCATGTTTACATCATCTCATAACATCATTATCATCACACATATGCTTCTGGTTTTGGTTTGAATCATACCATTTTATCTCATTTTGCATTGCATTGCATTTCTTTCACTAACTTTTCAGGTGGTAAGTTACTTTGAGAAGTGAATTTGCCTTCACTTCTCACAACTTCTTTTCATCTCTCTTGTGCATCCTTGCTGCATTTTGTTTTGTGTTTGAGATTGAGCTTGCTCTTTCTTCTTCATCTTACTTTCTTTCTTCAAGTGACTTGTCTTCTAAAATGAAGCAAGTTACTTTGCTTCTCTTTGCTCCTTCCATCTGCTTCCTGGTGGTTCCTCTGAAGATCTTTCTTGTAAACCTAACAAACCTTAGGAACAACCAAGCATGACAATAATTAGGGTTTTGATTAGTCCCCCCACTTAGTTTTTACCTTTGTGTCTCATTGAGTCTTCTCTTCTCACCTCATAATCAGGGACTAAACCATAAAGGCTTTAAGGCTTTGTGATTAAGCTTATGCCTGCATCCTTCTATTAGGATGGAGTGTATAACTTTAATCCTAAGTGTTAAACCCTTATTGTGTTTACACCCTTTAATTAATCCACTTAATAATCCTCAAGACATTAAGCTTGTAACTTGGGCCTTGCATTAGGGTTCTAATTCTTCCTTAATTGGTTAAGAAGGACTAACCCTAGTGTTAATGGACAAGTCCCCCTCAAGTTGTCTTACAAACCCTAAAACTCACTTCATCATCTTATCATTAATTAAAATCCACTTAATAAAGGCTTTGTTTTGTCATGAAGTTAATCCCTAATCATGGATTAAGTTGAGGAGCTTTCCTCAACTTAAACATTCTCATCTATTATCCTTCTATTAGGATGGTGTAATGAGTTTGTTTAATCCCTGATTGTGGCTTAATCTCATTACTTAACACTAAACAAAAACAACAAAAACATCTAAATAATAACAAGTAGGTTAATGACCTTAATCCTACATCAAAGGTGACTAAGTGTGAGAAGCTGACTTCACACTTGAGGTACTCTCATTACCCCTAATCAGAGGGAGGATGTGATGAGTTTACTAACCCATTGGTTTAGGCTTAAGCTCATTAACTTATGACAAACTTTCAAAAGAAATAAAAGACTGAAAACTCAAAAACAAACAATAATCGTCTCCTCCGGGATTCTTTTCTCATCATCTTCACTCACAAACGAGAACTTGCTTCTTCCGTCTAATCCAAGACAGTTTGCATCTGTGCCAGACAGATCATACACTTGAGCATTGACAAGCAAGCAGTTCACAAGTCAATTCACCTTTCAGTCTCTTTGGGTCGAACTACGGTGTTTTGACTTCCTCATTGCACGAGAGGATACGTAGGCATAACTTAACAGTTATCGAACAAAAGTCTCTGTATATTCCCCCCTCTTCCAGCTTCATTCTTTTAAGCCTCAATGTCTTGAGCAATTCATTCTTATCCTCACACTAACACTTCACTTATACACTTCACACTTCTTTTACACTGACACCTGTACATCCTTTTCCAGCTCTTTTATACATAAATTGCACTGACACTACCCCTTTAAAACACAAATCTTTTAAGCGTGGATCCCGTCGAGTACGGCGGACAATCTGGGTGCTAATACCTTCCCAGGTTGTAACCAACCCCCTTTCTCAGTCTCTGGTTCGCAACCGTCTTATCCATATCTTTCTAGGTCTATGCAGCATTACCTTTCCTCCGGGATAAAAATGCCTAGCTGGCGACTCTTTCTTTTCCTGTGAGTTCACTCCTGTGTGTCCTCACACCCTCCTCTCGCCGACCGTTCGCGTCTGTACCTCATTTGAGCCCAGTCTCATCTTTTGGGAGCGACAGCTTGGCGACTCTGCTGGGGAACCTTATACTGTAACCAGGGCTTCTGGTTCTTTTTGTGGGTTCCTCCTAGCGCTTGATTGATTTGTGTTTACTGGGGTGTTATGTGTTATCTGTGTTTATATAGTTGCTTTCATTTATTGCTTTATGTACAATTGTTTTATTGCTTTCTTTACAGCTTTATATACATCATAATGTCATACTGTTCTGGATGGATCTGGTTTTGCTTTGGTGGGTGGGTGTTCTATTGAGAGTTGAGGTCCTATACCTGGGACCTGAGTGACACCTAGGCTAGAGTGGTTCGTGTTCTTTCCCATTCCATTTCGGTCTGGTGCGGGAATACGAAACACGGTTCAGATATGGGTTTCTTCTTGAGAACTCTGTGCTACAGATTTCCTGTAGTGCTAGGGCTATCTGGGAAGCCTGCTAAGTCTGGATGACCTTTACTATTGACCTTCGGAAACTGAGGTGAATTAGAGGAGGATCTTTTATGGTTATTGTAAACACTGTACCTCCGGGTTAGAAGTGTTTACACTTCTCATAACTGATCCAAGTCTGAGGATCCTTGTTTTAGAACACCACCTGTGAGAGGGTTGGGATGTTTACAGGTTTGCAGGTACCCTTGACCTCAACATACCCTGTTACTTTGTTTTGATTAAGAATACTCCACTTTGGGACAGTTCTTGTGATTTTTAACCCTGGACATGTGACTCTTTATTTGAGTCCCCCACCTTGGTTACTGGACTTTTGAACCTCCATCTGGATTTCTGGAACATACATGGGCTTATATCAAGGCAGTTAATCAGATCCAGCTTGATCACAAACCCTTGCATATCATTTGCATACATCATCATTGCATCATTTAACATTTGCTTATTTGTTTTTCAGGGTATCCATACTATATTTTGGCTTGGTTTTGACCCCTTCATCTGCATAGACCTACCTGCTTCATCTACTGTTATCACCAGCATCTGCCTGTCAGTGGCCCATCTTCAGTATTATTCTCCATCATCAGCATCTGTCTCAGCTTTTCTTCAAGCAACATGGCACCCAAGAAGAGCAATATCTCCTACCATTTCTTTGAGCCTGAGTTAGCTGGCATCAGGAAGATCCAGGCCCTGATTACTCCAGACCATATACCACTATTCAGAGAACATTATGGAGGCATCCTTGATGTGGTTATGGATTTGGACCCTTCCCAGAGGAGCTTGATTCATACTTGCCTGCAGTTCTATGACCCCCTCTGAGGTGCTTCACCTTTCAGGATTTTCAGTTGGGGCCTTTATTAGAGGAGTATTCATCATTGGTTGGTGTACCTATCAGGGGTGGAGTCCCCTTCAACCCTGAGATGGCTTTTCCTAGTAATGAAGAGTTGGAAAAGGCACTATATCTGGAACCCTCTCTGATTGGACAGAACATGACTACCAAGGCTGGAATCTCTGGTTTACATTTGGATTTCTTGACCTCTCAGGCTACTCTGAAAGCCTCCTTGGGGGAATGGAAGGCAGTCTGTGCTTTGTTAGCCCTCAACATATATGGGGTTATACTTTTTGAAGATGAGCCTAAGTTTATTAGCAAGAATGCAATCCATCTTTTCATTCTGAGGAACCCAGTGCCCACCTTACTGGGAGATTTCTACTACTCCGTTCACCAAAGGAATGAAAAGCAGAGAGGAAGGTTGGTGAGGTGCTGTGCTCCCCTGTTCCATACCTGGTTGCTCAAACACTTGCCCAAGACTGATGCATTCTTGAATCCTCACCAGCAAAAGAATTGGGCTAGAAGACTCATTGCTTTGACCTCAGCTGACATCAGGTGGTGCACTCAGAGCACCAAGGGCAGGGACATCATTACTAGTTGTGGGCAGTTCCCCAATGTACCCTTGATAGGAGTGAAAGGTTGCATCAACTACAACCCTCTGTTATTCAAGAGACAATTGGGCTATGCATTGGTCCACCCTCCTAGAGCACAAGACTTGGCTGAAAACCTTTATTGTGAGATTAAGCCTAATCTAGCCATTGTCAGGAAAGCATCCTGGGCTTGGGACAATGTCCAGACCAAGGGAATGACCATTCTGGGGAGATGCAACAATATAGCCTCAGCTCAGTACTATGAGTGGTCTCATGCCAGGGCTCAAATTTCTGGGATGCCCTTCACCATCGAGGATGCACCTGGACCATCCTCAGCACCACCTCCAGCCACTGTCAGCCTAGAGGAGTTTGAGAAACTGAAAGAGAGAAATGAGAATCTGACTCAGGCTCTACAGAAGACCCTCCGGGAGAGGAGTGATGGTCATCTGGACATTGAGAGGTTAGAAAAGCTAAAGGTGGAGCATCTAGCTAGGATTGAGAAGTCAGAGGACTACATTAAGAAGTCAAGGGCTGGAGAGCAGATCTTGAAGAATGCCTGCAAGGAGGCTCAGTTCCAGAAGGCCAAAACTGATTTGTATCTGAAAAAGAGTCAAGCTAGGTGGGTCAGGATCACCGAAGCTCGTACTCAGGAAGATAAGAGGACTCAGGACAAGATTGAGCAGTTGGATGCTAGTGCAAAGGAGCAACAAGAAGCCTTGCTAGCAGCCCAGAGAGAGATCTCAGAGTTGAAGATCGGGGCTGGTGTGAAGAGGTCAAAGGACCAGAGTCGACACAAGAAGCTATCTGCAGCTGTTGCTACCAGGAATCTTCTTATCAGGAACCTCACAGAGCGTCCAGCTGATCCTGTGACTGAAGCACTTCTAAAGGAAGTTCAGGAGGATGAGTTTGGTCTTGGTGTCTGATTTTTGCTTGTTGTTGCCTTCACTTCATTGTACTTTTCCTCTTTTATGTTGAATTTTGACCCCTCAGAGGGCATGAATTGTAAAAAACAAACTATGTATCATTCACTTTTTGTAATATATGTATTAGTTTGTTTTATCTGAGTTCCTTCAAGCTACATCAAAAACATCTCCCTCAAAGGGTCTGGAAAGGTCAAAACCAAGTGCCAAGCCGGATACCTTGGAGACAAATAAGCATACTGCATTGCATACTAACCTTTGTTTTGTTTTGTAGGTTTTGTTTTGTTTTTGTTACTAACTCTGTTGTGGTTCAGGAACTATTGCTCGACGTCGGGTGTTCCCACTCAACCGTCCACACAGATATCCTACCCGCAACAATCTTCCGGGTATACAGATGGACCAGGTACAACAGGATCTTACAGAGGTCAGGACTCAAATGGCCAATGAGAGACTGGAAATGAGGAATCAGATGACCCAGTTTATGGAGGTGATGAATGGATTGGCGCAAAGCCAGGAAAGATTAAGAGCCTTGGTAGAGAGGCAAACTCAGGAAGACCCCCATCTAGGGACTGGTGGAACAAGCAACAATGAGAGGGTCCAGCCTCATATTAACCCACCTGTGTTTGGACCCCACCTTCATCCAGAGATCAATATCCCTGCTAATGTACAAGGGAATGCTACTACAGGCAGAGTACTCCAAGAAGACCCCCAGGAAGATCAGTTCACAGTGATGGGAGCTGGGGATGAGGCCTATGACAGAAGGCTAGATGAAATTGCTGAGAAATTAAGGTCCTTGGAGTCTCAAAACTCCTTGGGTTTTGATGTTATGGACATGGGCTTAGTGGACGGGGTCAGGATTCCCCACAAGTTTAAAACTCCGTGCTTTGAGAAGTACAACGAAACCTCCTGTCCGCGAACCCACTTGCAATCTTTTCTGGGGAGGCTGAAGGCATACACCATGGATGAAAAGCTATGGATGTTTTATTTTGAAGATAGCTTAACAGGAGCTTCAAGGGAATGGTACTCTCACTTGACTAGAGCAACCATCAGGTGCTGGAAGGATCTGGCTGAGGCCTTCATTAGACAATACCAGTATAACTTGGATATGGCTCCCAACAGGACCCTCCTGATGGGAATGTCACAATCATCCAGAGAAAGCTTCCGGGAGTACGCCCAGAGGTGGAGACAACTTGCTGCTGCTGTCCAGCCACCCATGTCGGAGAGGGAAATGGCCGACATGTTTATGAACACCCTTCAAGGAACATACATTGACAGGCTTGCTGCCTTTTCTTCTACCAGCTTTGCGGATGTAGTTATAGCTGGAGAAAGAATTGAGAGCCTATTAAAGATGGGCAAAATTTCTGACAACGGTGCTAGCTCGTCCAGCAACCCAAGAAAGCCTTTTGTGGGCCCAAGAAGAACTGGTGAGACTAATGCTATCCATACCAGCAGGGGAAGACCCCAGTATGTTCATAGGTCAGTGGCAGCAGTCACCATTCCCGCTCCAGTTCATCCACAACCAGCATATCAACCACAACAACAATCCCCCTACCAGCAACAAACTCAGTATCCACCTCAGAGAAATTATAACAACAACAACACCAGCAACAACAATCAGCAAAGACCGTATCAACAGAGACCATCTCAGGCCAATAGGGTGATTGATCCAATCCCTATGCCTTATGCCACATTATTGCCACAACTCCTAAAACTCAACCTGGTTGAGCTAAGGACATTGGCACCTCCAGATCCTGCTAGTCTGCCCAGAAATTATGACGCCAGCGCCAGATGTGCTTTTCACTCAAATGCACCTGGCCATAGCACAGAGAAGTGCAGAGCTTTGCACATGAAAGTACAGGATCTAGTGGATTCCAAAGCTCTAAACTTTGCACCCCCGCCAAATGTCAGTAAAAATCCTATGCCAAACCACGGAGGACCCAGAATCAATGCTATTGAGGAAGATAAGCCGTCTTACTTGATAACCTGTGTGGGGCAGATTCGGACACCCTTGGTAGAGATTAAAGCTCAACTCCTTGAATGTCAAATGTTCCCTGGATGTGAGCTAGGACGTGCTTATTGCAACATTTCAGTGAATGGGTGTGATAACTTGAGAAATGGCATAGATGGTCTCATCCAGAGTGGCCTGCTTCAAATCACAACATCAATACCTACAAATCCAGCAATCTCCTTAACAACAATTCCCGAGTTTTCTACAACTACAACAACAATTGTTCCAAACAACTCTTCAATCTCCTCAACAAATGCTTCATCTGTTACTTCAACGGACCAAACATCAACAAACATCCCCTCTACAAATTCAGCACCCCTTCATTCAGAATCCCCTACAACAGCAACACTCATCCAGTCAACAGTGTCTCCTACAACATCAACAGCAGACAATGAAAGTGTCTTAACGGTTACAATTTATTATGATCCTGCAAATGATTCTGCCTACAACTCACAAAATACCGCTCCTGCCAGAGCACCAGTTACAATATACTATGATCCACATACTATCATGGTCCCTTCTGCAGCTGCTATCAGTCCTGTCACTATCACAGTGCCTGGGCCAGTTCCTTATGAAAGCAATAATGCCATCCCCTGGCATTACGGCTCTGATCTATACTGCGAAGGACAAAAAAACACTTTAGAATCATCAACTTCTTCACCACAAATAGGCAATGTGGGGGGAGGCGGAGGCTTCACTCGGAGCGGACGTCTCTTTGCCCCGCAAATTCCAAGACCCATTGCTGAAGCAGAAGCTGCTGCCAAAGCAAAAGGGAAGAGCATGGTGCAAGAAGAACAAGTTGTTAAAGAGGCTTTGAAAACCCCTTTTGATCAAGAGGTTGATGAATTCATGAGAATCATCAAGAAAAGTGATTACAAGATAGTAGACCAGCTTCACCAGACACCTTCCAAAATCTCCATTCTATCATTGCTAATGTGCTTCGAGGCTCATTGGAACGCACTACTAAAAGTATTGCACGCAGCTTATGTGTCAGAGGAAATTACCGTCAATCAGTTAGAGGCCGTGGTTGGAAATGTTAACGCTAGTCACGGACTAGGATTTACCAACACTGATTTGACGACGGAAGGCTGCAATCACAACAAGGCCTTGCACATCACCTTGGAGTGTAAGGGTGTAGTTCTTTCTCATGTACTGGTGGACACAAGGTCATCCCTCAATGTCCTACCTAAGAAAGCCCTTGTGAAGCTGGAGTATGAAGGATTGGCATTACGCCCTAGTAACCTGGTAGTGAGAGCCTTTGACGGTTCTAAGAGATCAGTTCTGGGGGAAATTGAGTTGCCTATAACGATTGGCCCACAAACTTTCAAAACGACCTTCTTCGTGATGGATATACAGCCTGCCTACAGCTGTCTATTGGGTAGACCATGGATACACGCCGCTGGCGCCGTGACCTCAACCCTTCACCAGAAGTTAAAATTCGAGTGGGAGGGCCAAGTCGTTACTATTTGTGGAGAGGAAGATATCTTTGTTAGCCATCTGGCTACATACAAATACATTGAGATGGATGGGGAGATCCACGAAACTATGAGTAAAGGGTTTGAGGCCTTGAACATAAATGAAGCATCCGCTGTACCCGGAACCTCAATGACATCTTATCAACAAGCCCGGAAGGTTGTTGAAGAAGGGATTGCCCAAGGCTGGGGCAAGTTGCTGCCTGTAGAGAAGAAGGAGGACAGATTTGGGTTGGGTTACAAACCAACTCAACAAGATCAAGCAGAGGCTGCTAAGAAGCCCAATTTCGTCAGTGGAGGGATGCTCACCCCCGATGCAGTAAACAACTTGGAAGACGAGGATGAAAGCAACCGCAACCTGGAGAGCTGGATATGTCCAAGGATCCCGGGGAGCAGTATCTCAAACTGGTCTTCCCAGGAAATTATAAGAGTTACTCCTGCAGAGTAATTATTATTTCCTGTATTTTTAAGCATGCATCAAGTCTTGCATCTTGCCCAAGATGACAAGACTCATTTTGTAATCGGGCCATCTGTAATTTTGTGCAAATAGATCAATCAATGATAATCAGACATCTTTTGCAAATGAGTCTTTTCTTTTTTTTCCAGCTCACTGTTTTTTCCATTTTTCATTTTGTACAAAAAATAAATGGCAGTGTTTTCAAAATGACAACTTCATTTAACTTTTCTAAACAAGATTAAAATCAATCACTAAAATGAACAAACTGAACCCTTGTAGAGAGTGCCCTCCAGACCGCACCGACAACAGCACGGCTATGACTTCGTATGACTTTGACAATCCGATCAATCAAGATGATGAAGGGGTTGAAGAAGATTACGAGCTTCCTGAAGAGCTAGCCAGGTTGTTAAGACAAGAGGAGAAAGTTATTACTCCTCATCAGGAGGAGGTCGAAACGGTTAACCTTGGTACAGGTGAAGATGTGAAAGAAGTTAAAATCGGGGCCTGCTTACAAGACTCAGTGAAGAAACAACTGATTGACCTGCTTCAGGAATATGTGGATGTGTTTGCTTGGTCTTATCAAGATATGCCAGGGTTGGACACCGACATTGTTATGCACAAGCTGCCTTTAAGAGAAGATTGCCCGCCGGTTACACAGAAACTGCGCCGTACTCGCCCAGACATGGCAATGAAAATCAAAGAAGAGGTACAAAAGCAGTGGGACGTCGGGTTCCTTGCTGTAACTAGCTATCCACCGTGGGTTGCTAACATAGTACCTATGCTTAAGAAAGACGGCAAGGTGAGGATGTGTGTTGACTACCGGGATCTGAACAGAGCCAGCCCGAAAGATGACTTCCCATTACCTCACATCGATGTATTGGTGGATAACACGGCTCAGTTCTCGGTATTCTCCTTCATGGACGGATTTTCAGGATACAACCAGATCAAGATGTCACCTGAAGACATGGAGAAGACAACCTTCATCACACCCTGGGGCACGTTCTGTTACAAGGTGATGCCATTCGGACTGAAGAATGCTGGTGCAACATATCAACGGGCTATGGTGACATTATCCCATGATATGATCCATAAAGAAATCGAATGTTACGTGGATGACATGATTGCCAAGTCCCTCACTGAAGAAGACCACCTGGTAAATCTGCTGAAGCTATTCAAGCATCTGAGGAAGTACCAACTGAAGCTGAACCCCAACAAGTGCACATTCGGGGTGAGATCTGGTAAGCTGCTAGGTTTTATTGTAAGTGAGAAAGGGATTGAGGTTGACCCTGATAAAGTCAAAGCTATTCAAGAAATGCCTGCACCAAAGACTGAGAAAGAGGTTCGGGGGTTCTTAGGACGATTGAACTACATTTCACGGTTCATATCTCACCTTACGACAACCTGTGAGCCCTTGTTCAAGCTGTTAAGAAAAGAACAAACGGTCAGGTGGAACAAAGATTTCCAGAAGGCTTTTGACAAGATCAAGGAATACTTACAAGAGCCTCCAATCCTTATGCCTCCAGTTGAAGGAAAACCTCTAATCATGTACTTGACAGTATTAGAAGAGTCAATGGGGTGTGTGCTGGGCCAGCATGACGAGTCTGGTCGAAAAGAGTATGCAATATACTACCTAAGCAAAAAGTTTACCGACTGTGAACAACGTTATTCACTGCTCGAGAAAACTTGCTGTGCTTTAGCGTGGGCTGCTCGCCGACTGAGATAGTATATGTTGACCCACACTACCTTATTGATCTCAAAAATGGACCCAGTTAAGTATATTTTTGAGAAGCCAGCACTTACCGGACGGGTTGCAAGATGGCAAATGATCCTCACAGAATATGACATTCAGTACACATCTCAAAAAGCCATCAAGGGCAGTGTATTGTCTGATTATCTTGCTGAGCAACCTATTGATGATTACCAGCCTATGAGATTTGACTTCCCTGATGAAGACATCATGTTCATCAAAGCAAAAGATCATGAAGAGCCCGTTCACACTGAAGGGCCTGACCCGGAAGAAGAATGGACTATGATGTTTGATGGGGCTGTTAATATGAATGGTCGTGGTGTTGGTGCAGTACTCATTACACCTAAAGGATTTCACATGCCTTTCTCGGCAAAACTCACTTTCAACTGCACTAACAACGAAGTTGAATACGAAGCTTGAATTATGGGTCTTGAGGAAGCCATTGACCTCAGGATCAAGACATTGACTGTATTCGGAGATTCAGCTCTGGTAGTTAATCAAACCAACGGCAAATGGTACACACACCAGGATCATCTGATACCTTATAGGGATTATACAAGGAGGTTATTGACTTTCTTTACAACAGTCAAGCTTGAGTATATCCCTCGAGACGAGAATCAGTTTGCAGATGCTCTGGCTACCATTTCATCCATGATCAAGGTCCGAGCTGCCAACTTTGTACCGCAAATTTCAGTGTCCAGACTTGACAGACCAGCATATGTGTTCGCAGCAGATGTTGTCAAAGATGATAAGCCTTGGTTCCATGACATTAAGTTCTTCTTGGAGGATCAAACATACCCACCTAGGGCATCTTCCAATGATAAGAAGACATTGAGAAGGCTTGCTGGTAGTTTCTTTCTGAACACTGATGGTTCCCTGTACAAGAGAAACTTTGATATGGTACTCCTCAGATGCGTTGACAGAATAGAAGCAGACTTGTTAATGCATGAAGTACACGAAGGATCCTTTGGTACCCATGCTGGAGGACATGCGATGGCTAAGAAGTTGCTAAGATCAGGTTTTTACTGGATCACAATGGATGCCGACTGTTGTGCTTATGCCAGAAAATGCCATAAATGCCAGATTTATGCGGATAAGGTGCATGTGCCTCCCAATCCTTTGAATATAATGTCTTCGCCCTGGCCCTTTGCTATGTGGGGCATTGATATGATTGGCAAGATCGAACCGACCGCTTCAAATGGCCACAGATTCATCCTGGTTGCCATCGACTATTTCACCAAGTGGGTCGAAGCAGCTTCCTATGCAAATGTTACAAGGCAAGTGGTAGCCCGATTTCTGAAAAGAGATATCATCTGTCGGTATGGAGTGCCCGAGCGAATCATTACTGACAATGGTTCCAACTTAAACAACAAAATGATGGCAGAACTATGCCGGGACTTCAATATCCAACACCACAATTCTTCTCCTTACAGGCCAAAGATGAATGGCGCTGTTGAGGCAGCTAATAAGAATATCAAGAAGATTGTGCAGAAGATGGTAGTCACATACAAAGACTGGCATGAGATGCTACCGTTTGCCTTGCATGGGTACCGCACGTCAATCAGAACATCCACTGGGGCAACACCGTATCAGCTTGTATATGGTATGGAGGCAGTCCTACCTGTTGAAGTTGAACTACCCTCCCTACGGGTACTAATGGATGTTAAGCTAAACGAAGCAGAGTGGGTCCGGTCCCGATACGAACAACTGAGTCTGATTGAAGAGAAAAGATTGGCTGCAATCTGTCATGGGCAGTTGTATCAGAAAAGAATGAAGAGAGCCTTCGATCAGAAAGTCAGGCACCGAGAGTACCAAGTAGGAGATCTTGTGCTGAAAAGAATCCTCCCTCCTCATACAGACCACAGGGGCAAGTGGACCCCGAACTATGAAGGACCATTCGTAGTAAAGAAAGTTTTCTCTGGTGGAGCACTGATGCTCAGCACTATGGATGGTGAAGATTTCCCGTCCCCTGTGAATTCAGATGCAGTTAAAAAATACTTCGCATAAAAAGACCCGCTGGACACAAAAACAGAATGTAAGTCCAGGCAAAAATAGGGCATCCCGGCGAGTCAAAAACAGAATAAAAGACTCGGGCAAAAATAAGGGAAAATAAACAAAAAAATGTACACCCGCTGAGTTGAAAAGCCGCATTGGACGACTCAGGCAAAAAATGGGTATCCCGATGGATTGAAAACCCGAAAGGGCGGTTCATGCAAAATAAGGGAATAAGCGAACAACTGCATTCTGAATTTGTCTGTATCACCTACAACTTGGTAAGCCTCGAAAGGATCAAGCTTCTGTCGGAATCAGCCTTTTTCAGAAAGCAAGACGAGAAGAACGTCAAATGTCATACGAGTCATAGCAGAAGGGAAGCTCCTTGAAGCGTTGACAACATTGCCAGCATTTTGTTTCTCAATTTGTAACAATCTCCTCATTTCAGGGGATATGTTTCTTTGACTGTATCTTGCCAATTCAGGGCACATGAATTAATAAAATCATATTTTCAGTCATGTTTCACCCCGTACACTTCATTTTCATTTGCAAAAATGTCTGGTGTCCTTAAAATACTGATTGCATAAATACAGATGCTTTTCTTCTAAAAAATACATGCTTGCAGGGAATATACTTACTCTCGGGAGTGTCTAACTCCTATGACGGAATCCGGTAAGGGATACCTCGGGATCACTTGTGCGTTTCTCTGTCTTTTCAGGATTGCAGGTACTCAAGGCACAACATGGGGCATGTAAGCCTCATCCCAGCAAGCTGGCAAATCAACACCCAGTCTTAGCACTCAAAAGTGTTCTCTCCCCAGCTGAGTTGCCACTCGCTATTTCTCCTCAGCCGAGGTGCCAATCATTCTTCTTTCTTAAAGTACAGAAGCCAGGGAACCAACTTCCCCACAAAGTTTCAGCCTCTATTCAGAAGAGCAACGCATGAAGTAATCACAACAGAGTGAAGAAAGCTTCTACAAACCCCGGCTGGGTCCTCTCTATCAAAGATAGGTCTATCAGTGGCCTATATCCCCAAGCAGAGTCCCATATGTCAGATCTACCAATGATCTCTCCCCCCCAGCTGGGATGTCCACTTCAAGCAGATCGACTAGAGATCTTCGTGGCAACGGGACCCGAAACCTGGATCGTTATCTTTTGCATAAACATGGCATTCACATCATATTCACCCCACAAAGCGTAGCATTCCGTCTAATACGGAGCATTACGGCAAAAATCAAACATATTGCATACTCATAAGCCATGTGTCGAACGGAACACTTGTGAATACTGGCAATCCATCAACGATATACAGAAAACTCCCCAGATTCCCCAGCGAAGAGCTAAAGCAGTTGCCTTACACTCACCAAACATCAGTACATACTCCTTGTGGCACTCGTCCGTGTCATATCCCCAGTAGAAAGCCAAAGCGTCCCCTTTGCACTCACTGATACATATACACATATATAATTTTCTTGACATCCGTCCGTGTCACCTTCCCCAGCATAATTACCTAAACACTTTGTAAAGCCTATACTTATATATATATATACCTCTTGACACTCGTCTGTGTCACTCTCCCCAGCAGGTTGAACACTCAACTATACACCCCTCATATTTATTACTCTTATTTCACTTATACAGATGCTCGTCCGTGTCTTGTATACACCACTTATTACTCCTCAGAATCAACACTCGTCCGTGTTCCTTGTTAACCGGTTGATACTCGTCCGTATCATCATCTTTGAACACGTGTCAGTATTTGTTTCTACCCGATAATCGTCCGTATCAAGGTCTTAGGGATGTTCGTCCGCATCTTTAATCTATACACAACGTCAAAACACTTACCTTTTATTTTCTTGGATATAAACACTCGTCCGTGTTTACTATCCCCCTGTAGGTCTCCAGCAAAGCAAAATTTCTTTTCTATCTGACATCCGTCCTATGTCATGATAAACCCTGAGAGCAGCCGTACCCAGCTAGGTGATCGTCCTTCACCTCTTGATGATCGTCCTTCATCATGCTCATCCGATGGCCGTCCCCATCGTCGACCTTTTCTATCCGGCATTCGTCCTGTGTCGTGATATTTAGCAGCCGTCCCCTGCTAGGTGATCGTCCTTCATCATTTTAATCCGATGGCCGTCCCCATCGTTGATCTTTTCATCTGACATTCGTCCTATGTCATGATAAACCTTGAGAGCAGCCGTCCCCTGCTAGGTGATCTTCCTTCACCTCTTAATGACCGTCCCTCATCATGCTCATCCGATGGCCGTCCCCATCGTTGACCTTTTATCCGGCATTCGTCCTATGTCGCGATATTTCCGGCAGCCGTACCCTGCCAGGTGATCGTCCTTCACCTTTGATGACCGTCCCTCATCATTATTTCATTTATTCTTTAACCTGATGGCCGTCCCCGTCGTGGTCCTTTTTCCTTTTCCTGATGATCGTCCTTCATCAGTTTAGCCCGATGGCCGTCCCCATCGTTTGTTTACATTACTTTAGGAACTTGATGGCCGTCCCCATCATTTTTCATTAATCCCCATAAAATCTTATAACTTTACTTGATGGTCGTCCCCATCATAATCCCTTTTATCCCCAGCATGTCGGCCGTCCCCGTCATTGCTTTATTTCCCGCATTTTTCCAGCATGTCGGCTGTCCCCGTCATTGCTTTATTTCCCGCATTTTTCCAGCATGTCGGCCGTCCCCGTCATTGCTTTATTTCCCGCATTTTTCCAGCATGTCGGCCGTCCCCGTCATTGCTCGTTCCCCGGCAGTCGTCCTCCGCTCGACGGTCGTCCTCCGTCGCCCACACTTTACAATATACTTTATTTTCCTTTTACAATCTATATCCCTTTTCTTCCTCATTCTGTGAGTGCAAATTTTGGACTGTCTTTGGTATTCAACCACAAGTTATCTTGTTTGCCTGTTAAGCCGTCGCTTACATCCTGCACAGCTAACTCATGTTTGAATAGGGGCAGCTGTAAACACCCCAAATTTTCCCTCACCCATTCACACCATGTCTTGTGATCTCCTTATATGCATAATCTCAATCATAGCATCTTTTTTGATTCATTTCATTGGTTCAAAGTCATCTGCATCTAGGGTTTGTGATCTGAGAAATCCAAGAGCTTCTTGAGCCACTCCAAAGGTCATCAATCACTTCAAAGGGGTCCATGTATGTTCAAGCATCATATTATATCCTTTCAAAGTCAAGAATGTCAAAGAATCACAAGAACTGAAAATGGCATGGAAGCAGAGCCAGGTTTGACTACACAGATGACTTAGAATTAGGGTTTTGGTTTCAAAGGCCATAACTCCAAATTTTTTGGTCATTCTTGTTTCTATTGGTCTCTATATGGTATAGGGAGTATGCATATCAATTTTCATGAAGAAATTCCATGGGGAAGTCATCTGATCAAGAGTTGACTTTTCAAGCAAGTCAGTGTAAAATCAGGGCATCTGAGGGCCTCAATGACCCAACCAAGAGGTGTTCTTCATCATTTTGATTGTATATGATCTTTATTTGATCATAGAAGATGTTGTAAGTTCACAAAATTGAAGAATTTCAAGTCTTTTGCAAAGTTGACTTTTTGGGAAAGTTTGACTTTTAATGAAATTGCCATTTTGGGAAACTTTTTCAACCCTTGCTTTTTGATTCAAAAATGCTTCAAATGGAAAAACTTTGGTCATGAAAGTTGTAGAATGGATCATTCCCTTTTCAAAAAGTACAAGAACATGACCTAATTCATTTTGGATCAAAAGTTATGGCTTGTCAAAGTTGGCAAAAATCACTAAATTTGAAGTTTTCCACCAAAGAGGCAAAGTTGCAAATTCACTTTTCAAGGCAAATTGAACTATCAAATGGACTTCTAAACTTCACAACATGATCATACAACACCTAAAATTCAGAATGGGCCAAGAGATTACTCACTTTCATGACTTATGGAGCAAGATTTCTCAAAGGAAGCAAAAGTGAGGCAAGTTGCAAAAACTCACTCAAGTGTGAATCCACTTGCTTGCTGACTTCATGATCAATCCTAGGGTTCTCCCCACATCTTGCTGCGCAGGACACACCTTTTGTCCTTAGCTAGCTAGTAGCCCATGCCTCTCTTACACAACTTTGACATTTTGGCAACTTGAGCCATACCTATCACAAAAGCACACATCAACTCATCTGACCTATCACAATAGTTTATGCAAACAAAAAGCAAGCAAAAGAACATAACAACACACTCTGATCTTGCCCATAGTCATAGTTATCAAAATCTCCCTCATTTGCAAGAGCCTTCGAAACACTCAGTACAAGCTACAAACACACAAACCAACTTCACAAATCAACTCAACACACTTTCCTGATCACAAAACACCCATCACCATTGCCTTAAACTCCCAGAATCACAAATACGATTTCCACCCCACCTTGAGCAGAACTTCTGCCATCTCAAAAACCAGCCAGCATAAACTTTCTCCAAGCATCAGGACTTCATCAGGGGCCTAAAAGGAGTGGTTTGCACAAAGAGAGAGGGTCAGAAAGTTGCAAACTGAGAAAGCTCAAAGCTCAGGTATATCAAGAACTTTTTTTCCAGAAATGAATTTTTAAGTTTCTAAGTTGTTCCTCATGCTTTGCTGATCACTCTGATGCTTTTACTTTTTGAAATGGTTGAGAAATAAGCATTTAATCATGTTCTGAAACTTTTCTGACCTAAACATGTTTGGCTTCGATTCGCATGATTAATGAATGAAAAATGAGTTTTGTTTAGGGGTTTTGATTCAGTGTTGTATGGGGATGATTTCTGGGTGTTTAGTTTTCATTTTCATGGAGTTTTGAGGATTTTAGCAACTTTCAGGTGAGGGTCTTGCCGGAGAAGACGACCGGAAGTCTTCTCCGGCCACCTGAAAGTAATTAGGGCTAAGCAGCGTAATTAAATGCAGTTTGAATGTGGTACGTAGGATTGGTTGACTTTGTTTGACTGGCGCGTGTTTGGAGGGTCCAGATCCACTCACTTAACCCTAATCCACGTCATTAACCTAATTAATTGAGTTTTATATTTAATCTGGCCAGTTTGAATTTCCACCCTTGAATATGGCGCCAGTCAACGCGCGCGTTTCTCAGTTTAAACCTCAGCCTTAGGATCAGCATACTTCTCATTTTATTCCATTTTATTTTCTTTTTATTTCATTTGTTTTCCATGATTTATTTAAAATAGCAAAAATCATTCAAAAATTCTGAAAATTTTTATACAAACTTTTATTAATTTTCAGAAACCAAAAACATTTTTATTTTTATTTTTTGCATTTAAAAATATTTTTAAATCATTTAAAAGTTTATTTTTAATTAATTAATGAGAATTAATTAATTAAAAATACTTTTAGGTATTTAAAAATCACCAAAAAATTCATGAAACATTTAAAATCATTTAGAAACATTGTCCAACCCTCAAACCAAATTTCTTTTTTGATCTTGATGCATTTTGACAATTTTTCATGGAATTAATTCTATTTCAAAGCATTATTTTGATCCAATGTTCAAAAATTCATTTCTGCCTAGTCTTTGAGAGTTGGACTTTGATTCTTTTTGCATTGTGTCTTGCATATCATGTAGTTTGTAGGATTAAATTGGCATGATTTGATCTTGCATTTCCTATTTGTTTGACATTTTTCTTGTCAAGGTACCCTAAAACCCTAGAAATCTTAGGAAATTCATAACTTTCACTAGGTTAAGAATTAGAACCCCTCCTTTGGGCAGTGAGTTTGTATAGGTTTAGGGTTCCTTTGAATGCATTTTCATTTATTTATCTTGATGTTTGCTTCTGGTTTTGATTTTTGTTTGGTGCATTGATCATAAACCCTAATTTGGGCTTCCTTTTGCATTCATCTTGCATTTGTTTGCCTACCATGACTTGCCATAGCATTTTGTGCATCCATTTGATTCATTAGACATCTTAAGACATGTTAGAAGCATGTTTGATCATTGCATATTTCATTTGCCATGTTGTATGTCATTTGCATTTCATAACTTTTCATGTATGTTCATGGTTCCAAGCATGCTTCTCTTGCATTCATTTGTTCATGTGATCATCCTCATGCCTTGTTTCATGTTTGCATCATCTCATAACATCATTATCATCACACATATGCTTCTGGTTTTGGTTTGCATCATACCATTTTATCTCATTTTGCATTGCATTGCATTTCTTTCACTAACTTTTCAGGTGGTAAGTTACTTTGAGAAGTGAATTTGCCTTCACTTCTCACAACTTCTTTTCATCTCTCTTGTGCATCCTTGCTGCATTTTGTTTTGTGTTTGAGATTGAGCTTGCTCTTTCTTCTTCATCTTACTTTCTTTCTTCAAGTGACTTGTCTTCTAAAATGAAGCAAGTTACTTTGCTTCTCTTTGCTCCTTCCATCTGCTTCCTGGTGGTTCCTCTGAAGATCTTTCTTGTAAACCTCACAAACCTTAGGAACAACCAAGCATGACAATAATTAGGGTTTTGATTAGTCCCCCCACTTAGTTTTTACCTTTGTGTCTCATTGAGTCTTCTCTTCTCACCTCATAATCAGGGACTAAACCATAAAGGCTTTAAGGCTTTGTGATTAAGCTTATGCCTGCATCCTTCTATTAGGATGGAGTGTATAACTTTAATCCTAAGTGTTAAACCCTTAATGTGTTTACACCCTTTAATCAATCCACTTAATAATCCTCAAGACATTAAGCTTGTAACTTGGGTCTTGCATTAGGGTTCTAATTCTTCCTTAATTGGTTAAGAAGGACTAACCCTAGTGTTAATGGACAAGTCCCCCTCAAGTTGTCTTACAAACCCTAAAACTCACTTCATCATCTTATCATTAATTAAAATCCACTTAATAAAGGCTTTGTTTTGTCATGAAGTTAATCCCTAATCATGGATTAAGTTGAGGAGCTTTCCTCAGCTTAAACATTCTCATCTATTATCCTTCTATTAGGATGGTGTAATGAGTTTGTTTAATCCCTGATTGTGGCTTAATCTCATTACTTAACACTAAACAAAAACAACAAAAACATCTAAATAATAACAAGTAGGTTAATGACCTTAATCCTACATCAAAGGTGACTAAGTGTGAGAAGCTGACTTCATACTTGAGGTACTCTCATTACCCCTAATCAGAGGGAGGATGTGATGAGTTTACTAACCCATTGGTTTAGGCTTAAGCTCATTAACTTATGACAAACTTTCAAAAGCAAAAAAAGACTGAAAACTCAAAAACAAACAATAATCGTCTCCTCTGGGATTCTTTTCTCATCATCTTCACTCACAAACGAGAACTTGCTTCTTCCGTCTAATGCAAGACAGTTTGCATCTGTGCCAGACAGATCATACACTTGAGCATTGACAAGCAAGCAGTTCACAAGTCAATTCACCTTTCAGTCTCTTTGGGTCGAACTACGGTGTTCTGACTTCCTCATTGCACGAGAGGATACGTAGGCATAACTTAACAGTTATCGAACAGAAGTCTCTGTATATTCCCCCCTCTTCCAGCTTCATTCTTTTAAGCCTCAATGTCTTGAGCAATTCATTCTCATCCTCACACTGACACTTCACTTATACACTTCACACTTCTTTTACACTGACACCTGTACATCCTTTTCCAGCTCTTTTATACATAAATTGCACTGACACTACCCCTTTAAAACATAAATCTTTTAAGCGTGGATCCCGTCGAGTACGGCGGACAATCTGGGTGCTAATACCTTCCCAGGTTGTAACCAACCCCCTTTCTCAGTCTCTCTGGTTCGCAACCGTCTTATCCATATCTTTCTAGGTCTATGCAGCATTACCTTTCCTCCGGGATAAAAATGCCTAGCTGGCGACTCTTTCTTTTCCCGTGAGTTCACTCCTGTGTGTCCTCACACCCTCCTCTCGCCGACCGTTTGCGTCTGTACCTCATTTGAGCCCAGTCTCATCTTTTGGGAGCGACAACTTTTAGTATTTATTTTCACATGCATCATATGCTAGACTGTTTGGCTTTCATTTTTTCTGTGGGATGGGGTTACTGTGAGATGAGCTTGTAACCGGGGCTCGAGTGCACCCTAGGACTTAGAGTGGTTCCACTTTGGCTTCATGGCATCTTGCTATGTTGGTAGTAGTGAGTTCCACACCTTGACTTCTGACCTTCTCGGAAATGTATTGATGTTGGAATCTTTATGGGGAAATACACAACCTTGATAGTTATGTGTAGTCAGGGGACCGATCATTGAGAACCTTTGTGGAAACATTCCTCTCCAGTGATGACAGTGGCAGACCACATTTGTTGGCAAACCCACTCGCATCCGAGGGCCCACTAGGGACTCGCATAGGATGGCCTGGTTCTCTCATAGGAATCCAGTTAAGGCAAACTGATCGTATGACGATAGTATTGTACCCTTCGGGATGAATATGCTATTGTTTCTCATTTCACTGCTTGTAGCTGGGGACTTATGAGGGATGCTTGTTTCCTTGGACTCACCTGAGACCTCCCTGAGTAGTATATAATGCCAAACCGATTCCCTGATTTGGTAATGAGCCATTTCTCGGAAATGGTGAACGTATTATTGCTATTCGACTTTGAGAGTCCGTGATGTTGACCCGAGTAGCACACCTGTGAGATTGGGAGGGGTTTACAGGATTGCAGGAGCCCTAAATTTCAACATACCCATTATCCCAGCACACTTCAGTGATATGATATTGTTCTGTTAATTATGGATTTTGAAGTCATGAACTTCTGATCAGAGATACTTGTGATGATGTTGTGTCCTTGCACAAACACTTGATTACTTGATTCACTACACAGACACATCACTAATCACATGCCTTGCCTTGTATAACATCATAACATCATTAATCATTTGTGTTCTTTTTATTCTCAGGGTTCATTACCTCCTATTTCTGGTCATATTTGCTGCTTCAACATGGAGATTCCAAGGAAAAGAAATGTCCACTATACTTTCCCATAACCAGAGATAGAGAGTATTCAGGGATTGATTAGCTTGATGGGTGAAAAAGTCCTTGATGATTTCAGGAAAGAGTTCGGCAAGATCATGGATTATGTGAGCAAGCCCACAATTGACCAGAGGGATAACTTGCATTCTTTTTTGCAGTTCTATGATTCACAGCTAAGGGTTTTTGTTTTCCCCGATTATATCTTGGAACCTACATTAGAGGAGATTTCTAGTATGCTGAATATTCCTATTAAAGAAGGTATGCCTTACTATGCTTCAGAGAGGACCCCTCCTCATGAGGATATCACTGTTGCCTGTCATTTGAGTATGCTCAGACTCAAGATGGGATTAGAAGGTGGCCAAAGTAAGGGGATCCCTTTGGATTTTCTTATCACAGAGGCACATATCATGGCATTGGGAAAGAAATAGGCAGACTTCAAAGCATTATTAGCCATGATAGTGTATGGAATCAGTTTATTTCCAGGAGAGAAAGGGCTAATTAGTATGGAGGCCATTACCATCTTTTCCAAAAGAAACCCTGTACCTACATTGCTAGCTGACTTCTACTATGGAGTTCACCATAGGAATGAAAAGAGGAAGGGACATGTAAATTGTTGTGCTCCCCTATTTGCTGAATGGTTTGTAAGGCAACTCCCTAAATCAGGACCTTTTCAGGATTTGAAACAGTCTTGGAAGTGGTCCAAAAGATTAATGGGCTTAACCTCAGCTGACATTGCTTAGGGATGCAACAGAGATCTTGTGGGCAAAGAAATGTTGGTCAGTTGTGGTAGCTTTCCAAATGTTCCCTTGATAGGAAGGAAAGGTGGGATCAGCTACAATCCTATCTTATCCAGGAAACAATTTGGCTATCCTTTAAGAGATGTACCTTTGATTGAAGATACAAATGAGTCTTTATACTTTCCAGCATAAGGAAATTTCAAGATGAGCATACTAGAATCCCAAGCTTGGGAAGTTAGAGTGATGAAAGGAAAGAAAGACTTTGGGAGGGTAGATCCCAATACTTATGATCCTCTTGCCAGTTGGTTGGAAGATTGTGTAAAGACTATGTTGCTCCCATTCTCTAAGGAAACACCTCTCTACCCTAAGGAGATAATACCCATAACTTCAGTGCCTCTTCAGGAATATCAAAAATTGGAAGCCTTGGTTCAACAACTCAGGTTGGAGAATCAAGAAGCCTACAATTCATGCCAGAAATTAAAGATGCAAAACCAAAATTTGGAGGAAAGAGCTCACAAAGCTGAAGAAATGGTCAGGCTCAAGCAGCAAGACTTTCAAGAAAGAGAGCTCTACTTCAAGAAAAAGGGATTAGCTGAAACTCACAAGGCGGCCCAGGGCCGGAAAGAGAAGAAAGAGTTGAATGGAGCTAATGAAGCTATCACTTTATGGCAAAAGAAGTGGGAAGACAATTTGAAAAGGAAGAAAGAGTTGGAGATCAAGCACAAACTAGAGGTCAAGAGTCTTCAAGATTCTTTGGATGGACAGAGAGAGCTCCTTCAGAAGGCTTACCATCAAGAGAAGGTTCATCTTCAAAGTTTAGAAGAAAGCCAGCAAGCAATAAAGGAAGCTCAGAAAGAAATAGAAGATTTGAAATTGAAAGTTGACGTCAAGAGAGCCAAGAATGATTCTATTACAAGCCAGGAAAGTGAAAAGGTGTTCCTACAAAAAATTGAGGAATTGCATGCCTCCTTTGACCTTAGGGATATCTTAATTCAGAAGCTTGTACAGGAGCCTACACATCCAGATATACCTCAGAGGTTGCAAAATGTCAAGCGCCTTAGTTGGAGATTACGGGATGTAGACCTTCCTAAGCTTTAGTTTTATATGCATATGACTTGGATTACCCGCAGGCTTGTTGTGGGAATCCCCTCTCTCTTGATGTACTTTTTCTTTCTTGACATATGAATTTGTACTTTGTGAGGACCTTTGTTATTTCAATTGTCTTCTGATTTACCCGAAGTCTCTGGTTGTTATCCATTGCACGAACACAAAATAAAGGCCACCACTTCAAATTTGAATGTCACACAGGATTTTCTCAACACCAGAATGGGAAAGTAATTGAGGCCTTGGGGATAAAAGGAACACATTGCATTGCATACACATCATTTGCATTTCTTCTTTGTTTTGCAGGTTTTCTAAGAGTTGCTTAACTTATTTGCATTTCAGGCAAAGATTGTGAGGGCCGCCAAGACCCGTCATCTTCGACAGAATATCCCGCATTGTTACGCAACTCACAACAACTAGAGAACAGTCATGGATGCTACGCAAACTGAGCTTAATGAGTTTTTTTACCAGAATGGGGGAATTCATGGTCATGATGTAAGGGATGGCTCAGGGACAACAAGATTTGAGAAATGCAATTCAGGGGCTCAACCCTCCTCAGACTAATCCTCCTGTAACCACTCCTGAGGTACAAGTGATTCCTCCCAACACCAATAATGGCCCAGGTGGACCTCAAGTTCCAGAACCTGGCACAACAACCTTCGTCCCGGTACAAGACAAGAAGGAAGATCAGTTCCTTTCTTTTAACAATGATATGGGGTTTGGTGGAGAAGGAAATTTTCAGGACTTCTTGATGCTTGCTGAGAAAGTCAAGGCCCTCAAGTGTAGAGATACTCTGGGGATAGATGTGTCTGACATGGGTCTAGTCCCCGGGGTGGTTATTCCTCACAAATTCAGGCCACCTACTTTCGACAAGTATAATGGTAGCTCCTGACCTAAAACTCACTTGCAGGCGTTCTACCGAAAAATTGCTGCCCATACTAGGGATGAAAAGCTCTGGATGTACTACATCCAAGATAGTCTCTCAGGAGGATCCTTGGAATGGTATATGAAGTTAGAGAGAAGCTCCGTGAGAAGCTGGGAGGAATTGGGAGAAGCATTCCTCAAGCAGTATCAGTATAATATCAACATGGCGCCCAGTCACACTCAACTTCAGAGTCTGACTCAGAAAAACTCGGAGAGCTTCAAAGATTACGCACAGAGGTGGCGTGAAGTGGCCGCTAGAGTGCAATCGCCTTTGCTGGAGAGAGAAATGGTAGACCTGTTCCTGGATACCCTCCCTGGGCATTTCATGGAAAGGCTAATTGTATGTTCCTCAAGTGGGTTCTCAGATATCATCTTGACTGGAGAGAGGGTAGAAAGCTGGATCAAGCAAAGGAAGATTCAGAACGGGGCGCTTCAAATTCTGGTGTCAAGAAACCCTGCTTGAAGAGGGGAGAATGAGAGACTGGGGCAGTATACGCGCATATGGTAGGAAGTAATGGAGGGATTTATCAGCAAGTGGCCCCTGTCACTATATCAGCTCAACCTGTTCAACAACAAGTCCAACCACCACAGCAACAACGCCAACAAGGGTACCAACAGAGAGCTCCTCGTCCGTATTACCCCCAAAGGACCAGAGAAAGTCATCTTGAAACTCTGCCAATGTCTTATTCACAACTTTTGAAGAATCTCCTACAACTCCAAATGATTCAACTACGAACTCTACAACCCCTGAAGCCAGGCCAAATCCCTAAGGGTTATGATACAAACGCCAGATGCAAATTTCATTCCGGAGCTCCTGGGCATACCACAGAAAACTCCAAATCTCTGAAGCATGTTGTTCAAGACCTACTGGATTCTAAAGCGATTAATTTCACTCCTTCTCCTAATGTAATACAGAACCCCATGCCTCCCCACGTGGGTACAGTTGGGGCAGTTGACGATAGGGGGAATCTAAACTTGGTGTGTGATATCGACGACCTGCAAACTCCGCTGAATGTTGTTAAAGCATGTTTGGCCCAGACGGGTGTGTTTACATGTTGTGGAAGTGATTGTCCAGGGTGTGTTGAAGCTCCAAATGATTGTGAGCAGTTGAAAACAGAGATCCAAAGTATGATTAATGAAGGGGTTTTACAGTTTGAAAAAGTTGTAAAGGAAAGCGAAGTCTCCACAGTAACCATTTTCTACGATCCATCTCAAGTTTCCACGCGGGCCAGAGTGGCACCGATAATGATTACTACTGCAGGACCAGTAATGTATCAGAGTGATAAAGCCATTCCCTGGAATTATGGTGGCGAAGTATATTGTAATGACCAGAAACAAGAGTTGTCCACGCCTAGCACGACCCCAACTCAAGTAGAAAACGTTGGAGTAAGGGGCTTTACTAGAAGTGGAAGGTTTTTTTGCACCGGAAACACTAAGAAATAGTGTGATACCACCCAGAGACATCGCAGAAGCCCAGGCTAAGGCTAGAGGGAAGCAACCAATGGTTGTCAATGAGCCCACGCCAGTGACTGATCCATACATTACGTTTGATAAAGAAGCTGAAGAATTATTGAGAATTATCAAAAAGAGCGATTATAAGATTGTGGACCATCTGCATTAGACCCCATCGAAGATTTCCATCTTGTCTTTGCTAATGTGTTCCGACTCCCACAGGAAGGCTCTCTTGAATATTCTGAACAAGGCTGATGTGCCTCAGGATATTTTAGTAAATCAGTTAGAAGCGGTGGTATCCAGTGTCAATGCCAGTCATGGATTGGGCTTTACGGACATGGATCTAACATCTGAAGGGCGTGCTCATAATCGGGCACTGCATATCTCTTTAGAATGTAAGGGTGCAGTACTTTCTCATGTGTTGGTAGATACTGGATCCTCGTTGAATGTTCTTCCTAAGAAGGCATTAATGAAGTTGGATTATGATGGTGTGGTTTTAAAGCCTAGCGACCTGGTAGTTAGAGCATTTGATGGGTCAAGGAGATCAGTATTCGGAGAGGTGGAATTACCAATTAAGGTAGGTCCACAAATCTTCAATACCACATTCTATGTAATGGATATACAGCCTGCATACAACTGTTTTCTAGGAAGACCTTGGATACATTCAGCAGGAGCAGTATCGTCCACACTTCATCAAAAACTAAAGTTTGTATGGGAAGGCCAAATTGTAATAGTCAGTGGGTAAGAAGATATTTTTGTCAGTCATCTAGCTTCATTCAAGTATGTGGAGATGGATGGAGAGATAGTTGAAACTCCATGTCAGGCTTTTGAGCCCCTGAAAACTGAACAAGCATCTTCATTGACAACTTCTTTTGAAGAGCCAAAGAAGGGGGTTTCCATAGCCTCTTATAAGTAAGCTCTTGAAGTGGTAGAATCTGGGATACGAGAAGGCTGGGGCAGTCCAGTAGAAGTGCCAGAAAAGAAAGATATGTTTAGGATTGGTTATCATCCTGGGCAGTCATCATCTGGACCGAGTGCTAGAGGTCGTCAAGGCCTGATTACTTTCACGAGTGCGGGAGTGGTGGATTATGGAAGCATCAGTGTCGTGCAGGACGATGCAGTTGATAGTGACTGTGACTTAGATGAGTGGATCAGGCCTGCTGTTCCAGGGACTCAACTTAGAAATTGGTCGTCTGAAAGGCTTATCTCAGTCACTTCCTTCGAAGAGTAATAATCTTTGTTTTTGTCTTTTCTGTACTGAAGCACTATGTCTTGCCCGGGTCATAGTAGCATTTTGTAAGGGTTCTTTTGTTCCTAACACAATTCATAATCATAAATAAAGTTGACGTTTCACATTCATCCATGTTGTTCTTTGTATTTCATTTTTGCTTTTGTTTTTCAAAAAGAAAGAAAAGTTTTAAAATGACAATGTTTCTCATTTTCTCAAGCCTTTTCTAAAGCCTTGCATGAATCACCATTCATGCAGGTGCTCGTCACCGGATCTTATCAATGACGACCCTGTTATGGCTAAGTATGACTTTGACAATCCAATTAATCAAGCCGATGAGGAAGGTGAAGAAGATTGCGAACTACCTGAAGAATTGGCCAGACTGCTTAAACAGGAGGAAAAGATGATTCAGCCGCACGAAGAGGCCATCGAAGTGAAAAACCTGGGTACCAAAGAAAACAAGAAAGAAGTTAAGATCGGAGCTGCGTTAGAAGAATCCATCAAGACTCGACTAATTTCCATGCTTCGAGAATATGTGAATGTCTTCGCTTGGTCTTACCAGGATATGCCTGGTTTAGACACTAACATTGTGGTGCACAAGCTGCCTCTGAAAGAAGACTGCCCGCTAGTGAAGCAAAAGTTGAGACGCACATGCCCTGATATGGCAATCAAGATAAAAGAGGAAGTACAAAAGCAATTTGATGTTGGTTTCTTGGCCGTGACTAGTTATCCTCCGTGGGTTGCCAATATTGTGTCGGTCCCTAAAAAAGACGGTAAAGTCAGGATGTGTGTAAACTACATGGATTTGAACAGGGCTAGCCCTAAAGATGATTTTCCTCTGCCTCACATAGTTGTGTTTATCGATAATATTGCTCAGTTTTCTGTGTTCTCTTTCATGGACGGGTTTTCAGGTTATAACCAGATTAAGATTTCTCCCGATGATTTGGAAAATACTACCTTCATCATGCCTTGGGGCACTTTCTGTTACAAGGTCATGCCGTTTGGTCTGAAGAATGTTGGGGCCACTTACCAACGGGAAATGGTGACGCTATTCACGATATGATTCATCATGAAATTGAGGTTTATTTTGATCATATGATATCAAAATCCCAAACAAAAGAAGAGCACTTGGTCAATCTAGCAAAATTGTTTGACAGACTCTGGAAGTTCAGATTGAGGTTGAATCCAAACAAGTGCAACTTTGGGGTCCGTTCCGGCAAGTTACTTGGCTTCATTGTTAGTGAACGGGGAATTGAGGTTGATCCAGCCAAAGTAAAAGCCATCCAAGAGATTCCTGAGCCAAAGACTGAAAAGCAGGTGCGTGGTTTCTTAGGGAGACTAAATTACATTGCACGGTTTATCTCTCACCTGACAGCCACGTGTGAGCCCATCTTCAAGCTTCTGAGGAAGAATCAGACCATTAAATGGAATGAAGACTGTCAGCAAGCCTTTGACCGAATCAAGGAATACCTGCTAGAACCTCCAGTTCTCATGCTTCCAGTGCCAGGGAGACCCTTGATCATGTATCTTACTGTGCTCGAAGGATCTATGGGATGTGTGCTGGGTTAGCAGGACGAGTCTGGTCGAAAAGAGCACGCCGTTTATTACCTTAGCAAAACGTTTATCGATTGTGAGACACACTACTCACTACTCGAGAAAACTTGCTGCGCTTTGGCATGGGCTGCTCGTCGACTTAGACAATACATGCTGACCTACACCACTCTCTTAATTTCCAAGATGGATCCTATGAAATATATCTTCAAGAAGCCAGCTCTAATAGGAAGGGTAGCCCGATGGCAGATGATTCTAACGGAGTATGATATCCATTACACTTCACAAAAGGCAATAAAAGGGAGTGTATTGTCATAATACTTGGCTCAGCAGCCAATCGACGATTATCAACCCATGAAATTCGAGTTTCCGGATGAGAACATCATGTTCCTCAAGTTGAAAGACTGTGAAGAACCACTTCCGGAGGAGGGGCCAGACCCTGAATCCAGATGGAAGCAAAATACGAAGCTTGCATCATGGGGGTTGACTTTTGAATGCACTAACAATGAAGTAGAATACAAAGCTTGCATCATGGGGGTTGAAGAAGCAATCAACTTGCGAGTCAAGAACCTCGAGATCTTCGGAGATTCCGCTCTGGTAGTGAACCAAGTCAACGATAAATGGTTAGCTCATCAACCTCACTTGGTTCCTTATAGGGATTATACCAGGAGGCTGTTAACTTTCTTCACTAAGGTCAAGTTGAACTATATTCCTCGAGATGAAAACCAGTTCGCTGATGCTCTAGCAATTTTGTCATCTATGGTTAAAGTTTGTCAAGATAATTTCATGCCTCGAATCATGGTCTCCCGTCTTGAAATACCGGCTTATGTCTTTGCAGTTGATAGTGGTGAAGATAACAAACCTTGGTATCATAATATAAAGCAATTCTTGAAGACTCAAGAGTACCCGTCTGGGGAATCCAGTAAAGATAAGAAGACCCTAAAAAGGCTAGCAGGTGGTTTCTTCTTGAATCAAGATGGTGTGCTATACAAGCGAAACTTCAACATGGTTCTGCTCAGATGCGTAGATAGACACGAAGCAGACCTGTTGATGCAAGAGGTTCATAAAGGCTCCTTTGGTACCCATGCTGGAGGACATGCTATGGCCAAGAAATTGTTGAGATCGAGATATTATTGGATCACCTTGGAATCCGATTGCTGTAAATGCTCTCGTAAAATGTCACAAGTGTCAGATTTATAATGATAAGGTCCATGTGCCTCCGAATCCATTGAGTGTAATTTCTTCACCATGGCCGTTCTCCATGTGGGGGCATTGATATGATTGGCAAGATCGAGCCGACAGCTTCCAACGGTCACCGCTTCATCCTGGTTGCTATAGACTATTTCACGAAGTGGGTCGAAGCGGCGTCTTACGCCAACGTTACTAAACAAGTGGTAGTCTGGTTTATTAAAAAAGACATCATTTATCGGTATAGAATTCCTGAAAGAGTCATTATTGATAATGGTTCTAATCTGAACAACAAGATGATGGCTGACTTGTGTCGAGATTTCAAAATAGAACATCACAACTCTTCTCCATATCGCCCGAAGATGAATGGCGCCGTCGAGGCGACCAACAAAAACATCAAGAAGATTGTGCAGAAGATGGTTATGACATACAAAGACTGGCATGAGATGCTACCATTTGCTTTACATGGGTACAAAACGTCAGTGCGTACCTCAACAGGGGCGACCCCATTCTCACTAGTATATGGTATGGAGGCAGTCCTACCAATTGAAGTGGAAATCTCTTCGCTGAGGTTAATGATGGACATTAAGCTAGATGAAGCTGAGTGGCTCCGATCTAGATATAATCAACTGAGCCTCATTGAAGAAAAACGCCTAACAGCTGTATGCCATGGACAGTTATATCAGCAGCGGATGAAACATGCTTTTGACAAGAAGGTACGACCACAAAGGTACATACCAGGTGACCTGGTGCTGAAAAGGATTCTTCCTCCTCTTAACGATCACAGGGGAAAATGGACACCTAATTATGAAGGACCGTTCATGGTTAAAAAGGTTTTCTCAGGTGGAACCTTGATGCTAACAACCATGGATGGAGAAGACTTCCAGTCCCATGTCAACGTAGACGCAGTAAGAAAATACTTTGTGTAAAAAAGGACCTGCTGGGTAAAACCAGAATAAAGATCCAGGCAAAAATGGGCATCCCGGCGAGCCAAAGACAGAATAAAAGGCTCGGGCAAAAATTAGGGAAATCTTGAAAAAAAAATGTACACCCGCTGAGTTGAAAAGCCACATCAGACAGCTCAGGCAAAAAAGGGTATCCCGGTGGACTGAAAACCCGAAAGGGCGATCCATGCAAAAGAGGGACTAACACGAACGACCACAATCTGTGAAATTCATAACTCATCTGCAACTGAGGTTATTCTAAGGGTTGAAGACCAGTTCAATCACCTTTCTCAAGGGGCAGAGCAAGCGGATAGTCTTGAAGATATACGAGTCATAGCTGGGTCGAAACTTGATGAGATCCACTTCTCACATTGCCAATAGGATAGTTTGTTTTCCTTTTTGGCTTTTTCCTCTTTCCAGGGAATTGCTTCCTTTGTAATGCCTATTCATGGACATTTTCCAAAATCAATAAAATTCAATTTCACTCAACTTGTGACTATTTGCTTCTTGTTTTTGTTTTTCAACTGGCATTGATTGATTGCGGAAACGTCCAACAAATTGTGATTTATATTGTGTTGTGAATATTTGAATGCTTTCTAACTCATGCAGGAGGACAAAAACGTTTAATACAACTCTAAAAAGGGTGTCAAGAGGCCCAGATAATGATTCATGCTATGAGCCTGGGGCATATAGGTCTAGACTAACTCTCCATGTTGTAGGTACTATCAATTGTGTTTACGTAGGTACAGGTACAAGTGTTGCTAACAGAGCTAAAGCAGATTTCCAGGAGGAACATTTCTTTATACTTGAACAAGAACATGTGTTTTCCCGGGTGTCTCCAGTTATCCCCAATAGAAGTGAAGTTGAAGTTCTTCTCCAGCATTAATGGCAAAAAGATGTTTGCCCTCCCCAAGCAGAAGTTTTCTTTCAACACAAGGGCAATCCCCAACAGTGCAAGGAGTGTCCTTCCTCTCCCAGCAGTTTGCTTCCTCAGCAGAGCCATACCTCTGGTTCCCGGCCAAGTCAGGAGGTCTCCACTTCCCCATCAGAGTTCGAGAAGGGTCCATCTCCAACAGGGTCTTGGCTCTCCAATCTTAAGGTCTATTTTATTTTTGGAAATAGCGGCAGTTCAGAGCCGGTGCATCATTAACAACTTTCCCCACATAGTTGTTTCCTCCTTATCAGGATAGACCAGATTAGTGCAGTGATCACCAGTTTTCCCCAGTTAAGCCGCCTGGGATACTTGCAGTCTCCTTATCAGGAGATCTCTTTGCATTCACATATGCATAATCATCATTACATGTGCATCCTCCAAAGCGTAGCATTTCCATCATCATGGAGCATTACACCATAAGTTCAAACACATACATGCCATCATGGGCCAGTTTTGAGGTATTACGTACGACCTGTAACATATTCTCAGCCTGAAGTCTCCCCACAGAAGATACTTATACCATTTTCCAAACATCTTTGTCTTTCCAAGTCAATGTTGTCATTTTTTCCGTGGCTTGATTCGCTCAGCAGTCGCGTGTTTTCTTTGTGGCTTGATTCGCTCAGCAGTCACATCGCCGAGTTTCGTTTTGTACAATGGTCTCGTTCAAAGCCCTGTTTTGTACAACAGGCCCCCTTTGTGGCTTGATTCGCTCAGCAGTCACATTTCCAAGTTCCGTTTTGTACAATGATCTCGTTCAAAGCCCTGTTTTGTACAACAGGCCCCCTTTGTGGCTTGATTCGCTCAGCAGTCACATATTCGAGTACCGTTTTGTACAATGGTCTCGTTCAAATCCATGTTTTGTACAACAGGCCCCCTTTGTGGCTTGATTCGCTCAGCAGTCACATTTCCGAGTTCCGTTTTATACAATGGTCTCGTTCAAAGCCCTGTTTTGTACAACAGGTCCCCTTTGTGGCTTGATTCGCTCAGCAGTCACATTTCCGAGTTCCATTTTGTACAATGGTCTCGTTCCAAAGCCCTGTTTTGTACAACATGCCCTTCTTTTCTGTGGCTTGATTCGCTCAGCAGTCACGTCGCAGGTTATCGTTTTGTACAACGGTCCTGTTTTCCTGGGCTCTCGTTTATGTACAACGATCCCGTTCCACCTTGTTCTTTCCCCGCTACCTATTCAAAGGTAAAAAAAAACAAAACAAAAAAAAACAAATAAAAATCAGATGGCATTTCTATTATCCGCCGAGTTCAAATTTCCAGGGTTTACTCGAGTATTCAATTACTCCATACCTTGAATGTCTAAAAGCTTTTGCAATTACTCATTCAAGCTTGCTGATGATTGAATAGGGGCAGCTGTAATACCTCAAAATTTTCTCTCTCATATCCTCAACATTTTGCATATTATTTAGCATACATAAGTTCACAAAAATAACAAAAAAACATTGCATCATGTGTAGCATAACTGAGGCATAGGTATGTGATCAATGATTGGAGTACCTGAAAGTTATACAAAGGCAACCAAAGGGTCACAAAGCTTCTCAACATTGTGAAAAGGGTTTACAACATTCCACCAGTCTTCATTTGAAGCCATAAGCCATGGAAAGATGTGGTTTGATCAAAGAAGGCAAGCAGTGCAACATCTCCTAATGAAAAAGGCCAAATCAGGGTTTCATTTCTACTGGGCTTCTCCATGAAATTTTGATTCAAAGTGGATTCCATTGTCTTATATAGGATGTCAAGTGCTTAGGGTTCAAGTTTCATCCACAAATTCATTTTTGAAGAGTCTCAATTGGCCAGATGATTGAAAATCAGGGATTTGGGGAAAAGTCAACCATGCTGAAGAAAAAGTCAACTCCTGAATTTTTAAGTCAAAATCATGAAATTAGGGTTACAAGGATCCTATGGTTTAAATTTGATCAAGAAAGGATGGAGGGATCATGAAAAATCAAGAAGACTAAAACTTACCATTTTTGGAAAATTTGGGTTTCCAAAAATGGCAAGTTTTGGTCATTTTTGCAGCCACTTCAAGAGAGGTTTTTTTTTCAAAATAAGAGGCCTATGAAAATTATACCTTGAGAAAATGAAAGAGGGCATACTAAGCTTCAAATCTATATGTGGAACTCCTTCATAGGATCAAAATTGAGAGAGATATGATCGTTCAAAGTTTGGGCAAAAACAAGGCAATACAACAGTCTATGTATCGACGCATACGACTTATGTATCGATACATATCAGCAAAAAAACTGACATGTATCGACACATCCGTGTTATGTATCGATACACAGTTGGGTTTTTTTGCTGAAAATTGCTAATGCTTCAATATGCATCGATGCATACATGCATGTATCGATACATATCAGTTAAAAAATTGACATGTATTGATGCATCCGTGTTATGTATCGATACATAGGCCAGGTTTTCTGCTAAAAAGCTGTTGTGTGATATATAGAAATGGGTAATGACAGTGCTATCTTGGGGCTGAGTTCAAGGGTGATGTGTGCACGTACTAGAGCTCATTTAGCTTCACATTTGCTTCAATTTAAACTTCGAACATTGTTGCTACATCAGAACATATCCTCATCCCAGTGATCATGAGCTGGTGTACATTGGGTTCATGGTCTCAATTTGTATTTGGACTTTGTTTTTGTTGCATCAGCAGGCTGGCATTAAGTGTATGCAGGACCATTTTAATTGTTGTGCATCTCACAACCAAGTGAGCAAACTCAAGCTGCAATCCTTGGGCAATTAAGCTGGTGTTTCAGTTCACTAATCTTCAACATAAGCTTCATGTTCTCTGCAGCATTGGATTGATTTCAACTGAAGAAGGTTCTAGAAATCCAGCTGGCATAACTGTCATAACTAACTTCACTCATTTAACTCACTTCACTCAGTTAACCAAGGCTAATTAACCCTGGTTCTAACTGTTAACCAGAAGTGTAATGCTCTATAATAGGATGAGTAGTGACTGAGTTTGGGGTTCAGCTTCCTTTTCACTCAACTCACACCAAAATCCTCCAAGCACCATTGATATTCTTCTTCCTTGTGCTTCTTCAAGCACCATTCATAGTGCATTTTCATGGAGATTTGAAGCTGGAAATTTGAAGTTGCATCATCACAACATTTCCACCTTTTGGATTGAACAAGCTAAATCATCATCCAACAAGCCTCATTGAGCATCAATTCATCACCAGCATCATGATTTGCAGCATATCCATGGAGTTTATAGCTTGAATCATCAAGAATTCACTTCTGAATTTTTTGCATCTTCATCAATTTCTCAAGATTCTTCATCAACAAAGTGTTTATTTCACTTCACAAAGGATCAAGATCAAGCATAGAAGACATTGGAACCTCACCTCTGGATTTCTACAACTCTAAACACCACTGGATTTCAGGTTTCATCTTCAATTCCATTGACACGAATTCTGTTTTTTTTGTTGTTTTGTGTTGATATGAGCTCAATAGGAGCAATGCTTGTGCTGGCTAGTTGATAGGCACCTTAGGTGCTTAGATTCAATTTTTAGGTTGATTCTTGTGTGCTTCGATTTGCATTATTCATGATCCTTAAGAGAAAATCAAGCCTAGATTGATGATGTACATGAGGAGACGAATTTGTCCATGGCCTGATTTTTCAGTTTGGTAGACACTTGTCCAAACCCTAACCGGAGAGTGATCGGAGAAGATGACCGAAGTTTAGCTCCGGTGACCGAAATAGTAAACCTAACATTAAGTGGAAAACATAACATAACCCTTAGATTAGATTAATCCAATGCTTCAGATTCTGCCACCACATTAATGATCATGTGCCATATTTTGTGAAGAGTTTTTCAAATCACTATTTGCACCCCAGCATGTTTGGGTCCAACCAAATTCAGTTCAACTTTCCACTTCCTGCACCCCTCTCCATTTGCCTTGTTTTCTTTATTTTTCTGTTTTACATAAGTTTCACTTTTAATCCAACAAAAATACCAAAACTCATGATAAAATTCCCCAAAAATAATAGAGACTTCCTAACTCATTTTAGAAATTTTCCACACTTTTACTTTCTGATTTTAGCCATTTTTCAATTTTATTTCGATTTTCCATTTAATTAGTTTTCTATGGAATTCTTGCAGCTACACTTCATTTTGTTCATTTTATTTTTCCCACTTCCAATTATCTTTTTGTCCCATTCTTTTTTCTTTGATTATAGGACTCATAATAGAACCTGGAATTATTTATTTCATATTTTTATTTCCATTTTATATACTGTTTTGGAAGCATAGTTTGTGTAAAATTGTGTTTAGATCTTATGTAAATTTAAGTGACCTTTTGGCATAGTTAGGTTATGAATTTTTAGGAGATTTTTTAACACAACATTAGATCTAGGTTAGAGACCTTAAGGATTTAATCTCATATTTTCCAGGACCTTTACCATTTTTTTTGTGCTTTGACTTTATTCGAGTTTTCCATGCAAATTCACCTAGTTTTCACTTAGGGGTTTTAGTGCCATTTAGGGCATTGTTTGAGTGTGTTTCTCTTTTCAACCTTAGATCATTTTGGTATGACTTATCTCATGTCCTTAGAAGCTATATAGTATATAATGTATCTTAGGACTTGACTTTAGGCTTAGAAATTCATTAATGCCTTTATTAATTAGCGTGAGTTCTTCATTGAAATTTGCCATGCTGTAATTGTTCATATCACTTCATCATGCTAACGTTTGTTTTGTAGGGGGAAGATAAGGTAATCATTCTTCATTCCTATCTCTTATGCATTTATTTGTTTTGCCTTAGCACCTTTGTGCTTTGTTCATAGGTTCCCCTTTCTCTCTTTAGATTCAACTTAACTTCCTTAGGAAGTAAGTTGAATTCTATCTTGTTTCTTCTCCTTAGGTTAGAATACCTCATTAACCATAGGACCACACTTTGTACATAATAATGACTTAAGGTTGTGTCTTAGTTCCCCATTAGCTTTGACCTTTGCCTCTTGAGTCTTCTTCTCTCATCTTCAAACAAAATCCAAAAAGACTTAATAAATGTATGAAAGGATTCTTTGTGTATAGCCTTATTCCATGGGACACTTGCATTCATTCCATCTTGGAGTGGTGTAGGCTTGTCTAGCATGATGTACAAGTCTTATCAAGGGGTTGTTTCACAAAGAAAAATCTAAAAGATACTTCTTTAAAAGCAACAAAAACATGTAATAAAGTTCAACAAGCTAGTGAACTTAGACCCTAATCCTTGGAAACAAGTCTTGGATAAATTCTCCTCACTTGGTGTGCTTGTTCTATTATTCCATCTTGGAATGTAGTAGCAAGTAAACATTCCATGGAAAAGAGTTTGAATTCACTTCCTTGTGCCAAATTCATAAAAACTCTCATAAAAGACAAAAACAAACAATAAGCGACTTTCCTGCGGGAACTTCTCTTCTCATCTCATTCACTCACAATGCGAACTTGCAACGACTTGTCTCGTATGCAAGACGGTAAACGCACTCGTTCCAGACAAGCCTGCAACACCTAAGCATAGACATACACAGTTCCAGCTATAAAAAACACAAACAAAGTTCCCGCATAGTTAGGCGAACTACGTCGACTCTGATCCTCATTTTCCCAATGAGGTACGTAGGTAGCGGGGTAGGGCCCATTCGAGCACATTCTTTATTTTCCCTACATTTCCCTATTTCGTTCCATTCTCTTTTTCCAATTCCATTTCTCATTTCCATTCTCATACCAGTTAGCAGTTCATTTGTTCAGCAACTTTATTTCTCACCCTTTGAAACAAAACAAGCAAGCGTGGATCCCGTCAGGTACGACGGACGATATGGGGTGCTAATACCTTCCCAGGTCGTAATCGACTCCCGAACCCAGATCTTTGGTTCGCAGGACCTCGTCCTTTCCTTCTTCCTCAGGTTTGTGCAGCATTACTTTTCCTTTTCTTTTGGGATAAAAATGCCTGGCTAGTGACTCTACCTTTTCCGCGCCACTTTCGCGTTTGTACTAGGATGAAAATCCCGGGAGCGACAAGGGGAAGGGTAGGTGTCAGCTAGTTGGACCAAGCGTTCAGACTTTCATACAAGAGTGCATTTGAGGATTAATTACATTCCATTATGCTAATCAAGAGGTCCAATGACCAGGAACCATAATGGTTATCCAAATCAAGAGGTTCGATGGTCGGAATCCATAATGGTTATCCCTCATTGACCAAAGAATGAGGCTGTCACAACGCTCGCAAGGAAATCAAGACAAACAGTGTCACACAATTTGTTCAAAAAAGGAAAAAAAGAATTGAAAACCCCGCTAAGTCGAAACTTGAAAACAAGCGACTTAGGCAAAAAACTAGGGCATCCCGTTGGAATCTGCAATCAAAGATTCACAAGAATCAGTCCAGGCAAAAGTTAGGGATAAGAAAAGAATGCACAAGCAAAAGACAAAAATGATTACATAAGAAAGATCCTCAAACAAGAACAAAGTGGTGTGACACTGTCGCTCCCACCAAATGACACAGGGCCAGAAGGGGTACAGACGCGAACAGTCGGCAAAAGGGAGAACACAAGGGTGAACTGAAAAGAGTCGCCAGCTAGGCATTTTTATCCCGAAGGAAAGGTAATGCTGCATAAACCTAAGAAAAGATGGATAAGACGGTTGCGAACTAGAGAAACTGAGAAAGGGGGTTGGTTACAACCTGGGAAGGTATTAGTACCCAGATTGTCCGTCGTACTCGACGAGATCCACGCTTGAAAGATTTGTGTTTTAAAGGGGTAGTATCAGTGCTATTTTGTGTACAAAAGCTGGAAAAGAATGCAAGTGTCAGTGTAAAAGAAATATGAAGTGAAATAAAAAAGTGCCAGTGTAAGAAAGAATATGAAGCTCAAGATAATGAGGCTTAAAGAATAATGCTGGAGGAGGGGGAATATACAGAGACTTTTGTTCGATAACCGTTAAGTTATGCCTACGTATCCTCTCATGCAATGAGGAAGTCAGAACACCGTAGTTCGACTCAAAGAGACTGAAAGATAAATTGACTTGTGAACTGCTTACTTGCATATGCTCAAGTTTATGACCTGTCTGGCTCAGGTGCTAACTGTCTTGCATTAGACGGAAGAAGCGAGTTCTCGTTTGTGAGTGAAGATGATGAGAAAAGAATCCCAGAGGAGACGATTATTGTTTGTTTTTGAAGTTTTCAGTCTTTTATTGCTTTTTGAAGTTTGTCATAAGAAAATGAGCTTAAGCCTAAACCAAGGGTTAGTAAACTCATCACATCTTCCCTCTGATTAGGGGTAATGAGAATACCTTAAGTATGAAGTAAGCACCTCACACTTAATAACCATGATGTAAGATTAATATCATTAACCTACTTGCATTTATTTAGGTGTTTTTGGGAGTTTTTGTTTAGTGTTAAGTAATGAGTTTAAGCCATAATCAAGGATTTAATGGACCCATTATACCATCCTAATAGAAGGATAATAAATGAGAACATTTAAGCTGAGAAAGGCTCCTCAACTTAATCCATGATTAGGGATTAACCTCATGAAAAAACAAAGCCTTTATTAAATGTATTTTAGTTAATGGTAAGATTAAGAAATGAATTTTATGGTTTGTAAGACAACTTGAGGGGGACTTGTCCATTAACACTAGGGTTAGTCCTTCTTAACCAATTAAGGAAGAATTAGAACCCTAATGCAAGGCCTAAGTTACAAGCTTATTGTCTTAGTGATTATTAGATGAATTGATTAAAGGATTTAAACACATCAAGGGTTTAACACTTAGGATTAAAGTTATACACTCCATCCTAATAGAAGGATACATGCATAACCTCAATCACAAAGCCTTAAAACCTTTAAGGTTTAGTCCTTGATTAAGAGATGAGAAGAGAAGACTCAAAGATGACACAAAGGTAAAACTAATGGGGGGGGACTAATCAAACCCTAATTGTGATCATTCTTGGGTGTTCCTTGGGTTAATTAGGTTTGCAAGAAATCTTCAGGGAAAAGCCACCAAGGAAGAGACAGGATAAAGGAAGGAGAAACAGAGAGAAGCAAGACCACTTACTTCACTTAAGAAGATAAGTTGCTTGAAGAAAGAAAGAGAAGAAGGAGCATGAATGAGCAAGCTCACTCTAATACAAATACAAAATTCAGCAATGAATGCATAAGAGATGATAAAAGATTATGAGAAGTGAAGGCAAATTCACTTCTCAAAGTGACTTACCACCTGAAAAGTTAGTGAAAGGAAATGGAATGAAGTGAGAATGAGATGAGATGAAAGGATGAAAACCAAAATCAGAAGCATGTTCATGATGCTAATGATGCTATGGGATGATACAAAAGCATACCAATAGATGTGGATGATCATACAAGTAATGAAGATGCAAATGAGACATGAAAGGAAGCATGAAAGTTCATGAAAACTTATGAAATGCAATTGATGCATAACATGGCAAATGGATGATGCAATGATCAAACATGATTTCAATATGTCCTAAGATGTCTTATATGTAATGTGGATGCACAAAATGTAATGGCAAGTTCATGTATACAAACATATGAAGAATGAATGCAAATGAAGGCAAAAATTAGGGTTTATGTACAAGATGCAATGCAAAATTCAAAATCAGAAGCAAATGACAAGATAAAAAATTGAAAATGGGATCAAAGGAAACCTAACCCCATATGATATGACACCCCAAAGGAGAAGACCTAACTCTTAACCTAATGAAAGTTGTGATTTTTCTAAGTTTGCTAGGGTTTTAAGGTACCTCACAAGGAAAAATGCAAAACAAATTGAAAATGAAAGATAAATTCATGCCAATTTTACCCTAGAAACTACATGATATGTGGAATGTGTAGAAGCACGCCTTCAACCTCGAAGATTTTGATGAAGACAACACAGCGCATATATTTCAGACCTGTAAAAAGTCAAGAGCTCCAACTGATCAAGCTTCAAGCAACCGGCTTCGCTATCAAGCTTCGTTTGCATCATCATTCAACTTCATGCTTGGATGCCTTTGGTTAGGTATATCAATCTTTTTTTTAAATTGATGTACAAGTGTTCATGCATTCAATCATATACTAGCATATTGCATAAAATAATTTGACATATTTTTCAAACCGATTAACACTCTTTAAAAACCTTCTGTTTCTGGTTTTAACAGTGTTAACCGGTTAACCATTTGGTTAACTGGTTAACGGGTTCAAATTTTCAGAAAACCTGTTAACGTTCATAGGCGTTAACCGGTTAACCATTTGGTTAACCGGTTAACACTGTAATATTTTGAAAAATATTTTTCTTTGAAATTCAAATTGCACCTTTTGATTATATCCCTTCATGAATTATTTTGATTCATAATTTTTCATACCTTTTCAAAAGGGTGTTTTGTATAATATAAAATCTGAATTTTTCAAATTCAAAAAACACCTCCTACAATTTTTATAAAAAATCACTTGAATCAAATTCATCAATTTTCAAATATTTTCATACTTTTCAAAAGTGTTCATAAGATATTCATCTTTCATACTTCATGTTTGAACACTTGTATTGATATTTGAAAAGTGAATTGTGTACATAGGAGAAGATCATTATTGATATTAAAGTCTTTGTATTACTCACTCAAAATTAAAAATATAGAAAGGTATTTCTATTGTGTGACTTGTGTTCCAAGGTTTGTTTGGACATAAGGGTAAGTGTGGCAAGAGGATTGTTCTTGCACACTTGTATGATAGTTTGTTAGAAAGTAAGCCTCACCATTAAAGGTGTGATAGGTTGTACTATTTCTAAAAACTAGTGGAAATCTCTTTCATGTTGAAAGGGGACTGGATGTACCTTCGGGCTGTGAAGGGAACCAGGATAACTCTTTGTGTCGTTTTTATTTTCTGCCTTACTGCTTTCCTTCCATACAAACTTAAAAGAAAAATTCTATCCATCAAAGAAAAAGAATCGAGAAAAATTATATACACCTAATTCACCCCCCTCTTAGGCGCATTCTGATCTTACAGAATGTAATGCAAAAAGAACCATTATCAAACTCTTCATGGTTAGGCAGAAAATATTTTTCTAAGTTAGGGTCAAAATATTGATTTTTAAGAACCCTAAATCCAAAGAAAAATGTCAAAATGAATCAAGAACCAAAATGAAATTTGTATGAATGGTTTGATAATGTCTCTAAATGTGTCAAGATGCAATGAGATTTTTTTTGTGATTTTTAGAAACCTAAATGTTATTTTAATTAATTAATTTACATTAATTAATTAAAATAAACATTAAAATATTCTAAAAATACAAATTTTATGCAAAAAATAAAATAAAAATTATTTTCAGGATGAGAAAAATATTTAGAATCATGATGCAAAAAATAAAATTTTTTTAGATGAGTTTTGCTATTTTAAAATAAATATGCAAGAAAAATGAATTAAAATGTAATAAAAATGAATTAAAAAGAAAGTATGCAGATCTAATGGCCTATATTTGAACTGGAGAAGGGGAGGTTGACTGCGCGCGTGTTTTAAAGGCTGAGATTCATTTTGATTTAATTAAACTAATTAAACTTAATTAATTTAATAAAACTGAATTAGGGTTAAGTGACTCGATCTGAACCACTCATAAATTAACCTAATCCTCATCCAAGGGTCACGAAGCAACCTGGAAAATTAATTAGGGTTTAAGACTTAAACACTTTCAGGTAACCGGAGAGGAGCTCCGGTCATCTTCTCCGGCGGGACCAAAACCCTAAAACACTCTATAGGCCACCCCACACCAAATCAACCACCCATAAATGATCCTCTACCCAAACCCCATTCAAATCAGCCCTCAAAAATCATTTACAACTCAAGAACAAAGAGAATCAAATCAAACTATTTCACGGGTGAAATTTCAGAGGACCACAAAATATTCATTTCTTCACCATTTTTAATTCTAAGAGTATCATCATGACCAGCATAACATATATTTTCATTTTGTAACAAAAGAAACAAGCTCTGAAAAGTTTTGTTCTTGAGCTTACCTGAGACGATGAACTGCAAATGTGAGCTTTCCAGATCTCTCCTTCGTGCAAATAGTCTCCTCTGAACCTCCTAAGACTAATGAGGTGCTTCAAAATCTTTGATGATGGCTGATTTGGAAGTTTCAGTTATGGTATAGCAGGTTTTTGAGGTCTGTGTATGTGATGCTTTTGGCTGTTTTAATGGTTGATTTTGGTTCTATAGAGGATGTGTGACTTGTTGGTGAAGAAAAAATTGAAGTGTGATGGCTGTGGAAGGAGTTTCGAAGAGATGAAGGTTTTTGTCAATTTTGTGAAATCTGATTGTGTGTGTCTTCTGAGCTCATGTGAAGCTTGCTTTATGATCCATAAACCAATCCCAAACTATTGGAAAGAGTCAGAGGAGTTGACATGTACTGTGGGAATGGCATGGGGCAATTGGCCAAAAAGTCAGTGGTAGGTGTACCTCAAGTATGGGCTTTGACAGAAACTATCCTAGGGCTGCTCTGAGTTCTGCTGGCTTTAAGGATGGCCATGGGATGCTTTGAAATGATCAGAAGTGGATGAAGGGTGAGATGTTACATGTTTTGCCTTTTTACAATTTGTTGCATTTTGAAGTTTTGGTCATGGACATGTGACATTCCTTGGGCAATTTGCAGCAAGGTGTACCATATAGTGTTGTTATGATACTTTGAGATTGATTAGAGATCCAACAAAACCCTAAGAATCATTCTTGCAAGATTTTCCTCTTTGTGACTTTTATGATAAATGGCTTATGATACTTGGGATTCAAGGCATGAAAGTGAGAGATTCCTTGGGCAAATCTGAATTATAGGTCATGTACTATGCTTGTGTAATGGTTAGAAGTTATTTTGAGGTCACAAATTGGTTTGACATGAGTTTTTGCAAGTTTCCCTCTTTGGTTCATAAGTGAAATTTAGTGATTTTTCCTAACTTTGCAAGGCCATAACTTGAGTTCTATGATGAATTAGATCAATTTCTTTTACTTTTTGAAAAGGGAATGATCCAATCAACAACTTTCATGACCAAGAATTTTTCATTTGAAGCCTTTTTGAATCAAAAAGAGGAGGTTGAAAAACTTTCCCAAAATGGCAAGTTTGCATTACAAGTCACTTTCCCAAAATGGAAACTTTGCAAATGGCTTGAAATTCTTCAATTATGTGAACTTCTAAATTCTTCTAAGATCAAATAAAGATCATGTACACCCAAAATTATGGAGAAGACCCTTTGGTTGGATGATAGGGGGCCTCAGATGCCCTGATTTTGCACTGACTTGCTCAAGAAGTCATCTATTGATCATATGCCTTCCCCATTGAATTTCTTCATGAAAATTGGTATGCATGATCCTTATATCATATAGAGACCAATAGAAACAAGAATGACCAAAAAATTGGAGTTATGGCCTTTGAAACCAAAACCCTAATTTTAAGTCATCTGTGCAGTTAAGCTTAGCTCTGCTTCTATGCCTTTCTCAGTTCTTGTGATTCTTTGACTTTCTTAATCTTGGGAGTATATAATATGATGCTTGAACATACATGTAACTTCTTGAGATGATTGAAGGCCTTTGGAGTGGCTCAGATGACCCTTGGATTGCCCAGATCATAAACCCTAGATGCAGATGACTTTGAACCAATGCAATGAAGCAAAAATGCAATATGAGATGATGTGATTGAACTTATGCAAATGAAAAGAATCACAAGCCATGGTGTGAACTTAGTGAGGGAAAATTTGGGGTGTTTACAGCTGACCCTATTCAAATATGAGTTAGCTGTGCAGGATGTAAGTGCCTGGCTTATCAGACAAACAAGATAACTTGTGGTTGAATACCAAAGACAGTCCAAAATTTGCACTCACTAGGGAGAAGAAGAAAAGGGAAAAAGAAAGTATAGTATGATTATAAAATGCAGGCGATGGAGGACGACCGTCGAGCAGAGGACGACTCCTGGAGGTGAAGCAATGACGAGGACGGCCGACATGCTGGGGAAATAAAGAGATTATGATGGGGACGACCATCAAGTTCTGTAACAAGACTCTCTGGGGATTAAAGGTAAATGGTGGGGACGACCATCGGGTTGAAGAAATAAGTGATGAGGGATGGTTATCAAGTATGAAGAACGATCACCTAGCAGGGGACGGCTGCTCTGTTGGGGATAAGGATGAAGGACGGTCATCCAAGGTGAAGGACGATCACCTGGCAGGGTACGGCTGCCGGAAGTATCATGACATAGGACGAATGTCAGATAGAAAGAGTCGACGATAGGGACAACCATCAGATAAGATGATGAAGGACGATCATCACACGAGTGAAGGACGATCACCTAGCAGGGTACGGCTGCTCTCGGGGTTTATCATGACATAGGACGAATGTCAGATAACAAGATCAACGATGGGGACGACCATCAGATAAAATGATGAAGGACGATCATCAAAAAGGTGAAGGACGATCACCTAGCAGGGGACGGCTGCTAAAATATCACGACATAGGACGAATCTCGGATAGGGAATGGTTCTAACAATGGAGACTCCACTGGGGGTGATGAAGGACGATCATCAAAAGGTGAAGGACGATCACCTGGCAGGGTACGGCTGCCGGAAGTATCATGACATAGGACGAATGTCAGATAAAAAGGAAATTTTATTTTTATTGGGGATTTGCTGGGGACTCTTCTGGGGAGTGGTAGACACAGACGAGTGCCTATATTCAAGAAAGGAAAGGTATAAGTGTTCGACACTGTGTATAAATTAAAGATGCGAACGAGCATCCTTAATACTATGATACGGACGAGTATCAGTAGACACAAACGCTGGCGTATGTTCAGAGATGATGATACGGACGAGTATCAACTGGTTAACCAAGAACACGGACGAGTGTCGACTTTGAGGGGAAATAAGGGGTGCATACAAGATACAGATGAGTGTTCAACTTGCTGGGGAGAATATGACACAGACGAGTATCATAAGAGAAAGTGTATAAGTTATGAACTTATAAGTGTAAGAGATATTCTGACGCTCTGTGGGGATAAGATGACACGGACGGGTGTCGGAGGAGGTGTGTTATAAACAAGTGTTTAGGTAACCATGCTGGGAAATGGTGACACAGACGGGTGTCGAAGGAGTGTATATAGATGTATCTGTCTGTGGAGAATGTTCTGGCGTCTTTACTAGGGAAAGATGACACGGACGAGTGCCTAAAGGAGTGTGTATCTGCATTTTGAGAGTTCAAAAGGGGATGCTTTGGTTTTCTGCCGGGGAAATTGAGAGGTACTTTGTATATTGCTGATGTGGTATTATCGGTATTTACAGGTGACTGGTTCAAACCTGACTTGTGATTATGCAATATGTTTGATTTTTGCCGTAATGCTCCGTATTAGACAGAATGATACGCTTTGAGGGGAAATATGATGCGAATGCTATGATTATGCAAAGATACCGATCCGGGGTTCGGATCCTGCTGTTGTGGAAATATCCGACTGATCTGCTTGAAGAAATATCCCAGCTGGGGATGAGACCATTGGTAGATCTGTTAAGACGTATGACTGCTTGGGGAAACAGGTCACTGATAGACCTATCTCAATGATGAGGAGCCCAGCTGGGGTATGTGGAAGCTTTCGTCACTTTGTTGTGAGATCTTCAGACATTGCTCTTCTGGATAGAGGCTGAAACTCTGCGGGGAGACAGTTCCCTATCTAACACTTTCCTGGGGAGGAATGATCACTGAACGACCTTCCTAGAGATGTCTGTAGGGATCCTGCTGAGGATGATAAAATTAGCTGGGGAAATGAGCCCCTCCTGATGTTGTCCTGGAGGATGTACTGAGGAAATAATGATTTGGCAACCTGCTGGGGAGAAGCTTTCATGCCCCATGTTGCACTTTGAATACCTGCAGTCTTGTTATGACAAAGAAATGTACAAATATCCCGAGGTATCCCTTACTGGATTCCACCATAGGAGTTTAGACACTCCTGAGAGCATATATATTTCCTGTAAGCATGTGATTAGAAAAGGTGCATCTGTACTTATGCAATCAATATTATAAGGACATCGGACATTTTTGCAAATGAAAATGAAATGTACGAGACAAAGTGTGACTGAAAATCTGATTTTATTAATTTGTGTGCCTTGCATTGGCAAGATACAGTCAAAGAAATAGATTCCCTTTTGCTATGACTCGTATGACATTGACGTTCTTCTCATCTTGCTTTCTGAAGAAGGCTGACTCTGACCGGTGCTTTAACCCTTCAAAGCTTGCCATGTTGTAAGTGATACAGACAAATTCAGAATGCAGTTGTTCGCTTATTCCCTAATTTTGCGTGGATCGCCCTTTCGGGTTTTCAATCCACCGGGATACCCATTTTTGCCTGAGCTGCCCAATGCGGCTTTTCAACTCAGCGGGTGTACATTTTTTGTTTATTTTCCCTCATTTTTGCCCGAGTCTTTTATTCTGTTTTTGACTCGTCGGGATGCCCTATTTTTGCCTGGACTTACATTCTGTTTTTATGTCCAGCAGGTCATTTTATGCGAAGTATTTTTTAACTGCATCTGAATTCACAGGGGACAGGAAGTCTTCACCATCCATAGTACTGAGCATCAGTGCTCCACCAGAGAAAACTTTCTTTACTATGAATGGACCATCGTAATTCGGAGTCCACTTGCCCCTGTGGTCTATATGAGGAGGGATGAGTCTTTTCAGCACCAGATCTCCTACTTGATATTCTCGAAGCCTGAGTTTCTGACCGAAGGCTTTCTTCATTCTCTTCTGATATAACTGCCCATGACAGATTGCAGCTAATCTCTTTTCTTCGATCAGACTCAGTTGTTCATATCGGGATCGGACCCATTCTGCTTCATTCAGTTTAACATCCATCAGTACCCGCAAGGAGGGTAATTCAACTTCAACAGGTAAGACGGCCTCCATACCATACACAAGCTGATACGGTGTTTCCCCAGTGGATGTTCTGATTGACGTACGGTACCCATGCAAGGCAAATGGTAGCATTTCATGCCAGTCTTTGTAGGTGACTACCATCTTCTGCACAATCTTCTTGATATTCTTGTTAGTGGCCTCCACAATGCCATTCATCTTTGGCCTGTAAGGAGAAGAATTGTGGTGTTGGATCTTGAAGTCCCGACATAGTTCTGCCATCATTTTATTGTTCAAGTTGGAACCATTATCAGTAATGATTCGCTCGGGCACTCCATATCGACAGATGATATCTCTCTTCAGGAATCGGGCTACCACTTGTCTGGTGACATTGGCATAGGAAGCTGCTTCAACCCACTTGGTAAAATAGTCAATGGCTACCAGGATGAATCTGTGGCCATTTGAAGCAGTCGGTTCAATCTTTCCAATCATATCAATGCCCCACATGGCAAAGGGCCAGGGTGAAGACATCACATTCAAAGGATTCAGAGGCACATGCACCTTATCTGCATAAATCTGGCATTTATGGCATTTTCTGGCATAAGCACAACAGTCTGCATCCATTGTGATCCAATAGTAGCCTGATCTTAGCAACTTTTTAGCCATAGCATGCCCTCCAGCATGGGTACCAAAAGATCCTTCGTGCACCTCGCGCATTAACAAGTCTTCCTCTGTCTTATCAACACATCTGATGAGTACCATATCAAAGTTTCTCTTGTACAAGGAACCATCAGCATTCAGGAAGAAACTACCAGCTAGCCTTCTCAATGTCTTCTTATCATTGGAAGATGCCCCATGTGGGTATGTTTGATCCTCCAAGAAGCTTTTGATGTCATAGAACCAAGGCTTATCATCTTTAGCAAGGTCTGCAGAGAATACGTATGCTGGTCTATCAAGTCTGGATACTGAAATCCGAGGCACAAAGTTGGCAGCTTGAACTTTGATCATGGATGAAATGGTAGCCAGAGCATCTGCAAACTGATTTTCATCTCGAGGGATATACTCAAGCTTGACTGTCGTGAAGAATGTAAGTAACCTCCTTGTATAGTCCCGTTAAGGTATCAGATGCTCCTGGTGAGTATACCATTTGCCGTTGGTTTGATTAATTACCAAAGTTGAATCTCCGAATACATTTAAAGTCTTGATCCTGAGGTCAATGGCTTCCTCAAGACCCATGATACAAGCTTCATATTCAGCTTCGTTGTTAGTGCAGTTAAAGGTGAGTTTTGCCGAGAAAGGCATGTGAACTCCCTTAAGTGTAATGAGTACTGCACCAACACCACGACCATTCATATTAACAGCCCCATCAAACATCATAGTCCATTCTTCTTCTGGGTCAGGCCATTCAGTGTGAATAGGCTCTTCATGATCTTTTGCTTTTATGAACATGATGCCTTCATCAGGGAAGTCAAATCTCATAGGCTGGTAATCATCAATGGGTTGCTCAGCAAGATAATCAGACAATACACTGCCTTTGATGGCTTTCTGAGATGTATACTGAATGTCATATTCTATAAGGATCATTTTCCATCTTGCAACCCGTCCGGTAAGTGTTGGCTTCTCAAAAATGTACTTAACTGGGTCCATCTTGGAGATCAATAAAGTAGTGTGGGTCAACATATACTGCCTTAGTCGGCGAGCAGCCCACGCTAAAGCACATCAAGTTTTCTCGAGCAGTGAATAGCGTTGTTCACAGTCGGTAAACTTTTTGCTTAGGTAGTAAATTGCATACTCTTTTCGACCAGACTCGTCATGCTGGCCCAGCACACACCCCATTGACCCTTCTAATACTGTCAAGTACATTATTAGAGGTCTTCCTTCAACTGGAGGCATAAGGATCAGAGGCTCTTGTAAGTATTCCTTGATTTTGTCAAAAGCCCTTTGGCAGTCTTCGTTCCACCTGACCATTTGTTCTTTTCTTAACAGCTTGAACAAAGGCTCACAGGTTGCTGTAAGGTGAGATATGAACCTTGAAATGTAGTTCAATCTACCTAGAAACCCCCGAACTTCTTTTTCAGTCTTCGGTGCAGGCATTTCCTGAATGGCTTTAACTTTGTCGGGGTCAACTTCAATCCCTTTCTCACTTACAATAAATCCCAGCAGCTTACCGGATCGCACCCCGAATGTGCATTTGTTGGGGTTTAACTTCAATTGGTACTTCCTCAGGCGCTTGAATAGCTTCAACAGATTCACCAGGTGGTCTTCTTCTGTGAGAGACTTGGCAATCATGTCATCCACATAACATTCAATTCCTTTATGGATCATGTCGTGGAATAATGTTACCATAGCCCGTTGATAGGTGGCACCAGCATTCTTCAGTCCGAATGGCATTACCTTATAACAGAATGTGCCCCAGGGTGTGATGAAAGTTGTCTTCTCCATGTCTTCAGGTGACATTTTGATCTGATTATATCCTAAAAATGTATCCATGAAGGAGAACACCGAGAACTGAGCCGTATTGTCGACCAATACATCAATGTGAGGTAATGGGAAGTCGTCTTTCGGGCTGGCTCTGTTCAGATCCCGGTAATCCACACACATCCTCACTTTGCCGTCTTTCTTATGCACAGGTACAATGTTAGCAACCCATGGTGGGTAACTGGTCACAACAAGGAAATCGGCGTCCCACTATTTTCGTACCTCTTCTTTTATCTTCATTGCCATATCTGGGCGAGTATGGCACAACTTCTGTTTTACTGGCGGACAGTCTTCTTTTAGAGGCAACTTGTGCATAACAATGTCGGTATCCACACCTGGCATATCCTGATAAGACCAAGCAAAAACATCCATATACTCCCGAAGCATGTCGATGAGTTGTTCTTTCACTGAATCTTGCAGACGGGCCCCAATTTTAACCTCTTTCAAGTCTTCTTTTGTACCAAGATTAACCGTCTCAACCTCCTCCTGATGAGGAGTTATAACCTTCTCCTCTTATCTTAACAACCTGGCTAGTTCTTCAGGTAGCTCATAATCTTCTTCAACCCCTTCATCAGCTTGATTAATCGGATTGTCAAAGTCATACGAAGTCATAGCAGTGTTGTTGTCGGTGCAGTCTGGAGGGCACTCTCTGCAAGGGTTTAGATTTGTTCATTTTAGTGATCAGTTTTATCTTGCTTAGAAAAAGTGAAAATGAAGTTATTATTTTGAAAAACATTGCCATTTTATTTTTGTACAAAAAATAAAAAATAAAAAACAGTGAGCGGAAAAGAAAAGACTCATTTGCAAAAGATGTCCTGATATTCATTAATTGATCGTTTGCACAAAATACAAGATGGCCCGATTACAAAATGAGCCCTGACATCTTGGGCAAGATGCAGGACTTGATGCATGCTTTAAAGACAGGAAATAATAATTACTCTGCAGGAGTAACTCTTATAATTTCCTGGGAAGACCAGTTTGAGACACGGTTCCCCGGGATCCTTGGACGTATCCAGCTTTCCAGGTTGCGCTCGTCTTCTGACTCATCTTCCAAACTATTCACAGCATCCGGGGTGAGCATCCCCCCATTGACAAACTTGGGCTCCATTGCAGCCTCTGGTTGATCTTGTCGAGTTGGTCTGTAACCCAACCCGAATCGGTCTGCTTTCTTCTCAACTGGCAGCAGCTTGCCCCAGCCTTGAGCGGTACCTTCCTCAACAACCTTTCAGGCTTGTTGGTATGATGCGATGGAAGTCCCAAATACATCAGATGCTTCATTAATATTAAGGGCCTCAAACCCTTGACTCATGGTTTCATGGATCTCCCCATCCATCTCAATGTATTTGAAAGTAGCCAGTTGGCTAATGAAGATATCTTCTTCCCCACAAATGGTAATGACTTGGCTCTCCCACTCGAATTTTAACTTCTGGTGAAGGGTTGACGTCACGGCGCCGGCGGCGTGTATCCATGGTCTACCCAATAGACAGCTGTAGGCAGGCTGTATATCCATTACAAAGAAGGTCGTTTTGAAAACCTGTGGGCCAATCATTATCGGTAACTCTAGCTCTCCCATAACTGATCTTTTATAACCGTCAAAGGCTCTCACTACCAAGTTGCTTGGGCGTAGTGCCAATCCATCATGCTCCAGCTTCATAAGGGCTTTCTTGGGTAGGACATTGAGTGATGACCCCGTGTCCACCGATACGTGAGAAAGAACTGCACCCTTACACTCCAAGGTAATGTGCAAAGCCTTGTTGTGATTGTGACCTTCCTTTGTCAGATCAGTGTTGGTAAATCCTAGTCCATGACTAGCGTTGACATTTCCAACCACAGTCTCTAACTGATTGACAATAATCTCCTCCGGCACATAAGCTGCGTGGAGGACTTTTAATAGTGCGTTCCGATGAGCCTCGGAGCACATTAGCAATGATAGTATGGAGATTTTGGAAGGTGTTTGGTGAAGCTGGTCCACCACCTTATAATCACTCTTCTTGATGATCCGCATGATTTCATCAACCTCTTGATCAAAAGGAGTCTTCAAAGTTTCTTTAGCAACTGATTCTTCTTGCACCATGCTCTTCCCTTTTGCCTTAGCAGCTGCTTCTGCTTCAGCAAGGGGTCTTGGTATTTGCGAGGCAAAAAGACGTCCGCTTCTAGTGAAGCCTCCGCCTCCCCCCACATTGTCTATCTGAGGTGAAGAAGTTGATGACTTTAAAGTGATTTTCTGCCCCTTGCAGTATAGATCTGAGCCATAATGCCAAGGGATGGCATTATTGCTTTCGTAAGGAACTGGCCCAGGCACTGTGATAGTGACTGGACTGATAGCAGCTGTAGAGGGGACCACAATGGTGTGTGGATCATAATATATGGTAACTGGAGCTCTGACATGAGTGGCAATTTTTTGTGAGTTGACGGAAGGAACATTCGCGGGATCGTAGTATATCGTAACTGTTGAGACACTTGCATTAACTATTGCTGATGTTGTAGATGGTACTGTTGACTGGATGGGTGTTGAAGTTGTAGCAGGAACTGATGGAATAATGGGTGTTGTCGTTGTAGAAGGAACTATGGCTGAACTTGTATCCGTTGAAGTGATTGATTGAGTAATTGTTGGAGTTGTAGCAGAATCTGTTGGAACAATGGTTGCTGACGTTGTAGGAGTATTTGTGATTGTTGATGAAGGAATTGTTGGAGTTGTAGTCGCTGTTGTCGTAATCTGAATAATTCCATCTCTAATGAGGCCATCTATGTCGTTTCTCAGTCTCTCACATCCATTAACGGAAATGTTGCAATATCCACAGCCGACCTCACATCCGGGGAACACTTGGCACTCTAACAGCTGAGCTTTGATTTCAACCAAGGGTGTTCGGATTTGTGCAAAACTGTTAATTAATGTGGATGGTTTGCCTTCCTCAATAGAATTGATCCTAGGCCCGTTGTCACTAGGCATTGGATTTCTTGTGACGTTCGGAGGAGGTGCAAAGTTGAGAGCTTTTGAGTCCACCAGATCAAGACTTTCATCTGTAGGGCCCTGCATTTTTCAGTATTATGCCCCGGTGAGTTTGAGTGGAATGCACACCTGGAATTTGCATCATAGTTCTTTGGCATATTGAGAGGATCTGGAGGTGCCAACGTCCTTAACTCAACTAGGTTGAGCTTTAGGAGTTGTGGCAATAGTGCAACATACGGCATTGGGATTGGGTCAATTACCCTGTTTGCTTGTGATGGCCTCTGTTGGAAGGGACGCTGTTGTTGGTTGTTATGGCTGTTGTTGTACGACCTTTGTTGTGGATAATGAACCTGTTGTTGACACTGTGGTTGTTGTTGTTGAGGATATGGTGATTATTGTGGAATTGGAGCTGGGATGGTAACAGCTGCTACTGTCCGGTGAGCATATTGAGGCATGCCCCTGCTTATATGAATGTAATTTGTTTTACCTGCCCTTCGGGGTCCCGCAAAAGGTTTTCTGGGATTGCTGGAGGAACTTGCACCACCATTAGAGATTTTACCCATCTTCAAGAGACTTTCAATCCTCTCTCCGGCTATGAACACATCAGCAAAACTGGTAGAGGAGAAAGCTGCCAGCCTATCAATATAAGTCCCTTGCAATGTGTTCATGAACATGTCAGGCATTTCCCTTTCTGACATGGGTGGTTGGACAGCAGCAGCAAGCTATCTCCTCCTTTGGACATAATCCCGGAAGCTTTCTTTAGAAGACTGAGACATGCCCATTTGAAGAGTTCTATTAGGAGCCATGTCCAGGTTGTACTGATACTGACGGATGAAAGCTTCGGCCAAATCCTTCCAACATCTTATGGTGGTCCTAGACAAATGCGAATACCATTCCCTCGAAGCTCCAGTCAGACCGTCCTCAAAGTAGAACATCCATAGCTTTTCATCCATGGTATAAGCTTTGAGCCTTCCCAAGAAAGACTGCAGATGAGTGCGAGGACAGGAGGTACCATTGTACTTTTCAAAGCATGGGGGTTTGAATTAGTGGGGAATTCTTACCCCATCCACTAATCCCATATCCATCACATCGAAGCCCAAAGAATTCTGAGATTCCAAAGATCTTAACTTTTCGGCAATCTCGTCCAATCTTCTGTCATATACCTCATCTCCTGCCCCTATAACAGTAAACTGTTCTCCCTGGGGATCCTCCTGTAGGATTTGGCCCCCAGTAGCATTACCTTGACCATTTCTTGGGATGTTAACTTATGGATTCAGATGAGGTCCATACTCCTATGGGTCAATACGAGGCTGACCCCGTTCATTGTTGCTAGTCCCTCCTGTTCCAAGATGAGGCTCCTCAGGAGTTTGTCTTTCCACCAGCTCTCTTAACCTTTCTTGACTCTGGGCCAAGCCATTCATTACTGCCATAAACTGAGACATCTAATTTCTCATCTCTACTCTCTCATTGGCCATCTGATTTCTGACATCAGACATATCCTGCTGTACTTGTTCCATTTGAATGCTGGGAAGGTTGTTACGAGTCGGGTACCGGTGCATGTGGTTGACAGGGAACACTCGGCGACGAGCAATGTTTCCTGAGATCACAACAAAGTTAGAAACAATAATGATAACAAAACCTACAAAACAAAAACAAAGTTAGTATGCAATGCAGTATGCTTATTTGTTTTCCAAGGTATCCGGTTTGGTTCTTGGTTTTGATCTTTCCAGACCTCGAGGAAGATGCTTGATGTTGTTGAGAGAAAACCCAAATGAAAACAAACTAAAATATATTACAAATGGTGAACAATACATAATTTATTTTACAATACATGCCCACGGAGGGTCAAAATACAACAAAAGGAAAAGTACATCCAATGGAAACAAACAACAAGCAAAGAATCAGACATCCAGTCCAAACTCATCTTCTCTGACCTCCTTCAGGAGTGCCTCAGTCACTGGACCAGCTGGGTGCTCTGTAATGGTCCTAATGAGGAGGTTCCTGGTTGCAATGGCAGTAGTCAACTTCTTATTCTTGTCCTGATCCTTTGATCTCTTCAATCCTGCTCTGAGCTTTAACTCTGAAATCTCCTTCTGAGCTGCCAACAAAGCTTCCTGCTGCTTCTTCTCATTGGCCTCTAGCTGTTCAATCTTGGCTTGAGTTTTCTGGTCTTCTTGTGTACGGGCTTCGGTGATCCTGACCCATCTAGCCTGACTCTCTTGCAGATAGTGCTCAACCATAGTTTTCTGAATCTTGGCCTCCTTGCAGGCATTCTTCAATATCTGTTCCCCAGCCCTTTCTTTCCTTATGTAGTCTTCTGTCTTTTCAATTTTGGCAAGATGCTCAACCCTGAGCTTTTCCAATCTCTCAATGTCTAGACGACCATCACTTATTTCCCAAAGGGTCTTCTTTAAGGCCTGGGATAGTTGCTCATTCCTTTCTTTCAACTTTTCAAATTCCTCCAGGCTAACTGTTGCTGCAGGCTGTACTGTGGATGGCCCAGGTATGTCTTCCAAGGTGAAAGGAATTCTGGTAATCTGAGCTCTAGTACGACACTAATCATAGTACTGAGTTGAAGCAACATTGTTACATCTTCCAAGAATAGCCACCCCTTTTTTCTGGATGTTGTCCCAAGCCCAGGATGTTAGTCTGACAACAGCTGAATTAGGTTGTACTTCACAATATAGGGTCTCAGCTAAATCATGTCCTCTGGGAGGGTGAACCAAGGCATATCCCAATTGTCTCTTAAACAGTACAGGGTTGTAGTTGATGCAACCCTTCACTCCTATTAGAGACACATTTGGGTATTGTCCACAGCTGGTGATAATGTCCTTGCCTTTGGTGCTCTGGGTGCACCATCTGATATCATCTGAAGTCAAGGCAATGAACCTCTTGGCCCAATTCTTCTGCTGGTGGGGATTCAGAAAGGTATCTGACTTAGGCAGGTGTCTGAGCAACCAGGAATAAAACAAAGGAGCACAACATCTCACCAACTTCCCCCTCTGTTTCTCATTCCTCTGATGAATGGAGTAGTAAAAATCTCCTAGCAGTGTAGGTACTGGGTTCTTCAGAAGAAACAAATGGATAGCATTCTTGCTGAAAAATTTAGGCTCATCTGCAAACAATATAGCCCCATATATGCTGAGGGCTAACAATACACAGACTGCCCTCCACTCTCCCAATGAAGCCCTCAAGATGGCCTGAGAGATCAAGAAGTCCAAATGCAAACCAGGAATCCCAACTTTTGTTGTCATACTTTGCTCAATAAGGGCAGGTTCCAAGTACAGTGCCCTTGCTATCTCTTCATTTCTGGGAGCAGTCATCTCTGGGTTGAAAGGGATTCCACCTCTGATAGGTACTCCAATCAATGAAGAAAACTCTTCCAGTATAGGCCCTAGTTGAAAGTCTGGAAAGGTGAAACATATCAATGGAGGGTCATAAAAATGCAAGCATGTGTGGATCATGCTCCTCTGAGAAGGATCCAGGTCCATAACCATGTCCAGGATACCTCCATAGTGCTCTCTGAACAGTGGGATGTAGTCAGGGGTGATAAGTGACTGGACCTGCCTGATACCAGTCAAAACAGACTAAAAAAAGTGGTATGATATGTTGCTCTTCCTGGGAGTAGCCATGAGTGCTGCTGAAGAAACTAAAGACAAATGCTGGTGAAGATCACAGACTGATGCTGGAAGTGAGCCAATGACAGACTGATGCTGGTGAGGATGGAGATAACTGAAGCAGATAACTGATGAAGATAGCTGAAGCAGAGGTCTATGCAGAGGAAGGGGTCAAAACCAAAACCAAGATATAGTGAAGTGGATACCCTGAAAAGCAAATAAACAAATGTCAAATGATGCAATGATGATATATGCAAATGATATGCAAGGGTTTGTGATTAAGCTAGATCTGATTATCTGTCTTGATATAAAGTCCATGTATGTTCAAAAGTCCAGATGAAGGCTCAGAAGTCCAGTAACCAGGGTGGGGGACTCAAATAAAGAGTCACATGTCCAGGGTTAATCACAAGAACTGTCCAAAGTGGAGTACTCTTAAACAAAAATGTAACAGGGTATGATGTGGCCAAGGGTTCCTGCAAACCTGTAAACAGCCCAACCCCCTCACAGGTAGTGTTCTAGAACAAGGATCCTCAGACTTGGACCAGTTATGAGTACTGTAAACACTTCTAACCCAGAGGTACAATGTTTACAATAACCATAAAAGATCCTCCTCTAATTCACCTCAGCTTCTGAAGGTCATAATAAAGGTCATCAAAACTTAGCAGGCTTCCCAGATAGCCCTAGCACTACAGGAAATCTGTAGCAAATAGTTCTCAAGAAGAAACCCACATCTGAACCGTGTTTCATATTCCCGCACCAGACCGAAATGGAATGGGAAAGAATATGAACAACTCTAGCCTAGGTGTCACTCAGGTCCCAGGTATAGGACCTTAAACTCTCAATGGAACCCCACCCACCAAAACGGAAAACCAGATCCAGCACAGTGACAATGACAGTATGAAATATGCAAAACCGTAAAGAAATCAATAAATAAAGCTGTACATAAAGAAGCAAATAAAGCAAAATAAAAAAACACACATAGCACATAACACCCCAGTAAACACAAATCAAACAAGCGCTAGGAGGAACTCACAAAAATAACCAGAAGCCATGGTTGCAATATAAGGTATCCCCAGCAGAGTCGCCAAGCTGTCGCTCCCACCAAATGACACAGGGCCAGAAGAGGTACAGACGCGAACGGTCGGCGAAAGGGAGAACACAAGGGTGAACTGAAAAGAGTCGCTAGCTAGGAATTTTTATCCCGAAGGAAAGGTAATGCTGCATAGACCTAAGAAAAGGTGGATAAGACGGTTGCGAACCAGAGAAACTGAGAAAGGGGGTTGGTTACAACCTGGGAAGGTATTAGCACCCAGATTGCCTGTCGTACTCGACGGGATCCACGCTTGAAAGATTTGTGTTTTAAAGGGGTAGTGTCAGTGCTATTTTGTGTACAAAAGCTGGAAAAGAATGCAAGTGTCAGTGTAAAAGAAATATGAAGTGAAATAAAAGAGTGTCAGTGTAAGAAAGAATATGAAGCTCAAGATAATGAGGCTTAAAGAATAATGCTTGAGGAGGGGGAATATACAGAGACTTTTGTTCGATAACCGTGAATTTATGCCTAAGTATCCTCTCGTGCAATGAGGAAGTCAGAACACCGTAGTTCGACTCAAAGAGACTGAAAGATAAATTGACTTGTGAACTGCTTACTTGCCTATGCTTAAGTGTATGACCTGTCTGGCTCAGGTGCAAACTGTCTTGCATTAGACGGAAGAAGCGAGTTCTCGTTTGTGAGTGAAGATGATGAGAAAAGAATCCAAGAGGAGACGATTATTGTTTGTTTTTGATGTTTTCAGTCTTTTATTGCTTTTTGAAGTTTGTCATAAGAAAATGAGCTTAAGCCTAAACCAAGGGTTAGTAAACTCATCACATCTTCCCTCTGATTAGGGGTAATGAGAATACCTTAAGTATGAAGTAAGCACCTCACACTTAATCACCATGATGTAGGATTAAGATCATTAACCTACTTGCATTTATTTACGTGTTTTTGGGAGTTTTTGTTTAGTGTTAAGTAATGAGTTTAAGCCATAATCAAGGATTTAATGGACCCATTACACCATCCTAATAGAAGGATAATAGATGAGAACATTTAAGCTGAGAAAGGCTCCTCAACTTAATCCATGATTAGGGATTAACCTGATGACAAAACAAAGCCTTTATTAAATGGATTTTAGTTAATGGTAAGATTAAGAAATGGATTTTATGGTTTGTAAGACAAATTGAGGGGGACTTGTCCATTAACACTAGGGTTAGTCCTTCTTAACCAATTAAGGAAGAATTAGAACCCTAATGCAAGGCCCAAGTTACAAGCTTATCGTCTTAGTGATTATTATATGAATTGATTAAAGGATTTAAACACATCAAGGGTTTAACACTTAGGATTAAAGTTATACACTCCATCCTAATTGAAGGATACAGGCATAACCTTAATCACAAAGCCTTAAAACCTTTAAGGTTTAGTCCTTGATTAAGAGATTAGAAGAGAAGACTCAAAGACGGCACAAAGGTAAAACTAATGGGGGGACTAATCAAACCCTAATTGTGATCATGCTTGGGTGTTCCTAGGGTTAATGAGGTTTGCAAGAAATCTTCAGGGAAAAGCCACCAAGGAAGAGACATGATAAAGGAAGGAGAAACAGAGAGAAGAAAGACCACTTACTTCACTTAAGAAGATAAGTTGCTTGAAGAAAGAAAGAGAAGAAGGAGCATGAATGAGCAAGCTCACTCTAATACAAATACAAAATACAACAATGAATGCATAAGAGATGAGAAAAGATTATGAGAAGTGAAGGCAAATTCACTTCTCAAAGTGACTTACCACCTGAAAAGTTAGTGAAAGGAAAGGGAATGAAGTGAGAATGAGATGAGATGCAAGGATGCAAACCAAAATCAGAAGCATGTTCATGATGCTAATGATGCTATGGTATGATACAAAATCATACCAAGAGATGTGGATGATCATACAAGTAATGAATATGCAAATGAGACATAAAAGGAAGCATGAAAGTTCATGAAAACTTATGAAATGCAATTGATGCATAACATGGCAAATGGATGATGCAATGATCAAACATGATTTCAATATGTCCTAAGATGTATTATATGTCATGTGGATGCACAAAATGTCATGGCAATTTCATGTATGCAAACATATGAAGAATGAATGCAAATGAAGGCAAAAATTAGGGTTTATGTACAAGATGCAATGCAAAATTCAAAATCAGAAGCAAATGACAAGATAAAAAATTGAAAATGGGATCAAAGGAAACCTAACCCCATATGATATCACACCCCAAAGGAGAAGACCTAACTCTTAACCTAATGAAAGTTGTGATTTTTCTAAGTTTGCTAGGGTTTTAAGGTACCTCACAAGGAAAAATGCAAGACAAATTGAAAATGAAATATAAATTCATGCCAATTTTACCCTAGAAACTACATGATATGTGGAATGCAATTCAAAAAGAACCATTATCAAACTCTTAATGGTTAGGCAGAAAAGATGTTTCTAAGTTAGGGTCAAAATATTGATTTTTAAGAACCCTAAATCCAAAGAAAAATGTCAAAATGAATCAAGAACCAAAAAGAAATTTGTATGAATGATTTGATAATGTCTCTAAATGTGTCAAGATGCAATGTAATTTTTTTTGTGATTTTTAGAAACCTAAATGGTATTTTAATTAATTAATTTCCATTAATTAATTAAAATAAACATTTAAATATTCTAAAAATACAAATTTTATGCAAAAAATAAAATAAAAATTATTTTCAGGATGAGAAAAATATTTAGAATCATGATGCAAAAAATAAAAAAAAATTAGATGAGTTTTGCTATTTTAAAATAAATTTGCAAGAAAAATGAATTAAAATGTAATAAAAATGAATTAAAAAGAAAGTGTGCAGATCTAATGGCCTAGATTTGAACTGGAGAAGGGGAGGTTGACTGCGCGCGTGTTTTAAAGGCTGAGATTCATTTTGATTTAATGAAACTAATTAAACTTAATTAATTTAATAAAACTGAATTAGGGTTAAGTGACTTGATCTGAACCACTCATAAATTAACCTAATCCTCATCCAAGGGTCACGAAGCAACCTGGCAAATTAATTAGGGTTTAAGACTTAAACACTTTTAGGTGACCGGAGAGGAGCTCCGGTCATCTTCTCCGGTGGGACCAAAACCCTAAAACACTCTACAGGCCACCCCACACCAAATCAACCACCCAGAAATGATCCTCTACCCAAACCCCATTCAAATCATCCCTCAAACATCATTTACAACTCAAGAACAAAGAGAATCGAATCAAACTATTTCGCGGGTGAAATTTCAGAGGACCACAAAATATTCATTTCTTCACCATTTTTAATTCTAAGAGTATCAGCATGACCAGCATAACATATATTTTCATTTTGTAACAAAAGAAACAAGCTCTGAAAAGTTTTGTTCTTGAGCTTACCTGAGATGATGAACTCAAATGTGAGCTTTCCAGACCTCTCCTTCGTGCAAAGAGTCTCCTCTGAACCTCCTAAGACTAATGAGGTGCTTCAAAATCTTTGATGATGGCTGATTTGGAAGTTTCAGTTCTGGTATAGCAGGTTTTTGAGGTCTGTGTATGTGATGCTTTTGGCTGTTTTAATGGTTGATTTTGGTTCTATGGAGGATGTGTGACTTGTTGGTGAAGAAAAAATTAAAGTGTGATGGTTGTGGAAGGAGTTTCGAAGAGATGAAGGTTTTTGTCAATTTTGTGAAATCTGATTGTGTGTGTCTTCTGAGCTCATGTGAAGCTTGCTTTATGATCCATAAACCAATCCCAAACTGTTGGAAAGAGTCAGAGGAGTTGACATGTACTGTGGGAATGGCATGGGGCAATTGGCCAAAAAGTCAGTGGTAGGTGTACCTCAAGTATGGGTGTAAACACCCCAAATTTGCCCTCACCCATTAACACCATGGCTTGTGATCATTTCATATGCATAAACACAATCATATCACCTCATATCTCATTTTTGATTCACTGCATAGTTTCTAAGTCATCTGCATCTAGGGTTTGTGATCTGAGCAATCCAAGAGCCTCTTGAGCCACTCCAAAGGCCATCAATCACTTCAAAGGGGTCCATGTGTGTTCTTATACCATATTACATCCTCTCAAAGTCAAGAATGCAAAAGAATCACAAGAACTGGGATTGGTATGGATACAGAGCCAAGTTTGACTACACAGTTGACCTAAAATTAGGGTTTTGGTTTCATAGGCCATAACTCCAAATTTTTTGGTCATTCTTGTTTTCATTGGTCTCTATATGGTGTAGGGAGTATGCATATCAATTTTCATGAAGAAATTCCATGGGGAAGTCATCTGATCAAGAGTTGACTTTCTAGACAAGTCAGTGTAGAATCAGGGCATCTGAGGCCCCCAATGACCCAACCAAGGGGTGATTTTCATCATTTTGAGTGTATTTGGTCTTTATTTGATCATGGAAGAAGTTAGAAGTTCACAAAATTCAAGAATTTGAAGTTTTTGCAAAGTTGACTTTTTAGGGCATAGTTGACTTTTCAAGAATATGTCATTTTAGGTCATTTTTCAAGCCTTGCTTTTTGATCCAAGAATGCTTCAAATGAAAAAACTTTGGTCATGAAAGTTGTAGAACACATTTTTCCCTTTTCAAAAAGTACAAGAACATGATCTAATTCTTCTTGGATCAAAAGTTATGGTGTGACAAAGTTGCCAAAAATCACTTATTTTCAAGATGTGCACCAAATGAGAAATTTGCAAAATCATGAACCAAGGCTGTTTGTAACTTCTAGTTGACATCAAACCAATGCACAAACATCACATAAGTCCTAAAAATCAGATTTGGACCAAAAGATCACATGTTCATGGTTTGTGTAACAAGGCATTTTCATGAAGTTTCCAAAGATGACCAACTTGCAAAACTCATGATCACTCCTCCTACCACTTGCAACATTGGATGCTGAACCATGCTAGCCTCTCACCACACCATGCTGCGCCAGCCCTAGCCATTGTACCAAGCTAGAACTCAAGCCATACCTCTCTTACAAAAAAGTTGACTTTTGGCAAAAGCAAACATCCCAATCACAGCAGGCCAGGTCACATCATCTGGCCAATTGGGATTGTTTATACTTTCCATTTGCAAGCAAAACATAACACCAAGCCCAGCTGAAACACACCACAACATCACATACACAAAAACACTCCATCAAGCAAAACTCTTCGAATCTGCCTCCACAAACCTCAAACACTAAAACCAATTCCACATATCAACTCACCTGGCCTCATTGAGTAGAAACCAACAAGATTCAAGCCTGAAACCAGCATGAACTGAGCTTCACCATTTCTCATCCTCAAAACCAGAACTCTTCGAATCCCTTTATCCAACCATCAAACACACCATTTTTCTTCACCAACAAGTCAAGCACACCTAAAGGAGCAAGAATCCACCATTGGAGTGGCCTGAAACCTCCCTATTCCTGACTGTGTTATCTGCTACACCAGAAGTATTCCTCTCAAATCAGCCATCCACAAGAGCTTTGAGGTATCCCATTGAGCTCAGGAGAGTCAAAGAGGTCCATTTGCACACAAAGAAGGCCCTGGAAGCTCAATATTGAAGCTTTCCAGCTCAGGTATGAACATGAACACTTTCTCCCAAAGCTTGCATTTTAAGTTATAATATGATTGCTTATGTCTTGCTGATCATGGGGATGCCTTTAGAATCAAAAATAAGTGAGAAATGAGTTTGTATGATCCCTCTGAAATTTCACCCGTGGATTTTGTTCTCTTCGATTTGCATGATTTCTGGGGTTTAAATGATGTTTGAGCATAGATTCGTGTCCTAGGATGTTAGAGGATCACTTAGGTGTGTTTAATTTGTGGAATAGATGCCTGAATCATGTTTTAGGGTTTTGATACCGCCGGAGAAGATGACCGGAGCTTCCCTCCGGTCACCTGAAAGTGTTTTGCCCTAATCTCAGGTCATTAGTGCCATTTGAATCTTGGGCGTTGGATTGTTTGAAAACGTTGACTTCCCGCGTGGATAGATGGTCCAGATCTGTTTGCTTTGCCCTAATCCACTTTCATTAATTAAATAAATCTTAATTAAACTAATTAACTCAGAATGAACCACAGCCGTCCAGATGCGCGCTGGTCAATGTTTTCAAATCCAGACTCAATCCCAGCCTCTCCTTCTGTTTACTTCTCCATTTATTTGTTTTTTATTTCATTTCTTTTCATTTTATTTGCATAATTTATTAAAAATAGTAAAAATTGTCTAAAAATTATGAAACTTTTTCTCAAGAGTTTTATTAATTTTTAGGACACAAAAATATTTTTATTTTCATTTTTAGTATTTAAAAAGTATTTTTAAATATTTAAAAGATTATTTTTAATTGATTAATGGAAATTAATTTATTAAAAATACTTTTAGGTATTTAAAAATCATCAAAAAATTCATGAAATGTTCTAAGACATTTAGAAACATTGTCCAACCTTCAAACCAAATTTCTTTTTTGATCTTGATGCATTTTGAGAATTTTTCATTGAATTAAAATCATTTTTGTGCATTATTTTGATCCCAAGTTCCAAAAATCATTTCTGCCTATCCATGAAGAGTTGGACATTGATTCTTTTTGCATTGCATTGTGTTTAGCATGTAGTTTGTGAGATTAAATTGGCATGATTTGATCTTTCATTTTCTATTTGTTTGACAATTTCTTGTTTAGGAACCCTAAAACCCTAGCAAACTTGTAAAAATCATAACTTAAGATTGGTTAAGAGTTGAGACCTCTCCTTTGGGCTTTGGTTTAATATAGGATTAGGGGTCCTTTGTGTGGCATTTTCAATTTTTTGTAATGTTGTTTGCTTCTGATTTTGGTTTGTGTTTGATGTTTGATTCATAAACCCTAATTTGGGCTTCCATATGCATCCATCTTGCATTCTCTTGCATAACATGACTTGCCATGACATTTCAAGCATCCATTTGATTCATTTGACATCATAATACATATTGAAAGCATGTTTGATCATTGCATCATGTATTTGCCATGTTGTATGTCATGTGCACTTCATAACTTTTCATGTATGTTCATGGTTCCTAACTTGCTTCATTTGCATTCATGAACTTGTATGATCATTTCCATGTGCTGCCTCATGTTTGTAGCATCTCATAGAATCATTAGCATCATGTATATGCTTCTGGTTTTGTTTTGCATCATACCATTTCATCTCATTTTGCATTGCATTGCACCTTCTTTTCTAACTTTTCAGGTGGTAAGTGACTTTGAGAAGTGAATTTGCCTTCACTTCTCATAACTTCTCTTCATCTCCTTTATGCATCCTTGCTGAATTTTTGTATGTGTTTGAGTTTGAGCTTGCTCATTCTTCTTCTTCTTACTTTCTTTCTTCAAGTGACTTGACTTCTTGAATGAAGCAAGTCACTTTGCTTCTCTTGATCCTTTCATCTGCTTCCTGGTGGTTCCATTGAAGATTGTTCTTGTAAACCTTACAAACCTTAGGAACAACCAAGCATGACAATGATTAGGGTTTTGATTAGTCTCCCCTCTTAGTTTTACCTTTGTGTCTCCTTTGAGTCTTCTCTTCTCACCTCATAATCAGGGACTAAACCCTAAAGGTTTTAAGGCTTTGTGATTAAGCTTATGCCTGCATCCTTCTCTTAGGATGGAGTGTATAACTTTAATCCTAAGTGTTAAACCCTTAATGTGTTTAACTCCTTAATCAATCCACTTAATAATCATCAAGACATCACACTTGTAACTTGGGCCTTGCATTAGGGTTCTAATTCTTCCTTAATTGGTTAAGAAGGACTAACCCTAGTGTTAATGGACAAGTCCCCCTCAAGTTGTCTTACAAACCCTAAAAAACACTTCATCATCATATCATTAAATAAAATCCATCTAATAAAGGCTTGTTTTGTCATGAGTTTAATCCCTAATCATGGATTAAGTTGAGGAGTTTTCCTCAGCTTAAACACCCTCATCTATTATCCTTCTCTTAGGATGGTGTAATGAGTCTGTTTAATCTTTGATTATGGCTTAACCTCATTATTTAACACTAAATAAAAACAAAAAAAACATCTAAATAATCACAAGTAGGTTAATGATCTTAATCCTATACCAAAGGTGATTAAGTGTGAGAATCTGACTTCACACTTAAAGTACTCTCATTACCCCTAATCAGAGGGAAGATGTGATGAGTTCACTAACCCTTTGGTTCAGGCTTAAACTCATTAACTTATGATAAACTTTCACAAGCAATAAAAGACTGAAAATACAAAAACAAACAACAATCGTCTCCTCCGGGATTCTTTTCTCATCTCATTCACTCACAAACGAGAACTTGCTTCTTCCGTCTAATGCAAGACAGTTAGCACCTGAGCCAGACAGGTCATACACTTGAGCATAGACAAGCAAGCAGTTCATCAGTCAATTCATCTTTCAGTCTCTTTGGGTCGAACTACGGTGTTCTGACTTCCTCATTGCACGAGAGGATACGTAGGCATAACTTAACAGTTATCGAACAAAAGTCTCTGTATATTCCCCCTCTTTCTAGCCTCACTCTTTTGGCCTCATGATCATGAGCATCTTACTCCTGTTCTCACACTGACACTTTCATACTTCATATCACTTATACACTATGCACTGACACCTGTACATCCTTTTCCTGCTATTGTATACACAAATTGCACTGACACTACCCCTTTAAAACACAAATCTTTTAAGCGTGGATCTCGTCGAGTACGACGGACAATCTGGGTGCTAATACCTTCCCAGGTTGTAACCAACCCCCTTTCTCAGTCTCTCTGGTTCGCAACCGTCTTATCCATCTTTTCCTAGGTCTATGCAGCATTACCTTTCCTCCGGGATAAAAATGCCTAGCTGGCGACTCTATTCATCTCCAGTGAGTTCACTGCTGTGTGTTCTCATTGTCCCTCTCGCCGACCGTTCGCGTCTGTACCTTTATCTGGGCCAGTCCCATTTATCGGGAGCGACAGCTTGGCGATTCTGCTGGGGACCCTTATATTGCAACCAGGGCTTCTGGTTCTTTTGTGGGTTCCTCCTAGCGCTTGTTTGATTTGTGTTTACTAGGGTGTTATGTGCTTATTTGTGTTTGTATATTTGTATTTATTTTTGCTTTATGTACAGTTGCTTTACTGCTTTCTTTACTGCTTTACATATATCATACTGTCATGCCGCTGGCTGGATCTGGTTTTGCTTTGATGGGTGGGTGTTCCATTGAGAGTTAAGGTCCTATACCTGGGACCTGAGTGACACCGAGGCTAGAGTGAATCATATTCTTTCCCATTCCATCTCGGTCTGGTGCGGGAATATGAAACACGGTTCAGATATGGGTTTTTTCTTGAGAACTCTGTGTTGCAGATTTCCTGCAATGCTAGGGCTATCTGGGAAGCCTGCTAAGTCTGGATGACCTTTTAGTATTGACCTTCAGAAACTGGGGTTAATTAGAGGAGGAACTTTTATGGTTATTGTAAACACTGTACCTCCGGGTTAGAAGTGTTTACACTTCTCATAACTGATCCAAGTCTGAGGATCCTTGTTCTAGAACACCACCTGTGAGGGGGTTGGGGCTGTTTACAGGTTTGCAGGTACCTTGACCTCAGAATACCCTGTTACTTTGCTTGTTTAAGAGTACTCCATTTTGGGACAGTTCTTGTGATCCTCAAACCCTGGACATGTGGCTCTTTATTTGAGCCCCCCACCTTGGTTACTGGATTTATAGACCTCCATCTGGAATTCTTGAACATACTTGGACCTATATCAGGGCATTTGATCAGATCCAGCTCAGTCACAGACCCTTGCATTTCATTTGCATACATAATCATTGCATCATATTGACATTTGCTTATTTGTGTTTCAGGGTATCCATCTTCATTCGGTTTTGGTTTTGACCCCATCTTCAGTACTGACCTATCTTCATCAGCATTTGCTTTAGCTATCTGCTTCAGTTGTCTGCACCAGCCAATCAGTGGCTCATTCTTCAGTGTTATCATCAGTACCTGTCTCTACTCAGTCTCAGCATCATGGCTCCTAAAAAGAGCAACATCACCTATCACTTCTTCCAGCCAGAGCTATTTGACATCAGGAGGATTCAGACCCTGATCACTCCGGATCACATACCATTGTTCAGGGAACATTATGGAGATATACTTGATATGGTTATGGATCTGGACCCTTCACAAAGAAGCCTGATCCACACCTGCATTCAGTTTTATGATCCCCCATTGAGGTGTTTCACTTTCCAAGACTTTCAGTTGGGCCCCTTTTTGGAAGAATACTCATCATTAGTTGGTATACCTATCAGGGATGGAGTCCCATTCAACCCTGAAATGGTCTTTCCTGGTAATGGAGAAGTAGCAAAGGCTTTGCATCTGGAACCTGTCCTAATTGAGCAGCACATGACTTCCAAGGCTGGAATCCCTGGTTTTCATCTGGATTTCCTGATCTCTCAAGCTACCCTGAAGGCTTCTTTAGGAGAGTGGAAAGTTGTCTGTGCTTTATTGGCTTTGAGTATATATGGAATTGTGTTGTTTGCAGATGAGCCTCGATTCATTAGCAAAATGCAATCCATCTTTTCATCTTGAAGAACCCAGTGCCCACTTTATTGGGGGATCTCTACTACTCAGTGCATCAGAGGAATGAAAAGCAGAGGGGAAGATTAGTGAGGTGTTGTGCTCCATTGTTCCACACTTGGCTTCTCAGGCATCTACCCAGGACAGATGCATTTTTGAACCCTCATCAGCAGAAAAACTGGGCTAAGAGACTCACTGCTCTAACTTCAACCGATATCAGATGGTGCACTCAAAGCACCAAGGGCAGGGATATCATCACCAGCTGTGGGCATTTTCCCAATGTGCCCCTAATAGGAGTTAAGGGTAGTATCAATTACAACCCTCTGCTGTTTAGAAGACAAATGGGCTATGCACTGGTCCACACTCCTAAGGCACAGGACTTGGTTGAAACTCTTTATTGCGAGAACAAGATTAATCTGGCTATTGTTAGGCAGGCTGCTTGGGCCTGGGATAATGTTCAAACCAAGGGAGTAACCATTCTGGGGAAGTGCAGCAATGTGGCATCAGCACAATATTATGAGTGGTCCTATGCCAGGGCCCAATTCTCTGGAATGCCCTTTACCATAGAAGATATGCCTGGATCATCTTCAGCACCACCCCCTGCCACTATCAGTTTGGAGGAGTTTGAGAGCTTGAAGGAGAGAAATGAGAAGTTAACCCAGGCTTTGCAGAAGACCCTCCGGGAGAGGAGTGAGGGTAGGATGGAGATTGAGAGGTTGGAGAAGTTGAGAGTGGAGCATTTGACTAAGATTGAGAAGTCTGGGGATTATATCAAAAAGTCTAAAGCTGGAGAACAAATTCTGAAGAATGCTTGCAAAGAAGCCCAGTTCCAGAGAGCAAGGACAGACTTGTATCTGAAGGAGAGCCAGGCCCGGTGGGTCAGGATCACCGAGGCTCGTACTCTGGAGGACAAGAGAGTTCAAGACAAGATGGAGCAACTGGAAGCTAGTGCAAAAGTGCAGCAAGAAGCCCTGGCAGCAGCCCAGAGGGAGATATCAGAGCTGAAGATCAAAGCTGGAGTGAAGAGGTCAAAGGACCAAAGCCAGCACAAGAAGCTAACAGCAGCTGTTACGACCCAGAATCTCCTCATCAGGAATCTCACGGAGCGCCCGGCTGATCCTGTGACCGAAGCACTTCTCAAGGAAGTTCGTGAGGATGAGTTTGGTCTTGGTGTTTGACCATTTGTTTGTTGTTGCTTTCATTCCATGTACTTTTATTTTCTTGTACTGTATTTTGACCCCTCAGAGGGCTTGTATTCGTAAACAGACTATGTACCATTTTTGCTTTTTGTAATATATGTATTAGTTTGTTCCATCTGAGTTTCACTTCAAAAGCAACATCAACAGCATCTTCAAGGGTCTGGAAGGGTCAAAACTGAATGCCAAACCGGATACCTTGAGAACAAATAAGCATACTGCATTGCATGCTAACACTTTTGTTTGTTTTGTAGGTTTTTGTTTTACTGCCACTAACTCTGTTGTGATGTTCAGGAATTATTGCTCGGCACCGGGTATTTCCCCTCAATCGTCCGCACCGTTATCCGACCCGTAACAACCTTCCGGGCATCCAAATGGATCAGATGCAGCAGGACCTTACTGAGGTCAGAAATCAAATGGCAAACGAAAGGCTAGAAATGAGGAATCAAATGACGCAGTTTATGGAAGTAATGAACAACATGGCTCAGAGCCAGGAAAGATTGAGGGCCATGGTGGAAAGGCAAAACCAAGAAGATCCACATATAGGGACTGCCGGCACCAGCAACAATGAAAGGGTCCAACCTCATGTTAACCCTCCTGTATTTGGCCCACACCTCCATCCTGAGGTCAATATTCCTGCAAATGTTCAAGGGACTGCCACTGCAGCCAGGGTACTTCAAGAAGACCCCCAAGAGGACCAATTTACAGTAATGGGTGCTGGGGAAGAAGCTTATGATAGAAGGTTGGATGAGATAGCTGAGAAGTTGAGATCCTTAGAGTCTCAAAACTCTTTGGGTTTCGATGTCATGGACATGGGCTTGGTAGACGGGGTCAGGATTCCCCATAAGTTCAAGCCTCCTTGTTTTGAAAAATACAACGGGACTTCATGCCCCCGGACTCATTTACAATCATTTCTGGGGAGGATGAAGGCCTATACTATGGATGAGAAGCTCTGGATGTTCTATTTTGAAGATAGCTTGACAGGAGCCTCTAGAGAATGGTACTCTCACTTGACAAGGGCGACTATTAGATGCTGGAAGGACCTGGCAGAGGCCTTCATAAGACAGTATCAGTACAACTTAGATATGGCACCCAACAGGACCCTCCTAATGGGAATGTCACAGTCGTCAAGGGAAAGTTTCCGAGAATATGCCCAGAGATGGAGGCAATTGGCTGCTGCTGTTCAGCCACCTATGTCTGAAAGGGAAATGGCAGATATGTTTATGAACACCCTTCAGGGAACTTATATTGACAGGCTGGCTGCTTTCTCTTCCACTAGCTTTGCAGATGTTGTCATAGCTGGGGAGAGAATTGAGAGTTTGTTAAAAATGGGTAAGATATCTGACAATGGTGCAAGCTCGTCCAGTAGCACAAGAAAACCTTTTGCAGGCCCAAGAAGAACTGGCGAGACCAATGCCATCCACACCAACAGGGGCAGACCCCAGTATGTTCACAGGTCTGTAGCAGCAGTCACCATTCCCGCTCCAGCTCACCCTCAACCAGCTTATCAACCTCCGCAGCAAAATTATCAACAACAACCTCAGTACCATCAACAAGCTCAGTATCCTCCAAGGAATTACAGCAACACCAACAACAATAACCAGCAAAGGCCATTCCAACAGAGGCCTTCTCAAGCCAACAGGGTAATCGATCCGATCCCTATGCCATATGCTACATTGCTGCCACAACTCCTGAAACTCAACCTAGTTGAGCTAAGGACGTTGGCACCTCCAGATCCCAACAGTCTACCCAGGAATTATGATTCCAACGCCAGATGTGCCTTCCATTCAAATGCACCTGGCCACAGTACAGAAAAGTGCAGAGCCTTGCATATGAAGGTACAAGACCTGGTAGACTCGAAAGCTCTGAATTTCGCACCACCACCCAATGTCAATAAGAACCCCATGCCGAACCACGGTGGTCCCAGAATTAACGCTATTGAAGAAGACAAGCCGTCTTATTTAATAACCAGTGTGGGTCAGATCCGGACACCGTTGGTGGAAATTAAGGCTCAGCTCCTCGAATGTCAAATGTTCCCGGGGTGTGAGTTGGGGTATGCTTACTGCAATATTTCAGTCAATGGGTGCGATAACCTGAGGAATGGCATAGACGGTCTCATTCAGAGTGGCCAACTTCAGATCACCACATCATTTCCTACAAATCCAGCAATTTCATCAGCAACAACTCCAGAACCTCCTACAACTGCAACAACCATTGTTCCTGACAACTCTTCGGCTTCATCAACAAGTACTTCATCTATTATCTCAACTGATCAGTTATCAACAAATTTTTCTTCTACAACTCCAGCACCACTCCATTTTGAAACTCCTACAACAACAACATCCATCCTTCCACCAATGTCTCCTACAACACCAGCAACAAATCATGAAGATGTCTCGACCGTCACAATATTTTATGATCCAGAAAACAACTCTGCCTACAACTCAGAAAGTGCTGCTCCCACCAGAGCACCAGTCACAATTTATTATAATCCGCAGACTATCACAATTCCTTCCACAACTGCAGTCAGTCCGGTCACTATCACGGTGCCTGGACCAGTACCTTATGAAAGCAGCAATGCCATCCCGTGGCATTACGGCTCTGACCTGTACTGTGAAGGACAAAGAATCACTTTTGAATCATCAACCCCTGCACCACAAATTGACAATGTGGGAGGAGGCGGAGGCTTCACTCGAAGCGGACGTCTTTTCGCTCCACAAATTCAGAGACCCACTGCCGAAGCAGAAGCTGCTGCTAAGGCAAAAGGAAAAAGCTTGGTGCAGGAAGAACAGACTGTCAAGGAAGCTTTAAAAACACCCTTCGATCAAGAGGTTGATGAGTTCATGCGAATCATCAAGAAGAGTGATTATAAAATAGTGGATCAACTTCATCAAACGCCTTCCAAGATCTCAATCCTGTCATTGCTTATGTGCTCCGAGGCCCATCGGAATGCACTACTCAAAGTCTTGCACGCAGCTTACGTGCCTGAAGAGATCACTGTCAATCAGCTGGAAGCTGTAGTTGGAAGTGTTAATGCTAGTCACGGACTGGGGTTCACTAATACTGATTTGACAACGGAAGGCCGCAACCATAACAAAGCCTTGCACATAACCATGGAATGTAAAGGAGCTGTCCTTTCCCATGTGCTGGTAGACACGGGGTCATCCCTCAATGTCTTACCTAAGAAGGCCCTGGTGAAGCTAGAATATGATGGATTGGCATTGAGACCCAGCAACCTGGTGGTGAGAGCCTTTGATGGTTCTAAGAGATCGGTTCTGGGAGAGATTGAGTTGCCCATAACGATTGGCCCGCAGACCTTCAAAACGACCTTCTACGTGATGGATATACAGCCTGCCTACAGCTGTCTATTGGGTAGGCCATGGATTCACGCCGCTGGCGCCGTGACCTCTACCCTTCACCAGAAGTTAAAATACGAGTGGGAGGGTCAAATCGTTACAATCTGAGGAGAAGAGGATATTTTCGTCAGCCACCTGGCCACCTATAAATACATTGAGATGGATGGGGAGATCCATGAAACAATGAGCCAGGGGTTCGAAGCTTTGAATGTCAATGAAACATCTGCTGTGCCTGGTACTTCAATATCATCATACCAACAAGCCCGGAAGGTTGTTGAGGGAGGAAACGCCCGAGGCTGGGGAAAACTGCTATCGGTGGAGAAGAAAGAGGATAGATTTGGGTTGGGTTACAAACCAACTCAACAAGATCAAATGGAGGCTGCAAAAGAGCCCAACTTTGTGAGTGGGGGGATGCTCACCCCCGATGCTGTCAACTGTCTGGAAGACGAGCTGGAAGAAGAACGCAACCTGGAAAGCTGGATTCGTCCAAAGATCCCGGGGAGCAGTATCTCAAACTGGTCTTCCCAGGAAATTATAAGAGTTACTCATGCAGAGTAATTATTATTTCCTGTATTTTTATAGCATGCATCAAAGTCTTGCATCTTGCCCAAGATGACAAGACTCATTTTGTAATCGGGCCATCTGTACTTTTTGTGCAACAAGATTAATCAATGAAATATCAGACATCTTTTTGCAAACGAGTCTTTTTCTTTTTCGCTCACTGTTTTTCCATTTTTTCTTTTTGTACAAAAAAATAAATGGCAGCGTTTTCAAAATGATAACTTTATTTCACTTTTCTAAAACAAGATTAAAATCAAATCACTAAAATGAACAAACTGAACCCTTGCAGAGAGTGCCTACCTGACAGCACCGACAACAGCACGGCTATGACTTCGTATGACTTTGACAATCCAATCAATCAAGCCGATGAAGGGGTTGAAGAAGAATATGAGCTTCCTGAAGAGCTAGCCAGGTTGTTAAGACAAGAGGAAAAGGTTATTACTCCTCACCAGGAGGAGGTTGAAGTGATCAATCTTGGTACAGACGAAGACGTGAAAGAAGTTAAAATCGGGGCCTGCCTGCAAGACTCAGTAAAGAGACAACTGATTGACCTGCTTCAAGAGTATGTGGACGTGTTTGCTTGGTCTTATCAAGATATGCCAGGGTTGGACACCGACATTGTTGTGCACAAGCTGCCTTTGAGAGAAGAATGCCCACTGGTTAAACAGAAACTGCGCCGTACTCGCCCAGACATGGCAATGAAAATCAAAGAAGAGGTACAAAAGCAGTGGGACGCCGGGTTCCTTGCTGTGACTAGCTATCCGCCGTGGGTTGCTAATATAGTACCTGTGCCTAAGAAAGTCGACAAAGTAAGGATGTGTGTTGATTACCGGGATCTGAACAGAGCTAGCCCGAAAGATGATTTCCCTTTACCTCACATTGATGTATTGGTGGATAATACGGCTCAGTTCTTGGTATTCTCCTTCATGGATGGATTTTCAGGATACAATCAGATTAAAATGTCACCTGAAGACATGGAGAAGACATTCATCACACCCTGGGGCACGTTCTGCTACAAAGTAATGCCATTTGGGCTCAAGAATGCCGATGCAATGTATCAACGGGATATGGTGACATTATTCCACGACATGATCCATAAAGAAATAGAATGTTATGTGGATGACATGATTGCCAAGTCCCTTACTGAAGAAGATCACCTGGTAAATCTGCTGAAGCTATTCAAGCGCCTGAGGAAGTACCAGCTGAAGTTGAACCCCAACAAGTGCACATTCGGGGTGCGATCTGGTAAGCTGCTGGGTTTTATTGTAAGCGAGAAAGGGATTGAAGTTGACCCTGATAAAGTCAAAGCCATCCAAGAGATGCCTGCACCGAAGACAGAAAAAGAAGTTCGAGGGTTCTTGGGTCGATTGAACTACATCTCAAGGTTCATATCTCACCTTACAGCAACCTGTGAGCCCTTGTTCAAATTGCTAAGGAAAGAGCAAACGGTCAGGTGGAATGAAGACTGCCAGAAGGCATTTGACAAGATCAAGGAATACCTGCAAGAACCTCCGATCCTTATGCCTCCAGTTGAAGGAAGACCTCTGATAATGTACTTGACAGTATTAGAAGAGTCAATGGGGTGTGTGCTGGGCCAACATGACGAGTCTGGTCGAAAAGAGTATGCAATATACTACCTGAGCAAAAAGTTTACCGACTGTGAACAACGTTATTCACTGCTCGAGAAAACTTGTTGTGCTTTAGCGTGGGCTGCTCGCCGACTGAGACAGTATATGTTGACCCACACTACTTTGTTGATCTCAAAGATGGACCCAGTCAAGTATATATTTGAGAAGCCAGCGCTCACCGGACGTGTTGCAAGATGGCAGATGATTCTCACAGAGTATGACATCCAATACACATCTCAGAAAGCCATCAAGGGCAGTGTATTGTCCGAATATCTTGCTGAGCAACCCATTGATGATTACCAGCCTATGAGATTTGACTTCCCTGATGAGGATATCATGTTCATAAAAGCAAAAGATCGTGAAGAGCCTATTCACACTGAAGGGCCTGACCCGGAAGAAGAATGGACTATGATGTTTGATGGGACTGTTAACATGAATGGTCATGGTGTTGGTGCAGTACTCATTATACCTAAAGGAGTTCACATGCCTTTCTCGGCGAAACTCACTTTCAACTGCACTAACAACGAAGCTGAATACGAAGCTTGCATTATGGGTCTTGAGGAAGCCATTGACCTCAGGATCAAGACATTGACCGTATTCGGAGATTCAACTTTGGTAATCAATCAAACCAACGGCAAATGGTACACCCACCAGGATCATCTGATACCTTACAGGGATTATACAAGGAGGTTATTGACTTTCTTTACAACAGTCAAGCTTGAGTATATCCCTCGGGACGAGAATCAGTTTGCAGATGCCCTGGCTACCATTTCATCCATGATCAAAGTTCAAGCTGCTAACTTTGTACCTCAGATTTCAGTATCCAGACTCGACAGGCCAGCATATGTGTTCGCAGCAGATGTTGTTAAAGATGATAAGCCTTGGTTCCATGACATTAAATGCTTCTTGGAGGATCAAACATACCCACCTGGGGCATCTTCCAATGATAAGAAGACTTTGAGAAGGCTTGCTGGTAGTTTCTTCCTGAACACTGATGGGTCTTTATACAAAAGGAACTTTGATATGGTACTCCTCAGATGTGTTGATAAGACGGAAGAGGAGTTGTTAATGCATGAAGTGCACGAGGGATCCTTTGGTACCCATGCTGGAGGGCATGCCATGGCTAAGAAGTTGCTAAGATCAGGCTATTACTGGATCACGATGGATGCTGACTGTTGTGCTTATGCCAGGAAATGCCACAAATGCCAGATCTATGCAGATAAGGTGCATGTGCCTCCCAATCCTTTGAACATCATGTCTTCACCATGGCCTTTTGCCATGTGGGGCATTGACATGATTGGTAAGATCGAGCCAACTGCTTCAAATGGCCACAGATTCATCCTGGTCGCCATCGACTATTTCACCAAGTGGGTTGAAGCAGCCTCCTATGCAAATGTTACAAGACAAGTGGTAGCCAGATTTCTAAAGAGAGATATCATCTGTCGGTATGGAGTGCCCGAGCGAATCATTACTGATAATGGTTCTAATTTAAACAACAGAATGATGGCAGAGCTATGCCGGGACTTCAAAATTCAACATCACAATTCTTCTCCTTACAGGCCAAAGATGAATGGCGCTGTTGAGGCAGCGAATAAGAATATCAAGAAGATTGTGCAGAAGATGGTAGTCACTTACAAAGACTGGCATGAAATGCTACCGTTTGCCTTGCATGGGTACCTCACGTCAATCAGAACATCCACTAGGGCAACACCGTATCAACTTGTGTATGGTATGGAAGCAGTCCTACCAGTTGAAGTTGAATTACCCTCTCTACGAGTATTAATGGATGTCAAACTGAACGAAGCAGAATGGGTTAGGGCCCGATACGAACAACTGAGTCTGATCGAAGAGAAAAGATTGGCCGCAATCTGTCATGGGCAGTTGTATCAGAAGAGAATGAAGAAAGCCTTCGATCAGAAATTCAGGCACCGAGAGTACCAAGTAGGAGATCTTGTGCTGAAGAAAATCCTCCCTCCTCATACAGACCACAGGGGCAAATGGACTCCAAATTATGAAGGACCATTCGTGGTAAAGAAAGTTTTTTCTGGTGGAGCACTGATGCTCAGCACCATGGATGGAGAAGATTTTTCGTCCCCTGTGAATTCAGATGCAGTTAAAAAATACTTCGCATAAAAACGACCCGCTGGACACAAAAACAGAATGTAAGTCCAGGCAAAAATAGGGCATCCCGGCGAGTCAAAAACAGAATAAAAGACTCGGGCAAAAATAAGGGAAAATAGACAAAAAAATGTACACCCGCTGAGTTGAAAAGCCGCATTGGACAACTCAGGCAAAAAAGGGTATCCCGATGGATTGAAAACCCGAAAGGGCGATCCGTGCAAAATAAGGGAATAAGCGAACAACTGCATTCTGAATTCGTCTGTATCACCTACGACTTGGTAAGCCTCGGAAGGATCAAGCCTCAGCCAGAATCAACATTCTTCAGAAAGCCAGATGAGAAGAACGTCAAAAGTCATACGGGTCATAGTGAAGAGGAAGCTCCTCAAAGCGTCATCAACACTGCCAACATTTTGTTTCTCAATTTGTAACAATCTCCTCATTTCAGGGGATATGTTCCTTTGACTGTATCTCGCCAATTCAGGGCATACGAATTAATAAATCAGATTTTCAGTCATGTCTCGTCTTGTACATTTTCATTTTATTTGCAAAAATGTTTGATGCCTTAAAAGAAGAAACTGATTGCATAAGAATACAGATGTTTATCTTCAAATAAAAACATGCTTGCAGGAAATATACTTACTCTCAGAAGTGCCTAACTCATATGACGGAATCCAGAAAAGGATACCTCGGGATTACTGGTGCGTTTCTCTATCTTTGCAGGATTGCAGGTATCCAGAACGCAACTCGGGGCATGAAAACTTTATCCCAGCAAACTGGCAAATCAACACTCAATTTTAGCACCCAAAGTGCTCCCTCCCCAGCTGAGTTGGCCGCTTATTACTTATCCCCATCAGAATGGGCAGGTATCACAGAAGATGCCTATCTTCCCGGCTGAGTCAAGAAGCTACCGTAACAGAACTTCTAGGGAGGTCTTGCAGTGATCTCCCTTTCTCCCCAGCCGAGTTGCCATCTCCCCTCATCCGAGTACAAAAGCCAGAGAGCCATCTCCCCACAGAGTTGCAGCCTCTATCCAGAAGAGCAGCGCGTAGAAGATCACAACAGAATGAAGAAAGATTCTGCCAAACCCCAGCTGGGTCTCTCAGTTATAAGGATAGGTCTATCAATGACCCATATCCCCAAGCAGATACATCTCATCAGATCTATCAATGATCTCTTCCCCAGCTGGGATGTCTACTCCAAGCAGATCGATCGAAGATCTTCGCAGCAACGGGACCCGGATCCCGGTTTGGTACCTTTGCACAATCATAGCATTTGCATCATATTCACCCACAAAGCGTAGCATTCCGTCTAACACGGAGCATTACGGAAAAAATCCAACACATAGCATAATCATAAGCCATGTTATGAATCAAACACTTGTGAATAATGACAGTTCATCAACGCACAGAAAAATCCCCACCAGGGTCCCCAGCAAAAGCAGTTGCCTCACAATCCACAAACACCAGTATATACTCATTTTGACACCCGACCGCGCCATCTTTCCCCAGTAAAGTCACCTAAACACTCCTTACAAACAAAATCACCCATATTACAGATACTTCCTGACACCCGTCCGTGTCAAATCACCAGCAGAAAGCCAAAGACATCCTTTTTGCACTCACATATACTTATATACACTTTCTTGGCACCCGTCCGCGTCGTATCCCCAGCGCAGTCACCTACACTTTGTATATCAGATATTTGTTCATATTATACTCTCCTCTTTTTGGCACTCGTCCGTGTCATATCCCCAGCAGATAAACACTCATCTATACAATACTCATACTCGTTACTCATGATACACTCATACAGATACTCGTCCGTATCTTGTATATACCATTCATATCCCCACAGATTCGACTCTAGTCCGTGTTCTTTGTCAACCAGTTGGTGCTCGTCCGTACCATCATCTCAGAACATGCGTCGAGCATTTGTTTCTACGTGATACTCGTCTGTATCATAGCCTTAAGGATGCTCGTCCGCATCTTTAATCCATACACCGTGTCAAACACTTATGTCCTCTTGAATATAGATACTCGCCTGTGTCTACTATTCCCCAGAGTCCTCTCAAATTCAACACTCGTCTGTGTTCTCTGTTAACCAGTTGATACTCGTCCGTATCATCATCTTTGAACACGCGTCGGTATTTGTTTCTACCCGATACTCGTCCGTACCGTAGTCTTAGGGATGCTCGTCCGCATCTTTAATCTATACACAATACCAAACACTTATACCTTTTGTTTCTTGGATATAAACGCTCGTCCGTGTTTACTACTCCCCAGTAGATCGCCAACTAACAAATTTCTTTTTATCTAACACTCGCCCTGTGTTATGATAAAACCTGAGAGTAGCCGTACCCTGCTAGGTGGTCGTCCTCCACCTCTTGATGGTCGTCCTCCATCATGCTCATCCGATGGCCGTCCCCATCGTTGATATTTAGCAGCCGTACCCTGCTAGGTGGTCGTCCTCCACCTCTTGATGATCGTCCTTCATCATTTTATCCAATGGCCGTCCCCATTGTTGATTTTTGGTTATCTGACATTCGTCCTATGTCAAGACAAACCTTGAGAGCAGTCGTCCCCTGCTAGGTGGTCGTCCTCCACCTCTTGATGGTCGTCCTCCATCATGCTCATCCGATGGCCGTCCCCATCGTTGATATTTTCGGCAGCCGTACCTTGCCAGGTGGTCGTCCTCCACCTTTGATGGTCGTCCCCATCATGATTCCTTTATTTCCCCAACAGAGCAGCCGTCCCCTGCTAAGTGATCGTCCTTCACTTTTGGTGGCCGTACCCCATCATCTGTTTATTTCATTTATTCTTTAACCCGATGGCCGTCCCCGTCGTGGTCCCTTTCCTTTTTAGCCCAATGGCCGTCCCCATCGTTGATTGTTTTACTTTGTGAACTTGATGGCCGTCCCCGTCATGTTTCATCAATCCCCAGAGAATTTTACAACTTTACCTTGATGGCCGTCCCCATCATAATTTCTTATTTTTCCCAGCTAGTCGGTCGTCCCCGTCTTGGCTTTACCTGTTATCCCCAGCATGTCGGCCGTCCCCGTCATTGCTTTACTTCACACACCTTTCCCAGCATGTCGGTCGTCCCCGTCATCGCTCTTTACCCAGCAGTCATCCTCTGCTCGACGGTCGTCCTCCGTCGCCCACACCTTACAATATACTTTATTTTCCTTTACAATCTATATCCCTTTTCTTCTTCATTTCAGTGAGTGCAAATTTTGGACTGTCTTTGGTATTCAACCACAAGTTATCTTGTTTGCCTGTTAAGCCTTTGCTTACAACCTGCACAGCTAACTCATGTTTGAATAGGGGCAGCTGTAAACACCCCAAATTTTCCCTCACCCATTCACACCATGGCTTGTGATCATTTCATATGCATAAACACAATCATATCACCTCATATCTCATTTTTGATTCACTGCATAGTTTCTAAGTCATCTGCATCTAGGGTTTGTGATCTGAGCAATCCAAGAGCCTCTTGAGCCACTCCAAAGGCCATCAATCACTTCAAAGGGGTCCATGTGTGTTCTTATACCATATTACATCCTCTCAAAGTCAAGAATGCAAAAGAATCACAAGAACTGGGATTGGTATGGATACAAAGCCAAGTTTGACTGCACAGTTGACCTAAAATTAGGGTTTTGGTTTCATAGGCCATAACTCCAATTTTTTTGGTCATTCTTGTTTTCATTGGTCTCTATATGGTGTAGGGAGTATGCATATCAATTTTCATGAAGAAATTCCATGGGGAAGTCATCTGATCAAGAGTTGACTTTCTAGACAAGTCAGTGTAGAATCAGGGCATCTGAGGCCCCCAATGACCCAACCAAGGGGTGATCTTCATCATTTTGAGTGTATTTGGTCTTTATTTGATCATGGAAGAAGTTAGAAGTTCACAAAATTCAAGAATTTGAAGTTTTTGCAAAGTTGACTTTTTAGGGCATAGTTGACTTTTCAAGAATATGTCATTTTAGGTCATTTTTCAAGCCTTGATTTTTGATCCAAGAATGCTTCAAATGAAAAAACTTTGGTCATGAAAGTTGTAGAACACATTTTTCCCTTTTCAAAAAGTACAAGAACATGATCTAATTCTTCTTGGATCAAAAGTTATGGTGTGACAAAGTTGCCAAAAATCACTTATTTTCAAGATGTGCACCAAATGAGAAATTTGCAAAATCATGAACCAAGGCTGTTTGTAACTTCTAGTTGACATCAAACCAATGCACAAACATCACATAAGTCCTAAAAATCAGATTTGGACCAAAATATCACATGTTCATGGTTTGTGTAACAAGGCATTTTCATGAAGTTTCCAAAGATGACCAACTTGCAAAACTCATGATCACTCCTCCTACCACTTGCAACATTGGATGCTGAACCATGCTAGCCTCTCACCACACCATGCTGCGCCAGCCCTAGCCATTGTACCAAGCTAGAACTCAAGCCATACCTCTCTTACAAAAAAGTTGACTTTTGGCAAAAGCAAACATCCCAATCACAGCAGGCCAGGTCACATCATCTGGCCAATTGGGATTGTTTATACTTTCCATTTGCAAGCAAAACATAACACCAAGCCCAGCTGAAACACACCACAACATCACATACACAAAAACACTCCATCAAGCAAAACTCTTCGAATCTGCCTCCACAAACCTCAAACACTAAAACCAATTCCACATATCAACTCACCTGGCCTCATTGAGTAGAAACCAACAAGATTCAAGCCTGAAACCAGCATGAACTGAGCTTCACCATTTCTCATCCTCAAAACCAGAACTCTTCGAATCCCTTTATCCAACCATCAAACACACCATTTTTCTTCACCAACAAGTCAAGCACACCTAAAGGAGCAAGAATCCACCATTGGAGTGGCCTGAAACCTCCCTATTCCTGACTGTGTTATCTACTACACCAGAAGTATTCCTCTCAAATCAGCCATCCACAAGAGCTTTGAGGTATCCCATTGAGCTCAGGAGAGTCAAAGAGGTCCATTTGCACACAAAGAAGGCCCTGGAAGCTCAATATTGAAGCTTTCCAGCTCAGGTATGAACATGAACACTTTCTCCCAAAGCTTGCATTTTAAGTTATAATATGATTGCTTATGTCTTGCTGATCATGGGGATGCCTTTAGAATCAAAAATAAGTGAGAAATGAGTTTGTATGATCCCTCTGAAATTTCACCCGTGGATTTTGTTCTCTTCGATTTGCATGATTTCTGGGGTTTAAATGATGTTTGAGCATAGATTCGTGTCCTAGGATGTTAGAGGATCACTTAGGTGTGTTTAATTTGTGGAATAGATGCCTGAATCATGTTTTAGGGTTTTGATACCGCCGGAGAAGATGACCGGAGCTTCCCTCCGGTCACCTGAAAGTGTTTTGCCCTAATCTCAGGTCATTAGTGCCATTTGAATCTTGGGCGTTGGATTGTTTGAAAACGTTGACTTCCCGCGTGGATAGATGGTCCAGATCTGTTTGCTTTGCCCTAATCCACTTTCATTAATTAAATAAATCTTAATTAAACTAATTAACTCAGAATGAACCACAGCCGTCCAGATGCGCGCTGGTCAATGTTTTCAAATCCAGACTCAATCCCAGCCTCTCCTTCTGTTTACTTCTCCATTTATTTGTTTTTTATTTCATTTCTTTTCATTTTATTTGCATAATTTATTAAAAATAGTAAAAATTGTCTAAAAATTATGAAACTTTTTCTCAAGAGTTTTATTAATTTTTAGGACACAAAAATATTTTTATTTTCATTTTTAGTATTTAAAAAGTATTTTTAAATATTTAAAAGATTATTTTTAATTGATTAATGGAAATTAATTTATTAAAAATACTTTTAGGTATTTAAAAATCATCAAAAAATTCATGAAATGTTCTAAGACATTTAGAAACATTGTCCAACCTTCAAACCAAATTTCTTTTTTGATCTTGATGCATTTTGAGAATTTTTCATTGAATTAAAATCATTTTTGTGCATTATTTTGATCCCAAGTTCCAAAAATCATTTCTGCCTATCCATGAAGAGTTGGACATTGATTCTTTTTGCATTGCATTGTGTTTAGCATGTAGTTTGTGAGATTAAATTGGCATGATTTGATCTTTCATTTTCTATTTGTTTGACAATTTCTTGTTTAGGAACCCTAAAACCCTAGCAAACTTGTAAAAATCATAACTTAAGATTGGTTAAGAGTTGAGACCTCTCCTTTGGGCTTTGGTTTAATATAGGATTAGGGGTCCTTTGTGTGGCATTTTCAATTTTTTGTAATGTTGTTTGCTTCTGATTTTGGTTTGTGTTTGATGTTTGATTCATAAACCCTAATTTGGGCTTCCATATGCATCCATCTTGCATTCTCTTGCATAACATGACTTGCCATGACATTTCAAGCATCCATTTGATTCATTTGACATCATAATACATATTGAAAGCATGTTTGATCATTGCATCATGTATTTGCCATGTTGTATGTCATGTGCACTTCATAACTTTTCATGTATGTTCATGGTTCCTAACTTGCTTCATTTGCATTCATGAACTTGTATGATCATTTCCATGTGCTGCCTCATGTTTGTAGCATCTCATAGAATCATTAGCATCATGTATATGCTTCTGGTTTTGTTTTGCATCATACCATTTCATCTCATTTTGCATTGCATTGCACCTTCTTTTCTAACTTTTCAGGTGGTAAGTGACTTTGAGAAGTGAATTTGCCTTCACTTCTCATAACTTCTCTTCATCTCCTTTATGCATCCTTGCTGAATTTTTGTATGTGTTTGAGTTTGAGCTTGCTCATTCTTCTTCTTCTTACTTTCTTTCTTCAAGTGACTTGACTTCTTGAATGAAGCAAGTCACTTTGCTTCTCTTGATCCTTTCATCTGCTTCCTGGTGGTTCCATTGAAGATTGTTCTTGTAAACCTTACAAACCTTAGGAACAACCAAGCATGACAATGATTAGGGTTTTGATTAGTCTCCCCTCTTAGTTTTACCTTTGTGTCTCCTTTGAGTCTTCTCTTCTCACCTCATAATCAGGGACTAAACCCTAAAGGTTTTAAGGCTTTGTGATTAAGCTTATGCCTGCATCCTTCTCTTAGGATGGAGTGTATAACTTTAATCCTAAGTGTTAAACCCTTAATGTGTTTAACTCCTTAATCAATCCACTTAATAATCATCAAGACATCACACTTGTAACTTGGGCCTTGCATTAGGGTTCTAATTCTTCCTTAATTGGTTAAGAAGGACTAACCCTAGTGTTAATGGACAAGTCCCCCTCAAGTTGTCTTACAAACCCTAAAAAACACTTCATCATCATATCATTAAATAAAATCCATCTAATAAAGGCTTGTTTTGTCATGAGTTTAATCCCTAATCATGGATTAAGTTGAGGAGTTTTCCTCAGCTTAAACACCCTCATCTATTATCCTTCTCTTAGGATGGTGTAATGAGTCTGTTTAATCTTTGATTATGGCTTAACCTCATTATTTAACACTAAATAAAAACAAAAAAAACATCTAAATAATCACAAGTAGGTTAATGATCTTAATCCTATACCAAAGGTGATTAAGTGTGAGAATCTGACTTCACACTTAAAGTACTCTCATTACCCCTAATCAGAGGGAAGATGTGATGAGTTCACTAACCCTTTGGTTCAGGCTTAAACTCATTAACTTATGATAAACTTTCACAAGCAATAAAAGACTGAAAATACAAAAACAAACAACAATCGTCTCCTCTGGGATTCTTTTCTCATCTCATTCACTCACAAACGAGAACTTGCTTCTTCCGTCTAATGCAAGACAGTTAGCACCTGAGCCAGACAGGTCATACACTTGAGCATAGACAAGCAAGCAGTTCATCAGTCAATTCATCTTTCAGTCTCTTTGGGTCGAACTACGGTGTTCTGACTTCCTCATTGCACGAGAGGATACGTAGGCATAACTTAACAGTTATCGAACAAAAGTCTCTGTATATTCCCCCTCTTTCTAGCCTCACTCTTTTGGCCTCATGATCATGAGCATCTTACTCCTGTTCTCACACTGACACTTTCATACTTCATATCACTTATACACTATGCACTGACACCTGTACATCCTTTTCCTGCTATTGTATACACAAATTGCACTGACACTACCCCTTTAAAACACAAATCTTTTAAGCGTGGATCTCGTCGAGTACGACGGACAATCTGGGTGCTAATACCTTCCCAGGTTGTAACCAACCCCCTTTCTCAGTCTCTCTGGTTCGCAACCGTCTTATCCATCTTTTCCTAGGTCTATGCAGCATTACCTTTCCTCCGGGATAAAAATGCCTAGCTGGCGACTCTATTCATCTCCAGTGAGTTCACTGCTGTGTGTTCTCATTGTCCCTCTCGCCGACCGTTCGCGTCTGTACCTTTATCTGGGCCAGTCCCATTTATCGGGAGCGACAGCTTGGCGACTCTGCTGGGGACCCTTATATTGCAACCAGGGCTTCTGGTTCTTTTGTGGGTTCCTCCTAGCGCTTGTTTGATTTGTGTTTACTAGGGTGTTATGTGCTTATTTGTGTTTGTATATTTGTATTTATTTTTGCTTTATGTACAGTTGCTTTACTGCTTTCTTTACTGCTTTACATATATCATACTGTCATGCCGCTGGCTGGATCTGGTTTTTCTTTGATGGGTGGGTGTTCCATTGAGAGTTAAGGTCCTATACCTGGGACCTGAGTGACACCGAGGCTAGAGTGAATCATATTCTTTCCCATTCCATCTCGGTCTGGTGCGGGAATATGAAACACGGTTCAGATATGGGTTTCTTCTTGAGAACTCTGTGTTGCAGATTTCCTGCAATGCTAGGGCTATCTGGGAAGCCTGCTAAGTCTGGATGACCTTTTAGTATTGACCTTCAGAAACTGGGGTGAATTAGAGGAGGAACTTTTATGGTTATTGTAAACACTGTACCTCCGGGTTAGAAGTGTTTACACTTCTCATAACTGATCCAAGTCTGAGGATCCTTGTTCTAGAACACCACCTGTGAGGGGGTTGGGGCTGTTTACAGGTTTGCAGGTACCTTGACCTCAGAATACCCTGTTACTTTGCTTGTTTAAGAGTACTCCATTTTGGGACAGTTCTTGTGATCCTCAAACCCTGGACATGTGGCTCTTTATTTGAGCCCCCCCACCTTGGTTACTGGATTTATAGACCTCCATCTGGAATTCTTGAACATACTTGGACCTATATCAGGGCATTTGATCAGATCCAGCTCAGTCACAGACCCTTGCATTTCATTTGCATACATAATCATTGCATCATATTGACATTTGCTTATTTGTGTTTCAGGGTATCCATCTTCATTCGGTTTTGGTTTTGACCCCATCTTCAGTACTGACCTATCTTCATCAGCATTTGCTTTAGCTATCTGCTTCAGTTGTCTGCACCAGCCAATCAGTGGCTCATTCTTCAGTGTTATCATCAGTACCTGTCTCTACTCAGTCTCATCATCATGGCTCCTAAAAAGAGCAACATCACCTATCACTTCTTCCAGCCAGAGCTATTTGACATCAGGAGGATTCAGACCCTGATCACTCCGGATCACATACCATTGTTCAGGGAACATTATAGAGATATACTTGATATGGTTATGGATCTGGACCCTTCACAAAGAAGCCTGATCCACACCTGCATTCAGTTTTATGATCCCCCATTGAGGTGTTTCACTTTCCAAGACTTTCAGTTGGGCCCCTTATTGGAAGAATACTCATCATTAGTTGGTATACCTATCAGGGATGGAGTCCCATTCAACCCTGAAATGGTCTTTCCTGGTAATGGAGAAGTAGCAAAGGCTTTGCATCTGGAACCTGTCCTAATTGAGCAGCACATGACTTCCAAGGCTGGAATCCCTGGTTTTCATCTGGATTTCCTGATCTCTCAAGCTACCCTGAAGGCTTCTTTAGGAGAGTGGAAAGTTGTCTATGCTTTATTGGCTTTGAGTATATATGGAATTGTGTTGTTTGCAGATGAGCCTCGATTCATTAGCAAAATGCAATCCATCTTTTCATCTTGAAGAACCCAGTGCCCACTTTATTGGGGGATCTCTACTACTCAGTGCATCAGAGGAATGAAAAGTAGAGGGGAAGATTAGTGAGGTGTTGTGCTCCATTGTTCCACACTTGGCTTCTCAGGCATCTACCCAGGACAGATGCATTTTTGAACCCTCATCAGCAGAAAAACTGGGCTAAGAGACTCACTGCTCTAACTTCAACCGATATCAGATGGTGCACTCAAAGCACCAAGGGCAGGGATATCATCACCAGCTGTGGGCATTTTCCCAATGTGCCCCTAATAGGAGTTAAGGGTAGTATCAATTACAACCCTCTGCTGTTTAGAAGACAAATGGGCTATGCACTGGTCCACACTCCTAAGGCACAGGACTTGGTTGAAACTCTTTATTGCGAGAACAAGATTAATCTGGCTATTGTTAGGCAGGCTGCTTGGGCCTGGGATAATGTTCAAACCAAGGGAGTAACCATTCTGGGGAAGTGCAGCAATGTGGCATCAGCACAATATTATGAGTGGTCCTATGCCAGGGCCCAATTCTCTGGAATGCCCTTTACCATAGAAGATATGCCTGGATCATCTTCAGCACCACCCCCTGCCACTATCAGTTTGGAGGAGTTTGAGAGCTTGAAGGAGAGAAATGAGAAGTTAACCCAGGCTTTGCAGAAGACCCTCCGGGAGAGGAGTGAGGGTAGGATGGAGATTGAGAGGTTGGAGAAGTTGAGAGTGGAGCATTTGACTAAGATTGAGAAGTCTGGGGATTATATCAAAAAGTCTAAAGCTGGAGAACAAATTCTGAAGAATGCTTGCAAAGAAGCCCAGTTCCAGAGAGCAAGGACAGACTTGTATCTGAAGGAGAGCCAGGCCCGGTGGGTCAGGATCACCGAGGCTCGTACTCTGGAGGACAAGAGAGTTCAAGACAAGATGGAGCAACTGGAAGCTAGTGCAAAAGTGCAGCAAGAAGCCCTGGCAGCAGCCCAGAGGGAGATATCAGAGCTGAAGATCAAAGCTGGAGTGAAGAGGTCAAAGGACCAAAGCCAGCACAAGAAGCTAACAGCAGCTGTTACGACCCAGAATCTCCTCATCAGGAATCTCACGGAGCGCCCGGCTGATCCTGTGACCGAAGCACTTCTCAAGGAAGTTCGTGAGGATGAGTTTGGTCTTGGTGTTTGACCATTTGTTTGTTGTTGCTTTCATTCCATGTACTTTTATTTTCTTGTACTGTATTTTGACCCCTCAGAGGGCTTGTATTCGTAAACAGACTATGTACCATTTTTGCTTTTTGTAATATATGTATTAGTTTGTTCCATCCGAGTTTCACTTCAAAAGCAACATCAACAGCATCTTCAAGGGTCTGGAAGGGTCAAAACTGAATGCCAAACCGGATACCTTGAGAACAAATAAGCATACTGCATTGCATGCTAACACTTTTGTTTGTTTTGTAGGTTTTTGTTTTACTGCCACTAACTCTGTTGTGATGTTCAGGAATTATTGCTCGGCACCGGGTATTTCCCCTCAATCGTCCGCACCGTTATCCGACCCGTAACAACCTTCCGGGCATCCAAATGGATCAGATGCAGCAGGACCTTACTGAGGTCAGAAATCAAATGGCAAACGAAAGGCTAGAAATGAGGAATCAAATGACGCAGTTTATGGAAGTAATGAACAACATGGCTCAGAGCCAGGAAAGATTGAGGGCCATGGTGGAAAGGCAAAACCAAGAAGATCCACATATAGGGACTGCCGGCACCAGCAACAATGAAAGGGTCCAACCTCATGTTAACCCTCCTGTATTTGGCCCACACCTCCATCCTGAGGTCAATATTCCTGCAAATGTTCAAGGGACTGCCACTGCAGCCAGGGTACTTCAAGAAGACCCCCAAGAGGACCAGTTTACAGTAATGGGTGCTGGGGAAGAAGCTTATGATAGAAGGTTGGATGAGATAGCTGAGAAGTTGAGATCCTTAGAGTCTCAAAACTCTTTGGGTTTCGATGTCATGGACATGGGCTTGGTAGACGGGGTCAGGATTCCCCATAAGTTCAAGCCTCCTTGTTTTGAAAAATACAACGGGACTTCATGCCCCCGGACTCATTTACAATCATTTCTGGGGAGGATGAAGGCCTATACTATGGATGAGAAGCTCTGGATGTTCTATTTTGAAGATAGCTTGACAGGAGCCTCTAGAGAATGGTACTCTCACTTGACAAGGGCGACTATTAGATGCTGGAAGGACCTGGCAGAGGCCTTCATAAGACAGTATCAGTACAACTTAGATATGGCACCCAACAGGACCCTCCTAATGGGAATGTCACAGTCGTCAAGGGAAAGTTTCCGAGAATATGCCCAGAGATGGAGGCAATTGGCTGCTGCTGTTCAGCCACCTATGTCTGAAAGGGAAATGGCAGATATGTTTATGAACACCCTTCAGGGAACTTATATTGACAGGCTGGCTGCTTTCTCTTCCACTAGCTTTGCAGATGTTGTCATAGCTGGGGAGAGAATTGAGAGTTTGTTAAAAATGGGTAAGATATCTGACAATGGTGCAAGCTCGTCCAGTAGCACAAGAAAACCTTTTGCAGGCCCAAGAAGAACTGGCGAGACCAATGCCATCCACACCAACAGGGGCAGACCCCAGTATGTTCACAGGTCTGTAGCAGCAGTCACCATTCCCGCTCCAGCTCACCCTCAACCAGCTTATCAACCTCCGCAGCAAAATTATCAACAACAACCTCAGTACCATCAACAAGCTCAGTATCCTCCAAGGAATTACAGCAACACCAACAACAATAACCAGCAAAGGCCATTCCAACAGAGGCCTTCTCAAGCCAACAGGGTAATCGATCCGATCCCTATGCCATATGCTACATTGCTGCCACAACTCCTGAAACTCAACCTAGTTGAGCTAAGGACGTTGGCACCTCCAGATCCCAACAGTCTACCCAGGAATTATGATTCCAACGCCAGATGTGCCTTCCATTCAAATGCACCTGGCCACAGTACAGAAAAGTGCAGAGCCTTGCATATGAAGGTACAAGACCTGGTAGACTCGAAAGCTCTGAATTTCGCACCACCACCCAATGTCAATAAGAACCCCATGCCGAACCACGGTGGTCCCAGAATTAACGCTATTGAAGAAGACAAGCCGTCTTATTTAATAACCAGTGTGGGTCAGATCCGGACACCGTTGGTGGAAATTAAGGCTCAACTCCTCGAATGTCAAATGTTCCCGGGGTGTGAGTTGGGGTATGCTTACTGCAATATTTCAGTCAATGGGTGCGATAACCTGAGGAATGGCATAGACGGTCTCATTCAGAGTGGCCAACTTCAGATCACCACATCATTTCCTACAAATCCAGCAATTTCATCAGCAACAACTCCAGAACCTCCTACAACTGCAACAACCATTGTTCCTGACAACTCTTCGGCTTCATCAACAAGTACTTCATCTATTATCTCAACTGATCAGTTATCAACAAATTTTTCTTCTACAACTCCAGCACCACTCCATTTTGAAACTCCTACAACAACAACATCCATCCTTCCACCAATGTCTCCTACAACACCAGCAACAAATCATGAAGATGTCTCGACCGTCACAATATTTTATGATCCAGAAAACAACTCTGCCTACAACTCAGAAAGTGCTGCTCCCACCAGAGCACCAGTCACAATTTATTATAATCCGCAGACTATCACAATTCCTTCCACAACTGCAGTCAGTCCGGTCACTATCACGGTGCCTGGACCAGTACCTTATGAAAGCAGCAATGCCATCCCGTGGCATTACGGCTCTGACCTGTACTGTGAAGGACAAAGAATCACTTTTGAATCATCAACCCCTGCACCACAAATTGACAATGTGGGAGGAGGCGGAGGCTTCACTCGAAGCGGACGTCTTTTCGCTCCACAAATTCAGAGACCCACTGCCGAAGCAGAAGCTGCTGCTAAGGCAAAAGGAAAAAGCTTGGTGCAGGAAGAACAGACTGTCAAGGAAGCTTTAAAAACACCCTTCGATCAAGAGGTTGATGAGTTCATGCGAATCATCAAGAAGAGTGATTATAAAATAGTGGATCAACTTCATCAAACGCCTTCCAAGATCTCAATCCTGTCATTGCTTATGTGCTCCGAGGCCCATCGGAATGCACTACTCAAAGTCTTGCACGCAGCTTACGTGCCTGAAGAGATCACTGTCAATCAGCTGGAAGCTGTAGTTGGAAGTGTTAATGCTAGTCACGGACTGGGGTTCACTAATACTGATTTGACAACGGAAGGCCGCAACCATAACAAAGCCTTGCACATAACCATGGAATGTAAAGGAGCTGTCCTTTCCCATGTGCTGGTAGACACGGGGTCATCCCTCAATGTCTTACCTAAGAAGGCCCTGGTGAAGCTAGAATATGATGGATTGGCATTGAGACCCAGCAACCTGGTGGTGAGAGCCTTTGATGGTTCTAAGAGATCGGTTCTGGGAGAGATTGAGTTGCCCATAACGATTGGCCCGCAGACCTTCAAAACGACCTTCTACGTGATGGATATACAGCCTGCCTACAGCTGTCTATTGGGTAGGCCATGGATTCACGCCGCTGGCGCCGTGACCTCTACCCTTCACCAGAAGTTAAAATACGAGTGGGAGGGTCAAATCGTTACAATCTGAGGAGAAGAGGATATTTTCGTCAGCCACCTGGCCACCTATAAATACATTGAGATGGATGGGGAGATCCATGAAACAATGAGCCAGGGGTTCGAAGCTTTGAATGTCAATGAAACATCTGCTGTGCCTGGTACTTCAATATCATCATACCAACAAGCCCGGAAGGTTGTTGAGGGAGGAAACGCCCGAGGCTGGGGAAAACTGCTATCGGTGGAGAAGAAAGAGGATAGATTTGGGTTGGGTTACAAACCAACTCAACAAGATCAAATGGAGGCTGCAAAAGAGCCCAACTTTGTGAGTGGGGGGATGCTCACCCCCGATGCTGTCAACTGTCTGGAAGACGAGCTGGAAGAAGAACGCAACCTGGAAAGCTGGATTCGTCCAAAGATCCCGGGGAGCAGTATCTCAAACTGGTCTTCCCAGGAAATTATAAGAGTTACTCATGCAGAGTAATTATTATTTCCTGTATTTTTATAGCATGCATCAAAGTCTTGCATCTTGCCCAAGATGACAAGACTCATTTTGTAATCGGGCCATCTGTACTTTTTGTGCAACAAGATTAATCAATGAAATATCAGACATCTTTTTGCAAACGAGTCTTTTTCTTTTTCGCTCACTGTTTTTCCATTTTTTCTTTTTGTACAAAAAAATAAATGGCAGCGTTTTCAAAATGATAACTTTATTTCACTTTTCTAAAACAAGATTAAAATCAAATCACTAAAATGAACAAACTGAACCCTTGCAGAGAGTGCCTACCTGACAGCACCGACAACAGCACGGCTATGACTTCGTATGACTTTGACAATCCAATCAATCAAGCCGATGAAGGGGTTGAAGAAGAATATGAGCTTCCTGAAGAGCTAGCCAGGTTGTTAAGACAAGAGGAAAAGGTTATTACTCCTCACCAGGAGGAGGTTGAAGTGATCAATCTTGGTACAGACGAAGACGTGAAAGAAGTTAAAATCGGGGCCTGCCTGCAAGACTCAGTAAAGAGACAACTGATTGACCTGCTTCAAGAGTATGTGGACGTGTTTGCTTGGTCTTATCAAGATATGCCAGGGTTGGACACCGACATTGTTGTGCACAAGCTGCCTTTGAGAGAAGAATGCCCACTGGTTAAACAGAAACTGCGCCGTACTCGCCCAGACATGGCAATGAAAATCAAAGAAGAGGTACAAAAGCAGTGGGACGCCGGGTTCCTTGCTGTGACTAGCTATCCGCCGTGGGTTGCTAATATAGTACCTGTGCCTAAGAAAGTCGACAAAGTAAGGATGTGTGTTGATTACCGGGATCTGAACAGAGCTAGCCCGAAAGATGATTTCCCTTTACCTCACATTGATGTATTGGTGGATAATACGGCTCAGTTCTTGGTATTCTCCTTCATGGATGGATTTTCAGGATACAATCAGATTAAAATGTCACCTGAAGACATGGAGAAGACATTCATCACACCCTGGGGCACGTTCTGCTACAAAGTAATGCCATTTGGGCTCAAGAATGCCGATGCAATGTATCAACGGGATATGGTGACATTATTCCACGACATGATCCATAAAGAAATAGAATGTTATGTGGATGACATGATTGCCAAGTCCCTTACTGAAGAAGATCACCTGGTAAATCTGCTGAAGCTATTCAAGCGCCTGAGGAAGTACCAGCTGAAGTTGAACCCCAACAAGTGCACATTCGGGGTGCGATCTGGTAAGCTGCTGGGTTTTATTGTAAGCGAGAAAGGGATTGAAGTTGACCCTGATAAAGTCAAAGCCATCCAAGAGATGCCTGCACCGAAGACAGAAAAAGAAGTTCGAGGGTTCTTGGGTCGATTGAACTACATCTCAAGGTTCATATCTCACCTTACAGCAACCTGTGAGCCCTTGTTCAAATTGCTAAGGAAAGAGCAAACGGTCAGGTGGAATGAAGACTGCCAGAAGGCATTTGACAAGATCAAGGAATACCTGCAAGAACCTCCGATCCTTATGCCTCCAGTTGAAGGAAGACCTCTGATAATGTACTTGACAGTATTAGAAGAGTCAATGGGGTGTGTGCTGGGCCAACATGACGAGTCTGGTCGAAAAGAGTATGCAATATACTACCTGAGCAAAAAGTTTACCGACTGTGAACAACGTTATTCACTGCTCGAGAAAACTTGTTGTGCTTTAGCGTGGGCTGCTCGCCGACTGAGACAGTATATGTTGACCCACACTACTTTGTTGATCTCAAAGATGGACCCAGTCAAGTATATATTTGAGAAGCCAGCGCTCACCGGACGTGTTGCAAGATGGCAGATGATTCTCACAGAGTATGACATCCAATACACATCTCAGAAAGCCATCAAGGGCAGTGTATTGTCCGAATATCTTGCTGAGCAACCCATTGATGATTACCAGCCTATGAGATTTGACTTCCCTGATGAGGATATCATGTTCATAAAAGCAAAAGATCGTGAAGAGCCTATTCACACTGAAGGGCCTGACCCGGAAGAAGAATGGACTATGATGTTTGATGGGACTGTTAACATGAATGGTCATGGTGTTGGTGCAGTACTCATTATACCTAAAGGAGTTCACATGCCTTTCTCGGCGAAACTCACTTTCAACTGCACTAACAACGAAGCTGAATACGAAGCTTGCATTATGGGTCTTGAGGAAGCCATTGACCTCAGGATCAAGACATTGACCGTATTCGGAGATTCAACTTTGGTAATCAATCAAACCAACGGCAAATGGTACACCCACCAGGATCATCTGATACCTTACAGGGATTATACAAGGAGGTTATTGACTTTCTTTACAACAGTCAAGCTTGAGTATATCCCTCGGGACGAGAATCAGTTTGCAGATGCCCTGGCTACCATTTCATCCATGATCAAAGTTCAAGCTGCTAACTTTGTACCTCAGATTTCAGTATCCAGACTCGACAGGCCAGCATATGTGTTCGCAGCAGATGTTGTTAAAGATGATAAGCCTTGGTTCCATGACATTAAATGCTTCTTGGAGGATCAAACATACCCACCTGGGGCATCTTCCAATGATAAGAAGACTTTGAGAAGGCTTGCTGGTAGTTTCTTCCTGAACACTGATGGGTCTTTATACAAAAGGAACTTTGATATGGTACTCCTCAGATGTGTTGATAAGACGGAAGAGGAGTTGTTAATGCATGAAGTGCACGAGGGATCCTTTGGTACCCATGCTGGAGGGCATGCCATGGCTAAGAAGTTGCTAAGATCAGGCTATTACTGGATCACGATGGATGCTGACTGTTGTGCTTATGCCAGGAAATGCCACAAATGCCAGATCTATGCAGATAAGGTGCATGTGCCTCCCAATCCTTTGAACATCATGTCTTCACCATGGCCTTTTGCCATGTGGGGCATTGACATGATTGGTAAGATCGAGCCAACTGCTTCAAATGGCCACAGATTCATCCTGGTCGCCATCGACTATTTCACCAAGTGGGTTGAAGCAGCCTCCTATGCAAATGTTACAAGACAAGTGGTAGCCAGATTTCTAAAGAGAGATATCATCTGTCGGTATGGAGTGCCCGAGCGAATCATTACTGATAATGGTTCTAATTTAAACAACAGAATGATGGCAGAGCTATGCCGGGACTTCAAAATTCAACATCACAATTCTTCTCCTTACAGGCCAAAGATGAATGGCGCTGTTGAGGCAGCGAATAAGAATATCAAGAAGATTGTGCAGAAGATGGTAGTCACTTACAAAGACTGGCATGAAATGCTACCGTTTGCCTTGCATGGGTACCTCACGTCAATCAGAACATCCACTAGGGCAACACCGTATCAACTTGTGTATGGTATGGAAGCAGTCCTACCAGTTGAAGTTGAATTACCCTCTCTACGAGTATTAATGGATGTCAAACTGAACGAAGCAGAATGGGTTAGGGCCCGATACGAACAACTGAGTCTGATCGAAGAGAAAAGATTGGCCGCAATCTGTCATGGGCAGTTGTATCAGAAGAGAATGAAGAAAGCCTTCGATCAGAAATTCAGGCACCGAGAGTACCAAGTAGGAGATCTTGTGCTGAAGAAAATCCTCCCTCCTCATACAGACCACAGGGGCAAATGGACTCCAAATTATGAAGGACCATTCGTGGTAAAGAAAGTTTTTTCTGGTGGAGCACTGATGCTCAGCACCATGGATGGAGAAGATTTTTCGTCCCCTGTGAATTCAGATGCAGTTAAAAAATACTTCGCATAAAAACGACCCGCTGGACACAAAAACAGAATGTAAGTCCAGGCAAAAATAGGGCATCCCGGCGAGTCAAAAACAGAATAAAAGACTCGGGCAAAAATAAGGGAAAATAGACAAAAAAATGTACACCCGCTGAGTTGAAAAGCCGCATTGGACAACTCAGGCAAAAAAGGGTATCCCGATGGATTGAAAACCCGAAAGGGCGATCCGTGCAAAATAAGGGAATAAGCGAACAACTGCATTCTGAATTCGTCTGTATCACCTACGACTTGGTAAGCCTCGGAAGGATCAAGCCTCAGCCAGAATCAACATTCTTCAGAAAGCCAGATGAGAAGAACGTCAAAAGTCATACGGGTCATAGTGAAGAGGAAGCTCCTCAAAGCGTCATCAACACTGCCAACATTTTGTTTCTCAATTTGTAACAATCTCCTCATTTCAGGGGATATGTTCCTTTGACTGTATCTCGCCAATTCAGGGCATACGAATTAATAAATCAGATTTTCAGTCATGTCTCGTCTTGTACATTTTCATTTTATTTGCAAAAATGTTTGATGCCTTAAAAGAAGAAACTGATTGCATAAGAATACAGATGTTTATCTTCAAATAAAAACATGCTTGCAGGAAATATACTTACTCTCAGAAGTGCCTAACTCATATGACGGAATCCAGAAAAGGATACCTCGGGATTACTGGTGCGTTTCTCTATCTTTGCAGGATTGCAGGTATCCAGAACGCAACTCGGGGCATGAAAACTTTATCCCAGCAAACTGGCAAATCAACACTCAATTTTAGCACCCAAAGTGCTCCCTCCCCAGCTGAGTTGGCCGCTTATTACTTATCCCCATCAGAATGGGCAGGTATCACAGAAGATGCCTATCTTCCCGGCTGAGTCAAGAAGCTACCGTAACAGAACTTCTAGGGAGGTCTTGCAGTGATCTCCCTTTCTCCCCAGCCGAGTTGCCATCTCCCCTCATCCGAGTACAAAAGCCAGAGAGCCATCTCCCCACAGAGTTGCAGCCTCTATCCAGAAGAGCAGCGCGTAGAAGATCACAACAGAATGAAGAAAGATTCTGCCAAACCCCAGCTGGGTCTCTCAGTTATAAGGATAGGTCTATCAATGACCCATATCCCCAAGCAGATACATCTCATCAGATCTATCAATGATCTCTTCCCCAGCTGGGATGTCTACTCCAAGCAGATCGATCGAAGATCTTCGCAGCAACGGGACCCGGATCCCGGTTTGGTACCTTTGCACAATCATAGCATTTGCATCATATTCACCCACAAAGCGTAGCATTCCGTCTAACACGGAGCATTACGGAAAAAATCCAACACATAGCATAATCATAAGCCATGTTATGAATCAAACACTTGTGAATAATGACAGTTCATCAACGCACAGAAAAATCCCCACCAGGGTCCCCAGCAAAAGCAGTTGCCTCACAATCCACAAACACCAGTATATACTCATTTTGACACCCGACCGCGCCATCTTTCCCCAGTAAAGTCACCTAAACACTCCTTACAAACAAAATCACCCATATTACAGATACTTCCTGACACCCGTCCGTGTCAAATCACCAGCAGAAAGCCAAAGACATCCTTTTTGCACTCACATATACTTATATACACTTTCTTGGCACCCGTCCGCGTCGTATCCCCAGCGCAGTCACCTACACTTTGTATATCAGATATTTGTTCATATTATACTCTCCTCTTTTTGGCACTCGTCCGTGTCATATCCCCAGCAGATAAACACTCATCTATACAATACTCATACTCGTTACTCATGATACACTCATACAGATACTCGTCCGTATCTTGTATATACCATTCATATCCCCACAGATTCGACTCTAGTCCGTGTTCTTTGTCAACCAGTTGGTGCTCGTCCGTACCATCATCTCAGAACATGCGTCGAGCATTTGTTTCTACGTGATACTCGTCTGTATCATAGCCTTAAGGATGCTCGTCCGCATCTTTAATCCATACACCGTGTCAAACACTTATGTCCTCTTGAATATAGATACTCGCCTGTGTCTACTATTCCCCAGAGTCCTCTCAAATTCAACACTCGTCTGTGTTCTCTGTTAACCAGTTGATACTCGTCCGTATCATCATCTTTGAACACGCGTCGGTATTTGTTTCTACCCGATACTCGTCCGTACCGTAGTCTTAGGGATGCTCGTCCGCATCTTTAATCTATACACAATACCAAACACTTATACCTTTTGTTTCTTGGATATAAACGCTCGTCCGTGTTTACTACTCCCCAGTAGATCGCCAACTAACAAATTTCTTTTTATCTAACACTCGCCCTGTGTTATGATAAAACCTGAGAGTAGCCGTACCCTGCTAGGTGGTCGTCCTCCACCTCTTGATGGTCGTCCTCCATCATGCTCATCCGATGGCCGTCCCCATCGTTGATATTTAGCAGCCGTACCCTGCTAGGTGGTCGTCCTCCACCTCTTGATGATCGTCCTTCATCATTTTATCCAATGGCCGTCCCCATTGTTGATTTTTGGTTATCTGACATTCGTCCTATGTCAAGACAAACCTTGAGAGCAGTCGTCCCCTGCTAGGTGGTCGTCCTCCACCTCTTGATGGTCGTCCTCCATCATGCTCATCCGATGGCCGTCCCCATCGTTGATATTTTCGGCAGCCGTACCTTGCCAGGTGGTCGTCCTCCACCTTTGATGGTCGTCCCCATCATGATTCCTTTATTTCCCCAACAGAGCAGCCGTCCCCTGCTAAGTGATCGTCCTTCACTTTTGGTGGCCGTACCCCATCATCTGTTTATTTCATTTATTCTTTAACCCGATGGCCGTCCCCGTCGTGGTCCCTTTCCTTTTTAGCCCAATGGCCGTCCCCATCGTTGATTGTTTTACTTTGTGAACTTGATGGCCGTCCCCGTCATGTTTCATCAATCCCCAGAGAATTTTACAACTTTACCTTGATGGCCGTCCCCATCATAATTTCTTATTTTTCCCAGCTAGTCGGTCGTCCCCGTCTTGGCTTTACCTGTTATCCCCAGCATGTCGGCCGTCCCCGTCATTGCTTTACTTCACACACCTTTCCCAGCATGTCGGTCGTCCCCGTCATCGCTCTTTACCCAGCAGTCATCCTCTGCTCGACGGTCGTCCTCCGTCGCCCACACCTTACAATATACTTTATTTTCCTTTACAATCTATATCCCTTTTCTTCTTCATTTCAGTGAGTGCAAATTTTGGACTGTCTTTGGTATTCAACCACAAGTTATCTTGTTTGCCTGTTAAGCCTTTGCTTACAACCTGCACAGCTAACTCATGTTTGAATAGGGGCAGCTGTAAACACCCCAAATTTTCCCTCACCCATTCACACCATGGCTTGTGATCATTTCATATGCATAAACACAATCATATCACCTCATATCTCATTTTTGATTCACTGCATAGTTTCTAAGTCATCTGCATCTAGGGTTTGTGATCTGAGCAATCCAAGAGCCTCTTGAGCCACTCCAAAGGCCATCAATCACTTCAAAGGGGTCCATGTGTGTTCTTATACCATATTACATCCTCTCAAAGTCAAGAATGCAAAAGAATCACAAGAACTGGGATTGGTATGGATACAAAGCCAAGTTTGACTGCACAGTTGACCTAAAATTAGGGTTTTGGTTTCATAGGCCATAACTCCAATTTTTTTGGTCATTCTTGTTTTCATTGGTCTCTATATGGTGTAGGGAGTATGCATATCAATTTTCATGAAGAAATTCCATGGGGAAGTCATCTGATCAAGAGTTGACTTTCTAGACAAGTCAGTGTAGAATCAGGGCATCTGAGGCCCCCAATGACCCAACCAAGGGGTGATCTTCATCATTTTGAGTGTATTTGGTCTTTATTTGATCATGGAAGAAGTTAGAAGTTCACAAAATTCAAGAATTTGAAGTTTTTGCAAAGTTGACTTTTTAGGGCATAGTTGACTTTTCAAGAATATGTCATTTTAGGTCATTTTTCAAGCCTTGATTTTTGATCCAAGAATGCTTCAAATGAAAAAACTTTGGTCATGAAAGTTGTAGAACACATTTTTCCCTTTTCAAAAAGTACAAGAACATGATCTAATTCTTCTTGGATCAAAAGTTATGGTGTGACAAAGTTGCCAAAAATCACTTATTTTCAAGATGTGCACCAAATGAGAAATTTGCAAAATCATGAACCAAGGCTGTTTGTAACTTCTAGTTGACATCAAACCAATGCACAAACATCACATAAGTCCTAAAAATCAGATTTGGACCAAAATATCACATGTTCATGGTTTGTGTAACAAGGCATTTTCATGAAGTTTCCAAAGATGACCAACTTGCAAAACTCATGATCACTCCTCCTACCACTTGCAACATTGGATGCTGAACCATGCTAGCCTCTCACCACACCATGCTGCGCCAGCCCTAGCCATTGTACCAAGCTAGAACTCAAGCCATACCTCTCTTACAAAAAAGTTGACTTTTGGCAAAAGCAAACATCCCAATCACAGCAGGCCAGGTCACATCATCTGGCCAATTGGGATTGTTTATACTTTCCATTTGCAAGCAAAACATAACACCAAGCCCAGCTGAAACACACCACAACATCACATACACAAAAACACTCCATCAAGCAAAACTCTTCGAATCTGCCTCCACAAACCTCAAACACTAAAACCAATTCCACATATCAACTCACCTGGCCTCATTGAGTAGAAACCAACAAGATTCAAGCCTGAAACCAGCATGAACTGAGCTTCACCATTTCTCATCCTCAAAACCAGAACTCTTCGAATCCCTTTATCCAACCATCAAACACACCATTTTTCTTCACCAACAAGTCAAGCACACCTAAAGGAGCAAGAATCCACCATTGGAGTGGCCTGAAACCTCCCTATTCCTGACTGTGTTATCTACTACACCAGAAGTATTCCTCTCAAATCAGCCATCCACAAGAGCTTTGAGGTATCCCATTGAGCTCAGGAGAGTCAAAGAGGTCCATTTGCACACAAAGAAGGCCCTGGAAGCTCAATATTGAAGCTTTCCAGCTCAGGTATGAACATGAACACTTTCTCCCAAAGCTTGCATTTTAAGTTATAATATGATTGCTTATGTCTTGCTGATCATGGGGATGCCTTTAGAATCAAAAATAAGTGAGAAATGAGTTTGTATGATCCCTCTGAAATTTCACCCGTGGATTTTGTTCTCTTCGATTTGCATGATTTCTGGGGTTTAAATGATGTTTGAGCATAGATTCGTGTCCTAGGATGTTAGAGGATCACTTAGGTGTGTTTAATTTGTGGAATAGATGCCTGAATCATGTTTTAGGGTTTTGATACCGCCGGAGAAGATGACCGGAGCTTCCCTCCGGTCACCTGAAAGTGTTTTGCCCTAATCTCAGGTCATTAGTGCCATTTGAATCTTGGGCGTTGGATTGTTTGAAAACGTTGACTTCCCGCGTGGATAGATGGTCCAGATCTGTTTGCTTTGCCCTAATCCACTTTCATTAATTAAATAAATCTTAATTAAACTAATTAACTCAGAATGAACCACAGCCGTCCAGATGCGCGCTGGTCAATGTTTTCAAATCCAGACTCAATCCCAGCCTCTCCTTCTGTTTACTTCTCCATTTATTTGTTTTTTATTTCATTTCTTTTCATTTTATTTGCATAATTTATTAAAAATAGTAAAAATTGTCTAAAAATTATGAAACTTTTTCTCAAGAGTTTTATTAATTTTTAGGACACAAAAATATTTTTATTTTCATTTTTAGTATTTAAAAAGTATTTTTAAATATTTAAAAGATTATTTTTAATTGATTAATGGAAATTAATTTATTAAAAATACTTTTAGGTATTTAAAAATCATCAAAAAATTCATGAAATGTTCTAAGACATTTAGAAACATTGTCCAACCTTCAAACCAAATTTCTTTTTTGATCTTGATGCATTTTGAGAATTTTTCATTGAATTAAAATCATTTTTGTGCATTATTTTGATCCCAAGTTCCAAAAATCATTTCTGCCTATCCATGAAGAGTTGGACATTGATTCTTTTTGCATTGCATTGTGTTTAGCATGTAGTTTGTGAGATTAAATTGGCATGATTTGATCTTTCATTTTCTATTTGTTTGACAATTTCTTGTTTAGGAACCCTAAAACCCTAGCAAACTTGTAAAAATCATAACTTAAGATTGGTTAAGAGTTGAGACCTCTCCTTTGGGCTTTGGTTTAATATAGGATTAGGGGTCCTTTGTGTGGCATTTTCAATTTTTTGTAATGTTGTTTGCTTCTGATTTTGGTTTGTGTTTGATGTTTGATTCATAAACCCTAATTTGGGCTTCCATATGCATCCATCTTGCATTCTCTTGCATAACATGACTTGCCATGACATTTCAAGCATCCATTTGATTCATTTGACATCATAATACATATTGAAAGCATGTTTGATCATTGCATCATGTATTTGCCATGTTGTATGTCATGTGCACTTCATAACTTTTCATGTATGTTCATGGTTCCTAACTTGCTTCATTTGCATTCATGAACTTGTATGATCATTTCCATGTGCTGCCTCATGTTTGTAGCATCTCATAGAATCATTAGCATCATGTATATGCTTCTGGTTTTGTTTTGCATCATACCATTTCATCTCATTTTGCATTGCATTGCACCTTCTTTTCTAACTTTTCAGGTGGTAAGTGACTTTGAGAAGTGAATTTGCCTTCACTTCTCATAACTTCTCTTCATCTCCTTTATGCATCCTTGCTGAATTTTTGTATGTGTTTGAGTTTGAGCTTGCTCATTCTTCTTCTTCTTACTTTCTTTCTTCAAGTGACTTGACTTCTTGAATGAAGCAAGTCACTTTGCTTCTCTTGATCCTTTCATCTGCTTCCTGGTGGTTCCATTGAAGATTGTTCTTGTAAACCTTACAAACCTTAGGAACAACCAAGCATGACAATGATTAGGGTTTTGATTAGTCTCCCCTCTTAGTTTTACCTTTGTGTCTCCTTTGAGTCTTCTCTTCTCACCTCATAATCAGGGACTAAACCCTAAAGGTTTTAAGGCTTTGTGATTAAGCTTATGCCTGCATCCTTCTCTTAGGATGGAGTGTATAACTTTAATCCTAAGTGTTAAACCCTTAATGTGTTTAACTCCTTAATCAATCCACTTAATAATCATCAAGACATCACACTTGTAACTTGGGCCTTGCATTAGGGTTCTAATTCTTCCTTAATTGGTTAAGAAGGACTAACCCTAGTGTTAATGGACAAGTCCCCCTCAAGTTGTCTTACAAACCCTAAAAAACACTTCATCATCATATCATTAAATAAAATCCATCTAATAAAGGCTTGTTTTGTCATGAGTTTAATCCCTAATCATGGATTAAGTTGAGGAGTTTTCCTCAGCTTAAACACCCTCATCTATTATCCTTCTCTTAGGATGGTGTAATGAGTCTGTTTAATCTTTGATTATGGCTTAACCTCATTATTTAACACTAAATAAAAACAAAAAAAACATCTAAATAATCACAAGTAGGTTAATGATCTTAATCCTATACCAAAGGTGATTAAGTGTGAGAATCTGACTTCACACTTAAAGTACTCTCATTACCCCTAATCAGAGGGAAGATGTGATGAGTTCACTAACCCTTTGGTTCAGGCTTAAACTCATTAACTTATGATAAACTTTCACAAGCAATAAAAGACTGAAAATACAAAAACAAACAACAATCGTCTCCTCTGGGATTCTTTTCTCATCTCATTCACTCACAAACGAGAACTTGCTTCTTCCGTCTAATGCAAGACAGTTAGCACCTGAGCCAGACAGGTCATACACTTGAGCATAGACAAGCAAGCAGTTCATCAGTCAATTCATCTTTCAGTCTCTTTGGGTCGAACTACGGTGTTCTGACTTCCTCATTGCACGAGAGGATACGTAGGCATAACTTAACAGTTATCGAACAAAAGTCTCTGTATATTCCCCCTCTTTCTAGCCTCACTCTTTTGGCCTCATGATCATGAGCATCTTACTCCTGTTCTCACACTGACACTTTCATACTTCATATCACTTATACACTATGCACTGACACCTGTACATCCTTTTCCTGCTATTGTATACACAAATTGCACTGACACTACCCCTTTAAAACACAAATCTTTTAAGCGTGGATCTCGTCGAGTACGACGGACAATCTGGGTGCTAATACCTTCCCAGGTTGTAACCAACCCCCTTTCTCAGTCTCTCTGGTTCGCAACCGTCTTATCCATCTTTTCCTAGGTCTATGCAGCATTACCTTTCCTCCGGGATAAAAATGCCTAGCTGGCGACTCTATTCATCTCCAGTGAGTTCACTGCTGTGTGTTCTCATTGTCCCTCTCGCCGACCGTTCGCGTCTGTACCTTTATCTGGGCCAGTCCCATTTATCGGGAGCGACAGCTTGGCGACTCTGCTGGGGACCCTTATATTGCAACCAGGGCTTCTGGTTCTTTTGTGGGTTCCTCCTAGCGCTTGTTTGATTTGTGTTTACTAGGGTGTTATGTGCTTATTTGTGTTTGTATATTTGTATTTATTTTTGCTTTATGTACAGTTGCTTTACTGCTTTCTTTACTGCTTTACATATATCATACTGTCATGCCGCTGGCTGGATCTGGTTTTTCTTTGATGGGTGGGTGTTCCATTGAGAGTTAAGGTCCTATACCTGGGACCTGAGTGACACCGAGGCTAGAGTGAATCATATTCTTTCCCATTCCATCTCGGTCTGGTGCGGGAATATGAAACACGGTTCAGATATGGGTTTCTTCTTGAGAACTCTGTGTTGCAGATTTCCTGCAATGCTAGGGCTATCTGGGAAGCCTGCTAAGTCTGGATGACCTTTTAGTATTGACCTTCAGAAACTGGGGTGAATTAGAGGAGGAACTTTTATGGTTATTGTAAACACTGTACCTCCGGGTTAGAAGTGTTTACACTTCTCATAACTGATCCAAGTCTGAGGATCCTTGTTCTAGAACACCACCTGTGAGGGGGTTGGGGCTGTTTACAGGTTTGCAGGTACCTTGACCTCAGAATACCCTGTTACTTTGCTTGTTTAAGAGTACTCCATTTTGGGACAGTTCTTGTGATCCTCAAACCCTGGACATGTGGCTCTTTATTTGAGCCCCCCCACCTTGGTTACTGGATTTATAGACCTCCATCTGGAATTCTTGAACATACTTGGACCTATATCAGGGCATTTGATCAGATCCAGCTCAGTCACAGACCCTTGCATTTCATTTGCATACATAATCATTGCATCATATTGACATTTGCTTATTTGTGTTTCAGGGTATCCATCTTCATTCGGTTTTGGTTTTGACCCCATCTTCAGTACTGACCTATCTTCATCAGCATTTGCTTTAGCTATCTGCTTCAGTTGTCTGCACCAGCCAATCAGTGGCTCATTCTTCAGTGTTATCATCAGTACCTGTCTCTACTCAGTCTCATCATCATGGCTCCTAAAAAGAGCAACATCACCTATCACTTCTTCCAGCCAGAGCTATTTGACATCAGGAGGATTCAGACCCTGATCACTCCGGATCACATACCATTGTTCAGGGAACATTATAGAGATATACTTGATATGGTTATGGATCTGGACCCTTCACAAAGAAGCCTGATCCACACCTGCATTCAGTTTTATGATCCCCCATTGAGGTGTTTCACTTTCCAAGACTTTCAGTTGGGCCCCTTATTGGAAGAATACTCATCATTAGTTGGTATACCTATCAGGGATGGAGTCCCATTCAACCCTGAAATGGTCTTTCCTGGTAATGGAGAAGTAGCAAAGGCTTTGCATCTGGAACCTGTCCTAATTGAGCAGCACATGACTTCCAAGGCTGGAATCCCTGGTTTTCATCTGGATTTCCTGATCTCTCAAGCTACCCTGAAGGCTTCTTTAGGAGAGTGGAAAGTTGTCTATGCTTTATTGGCTTTGAGTATATATGGAATTGTGTTGTTTGCAGATGAGCCTCGATTCATTAGCAAAATGCAATCCATCTTTTCATCTTGAAGAACCCAGTGCCCACTTTATTGGGGGATCTCTACTACTCAGTGCATCAGAGGAATGAAAAGTAGAGGGGAAGATTAGTGAGGTGTTGTGCTCCATTGTTCCACACTTGGCTTCTCAGGCATCTACCCAGGACAGATGCATTTTTGAACCCTCATCAGCAGAAAAACTGGGCTAAGAGACTCACTGCTCTAACTTCAACCGATATCAGATGGTGCACTCAAAGCACCAAGGGCAGGGATATCATCACCAGCTGTGGGCATTTTCCCAATGTGCCCCTAATAGGAGTTAAGGGTAGTATCAATTACAACCCTCTGCTGTTTAGAAGACAAATGGGCTATGCACTGGTCCACACTCCTAAGGCACAGGACTTGGTTGAAACTCTTTATTGCGAGAACAAGATTAATCTGGCTATTGTTAGGCAGGCTGCTTGGGCCTGGGATAATGTTCAAACCAAGGGAGTAACCATTCTGGGGAAGTGCAGCAATGTGGCATCAGCACAATATTATGAGTGGTCCTATGCCAGGGCCCAATTCTCTGGAATGCCCTTTACCATAGAAGATATGCCTGGATCATCTTCAGCACCACCCCCTGCCACTATCAGTTTGGAGGAGTTTGAGAGCTTGAAGGAGAGAAATGAGAAGTTAACCCAGGCTTTGCAGAAGACCCTCCGGGAGAGGAGTGAGGGTAGGATGGAGATTGAGAGGTTGGAGAAGTTGAGAGTGGAGCATTTGACTAAGATTGAGAAGTCTGGGGATTATATCAAAAAGTCTAAAGCTGGAGAACAAATTCTGAAGAATGCTTGCAAAGAAGCCCAGTTCCAGAGAGCAAGGACAGACTTGTATCTGAAGGAGAGCCAGGCCCGGTGGGTCAGGATCACCGAGGCTCGTACTCTGGAGGACAAGAGAGTTCAAGACAAGATGGAGCAACTGGAAGCTAGTGCAAAAGTGCAGCAAGAAGCCCTGGCAGCAGCCCAGAGGGAGATATCAGAGCTGAAGATCAAAGCTGGAGTGAAGAGGTCAAAGGACCAAAGCCAGCACAAGAAGCTAACAGCAGCTGTTACGACCCAGAATCTCCTCATCAGGAATCTCACGGAGCGCCCGGCTGATCCTGTGACCGAAGCACTTCTCAAGGAAGTTCGTGAGGATGAGTTTGGTCTTGGTGTTTGACCATTTGTTTGTTGTTGCTTTCATTCCATGTACTTTTATTTTCTTGTACTGTATTTTGACCCCTCAGAGGGCTTGTATTCGTAAACAGACTATGTACCATTTTTGCTTTTTGTAATATATGTATTAGTTTGTTCCATCCGAGTTTCACTTCAAAAGCAACATCAACAGCATCTTCAAGGGTCTGGAAGGGTCAAAACTGAATGCCAAACCGGATACCTTGAGAACAAATAAGCATACTGCATTGCATGCTAACACTTTTGTTTGTTTTGTAGGTTTTTGTTTTACTGCCACTAACTCTGTTGTGATGTTCAGGAATTATTGCTCGGCACCGGGTATTTCCCCTCAATCGTCCGCACCGTTATCCGACCCGTAACAACCTTCCGGGCATCCAAATGGATCAGATGCAGCAGGACCTTACTGAGGTCAGAAATCAAATGGCAAACGAAAGGCTAGAAATGAGGAATCAAATGACGCAGTTTATGGAAGTAATGAACAACATGGCTCAGAGCCAGGAAAGATTGAGGGCCATGGTGGAAAGGCAAAACCAAGAAGATCCACATATAGGGACTGCCGGCACCAGCAACAATGAAAGGGTCCAACCTCATGTTAACCCTCCTGTATTTGGCCCACACCTCCATCCTGAGGTCAATATTCCTGCAAATGTTCAAGGGACTGCCACTGCAGCCAGGGTACTTCAAGAAGACCCCCAAGAGGACCAGTTTACAGTAATGGGTGCTGGGGAAGAAGCTTATGATAGAAGGTTGGATGAGATAGCTGAGAAGTTGAGATCCTTAGAGTCTCAAAACTCTTTGGGTTTCGATGTCATGGACATGGGCTTGGTAGACGGGGTCAGGATTCCCCATAAGTTCAAGCCTCCTTGTTTTGAAAAATACAACGGGACTTCATGCCCCCGGACTCATTTACAATCATTTCTGGGGAGGATGAAGGCCTATACTATGGATGAGAAGCTCTGGATGTTCTATTTTGAAGATAGCTTGACAGGAGCCTCTAGAGAATGGTACTCTCACTTGACAAGGGCGACTATTAGATGCTGGAAGGACCTGGCAGAGGCCTTCATAAGACAGTATCAGTACAACTTAGATATGGCACCCAACAGGACCCTCCTAATGGGAATGTCACAGTCGTCAAGGGAAAGTTTCCGAGAATATGCCCAGAGATGGAGGCAATTGGCTGCTGCTGTTCAGCCACCTATGTCTGAAAGGGAAATGGCAGATATGTTTATGAACACCCTTCAGGGAACTTATATTGACAGGCTGGCTGCTTTCTCTTCCACTAGCTTTGCAGATGTTGTCATAGCTGGGGAGAGAATTGAGAGTTTGTTAAAAATGGGTAAGATATCTGACAATGGTGCAAGCTCGTCCAGTAGCACAAGAAAACCTTTTGCAGGCCCAAGAAGAACTGGCGAGACCAATGCCATCCACACCAACAGGGGCAGACCCCAGTATGTTCACAGGTCTGTAGCAGCAGTCACCATTCCCGCTCCAGCTCACCCTCAACCAGCTTATCAACCTCCGCAGCAAAATTATCAACAACAACCTCAGTACCATCAACAAGCTCAGTATCCTCCAAGGAATTACAGCAACACCAACAACAATAACCAGCAAAGGCCATTCCAACAGAGGCCTTCTCAAGCCAACAGGGTAATCGATCCGATCCCTATGCCATATGCTACATTGCTGCCACAACTCCTGAAACTCAACCTAGTTGAGCTAAGGACGTTGGCACCTCCAGATCCCAACAGTCTACCCAGGAATTATGATTCCAACGCCAGATGTGCCTTCCATTCAAATGCACCTGGCCACAGTACAGAAAAGTGCAGAGCCTTGCATATGAAGGTACAAGACCTGGTAGACTCGAAAGCTCTGAATTTCGCACCACCACCCAATGTCAATAAGAACCCCATGCCGAACCACGGTGGTCCCAGAATTAACGCTATTGAAGAAGACAAGCCGTCTTATTTAATAACCAGTGTGGGTCAGATCCGGACACCGTTGGTGGAAATTAAGGCTCAACTCCTCGAATGTCAAATGTTCCCGGGGTGTGAGTTGGGGTATGCTTACTGCAATATTTCAGTCAATGGGTGCGATAACCTGAGGAATGGCATAGACGGTCTCATTCAGAGTGGCCAACTTCAGATCACCACATCATTTCCTACAAATCCAGCAATTTCATCAGCAACAACTCCAGAACCTCCTACAACTGCAACAACCATTGTTCCTGACAACTCTTCGGCTTCATCAACAAGTACTTCATCTATTATCTCAACTGATCAGTTATCAACAAATTTTTCTTCTACAACTCCAGCACCACTCCATTTTGAAACTCCTACAACAACAACATCCATCCTTCCACCAATGTCTCCTACAACACCAGCAACAAATCATGAAGATGTCTCGACCGTCACAATATTTTATGATCCAGAAAACAACTCTGCCTACAACTCAGAAAGTGCTGCTCCCACCAGAGCACCAGTCACAATTTATTATAATCCGCAGACTATCACAATTCCTTCCACAACTGCAGTCAGTCCGGTCACTATCACGGTGCCTGGACCAGTACCTTATGAAAGCAGCAATGCCATCCCGTGGCATTACGGCTCTGACCTGTACTGTGAAGGACAAAGAATCACTTTTGAATCATCAACCCCTGCACCACAAATTGACAATGTGGGAGGAGGCGGAGGCTTCACTCGAAGCGGACGTCTTTTCGCTCCACAAATTCAGAGACCCACTGCCGAAGCAGAAGCTGCTGCTAAGGCAAAAGGAAAAAGCTTGGTGCAGGAAGAACAGACTGTCAAGGAAGCTTTAAAAACACCCTTCGATCAAGAGGTTGATGAGTTCATGCGAATCATCAAGAAGAGTGATTATAAAATAGTGGATCAACTTCATCAAACGCCTTCCAAGATCTCAATCCTGTCATTGCTTATGTGCTCCGAGGCCCATCGGAATGCACTACTCAAAGTCTTGCACGCAGCTTACGTGCCTGAAGAGATCACTGTCAATCAGCTGGAAGCTGTAGTTGGAAGTGTTAATGCTAGTCACGGACTGGGGTTCACCAATACTGATTTGACAACGGAAGGCCGCAACCATAACAAAGCCTTGCACATAACCATGGAATGTAAAGGAGCTGTCCTTTCCCATGTGCTGGTAGACACGGGGTCATCCCTCAATGTCTTACCTAAGAAGGCCCTGGTGAAGCTAGAATATGATGGATTGGCATTGAGACCCAGCAACCTGGTGGTGAGAGCCTTTGATGGTTCTAAGAGATCGGTTCTGGGAGAGATTGAGTTGCCCATAACGATTGGCCCGCAGACCTTCAAAACGACCTTCTACGTGATGGATATACAGCCTGCCTACAGCTGTCTATTGGGTAGGCCATGGATTCACGCCGCTGGCGCCGTGACCTCTACCCTTCACCAGAAGTTAAAATACGAGTGGGAGGGTCAAATCGTTACAATCTGTGGAGAAGAGGATATTTTCGTCAGCCACCTGGCCACCTATAAATACATTGAGATGGATGGGGAGATCCATGAAACAATGAGCCAGGGGTTCGAAGCTTTGAATGTCAATGAAACATCTGTTGTGCCTGGTACTTCAATATCATCATACCAACAAGCCCGGAAGGTTGTTGAGGGAGGAAACGCCCGAGGCTGGGGCAAACTGCTATCGGTGGAGAAGAAAGAGGATAGATTTGGGTTGGGTTACAAACCAACTCAACAAGATCAAATGGAGGCTGCAAAAGAGCCCAACTTTGTGAGTGGGGGGATGCTCACCCCCGATGCTGTCAACTGTCTGGAAGACGAGCTGGAAGAAGAACGCAACCTGGAAAGCTGGATTCGTCCAAAGATCCCGGGGAGCAGTATCTCAAACTGGTCTTCCCAGGAAATTATAAGAGTTACTCATGCAGAGTAATTATTATTTCCTGTATTTTTATAGCATGCATCAAAGTCTTGCATCTTGCCCAAGATGACAAGACTCATTTTGTAATCGGGCCATCTGTACTTTTTGTGCAACAAGATTAATCAATGAAATATCAGACATCTTTTTGCAAACGAGTCTTTTTCTTTTTCGCTCACTGTTTTTCCATTTTTTCTTTTTGTACAAAAAAATAAATGGCAGCGTTTTCAAAATGATAACTTTATTTCACTTTTCTAAAACAAGATTAAAATCAAATCACTAAAATGAACAAACTGAACCCTTGCAGAGAGTGCCTACCTGACAGCACCGACAACAGCACGGCTATGACTTCGTATGACTTTGACAATCCAATCAATCAAGCCGATGAAGGGGTTGAAGAAGAATATGAGCTCTCCTTCTGTTTACTTCTCCATTTATTTGTTTTTTATTTCATTTCTTTTCATTTTATTTGCATAATTTATTAAAAATAGTAAAAATTGTCTAAAAATTATGAAACTTTTTCTCAAGAGTTTTATTAATTTTTAGGACACAAAAATATTTTTATTTTCATTTTTAGTATTTAAAAAGTATTTTTAAATATTTAAAAGATTATTTTTAATTGATTAATGGAAATTAATTTATTAAAAATACTTTTAGGTATTTAAAAATCATCAAAAAATTCATGAAATGTTATAAGACATTTAGAAACATTGTCCAACCTTCAAACCAAATTTCTTTTTTGATCTTGATGCATTTTGAGAATTTTTCATTGAATTAAAATCATTTTTGTGCATTATTTTGATCCCAAGTTCCAAAAATCATTTCTGCCTATCCATGAAGAGTTGGACATTGATTCTTTTTGCATTGCATTGTGTTTAGCATGTAGTTTGTGAGATTAAATTGGCATGATTTGATCTTTCATTTTCTATTTGTTTGACAATTTCTTGTTTAGGAACCCTAAAACCCTAGCAAACTTGTAAAAATCATAACTTAAGATTGGTTAAGAGTTGAGACCTCTCCTTTGGGCTTTGGTTTAATATAGGATTAGGGGTCCTTTGTGTGGAATTTTCAATTTTTTGTAATGTTGTTTGCTTCTGATTTTGGTTTGTGTTTGATGTTTGATTCATAAACCCTAATTTGGGCTTCCATATGCATCCATCTTGCATTCTCTTGCATAACATGACTTGCCATGACATTTCAAGCATCCATTTGATTCATTTGACATCATAAGACATATTGAAAGCATGTTTGATCATTGCATCATGTATTTGCCATGTTGTATGTCATGTGCACTTCATAACTTTTCATGTATGTTCATGGTTCCTAACTTGCTTCATTTGCATTCATGAACTTGTATGATCATTTCCATGTGCTGCCTCATGTTTGTAGCATCTCATAGCATCATTAGCATCATGTATATGCTTCTGGTTTTGTTTTGCATCATACCATTTCATCTCATTTTGCATTGCATTGCACCTTCTTTTCTAACTTTTCAGGTGGTAAGTGACTTTGAGAAGTGAATTTGCCTTCACTTCTCATAACTTCTCTTCATCTCCTTTATGCATCCTTGCTGCATTTTTGTATGTGTTTGAGTTTGAGCTTGCTCATTCTTCTTCTTCTTACTTTCTTTCTTCAAGTGACTTGACTTCTTGAATGAAGCAAGTCACTTTGCTTCTCTTGATCCTTTCATCTGCTTCCTGGTGGTTCCATTGAAGATTGTTCTTGTAAACCTTACAAACCTTAGGAACAACCAAGCATGACAATGATTAGGGTTTTGATTAGTCTCCCCTCTTAGTTTTACCTTTGTGTCTCCTTTGAGTCTTCTCTTCTCACCTCATAATCAGGGACTAAACCCTAAAGGTTTTAAGGCTTTGTGATTAAGCTTATGCCTGCATCCTTCTCTTAGGATGGAGTGTATAACTTTAATCCTAAGTGTTAAACCCTTAATGTGTTTAACTCCTTAATCAATCCACTTAATAATCATCAAGACATCACACTTGTAACTTGGGCCTTGCATTAGGGTTCTAATTCTTCCTTAATTGGTTAAGAAGGACTAACCCTAGTGTTAATGGACAAGTCCCCCTCAAGTTGTCTTACAAACCCTAAAAAACACTTCATCATCATATCATTAAATAAAATCCATCTAATAAAGGCTTGTTTTGTCATGAGTTTAATCCCTAATCATGGATTAAGTTGAGGAGTTTTCCTCAGCTTAAACACCCTCATCTATTATCCTTCTCTTAGGATGGTGTAATGAGTCTGTTTAATCTTTGATTATGGCTTAACCTCATTATTTAACACTAAATAAAAACAACAAAAACATCTAAATAATCACAAGTAGGTTAATGATCTTAATCCTATACCAAAGGTGATTAAGTGTGAGAATCTGACTTCACACTTAAAGTACTCTCATTACCCCTAATCAGAGGGAAGATGTGATGAGTTCACTAACCCTTTGGTTCAGGCTTAAACTCATTAACTTATGATAAACTTTCACAAGCAATAAAAGACTGAAAATACAAAAACAAACAACAATCGTCTCCTCCGGGATTCTTTTCTCATCTCATTCACTCACAAATGAGAACTTGCTTCTTCCGTCTAATGCAAGACAGTTAGCACCTGAGCCAGACAGGTCATACACTTGAGCATAGACAAGCAAGCAGTTCATCAGTCAATTCATCTTTCAGTCTCTTTGGGTCGAACTACGGTGTTCTGACTTCCTCATTGCACGAGAGGATACGTAGGCATAACTTAACAGTTATCGAACAAAAGTCTCTGTATATTCCCCCTCTTTCTAGCCTCACTCTTTTGGCCTCATGATCATGAGCATCTTACTCCTGTTCTCACACTGACACTTTCATACTTCATATCACTTATACACTATGCACTAACACCTGTACATCCTTTTCCTGCTATTGTATACACAAATTGCACTGACACTACCCCTTTAAAACACAAATCTTTTAAGCGTGGATCCCGTCGAGTACGACGGAAAATCTGGGTGCTAATACCTTCCCAGGTTGTAACCAACCCCCTTTCTCAGTCTCTCTGGTTCGCAACCGTCTTATCCATCTTTTCCTAGGTCTATGCAGCATTACCTTTCCTCCGGGATAAAAATGCCTAGCTGGCGACTCTATTCATCTCCAGTGAGTTCACTGCTGTGTGTTCTCATTGTCCCTCTCGCCGACCGTTCGCGTCTGTACCTTTATCTGGGCCAGTCCCACTTATCGGGAGTGACAATGGGCTGTGACATAAACTATCCTAGGGCTGCTCTGAGTTCTGCTGGCTTTAAGGATGGCCATGGGATGCTTTGAAATGATCAGAAGTGGATGAAAGGTGAGATGTTACATGTTTTGCCTTTTTACAATTTGTTGCATTTTGAAGTTTTGGTCATGGACATGTGACATTCCTTGGGCAATTTGCAGCAAGGTGTACCATATAATGTTGTTATGATACTTTGAGATTGATTAGAGATCCAACAAAACCCTAAGAATCATTCTTGCAAGATTTTCCTCTTTGTGACTTTTATGATAAATGGCTTATGATACTTGGGATTCAAGGCATGAAAGTGAGAGATTCCTTGGGAAAATCTGAATTATAGGTCATGTACTATGATTGTGTAATGGTTAGAAGTCATTTTGAGGTCACAAATTGGTTTGACATGAGTTTTTGCAAGTTTCCCTCTTTGGTTCATAAGTGAAATTTAGTGATTTTTCCTAACTTTGCAAGGCCATAACTTGAGTTCTATGATGAATTAGATCAAGTTCTTGTACTTTTTGAAAAGGGAATGATCCAATCAACAACTTTCATGACCAAGAATTTTTCATTTGAAGCCTTTTAGAATCAAAAAGAGGAGGTTGAAAAACTTTCCCAAAATGGCAAGTTTGCATTACAAGTCACTTTCCCAAAATGGCAACTTTGAAAATGGCTTGAAATTCTTCAATTTTGTGAACTTATAACTTCTTCTAAGATCAAATAAAGATCATATACACCCAAAATTATGGAGAAGACCCTTTGGTTGGATGATAGGGGGCCTCAGATGCCCTGATTTTGCATTGACTTGCTCAAGAAGTCATCTATTGATCAGATGCCTTCCCCATTGAATTTCTTCATGAAAATTGGTATGCATGATCCTTATATAATATAGAGACCAATAGAAACAATAATGACCAAAAAATTTGGAGTTATGGCCTTTGAAACCAAAACCCTAATTTTAGGTCATCTGTGTAGTTAAGCTTAGCTCTGCTTCTATGCCTTTCTCAGTTCTTGTGATTCCTTGAATTTCTTGATCTTGGGAGTATATAATATGATGCTTGAACATACATGGACCCTCTTGAGATGATTGAAGGCCTTTGGAGTGGCTCAGATGACCCTTGGATTGCCCAGATCACAAACCCTAGATGCATATGACTTCGAACCAATGCAATGAAGCAAAAATGAAATATGAGATGATGTGATTGAACTTATGCAAATGAAAAGAATCAAAAGCCATGGTGTGAACTTAGTGAGGGAAAATTTGGGGTGTTTACAGACACAGGCACGAAAGACCAAGGGGTGACTGACTCCTAACAACAACCTGATTGGTGCTTGAACCGTTAACAACAATGGTTCTTCAACCAACACGAAACCCTTATGAAAGGTGAGTGTTTGTGAAAATTAGCTGAACATAGGAATGAAGGACATCACGAAGAGGGGTGGGCACACATAAACTATGAGCCTCCTTTGTTTCTATAACCGTGAACCAGGCCACGATACAACCCTTAAAAGTCCTAACTAAAACAGGGTTATTTTGAGAGCGTACTACCACGAGATAGCGTTCCTGACTCCTATGAGTTATGCTAAAAGATATTTGTTGGTATTGCATGTGCATGCTTTCTATCATTCAAAAATAATGTCGTATCACAACCAGTGATTCACTCACAAAGGTTACGACACTTGTTCAGTAAAACTTCAAACATGTGTGTTGCATTAGAATTTTCATTCTAATACATTTTTTTGACATCATAAGAAGTTCACATATGGAAATTCAGTCCAGAAGCTTAAGCCTGCCAAGTTGGGAAGTCTAAAACTTCTGAAAGACGGTTGCGTCGAGGTGAACTTTTCTGAGAAATCTCCATTGAGCAAGGACCTTCCCAACTAGTCATGGTAAGAACCAGCCAATCCAGGGCAATTACGCCGCACAATCTCTTCAAATTTCAGCCAAACTGGGGAATTCACTTCGAGATTCAAATCTCTCCAAGATCAATTAGTGTGGGTATTCCCTCAAAGATTAGTCAGTCAAGTGCAAAACTATTCAAATACTCGTACTAAGGCAGGCCACCCTAATAGTACGAGAATTCATTCTTTCCCAAAGACAGACAGTCGGAAGCACCTATTCAGAGTTTAGAGTACCGAGACAACTATACTCCTGAGAGTTTCTATGTCACCTTCTGGCCACAACTCTTACTGATTGAGCCCATTACATATCTAACGGTCTCTCATTAAGCCAATTATTTCTTCAGCACTTCCAATAGCTACAAGCCCATCAGTGTTGACAATGGCTACCCCCAGCAAAGGTTATTACCCCAATTCAGGCAATCGCTAAAATACTTAAGAGTTTAAAGACATCAAGTCTTTTGTAAAATCCTCTTAAGGGAAAGTTCAGACAAAAGAAAATGATCCCCAGCACGAGGAAACTTGAAATATTTCCTCCTTAGTAGGACATGGTTCAATTTTGTTATCCCTAACAGACGCATGGAAGTTATCCCCAATAAAGTCTCCAAACCTTTTTCAGCAGGCTTCCTTGAGCCCGTTTCCCCAACAGATCTAGGATGGTTCCTGTTTCCCCAGCAAATCTCAAACCCAAATCCTTCTCTTTCCCAACAGAGCAATAAGGATAATCCCCAAATAGAAAGTCATCTTCCTGCAGTGAAGCATTTCTTGCAAACATTCAAGTAGTCCTGACAGCCACCTAAGCGGTTCCTTTCCCCACAGAGAGTTGGAAAGTTCAGATGGACATAGAATTCTCCACGGCAGAGCCTTGCCAAGACCTTTCCCCAGTGTAACACGGTGGGAGAACTGACTTTTAGTTAAATGTTGGGGATAGCAAGAGTCGCCACCGACTTTTATTTTATCCAAAGGAAAGGCATAAAAGAACAGGAAAGACCTTAAAAGATTTTTGGGTTCGAGGGGTAGGTTATGTAAAGGGAAGGTGTTAGCACCCTTTACATCCATGGTTATCCATGGGCTCTTAGTTACTTATCTCACTTTAAAATGTTTTGAGAAGTGTAATGTGTGATTAGAAATTTTCTTAAGTACTTTATAATGATCCATGTACGGATATATATAAAGCCTTTGTTTTGAAAATTGTTTGAAATGTGAAGTGTTTTTGAAATGTTTTGAAAAGGTGAGCAAGTACATAAGAGAAACCTACCCTAAGTTAAATCTTTTCTGTTCTTAAATGTCCTTTAAATGGTAAGACTATCCCTATTATTAAGGAATAGGTAGTCATTACCTTGGATATTATGAGGGACAAGTGAAGGGACATCTGTGATTAGGCAATTGTAAGGTGTACTTAGCAATTCGAAGGGACTTATCATCTTTTATTCGAAAGGGACAAGATCGTTTACGATGGCAACCATGAAGGGACTTGATCTTATAATTCTTTAAAGGGACAAGATGATATTTAATAAGATAAGGGACTTTGCTTTATACACCTTACTTAACCTTTTATTTAGCCAGCATGAGAGGTATCCTTAAGAATGTGAGATGGCGATCAAAGATCGACTTATGTGTGTGCGTGTACAAGTTCAAATATTTATCTTATAATTAGTTATCTAAATTCAATTTTAAGATACAAACATGTTTACACTCCCTAATTTACTAACCACAGCAATTTAAATAAATAAAAATTCTAACACTATTACATAATTTGCACAATTACATTATAATAATAATAAAATAATTTAAATAAATAAGCATATAATAAATAAATAAATAAATAGGTTAGTAATAATAAACAAAATAAATATAAAAGAGGTTAGTATAATAATATAATATAGAAGACAAATTAAAAGTTCAAATTTAAATAAATAATCATTTTTTAAGAATTTTAATAAAAAAGAAATAAATAATAATAATTATATTCTAATAAATATGATTAATGGTTTAATAAATTAATTATATATACATATTGGAAATATTTAATAATTATAATTATATAAGCATAATAAAAATAAAAAATTAAAATCATAAAATAACATTAGGGTTTTGAATTGTTTAGAAAAATAAATTAGGGTTTATAAATATAATTAGGGTTTTAAAATAAATTAAGGTTTATAAAGAAAATAATTAGGTTTTACATAAACATATTAGAAATTTTTAATATACAAAATTATTAAATAATATACAACTATAAAAAAATGTAATATAAGTTTTTAGAAGAAAAATAATTTACATATATTGTTTTTAGGAAATTATTTTAATTAGTTTAGAAAATAATATAAAGAAATAATAAAGAAAATAAAACAAGAAAAATTAAAACCAAAAAAAAAAAACAGGACCTGGGATTTGAACCCAGGTCCTTTACCTGGCTGTGAGTCTCTCAAAACCAACTGAGCCACTGCTCACATGTGATAAACATACTGCATAATATTGTTTTATTATAATCCTGCAAAACAAATGGAATTAAAGCAAAAATTGCTCCTGGCCGGATTCGAACCCAGGCCTCACAACCTATTATACGCGCATCAAAACCACCAGGGCACTCATGCTCTTTGAAATATAAACACAAAACAAACAATATAAAATAAGTTAGTTTTTGAATTCTGGATTTCGCGCCAACAGACTTCATCTTCTTCATTTTACCTACGAAATTTCCTTTGAATGTCCCTGCGAATTCTCCTGCAAATTTTCAAAACCAGAATCCTATGTTTTTTTAAACATCAATCAAATCGTAACATCAATTCAAATTAAAAGCCCAGATCAATTATACAAGTCTCATAGATCACAACCATGTTCTTAGATTTCGTTTAAAGGCTCTAAATGCTTGGTTCCCGATTTGAAGCTTCAAACCCTAGCAATGGTGAATTTCAACACAGTCCATAATAATTGAATTAAATCATCCAGAAAGTTTCTAAACATCACAACAAACACAAATCCACAGTTAGTTTTCAATATTAATGCACAAATCATTCAAATCGAATTTTTTTTAAAGATGAACAAGATGCATTCGAGTTATGTGTATGAGCATGGATTGGATGCATTTAAGAGTTGGTTTCGACTCAATGAAGATCCAGGAACCTTCTTGTGTCCTCAAAATACCTTAAAACCTCTTGAATTAGTGAAACCGAAAATTGAATTTGGATGGTTTTTGTGAAGTTGGAAAGTGATATTAGAGGCTGCAAAATCGTCCTCTCTCATTGGCAATGTGTTTATGTATATATATGGATTGAATTAGGTCAGAAAAATGCTATAACTCTTTGGATTTTTTGGATGTTTGAAGATTGAAAAAGATATGTCATAAAACTTGATTTTCCTTTGATCCAACATTGCTATTTGGGGATAATCTTCATAACTTTTGTATCAATTAGATCCAAATATTATTTATGACATTCTAGAAGCAAAATCCTTTTCAAATATATAATTTTTATATTTTATTTCAATTTAAATTGTATTTGAATGAATACAATTCAAATAAATATGAAATAAAAAATAAAAAATCAGAAAATAGGTGGGTTGGGTCGTTCTTGATGATATTGTAAAGATGGGATGGCAATTTGGTGGGCTCATTTAGCAAAAATTGGATTTAAAGCTTTATTTACTTCATAAGTTTCCCTAAAATTTCCCAACTTTGCAAGGGCACAAATCCTTCAATTTTAATGCTATGAGGGTGTTCTTGGACATTTTGGAAAGCTTAAAGAGTCTTCTAACCAACCTCTTTGGTCTCATGTCCATATCTTTTACCATTCTCAAGTTATGCTTTTTTGAAATTGTTGAGTTTTTGTTGACTTTTTAAAGGACCTATAATGTCTTAGCTCATACCTTCCAAATGAAGCATTTTTGGGCTTGGCTTGTGAGACACAAAGTTGTAGAGAATTCAATTTCCTTCAAAATGAGCTTTGTATGGAAATTTTTTGATGAAGAATGTGAAAGTTATGGCTGGTCAAACTTCAGTTGACTTTTCCTATGAAAACCCTAATTTAGAAACTCCTGATTATTGATGATCTGAAATCTCCTTGATGAATCATGATCAACCCTTGATCAAATGATGAATTTTACCTCATATACTTGATGTTGGCAAAAAATCATGAAGTTTGACTTTGGTTTGACCACAGTTGACCTCAGTTTGACTTTTTAACTGCTTTGACTGATTTTAACCTATCTGATCATCTGACTGAGCAAATCTTTTGGGAAAGTCTTGAAACTTGACATGGGGATTCTTGAATATAAGAGGCCATGAATCTCACTTGAAGTCTTGTAATTCCATTTAGCCTGATGAAAGTCAAAACCCTAGTTTAGGATGCATTGCTTAGGAGGATGTATTGTCTGAGGGAATTGTCACATCTTATGACTAATTGTGAACTTTGTGAACCTTGTGAACCTTATGAGATGTCTTGTGAATCTTGTGAGCCTCTTAGTACACAATGCATTGTCTTATGGAGGGCAAATTTTGGGGTGCAACACCCAGCTAAGTCGAAAGGTTGCAAATCCCCCAGCGGTCTCATGGCTAAGAGTCAGTCCCCAGCAGTTAAGGTATCCCGTGGCAGAGCCTTTAAATCTAAAGTCCAATTTATTTTTGGCAAGGGTGATAATTCGAGACAAATTATTCACAATATTCTCCAGCAGAGATGTTATCCCCGCAGGGTTTCTCGAGATTGAATCGGAAATCATCTGCATTTTCCCACAGAGTCAACGGGAACCTGTTATTTCCGCATCAGGAATTCCTTTTGTACTTGTATCAATTCATGGACATGCTCAAGACGTAATATCCCCAGTGTCATGGGGGCATCATGTCGTGCAATTCAACATATGCATACCCAACGTAATCCAAGTTTGATATCATGCAAAGTCCAGCAGTAGACTGGCCAAAGTCCGTCCTCTGGGTGGCAAATTCTGGATGCCCAGCAGTAAATTAGTCAAAGTTCGTCCTCTGGGTGGAAAAATCTCAAAGTCCGGCAGTAGACTGGCCAAAGTCCATCCTTTGGGTGGAAGATTTCTAAAGTCCAATAGTAGATGTAAAAACCCCAAATTTTCCCTCACTTATTTTTCTCACACCATGGCTTGTGATCTTTTCATATTGCATTACATAATCATATCATCTCACCTTGCATAGTTTGTTTCACTGCATAAACTGCATAGCTAGGGTTTGTGATCAGATGAATCCAAGAAGTGATCTGAGCTATCTCAATGGTCTTGAAATATGCCAAGAGGGTCCATGAGTGGTCTATGATCTTATTACATCCCCAAGAAGTCATTGAAGTCACAAAATCACAGAGGATTGCACAGAGGCCCAGGCAGGCTAGGTTTTTCTACACAGATGACCTAAATTTAGGGTTTTGGGTTTGAGGCCCTTAACCTCAAATTTTTTGGTCATTCTTGATTCTAATGGTCTTAATATGTTATAAGGATCATGTGTACCAAATTTGATGAAGAAATTCACTATGGAAGTCATCTGATCAACTGGTAACTTGTTGTGCAAGAAAAGTCAGAATCAGGGCATCTGAGGCCACAACCAATGAAACCAAAGGGTCATTTTCATCAATTTGAGGTTCTATGATCTTTATTTGTTCTTATAAGTGGTTAGAAGTTCATAAGAGTGAAGAATTTCAATCCATTTGCAAACTTTCCATTTTTGGAAATGACTTGTAATGGAAACTTTCCATTTTGGAAAAGATTCTCAACCTCCTCTTTCTTGATAAAAAATGCTTCAAATTAAAAATCTTCAAACATGAAAGTTGTAGATTGGATCTTCCCATTTTCAAAAAGTACAAGAACTCCTCTTGATTCATCCTAGAACTCAAGATATGATGTTTTAAAGTTGGGAAAAATCTTATAATTTTTCAAGTTCATGCCAAAGAGGGATTTTTGCAAAATCAAGTTTTAAGCACTCTTGTGACCTCTAATTGACCTCTAAGCATCATAACATGATTATGCAACTTGCCTTGACCAAAATCATGCCTTGTATCACAAGTTTCTATGAGAAATCTTCACAAAATTTCAAAAGGGGCCAAATTGCAAAACCACCTCAAACTCTTGAATCAAAGGCTGCAGATCATCACAAGCAATCCCATGGTTCTCCTTGAAGTTGGCTGAGGCAAGACACCCCTTCAAACCAGCTCTGACCCGTGCCCATACTCATAGTACACAACTTTTTACTTTTTGCAAAACAAGCCATACGAATCACACTATGCCACTACCAATTTTCTGACCAATCACAACACATTATACAAACCTCAAGGAACTCATTTCACACATGACACAAGCCTGAAACCTCTCAACACTCATATTGCACAAAAATCCTCCAAACCTTCAAGTCTTTGATTCTCACTGCACAAGCCTCAAACATCCAAACTTCTTCCACCAATAATCTCAAAATTAATCATAGAACACAAACCAACCATTATAATAGCCTGAAACACTCCACAACACAAACACAATTTCTGAGTTATCAGAACCAAACATCTTAAACCAGCCAAAGCAAACTTGTTATAAGCCTTTCAGAAACACAAGGGGGATCATTGGAGTGGTTTTGCAACAGAGAGGAGGTCAGAAAGCTCCAAACTGAAAAGCTTCAACTCAGGTAATCATCAAGAACATTTTTTCCAGAACTCTCCTTTTAAGTTATAGAATGAATCTAAATGCTCTCCTGATCATACTGATGTGTTTAATTTTCAAAATAGTTGAGAAATGAGGATGTATTTAACTTCTGAAAATTTTGCACATTTTTTTGTTTTGCTTCGATTCATGAGTTTGATGAAATATAAATGTTTTTGGTGGCTGGATTCTTGTTCTATGATGTTTAATGAGTGATTATGGAGATTTAGGGAGCTTGGGTGGCCTAGGGAGTGAGATGGGGTGAAGAGCTGGTCAGAGAAGACGACCGAAACACTGTTCCGGTCGCCTAAAAAAAATTAGGGCTAATCTTGTATTAATTAGGCTAGTTTGAATTTAGGCCATTAGATTTTGTTTCCCGCGTGTGTGGATGGTCAGGATCCTTTCACTTAAACCCTAATCCATTTAATTAAATTAATTAAGATTAATTAGCTAGATTCAATCCTAGTCTTAGGATCACGCGCGCAGTCTCCCTAAGTTTGAATCCTGGCCATAGATATTGCTGACTTTCAATTTCTTTCATTTTTATTTCATTTCTTTCACATAATTATTAAAAATAGCAAAAAGACTTTTAAAAATCTCATTTTCTGCATTTTCACTTTAAATATTTTTCTTAACTCAAAAACATTTTTTATTTTAATTTTTGCATTAAAAAAGTATTTTTAAATCATTTAAATGTTTATTTAATTAATTAATTGACTTTAATTAATTAAAAATACATTTAGGTTTCTAAAAATCACAAAAAAATTCACGATGCATTCTCATACATTTAGAAAGATTTAAAAACTCATCACACAAATTTCGTTTTAAGTTTGATCATGTTTTCACAATTATCTTTGAATTAGGGTTCATAAAATTCCATTTTTCTAACCCTAACATGAAAAAATCATTTCTGATCAACCATGATGAGTTTGAACTTGATTCATTTTGCATTCTTTAACATATTGCATATAGTACCTAGGTTATTTATCTCATAATTTTGCATTGCATTTTTCCTTTAGAATCACCCAAAAACCTAGTTAACTTAGGAAATTCATAACTTTCACTAGGTTTAGCTTCTGACCTCCACCTTTGGGGTTTGTTCTTGTATGTGTCTAGGGTTTGTTTGAGTTCAATTTCTATTTTTTTATCATGATGTATGCTTCTGTTTTGGTCATATGCATCTCATACATTCATAAAACCCTAATTTCTCATGTTCATTTGCATTCATCTTTGCATATCTCAATCATATGAACTTGCCATGACATTTCAAGCATTTGTATGACATCTTAGACATCTTAAGACATGTTTGAACATTTATTGATCATTTCTTCATTCATTTGGTATGCTTTGCATTCATTGCATTTCATGAACATCCATGTGTTTTCAAGTTTCTTTCATACTTCCTTTGCATCTCATCTATTGTATGAACATTCATAAGTATTATGTATGACTTTTCATCATCTCATAACACATTTGCATCATGTTTACACTTCTGGTTTTGGTCTTTGCATCTTTATTCATCTCATTTCCTTTTGCTTTGCATCTTATGCATTTACATTAACATTTCAGGGGCTTATGGTAAGTTTTTTGGGATGCGGATTTTCCTTCACATCCCACCTCTTCTTATCTCTTCATATGAATTATTTGCTTGTCTTTGAAGTGATCTTGCTTCACTTATGTTCTCTTTCTCTTTCTCTTTCTCTTAGGTTACTTATCTTCTTCAGGAAGTAAGTAACTTATTCTTTCTTTCCCTCCTATTTTCATCTGCTTCTTCTTCCTTGGTGGCCATCTGAAGATTATTTCTTTAAGCCTCACAAACCATAGGACATCCAAGCATGATAATTTTAGGGTTGTATATAGTCTCCCTTAGTATTTTACCTTTGAGTCTCCATGAGTCTCTCTTCTCATATCATAATCAGAGGCTAAACACTTAAAGCTTTAGGACTTTGAATTAGCGTTATGCCTGCATCCTTATCTTAGGATGGAGTGTATAACTTTAATCCTTAGTGTTAAACCTTTAATTTTTTTACATCTCTTAATCAAAACACCTAATAATGATCAAGACTTAAGCTTGTAACTTGGGCCTTATATTAGGGTTATATCTCTTCCTTATGGTTAAGAGGGATTAACCCTAGTGTTTAATGGACAAGTCCCCCTCAAGTTGTCTTACAAACATAAAATCCACTTCTTAATCTCACCCTTTAATTAAAATCCATTTAATAAAGGCTTATTATCTAATGAATTTAATCCCTAACCATGGATTAAGTTGATGAGTCTTCCTCAACTTAAGTGTTCTCATCTATCATCCTTCTCTTAGGATGGTGTAATGAGTTTACTAATCCCTGATTAAAGATTAAACTCATTACTTAACACTAAACAAAACCCAAAAACATCTTAATAATCACAAGTAGGTTAATGATATTAATCCTATATCATCATGGTAATTAAGTTGAGATGCTTATCTCATACTTAAGTCGACTCATTATCCCTAATCAGGGGTGATATAATGAGTTTACAACCCTTGATTTAGGATTAAGCTCATTATCCTATGCAAAACACCAAAAACAATAAAAAACTGAAAAAATACAAAAAACAAACAATAATCGTCTCCTCCGGGATTCTTTTCTCATCACACTCATTCTATAAACGAGAACCCTCTTCTTCCTTCTAATGCAAGACAGTTAGCACTCGAGCCAGACGAGTCATACACTTGGGCATAGACAAGCAAGCAGTTCACAATCAAATCAAACTACGGTGTTCTGACTTCCTCATTGCACGAGAGGATACATAGGCATAACTTAACAGTTATCGAACAAAAGTCTCTTTGTTATCCCCCTCTGTCAGCTTTCTTTCTAGGCCTTAGTCCTGAGCATCTCACTCTCTTTTTGCAGTGACACTCTGTGCATTCCTTCTAGCTTTTATACACAGTCAACACATACACTACCCCTTTTAAACACAATCAAGTAAGCTTGGATCCCGTCGAGTACGACGGACGATCTGGGTGCTAATATCTTCCCAGGTCGTAACCAACCCCCTTTCTCAGTTTCTCTGGTTCGCAACCGTCTTATCCATACCCTTCCAGGTTTATGCAGCATTACCTTTCCTTCGGGATAAAAATGCCTAGCTGGCTACTCTATTCAACTTCAACCTCCAACATCACCGACGGTTCGCATTTGCATCGGGACGTAAAGTCCGGGGAGCGACAGCTTGGCGACTCTGCTGGGGATGATCTTTGCAACCAGGGCTTCTGGTTCTTTTGTGGGTTTCTCCTAGCACTTGTTTGATTTTGTTTACTTGGGGTGTTATGTGCTATGTGGGCTTTTTCTTATTGCTTTATTTATTGCTTTCTGTATAGCTTTATTTACTGCATTTACTTTATCGCTTTCATTTACTGTTTTATGCATTTCATTTTATTGTCATATCATGTGCTGGATTTGTTGGTTTACTTTGGTGTGAGGGGTATTCCAGTGAGAAAGGTCCAACACAAAGGCCTGAGTGACAGACATAAGATTAGAGTTGCTTCATATTCTTTCCCATTCCATTTCGGTCTGGTGCGGGAATATAAAACACGATTCAGACATGGGTTTCTTCTTGAGAACTCTGTGCTACGGATCTCATGTAGTGCTAGGGATATATGGGAAGCTTGCTAAGTATGGATGACCTTTTTAGATGACCTTCAGCATCTGAGGTGAATTAGAGGAGGATCCGTTATGATTATGGTAAACATTGTACCTCCGGGTTAGAAGTGTTTACACTTCTCATAATAGATCCGAACCCGAGGATCCTTGTTCTAGAACAATACCTGTGAGTGGGTGGGGATGTTTTTTCAGGTTTGCAGGAACCTTATGCCTCAACATACCCTGTTACGTGAACTTTGTTAAGGTTATACTGATTATAGACTGATTCTTATGAAACCCTGGACAAGTGACTCTTTATTTGAGTCCCCCACCTGGTTACTGGTTCTCAGACCTTCATCCGGAATTTTGAACACTCACCAACCCTATCAAAATCAACTGGCAATCCAGCACCTGATCACAAACCCTTACATATCATTCAACATACATCATATTGCATCATTTTAACATCTTGTCTATTTGTTTAACAGGGTATCCACATCTTTTTTGGTTTGGTTTTGACCGTTCTTCTGCTTCAGCCATCTTCATCAGATATCTTCTTCAGTTGTCTTCATCATTTATCTTCTTCAGTTATCTTCATCAGCACCCATTGTCAGTATGGATTCAACTAGGAAGAGCAACATCACATACCATTTCTTTGATTACCCTCTAGCAGGCATCAGGCAGATACAAGCTCTTATTACTCCTGATCATGTTCCTTTATTCAGAGAGCATTATGGTGGTATTCTGGACATGATCATGGACTTGGATGCATCATAGAGGAGCATGATTCACACCTGCCTTCAGTTTTATGACCCTCCTCTCCGTTGCTTCACTTTCCCAGATTTTCAGATAGGTCCTCTATTGGAAGATTATTCTATGTTGTTGGGTGTCCCTATCAGAAGAGGAATTCCTTTAAACCCTGAGATGACTACTCCAAAGAATGAAGACATAGCTAAGGCTATACATTTTGAAGCCACCATCATTGATCAACATATGACCACCAAGACTGGAATCTCAGGCCTTCATCTGGACTTCTTAATCACTCAGGCTACAAGTCATGCTACAACTGGGAAATGGGAAACTGTTTGTGCTCTCCTGGCTCTTAGTATATATGGTATCATCTTGTTTGCGGACGAGCCTAAGTTTATAAGAAAGAATGCCATCCATATCTTCATGATCAAGAATCCAGTTCCCACCTTGTTAGGGGATTTTTACTACTCAGTGCATAAGAGGAATGAGAAGCAGAGGGGAAGACTGGTCAGATGTTGTGCACCCCTCTTCTATAGTTGGCTAGTGAGACATTATTCGAAGACGGAAGCTTTCCTGAATCCACATCAGACAAGGAATTGGGCTAAGAGAATGATTGTCTTCACTTCAAAAGACATCAGATGGTGTACTCAGAACACCAAGGGCAGGGACATAATTACAAGTTGTAGACAATATCCTAATGTGCCTCTTATTGGAGTAAAGGGTTGCATCAACTACAATCCTTTGCTTTTTAAAAGACAGTTGGGATATGCATTGGTACATCCACCTAGAGAGCAAGACTTATCAGAGTCTCTTTACTATGTTATTCTGAACAATCATGCCACCGTCCGACAAGCAGCCTGGGCTTGGGATCACATACAGACAAAAGGGACTACTATTCTTGGCAAGTGTAACAACATAGCTTCAGCTCAGTATATTGAATGATCTCACATCAGGGGACAGATTACTCACATGCCATTTACCCTGGAGGATGTACCAGGGCCATCAGCAGTAGAGCCTATAGCTACAGTGATCCTGGAGGAATTTGAGTAGTTGAAAGAGAGGAATGCCCAGCTTTCTGAAGCTCTGAAGAAGACCCTTTGGGAAAGGAATGATGGTCGTCAGGACATTGAGAGGTTAGAGAAGCTCCGTATCGAGCATGTGACTAAGATAGAGAAGACAAATGACCTCATCAGAAAAGCCCGAGCAGGGGTGTTGGTATTGAAGAATGCTTGCAAAGAAGCCAAGATTCAGAAGGCTAGAGCTGAACATTATATGGAAGAGAGTCAGGCTAGGTGGATCAGAATCACTGAAGCTCGTCTACAAGAAGATCAGAAGGCACAGGCTAAGATAGAGCAGTTGGAAGCCAATGAGAAGAAGAATCAGGAAACTTTGTTAACAACACAGAAGGAAATATCCGAGTTGAAACTCCGGGCAGGGTTGAAGAGATCAAAAGAACAAGACAAGTACCAGAAGATGACAAGTGCCATTGCAACCAGGAACCTTCTTATCAGAACCATCACAGAGCACCCAATTGGACCAGTGACTAATGCTCTCCTGAAAGAAGTCAAGGAGGATGAATTTGGGCTAGATGTTTGATTTCTATTTTGCTTGTACTTTTATTTTGGTTGTACTTTAATTCACCATGGTGATTTTGATTGTTGTATTTCTTGACTTGATTGTATTTTGACCCACCATGGGAACTTATTGTAATCATAAACTATGTATTTTGGAATTTTATAATGTATGGTTTATGTGTTACTTGGATCTGCTTGTGGATTTCATTTCTCTTCAACATCTTCATCATTCTCAGAGGTCTAGAAGGTCAAAACCAAATAACTAAACCAGGATACCCTTTGAAGACAAATAGACATTGCGTGCTAACCTTATTCTTTGTGTTGCAGGTATTTTGTTTTTTGTTTTCTCACTTTGCTGTGTGTTTTAGGAAATATTGCTCGTAGGAGAGTCTTTCCCGTCAACCGCATCCACCGGTATCCAACCAGAAACAACCTTTCGAGCTTACAGATGGATCAACTTCAGCAAGAATTGACAGATGTAAGGACCTAGATAACTGATGTAAGGACACAAGTGAGGACTCAGATGAATCAGTTCATGGCTGTGATGACTGGGCTAGCACAGACCCAAGAAAGATTGAGGGAGTTAGTCGAGCGAAAAACTCCAGAAGAGAACCATGTAGGCACTGGGGGTACAAGTAACAACACGCACGACCAGCCGCAAGCAAATCCACCAGAGTTTGGAACCCAAATCAACCCTGAAGTCAATGTTATAGGAAATACCCAGATAAACACTGGAGATCATGTTCTGCAGGAAGATCCTCAGGACGAGTAGTTTACAGTGTTAGGTGCTGGAGCTGATGAGGTTTATGATCTTCATCTGGACGAGATATCTGAGAAGCTGAGGTCTCTGGAATCCCAAATCTCTTTGGGATTTGATGTGATGGATATGGGATTAGTTGAAGGAGTCAGGATCCCTCACAAGTTTAAACCTCCTTGGTTTGAGAAGTACAATGGTACCTCCTGTCCTCGTACCCATCTTCAATATTTTCTGGGGAGATTGAAAGCTTATACCATGGATGAAAAGATGTGGATGTTTTACTTTGAAGATAGCTTAACCGGGGCATCCCGTGAGTGGTATTCTCACCTATCTAGAGCTACAGTCAGGAATTGGAAAGACTTAGCTGAGGCTTTTATACGCCAATATCAGTACAAACTCGATATGGCACCCAATAGGACCCTCCTGATGGATATCTCTAAATCCCCGAGAGAAAGTTTCCGTGAATATGTCCAAAGGTGGATGCAACTTGCTGCTGTTGTCCAGTCACCTATGTCTAAAAGATAGATGGCTGATATGTTCATGAATACATTGCAAGGTACTTACATTGACCTTCTTGCTGCTTTCTCTTCCACCAGTTTTGCTGATGTAGTTATAGCTGGTGAAATAATTTAAAGCCTATTGAAGATGGGTAAGATCTCTGACAACGGTGCTAGCTCTAGCAATGCCAGAAAACCTTTCTCAGGGCATCGTAGGACGGGTAAAACTAATTCAATACATATGGGCAGAGGTAGGCCTCAATACATGCAAAGATCAGTAGCTGTTGTCACCATTCCCACTCCAGCACCTCAACAATAACACTTCCCTCAGCAACAACAATATCCTCAACAACAACAATTTCCTCAACAACAGAGATCTTATAACAACAACAACAACCAACAACAACGTCTGTTTCAACAAAGTACTTCACTAATCAACAGGGTTATCGATCCGATCCCGATGCTCTATGCAACTCTACTTCCACAATTATTGAAGCTCAACCTGATTGAATTGAGGACTCTGGCTCCACCAGATCCCCAGAATCTTCCAAGGAACTATGATGTCAATGCCGGATGTGCCTTCCACTCCAATCCACTTGGCCATACAACATAGAAATGAAGAGCCTTGCACATGAAAGTTCAGGACTTAGTTGATTCCAAAGCTTTGAATTTTGCACCTCCTCCTAATGTCACAAAGAATCCAATACCGAATCACGGTGGACTGAGGATTAATGCCATTGAGGAAGACCAACCAACAGTCATAATTGATGACATTGCAGACATTCAAACACCACTGGCCGAAGTTAAAGCTCAACGTTTGAAGTGCCAAGTGTTTCCAGGTTGTGAGGCCTGTTGTGAAGCTTGCAAGATTTCTTCTAATGGTTGTGCATATCTGAAGAATGGTATCAGCAGTCTTATCAGGGAAGGCATTCTACAGATTACTTCAACAGTTCCGACTTCTACAACTTCAACAAACATCTCTCCTACAACATCAACAAACACCATTTCAAAGGAATCTCCTACAACATCAACATCAGCAAACATCATTCCAACGAAGTCTACTACAACAACATCAACCATCAGTGAAGACGTTTCCACAGTCACCATTTACTATGATCCAACAATAGTTCATATCCCAGATTCTTTCAACAACTCACATCAACATCAACATCAACATCAACATCAACATCAACATCAACAACTTCCTGCACCTGTGTCACCTGCAATCAGACCTCCTGTTACCATCTATTATGACCCACAGACTATCACAACTCCTTCTTCCGCAGCAATCAGTCCGGTTACTATCAAGGTGCCTGGACCAGTTCCATATGACAGCAACAGTGCCATGCCTTGGCACTATGGCTCAGATCTATATTGCAACGGAAATAAAGTCACTCTTGATTCTTCAACTTCTACACCACCGATTGATAATGTCGGGGGAGGTGGAGGCTTCACTCGAAGCGGACGTCTCTTCGCGTCACAGTTCCTAAGAGTTAATGCTGAAGCAGAAGTTGCTGCCAAAGCAAAAGGCAAGAGTGTGGTGCCTGAAGAACAAATTGCCAAAGAGACTTAGAAGACATCCTTTGATCAGGATGTAGACGAGTTCATGAGAATTATCAAGAAGAGTGACTACAAAGTTGTTGACCAGCTCCATCAAACACCCTCCAAGATCTCCATCATATCTCTGCTTATGTGTTCCGAAGCTCACATGAATGCACTTCTCAAAGTCTTGCACGCAACTTATGTTCCAGAAGAGAATACGGTTAATCAGCTAGAAACAATGGTTTCAAATGTCAATACTAGTCATGGACTAGGTTTTACTGATGCTGATCTAACTACGGAGGGCCATAACCACAATAAGGCTTTGCATATCACCTTAGAGTGAAAAGGTGTTGTACTTTCTCATGTTTTGGTTGACACTGGGTCATCTCTCAATGTTCTTCCAAAGAAATCCTTGGTCAAGCTGGAATATGATGGTCTTTCACTTCGTCCAAGCAACCTGGTTGTGAGAACCTTCGATGGTTCTAAGAGATCAGTTCTTGGAGAAATTGAGTTGCCTGTGGTAATTGGCCTACAGACTTTCAAAACTACCTTCTATGTGATGGACATTCAACCTGCCTACAACTATTTGTTGGGTAGACCTTGGATTCATGCCGCTGGCGCAGTAACGTCTACCATTCACCAGAAGTTAAAATACGAGTGGGAATGCCAAATTATCACCATCTATGGAGAAAAAGACATCTTCGTCAGTCATCTAGCTACTTATAAGTACATTGAGATGGATGGGGAGATCCATGAGACAATGAGTCAGGGTTTTGAAGCTCTCAATGTCAATGAAGCAACAGCTGAAGTCTCTGGTACTTTAATTGCTTCTTACAAACATGCTCAGAAGGTTGTTGAAGACAAGAATGCCCAAGGTTGGGGCAAGCTGCTACAAGTTTAGATAAAAGAAGACAATTTCGGTTTGGGTTACAGACCATCCCGACAGGTCCAAGAGGAGGCTGCTGAAGCTCCCAAGTTTGTGAGTGGGGGAATGCTGACCCCGAATGCTATCAACAATGTGGAAGACGAGGCTGAAAGCGACTTCAACCTGGAAAGCTGGATTCGTCCAAGAATCCCGGGCCAACAAGTCCTTAACTGGTTTTCCCAGGAAATTATAAGGATTACTGCTGCAAAGTAATTATTATTTCCTGTTTAAGCATGCATCAAATCCTACATCTTACCCAAGGTGTCATGACTCATTTTGTAATAGGGCCATATATGTATTTTGTGCAAATGGAATATTAATGAACAATGGACATCTTTTGCAAACAATTTTTTCGCTCACTGTCTTTCATTTTTGTTATTTTCGCACAAAACAACAAGTGGCAATGTTTTTCTTAATAAAATCCATTCACCTTTTTCTAAATAAGATAAAATCAATCACTAAAATGAACAAATCTCAACCCTTGCAGAGATAGCCCTCCAGATTGCATCGACAACGACACTGTTATGACCTCATATGACTTCGACAATCCAATTAATCAAGCAGATGAAGGGGTTGATGAAGACTATGATTTGCCTAAAGAGTTGGCCAGGTTATTGAGACAAGAGAAAAAAGTGATTGCTCCTCATCAGGAGGAAGTTGAAACCATCAATCTTGGTACCGAGGAAGATGTGAAAGAAGTGAAGATCGGAGCCAGTCTGCAAGCTCTAGTGAAAGAACAACTCATCAGTATGCTTCGGGAATATGTTAACGTCTTTTCTTGGTCCTATCAAGATATGTCGGGTCTGGATACGGACATTGTCATGCACAGGTTGCCACTGAAAGAAGATTGTCCGCCAGTTAAACAGAAGCTACGCCGTACTCGCCCGGACATGGCCATGAAAATCAAAGAGGAAGTACAAAAGCAGTGGGACGCCGGTTTTCTTGCTGTAACTAGTTACCCGCCGTGGGTTGCTAACATTGTACCCGTACCTAAGAAGGATGGCAAGGTGCGTATGTGTGTCGATTACTGGGATGTGAATAGAGCTAGCCCGAAAGATGACTTCCCATTACCTCACATTGACGTATTGGTGGATAACACGACTCAGTTCTCGATATTTTCTTTTATGGATGGATTATTTGGATACAATCAGATTAAGATGTCACCTGAAGATATGGAGAAGACAACTTTCATCATACCTTGGGGCACGTTCTGCTACAAGGTAATGCCATTCGGTCTGAAGAACGCCGGTGCGACTTATCAACGAGCTATGGTAACATTATTCCACGATATTATCCATAAAGAAATTGTGTGCTATGTGGATGATATGATTGCCAAGTCCTTCACAGAAGAAGATCATTTGGTGAATCTACTGAAACTGTTCAAGCGTATGAGGAAGTATCAGTTGAAGTTGAACCCCAACAAGTGCATATTCGGGGTACGTTCTGGTAAGTTGTTGGGTTTTATTGTAAGTGAAAAAGGAATTGAGGTTGATCCCGATAAAGTCAAAGCTATTCAGGAAATGCCTGCACCTAAGACTGAGAAAGAAGTTCGAGGGTTCTTAGGTAGATTGAAATACATCTCAAGGTTCATATCTCATCTCACTACAACCTGCGAACCCTTGTTCAAGCTGTTAAGAAAAGAACAAACAGTTAGGTGGAACGATGATTGTCAGAAAGCTTTTGACAAGATCAAAGAATATCTGCAAGAACCTCCAATTCTCATGCCTCCAGTCGAAGGAAGACCTCTAATCATGTACCTGACAGTATTAGAAGAGTCAATGGGGTATGTGTTGGGCCAGCATGACGAGTCTGGTCGAAAAAGTATGCAATATACTACCTAAGCAAAAAGTTTACCGACTGTGAACAACGTTATTCACTGCTTGAGAAAACTTGTTATACTTTAGCGTGGGCTGCTCGCCGACTAAGACAATATATGTTGACTCACACTAACTTGTTGATCTCAAAAATGGATCCAGTCAAGTACATATTTGAGAAGCCAGCACTTACCGGAAGGGTTGCAAGATGGCAAATGATTCTAACAAAGTATGACATTCAGTACACCTCTCAGAAAGCCATCAAGGGCAGTGTATTGTCTGACTATCTGGCTGAGCAAACCATTGATGATTACCAGACTATGAGATTTGAATTCCTTGATGAAGACATCATGTTCTTAAAAGCAAAAGATTGTGAAGAGCCTATTCATACTGAAGGGCTTGACCCAGAAGAAGCATGGACTATGATGTTCGATGGGGAAGTTAATTGCAACGGTCATGGGGTTGGTGCAATGCTTATTACACCTAATGGAGTTCATATGCCTTTCTCAACAAGGCTCACCTTTGCCTGCACTAACAACGAAGCAGAATATGAAGCTTGTATCATGGGTCTTGAGGAAGCCATTGACCTCAGGATCAAAACCTTGTATGTATTCGGAGATTCAGCTTTAGTAATCAACCCGACCAACTGCAAGTGGTATACTCATCAAGAGCATCTGATTCCCTACCGTGACTATACGAGAAGATTGTTGACCTTCTTCACAACAATTAAGCTTGAATACATCCCTCGAGATGAGAATCAGTTTGCAGACGCTTTGGCTACCATTTCATCCATGATCAAAGTACAGGTCGCCAATTATGTATCTCTGATTTTGGTATCCAGACTGGACAGACCGACATATGTTTTCTCTGTGGATACTGTCACTGATAACAAGCCTTGGTACCATGACATCAAATGCTTCTTGGAAACTCAGACATACCCACCCGGGGCATCGTCAAACGATAAGAAGACATTAAGAAGGCTAGCCGACAGTTTCTTCCTCAATACTGATGGTTCTTTGTACAAGCGAAACTTCGACATGGTCTTACTCAAATGTGTTGACAAGAAGGAAGTAGACCTGCTGATGCACGAAGTACATGAAGGTTCTCTTGGTACCCATGCCGGAGGACATGCAATGGCAAAGAAATTGTTGAGATTGGGTTACTATTGGATCACAATGGATGCAGACTGTTGTGCCTATGCCAGAAAATGCCACAAATGCCAGATCTACGTAGATAAAGTGCATGTGCCTCTGAATCCTTTGAATGTAATGTCTTCACCTTGGCCCTTCGCCATGTGGGGCATTGATATGATTGGAAAGATTGAACCGAGTGCTTCAAATGGTCACAGATTAATCCTGGTAGCCATTGATTACTTCACCAAATGGGTTGAAGCAACTTCATATGCAAATGTCACCAGGCAAGTGGTAGCTCGATTTCTGAAAAGGGATATCATCTGTCGATATGGAGTTCCCGAGCAAATAATTACTGATAATGGTTCCAATTTGAACAACAAGATGATGGTAGAACTTTGTCGGGACTTCAAAATCCAACATCACAACTATTCTCCTTACATGCCAAAGATGAATGGCGCTGTTGAGGCATCTAACAAGAATATCACGAAGATTGTACAAAAAATGGTAGTCACCTACAAAGACTGGCACAAAATTCTACCATTTTCCTTGCATGGATACCGAACCTCTATCAGAACATCTACTGGGGCAACACCTTATCAGCTTTGTATGGTATGGAAGCTGTCCTACCTATTGAAGTTGAAATACCCTCCTTACGGGTAATGATGGATGTGAAACTGGATAAAGCAGAATGGGTCCGATCTCGATATAATCAACTGAGTCTGATTGAAGAAAAGAGATTAGCAGCCATCTGTCATGGGCAGTTATATCAGAAGTGAATGAAGAAAGCCTTTGATCAGAAAGTCAGACCTCAGGAATACCAAGTGGGAGAGCTTGTTTTGAAAAGACTTCTTCCTCCTCATACAGACCACAGGGGCAAATGGACGCCAAACTACGAAGGCCCATTCATAGTAAAGAAAGTTTTCTCTTGTGGGGCACTGATGCTCACTACTATGGATGGCAAGGATTTCTTATCTCCTGTGAATTCAGATGCAGTTAAAAAATACTTCGCAAAAAAAGACCTGCTGGACACAAAAACAGAATATAAGTCCAGGCAAAAATAGGGCATCCCGGCGAGTCAAAAACAGAATAAAAGACTCGGGAAAAAATAAGGGAAAAATAAAATAAAAAATTTCCACCCACTGGGTTGAAAAGCCACATCGGACAGCTCAGGCAAAAATGGGTATCCCGGTGGATTGAAAACCCGAAAGGGCGATCCACGCAAAATCAGGGAATAAGCGAACAACTGCATTTTGAATTCGTCTGTATCACTCATAACATGGCAAGTTTCAAAAGGATAAAGCGTCGGTCAGAATCAACCTTCTTCATAAAGCAAGATAAGAAGAACGTCAAGGTCATACAGGTCATAGCGAAGGAAGCTCACTGAAGCGTCAATTTCAACATTGCCAACACTTTTATTTTTCTCAATTTACAGCAATCTCCTCCTTTAAGGGATTCGCTTCTTCACTATACTTACCTATTCAGGGCACACAAATCAATAAAATCAGAATATTCAGTCACACTTTGTTTTGTACATTTTTGTTTCGTTTGCAAAATGTCCAAAGTTCATAATACAACACTTGCAAGAAAACATATAAGCCATTTTTAATAAATGCTTATAGGAAATATGTTGCTCTCAGACAAATCTAACTCCTATGAGGGAATCTGGTTGAGGATACCTTGGGACACTTGTACTTTTCCTTTGTTTAACCGGTTGCAGGTACTCAAGGCAGACAATACCACAACATGGGGTATATCAAGCCTCGTATCCCCAGCCAAGTCAACAATCACCTCATCAGAAGGGTTACTGGACAAGAGTTTTCCTCCACGAAGCCGTCATCCCCTCAGAGGATCCTTCAAGAAACTCATTTAATCCCCAGCGTGTCGCTTGGACGAAGGAGTTACAACAGATTACTTCCCAAAAGTTCTCTTCTCCCTAAGCAGAATCTCCCGAGCAACGCTTAAACTATTGTTCCCCGTCAGAGTTACCAGGATTTTCTCATCCTCAGCAGAGTCGGCAGAATCTCTTTCCCACAGAGTTTCCAGTTTCTCCCCAGTAGAGTTTCCAGGGTTTTCTGTTCCCCAGCGGAGTTGCCGAAGCCTTCTCATCCCCAGCGTTAGTCTCTTTAACAGAATTTTCCCCAGTCGGGATCCCCACATATTTCTTCCCCCAGAGCGCCACAGAGTTCCCTAAGAAGATCGTTCGGTGATCCTCTCTCCCTACAGATCGGCCAATGATCTCTTTCCCCAGTGGAGTTCTCCCTCTAGACGGATCGCCTATAGATCTTTCTCCCCACAGGACCCGGACCTTGGATCGGTTCTCTCATTTTTCATAATCATAGCATTCACATCATTTTGCCCCACACAAAGCGTAGCATTCCGTCTAATACGAAGCATTACGGCAAAAATCAAACATTTGCATGATCATAAGCCAGGTTCGAGCCAATCACCTGCAAATACCATCAAAATCATTTCACCAGCAATATACAAAACTTATCCCCCACAGACAAAGCCAGAATACCTTTTTTTCACTCTCAACACAAATACTTGTTCATACTTATACATATTCTTTTTTGACACTCTCCCGTGTCATAATTCCCCAGCAAGTCAAACACTCGTCCGTGTCCATTGCTCAATCTTTTGACACTCGTTCATGTCTCGCCCATATTTCCTCAGCAGGTCAAACACTTGTACGTACTTATATACAATCCTCTGATACTCGTCCGTATCTTGTATATATCACCTCCCCGACAGATCAATACTCGTCCGTGTTCCTTGCTTAACCGATTGATACTCGTCCGTATCATCATCCTTAAACACGTGTCAGCGTTTGCTTCTATCGATACTTGTCCGTATCGTGGTCCTAAGGATGCTCGTCCGCATCTTTAGTCTATACACTATCAAACACTTATACCTTTTTATTTTTAAGCGTAAGCACTCGTCCGTGTTTACCATTCCCCATTAAGTCACCAACAAAACAACTTTTTCTATCCGGCATTCGTCCTATGTCGCGATATCTTTTCCGAAGCCGTCCCCTGCCAGGTGATCGTCCTTCACCTCTTGATTATCGTCCTTCATCATTTTATCCGATGGCCATCCACATCGTTGATCCTCTTATCCGGCATTCCTCCTATGTCGTGGTATTTTCAACAGTCGTACCCTTCCAGGTGATCGTCCTTCACCTTTGGATGACCGTCCCTCATCCTTTCCCCAGTGGAATCCCCATTGATGGAACTTTCTATCCAGCATTCGTCCTATGTCGCGATATTTTTTTAATAGCCGTCCCCTGCTAGGTGATCGTCCTTCAGGTTTTGATGACTGTCCCTCATCATTTATCCGATGGCCGTCCCCATCGTTGATCCTTTTATCCGACATTCATCCTATGTCGAGATAATCTCCAAGAGCAGTCGTCCCCTGCTAGGTGATCGTCCTTCACCTCTTGATGATCGTTCTTCATCATGCTTATCTGATGTCCGTCCCCATCATTGACCTTTTCTATCCGGCATTCGTCCTATGTCGTGATATTTTCAGCAGCCGTCCCCTGCTAGGTGATCGCCCTTCACCTTTTGATGACCATCCCTCATCATTATTTCATTTATTATTTTACCCGATGGCCGTCCCCGTCGCGGTTTACTTACCCTTTAACCTGATGGCCGTCCCCGTCAGTGCTTTCCTCATTTCTTTAATCCCCGAAGAATTTTTATTTCTTTGCTCGATGGCCGTCCCCGTCGTGCTCTCTTTATTTCCCAGCATGATGGTCGTCCCCGTTATTGCTGTACTTACCATTTTTCATCCCCAGCAGTCGTCCTCTGCTCGATGGTTGTCCTCCATCGCATTCATTTGATATTCATACTATACTGCCTTTTACAATTTATATCCCTTTTCTTCTTCTCCCTAGCGAGTGCAAATTTCGGGCTGTCTTTGGTATTCAACCACAAGTTATCTTGTTTGTCTGTTAAGCCAGGCACTTACACCATGCACAACTAACTCATGCTTGAATAGGGGCATCTGTAAACACCCCAAATTTTCCATCACTTCTTTTTCTCACACCATGGTTTGTGATCTTTTCATATTGCATTACATAATTATATCATCTCACCTTGCATAGTTTGTTTCACTACATAAACTGCATAGTAAGGGTTTTTGATCAGATGAATCCAAGAAGTGATCTGAGCTATCTCAATGGTCTTGAAGCAGGCCAAGAGGGTCCATGAGTGGTCTATGATCTTATTACATCCCCAAGAAGTCATTGAAGTCACAAAATCATAGAGGATTGCACAGAGGCCCAGGCAGGCTAGGTCTTTCTACACAGATGACCTAAAATTAGGGTTTTGGGTTTGAGGCCCTTAACCTCAAATTATTTGGTCATTCTTGATTCTAATGGTCTTAATATGTTATAAGGATCATGTGTACCAAATTTGATGAAGAAATTCACTGTGGAAGTCATCTGATCAACTGGTAACTTGTTGTGCAAGAAAAGTCAGAATCAGGGCATCTTAGGCCACAACCAATGGAACCAAGGGGTCATTTTCATCAATTTGAGGTTCTATGATCTTTATTTGATCTTATAAGTGGTTAGAAGTTTACAAGAGTAAAGAATTTCAAGCCATTTGCAAACTTTCCATTTTTGGACATGACTTGTAATGGAAACTTTCCATTTTGGGAAAGATTTTCAACCTCATCTTTCTTGATAAAAAATGCTTCAAATGAAAAATCTTCAAACATGAAATTTGTAGATTGGATCTTCCCATTTTCAAAAAGTACAAGAACTACTCTTGATTATTCCTAGAACTCAACATATGATGTTTCAAAGTTGGGAAAAATCTTATAATTTTCAAGTTCATGCCAAAGAGGGATTTTTGCAAAATCAAGTTTTAAGCACTCTTGTGACCTCTAATTGACCTCTAAGCATCATAACATGATTATGAAAATTGCCTTGACCAAAATCATGCCTTGGATCACAAGTTTCTATGAGAAATCTTCACAAAATTTTAAAAGGGGCCAAATTGCAAAACCACCTCAAACTCTTGAATCAAAGGCTGCAGATCATCACATGCAATCCCATGGTTCTCCTTGAAGTTGGCTGAGGCAAGACACCCCTTCAAACCAGCTCTGATTCGTGCCCATACTCATAGTACACAACTTTTGACTTTTTGCAAAACAAGCCATACCAATCACACTATGCCACTACCAACTTTCTGACCAATAACAACACATTATACAAACCTCAAGGAACTCATTTCACACATGACACAAGCCTGAAACCTCTCAACACTCAGGTTGCACTAAAATCAGCCAAACCTTCCAGTCTTTGATTCTCACTACACAAGCCTCAAACATCCAAACTACTTCCATCAATCATCTCAAAATCAATCATAGAACACAAACCAACCATTACAATGGCCTGAAACACTCCACAACACAAACATGATTTCTGAGTTATCAAAACCAAACATCTCAAACCAGCCAAAACAAACTTGTTCTAAGCCTTTCAGAAGCACAAGGGGGATCATTGGAGTGGTTTTGCACAAGAGAGGAGGTCAGAAAGCTCCAAACTGAAAAGCTTCAACTCAGGTAATCATCAAGAACATTTTTTTTCCAGAAATCTCCTTTTAAGTTATAGAATGAATCTAAATGCTCTCCTGATCATGCTGATGTGTTTAGTTTTCAAAATAGTTGAGAAATTAGAATGTATTTAACTTCTGAAAATTTTGCACATTTTTCCGTTTTGCTTCGATTCATGAGTTTGATGATATATAAATGTTTTTGGTGGCTGGATTCTTGTTCTATGATGTTTAATGAGTGATTTTGGAGATTTAGGGAGCTTGGGGTGGCCTAGGGAGTGAGATGGGGTGAAGAGTTGGCCGGAGAAGACGACCGGAACACTGTTCCGGTCGCCTGAAAAAGATTAGGACTAATCATGTATTAATTAGGCTAGTTTGAATATGGCCATTGGATTTTGTTTCTCACGTGTGTGGATGGCCATGATCCTATCACTTAAACCCTAATCCATTTAATTAAATTAATTAAGATTAATTAGCCAGATTCAATCCTAGCCTTAGGATCACGCGCGCAGTCTCCCTAAGTTTGAATCCCGGCCATAGATCGTGCTGACTTTCATTTTCTTTCATTTTTATTTCATTTTATTTCATTTATTTCACATAATTATTAAAAATAGCTAAAAGACTTTTAAAAATCTCATTTTTTGAATTTTCACTTTAAATATTTTTCTTAACTCAAAAACATTTTTTATTTTAATTTTTGCATTAAAAAAGTATTTTTAAATCATTTAAATGTTTTATTTGATTAATTAATTGATTTTAATTAATTAAAAATACATTTAGGTTTCTAAATATCACAAAAAAATTCATGATGCATTCTCATACATTTAGAAACATTTAAAAACTCATCACACAAATTTCGTTTTAGGTTGATCATGTTTTCACAATTATCTTTGAATTAGGGTTCATAAAATTCCATTTTTCTAACCCTAACTTGAAAAAATCATTTCTGATCAACCATGATGAGTTTCAACTTGATTCTTTTTGAATTGTTTCACATATTGTATCTAGTATTTAGGTTATTTATCTCATAATTTTTCATTTCATTTTCAATTTGATTTGCATTTTTCCTTTAGAATCACCCAAAAACCCTAGTTAACTTAGGAAAATCATAACTTTCACTAGATTTAGCTTCTGACCTCCACCTTTGGGGTTTGTTCTTTTATGTGTTTAGGGTTTTTTGGAGTTCAATTTCAATTTTTCATCATGATGTATGCTTCTGTTTTGGTCATATGCATCTCATACATTCATAAAACCCTAATTTCTCATGTTCATTTGCATTTATCTTTGCATATCTCAATCATATGAACTTTCCATGACATTTCAAGCATTTGTATGTCATCTTATACATCTTAAGACATGTTTGAACATTGCTTGATCATTTCTTCATTCATTTGGTATGCTTTGCATTCATTGCATTTCAGGAACATCCATGTGTTTTCAAGTTTCTTTCATGCTTCCTTTGCATCTCATCTCTTGTATGAACATTCATAAGCATTATGTATGACTTTGCATCATCTCATAACACATTTGCATCATGTTTACACTTCTGGTTTTGGTCTTTGCATCTTTATTCATCTCATTTCCTTTTGCTTTGCATCTTATGCATTCACATTAACATTTCAGGGGCTTATGGTAATTTGTTTGGGAGGTGGATTTGCCTTCACATCCCACCTCTTCTTATATCTTCATATGAATTATTTGCTTGTCTTTGAAGTGAACTTGCTTCACTTATGTTCTCATGCTCCTTCTCTTTCTCTTAGGTTACTTATCTTCTTCAGGAAGTAAGTAACTTATTCTTTCTTTCCCTCCTCTTTTCATCTGCTTCTTCTTCCTTGGTGGCCATCTGAAGATTCTTTCTTTAAGCCTCAAAACCCATAGGATATCCAAGCATGATAATTTTAGGGTTGTATATAGTCTCCCTTATTATTTTAACTTTGAGTCTCCTTGAGTCTCTCTTCTCATCTCATAATCAGAGGCTAAACACTAAAAGCTTTAGGACTTTGAATTAGGGTTATGCATGCATCCTTATCTTAGGATGGAGTGTATAACTTTAATCCTTAATGTTAAACCTTTAATTTGTTTACATATCTTAATCAAAACACCTAATAATGATCAAGACTTAAGCTTGTAACTTGGGCCTTATATTAGGGTTATATCTCTTCCTTATGGTTAAGAGGGACTAACCCTTGTGTTTAATGGACAAGTCCCTCTCAAGTTGTCTTACAAACTTAAAATCCACTTCTTAATCTCACCCTTTAATTAAAATCCATTTAATAAAGGCTTGTTATCTAATGAATTTAATCCCTAACCATGGATTAAGTTGAGGAGTCTTCCTCAGCTTAAGTGTTCTCATCTATCATCCTTCTCTTAGGATGGTGTAATGAGTTCCCTAATCCCTAATTAGAGATTAAACTCATTACTTAACACTTAAGAAAACCTAAAAACATCTTAATAATCACAAGTAGGTTAATAATCTTAATCCTATATCATCATGGTAATTAAGTTGAGATGCTTATCTCATACTTAAGTCGGCTCATTATCCCTAATCAGGGGTGATATAATGAGTTTACAACCCTTGATTTAGGCTTAAGCTCATTATCCTATGCAAAACACCAAAAATAATAAAAAACTGAAAACACAAAAAACAAATAATAATCGTCTCCTCCAGGATTCTTTTCTCATCACCCTCATTCTATAAACGAGAACTCGCTTCTTCCGTCTAATGCAAGACAGTTAGCACTCGAGCCAGACGGGTCATACACTTGAGCATAGACAAGCAAGCAATTCACAGTCAAATCATCCCAGTCTCTTTGAGTCGAACTACAGTGTTCTGACTTCCTCATTGCATGAGAGGATACGTAGGCATAACTTAACAGTTATCGAACAAAAGTCTCTTTGTCATCCCCCTCTGTCAGCTTTCTTTCTAAGCCTCAGTCTTGAGTATCTCACTCTCTTTTTGTACTGACACTCTGTGCATTCCTCCCTAGCTTTTATACAAAATCAACATATACACTACCCCTTTTAAACACAATCAAGTAAGCATGGATCTCGTCGAGTATGACGGACGATTTGGTTGCTAATACCTTCCCAGGTCGTAACCAACCCCCTTTCTCAGTTTCTCTGGTTCATAACTGTCTTATCCATACCCTTCTAGGTTTATGCAGCATTACCTTTCCTTCGGGATAAAAATGCCTAGCTGGAAACTCTATTCAACTTTAACCTCCAACATCGCCGACGTTCATGTTTGCACCGGGACGTAAAGTCCAGGGAGCGACAGCTTGGCGACTCTGCTGGGGATGATCTTTGCAACCAGGGCTTCTGGTGCTCTTGTGGGTTTCTCCTAGCGCTTGTTTGATTTTGTTTACTGGGGGTATTATGTGCTATGTGTGCTTTTTCTTATTGCTTTATTTATTGCTTTTTGTACAACTTTATTTAGTGCATTTACTTTATCGCTTTCATTTACTGTTTTATGCATTTCATTTTATTGTCATATCATGTGCTGGATTTGTTGGTTTACTTTGGTGTGAGGGGTATTCCAGTGAGAAAGGTCCAACACAAAGGCCTGAGTGACAGACATAGGATTAGAGTGGCTTCATATTCTTTCCCATTCCATTTCGGTCTGGTGCGGGAATATGAAACATGGTTCAAACATGGGTTTCTTCTTGAGAACTCTGTGCTACGGATCTCCTGTAGTGCTAGGGCTATCTGGGAAGCCTGCTAAGTCTGGATGACCTTTTTAGATGACCTTCAGCATCTGAGGTGAATTAGAGGAGGATCCTTTATGATTATGGTAAACATTGTACCTCCGGGTTAGAAGTGTTTACACTCCTCATAATAGATCCGAACCTAAGGATCCTTGTTCTAGAACAATACCTGTGAGTGGGTGGGTTTGTTTACAGGTTTGCAGGATCCCTTGGCCTCAACATACACTGTTACTGGAACTTTGTTAAGGTTATACTGATTATAGACTGATTCTTATGAAACCTGGACAAGTGACTCTTTATGTGAGTCCCCCACATGGTTACTGGTTCTCAAACCTTCATCCGAAATTCTGAACACTCATAGACCCTATCAAAAGCAACTGGCAATCCAGCACCTGAACACAAACCCTTGCATATCATTCAGCATACATCATATTGCATCATTTTAACTTCTTTTCTATTTGTTTTACAGGGTATCCATATCTTTTTTGGTTTGGTTTTGACCGTTCTTCTGCTTCAGCCATCTTCATCAGATATCTTCTTCAGTTGTCTTCATCAGTTATCTTCTTCAGTTATCTTCACCAGCACCCATTGTCAGTATGGATTCAACCAGGAAGAGCAACATCACATACCATTTCTTTGAGTACCCTCTAGCAGGCATCAGGCAGATACAGGCTCTTATCACTCCTGATCATGTTCCTTTATTCAGAGAGCATTATGGTGGTATTATGGACATGATCATGGACTTGGATGCATCATAGAGGAGCATGATTCACACCTGCCTTCAGTTTTATGACCCTCCTCTCCGTTGCTTCACTTTCCCAGATTTTCAGATAGGTCCTTTATTGGAAGAGTATTCTATGTTGTTGGGTGTCCCTATCAGAAGAGGAATTCCTTTAAACCCTGAGATAACTACTCCAAAGAATGAAGACATAGCTAAGGCTCTACATTTTGAAGCCACCATCATTGATCAACATATGACCACCAAGAATGGAATCTCAGGCCTTCATCTGGACTTCTTAATCCCTCAGGCTACAAGTCATGCTGCAACTGGGAAATGGGAAACTGTTTGTGCTCTCCTGGCTCTTAGTATATATGGTATCATCTTGTTTGCGGACGAGCCTAAGTTTATAAGAAAGAATGCCATCCATATCTTCATGATCAAGAATCCAGTTCCCACCCTGTTAGGGGATTTTTACTACTCAGTGCATAAGAGGAATGAGAAGCAGAGGGGAAGACTGGTCAGATGTTGTGCACCCCTCTTCTATAGTTGGCTAGTGAGACATATGTCGAAGACGAAAGCTTTCCTGAATCCACATCAGACAAGGAATTGGGCTAAGAGAATGATTGTCTTCACTTCAAAATACATCAGATGGTGTACTCAGAACACCAAGGGAACTTATTGTAATCATAAACTATGTATTTTGGAATTTTATAATGTATGGTTTATGTGTTACCTGGATCTGCTTGTGGACTTCATTTCTCTTCAACATCTTCATCATTCTCAGAGGTATGAAAGGTCAAAACCAAATAACCAAACCAAGATACCCTCTGAAGATAAATAGACATTGCATGCTAACCTTATTCTTTGTGTTGCAAGTATTTTGTTGTTGTTTTCTCACTTTGTTGTGTGTTTCAGGAAATATTGCTCGCAGGAGAGGACAAAAGTGAGGACTCAGATGAATCAGTTCATGGTTGTGATAACTGGGCTAGCACAAAACCAAGAAATATTGAGGGAGTTAGTCGAGCGGCAAACTCCAGAAGAGAACCATGCAGGCACTGGGGGTACAAGTAACAACACGCACGACCAGCCACAAGCAAATCCACCAGAGTTTGGACCCCACATCAATCCTGAAGTCAATGTTATTGGAAATACCCAGAGAAACACTGGAGATCGTATTCTGCAGGAAGATCCTCAGGACGAGCAGTTTATAGTGTTAGGTGCTGGAGCTGATGAGGTTTATGATCGTCGTCTGGACAAGATATTTGAGAAGTTGAGGTCTCTAGAATCCCAAAACTCTTTGGGATTTAATGTGATGGATATGGGATTAGTTGAAGGAGTCAGGATCCCTCACAAGTTTAAACCTTCTTGCTTTGAGAATTACAATGGTACCTCTTATCCTCGTACCCATCTCCATTCTTTTCTGGGGAGATTGAAAGCTCATACCATGGATGAAAAGGTATGGACATTTTACTTTGAAGATAGCTTAATCGGGGTATCCCGTGAGTGGTATTCTCACATATCCAGAGCTACATCCAGGAATTGGAAAGACTTAGCTGAGGCTTTTATACGCCAATATCAGTACAACCTGGATATGGCACCACATAGGACCCTCCTGATGGATATGTCTCAATCCTCGAGAGAAAGTTTCCGTGAATATGCCCAAAGGTGGAGGCAACTTGCTGGTGCTGTCCAGCCACCTATGTTTGAAAGAGAGATGGCTGACATGTTCATGAATACATTGCAAGGTACTTACATTGACCGGCTTGCTGCTTTCTCTTCCACCAATTTTGCTGATGTAGTTATAGTTGGTGAAAGAATTTAAAGCCTATTGAAGATGGGTAAGATCTCTGACAATGGTGCTAGCTCTACTAATGCCAGAAAACCTTTCTTAGGGCCTTGTAGGACGGGTGAAACTAATTCAATACATATGGGCAGAGGTAGGCCTCAATACATGCAAAGATCAGTAGCTGCTGTCACCATTCCCACTCCAACACCTCAGCAACAACACTTCCCTCAGCAACAACAATATCCTCAACAACAATAGTTTCCTCAACAACAGAGATCTTATGACAACAACAACAACCAACAACAATGTCCGTTTCAACAAAGTACTTCACAAATCAACAGGGTTATCGATCCCATCTCGATGCCCTATGCAGCTCTACTTCCACAATTGTTGAAGCTCAACCTGATTAAATTGAGGACTCTGGCTCCACCAGATCCCCAGAATCCTCTAAGGAACTATGATGTCAATGCCAGATATGCCTTCCACTCCAATGCACTTGGCCATACAACAGAGAAATTCAGAGCCTTGCACATGAAAGTTCAGGACTTAGTTGATTCCAAAGCTTTGAATTTTGCACCTCCTCCTAATGTCACAAAGAATCCAATACCGAATCACGGTGGCAAAAGCAAAAGTCTCCAGTAGCGAGCAAAAGTCTCCCGTAGCGAGCGAATGGCCCTGTAGTATGTGTCGCTCCCACTAAATGAAACCGAGTCAGATAGGGTACAGACGCGAACGGTCGGCGAAAGGAACAATGAGAACACACAGCCGTGAACTCACTGGAGATGAATAGAGTCGCCAGCTAGGCATTTTTATCCCGGAGGAAAGGTAATGCTGCATAAACCTAGAAAGAGATGGATAAGACGGTTTGCGAACCAGAGAGACTGAGAAAGGGGGTTGGTTACAACCTGGGAAGGTATTAGCACCCAGATTGTCCGCCGTACTCGACGGGATCCACGCTTAAAAGATTTGTGTTTTAGAGGGGTAGTGTCAGTGCAATTTGTGTATAAATGAGCTGGAAAAGGATGTACAGGTGTCAGTGTAAAAGAAGTGTGAAGTGCAGTACGTACAGTGTCAGTGTAAGCACAAGAATAAGATGCTCAAGATCATGAGGCTAAAAGAATAATGCTGGAAGGAGGGGGAATGTACAGAGACTTTTGTTCGATAACTGTTAAGTTATGCCTACGTATCCTCTCGTGCAATGAGGAAGTCAGAACACCGTAGTTCGACCCAAAGAGACTGAAAGATGAATTGACTTGTGAACTGCTTACTTGCCTATGCTCAAGTGTATGATCTGTCTGTCACAGATGCAAACTGTCTTGCATTAGACGGAAGAAGCGAGTTCTCGTTTGTGAGTGAATGAGATGAGAAAAGAATCCCGAAGGAGACGATTATTGTTTGTTTTTGTGAGTTCAGTCTTTTATTGCTTTTGAGAATTTGTCATAAGTTAATGAGCTTAAGCCTAAACCAATGGATTTAATAAACTCATCACATCTTCCCTCTGATTAGGGGTAATGAGAATACCTTAAGTGTGAAGTCAGATTCTCACACTTAATCACCTTTGATGTAGGATTAAGATCATTAACCTACTTGTGATTATTTAGATGTTTTTGGTGTTTTTGTTTAGTGTTGAGTAATGAGGTTAAGCCATAATCAAGGATTAAACAGACTCATTACACCATCCTAATAGAAGGATAATAGATGAGGGTGTTTAAGCTGAGGAAAGCTCCTCGACTTAATCCATGATTAGGGATTAAACTCATGACAGAACAAAGCCTTTATTAAGTGGATTTTAGTTAATGATAAGATGATGAAGTGATTTTTATGGTTTGTAAGACAACTTGAGGGGGACTTGTCCATTAACACTAGGGTTAGTCCTTCTTAACCAATTAAGGAAGAATTAGAACCCTAATGCAAGGCCCAAGTTACAAGTGTGATGTGTTGATACTTATTAAGTGAATTGATTAAGAGATTTAAACACATTAAGGGTTTAACACTTAGGATTAAAGTTATACACTCCATCCTAAGAGAAGGATGCAGGCATAAGCTTAATCACAAAGCCTTAAAGCCTTTAGGGTTTAATCCCTGATTAAGAGATGAGAAGAGAAGACTCAAAAGAGACACAAAGGTAAAACTAAGAGGGGAGACTAATCAAAACCCTAATCATTGTCATGCTTGGTTGTTCCTAAGGTTTGTGAGGTTTGCAAGAACAAGTCTTCAATGGAACCACCAGGAAGCAGATGAAGGGATCAAGAGAAGCAAAGTGACTTGCTTCATTCAAGAAGTCAAGTCACTTGAAGAAAGAAAGTGGGAGGAACAAGAATGAGCAAGCTCAATCTTAAGCACATACATAAATGCAGCAATGGATGCAAGAGAGATGAAGAGAAAAGTTATGAGAAGTGAAGGCAAATTCACTTCTCAAGCTCACTTACCACCTGAAATGTTAGAAAAGAAATGCAATGCAATGCCAAATGAGATGAGATGACATGATGAGAACAAAACCAGAAGCATGTTGATGATGATAATGATGCTATGAAGTGATACAAACATGAGGCAGCACATGGAAATGTTCATACAAGATCATGGATGCAAATGATGCAAGTTAAGGAGCATGAACTTACATGAAAAGTTATGAAACATACATGGCAAACAACATGGCCAATGCAAGATGCAATGATCAAACATGCTTTCTATATGTCTTAAGATGTCAAATGAATCAAATGGATGATTGAAATGTCATGGCAAGTCATGTTATGCAAGAGAATGCAAGAAGGATGCAAATGGAAGCCCAAATTAGGGTTTATGGATCAAACAACAAACAAAAAACCAAAAACAGAAGCAAACCCTAAGATAAAAAATGGAAAATGCCACACAAAGAATCCCTAAACCTATAATAAACCAATGTCCAAAGGGGAGGTCTCCACTCCTAACCAATCTCAAGTTATGATTTTTTTCTAAGTTATTAGGGTTTTTAGGGCTCTTAAACAAAAGAAATGCCAAACAAATAAAAAAATGCAAGATCAAATCATGGCCATTTAATCCTAGAAACTACATGCTAGACACAAAACAATGCAAAAAGAATCAATGTCCAACTCTTCTCAAATAGGCAGAAATGATTTTTTGAACTTATGATCAAAATAATGCACAAAAAATGATTTAATTCAATGAAAAATTCTTAAAATGCATCAAGATCAAAAAAGAAATTTGGTTGGAAGGTTGGACAATGTTTCTAAATGTCTTAGAACATTTCATGAATTTTTTGGTGATTTTTAAATACCTAAAAGTATTTTTAATTAATTAATTTCCATTAATCAATTAAAAATAATCTTTTAAATATTTAAAAATACCTTTTTAATGATAAAAAATAAAATGAAAATATTTTTGTGTCATGAAAATTAATACAACTTAAGAGAAAAAGTTTCATAATTTTTTAAGACTTTTTACTATTTTAAATTAATTGTGCAAGTTAAATGAAAATAAAATGAAATAAAAATAAATAAAAAGGAGAAGTAATCAGAATGGAGGGTGGAGATTGAGCCTGGATTCAAATGCATTGACCACGCGCGCTATCCAAGGGCTGTGGTTCTTTCTGAGTTAATTAATTAAATTATGATTAATTAAACTTAAACACGTGGATTAGGGCTAATCAAACAGATCTGGACCACACACACACGCGGGAGGTCAACGCTTTCAACGCATCCAACGGTCCAAATTCAAATGGGAATTAATTACATGATTAGGGCACAAATGACTTTCAGGCGGCCGGAGAAGACTTCCGGTCGTCTTCTCCGGCCAGCATCTCCCCTGAAAATCCCCAAAACCCCAAAAACCTAACTAAAATGAAATCTAAGAATTGGGAAATGATTCTCACTCACTCACGAACCAAAACCCTAAGTCAAAACAAATTTATTCTTCCCCAGAAGCATGAATCGAAACAAACAAATTTTAGGGCACGCAAGTTTCAGAGATCAATTAAATGTTCATTTCATCACCATTTCAAAAACTAAAAGCATATTCATGATCAGGAAGACACAAAGAACAAGTTTAGAACAAAAGAAATGATTTCTGGAAAAATATTTTTCAAGCTACCTGAGATTCGAAGCTTTCACTCTGATGACTTTCTGGCCACTTCCTTCAGTGCAATCCACTCCACTTGACCCTCTGGTGATGCTTGAATGCTCAAGAGGAATTTATGTTGGCTGGATGAGGAGTTTGACAAGCTTCTGCTCAAGCTCAGTCAGAAATGGCAGGGATGATTCAGGCAGTTTCAGGCCATTGTTAGTGGTTCTTTGTGATCCAGATGGTGAGTGGAGAAGCTTTGTAAAGTTTGTTTGGATGTTTGTAAGCTGTGGAAGGTGATTCGAAGAGAAATGCAGGCTGAGGTGAAAATGGCGAAGTGGCTTTGTGGTTGGTTTCAGGCCTGGCTCTTGGCTGGTTTCTTCTCAATGGATCATGGTGAGTTGAAGTGTGGAAATGGTTCAGATGTTTTGTGGCTGGGCAGAGAGATTCGAAACAAAATGCAGCTAGGGTGTGTTTTGTGAATGTGATGGTATGAAGTGTTTCAGCATGGCTTGGTATATGAAATGGCTTGCAAATGAAAAGTATAAACTAATCCAATTGGCTGGATGATGTGACATGGCCTGCTGTGATAGGTAAGTTTGCTTTTGCAAAATGTCAACCTTTTGTGTAAGAGAAGTATGGTGAGGTGCTAGCTTGGTACAAGGGCTAGGGGCTGCGCAGCATGGTGTGGTGAGAGAGCTAGCAAGGTCAGCATCCAAGGTTGCAAGTTGTAGGAAGTGATCATGATGATTTTGCAAGTTGTGGCTTTTTGGTTCACATGTGACTATTTTGCTACACAAGCCATGAACATGAGGGATTCTTGGTCCAAATCTGATTTTTATGACTTGTAGAATGTTCATGTCATGGTTTGAAATGAATTAGAAGTTACAATTGGCTTTGGTTCATGATTTTGCAAAATTCTCATTTGAAGCATGCCTTGAAAATCAATGATTTTAGCCAACTTTGTCACACCATAACTTTTGATCCAAGAAGAGTTTGATCATGTTCTTGTACTTTTTGAAAAGGGAAAGACGAGATCTACAACTTTCATGACCAAAGTTTTTCCATTTGAAGCATTTTTGGATCAAGAATCAAGGCTTGAAAAATGACCTAAAATGAAGTATTCTTGAAAAGTCAACTATGCCCAAAAAGTCAACATTTGCAAAACTTCCAAATTCTTGATTTCTATGAACTTCAACCTTCTTCCATGATCAAATAAAGATCATATACACTCAAAATGATGAAGATCACCCATTGGTTGGGTCATTGGGGGCCTCAGATGCCCTGATTTTACACTGACTTGTCTGAAAAGTCAACCTTTGATCAGATGACTTCCCCATGGAATTTCTTCATGAAAATTGATATGCATACTCCCTATAACATATAGAGACCAATGGAAACAAGAATGACCAAAAAATTTGGGGTTATGGCCTCTGAAACCAAAACCCTAATTTTAAGTCAACTGTGCAGTCAAACCTGGCTCTGCATCCACTCAAACCCTAGTTCTTGTGATTCTTTGGAATTTTTGACTTTGAGAAGATGTATTGTGATGCTTGAACACATGTAGACCCCTTTGAAGTGATTGGTTGCCTTTGGAGTGGCTCAAGATGCCCTTGGATTGCTCAGATCACAAACCCTAAGTGCAGATGACTTAGAAACTATGTAGTGAATCAAAAATGAGATATGAGATGTTATGATTGTGTTTATGCATATGAGAATGATCACAAGCCATGGTGAATGGGTGAGGGCAAATTTGGGGTGTTTACAGTATGGAAGAAGTGGAAGTCTCCCGTAGTGAGCAAAAGTCTCCAGTAGCGAGAAAAAGTCTCCCGTAGTGAGCAGAAGTCCCCCGTAGCGAGCAGCAGCCCCCGTAGTGTGGCAAAATATTGAAGTCCCCCGTAGTGTGACAGAAATCAAAAGTCTCCCATAGGGAGCAGAAGTCTCCCGTAGTGAGCAGAAGTTTCCCGTAGCGAGCAACAACTCCCGTAGTGTGGAAAAATATTGAAGTCCCCCGTAGTGTGGCAGAAATCAAAAGTCTCCCGTAGTGAGCAGAAGTCTCTCTTAGTGAGCAGAAGTCTCCCGTAGCGAGCAACAGCCCCCACAGTGTGGCAAAATATTGAAGTCCCCCGTAGTGTGGTAGAAATTAAAAGTCTCCCGTAGTGAGCAGAAGTCTCTCGTAGTGAGCAGAAGTCTCCCGTAGCGAGCAGCAACCCCATAGTATGGAAAAATATTAAAGTCCCTAGTAGTGTGACAAAGTATTTAGAAGACCACCCTCTGGGTGGCACGTCATTAATAGCCCAACAAAAGTTGACCCGTAGCGTGGAAAATCAACAATCTCCCAGTGTTATTCCAAAGCATTCACCAGTTTACTACTCTTCACATCAGAGTTCTCCCCAAGCAGAGTTCATATGGTTGGGTTTATTTCCCTGGTCTTCCATATAGTGCAAATTTTCTGGTTGTTTTTAGTATTCCATCCATGCATACCTCAAACGTATGAAAGCAACTACAATCATCCATTCAAGTCTACAGTGATTGAATAGGGGCAGCTGTAACACCCCAAAATTTGCCCTCTTATTTTTTATCAATCTCGAGCAGTTTGCGCTTCATTCCACATATCATTGCATCGCATGCGAAAAATAAATAAATAAATAAATCATGATCATTTGCATGTGCATAAGGCGTGTGATCAAATAAAACTAGCTAAGCATTGGAGTTCAAGAGATATAACACCACAAAAATATAATCTTAGGCATTTCCATGCTAACCCACAGAAAAAAAATGAAAATTCACTTTTTTTTCTCTGTTAACCGGTTAACGCATATGGTTAACCGGTTAACGCATGCGAAAATGGGAGAAAAGGCTTCAAAAATTGGTTGTTTTCACCCTTTCCCTCCACTTTTTCCACTTTGCTTCACAACTTGTTCCACTCCACTTACATTCCATTTTGCCTTTGATGTTTCCACCACCTTCTAGACCTTTCCACACTCTTCCAAGGAATATTCTAGAAACCCTAACTAACTTCAACTAACTCCAAGCCTAGTTCCAAGCCTCATCCTCCTAACCTAATGCCAAACCTAATTTCATTCCCCATCCTCTTGCCATGCCTAATCTCTATATAAGCCCAATTCACTCCAAAGAAAAGGGTTCCACTTCAGTTTTTAAATTTCCAATCTCATTCTCACCATTTTCATTTTCAATTTCTCATTTCTCTCTCACTTTTCCACTTTTCACCAAAGCTTCTTCATAGAAGTTCTTCAAATTCTTCATTGGAATTTGAAGAACTTGAAGCTAAACCTTCATCAATCATCAATTGTGGAGCTTATTTGAAGAATCAATTATGTTTTTCGATTGGTTTTGAGCTCATTGGAAGGGATTAATCAAGTGTTCATCAAGAAGCATCATCAACCGCATTTATTTTGTGCGTCCACGAATCTTCGGTTTTCTTCTTCGTTTGCATTCTGATTTACGCAACAACACTCACAGAAGCAATCCTCCGCTTCGTAGGTTGGTGATCTAAAACCGCTTCTCGATTTAAGTTATTTCTCTTCATCTCGCCATTCGGCATTCTACGCTTTATCATTTATATGTTATTGATTTTTTTTTATAGATTAATCATTAAGCTAGAATATAGCGATATGCATGTGGTTTCCTTGAGTACTAAAATGTTGCTTTTAGGAGTAGAATTAGTTCTCATTTGATAGGTTAATCATTAGAGATTTTTTGAAATAATTTGGTAGGCTATAAGTGCTTTTTCCTAACTAATTTTTCAATTATGTTCAGTGTTAACCGGTTAACCCCTGGGGTTAACTAGTTAACGCGTCTGTCTGTGCCCTATTTGCCTGAATTTGGAGTCCGTTAACCGGTTAACCTATTCCGTTAACCAGTTAACGTTGTACATAATTTTAAAAATTGTTTGTTTGCATGCATGTTTGCTAGCCATAGCTTCTTTAATTGTTGTGTACATGTACTACATGATTTTTGAAATATATTATGGCTAAATTAGGTGCAAGATTCTGTATTTATGGTAACTTTTGACGCGTGTTTCGTTAGTTTTCCGATTTTGTGCTTAAATGATGATCTTGTGCTCCTAATGGATTGTGAAGTGGATACCATGTTTGAACCTCTTCATTTACATGTTAATGATGATCTAAAATTCTGTTTTTAACTGTATATGTGATCAATGCAAGTTTCGGTTATAGGAACACAAAATTGCATGTTGTGTTTTTGCTTGAAAATAAAGGATTCATGCACATTCTTGCTTGCTTATTTGCTACTACTTCCATGTTTATGCTTAATTTGGATTTGAGTATGCCATGATACATATTCACTTGGTTGTTTGTGTAATGGATGCATGTTCACTTTGTGCTTATTTGTCAATATGTGTGTTATCATGAAAATGCATAATTGTCCACTTTGTGAATGTTCTTTGAATCAAGTTTGAAAATGTTCACATGTTTCTAAATCCATGCCTATACCATGCTTGTTGATTTTATTTGATGATGAAGTGATGTATGTTCATGTATTGACACTTGTGTATGCACAATTGAAAATGAGTCAAATCTGCCTTGTTTTTCACAGCTGTGTTCTGAAGCAGTGGCTATTAAATGTGTGTTGTTTGTTGTATGTTCATACTTTATACACCTAATTTACATGTTGTATGTTAGCCGTAGAAAGTTGTTTGTGTTGTACAATGTTTTCATAGCTGTTTGTGCATTTGAGAGCTGTAAATAGCTGCTGGATTTTAGTTTAGCATAGGTTTTAGTACCTTTAGACTTAGGATTGAGTCTAGTTTAGGTCCTATTTTCCTTAGGAATTGTTTGATTACATGTTTACCCCGTTCCTTTTTACCATATGTGTGCATTACTAACCCTTGTTTTGTAGGGAGGTTGAGGTAAGCTTTCTTCACCTTATCCTTTTATTCCTTATGCCTTCTATTTACGTTTGCCTCTACATTTTATGTGTATGCTTGTAGGCTTTCCCCTTTGTTAGAATCAACTTAACTTCCTTAGGAAGTAAATTGCATTCTAATCCTCCTCTCTTCTTTTCCTTCACTTTAGGATTAGAAAGTCACACTAACCATTAGGATCTCCTTTGGTATTGGATAAACAACTTAGGGTTGGTCTTAGTCCCCCTTAGTTTTTGTCCTTTTTCGATTTGAGTCTCTTTCTCATCTCATAAAGATAAAACAACAAAACACCTAATAAAGATTGAGCTTCTCATATGACATGAGACTTTGTTGTGGGTTACTTATACGCGTTCTGTTTCAGGGCGAGGTGTAAGTCATCTACCATGATTAATAAGTCTTAGTGTGGGAATGTTTCACAAACAATAAACTCAAAACACTTCTCATAAAAGACAACCAACAAAGACATCGCGTCTTCTCTTCTCATCTCCTATTCTTTGCGGATGAATGTGAGTTGCCTCGACAGTTCAAACAAAGATACGTTAAACACCCTCGAGTCAGAGCCGGTAACACTTGAGTTAGAACTATGGCAACATCATCCTAAAAAACACCAAAATAGTTCCCTCCTTAGTTAGGCGAACTACGTCGACTCTGATCCTCATTTTCCCGATGAGGTACGTAGGCAGCGGGGTAGGGCCCGTTCGAGCACATTCTTTATTTTCCCTATATTTCCCCCTTTCTTTTAGATCCCATTTTCCATGTCCCCTTTGTCATTTCATTTTCCAGTTCCAGTCAGCAGTTTTATTCAACAACAACTTTATTCTCTCACCCTTTGTAACAGACTTACAAGCGTAGATCCCGTTGGGTACGGCGGACGGTCTGGGGTGCTAATACCTTCCCAGTTCGTAACCGACTCCCGAACCCAGAGCTTTGGTTCGCAGGACCTCGTCCTTTCCTTCTTCCTCAGGATTGTGTAGCATTACCTTTCCCGTTCCTTTGGGATAAAAATGCCTGGCTAGCGACTCTACCTTTTCCGCGCCACTTTCGCATTTCTAATAGGATAAAAATCCCGGGAGCGATAACGAACAAGTCAAAATTTTGAAATTCCAAAACCCAAGCGCTGGTCGCTTAGCGAGCAAGGTGTCACACTTAGCGATATCTGGAAAGTTTGAAAAATGATTTTTTATCTCAAAAAAATGTCTTCTCGATGTGGTTTATGTCATAAGCTGCTATGATGTTGTAGATTTTTTGTATGATGTGTTTTAGAGGCTATATGAGTAGAATTAGTGATTAAATGATGTATGATGACTTATATGATTTTTTTTAAGTTATGAAATATGATGACATGATGTAAAAGTATGATGTTAGAGGAGTATGTAGTATGATGTTAAATGAGTATGTAATATGATGTCGTGAGTGAGTATGTGAAATGATGATTGATGGTGAATACAAATGCAATGCTTGCGAGGTTATGATGATGATGTGTGTATATTGCGTCTTGCATTCATGGCATTGATTTATGAGGGGACTTTGGTCCACTGGTAGCTTCAATCTTACTGTGCGGATTGAAGTGATATGAAGTTATGATGTGCTCCCTTAGTGGAGGGTTGATGGCCCAACGTCCATCCATGAGGATGTTTCGGTACCACATGCATGAATAATATGTTGCATATCATTCTAAATGACATAGCAGGATTTGCATTAATTTTTTGTGATGATGTGATGCAATTGAGTTGTGTATTGATGTGATGTATTAGATGTTGTATATGATTGAGCTATTGATGATGAATTTGTTGTTGTTGTTGTTGTTTATGTTTTAAATTCTCATTTTTATATTACTTTATTGAATGTGAATTTACTCATCCTACCTGCCTTCTGGTGATGGTCTATTATGCCATCTTGCCTTCTAGGTATGGCCCATTTGTACAAACCGAAAATTGATATAGACTATTCTTAATTTTCCATGTCACATGATGACGTGAAATTATCTAAAAAGATATGTCAAGGTCTTTTATATATGAGAGTCATAATATTTAGAGTTAATAGTTATGATGAAATCATTATTTCATTGCATTGATTGTTAAGGTAATTCAATAGTGTTTATAAGTTATATATGTCATTGTAAAGATATTATAGTTTCTTGTTATTTCTGAGGCAATAAACATCAGGTTACAATAATACTTCTAAACAGGACGAATCATCTACCCATAATAAACAGTTGGATTTTTATGATATGTTTGATGTTTTCACATACTTTTCTCTTTATTTTAATGAGTCATATTTAAATATCTCCATCTTGACGAATATCAAACTCTATGAATACTTATTACATGATGGGCAATTGGATAGGTACACATCCTACTTAACATTGAAAAACATGTAAGAAGTTCAAACATTGCTTTAACTTATCACTAATGATCGGTATTACAAGAATTGAAAAGAATGCAAGAATGGAAAAGAAGAAGCATATTAATGGTGTGACAGAAAGATAACAGAAAGTGGTTATAGGAGATAACATATTATTGACTCATATTGATTGATTGATTGAATGAATACAAATCATGCTAATTGGATCATTTTATACAAGCTTATGACCCTATTATTAAACCAACAAATCTCATCTATTGGATTGGTTGAACATATTATCTTAATAGTCTCCCTCAAGCTGAGCATTGAAGATGTCTATCATGCCAAGCTTGGAGATGAACATGTTGAATTTGGGAGGAGCTAAAGCCTTGGTTAGAAAGTCAACAAGTTATTCTTTAGAAGGAATTGGCAAGAGTCTAAGTGTTCCATTTTGTACCTTTTCCCTTACTAAATGACAGTCAATATCCATTTGTTTGGTCCTTTCATGAAACATGTGATTAGAAACAATATGCATGGTGCTTTGCCTATCATAATACAATACAGGTTGTCTGGCAGAAGTGATGTGAAGATCCTTAAGTAAATGTATTAACCATTGTAACTCACATGTGGCAGTGGGGAGATATTTGTACTCTGCCTCAGAAGAAGATCGGGGAAGTGTTTGTTGCTTTTTTGCATGCCATGAAATTGGAGAAGAACCAATAAATAAATAGTAACCTAATTTGGATCATCGAGAATTGATACATCTGGCCTAGTCATAGTCGGAGTACCCCAGGATTTGCCCTTCTAAATTTTTGGGAAAGAAAAGACCTCTGCCAGGATTATGTTTCAATTATTTAACCACTCTACAAGCTGCATTGAAGTGTCTAGAAGCAGGCTTGGATCCCAATAGACTTAAATCATTAAGAAGATCTAAGAAGTATTTGCTTAGTGAGATAGATATGCCATATTTTGAGTGAGCTACTTCCAAGCATATGAAGTACTTTAGTACTCATAAGTCCTTGATCTTAAAGTTACAATCATGTATGTTTTTAATTCTTTAAAATTCAATCAATGAAGTTCCTGCTAATATGACATAATCTACATATATTAGTAATACATTGAAATCGTAATCAGTTTTCAGTGTGAAGAGTGAATAGTCAGAGGTAGACTGTATTTAACCCTCTTGGCTCAGTAGTGAAGTTAATTTTTCATACCATTTCTATTGGTTTGCTTCAGGCCATAAATACTTTTGAGAAGCTTGGATACTTGATTGGGTTTGTAATGCTCAAAGGATGTTGATCTGCTTCATCTTCTACTAAACTGGAACTAGAGAAAGAACATGAATGGAAAGAGAACTAGGAAAAATGTAGGAAAAAGAAATAATTGTGCTTGAATGGGCCCTACCCCGTTGCCTACATATCTCAACAGGCGTGAGAATCAGAGTGACGTAGTTCCCCTAACTAGGGTGAAACCTTTTTATTTTGTGTTTATAAGGAGCAACCAATGTTATAGCTCAGGTGTTGCAGGCTCGCTGAATCGAGTGTGTTACCGTATTGCAAGAGAATAGGAGAGGTGCGTCCTTACGTTTGAGAGTGAATGAGGTGAGAAAATAATTCCCAAAGGAGATACACTTTTGTTTGTTTGGAAGTGTTTTAGAAGTCTTTTATTTGAATAATTTTGCGTAAGAAAGTGTACTTAAGTCTCTTACAATTGAGTATGTACTTCCTATATCACCCCCATATGGAATGACAATGAAGCACACTAAGTATGAGGAAGACCCTCACACTTATTTCCAATGTTTGAGGCCTAAGCACACTAACTTACTTCCTTTATTAAGTGTTTTTGTTGTTTTGGAATGAATAAGTGTTTTTTAGTTTTCTTTGTGAAACATCTTCATGCTAAGAATTGTTCATCATGATAGATACCCTACAACTCATCCCCATATGGAATGAAGGCAAGTATCCCATGGTATAATTCTCATAGCACATGAAGAGATTCAACCTTTATTAGGTGTTTTTGATGTTGTTTAGAGTTGAGAAAGAGAAGAGTCAAAGAAAGAAAAAGGTTAAACATCTAAGGGGGACTAAGACCAACCCTATTATTATCATTCTTAGATGCCCTATGGTTATTGAGGTATGAGAACTCTATCCTAAAATAAAGGAGGAGAGGAGAAGAAGAACAAAAGAAGCAACTTACTTTTAAGATAGAAGTTAAGTTAATCTTAAAAAGGGATGAAGATGATTGAGAGATCAAAGAAGCATTAGAGGCTTATCAAACACATTTAGAATGATTAAAAGACGAGGAATAAGGTAGAGTGTGGATGCATACCCACACTCTTAACACTTACCATTGGCCCCTGAAAAGGTTAGCAAAACAAGTCACAAGTGAAATGGAATATCAAAGAAAATTCAAAAAAGTCAAGACACAAAAGAAGAGAGATTATAAGGTTTGAGGGTTATAAGGTCATAACCTATGTCTAAATGTGTTCAAGTAGGGTTAAGATATCTAATGAGATCAACTAGGTTAAGGGAAGTATTATAACATCACACAAGTTCATGTAATGTAACACAAGTGGAGTATGGATGCATATGACATATAAACTTGAACAAATGCATGTATGAACATCAAAGTCAGAATTGAATGACCTAGAATGATGTAATAGGTTTCTATGTTATGAACATACAAAGCATTGATGATATGATTCAAGAAGAAGAAGCAACAAACATCAAATAATGTCACATAAGAAACCTAATACAGTTACTTGAGATGCAAGTCATAAATGAAGAATGAAATGAAAATATGAATGCACATGAGTATGGGTCAGTAGCATATGTCAAATATGAATACATTATGATGCATATGAATTAACATACAAGATTGGTTTGTGATGATTCTAGTATAAGAAGTAGGATGAATAAGAAGTGAGGCAAGTAAACACTTAGCAATTATAGTCAAAAAGCTTCATGTTCGAGATGCATGGCATGTAAAATGAATGTGGAGAATGTAGGTCAATAGAATACATATTATGACATGCAAGTGAAATGAATGAATGATCATAATTTATGTAAACACAAGTCATATTGAACACAAGAAGGGATGAGGTGTAAAATTAGGTCAAAAGTTCAAGTTATGATGCACAAGCACAAACTCAAATGAAATTTCAAAATAAAAGACCTATAATTCTAATCACGTGACCTATAATATTATAAAGGGGACGTATAATCTCAAGATAAGATATTCAAACAATGACACAAGTGCCTTCTAAGAATTAGGTCTAAAGGAAGGGCAAAAGATCATACAATGTTCACCTAATGAGAAGGAATCAAACAAATAGAAAAATCAATAAAAAATTATGAAAATAGGTCACAAATGACCTAAGTCATAACCTAAACATGTGACAAAAGCTAAATGTAAAAATAAAAAAGAAACTAGGTTAAATGGAGGCTCAAAGTCACATTGAAACAGGTCAAATGAATGCACAAAGATATGATTCAAAATGCATTATAAAATGACTTTTAAAATGAAGTAAAAATATTTTTGGATGCTTTGATATGTCATTTTAATGTGGTGAAAAAGATGAATGAAGAAATATTTAAGACTATGCAACATAAATATGGAAAATCCAAGTATCAAAAGGAATTTTACTTTGGAAATAAATTAAAAGAAAAATGCAAAATAATATGCAAGCACTGATAAAATCAGAAAATAAAATGATAAAAAATTACTTTAATGTGTTAGGATACTACATGAATTTTTGTAGAATTTTTAAACATGTAAAACTATTTTTAATAAAAGAAACTCAAAATGTATGCAAATAAAAATGAAAATTAACATGAATGGGGAGGGGGTTGATGTCGCTCCCGGGATTTTCATCCTAGTACAAACGTGAAAGTGGCGTGGAAATGGTAGAGTCGCCAGCTAGGAATTTGTATCCCGAAGGAACGAGAAAGGTAATGCTGCACAAAACGAAGGAAGAAGGAAAGGATGAGGCCTTGCGAACCAAAGATCTGGGTCCGAAAGTCGTTTACGAACTGGGAAGGTATTAGCACCCCAGACCTTCCTCCGTACCTGACGGGATCCACACTTGTTAGTCTGTTCCAAAGGGTGAGAAATAACATGTTGTTGAATGAAAGAAATGCTAACTGAAACTGAGAGAGAAATGGAATTGGAAAAGAGAATGGAAAGAAAGGGGAAATGTAGGGAAAATAAAAAATGTGCTCGCACGGGCCCTACCCCGCTGCCTAGGTACCTCATCAGGAAAATGAGGATCAGAGTCGACGTAGTTCGCCTAACTATGGCAGGAACTGTTTGTGTTTTTAGAATGACGTTGCCATAATTCTAACTCAGGCATTACCTGTGAGACATGGCATATGTTTTGAATAATGTCAAAAACATGGTATGATTGAAATTATGTGTGGATCACAAGGGAAAAGAAGGAAAACTCATTTTGATGAAAATAAACTGAATGAGCCGACTCAAAACCTTCTATGAGCCGACTCATTTGAGGCATTTTTAGAAAATTCTCTCTAGTCCCAACAGGCTGACTGAGGTCTATTTTGAGCTGGTTCATATAGCTTGGTGAGCTGGCTCATCCCTATTTGAGCTGGCTCATCTAGCCTTTTGAGTCGGCTCAATCCTGTTAGCATTTTCAGTCAATTTCTCTCGGGTCCCAACAGGCTGACTGAGGCCAATTTTAAGCTGGCTCATCCAGCCTGTTGAGTCGGCTCATCCCTGTTTGAGATGACTCAATTCTGTTGCATTTTGAGTCAATTTCTCTCGGGTCTCAATAGGCTTACTGAGGCCAATTTTGAGCTGGCTCATCCAGCCTGTTGAGTCGGCTCATTAGCTAATTTGACCTGGCTCGTTGCTGTAACTGTCATTTTTTTTGTTATTTCTTGCTTTCAATTTTTTGTTATTAACTAACCAATATAAATAGCTGATTTTATTTCATTTGAGAGGTAACAAGGAAAGTTAAAGATATACACACAACACTCTTTATCTTCTTCTTTCTTGCATCAATCAACAATCACACACAACAATCTTTGTTTGATTACGGTGCTTGTTTCGAAGATAACGTTCAATCGTGAATTAGAGTTTTAGATTGGGTCTAGAGTGTGTGGGTTTTCCTTGGATAAATCTGAAGGGTTTTCTCCTCTAAGATCATTGAAGATTTGGGGGTTTTGCACACATCGATCGTTCGTAGATTCAGCCGAGTGAGGTAGATTGAAGATCAAGTGGATCATTCTTTCATATCACGGTAGACGGAGGATTGCGAAGGTCTTTGTGGGTTCACAAGTGTTGGAGAAACTCATTCGTGCTCAAAGTTTGGAGAATCGTGAATTCTTGCAAGCAGGGAGCAATTAATCAGAGGCTTTCTTGACACGCGTGGAAGACTTGATTCTAATTTGGATCAAGGGACAAGAAGAAGATTTGACAACATATTCAACGCGGTTTGGTTTGTTGGTTCATTTATCTCTCTTCTTGTAAAACAATTGCAATTTAATAAAATTTCCCAATTCAATTTTGAATTGGGGGCAGAGTACTTCGAGCAAGGACGACAAAGGAACTGCCTCAACAAATTCCTTGTGTTCTTTACATTTCTTGCATTTTAATTTTGTTCATATTGATCTTGTGTGCTTGAAAATTCTGGTGTATCAAATTAGTGCACTCAAAGTGTTTGATAAATAGTTACACTCAAAAGTGATAACTAGAGTGGGTAAAATTCTGCACTATTTGATACAACAAAATTATCCTTGGTGTGTGTACTCCAACTGTTTGGTAAAAAGCCTAACCACACAAATTCAATTTGATTGTGCTTAATTTCTTCTCCATATCATTGTTAAGAATAGTTTTATCAAGTGCTGAATTATCAATTGAATCATTTGTGTAATATTAATTCTTCTAGTCATCATTTCATTCCAATTGGGTTTTACGCATATCCGATCTCCGGTGACTTCTATTTTGAACTAGACGATTTTCCAGGAAACTTCCGCAATACTTTTTCAACTAAATTTTGAAAAGTAATTTTTTAAAAAAGGGATCTATTCAACCCCCCTTCTAGATCCGCGCTATCGTCTAACATTACCGGATCTGACTCGAGGGTGTTTACCATATCGTTTTTTGAACTGTCGAGGCAAGTCGTGATCGTCCGCAAAGAGTAGGAGATGAGAAGAGAAGACGCGATGTCTTTGTTGGTTGTCTTTTATGAGAAGTGTTTTGAGTTTATTGTTTCTGAAAGACTCCCACACTAAGACTTGTTCACCGTGGTAGATGACTTACACCTCTCCCCTAAATGGAATGTGTGTAAGTAACCCACGACAAAGTCTCATAGCGCACAAGAAAGTTCGACCTGTATTAGGTGTTTTATGATTTTATTTATGAGATGAGAAAGAAGGACTCAAGTAGGAAAATGACAAAAACTAAGGGAACTAAGACTCACCCTAAGTTGTTTATTGCATGCAAAAGGAAATCCTAATGGTTTGTGTGGTTTCTAATCCTAATGAGGAAAAAGGAAAAGAAGAAAAGAACTTAGAAATCAACTTACTTCCTAAGGAAGGTAAGTTGTTTCTAAAGAAGGGGAAAACCTATAAGCAAGCACAAAGTGCTAAGGAAAACAGAATTAGAAAGCATAAAAAGATGAGAAATAATTAATATTTTACCTCAATCTTCCCCCCTACAAAAAAAATGTTAGCTTAACAATGCATATTGAAAGCATAAACAAAGCATAAAAGCGATTAAGTACCCCACACGTCCTAGAATGGAACTAGGGTTCAAAATAAGACCTAAGTCTAAAGGTGAAGGTACCTAAAGGTTAAATGACTTCTAAAGTAAGTAGCTACATGCTATAGGTCCCTAAGTATTCTAGGATACCTCATAAGATCAAACTATGTCAAACTATGTACAAGAAGTTTACATACGTTCACATGAATGCAAGTTAGGGTTCACGAATGAAGTATGAGTGCATATGACATACAAGAATGAATTAATACATGAAATGAGTATCAAAGTCAGTAGTTAATTCTTATTAATTTAAATGAATTAACATACCATCATGGATGCAATGATTTAGTCCTATGGAGTAAGGATAAGAAGATGTGGGAAGAAGTGTAGTAAACATCGCATATGATCACAAAGAATGCAAGTTAAGAATGAATGACATGTAAATGTGCATGAGGTGACTATGGGTTAGTAGAATAAAAGATATGAGATGAAATTAGAATGCATGGATAGGCATTAATTATTCCCACATGAGTCATGTTAACATTTAGAGGAGAAGAGGAACAAGTTTAAGTTAAACTAGTTCAAATAATGATGCACTTTGAAACACCAAAACAAATCAAATGAATATGGTTCAAGAAGTGACATATAACTGGAATTAAGGACCTAAAAGTGACCTATAATTAACTCCTAAAAATTTACCAAAAAGTGTGTCAAGCAAATGACATGAATGCCTTCCTAACATTTAGGGTATGGAGCAAATAAGCACATAATCGGACCTATAATCTAGGTGACATGAAAAATATCAAAAAAATCTTTAAAAATTATGAAATTAAATCCCTGGAATGATGAGGTCAGTAGCTTGTATTTCCTAAAAGGATTTCATAAAATTATGCACCAAAGTGGCAAAACAATCACTTAACGATTAAGATAACAAGGCATGATCGCCGAAAAATAACTCCACAAAGAGGATCCAAAATAGCACCAAAAATTATGAAAAAAATTCCTAAGTAGAATCATAATGTCACAAACTCCAGTGGTTAATCACACACAAAAAATATGTTTCACGCCTATTGTAAAAAATTGTCTTTGGTCCCTTATGTCAAAACTATTCATTTTGGGACAGCTCGGAATGAAAATCCAAATTAATTACTAAAACCATTCAAATATGGAAAAAAAAAATAAAAATAAATAAATTAAGAGGATAAGGATCACTCATGAAATTGTCCAGAATTTTATCACACCCAAAAATATTTTTAATAATTGCGACAAAACGGGCAAAATATAGTGTTTTAAGGGAAAATGAAAGGAACCGGATTCTATAATCTGTAACCTAATCCCTAAGCTTCGATATCATCACATATTATCAAAAATCACAAATAAATCCAGTGCCTCAGGTGGGAGGGCTTAATATACACTTTACTCTATATGATCATAAGCCTCATACTACTAAAATGGTGCGTTAAAGTGGAGAAAGTCGAAATTACTTACTTGATCGAAGTGACGATTCTTCATATAAAGAAATCCAAAAAATCCATGCAAGGTCTTGTAATCTCCCATGAGCAAAATAAATTCTCATCTTCCATAATTGCTTTGTGAAGATCCACCATAATCGAAATCGATCTTTATCGATCAAAAAGCTCATGAATGCTTACCAAGCTTAATTCTCAACAATAATTAAAATCATGATAAAATTCTGATTAAAAATTGTCAAGAAATAGATCAATGGATTAATCCACAAAAATTATCTAGAAATAAAATTAATTATGATTTTTTTAACAAAAACAATAATTAATAAAATCTCTAAGAAAACAAAGAGACATGGGGTGCAAAATGTAATTCAGTGGAAGCAAATAGAACTAAACTGGCCCAAGGCCCAGTACTCCTCTACCATGGCGCATGGGGGTGTAGATAGTGAAAAGGTAGTGCAAATAGCATATTATGGGGTCCAATCCCATAGCCGCAGAGGGAAGTGCGAATTGAATTATGGGGGTGTGGTACGTGATCCATGGATGATGGGGATGAAGCCCGGTCCAATTGTGGATAGAAAAATCTTGACCTAAAACACAAAAACCCTGAACCACACTCAATAGTCATCTTCAATTTATTTCTCTCAACTCCTTATCGTATTTCTCGCCGTCACCCTCGACCTTAGTCTCCGGTCACCATCTCAGTGGCTCAAGAGTCCAAACTCGTCTCCGACCTCACTTTTCTGTTTCGCTCAAGACGCCACCATCTCTTTCGCGCTGCATCTTCAATGTTTTCCGTCTAAAACTGTAGACTCAGAGACGCTCCGATGGTTATTCCAATGCAACGATGCAACGAGTCATGCAAATTGGATTCAAAATCCTCAGTCTATTGTTCTTATTTCTACCGATAAAATCAAGCAAAATCGTCCCTCGAGATTTCCTACTCCCATTCGGTTATGAGTTGAAAGCGTTGGAGATGCTGATGACGTGAATATTACTGAATTGATAACGAAGCTCGACGGTGAGTTTGGATCTTGAATCTTCTGTGATCTCGTTTCTTGATGTCAGTATCGTTGTGATTCTGAACTATTTCTTGTTCTGAACGTTGTATTTGACGCTCAAATATGATGATGGATCTGTCAAGTTGCAGATTGATGAGGTTTTGGTTATGTTCGCTGATGAAGTTGAAGATGCAGATCACTGAAGTTGAAGAAAATGAATGTTGGCGTTGAAGATGATGAAGAGGTTCAGAAGACTAAAAAGAAGATCATGAAGTTGTTGGTGTGATGTTGTTGATGACTGAAGGTTTCTTGAAATTATTGATAAAGAGTTGATGAAGATGATGAAGCTTCCATAATGAAGATTGGGATGGTTGATGAAGCGTGATGAACGTTGAAGATGCAGATCGACGAGAGGTTGGAAGAATCCGTGAAGAATACAGAAGCGAACATATCCTAATCTTTGTATCGATTTAGTTTTTCTTCTGAACTTCTTCTTTTGAATCTATACGTTCTCGCTACCGTTGCGATTTATGCTGATTTCATTTCTGAAATAGATTCTTGAACTTACAGGTTGGTGAAGTTTTTTTGAAGGTATTCTTGAGGATGAGGCTATGGTGTGGAAAACTGAAAGTGATGATGATTGAGGATGAAGATGCAATTTGAAGCTGAGAAGAAGCTGGTGAATAATGCGGAAGAGTTCTTGGTGAAAAATGGTGTGGAGATGATGCAGGGTTGATCTATGAATGATGAATTCTAAGAGAGAGATTAGAGTTTTATGGTAAAGTTTCAGAGAGATTGGAGCTATGAAGAGTGATAACCCCCCCTGAATTGGAGAGTTGATTGCAGATGTTAAAGAACGAGATTGAGATTGATATTGATGGTGAAAGTATGGTGGTGTGCCGATGCAGACTCGCTTTAAAATGATGCAGATTGAAATTTGAAGGATCTTGGCGGCTTGATGTTGCTTCTGTTGTGGATTGATGAAGTGTGAATGAATCCTCATAAATTGGAGTCCCCTCCTGTTATCAGAGTGTTTTTCTATCAGTTGTTTTTGTGTAATCAATTTCCTCCTCCTTTTTTCTGCATAACTATTATGTTATATCCTGATGATTTTTCTAACTGATTCTGTTATGTCAGTTTGTTCCAACTGATTATTGTAACTGAATTTTGTTAGTTTCTTTTTTCTGTTAGAGATTGTAACCGTTAGTTACGATTTGAATCCCTTGTCATCCGTATTCTTCTGAAGAACCTTGTACTCATATTTTTCCCTTAATTTTTATGCGCCCTCTTTTCAACTGCAGATATATGTATGATCCTCTTTTTAGTGAATATTTGTGAATATTTGGTGATGATTATAAATGGAGGAGTGTATTACCTCAAAATTTTCCCTCTCATTTTCTCAACATTTTGCATAGCATTTAGCATAAATAAATTCATGTAACAATAAAAAATATTGCATCATGTTCATCATGGTTAAGGCATAGGTATGTGATCAATGATTGGAGCAATTGAAGGCTATACAAAGACAACCAAGGGGTCACAAAGCTTATCAAACTTGTGCAAAGGGTTCAAAACACTCCACAAGTCTTCATTTGAAGCCACAAGTCTTGAAAAGAATTGAGTTGATCAAAGGAGGCAGACATTGCAACATCTTCTGATGAAAAGGGGCCAAATTAGGGTTTCTATTCTACTGGGTTTCTAAATGAAGTTTTGATCCAAAGTTGATTCCATTGTCTTCTATATGATGTCAAGTGCCTAGGGTTCAAATTTCATCCATAGAAACATTTTGGAAGAGGTTCAATTGGCCAGATGATTGAAAATCAGGGAATTGGGAAAAGTCAACCAGACTGAGCAGAAGGTCAGCTCTTGACTTTCTTAAGATCAAAATCTTGAAATTGAGGTCACAAGAGCCATATGGACAAAATTGGGTCAAGAAATGGTGGAAAAATTAAGGAAAAAACAATTTTTCTCATGCTTGTATAGATACATCCGTGCTTTGCATCGATATAAGATTTGCAAATAACAAAGAGGAATGGGTAGTTATGCATCGATGCATACGATGTTTGTATCGATACATAAGGAATGGATGCATCGATGCATGTGTGTTATGTGTTGATACATAGATGATTTATTTGGCTGGAAAGCAACATTGCTTCAGTATGCATCGATGCATATCTCCTTGTGTCGATACATGCATGTTGTAAAACTAGAATGTATTGATGCATGCGTGCTATGTATCGATGCAAGAGCCTGTTTTCTGCTAAATTGTTGTTGTATGATACATAGAAAGGGGCAATGATAGTTCAGTCTTAGGGGTGAGTTCAGAGGTGACTTGTGCACATACTAGAGCTCATTTAACTTCACATTTGCTTCAATTTAAACTTCAACCATTGGTGCTACATCAGAATGGTCCTCACCACAATGATCATAAGTTGGTGTACATTAGATCCATTGGTCTCAAGCTGCATTTAGCCTTTGATTTTGTTGTATCACCAGGCTATCATTAAGTGTATGCAGGACCACTTAAATTGTTGTGCATCTCACAATCAAGTGAGCAAACTCAAGCTGCAATCCTTGGGAAACTAAGTTGGTGTTTCACTTCACTAATCTTCAGCATAAGCTTCATGTTCCTTGCAGCATTGGATTAATTTCAACTGAAGAAGGTTCTAGAAATCAGGTGGCATAATTGTCATAACTAACTTCACTCATTTAACTCACTTCACTCAGTTAACCAAAGTTGGTTAACCCTGGTTCTAACTGTTAACCAGAGGTTCAATGCTTTATAAGAGGATGAGTAGTGACTGAGTTTTGGGTTCAGCTTCATTTTCACTCAAATCACACCAAAATCCTCCAAAGTTGGCTCTGCATTTTCTCTGCAAGATCTCTGCATTTTGAAGGATTAAGCTTCCACAACCATAGCATTGATCTTCTTCTTCCTTGTGCTTCTTCAAGCATCATTCATAATGCATTTTCATGGAGATTTGAAGCTGGAAATTTGAAGTTGCATCATCACAACACCTCTGCATTTTGGATTGAACGAGCCAAATCATCATCCAACAAGCCTCATTGAGCATCAATTCACCACCAGCATCATGATTTACAGCATATCCATGGAGTTTATAGCTTTAATCAGCAAGAATTCACTTCTAAATTTTTCTGCATCTTCACCAATTCTTCAAGATTCTGTAGGATCAAGCGCTTACCACTGCACTAAAAGCAATTGTTGTTAGTGAAGGCGCAACTTTATTTCCTTATAGTATAGAGCCCTCAAGGGGCTGCGCCTATTAAGCGCCATGGGTTGGGATGTTAAGCCCATCGAATCCCTAAGGGTGACGCTGAATTAATAAATCCAACAATCTCCCCCCCCCCAGTGTCAGCCGGGGGGATTCGAACCCATGACCTTGCTCTGATACCACTTGTAGGATCAAGCGCTTACCACTGCACTAAAAGCAATTGTTGTTAGTGAAGGCGCAACTTTATTTCCTTATAGTATAGAGCCCTCAAGGGGCTGCGCCTATTAAGCACCATGGGTTGGGATTTTAAGCCCATCGAATCCCTAAGGGTGACGCTGAATTAATAAATCCAATAGATTCTTCCTCAATAGAGTGTTTATTTCACTCTCCAAAGGATCAAGATCAATCAAGGAAGACCTTGGAACCTCCCCTCTGGAATTCTTCAACTATTAACACCACTGAATTTCAGGTTCTCATCCTAACCTGCTTACCTGATTTCAATTTCTTTTTGGTTGTTTTGTGTTGTTTTGAGCTTAATAGAAGCAATATGACCTCGGTTTAGTTGATAGGCTTCTTAGAAGCTTAGATTCAAATTTTAGGTTGGAAATGTTTGGCTTCGATTAGCATTATTCATGAACCTTGAGTGAAAACTAATCCTAGATATGTGATCAGTGCAAGGAGACGAGTTCAACCATGGTCTCATTTTTTATTTTTGTGAAAATCTTTGTCATACCCTATCCGGAGCTCACCGGAGAAGATGACCGGAGCTTTGCTCTGGTGACCGGAATAGTAGTCTTAGCATTAAGGGGAGAACATAACACATCCATTAGATTAGTTTGATCCAACGCATTAGAATTTGCCACCACATTAATGAGGCACATGCTTGGCACATGTTTCTTTTATGAACAAAAACACTCAGCTTCTATTGACACCCCCTGCATGTGCACATTAAGCCCAATTCAGTTCATTTTATTCCTATTCAGACCCCCAGGCCCATTGTATTTTGTGTATTTTATTACTTTTTCTCACTTCTATTCTATTTCCATTTTCAATCTTATAAAATACCAAAACTCATCCAAAATAGCAAGCATACATTCCATGGAAAAGAGTTTGAATTCACTTCCTTGTGCCAAATTCATAAATACTCTTAAAAGACAAAACAAACATAATAAGCGACTTTCCTGCGGGAATTATCTTCTCAACTCATTCATTCACAACGCGAACTTGCGACGACTTGTCACGCATGCAAGACGGTAAATGCACTCGTACCAGACGAGCCTGCAACACCTGAGCATAAACATACGCAGTTCCAGCACATAAAAAATACAAACAAATAGTTCCCGCTTAGTTAGGCGAACTACGTCGACTCAGATCCTCATTTTCCTGATGAGGTACGTAGGCAGCGGGGTAGGGCCCGTTCAAGCACATTCTTTATTTTCCATACATTTCCCCCTTTCTTTCCATTTTCTTTTCTGATTCCCTTTCTCTTCGTTCTCTTTTTTTCAGTTTCCTTTATCATTCCATTCCAATCAGCGGTTTTATTCAGCAGGAGTTATATTATTTTACCCTTTAAAACAAACAAACAAGCGTGGATCCCGTCGGGTACGACAGACGGTCTGGGGTGCTAATACCTTCCCAGGTCGTAACCGACTCCCAAACCCAGATCTTTGGTTCACAGGCCTCATCCTTTCCTTCTTCCTCAGGTTTGTGAAGCATTACCTTTCCCATTCCTTTGGGATAAAAATGCCTGGCTGACGACTCTACCTTTCTCGCGCCACTTTCGCGTTTGTACTAGGATGAAAATCCCGGGAGCGACATCTGGCGACTCTACTGGGGACCGAACCCAGAATCTCTGGTTTCCCTCGTAGAGTCAATCCTAGCGCCTGTTTGTTTTTTTTCTTTGGGTGTTTATATGTGTGGATGTGTGTTTATTTATTGTTTTCATTTACATTTTACTTTACAACATTTATTTACTGCTTTCAGTATTTATTTTCCATGCATCATATACTGGACTGTGTTGGTTTCATTTTTTCTGTGGGATGGCATTTGTTATTGGGAGATAAGCCAAATACCCAACTTGAGTGCACCTAGGACTTAGAGTGGTTCCACTTTGGCTTCATGGCAATCTTGCTATGTTGGTATTAGTGAGTTCCACACCTTGACTTGCGACCTTCTCAGAAATGTATTGATGCCAGAGTCTTTTTGGGGTAATACACAAACTTGATAGTTATGTGTAGTCAGGGGACCGATCATTAAGAACCTTTGTGGAAAAATCCATCTCCAGTGATGACAGTGGCAGACGACATTTGTTGGCAAACCCACTCGCATCCGAGGGTCCACTGGGAACTCACATAGGATGGCCTGGTTCTCTCATAGGAACCCAGTTAAGGCAAACTGTTCGTATGATGATAGTATTGTACCCTTCGGGATGAATGTATTATTGTTTCTCGATTCAGTGCTTGAAGCTGGGGACTTCTGAGGGATGCTTGTTTCCTTGGACTCAGCTGAGACCTCCCTGAGTAGTACATAATGCCAAACCGATTTCCTGATTTGGTCATGAGCCATTTCTTGGAAATGGTGAACATATTATTGCTGCTCGACTTTGAGAGTCTGTGATGTTGACCCGAGTAGCACACCCGTGAGATTGGGAGGAGTTTACAGGTTTGTAGGAACCCTAAACTTCTACATACCCACTTTACCAGTATTGTTCAGTATTATGATCTGATTCTATGATTTTGAGTTATGAAGTATCTATACAGAGATAAGGTTATTGTGATTATCCACAATGGGTTCACCGCCCAACACCAGCAACGAATCCTTGATCACATGCCTGTTGCATACATAACATCATAACATTTATGTACACATGTTTATTTATTTCCGGGGATCGCACGTCTGAATTCTGCTGTTGGATTTCTGTTGTATTAAAACCTGAATCAAAACAGATAGATTCCCCTGAAATAACTGAACATGACATTTGCATACATATTTGCATACATAGCAGGTGTCCGGGGATAAATTCTCATCCTGATTTGGTTTCTCTCTAGAATGGCCAACTTGCATCACGATTGTCAGGATATGGGTATGGAACAACTCCGAGCGGCGGTGACTGGGATGAAGACCCAGCTGGGGAATTTCATGGTGGACATTCGAGCGTTGTCTCGGGATCAGAAACTGCTGAAAGAAGAATTCAACTTGATGAAGACTCAGATAAAGCTGCTCATGGGAATCGTGAATGCTATGTTGAAGAAAGAAAATAGCCATGGGTCTGCTTTTCAAACGGAAGGTCCCGTTTCTCTCATCTCGTTGGGATGCCCACTAAATCAAGAGTTGTTAGGAAGGCTTCCTCTACAGCTTGAGTCTCTTCACCAGTAATCACCACTTGGCAGTCAGGAAGAGCCTAAGACAAGGATCAACTCCGTATGGCCTGATACAATTGAGTTGAATGATCCTACACCTATCATTACCAAGGAAGTGAGCACTTTCTTCCCTCATCAGAGATCTCCCTCAGATGCTACGCCTTGGTTTCCAAGAGAAGGATTTCAGCAGATGTCAGGTGTAACTCCTCTAATGGAAACAATCCGTTCTCAACAGAAACAAGAAAGGGTTATTGATCTTGTACCCATGTATTATGCTGAGTTGTGCCCACAGTTGCTCGAATTGGGATTGATTGAGAGTCGCAAGCTATCCCATCCTCCTGGAGAACGTCCCCAAAGTTGGAATCCTTATGCCTACTGTGTTTTTCACTACGGAGCTCAAGAACATGACATCGATGATTGCAGAGTATTCATGCATCAGGTGCAAGATTTGGTGTATGAAGGAATAATTAGTTTTGGGATGAATGGTCTGAAAAGTTCAAAAGTTAAGGCACATACAGACACTAAAGGGGTGGTAAAAGTCCATTCTTCTGGAATTATTACTCAGGCTAAGTCTTCAAAGAGATTACATCAACAACCTTACGCCGCTCCTCGGTTGCGTATGAGTAAGAAAGTGCATGGACATATTAGGCACTCAAAGAAATATCAACAACAAAATGCTCAACCACAACATCAGGGTCATTAACAAGAGGCACAGAGACCATTCCAACAAAGAGCAAGAGTGAGGGACCGTAAAATTGATCCCATTCTGTTTCCGTATGATGTGTTGCTTCCAAAGTTGCTTCCAAAATAAGCATATTATGCTTGCATACATTTGTTTGGCATCATAAAAGTTCACGTATGGAATCTCAGTCCAGAAGCTTAATCTTTCCAAGTTGAGAAGTCTGAAACTTCCGAAGGTCAGTTTATTAAGATACACTTTTCCAAGAAACTCCATTGAGTAGGGACTTTCCTAACCAGTTGTGGTAAGAGCCAACTAATCTGGGGCAATCACTTCGAGATCAAATCTCTCCAAAGTTCAGCCAAGCTGGGGCAATCACTTCGAGATTCAAATCTCTCCAGGAGTGTATAGTATGGGCGTTTTCTTCAAAGCACAGTCAGTCAGAGGAGATCACTACAAGGCTCATACGGGGGCAGGCCACCCCAAGAGCACTAGAAGTTACTCTCACCTGAAGATGGTTAATCAGAAGCACCTACCCAAGGTTCAAAATACTGGGACAGAATATCTCACAGTGATATGAGGTTTCTCCCGAATCCTCGCGAGGTAAATTCTTTCACAGACCATGCAGTCTGGGGCAGTTGTTTCTAGATCTGACAAATCTCTCCAAGAGTTTGAAGACACTGAGTCATCTCAGATGCCATGTTTTCTGTAAAATCCTCTTGAGACATTTTCTTCCAGGGGACCTTAGATTGAGGCGAGTTGAAAATTGCAAGGAACCATTGTTCACTCAGGATTAATAGGTAATCGATCAGCCCAGAGGCTGGGAAGCCAAGCCATTGTCAGCATAGTACATCAAGAGTTGTTTCATCAGCAGGCTTCATTGATCAGAATTCCATAGTAAGCCTCATTAGACAATCCCTTCTCCAATAGAGCAACAAAGGGAAGGATAATTCTCGAGCATAAGGGTATCATCATCTCTCATCCCCATTATGAGACACTTTATATTCGCTCATCCCCAACATGAGACACTTCATATCTTTTATCCCCGGCTAGGGGAAACTTGAACTCTTATCTGCAGCAGGAAGCTTTATCATTGACATCCTCCATCATCCCCGATAGAGCGGAAGTAGAAATATTCCCCAGCAGTGGTGAAAGAAGATTGATGGTCTCTCCAAGCAGAGACTTCCCTTCAGTACATGGGCAATCCCCAGCAGTACAAGGAGTTTCTTTCCTCCCTAGCAGGTTGCTACCTCAGCAGTATCATACATTTGTTTCCCCAACCAAGTCAGAAGGTTTTCACTTCCCCAACGGAGTTCAACAGGTAGCGTAACTCGCAAGAAGAGTCCACTTCCAATAGGATCTTGGCTTTCCAATTTCAAAGTCCATTTTATTTTTGGCAATGGCGACAATTCAGAGCCGGTGTATCATTAACAACATTCTCCGTAGAGTTATTTTCTCCTCATAAGGATTAACCAGATCAATGCAGTGATCATGATTTCTCCCTAGTCAAGCCACCTGGGATACTTGCAGTCTCCTTATCAGGAGATCTCTTTGCATTCGCATGTGCATAATCATCATTGCATTTTCATCCTCAAACGCGTAGCATTTCCATCACCATGGAGTATTACGCCATAAATCCAAGCATGTGCATGCCAACATGGGCCGATTTTAAGGTATATTACATAAGACCCGGAACATTTTCTCAACCTGAAGTACTCCCCACAGAGGATACAAATACTATTTGCCAAACACCCTTGTCTATCTAAGTCAATGTTTTCCTGGGCTCTCGTTTATGTACAACGATCCAATTCCACCTTCGAGTTCCGTTTGGTACAATGGTCTTGTTTTTAAGCCTGTTTGGTACAACAGACCCCCATTTTGCGTCTTGTTTGGTACAATAGTCGTGTCGTAGGCTCTCGTTTTGTACAACGATCCTATTTTCCCGGGCTCTTGTTTATGTACAACGATCTCGTTCCACCTTCGAGTTCCATTTTGTACAATGGTCTCATTTTTAAGCCCTGTTTGGTACAACAGGCCCCTATTTCGCGTCTTGTTTGGTACAACACTCGCGTCGCAGGCTCTCACTTTGTACAATGATCCTGTTTTCCTGGGCTCTCATTTGTGTACAACGATCCCGTTCCACCTTCGAGTTCCGTTTTGTACAATGGTCTCGTTTTTAAGCCCTGTTTGATACAACATGCCCCCATTTTGCGCCTTGTTTGGTACAAAAGTCACGTCTCAGGCTCTCGTTTGGTATAACGATCTTGTTTTCTTGGGCTCTCGTTTATGTACAACAATCTCGTTCCACCTTCGAGTTCCATTTTGTTCAATGGTCTCGTTTTTAAGCCTTGTTTGGTACAACAGGCCCCCATTTCGCGTCTTGTTTGGTACAATAGTCACGTCGCAGGCTCTCGTTTTGTACAACGATCATGTTTTCCTGGGCTTTTGTTTATGTACAACGATCTCGTTCCACTTTCGAGTTCCGTTTTATAAAATGGTCTCATTTTTAAGCCCTGTTTGGTACAACAGGCCCCCATTTCGCGTCTTGTTTGGTACAACAGTCGCGTCGCAGGCTCTTGTTTTGTATAACAATCTTGTTTTCCCGGGATCTCGTTTATGTACAACGATCTCTTTCCACCTTTGAGTTCCATTTTGTACAATGGTCTCGTTTTTAAGCCCTGTTTGGTACAACAGGCCCCTATTTCGCATCTTGTTTGGTACAACAGTCGCATCGCAGGCTCTCGTTTATGTAAAACGATCCCGTTCCACCTTCGAGTTCCGTTTTGTATAATGGTCTCGTTTTTAAGCCCTGTTTGGTACAACAGGCCCCCATTTCGCGTCTTGTTTGGTACAACAGTCTCGTCGCAGGCTCTTGTTTTGTACAACGATCTTGTTTTCCTAGGCTCTCGTTTATGTACAACGATTCAGTCCCACCTTCAATTCCATTTTGTACAATGTGCCGCTCCCTAGATTTTCATCCTAGTACAAACGCGAAAGTGGCACGGAAAAGGTAGAGTCGCCAGCCAGACATTTTTATCCCGAATGAATGGGAAAGGTAATACTGCACAAACCTGAGGAAGAAGGAAAGGACAAGGTCATGCGAACCAAAGATCTGGGTTCAGGAGTCGGTTACGACTTGGGAAGATATTAGCACCCCAGATCGTCTGCTATACCCGACGAGATCCATGCTTGATTGTTTGTTTCAAAGGGTAAATGAACATAACTGCTGCTGAACAAATGAACTGTTACTGAAATGAAAGTGAAAGGATAAAGGGAATTAGAATGGGAAAAGGAAATGGAAAAAAAGGGGAAATGTAGGGAAAATAAAGAATGTGCTCTAATGGGCCCTACCCCACTGCCTACGTACCTCATCGGGAAAATGAGGATAAGAGTCGACGTAGTTTGCCTAACTAAGGCGGGAACTATTTGTTTGTGTTTTTATAGCTGGAACTGCGTATGTCTATGCTCAGGTGTTGCAGGCTCATCTGGTACGAGTGCGTTTACCGTCTTGCATGCGAGACATGTCGTCGCAAGTTCGCGTTGAGAGTGAATGAGGTGAGAAAGAAGTTCCCGCAAGAAAGTCGCTTATTATGTTGTTTTGTCTTTTATGAGAAGTGTTTTTGAATTTCTTACAAGGAAATGAATTCAAACTCATTTCCATGGAATGTGTACTTGCTACTACATTCCAAGATGGAATAATAGAACCAGGACACCAAGTAAGGAGAATTTATCCAAGACTTGTTTCCAAGGATTAAGGTTTAAGTTCACTAGCTTGTTGAACTTATTACATTTTTTGTAGCTTTTTTGAAGAAGTATCTTTTAGATTTTTCTTTGTGAAATAACCTCCTGATAAGACTTGTACATCATGCTAGACAAGCCCACACTATTCCAAGATGGAATGAATATAAGTGTCCCAGGGAATAAGGCTATACACAAGAGATTCTTTTATGCATTTATTAAGTGTTCTTTTGATTTTTGTTTGAAGATGAGAAGAGAAAGACTCAAATGGCAAAAGGTCAAAGTTAATGGGGGACTAAGACACAACCCTAAGTTATTCATTAAAATGGTGGTCCTAATGGTTCATGAGGTAATCTAATCCTAAAGAGCAAAAGGAAAAGAAAGAAGAAAAAGGATGCAACTTACTTCCAAAGGAAGATAAGTTGGTCCTGGCAAAGGGCAATCCTACCAATCACAAATATGGAAGTAAAAGGAAATTAAATGCAAATTAAATGCATAAAGGAAGTAAGAGAATAAGTTGAAGGAAACTTACCTCAATCTTCCCCTATCCAAAACAAAGGTTAGTGTTGCGTGTTATTTAAAATAATAAAGCAAACAAAGTACTAATTAAACCCTAAAGCCTAGGACCTAAACTAAACACAATGCAAAATTCAGCAACTTTTTACAGCTAATAAATGTATAAATAGCTAGGAAAACAATGCTCAACACAAACAACCTAATGCAGCTAACATACAACATGCAAAAATAGGTGTAAAAAGTCACAAACAATATGAACAACATAGCAAACAACATCCATTTTACAACTACTGTACCAAAAACAACTGCGAAAACATGAGGCAAATTTGATTATTTCCATTTTTTATGCACAAATGAATGGAATATAATGCAAATAAATCACAAAATACAATGAACAAACATCATGAGATATCTCTACACATGATTATGAATTTATTAACATACGCACATGGATTTGATTCACTTCTTTAAAGCAAAATGACAAAATGACATGCATACTTTTCAAGTTTGGAACAAATGATTATTTAAGCATAAAGAGTGAACATGCATCATTTCTAGCATCATTAATTGGACATGCATTGGTACTAAAATCAGAATTGAAGCATTTTAGCATGGTGATCAATCAAGTGAATGAAGCAAGCATATGAATTTGTGAAGCATTTGATCATAATCACAAAAAGTGTATTTTCAATAAGTCGACATTTATTGCGAACAAATAAAGAAGCCAACATGTAATAGCATGCATCTTAACCTGAAGCGGATCAACAACAACTAAATGCAACATGTGAACAAGAAATCAAGATCAAGTGCGAACATGAGAATTTGGAAACTTTGAACAATATGCAACATTTTGATTACGTGCTCAAGCATCTGAAACATGTATCGATCACAAAGGTGAAGAAAAACAGAACTTGAAACAATTATTAGCATGCTAACAAAGAAGTTCAAACATGGTAACAACCTTCACAATTCAATTTGAGCATTAATTTACAATTAAGCACAAAAATCAGAAATGAACGAAACGCGCGTCAAACATTGTCGAAACTATGGACACCTACTCCTAAACAGCTCCTAAAAACTCCCTAAAATCATATACTAAAGATCCATGATGATTGGAGGGGGAATGGATATCAAAAATGCAAGAAAAAGCAAGAATTTTCCATTCTGGTTCAGTGGTAACCGGTTACTACCTATAAGGTAACCGGTTACCAGTTCAAAAACTAGAGTTTTCAGCAAAATTAACACAGGTAACCAGTTACTACCTATGTGGTAACCGGTTACTCTGAAACCAGAATAAAAAATTCTGCATTTTCTTGTAAAATCCAGCATCAACTTATCCGAATAAGCTCTGACCTAATGCCTATCAATTAAGTACGAAAACTACACCTAAATGCAACTATTTAACACCAATTAAAGTCACAAACACATCAAGATTCTAAAGCCTAAAGATCCAAAAAATTAAAGCATAAAAAATTAAGAAAACGTGAAGAAAGTGCGTCGAGATGAAGAGAGATAATTTAAAACGAGAAGTGATTGTGAGATTCACCAACCTACAAAGTCGAGATTCGCTTTGGTAATTGTTGCAATGTTGAAATGATACGTGATAGGAGAGAAAACGGTAGATTGGAGGCTTCGATCCGTGAATGCGCAAAATAAATGCGGTTGATGCAAAATCTTCAAAAATCACTTCCGTAAGGTGAAAAAAAAGCTCCAAAACCGTTGCAACGTCTTCGATAATCCGTGAAAATGATGCAAATGGTAGTGGCTTAGCTTCCGATTCTTCAAGTTTCACTGAGAAACTTGAAGAATCTTGATGATGATGAAGCTTTGGTGTGGGTTTTGGGAAATGGAGAAGAATGAGAGAATTGAAAGAAATTGAGAAGGTTGAAGATGAAAAATGGTGAAAATGAAGTGTTGTTGTGAGGTTTGGAGTGAAAACGGTTTATATATGTGTTAGGTTTGGAGTGAGCCTTTGGTTAGGAGCCAGGATTGGGATTTAGGTTAGGAGTTTAGGTTAAGAGTTTAGGTTAGGAGTTAGTTAGAGTCTCTAGAATATTCCTTGGAATATTCCATAGGAAGATGATAGAAAGTTCTAGAAGGTGGGGGAATGCAAGGTAAAGTGAAAAAATGGAAAATTGGAGAAGTGGTGGAATGCAAGGTAAAGTGAAAAAATGGAAAATTGGAGAAGTGGTGGAATGCAAGGTAAAAAATGTCTATTTTTTTCCAAATTTACACGTGGTAACTGGTTACCCCATAGGTAGTAACCGGTTACCTGACAAAAAATTTGAATTTTCTTTTTCTCTTATTTTTTGGTGGGAACTCTTGGATGTCTGGCCTCGGTCTTATTTTCTGAGATTATTTTCCTTCGGAGGCCCGGTAGATGCCAAATAACCCCTAATCACATGCCTCATGCGTATGCAAATGCTGATGATTTATTATATTATTATCATTATTTTTTGAATGCAATGCGATGTGGACGGATATGCTCAATGACATGGAAATGAGAGGGCAAATTTTGAGGTATTACAGCGACTGCTGAGTGAATCAAGCCAGGGAAAGGGAGCATGTTGTAAAAAATAGGGCTTAACGACGCGACTGCTGAGCGAATCAAGCCACGAAAAGGGAGCCTGTTGTACAAAACAGGGCTTAAAACGATGTGACTGCTGAGCGAATCAAGCCACGAAAAGGGAGCTTGTTGTACAAAACAGGGCTTAACGACGCGAATGTTGAGCGAATCAAGCCACGGAAAGGGAGCCTGTTGTACAAAACAGGGCTTAAACGCAACATCAACCGATCAACCGATCCATAACCAAGAAAACGAGAATGTAATATCATCCAATTTACAGCTCGAAGAGAAGTGATATCAACTGATTCACAACTCAAATAAGATCAACCGATCTATCATATAGATGATATCAACCGATCCATAACCAGAAAAGTGAGAATGTAATATCATCTGATTTACAGCTCGAAGAGAAGTGGTATCAACTGATTCACAACTCAAATAAGATCAACCGACCTATAACGGAGACGGTATCAACCGACCCATAACCAGTAAATGAGATCATCATGTTGAGACAGAATCTAGGAGATGAGACCTTTGTACTTAAATGGAGACTCGAGAGAAACGTGATAGTTAACTTAAACGATGACCCGGAAGAAATGAGACCGATACTCAAAGAAGATACCATTGTACTTAAATGGAACTCGAAAGGAACGGGATCATTGTACTTAAACGATGATCCGTGACGTGACCATTGTACTTAAACGGAGACGCGAAAAGATGAGACTGTTATACTTAAACGAGACTCAAAACGGGATAACAAACAAAACTTGGTAGAAATAACCACACTGGGAAATGAACTTGGAAGTTTGTGGGGATACTTCGGATTGTTTAAAGAAAATATGTTTCGGGCTTCCGTGCAAGGTACCAAAACTGGCTTATGCTCCGTATGCATATGTTTGAATTTTTATGGCGTAATGCTCCATAATGATGGAAATGTTATGCGTTTGAGGATGCAAATGTAATGATGATTACTACATGCAGATGCAAAGGGGATCTCCTTATGAGGAGATAACAAGTATCCCAGATGGCTTGGCTGGGAAGAAATGATGATCACTACATTGATCTGGTCAATCCTTGTGAGGAGAAAACAACTCTGCGGGGAATTTTGTTAATGATACATCGGCTCTGAACTACCGCCACTGCCAAAAATAAATTGGACTTTTAAGATCAAAGAGTCAAGACCCTGTTGGGGACAAACTCATCTTGCGAGGTACGCTACCCGTTGAACTCCGTCGGGGAAGTGACATCCTTCTGACTCGGCTGGGGAATCAGATGTACGAGTTAATGCTCTGCTGAGGAAGAAACCTGCTGAGGAGGAAAGACACTCCTTGTACTACTGGGGATTTCCCCTGTATTGAAGGGAAGTCTCTGCTTGGGGAGGACACCAACCTTCTACTGCCTTGCTGGGGGAGATTTCAACTTCCAACTCTGTTGGGGATGATGGAGGATGTCAAGGATAAAAATTCCTACTGAATATGAAGTGTCTCATGTTGGGGATGAGGTATGAAGCGTCTCATGCTGGGGATGAGAGTTATAAAGCGTCCCCTACTGGAGATGAGGGATGATGATACCCTTCTACTCGAGAAGTATCCTTCCCTTTGCAGCTCTACTGGAGAAGGGATTGTCTAATGAGACTCGCTAAGGAATTCTGATCAATGAAGCCTGATGATGAAACAACTCTTGAAGTACTATGCTGACAATGGCTTTGCTTCCAGCCTCTGGGTTGATAGATTGCCACCTAATCATGAGTGAACAATGGCTCATTGCAATTTTCAACTCGCCTCAGATTAAGGTCCATTGGAAGAAAATGTCTCAAGAGGATTTTACAAAAAACTGGCACATGAGATGCCTCAGCGTCTTCAAACTCTTGGAGAGATTCATCGGATCTCAAAATAACTGCCCCAGACTGAGAGGTCTATGAAAGAATTTGCCTCGCGAGGATTCATGAAAGACCTCATATTACTGCGAGATATTCTGCCCCAGTATTTTGAACTCTGGATAGGCGCCTCTGATTAACCGTCTTTGAGAGAAAGTAACTTCAAGTGCTCTTGGGGTGGCCTTCCCTAGTATGAGCCTTGAAGTGATCACCTCTGACTGACTGTGCTTTGAAGAAAACATCCATACTACATACTCCTGGAGAGATTTGAATCTCAAAGTGATTTCCCCAGTCTGGTTGAAATTTGAAAGAATGCCTTCTACTAGTGGCTCTTTGAGAGATTTGATCTCGAAGTGATTTCCCCAGTTTGGTTGAATTTTGGAGAGATTGCTCGACGTGATTGCCCCGGATTGGCTGAATCTTACCATAATTGGTTGGGAAAGTCCCCACTCAATGGAGTTTTTTTTTTGGAAAAGTGAATCTCAACAGATTGACCTTCAAAAGTTTCAGACTTCTTAACTTGGCAAGATTAAGCTTCTAGACTGAGATTCCATACGTGAAATTTTATGATGCCAAACAAATGTTTGCAAGCAGAAAACGTTTATTTTGAGAATGAAAATTATAATGCAACACACATGTTAATCTTGAAGTTTGACTGAAAAGGATGTCGCAAACCTTGGTGAGTGAATCACTGGTTAAGTTTTTGATAAAAGAAAGCATGCACATGCAACACCAACAAAGATCTTTTAGCACAACTCATAGGAGTCAGGAACACGATCTTGTGGTAGTACGCTCTCGAAATAACCCCGTTTCAGTTAGGACTTTTGAGGGTTGTATCGTGGTCTGGTTCATAGTTATAGAAACAAAGGATACATGCTCGAAGTTTATTTGTGCCCACCCCTCTCCGTGATGTTCTCCACTCCTATCTTCAGCTAGCTTTCACAAGCGCTCACCTCTCAAAAAGGGTTTTGTTATGGTTAAGGAACTCATTACTCTAACGGTTTAAGCACTAATCAAATTGTTGTTGGGAGTCAGTCACCCCTTTGTCTTTTGTGCCTGTTGTAACACGGTGGGAGAACTGACTTTAGTTATGTTGCGGATAGCAAGAGTCGCCACCGACTTTTATTTTATCCAAAGGAAAGGCATAAAAGAACAGGAAAGACCTTTTAAAAGATTTTTGGGTCCGGGGGGTAGGTTATGTAAAGGGAAGGTGTTAGCACCCTTTACATCCATGGTTATCCATGGGCTCTTAGTTACTTAGCTCACTTTGAATTGTTTTTGAAAATGTGAAGTGTGTGAATAAAAATTTTCATAAGAGTTTGATAATGATCCATGTACGGATGCGTAAAAAACTTGTGTTTGAAAATTGTTTGAAATTGTGAAGTGTTTGAGAAGTTTTTGAATAATGAGCAAGTAACTACGAGAAACCTACCCTAATGTTTAAGTCTTTATGTTCTTGAATCCTTTAAATGGTAAGACTATCCCTATTATTAAGGAATAGGTAGTCATTACCTTGGATGTGAGGGGCAAGTAAGGGTCATCTGTTAATGTAGGCAACTGTGGGGTGTATTAAGCATTTTTGGAGGGACTGTCATCATTATTCGAAAGGGACAAGATCATTATGAAGGCAACCATTTAAGGGACTTGATCTTTGATTGTGAAGGGACTAGATGACTTTATTTTTAAGGGACTTTTGCTTTATACACCCCACTTGACCTTTTGTTTAGGCAACAATGAGAGGTAACCCTAGAAAGTGAGATGGCGATCAAAGATCGACTTACGTGTGTGAGTGTACAATTTAATATTTATCTTTTGAATTAAGTGATCTAAATTAATTTTAAATGACATACATGTTTACACTCCCTATTTTTACTAACCATGACATAAAAATAAATAATTTAAATATTACAAAAAATTACATCCAGGAACAATTACAAAAATAATAAAAGCAATTTAAATAAATAGCAAAATAAATAAATAAATAAATAAGCAAAATAGTAAATAATAATAAAAATTGGGTTAGTGAAATAATAATAACAATTTAAAAATAAATGGGGTTAGTATCAAATAAATATCATAATTAAAAATAATAATGAAATAAGCAAAAAATAATATAATAATTAAAAGATTAAATTTTATGTAAATGATTACTTAAAGTCAATAAGAAAATATGAACAATTATATTAATTATAAAGTTTCAAGTTATTTATAAATTATATAGAAAAATAAGTTAATGATAAACATACTATAGAAATAAATATAATTACAAAATTAATTTAACAATTTCCTTTTTAATTATTCCTAAGCATACATTAACAATTATTTAAATGCAAAATTAAAAAAATATAAACAATTTAGGTCATATAAAAAAATAGGATTAATTATGATTATATTTACAAAATTTAATTATATTAAATAAAACATATACATGATTAAAATTTATAAATAATAAATAATAGAATTAAATTTTTAGGTAAGAATAAAATTAGGTGTTTAGAAAATTAGGTTTACATATTTTAGAAATAAAATTAGGGTTTACATATTTATAATAATAATTAACTTATTTACAAATTATATACAAAAAATACTTTTATAAAAGAAAATGAGAAGTTTTAATCATTTTAAATAATATCTATAAATTGTGTTTACTAATTTTTAATAAAATATAATAAAATAAATAAAGATGAGAAAACATGGAAAATTGCTCAAAAAGAAAGGACCTGGGATTTGAACCCATGTCCCTTACCTCGTATACAGGTCACAAAACCATCCTGGCCAGCATGCACTAGTGATAGAGATTGAGATCATGGTGCTTTTGTTTCATATCCTGTTCAAATTACAACAAAACAAAAAAATAACACAAAAAAGGGGCTGGGGGGTTTCGAACCCAGGACCCTCTCATAACAAGCAAACGTTCTTACCATCCAGCCAGAAGGGCGCACATGATACATAATTCGCAACCACTAATAATATATTAAGTCTTGTGATTACATGGAAAAATAGGAAAAAAATATTGCTGCGCCCAAGAATCGAACCAAGGCCTTAAGCAATCCATACGCACAAGCCTTACCACTGGGCTATCCTGCACTTGTTGAAACAAAACCACAAACAATTCTAAAAATATTAACTCCAATTTTGAATATTTCAGATGGCGCCAATGGACCATCTTCTTCCCCAGATTACCTGCGATTTTTCTTCCATCTTTTCCTGCGAAATTACTTACAAACAGAATTGGCATATAAACCTATATTTCATGAATCACGCATAAACCATCACCATCTTTAAAATTGATAACATATTTGCATTGCCCAAGGTTTGTACGGCTTAGCCATGTTCTTAGTTTGTTCATTAATGGTGTAAAACGCAAAACCCCATTCTTGAGGTTGAAACCCTAACAATGGTAACTTTTGATCCCGGCCATGAAACTTCAATCTAACCACATAAAAACAATCCACACACATTAACAAACAAATATCAATAGTTAAAAACAGTTTATATATCATGAATTAAAGGAATCGAAAATTTAAAAACTCAAGCCAATGTTGATTCGGTTTGAGTGATTCATGATGCTTTTGATGCAAATAATGATTGGTAATGATTCAGTGATGTCCAAGGATTCTTCTTGTGCCCTTAAAATACCTTTGTTAATGCTATTATTCTATGATTGGCATTATGTTTGGTAAAACTAATATGGCTGGAAAATGTTGAATAAGAAGTTCCATATTAACATGGTATAGATTCTGGAAGAACATGTCAAACATGATGTCCTGACATGGTGGCACAGATAAATGTGGAAGTTGTCAAAGAAGATGTTGAATTCAGTTCAGAATGTCCTATCAGATGTTGGGACATTATCAAACAGAGTATAAGAACTTAATTCAGGATGTCCCATCAGATGTTGTCATATGTCACAGTCAGATGTCAAAGAAGATGTTGAAGTATCTGCAAATGTCATGACAGAATGTTACAGACAGATGTCAAAGAAGATGTTGAAACATCTGCAAATGTCATGACAGAATTACTGTCATATGCTACAGACAGATGTCAAAGAAGATGCTGAAACATCTGCAAATGTCATGACAGATGTCAAAGAGAATGTTGAAACATCTGCAAATGTCATGACAGATGTCAAAGAGAATGTTGAAACATCTGCAACTGTCATGACAACATTACTGTCATATGTTACATATAGATATCAAACAAGAAGTGTTGAACTTAGTTCAGGATGTCACACCAAATGTTGTGACACTGTCAAACAGAGTAACAGTTAATGAACTTAAGTCAAGATATCAGGATGTCACACCAGATGTTAGGACATTGTATCAGTTGATGGAATAAGTTCAGTTTACAGGATGTCCCATCAGATGTTGTGACATTGTATCAGTAAATGAAGTAAGTTCAGTTTTTCAGGATGTCCCAACAGATGTTGAGACATCTCAGACCTGTTACCAGAATTAATTAATAACTAACTGATCTGAGATATTTAAGGAGAGTTATCTGGAATTAATTATGGATGGATAAAAACAGAACAAGGCGCATCTGTAGGGAGTTTTGTTATGAAGATTCAGATTAATCAGAAGAACAAAATCACCTAGAATCTAGGAAGTAACAAACCCTAATTCAAGGTGATGACATTGGATTTATCAGATCTGAATTATGCAGAATATTCTGGAGATATTATGCAATCATATGTGGTGCTGATCTAGAAGATCTTAAAGACTCAATTTAAATTGAAGACAAATATTGAAAAATATAGGTTTCTATATTTAGAGATATTTTAGGAGTTGAAGATCTTTTGGAATATTTGTAGCAGATATTTCTGCATATTTGTAGCAGATATTTCTGCATATTTGTAGCAGCTATTGTTGTGATTGTTTAGGCCCAAATCCAGTTGGGAATAGGTTATAAAAGAAACCTTGTAACCTAGTTTAGGATTTAACCCAATCAACCGAAAATGTAAACATTATTAGGGTTGTGTCCTTGTGTCAGCCGTGCATAACAAGTAACTCTATTGTGGCTGTTTCACTTGTGATTCTCGAAGCTTGTAAGCAAGAGAAGTTGTGTGACTTGATTGAAACTGTGAAGTAAGATCAAGCTGTTTTGTTTGAAGTATGACTTCAATTTTATTAAACTTGTAAACAAGATCACTGTGTGATTGAGGGGGAGTGAGTAGGGTACTCTTATCTAAGTTGTGTCTTAGGTAGAAATTGCATTGGGTAGTTATTAAGTGATAGATTAAACAGGGTGGTTTAAGTCTAGAATTAATATTACTTATAGTGGATTTCCTCCTGGCTTGGTAGCCTCCAGATGTAAGTGTGGTTATACACTGAACTGGGTTAACAAACTTCTGCTGTGTTCTTTTTATCTTTTATGTTTTATGCAGTACCTGAACTGAATGTCCTATCAGATGTCCCAACATCCTGAAGCATGTTTGACTCTGATATAACAGAATTATTTAAGTACTGATATGTATACCTTACCATGTTTATAAGTAACAGATAAGATGTCTCAACATCATATTAGACATCTGAGTCTGTCATACCAGAATTTCAGTTGGTATCAGAGCAGGCATCCTGGTCTGTTTCTGGATGAGATCTAAGGGGGATACTTTCTGGTTCATGGTAAAGGAAGAAGGAGGATATAATGAAAAACTGTTTGAACTTGAGAGGTTCATATTGGTGTTTGAATGGTCCCTAGAAGTGGAGGATGGACTATTCATCATATGGTGTATATTGGACCAGTCTGGTGTTATCAGGGCTGGAAATTTGCTGGTGAATTGTTGTGTAGCTATGATGTCAAACAGAATGTCCTGACATCTTGGTTCTGAGAATTCTATATTTGAAGGAGGCTTGTATTTTGTTTTCTGTGAGAATTGGAGAACACTTAGTTCAGAATGTTGTGGTTCTTGATGAAAGAAGAGGTTGGAGCCAAAACAAAAGAGTATAATTATCAAATCTTTCATGCGGGAGTGAAAATCTTGATAAGTTATCTCTTAAGCTTATTTATGGTGACCTAATGAGGATATCCTTCTTGGTTATGGTGTCCTATGTTGTTTAGGTATAACTGAAGAAAATCTCTCCTGTGAAGATACATGTTTATGATTGTCTAAATCATGAACTGAAGGAAGTTTCATCAAGAAAGAAGCTGAATTGATATGTCAATCCTAATGGCTTAACACCACACTACACATCAACAGTTTATGAACCAAGCTTAGTTTTGTGTTCCAGAAGAAGGAAACTGGTGTGATGATGGATGCTTTGGGTGCTAGACAAATGTGTGATGATCACATATGTTTGGAACCTACTCCTAACCTGGAAGAGGAGGCATCTATGCTACATGTTGAAGACTTAGATAATGATCATTGCTTCTGTGGACCCTAGCATAGCCAAAAGGCTTAGGGCTAGAAAGGAAAAGAAGACTACAGGACATTCATCTCCTGAAAAGAAGCAGCCTACTCCAAAGAAAGACAAGGTCAAAGTGATACTTGGTCCTACTAAACAATGGAGCAAGGTGAATACCCAAAAGAGGAAAGTTGTAACTCCACCAGATTCAGATGTTGAAGAGGATGTCCCAACATCCCAACCAAAGAAGAAACCAGCACCCTCAAGGTCCACCTCTGCTGTTCCAGAAGCTCCTTTGGACAATGTTTCATTCCATCATGTGTCAAATGTGAGCAGATGGAAATTTGTATACCAAAGAAGGGTAGCACTTGAAAGAGAGCTGGGCAGAAATGCACTTGAGTGCACTGAGGTAATTGACCTAATTTCTTCTGCTGGTTTATTCAAGACAGTATCAAACTTTTCACCTTGCTATGAGCTGCTAGTCAAGGAATTCATTGTCAACCTACAAGAGGACTGTGATGATGGTAAATCAGATGACTTCAGAAAGGTGTATGTAAGAGGGAAATGTGTGGAATTCTCTTCTAGGGTTATCAACCACTATCTAGGAAGAGAATCTGATGGACCTAATGAGCTGGGAAAGATAAATAACCATGTGTGCAAGGTCATCACTGCTAATCAATTCAAAGCTTGGCCAGTCAAAGGGAAATTTTCTGTTAGCTTGCTGACAAGGAAGTATGCAATGCTGCATAGGATTGGCACTTCAAATTGGGTCCCTACCAACCATACCTCCTCAATAGCAACTGAATTGAGCAGGTTCATATATGCTGTGGGCACCCAAGCAAAGCTGTACTTTGGGGCTTATATTTTTTATCAGACATTGAAGCATGTTGGAACATCTGCAACAAAGCTTCCCATTGCTTTTTCCTCTCTGCTATGTGGAATCATACTAAGCCAGTATCCAGGTATCCTCACTGAGAAGGATTCAGTATGCAAAAGAAAAAGTCCTCTGGCCTTCCATTACAAACTTTTCTTGAGCCATCATGCTGCTGATGTTGAAGCTTCCACTAGGACATCTGCTGGACCTTCAAAAGCAAAGACTCCCATATCCAAAGCTGCCTTGATTGCAGATCTGAAGAACACTTGCAAAAATCTGGATGCCAGGAAGAAAAAGCTTGAGGAAGTATTTCAAAGGCTGGAGCTGGAAGAGGTTACTCAGAATACTGATGAATCTAATGATGAATCTGAAGATGAAGAAGCTTCTAAATGTATTTACAAATGTGGGTGAAAAATGCATGACTTTGGTCATGATTAAAGCTATCAATGTGACCAACAATTGCTAGAAGCAAGGGAAGAATGTCAGATTGGGAAGTCTGATCAGAATGGTTGTTGAACTGGTAGTCTCTTCCACTACTAGTCATGGATAGTGGCAGTATAAACCCTTTGTAGCAAGCAAACTAAGAGCATCTGTTTTGGAATATAAAATCAAGTGTGGATATTTATCAGTTGTGCTCTTTGTATGTTCATCAGGGGTGTGAAATTGAGAATTAGTGGAGTACATGCTCAGCTGGAGTATTGTTTATCCATGACATGAGGAGATCTTGCTAATCTTATCTGGAGCTAACCTTAAAATCCTTCAAAAGTAAAAGATCAGATTGTGTAGAACTATCTGATAAGGTATTATACAAGGATTTAAGATCAATTGTTGTTTGTGGAATTCACAAATATTTGATTGATTATCCTTGTGATTCAAGATTGGTGATGTTCAAAAAGATGTTGGAACATCTTATCATCAGAGTTTGTGCAGAATCATGGGAGAGGTATTGCATAAGCTGTAGCATTGGCTTCAGTCTTGTGTGACAAGAGCTATGTATTTCTGGAAAGTTTCTTGGGAAGAACTTGTCTGGATATTGTTGATTCTGAAGATGGAGATGAAAAACCATGAACATATCATAATCTTGGTGACTACTTGGATTGGTTTATTTCTGATCTAGGTGTAGTCCAGAATGCTCATCATGGAGTTAAGATAGGTGGAGATATCATAAAATTGTTTAGACTGCTTTACTCAAGGAAAGGTGGCATCCTTGGTATAGTTTTGAGGTGTAGTTCTTAACTATTCTTCTGAATAATCAGACAGTGGCAGGTTTGAAGACTTTGGAGAAACATTGGAAGTTTCTCATCAATATGTGTTATTGGTAAGAACTTCTGCAAAACCAATAGAATGGAGGTTGTCTACTCAAACTTGATGGATAAATCAAGTCTATGAGAGCATGTAACTCTTGTTCTATAAAGGAAGGAGGTTCTTTCAAGTGGCAGAAGAAGGAACTGAATTTAACAGATGGATGTGGGCTAATAATGTTTAAACATCTAGTTCAACATCAGAGTCTAATTGGTGAAGATCAATTTTTTTGATCAGGATATCTTTGGAAGCTTTATTATAAACGTGAAGAAGACAAAAGTGGCAATTGGATTTTTCATATGAGGATTCATAAAAGAGGTTATCAAAATGTGGTAATTGGTTGATCTTTAAAGTGGATTCGAAGAATCAAGATAATCAGAGTGTGGCAGCTGGTTGTTCTTGAGGATTGTCTTGGAACAAATTGCTCTTGGGCAGAGGAGTGATGAGTTGAAGACTCAAGAGGATTTATTCTTCTTGAAGGTGGATGAGAGTTTATCACTCTTTCTGGATTTCTAATTCTAACTGGTGGCACAGTGTAGTTGAAGATTTTCAGTTCTTGGATTACTATACTATAGTAAGTCCAGTTGGTGGAGCACATCTAGGATCATGGTGATAAGGTCTTGGTGTATGAAAAAAAAATGTTCTAACTAAGTGTTAGTACATTATCTGGGGTGTTTATCTACATGGTTTCTATTATTAGACTACCTAATCATATGGGAGAATGATGAAGTAGATGATCTATATTGGAAGAAACATGTAGAAGAGACTGGAAGTGTTCCTCGTGCTAAAAAGCCAAGAACTCCAAAAAGATCAAGTTTTCAGCAAGACCAAAGGCATACCTTCACCATTGTACAACACTCCAAAAGCTTCTGAATATGTGGATGATTCCATAAAGGAGTTGGTAACCAAGATCCTATCTGAGCAAAGAGTGGTAAGTGGCATATCTATCTCTCTGAACACTATGCCAGCCCCACAAGAAGATCAACAAACTCAGGCTGCAAAGGACACTCCTGCTCAACAGGATGTCCCAATAGATGTTGAAACATCTGAGGACCAGCACAAGGCCTCAACTGAAGAGCACATCTCTGTTGATCCACCAGAAGTATATCAGGTATTGATTGCTTGGAAGTTTGTTTGTGGACATTCATTCTAATTTCATAATTAGTTTGGATGTGTTTTATCTGGATTGTATGGCCTTTGGTGTGTAAAGGCTTAGTGTCAAGAACCTGTGTGCTAGAAGATGTTCATCTTGTGTAGTATGTGGTAACTACAAACCCAGAAAGGAATCAGGTATGCTTTGGTACAAGAAGTGAATGTGTTCAATTGGGAATTGAACAGAGGGTGAGCTCTTGAAGACATGAAGATGCGTCTTATGTTTTCCTTTCATCAATGTACAGAGAAGCATGGAGTATCCTAGATAGGGGGAGTGTGTTACAAGTATGTGCACTTGATTTTGTGGTGTTAAGGGGGAGTAATACCTTAACCAGATAAGGAGAATCCTAAGAGTCTAGAAGGCTATATTATATAAAGCTGCTCTTTGCAGTTTATGTTTGATTCTTGAGGAATTGTGAAGCTTGTGTGTGTTTCAAGCTTATGGAGATTATATACCTCTATTTTTATTATGGTAATAGTGTGAGGTCTGATATGAAGATGTGATGTTAAGGAACTTACATCTTCTTCCCCAGATTACCTGCGATTTTTCTTCCATCTTTTCCTGCGAAATTACTTACAAACAGAATTGGCATATAAACCTATATTTCATGAATCACGCATAAACCATCACCATCTTTAAAATTGATAACATATTTGCATTGCCCAAGGTTTGTACGGCTTAGCCATGTTCTTAGTTTGTTCATTAATGGTGTAAAACGCAAAACCCCATTCTTGAGGTTGAAACCCTAACAATGGTAACTTTTGATCCCGGCCATGAAACTTCAATCTAACCACATAAAAACAATCCACACACATTAACAAACAAATATCAATAGTTAAAAACAGTTTATATATCATGAATTAAAGGAATCGAAAATTTAAAAACTCAAGCCAATGTTGATTCGGTTTGAGTGATTCATGATGCTTTTGATGCAAATAATGATTGGTAATGATTCAGTGATGTCCAAGGATTCTTCTTGTGCCCTTAAAATACCTTTGTTAATGCTATTATTCTATGATTGGCATTATGTTTGGTAAAACTAATATGGCTGGAAAATGTTGAATAAGAAGTTCCATATTAACATGGTATAGATTCTGGAAGAACATGTCAAACATGATGTCCTGACATGGTGGCACAGATAAATGTGGAAGTTGTCAAAGAAGATGTTGAATTCAGTTCAGAATGTCCTATCAGATGTTGGGACATTATCAAACAGAGTATAAGAACTTAATTCAGGATGTCCCATCAGATGTTGTCATATGTCACAGTCAGATGTCAAAGAAGATGTTGAAGTATCTGCAAATGTCATGACAGAATGTTACAGACAGATGTCAAAGAAGATGTTGAAACATCTGCAAATGTCATGACAGAATTACTGTCATATGCTACAGACAGATGTCAAAGAAGATGCTGAAACATCTGCAAATGTCATGACAGATGTCAAAGAGAATGTTGAAACATCTGCAAATGTCATGACAGATGTCAAAGAGAATGTTGAAACATCTGCAACTGTCATGACAACATTACTGTCATATGTTACATATAGATATCAAACAAGAAGTGTTGAACTTAGTTCAGGATGTCACACCAAATGTTGTGACACTGTCAAACAGAGTAACAGTTAATGAACTTAAGTCAAGATATCAGGATGTCACACCAGATGTTAGGACATTGTATCAGTTGATGGAATAAGTTCAGTTTACAGGATGTCCCATCAGATGTTGTGACATTGTATCAGTAAATGAAGTAAGTTCAGTTTTTCAGGATGTCCCAACAGATGTTGAGACATCTCAGACCTGTTACCAGAATTAATTAATAACTAACTGATCTGAGATATTTAAGGAGAGTTATCTGGAATTAATTATGGATGGATAAAAACAGAACAAGGCGCATCTGTAGGGAGTTTTGTTATGAAGATTCAGATTAATCAGAAGAACAAAATCACCTAGAATCTAGGAAGTAACAAACCCTAATTCAAGGTGATGACATTGGATTTATCAGATCTGAATTATGCAGAATATTCTGGAGATATTATGCAATCATATGTGGTGCTGATCTAGAAGATCTTAAAGACTCAATTTAAATTGAAGACAAATATTGAAAAATATAGGTTTCTATATTTAGAGATATTTTAGGAGTTGAAGATCTTTTGGAATATTTGTAGCAGATATTTCTGCATATTTGTAGCAGATATTTCTGCATATTTGTAGCAGCTATTGTTGTGATTGTTTAGGCCCAAATCCAGTTGGGAATAGGTTATAAAAGAAACCTTGTAACCTAGTTTAGGATTTAACCCAATCAACCGAAAATGTAAACATTATTAGGGTTGTGTCCTTGTGTCAGCCGTGCATAACAAGTAACTCTATTGTGGCTGTTTCACTTGTGATTCTCGAAGCTTGTAAGCAAGAGAAGTTGTGTGACTTGATTGAAACTGTGAAGTAAGATCAAGCTGTTTTGTTTGAAGTATGACTTCAATTTTATTAAACTTGTAAACAAGATCACTGTGTGATTGAGGGGGAGTGAGTAGGGTACTCTTATCTAAGTTGTGTCTTAGGTAGAAATTGCATTGGGTAGTTATTAAGTGATAGATTAAACAGGGTGGTTTAAGTCTAGAATTAATATTACTTATAGTGGATTTCCTCCTGGCTTGGTAGCCTCCAGATGTAAGTGTGGTTATACACTGAACTGGGTTAACAAACTTCTGCTGTGTTCTTTTTATCTTTTATGTTTTATGCAGTACCTGAACCGAATGTCCTATCAGATGTCCCAACATCCTGAAGCATGTTTGACTCTGATATAACAGAATTATTTAAGTACTGATATGTATACCTTACCATGTTTATAAGTAACAGATAAGATGTCTCAACATCATATTAGACATCTGAGTCTGTCATACCAGAATTTCAACCTTAAAAAGCTTTGTGATGAAGAATCCGAATTTCAAATTTGGAGTGATTTTTGAAACTATGAACTTACACTTTGAGGCTGCAAAATCGTGGCTTGTAAGTGTCTTTGTGTTGTATATATATCATGTGATAAAATTAGGTCAAGACTTTGTTCAAATTCATGGACTTATGGACTTTTTAAGATTGAAAAAGATTTGAATTTAAAACTTGAAATATCTTGATCTAGCCTTGCTATTTTAAGATGATCCTCATAATTCTTGTATCAATCAAGTCTAAATATAATTTAAGACCTTCTAGAAACCAAATCAATTTCAATTTTCATTATTTTATATTTTATTTGAATTTAAAATGATTTTTAATATAAAAAATCATAATAAATAAAAACAAAATGAATAAAATTATGAATAAATCAATTTAATTTCGTGCATGATGTTATAGTGTAGATTGGGTCATCATATGGCAAGCCCATTTGGAAGAAATTGATTTTAGACCTCCATTTTCTTCATAAACCAACCAAAAATTTCCCAACTTTGCAAGGGCACATATCCCTCAATTTTAATGGTATGAGGGTGTTCTTGGACATTTTGGAAAACTTGAAGAGTCCTCTAACCAACCCCACTGGTTTCATGTCCATATCATTCACCATTCTCAAGTTATGCCCTTTTGAAGTTGTTGACTTTTTGTTGACTTTCAAAAGGACCTATAATGTCTTAGCTCATACCTTCCAAATGAAGCATTTTTGGGCTTGGCTTGTGAGACACAAAGTTGTATAGAATTCAATTTCCTTCAAAGTTCAGTTGACTTTTACTGAGAAAACCCTAATTTAGAAACTCCTGATTCTTGATGATCTGAAATCTCCTTGATGAATCATGATCAACCCTTGATCAAATGATGAATTTTACTTCATATACTTGATGTTGGCAAAAAATCATGAAGTTTGACTTTGGTTTGACCACAGTTGACCTCAGTTTGACTTTTTAACTACTTTGACTGATTTTGATTTATTTGATCATCTGACTGAGCAAACTTTTGAGAAAAGTCTTGAAACTTGTCATAGGGGTTCTTACACACATATAAGATGTTATGAAGCTCACTTGAAGTCTTGGAAGTTCATTTAGCCTGATTAAAGTCAAAACCCTAGTTTTGGATGCAATGCTTAGGAGGTGTATTGTCTGAGGGAATTGTCAACTCTTCTGACCAATTGTGAACTTTGTGAACCTTGTGAACCATCATAAAATGTCTTGTGAACCTTGTGGGAGGTCTTGTGAACCTTGTGAACCTCATAAAGTGACTTGTAGACTTCATGAACCTCATGAAAGGTCTTGTAAACATTGTGAATCTTGTGAACCTTGTGAACCTCATAAAGTGACTTGTAGACTTCATGAACCTCATGAAAGGTCTGGTAAGCATTGTGAATCTTGTGAACCTTGTGAACCTCATAAAGTGACTTGTAGACTTCATGAACCTCATGAAAGGTCTTGTAAGCATTGTGAATTCTTGTGAACCTTGTGAACCTCATAAAGTGACCTGTAGACTTCATGAACCTCATGAAAGGTCTTGTAAGCATTGTGAATTCTTGTGAACCTTGTGAACCTTCTTAGCACACAAAGTCTTGTATTGTGAGGGCAAATTTTGGGGTGCAACACCTGTGTCACACGACTTTGTTCTTGTTTTAAGGATCTTTCTTGTGTAATCCTTTTTTTTCGCTATTTGCATTATTTTGCTTATCCCTAACTTTTTCCTGGATTGATTGTTGTGGATCTTTGATTGCAAAGTCCAGAAGGATGCCCTAATTTATGCCTAAGTCGCTTGTTTTCAAGTTTCGACTTAGCAGGATTTTTCATTTCTTTTTTCCAAATCTTTTTTTAACATACCGTGTGACATTGGTTGTCTTGATTGCTTTGAAAAGGTTGTGACTGCCTCATTAGTTGGTAGATGAAGGATAACCATTGTGGCTTCCGGTCTTTGGACCTTTGGACCTCTTGATTTGGTACAACGAAAGGTAATAGATCCTCAGATGTGCACTCCTTTTTGAAATTTGAAAGCTCGGTCAAAATAACTGACGCCTAACCTGCCCCTGGGTCAAAGGCAAGGGTTTTTTCATGCGAAAAGAAACTCCTACTTCAAGGCTCAAATGGGATGGAGAGGGTCTATCTCCCTTATGTCGCTCCCAAATATTTGCATCCCGGTACAAGCGCGAACGGTCGGCGAAGAGAGAAAATGAAGGTGAATTGAATAGAGTCGCCAGCTAGGCATTTTTATCCCTAAGGAAAGGTAATGCTGCATAAACCTAGAAAAAGATGGATAAGACGGTTGCGAACCATAGAAACCGAGAAGGTATTAACACCCAGATTGTTCGCCGTACTCGACGGAATCCACACTTACAAGATTGTGTTTAAAGGGGTAGTGTATGTGCTATCTGCGTGCAAAGAGCTAAGAATGAATGTACAGGTGTCAGTGCAAAAAAAGGTGAATTGCTCAGGAACTGAGGCTTTAGAAAGAAATGCTGAAAGAGGGGGAAGACACATAGACTTTTGTTCGATAACAGTTAAGTTATGCCTACGTATCCTCTCGTGCAATGAGGAAGTCAGAACACCATAGTTCGACTCAAAGAGACAGAAAATGATTTTGACTGTGAACTGCTTGCTTGTCTATGCTCAAGTGTATGACTCGTCTAGCTCGAGTGCTAACTGTCTTGCATTAGACAGAAGAAACAAGTTCTTGCTTGTGAATGAGTGTGATGAGAAACGAATCCCGGAGGAGACAATTATTGTTTGTTTTTGTGTTTTTCAGTTTTGTTATTGTTTTTGGTGTTTTGCATAAGTAAATAAGCTTAAGCCTAAATCAAGGGCTTGTAAACTCATTATATCTTCCCTGATTAGGGATAATGAGCCTACTTAAGTGTGAGATAAGCACCTCAACTTACTTACCATGATGATGCAGGGTTAAGATCATTAGCCTACTTGTGATTAATTAGATGTTTTTTTTTGGGTTTTTGTTTAGTGTTAAGTAATGAGTTTAATCTCTAATCACAGATTAGTGAACTCATTACACCATCCTAATAGAAGGATAATAGATGAGAACACTTAAGCTGAGGAAGATACCTCAACATAATCCATGGTTAGGGATTAAATTCATTATATAACAAACCTTTATTAAATGGATTTTAATTAAAGGGTGAGATTAAGAAGTGGATTTTATAGTTTGTTAGACAACTTGAGGGGGACTTGTCCATTAAACACTGGGGTTAGTCCCTCTTAAACATAAGGAAGAGTTAGAACCCTAATGTATGGCCCAAGTTACAAGATGGAGTCTTGGTGATTATTAATGTGATTTGATTAAGAGGTTTAAACAAATTAAAGGTTTAACACTTAGGATTAAAGTTATACACTCCATCCTAAGAGAAGGATGCAGGCATAACCCTAATTCCAAAGTCCTAAAACTTTAAGAGTTTAGTCTCTGATTATTGAGATGAGAAGAGAGACTCAAGGAGACTCAAAGGTAAAAAACTAAGGGGGACTAAACACAACCCTAAACATTATCATGCTTGGATACCTATGGTTTGTGAGGCTTAAGAGAAAGAATCTTCAAGGAAGCCACCAATGGAAGAAGCATTTGAAAGGAAGAAGAAGCAGAAGAAATAAGTTACTTACTTCCTAAGAAGATAAGTAACATAAAGGAGGAAAGTGAGAAATATGGAACATAAATGAACCAAATTAACTTCAAAGACAAGTCAAAAGTGCATATGAAAGAGATAAGAAGAAGTGAGAGGTGAAGGCAAATCCACCTCCCAAAATAACTTACCAAAAGTTCCTGAAAAGTTAGAATGGATGCATAAGATATAAAGCATGAAGAAATGAATTGAAATGAGATGAAAATACCAAAGTCAGAAGTGTTTATGCAATGCAAATGGCATATGAGATGATGTAATGTCATACAATGTGCATATGAATGATCATACAAAGATGAAATGTCATGAAAGCATGCTTGGAAGCTTGAAAACACATGGATGTTTATGAAATGAAATGAATGCAACATATGGAAAATGAATGAAGAAATGATAAATCAAGGTTCAAACATGTCCTAAGATGTCTAAGATGACATATGAATGCTTGAAATGTCATGGCAAGTTCATGTGATGATGAATATGCAAGGTGAGTGCAAATGAACATGAGAAATTAGGGTTTTATGAACACATGAGATGCAAATGGATAAAACAGAAGCATACACCATAACAAAAATTTGAAATCAAGCTCAAACAAACCCTAATCTCATATTAGTTCAAACCCCAAAGGAGGAGGTCAGAAGCTAATCCTATTGAAAGTTATGATTTTCCTAAGTTTGCTAGGGTTTTTGGGTGATTCAAAAGGAAAAATGCAAATCAAATTGAAAATTCAATATAAATTCATGAGAAAAATTACCTAGAAACTACACACAATATGTGAAACAATGCAAAAAGAATCAAATTCAAACTCTTCTTGGTTAGGCAGAAATGATTTTTTAAAGTTAGGATTAAAAAATGTGATTTAAAGACCCTTAATTCAAATAAAATTGGGAAACTATGATCAAACCTAAAAAGTAATTTGTATGAAGAGTTTGAAAATGTTTCTAAATGCATTGGAATGGTTCATGATTTTTTTGGTGATTTTTAGAAACCTAAATGCATTTTTAATTAATTAAAATACTTTAATTAATTAAAAATAACATTTAAATATTTTAAAAATACTTTTTATATGCAAAAAATAAAATAAAAATTATTTTTGGGTTAAGAAAAATATTTAAAGTGAGAATGCAAAGTTTCATATTTTTGTGATGTTTTTAACCATTTTAAAATAAATATGCAAAAGAAATAAAATAAAATGAATAAAAATGAAATAAAATGGGAAGTCAACAAGATCTATGGCCCATATTTGAAAGTTGGTTGAATGGCACGCTATCCAAAGGTCAGGATCCATTCTGGCAATTTAATTAATTAATCCTGATTAAATTAATTAATTAGGGATTTAGGGTTTTAATGACTAATCTGTGCCATCCATCCACGCGCGAAACAAATATCCTAGGGTCAGAATTCAAACTTCTCACTAAACCCTAATTAAGCCTTAATTACTCTCAGGTGTCCGGAACTAAGCTTCGATCATCTTCTCCGGCCATTCAAAATGCCAACTTCTTCCCTAGGTCACTAAACATCAATTTCTTGCCCAAAAATGATCCCCAAACATCACATATCATGAATCCACAAACAAAACATATTTATCATGCATAATAAAGCTGAATAGAAGCAAAAACATCTTAGGTTAAAAAGTTTCAGAAGCTTCATACATGGTCATTTCTCAACCATTTTCAAAGCAAAACATATCAGAGTGATCAGGGGAACATGAAGATTGATATTTTAACTTAAATAGCAAGTTCTAGAAAAAAATGTTCTTCATGGTTACCTGAGATGGAGCTTTCAGTTCTTGAGCTTTCTGGCCTCCTTCTTGGTTCAAATCCACCCCAATGAACTCCCTGATGATGATGAGGAGCTTAGAGTAAGCTTGTGATGGCTATTTTGAAGTGTTTGGTTCTGGTTTTGCAGAAATCGTGTTTATGATTTAGTGGCTTTTAGGTCATGGTGAAGGGTGGGAAATGATCTTGGAGTGTTTTTGAGTTGATTGGTGGAAGAAGTTTGAAGTTTTGATGATTGTGGGATGAGTTTCAAAGAGATGAAGGTTTTGCAAGTTTTTGGAAATCTCAGCTTAGGGTTCCATTCAAGATTTTGTGTGTTATGTTTTATGCTCCTTGAGACATGAATAAACAAATGCAATGAGTCAGAAAGACTGCATAACACTGTGGGAATGGTATGGAGCAATTGGCCAAAAAGTCAATAGTTGGTGTCCTTGAGTATGGGCCATGGCAGAAGGTGTTTTAGGGTTGCTCTGAGTTTAGTTGGCTTCAAGGATGGCCATGGGATGATTTAGAGTGATCAGAAGTAAATGAATGGTGAGATTGCACATGTTTTGTATTTTTACAACTTTGTGCATTTTGAGACATTTGGTCATGGAAATGGAGTGCTCAATGCTGAATCTTGGTCATGACAGGTTGTATGATGTTGTTATGATGCATTGAAGTGGATTAGATGTTACAAAAAGTCTTAAAAATCAGTTTTGCAAAAATCCCTCTTTGGCATGAACTTGAAAATTATGTGATTTTTTCCAACTTTGAAAGGCCATATCTTGAGTTCTAGGATGAATCAAAACATGTTCTTGTACTTTTTGAAAAGTGAAAGACCTAATCTACAACTTTCATTCCCAATAATTTTTCATTTGAAGCATTTTTGGTCATGAAAGAGGAGGTTGAAAATCTTTCCCAAAATGGAAAGTTTGCATTTCAAGTCATTTCCAAAAATGGCAAGTTTGCAATTGGCTCAAAATTCTTCAATCTTGTGAACTTCCAACCACTTCTAAGATCAAATAAAGATCATAGAACTTTGATTTTATGGAAATGACCCTTTGGTTCCATTGTTGGGGGCCTCAGATGCCCTGATTTTGACTTAACTTGCTCAAGAAGTTACCCATTGATCAGATGACTTCCACAATGAATTTCTTCATAAAACTTGATACACATGATCCTTATAACATATTAAGAACATTAGAAACAAGAATGACCAAAAAAATTGGAGTTAAGGCCTCTGAAACCAAAACCCTAATTTTGGTCATCTGTGTAGTGAAAACCCTAGCTTTGCTTCCATGCCTTTGCCAATTTTGTGATTTCTTGACTTCCATGAACTTTGGGGAGAAAAATATGATTATAGAACACACATGGACCCCCTTAGAAAACTTAAAGATCATTGGGATGGCTCAGATTGATTCTTGGATTGCTCAGATCATAAACCCTAGATGCAGATGAAAATGAATTATGCAGATAAAGCAAAAATGCTATATGAGATGTAATGCTTATGTTAAAACAAAAATGAAAGATCACAAGCCATGGTGTGAGAAAAAGTGAGGGCAAATTTGGGGTGTTTACAACTTCCCCTATTCAAGCATGAGTTAGTTGTGCAGGGTGTAAGCGTCTGGCTTAACAGACAAGCAAGATAACTTGTGGTTGAATACCAAAGACAATCCGAAATTTGCACTCGCTGGGAATAATAAGAAAAGGGATATAAATTTTAAAAGGTAGTATAGTATGATTATAAAATGAAAGGCGATGAAGGACAACCAACGAGCAGAGGACGACTGCTGGGGATCAAGTAGCAAGTAAAGCAATGACGGGGACGACCGACAAGCTGGGGAAATAAAGAGATCACGATGGGGACGGTCATCCGGTAGTAAAACTCTCTGGGGATTTTGAGGAAAACAATGATGGGGACGACCATCAGGCTGGAAAGTAAAGTAAGAAACGATGGGGACGACCATCAGGTTAAAGAATAAAAGAAATATTTGATGAGGGACGGTCATCAAAGGTGAAGGACGATCACCTAGTAGGGGACGGCTGCTGAAAATATCACGATATAGGACGAATGTCGGACAGAAAAGATCAACGATGGAGACAGCCATCAGGTAAGCATGATGAAGGACAATCATCAAGAGGTGAAGGACGATCACCTAGCAGGGTACGACTGCTCTTGGGGATTATCACGACATAGGACGAATGTCGGATAACAAGATCAACGATGGGGACAGCCATCAGATAAATAATGAGGGACGATCATCAAAAGGTGAAGGACGATCACCTAGTAGGGGACGGCTGCTGAAAGTATCACGACATAGGACGAATGTTGAATAAAAGGTTTCAATAATAGAGATTCCACTGGGGAGAAAATGATGAGGGACGGTCATCCAAAGGTGAAGGACGATCACCTGGCAGGGGACAGCTGCCGAAAGTATCACGACATAGGACGAATGTCGGATAGAAGAAAGTTGTTTTGCTGACGACTTACTGGGAAATGGTAAACACGGACGAGTGCTTACACCTTCAAAAATAAAAGATATGAGTGCTTGACAGTGTGTATAGATCAAAGATGCGTACGAGCATTCTTAGGACCACGATACAGACGAGTATTAGTAGAAATAATATGCTGACACGTGTTTAAAGATGATGATACGGACGAGTATCAATCGGTTAAGAAAGGAACATTGAGGAGTGATATATATAAGATATAGATGAGTATTAATGACTTTATAAGTATGCATAAGTATTGATCTGTTGGTGAAGTATGTGTAAGACACGGATGAGTGTCAAAATTGAGCAAGGGACCCGGACGAGTGTTTGACTTGCTGGGGAAGTATGACACTGACGAGTGTCAAAAAGAATATGTACGAGTGGTGAATAATTATCTGTATTTTAGAGTGCAGAAGGTATTCTGGAAATCTGTGGGGGAATAAGATGACACGGACGAGTGTTGAGAAGAGCAAGTTATGAATAAGTATCTGCTTGTAGAAGGTGTTCTGGCGACCTTACTGGGGAAGGATGACACAGATGAGTGTCAAAAAAAAGAATGTGTATAGGTATCCGTATTTGAGAGTGAAAAGGGGATGCTTTGGCTTTTATCCGCAGGGGATGTGAGTTTTGTATATCGTTGATGAAGTGATGATGGTATTTGCAGGTGACTGGCTCGAACCTGACTTATGATCATGCAAATGTTTGATTTTTGCGTAATGCTCCGTATTAGACGGAATGCTACGCTTATTTTGATGAATATGATGCGAATGCTATGATTATGCAAATGAGAAGCTCGATCCGAGATTCAGATTCTGCAGGGATAAAGATTTCTGGCTGATCTGTTTGAAAGAATAACCCGGCCGGGGGGAAGAGATCACTGATGGATTTGTCTGGAGGGAGAACTCTACTTGGGGAAATAAATCATTGGTAGGTCTATCTAGAGAGATAATTCCTTAGTGAGGAATTTTTAGCAACTCAATTGGGGATGTGTTTCAGGTATTGCTCTATTGGGGAGCCAACTCTGTGGGGGATCAGTTCTACCAACTCTACTGAGGATGAGAGAGATCTGACATCTCTGGTGGGGAATGGAAGGTTCTTGACCACCTTGTTGTGGAAGGGGCTGTCAGGCATTGCTCGGGAGATTCTGCTTGAGGGAGACATAACTTCTGGGAAGTAGTATGCTGGGGATTCACTGCTTGACATGCCCCATGTTGCGAAAGATTGTCTGTACTGATCGCCTGCAACCTGTTAAGACAAAGGAAAACGCACAAGTATCTCGGGGTATCCTTAATCGGATTCTGTCATAGGAGTTAGATTTACCTGAAAGTAATATATTTCCTACAAGCATTTTATAAAAAAATGGCTCATATGTTTTATGAAAGTGTTGTATTATGAACATTGGACATTTTGCAAACGAAACAAGAATGTACGAAACAAATTGTGACTGAAAACTCTGATTTTATTAATTCGTGTGCCCTGAATTGGAAATTACAGTCAAAAGAAGCGAATCCCCTGAAATGAGGAGATTGTTGTAAATTAAGAAATTAAAAGTGTTGGTAATGTTGAAGATGATGCTCCAGCGAGCTTCCTTTGCTATGACCTGTATGACCTTGACGCTCTTCTTATCTTGCTTTTGAAGAAGCTTAATTCTGACTGATGCTTTGTCTTTCCGAAGCTTTCCATGTTGTGAATGATACAAACGAATTCAGAATGCAGTTGTTCACTTATTCCTTGATTTTGTGTGGATCGACCTTCCGGGTTTTCAATCCACCGAGATACCCATTTTTTCTCGAGTTGTCCAATGCGGGTTTTCAACTCAGCGAGTGTACATTTTTCTGATTTTTCCCTATTTTTGCCCGAGTCTTTTATTCTGTTTTTGACTCGCCAGGATGCCCTATTTTTTCCTGGACTCACATTCTATTTTTATGTCCACCAGGTCATTTATGCGAAGTATTTTTTAACTGCATCTGAATTCATAGGAGACGAGAAGTCTTCACCATCCATGGTTACGAGCATCAGTGCCCCACCTGAGAAGACTTTGGTTATCACATATGGGCCTTCATAATTTGGTGTCCACTTGCCCCTGTGGTCTGTATGAGGAGGAAGGATTCTCTTCAAAACAAGCTCTCCTACTTGGTATTCCCGAGGTCTGACTTTCTGATCGAAGGCTTTCTTCATTCGCTTTTGATATAACTGCCCATGACAGATGACAGCTAGTTTCTTCTCTTCAATCAGATTCAGTTGATTGTACTGAGACCGGACCCACTCCGCTTCATCCAGTTTCACATCCATCATTACCCGTAAGGAGGGTAGCTCAACTTCAACAGGTAGGACAACTTCCATATTGTACACAAGCTGATAAGGCGTTGCCCCAGTAGACGTTCTGATTGAGGTTCGGTACCTATGTAAGGAAAACTGTAGCATCCCATGCCAGTCTTTGTAGGTAACTACCATCTTCTGCACAATCTTCTTGATGTTCTTGTTAGCCGCCTCAACAGCGCCATTCATCTTTGGCCTGTAAGGAGAAGAATTGTGATGTTGAATTTTGAAGTCCCGACATAGTTCTGCCATCATTTTATTGTTCAAATTGGAACCATTATCAGTAATGATTCTCTCGGGAACTCCGTATCGACAAATGATGTCTCTTTTCAGAAATCTGGCTACCACTTGTCTGGTGACGTTTGCATATGAAGCTGCTTCAACCCATTTGGTGAAGTAATCAATGGCTACTAGGATGAATCTGTGGCCATTTCAAGCAGTCGGTTCAATCTTTCCAATCATGTCAATGCCCCACATGGAAAAGGGCCAAGGTGAAGACATCACATTCAAAGGATTTGGAGGCACATGCACTTTATCTGCGTAGATCTGGCACTTGTGGCATTTTCTGGCATAGGCACAACAGACTGCATCCATCATGATCCAGTAGTAACCTGATCTTAATAATTTCTTTGCCATTGCATGTCCTCTGACATGGGTACCAAAAGAACCTTCATGTACCTCGTGCATCAGCAGGTCTGCTTCTTTCTTGTCAACACATCTGAGCAAGACCATGTCGAAGTTTCGCTTGTATAATGAACCATCAGAATTGAGGAAGAAACTACCGGCCAACCTCCTTAACGTCTTCTTATCATTAGATGATGCCCCAGGTGGGTATTCCTGATTCTCTAAGAAGCATTTGATGTCGTGATATCAAGGCTTGTCATCATTAGCAATGTCTACATAGAACACATATGCCGGTCGGTCTAGTCTGGATACCAAAATCTGAGGCACATAATTGGCAGTTTGAACTTTGATCATGGAGGAAATGGTAGCTAAAGCATCTGTAAACTGATTTTCGTCTCGAGGGATGTATTCAAGTTTGATTGTTGTGAAGAAAGTCAATAATCTCCTCGTATAATCACGGTATGGAATTAGATGCTCCTGATGAGTGTACCATTTGTCGTTGGTCTGGTTGATTACCAAAGCTGAATCTCCGAATACATTCAATGTTTTGATCCTGAGGTCAATGGCTTCCTCAAGACCCATGATACATGCTTAGTATTCTGCTTCGTTGTTAGTGCAGGCAAAGGTTAGTTTTGCCGAGAAAGTCATATGAACTCCTTTAAGTGTAATGAGAACTGCACCAACTCCACGACCATTCATATTGACAGCCCCGTCAAACATCATAGTCCATGTTTCTTCTGGGTCAGGCCCTTCAGTGTGAACAGGATCTTCGCAATCTTTTGCTTTTAAGTACATGATGTCTTCATCAGGGAAGTCAAATCTCATGGGCTGGTAATCATCAATGGGTTGCTCAGCCAGATAATCAGACAGTACACTGCCCTTGATGGCCTTTTGAGAGGTGTACTGAATGTCATACTCTGTCAAAATAATTTGCCATCTTGCAACCCTTCCGGTAAGTGTTGGCTTCTCAAATATGTACTTGACGAGGTCCATTTTTGAGATCTACAAAGTAGTGTGAGTCAGCATATACTGTCTTAGTCGGCGAGCAGCCCACGCTAAAGTATAACAAGTTTTCTCGAGCAGTGAATAACGTTGTTCACATTCGGTAAACTTTTTGCTCAGGTAGTATATTGCATACTCTTTTCGACCAGACTCGTCATGCTGGCCCAACACACACCCCATTGATCCTTCTAATACTATCAGGTACATTATTAGAGGTCTTCCTTCAATTGGAGGCATGAGAATTGGAGGTTCTTGCAGGTACTCCTTGATCTTATCAAAAGCTTTCTGACAATCGTCGTTCCACCTGAAAGTTTGTTCCTTTCTTAACAGCTTGAACAGGGGTTCACAGGTTGCAGTGAGGTGAGATATGAACCTTGAGATGTAGTTCAATCTACCTAAGAACCCTCGAACTTTTTTTTAGTCCTAGGTGCAGGCATCTCCTGAATGGCTTTGACTTTGTCGGGATCAACCTCAATTCCCTTTTCACTTACAACGAATCCCAGCAGCTTACCGGAACGTACCCCGAATGTGCATTTGTTAGGGTTCAACTTCAGTTGATATTTCCTCAGGCGCTTGAACAACTTCAGCAGATTTACCAGATGATCTTCTTCAGTAAGGGGCTTGGCAATCATGTCATCCACATAGCATTCAATTTCTTTGTGGATCATATCATGGAATAATGTTACCATAGCCTGTTGATAAGTGGCACCGGCGTTCTTCAGTCCAAACGACATTACCTTGTAACAAAATGTCCCCCAAGGTGTGATGAAGGTTGTTTTCTCCATGTCTTCGGGTGACATCTTAATATGATTGTATCCAGAAAATCCGTCGATGAAAGAAAATACCGAGAACTGAGCTGTGTTGTCAACCAATACATCAATGTGAGGTAATGGGAAATCATCCTTCGGGCTAGCTCTGTTCAGATCCCGGTAATCCACACACATACGCACCTTGCCATCTTTCTTAGGCACAGGTACAATGTTAGCAACCCACGGCGGGTAACTAGTTACAGCGAGGAAACCGGCGTCCCACTGCTTTTGTACTTCTTCCTTAATCTTCATAGCCATATCTGGGCGAGTATGGCGTTGCTTTTGTTTAACTGGTGGGCAATCTTCTTTCAATGGTAGCATGTGCATGAAAATATCCGTATCTAGACCTGGAATGTCTTGATAGGACCAAGAAAAGACGTCGACGTATTCCCGAAGCATACTGATAAGTTGTTCCTTTACTAGAGCTTATAGACTGGTCCCAATCTTTGCCTCTTTAACATCCTCCTCGGTACCAAGATTAATAGTTTCAATTTCCTCCTGATGAGGAGTAATCACTTTCTCTTCTTGCCTCAACAACCTGGCTAACTCTTCTGGCAACTCATAGTCTTCCTCAACCCCTTCATCAGCTTGATTAATTGGATTCTCGAAGTCTTACAAGGTCATAGTAGTGTTGTTGTCGGTGCAATCTGGAGGATAATCTCTGCAAGGGTTGAGATTTGTTCTTTTTAGTGATCAATTTTAATATTGTTTAGAAAAAGTGTAAATGAAGTTATTATTTTGAAAACATTGCCATTTTATTGTTTTGTGAGAAAAATAACAAAAATGAAAAGACAGTGAGCGAAAGAGAAAATTGTTTGTAAAAGATGTCCATTGTTCATTGATATTCCATTTGCACAAAATACAAATATGGCCCTATTACAAAATGAGTCCTAGCATCTTGGGCAAGATGCAGGACTTTATGCATGCTAAAAAAAGCAGGAAATAATAATTACTCTGCAGGAGTAACTCTTATAACTTCCTGGGAAGACCAGTTAAGGACTTGTTGGCCCGGGATCCTTGGACGAATCCAGCTCTCCAGGTTGAGGTTGCTTTCCACCTCGTCTTCCACGTTATTGACAGCATCTGGGGTTAGCATCCCCCACTTATGAACTTGGGCTCCTTAACAGCCTCTGCTTGATCTTGTCGGAATGGTTTGTAACCCAAACCAAATATGTCCTCCTTCTTCTCCACCGGTAGCAGCTTGCCCCAGCCTTGGGCTTTTCCATCTTCAACAACCTTTCGAGCTTGTTGATAGAAGACAATTGAAGTACCCATCCTATCCTCCTGGGATGCAGCAAATACTTCAGTTGTCTCCTCATTGACATTCATGGCTTCGAAACCTTGGCTCATGGTCTCGTGGATTTCACCATCCATCTCAATGTATTTGTAGGTGGCCAGATGGATAACAAAAATATCCTCTTCACCACAGATTGTGATAATCTGCCTTTCCCACTCATATTTCAATTTCTGGTGAAGGGTCGACGTAACTGCGCCAATGGCGTGAATCCATGGTCGACCCAACAAACAGCTGTAGGCCGGCTGAATGTCCATCACGTAGAAAGTAGTTTGAAAGACCTACGGGCCAATTATCACAGGAAGCTCCACTTCTCCAAGAACAGACCTCTTGGAACCATCAAAAGCTCTAACCACCAGATTGCTTGGCCGGAGAGCTATACCATCATATTCAAGCTTAACAAGGGCTTTCTTTGGCAAGACATTGAGTGAAGACCCAGTGTCAACTAGAACATGTGAAAGCACAACCCCTTTACACTCCAGAGTGATGTGTAAATCCTTGTTATGATGACGACCTTCCGTAGTCAAATCAGAGTTGGTGAAGCCTAGCCCATGGCTAGTATTAACATTAGACACCACTATCTCGAGCTGATTTACTATGATCTCCTCAGGCACGTAGGCTACGTGTAGGACTTTAAGTAATGCATCCTGATGAGCTTCGGAACACAATAGCAGGGATAAGATGGAGAACTTGTAGTCGCTTCTCTTGATTATCCTCATAAATTCATCCACATCTTGATCAAAGGATGTTTTATGGGCTTCTTTCAAAACTGGTTCTTCCGGCACCACATTTTTACCTTTGGCTTTGGCAGCAGCCTCTGCATCAGAACTAACTCTTGGAACTTGTGACTCAAAGAGGCGTCCGCTTCGGGTGAAGCCTATGCCTCCCTCGACATTATCCACCTGTGGTGTATGAGCTGAAGAATCAAGAAGCACTCTCTTCCCGTTGCAGTAGAGGTCTGAACCATAGTGCCATGGTACAACATTATCTTTTTCATATGGAATGGGTCCAGCTACCGTGATGGTGACTGGACTAACTGCAGCGGAGGTAGGAATTGTTATTGTCTGCAGATCATAATATATGGTGACATGACTTCTGACTGGTGGTGGTGGTGAATGATTGAAGCTGGGTTGTTACTGAGATTGTTGCTGAAAATTGTTTGAATTGGGGACCATTATTGGGTCGTAGTATATGGTTACTGTGGAGATGTCGTTGTTAATGGTTGTTGTAGTTGTAGAAGCGGATGCAGTTGAACTAGTGTTTGTTGAAGTTGTGGAAGAGATGATTGTTGATTTTGTAGATGAGTCTGTCGGAACAATTGTCTTTGAAGTTGTAGGAGGAGTGTTTGTTATTGTAAGAGGAGTTGCTGATGTTGTAGAAACCGTTGATGTTATCTGCAGGATACCTTCTCTGATAAGGCCATTGATGCCACTTCTTAAACTTGCACACCCATTGACTGAAACTTTGCAAGATTCACAGCAGGCCTCACAACCTGGGAACATCTGGCATTTCAAAAGCTGAGCTTTAATCTCTGCCAAAGGTGTTTGGATGATTGCAGTATCTTCAATTAAATTCATGGGTTGATCCTCCTCAATTGCATTTATCCTTGGCCCACTGTGGCTGGGCATAGGATTCTTCGTGACATTAGGAGGTGGTGCAAAATTTAAAGCCTTTGAATCAACTAGATCCTAGACCTTCATGTGCAAAGCTCTGCACTTTTCTGTGGTGTGACCAGGTGCATTAGAATGGAAAGCACATTTGGCATTTACGTCGTAATTCCGTGGAAGGTTCTGAGGATCTGGTGGAGCCAGAGTCCTTAATTCAACAAGATTAAGCTTCAGAAGTTGTGGCAACAAAGTGGCATAGGGCATTGGTATAGGCTCAATCACCCAGGTTGACTTGAGATGGCCTTTGCTGGAAAAGACGCTGTTGTTGGTTGTTGTTGTTGTTGTTATAGGACCTTTGTTGAGGAAAATGTTGCTGTTGAGGGAAATGTTGTGGTTGCGGGGTGTATTGTTGTTGAGGAGGTGGAGTAGGGATTGTGACAGCGGCAATTGATCTTGGCACATACTGGGGTCTTCCTCTGCCCATGTGTATCGAGTTTGTTTCCCCGGACCTGCGAGGCCCTGCAAATGGTTTCCTTGCACTGCTTGAGCTGGCGCTGTTATCAAAAATCTTTCCCATTTTTAATAAAATCTCAATCCTTTCTCCAGCTATGACTACATCAGCAAAGCTAGTGGAAGAGAAAGTTGCTAGCCTATCAATGTATGTCCCCTGGAGGGTGTTCATAAACATATCTGCCATTTCTCTTTCTGACATTGGAGGTTGAACGGCAGCAGCTAATTGCCTCCATCTCTGAGCGTACTCTCTGAAGCTTTCCCTGGAGGATTGTGACATACCCATTAGAAGTGTTCTGTTAGGAGCCATGTCTAGATTGTATTGGTATTGGCGTATGAAAGCCTCAGCCAAATCTTTCCAATTCCTGATTGTTGCCCTAGTCAAATGAGAGTACCACTCACGAGATGCCCCAGTCAAGCTATCCTCAAAATAGAACATCCATAGCTTTTCATCCATAGTGTAGGCCTTTAATCTTCCTAGAAAAGATTGAAGATGGGTGCGAGGGCAAGATGTCCCATTATATCTTTCGAAGCAGGGAGGTTTTAATTTATGAGGAATTCTAACTCCCTCCACTAGCCCCATATCCATAACATCAAACCCTAAAGAGTTTTGAGACTCCATAGATCTCAACTTTTCTGCTATCTCGTCCAGCCGACGATCATAGACTTCGTCTCCTGCCCCAACTACAGTGAATCGTTCCTCCTAAGGGTCCTCTTGCAAGGAACGCCCTCCAGTATTACCCTGGGTATTCCTGATAGCATTAATGTCAGGGTTAAGATGAGGTCCAAACTCCGGGGGATCATTACGAGGATGTACATGATCATTGTTGCTGGTACCCCCTGTCCCCGGGTGGTTTTCTTCAGGAGTTTTCCACTCGACCAACTCTCTTAATCTTTCTTGGCTTTGGGCTAATCCAGTCATTACTGCCATGAACTGGTTCGTCTGTGCCCTCATTTCAGTTCTTTCATTAGCCATCTGGGTTCTTACATCAGTCAGATCTTGTTGAACCTGGTCCATTTGTAAGCTCGAAAGGTTGTTTCCTGTCGGGTACCGGTGAATTATGTTAATGGGGAAGACTCTCCTACGAGCAATGTTTCCTGAAACCACAACAAAGTGAGAAACAACAACAAAAATAAATCTACAAAACAAAGAATGAGGTTAGTATGTGTCGCTCCCACCAAAATGACACCACAGGTCCAGAAGGGGTACAAACGCGAACGGTCGGCGAAAGAGAAGGGAAATGAATAGAGTCGCCAGCTAGGCATTTTTATCCCGAAGGAAAGGTAATGCTGCATAAACCTAAGAAAAGATATGGATAAGACGGTTGCGAACCAGAGAGACTGAGAAAGGGGGTTGGTTACAACCTGGGAAGGTATTAGCACCCAGATTGTCCGTCGTACTCGACGGGATCCACGCTTAAAAGATTTGTGTTTTAAAGGGGTAGTGTCTGTGCAATCTGTGTATCAAGGCTGGAAAGAATGCAAGTGTTAGTGTAAAAGAAGTGAAGTGTATAAATGAAGTGTCAGTGCAAGGACAGAATGAAATGCTCATGATAATGAGGCTAAAAGAATAATGCTGGAAAGAGGGGGAATATACAGAGACTTTTGTTCGATAACCGTTAAGTTATGCCTACGTATCCTCTCGTGCAATGAGGAAGTCAGAACACCGTAGTTCGACCCAAAGAGACTGAAAGATAAATTGACTTGTGAACTTCTCACTTGTCTATGCTCAAGTGTATGACCTGTCTGGCTCAGGTGCTAACTGTCTTACATTAGACGGAAGAAGCGAGTTCTCGTTTGTGAGTGAATGAGGTGAGAAAAGAATCCCGGAGGAGACGATTATTGTTTGTTTTTTGTGTTTTCAATCTTTTATTGCTTTTTGTATTTGTCATAAGATAATGAGCTTAATCCTACACCAATGGGTTAGTAAACTTATCACATCTTCCCTCTGATTAGGGGTAATGAGAATACCTTAAGTGTGCAGTCAGCATCTCACACTTAATCACCTTTTGATATAGGGTTAAGATCATTAACCTATTTGTTATTATTTAGATGTTTTTGTTGTTTTTGTTTAGTGTTAAATAATGAGATTAAGCCATAATCAGGGATTAAACAGACTCATTACACTATCCCAATAGAAGGATAATAGATGAGAATGTTTAAGCCGAGGAAAACTCCTCAACTTAATCCATGATTAGGGATTAAACTCATGACAAAACAAAGCCTTTATTAAGTGGATTTTAGTTAATGATAAGATGAAGAAATAATTTTTAGGGTTTGTAAGACAGCTTGAGGGGGACTTGTCCATTAACACTAGGGTTAGTCCTTCTTAACCAGTTAAGGAAGAATTATAACCCTAATGCAAGGCCCAAGTTACAAGCTTGATGTCTTAGTGATTATTAGGTGGATTGATTAAAGGATTTAAACACATTAAGGGTTTAACACTTAGGATTAAAGTTATACACTCCATCCTAATAGAAGGATGCAGGCATAAGCTTAATCACAAAGCCTTAAAGCCTTTAGGGTTTAGTCCCTGATTATGAGATGAGAAGAGAAGACTCAAAGAGACACAAAGGTAAAAGCTAAGTGGGGGATTAAACAATCCTAAAATGTTATCATGCTTGGAAGTCCTAGGGTTTGTGAGGTTTGCAAGAAAGATCTTCAAAGAACCACCAAGGAGGGAAGCAGATGAAAGGAGCAAAGAGAAGCAAAACAACTTGCTTCACTTAAGAAGTCAAGTTGCTTGAAGAAAGAAGGTAATAAGAACAAGAAAGAGCAAGCTCAATCCAATACACATACAAAAATGCAGCAATGATGCATAAGAGAGATGAAAAGAGATTGTGAGAAGTGAAGGCAAATTCACTTCTCAAGGTAACTTACCACCTGAAAAGTTAGTGGAAGAAATGAAATGCAATGCAAATGAGATGCAATGGCATGGTGCAAGACAAAGTCAGAAGCAAATACATGATGTTAATGATGCTAAGAGATGATGCAAACATGAAACAAGGCATGAGGATGATCATACAAACATATGGAATGCAAAAGAAACCTGTTTAGAACCATGAACATACATGAAAAGTTATGGAATGCAAATGACATACAACATGGCAAATGAAAGATGCAATGATCAAACATGATTCTAATATGTATTAAGATGTGTTATGAATCAAATGGATGCACAAAATGTCATGGCAATTCATGGTATGCAAGCAAATGGAAGATGGATGCAGAGGAAAGCATGAATTAGGGTTTATGATCAATGCACAAAACAAAATTCAAAACCAGAAGCAAACATCATGATAAAAACTTGAAAATGCATTCAAAGGAACCCTAAGCCTATACAAACTCACTGCCCAAAGGAGAGGACCCAATTCTTAACCTAGTGTAAGTTATGAATTTTCTAAGTTGGCTAGGGTTTTAAGGTACCTTGTCAAGAAAAATGTCAAACAAATTGAAAATGCAAGATCAATTCATGCCAATTTAATCCAATAAAATACATGATATGCAAGATGCAATGCAAAAAGAATCATTGTCCAACTCTCAATGGTTAGGCAGAAATAAATTTTTGAAGTTTGGATCAAAATAATGCCTTGAAATGAAATTAAATCCATTGAAAATTGTAAAAAGGCATCAAGATCAAAAAATAAATTTGGTTTGAAGGTTGGACAATGTTTCTAAATGATTTTAAATGTTTCATGAATTTTTTTGTGATTTTTAAATACCTAAAAGTATTTTTAATTAATTAATTTTCATTAATTAATTAAAAATAAACTTTTAAATGATTTAAAAATAATTTTTTTATGCAAAAAATAAAAATAAAAATATTTTTGTGTTCTGAAAATTAATAAAAGTTTGAATAAAAATTTTCAGAATTTTTGAACAATTTTTGCTATTTTTAATAAAATGAACAAAACAAATGAAATAAAATGAAAATAAAAATGAATTTAATGAGAAGTAATCAGAATCAAGGGCCAGCATTTGAATGGATTGCGCGCGCATTGACTGGCGCCAGATCTAAGGGTTGAGATTCAAACTGGCCAGATTAATTTATAAACTCAATTAAAAGGATTAATGACGTGGATTAGGGTTTAATGAAAGCATCCTGGCCATTGGAACGCGCGGGAGTCAACGAAAGTCAGCCAGATCAAAGGCCCACGTTTAAACTTAGCCCTAAACGCATTTAAGTCACTAATGACTTTCAGGTGGCCGGAGAAGACCTCCGGTCATCTTCTCCGGCCAGACCCTCACCTGAAAGTTGCTAACTTCCTCAAAACTTCCCCCCTAACCCCCTAAAGCTCCAGAATCAAACCTTAAACAACCCTAAACATGAATCAGTCCTCAAAAATCATTTATCACTCAAGAACAACATGAATCGAAGCAAACAATTTTTAGGTCAGAAAGTTTCAGAGCAATCATACATCCTAGTTTCTCAACCATTTTCAAAAATAATCATATCCCCATGATCAGGGGAGCACATAGAATCGTTTAAAAACTCAAAATGGAGTTTCTGGAAAAAAGTTTGAGATGGCTACCTGAGATGGAATCTCCTGGTTTCGAGCTTTCTGGCCTTTCCTTTGCTGCAAGCCCACTCCTTTGAACCCTCTGATGATGGAATGAAGCTTAGAAAGCTTTGGGGATGGTTGATTTGGGAGATTGACAGAGTTCTGTTCAAGGGGGAAAGGAAATCGTGTTTTTCTTTCAGTGACTTTCAGGCTGTTTTAATGGTTGGTTTGTGATCAGTGAGTCATGTTGAGATTGTTTGTGAAGTTTATTTGTGTGTTTGATGCTTGTGGAGAGTGTTTCGAAAGGTTTTGCAAATGAAGCATAAACTTGGAACTAGGGCTTGGAGTGTGTTTCAGCATGAATGGTTATGTGCTATGGCTTGCCTTTGGTCCACTTATCACTCAGGGATAGGCCTGTGGAGTTGGTGTGCCCTATTGTGATCGGTATGGGTCTTTGGCCAAAATGTCAAACTTTGTGTAAGAGAGGTATGGGCTCATAGCTATCCAAGGACAAATGGGGTGTCCTGCGCAGCAATAAGTGTGGAGAGCCCTAGGATCAATTATGAAGTCAGCAAGCAAGTGGATTAGGGCTTGAATGAGGTTTTGCAACTTGGTTCATCTTTGGCCCTTTTGAAGTTTCTTGCCCCACAAGTCACAAAAATGAGTGATTCTTTGATGCAATCTGACTTTTAGGCCTTGGTTCATGTTTGTGTGAAGTTTAGAAGTCCATTTGGAAGTTCAATTTGCCTTGGCAAGTGGTTTTGCAACTTTGCCTCTTTGGTAGAAAACTTCAAATTATGTGATTTTGGCCAACTTTGACAAGCCATAACTTTTGATCCAAAATGAATTAGAACAAGTTCTTGTACTTTTTGAAAAGGGAATGATCCATTCTACAACTTTCATGACCAAAGTTTTTCCATTTGAAGCATTTTTGAATCAAAAAGCAAGGGTTGAAAAAGTTTCCCAAAATGGCAATTTTCATTATAAGTCAACTTTCCCAAAAAGTCAACTTTGCAAATGGCTTGAAATTCTTCAAATTTGTGAACTTATAACATCTTCTATGATCAAATAAAGATCACACATAATCAAAATGATGATGAACACCCTTTGGTTGGGTCATTGAGGGCCTCAGATACCCTGATTTTGCACTGACTTGCTCAAAAAGTCAACTCTTGATCAGATGACTTCCCCATTGAATTTCTTTATGAAAAATGATATGCATGGTCCCTATACCATATAGAGACTAATAGAAACAAAAATGACCAAAAAAATTGGAGTTATGGCCTCTGAAACCAAAACCCTAATTCTAGGTCATCTGTGTAGTTAAACCTGGCTCTGCTTCCATGCCATTCTCAGTTCTTGTGATTTTTGACATTATTGGATTTGAAAGGATATATTATGATGCTTGAACATACATGGACCCCTTTGAAGTGATTGATGACCTTTGGAGTTGCTCAAGTGGCTCTTGGATTGCTCAGATCACAAACCCTAGATGCAGATGACTTAGAAACAATGCAGTGAATCAAAAATGCAATATGAGATGCTATGATGGAACTTATGCATATGAAAAGATCACAAGCCATGGTGTGAATGGGTGAGGGAAAATTTGGGGTGTTTACAGTATGCAATGCAGTATGTCTATTTGTCTTCCAAGGGTATCCGGTTTAGTTCTTTGGTTTTGACCTTCCAGACCTCGAGGAATGATGATGTTGAAGAGAAATGAAGCCCGAAAGATAACACAAACCATATATTACAAAATGTAAAGATACATAGTTTTGATTACAACAAATCCCCATGGTGGGTCAAAATACAACAACAAAAACAAAAGTACAAACAAAATGAAGTACAAATACAAGAAATCAAACATCTAGCTCATAATCATCTTCTCTGACTTCATTTAGGAGAGCATCAATCATTGGGCCAACTGGATGTTCTGTGATGGTCCTGATAAGAAGGTTCCTGGTGGCAATAGCGTTTGTCAACTTCTTATACTTGTCTTGGTCCTTTGATCTCTTTAACCCCGCCCGAAGTTTCAACTCGGAGATCTCTTTTTGTGTTGCTAACAAGGCTTCCCGACTCTTCTTCTCATTAGCTTCCAGCAACTCTATCTTAACCTAGGTCTTCTGATCTTCCTGTGAACGAGCCTCAGTGATTCTGATCCATCTAGCCTGACTCTCTTCCAAGTAGTGCTCAGCTTTGGCCTTCTGCATCTTGGCTTCCTTGCAAGCATTCTTCAAAACTAACTGCCCTGCTCTAGCCCTTCTGATGTATCATCTGTCTTCTCAATCTTGGTCATATGCTCGATCCGGAGCTTCTCTAATCTTTCATTATCCAGACGACTATCATTCCTCTCCCAGAGGGTCTTCTTCAGAGCTTCAGAAAGCTGAGTATTCCTTTCCTTCAACTTCTCAAACTCCTCTAAACTGACTGTAGCTACAGGCTCTACTGCTGATGGTCCAGGCACATCCTCTAAGGTGAATGGCATGCGGGTGATCTGTCCTCGGATACGTGACCAATCAAGATACTGAGCTGAAGCTATGTCGTTGCACTTGCCAAGAATGGCAGTCCCTTTTGTCTGAATGTTGTCCCAAGCCCAAGCTACTTGTCAAGCAATGGAATGGTTATGCTGAATGTCACAGTAAAGGGTTTCTGATAAGCCCTGCTCTCTTGGTGGATGTACCAAGGCATACCCTAATTTCCTTTTGAACAACAAAGGATTGTATTTGATGCAACCCTTCACTCCAATCAGAGGTACATTGGGATACTGCCCACAGCTGGTGATTATGTCTCTGCCCTTGGTGCTCTGAGTGCACCACCTGATGTCTTCTGATGTATGGGCAACCATTCTCTTAGCCCAGTTTCTTGACTGATGTGGATTCAAGAAAGCTTCCGTCTTCGGCAAGTGCTTCAATAGCCAACAGTAAAAGAGAGGTGCACAACATCTGACTAATCTTCCCCTCTGCTTCTCATTTCTCTGATGCACTGAGTAATAGAAATCCCCTAGCAAGGTGGGAACTAGATTCTTCAGCAAGAAAAGATGGATAGCACTCTTTCTTACAAACTTAGGCTCGTCGGAAAACAAGATGATACCATATATGCTAAGGGCCAAGAGAGCATAAACAGTGTCCCACTTGCCTGCTGCAGCATGGCTGGTGGCCTGAGTGATCAAGAAGTCCAAATGGAGGCCTGGGATTCCAGCCTTGGTGGTCATATTCTGATCAATGATGGTGGTTTCCAAATGCAGAGCCTTAGTTATATATTCATTCCTGGGAGCAGTCATCTCAGGGTTGAAAGGAATCCCTCTCCTGATGGGGACACCCAACAACATGGAAAACTCCTCTAACAAAGGACCCAACTGGAAGTCTGGAAAGGTGAAACATCTGAGAGAAGGGTCATAGAACTGAAGGCAAGTGTGGATCATGCTCCTCTGTGAAGCATCCAAGTCCATGATCATGTCCATGATATCACCATAATGTTCCCTGAATAAAGGGACATGATCAGGAGTGATGAGTGCCTGAATCTTCCTGATGCCTGCCAAAGTGGGCTCAAAGAAGTGATAAGTGATGTTGCTATTCCTGGATGGGTCCATGTTGATAATGGATGCTGAAGGAAACAAATGAGGAGAACTGCCAATGAAGGCAAATGAAGAAGATGCTGAAGAGAATCTCTGATGAAGATAGCTGGTGAAGATGGATGATGCAGATGAATAGTCAAAAACAAAACCAAATAAGATATGGATACCCTGTAAAACAAATAGAAAAATGTTAAAATGATGCAAGATGATGTATGGCGAATGATATGCAAGGGTTTGTGATCAAGTGTTGGATCTGTTATCTGCCTTGATAAGGTCCATGTGTATTCATAAATCCAGATTAAGGCTTAGAGAACTAGTAACCAGGTGGGGGACTCAAATAAAGAGTCACAAGTCCAGGGTTTCACAAGAATAGTCCAAAATGATGTGACCTTAACAATATCAGTAACAGGGTATGATGAAGCCAAGGGTTCCTACAAACCTGTAAACATCCCAACCCCCTCACTGGTATTGTTCTAGAACAAGGATCCTCAGATTTGGATCAGTTATGAGAAGTGTAAACACTTCTAACCCAGAGGTACAGTGTTTACAATAATCATAAAGGATCCTTCTCTAATTCACCTCAGATGCTGGAGGTCATAAAAGGTCATCCAGACTTAGCAGGCTTCCCAGATAGCCCTAGTACTACAGGAAATCCGTAGCACAGAGTTCTCAAGAAGAAACCCATGTATGAACCGTGTTTCATATTCCTGCACCAGACCGAAATGGAATGGGAAAGAATATGAAGCCACTCTATCCTATGTGTCACTCAGGCTCCCGATATGGAACCTTACTCACTGAGTATCCCTCCCACCAAAGTAAACAACATATCCAACACATGATATGATGACAATAATATAAAATGCATAAAAATAGTAAATGAAGCAATAAATAAAGCTGTACAGAAAGCAATAAATAAAGCAATAAACAACAAGCACAAGTAGCATATAACACCCCCATAAACACAAATCAAACAAGCGCTAGGAGAAACCGACAAAAAGAACAAGAAGCCCGGGTTGCAAGACTATTTCCCCAGCAGAGTCGCCAAGCTGTTGCTCCCAAAGATTTGCATCCTGGTACAAGCGCGAATGGTCGGCGAAGAGAGAAAATGAAGGTGAATTGAATAGAGTCGTCAGCTAGGTATTTTTATCCTGAAGGAAAGGTAATGCTGCATAAACCTAGAAAAAGATGGATAAGACGGTTGCGAACAAGAGAAACTGAAAAAGGGGGTTGGTTACAATCTGGGCAGGTATTAGCACCCAGATTGTCCGCCGTACTCGACGGGATCCACACTTACAAGATTGTGTTTAAAGGGGTAGTGTAATTTCTATTTGCGTGCAAAGAGCTAAGAATGAATGTACAGGTGTCAGTGTAAAAAAAGGTGAATTGCTCAGGAACTGAGGCTTTAGAAAGAAATGTTGAAAGAGGGGGAAGACACAGAGACATTTGTTCGATAACAGTTAAGTTATACCTACGTATCCTCTCGTGCAATGAGGAAGTTAGAACACCGTAGTTAGACTCAAAGAGACCGAAAATGATTTTGACTGTGAAGTGCTGGCTTGTCTATGCTCAAGTATATGACTCGTTTGGCTCGAGTGCTAACTGTCTTGCATTAGACGGAAGAAGCAAGTTATCGCTTGTGAATGAGTGTGATGAGAAAAGAATCCCGGAGGCGATGATTATTGTTTGTTTTTGTGTTTTTCAGTTTTGTTTTTGTTTTTGGTGTTTTGCATAAGTAAATGAGCTTAAGCCTAAATCAAGGGCTTTTAAACTCATTATATCTTCCCTGATTAGGGATAATGAGCCTACTTAAGTGTGAGATAAACACCTCAACTTAATTACCATGATGATGCAGGGTTAAGATCATTAGCCTACTTGTGATTAATTAGATGTTTTTTTTTGTTTTTATTTAGTGTTAAGTAATGAGTTTAATCTCTAATCACAAATTAGTGAACTCATTACACCTTCCTAATAGAAGGATAATAGATGAGAACACTTAAGGTGGGGAAGATACCTCAACTTAATCCATGGTTAGGGATTAAATTCATTATATAAAAAACCTTTATTAAATGGATTTTAATTAAAGAGTGAGTTTAAGAAGTGGATTTTATAGTTTGTAAGACAACTTGAGGGGGACTTGTCCATTAAACACTAGGGCTAGTCCCTCTTAACCATAAGGAAGAGTTAAAACCCTAATGTAAGGCCCAAGTTACAAGATGGAGTATTGGTGATTATTAATGTGATTTGATTAAGAGGTTTAAACAAATTAAAGGTTTAACACTTTAGATTAAAGTTATACACTCCATCCTAAGAGAAGGATGCAGGCATAACCCTAATTCCAAAGTCCTAAAACTTTAAGAGTTTAGTCTCTGATTATTGAGATGAGAAGAGAGACTCAAGGAGACTCAAAGGTAAAAAATAAGGGGTACTAATTACAACCCTAATCATTATCATGCTTGGATATCTGATGGTTTGTGAGGCTTAATAAAGATCTTCAAGGAAGCCACCAATGGAAGAAGCAGATGAAAGGAGGAGGTAGCAGAAGAATAAGTTACTTACTTCCTAAGAAGATAAGTAACTTAAAGGAAGAAAGTGAGAGAGATGGAACATAAGTGAATCAAATTCACTTCAAAGACAAGTTAAAATGCATATGAATGAGATAAGAAGAAGTGAGAGGTGAAGGTTAACCCACCTCCCAAAATAACTTACCAAACCTGAAAGTGTTAGTATGAATGCATAAAGTATGAAGCATAAAGAAATGAAGTGAAATGAGATGCAATGATCAAAGTCAGAAGTGCTTATGCTAGGTAAATCTCATGTAAGATGATGCAAAGTCATACAATATGCATATGGGTGATCATAAAAAGATGATATGTTATAGAAGCATGCTTTGAAGTTTGAAAACACATGAAAGTTTATGAAATGAAATGGATGCTAAACATGGAAAATGAATGAAGAAATGATCAAGTAAGGTTCTAACATGTCGTAATATGTCTAATATGACATATGAATGCATGAAATTTCATGGCAAGTTCATGTAATGATGCATATGCAAGGTGAATGCAAATGAACATGAGAAATTAGGGTTTTATGGACATGTGAGATGCAAATGAAAAAATTAGAAGAAACCAACATGATACAAATTTGAAATTAAGCTTAAACAAACCCTAATCCTATATTAGGTCACACCCCAAAGGACAAGGTCAGAAGCCTAACCTATCAAAAGTTATGATTTTCCTAAGTTTTCTAGGGTTTTTGGGTGGTTCAAAAGGAAAAATGCAAATCAAATTGAAAATGCAAGATAAATTCATAAGGAAATTTACCTATAAACTACATGCAATATTTAACACAATGCAAAAATAATCAAGTTCAAACTCTTCTTGGTTAGGTAGAAATGATTTTTTAAAGTTAGGGTTTAAAAATGTAATTTTTATGACCCTTAATTCAAAGAAAATTGGCAAACTATGATCAAACCTGAAAATAAATTTGTATGAAGAGTTTGAAAATGTTTCTAAATGCATTGGAATGGTTCATGATTTTTTTGGTGATTTTTAGAAACCTAAATGCATTTTTAATTAATTAAAATACTTTAATTAATTAAAAATAACATTTAAATATTTTAAAAATACTATTTTAATGCAAAAAATAAAATAAAAATTAGTTTTAGATTGAAAAAAATATTTAAAGTCAGAATGCAAAAGGAAATATTTTTGTGATAATTTTTGATATTTTAAAATAATCATGCAAAAGAAATGAAAATAAAATGAAAATAAATGAGAATAAATGGAAGTCAGCGCATCCAAGGGCCAGGATTTGAATAAAAAGGGTGGGAATTGACCACGCGCGCATCTCAATGGTCCACATTCAAATTGACTAAATGGTTTTTATTAATTTAATTAAGTGAAATTAGGGATTAATGATATAATCTGGTCCATCCACGCGCTAACCCTAAACATGATCTAATGGCTCAGGATCAAACTGGGAATTAAAACACATTTAAGCCCTAATCACTTTCAGACGGCCGGAACAGTGTTCCGGTCGTCTTCTCCGGCAAGGTCTCTACCCTATCTCTCTCCACAGGCCATAAAAACCTCCCTAACTCTCCAGAATCACTCCTCAAGCATCAATAAGCAAGAATCAACCATCAAAAACAAATTATTTCACGCATACATGATGAATCGAAGCAAGAACAAATTCATGGGCAAAGTTTCAGAAGAACAATACATGCTCATTTCTCAATCATTTTCAAAAATAAACATATCACAATGATCAGCTAAGCATGTAGAATCATTTAGAAACTTAAAATCATGCTTCTGGAAAAAAAGTTCATGAAGGTTACCTGAGTTGCAGTTCTTTGAAATGGAGCTTTCTGGGCCTTTATTTTGTGCAATCCACATCCTTTGGTCCCCCTGAGTCTATTGTGATGCTTGGAATGAGTTTATTTTGGCTGAATCATGAGTTCCAATTCTGAGTATGCAGAAATCGTGTTTGAGTTTGAGAGTGTTTTAGGCTATGGTGATGGGTGGGAAATGATCCTGGGGTGATGTTGAGTTGAATGGTGAAGAAAGTTTGAAGTTTGAGTGGTTATGCTATGAATTTCGAAGAGGTGAAGGTTTCTTGAGGTTTTTGGCAATCTGAGTGTTGAGAGGTTTTCAGGCTTGTATGTGTTGATGTTTGTGATCCATGATGTTTTCATAAACCAATGGGATTGCTAAGAAAGTGGGTGGTGGCACAACTTGATTGGTATAGGCCAAGTTGCAAGAAGTCAAGGTGATGTGTACTTGAAGCATGGCACGAGTCGGAGGTTGTTTGGAGGGGTGTCTGGCCTCAGCTTGGTTCAAGGATGGCCATGGGATTGAATTTGATGTGCTGGAAGGCTTGGATCATGAGATGGCATAAATTTTGAAACTTTCCATCTTTGGTGTTTCTTGGATCACAAGCCATAAAAACCCTAGATTCAAAGCCCAATTCTGATCTTTTGAAGCTCCTTTGACATGTTATAACATATTTGTGCACATTAGAGGTCATTAGAATGCTTGGCAAGTGAATTTGCAAAATTCCCTCTTTGGCATGAACTTGAAAATTATGTGATTTTTGCCAACATTGAAAGGCCATATCTTGAGTTCTAGGATTAATCAAGACATGTTCTTGTACTTTTGGAAAATGGAAAGACCTAATCTACAAATTTCATGCCCAAGAAATTTTCATTTGAAGCACTTTTGGTCATGAAAGAGGAGGTTGAAAATCGTTCCCAAAATGGAAAGTTTGCATTTCAAGTCATTTCCAAAAATGGCAAGTTTTCAATTGGCTCAAAATTCTTCAATCTTGTGAACTTAAAACCACTTCTAAGATCAAATAAAGATCATTGAACTTCAATTTGATGAAAATTCCCCTTTGGTTCCATTGTTGGGGGCCTCAGATGCCCTGATTTTGACTTAACTTGCTCAAGAAGTTACCTAGTGAACAAATGACTTCCACAATGATTTTCTTCATCAAACTTGGTACACATGATCCTTATAGCATATTAAGAACATTAGAAACAAGAATGACCCAAAAATTTGGAGTTAAGGCCTCTGAAACCAAAACCCTAATTTTGGTCATCTGTGCAGTGAAAACCCTAACTCTGCTTCCACGCCTTTGCCAATTCTTGTGATCTCTTGACTTTCATGAACTTTGAGGATCATAATATGATGATGGAACACGCATGGACCCTCTTGGAACACTTCAATACCTTTGGGATGGCTCAGATGGATTCATGGATTGCTCAGATCACAAACCCTAGATGCAGATGAACTTGAACTATGTAGTGAAACAAAAATGCAATATGAGATGTAATGCTTATGTTAAAACAAAAATGAAATATCACAAGCCATGGTGTGATGAAAAGTTAGGTAAAATTTGGGGTGTTTACATATACACTCATACAACATATGGACTCGACTTGTCTATCCTCCCAAAGCCTCGGTGTTGGCAGCTATCAGCCTTCCGTGCTCTGTCTGCGTCAACTCCATCCTCGTCATCCTTTGTGCTAAATCCCGGTATTTATTATGTTGCACTTCCTGGTTCTACATTATGGCCGCCATAATGTCATCCATAGACGTGGGTTGTTGATTCCTTCTCCGACATCTTGTTGAGCTTCTTGTGTAGCCGCACTTGGTGAAAGAGCTTGGAGATCAAAGTGCCAGTTAGTTCAGACTCTTACATCCGTCCTGGTGTGAAAAGGTGTAAACACCCCAAATTTTCCCTCACTTTTTCTCACACCTTGGCTTGTGATCTTTTCATATATCATTGCATAAGCATATCACCTCATATTGCATATTTGTTTCATCTGCATAGTTCCATTTTCATCTGCATCTAACGTTTGTGATCTGAGCAATCCAAGAATCAATCTGAGCCATCCCAATGGTCTTAAAGCCTTCCAAGAGGTTCCATGTGTGTTCTATAATCATAATATGCTCCCCAAAGTTCATGAAAGTCAAGAGATCACAAAGAATGGCAAAGGCATTAAAGCAGGGTTAGGGTTTTCACTACATAGATGACCAAAATTAGGGTTTTGGTTTCAGAGGCCTTAACTCCAATTTTTTTGGTCATTCTTGTTTCTAATATTATTAATATGTTATAAGTGTCATATGTACCAAGTTTTTTTTGAAGAAATTCATTGTGGAAGTCACCTGATCACTGGGTAACTTCTTGAGCAAGTTAAGTCAAAATTAGGGCATCTGAGGCCCCCAACAAGGGTACCAAAGGATCATTTTCATCAAATTGAAGTTCTATGATCTTTATATGATCTTAGAAGTGGTTGGAAGTTCACAAAGTTGAAGAATTTTGAGCCAGTTGCAAACTTGCCATTTTTGGAAATGACTTGTAATGGAAACTTTCCATTTTGGGAAAGATTTTCAACCTCCTCTTTCATGACCAAAAATGCTTCAAATGAAAAATTCTTGGAAATGAAAGTTGTAGATTAGGTCTTTACCTTTTCAAAAAGTACTAGAACATATCTTGATTCATCCTAGAACTCAAGATATGATGTTTCAAAGTTGGGAAAAATCTTATAATTTTCAAGTATGTGCCAAAGAGGGATTTTTGAAAAACCAATTTCCAAGACTTCTTGTGACCTCTAATTGACATCTAAGCACCATAACATGACAATGCAACATTGCTTGATCAGATTTGTGCCTTGGATCACAAGATTTCATGCCTAATCTTCACAAAAATTCCAAAGAGGGAAAATTGCAAAACCACTTCAAACTCTTGCATCAAGTGTTACATCTCATCAAAATCAATCCAAGGGCTCTCCATAAAGCTAGCTGAGGCAGGACAAGCCATAAGATCTCCTCTGACCCGTGCCATGCTTGTGGTACACATTCTTTGACTTTTTTGCAAAATACACCATACTAATCAAGCTGTGCCACCACCCACTCTCTGACCAATCACAATGACTTATGTGAACCCTAAAGACCTCATTTCATAGAAGATTCAAGCCTGCAAGCTCCCACAAGTCAGCATTCACAAAATTGGCCAAAAACTTCACTTCTTCAAAACTCAAAACACATCCATCAAACTTCAAAACAAACTTCACCAATCATCTTCAAATCACTCATAGAACACAAATTAACCCTCAAAATGGCCTGAAACCTCCAAAATAAAAAACACGATTTCTGCAAAACCAGACCCATACACCTCAAAATAGCCATCACAAACTTGTTCTAAGCATTGCAACATCATCAGGGAGCTTATTGAGGTTGGTTTGCATCAAAGAAAAGGCCAGAAAGCTCCAAACTGAAAAGCTTCAACTTAGGTATACCTGAAGAATTTTTTTTCCAGAAACCTTTTTTTCAGTTCTTAAATGGTTCTACATACTTCCCTGATCATGCTGATGTCTTTACTTTTGAAAATGGTTAAGATTTGAGAATGTATGAACTCTCTGAAAGTTTGCCCGAAAATCTCGTTTGCTTCGATTCTTGTTTTTGATTAAATATAAATGTTATTTGATGATGGATTCTTGCTTAAGGGGGTTAGAGGATCATTTCTGGAGCTTTATAGGGTTTAATTTGACCTAGGGAAGAAGTTGAGTTGAGTGTCTCGCCGGAGAAGATGACCGGAGCTAGCTCCGGTCACCTGAAAATCATTAGGGTTTGATTAGGGTTTAATCTTGCCAGTTTGAATGTAGGCCGTAGGATCTTTCTTAGCGCGTATATGAAGGGTCCAGATTGATTCATTAAAACGCTAAATCTGATTAATTAGATTAATTAGGTTTATTAATTAATTTTTTCCAGATTAGATCCTAGCCATCAAAATACGCGCGCAGTCAACAGCTTTCCCCCCAGTTTGAATCTCATCCCTTGGATCTGCATACTTTTCCTTTAATTCATTTTATTTTCATTTTTATTCATTTATTTTGCTTATTTAATTTAAAATAGTTAAAAACATCACAAAAATATTTCCTTTTGCATTCCTGATCCAAATATTTTTCTCAACCCAAAAATGATTTTTATTTTATTTTTTGAATTTAAAAAGTATTTTTAAAATATTTAAATGTTATTTTTAATTAATTAATGGATTTTATTAATTAAAAATACATTTAGGTTTCTAAAAATCACCAAAAAATCATGAACCATTCCAATACATTTAGAAACATTTTCAAACTCTTCATACAAATTTCTTTTTAGGTTTGATCATAATTTCACAATTTCCTTTGAATTAGGGTTCTTAAAAATCACATTTTCTAACCCTAATTAGAAAAAATCATTTCTGCCTAACCATGAAGAGTTTGAACTTGATTCCTTTTGCATTGTTTCACATATTGCATGTAGTTTCTAGGATATTTATCTCATGACTTAATCTTGCATTTTCAAATTACTTTGTATTTTCCTTTGAGAATCACCCAAAAACCCTAGCAAACTTAGGAAATTCATAACTTCCACTAGGTTAGGCTTCTGACTTTCTCCTTTAGGGTATGACTTTGTATAGGTTAGGGTTTGGTTGAGCTTGGTTTCAATTTTTTATCATGTTGTATACTTCAGTTTTAATCATTTGCATCTCATACTTTCATAAAACCCTAATTTCTCATGTTCATTTGCATTAACCTTGCATATTCACCATCATGTGAACTTGCCATGACATTTCAAGCATTCATATGTCACCTTAGACATCTTAGGACATTTTAGAACATTTCTTGATCATTTCTTCATTCATTTTCCATGTCTTGCATTCATTTCATTTCATAAACATCCATGTGTTTTCAAGCTTCAAAGCATGCTTTCATGACATCTCATCTTTGTATGAACATTCATATGCATATTGTATGACTTTGCATCATCTCATATGCCATTTGCATTGCATGATCACTTCTGAATTTGGCCTTCACATCTCATTTCATTTCATTTCTTTATGCTTTATGTCTTATGCATTCATACTAACATTTCCGGTACCTTTGGTAAGTTATTTGGGAAGTGGATTTGCCTTCACTTCCCACATTTTCTTATCTCATTCATATGAATTTACATGTCTTTGAAGTGAATCTAATTCACTTATGTTCCATCTTTCTCACTTTCTTCCTTTAAGTTACTTATCTTCTTCAGGAAGTAAGTAATTTATTCTTCTGCTTCCTTCTCTTTTCATCTGCTTCTTCCATTGGTGGCCTTGAAGATCCTTTATCTTAAGCCTAACAAACCATAGGATGTCCAAGCATGATAACTTTTAGGGTTGTGTATAGTCCCCCTTAGTCTTTTTCCTTTGAGTCTCCTTGAGTCTCTCTTCTCATCTCAATAATCAGAGACTAAACTCTTTAAGTTTTAGGACTTTGGAATTAGGGTTATGCCTGCATCCTTCTCTTAGGATGGAGTGTATAACTTTAATCCTAAGTGTTAAACCTTTAATTTGTTTAAACCTCTTAATCAAAACACATTAATAATCACAAAGGCTTTATCTTGTAACTTGGGCCTTACATTAAGGTTTTATCGCTTCCTTATGGTTAAGAGGGACTAACCCTAGTGTTTAATGGACAAGTCCCCCTCAAGTTGTCTTACAAACTTAAAATCCACTTCTTAATCTCATCCCTTAATAAAGGCTTGTTATGTAATAAATTTAATCCCTAACCATGGATTAAGTTGAGGTATCTTCCTCGACTTAAGTGTTCTCATCTATTATCCTTCTATTAGGATGGTGTAATGAGTTCACTAATCTGTGATTAGAGATTAAACTCATTACTTAACACTAAACAAAAAAACCCAAAAAACATCTAAATAATCACAAGTAGGTTAATGATCTTCATCCTACATCATTATGGTAATTAAGTTGAGATGTTTATCTCACACTTAAGTATGCTCATTATCCCTAATCAGGGAGGATATAATGAGTTTACAACCCTTGATTTAGGCTTAAGCTCATAATCCTATGCAAAACACCAAAAACAATAAAAAACTAAAAACATCAAAAAAATAAACAATAATCGTCTCCTCCGAGATTCTTTTCTCATCACACTTATTCATAAACGAGAACTCGCTTCTTCCGTCTAATGCAAGACAATTAGCACTCGAGCCAGACGAGTCATACATTTGAGCATAGACTAGTAAGCAGTTCAAAGTCAATTTAATTTCCAGTCTCTTTGAGTCGAACTACGGTGTTCTGACTTCCTCATTGCACGAGAGGATACGTAAGCATAACTTAACTGTTATCGAACAAAAGTCTCTTTGTCTTCCCCCTCTTTCAGCATTCTTCCTAAAAGCCTCAGTTCATGTGCAATTCACCTTTTGCATTGACACTTGTACATTCATTCTTAGCTTTTGCACACAGATAGCACATACACATACCCCTTTTAAACACAATCTTATAAGCGTGGATCCCGTCGAGTACGACGGACGATCTGGGTGCTAATACCTTCCCAGGTCGTAACCAACCCCCGTTCTCATTTTCTCTGGTTCGCAACCGTCTTATCCGTCTTTTTCTAGGTTTATGCAACATTACCTTTCCTTTGAGATAAAAATTCCTAGTTGGCGACTCTATTCAATTCATTTTCATTTCCTCCTTTCACCGACCATTCGCGTCTGCACCCTGGGACCCTGGTGTCTTCTTGGGGGAGCGACAAAAGGTAGGATGATGCTTCTGATAATTTTTCCATTGTCTACGAGGTTGTGCCTATCATCCTTCCTTGCTCTGATTAGATGACTAGATTTGCAGAATTCCATGTCGAGGAAAAGGGCGGGTGCTCCTTGGAGCTGGTTCAGGTTTTCCTCTAAACCTAGCTTAAGCGCGATATCGGTGATCATACCGCCAATGCATAAGGGAGATTTCCCTCTGTTACAAATATATTTGATGTTGTCGAAGATGAAGGCGACGGGGTTTACCCGCATGTCGAAGAAAGCACAGTAAATCAAGAATAACTCTTTTTTTATTTACTTTGTGGTTGTTAGCTCTCCCGAAGATAACACTTGACACAACCCTCTGAAAATATAGGATGGCGGGGTTCTGAATGTGCATGGTGTACATCTCCTCCCATTCATCCTCTCTTTCACCAAATAATTCCTCCCACAGTTCAAAAGCTCTGATGTTCCAGTCTCCTTCCTTCGAAATGGTTAGGTGAACACCTTCACCATGTGGGAACCCAAACCAGTCGCTGAATTGTTCTTGAGATACAGAGAATTCCCTCACGAACATACGGAAGGTGATGTTCCCCGTCAGAAATTTCGTTTCTCCCCTAGGTATGTGGTACTCGAACGAGCTAAGGAACTCTAACACGAGAGGGGCGTAGGTTGGCCGGTTGCTTCAAAAGAGCACTGTGAGATGAGTCCTATCCATCATATAGTTAACGCTATCGAGGAGGCTCAAACGAGTTAGGAAATCCTCGTCGGTGTAATAGGTGATGTTGACTCTTCTCTCACGGAACTCCTGAAAGTGAGCCCGTTGGAGAACTCCGACGTCCCCCTCTCTTGAAACTAGCGGTACTGGTCTTTGCTCGACCATTATGGTAAGGTGTAGAAGAATTTAAGATGAAATGGACAGCGAAAGTGATTAACTGGTGTGAAAAGGAAATTATGCAGCAAATAAAATTAGAAACAAAAGGTGTAAAACCTATGAAAATTTTGCTAAGAAAATGTAATGGTGGTTGTTGTGTGAAAATGAGATTGGAGAGGGTTGTATTTATAGAAGAGGATCATAGCCGTTGGAGACAATAAATGGTGGGGCTGCAATGGCTCTGTAGACTGTTAGTAAAATGAACATTGGGTATTGTGACGCTCGTCTGGACATTGTGACGATCGTCTGAAGGTTGAGACAACCGTCTCATAGCTCAGACGACCATATGGCTAGAAAAATCCAATTTCTAATAAAAATAATACCCACTCCTCTGCTTTGTACTGCAACTTAATTCATGTAAGAAGGATATATAGCAGGTAGCAAAATAAATTAAATATCAGTCATGCTATATATATATATATATATATATATATATATATATATATATATATCAGTACTGAAAATGAAAATGTTTGTCTAGCAGTAGGTAAGAATTATGCAGCATTATATCAACTAGCAGCGCAATAATAAACATATCAATTGATAAATTTTTAGCACACATAACACATGATTCTTTTTAATACTAAGCTTATAATATTCCTCAACTTCAATAGCAATCAAAGTTAAAAATCTCTAGCAAATCAAGATAAGATCAAAGTACTTTATTAAAACTTAGCAAAATGTAAGAGTAATAATTCAAAATAAGTTGAAAACTTAAAATTGACTTAAATTTAAAATTTGAATAAACTTAAAATGCTAAAATTGAATAAAAATGCGAGAAAATTCTGATTAAATTGTCGATGAAAATCAGCCACGACTTTTGCGGATTGAATCAATTGCATCCCTAAAATACTCAAACTGATCCATTTATGTATCTCTTAAGGTAATAATATTGACACGTAAGTCGCGGATGTCAGATTGCATGGTTTGAATTTCAGTTTGTAGACTTTCTAAAGTAAGTTTGAGTTTTGTTGGAATTGGTGTAGGTGTCTTAGGTTTATGTTCTTCCTCCAATTTAGGTTTCACTACATCTTCAATCATATCATCTGAGTTATAATAATTTGATGGAGTCTTAGGATCTATATCAGCTTCAGAACAAGCATCATCTGGTTCATAAATTGGTTCATCCAAATCAAATAGCCAGTTTTCCCTCTTATACACACTAGTGCACTCATGATCCGATAATACTAAATGTGGCACAACTTTACCATTGATTAGGAGCGTGAAATGGTCAGGTCCGCGGTCATACAACATTGCTCTCTCAAAGAAAAATGTGATATTCATAGGCATAAACTCTCCAAGTGGGGTAATGTTAGCAAGACGAGTTCTAAATCCCATTGCTTCAGCGATCTTAGTAACCAATCCTCCTATCATAATTTGACGGTGATCACTCTGAATAATTTTGCAAAAGTTGGCAAAAATATAGGTGACTGCATTAACTTCCTTGGAAGTGAAAGCAAAAAACATGATAAAAAAATGCATCTCTTGAAACGGTGTTATCACTTTCAGCTTTTCTGAACAGTGTGTAAGCTAGGATCATATGAAAATACCTAATAGTTGGGTTATGTATTTCAGTGGACAACCTAAGGTGTTGGTCATGATCAGGTTTTCCTGAGATACTACTCCAAAAATTATCTAACTCACCATATGAAAATAAATTTCCCTGTGCTTCTAAGAAAACAGTAGGGCCATCTGGAAACTCTAAAAGGTCATCCATCTCATGGATGTTAAACTCACAGGGGTATCCAAATAGTCTAAATGTCATATTTCCTATGGTCAAGCCTTTTCCGCAGTTAGGGTGGTAAATAAATGAACTCGTGAATTCTAAAGTTAGCTCATAGTAGGTTCTATGTTTCTTAAGTGCAAATCTGTGCCAACTTAGCTAGCTAAACAAGTAATCAATGCTAGCACTTATGCCTAAAGCTTTCATGGTAGGTCCATGGGCAAATTTGGTCAGAGACATAGGTCGTAGGGCTAAAGCTTCATAATGGCGCCTCTGGACGCCATATATAAGATCCATAATCAGCTTGGAAGTCATGATCAGAGTCAGTGAAAAACAGAGAAAGATGAGTTGAAGGTAGAAAACTTTAAATCCTGGAATCACACAGTAAAACAAATCACACAAAAATCAGTGAATTTAAAACATCGAAAAAATCAAAATTTTGAAAAACTAAATAAAATGCAAATTTTAAAGTAAGAAAGTTAAAAATTAAAAACGCGGGTTGCCTCCCACTAAGTGCTTCATTTAATGTCGGGGCTCGACACAACTTAAGGGAAACTAATCTAAGGTTTTCGATGGCAATTATGCCAGTTTCAGACCCATTGAATATTCTTTGTCTTCTACGCAATTGTAATGTTTAAGGCGTTGTCCATTTACTATAAACGGTGCACTAGACCTATCCTTAATTTCAATAGCACCACTACTTAAAACTTTAGTTATTTCGAAAGGTCCGAACCATCTAGATCGTAATTTTCCTGGGAACAACCTAAGTCTAGAATTGAATAACAGAACAAAATCTTCCACACTAAATTCTTTCCTAGAAATTTGCTTGTCATGCCATTTCTTGGTTCTCTCCTTTTAAATGCGGGCATTCTCGTAAGCGTCTAGTCTTAGTTCTTCCAATTCATGTAAGTCTAGAACATGTTTCTCACATGTGTTAATGTAATTAAATTTAAGGTTTTCAATCGCCCAATAGGCTTTATGCTCTAATTCTACCGGCAAGTGGCAAGATTTTCCATAAACTAATTTGAATGGTGTGGTTCCGGTGGGTGTCTTAAAAGCTGTTCTATAGGCCCATAAAGCTTATGGTAATTTAATAGACCAATCTTTCCTCGATGTAGCTACAGTCTTTTCTAGAATTTGTTTTATTTCTCTATTCGAGACTTATACTTGTCCACTAGTTTATGGGTGGTAAGGTGTAGCTATTCGGTGCCTTACTCTATATTTTAATAAGAGTTTATCAAATATTCTAGATATGAAATGAGATCCTCCGTCTCTTATGCGAGTCTTGGTACACCGAATCTTGGGAAGATAATGTTTTTAAAAAGCTTTATGACTACTCGAGTGTCATTTGTTGGGGCAGCTATAACTTCTATCCATTTTGAAACGTAATTGACAGCTCCGAGTATGAATTTATTTCCAAAAGAAGATGGGAATGGTCCCATAAAATCAATTCCCCAAACATCGAAAATTTCTACTTCAAGAATACCTTTTTAGGGAATCTCATCGCGCCTCGAGATGTTACCAATGCGTTGGCATCGGTCGCAATTCAGAATGGCAAGGTGAACATCTTTCCAAAGACTGGGTCAAAATAGGCCTGATTGAAGGATCTTCGCACAAGTCTTAGAGGTACTTGCATGTCCACCGTAAGGAGCAAAGTGACAATGAAAATTATGTTTTCTATTTCTTCCATTGTTTTTCCTTTATCTTGTTTGTCTAAAGAAGATATCTATTGTTCTAATTTGGCTATAAGACATTCATCAGGGAAATCATCGTTTATTGGTATTGGGTCAGGTTTAATTCCTTCCATACGTGATAAGTGGTCTGCTACTACATTGTCAGTTCTTTTCTTATACTTGATTTCTAAATCAAACTCTTGTAGTCATAGGATCCATATCACTAATTTGGGGTTTTCATCCTTTTACTTATAAGGTATCTGATGGTTGCGTGATCGGTATAAATGACGATTTTGGTTTCTACTAGGTAAGAACGAAATTTATCAAGTGTGAATAGTATGGCTAAAAGATCTTTTTCTGTTGTGGCGTAATTCATATTAGCAGGTTCTAATGTTCTACTTGCGTAATATATTGCGTGAAGTTTCTTATCTTTTCTATGACCTAAGACTGCACCTACAGCGTAATCACTTGCATCGCACATAATCTCGAACGGTAGCGTCCAATCTGGTGGTGGCATGATGGGTGCAATAATAAGAGCTGTTTTGAGTGTTTCAAAAGCTTTTAAACAATCTTCGTCAAAGATAAACTCAACGTCTTTCATTAATAAAGTTGTCAACGACTTAGTGATTTTAGATATGTCCTTAATGAATCGTCGGTAAAAACCAGCGTGTCCTAGGAAACTTCTTATATCTTTCACGGTTTTAGGCGGTTGAAGGTCTTTTATCACTTCTATCTTTGCTTTATCTACCTCGATGCCTTTGTTGGATATCACATGTCTTAAAACAATTCCTTGGCTGACTATAAAATAACATTTTCCCCAATTTAGTACAAGATTTACTTTTACGCATCTTTCTAGTACCATTTCAAGGTTAGATAAACATCCTTCAAAACTTTGTCCGCATATGGAAAAATCATCCATAAAGACTTCCATGATGTCATCTATGAAATCTGCAAAGATTGCCATCATGCATCTTTGAAATGTTGCTGGAGCGTTACATAAACCAAACGACATATGTCGATAAGCAAACATTCCGTAGGGGCATGTGAATGTTGTCTTTTCTTGGTCATCAGGGTGAATAGGTATTTGGAAAAATCTTGAGTAACCATCCAGGTAGCAAAAATAATAATGTTGGGCTAATTTTTCTAACATTTGATTAATGAAGGGCAAAGGAAAATGGTCATTCCGGGTAGCTTTGTTTCGTTTTCAGTAATCGATACACATTCTGTACCCGGTTACTACTCTTTGTGTTATAGGCTTGCCTCTGGCATTTTTAGTGACTGTAATGCCTCCCTTCTTTGGTATGACGTGCACTGGGATGACCCACTGACTGTCGGATATTGGATATATAATCCCTACGTCTAACAACTTCTTTACTTCCTCCTTGACTATAGTACTTAGAATTGGATTAATCCTTCTCTGAAGCTCTAGAGGTTTTACAATCTTCCCCCAGCATAATGTAGTGCATACATATCGAAGGGCTTATTCCTTTTAGATCGGATATGTTATAACCTAACACGATTGGGTATTTTCTCAGGATGTCTAAAAGTTTTTCCGTCTCGAACTGTCCTAAGTCTGCGTTTACTATAACTTGTCTTTTAAGTTCCGAATCGAGAAATATGTTTCTAAGATTGTTAGGCAATGTCTTGAGTTCAAGATCGGGTTTCTTTGGGCATGGCATATGGCCAGGTGTAAGAGCTAAGATTTCATTTAAGCTTTCGTCTTTATAAGGTTCTTTCCAATTATCGTCTTCAATATTAAAGGAGATGGGATCTTCATTATGTCAGAATAGATAATCTCTTCTTTTTCCATCTCTCGTATGCATTCTTCAATGACGTCAATGAAGTAGCAGGTGTCGTCTATGGCTGAAGCTTGGAGAAATTGGGTTAGAATAAATTCGACTTTTTCTTCTCCTACTTCGAATGGCAGTCTGCCTTTCTTTACATCTATAATTGCTCTTGTCGTGGCTAAGAATGGTCTTCCTAGTATGATAGGGGTCGTAGCATCTTCTTTGATGTCCATGATTATGAAATCAGTTGGGATGTAGAACTGGCCTATTCATACATGAACATTTTCTAAAATACCAATCGGAAACTTGACTGAGCGATCAACTAGCTTAACTGACATCTTGGTCGGTCTAAGTTGTCCCATATCGAGTTTCTTACAAATAAATAACGATATAACGCTTATACTGGCTCCTAGGTCTCATAGAGCTTTGTCTATGACAAACTTTCCTATTACACGAGGAATAGAGAAACTTCCTAGATCCTTCAGTTTAGGTAGTATATTATTTTCAATAATAGCACTACACTCAGCAGTAAGTATAACTATTTAGTTTTCTTCGATTTTCTTCTTGTTGGATAAGATCTCCTTCAGAAATTTAGCATACGAAGGCATCTGAGTTATAGCTTCTGTAAAGGCTATGGTAATATTTAATTGTTTCAGAAGCTTTACAAATTTCTTGAATTGTCCCATTGTTTTAGAATTTGTTAACCGTTGGGGGTACATGATTGGTGGTTTATACGGTGGCGGAGGTACATAAGGTTTTTCCTTTTCCTCAGCCTCTTGTTTGTTGGTTTCCTTTTCCTGTGGATTATCACTTTTCTTAGTTGAATTCTCAGGTTCAGGTTGTTGACACATGGCTGGATTTTCTGTTCTATGATCAGCAGGCCCATCCAATTCTTTTCCACTTCTTAGTATAATTGCATTTGCATGACCCTTGGGATTCGATTGCGGTTGTCCATGAAAAGTTCCATTTGGAGCAGCAGTTGATGCTTGTTGTTGAGTTACTTGAGAAATTTGGGTTTCTAGCATCTTATTATGGGTAGCTAAAGCATCTACCTTGGTCACCAATTACTTTATTTGTTCACTAGTATGGATATTCTGATTTAGGAAATCCTTGTTCGTTTGAGCTTGGGTAGCTATGAAGTTCTCCATCATTAGTTCAAGGTTTGACTTTCTAAGAACATTAGGATTGGGTGCAACAACTTTTTGATATCCTGGTGGTGCATTTTGTGCTTGATTCGGCGCATACAAGGCGTTGTTATTCTTGTAAGAGAAATTCAGGTGATTCTTCCACCCTGGGTTGTATGTGTTAGAATAAGGGTTTCCTTGAGCATAATTCACTTGGTTTGTGGCTAATCCAGCAAGAAGATGACATTCAGGCGATGTGTGTCCTAGGATTCCACAATTTCGCAATTAGGAGTTATGGCAGCCACGGTGGCTAATGGTGTTATGGTCAAGTTATCGATCTTCTGAACTATGGCATCCATCTTCGCATTTACGTGATCGAAACTGTTCACTTTGTACATTCCTCCTTTTATATGGTTCTTCTCTATAGGAGTAATTTCTCCTCCCCATTGGCAATTATTCTGAGCCATGTTTTCAACGAGGTTATAGGCTTCTTCGTAATGTTTATCCATAAGAGCGCCACCCGCAGCAGTGTCTATCGTCATCCGGGTGTTGTATAGAAGTCCATTATAAAAGGTTACGATGGTTACCCAATTTTTAAACCCATGGCGTGGACATAATCTTAACATGTCCTTGTATCTTTCCCACACTTCATAAAGTGATTTGGCATATTTCTGTCGAAATCCGTTAATTTGAGCTCTCAACATAGCTGTTTTGCTTGGCGAGAAATAACGAGATAAGAAGAATTTCTTCAGTCTGCCCATGTTGTGACAGAGTTGACTGGTAATGATTGTAACCAGGCCCCCTCTCTATCTCTTAAAGAGAACGGAAAGAGTCTAGTCTGATTGCGTCTTGAGTTACACCATTTGCTTTCACAGTATCTGCGTATTGTACGAACTTCGTCTGGTGTTCGTTCGGATCGTCTGTCGGACTTCTAGAAAAATGGTTCTGTTGTACGGTTTGCAGCAGTGAAGGTTTGATTTCAAAATTGTTTTGGGTTATGGATGGTGCGGTAATACTGTTGTGCGGTGCTCCATTTTCGGCCATGTTTTGTTTTTCAACTGGTTCTGATATAATAATTTAAGGAATAAAGGTTTCATTGGGTTCGGTTCGGCGTCTCGAACTTATGAAACGTTCTACTTTGTCGATCAGGGGTTCTAGGTATTCGCCTCAGGAGCGAGTATTGGGCATACAATCGACAAATAATAGCTAAATGTGTTGCCTTAGCCTAGACGGCGCAACAACTTAATTCACTATTGAATAAATCTAAGTCCCCGGCAACGGTGCCAAAAACATTGTCGCGACTTTCTGAGTCTAACAATTACTAACTGCAAGTGAAGAGTCTATCTCGTAGTAATAAAAGATATCGATCCCACAGAGACTCGATAATCAACCTAGTGTAGTCGGGTGTTGCTATGTTTAGCTAAGGTGAGCAATGTTTTAGGTTTTAAAGGGTTAAGAATTAACTAAATTAAATTAATGATATAAATTATAGGTACGTAATTAATTTCGCCTTCGTGAATTCAATAGAGGGTCGCCATGTTAAGGTTTATTAAGTTATCTCTCTGTAGAATCTCTCGGGTTAAAAGTCCTCGACTCACACTCTCGTGGTCTTGCCTAATACTATACTCCTAAGTTCAATTGAGCGCTCTCACTATGTCAATTCAAGTTAGAAATACTTTTTGGAAACGTAATGGTTCTAATTAGTCTTAAAGTGCTCTCGCTGTGTTTAAAACTAATGCTCGATTTCAGCTATCTGACTAGAATCTCACACTCTCGTGGTCTTATTCCTAATCTTTTAGACTCTCTTATTCTTGTAACAAAACTTAATTAAAACAAGAAATTGAAACCATATTATAATTTAATTTAAGTGTTTAGCCTAATTCTATCGAATGTGTTCCGGTTTATACAATTACATACCGATTAACGGCTTAAGCTAACATATTAAACGAAGAAAGGTAGAAGGAGAGAAATTTCATAATGTAAATAAATGCGATAATAAATAAATAAAATAACATTAAAATCAGAAACCTGGTTGCAATATCTTTGATCAACCAAACTTCGAAACTCGAATGAAAACAAAAATTGCAGTGGCTAGAAATAATAAGAATGGTGATAGTTTCCCAATGGTGGAAACTATCACTAAGGTTCAGTAAAAGAAATAAAAGCGAATGCAATACAACGGAAATAAAAGGTGAACTTCGAAATAAAAAGGGCTGCAATTGGACATAAATCGAAGCTCCCCAGGTGCAATGGCAGAGAGCTCTATTTATAGATGTTATGTTAGAGTTTGTTGAGAAAAATATGGCTTGGACTTCGATGGGATTTTGATTGAGTTTGAGAGGCTGAGTGGACTAGGGTTGAGAAAACTTCTCAAGCTTTGAACAAGAAAATCTCTACTAGATTGACTTTTGTTGCTTCTGTTACGAGCGTTATTGAGTTGTTGAGTTGAAACGAACGTCTTGAAATATGAAACGAACAACTAAAGGATGAGACGACCAACTCATTGCCAAGTTGGGCATCTAGCACAATGAGACGAACGTCTGGTCATTGTGACGACCGTTTGACAGCAAAAATGCAAAATTGCATTTTTCTGTCATTTTTCTTATGTTTTCTTTGGTTTCTTGCCTTAAAAGCTTCTTTTTTTATTTTGCCTCCAAATGATGAGTCTGATCGAATCTCTGCAAAACAAACACAATTTACGCATAAAAGCTTCCAAAACAAATAAATAAACATGTTAAATAATCAGAAATCATATTAAATAATCGATATGAATTCGAGTTATCACCTACCACCCAATTTGATCCATAACTGGACCCAGTTAGAACGTTTGTTCCATGAAGGAGTTGGCTAGCATAAAACGAAAGTTTATTGAGCCAATAGAAGATCAAATAAATAAGTTTCGATTGCTTAAGGCTAGGGGTTTTACATAGGTTCCAGAACATGAAATGGTCAAAATGGCCGCTGGTGGCCTAGATTATTCTATTAGAAAGAAGTTGGATACCCAATACCTAAGGGATATGACCCAACTGACTGATAGGGTTCGACAATTAGAACGGCTGAAAGATGAAAAGGATAAGGAAAATAAGATTAAGAGGATATCATATGTTGAATATAATGAGGATTTCGAAGGGTCATATGAAAAAAAGCGAGATAAATCTTGCTGAACTAAAACAAGGGCCTCTGTATTCTTGCAAACTGTTAGCTACTTCGAATGGAAAGAATCCTGTCGAACCTCAAAAGAACGATAGGTTCCCAAAGAAAACATACACTTTCAACATCACCAAGTGTGACAAAATTTATGACTTGTTAGTTAAGGATGGACAAATGATAGTGCCAGCTGGTGCTAAACTCCCACCTTTAGAGCAAAGGAAAAAGAGAGGTTTTTTGTAAATACCATAATTTTTTGGGTCATAAAACTTCTCAGTGTTTTCTTTTCAAGGATTTGGTGTAGAATGCTATTTAGGAGGGCAAGTTTAAGTTCAGAGAAAAGACTAAAGGTCAAATGAAGATCGACTCAGATCCTCTACAGATAGCAGATGCCTATTACATTAAACCCACTGAGGTGAACATGATCGAAGTTGCTGATGACTTTGATTACTCAATACACATGGTGGAAATCACTGAAGATTTCACAAATGATGTTGTTTTAGTCAAAATTATTGAGGATAATGACCTTAATGTTATGAAGAAACTCATGAGCAGGGCCTCTAATGGCATTCCTATAAGAGATGTCGAAAACTTCAAAGTTGTTGAGGACTTTGATGATGGAATTACATAAGATTCCAATATGACACTGATTATAAAAGAAATTGTTGACGGTTTCGTACGTATGGGAAAGGCTATTGAGGGCCTTAATGTGGAATTCCACAAGTTGGGTATAAATGATGATCTCAACATCAATGTCAAAATGGTCGAGATAACACAAGAGCATAATATGGATGTTGACGAAGCAAGCCACCAGGAAGAATACAACAAAGTGGCTTATCCCAAACAAGAAAAGACCATTGTAGACTTCTTCCACTGGTGCCAGAGGAAGGATTCTGAAGTAATGCTTTGTCCCCGATGCAACGCCATTTTTGATAAGAAAGCCATAAGAAACCTCCAAGGAGTCAGAAAGGCTAGCGTAAGGCATAACCAGAAATCCATACATGGTCGAAGGAACTTTGAACCAAGGAAGTATTCTCCAAATCAACATGGAGGCAAACCTTAATTCCCTGGATCCAGAGAGACAACATTCAAACCCACTAGCGAAGCCCCAATTGGGAAATGGGTGAGGCCCGTCGAAGGCAAGGGAAAAGGAGAGCAGAAATGTAAAAACTTCAATGTAGAGAGAGGCTCTTTCATTGCATATAGAAAAGCGTTTTCCTCCTCCAACAAGTCGACTTACATCTCTGAAAACTACAAAGGGAAGAATCTCATGTCTCGCTCACAGTGGAAAAGGGAACAACGTCGAAGGAAAGCCTAGAGGGAGGTTCAGTCAAAGGACAAAGATGAATAAAGTACCAACGTGCTTGCCAATAGGAACAGAAGGTATGAGTAAAAAACTACAGACAAACCACTTGTGGGGCGAAAATTATTCAACTATACAGAGGAACAAGCCAAATAGAAGTATGATAAGGTTGTCGTAGAAGATGAAATGATGACACAATTTTGACTCAGAGTCAGATGCTTCTCTCAACATCATCGTAAACGTGGTATCAATGATTCATAGGGAGTTCGACCAGATTACAAAGGTCGAAAATCCGGATGCATACACTGAAGCAGAAATGGCAGCACACAAGCATGTGTACTACTATGTCATGAATAATGACTGTGTTAAGAGTAACACCCTTCTACCGCAAATACAATTTAGTTAAAGTATTATCAGAGTACAACACAAGAAGGGCATCACATATTAATCGAAAACATCATTTATTCAATGTTTTGTCCCGTAACACGGGTTACATTATCAACATAAACAAAAACATATTTATTTTATTGCGGAATCAAACTTAAATAACTCAAATCATCATTTCTCCTCAAAAAAAAATATAAACTCCATCCGTCCAGAATTAACATCATAATGTAAAAGGAAAATTATCCTCAATAAAACATAATAATAAAACAAGTTTAATAGATAAACCTCAACCTGATGTTACATGACACAGAGCAGGACACAAAACTCCAAAAACCACTCCTAAAGTAATAAAAGACACACTCCAAGACTCAGCAACAACACCATCATAAACACATTCCTTAAAATGCAATGTCAACTATCATGATATGCATAATATGCATGTGGTACCAATTTTCTCCGTGAGATAGACACATAGCCATCAACCCTCCACAATGGAGAACACCAATAATCACCTAATCATTTCAATCCGCACAATAGGATTGAAGCTACCAAATAGGCCGAAGCCCAACCAAAAAGGTCATGAAATGCAATGATGCGTTACTCCGTAAAAATCACCAAAAAGTCAATAGTGCATCATTCATTTCATGTTCAGCAAATAATCATCATAAAATCATGTCTTTCATCACGATAACACATCAAAAATACTTCTTTATCAATAATACAACACAATAACTTATTCGATTCAATGAGACAACCAAACAACTTCCCTCATCAACAACAAAATGCCAATTCACAATAACATCATGTTTATAAACATAAAACCAATTTTTAACAATACAACAAACAACTCCTTTTAATCCACAAAAAAATCATCAATTTATAATAAAATCATGTTTATAAGATTTTTCATCATGACAGTACGCCTATAACCCTCGTTCATCAACAACTCCAAAATATCCCTTTATAGTTCAATTACGGTAAAAATCATAAGACTATTTTAACGTTTTCTGAAAATTCAGTGTTGCAAAATATCTCACGTCACTCATTTTAATACGTCACAATAAAGTTCATTTGATTAACTTTCCCACACTTCGAATAGAACTTAAATCGGGTTTACGGATTAAAAGTTATGCATTAAAAAAAACTGCCATTGATACAGTGTTAACCGATTAACCCATAGCGTTAATCGGTTAACGCATACGTTACATCCAAAAATACGTGAAAATTATGCTGGTTGACCGGTTAACACCAGGGGTTAACCGGTTAATGCACACATATCAACAAATTTCCTGTTGTTATACGAATTATGCACCAAAAAATCCCAATTCTTCCTACGTGTTTCACCTCATTGAACTCCAAAACTCCTTCAATTCACCCATCAAATACATACAGCAACAAAGTAACAATTCACACATCAAACATACAATTCTAACTCATCTAATCTACTCAATTTCATCAATTTACACTCCTATAATCAATTCAAGCCAATAATCCCTAAATTCACCAACATTTATACAAACCTAATCTACTCATAGACCAATTCCTATACAATTATAATAGATTATGAAAACTTGCCATACCTTAGATAATTTTGTCGATTGATACTCCTCTCCAAGGTTTCGGGCAACTTCACGACCTCAAGCTTCCTCTCCCTCTTTTCCTTTCCTCAGAGCTCCTCATCACCAAATAAAATACGATAAGTGAGAACTTTGACCGTGTTCTCCTATTTGGGTAAAATTATTCTAGTTTATGATTTTCCCAACTTATCCTTACTCTTTTCTTCTATTACCAACTTGCCCTTTTTCTCAATATTTTTATTAATAATAATAATAGTATAATAATACACTAATTATTATATAATCTAAAAATATTCTTATACTCCCAATAACCAACATAACATCCATACCCCCACTTCTATTATTTTAAATAGTAAGCAATAATTCGAATAATACTACATGATTATTCTTAATTCACCACAATGCATCGGACCACGTAACCACTTATTGTCAAAATCATCATATATCATCAAATAAGCAACAATTACTCATAATCGAACTTGGGGTGTTACATTAAGGAGCAAAACGCTTTCTTTGAACGGCCCACTACGGAGATGCAAAGTCATCTAAAGCCTCTCTACATGACAGTGAATAAGATACTTGTCGATTGTGGAGCGACAGTAAATTTTATGTCGCATTTCTTATTGAAAAAAATTGGTAAGTATGATACAGATACTAATCCATACAACATGGTCCTATCTAACTATGAAGGAAAGGTGGGCACTACTTTAGGTGTCATAAAGTCAATTTGACGGTCAGAACAGTCACAAAACTGACTATTTTCATGGTGGTTGTTGCTCTTAAACTTAGTTGCTTTAAGAATGATATTAGTTTGTAAATGTTTTTCAAGCAATTGTGTCACATGCAAGTATACATGCTTTAGAATTCAGCAAGTGATAAAGTAACACTCGAACCCACAAGGAAGTGGAAGGATCTAATTTAACTAAGCCACAAATTACTTAAGAGAGATAATATGAGCAAGATAACAAAATAATAAGATGATTAATGGCAAAATGTCACACACAATTAAAATAGAAAGTAATAGAAATAAGGAGTATAAAATAGTCAAGAGAGTAGTTGATGAGTTAAAATCCATTAGTATATTTGATGCTGAAAAGTATCCATGATGTGAAGTGTCATGCCTCAAAAGGTCAGAACATGATCTAGAACATGATCTAGTAGTGTATCTCTACAACATCAAAGCATACATATCCTAGGGCAAGGGAGCAAATCTCTAAGCCAAACATATAACCCTAGTATGTGTTTGGTTTTAATTCTGAAAAGTTTTTATGGCCTCAACTTCTTATCTCTAAGTAAGTTGAATTAAATGAATATCTCTATCCTACTTTACTAACAACTTTTGTTATGAAACCCGCTTGTTTACTAGGTATCCCTCAACAACAAGCTTTTACCTTTTTCCAAGTTGATCACTCTAAGAAGAAAATATGTAGCATAAAAACACGTAAAAAATAAGACATTAAATAACACATCATTTCAACTTTAAAAAATCGTTTATACTAACATCATTAAACTCATCAAACAATGATTTAACTCATGATGAGATGAGTATACATTTCTGGAGTGAAACTAAAAGGAAACATATTCTTACAAAGTAAAGAAATGAAACCTAATAGTAACTTGGAGTTCTCTTGCGTTGGATAAACAACAAGAGACTTCTTCAGACACGACAACTTCCAACAATGTAAACAAGACTTAGATGAGAAAAAAAACCCTCTAAAACAATTCAAAGTTAACACAGAAAATAAAAGATAATTTGTGTGTGAAATTTTTCCGCGCTTTTCTTCAGTGTTGAGCTCTCTATTTATAGAGATGGTGATGAGTGTGAGTGGTTGCTTTCTTGGATATTGGGCTTTTGATAAATTTTTATAATGAAAAAGGAAATCTGAAAGCAGGACAACTATCCTCCAACCCTTCTTTTGCAAGTTATCAGGTACAACATTGATGGGAGACAAAGACGCTTTTGCAGGCTGACATAGCAGGTCGGTGGAGCTACGCAAACAACCGGTAGGTTTTCAAGGTTTGACGCTCTTTTGCTCATGGTCCCCATCATGCTATATTTTTTGTCCTATAGCAAATTTGATATTATCCAACGTCTCTTTACTTAAGTGCTCCTCAACTTCTGCCACGTATGTGTCGCTCCCTGGATTTCCATCCTGGTACAAACGCGAAAGTGGGGTGGAAAATGGTAGAGTCGCCAGCTAGGAATTTTTATCCCAAAGAAACGGGAAAGGTAATGTTGCATAAACCGAAGAAAAGAAAAGGAAGGACAAAGGTCCTGCGAACCAAAGAAACTAGGTTCGGGAGTCGGTTACGACCTGAGAAGGTATTAGCACCCCAGATTGTCCGCCGTACCCGACGAGAATCACGTTTGCAAAGAAACTGTTTTAAAGGGAGAAGAAATGAAATTAGCTACAAAAGGAAGGTTGAAACTGGATACGAAAAGAAAAGGGGAAAATGTAGGAAAAATAAAAGACTGCTCGAACGGACCCTACCCCGCTGCCTACGTACCTCATCTGGACATGAGGATCAGAGTCGCCATAGTTCCCCTAACTAGGGAGGAAAATGGCTTATGTTTTAAAGCTTGAACTACTTATGTCAATGATCAGGTGTTACAGGCTTGTCTAGCACGAGTGCTTTACCTTCTTGCAAAGTGACAAGTAGGAGCAAGTTCTTACGTTGAGAATGAAGGTGATGAGAAAACAAGTCCCGAAGGAGAAACCATTATTCTTTGTTCAGTGTTTTTTAGAAGCTTTTCTGAGTTTGGTACAAGAAAGTGAATTCAGGTCCTTTTCTAGGGAATGTGTACTTATTACTACATTCCTAGATAGAATGAGGAATAATCACACCAAGTAAGAAGAAGATCCTCAAACTTGTTTTCGGAGATTAGGGCTTAAGCTCACTAACTCATTGAATTTATTAAGTGTTTTTGTAATGTTAAATGAAGAAGTGTTTTTTATCATTTTCTTTGTGAAAATAGCCTCATGATTAGACTTGTACGTCATGCTAGACACACTTGTACCACCACCAAGATAGGATGAATACAAGTGCCCCATGGAATAAGTCCATACACATAAAACTATTTCAACCTTTATTAAGTTTTTTAGGTTTTTGTTTGAAGATGAGAATGAGAAAGAACCAAGGGATCTTAAAGGTAAAAGAACTAGAGGGGGACTAACAAATCCTAATGTTATCATTCATAGAAGTCCTAGGTTACTGTGGTTTGAAATTTATCCTAATGAAGAAAAAGGAAGGAAGAAAAGAAGAGAATAAGAAGAAGAGAACAAAAGGAATCAACTTACTTCTTAAAAGAAGTTAAGTTGATCCTAAGAGGGATGAAAAGAAGTTGAACAATTGATGGCCTAAGCAAATTACATACACAAATGGAGAAAGCATAAAAGAAAGGGGAGAAAGAAGTTTGAGATGTAGAAATTTCATCCACACCTCTTACTTACCATAGCCCCTAAAAGTGTTAGAAATATTCACAAATGACAAGAGAAGATCAAATAGGTTCAAACCATGGAAGAATAAGCATTTAATCATCACAAACCAATAAAACTAGAACCTAATGATCAGGTAAGAATTTTAATTCTAATCATACAACCCACACAAAAAGGAGTGAAAGAAATCTCACAAACAACTAGAAAAACATCATGGAAGAAATAAGATGAAACATGTGATTAAAAAAGAAGCAAACAAGTTAAAAAAATAACAAGTATCATTAAAGTCAGAACCTAAACATGTTAATTATGTGCCTAAGAAAGAGATGCAATCATCACACAAGGCATACAAGCACATACTAAGTCAATTAGAGGAGACACGAAGAAGTTTCAAGTGAAATGAAACATGCTTATGAAAGTGTCACTTAGTGCACAACGTAAGCATCAAACAAGCAAGGCAAGGCTCACATATTAAAACCAGGGATCATGTAACATGTTAAAAATCACCAAACAAGATCCTAAATGGTGGCACAAGTGCCTTTCTACTCAAGCAAGCAAGAAAGGCTCAAAACATCTTCAAATAAAGCAATTTTAAGATCAATCCTCAAACAATTAGTGATCCTGATTAAAAAGTTAAGCCAATAAGAAACAAAGCATCTCAAACATATACAAATAACATGGCAAAGTCACATGACCATAATCAGAAGCAAAGTCAATCAACTAAATGATCAAAGTGGAGATAGGGTTTCATTTTCTTACACATGAAGCAATAAGCTAAAAACCATCCAAACAAAGCTTAAAAATTATGACAAAAATCAATAAAGTACATCAACCTGTTAGGAACACATAGCAAAAAGAATCAGGCTCAGATCTATCTTATAACTCAAGATAGAAATTCAACAAGTCAAGGTATGCAAGTTATAAAGCAACTCAAAAGAAAACAATTAGAAAATTAATTCAGAGCCTAAAACATAAAGGAAAATAAAACATAAAATTTGGATAAATGTTATAAAACTCAAAATAATACTCATGATTTTTTTTGGGATTTGTAAAGACCTGCAAGTATTATTAAAAATTGAAAATGAAACTGAAATAAAAAAGAAAAGAAAATGAAAATAAAAGAGGCAGGGGTGCATAAAGTTAGCCCAAACACGTTGTAATGAGGAAACAGACCAAAATGAGAGAGGTGAATATCAATCTAAGCCCAATTTCAAACAAACACAGTCAACAAGATTAACATACACCCTAAGAAAATATTGACTCACAATTTGAGCCTCATGATCAATCCAACATATGCAAATGAAGTCAACAAACCATCAAAGTCAACACATCAATGCATTACAACGCACACACACATTAACAATCATGAGCATGCAAACACACAACATTATTATGAGAAACGAAATCACATGCCAGGCACGCGTGTTTTTAATTCGGTGGCAACATATCACACATTGGATCAAACACATGAACATATGAGATTTCATCCCTAACCTCAGATCACCATCACCACCTGTAAATCGTCCGGTGATGGAGCCCTAGCTCCGGTCACTAGAAAACTTAACCTCAAGAACACACCTGCATAGAAACTCATGAAAATGTCCAGATCTACTCTATTTCATGCACTGAATACAAATACAAGCTCAGAATTATCAAAAAATTAACGCAAATCATGAATCGAAGAGATTAAAGTTAGATCTCAAACTTTCAAATCCACAATGCAGTCAAGTTACACGCTCATTTCACAAATAAACTATATCAATCAACTCAACAAAACAAGAAGAAGCTAATACACACCTTAAAATTAAGATCTAGAGTGATGAATTATGAAGCTGACCTGAGATGAAGCTAAGCCAAATACACCAAGAAATCCACTGAAATTATGCAGATCCACTCCTTAGAACTTCTATTTGCAAAATAAATGCAAATAGATCATCAATTCATCCTGGATCTTGAGTTTGGAATGAAATTGCTTCTGAACTTTACTATGAGAAAACCTTGACTAAAGAAAAAACCAAAGGATGATTTACACTCCTTAGACCTCACTAATTATGAATGTGGAAGAAAATCTCACAAAAACTCTATGGATGAAGAGTTTCGAAGAGAATTGCAAATGAAGCCAATAGTTTGTAACTGAGAAACAAAGAGTGGAGATATGAGGATTCTTTGTAAGCTTCTTTCCAGACCACTGGCTCTTATTTTGTCTTTGAAGAATCATAACTTGCTAGATGACTCATCACATGCCATATGCTTCTAACCATGGATGTTATGCCTCATCTTTCTATGCAAAAATTCTAGGATATGTATGCTTTATGCAATGCTATATGATATGAAAATGAGAGGGTAAGTTTTGGGGTGCTATAGCTTCCCCTATTAAAGCAATTGTTAATCTGAAAAGGAAAAGAGCATCGGCTGTCAGTCGTTCGAGATAAACGGTGATTAAATACCAAAAGAACTTGGAAATTTGCACTCTAATGGAGAATAAAAGTGACGTGAACCCAACCAAGGAAAAAAAATGCTTGGAAACCCTGATGAGGTGAAAAGTAACCCAATAACCATGAAACCCCTCTTCATATATCTTATGGAGATACATGACGTTCAGAACAGACGAGCCCTATTCAAATAATATATGCGTCGGGTAAGTACTTAGGATAAACGAACTCTCTTCATATTTCTTGCATAGATATATGGTGCTTAAGACAGAAGATTCTTCTTCAAATAACCTATGTTTCAGGTAACTGGTGGTGCACTTAAGTTTGTGGGATAGACATGCACAAATCAGGATAGATGAACCCTCTTCACATATCTTGCGTAGACATATGGTTCATAGAACAGACGAGCCCTCTTCATATATCTTACATAGATATATGTCGACTATGATAGACGAGCCTTCTTCACATATCTTGTGTAGATATATGGCGACTAAGACAGACGAGCCTTCTTCAAATAACTTGTACGTCAGGTAAATGGTGAATATGCATATGTTCTACTGAACTGCAATATTTTTACATTTAATCCCACCGTCAGGACTTCAAACCACTTTAACACAGACAAGTATTGGATGATCATCAAGGAAATATAGATGATTTCCTTATGTAAAAAAAACAGACGAGTATTAGACGATGATCTAAGAAACACAAACGAGTGCTCCAGGAAACGATACAGACGAGTATCAGCCACTGATACAGACGAGTACCAAACAATGATAGCATATTTTAAACATTAAAATAATTTTAGGAATTTTTTAATTCTGATTTTGCATATTTTTCATACCATTTTCACATTTTATTTTTATTTTCCTTTTAAATAGTCTCTATTTTCACACATCAACTTCAACATTTTATTTCTCATAGCATACAAAATATTTTTGGACCATTATTTTTGCATCCACTCAATGACATCCAAAACCTCTTAAAATATATTTTTTTCATTTTTAAAACTTTTCTTAATTGCATTTAGGTCCTTCATATTTTCGTTATGGTCCTTATTCCTATGTACTATTTGCTTATTTGTTTGAGATCCTTCCTCTCTGAATTTTTGAATTATCTTTTGATGTTTGGTCCCTGGTTGATGACACTTTTTCTTTAGTGTCATAATTTTTTTATGTCATTTTCTATTTGTTTTGTTGCTTGTGTTTAAGGGTGTCTTACTTGATCAATGCTTAACCTCTTCTAACCCTAATTGTTTGAAGGCATTTATGCCATCATTTTAGGTCTTTTGTTTGGATTTGTGTGGCTTGATTAGACTCTTAAGAACCATATTTGACCATTTTTGAGTTCATTTAGCATGTGATGATCCTTTGTTTGAGTTTGAACATCTTATGTGACCTTTTGGCATAGTTTTGTTTATGTTTGCATCCTTTGCTTCTCATCCATATTTGTATGCGTCTAATGTGTCCATTCCATCATCTCATTTGCATTCCATACATGATATGCTACAAAATCATCCATAAACATCAATGCTTGTATGCCATCTTGTACTTTTGCATTTCATCTCAAGTATGAAGCATCATTTCATTATGTGACCTACTTGTACATGTTTGCATAGTTGTATGAACTTGTTTTCCATGAACTTTTGCCATGATAATTTGTGCAGATCTGACATGTCATATGATGCATGTGCTTCTGACTTTGACCTTTTCATATCATCTTTTCATCTTCTACCTTCATCTTCATTTCACTTGTCTTATAACATGAATGTATGTTTTCATCTCTCCCTTCATCTCTCGTTATGCCATGAACTAACTCATGCATTGTGGTATGATCGTTTATTGTTTCTTTAGGAATCTAAATGAGGAGTTTGAGTTCTGACTTTGATGTTTTTCATGTGTCTTTGATCATGTTTATGCACCTTTAACTTTTCACTTCTTCTTTTGAACTTCTTTGAACTTCTTCATCTCTTTTGTACCTATTTGCAAGTTGTTTTACTTTGATTGGATTCCTTGAACTTGGTGTTTGCTATTGTGATGTGGTTCTGACTTTTAAGGTCTTATCACCTACAATTTCATTTCTTTGGTTTCCTTTATGTGTTTGACTTCCATTTTCCCTCTCTTGAACTTCCATGCTTCTTTTACTAACCTTGTAGGGGCTTTGGTAAGTTGAAGGGATGTGGATGAGCTTCCACATTCCAATCTCTCATTTCCCTTTTAATTTTAATACTTTTGTTTTTTAAGCATTCCATATGCTTTACTTTTTCATAATTGGTTCTCATCCCCTTTAGAAGCAACTTAACACCCATCTTGGAAGTAAGTTGTCTTCTAACCCTTTCTCTTTTCTTTTCTTATCTTCTTTTCTTTTCTTATTCTCTTCTTCCTTCTTCATTAGGATAGAGATCCTCATACCTCACAAACCTAGGATATCTAGACATGATAACTTCATTAGGTTTAGTCTCCCTTAGATATTTTACCTTTGAGTTCCTTTTGGTGTTTTCTCTCTTCTCATCTCAAAACAACTTCAAAACACTTAATAAAAGGTTGAAGTGACTTTTTATGTTATGGACTTATTCCATGGGGAATTTAAATATATCCAAAATTAGGGTAATGTGAACTTGTCTAGAATGATGTACAAGTCTAAACTTGAAGTCATTTTCACAAAGAAAAGCTTAAAAAACACTTCTTCACGTCAAAATATAAAAACACTTAATAAAGACAATGAGTTTGTGTACTTAAGCCTTAATCCTAGGAAACAAGTCTGGGGGGTCTTCTCCTTGCTTGGGTGTTCTCCTTAATCATTCCATCTCGGAGTGATGTAAGAAGTACATACTCCATGAAAAGGGACTTGAATACACTTTCTTGTACCAAATTCAAATAAAATCTTCTAAATGCATTCAAACCAACAATAAATGTCTTTCCTTCGGGAATTATTTTTTCATATCCTTCACTCTTAATATAAGAACTTGATCCTACTTGTCTCCTTGCAATACGGTAAACGCACTCATGTCGGACGAGCCTGCAACACCTGAGCATAAACATAAGCAATTCAAGCCATAAAAAACACAAACAAGTAGTTTTCCACCCTAGTTAGGGGAATAATGTTGAATCTGATTCTCATTTCCCGATGAGATACGTAGGCAATAGGATAGGGACCATTCGAGAAATCTCTTTAATTTCCCTACATTTACCCTTACCTTTTCTTTCTCTTATCCAGTTCTAGTCCTAGTTCCAGTTTCAGTTCAGCAGCAGCTTATTTCTCACCCTTTGAAGCAATTTCTAGCAAGCGTGGATCCCGTCGGGTACGATGGATGATCTGGGGTGATAATACCTTCCCTTTTTGTAACCGACTCCCTTACCCTTTCTCTTTGGTTCGCAAGACCCCTCTTTCTCCTTTCTTTTCCGGTTTGTGCAACATTACCATTCCTTCGGGATAAAAATGCCTAGCTAGTGACTCTTCCTTTTCCGCGTCACTTTCGCGTATGTACCATGATGGAAATCCTAGGAGCGTCAGCTGGCGACTGCTTGGTTTTTCCTTGTGGAATGGGGGTTACTGTGAGATGATCCCAATACCAAGGATCGAGTGCACCCTAGAATTTTAGTGTGGACAGTCACTTTGCTTTCATGATATCTTGTCATGCGATTAATAGTGAGTTCCACACCCAGATTGCGACCGTCTTGGAAATGTTCTGATATAAGGGCCTTCCCTACTTCAGGATACGACCTTGGTAGTTATGTGAATCTAGGGACCGATGATTGAGGACCTTTATGGAAACATCTCTATCATGTGGTGACAGTGGGGGATAGTATTGGGAAATCTTATAGGATGGCCATGTTCTCTCGTAAGAACTCAATTAAAGCATGGTTCGTATGATGATAGTATTGTACCCTTCGGGATGAAAATACTATTGTTTCTCGATCTCAGTGCATGAAGTTTGGAACTTATGGGGGATGCTTGTTTTTCAAGACTCAGCTGAGACCTCCTCTTTTAGTGTATAATGAAAAACCATTTCTCAGAGACGGTGAAGGTATTATCGCTACTCGACTTGAGAGTCTGGGATGTTGACCCGTAGTAGCACACCTGTGAGATTGGGGGGATTGTTTACAGTTTGAAGGAACCCTGGTCTTCAACATACCCATTTTCTTCAGTTAAGTTCTATTATTTGATATGATCCTATGTGTTCCTATGGTTTTCTGTTCTGTGTTGTTATTCAGGGATCCTAGTTATTGTGGTTCTTCACACACTTGGCTCTTGGCTCAGTATCAACACCAGTCATTCATCACATGCCTTGTATCATATCATGATTAACTTTTTTGTTTTAATTTCTAAGGTTATTCTTTGTCATCCCCAGTTACGGTGGTTTTCTATCTTCTCATTCCATATGGCTCAAGAAATTCCTCAAAAAAACAATGTTCATTACACTTTCTCAAAGCAAGAAACTGAAGACATTTATAGTTTGGTTGGTTTGATGAATGAAAAGGTACTGAATGATTTCAGGAAGAAGTTTGGCTTGATTATGAGTTACTTGGATGATGCTACTCAAGATAAAAAGGATGGTCTTCATACTCTTCTTCAATTCTATGACCCTCAGCTGAGGTGCTTTGTTTTCCCAGATTATGTTTTGGTTCCCACTTTGGAGGAGATTTCTAGTATTTTGAGAGTTCCAATCAGAGATAACATTCCTTTTTACAGTTCAGAAAGAGTTCCCTCAAATGAATATATTTCTAAAGTTACTCACATGAACTTGGGTTTGGTCACAGACAACATCAAGAACAAGAGGGAGAGTAAAGGATTTCACTTGGCCTTCTTGATTGTTGAAGCCAGAAAGTATGCTACAGAACAAAGGTGGACAAATTTTAGTGCAATCTTAACTCTGATCGTGTATGGGATTAGTTTGTTTCCAAATGAGAAGGATTTTGTGTGCATAGGTGCCATAGCCATCTTCATTAAAAGAAACCCTGTTCCAACCCTGCTGGGAGATTTTTGTTATTCTGTTCACTACAAGAATGAGAGAAAGTGGGGAGGTCTTATACTTTGTTGTGAACCCTTATTTTATACCTGGTTTGCTCGACACCTTCCAAAGTCAGGACATTTCATGGAGCTTAAAGGATATGTTAAATGGTCCAAGAGGTTGATGGGATTGACCTCAGATGACATCACCTGGAGATATAATAGAGACTTGGTTGGGAAAGAGTTGATTACAAGCTGTGGTAATTTCCCCAATGTGCATTTTCATGGTAGGAAAGGGTGAATCAACCATAATCTGGTATTGGCTCTCAAACAGTTCAGGTATCCTTTGAAGGCTCCTCCCATAGAAGAAGATGTTGCAGAATCCCTTTACTTTCCTGCCAAAGGAAATGAAGACTTATCAATCCAAGTTTCGCAGGCTTGGGATGTGAGGGTTAAGAAGGGTAAGAAAGAATTTGGAAGAATTGATCCAAAGACTTATACACCCTATGCTGATTGGGTAATGCATCAAGTTGAAGTTATGCTTCTCCTATTTTCAATAGAGCCTCCCCTGTATCCCAAGGTGGTTGAACCTCAAACCACTGTGCCTATTGAAGAATATCATAAGTTAGAAGCTGAACTTCAGAGGGTCATAATTGAGAACTCTGAGATCAACCGTTTGTATCAGCATTTGGTGCACACCAACAAGGATTTGGAGGAGAAAATTCACCTGGCTCAGAAGGAGATGGAAGACAAGAAGAAGGAGTTTGTTGATAGAGAGTTGTACTTCAAGAAGAAAGGCTTGGCAGAGATTAGCAAGGATGGTGAGCACAGAAAGATCAAGAAGTATTTGGATGAAGCAAATGAAATCATAACTCTTTGGCAAGAGCAATGGGAAACAAATCAGAGAAAGCATAAAGAAATAGAGAAGTGATATCAGCAGAAAATTGAGGATTTGCAGGTGCAGGTAGAAATAAGAACTGAAGAACTTCAGAAAGCTCATGAGAAGAGAAATGAATACTTCCAAAAGCTAGAGCAAAGTCAAAAGTCAATGAAGGATGCTCAAAAAGAAATTGAAGAGCTCAAGAGTCTTGCTTAAATAAAAAAAGGCTAGGTTGGAGCCAGGTTCCAGTAGAGAGACTGAATAGGTGTTTTTTGCAACAAATCAGTGAGTTACATGCTTCCTTGGACCAGAGAGACTTACTTATTCATAAGCTAATTAAATACCCGAGGTATCCAAATGTTTCTCAATTGTTCGAGACTGTTAAGATGTTCATTTGGAGGCTAAAGGATGTGGAGTTTCATAGAGTTTAGTTTCTTCTTTTGTATTTGAATTATCCACAAACTTGTTGTGGGAATCTTTGCCTTATCTTTATACTTATTTTCTTTGCCGATGTAGAAATTGTAACCCTAAGAGGAGATCTTTTGTTGCTATGTGAGCTCTTTTATGTTATTTTTGTTTCTTTCTTACCTTCATGATCATTGTCCACGCACCAACACTTGTTCATCCAGGCCAACCATATTTGAATCTTGTGTGAACGCTTCTTAAGAAGTCCAATTCCAAAAAGCCATCTGGATTTCTTTAATTGTTATTGAATACCATAATTGGGGCATAATGGCCTTGAGAATGAAAGACAGAACATTGCATAGCATGCATATCACCGTTATTCTTGTTTTGTTGTAGGTACAGGTATCAGGTTTCTGACATCTCTTATATTTCAGGCAATATAACTGACAGGAGAGTTCACCGATACTTGACAAGGGAAAACAAAACAAGGATTATGGATCAAATGCAGGAAAAGTTGGCTGAATTGAGGACACATATGGATCAATTCACGACTTTGATGACAAACATGCACCATAATCAAGAAAGGATTAGAGAAGTGATAACACTGAATAACACTGCATTTTTTTACTCTGATTGCGCATGTTTGTTAGAATTTTTATTGCCATTTTCTTGTATTATGCTTGTATTTTGTTTTTTTTTCCAGATCCTAGGTGTTTCCAGGTCCATTCGCAAAGAAACAAAGAAAAACAAGCAAAAAGCCAGTTTTTGAAGGAATTGCACACATGGCACCCCCCATGGTGGCCACCATAGGGTAAGCCATAAGAAGAAGACATATCAACTGTTGGAAACTGCCCTTCTCAACTCCCATAACTACATTTATTCACATGGAGGGGTGGCAGTCGCCACCTTTGGCGTGTGTTTTCCCTCCCAAAAGGAGTCGGAGGGCATCCTTATCCTTTCTTGTTTTTTCTTTGGACTATAAATAGAAGGTTTTTTGTTCATTTTTGGGGATCCAAATTTAGTTGCAAACACTCTAGGCATAAATTAGTCGAGTCTTGTACGTGATAATCTTGTCACATAGGGAAGTTATTACATTTGTACGATTGAATTTGTAATCGAAGTTTGGACCACTTGGTGGAAGTTAATCCTGCCAACATTTTCCTTTTCCAGTTCTTTACCAGATTTAAAGCCTCCGATTTGGAGAATGTTCTTATTTATACATTGCCTTTAATTTATTTAATTTCACGTAATTGTCTTTACCTTTATTTAATTTCTCGTATTCGCCTTACTTTCCTTTAATTTCCCGCAATTGCTTTACTTTTCTTTACTTTCCCACAATCGCTTTACTTTATTTTATTTTCTTGTCTTGTTTACTTTCAAAACTTTAAATTCAAAAGACTTTACTTTAAATATTGTAAAAAGTAATATGTTTGCTCCAACCATCATGTCTGGCTAAGTCTTTAAAGGTTAAAATGTAAGGATCATAGTCAAAGTAACTTTTCATTCAATGTGTCAATAGAAAATGCTTAGGGGCTGTTTTGATCTTTAATACAAGTTTTCCGAGCTTCAATTATGTTATGTAAGATTGAAATTCGTCCAAACTTTTGTAAAACGTTTTTAGTATTAACTGTTCAAAGGAAGCAAAAGCGCTTTCTCAGTTAAGTAGGAATTTCTAGTACTTGAGAAAAACGATTTTAAAGTTATTTTCGGACGCGTTAGTGGGTTTAAAATCCGGTTCGCCCGAACCTCTTTTGTTTAAAATTTTAGATCGAAATACTTTTCAACTTAGTCAAGAAATTACATTTCTTAAAAATAGGTTTTTCAACTCTAACGCAATGTGCTCCTTTTTATAAGTGGCAATAAGAGGTTTTGTTTAGGGGTTAAACTCAGTTCTGAATACACAAAAGCGACAGTTCCCGTTATATTAATTTTTTTCATAAAGTAGAAAATATTGCCCCATAAGTAGTTCCATTTACATGCATTGGAATGTTACTCGACTATGCAAATTACATTCAAGCCTGTTGTTTTATTTGAATCTTATATTTCTATTATTTATTTCTCTTTACTTTTACCGTACACTCGTAAACCCTGATTTGTTCTGCCTTAGATAAACACTGTAATAATAGATATCGATAGATCGACGTTTGGTCTCTATGGGATTGATAATCTTTTGTATTTCTCTGACGCGATTCGTATACTTTCAAAAACACGCATCATGTTTTTGGCGCCGTTGCCGGTTACCAATTACGCCGAATTTTGAACTTTGTTGTTACACTGTCTAGACTAAGGCTTCACGAACTGGTCGATGCAACGAACTTGCAACTCCAGTAGTGTACCCGATCCTCTAGTGGAACCAAAATGTTATGCTCGCGCACGTCTTTTTCTTCTCCGTATTAAAGAAACTATGGCCGAAGATCGTAACCAAAGACCTCTTAAGGATTTCGCTCAACCTTCCAACGAAGAAAGGAGCTCTAGTATAGTTAACTGCCCCATACCAGCTAATAATTTCGAACTAAAACCTTCCTTATTACAACTAGTACAACAAAACCAATTCACAGGTATGCCTTTAGAAAAATCAAATCAACATCTAAAAGTTTTTATCCAGTTGGTAGATACTTTCAAAACCAACGGTGCTACCCCTGAGGCGATCTGTTTAAGACTGTTTCCCTTTTTCCTCAGTGATAAAGCTTGTACTTGGTTAGATTCCCTTCCAGATAATTCCATAACAACTTGGGAAGACCTTAAGAGGGTATTCCTTGCTAGATATTTTCCCCCGAGTAAGACAGTTGTTCTCCGGAACCAAATAACTAGATTTACTCAAAACCAAGGAGAATCACTCTTTGAAGCTTGGAAGGGATATAAAGACCTACTAAGGACATGCCCACACCATGGTTTGGAACAATGGTTGATCATACACACCTTCTATAATGGACTTCATTATAACACCAAGATGACCATCGACTCTGCCGCTGATGGCGCTCTGGTGAACAAACCTTACCCTGAAGCTTGTGCTCTCATTGAAGACATTGCCCAAAACCATTATTAATGGGGGACAGAGAGAGCAACAGTAGAAAAGAAAGAAGCCCAAAGAGGTATACATGAGATAAAATCTATGGACATGATGCAAGCCAAAATGGAGGCTCTGACCCTTAAAGTTGATCATATGTATGCAAACCCGACCGCTGCAGCGGCAGTTTCAGCAGAATGCGAACTATGTGGAACTAAAGGTCACCAATAAGCGGAATGCAGTCTGTTAAACGAGATCAACCCAGACCCAGTCAACTACACCCAAGGTAACCCATTCTCAAACACCTATAACCCTGGATGGAGGAATCACCAAACTTCTCCTATAAAAATAACAACCCAATCCAAAACTCTGCACCTTCGAAACCACCCGGTTTTCAGGCAACTATACTAAACTAACCTATGCAAGTTGTGCCACCAAAGCCAAATCTTGAGAAGTGTTGGAAAACTTTATGACAACACAAACCCAGCAAAATAAATATTTTCTAAATCAGCATATTCATGTAAATGAAATGATTACCCAACTAGGAACTAAGATAGACCAAATAGCCACCCACAACAAGATGCTTGAAATCCAAATCTCCCAGGTATCCCTAAAGCAAGCACCCCAGACTACTCCTGGAGGACAGTTTCCTGGACAACCTCAACAAAACCCTCATGGGAAAGCTAACGCCATTACCTTAAAAAGTGGGACCGTTTATGATGGACCGCCTAACCCGACATTAAGTGAATCTGAAACTTCTAAGAAAAGTGTTACACTCGTAGGAGAAGTAGAGAAACAATTAGAAACTAAAATACAAAAAGATCAAGATAAAGGAGAAGTTAAAGATGAAACTTATGTACCACCCCCACCATACAAACCACCAATACCCTATCAGCAAAGACTCAAACAAACCAAGATCAATGATCAATTCCAGAAATTTATTAAAATGATAGAAAAACTCCATGTAGAGATTCCTTTCACAGAAGCCAACACCCAAATACCATCTTATATTAAATTCCTGAAAGACATCCTTACCAACAAACATAGACTTGACGATCCAAAACCAGTGGAATGTAATTCCATTTCTGAGAACAAACTTGCAAAAGAAAAAGACAAAGACAAAGACCCTGGAAATTTCTCCATACCATGTATTTTGGGGAATTATGTCATAGATAAATATTTTCTGGACTTAGGAGTCAATGTAAGTTTAATACCCCTAGCGGTTTGTGAAATATTAAAACCAGGAGAGTTGCAACCTACTAAGATGTCTCTTCAGTTAGCCGACATATCTATCAAATATCCAATAGGCATATTAGAAGATATCCCAGTTAGGATATGCCAGTTGTTTATCCCTACCGACTTTGTCGTCATGGACATTAAAGAAGATAACAAAATCCCAATCCTCCTAGGTAGACCATTCTTATCAACAACAAGAGCCATAATAGATGTCAAGAAAGGAAAATTGACTTTTAAGATAGGCAATGAAAAGATAGAATTTGTTCTTGCAAAATTTCTTATGGCACCAGCGATAGAAGATACATGTTATACAATAGATATCATATATGAATGCGTTAAGGAACTCGATCAAGAAGAACCTATAGAAAGAATCAAGCTACCCTCAACACCCATAGTGGAAAATGATGCATTTGTGGAACCCTACATTGATGAATACCTTTTCAAATGTTTATCCCTAACCCATGATCCTATACCAAGCCCAAAGAAACCAACCTTAGAACTTAAATAATTACCCAAGAATCTAATATATGAGTTTTTAGATGAGGACATGGGTCGACCAATTATAGTTAGTGCCATCCTGATCTAAAACGAAACAAACCAACTCTTAGATGTCTTGCGAAAATACCCCTCAACATTAGGATACAACATCTCTGACCTAAGAGGATTAAGCCCATCCGTGTGTATGCACCGAATTTCACTTGAAGAAGATTCAAAACCTTTGAGAGAACATCAGAGAAGGATAAACCCTATAATGAGTGAAGTAGTTAAGAAAGAAGTTCTTAAGTTATTGGAAGCAGTGATAATTTATTAGATCTCAGACAGTAAGTGGGTACGCCTTGTGCATGTAGTACCTAAAACGGGAGGCATCACAGTCGTTCAAAACGAAAAAGGCGAACACATAGAAAAACGGATAGAAGGTGGATGACGTATGTGCATAGATTACAGAAAATTAAATAAAGCAATTAGGAAAGACCATTTCCCTTTACCATTTATAGATCAGATGCTTGAACATTTGGCTAGACATTCCTACTTTTGTTACCTTGACGGATATTCGGGATTTTTCAAAATTCCTATACACCCAGAAGATCAAGAAAAAAAACCTTCACATGCCCCTATGGAACCTTTGCCTATAGACAAATGCCATTCACACTTTGTAATACTCCAGCTACTTTTCAGCGTTGCATGATGTCAATCTTCGCTGATTACCTCGATGGGATTATGAAAGTATTCATGGATTATTTCTCAGTTTGCGGGTTTGACTTCAACAATTGCCTCGTCAACCTTGAAAAGATCTTTAAGAGATACGTAGAAGTAAGCCTAGTGTTAAATTGGGAAAAATGTGACTTCATGGTTACCTAAGGTATAGTTTAGGACACATTGTTTCTAAGAAGGGTATTGAAGTAGATAGAGTCAAGATAGAGGTTATAGAAAACCTAACACCACCTAAAACAATTAGGGAAATCCGATGTTTTCTTGGACATGCTAGATTCTATCGGCGCTTTATAAAAGACTTCTCTAAAATAACCAAACCTTTGATCGGTCTTTTAATGAAAGATGCCGAATTCATTTTTGATGAAAAATGCAACAAAGCATTCAACCTTATAAAACAAGCTTTAATTTCAGGACCTATTATGCAACCGCCGAATTGGACCAAACCCTTCGAAATCATGTGTGATGCCAATGATTACGCTGTAGGAGCATTCCTAAGGAAAAGAACAAATAAGAAGTTACATGTGATTTACTATACCATTAGAACCCTAGACGCAACACATCTTAACTATGCAACCACTAAAAAGGAACTCCTAGCCGTAGTTTTCGACATAGACAAGTTTAGATCTTATCTAGTAGGAGCTAAAATCATAGTTTATACAGACATGCCTCTATTTGATGCCTTCTTAGTAAAAAAGATGCAAAACCTAAATTACTTCGATGGATACTTTTTCTACAAAAATTCGACCTTGATATTCAAGATAAGAAAGACGCGGAAAATGTAGTTGTCGATCACCTTTCTAGCTTGAATTCCTGAAACCAGATATAGTACCTATAAACGATGATTTTGCTTATGACAGGTTGATAGCCAAGTTAGATGCCATTGAAGAAATTAATCTAGAAACTTTTTGGAAATTCCGAGAGATCTTTAGCGGTAAGTAATATACCTTGGTATGTAGATTTTGTTAATTATCTTGTTGCAGATATAATGCCTCCCGACCTCAGCATCCAACAGAAGAAAAAGTTCTTTAATGATATAAAGCATTTTTATTGGGATGGGTCGCTCCTTTTCAAAATAGGTACTGATGAAATCTTCCGTCGATGCATTCTAGAAGAAGAGGTAAGAAATATCATAGAACACTGCCACTCAACACCCTATGGGGGACACACAAGCATGTCCAAAACTCACGCTAAAATTCTACAAGCTGGCCTTTTTTAGCCTACAATATGGCATGATGTTCATGCTTTCATAACAAGATGTGACTCGTGCCATCACACTAGAAATATATCAAGACGACAGGAAATTCCTTTAAGAAATATCCAAGAAGTAGAAATCTTTGACGTTTGGGGGGTCGACTTTATGGGACCTTTGCCATCGTCTTTAGGAAATAAGTATATCTTAGTAGTTGTTGACTATGTGTCCAAATGGATTGAAGCCGTAGCTTCACCCACAAATGACACTCGAGTGGTCATTAAGATGTTCAAGAATAATATATTCCCTAGATTCTAAGTACCCCGACTCGTCATAAGTGATGGAGGATCACACTTCATATCAAGAATTTTTGACAAACGTTTGAGAAAATATGGAGTTAAGCACAGAGTAGAGACATCTTATCATCCGCAAACTAGTGGCCAGGTAGAGATATCCAATTGAGAGACTAAACATATCCTAGAAAAAACAATTTCAATATCAAGAAAAGATTGGTCCCAGAAACTCCAAGAAGCATTGTGGGCCTATAGAACAGCTTATAAGACTCCCATTGGAACAACCCCTTACCAATTAGTCTATGGAAAATCCTGTCACTTACCATTCGAATTTAGAACATAAAGCTTATTAGGCCATTAGAACCTTGAACTTTGATTACTTGACAACCAGTGATAAATGCATTCTTTACATTCACAAGCTATAAGAACTTCGCCATTCTGCCTATGAAAATTCCATTATATACAAAGAAAGAACCAAAGCATGGCATGACAAGAAAAGCATTAAGAAACGTTTCAATATAGGCAACCCTGTTCTCCTTTTCAATTCTAGATTGCAACTCTTTCCTGGCAAGCTACGATCAAGGTGGACTGGCCCTTTCGAGGTTTCTAAAGTCCTAAAATTCGGAGCGGTTAAAATCAAGAACAACTCTTGCAGTCCATTCATTGTAAATGGGCAGAGGCTAAAACACTACGAAGGAGGTGACATCCTCACATACTACTCCAATTATACTTTGACTGATCCACCAGTACCCACTTCAGATGAATGAATTCAACTCGTCAAGCTAACGATGTTAAACAAACGTTTCCTGGGAGGCAACCCACAATTTTATTTATTTATAGCATTTTTCTTTACTTTCCTTTTTATACTTTACATTTTCCCCAATTTTTTAGCTTGTACATTTATATCTGACCTTTCATGATGTTAAGTGTTTTCAGAATCCATTCTCAAACCCTTACTTTCAGGATGCAGCCCGCCGATGACTTGCATGTTACCTTCCGAGAGGATGCTCAGAAGCATCGCTATGCGGCCCTTTCCCTTCGTCCCATGGCACCTACACGCTATCCCGACCAGACATGCATGGAAGCCTTGGGTATAGAGCCCAACATCATATTCATGTGCAACTAACTCAAGTGGGATGAATATGTTGATGATCTGAACCCCACCTACAGGAACCTCACCTTGGAGTTTCTTAACTCTTTCATCTATGAGCCATACTTGGGCCCTGTAAACACCCCAAATTTTCCCTCTCTAAGTTCACACCATGGCTTGTGATCTTTCATATTTGTATTAGTTTAAACATACCATATCATGTTGCATTTTTGCTTCACTGCATTAGTTTAAGTTCACCTGCATCTAGGGTTTGTGATCTGAGCAATCCAAGATTCATCTGAGCCACTCCAAAGGTCATCAATCATCTCAAGAGGGTCCATGTATGTTCAATCATCATATTATACCCTCCAAAGATCAAGGAAGTCAAAAAATCACAAGAACTGGCAAAGCATGGAAGCAGAGCTAGGGTTTAACTACATAGATGACCTAAAATTAGGGTTTTGGTTTCAGAGGCCATAACTCCAAATTTTTTGGTCATTCTTGTTTCTATTGGTCTCAATATGTTATAAGGATCATGTATACCAAGTTTGATGAAGAAATTCATTGTGGAAGTCATTTGATCACTGGGTAACTTCTTGAGCAAGTCAGAGCAAAATCAGGGCATCTGAGGCCCCCCAACATGGAACCAAAGTGGATTTTTCATCAAATTGAGGTTATATGGTCTTTATTTGATCATTTAAGTGCTTAGAAGTTCACAAAATTGAAGAAAAGTGAGCTAAACCAAAAGTTGCCAAAAATGGAAATGACTTGTAATGTAAACTTTCCATTTTGGGAAAGTTTTTCAGCCTCTTCTTTCTCAACCAAAAATGCTTCAAATGAAAATTTGTTGGTCATGAAAGTTGTAGATTGGATCATTCCCTTTTCAAAAAGTACAAGAACAAAATATAATTCATTTTGGAACTCAAGATATGGCTTGTCAAAGTTGGCTAAAATCCCATAAATTTCAAGAATGCACCAAAAGGGATTCTTTGCAAAACCACTTGCCAAGGCTTTTTGTGACTTAAAACACACTTCAAAGCATCATAACATCATAGTGAATTGCCTCTATATCATAATTGCCCAAGGAATTGCAAGATTACATGCCTTGAACATCAAGATTTCTCAAAGGGGCCAAAACTTCACATAATTGCAAAACACCCCATAACTTTATTCCCACATGTTGAATTGCCTCAAGATTGAATTTGTGGACATCCATGAAGTCAGTTGCGCATGGACATGCCCAAAGGCTAGATGCATTCTTACCCAGACACTACAAGCATGGCTCAAGGGTCATTTTTCATAACACACACAAGCTGAAACCTCCAAGAACTCAACATTGCCAAAAACTCTCCCTCTTGCATTTTCCTTCGAATCGCCCAGCTCACTCACTCAATCTTCAAACTATTTCCACCATTCATCTCTAAATCATTCACTGATCACAAACCAACCATTGAAACAGCCAAAAACACTCCATACACCAAACACGATTTCTGACCAGCAAGATTACCAGCTCTAAAACCAGCCACTCTCAAGGTCTTCCAAGCATCAAAGTTTCTTCAAGAAGGTCATTGGAGTCAGCTTGCACAAGAGAAGCAATCTGAAAGCTCCAAACTGAGGAAGCTCAAGCTCAGGTAACTTCTTCAAACATTTTTCCAGAAGTGTTATTTTAAGTGTTTAGATTGATCTTCATGCTTTGCTGGTCACCATGATGTGTTTATTTTTAAGAATGGTTGAGAAATGAGCCTGTATGCATGTTCTGAAAGTTTCACCATTTTTGATCTTTGCTTCGAATCATGATTTTGGTGAGGAATAAATGTGTTTTGAGTGTGGATTTGAGGTCAGGGAGATGAGGGGAGTTGATCTGGAGCTTTAGAGCTCCAGAAATTACCTAGGGAAGAAGTTGGAGATTTTCAGGTGAGGGGGTCACCGGAGAAGACGACCGGAGCTCTTCTCCGGTGACCTAAAAGTCATCAGTGTGTTAATTAGGGTTAGGTTTTTGTTTAAACGTGGACCATTAGATTTCCCCTTCCCGCGTGAGATGAGTGGCTGAGATCATTTCATTAACTTAATTTCTGGATTAAATAATTAATTAATTAGGTTTAATTGAGTTTGAATTCTGGCCACAAGATCTGGCGCGCAGTCAACCTAGGATTTCCCAGATTCAATCCCAGCCCTTCCCTTTGCATACTTCTGTTAAATTCAATTTTAATTTCATTTTTCTCATTTAATTTTGTACCATTTATTTAAAATAGTTAAAAATTCCCAAAAATATTTTCTTTCTGCATTTTGACTTCAAATAATTTTCTCAACCCAAAAATATTTTTATTTTTAATTTTTGCATTAAAAAATCATTTTTTAAACATTTTAATATTTATTTTAATTAATTAATGAAAAATAATTAATTAAAATATCATTTAGGTTTCTAAAAAATCCCAAAAAATGCATATTGCATCTTTAAACATTTAGAGACATTATCATACCATCCACACAAATTTCTTTTTGATTTTGAACCATCTTTGATAATTTTCTTGAATTTAGGGTTCATAAAATTTACATTTTAGAACCCTAACTTCAAGAATTATTTTCTTCCTAACCAAGAATGGTATGACAATGGTTCTTTTTGCATTGATCTTCATTTGACATATAGTTTCTAACATAATTTTGTCATAAATTTCTTCTGCCTTTTTGAATTGATTTGCATTTTTTCCCTTTAGGTACCTTAAAACCCTAGAAAACTTAGAAAAATCATAGCTTTCATTAGTTTAAGAGTTAGGTCTTCTCCTTTGGGGTGTGATATCATATGGGGTTATGGTTCTTTTGATTGCATTTTCAATTTTTTATCTTGTCATTTGCTTCTGTTTTTGAGTTTTGCATCTCATGTTGCATGAAAACCCTATTTCTTATATTCTCTTGCATACATCTTGCATATGCTTGCATTCATGAACTTGCCATGACATTTTATGCATTCACATGACTTCTAAGACATCTTAGGACACATTAGACTCATGCTTGATCATTTCCTCATCCATTTTCCATGTTATGAATTCATTTCATTTCATGTGCATCCATGTGCTTTCATGCTTCTTTCATGCTTCATTTGCATTCTCATCACTTGTATGATCATTCACAACTCTTGACATACATTTGCACCATCTCTTAGAATCATTTACATCAAAAATCTGCTTCTGGTTTTGGTTTGCACCCTTTCATTAATTTCATTTTCATTTCATTTCCTTTTACTAACTTTTCAGGTGGTAAGTACTTTGAGAAGTGAATTTTCTTCACTTTTCATATTCTCTTCTCATCTCTTCTTTTATGCATCTTTGCTGCGTTTTGTATTTCTCTTAGATTGAGCTTGCTCATTCATTTTCCTCCTTCACCTTCTTTCTTCAAGCAACTTATCTTCTTAAGTGAAGTAAGTTGACTTGCTTCTTCTGCTTCTCCTCCCTTCATCTGCTTCTTCCTTGGTGGCTCTTCTTGAAGATCTCTTGCAAGCCTCATAAACCCTAGGAACACCCAAGTATGATCACAATTAGGGTTTGATTAGTCCCCCCATTAGTTTTACCTTTGTGTCATCTTTTGTGTCCCCCCTCTCATCTCATAATCAGGGACTAAACCTTCAAGGTTTTAAGGCTTTGTGATTAAGGTTATGCCTGCATCTTTCTCTTAGGATGGAGTGTATAACTTTAATCCTAAGTGTTAAACCCTTAATGTGTTTAAATCTCTTAATCAATTCATCTAATAATCACTAAGACATCAAGCTTGTAACTTGGGCCTTGCATTAGGGTTCTAATTCTTCCTTAATTGGTTAAGAAGGACTAACCCTAGTGTTAATGGACAAGTCCCCCTCAAGTTGTCTTACAAACCATAAAATTCACTTATTAATCTTATCATTAACTAAAATCCACTCTAATAAAGGTTTTGTTTTGTCATGAGGTTAATCCCTAATCATGGATTAAGTTGAGGTATCTTCTTCAGCTTAAATGTTCTCATCTATTATCCTTCTATTAGGATGGTGTAATGGGTCCATTAAATCCTTGATGATGGCTTTAACGCATTACTTAACACTAAACAAAACACCAAAAACATCTAAATAATTGCAAGTAGGTTAATGATCTTAATCCTACATCATGGTGATTAAGTGTGAGGTGCTTACTTCATACTTAAGATATTCTCATTACCCCTAATTAGAGGGAGAATGTGATGAGTTTACTAACCCTTGGTTTAGGCTTAAGCTCATTTTCTTATGACAAACTCCAAAAAGAAATAAAAGATTGAAAACACAAAAAAACAAACAATAATCGTCTCCCCCGGGATTCTTTTCTCACCTCATTCACTCACAAACTAGAACTTGCTTCTTCCGTCTAATGCAAGACAGTTTGCACCTGAGCCAGACAGGTCTTACACTTGAGCATAGACAAGTAAGCAGTTCACAAGTCAATTTATATTTCAGTCTCTTTGAGTCGAACTACGGTTTTCTAACTTCCTCATTGCACGAGAGGATACGTAGGCATAACTTAACTGTTATCGAACAAAAGTCTCTGTATATTCCCCCTCTTCTAGCATTATTCTTTTAAGCCTCATTGTCTTGAGCACTACACTCTTTTCTTACACTGACACTCCTTTTCTTCACTTCACACTCCTTTAGCACTGGCACTTGTATTCTTTTACAGCTTTTGCACACAGAATAGCACTAACACTACCCCTTTAAACACAAATCTTTCAAGCGTGGATCCCGTCGAGTACGACGGACAATCTGGGTGCTAATACCTTCCCAGGTTGTAACCAACCCCCTTTCTCAGTTTCTCTGGTTCGCGACCGTCTTATCTATCTTTCCAGGTTTATGCAGCATTACCTTTCCTTTGGGATAAAAATGCCTAGCTGGCGACTCTTTTCAATTCATCTTCATGTTCTCTCTTTCGCCAACCGTTCGCGTCTGTACCCCTTCTGACCAGGTGTCATTTGGTGGGAGCGACAACTTGGCGACTCTGCTGGGGACCCTTATACTGCAACCAGGGCTTCTGGTTCTTTTTGTGGGTTCCTCCTAGAGCTTATTTGATTTGTGTTTACTGGGGTGTTATGTGCTACTTGTGCTTTTATTTGCTTTATTTATTGCTTTATGTACAACTTTATTTATTTGCTTTCTTTACAGTTTTTATACATCATACTGTCATTATCACTATGCTGGATCTGGTTTTCCTTGGTGGGTGGGGTTTCACTGAGTTATTAAGGTCCTATACCTAGGACCTGAGTTACACCTAGGCTAGAGTGGTTCATATTCTTTCCCATTCCATTTCGGTCTGGTGCGGGAATATGAAGCACGGTTCAGATGTGGGTTTCTTCTTGAGAACTTTGTGCTACAGATTTCCTGTAGTGCTAGGGCTATCTAGGAAGCCTGCTTAGTCTGGATGACCTTTATTTTAACCTTCAGAATCTGGGGTGAATTAGAGGAGGATCCTTTATGGTTATTATAAACATTGTACCTCCGGGTTAGAAGTGTTTAAACTTCTCATAACTGATCCAAGTCTGATAATCCTTGTTCTAGAACATTACATGTGAGGGGGTTGGGTTGTTTACAGGTTTGCAGGAACCCTTGGCCACATCATACCCTGTTACTGTATTGTTTAAGAATACTTCACTTTGGACAGTTCTTGTGATTAACCCTGGACATGTGACTCTTTATTTGAGTCCCCCACCCTGGTTACTGGACTTTTGAGCCTCCATCAGGATCTTTGGACATACATGGACCTTATATCAAGACAGATAATCAGATCCAGCTCTTGATCATAAACCCTTGCATATCATTTGCATATATCATCATTGCATCATTTAACATTTGTTTATTTGTTTTTCAGGGTATCCATCATATCATATTTGGTTTGGTTTTGACCCCTTCTACTGCTTAGACCTCTGCTTCAGTTATCTTCTTCAGCATCTGCTTCAGCTATCTCCTTCAGTACCTCCATCAGTCTGTCAGAGGCTCACCTGCACCAGTCTTCCAGACTCACCTTCATCTTTTTAGTCTGTGATCTGCACTAACATTTGTCTTCAGATCCTTTATCAGCGCTCATGGATGTTCCAAGGAAAAGAAACATATCTTATCACTTCTTTGAGCCCTCTTTGACTGGTATCAGGCAGGTCCAGTCACTTATCACACCTGACCACATCCCACTGTTTAGAGAGCACTATGGGGGTATTCTAGACATGGTCATGGATCTTGATTCTTCTCAGAGAAGCATGATCCACACATGCTTGCAGTTTTGTGACCCCCCACTCAGATGCTTCAGTTTTCCAGATTTCCAGATGGGACCACTGCTAGAAGAGTTTTCCTTGTTGATTGGAGTTCCTATCAGGAAGGGAGTCCCTTTCAACCCAGAGATGACTGCTCCCAGAAATGAAGAGATAGCAAGGGCATTGCATTTGGAGCCTACCCTCATTGAGCAAAACATGACAACAAAAGCTGGGATTCCTGGCTTACATCTGGACTTCTTAATTTCTCAGGCCATCCTGAAGGCTGCAGTAGGAGAATGGAGGGCAGTCTGTGCACTTTTAGCCCTCAACATATATGGGGCTATATTGTTTGCAGATGAGCCCAAATTTGTGAGTAAGAATGCCATTCACTTGTTCCTGCTGAGGAACCCAGTGCCTACATTGCTAGGGGATTTTTACTACTCCATCCACCAGAGAAATGAAAAGCAGAGAGGGAAGTTAGTCAGATGTTGTGCTCCTTTGTTCTACTCTTGGCTGCTCAGACACTTACCCAAATCAGATGCCTTCTTGAACCCCCATCAGCAAAAGAATTGGGCCAAGAGATTCATTGCCTTAACATCAGATGATATTAGATGGTGCACCCAGAGCACCAAAGGCAAGGATATTATTACCAACTGTGGGCAGTACCCTAATGTGCCTCTAATAGGAGTAAAAGACTGACGATCGTCTGGACATTGAGAGATTGGAAAGGCTCAAGACTGAGCATCTGACCAAGATTGAAAGAACAGATGACTACATAAGGAAAGCAAGAGCAGGAGAGTTGGTTTTGAAGAATGCCTACAAGGAGGCCAAGATATAGAAATCTAGGGCTGAGCATTATCTGGAGGAAAGCCAGGCTAGGTGGATCAGGATCACCGAAGCCCGTGCACAAGAAGACCAGAGGACTCAGGCCAAAATTGAGCAGTTGGAGGCCAATGAGAAGAAGCAGCATGAAGCTTTGTTGGCAGCTCAAAAGGCATAAGAAGCTGACTAATGCCATTGCTACCAGGAACCTCCTCATTAGGACTATTATAGAGCACCCAGTTGGTCCAGTGACGGAGGCCCTCCTGAAGGAAGTCAGGGAGGATGACTTTGGATTGGATGTCTGATTCCTTTTTGCTTGTATTTCCTTTCTTTTGATGTACTTTTTGCTTTTTGGTCGTTGTATTTTTGACCCACCATGGGCATGTACTGTAAACAGACTATGTATTTTCATCATTTGTAATATATCAGTTTGTTTTATTTTGGTGGGCTTTCTCTCAACATCATCAAGCATGTCCTCGACGTCTGGAAAGGTCAAAACCAAAGAACCAAACCGGATACATTGGAAAACAAATAAGCATATTGCATTGCATACTAACATTTTCTTTGTTTTGTAGGTTTTGTTTGTTATTTTGTTTCTCACTTTGTTGTGGTTTCAGGAAACATTGCTCGTTGTAGAATTAAGAAATCAGGTACAGCAGGACCTGAATGAATTAAGAAATCAGATGGCAAACGAAAGGGTCGAGATGAAAAACCAAATGTGCTAGTTTATGGCTGTGATGACTGGCTTAGCTTAGAGCCAGGAAAGGCTGAGAGAGCTGGTAGAAAGGCAGACACCTGAAGAGCCCCACCCTAGAACAGGAGGAACCAGCAATAATGAACGAGGGCAGCCTCGTATCGACCCACCAGAGTTTGGGCCCCATTTGAACCCAGATGTTAATATCCCAAGGAATATTCAAGGAAACACTGCTGCAGGCAGGATCTTGCAAGAAGATCCTCGGGAGGAGAAGTTCACATTTATTGGGGCTAGGGATGAGGTGTATGACCGAAGACTGGATGAGATTGCTGAAAAGCTGAGGTCCTTGGAATCCCAGAAATCTTTAGGCTTTGACGTAATGGATATGGGGCTTGTAGATGGGGTGAGGATTCCCCACAAATTCAAACCCCCATGCTTTGAAAAATATAATGGTACCTCCTGCCCGCGTACCCATCTGCAATCCTTCTTAGGGAGACTCAAGGCTTATACCATGGATGAGAAGTTATGGATGTTCTATTTTGAGGACAGCCTAACTGGGGCATCAAGAGAATGGTATTCGCATCTGACAAGGGCCACTATAAGATGTTGGAAAGACTTGGCCGAAGCCTTTATCCGGCAATACCAGTACAACCTAGACATGGATCTCAATAGAACTCTTCTAATGGGCATGTCTCAGTCTTCAAGGGAAAGCTATCGGGATTATGCTCAGAGGTGGAGACAGCTTGCTGCTGCTGTCCAGCCACCCATGTCTGAACGGGAAATGGCTGACATGTTTATGAACACCTTGCGGGGAACTTATATTGATAAACTTGCTTCTTTCTCTTCCACCAGTTTTTCCAATGTAGTTATAGCTGGTGAGAGAATTGAGAGTCTTTTGAAGATGGGAAAAATCTCTGACAATGGTGCAAGTTCTTCCAACAACCCCAGAAAACCTTCTTCAGGACCCCGAAGGGTAGGTGAAACGAATGCTATCCATGCCGGCCGGGGCAGACCCCAGTATTCTCACAGATCAATAGCAGTCGTTACCATCCCAGATCCAGCTCCACAGCAACCACTTTTTCCACAACAACAACATCACTATCAGCAACAATCTCATTTTCTGCAACAAAGAACGTACAACAATAACAACAACAACCAACAGCAGCGCCCCTTTCAATAGAGGCCATCTCAGGCAAATAGGGTGATTGATCCCATCCCTATGCCTTATGCCGCTCTACTGCCACAACTCCTGAAGCTTAACCTGGTTGAGTTAAGGACGTTAGCTCCACCAGATCCTCTCAACCTCCCGAAGAATTATGATGCAAATGCTAGGTGTGCCTTCCATTCCAACGCACCTGGTCACAATAATGAGAAGTGTAGAGCCTTGCAAATGAAGGTTCAAGATCTGGTCGATTCCAAAGCTCTCAATTTCGCACCTCCTCCGAATGTTAATAGAAATCCTATGCCTAATCATGGTGGGCCCAGAATTAATGCCATAGAGGAAGATCAACCATCTGCACTGATTGACAATGTTGCACAGATTCGAACACCGTTGGCAGAAGTCAAGGCTCAACTCTTAAAATGCCAGGTGTTCCCAGGCTGTGAGACCTGTTGCGAATCATGTAAGACTGCTATTAATGGTTGTGAGAGGCTAAGGCTTGGCATAGATGGCGTCATCAGAGATGGAATTTTGCAAATTACCACAACGGCTCCTTCAACATCAACAACTCTTTCTTCAGCAACAATGGATTCTCCTACAAACTCAACAACTCTTTCTTCAGCAACAATAGATCCTCCTACAACAGCAACAACTATCATTCCCACTGATTCATCCACAACTCCAGCAATTACTCCATCCATTATTTCAACAGATTAGAGTTCAGTTACGCTTACTTCTACAACATCAACAACCATTTTATCAACGAAATCACCTATAACACCAGCAAACACTAACGAAGATGTCTCAACGGTCACAATCTACTATGACCCGGCAACTGTTCATCCCAACAACAATTTTCAACAACAAACTGCAACACCTACTGTCAGATCTCCAGTCACAATCTATTACGACCTGCATACCATCACAGTTCCTTCTGCTGCAGCAACCAGTCTGGTCACTATTACGGTGCCTGGACCTGTTCCTTATGAAAGCAGTAATGACATACCCTGGCACTATGGCTCTGATCTCTACTGCGACGGAAAGAAGATCACTCTAGATTCAACAACCTCTTCACCACAAATTGAAAATGTTGGGGGAGGCGGAGGCTTCACCGTCCCAACGCCTTTTTGCCTCACAAACACCGAGACCCAATGCTGAAGCAGAAGCTGCTGCTAAGGCAAAAGGGAAGAATGAGGTTAATCCCTAATCATGGATTAAGTTGAGGTATCTTCTTCAGCTTAAATGTTCTCATCTATTATCCTTCTATTAGGATGGTTTAATGGGTCCATTAAATCCTTGATTATGGCTTAAACTCATTACTTAACACTAAACAAAAACACCAAAAACATCTAAATAATTGCAAGTAGGTTAATGATCTTAATCCTACATCATGGTGATTAAGTGTGAGGTGCTTACTTCATACTTAAGGTATTCTCATTACCCCTAATCATAGGGAGGATGTGATGAGTTTACTAACCCTTGGTTTAGGCTAAAGCTCATTTTCTTATGACAAACTCCAAAAAGCAATAAAAGATTGAAAACACAAAAAAACAAACAATAATCGTCTCCCCCGAGATTCTTTTCTCACCTCATTCACTCACAAACGAGAACTTGCTTCTTCCGTCTAATGCAAGACAGTTTGCACCTGAGCCAGACAGGTCTTACACTTGAGCATAGACAAGTAAGAAGTTCACAAGTCAATTTATCTTTCATTCTCTTTGAGTCGAACTACGGTGTTCTGACTTCCTCATTGCACGAGAGGATACGTAGGCATAACTTAACTGTTATCGAACAAAAGTCTCTGTATATTCCCCCTCTTCTAGCATTATTCTTTTAAGCCTCATTGTCTTGAGCACTACACTTTTTTCTTACACTAACACTCCTTTTCTTCAATTCACACTTCTTTAGCACTGGCACTTGTATTCTTTTCCAGCTTTTGAACACAGAATAACACTGACAATACCCCTTTAAACACAAATCTTTCAAGCGTGGATCCCGTCGAGTACAACGGACAATCTGGGTGTTAATACCTTCCCAGGTTGTAACCAACCCACTTTCTCAGTTTCTCTGGTTCGCGACCGTCTTATCTATCTTTCCAGGTTTATGCAGCATTACCTTTCCTTCGGGATAAAAATGCCTAGCTAGCGACTCTTTTCAGTTCATCTTCATGTTCTCTCTTTCGTCGACCGTTCGCATTTGTACCCCTTCTGACCAGGTGTCATTTGGTGAGAGCGACAGGCCCGGACGGTAACGTCATGAGCATGGACTACTGGTGATTCCATCCCTGAGCTCCATATGGGATATTTCATGAGCATGGACGTTGAGAAGTTCTGGAGAGACATTTCAGGTGGATGGAGCCCTAATCCCGACACCCAGTTTTCTTACATTATTCATAATCCTGCTCTTAGGTACTTTCATATGTCCGTTGTTCACACATTCCTTTGAAGACCCGACTATGATACCTATGTCACTGAGGAGGAGATCTTTTTCCTTTTATGTGTGAATCAGTCACGTGCTTTAGCCTTTGGGAACTTTATGCTTGATACCTGTCACACCCCAAATTTTACCCCTAACTGCCCGCATCATACATTCATCGCATTTAACAGAAAATTTCCAAGATTTGTTTTTCTGTCACTTTCAACTCATTTTTTGAGTTTCTCAAGATTTATTTATTTTTATTTCTTTTCCCTTCCAAGCTTCCATTTTTAATTTTAATTTATATTTCTCATTTCTAACTTTTATTTCATTTTTTTATTCTTATCTTTTGTTTTCTAGTTCTATTTCTATATTCCATTTTTAACTTCTTATTTTTAGAATTTTTGTTTCAATTTCTATTACTAGTTTTTTTATTCATTCTCTGTTTCCTTCTTTATATATATATATATGTATCTCCATTTTAAATTTAATTTCTATTCATCTTCAAGTTCTCATTTTTTTTTAATTTAATTGTTTGTTTTTATTATTTTCTTAAATTTTTATCTCATTTTCTACTTCCAATTTTATTTCATTTTTAAAGAGATTGTTTCTATTTTTATTATAATTTCCAACTTCAATTAAAGTTTAAGTTCAAATTTTGCTTTTAAATTCATTTCTCCAATTCATCTTCCAATTTCAATTTTTGTCCCAAGTTTAGTTCATATTTTCTATTTCTAGTTTTTTTTCTGTTCCAAATTCATATTCCAAATTTCAAATTTCAAGTTCTCACATCATTTGTAAATTCAAGTTTAAATTCAAGCTTTAATGGCATTTCAAATTCATCATGAACTCAATGTCAAACCTCATTCCAAGATCATTACAAATTCATGAAAGAGGAGAATTTGTTCCAAACACCAAAAATTCCAAACTTCTATTTGTCAATCTCAAGTGCATTCCTAATTTTCAAACTCATAACCAAATTCAATTACAAGCTTTTGTCAAAGTTACATACAAGTTACAAGCTACAAAATTAGCAATTACAAATTCAAAACAAAAGTTTTGCTTGAATAAAGATGGTTCAAAGTTTCTCATCATAAGCAAATGCATCCAACTCCATGTTTGTTTTCTTGAATTCTTCATGCTATGCCACATCTCCAAACTTCATGCCTCTTCCATCCATCATACACATGAAAATTTAAAAAAAAAACAAGTTAGCATTAACATTTCATCAAACTCATACATAATCATATTCATCATATTTATTCAATCAAATTCATTCAACACATTGCATCATTTAACACCATTCATCATATTTCAAAACATCATTCAAGTTTATAATCCAAAAGTATTCATATTCGAGTTCATCCTTCAAATTCCATGTTAATTCAAAACAGCCCCATATATGTTACATAAGATTTCAAGCCAATTTCATTCACATACCATTCATCATTCTCAAACATTTCATTCAAGCATACCATTATTCAAAAATTCAGCATTCATGATAATTCATTTTTACATATTGTAAAGTTTCTTTTTCTCATAACAAAGTGTCAAGATACATAGTACAAAAATCAGCAAGACCATATGGCTCACTAGCAGACAAAAAACAGCAGAATAATAGCAAGACAAAGCAGTTTGACAGCACACAAAAACAGTCTGCTCCACCTCCCCACTACTACACACAAACTCAGATTTTGTCTCCCTTGTCCCAACCCTTCATCAACAAGCAATAGGGTACAAAATTCAAACCAAAAAACCCTAATTTCTCCCTATAAAACCAGAACTGTTTCATTCATAAAAAAAACATTGACACAAGAGCAAACCGGAAAAAATTCAGCAACATCACAAAAAGTAAACACTACTGCACTTACAGCAAGGGGTAGAGAAGAAGCTACACAAAAGAGGAATAATAGGAGTAAAGCTTACCGTTGCGGATTTTTCACCCCGATAACTTTCGTGTCGGTAATGTTCTCCTTTCCCTTCACCTCTTTTCAGCATATTGTTCATCTTACTTGATTCCTCCTTAGCCATGTTTATGTTTACGGTTTGATTTCGATTCCGAATAGCTAGGTTTCTTTTTCAATTTCATTCCATCACTCCTCATCCTGCATACACAGAGCCATAAAAGAAAAAAACTTCAAAAACTTCAGAAAAAAGCTTCAAAAATTTCAGAAAAATCTTCCTACGAAAGTAACGAAAACTCAGCAGCAACTTCATATAAAAAAAACAAAAATACAGCAACATCAAACAAAAACCATAAAGCAAAGACATCATCACCTACCAAAACCGTTTTCCGTCTTCTCATAACACTCATCCTTCATCAATCTTCTTCGCAAACTTCAACCGCAATCCTTTTCATTCAATCAAACCAAACCGACCTGCACCTCCTCAATCCATCCAACCTCACAGCACACACATAAGGAAAAAACCCTGCAAAAAAAACAGATTCAAGCTTCAGAAAAAATACACAAAAGAACCTCGAAAAACTCCAAAAAAAACAAATTTCAATACTCATCAAAACAAAAACTCAGAATCAATCTTCAAATCCAATGTTCATAAACCATAAGCCTTTCATCTCCATTTTCAACCTCTAAGCAAAACCTGCAAAACCATTTACAACCATTAAATGCCAAACCTTCAAACAAAATCACCAAAAAAATTCAGCAAACAAAAATAAGAACAAACCAAAAAAGAAAGATGAGTTGAATCTAGAAATACTTCACTGTTACTCTTTCCAACTTCCTCACAAACTCAGAAAGCTAAGCCAGCTGCCAAACTAGCTAAGGCTGTCGCTGCCAAGCCAGCCGCAAAGCCCTGCCGGCGAAGTCTACTGCTGCAAAGCCCGCTAAGAACCCTCACTTTCCTGAACCGATTCACCGCAAGCACTACCGTGTTTTTTTATCTTCAACAGACAACACATCCATCACCGAACCTACCCCTTCCGTCATTTTCATTGTTCACCCTTCAACACCCAACAATAAACCCTCACTCACTCTCAAATAAAACACAAACCACATAACATAAGCTTCCTCTTCCATTGTTTTCAAAAAAAATCCCTTACAACACACTTCACATAACCTTCATACACTTCAAACCACAACCTCTCATTTTCACCGCACACCACCATCATCAATAACAACATTCAACCAAATCCAAAACAAACCTTAAACCAACCAACCTCCACACAAATCCATCAAATCCGACGCAAACCATTCACCGCCACCGAATCCTCCCTTCATCCTCGCTGACCTCCATCTTCTCCTTAACAACTTCAACCACAACAAATCAAACTCTCCAGCCACAACCGAGCAACAACAACAATAACACTCACCAAAACAAAAACAGAAAAAAGAGATGAGAGGGGTCGAACTCGCCGGATGTTTGAGCGAAGAGTGACAAGAACTGATTTTCGGCGTTGTTGAGTTTTCGATGACGATTTTTGAAGATGGAGAACAAGCCGTGCGATCGATACACCGAGAGAAAACGCAATACAATTTGACGAAGACTGAAACGTAGAAGAAAAGTCGCGGATGAAGATGAAGGCCACCTCAATGGTGCAAATCGATTGAAGGTGACGAAGAGAAATGTGTTGGCTTGGGGATGAAAGCACATTGCTTAGTGACATTGAGAGAAGCAGAGCGATCTGGAAGAGGAGTTTGTTTGATTTCCGATTTTGGGAAGAGCATGCAGCGGCTAGGGTTCCTTTGGTTTTTTCCTTTGCCCTTTTCATTTTAGACCAAGCCGGATATGGGTCGCGGGTCGGACCTAATCCATCCACCCTTTCCATTTCAGCGCCTCTTTGGGCCTCCAGGTCATGGACCTGCTTCCTGCACCCTCTGTTTACTAAAAATCAGCCCATTAACTTTTTCTTTTTTTTCATAAAAAAATCTAAAAAATATTTTTATAATTCAATTAAATCTTTATATTTAATATTAACTAATCTACTTATTAGGTTAAATTTTTATTAAATATTTAGTTAAATTATTTTTCTTTCATTATGTTCTCATTTAAATGTATATATAAATAAATAAATAAACATTTTAATTTCAATAATTCTTTTCTATTTTATTATTACATTTAGTTAGATATTTATATATACATATAAAAATACAACAAAAAATATATTTTGAATTCAATTTTTTTTCTTTTCTATCTTATTGTTATTATATATTTAATTAGTCATTTATTTATTTTTATATAAAAATCCAAAAAGATATTTGTTTAGTTCTTTTTCGTTTAAGATAGAGATCGTTTAGCTTAGTTTTAGATCCTATTAGTGTGAGAGGTTTAGATTTAGGTTTATCTCTTAGTATGAGTTTTTTAATTTAATCTTTCGATGTCTTGGTTGTATGCACACTATGTTTGTATTTATTTCATTCCGCATCATGACCATATATTTGTTAAGATAAAATTGAAAGCGCACACTTTTGAAACTTTAATTTTCAAGGTAATAATCCTTGGTCCAACGCCAAGTTGAGTTCACATACTCCTCACTCACACACGTAAGTCGGTCGTTTTACGATCGCCATCTGCACATTCGTTACACTTCACAGCTTTTCAACTTAAGAAAATTGACGTGTCGTGTTTGTCTTCCACCCCCGCATTCTCGATCCATATATCGAGTCATAGCCCGGTTACTAAGCCTTTTACTTTGCATTTCCATTTACTTTATTCAGTCCATTTTTGCAAGTAGCAGCCTATGCCTTAGACTTAGGAGCTTGCACCCTCATCTACTTTACTTTCTTTGCATTTAAATCCAAAAGGGAAAGAACTCCTGCAGTTGACTCAATGTCATAGGAAGTTTAGCCATCCCTAGTTACCTTTTTGACCTTAGCCATTAGGACTTTTTATTTTAGAACTTTTTGTGACTTTCCTAAAGTCACGTGAGTGTTTGCCATAACACTTACCTTCCCCGCGAACCTTGAGCGTAACCAAGTGTTCGTTAATCCTTAGGAGAACTACGAGTGCTCTGATTCTATACCCGATACGTAGGCATCGATGTGATGTTGTGCGAGCACCATTAGAAATAAAAACCTTAGGTTCCCTTAGTTTTAGCAAGCAATAAATAACAAAAACACAAATATCAACAAGAGGTTCCTGTAGGATACTACGGATGCTTAGGATGCTAACACCTTCCCTAGGTATAACCAACCCCCGAACCTAGTTTCTCCTCATTTAGGGTTGTTACGATCTTTTTCCCTTTTCCCTTTGGATTAAATTAAAGTCGGTGGTGAACATAAAAGTTTTGCGATTCAAGCTTAATCAATAGCTTGGTATCCGATTCTCACCGCAACAGAAATGGCGACTTCACTGGGGAGACTATTTTTGAGGGTTAAGCCCACCTTGTATATTTGTATATTTGTTGTTGTATTGCTTGTTATTATTTTGGATTTTTGTTGGGTGTTCCATGTGTGGTGAGATAAGTCCTAACCCGGACTTGAGTGCAAAATAAGATAGGACGGTGGTATATTCAAGAAGGCTTGTAGGGAGTTGAGTCCCGATCAAGCTGACTTGAGACACCACAACTTAGCGGAGGCCTCCTCGGATGTAGTTTTGTTGATCGAGTTCAGTCGTGAAAGCATTACTATATTCGACCTGAGAGCCGTTAATGTTGAGGACCGTAGAACATTTACCCCCACTTGGCCTTTTAGGGATGTAGTGCGATGACTATGAGGGTGCAAATCCAAAATAGTTGATAAGCGATACTACACCCGGATGAGACTCTCTTGAGAATATTATTGATTACCAAGTTGAGTTGGGAAGTCGGTAATATCTGAAAGATGGGACAATGATTCTGGGAACTTTTAGAACCCGTTGTACAGGTACAAATAAACTCATAGTACATATCTTTTGGGAGGGTTGAACCTTCGACCTCATGCAAGCTTTGAACCTAAGCCTTGTTTGTGTTTGTGTATTCATTGCATTCACGCATCATGAAGCATCATTTTTACCAATTTATTCAAGGAACTTAGAAACTCTATCTTTGCAAATATCGTAGGTATCATCATGGACTTTGGAAGAAGAAAGACTGTCAAGTACACATTCAAAACTCCCAAACTCGAAGACCTAAGGAGATTAAGAGATTTGGTTTTGGATCAAGAAGCCTTCATGGAGAAGCATAGGAGACTTTTAGCCTTACTTAAGACTGAGTGGGACGGAAGGTTGCTCTCTGTGATGCTCCATTTTTATGATCCTCTCTACCATTGTTTTACGTTCCCTGATTACCAATTGGCACCTACTTTGGAAGAGTATTCATTTCTGGTGGGATCACGTGTTAAGGATGAGTTTCCATTCCCTGTTCTAGAGAAGGACCCTGAAGAAGCGGAGATTGCAAAGGCGACATATTTGAGTGTGCCTGAGGTCAAGGCAAATATGACCTATAAAGGAAAGATTTTTGGATTCCCTACAAAGTTTTTGGTAGAAAAGGCCAAGAATTTTGTTAGTGTGAAGGATATGAAAGCTTTTGAGGCGACCTTTATTCTGCTAATATATGGAGTGTTACTTTTCCCAAACTTTGAAGACTTTGTAGACCTGAACGCCATCAAAATATTTCTGAAGAAGAACCCGGTCCCTACTTTGCTCGGAGACACTTACCATTCCATCCATCTAAGGAATCTCCATAAGGGAGGGATGATTACTTGTTGTGCATCATTGCTGTACGAGTGGTTTATTTCGCACTTGCCTAAGTCAGCTTCATTTTGGAATCTTAAGGATGGTTTGTGGTGGTCACAAAGGATCATGTCTCTTACCCACTCTGACATTAGTTGGTACAATCGTGTTTATGATGGAGCATTGATTATTGATAGCTGTGGTGATTTTTCTAATGTGCCTCTTCTTGGCACTAAGGGAGGAATCAGCTATAATCCAGTTTTGGCTCGCCGCCAACTCGGGTATCCGTTGAGGGACAAACCTAAGAGTGTTGAAGTGGAAGGAATTTTCTTTAAGGATGACAAAGAACCAGAGCTCAAGAAACAGATTATAGAAGCTTGGAAGTACATCCATAGGAAGGGGAGGAGTAGCTTGGGAAAGTCGAATTGTGTTTCTATGGAACCCTATCTCCAATGGGTACGAGATAGGGCAATCAGTCTGAAAATGCCTTACCCTCGCCAGGATCCTATGACCTTCAAGAAACCCATTCTAATCTTTATGGACGATGCAGAGAAGTTGAATATTGATTTGGAGAAAGAGCTTCGAGAGAAGAACGCATGGAAGAATCGACATCAAATCATCAGTAGTGAGAATGAAGAACTTAGAAGACAGCTGAAGATGAAGGAAGAAGAAGAACTCTCCAATAAGAAAAGGAAAGCGCAAGAGGATTTATTTTCCTCCAGCACTCAAGGGGACACTTCTTGGAAGTCGATCGTGGATCAACTTATGCTTGAAAGGGCTCAGATGAAGGCACAAATCGAGAAGCTCAACTTGAGGCTTTTAGGAGAATCTCCTTAGGACTTTGTATTTGTTTTTTATTAAGCTTTGTTTGGGATTTTTGAAGATGTACTCAAGACTTTGTATCACTTTTTGAATTTAATGAAATCATATCCTTTTGATTATTATGTGTTCCTTGGTATTTGCAAATTGTTTCTTAAGTTCCTTGAATAAAATTTAATTTTCGCATTGCACTCATACATTTGGCATTTCATTTGCATTTTTCATATAAAACTCACTCCCGTCATCTGCTCTCAATTCAGCTTTCACACTGAGGCTCTCACGCAAATACTACACTCGAGCTCAAGCTAGAAAGAGGATGGCTGAAAGAGACCTAGAGATGGACAGAGTCAACGAGGAGCTTACTGATATTCGTGGAAATATGGGTCAGATGATGGAAATGTTGCAGGTCATTCGAGCAAAGATGGATACCCAACAGACTGTAGTGTCAGAAATTGTCACTGCAACGACTGAGCCTACGTCATCAGTCACTACCCCTGTGACCTGGCCTCCTTTTGGGCTTCCTCATGGATTCGTCCCTCCTCCTCAAGGTTTTGCTTCTCAAAGTTTTATTCCTTCTTCCCAAGGACTTGCTGCTCAGGGTTTCTTCCCTCCTTCCCAAGGCCTTGCTTCTCAAAGTTTTATTCCTTCTTCCCAAGGACTTGCTGCTCAAGGTTTCTTCCCTCCTTCCCAAGGTTTTGCTTCTCAAAGTTTTATTCCTTCTTCCCAAGGACTTGCTGCTCAGGGTTTCTTTCCTCCTTCCCAAGGCTTAGCTTCTCAAAGTTTCGCACCTCCTTCTCAGGGTATGGCATTTCCTTCCCAAGGTTTTGTGCCTCCTCCTCAAGGATTTGCTGCTCAATAGACTATTCCAGTGACTAATGAAGAGAACCATGCGGTTGCTAATTTTACACCAGACATTGTGCACACCCGTGCCCAACCATACTTTAATGACCCTCAGGTGTATGACGCGCCCGATATGTCTGAAAACGGAGATGAGAAACATGAGAAGATGCAAGAGAATTTCGATACCCTTGAAAAAAGGTTAAGAGCAATCGAAGGTGACCAGATCTTTGGGGCCGCTACTAGAGAGATGTGTCTGGTGTCTGGATTGGTAATACCTCCAAAGTTCAAGATACCCACTTTTGATATGTATGAGGGCGCAACTTGTCCTAAGAACCATCTCTTGATGTACTATCGAAGAATGGCTGCGTAGGTGGACAATGATAAATTAATGATCCACTGCTTCCAGGACAGTCTGAAGGGAATCTCCTCCAAATGGTATCTAATGCTAGACCAGTCGAAGATTCGCAGTTTCCAAGACTTGGCAGATGCTTTCATCCAGCAGTACAAATACAATATGGACCTTGCTCCCGATAGGAGGCAGCTGTTGAGTATGTCACAAAAAGATTCTGAATCATTTAAAGAATATGCTCAGAGGTGGAGAGGGACCGCTTCTCAGGTAGAGCCCCCATTGACTGAAAGAGAATTAGCTGATTGGTTTGTTGACACTGTGCGACCAGAATTCTATGAGAGAATGGTGGGGAGCATAACTGCTAGCTTCTCTGACCTTGTAGCCGTGGGAATCAAAGTTGAACTTGGACTAAAAAGTGGAAAGATGAGTGGTGCATCTGGCAGTTCCAGCACTGGCAGTGGAAATAATGTCAAGAAATTTACCAGTAATTTCCACAAGAAGAAAGAGGGTGAGACGAATGCAATAATGACAAGTCAAAGAAGAAATCCGCTTTGGCAGAGACCTCCACCTATGGCTCAACAGAAGTATGCTCATCCACCACAGTATGCCCAACATCCTTATGTAGCGGCGGTTCAACCGTCATATAATCCACAAGTCCCGATGTATCGGCCAACTCAAGCAGTACCGGTGTATCAGCAAGCGGCTCCAGTGGTTCCACCTTATCAGCCAATGCTCAACAATCCAGGCTATCAACAAGCGCCCAATGCTTCAGCCTACCAGCAGAGGACTCCAGCTCCTCATTTGAATCCCAACTTTCAGAATAGAAGACCAGGAGGAAGGCCTCTTAATCCTCGAATCCCTATGACCTATACTGAATTATATCCTTCACTGCTGAAAAAAGGTTTGGTTACTCCAAGGCCTTTGGGTCCTCCACCAAATCCTCTCCCACCAAATTACAACTCAAATGCCCACTGTTTATTCCATGAAGGTGCCCCAGGGCACGATTTGGAGGGTTGTTATGCTTTGAAGTACAACGTGAAAGATTTGATGGAGAAAAACATTTTGTCATTTGGGAATACTGGTCAGAATGTCAAAGATAATCCTTTACCCAAGCATGGGTCCATAAATGCCATTGTTAACGAGTCTGACGAAGGTTTGATTTTCAACGCCACAGAGATCAAGACCCCGCTTAGAGACTTCCATGCGAAGTTAGTAGAAGTGGGTATGTTGAAGAACTATCATAAGAATTGTGAAGCTTGTGCGAATAAACCAGAGGGATGTGAATTGGTCTTAAAAGATGTTCAAGATTTGATTAATCTGGGTGTTTTACAAGTAAGTGGTCGTGTGAAGAAGAATGAAGTGGCAATGATTGAACCCATTTTCAACTTGCCTGAATCTGATTCTACCTTGGTGCCAGTGTTCAACCTACCTGAGTCCTCAAGAGTTCAACCCATCTTTAATATGCCAGAGTCTGTGATGCCCATTTTCAATATACCTGAGCCAAGGTTTGAACAAAGGAGTAACCCTTTCCTTTATGAAGACACTAAAGCAGTTCCATGGAAGTATGATACAGGGAAAGTTCATCAGAAGATTGATAAAGCTAGTCAGAAGGAAGGTTCAAAAGTGGCAAGTGCTGACATAGCGGGTGCAGGTCGTTTAACTCGCAGTGGCCGTGTTTATACTCAGCAAGCCAATACGGTTCCGCCTAAAGAAGTCATTCCAGCTGTTGTCAACCAGGATAAAGGGGTAGTCTTGGGAGAAGAGGATGAAGAATTTTTCAGAATCATTAAGAAGAGTGATTATAAGGTTATTGATCAGCTACATCAAACGCCTTCCAAAATATCTATCCTATCACTTCTTATGCATTCACCGGCCCATCGGAGTGCTCTCCAGAAATTACTAGCCCAAGCCCATGTTACACATGATATAACTGTGAATCAGTTTGATGGAGTCATTGCCAATATCACTGCATGTAACAATCTCAGCTTCAGTATGGAGGATCTTCCAAAAGATGGCTTGGACCATAATCGTGCTCTCCACATATCTGTAAAATGTCAAGAGGATACTTTAGCAAGAGTTCTTGTGGATACAGGATCTTCATTGAATGTTTTGCCGAAAAGAACGCTTGCCAAGTTATCTTATCAAGGGGCAGAGATGAGGCCCAGTGCACTGATTGTGAAAGCTTTTGATGGGTCAAGGAGGATTGTTATTGGAGAAGTAGACCTACCGATCTTGATTGGGCCACAGGTGTTCAAAATCACTTTCCAGATTATGGACATTAACCCTAATTACAGTTGCTTGATGGGAAGACCTTGGATCCATGCCGCTGGGGCAGTCACTTCTACCCTACATCAGAAGATGAAGTTTGTAGTCGATAATAAGCTGGTAACCATGTTTGGGGAAGAAGATCTCATGGTTATCAACCTTTCATCCTTTAGCTATATTGAGGCTGATGAAGATGCTTTGGAAACTTCTTTCCAAGCTCTTGAGATAGCCAATGTTGTCTTTTTGGAAGTAGAGGAACCAAAAGGGAGGGGTATCCCATCTTTTGCATCGCTGAAGAGTACCATTTCCACCATTGAAGAAAGAAGCTATGAAGGTTGGGGTGATGTCATTGAAGTCAAACAGAAGTTAGATCATTGCGGGTTGGGTTACAAACCAACTCATGTGAAGGAAGGAGCGTCAACCTCCGTTAAAGGACGTCCAAAGACCATTCAAGAGGTGTTTTCCAGTGCTGGTTATCAGGTCAATGCAATTGATGGGGGTTCTGAAGATGAAGATGTGAATCATTTGGTGTATCAGTGTGAAGAAGCCTTGGGCAATTGGGAGGCAGTCGAGATCCCAGAGTTTTTTCCATTGTCAAAGTAATTTATTGTTTTAAGTGTTTTCAAAGTTCCCTAGCTCTGCCCAAGGCTATGGGAGTATTTTGTAGGGCCCCTTCTCATTTTCAAAAGTTATTATCAATGAAGGCATTTTGTTAAACTCTTATTTTGATCATTTATTATTTTCTCTCTCTCTCTCTCTCTTTTCACCTTTAAAAAAAATGGCAATCTTTCAAAACCAATAAAAAAGCTTTTTTCTCTTGCATTTCTCTATTTTCCACTTTTAATAAAAGCAAATCATTCTCATATGTAGAATAAACGAAAACCCTGTTGAATCCAATGACTCTACATTCTCTCCTAACTTTGATTCGCCCATCTACCAAGCGGAAGATGAAAGTGAGGAAGATTGTGACATTCCCGAAGAACTGGCAAGATTAGTTGAGTATGAGCACACAGATCTCCAGCCACATAAGGAGCAGGTAGAGACCATCAATCTTGGCACTGATGAAGACAAGAAGGAAGTCAAGATTGGTACAACACTTGGGGCATACATCAGAGAAAGATTGGTCAAGCTTCTCATAGAGTATGTAGATGTGTTTGCATGGTCATATCAGGATATGCCCGGCTTAGACACAAACATAGTGGTCCACAAGTTACCTCTTCGACCAGATTGTCCTCCTGTAAAGCAAAAGCTTCGAAGAACAAGACCAGACATGGCTCTGAAGATTCGAGAAGAGGTCAAAAGGCAGTTTGATGCGGGATTCCTCGCAGTTGCAAAGTACCCTGAGTGGGTAGCTAATATTGTGCCAGTCCCTAAAAAGGATGGCAAAGTCAGAATGTGTGTGGACTATAGGGATTTGAACAAAGCCAGTCCGAAGGACGATTTCCCTCTTCTGCATATTGATACTTTGGTTGACAACACTGCTAAATTTGTTGTTTTCTCCTTCATGGATGGGTTTTCAGGATACAACCAGATCAAGATGGATCCTGACGATATGGAAAAGACTACATTCATCACACCATGGGGCACTTATTGTTACAAGGTTATGCCATTTGGTCTCAGAAATGCAGGAGCCACTTATCAGAGGGCAATGGTCACCCTGTTCCATGATATGATGCATAAAGAGATAGAAGTTTATGTGGATGATATGATTTCCAAATCACGGAGTGAGGAGGATCATTTGAATCATCTCCTGAAGTTATTTGAGCGCCTCAGAAAGTTCCAACTGCGTCTGAATCCAGCTAAGTGTACCTTTGGTGCCCGATCAGGAAAGTTACTTGGTTTTATTTTTAGTCAACAAGGTATTGAAGTAGATCCGGATAAGGTCAGAGCGATTCAAGAGATGCCAGCCCCCAAAACAGAAAAGCAAGTCAGGGGTTTCCTCAGAAGATTGAACTACATCTCCAGATTCATCTCCAATATGACTGCTACATGTGAGCCCTTATTCAAGTTGCTCCGAAAGGATCAAGCAATTGAGTGGATCTCCGATTGTCAACAGGCATTTGAGAAGATTAAGGTTTATCTACAGGAACCTCCTATCTTGATCCCACCTACTCCAGGGAAGCCTCTCTTCATGTACCTAACTGTACTTGAGGGTTCTATGGGTTGCGTTTTAGGCCAACGAGACAAAACTGGTCGTAAGGAGCATGCCATTTATTACTTAAGCAAGAAGTTCACAGATTGCGAAAGCAGATATTCACTCTTAGAGAAGACTTGTTGTGCTTTGGCATGGGCTGCTAGACGCCTCAGGCAGTATATGATTTGTCACACTACTTTGTTGATCTCGAAAATGGATCCAATAAAGTACATCTTTGAGAAGCCTGCCTTGACAGGAAGACTCGCCCGTTGGCACATGTTGCTATCCGAATATGATATCCAGTATGTAACCCAGAAGTCTATTAAAGGCAGTGTTTTATCTGAATACCTTGCTGATCATCCTGTCGAAGATTATGAACCTTTGAAATTCGATTTCCCGGACGAGGACATTATGTTGATAAAGGACTGTGAAGTTCCAGGTCCAGATGAAAGTCCCGAGCCAGGTTCTCGTTGGAAGATGATGTTTGATGGTTCCTCTAACTACATGGGGCATGGTGTAGGAGTTGTTTTGATGAATCCCAATGGTGGTTATACTCCCTTCACGGCTAGATTGTGCTTTGAGTGTACAAACAATATTGCTGAGTATGAAGCATGTGTTTTGGGTATCGAAGCTGCAATTGATACCAGAATCAAGATCCTTGATGTATATGGAGACTCAGCTTTGGTAATATACCAAGTCAAAGGCGAATGGGAGACCCGTGATGAGAAGTTGATCCCATACCGTGCCCACATTATGGAATTGATCAAATACTTTGATGAAGTCACTTTTCATCACGTTCCAAGGGCAGAGAATCAAATAGCAGACGCCTTGGCTATGTTGGCTTCTATATTTCAAGTCAGATTTCTTAATGAAGCTCCACTCATTACAATCGAGCGAAGAACTGCACCAGCCTACTGTCTATTGGTCGAAGAAGAAACTGATGAGAAACCGTGGTTCTACGACATCAAGAACTATTTGCAAAATCAGGAGTACCCAGCGGATGCAACAACTCTAGACAAGAAGACTTTAAGAAGATTGGCGTCCAAATTTTTCCTCAGCAACAATGTGCTTTACAAGAGAAATCATGATATGGTTCTGCTCAGATGTGTGGACAAGCGAGAAGCAAACTTATTGATCAGGGAAATCCATGAAGGATCATTTAGAACACATGCCAATGGACATGCCATGTCCAGGAAGATTTTGAGAGCTGGATACTTCTGGTTGACCATGGAATCAGATTGTTTCAAGTATGCCAGGAAGTGTCATAAATGCCAGATTTATGCCGACAAGGTGCACGTACCTCCAACACTTTTGAATGTTCTGTCATCGCCTTGGCCTTTCTCAATGTGGGGCATTGACATGATAGGGGCAATTGAGCCTAAAGCTTCCAATGGTCATCGGTTTATCTTGGTCGCAATCGATTACTTTACCAAATGGGTAGAAGCAGCTTCCTACGCCAATGTGACAAAGCAAGTGGTTGCCCGTTTCATCAAGAACCAAATTATCTGCCGTTATGGAATCCCAAGCCGAATCATAACAGATAATGGGACCAATTTGAACAATAAAACAATGAAAGAGCTGTGTGAGACATTCAAGATTGAACATCATAACTCTTCTCCGTATCGTCCGAAGATGAATGGAGTTGTTGAAGCTGCAAACAAGAACATCAAAAAGATTCTGCAGAAGATGGTAAAAACTTACAAAGATTGGCACGAGATGTTACCATATGCTTTACACGGATACAGAACATCAGTTCGCACTTCAACAGGGGCAACCCCTTTCTCTCTGGTGTACGGGATGGATGCAGTTCTCCCTATTGAAGTAGAGATACCATCTTTGAGAATCTTGATGGAAACCAAACTGGAGGAAGCTGAGTGGGTCCAGAACAGGTTTGACCAACTGAACCTCATTGATGAGAAGAGAATGACCGCCATGTTCCATGGCCAGTTATACCAGAAGCGCGTCAAGAGAGCATTTGACAAAAAAGTCCGTCTCCGAGAATTCAAAGAAGGAGATCTTGTACTCAAGAAAATCTTTCCAGTCCACAAAGACATGCGTGGAAAATGGAGTCCTAACTATGAAGGCCCATATGTTGTGAAGATGGCTTTCTCTGGAGGTTCCTTAATCCTTACAACTATGGATGGTGAACAGCTGAAGCACCCGGTGAATTCTGACGCAGTCAAAAAATATTATGCCTAAATAAAGCCCGATAGGTCGAAAACCAGAAATGGCGACCTAGGCAAAAAATGGGTATCCCGGTGGATCAAAACCTATGAAGGAGATCTAGGCAAAAGTTAGGGATAAAAATGAAAAAAAAATAAGAGCTCGCTAAGTTGAAAACCTGAAAGGGCGGCTTAGGCAAAAAAAAGCGTCCCGGTGGATTGAAAACCCGAAAGGGCGATCCAGGCAAAAGTTAGGGACAAAGGCATTTGAATGTATTAGATGGTGTTTACCATTAATGAAGAATCATAATGGAAGACCAATCCAATTGTTTTGTCAGAAGCAAGGTGTCGGGCAGTTTTAGTTATTAAGGATTGTAGTGGTCGTTGGATTCAATGTAGACCTTTCCCCATTGCCATTTTCAAATTGTAATTTCCCATGGAGTTTTTGACATTAGCAAGCTACCATTCTTGAATAAAATACAAACTTTGCCTATGAATTTTGTTGTTCAACCTCTTATTTTCTTTTGTTATGCAAAATGCCATCACTTGATTACAATTTAACTCTGAAAATGACAAGTTTTTTTAAGGAAATGTTTTTTTGAAAACATACTGAAAAACTTTCAAGTTTCTTTGACTTTGGGAAAATTGGAAAAAACCTTTTGTTTCCCCAAGAAGTCCTGGTTTGCAACAGCACTTTTATACTACTATTACAGAAATCCCCATAGAAGTTCAAAACTGATAACACTCTTGGATGGATCTTCGGGCCAAACATGATTTCCAAAATTCGAAGACATCTCCCTAGTGTTTTTCATATCGCTCATCTAAGTATTGGTGTTGAGAGCCTACTCCCTATTTGAGTCTTGTCAACTCTTTGTCTCTTTAGAGTCAACATTTGCATATCATGATCATTCGCATCATGCTCAATCATGCGCATTGGACATTAGCATTTGTCTTTCCCCAGTTGTCGTCTGTCTAACTCCAAGTCCAGATATCATTAGTGTTCAATTTGAAAATTCATTGTTGTTGGTACCCGAAGTTTGGTTTACCAATGTTTTTGTCCCCAGTAATTGCTGGTGTTCCCCGTGGAATTCTAATTGTGGTTGGTATTGGTCTTTATGACCACCAATATCTCCTTGAAGTCCAATTGTCATTGGCAAAAATCTTTTAAGCAGGTCCTGAAACCTTTTGCTTAAAATCCAAGTCCATTTGATTTTGGCACATACTTGTACCTTTCTCCTGATGGTTCCTGAAGGAATTTCCAGAGGTTGGATATTTTATCTTATTTGAAAACTCCAACATATTTTGTTGTTACTTCTTTGCGTTAGCCGGTCGCCTAGAGCCGTTGATCTATCTTTGGGTGATTTTCATTCTATCCCCAATGCTAGCTTGGTCGCATAGAGCCACTACTAAATCAATGTGATTTCCTTCCTTATCCTCAGTGGTAGCAGTTACATTTGAGCCTGCTAATTTACCGTTTTGGATACTTTGTCTTTATCATTCTTAGTGTCAACCGGTTTTTTTAAACCTGTTGCGCATTCACTTTGAATATTGTTTCATTTCTATTCTTAGTGTCAGTTGGTCGCATCGAGCCGCTGCGCATTCACTTTGAATATTACGTTTATCGTTTCCAGTGACAGTTGGTCGCATAGAGCCGCTGCACATTCCCTTTGAATGTTTATTTTGTTGAATTCTTGGTGTCAGTTGGTCGCATCGAGCCGCTGCGCATTCACTTTGAATATTGTGTCGTTTCTATTCTTAGTGTCAGTTGGTCGCATCGAGCCGCTGCGCATTCACTTTGAATATTACGTTTATCATTCTTAGTGTCAACCGGTTTTTTTTAAACCTGTTGCGCATTCACTTTGAATATTGTGTCATTTCTATTCTTAGTGTTAGTTGGTCGCATCGAGCCGCTGCGCATTCACTTTGAATATTACGTTTATCATTTCCAGTGACAGTTGGTCGCATAGAGCCGCTGCACATTCACTTTGAATGTTTATTTTGTTGTATTCTTGGTGTCAGTTGGTCGCATCGAGCCGCTGCGCATTCACTTTGAATATGTTGTTGCTTTTTATTTCTCAAAGTCAATTGGTCGCATAAAGCCATTGATCTACCACTTCGATTTATTTCCTTGTCTTATTTGTATTCTTGGTGTCAGTTGATCGTATCGAGCCACTGTGCAGTCACTTTGAATTTTATTTTGTTTTGTCTGTGTTCGTTGATCCAACGCTTTGGATTTCCTTTTGTTCCCGTCTTTTGTTATTCTTAGTGTCAACAGTTACACTTGAACCTGTTGATTTATCACTTTGAATACTTCTCGTTTTCGTTTCTTTATCCCCAGTGTATGTCATCCCCAGTGAGTCTTGGCTTGTGGTCGTCGATATATCTCATTCTAATCATTCATACCATAATCATCATTCATTGCATAAGAGTTACAGAGTTAGATAATTTGTAGTCCAGCATAACATTGAATTTAGGGGCAAAATTTCCGATTATTTCTATATTTAAATACCTTTCACACTGATTCCATGAGGATTACCACCACTCACGCCATCTGGTGAAGTTATTTAAATAGGGGCAACTGTCACACCCCAAATTTTACCCCTAACTGCCCGCATCATACATTCATCGCATTTAACAGAAAATTTCCAAGATTTGTTTTTCTGTCACTTTCAACTCATTTTTTGAGTTTCTCAAGATTTATTTATTTTTATTTCTTTTCACTTCCAAGCTTCCATTTTTAATTTTAATTTATATTTCTCATTTCTAACTTTTATTTCATTTTTGTATTCTTATCTTTTGTTTTCTAGTTCTATTTCTATATTCCATTTTTAACTTCTTATTTTTAGAATTTTTGTTTCAATTTCTATTACTAGTTTTTTTATTCATTCTCTGTTTCCTTCTTTATATATATATGTATCTCCATTTTAAATTTAATTTCTATTCATCTTCAAGTTCTCATTTTTTTTTAATTTAATTGTTTGTTTTTATTATTTTCTTAAATTTTTATCTCATTTTCTACTTCCAATTTTATTTCATTTTTAAAGAGATTGTTTCTATTTTTATTATAATTTCCAACTTCAATTAAAGTTTAAGTTCAAATTTTGCTTTTAAATTCATTTCTCCAATTCATCTTCCAATTTCAATTTTTGTCCCAAGTTTAGTTCATATTTTCTATTTCTAGTTTTTTTTCTGTTCCAAATTCATATTCCAAATTTCAAATTTCAAGTTCTCACATCATTTGTAAATTCAAGTTTAAATTCAAGCTTTAATGGCATTTCAAATTCATCATGAACTCAATGTCAAACCTCATTCCAAGATCATTACAAATTCATGAAAGAGGAGATTTTGTTCCAAACACCAAAAATTCCAAACTTCTATTTGTCAATCTCAAGTGCATTCCTAATTTTCAAACTCATAACCAAATTCAATTACAAGCTTTTGTCAAAGTTACATACAAGTTACAAGCTACAAAATTAGCAATTACAAATTCAAAAAAAAAGTGTTTCTTGAATAAAGATGGTTCAAAGTTTCTCATCATAAGCAAATGCATCCAACTCCATGTTTGTTTTCTTGAATTCTTCATGCTATGCCACATCTCCAAACTTCATGCCTCTTCCATCCATCATACACATGAAAATTTAAAAAAAAACAAGTTAGCATTAACATTTCATCAAACTCATACATAATCATATTCATCATATTTATTCAATCAAATTCATTCAACACATTGCATCATTTAACACCATTCATCATTGTAAACACCCCAAATTTGCCCTCACCCATTTACACCATGGCTTGTGATCATTTCATATGCATAAACTCAATCATAACATCTCATACCACATTTTTTATTCACTGCATAGATTCAAAGTCATCTGCATCTAGGGTTTGTGATCTGAGCAACCCAAGAGCTTCTTGAGCCACTCCAAAGGTCATAAATCACTTCAAAGGGGTCCATGTATGTTCAAGCATAATATTATATCCCCTCAAAGTCAAGAATGTCAAAGAATCACAAGAACTGAGAATGGCATGGAGGCAGAGCCAGGTTTGACTGCACAGATGACCTAGAATTAGGGTTTTGGTTTCAGAGGCCATAACTCCAATTTTTTTGGTCATTCTTGTTTCTATTGGTCTCTATATGGTATAGAGAGTATGCATATCAATTTTCATGAATAAATTCCATGGGGAAGTCATCTGACCAAGAGTTGACTTTTCAAGCAAGTCAGGGCAAAATCAGGGCATCTGAGGCCCCCAATGACCCAACCAAGGGGTGTTCTTCATCATTTTGATTGTATATGATCTTTATTTGATCCTATAAGATGTTGGAAGTTCACAAAATTGAGAAATTTCAAGTCTTTTGCAAAGTTGACTTTTTGGGCAAGTTTGACTTTTAATGAATTTGTCATTTTAGGCAACTTTTCAACCCTTACTTTTTGATTCAAAAAAAGATTCAAATGGAAAAACTTTGGTCATGAAAGTTGTAGAATAGATCATTCCCTTTTTAAAAAGTACAAGAACATGACCTAATTCATTTTTGATCAAAAGTTATGGCTTGTCAAAGTTGGCTAAAATCACAAAATTTCAAAGTTTCTACCAAAGAGGTATTTTGCAAAATGACTTGATCAAGTGTTCTAAAGCTATCAAATGGACTTCTAACCCACACAACATGATCACACAACATTCAAAAATCAGAATGGGGCAAGGAGTCACATGTTTTATGGCTTATGGAGCAAGACTTTTTCATAAGGATCAAAGGCAAACCAAGTTGCAAAAGTCATCATAGCTCCTCATCCACTTGCTGGCTAGCTTGCTGATCAACCCTAGGCTTTTCCTCACCTCATGCTGCGCAGGACATGCCCTTTGTACTAAGCTAGCAAGTGGCCCATGCTTCTCTTACACAAAGTTGACATTTTTGCAAAAGCACCCATACCAATCAATAAAGTACATGTCACTTCATCTGACCAATGGGAATTGTTTATGTGAATCAAATGCAAGCCAAACATAACAAGAGGCAAGCCTGAAACACACCACAACTCAGTATTCACAAAATCTCTCCAACTTGCATTTTCCTTCGAAACACTCTCCACAGGCCATAAACACCCAGACAAACTTCACAAACCATCTCACCATGCTTCACTGAACACAAAACACCCATCATCCTTGCCTGAAAGCCATAGAATCACAAACACGATCCTCACCTGACCTTGAACAGAACTCAAGCAAACTCCTAAACCAGCCACTGCAAACTTCAAACAAACATTGCAAGCTTCTTGGGAGGATCATTGGAGTGGATTTGAGCCAAAGAAATAGCCAGAAAGTTCCAAACTGAAAAGCTTCAAACTCAGGTAGCTTCATGAACTTTTTTTCCAGAACGTGTATTTTAAGTTTCTAATTGAATCTACTTGCTTCCCTGATCATGGATATGTGATTGTTTTTGAAAATGGTTGAGAAATGAGTATTTAATCTTGTTCTGAAACTTTTGCCCTAAAAGATGTTTTGTTTCGATTCAGTTGATTGAAGAAGAATAAATGAGTTTTAAGTTAGGGTTTTGATTCAGGGGGATGTGGGAATGATTTCTGGGTTGTTAGTTTTTATTTTAGTGAAGATTTGAAGATTTTAGAGATTTTCAGGTGGGGTTCCCACCGGAGAAGACGACCGGAGGTCTTCTCCGGCCACCTGAAAATAATTAGGGCTAATCCCTGTGTTTAATGAAGTTTGAATTTGGTCCTTTGGATGTGTTGACTCGCGCGCATTTGGACGCCCAGGATCACTCCATTTTGCCCTAATCCTAGTTGACTTTATTAATCTGGATTAATTAATTCATAAATAAAAATTAACTCAGTTTGAATGTGGACCTTTGGATTGCGCGCGCAGTCAACCTTTTCTAACCCAGATTGCATCTGAGCCTTCCATTGCGTTTACTTTTCATTTTCTTTAATTTTTAATTCATTTATTTTGTATTTCTTTCTCCATTTATTTTGAAATAGCAAAATCATTTTAAAAATTCTGAAATTTTTTGTACAAACTTTTATTTAATTTCAGAAACCAAAAACATTTTTATTTTTATTTTTTGCATTTTAAAATATTTTTAAATCATTTAAAAGTTTATTTTTAATTAATTAATAAGAATTAATTAGTTAAAAATACTTTTAGGTATTTAAAAATCACCAAAAAATTCATGAAACATTTAAAAACATTTAGAAACATTGTCCAACCCTCAAACCAAATTTCTTTTTTGATCTTGATGCATTTTGAGAATTTTTCATGGAATTAAAATCATTTTTAGGCATTAATTTGATCCAAACTTCCAAAAATCATTTCTGCCTAACCATTGAGAGTTGGACCTTGATTCTTTTTGCATTGCATTGTGCTTAGCATGTAGTTTGTGAGATTAAATGGGCATGATTTGATCTTTCATTTTCCATTTGTTTGACATTTTTCTTGGTAAGGAACCCTAAAACCCTAGAAATTTTAGGAAATTCATAACTTTTATTAGGTTAAGAGTTGGAACTTCTCCTTTGGGCAGTGAGCTAGTATAGGTTTAGGGATCCTTTGAGTGCATTTTCAATTTTTTATATTGATGTTTGCTTCTGATTTTGGGTTATGTTTGATGCTTTGATCATAAACCCTAATTTGGGCTTCCATATGCATCCATCTTGCACTTGCTTGCATAACATGACTTGCCATAGCATTTTGTGCATCCATTTGGTTCATTTGACATCTTAAGACATATTGAAAGCATGTTTGATCATTGCATCTTGCATTTGCCATGTTGTATGCCATTTGCATTTCATAACTTTTCATGTATGTTCATGGTTCTTAATTTGCTTCTCTTGCATCCATTTGTTCATGTGATCATCCTCATGCCTTGTTTCATGTTTGCATCATCTCATAGCATCATTATCATCTCATATATGCTTCTGGTTTTGGTTTGCATCATGCCATTTCATTCCATTTTGCATTGCATTGCATTCCTTTCACTAACTTTTCAGGTGGTAAGCAACTTTGAGAAGTGAATTTGCCTTCACTTCTCACAATTTCTTTTTATCTCTTTCATGCATCCTTACTGAATTTTGTTATGTGTTTGAGATTGAGCTTGCTCATTCTTCTTCTTCTCACTTTCTTTCTTCAAGTGACTTGTCTTCTTAAATGAAGCAAGTTACTTTGCTTCTCCTGATCCTTTCATTTGCTTCCTGGTGGTTCCATTGAAGATCTCTCTTGTTAACCTCACAAACCTTAGGAACAACCAAGCATGACAATGATTAGGGTTTTGATTAGTATCCCCACTTAGTTTTACCTTTGTGTCTCTTTGAGTCTTCTCTTCTCACCTCCTAATTAGGGACTAAACCCTAAAGGCTTCAAGGCTTTGTGATTAAGCTTATCCCTGCATCCTTCTATTAGGATGGAGTGTATAACTTTAATCCTAAGTGTTAAACCCTTAATGTGTTTAAATCCTTTAATCAAATTCACTTAATAATCATCAAGACATCAAGCTTGTAACCTGGGCCTTGCATTAGGGTTCTAATTCTTCCTTAACTGGTTAAGAAGGACTAACCCTAGTGTTAATGGACAAGTCCCCCTCAAGTTGTCTTACAAACCCTAAAAATCACTTCATCATCTTATCATTAAATAAAATCCACTTAATAAAGGCTTTTTTTTGTCATGAGTTTAATCCCTAATCATGGATTAAGTTGAGGAGCTTTCCTCAGCTTAAACATTCTCATCTATTATCCTTCTATTAGGATGGTGTAATGGGTCTGTTTAATCCCTGATTATGGCTTCATCTCATTACTTAACACTAAACAAAAACAACAAAAACATTTAAATAATCACAAGTAGGTTGATGATCTTAATCCTACATCAAAGGTGATTAAGTGTGAGAATCTGACTTCACACTTAAGGTATTCTCATTACCCCTAATCAGAGGGAAGATGTGATGGGTTTACTAACCCATTGGTTTAGGCTTAAGCTCATTAACTTACGACAAACTTTCAAAAGCAATAAAAGACTGAAAACTCAAAAACAAACAATAATCGTCTCCTTCGGGATTCTTTTCTCATCATCTTCACTCATAAACGAGAACTTTCTTCTCCCGTCTAAATGCAAGATAGTTTGCACCTGAGCCAGACAGGTCATACACTTGAGCATAGACAAGTAGGCAGTTCACAAGTCAATTTATCTTTCAGTCTCTTTGGGTCGAACTACGGTGTTCTGACTTCCTCATTGCACGAGAGGATACGTAGGCATAACTTAACAGTTATCGAACAAAAGTCTCTGTATATTCCCCCTCCTTCCAGCATCATTTTCTTAGCCTCATGATCTTGAGCATCTTATTCCTGTTCTTACACTGACACTGTACATTTATACCCTTCACATCTCTTTTACACTGACACTTGCATTCTTTTCCAGCTTTGATACACAAATTGCACTGACACTACCCCTTTAAAACACAAATCTTTTAAGCGTGGATCCCGTCGAGTACGGCGGACAATCTGGGTGCTAATACCTTCCCAGGTTGTAACCAACCCCCTTTCTCAATCTCTTTGGTTCGCAACCGTCTTGTCCATATCTTTCTAGGTCTATGCAGCATTGCCTTTCCTCCGGGATAAAAATGCCTAGCTGGCGACTCTTTTCATTCCCTGTGAGTTCACTCCTGTGTGTTCTCACATCCTCTTTCGCCGACTGTTCGCGTCTGTACCTTTATTTGGGCCATTCCCATTTATCGGGAGCGACAGCTTGGCGACTCTGCTGGGGACCCTTATACTGCAACCAGGGCTTCTGGTTCTTTTTGTGGGTTCCTCCTAGCGCTTGATTGATTTGTGTTTACTGGGGTGTTATGTGCTATTTGTGCTTATTTGTATTTATTTTTGCTTTATGTACAGTTGTTTTACTGCATTCTTTATAGCTTTACATATATCATACTATCATACTGTGCTGGCTGGATCTGTTTTGTTGCTTTGGTGGGTGGGTGTTCTATTGAGAGTTGAGGTCCTATACCTGGGACCTGAGTGACACCTAGGCTAGAGTGGTTCATGTTCTTTCCCATTCCATTTCGGTCTGGTGCGGGAATATGAAACACGGTTCAGATATGGGTTTCTTCTTGAGAACTCTGTGCTGCAGATTTCCTGTAGTGCTAGGGCTATCTGGGAAGCCTGCTAAGTCTGAATGACCTTTAGTATTGACCTTCAGAAACTGAGGTGAATTAGAGGAGGATCTTTTATGGTTATTGTAAACACTGTACCTCCGGGTTAGAAGTGTTTACACTTCTCATAACTGATCCAAGTCTGAGGATCCTTGTTTTAGAACACCACCTGTGAGGGGGTTGGGCTGTTTACAGGTTTGCAGGTACCTTTGACCTCAGCATACCCTGTTACTTTGATTTAATTAAGAGTACTCCATGTTGGAACAGTTCTTGTGATTTTTAACCCTGGACATGTGACTCTTTATTTGAGTCCCCCACCTTGGTTACTGGACTTATGGACCTCCATCTGGATTTCTTGAACATACCTGGACTTATATCAGAGCACTTGATCAGATCCAGCTCAGTCGCAAACCCTTGCATATCATTTGCATACATCATCATTGCATCATTTTAACATTTGCTTATTTGTTTTTCAGGGTATCCATCCTTTATTTTGGCTTGGTTTTGACCCCATCATCAGCATAGACTTATCTACTTCAGCTATCAGCTACCTGCTTCAGTCACCTGCACCAGCCTGTCAGTGGCCCATTTTCAGTGTTATTCTCAGCATCTGTCTCAGCTCTTCTTCAGAAACATGGCACCCAAGAAGAGTAATATCTCCTACCATTTCTTTCAGCCTGAGCTAGCTGACATCAGGAAAATTCAGACCCTGATTACTCCAGACCATATACCACTATTCAGAGAACACTATGGAGGCATACTTGATGTGGTTATGGATTTGGACCCTTCACAGAGGAGCCTGATTCATACTTGCCTGCAGTTCTATGATCCCCCTCTGAGGTGTTTCACTTTCCAGGATTTTCAGTTGGGACCCTTATTAGAGGAGTATTCATCATTGGTTGGTGTACCTATCAGGGGTGGAGTCCCTTTCAACCCTGAGATGGCTTTCCCAAGTAATGAAGAAGTGGCAAAGGCATTATATCTGGAACCAGTTCTGATCGGGCAGAATATGACCACCAAGGCTGGAGTCTCTGGTCTACATCTGGATTTCTTAATATCTCAGGCTACTCTGAAGGCCTCTTCAGGAGAATGGAAGGCAGTCTGTGCTTTATTGGCCCTTAGCATATATGGGGTCATTTTATTTGCAGATGAGCCTAAGTTTGTTAGCAAGAATGCAATCCATCTTTTCATCCTGAGGAACCCAGTGCCCACTTTACTAGGGGATTTCTACTACTCTGTTCACCAAAGGAATGAAAAGCAAAGAGGAAGATTGGTGAGGTGTTGTGCTCCCCTGTTCCATACCTGGCTGCTCAAGCACTTACCCAAGACTGATGCATTTCTAAATCCTCACCAACAGAGGAACTGGGATAGAAGACTCACTGTTTTAACTTCAGTTGATATCAGGTGGTGCACTCAAAGCACAAAAGGCAGGGACATCATTACCAGTTGTGGGCAGTTTCCCAATGTACCCCTGATAGGAGTGAAGGGTTGCATCAACTACAACCCTCTGCTATTCAAAAGACAGCTGGGCTATGCACTGGTCCACACTCCTAAGGCACAAGATTTGGCTGAGACTCTTTACTGTGAGATTAAGCCTAATCTGGCTATAGTCAGGCAAGCATCCTGGGCCTGGGACAATGTTCAGACTAGAGGAGTAACCATTCTGGGGAAGTGCAACAATGTGGCATCAGCACAGTACTATGAGTGGTCCCATGCCATGGCTCAATTTTCTGGGATGCCCTTCACCATGGAGGATATGCCTGGGCCATCCTCAGCACCACCTCCTGTCACTGTCAGTTTGGAGGAGTTTGAGAAATTGAAAGAGAGAAATGAGAAGTTGACTCAGGCCCTACAGAAGACCCTCTGGGAGAGGAATGATGGTAGGTTGGATATTGAGAGGTTAGAGAAGCTGAAAGTGGAGCATCTAGCCAGAATTGAGAAGTCAGAGGATTATATCAAGAAGTCTAGGGCTGGAGAGCAGATCTTGAAGAATGCCTGCAAGGAAGCCCAGTTCCAGAAGGCCAGGACTGATTTGTATCTGAAGGAGAGTCAAGCTAGGTGGGTCAGGATCACCGAAGCTCGTACTCTGGAAGATAAGAGGACTCAAGACAAGATTGAGCAGTTGGAGGCTAGTGCAAAGGAGCAACAGGCAGCCCTGCTAGCAGCCCAAAGAGAAATCTCAGAGTTGAAGATTAGAGCTGGAGTGAAGAGGTCAAAGGACCAGAGTCAGCACAAGAAGCTAACTGCAGCTGTTACTACCAGGAATCTCCTTATCAGGAATCTCACAGAGCGTCCAGCTGATCCTGTGACTGAAGCACTTCTAAAGGAAGTTCAGGAGGATGAGTTTGGTCTTGGTGTCTGACTTTTGCTTGTTGTTGCTTTCATTTCATGTACTTTTATTTTCTTATGTTGTATTTTGACCCCTCAGAGGGCATGTATTGTAAAAAACAAACTATGTATCATTTGCTTCTTAATATATGTATCAGTTTGTTCCATCTGAGTTTCTTTCAAGCAACATCAACAGTATTTTCAAGGGTCTGGAAGGGTCAAAACCAAGTGCCAAGCCGGATACCTTGGAAACGAATAAGCATACTGCATTGCATGCTAACCTTTGTTTGTTTTGTAGGTTTTGTTTTGTTTTTGTTACTAACTCTGTTGTGAACTCAGGAACTATTGCTCGACGTCGGGTGTTCCCACTCAACCGTCCACATAGATATCCCACCCGCAACAATCTTCCGGGCATACAGATGGACCAGGTACAACAGGACCTTACAGAGGTCAGGAACCAAATGGCCAACGAGAGGTTGGAAATGAGGAATCATATGACACAATTTATGGAGGTGATGAATGGATTGGCACAGAGCAAAGAAAGATTAAGAGCCTTGGTAGAGAGGAAGACTCAGGAAGATCCCCATCTAGGGACTGGTGGGACAAGCAACAATGAGAGGGTGCAGCCTCATATCAACCCACCTGTATTTGGACCCCACCTTCATCCAGAGGTCAACATCCCTGCTAATATACAAGGGAATGCTACTACAGGCAGAGTGCTGCAGGAAGACCCCCAGGAAGATCAGTTCACAGTGATGGGAGCTGGGGAAGAAGCCTATGACAGAAGGCTAGATGAAATTACTGAAAAATTAAGGTCCTTGGAGTCTCAAAACTCCTTGGGTTTTGATGTTATGGACATGGGCTTAGTGGACGGGGTCAGGATTCCCCACAAATTTAAACCACCGTGCTTTGAGAAGTACAACGGGACTTCCTGCCCACGGACCCACTTGCAATCCTTTCTGGGAAGGTTGAAGGCATATACCATGGACGAGAAGCTATGGATGTTTTATTTTGAGGATAGCTTAACGGGAGCTTCAAGGGAATGGTACTCCCATCTGACCAGAGCAACCATCAGATGTTGGAAGGACTTGGCAGAGGCCTTCATTAGACAATACCAGTATAATTTGGATATGGCACCCAACAGGACCCTCCTGATGGGGATGTCACAGTCATCTAGGGAAAGCTTCCGGGAGTACGCCCAGAGATGGAGACAGCTTGCTGCTGCTGTCTAGCCACCCATGTCAGAGAGGGAGATGGCTGATATGTTTATGAACACCCTCCAAGGGACATACATTGATAGGCTAGCTGCCTTTTCCTCTACCAGCTTTGCAGATGTCGTTATAGCTGGGGAAAGAATTGAAAGCCTATTAAAGATGGGCAAAATTTCTGACAACGGTGCCAGCTCATCCAGCAACACAAGGAAGCCTTTTGTGGGCCCAAGAAGAACTGGTGAGACCAATGCTATCCATACCAACAGGGGCAGACCCCAATATATTCATAGGTCTGTGGCAGCAGTCACCATTCCCGCTCCAATTCATCCACAACCAGCTTATCAACCACAACAACAAAATTATCAGCAACAAACTCAGTATCCTCCTCAGAGAAACTACAACAACGCCAGCAACAACAATCAGCAAAGACCGTTTCAACAGAGACCTTCTCATGCCAATAGGGTGATTGATCCGATCCCTATGCCCTATGCTACATTACTGCCACAACTCCTAAAGCTCAACCTGGTCGAGCTAAGGACGTTGGCACCTCCAGATCCTGCCAGTCTACCCAGAAATTATGACGCCAGCGCCAGATGTGCTTTTCACTCAAATGCACCTGGCCATAGTACAGAGAAGTGCAGAGCTTTGCACATGAAGGTACAGGACTTGGTAGATTCTAAGGCTCTAAATTTGGCACCACCACCAAATATTAACAAGAACCCTATGCCAAATCATGGAGGTCCCCGAATCAATGCTATTGAAGAAGACAAGCCGTCTTACTTGATAACCAGTGTGGGTCAGATTCGGACACCCTTGGTAGAGATCAAAGCTCAACTCCTTGAATGTCAAATATTCCCGGGATGTGAGCTAGGGTGTGCTTATTGTAACATTTCAGTGAATGGCTGTGATAACCTGAGAGATGGCATAGACGGTCTCATCCAGAGTGGCTTGCTTCAAATCACAACATCAATACCTACCAATCCAGCAATCTCCTTAACAACAATCCCCGAGTCTTCTACAACTGCAACAACCATTGTTCCAAACAACTTTTCAGTTTCATCAACAAATGCTTCATCTGTAACTTCAACGGACCAAATATCAGCAAACATCCCTTCTACAACTTCAGCACCCCTTCATTCAGAATCTCCTACAACAACAACACCCATCCTTCCAACAATGTCTCCTACAACTTCAGCAGCAAATGTCTCAACGGTTACAATTTATTATGATTCGGAAAATGATTCCACCTACAACTCACAAAATGCCACTCCCATCAGAGCACCAATCACAATATACTATGATCCACAGACTATCATGGTCCCTTCTGCAGTTACTATCAGTCCAGTCACTATTACAGTGCCTGGACCAGTACCTTATGAAAGCAGTAATGCCATCCCTTGGCATTACGGCTCCGATCTATACTGCGAAGGACAGAAAATCACTCTTGAATCATCAACTTCTTCACCACAAATAGACAATGTGGGAGGAGGCGGAGGCTTCACTCGAAGCGGACGTCTCTTTGCCCCACAAATTCAAAGACCCACTGCTGAAGCAGAAGCTGCTACCAAGGCAAAAGGGAAGAGCATGGTGCAAGAAGAGCAAATTGTTAAGGAAGCTTTGAAAACACCTTTTGATCAAGAAGTTGATGAATTCATGAGAATCATCAAGAAAAGTGATTACAAGATAGTGGACCAGCTTCACCAAACGCCTTCCAAGATCTCTATTCTATCATTGCTTATGTGCTCCGAGGCTCATCGGAACGCACTACTAAAAGTCTTGCACGCAGCTTATGTTCCAGAAGAGATCACAGTCAATCAGTTGGAAGCTGTGGTTGGGAATGTTAATGCTAGTAATGGACTAGGATATACCAACACTGATTTGACTACTGAAGGCCGCAATCATAACAAGGCTTTGCACATTACCATGGAATGTAAAGGTGCAGTTCTTTCCCATGTGCTGGTAGACACAGGATCTTCCCTCAATGTCTTACCTAAAAAAGCCCTTGTGAAGCTAGAATATGACGGATTGGCATTACGTCCCAGCAACCTGGTAGTAAGAGTCTTTGACGGTTCTAAGAGATCAATTCTGGGAGAAATTGAGTTGCCTATAACGATTGGCCCACAAACCTTCAAAACGACCTTCTACGTGATGGACATTCAGCCTGCCTACAGCTGTTTGTTGGGTAGACCATGGATTCATGCCGCCGGCACAGTTATGTCTACCCTTCACCAGAAGTTAAAATTCGAGTGGGAGGGCCAAGTTGTTACTATTTGTGGAGAGGAAGATATTTTTGTTAGCCATCTGGCTACATACAAATACATTGAGATGGATGGGGAGATCCACGAAACGATGAGTCAAGGGTTCGAGGCCTTGAAGATAAATGAAACATCCGCTGTACCTGGAACCTCGATGACATCTTATCAACAAGCCCGAAAGGTTGTTGAAGAAGGAACCGCTCAAGGCTAGGGCAAGCTGTTGCCCGTAGAGAAGAAAGAGGATAGATTTGGGTTGGGTTACAAACCAACTCAACAAGATCAGGTAGAGGCTGCTAAGGAGCCCAGCTTTATTAGTGGGGGGATGCTCACCCCCGATGCTGTCAACAACTTGGAAGACGAGGATGAAAGCGACCGCAACCTGGAGAGTTGGATCCGTCCAAAGATCCCGGGGAGCAGTATCTCAAACTGGTCTTCCCAGGAAATTATAACAGTTACTCCTGCAGAGTAATTATTATTTCCTGTATATTTTAAGCATGCATCAAGTCTTGCATCTTGCCCAAGATGACAAGACTCATTTTGTAATCGGGCCATCTGTAATTTTTGTGCAACAAGATTAATCAATGAAATATCAGACATCTTTTGCTAATAAGTCTTTTTCTTTTCCGCTCACTGTTTTTCCATTTTTCTTTTTGTACAAAAAAATAAATGGCAGTGTTTTCAAAATGTTAACTTTATTTCACTTTTCTAAACAAGATTAAAATCAATCACTAAAATAAACAAACTGAACCCTTGCAGAAAGTGCCTTCCAGACCGCACCGACAACAGCACGGCTATGACTTCGTATGACTTTGACAATCCGATCAATCAAGCTGATGAAGGGGTTGAAGAAGAGTATGAGCTTCCTGAAGAGCTAGCCAGATTGTTGAGACAAGAGGAGAAGGTTATCACTCCTCATTAGGAGGAAGTAGAGACGATCAATCTTGGTACAGATGAAGATGTGAAAGAAGTTAAAATCGGGGCCTGCTTACAAGACTCAGTGAAGAGACAACTGGTTGACCTTCTTCAAGAGTATGTGGACGTGTTTGCTTGGTCTTATCAAGATATGCCAGGGTTGGACACCGACATTGTTGTGCACAAGCTGCCTTTAAGAGAAGAATGCCCACCGGTTAAACAGAAGCTACGCCGTACTCGCCCAGACATGGCAATGAAAATCAAAGAAGAGGTACAGAAGCAATGGGACGCCGGGTTCCTTGCTGTAACTAGCTACCCACCGTGGGTTGCTAATATAGTACCTGTGCCTAAGAAAGACGGCAAAGTAAGAATGTGTGTTGACTACCGGGATCTGAACAGAGCCAGCCCGAAAGATGATTTCCCATTACCTCACATTGATGTATTGGTTGATAATACGGCTCAGTTCTCGGTATTCTCCTTCATGGACGGATTTTCAGGATACAATCAGATCAAAATGTCACCTGAAGACATGGAGAAGACAACCTTCATCACACCCTGGGGCACGTTCTGTTACAAGGTGATGTCGTTCGGACTGAAGAATGCTGGTGCAACGTATCAACGGGCTATGGTAACATTATTCCATGACATGATCCATAAAGAAATCGAATGTTATGTGGATGACATGATTGCCAAGTCCCTCACTGAAGAAGACCACCTGGTAAATCTGCTAAAGTTGTTCAAGCGACTGAGGAAGTACCAACTGAAATTGAACCCCAACAAGTGCACATTCGGGGTGCGATCTGGTAAGCTGCTGGGTTTTATTGTGAGCGAGAAAGGGATTGAAGTTGACCCTGATAAAGTCAAAGCCATTCAAGAAATGCCTGCACCGAAGTCTGAAAAAGAAGTCCGAGGGTTTCTAGGTAGATTGAACTACATCTCAAGGTTCATATCTCACCTTATCGCAACCTGTGAGCCTTTGTTCAAATTGTTGAGAAAAGAACAAACGGTCAGGTGGAACGAAGACTGCCAGAAGGCTTTTGACAAAATAAAGGAATACTTGCAAGAACCTCCAATCCTTATGCCTCCAGTTGAAGGAAGACCTCTGATAATGTACTTGACAGTATTAGAAGAGTCAATGGGGTGTGTGCTGGGCCAGCATGATGAGTCTGGTCGAAAAGAGTATGCAATATACTACCTAAGCAAAAAGTTTACTGACTGTGAACAACGTTATTCACTGCTCGAGAAAACTTGTTGTGCTTTAGCGTGGGCTGCTCGCCGACTGAGACAGTATATGTTGACCCACACTACTTTGTTGATCTCAAAAATGGATCCGGTCAAATACATATTTGAGAAGCCAGCACTTACCGGACGGGTTGCAAGATGGCAAATGATCCTCACAGAATATGACATCCAGTACACCTCCCAGAAAGCCATCAAGGTCAGTGTATTGTCTGATTATCTTGCTGAGCAACCTATTGATGATTACCAGCCTATGAGATTTGACTTCCCTGATGAAGACATCATGTTCATAAAAGCAAAAGATCATGAAGAGCCTGTTCACACTGAAGGGCCTGACCCGGAGGAAGAATGGACTATGATGTTTGATGGGGCTGTTAATATGAATGGTCGTGGTGTTGGTGCAGTACTCATTACACCTAAAGGAGTTCACATGCCTTTCTCGGCAAAACTCACCTTTAACTGCACTAACAACGAAGCTGAATACGAAGCTTGCATTATGGGTCTTGAGAAAGCCATTGACCTCAGGATCAAAACATTGACTGTATTCGGAGATTCAGCTCTGGCAGTTAATCAAACCAACGGCAAATGGTACACCCACCAGGATCATCTGATACCTTACAGGGATTATACAAGGAGGTTATTGACTTTCTTTACAATGGTCAAGCTTGAGTATATCCCTCGGGACGAAAATCTGTTTGCAGATGCTCTGGCTACCATTTCATCCATGATCAAAGTTCAAGCTGCCAACTTTGTACCTCAGATTTCGGTGTCCAGACTTGACAGACCAGCATATGTGTTTGCCACAGACATTGTCAAAGATGATAAGCCTTGGTTCCATGACATTAAGTGCTTCTTAGAGGATCAAACATACCCACCTGGGGCATCTTCCAATGATAAGAAGACTTTAAGAAGGCTTGCTGGTAGTTTCTTTCTGAACACTGATGGTTCCCTGTACAAGAGAAACTTTGATATGGTACTCCTCAGATGCGTCGACAGGACAGAAGCAGACTTGTTGATGCATGAAGTGCACGAAGGATCCTTCGGTACCCATGCGGGAGGGCATGCCATGGCTAAAAAGTTGCTAAGATCAGGTTATTATTGGATCACAATGGATGCCGACTGTTGTGCATACGCCAGAAAATGCCATAAATGCTAGATTTATGCGGATAAGGTGCATGTGCCTCCCAATCCTTTGAATGTGATGTCTTCACCCTGGCCCTTTGCTATGTGGGGCATTGACATGATTGGCAAGATTGAGCCAACGGCTTCGAATGGCCACAAATTCATCCTGGTTGCCATTGACTATTTCACCAAGTGGGTCGAAGCAGCTTCCTATGCCAATGTTACAAGACAAGTGGTAGCCCGTTTCCTGAAGAGAGATATCATCTGTCGATACAGAGTTCCCGAGCGAATCATTACTGATAATGGTTCTAACTTAAACAACAAAATGATGGCCGAACTGTGCCGGGACTTCAAGATCCAACACCACAATTCTTCTCCTTACAGGCCAAAGATGAATGGCGCTGTCGAGGCAGCTAATAAGAATATCAAGAAGATTGTGCAGAAGATGGTAGTCACCTACAGAGACTGGCATGAAATGCTACCATTTGCTTTGCATGGGTACCGCACGTCAATCAGAACATCCACTGGGGCAACACCGTATCAGCTTGTGTATGGTATGGAGGCAGTCCTACCTGTTGAAGTTGAATTACCCTCTCTACGGGTACTAATGGATGTTAAGCTGAACGAAGCAGAATGGGTCCGGGTCCGATACGAACAACTAAGTCTGATTGAAGAGAAAAGATTGACTGCAATCTGCCATGGGCAGTTATATCATAAAAGAATGAAGAGAGCCTTTGATCAGAAAGTCAGGCACCGAGAGTACCAAGTAGGAGATCTCGTGCTGAAGAGAATCCTCCCTCCTCATGCCGACCACAGGGGCAAATGGACTCCGAATTATGAAGGACCATTTGTAGTAAAGAAAGTTTTCTCTGGTGGAGCACTCATGCTCAGCACTATGGATGGTGAAGACTTCCCGTCCCCTGTGAATTCAGATGCAGTTAAAAAATACTTCGCATAAAATGACCCGCTGGACATAAAAACAGAATGTAAATCCAGGCAAAAATAGGGCATCCCGGCGAGTCAAAAACAGAATAAAAGACTCGGGCAAAAATAAGGGAAAATGAACAAAAAATGTACACCCGCTGAGTTGAAAAGCCGCATTGGACAACTTAGGCAAAAATGGGTATCCCGGTGGATTGAAAACCCGAAAGGGCGATCCAGGCAAAATAAGGGAATAAGCGAACAACTGCATTCTGAATTCATCTGTATCATTTACAACTTGGTAAGCTTCAAAAGGATCAAGCTTCTTTCAGAATCATCCTTCTTTAGAAAGCAAGATGAGAAGAACGTCGAATGTCATACGAGTCATAGCAGAAGGGAAGCTCCTCGAAGCATCGACAACATTGCCAGTATTTTGTTTCTCAATTTGTAACAATCTCCTCATTTCAGGGGATATGTTTCCTTGACTGTACCTCGCCAATTCAGGGCACATGAATTAATAAAATCAGATTTTCAGTCATGTTTCGTCTTGTACATTTTTATTTGCAAAAATGTCTGATGTCTCTAAAAACCTGATTGCATAAATACAGATGCTTTTCTTCTAAAAATACATGCTTGCAGGGAATATACTTACTCTCAGAGGTGTCTAAACTCCTATGACGGAAACCAGTAAAGGATACCTCAGGATTACTTGTGCGTTTCCCTATCTTTGCAGGATTGCAGGTATCCAGAATGCAACTTGGGGCATGAAAGCTTCACTCCAGCAAGCTGACAAATCAACACTCAGCCTTAGCACCCAAAGTGTCTTCTCCCCAGCAGAGTTTCCACTTGCTATTTCTCCCCAGCCGAGGTGCCAACCCTGCTTTCTCCTCAGTTGAGTACAAAAGTCAGGAAACCATCTCCCCACAGAGCTCCAGCCTCTATCCAGAAGAGCAGCGCATGAAGGGATCACAACAGAGTGACGAAAGCTTCTACAAACCCCAGCTGGGTCCCCTCATTACCAAGGATGGGCCTATCAGTGACCTGTATCCCCAAGCAGATATCATCTCATCAGATCTACCAATGATCTCATCCCCATCTGGGATGTCCATTTCAAGCAGATCAGCCAGAGGTCTTCGCAACATCGGGATCCGAATCCCGGATTGGTATCCTTGCATAATCATATCATTCACATCATATTCACCCACAAAGCGTAGCATTCCGTCTAACACGGAGCATTACGGCAAAAATCAAACGTATTGCATAATCATAAGCCATGGTCTGAATCAAACACTTGTGAATAATGACAATCCACCAACATACAGAAAACTCCCCCCAAAATCCCCAGCGGAGATTCCCCAGCAAAAATAGTTGCCTTACATTCCCAAACACCAGTATATACTCCTTGTGGCACCCGTCCGTGACATATCCCCAGCAGAAAGCCAAAGACATCCTATTTGCACTCACATATACTTATTTCCTTGACATCCGTCCGTGTCATCTTCCCCAGCATAGTAACCTAAACACTTTGTACATCAGATATTTGTTTATACTATACTCTTCTCCTTTTGACACTCGTCCGTGTCACCCCCCCCCCCCAGTAGATTGAACACTCGTCTATACATCACTCATACTTACTACTCATGTTACTCATACAGATACTCGTCCGTATCTTGCATACACCATTTATATATCCCCGCAGATTCAACACTAGTCCTTGTTCTTTGTTAACCAGATGGTACTCGTCCATACCATCAGCTCTGAACATGCGTCAAGCGTTTGTTTCTACCTGATACTCGTCCGTAATATAGTCTTAAGGATGCTCGTCCGCATCTTTAATCCATACACTGTGTCAAACACTCTTGTTTTTCTCGAATATAGATACTCGTCTGTGTCTACTATTCCCCAGAAGAGTCCCCTCAAATTCAACACTCATCCATGTTCTTTGTTGACCAGTTGATACTCGTCCGTATCATCATCTCTGAACATGTGTCGGTATTTGTTTCTACCCGATACTCGTCCGCATCTTTAATCCATACACAAACATTTAAACACTTATACCTTTTGTTTCTTGGATATGAACACTCGTCCGTGTTTACTATTCCCCAGTAAATCGCCTGCAAAGCAAATTCTTTTTCTATCTGGCATTCGTCCAGTGTCATGATAAACCCTGAGAGCAGCCGTCCCCTGCTAGGTGGTCGTCCTCCACCTCTTGATGATCGTCCTTCATCATGCTCATCCGATGGCCATCCCCATCGTCGACTTTTTCTATCCGACATTCGTCCTATGTCGTGATATTTGGCAGACGTCCCCTGCTAGGTGGTCGTCCTCCACCTTTTGATGATCGTCCTTCATCATTTTATCCAATGGCCGTCCCCATTGTTGATTTTGGTTATCTGACATTCGTCCTATGTCATGATAAACCTCGAGAGCAGCCGTCCCCTGCTAGGTGGTCGTCCTCCACCTCTTGATGATCGTCCTTCATCATTCTCGTTCGTTGGCCGTCCCCATCGTTGACCCTTTTATCCGGCATTCGTCCTATGTCGCGATATTTTCGGCAGCCGTACCCTGCCAGGTGGTCGTCCTCCACCTTAGATGACCGTCCCTCATCTTAACCCCAACAGAGCAGCCGTCCCCTGCTAGGTGATCGTCCTTCACCTTTGATGACCGTACCTCATCATCTGTTTATTTCATTTATTCTTTAACCCGATGGCCGTCCCCATCGTGGTCCCTTTTTCCTTTCCCTGATGATCGTCCTTCATCAGTTTAGCCCGATGACCGTCCCCATCGTTGATTACTTTACTTTATGAACTTGATGGCCGTCCCCGTCATGTTTCATTAATCCCCAGAGAATTTTACAGCTTTACTTGATGGCCGTCCCCATCGTAATTCTTTTTATCCCCAGCATGTCGACCGTCCCCGTCATTGCTTTACTTTCCGCACTTTTCCAGCATGTCGGCCGTCCCCGTCATTGCTCTTTACCCAGCAGTCGTCCTCTGCTCGATGGTCGTCCTCCGTCGCCCACACTTTACAATATACTGTATTTTCTTTTACGATATATATCCCTTTTCTTCTTCATTCTGAGTGCAAATTTTGGACTATCTTTGGTATTCAACCACAAGTTATCTTGTTTGCCTGTTAAGCCGTAGCTTACATCCTGCACAGCTAACTCATGTTTGAATAGGGGCAGCTGTAAACACCCCAAATTTGCCCTCACCCATTCACACCATGGCTTTTGATCATTTCATATGCATAAACTCAATCATAACATCTCATACCACATTTTTGATTCACTGCATAGATTCAAAGTCATCTGCATCTAGGGTTTGTGATCTGACCAACCCAAGAGCTTCTTGAGCCACTCCAAAGGTCATCAATCACTTCAAAGGGGTCCATGTATGTTCAAGCATCATATTATATCCCCTAAAAGTCAAGAATGTCAAAGAATCACAAGAACTGAGAATGGCATGGAGGCAAAGCCAGGTTTGACTGCACAGATGACCTAGAATTAGGGTTTTGGTTTCAGAGGCCATAACTCCAATTTTTTTGGTCATTCTTGTTTCTATTGGTCTCTATATGTTATAGAGAGTATGCATATCAATTTTCATGAAGAAATTCCATGGGGAAGTCATCTGATCAAGAGTTGACTTTTCAAGCAAGTCAGGGCAAAATCAGGGCATCTGAGGCCCCCAATGACCCAACCAAGGGGTGTTATTCATCATTTTGATTGTATATGATCTTTATTTGATCCTAGAAGATGTTGGAAGTTCACAAAATTGAGAAATTTCAAGTCTTTTGCAAAGTTGACTTTTTAGGCAAGTTTGACTTTTAATGAATTTGTCATTTTAGGCAACTTTTCAACCCTTACTTTTTGATTCAAAAAAAGCTTCAAATGGAAAAACTTTGGTCATGAAAGTTGTAGAATAGATCATTCCCTTTTCAAAAAGTACAAGAACATGACCTAATTCATTTTTGATCAAAAGTTATGGCTTCTCAAAGTTGGCTAAAATCACAAAATTTCAAAGTTTCTACCAAAGAGGTATTTTGCAAAATGACTTGATCAAGTGTTCTAAAGCTATCAAATGGACTTCTAACCCACACAACATGATCACACAACATTCAAAAATCAGAATGGGGCAAGGAGTCACATGTTTTATGGCTTATGGAGAAAGACTTTTTCATAAGGATCAAAGGCAAACCAAGTTGCAAAAGTCATCATAGCTCCTCATCCACTTGCTGGCTAGCTTGCTGATCAACCCTAGGCTTTTCCTCACCTCATGCTGCGCAGGACATGCCCTTTGTACTAAGCTAGCAAGTGGCCCATGCTTCTCTTACACAAAGTTGACATTTTTGCAAAAGCACCCATACCAATCAATAAAGTACATGTCACTTCATCTGACCAATGGGAATTGTTTATGTGAATCAAATGCAAGCCAAACATAACAAGAGGCAAGCCTGAAACACACCACAACTCAGTATTCACAAAATCTCTCCAACTTGCATTTTCCTTCGAAACACTCTCCACAGGCCATAAACACCCAGACAAACTTCACAAACCATCTCACCATGCTTCACTGAACACAAAACACCCATCATCCTTGCCTGAAAGCCATAGAATCACAAACACGATCCTCACCTGACCTTGAACAGAACTCAAGCAAACTCCTAAACCAGCCACTGCAAACTTCAAACAAACATTGCAAGCTTCTTGGGAGGATCATTGGAGTGGATTTGAGCCAAAGAAATAGCCAGAAAGTTCCAAACTGAAAAGCTTCAAACTCAGGTAGCTTCATGAACTTTTTTTCCAGAACGTGTATTTTAAGTTTCTAATTGAATCTACTTGCTTCCCTGATCATGGATATGTGATTGTTTTTGAAAATGGTTGAGAAATGAGTATTTAATCTTGTTCTGAAACTTTTGCCCTAAAAGATGTTTTGTTTCGATTCAGTTGATTGAAGAAGAATAAATGAGTTTTAAGTTAGGGTTTTGATTCAGGGGGATGTGGGAATGATTTCTGGGTTGTTAGTTTTTATTTTAGTGAAGATTTGAAGATTTTAGAGATTTTCAGGTGGGGTTCCCACCGGAGAAGACGACCGGAGGTCTTCTCCGGCCACCTGAAAATAATTAGGGCTAATCCCTGTGTTTAATGAAGTTTGAATTTGGTCCTTTGGATGTGTTGACTCGCGCGCATTTGGACGCCCAGGATCACTCCATTTTGCCCTAATCCTAGTTGACTTTATTAATCTGGATTAATTAATTCATAAATAAAAATTAACTCAGTTTGAATGTGGACCTTTGGATTGCGCGCGCAGTCAACCTTTTCTAACCCAGATTGCATCTGAGTCTTCCATTGCGTTTACTTTTCATTTTCTTTAATTTTTAATTCATTTATTTTGTATTTCTTTCTCCATTTATTTTGAAATAGCAAAATCATTTTAAAAATTCTGAAATTTTTTGTACAAACTTTTATTTAATTTCAGAAACCAAAAACATTTTTATTTTTATTTTTTGCATTTTAAAATATTTTTAAATCATTTAAAAGTTTATTTTTAATTAATTAATAAGAATTAATTAGTTAAAAATACTTTTAGGTATTTAAAAATCACCAAAAAATTCATGAAACATTTAAAAACATTTAGAAACATTGTCCAACCCTCAAACCAAATTTCTTTTTTGATCTTGATGCATTTTGAGAATTTTTCATGGAATTAAAATCATTTTTAGGCATTAATTTGATCCAAACTTCCAAAAATCATTTCTGCCTAACCATTGAGAGTTGGACCTTGATTCTTTTTGCATTGCATTGTGTTTAGCATGTAGTTTGTGAGATTAAATGGGCATGATTTGATCTTTCATTTTCCATTTGTTTGACATTTTTCTTGGTAAGGAACCCTAAAACCCTAGAAATTTTAGGAAATTCATAACTTTTATTAGGTTAAGAGTTGAAACTTCTCCTTTGGGCAGTGAGCTAGTATAGGTTTAGGGATCCTTTGAGTGCATTTTCAATTTTTTATATTGATGTTTGCTTCTGATTTTGGGTTATGTTTGATGCTTTGATCATAAACCCTAATTTGGGCTTCCATATGCATCCATCTTGCACTTGCTTGCATAACATGACTTGCCATAGCATTTTGTGCATCCATTTGGTTCATTTGACATCTTAAGACATATTGAAAGCATGTTTGATCATTGCATCTTGCATTTGCCATGTTGTATGCCATTTGCATTTCATAACTTTTCATGTATGTTCATGGTTCTTAATTTGCTTCTCTTGCATCCATTTGTTCATGTGATCATCCTCATGCCTTGTTTCATGTTTGCATCATCTCATAGCATCATTATCATATCATATATTCTTCTGGTTTTGGTTTGCATCATTCCATTTCATTCCATTTTGCATTGCATTGCATTCCTTTCACTAACTTTTCAGGTGGTAAGCAACTTTGAGAAGTGAATTTGCCTTCACTTCTCACAATTTCTTTTCATATCTTTCATGCATCCTTACTGCATTTTGTTATGTGTTTGAGATTGAGCTTGCTCATTCTTCTTCTTCTCACTTTATTTCTTCAAGTGACTTGTCTTCTTAAATGAAGCAAGTTACTTTGCTTCTCCTGATCCTTTCATTTGCTTCCTGGTGGTTCCATTGAAGATCTCTCTTGTTAACCTCACAAACCTTAGGAACAACCAAGCATGACAATGATTAGGGTTTTGATTAGTCTCCCCACTTAGTTTTACCTCTGTGTCTCTTTGAGTCTTCTCTTCTCACCTCCTAATTAGGGACTAAACCCTAAAGGCTTCAAGGCTTTGTGATTAAGCTTATGCCTGCATCCTTCTATTAGGATGGAGTGTATAACTTTAATCCTAAGTGTTAAACCCTTAATGTGTTTAAATCCTTTAATCAAATTCACTTAATAATCATCAAGACATCAAGCTTGTAACCTGGGCCTTGCATTAGGGTTCTAATTCTTCCTTAACTGGTTAAGAAGGACTAACCCTAGTGTTAATGGACAAGTCCCCCTCAAGTTGTCTTACAAACCCTAAAAATCACTTCATCATCTTATCATTAAATAAAATCCACTTAATAAAGGCTTTATTTTGTCATGAGTTTAATCCCTAATCATGGATTAAGTTGAGGAGCTTTCCTCAGCTTAAACATTCTCATCTATTATCCTTCTATTAGGATGGTGTAATGGGTCTGTTTAATCCCTGATTATGGCTTCATCTCATTACTTAACACTAAACTAAAACAACAAAAACATTTAAATAATCACAAGTAGGTTGATGATCTTAATCCTACATCAAAGGTGATTAAGTGTGAGAATCTGACTTCACACTTAAGGTATTCTCATTACCCCTAATCAGAGGGAAGATGTGATGAGTTTACTAACCCATTGGTTTAGGCTTAAGCTCATTAACTTACGACAAACTTTCAAAAGAAATAAAAGACTGAAAACTCAAAAACAAACAATAATCGTCTCCTTCGGGATTCTTTTCTCATCATCTTCACTCATAAACGAGAACTTGCTTCTCCCGTCTAAATGCAAGACAGTTTGCACCTGAGCCAGACAAGTCATACACTTGAGCATAGACAAGTAGGCAGTTCACAAGTCAATTTATCTTTCAGTCTCTTTGGGTCGAATTACGGTGTTCTGACTTCCTCATTGCACGAGAGGATACGTAGGCATAACTTAACAGTTATCGAACAAAAGTCTCTGTATATTCCCCCTCCTTCCAGCATCATTTTCTTAGCCTCATGATCTTGAGCATCTTATTCCTGTTCTTACACTGACACTGTACATTTATACCCTTCACATCTCTTTTACACCGACACTTACATTCTTTTCCAGCTTTGATACACAAATTGCACTAACACTACCCCTTTAAAACACAAATCTTTTAAGTGTGGATCCCGTCGAGTACGGCGGACAATCTGGGTGCTAATACCTTCCCAGGTTGTAACCAACCCCCTTTCTCAGTCTCTTTGGTTCGCAACCGTCTTGTCCATATCTTTCTAGGTCTATGCAGCATTGCCTTTCCTCCGGGATAAAAATGCCTAGCTGGCGACTCTTTTCATTCCCTGTGAGTTCACTCCTGTGTGTTCTCACATCCTCTTTCGCCGACCGTTCGCGTCTGTACCTTTATTTGGGCCATTCCCATTTATCGGGAGCGACAATCATATTTCAAAACATCATTCAAGTCTATAATCCAAAAGTATTCATATTCGAGTTCATCCTTCAAATTCCATGTTAATTCAAAACAGCCCCATATATGTTACATAAGATTTCAAGCCAATTTCATTCACATACCATTCATCATTCTCAAACATTTCATTCAAGCATACCATTATTCAAAAATTCAGCATTCATGATAATTCATTTTTACATATTGTAAAATTTCTTTTTCTCATAACAAAGTGTCAAGATACATAGTACAAAAATCAGCAAGACCATATGGCTCACTAGCAGACAAAAAAACAGAATAATAGCAAGACAAAGCAGTTTGACAGCACACAAAAATAGTCTGCTCCACCTCCCCACTACTACACACAAACTCAGATTTTGTCTCCCTTGTCCCAACCCTTCATCAACAAGCAATAGGGTACAGAATTCAAACCAAAAAACCCTAATTTCTCCCTATAAAACCATAACTGTTTCATTCATAAAAAAAAAAACATTGACACAAGAGCAAACCGGAAAAAATTCAGCAACATCACAAAAAGTAAACACTACTGCACTTACAGCAAGGGGTAGAGAAGAAGCTACACAAAAGAGGAATAATAGGAGTAAAGCTTACCGTTGCGGATTTTTCACCCCGATAACTTTCGGGTCGGTAATGTTCTCCTTTCCCTTCACCTCTTTTCAGCATATTGTTCATCTTACTTGATTCCTCCTTAGCCATGTTTATGTTTACGGTTTGATTTCGATTCCGAATAGCTAGGTTTCTTTTTCAATTTCATTCCATCACTCCTCATCCTGCATACACAGAGCCATAAAAGAAAAAAACTTCAAAAACTTCAGAAAAAAGCTTCAAAAATTTCAGAAAAATCTTCCTACGAAAGTAACGAAAACTCAGCAGCAACTTCATATAAAAAAAAAATACAACAACATCAAACAAAAACCATAAAGCAAAGACATCATCACCTACCAAAACCGTTTTCCGTCTTCTCATAACACTCAGCCTTCATCAATCTTCTTCGCAAACTTCAACCGCAATCCTTTTCATTCCATCAAACCAAACCGACCTGCACCTCCTCAATCCCTCCAACCTCACAGCACACACATAAGGAAAAAACCCTGCAAAAAAAAAAACAGATTCAAGCTTCAGAAAAAATACACAAAAGCAACTCAAAAAACTCCAAAAAAACCAAATTTCAATACTCATCAAAACAAAAACTCAGAATCAATCTTCAAATCCAATGTTCATAAACCATAAGCATTTCATCTCCATTTTCAACCTCTAAGCAAAACCTGCAAAACCATTTACAACCATTAAATGCCAAACCTTCAAACAAAATCACCAAAAAAATTCAGCAAACAAAAATAAGAACAAACCAAAAAAGAAAGATGAGTTGAATCTAGAAATACTTCACTGTTACTCTTTCCAACTTCCTCACAAACTCAGAAAGCTAAGCCAGCTGCCAAACTAGCTAAGGCTGTCGCTGCCAAGCCAGCCGCAAAGCCCTGCCGGCGAAGTCTACTGCTGCAAAGCCCGCTAAGAACCCTCACTTTCCTGAACCGATTCACCGCAAGCACTACCGTGTTTTTTATCTTCAACGAACAACACATCCATCACCGAACCTACCCCTTCCGTCGTTTTCATTGTTCACCCTTCAACACCCAACAATAAACCCTCACTCACTCTCAAATAAAACACAAACCACATAACATAAACTTCCTCTTCCATTGTTTTCAAAAAAAATCCCTTACAACACACTTCACATAACCTTCATACACTTCAAACCACAGCCTCTCATTTTCACCGCACACCACCATCATCAATAACAACATTCAACCAAATCCAAAACAAACCTTACACCAACCAACCTCCACACAACTCCATCAAATCTGACGCAAACCATTCACCGCCACCGAATCCGCCCTTCATCCTCGCTGACCTCCATCTTCTCCTTAACAACTTCAACCACAACAAATCAAACTCTCCAGCCACAACCGAGCAGCAACAACAATAACACTCACCAAAACAAAAACAGAAAAAAGAGATGAGAGGGGTCGAACTCGCCGGATGTTTGAGCGAAGAGCGACAAGAACTGATTTTCGGCGTTGTTGAGTTTTCGATGACGATTTTTGAAGACGGAGAACAAGCCGTGCGATCGATACACCGAGAGAGAACGCAATGCAATTTGACGAAGACTGAAACGTAGAAGGAAAGTCGCGGATGAAGATGAAGGCCACCTCAATGGTGCAAATCGATTGAAGGTGACGAAGAGAAATGTGTTGGCTTGGGGATGAAAGCACATTGCTTAGTGACATTGAGAGAAGCAGAGCGATCTGGAAGAGGAGTTTGTTTGATTTCCGATTTTGGGAAGAGCATGCAGCGGCTAGGGTTCCTTTGGTTTTTTCCTTTGCCCTTTTCGTTTTAGACCAAGCCGGATATGGGTCGCGGGTCGGACCTAATCCATCCACCCTTTCCATTTCAGCGCCTCTTTGGGCCTCCAGGTCATGGACCTGCTTCCTGCACCCTCTGTTTACTAAAAATCAGCCCATTAACTTTTTCTTTTTTTTCATAAAAAAATCTAAAAAATATTTTTATAATTCAATTAAATCTTTATATTTAATATTAACTAATCTACTTATTAGGTTAAATTTTTATTAAATATTTAGTTAAATTATTTTTCTTTCATTATGTTCTCATTTAAATGTATATATAAATAAATAAATAAACATTTTAATTTCAATAATTCTTTTCTATTTTATTATTACATTTAGTTAGATATTTATATATACATATAAAAATACAACAAAAAATATATTTTGAATTCAATTTTTTTTCTTTTCTATCTTATTGTTATTATATATTTAATTAGTCATTTATTTATTTTTATATAAAAATCCAAAAAGATATTTGTTTAGTTCTTTTTCGTTTAAGATAGAGATCGTTTAGCTTAGTTTTAGATCCTATTAGTGTGAGAGGTTTAGATTTAGGTTTATCTCTTAGTATGAGTTTTTTAATTTAATCTTTCGATGTCTTGGTTGTATGCACGCTACGTTTGTATTTATTTCATTTCGCATCATGACCATATATTTGTTAAGATAAAATTGAAAGCGCACACTTTTGAAACTTTAATTTTCAAGGTAATAATCCTTGGTCCAATGCTAAGTTGAGTTCACATACTCCTCACTCACACACGTAAGTCGGTCGTTTTACGATCGCCATCTGCACATTCGTTACACTTCACAGCTTTTCAACTTAAGAAAATTGACGTGCCGTGTTTGTCTTCCACCCCCGCATTCTCGATCCATATATCGAGTCATAGCCCGGTTACTAAGCCTTTTACTTTGCATTTCCATTTACTTTATTCAGTCCATTTTTGCAAGTAGCAGCCTATGCCTTAGACTTAGGAGCTTGCACCCTCATCTACTTTACTTTCTTTGCATTTAAATCCAAAAGGGAAAGAACTACTGCAGTTGACTCAATGTCATAGGAAGTTTAGTCATCCCTAGTTACCTTTTTGACCTTAGCCATTAGGACTTTTTATTTTAGAACTTTTTGTAACTTTCCTAAAGTCACGTGAGTGTTTGCCATAACACTTACCTTCCCCGCGAACCTTGAGCGTAACCAAGTGTTTGTTAATCCTTAGGAGAACTACGAGTGCTCTGATTCTATACCCGATACGTAGGCATCGATGCGATGTTGTGCGAGCACCATTAGAAATAAAAACCTTAGGTTCCCTTAGTTTTAGCAAGCAATAAATAACAAAAACACAAATATCAACAAGAGGTTCCCGTAGGATACTACGGATGCTTAGGATGCTAACACCTTCCCTAGGTATAACCAACCCCCGAACCTAGTTTCTCCTCATTTAGGGTTTTTAATATCTTTTTCCCTTTTCCCTTTGGATTAAATTAAAGTCGGTGGTGAACATAAAAGTTTTGCGATTCAAGCTTAATCAATAGCTTGGTATCCGATTCTCACTGCAACAATACCCTCAGAGGCACCGCCAGATATTTAGAGGGCACCATACATGTTGGAGGGATTGTCACCCAGATTGCTTCTACATTGGGCCTCGACCGCAAGCTATATCATCTGACCGCTTACTGTGGATACAATACGATGGACATCGACTTTTGTTTTGATCGCAGGTTTATGCGAAGGAGTTCATTTCACCCTTCTCAGTTTAGACTCTTGATTGACGGTGAGACCATCCACTATTTTACTCTGTCTGACCCCATGATGACCAGCGTCCACGACCCAGCCAACTGGAGATATGCCTTACAAGGTTATAGAGAAACAGTTGACAGACCTCGACCTCGTCCAGTTCCAGAGTATATCCCTACTCCACCTTCACCCAGGACTACGGTGCTTTCGAATAATATTTCTTTGCAGAGGCCAGATGTGTACACCCAATTAGCAGAGCTATGCCAGGAGATCGTCGAACTTCAGCAGGTTGTGACCGATCTTACTCTATAGATCCAGGTATCAGACTTGACCCATGCTACATAGGCTGACGAGTTATATAAGGAGATCGCTGAGTTACACCATGATATTTCAGAATTGCATCATTCATATGAGCCTGAGGAGCATCCTTCATCATGATTATATTATTATTGCATTATTTACTATCGTGTTTATGCATTTCCAAGCTTATGTGTCTCTATGTTTTTACCATTACATTTTCTATGCATTTTTTGCTTTGACATATCTCCATACAAGAAGAAATCTGGCCCAACTGCATTTTACTCATGTGGCGCCCGCCATATAGACCATGGCGCTCGCCATGGGGTCTGGTACTATATGCGGGGCAGAACCACCAAAACCACAATTTTCTCATCTTCTTCCCTAAAAACCGCATTTTTAACCTTCCAAAAACTCCCATAAACTTCCAAAAAATCCTAAACTTTCCAACCCACTCACCATTCCTTTATCATTTCCAAATCCCATTTCCAAAACCATCCATAAAAATCCTAATTTTCTACATTTCCTTCATTCCTCCATAAACCCATTTCTCATAATCTTCAAGGATTTCAATGGAGTTTGAAGGCTACATTCTCCGTGAAGGCAAGCTCGGAGAAAGAAAATAAAACACTTGGAAAAATTGAAAAATTGAGAGATCCTCTCGACTCGGTACGTGGATGTTGACTGTCTCTACTCGCTCGGTATTTACCATAGTGTTTTTAATTTTATAGATGTGTTAGGGATACATGACATTTTTGCTAGAAAGGAACCAAATTTTGAAAGTTTAATTCGGGAATATTTGAGTTCCCTCATTTACATTGTTAGCCCTAACACTGCTAGCACAGTCGGCACAATGAAGTTTCAGATGTTCAATGTTGAATACGAACTAACGACCGACGAACTAGCAGCCCGGTTAGGAGTGATTTTTGGTGATAACGTTATTTGTGAAGCACCTCTAGATTTTGAATGCTTCGTTGAAGCATTTTTCTTCTGGAATAGGTTGTCAAACATATGGCCACCTCTTTCGAGGGAATCTTTGCCTCAAGGATCCATAACCCGATCATCCGCGTTTTTTTGTCACATGTTAGCTTGTACTATTTTTGGCTGGGAGAATTCAAACAAGGTGAATTCTAGAGAATTACTATTCTTGCAAAGGTTCCTTACAAACAGGCGAATTACTTTTGTTTCTTTTATGATTGCACACTTGACTGTTATTTCTAAGAGTACAAGAACCATTGCCTTCAGAGGATTGATCACATCTATTGCTAGGGCCCTTAACCTTGACACTGAGATAGCCACATTGGCACCACTCCCTCCTTGCATAATAAACCTAAAGTTTCTGAAAGATATGAAATTATGCAAGTCAAGGAGAGAGGGGGATATAAACTTATGGTTCATGGTGTGGCTATCCCATCTGTTGTGTTGCCCCGCACTAGACGTACAGTTGTAAAAACAGAGAGAAACTGGACCTACGATTTACACGCTCCACCCTTTACAAGTCCAGTTCCTCCTAATCTTCCTGTCAGAGATGGACACGAAACCAACACCGAGTTTAACCAGTATGAGCAGCCTCCAGATCATGATATGACACTTGCACACATTGCACCATCTTCCTCTCACCCATATGCAGGTACCGCTCCCGGTTTCTATATCACTGAGCAGACGTGGCGCGAGCATCTAGACAGAGAGGCAAGATGTGATGACTTGCTTTCCTCGATTCAGCAGCAGCTAGCTACCCATATGACTTTTATGAAAGAATCGCAGGAGCAGATAAACCGTAACATCGACACCATCATGCAATCCCAAGTAGCCCTGAACACAAGATTTGACGAATTTGTCGCTTCTTAGGGCGATCGTCATCGTAGTAGATCTCGTTTCCCTAGGCGCTCACCACCCGGTGACGGGAGTACTAGTAGCATGCCATAGACCCACCAGGTTTATCTTTTCTTCCTTATTTCGAAACATTGGGGACAATGTTCGATTTAAGTGTGGGAGGAGACTTTACTTATTTTATTTTCTTTCTCGCATTTTATTTCCTTTTACTGCTTTCTAGGTTATCTTGTTTTATTTTTTAGGTATACATGTGCTTAACGAGTCATCTGTGCAGTGTACCTCTATTTTTCTCATTTCCTTAGCCCCACCAAAAAAATTTAAAGAAAAGAAAAGGTATTTTTATGAAAATTTAGGCTTAAAGACAGGTACGAGTTAGGATGATGATAACTGGGAAAATCGTTTTGAAAAATCAGTATCGTTTTAACACCATAGGCTTCGTGAATATAGAAATATACCCGAATACCCATGTATTGTGGCCTTAGTTGTCATTTTTTGAATAGGTCCTTAGTAGTTTATCTTAGTAATCGGCTCCGGCCTAAGCACGCTCAACGTAGGGGACCGATGCAAATAAGTGAATTATGCCTTTTGTTGCTCTAAAATACGAATAATGCAACTTGAAGTTGTAGAAATTATGCAAAAAGAAATAGAAAAAGAAAAGAAAAAGAAAAAAATAATAAAGAGCTACCTTTTATTAGTTGTTTCAGAGGTATCTGGTGCTGGACTTGGTAGGGCGGATTACGATCTGGTCCCCCACGACTGAAATAGGGTCAATAAAAGGGGTTACACCCACTAATGTACCAGAACCCCGTGTCTAGAGCAGAATCAGTAACCTGTCACTTTACTATGACTATGTACGTATAACGGGCTTAATGTGATTGTATTTGAAAAAAAAATGACCCTAAGAGATGAAAATTAGGCTTAAGTATTGTGGGGTAGTATGGATTGGTTTGTATAGGAGCGAAGTATATGTCAGTGTCCACAGAAAAGTGTTACTACGATACCCATGGTCCATTTAGTTAGTACCTACCTCTTCATCCTGGCTTGAACTTGTCGCTCCCACCAAATGACACCTGGTCAAGAGGGGTACAGACGCGAACGGTCGGCGAAAGGAGAAATGAATAGAGTCGCCAGCTAGGCATTTTTATCCCGGAGGAAAGGTAATGCTGCATAAACCTAGAAAAAGATGGATAAGACGGTCGCGAACCAGAGAGACGGGGAAAGGGGGTTGGTTACAACCTGGGAAGGTATTAGCACCCAGATTGTCCGTCGTACTCGACGGGATCCACGCTTAAAAGATTTGTGTTTTAAAGGGGTAGTGTCAGTGCAATTTGTGTATCAAAGCTGGAAAGGATGCAAGTGTCAGTGTAAAAGAAAAGTGAAGTGTATAAGAGAAGTGTCAGTGTGAGAATAAGAATGAATTGCTCAAGACTATGAGGCTTAAAGAATAGTGCTGAAAGGAGGGGGAATATACAGAGACTTTTGTTCGATAACTGTTAAGTTATGCCTACGTATCCTCTCGTGCAATGAGGAAGTCAGAACGCCGTAGTTCGACTCAAAGAGACTGAAAGATAAATTGACTTGTGAACTGCTTACTTGTCTATGCTCAAGTGTATGACCTATCTGGCTCAGGTGCAAACTGTCTTGCATTAGACGGAAGAAGCAAGTTCTCGTTTGTGAGTGAATGAGATGAGAAAAGAATCCCGGAGGAGACGATTATTATTTGTTCTTGAGTTTTCAATATTTTATTGCTTTTGAAAGTTTGTCATAGGAAAATGAGCTTAAGCCTAAACCAAAGGGTTGGTAAACTCATCACATCTTCCCTCTGATTAGGGGTAATGAGAATACCCTAAGCATGAGGTAAACACCTCACACTTAATCACCATGGTATAGGATTAAGATCATTAACCTACTTGCATTTATTAGATTTTTTTGGTTGTTTTTGTTTGGTGTTAAGTAATGAGTTTAAGCCATAATCAAGGATTTAATGGACCCATTACACCATCCTAATAGAAGGATAATAGATGAGAACATTTAAGCTGAGGAAGATACCTCAACTTAATCCATGATTAGGGATTAACCTCATGACAAAACAAAACCTTTATTAAAGTGGATTTTAGTTAATGGTAAGATGAAGAAGTGATTTTTATGGTTTTTAAGACAACTTGAGGGGGACTTGTCCATTAACACTAGGGTTAGTCCTTCTTAACCAATGAAGGAAGAATTAGAACCCTAATGCAAGGCCCAAGTTACAAGCTTGATGTCTTAGTGATTATTAGATGGATTGATTAAAGGATGTAAACACATTAAGGGTTAAACTCTTAGGATTAAAGTTATCCACTCCATCCTAATAGAAGGATGCAGGCATAAGCTTAATCACAAAGCCTTAAAACCTTTAGGGTTTAGTCCTTGATTATGAGATGAGAAGAGAAGACTCAAAGATGACACAAAGGTAAAACTAAACGGGGACTAATCAAAACCTAATTATGATCATGCTTGGATGTTCCTAGGGTTTATGAGGCTTGCAAAAGATCTTCAAGGAAAAGCCACCATGGAAGAAACAGGATGAAGGAAGGAGAAGCAAGAAGAAGCAAGACAACATACTTCACTTAATAAGGTAAGTTGCTTGAAGAAAGAAGGTGAGGAGGGAGCATGAATGAGCAAGCTCACTCTAATACACAAGTAAAATGCATAAATGATGCATAAGAAAGATGAGAAGAGATTTTAAGAAATGAAGGCAAATTCACTTCTCAAAGACTTACCACCTGAAAAGTTAGTAACAAGAAGTGATATGCAATTACAATGAGATGAAATTCAATGATTCAAACCAAAGTTAAAAACATAAACATGATGTTAATGATGCTAAGAGATGATGCAAACACATGGCAAGAGTAGTGGATGATCATTCAAGGATGAGGATGAAAATGAAGCATGTTTTGAACCATGAAAGTTCATGAAAGTTTATGAAATGATATGAATGCATAACATGACAAATGAATGATGAAATGATCAAACATGATTCTAATGTGTCCTAATATGTCTCATATGTCATGTGGATGCACAAAATGTCATGGCAAGTTCTTGAATGCAAACATATGAGAGATGGATGCAAATGAAGGCACAAATTAGGGTTTATGAACAACATACAACACAAAAATTCAAAATCAGAAGCAAATGACATGATACAAAATTGAAAATGGGATCAAAGGTACCCTAACCCTACACAAGTTCAAAGGCCAAAGGGGGAGACCTAAATCTAAACCTAATGGGAGTTGTGATTTTTCTAAGTCAACTAGGGTTTTGGGATTCCTCACAATGAAAAATACAAAACAAATTGAAAATGAAAGATGAATTCAAACCCATTTAACCCTAGAAACTACATGCTATGAAGGATGCAATGCAAGAAGAACCATTATCAAACTCTTCATGGTTAGACAGAATGGATTTTTTCAAGTTAGGATCAAAATATTGCCTTTAAACAAATTTAATTCCAATGAAAATTATCAAAATAGGTCAAGAACCAAAAAGAAATTTGTTTTGAGAGTTGGATAATGTTTCTAAATGTTTTAAAATGCAATGCGAATTTTTTGGTGATTTTTAAATACCTAAATGCATTTTTAATTAATTAATTTTCATTAACTAATTAAAAATAAACAATTAAATGATTTAAAAATAATTTTTAATGCAAAAAATAAAAATAAAAATATTTTTGGGTTTGAAAATTAATGAAATGTTTGACAAAAAAAATCAGAATTTTTCAATGTGTTTTCCTATTTTTAAAAATTCGTAGAAGTTAAATGAAAAGAAAATGAAATAAAATGAAATAAAATGAAAAGTATGCAAATCCAATGGCTGTCATTCAAATGAGAAACACGCGAATTGACTGGCGCCAGATCCCATGGTTCAGATTCAAACTGGCATATTTTAAAACTAATCCTAATTAATTAATTTAATTAATCACAATTAATCCTAATGACCTAATCTGGACCACACAGTGCGCGTGGGAGAGACAGATCCAAGGGTCTCAATTCAAACCAAAAACCTAACCCTAATTTACTCTTAATGACTTTCAGGTCACCGGAGAAGAACTCCGGTCATCTTCTCCGGTGACCCCCTCACCTGAAAACCTTCAACTTCTTCCCCAGGTCATTTCTGGAGCTCTAAAGCTCCAGATCACTTCCTATCTCCATTCTAAACCCAACCCCACCCTCAAATGGAGTTTATTTCTAACCATTAACAAGATTCGAAGCAAGGTACAAAAATGGCAGAAATTTCAGACAAGCCATACATGCTCAAATCTTCATCATTTTCAAAAATTTAAAGTTCAACATGTTCAGGGGATCACACTAAACCATTTAATAACTTAAAATAGAGCTTCTGGAAAAAATGATTCGCATGGCTACCTGAGATGGAGCTTTCAATCCAGGAGCTTTCTGACTGCTTCCTTGCTTCAAAATGGCTCCAATGATCTTCCTGAGGAAGCTTTGAGGCTTAGTTGGAGTGTGCTGTGTCTAGTTTGTGAGATTGATGGAGTTCTGTTCAGAGGGGGTGGAAAATCGTGTTTGAGTTTCAAGGACTTTCAAGGCAAGATGAAGGGTGGTTTATGCTCCATGAAGCTTTTTTGAATGAATGGTGAAGTTGGTTTTGAGGTTTGATGTTTGTGTGATGAGATTCGAAGAAAAATGCATAAAGGGAGGTTTTGGAGAATGCTGACTTGTGGGAGGTTTCAGCTTGTGTTGTGTGTTGTGTTGAGTTCCATTTTGTCCATGTATCAAGTTTGGATAGGTCAGAGAGTTGTTGCTGGCCTATGTTGATTGGTATGGGCCATGTTGCAAAAAGTCAATGTTAGGTGTCCTTTGAGGTATGGGTCATGGCAGGCTGGTTTAGAGGCATGGCTTGGTTCAGCTGTGATCAAGGAGAACCATGGAAATGAATTTGAGGCCAATTTGCAAGTGGATTGGAGTTTATGTGAGGTTTTGCAAATTTCACAAAGTTTGGCCCTTTTGAAGTTTCTCAATGATCAAGGCATGGAAATGGGTAATTCTTTGGTGCATTCTGATTTTTAGAGGTCACATGATCATGTTGTGAAGTTTCTGTGCACATTTGAAGCCTTTAGAATGCCTTATCATACCATTTTGCAAAATGCCTCTTTGGTGTAAAACATGAAATTATGTGATTTTTCCCAACTTTGACAAGCCATAACTTTTGATCCAAAATGAATTAGAATGAGTTCTTGTACTTTTTGAAAATGGGAGGATCCATTCTACAACTTTCAAGACCAAAGTTCTTTCATTTGAAGCATTTTTGAATCAAAAAGAGGAGGTTGAAAAACTTTCCCAAAATGGCAAGTTTTCATTACAAGTCACTTTCCCAAAAAGGAAACTTTGCAAATGGCTTGAAATTTTCCAATTTTGTGAACTTCTAACACCTTCTATTATCAAATAAAGATCATAAACATTCAAAATGATGGAGAACACCCTTTGGTTGGGTCACTGGGGGCCTCAGATGCCCTGATTTTGCACTGACTTGCTCAAGAAGTCATCTTGTGATCAGATGCCTTTCCCATTGAATTTCTTCATGAAAATTGATAAGAATAATCCTTATAACATATAGAGACCAATAGAAACAAGAATGAGCAAAAAATTTGGAGTTATGGCCTTTGAAACCAAAACCCTAATTTTAGGTCTTCTGTGCAGTTAAGACTGGCTCTGCTTCCATGCCTTTCTCAGTTCTTGTGATTCTTTGACTTCCTTGACCTTGTGAGGATATAATATGATGCTTGAACATACATGGACCCCTTTGAAGTGATTGATGACCTTTGGAGTGGCTCAAATGGCTCAGGGATGGCTCAGATCACAAACCCTAGATGCAGATGACTTAGAAACAATGTAGTGAAGCAAAAATGCAATATGAGATGCTATGATTGAACTTATGCAAATGAAAAGATCACAAGCCATGGTGAAATGCGTGAGGGAAAATTTGGGGTGTTTACAGAACTTAGAATCCCTTTTTGCCTAAATCTTCCATTGCTACCTTCATGAGCTTTAAAGTGTTTTCTTGAGGACAAGCAAAGGTCTAAGTGTGGGAGAATTTGATAACAATGAATAGCACTGCATTTTTTTACTCTGATTGCACACGTTTGTTAGTATTTTTATTACCATTTTCTTGTATTATGCTTGTATTTTGTTTTGTTTTCAGATCCTAGGTGTTTCCAGGTCCATTCGCGAAGAAACAAAGAAAAACAAGCAAAAAGCCAGTTTTTGAAGGAATTAAATACATGGCACCCTCCATGGCGGCCGCCATAGTGTAAGACATAAGAAAAATACATATCAACTGCTGAAAACTGCCCTTCTCAACTCCCATAATTACATTTGTTCACATGGCGTGCGCCATGGAGGGGTGGCAGGCGCCACCTTTGGCGTGTGTTTTCCCTCCCAAAAGGAGTTGGAGGGCATCCTTGTCCTTTCTTGCTTTTTCCTTTGCCTATAAATAGAAGGCTTTTTTTTCATTTTCAGGGATCCAAATTTATTTGCAAACACTCTAGGCATAAATTAGTCGAGTCTTGTACATGATAATCTTCTCACATCGGGAAGATATTACATTTGTGTGATTGAGTCTGTAATCGAAGTTTGGACCACTTGGTGGAAGTTAATCCTGCCGCCATTTTCCTTTTACAGTTCTTTACCAGATTTAAAGCCTCTGATTTGGAGAAGGTTCTTATTTATACATTGCATTTACTTTATTTAATTTCACGCAATTGTTTTTACCTTTATTTAATTTCTCGCATTCGCCTTACTTTCCTTTAATTTCCCGCAATTTCTTTACTTTTCTTTACTTTTCCGCAATCGCTATACTTTATTTTATTTTCTTGTCTCGTTTAATTTCGAAACTTTAAATTCAAAATACTTTACTTTAAACATGGTAAAAAGTAATATGTTTGCTCCAACCATCATGTCTGGATAAGTCTTTAAAGGTTAGAATGTAAGGATCGTAGTCAAAGTAACATTTCATTCAATGGGTCAATAGAAAATGCATAGGGGTTGTTTTGATCTTTAATACAAGTTTTCTGAGCTTCAATTCTGTTGGGTAAGACCGAAAGTCGTCCAACCTTTTGTAAACCTTGTTTAGTATTAACTGTTCAAAGGAAGCAAAAGCGCTTTCTCATTTAAGTAGGAATTTCTAGTACTTGAGAAAAACGATTTTAAAGTTATTTTCGGATGCGTTAGTGGGTTTAAAATCCGGTTTGCCTGAACCTCTTTTGTTTAGAAATTTCATATCGAAATAATTTTCAACTTAGTCAAGAAATTACATTTCTTAACAATAGGTTTTTCAACTCTAACGCAATGCACGCCTTTTTATAAGTGATAATATGAGGGTTTGTTTAGGGGTTAAACTCGGTTCTGAATATGCGAGAGCGACAGTTCCCATTAAATTAATTCTTTTCATAAAGTAGAAAATATTGCCCCATAAGTAGTTCCATTTACATGCATTGGAATGTTACCTGACTATGCAAATTACCTTTAAGCTTGTTGTTTTATTTGAATCTTATATTTCTGTTATTTATTTCTCTTTACTTTTACTGCACACTCGTAAACCCCTGATTTGTTCTGCCTTAGACAAACACTGTAACAATAAATATTGATAGATCGATGTTTGGTCTTTGTGGGATCGATAATCTTTTGTCTTACTCTGACGCAATTCATATATTTCCGAAAACACACATCAAGAAGTGGTGGAGAGAACTCAAGAGACTCCAGAAGGTAATGCAGGCAATGGCATTTCAACTCCTCCTCGGGGTAATCCTATTGTTACCCCTGCTGTGAACATGAATGGTGCTCCGGGAGGAGACACGGTTCGTCATGGTGCTTATATGGATAGTCAAGAGGACCAATTCACTTTGGTAGATGAGAATGTGGAGGCGTAGAATGTTGTTGTGAACCGTCGATTTAATGATATTGCTGAGAGGAATAGATCTATTGAATCGCAGAACACCCTTAGTTTTGATGTGTTTGATTTGGGGCGGGTTTAAAGAGTAAGGATTCTCCACAAGTTCAAACCCCCTTTTTTTGAGAAGTATAATGGCTCTACTTGTCCAAACACCCTCCTGCAGTCTTATGTTGGGAGAATTGTTGCACATACGGACGATGAGAAATTATGGATGTATTACTTCCAAGATAGCCTTACAAGGGCATCACATGAGTGGTACATGAAGCTGAGTAGATCCTCTGTGAGAAGATATAAAGAGTTGTCTGAAGTCTTTGTGAATCAATATCAGTATAAAATGGATGTGGCACCCAATCATACTCAACTTTAGAGTATGACCCAGACAACTAAAGAGAGTTTCAAGGAGTATGCCAAGCGCTGGCGCCAGCTCGCGACTTGAGTCCAACCTCCCCTACTTGATCGTGAAATGGAAGATATATTTATGGGAACATTACAAGGGGCATACCTTGATAGATTAGTTGTCTACCCATCCACGGGTTTTGCTGATATTATTGTGGCTGGAGAGAGGATTGAAAGTTTGTTGAAAATGGGTTAGATTCAGGATGTTAGCGGAGCGAGCTCATCTGGAGCTAGAAAGTCTTTTGATGGTCCTCATAGGAGGAGAGAAGGAGAAAATAATGATGTTTATGGAAGAGGTAGGGGCAGAGGCCGTCCTAATTATTATTCTCAAGTGGCTGCCATCACTATTCCAACAGAACCTGCTCAGCAACAACACCAACAACGACCACATCAGAACAACTAGCAACCAAGACAATATATGTAGTGTCCCCGACAAGCTGATAGGGTCATTGAGCCTATTCCTATGACGTATACAACATTATTGTAAATATTGTTGGAGTTGAACATGATTCAGTTGAGAACCCTAGCACCTCCATTGTAACCTTTGCCTACAGGGTATGATGTTAACACTAGATGTGCTTTCCATTCTGGTGCTCCTGGGCACACAACTGAGAAGTGTATGGATTTACATTTCAAGGTGCAAGATCTAATAAGGCTATCAACTTTTCTCCTCCCCCAAGTGTGCTCAATAATCCAATGCCTAATCACGGCAGGGCCAGAGTGAATGCTATGGATGATGGTGAGAATTTGAATCTGGTTTCTGATGTGACTTAGTGAAGACTTCGTTTTGGTGGTAAAGGACAGATTACTGAAAGGACAGGTGTTCCCGGGTTATTTTTGAGAATTGTGTTGAGTGTGTTGATAGTAGTAATGGTTGTGACCAGTTGAAGGCTGGAATTCAGAAGCTGATGGATGAGGGTCAATTACAGTTTGATTAGTTGAGCAAAGAGAGAGATGATATGTCAACTGTAACCATTTATTACACTCTTGCTAAAATGCCAAGGCCAGAGCCTATTACCATTGTTGTACCTGCTGAAGTGAGCCCAGTTACTATTACGGTACCTGAACATATTCCATACACTAGTGAGAAGGCTATCCCATGGCATTATAGAGCAAATGTATATGTCCAGGGGAAAAAGCAAGTGGAGAAAGCTGCAATGAGTATTAGTTCAAGTGTTGATAATGTTGGTGGATTGGGGGGATTCGCAAGGAGTGGTCGTTTGTTCGCACCACAAACTTTGAGGACCAACGCTGACAATGAGGCAACAGCCAAAGCAAAAGGTAAATAAGTTGTGACTGAGGAGGTTGTGACTCTAGATGATGGCCAACGTACGTTTGATAAGGAAGTTGAAGAGTTTATGAGGATCATTAAAAAGAGTGATTACAAGGTTGTTGAACAGTTGAATCAGACACTGTCAAAGATCTTAATATTGTCATTGTAGATGTGCTCCAAAGCTCACCAGAAGGCATTGTTAAAAGTATTGCAGATGGCTTATGTACCATAAGAAATCATTGTTAACCAGTTAGAATCCATAGTTTCTAATGTTAATGCCAGCCATGGGCTAGGTTTCACGGATCATGACTTGACTTCAGAAGGATGTAACCACAATAAGGCCTTGCATATCACCATGGAATGTAAGGGTGTTGTGTTGTCTCATGTCTTGGTGGATACTGGATCGTCTTTAAACATATTGCCATAGAAATTCTTGATGAAACTGGATGTTGATAGAATCATTCTTAAACCCAGTGATTTGGTAGTACGTGCTTTTGACAGATTAAAGAGGTCAGTATTTGGGGAGGTTGTGCTTCCTGTTAAGATTGGTCTCCAAACTTTCAAGTGCATATTTTATGTGATGGATATCCAGCTGGTGTACAGTTGTCTTCTGGGAAGGCCCTGGATTCATGTTGCAGGAGCAGTTACATCAACCCTGCACTAAAATCTGAAGTACGTGGTTGATGGGCAAGTAATGACTGTTTACGGGGAGGAGGATATATTTGTGAGCCATTTGTTTACATTTAAGTATGTGGAAATGAACGGCGAGATTCACGAAATTTTGTGTCAGGTTTTTGGAGTTGTTAATGTTAGTGAAGTCTCTCATAATTCAGTGGTCCAAGATAATGAGCAAGTAGTCACTTTCATAGTGTCTTTCAGGAAGGCTTTGAAAGTGGTTCAATCAGGAAACTCCCAAGGCTGGGGAAAAGTGATAGAGGTGGAAAGAAAAGAGGATATGTTTGGAATTGGTTACCAACCGGGTCAAGAAGTTGCTTCAGAGAGCAAGGGGTTGATCATTTTCTCTAGTGGAGGTGTCATTGATCCCATTAAGATATGTGCTGCAACAGGGGAAGACATTGACAATGATTACAACCTGGACAGCTGGGTGCACCCACGTATCCCCAAAGAGGAATTAAAGAACGTGTTTGCAAAGGAGATCATCCAAGTTACTCTTAAAATAGAGTAATTTTCTATGTTTTTCTCATTTTCATTTGCGTGTCAAGTCCTACACTATTCCCAAGGTGTATGGATCCATTTGTAGGGCAACCCTTTGCATGATTGCAATTTCTTTTTATCATTAATAAAGGGAGTTTTTCATTCCAAACTGTGTTCTCTTTCTTTCATTTTAAATTTTTCACAAAAAAAATAAAATGGCAATGTTTATTTTTCTTTTTCTCTTTCATAAAAGTGAATTCTAAAATAAAGCACATCACTCGTGCAGACTTAATCCTCTGTATTTCACTGATAACAGTTATGCTATAACCAAGTATGACTTTGATAATCCAATATATCAAGCTGGTGAAAGGGTAGAGGAAGACTATAAACTCCCTGAAGAATTAGCCAGGTTATTGAGACAAGAGGAAATAGTTATTCAGCCTCATCAGGAGGAGATTGAGGTCATCAATATTGGGTCTGAGGACACAAAGAAAGAGATAAAGGTTAGGGACAGCCTGCAGGCTAGTGTTAAAGAGGAACTGATTGGTATGCTCTGTGAGTATGTTGATATCTTTGCTTGGTCATATCAAGATACGCCAGGTTTGGATACTGACATTGTTGTGCACAAGCTGACACTGAGAGAAGAATGTTCACCAGTTAAGCAGAAGCTTCGCATAACTCGGCCTGACATGGCTATGAAGATTAAAGAAGAAGTCAGAAGCAATAGGATGTTAGATTTCTTGTTGTAACTAGTTATCCACTGTGGGTAGCTAACATTGTGCATGTACCAAAGAAGGATGGAAAGGTCCACATGTGCGTTGATTACCGGGATCTTAATCGAGCAAGTCTGAAAGATGACTTTCCATTACCTCACATTGATGTATTATAGATAACACTGCTCAATTCTCAGTATTCTCCTTCATGGATGGCTTCTCTGGTTATAACCAGATCAAAATGGCACCGAAAGACATGGAGAAGACAACATTCACTACCCCACAAGGGAAATTCTGCTACAAAGTGATGCCTTTTGGTTTGAAGAATGTCGTGGTAACGTATCAGAGGGATATGGTAACATTGTTCCACGACATGATTCACAAGGAGATTAAATGCTATGTGGACGATATGATTACTAAGACTAGAACTGAGGAAGAACATTTGGTTCATCTCAAGAAGTTGCTTGAAAGATTGAGAAAGTTTTATCTTATATTGAATCCAAACAAGTGAACTTTTGGAGTGTGGTCCGGGAAATTGCTAGGTTTCATAGTGAGTGAAAAAGGAATAAAGGTTGGTCCTGCTAAAGTAAAAGCAATACAAGACATGCCTGCACCAAAGACTGAAAAATAAGTTTGTGGTTTCCTGGGTAGATTGAACTACATTTCACAGTTCATATCTCACCTCACAACCACTTGTGAACTAATATTCAAATTGCTAAGAAAAGAACAAGAGGTCAGGTGGAACGATGATTACCAGAGGGCTTTCGAAAAGATAACAGAATATTTATAAGAGCCTCATATTCTAATGCCTACAATTCTAGGGAGGCCACTCATCATGTATCTGACAATACTTGAAGGTTCAATGGGTTGTGTTCTCGGTCAACACGACGAGACGGGTAGAAAAGAGCATGCCATCTACTACATGAGTAGGGAATTTAATGATTGTGAATCACGGTACTCAATGCTTGAGAAGACATGTTATACACTTGCATAGGCTGCTAAGCGATTGAGACAATATATGCTTTCACATACAACTTTACTGATTTCAAAGATGGATCATGTCAAATACATATTTGAGAAACTGACGTTAACTGGAGGGATTGCATGCTGGAAGATGGTGCTGACTGAATATGACATACAATACACTTCCCAGAAACCCATCAAGGGAAGTATTCTTTCAGACTATCTTGCAAATCAACCTTTAGATGATTATCAGCCCATGCATTTTGACTTCCCTGATGAGGACATCATGTACCTCAAGGTTAAATATTGCGAGGAACCACTCCCGGAGGAGGGGCTAGACCCTGAATCCGAATGAAATATGACGTTTGATAGGGCTATCAATATGAATGGTCGCGGAGTTGGTGTCGTACTTATTACTCTTGAGGTGTTCACTTTCCCTTCGCTTCCAGATTAACATTTGACTGCACCAACAATGAAGTAGAGTAAGAGGCTTGTATCATAGGAATAAAGGAAGTTATTAATCTAAGGATTAAGACCCTTGATATATTTAGAGATTCAGCACTCGTGATTAACTAGATTACTGGTAAGTGGTATACTCATCAACTTCACTTAATTCCATACCGAGATTATGTGAGAAGACTGTTGACGTTCTTTACTACAGTGAAGCTACATTATATACCACATGAGGAAAATCGGTTTGTCGATGTGTTGGATAATTTATCTTCAATGATCAAAGTGTTGTAGTGGAATTATGTTCCCAATATTGACATATCTTGACTTGAAATACCTGTATATGTGTTTACTGTTGATGTCATGTCTGATAACAATCAGTGGTATTATGATATCAAGTGTTTCCTGAAGAGTCAGGAATACCCAGCTAGGGCATCTTCCAATGACAAGAAAACTTTGAGAAGACTTGCTGCAAGTTTCTTCTTGAATTCTGATGGTGTTCTATACAAGAGAAACTTTGACATGGTCTTGCTGAGATGTGTGGACAAGCAGGAAGCAGACATGTTAATGTAGGAAGTACATGAAGGATCTTTTGGTACCCATGCCAAAGGATATGCAATGGCAAAGAAATTGTTAAGATCGGGGTATTAATGGATGACAATGGATGCAAATTGTTTCTCATATGCCCGTAAGTGCCACAAGTGTCGGATTTACACAAATAAAGTGCATGTGCCTCCGAGCCCGCTGAATGTCATTTCTTCTCCTTGGCTATTTTCCATGTATGGCATTGACATGATCGGGAAGATTGAACCTACTGCTTCTAAAGGCCATCGTTTCATCTTTGTCACTATTTACTACTTTACCAAATGGGTTGAAGCAACATCTTATGTCAACATCACCAAGCAGGTGGTTGCCAGGTTTCTGAAGAAAGATATCATTTGCAGATACGAAGTGCCCGAGAGAATCAATACTGACAATGGTTCTAATCTTAATAACAAGATAATGGCAGAATTATGTCGAAACTTCAAAATTCAACATCACAATTATTCTCCTTACCATCCAAAGATGAATGGTGATGTTGAAGCGGCCAATAAGAACATAAAGAAGATTGTGCAGAAAATGATGGTCACATACAAGTTTTGGCATGAGATGTTATTGTTCGCTTTGTATGGGTACATAACATCATTTAGGACATTTATTGGGGCAACACCTTTCTCACTTGTATATGGTAGGGAAGTTGTCCTACCAGTTGAAGTTAAGATTCTGTCACTACGGGTGATGATGGATGTCAAACTTGATGAACTTGAATGGGTACGTGCCAGATACAACCAGTTGAGTTTGATTGAGGAGAAGAGACTGAAAGTTGTATGTCATGGCCAGCAATATCAGAGGAGAATGAAGTGAGCATTTTACAAAAGGGTGCATCCTCGGGAATATCAGGTTGGTGAACTTGTACTCAAGAGAATTATTCCTCTAGGTACATATCACATGGGAAAATGGACTCCTAAGTATAACGGTCCATATATGGTTAAAAAGGTTTTCTCAAGCAAAGCCTTGATGCTTACAACCATGGATGGAGAAGACTTTTCATTCCTTGTTAACTCAGACGCAGCTAAAAAAAACTTCGCATAAAAGAGATCTGTTGGATCAAAAACAGAATAAAGAGTCCGGGAAAAAAGGGCATCCAGGAGAGCCAAAACTAGAATAAAAGGCTCAGGAAAAAATTAGGGATGTAAATAAAAAATAATAAAAAATTTACACCCGGTGAGTTGAAAATCCGCATTGAATAACTCAGGCAAAAAAGGATATCCCGGTGGATTGAAAACCCGAAAGGGCGATCCAGGCAAAAGAGGGAATAAACGAATGAATGCGATCTGAGTTATCTATATTACATCATCGTCTCATTCAACTCGGCAATCTCCAAAGGATAGGAATCAGTCCAATCTTCCTCTTTAGAAAGCAAGATAAAAGGGGAATCTTGAAGATATACTGGTCATAGCAGAATTGAAACTCAGTGGAAGGTCATTTTCACATTGTCATTAGGGTAGTTTCTTTTCCCAATTAACAGTGAAAACCTTTTTCCAGGGGATTGATTTTCAATGTATCTTTGCCTATTCGGAGGCTTATCAATAAAAAATAATTATTCAGTCAAAAAGCTTCATCTTTGTTTTATTTTAAATGTTTTAGGTTGCAAAAATGTCATGAGTTTTTGATAAAAAACATTGCATTTGAACAGGGTGGCTTTACAAATAATGTGCGGGGGGAAAACATTTAAAATTACTTTGAATGTGAATAACACTAGGTGGTTGATTCAGACCATGCAATTCCCCGGGGCATGTATGTGCATTTTATTGTTGCAGGATTTACAGGTAAGAGATTGGAAGAAATAATCTTTTTCAACATACAACATGATGGAGATCTTTTCCCCAATAAGTTGCTTTTTGGAGCAAGGTGTTAAGGGGTGGTATTCCCCATGCAGGTTTCTATCCCCGACAAGAAATACCTTATAATGGGAATTCATCTCCAGGGGAATTCATTTGTTCTTCTGCAAGATGTATCATCTTTAACACTCGTCTGTGTTAGCCTTTTTCTCATTCACTTTCCTGTGTTTGATTTCCAAACCTTTTGATACTCGTCCGTTTAAATTTTAACACTCGCATGTGTTAACTTTTTTGTCAAGCACTCGTCCGTGTTCGATTTCAACCCCTTGATACTCGTCTTTATCATCCTTAACACTCGTCGGTGTTAGCCTTTTTCTCATTCACTCGTTTGTGTTTGATTTCTAAACCACTTGATACTCGTCCGTATCAATTTTAACATTTGTCTGTGTTATCCTTTTTCCTTATTCACTCGTCTGTGTCGGAGTTTGAAAACCCTGATACTCGTCTGTATCATTTTAGAAATCGTCTGTGCTATCCATATTGTCAAGCACTCGTCCGTGTTTGATTTCATGCCCCATTTGATACTCGTCTGTATCATTATCTAATGCTTGTCTATATTAGTGGTCGATATTCCTCTGTATCGTTACCTAGAGCACTTGTCTATGTCTCTTTGATCATCATCTGATACTAGTCTGTATCGTTGACTAGGACATTTGTCCGTGTTTCCTTGATGATCTTCCAATACCCGTCCGTATTGAAGAGGTTTAAAATCCTGACGGTGGGAATAAATGTCAAAACATTACCCTTTATTCGACGCACAAGACATTTGAAGAGGGCTCATCCGTCCTATTACCGTATCTCTGATGCATAGGATTTGTAAAAAGGGTTCTTCTATCATATTACCATTTATCTGACGCACAGGATATTTGAAGAGGTTTTGTCCGTCCTATTACCGCATCTCCGATGCACTGGATTTTTGAAGAGGGTTCGTCTATCCTGATCAATGCATGTTTATCCCACAGACTTAAGCGCACCAAGTCCATCGTTGTTGTGGCAAGCCAGTAGTCTCCTGGCATCGAACAAAAGATAAGTTTCCAAATCCACCGTCGTTATGGCAAGCCAGTAGTCTCCTGGCATCGTACAAAAGATAGGTTATCCATTGTTATCATTGGTTATTTTTCTCCGTATCATGGTTCTCCAAGCAGAGTTTTCTTTGGTTGGGTTTATATCCCTTTTCTTCTTCTCCATCAGAGTACAAGTTTTCTGGTTTATTTTTGGTATTCAATCATAGTTTACCTGGAACTTTTGGTAGCCGTTGTTCTCATCCTTTTTAGATTAACATATGATTGAATAGGGGAAGCTATAACACCCCAAAATTTTCCCTCTTATTTCATAGCATTTAGCATATCATTTGCATACATATCATTACATTTTTAGTATACAGAATTGAGGCATGACATCCATAGCTTGAGGCATAAGGCATGTGGTTAGTAACTTGCAAGTTTGTGATCATTCAAAGGCAATGATAAAGGTCAAGTGTCTCTCAACAAGACTAAAATGTCTTTCATATCTCACATAAGCTCAAATGATGTTTCAAATCCCTAGAAGATGGGAATTCATCAAGGTGCTAGCTCAGTGCAATGTCTTCTGCACAAGGACCAAATTAGGGTTTTTATGGCAAGAGGCTTCTAGAGGTTTTCTTGATCCCAAATTGTTCTCATGGTCTTGAATATGTTCTCAACTGTCTAGGGAAGAATTTTGAGGCATGGGTTCATTGAGGAAGTTTCTCAGGCAGGCAATTACTTGTAGTGCAAGCAAAACTCAACTATGCAAGAAGAAAACTCAATTGTGACTTCTTGAGGTCTTCTTCATGAGTGTCAAGGTCGCATACCCTCACATGGCTCTCAGATATCAAGATTCATGTCGTTCATCAAGAATCAAGAAGTAGGGAAAAAGTTAATATTTTTTGAAAATGACCTATAATGTGAAATTTCCATTTTTGGCAACTTTTCAAGTCACATTCAACCTAACCTTTCATCACCAAAAAATGTTCCAAATAAATTTTTTCTAAACATGAATGTTGAAGGTCTTTCTCTCCCCTTTCCGAAAAGTACAAGATCATCTTCATAGCATGTGTAGTTCAAAAGTTATAGCCAAAAGACTTAGTGATGGTTTAGGGTTTTTCCATGTATTCCAACTTTACACCTTTTGCAAAAAGCCTCAAATTGGTTTGTAAGTGCTTCTAATTGATAAAATCAGATTACAACATCAATATACACACAATTTCGCACAAAATAGGCTTTGGAATCAAGTGGTTTCATGGTGTATTCTTCATCTTCACAATAAATGACCAAATTGCAAAACACATTAAAACTTGAGAAGCAAGCCATCACAAGCCACGTGATCATTTGAAATCTGAATTGCACATGATATGAAGCCAATGCACGCAAGTTTCATTGTCCATGCACGTGTGGATCACAATTTTCATGCTTAATTGCATTTTTGCATTTTCCCTCCAATCTCACTAACCACACTTCCCTTGGGTCTCTAACTCTGGTTAGGCCCAAATTAGATGATGCAAAGGCTCCAGATAATGATAGTTTGGGGAGGGCTTCATCGATTATTCATATTGATTATAATTTTCATTTTTCATTATTGTCTTTGATTCTCTCACTTCACAAGTGCATTTCACAATCTTCTTGCGTATTCTTACTCCTTGAATATCATAGAACACATATCAATCATCATTTGAAGATCCAAGAAAGGATTTCACAGGATTTGAATTTGAATTGCACTTCATCAAATCTCAATATCCAGACCATTTTCAAGCTTTAGTTAAATTTATTTTGCAATTATAGGTTCCTAAGGCTTGATCTATAGCTTGCTGATGGTTTTCTAGGAGTATTTTGAGCTCTGCAAGTTCTCATATTAGTGATGGATTCATGCTCTTAGAACTTAGTTTTTTGGTGTGTGTATGATTCTCTGGATGTAGCTGATTGCATTGATGTGTTTGAATTTGATTTTGGACGTGTAACATGTTCTTATTGTGAGTTTGAAGTTTTTCATATCTAAAAGTTTTGCTTTGATTCTCTTAATTTAGGCACTGTTTGTGAATTTTGTTTGGATATTTATGATCCTGAAGTCATTCTGAGTTGATCTATGGTGGTAGTTTTTATTTCTGGATGATTGTTTGTTGGTGCTCACCTGAGAATGGGACTAGAGCTAGGGCTCACGCACCGAAAACACTTACAGGTCGTCTGAAAGTCTGAAGGTAGAAGATGAAGGAGAGCCATTGGATCTATGGATCTGATGGTCCAGATATTGGCACCATATTAAAATTCATGTGCAACACGCGCGATTTGATAATTTTCATTTTAATGTTTGTGTGTGCCAGCTCATGATAGTTGTGATGCATTTTAAATTGCATGTGTTCATCTGGCTGACTTGTTTAAGTTGTTGGCTTGTTGTGATGAGTTGGATGGATTTGAAGGCAGGTGATAGGTCAAATTGTTGACCATAGACTTATGGAATGTTGATTGTGCGCTTTTGGAATGAGCCTAGGTTTTAGTACTATCAGCACCCCCTGTTGAGCCCATTTGTGAATTGGAACTGGATTTTTTCTATTTTTGTACCTCCTAGCCGATTTTCATTCCATTTTATTTTCTTTTCATATATTTTTCCTTTTATTTCATAAAAATAATTAAAAAGCATTATAAAATCCTACAAAATTCATGAACATATTTTAAACATTAAATTAATTTTAGGAATTTTTTAATTCTGATTTTTCATATTTTTCATACCATTTTCTTTTTTATTTTCCTTTTAAATGGTCTCTATTTTCACACATCTACTTCAATATTTTATTTCTCATAGCATACAAAATATTTTTGGACCATTCTTTTTGCATCCACTCAATGACGTCAAAAACCTGTAAAAATATTTTTGTTTTATTTTTAAAACTTTTCTTAATTCCATTTAGGTCCTTCATCTTTGCATTGTGGTCCTTGGTTCCTATGTACACTTTGCTTATTTGTTTGAGGTCCTTCCTCTCTGAATATTTTAATGATCTTTTGTTACATGTTTGGTCTTTGGTTGTTGACACTTGTTCTTTAGTGTCATAATTTTTTAATGTCATTTGCTATTTGTTTTGTTGCTTGTGTTTGAGGGTATCTTACGTGATCAATGCTTAACATCTCTTAACCCTAATTGTTTGAAAGCTTTTATACCATCATTTGAGGTATTTTGTTTGGGTTTGTGTGACTTTCTTAGACTCTAAGAAACCATGTTTGACCATTGTTAAGTTTATTTAGCATGTGATGATCCTTTGTTTGAGTTTGAACATCTTATGTGACTTTTTGGCATAGTATTGCTTATTTTTGCATCATTTGCTTCTCATCCATACTTGTATGCCTCTAATATGTCCATTACCTCATCCCATTTGCATTCCATACATGATATGCTACTAACCCATCCATAAACATCAATGCTTGTATGTCATCTTGTACTTTTGCATTTCTTCTCAAGTATGAAGCAGCATTTCATTATGTGACTTACTTGTACATGTTTGCATAGTTGTATGAACTGGCCATGAACTTTTGACATGATCATTTGTGTATCTCTAACATGTCATATGAGGCGTGTGCTTCTTACATTTACCTTTTTAGATCATCTTTGAATCATCTACCTTCATCTTCATTTCACTTGTTTTATAGCATGAATGTATGCTTGCATCTCTCCCTTCATCTCTCATTATGCCATGAACTAACTCATGCATTATGGTATGATCATTTAGGGTTTCTTTAGGCATATAAATGAGTTTTTTAAGTTATGACTTTGATGTTTGTCATTTTTCTTTGATCATGTTTATGAACCTTTGACTTTTCACTTCTTCTTTTGAACTTCTTCATCTCTTTTGTACATCTTTGTAAGTTGTTTGACTTTGATTGGATTCCTTGAACTTGGTGTTTGCTATTGTGAAGTGGTTCTGACTTTTAAGGGCTTAGCACCTTTAGTTTCATTTCTTTGGTTTGATTTTTGTGTTTGACTTCCATTTTCCCTCTCTTGAACTTCCATGCTTCTTTTACTAACCTTGCAGGGGCTTTGGTAAGTTGTAGGGATGTGGATAAGCTTCCACATTCCAATCTCTCCTTTCCCTTTTAATTTTCATACTTGTGTTTATTTAAGCATTCCATATGCTTTTCTTTTTTATAATTGCTTCTCATTCCCTTTAGATGCAACTTAACTTCCATCTTGGAAGTAAGTTGTTTTCTAACCCTTTCTCCTTTCTTCTCTTCTTTTCTTTTCTTCTTCTCTTTTTCCTTCTTCATTAGGATAGAGATCCTTGTACCTCACAAACCTAGGATATCCAGGCATGATAAATTCATTAGATTTAGTCTTCCTTAGACATTTTTACCTTTGAGTTCCTTTTGGTGTTTTCTCTCTTCTCATTTTAAAACAACTTCAAAACACTTAATAAAAGGTTGAAGTGACTTCTTGTGTTATGGACTTATTACATGGGGCATTTACATCTATCCCATCTTGGGGTAATGTGAACTTTTCTAGCATGATTTACAAGTCTAAACTTGAAGTCATTTTCACAAAGAAAAGCTTAAGAAACACTTATTCACTTCAAAATAAATAAACACATAATAAAGACAATGAGTTTGTGTACTTAAGCCCTAATCCTAGGAACCAAGTCTTGGGGGTCTTCTCCTTGCTTTGGTGTGCTCCTTCCTTATTCCATCTTGGAGTGATGTAATAAGTACATACTCCATGGAAAGGGAATTGAATACACTTTTTTGTTCCAAATTCAAATAAAAGCTTCTAAAAGAATTCAAACCAACAATAAATGTCTTTCCTTCTGGAATTCTTTTCTCATCTCCTTCACTCTTAACGTAAGAACTTGCTCCTACTTGTCTCCTTGCAAGAAGATAAATGCTCTCATGCCAGACGAGCCTGAAACACTTGAGCATAGATATAAGTAGTTCAAGCCATAAGAAACACAAACAACCAGTTTTCCTCCCTAGTTAGGGGAACTACGTCGACTCTCTCATTTCCCGATGAGATACGTAGGCAGTAGGGTAGGGCCCATTAGAGCACTCTCTACATTTTCCCTTACCTTTTATTTCTCTTATCCAATTCTAGTTCCAGATCTATTTCTCACCCCTTACCTTTTCTTTCCCTTACGATGGATGAACTGGGGTGCTAATACCTTCCCAATTCGTAACCGAATCCTTGACCCTTTCTCTTTGGTTCACAATATCTCGCTTTCTCCTTTCTTTTTCTATTCGTCCAATATTACCATTCCTTCGGGATAAAAATGCATGGCTGACGACTCTTCCTTTACATTATATTGTATGCATGAGACAATCTTGAACACTTATATAGACATTATCAAAGATGAATGTCATACCTTTGATTAATCCAAGATAATCTTCAATACTTGAATGATATTTGAAACATGTCATTGTTTAGCATGTGTTTTATCCATGTCCTTTTTGTAAACATTGTCTTAATCACATATTGTTGTCTTCATCAAAACATGATGTTGAAGAAGCTTGACTTTATAGACTTCCCATTTATAGCACATCGACATGCTGGAGGATAGCACTGCAAAATACATGGTAATTTCTTTCATGGATGGATTTTCGGGCTACAACCAGATCAAAATGGCACCCGAAGACATGGAGAAAAATTCCTTCATCATGCCATGGTGCATATTCTGTTACAAAGTAATAATCTTCATATTAAAGAATGCTAGTGTAGCAATAAAAATCGTGAGTGCAAGCTATTGATTAACTTAACTCAATGAAAACAGAGTTGTCACTGCGCTTTTATTTTATTCCAAAAGTAAAAGGAAAAAAGAGCGAATAAATCCTAAAAATGAATCTAAAAGCAAAATCTAAAATAAACAAGCAGAGAATGGGTAATGGGGTTGGTTACGAAATGGGAAGGTGTTAGCACCCAAAACGTCTGTGGTACTCCATGGGATCCCTTTGAAATATTTACGTTTTTGGTTTGAAAAGGTTTATTAAATGAGAGTGAGGGTATGAGAAAAAAATTAATTTTTAATGTTTTTGTGTTTGGAGAGGTTTACCACCTCATTCATACGTACCCACAGAGTGCAATGTAAGATTAAAACCTCGTAGTTCGTGGTTAAAAATACAAATTTATTTCTTGGTTTTGATTGATTTTAAGAATGTAAATACAAGTCGTCATCCCATAACGAATAATTATGCTAGAAAGGATGAATCATGTCTAAACATATGAAAAGAGTTAAAAGAAAAAGTGCACAAAGCACAAAAAGGTTTGAATGAGTTTTTTTTTTGTTTTTTTAGGGTCTTTTGAAAATGGTCAATATGCTTAAGTTCATTAGCATTTATTAACAAATGAAAGAAAAAAGGTAAAAAAACAACTTGACCACAGTCAAGGTTTGAATTAAGAAAGTGATGAAGGTTTAAAAGAAAAAAAAAAGAATCCTTTGAAAAAGGGAGAATGTAATACCCATATATAAAAGACATACCTCAAAGCATATTTTTCATATATATATATATATATATATATATATATATATATATATATATACACACACACACACATAGATAAGTTTGGTATTGAAATACAACAAGTTCCTAGCAACACATTGCATAAGTATAGCCACTACAACATAAGGTACTAATACAAAGGCTATAAATTATACAAGATGTTCAAAAATATAAAAGTCTAAGAACTAGATCCAAAGATCTCAAAAGTCCACAGCAGAAGATAAAGCCATCAAACAAGCAAAGATAATCAAATTTCCTTATCTTTACCCTTTACGGAACCTGAAGTACCTGAAATAACAACATCAACATGGGGTGAGATAACAACATCTCAGTGAGTTCCCTATATTAGATTTCTCTCAGCTCTAAGGGTTCAAAACCTATTACTCCACGAATACAAACGCCTATTCTCAATAGTAGCCAAAGCAAAACGGAAAACATCCATACAACGCTTTATAACACTTCATGTGGGACTCAGTGAAATACCCACCTCAAGTATAACTCAACTAGACTTCCCATGGGACTCAATGTAATACCCATCTCAAGCCACTAACACGCTTCTAGTGGGACTCAATGTAATACCCACCTCAAGCTTAACCCTTGCTTCCTGTGGGACTTAATGTAATACTCACCTCAAGCCCAACCCTTACTTCATGTTGGACTCAATGTAATACCCACTTTAAGCCCATACCTTGATTCTCGTGGGACTCAATGTAATACCCACCTCAAGCTTAACCCTTGCTTACCGTGGGATTCAATGTAATACCCACTTCAAGCCCAAATCACGCGCCTTAAATCGGTACCTCTAGCTTTTACGGATGCTCCAATAGTACACAAAGTATCCACGTTGAAACTTAATCAAGACCTTGCGGAGTACCTAAAGCAAATACGAATCAAAATTTAAATTAACCTAGGGGAATCCTAGCGTCATCAATTATTAAATGTTTCCAGCTTCGAATCAATATGCGGAACTCTAAAAACGGATACCTGGATCACAAGTTATGAATTAAATAAAATAAAAAACTGAAACTTCTAGGTCTCGCTGAGCGAGGGCCTCAGCACGCTGAGCGAGAAACTCCATACTTGAGCTTCCTTAGAAAGATCCTGCTCGCTAAGCGAGCTATACCAGATCAACAATTTTCTCTGCAGAAATTCCATTGCTCGCTGAGCGAGCTCTGCGATTTCCAGGAAAACTCAGGCTTACGGGAAACATACCATTCCATGCCAAAATCATCCAAAACATCAACCAACATAGGAAAACAACACTAAACATGTTCATAGGCATAATGTGAGCAACATAGTTAGGTTTAATTGAGTTTTTAACCATTTAAATCATTTGTTTTCAAGATTTCTACCAAAACCCCAAAACTCATAAACTTCAAAACTCAACCAAAAACTAAAACAAAAGTATCTAACTACGAACCCACCTCGAGATTAGAAGATTGACGGAAGAAATGAGTTGATTCGACAGACGGATGATGGAGAATGATGAAATTGAAGCTTAGGGTTTTCTTCCTCTTCTCCTTCTCTTTTATCTTCTTTTCTTCTCTCATTCTTTTCTTACTAACTATCTCTTTTCTCTATTCTTCTTTCTATATAAAAAGATAATATCAGCTATACAATTTAAATAATATTATTTGGTGAGTTAAATAAATTACTGGGTGTTACAGAGAAGGTTTTGAAAATTAAAGAATGGGAGGAGATGAAGAGAGTACCCTAAAAATAAAATAAAAGAGCTAAGCTAGGAGAGATCTAACCACTTGAAGATACTTCAAAGAAAAAGTAACTTAGAATTCCATCCTCTTGAGCAAATGGTGAGCCAAATAAAGGCTAGCATAACCACTCCATAATAATCAAGCAAGGGGATAAGATCCTAGTACTAAGTCCGTAGGTCCAAGATGTAGAAATCCTCCAAAGCAAGGGATAATAACCATAGTCCACAATTAAGAACAAGTCTTTTAAATTTTTTAGGCCTTTATTAATATTTTTGGTGTCCAAATGGACAATAAGAAAAGAAAAGCACAAGAAATAATGACATAAACATAAATATGATAATGGATGATATAAAGCATAATAAAAATAAAAGAAAGAAGGGAGCAAGAGATAAAATAAAAGGATAGGGAGAAAGAAGGAAATAAAAGCAATATAATAATATACAAAAATGCGTTGAACTTAATCATCCACAAAAGTAACGATTCCAAAAGGCTCGAAGCGACAACCGAATTCCGTCTCACATTTTGCACTATATGGTTCACCTATGTACTCAAGTCATTGATTAACAAAACTTGTCAGAAGATTGATAGAATCAAAGCCTCTACAACAACAAGTTTGAGAATTATGAACTTAGCACAAAGACCAACCATGCTTGGGCTTGTGAACCCAATCAAGGTTCGAGCCACGAAAGTACAAATGCCGATAAGGATAAAAAGGGACAAATTTAGAGCTATGTTAAGAAATTTATATAGAAGTCACCCTACAACGAGATCAGTCAATACCAACTAAAGTAACTATTATTTGTGCTAATGGATGTTAGATGAACAACATATAGGTTGTCATCCGAAAATAATTCCACACAAAAAGAAAATAGGTAACGATCTTGTTTTGATTATGAATTCAACAAAGGAATCCCAAAATACATAAGACTTTCATCGATCAAAAATAAAATGGAGAATTAGAGGGAGGGGATGAAGGAAAACCAAATTGAAATGAAATTTCATGTCCTTCCATCTTTAAGATCAATCACCTCTAATTGATGGATTCAATCTTGAAGAACATATCACTAATCCAAAGCACCTCTCATGAATTTAACAAAATTCACTTGAAGATAGATTTGAATTAATGAATGTTAATCCACTCTAATCGATATTTGAAGTATATTTATATTAAAGATGAATTAATCTCAATAACACACTCCAAGGATAACATAGGAAAAGAGGGGAAGAAGAGGCAAAAGAAGCCAAGACAACCCCAAAACAAGTGAAGATATCAATTCTGCTTTCGAGTAATCGGTTACTCACATATAGTAATCAGTTAATCTATGTAAAATAGCAAAACAGAGGCAAAATTAACATTGAGTAATCGGTAACTCACATAGAGTAACCGATTACTCTGGGCGCAGCAGCAAAAATAGTTGCAAAATTCAGTATGATCTTAACTATAAACTTTTTCCAAACACCTTATGATCATAGATCTAAATTTTCACGAATTTTAGAATAAAACCACAGTAAAAACCAGAAATTAAAAGATGAAATGATATCCAAAAGGATCAATCACAAGAATCACAAAAGATCTACATTGCGGATAATGAAGATTGTAATATCCAGTGTTTTAAAAAAATGCTCTGGATAATATTAATTAAGATTAATAGGGTTTTGGTGTGCCCTGAGAGTTTTCAATTAAAATAATTAGAGCAACCAATAAACTTAAATTAATTAATTAGTATTATATGACTCAGAGGCCTTATTAAATATTCGACTCGAAGATATTTTTGGATAATCTCAATTTGGACCCGTTAGAATACTAACTATCGTGTACCGATATAATATACATTGTTTGGTTATAAAAGAAAGAAATAAGTTATGTGTTATAAAAATAAAATAATAGAAAGTTAGTAAGAATAAGAAGAAAGAAAAAGGAAAGAAAGAAAGAAAGGGAGAAGAGAAGAGAAAGAAGGAAAAGGATAGGAAAACCCTAGAAGAGGGAAAGCTTGGATCATCACCTTTTCTTCACCAAATATTCATCTTCATCAAACTCCTCGTAAATTACAAGGTGGGTTCTAGATAGATACTTTTATTTCTAGAGTTTTAGTGTTCTTGATATTTAGGGAAAAATGCTAGAATTCATAGAATCAAGATTTTGAACGGTTAAAGTGTCGATTAAATGCTTGTGAATGATCATGTTATGTGTGGTTTGAACCTACTAAGTTTGCTTGGATGATCCCTAGTGTTTGGGATGGGTTTGGAGAGGTTTTGGATGTGAAAAACGCAGGTTTTAGGTCTGTTGACTATTGGTTAACCGGTTAACCATATGCGTTAACCAGTTAACGCTGTAGGTTTTGGAGAAAAAATGTTAATTCTTAGAAAATTCATAACTTTTTACTCGGGTATCCGATTGAGGAAAACTTTATATCGTTGGAAAGCTAAGACATTGTAATATCCGTAAAGGATTGAGGTACCGTTGGTGAGGCATGGGTAGTGGTTTGAGTTATGCGTCAGGTCCTCGATGAAGTATTAAGTAAGTCTTGAGGTGGGTGATACTGAGTCCCACGGGAAGCATCCGTAAAGACTTGAGGCGTGTATGTTACTAGATACTCCGTAAGGTCTTGAGTAAGTCTTGAGGTGGTTTATGCTGAGTGCCACGAGAAGCATATGTAAAGGCTTGAGGCGAGTACTATACTAGTTTACGCGGGAAGTCTTGAGTAAGTTTTGAGGTGGGTTATTCTGAGTCCCACAGGAAGCATCCGTAAAGACTTGGGTGAGTGTGATATCGAGTCCTCCGTAAAGTCTTGAGTAAGCCTTGAGGTGGGTTATCTTTAGTCCCACGGGAAGCATCTGTAAAGGCTTGAGGTAGATGTTTCATTTGTTTAGTGGTGTGAGCGTCGTTTGGTTTATGTTCAATCTTGTTCTGGTTCCTTGTTGAGAAGTGACCAAAGACTTGAGTTATGTTTGATAGAACCTTGTAGAGCCAAGATAACTCTAAGATAGGGAACCCACTGAGATGTTGTTATCTCACCCCACTATTGTTGTTGCTTTCCAGGTTTCTTTTGTAGGTTTGATTTACAAGTGGAGCTATGCTCCGGATGTTTCAAGTGAAGCATAGTTTTAGTCTTACGTTGTGTATTTCTGTATCTTTGTACAATAATGGATATTGTATTTGATCTTAGTATTGTTGTGTTAGAATAATTTCCATGTCTTGTACCATTGTTGTATAGAATATTTATAGTTGGTCAAGAATGTGAATTATGCTATTAGGCACTTATGACGGTGTCAATACCAAAAATAACACTTGTATTATATTATTCTAGATATATATTATATGGGCGTTACAATTGGTATCAGAGCAGGTCGTATCCTCGACCTAGCCTTGAAACATCATAAGTAAATCTTTCCTGCCTCTTAAGTGTGTCTGGCCGGCATGGTTTTTAATACCATATTATGTAGTATTCGGCCTGATCAACCTAATGTTATGTATGTGATAGGTAGAATCCTGGTTGTGCGGCCATGAGGACTCTGAAGTGTTGTTGTAACTTGTGATGTGAGAGTAGGTTTCGCTCCCCGGACTTTTGTCCCGGTGCAAACGTGAACCGTCGGCGATGTTGGAGGTTGAGGTTGAATAGAGTCGCCAGCTAGGCATTTTTATCCCGAAGGAAAGGTAATGCTGCATAAACCTAGAAAAAAATGGATAAGACGGTTGCGAACCAAAGAAACTGAGAAAGGGGGTTGGTTACAACTTAGGAAGGTATTAGCACCCAGATCGTCCGTCGTACTCGACGGGATCAACACTTACTTGATTGTGTTTTAAAGGGGGTAGTGTATGTGCTAAATTGTGCATAAAAAGCTAGGGAGAAATGGATGTACAGAGTGTCAATACAAAAGGAAAGTGAATACTCAAAACTGAGGCTAAGGAAAGAGAAACTGGGAGGAGGAGAGGGGGAAGACAAAGAGACTTTTGTTCGATAACTGTTAAGTTATGCCAACGTATCCTCTCGTGCAATGAGGAAGTCAGAACACCGTAGTTCGACTCAAAGAGACTGGATAATTTTGGTGTGAACTGCTTACTTGTCTATGCTCAAGTGTGTGACTCGTCTGGCTCGACTGCTAATTGTCTTGCATTAGAAGGAAGAAATGAGTTCTCGTTTTCAGAATGAGTGTGATGAGAAAAGAATCCCAGAGGAGACATTTATTGTTTGTTTTTAGGTTTTCAGTTTTTTTTATAGTTTTTGGTGTTTTGCATAGGATAATGAGCTTAAGCCGTAATCAAGGGTTTGTAAACTCATTATATCACCCCCAATTAGGGATAATGAGCCTACTTAAGTGTGAGATAAGCATCTCAACTTAATTACCCCTAATGATGCAGGATTAAGATCATTAACCTACTTGTAATTATTAAGTGTTTTTGGATTTTCGTTTAGTGTTAAGTAATGAGTTTAATCTCTAATTAGGGATTAGTGAACTCATTACACCATCCTAAGAGAAGGATGATAGATGAGAACACTTAAGCTGAGGAAGATACCTCAACTTAATCCATGGTTAGGGATTAAAATCATTATATAACAAGCCTTTATTAAAGTGGATTTTAATTAAAGGTTGGATTAAGAAGTGAATTTTATGTTTGTAAGACTAAACCTGAGGGGGACTTGTCCATTAAACACTAGGGTTAGTCCCTCTAACCAAGAGGAAGAGATGTAACCCTAATATAAGGCCCAAGTTACAAGCTTAAGTCTTAATAGTTATTAGGTGTTTTGATTAGAAGGTGTAAACAAATTAAAGATTTAACACTAAGGATTAAAGTTATACACTCCATCCTAAGATAAGGATGCAAGCTTAACCCTAATTCAAAGTCCTAAAGCTTTAAGTGTTTAGCCTTGATTATGAGATGAGAAGAGAGACTCAAGGAAACTCAAAAGGTAAAAAACTAGGGGAGACTATGTACAACCCTAAATTTATCATGCTTGGGTGTTCCTATGGTTTGTGAGGCTTAAAGAAAAGATCTTCAGAAGGCCACCAAGGAAGAAGAAGTAGATGAAAAAGAGAAGAGAGAGGAGAATAGGTTTCTTACTTCCTGAAGAAGATAAGTAACCTAAGAGAAAGAGAAAAAAGCAAGAGAGCACAAGTGAAGCAAGCTCACTTCAAAGGAAAACAAAGAATGCATATGAAGAGATAAGAAGAAGGTAGGATGTGGAGGCAAATCCACATCCCAAACAACTTACCATGAGCCCCTGAAAGGTTAGTGTGAGATGCATAAGGAAAGAAATGAAATGAAATGTAACAAGTAATGATGCAATAACCAAGACCAGAATCAATCATGCAATGTAAATGTGTCATGAGATGATGCAAAGTCATACATGATGCATATGAATGATCATACAAAGGATGAGATGCAAAACAAACATGTTAGGAGCTTAGAAACACATGGATACACATGAAAAGCAATGAATGCAAAGCATACCAAATGAATGAAGAAATGATCAAGCAATGTTCAAACAAGTTCTAAGATGTATAATATGACATACAAATGCATGAAACGTCATGGCAAGATCACATGATGGAGATATGCAAATATGAATGCAAATGAACATGAGAAATTAGGGTTTTAAGAATGTATGAGGTGCATATGTCCATATCAGAAGCATACATCATGATAAAAAATTGAAAATGAACTCAAACAAACCCTAAACACACACAAGATCACTCCCCAAAGATGGAGGTTAGAAGCTAAACCTAAAGGAAGTTATGAATTTTCTAAGTTAACTAGGGTTTTTGGGTGGTTCTTCATGAAAAATACCAAACAATTTGCAAAGTGTGAGAGAATGCAAAAAGAACCAAATGCAAAATCATCTTGTGAAAACATGATCAAACCTAAAAAGAAATTTGTGTGATGAGTTTGTAAATTGTTCTAAATGTATGAGAATGCTTAATGAATTTTTTTTGTGATGTTTAAATACCTAAATGTATTTTTAATTAATTAAAATCAATTAATTAATAAAATAAAACATTTAAATGATTTAAAAATACATTTTTAATGTAAAAATTAAAAATAAAAATGTTTTTGAGTTTAGAAAAATATTTGAAATAAAAATGCAGAAAATGATGATTTTAGAAATGTTTTTGCTATTTTAAATAATTATATGAAAATAAATACTATAAAATAAAAAGAAAATAAAAAGTATGCAAAAGGAGTGGACCAGATTGGATATTGGGGAGATTTATGGTTGAGATGAGAAGTCAGCTTGACTTCAGGTATGCGCATCCAAAGGCCATGGTTTAAACCTACATCTGGCGCGTGATCTAATGGATAGGATTGCATCTGACTTAATTAATCATATATTAAGTTAATTAAGTGGATTAGGGTTTTAATGAGTGATCTGGACCAACCACACACACGCTAAGAACAGATCTAAGGGTGGAGATTCAAATTGGCTTATTAAATGTGGATTAGGGCAAATCATTCTTAGGCAACTGGAGAAGAGCTCCGGTCGTCTTCTCCGGCAACACAAAATCCCTAAGTCCCTCTACAAGCTACCCCAAGCCCCCAAAATCTCCAGAATCATACATTTAACAACCCTAAACAAGAATCCAGCCACAAAAATTATTTATATTTCAAGAACAACATGAATCGAAGCAAACAACATTTAGGTCAAAAATTTCAGAAGCTTCATATATTCTTGTTTCTCAACCATTTTCAAAAATACAAAGCACAGAATGATCAGTGGAGCATGCTCTTTCACATTGGAACTTAAAATAGGAGTTCTGGAAAAATGATTTGAGATGACTACCTGGGATGAAGCTTTCCAAACTTGAGCTTTCTGACCTCTTCCTTTGTGCAAATCACCTCCAATGATCACCCTGATGCTATTGAGAAGCTTGAATGGAGTTTAAATGGCCTATTTTTGAAGTTCAGTTTTGAGATGGTCAGAAATCGTGTTTTGGTTTGAGGGTGTTTTAAGCCATTGTGAAGGGTGGTTTATGATCCTTGAGTGATTTTGAGTTGAATGGTGAAGAAATAATTGAATTTTAATGGCTAGGCAGTGAGATTCGAAGACTTGAAGGTTTGGCCAATATTTGTGATTCTTAGCTCATGGAAGGTTTCAGGCTTGTGTGTATCATGTTTTGAGGTCCTTGATGTTCACATAATGTATGTTGATTGGTCAGAGAGTGGGTGGTGGCATAGTGTGATTGGTATGGGCCAATTTTCAAAAACGTCAAAGTTGGTGAAACTCTAGCATGGCATGGGACAGAACTTTTTCTTTGGCTTGTCTTGCTTCAGCTGAGTTTGAGGATGGCCCTTGGATGACTAGAGATGATCTGCAGCACTTGGATCAGGAATTTGATGTGGTTTTGCAATTTTCCCTCTTAGGAAATTTTATGAAGATTAGGCATGAAAACTTGTGAAGCAAGGCAAGGATTTAGTCTTGTAATGTTGCATGATCATATTATGGCATGTAGAAGTCAATTAGGAGTCATGAAAGTGCTTAGAACTTGAATTTGGAAAATTTCCTCTTTGGCATTAACTTGAAATTTATAAGATTTTTTCCAACTTTGAAACACCATAACTTGAGTTCTAGGATGAATCAAGAGAAGTTATTGTACGTTTTGAAAATGGGAAGATCCAATATACAACTTTCATGTTTAAAGATTTTTCATTTGAAGCCTTTTTGATCAAGAAAGGGGAGGTTGAAAATCTTTCCCAAAATGGAAAGTTTTCATTACAAGTCATGTCCAAAAATGGAAAATTTGCAAATGGCTCAAAATTCTTCAATCTTGTGAACTTCTTACCACTTATAAGATCAAATAAAGATCATAGGAACTCAATGATGGAGATGACCCTTTGATGCCCTTGTTGGAGGCCTCAGATGCCCTGATTTTGACTTTTCTTACACAACAAGTTATCCATTGATCAGATGCCTTCCATAGTGAATTTTCTCATAAAATTTGTTACACATGATCCTTATAACATATAAAGACCATTAGAATCAAGAATGACCAAAAAAATTGAGGTTAAGGGCCTCAAACCCAAAACCCTAATTCTAGGTTATCTGTGTAGAAACTGCTCAGTCTGCTTGAACACCTTTGCAATGCTTTGTGACATTTTGACTTTTAAGAACCCTGGAGAGCATATTATGATCATAGAACACACATGGGCATTCTTGACAAGCTTCAAGGCATTTGAGATGGCACAATTCACTTTTTTGGATTCTCCTGATCACAAACCCTAACTATGCAACCTATGTAGTAAAACAAATATGCAATGTGAGATGATATGCTTATGCAAATGCAATATGAAAGATCATAAGCCATGGTGTGAGAAAAAGTGAGGTCAAATTTGGGGTGTTTACAGCTGCCCCTATTCAAGCACGAGTTAGCTGTGCAGGGTGTAAGCGTCTGGCTTAACAGACAAAGAAGATAACTTGTGGTTGAATACCAAGACAGTCTAAAATTTACACTCTTTATTAAAATAAGGAAAGAGATATAAATTGTAACAGGCAGTATAGTATGAGTATCAAATGAAAGCGATGGAGGACGACCATCGAGCAGAGGACGACTGCTGGGGATGAAAAACGGTAAGTAAAGCAATGACGGGGACGACCATCATGCTAGCAATTAAAGAGACCGCGAAGGGGACGACCATCGGGCAAACTGATGAAGGACAATCATCAGGATAAAGGAAAAGACCACGACAGGGAAGGCCATCGGGTAAAGAAATAAAACTCTCTGGGGATTAAAGGAATGAGGAAAGCACTGACAGGGACGACCATCAGGTTAAAGGGTAGATAAACCGCGACGGGGACGACCATCGGGTAAAAGAATAAATGAAATAATGATGAGGGATGGTCATCAAAAGGTGAAGGAAGATCACCTAGCAGGGGACGGCTGCTGAAAATATAACGAAATAGGACGAATGCCGAATAGAAAAGATCAACGATGGGGACAGCCATCGGATAAGCATGATGAAGGATGCTCATAAAGAGGTGAAGGACGATCACCTAGAAGGGTACGACTGCTCTGTTGGGGATTATCTCGACATAGGACAAATGTTGGATAACAAAGATCAATGATGGGGACGACCATCGGATAAATGATGAGGGACAGTCATCATAAGGTGAAGGACGATCACCTAGCAGGGGACGGATGCTAAAAAGATATCGCGACATAGGATGAATGTCGGATAGAAAGTTCTAACAATGGGGATTCCACTAGAGAAAGGATGGGGGGCGGTCATCCAAAGGTGAATGACGATCACCTGGCAGGGGACGGCTGCCGAAAATATCACGAATGGATAGAAATGTTGTTTTGTTGGTGACTTACTGGGGAATGGTAAACACGGACGAGGGCTTATGCTTTAAAATAAACAGTATAAGTGTTTGAAAGTGTGTATAGACTAAATATGCGGATGAGCATCCTTAGGACCACGATACGAATGAGTATCGATAGAAACAAACACTGACACATGTTTAAGGATGATGATACAGACGAGTATCAATCGGTTAAGCAAGGAACACGGACGAGTGTTGATCTGCTGAGGAGATGATACATACAAGATACGGACGAGTATCATAGGATTGTGCATAAGTATGTACAAGTGTTTGACCTACTGGGGAAATATGTGCAAGACACAGACGAGTGTCAAAAAGATTGAGCAAGGGACACAGACGAGTGTTTGACTTGCTGGGGAAGTATGACACGGGCGAGTGTCAAAAAGAATATGTACAAGTATGAACAAGTATCTGTTTTGAGAATGCAAAAAGTATTCTGGCTTTGTCTGCAAGGGGATAAGTTTTGTATATTGCTGGTGAAGTGATTATGATGTTTGCAGGTGATTGGCTCGAACCTGGCTTATGATTATGCAAATGTTTGATTTTTGTCGTAATGCTCCGTATTAGACGGAATGCTACGCCTATTTTGGGGAAAAATGATGCGAATGCTATGATTATGCAAAATGAGAGAACCGATCCGAGATCCGGATCCTGCAGGGAGAAAGATCTCTGGGCAATTTTTCTGGAGGGAGAACTCCGTTGGGGAAAGAGATCATTGGCCGATCTGTGGGGAGAGAGGATCACCGAACGATCTTCCTAAGGAACTCTGTGGGGATCTTGGTTGGGGAAGCTTCTGTTGAAGAGACTCATGTTGGGGATGAGGAGGCTTCGACAACTCCGCTGGGGAGGAACTGGCAAATCTGATAGGGAACAGAAAGTCCTGGCGACTGGCTGAGGAAAAGGAAAACTCTGGCAACTTGCTGGGAAACAGCAGTTCAAGCATTGCTCGGGAGATCCTGCTTGGGGAGAAGAGAACTTCTGGGAAGTAATCTGTTGTAACTCCTTCATCCAAGCGAGACGTTGGGGATTTAATGAGTTTCTTAAAGGATCCTCTGAGGGGATGACAACTTCAAGGGGGAAAACTCCTGTCAAGTAACCCTGCTGATGATGTGATTGCTGACTTGGCTGGGGATACGAGGCTTGATATACCCCATGCTATGAGATTGTCTGTCTTGAGTACCTGCAACCTGTTAAAAAGAAACGCACAAGTGTCCCGAGGTATCCTCAACCGGATTCCGTCATAGGAGTTAGATTTGCTCAAGAGTGCATATTTCCTGCAAGCATATATTGAAAATGGCTTATATGTTTTCATGCAAGTGTTGTATTATGAACTTTGTACATTTTGCAAACGAAATAAAAATGTACAAAACAAAGTGTGACTGAATATTCTGATTTTATTGATTTGTGTGCCCTGAATGGGCAAGTACAATGAAGAAGCGAATCCCTGAAAGGAGGAGATTGCTGTAATTTGAGAAAATAAAGGTGTTGGAAATGTTGAAGTTGACGCTCCAGTGAGCTTCCTTTTCTATAACCTGTATGACCTTGACGTTCTTCTTATCTTGCTTTCTGAAGAAGGTTGATTTTGACCGATGCTTTATCCTTTCGAAGCTTGCCATGTTGTGAGTTATACAGACGAATTCAGAATGCAGTTGTTCTCTTTTTCCCAGATTTTGCGTGGATCACCCTTTCAAGTTTTCAATCCACCAGGATACCCATTTTTGCCTGAGGTGTCCGATGTGGCTTTTCAACTCAGCGGGTGTACACACTTTTTTTTTTTAATTTTTCCCTTATTTTTGACCGAATCTTTTATTCTGTTTTTGACTCGCCGGGATGCACTATTTTTTCCTGGACTTACATTCTGTTTTTATGTCCAGCGGGTCTTTTATGCGAAGTATTTTTTAACTGCATCTGAATTCACAGGATATTAGAAATCCTCGCCATCCATAGTAGTGAGCATCAGTGCCCCACCAGAGAAAACTTTATTTACTATGAATGGGCATTCGTAGTTTGGCGTCCATTTGCCCGTGTGGTCTATATTAGAAGGAAGAAGTCTTTTCAGAACAAGCTCTCCCACATGGTATTCCCGAGGTCTGACTTTTTGATCGAAGGCTTTCTTCATTCGCTTTTGATATAACTGCACATGACAGATGGATGCTAATCTCTTTTCTTCAATCAGACTCAGTTGATTATATCGAGATCGGACCCATTATGCTTCGTCCAGTTTCACATCCATCATTACCCGCAAGGAGGGTAATTCAACTTCACAGTAGATGTTCTGATGGAGGTTCGGTACCCATTTAAGGAAAATGGCAGCATTTTGTGCCAGTCTTTGTAGGTGACTACCATCTTTTGCACAATCTTCTTAATATTCTTGTTAGCGGCCTCAACAACGCCATTCATCTTTGGCCTGTAAGGAGAAGAGTTGTGATGTTGAATTTTGAAGTCCCGACAAAGTTCTTCCATTATCTTGTTGTTCAAATTGGAACCATTATCAGTAATGATTCGCTTGGGAAATCCATATCTACAGATGATATCCCTTTTCAGAAATTGAGCTACCACTTGCCTGGTGAGATTTGCATACGAAGCTGCTTCAACCCATTTGGTGAAGTAATCAATGGCTACCAGGATGAATTTGTGACCATTTGAAGCAGTCGGTTCAATCTTTCCAATCATATCAATGCCCCACATGGCGAAGGGCCAAGGTGAAGACATTACATTTAAAGGATTCGGAGGCACATACACTTTATCTGCGTAGATCTGGCATTTGTGGCATTTTCTGGTGTAGGCGCAACTGTCTGCATCTATTATGATCCAGTAGTAACCCGATCTTAATAACTTATTTGCCATTGCATGTCCTTCGGCATGAGTACCGAAAGAACATTCATGTACTTCGTGCATTAATAGGTATGCTTCCTTCTTGTCAACACATCTGAGCAAGACCATGTCAAAGTTTCTCTTGTACAAAGAACCATCAGTATTGAGGAAGAAACTTCCGACTAGCCTTCTTAATGTCCTCGTATTGCTTATTATCAGGGACAGTGTCCACAGAGAATACATATGCCGGTCTGTCCAGTCTGGATACCAAAATCCGAGGTACATAATTGGCGACCTGTACTTTGATCATGGATGAAATGGTAGCCAAAGCGTCTGCAAACTGATTCTCATATCGAGGGATGTATTCAAGCTTAACTGTTGTGAAGAAGGTCAACAATCTCCTCGTATAGTCACGATAGGGAGTTAGATGCTCCTGATGAGTGTACCACTTGTCGTTGTTCTAGTTGATTACCAAAGCTGAATCTCCGAATACATTCAAGGTTTTGATCCTGAGGTCAATGGCTTCCTCAAGACCCATGATACAAGCTTCGTATTCTGCTTCGTTGTTTGTGCAGGCAAAGGTGAGCCTTGCTGAGAAAGGCATATGAACCCCTTTAGGTGTAATAAGCACTACACCAACCCCACGACCGTTGCAATTAACTGCCCCGTCAAACATCATAGTCCATGCTTCTTCTGGGTCAGACCCTTCAGTGTGAATAGGCTCTTCACAATCTTTTGCTTTTAAGAACATGATGTCTTCATCAGGGAAGTCAAATCTCATAGGCTGGTAATCATCAATGGGTTGCTCAGCCAGATAGTCAGACAATACACTGCCTTTGATGGCTTTCTGAGAGGTGTACTGAATGTCATATTCTGTTAGAATCATTTGCCACCTAGAAACCCTTCCGGTAAGTGATCGCTTCTCAAATATGTACTTGACTGGATCCATCTTTGAGATCAATAAGGTAGTATGAGTCAACATATATTGTCTTAGTCGACGAGCAGCCCACGCTAAAGCACAACAAGTTTCCTCGAGCAGTGAATAACGTTGTTCATAGTCGGTAAACTTTTTGCTTAGGTAGTATATTGCATACTCTTTTTGACCAGACTCGTCATGCTGGCCCAACACACACCCCATCGACTCTTCTAATACTGACAGGTACATGATTAGAGGTCTTCCTTCGACTGGAGGCATGAGAGTTAAAGGTTCTTGTAGATATTCTTTGATCTTGTCAAAAGCTCTCTGAAAGTCATCATTCCACCTGATTGTTTGCTCTTTTCTTAACAACTTGAACAAGGGTTTGCAGGTTGCAGTGAGATGAGATATGAACCTTGAGATGTAGTTCAATCTACCTAAGAACCCTCGAACTTCTTTCTCAGTCTTAGGTGCCGGCATTTCCTGAATTGCTTTGACTTTGTCGGGATCAACCTCAATTCCTTTTTAACTTACAATAAAACCCAGTAGCTTACCAGAACGTACCCCGAATGTGCATTTGTTGGGGTTCAACCTTAACTGATACTTTCTCAGACGCTTAAAAAGTTTCAATAGGTGTACCAAATTCACTTCCTCTGTATGGGACTTGGCAATCATGTAATCCACGTAGCACTCAATTTCTTTATGGATCATGTCATGAAATAACATTACCATAGCCCGTTGATATGTTGCACCGGTGTTCTTCAAACCGAACGACATTACTTTGTAGCAGAATGTGCCCCATGGTGTGATGAAAGTTGTCTTCTCCATGTCTTCTGGTGACATCTTTATCTGATTGTATCCAGAAAATCCGTCCATGAAGGAAAATACCGAGAACTGAGTTGTGTTGTCTACCAATACATCAATATGAGGTAATGGGAAGTCATCTTTCGGGCTAGCTCTGTTCAGATCCCGGTAATCCACACACATATGCACCCTGCCATCCTTCTTAGGTACGGGTACAATGTTAGCAACCCACGGCGGGTAACTAGTTACAGCAAGAAAACTGGCGTCCCACTGCTTTTGTACTTCCTCTTTGATTTTCATGGCCATGTCTGGGCGAGTATGGTGCAACTTTTGTTTGACCGGTGGGTAATCCTCTTTCAATGGCAGTCTATGCATGATAATATCTTTATCCAAGCCCGACATATCTTGATAAGACCAAGCGAACACGTCGACATATTCCCGAAGCATACTGATAAGTTGTTCTTTCACCGGAGCTTGCAGACTGGCCCCAATCCTCACCTCTTTCACATCTTCCTCGGTACAAATATTGATAGCCTCAACCTCCTCCTGATGAGGAGCTATCACCTTTTCCTCTTGTCTCAATAACCTGGCTAACTCTTCAGGTAAATCGTAGTCTTCTTCAACCCCTTCATCTGCTTGATTAATCGGATTGTCGAAGTCATACAAGGTCATAGCAGTGTCGTTGTCGGTGCGATCTGGAGGGCTATCTCTGCAAGGGTTGAGATTTGTTCTTTTTAGTGATTGATTTTATCTTTATTTAGAAAAATGTGAATGAAGTTATTATTAAGAAAAAAACATTGCCATTTATTGTTTTGTGCGAAAATAACAAAAATGAAAGACAATGAGCGAAAAGACTGTTTGCAAAAGATGTCCATTGTTCATTAATTTCAATTTGCACAAAATTCATATAGCCCTATTACAAAATGAGTCCCGACATCTTGGGCAAGATGCAGGACTTTGATGCATGCTTAAAACAGGAAATAATAATTACTCTGCAGTAGTAACCCTTATAATTTCCTTGGAAGACCAGTTGAGGACTTAGGACTCTTGGATGGATCCAGTTTTCCAGGTTGTAGTCGCTCTCAGTCTCGTCTTCCAAAGTGTTGACAGCATCTGGGGTCAGCATTCCCCCACTTATGAACTTGGGAACTCTGGAACTTGTCGGGATGGTCTGTAACCTAAACCAAATTTGTTTTCTTTCATCTGAACCTTTAGCAGCTTTCCCCATCCTTGGGCATTCCCTTCTTCCACAACCTTCTGAGCCTGTTTGTAAGAAGCAATTGAAGTACCTGACACTTCAGTTGTTGCTTCATTGATATTGAGTGCTTCAAAACCCTGACTCATAGTTTCATGGATCTCCCCATTCATCTCTATTTATTTATACGTAGCTAGATGAATGATGAAGATGTCCTCCTCTCCACAGATGGTGATAATTTGGCCCTCCCACTCGTATTTCAACTTCTGGTGAAGGGTAGACATTACTGCGCCAGCAACATGAATCTAAGGTCTACCCAACAAACAGCTGTAGGCAGGCTGAATGTCCATCACATAGAAGGTCATTTTGAAAATCTGTGGGCCAATTACCACAAGCAACTCAATTTCTCCCATAACCGATCTCTTAGAACTATCGAAGGCTCTCACAACTAGGTTACTCGGGAGGAGTGCAAGACCATCATATTCCATCTTGACTAAGGCTTTCTTTGGAAGGAAATTGAGAGATGACCCAGTGTCAACCAAAACATGAGAAAGTACAACATCTTTACACTCTAAGGTAATATGTAAAGCCTTATTGTGGTTACGGCCCTCCGTAGTCAGATCAACATCAGTAAAACCTAGTCCATAACTAGTGTTGACATTTGAAACCACCGCCTCTAACTGATTGACTGTAATCTCCTCCGGCACGTAAGCTGCGTGCAAGACTTTGAGAAGTGCGTTCCCGTGAGCTTCAGAACACATGAGCAACGATAGTATGGAGATCTTAGAGGGTGTCTGGTGAAGCTGATCCATAACCCTGTAGTCACTCTTCTTAATAATCCTCATGAACTCGTCTACATCCTGATTAAAGGATGTCCTCTAAGTTTCCTTGGCAATTGGTTTTTCAGGCACCATACTCTTGCCTTTTTCTTTGGCAGCAGCTTCTGCTTCAGCATTAACTCTCGGAACCTGTGAAGCGAAGAGACGTCTACTTCGAGTGAAGCCTCCGCCTCCCCCGACATTATCAATATGTGGTTTAGAAGTTGAAGAATCAAGAGTGACTTTCTTTCTGTTGCAATATAGATGTGAGTCATAGTGCCAAGGCACGACATTGCTGTTGTCATATGGAACTGCTCCAGGTACCGTGATGGTAACTGGACTGGTTGCTACGGAAGAAGGAGTTGTGACAGTTTGTAGATCATAATAGATTATGACAGGACGTCTGATTACAGGTGATGCAGGTGCAAGAAATTGTTGATATTGAGGAGGGTGTTTTTGAAAATTGTTGTTGAGAGAATCCAGAACATGAATGATTGCTGGATCATAATAAATGGTAACTATTGAGATATCATCACTGGTGGTGTTTGCTATTGTTGTAGAAGACTCTGTTGAGATAATGTTTGATGGTGTTGTAGGAAGTATTTTTGTTGCAGTTGTAGAAGATGGAACCGTTGATGTGATCTGTAGAATGCCTTCTCTGATAAGATTGTTGATACCCTTTCTCAGATTTTCACAACCATTGGTAGAAACTTTGCAAGCTTCACAATAGGCCTCACAACCTGGAAACAATTGGCACTTCAATAGCTGAGCTTTAACTTCGGCCAGTGGTGTTTGAATGTTTGCAATGTCATCAATCCGAATTGATGGTTGGTCTTCCTCAATAGCATTAATCCTCGGTCCACCGTGATTCGGTATTGGATTCTTTGTGACATTTGGTGGAGGTGCAAAATTCAAAGCTTTGGAATCAATCAGATCTTGGACTTTCATGTGCAATGCCCTGCATTTCTCTGTTGTATGGCCAGGTGCATTGGAATGGAAAGCACATTTGGCGTTGACATCATAATTCTTTGGAAGATTCAGAGGATCGGGTGGAGTCAGGTTTCTCAATTCAATCAAGTTGAGCTTCAATAGCTATGGAAGTAGAGCTGCATAGGGCATCGGGATAGGATCGATAACCCTGTTGATTTGTGAAGTCCTTTGTTGGAAAGGACGTTGCTGCTGATTTTTGCTGTTGTAAGATCTTTGTTGTTGTTGTGGAAACTGTTGTTGCTGAGGATACTGTTGTTGCTGAGGTGCTGGAGCAGGAATGGTGACTGTAGCCACTGATCTTTGCAAGTATTGGGGCCTACCTCTGTTAACATGCACTGCATTAGTCTCTCCTGTTCTTCTGGGTCCAGAGAATGGTTTCCTTGCGTTGTTGGAGCTAGCACCATTGTCATAAATCTTACCCATCTTCAATAGGCTTTCAATTCTCTCTCCCACTATAACCACATCAGCAAAGCTAGTAGAAGAGAAGGCAGGAAGTCTATCAATATAGGTTCCTTGCAAGGTTTTCATAAACATATCAACCATTTCCCTTTCAGACATAGGTGGCTGGACAGTGGCAGCGAGTTGTCTCCACCTTTGAGCGTATTCACGGAAACTTTCTCTTGAAGATTGAGACATACCCATCATGAGGGTCCTATTGGGAGCCATATCCAGGTTGTATTGATATTGGCGTATAAAGGCCTCAGCTAAGTCTTTCCAGTTCCTGACACTAGCCCTTGATAGGTGTGAATACCCCGGTTAAACTGTCTTCAAGGTAAAACATCCACAATTTCTCATCCATGGTATACACTTTCAATCTTCCCAGAAAAGATTGTAAATGGGTACGAGGACAGGAGGTACCATTGTACTTTTCAAAGCATGGAGGTTTGAACTTGTGAGGAATCCTGACTCCTTCCACTAGTCCCATATCCATCACATCAAATCCCAAAGAGTTTTGGGATTCCAAGGATCTTAACTTCTTTGATATCTCGTTCAGACGACGATCATAAACTTCATCAGCCCCAACACCTAACACTGTAAACTGCTCGTCCTGAGGATCTTCCTGTAGAACACAATCTTTAGTGTTTCTCTGGGTATTTCCAATAACATTGACTTCAGGGATGATGTGGGGCCCAAACTCTGGTGGATTTGTTTGCGGCTGATCATGCGCGTTGTTACTAGTACCTCCAGTGCCTGCATGGTTATCTTCTGGAGTTTTCCGCTCAACTAACTCCCTTAATCTTTCCTGGGTCTGTGCTAGCCCAGTTGTCGTACCTCGAAAAATACGATCCTAAAAACAAAACAACAGAGCCGCCACCTAATTCTATTTATTCTACGAGAGAAAAGGGAGATATAGATACAACCTAATAAAGGATAAGAAATGGTCAACGAAACCAAATTCTAAGTTCGGGAGTCGGTTACGCAAGGGGAAGGTATTAGCACCCCTTACGTCTGTTGTATTCAACGGGAACCTCTTAGCTAATTATGCGATTAAATGTTTGATCTTAAGTCTATGTCTTCTAATTGATTATTAATATGTTTGTTATAAGGAATTAAAGTTAATATTATTAATAGGTCGGAGAAAAGATTAAAAGTTTTTTAAACAGAGAAATAGTTAAAAAAATTTATTAGGGTGGAGAAATGATTAATTTTTTATTATTGTGCTCGCAAAGGATTAAAATCCCCGTGCCTACGTATTCCCTTGTGCAATGGGAAAGTCAGAGCTCCGTAGTTCGTGCTACTACGGTTTGTGATTTTTAATTGAACGATTGTTTGAAATGCATTCTACTGTTAAGCATTGGCTTATACTCGTGGTGGAGGCTGAAGCGCTAGCTTGTTCGAGAGATAGAATGATTTAAACAATGTTCGTTTTAGAAGAAAGTGTTTGACTTTGTTAAGATGTTTTAAACGAAAGGGCGAATGAACACATCGCGTGGGGCTAGCCCATGTTGCGGTCCAATCCAGAACGTGCGGAGTGCTAGACTCCGGAATTCTGTCTTTCGATAATTAATTATAAAAATGATTTAAATTTTTTGGTATACGACTGATGATTGAACCATCGCGTGAGGCTAGCCCATTTGCGGTTCAATCCAGAACGTGCGGAATGCTAGACTCCGGAGCTCTGTTTTCGTAATTTTTAATTAATTTAAGGTTTAAATATCTGATATATGAATGGTGATTGAACCATCGCGTGAGGCTAGCCCATTTGCGGTTCAATCCAGACTGTGCTGAATGCTAGACTCCGGAGTTCCTTTTTCGTACGATTAAATTAAATGAATTGAATTAATTGTTTTTAGACATTTTAGAATCGATGTTTTAAAACAAAGGATTGAACGAACAATACGCGTCGGGCTAGCCCAGTTGTAGTTCGTTCTAAAACGTGCGGAGTGCTAGACTCCGGAGCTCTATTACTTATTAATTAATTGAGACGCGTGGAAGGTCGTGCAGATGGCGGTCACTAGGATGACTGACTTACGTGTGTGTCAAGTGTAGGCGCACGAATGTTCTAATTGATTGAACGAAGTGGATTTGAATCCTAATTCCTAAAGGTGTTCCTAGTGAAAACGAATCCGGTAAAATAAAGGCAGATGAAAATAAATTGCGTACAAAATAAATAGGATAGGGGTACAAAATAAATTACACGGGATTGCGATTTAAATAAAGGGTCTCGTTGTAATTTGCCCAAGAGAAAGCGTGTGTGCAGTGTATGAATTAATCGGAACCGTTAGTATTAAATGTTGTACAAAAGTGTGAGAAATAAATAAATAAATAGACTAATAAAAATGGGATAAATTATGAAATAAATTAAATAAAAAACAAATGGCCTCATATCGGTCACGATTAATCGGAAATGATTTATCGTGATTTTTTTGTCATATCATCGGTCAGAAAATGAATATATAAACAAAACCCAAATAAAATAAAATATTAATGAGTTTAATGTCTAACAATCATTTAGAATTAAATAATAACTAGAAAGTAAAAAATAAAATTAGCAAATTAACAAATTAACAAATTAGCATAAAAATGAAATAAATAAAAAAAATAGAGGGAGGGTGTGCAGCGGAATGTTAGGGCTGGTGTTTAGTAACTCGTGTGGGATGGAGATCCAACAAGTCCATATAAAGAAAAAATAAAGCAACTAATAAATAATAAAATAAATAGGAAAATGAGATATGGGTCGGTGGAATTTAGGGGGTGGTGTTGTTGTGATAGCAGGGTGTAATCTGGTGGACTCAAAGAGTCTGAAAACCCTTAGACTACAGGCCCATATGAACAAAATAATTAAAACACAATTAACTAAATATTCAACAATAAAAAAAAAAGTTCAAGTTTCAGAAAAAGAACAAAACCGAAAGAAAATCACAAATATTCTCCCCAATGGCACGATTTGAAAACAACCATCACCTACCCTTCCGTTCAAACACAGCCGACGACCTCTCCTTGCGATTTCCGAATCAGCTTATCCCATTCGCACGACGGCTCCGATTTGTGGTCCCTCGATGGTGGAGGCTTCTCCCTCACTCAGCATGTTCGCGTTTGTGTATATCACTGTCAATCACGTTCTTGCGACGGTCTCAAGTCTCAATCGCGCGACATCCTATCATCTCGGTGATTTCTCTCTCAGTCACGGCGGCGGAGTTTTCGAAAGGTTTGGTGTTTGGTGATGGTGGGGGTCGAGTGGGTTACGTGTTTTTTGGGGTTGAGGGTTTGAATGACGTAAGGTTTTACTGTGTAGTTGATGAAGGCGGAGGGAGACGTTTGAGAGTGGTTTCCGGAGGTGAAGTGTGGTTCAGGTATGTTTTGTTGTTTAGTGATGGACGGTGAGGTTGGAGGTATTGGAGAAGGTTTGAAGAAAGGCGATTTTTGTTGTTGTCAATATTTTTTGAAGAAGAGAGTTCGCGGGTGAGTTGATGAATGGTGGTTGGGGTGGATGAAGGGAGGAAGTTTGGGAATGGTGCGGTGAATGTGGATTGAAGGTTAAACGGAGGATTTGATGGTTTGAAAAGGAAAAGAAGGTTGTTGTTTCAGGTTTTCGGAAGAAAATGAAAGAGGAAAAGGTCGTGGTTGGAAATAGTTTTTTCTCGTATCGGTTCTGTTTTCATCCCATTTTTTTTCTGTTTTTGTTGTTTTCCAGGATTTATGGTGATGCCATTGAAACAGGGTGTTGGTGGAGAGATTGAGTGGAAATAGGTTCTGCTTTCAAATGATTCATTCCTGCATTTTTCTTGCTGTCAAATGTTCTCCTGCGGTTTTGTTTTGGTGTTTTGTGGACAAAGGTTTGGTTGTTTTCGGATGAGTTTGGTTTATGGATGTTTTTGGTTTTGATGAGATAGAGGTGTTTGAGGAGTTTGTGGTGATGGTGTTTACAGGTTTTTTAGGCGAAGACAGTGTTGTCGTGGTGAGGAAAAGGAAGAGGTCTTTTGGGAGATGGCCCTTGAAGAAGTTTTTTTGGAGGTGTTGCGGGTTATGAAGGGCCCTTTCGATGCTGTTTGTTTATTTTCTTTTTTTATATCTGTTCTGGGTTTTTGAGGGACGCTTTTGATGGTTTTTGAAGAAGAATGAAGGCCCCTTTTTTGTGTTTTGGCCTGTTGTGGGTTGATGAAAATGAGTCAAAGCCACTGATGAAATTCTGAGAATTTTTGAAGATCCCCCCTTTTAGACCAAAGATGGTGCTCTGTTTTATATCTTTTTCTCTGTTTTTTGGGTTAAAAATCCTTTTTTTATGTAGTTTTCGGGACTGCCTTTTTGATGGCTCCCTCTTGCTATTGCTATTGACTTGTCCTGTATCACTTTTTGGGTGCAGATATTTTTTAAATCACAAATTAATGTATGTTTTTGATGCAGGTCTGCTTTTGGACAGAAGATTGGTGAAGAGAAAAATGAGTTGGTTTGCAGGATTTTGGTGTGTAGTGTAATTGGACTTGGTCAAAGTAAACTAAACAAGACCACCTAACTAAACTAGATTTTAGAAACTAAACTATTAAATTTAAAATAGGAAAAGAAAATAAATAAAAACTAAAATAAACTAAATCAAAATAGTCTAAAACTAAATTAAACTAAATAATCTAATTAGGAAATAATTAAACGCAATTGAAGTAATTGGAAATTAAATTAATTAAACTAATAAAATTAACTCAAAAATTAAACTAAATGAAATTATATTATTAATTTTAATCTATAAAACTAATTAAATTAAACTTAACTAAAATGAGATAAATAAATTAAATTACACCAAATAACTAAATTGAAATTAACTTAAAGATAAAAATGAAATGAAACTAGTTCTAATCTAATATAAACTAAACTCCTATTATAAATTTAAACTAAATTAAGAATTAGATTAAAATTCACATGGAACTAAATTAAATTCTAAAAGTGATTTAAAATAAATATTTAACTAGAAATAATAAAAAAAATAAAAACAAAAATAAATAAATGACAAAAATGAGACAAAATAATCTTAAAAAAATCTAAGATCGAATCAAATTCTAAAATCTATATCAAAATGAAACAAATTCTAAAATAAATAAAAGATGACAATAAAAATGGTAAAACTTGTGATTAATGAGATGGACTAAAAATTTAAAAATGACCGACTATCGAAAATGCTATAAAATGCGCCAGACAAATTAAAAGCTCGGTCAAAATTTAGGGTGTGACAGTTGCCCCTATTTAATCATTTTGAACCTGAATGTATGAATAACAAAGTTTTTGGACATTCGAGGTAGAAAATGATTAAATATTAAAATACCTAAAATTTTGACCAAATACAGATGAAATGCGCTGATATGCAATGCTATGAAATCGAGAGAGACTCCTCTGCTTTTGCTGATTATGACATGCGAGATGCAATGAAACCTGGCATGCTGATTTTGAATATGCTGAATATGTTATGACGCGGATAAACGCAATGATGATCCATAGAAATGCAAATGAGGGCGGAGACTTACTGGGGATAACAATATGCTGGGGATGACAAGACGAAAACCGGATATATTCAAAGTGATAAATCAGCAGGTTCAAGTGTAACTGCTGGCACTAAGAATGACAGAAGACGGAAAACAAAACGTAAGATTAAAGACAGACTATTTGAAGTGAAGAGTTAGCAAGTTCAAAGTGGTTGCTGGGCATCCCAATGCACCAACTCGGTGATCGAGAAAAAAGGAAAATACCTCGACCCGGCAGCCAGGAGTACCGACATAACAGACATTAACACGGTGGTCTGGAAATAAAATAACAGGCAAAGACGCGGTGGTCGGGAAATAAAATAACCGATAGAGACGCAGTGGTCTGGAAATAAAATAATAGACAGAGACGCGGTGGTCTGAAAATAAAATAACCGATAAGGACGCAGTGGTCTGAAAATAAAATAATAGACAGAGACGCAGTGGTCTGGAAATAAAATAATAGACAGAGACGCGGTGGTCTGAAAATAAAATAACAGGCAATGACACGGTGGTCAGGAAATAAAAGAAAGATAGAGACACGGTGGTCAGGAAATAAAATGACAGGCAAAGACGCGGTGGTCAGGAAAATAAAAGACAGGTAATGACACGGTGGTCAGGAAAAATAAAATTTCAGGTAATGACACGGTGGTCGGGAAATAAAAAAAGACAGACAAAAATCCAAAGTGGTAAATCAACAGGTTCAAGTGTAACTGTTGAGACCGAGGATTGGGAAACGAAAACAGTATCTAGGCAGTGGCTCTTGTGCAAACAAACTGATACTGGGAGTAGCATGCGTAGCAATCAGATATAAATCACGGCTCTAAACAACCGACTGACAATAAAAAATGTTGGAGTTTTAAACAACATAAACGTCCAACTTCCGGGAAATTCCTAAATGAAGAACTTGAAGAATTTGTGCCAATGACGATTGGACTTAAAAGAAATATTGGTGGTAAAAAAGGGGGAATATTAACAATAAGGAGGACCTCTGCAGGGGATATTAGTGTTACTGGGAAAACACTTTGATAAACCATACTAAAGGGTAATCAACAACAATGGATTTTCAGACAAAGCTGCTAGTGACGAATGATTTTTTCTCTTGACATGCCAGACAGGAACTGGTTTCTTTATTGTCAGGTGGGGGCTGACTTTGGAAATGATCTAACAAACAATAATTGATTTTGAACTGGATTTGGAAAAGAGACAGATGTCAGACAAGAACCGACTGTCAAATAACTTTTAAATGAAATACCAAGCGGGAACTGGTTCAGAATGGACTAATAGACGAAAACTGGTTTGAAAAGAAAAATGAATATCAGATAGGAACTGATTTGAAAATAAAATGACTACCAGAAGGGACTTGGTTGAAAATGAAATGACTACCAGACGGGACTGGGTTGAAAATGAAATGGCTACCAGACAGGACTGGGTTGAAAATAAATGACTACCAGACGGGACTGGGTTGAAAAATAAATGACTACCAGACGGGACTGGGTTGAAAAATAAATGACTACCAGACGGGACTGGGTTGAAAATAAATGACTACCAGACGGGACTGGGTTGAAAATAAATGACTACCAGACGGGACTGGGTTGAAAAAATAAATGACTACCAGACGGGACTGGGTTGAAAATAAATGACTACCAGACGGGACTGGGTTGAAAATAAATGACTACCAGACGGGACTGGGTTGAAAATAAATGACTACCAGACAGGACTGGGTTGAAAATAAATGACTACCAGACGGGACTGGGTTGAAAATAAATGACTACCAGACGGGACTGGGTTGAAAATAAATGACAAAAGAAAATACCATACGTGAATTGGTTTTCCTGGGTTTTGACCTAGACATGTGCTAGACAATATGCAAGGTTTAACGCTATGAGCGGAGCGACATGACTAAAGCATGAGAGTGATTATGCACTAGCTCAGTGGTTTCCAAAAGAAATGCCCCTGCGTGGGTAAGGATGGAATAGTTCTTTGCAGACGACTCTCTAAAAAGAGGTAAGGATGACGACAAGATTCCTGACACCTGTCTTGAACTCAAAATTTGTTGTTGCATAAGGCCTGCTTGAACAACTTGAAGGCATGGAGAGGACTTGCCCCTGGTGATTCATCTTGCCCCTAATCAAAGGTTTCTTGAACATATCCTTTTCAAAAGGTTTGGAGACAACCTGCCATGGTATGGACTTTGAAATGGTTGCCCCGGTGCTCGAACATCGGAGATTTTCCCCTGGTTATCTGATTCCTAAGATAGGAAGCTCCTGACTTGACTGGTTATTTGAACTCTTGAATTCTTTCTGATAACTTCCTCAAGTGTGAGTCTTGAGGAGAGCTCAACCTCTGAATTATTGATTCCTGAATGGATTGATTCAGATTAACTGGTTCTTGAAGTGATTGCCCCTGGTTGGGCTTCTCTTACCAAGTTAAATTCCCTAACTGGCTGAACACCGTTGGGCTTCCCCTGATGTTGGATTGACTTGCAAATGAACATTATACATTTAAAAAATTGGCAATTTTAATGCAACGATTATGCAAGTTTTGAAATCACAATTTATTGGTATGATAGTGATACAGTGGAGTTGATTAAAATAAAATAAAAAGTGGATCTAGCCATTTATGGAATGGCAGATGAAGTGATCAATACAAATGATTAGCAAAGATCTTTAAGAGTCAGGTTAACACAACCTTGTTGTAATATTCTCTCAAAACAAACCCTGCCTCAATTAGGTCTTTTAAGGGTTGTAACGTGGCTTGGTTCACGGTTTATGAAACAAAAATATAAAAGGCTCAAAATTTATTTGTACCCATCCCATCTTCGTGATGAACTCCAATCCTATGTTCAGTTAATTTGACATACGCATTCATATCTCAAAACTCTTTTGGCAAATGCGTGATAAGGATCAGGTTCTTGAAAGTGATGGCAGCCACCTTGCTTTTTCCTGCTTTGCTGGATTTGATGACTTCATTAACTTTCGCCTAAGTCGTCTTTTATATTTTTGACTTGGCAAACTTTTCCTTTGTGTTTCCTTTTCCTTACGTCATTCCTTAGTTGGACGGTTGTGACTGCCATCTTATTAGAGAATACACACTACAAACTTTTGGCTCTTCACGACTTCTTCAATGCGTGAAAGAAAGTATGTTGCTGATCCTTCTTGAACGATGTATTGAAACTTTTGAAGATTGGATGCAAAAAGATTAACTGAACCGACTACCCTGCCCCTGGTTTGAAATTAAGGGTTTTTGCATTTTTTGAAAAAGAAAACTCCTACTTCTAGGCTCGACGGGGTTAGCGAGGGATTATCTTCCTTATTTCACCGGTGTTTGGGAATTTGAAGCAATGCCTGTACATCTTTGGCAAGGTTTTAATTGAGAGCATACAAACGGAGAATTCAAGTATCTAGTTTTCATCATCCCCCCTCCAATCTTTGCTAAAACAAAAGTTTGATAAACAACAGATAGAAATATATTTTTTCTTTTTGTAACAATGAAATAAAACGAGTGAATACGAATGGATTGATTCAAAATATGCATAAACATTTCATTAATCCTGCCAATTCAAAACAAACAATGCTAACAAGCAAATACAAAAATCAACATGCAAAGAAAATACAACAATGCTGAAACAAACAGGTGATTGCCAGCTTTAGGGAAATGAAAATGCCTTGATCTACTGTCTTCAAGAGATGCACCAAGAAGTCACTCAGGCGAGAGGTTGACATGCACCAACAGGTTTCCTTCTGAAAAGGAGATGTACTTTTTATCGATCAAATGTTGCACCTTGGCTTGAAAAGCTCTGCAGTCTTCAGTTAAATGCCCCATTGATCCAGCATGATATCCACATTGCTCATGTGGGTTACACCCAGGCGGGTATGGCTTTGTCAATGGCTTGAGAGATTTGGGAACCACCAATGAGCTTTGAATCAAAGGTTGCAGAAGCTGAGTGTATGATAAAGGTACTGGGTGAAGAGGAGCATTCCTTCTTTCCAAATTGTTGCGAGGATTATGTGAACTCTGATGTTGATTCAGATATCCTCGGCTTTGGGCTCGCTGACTTTGATGAGGAGAAATCCAGGGTTGCTGGTAAGGTACCCTAAACATTGTTGGTTGCCTAAAAGGATGATGAGGCATATGGAATAGCGATTGCTGAAAAGATGGAGGGTCAAAGGATCTTGCTGATGCACCACAAGAATATTTGACGTCTGCCATGACTGCATTGATTACATCCTCTTCCTCCTCTTGGGAACTGTTGAGGGATTCATTCTCACTAGCCTGGTCGCTTGAGGCGTCTTGGATCTTTCCGCTTTTGAGACTAATCTCAATACGTTCTCCCGTTTTTACCAGGTTAGAGAAACTCGTTGAGGCGGTGCCTACCATCTTCTCAAAGTACGGGCTCTGCAGAGTGTCCATAAACAGGTCAACTAGCTCTTTTTCTGATAGCGGTGGTTGAACACGGTCAACAAACTATCTCCACCTCTGGACATACTTTTTGAACGGCTCATCATTCCCTTGAGATATGTCCTTCATGTGAAAGCGACTGGGAGCTTCTCCCAGATTGTAATGGTATTGCTTCATGAAAGCACTGGCTAAGTCCAACCATGACTGAATATGATTTCTTTCCAAACCCATGTACCAATCCAACGGTGCCCCACTCAAACTGTCTTGGAAGCAATGAATCATCAGCTTATCATCAAAAGCATATGTAGTCATTTTTCGACAGAACATCACCAAATGGTGTTTTGGACAGCTATCCCCTTTGTACTTCTGAAAAGTAGGTGCTTCAAACTTCGGAGGTATAACCAAACCAGGTACTAAGCACATGTTTAAAGCATCCAGGTCAAAAGCATCCTTCCCCTCTAGAGCTTTGAGTCTTTCGTTCAGCATTCGACATTTCTCATTCATCTCAGCAACACCTGGCCCCTTGGTCCTTCTCACTGGGATTGCCCCTTGGGAAATTGGCTCAGAGAAACCAAAGCTTTGGTACTCGACGGCATCGTGAGGTAAGGAGTTTCTATCTCGAATAATGGTATGCTCTTGAATAACGGATGCCCCAACTGGGGACCTGACAGACTGAGGTTGAACAAAACTGTTCCTTTGAGATGGAGAGACATTTCCAATTACGGCAGCCTGTTGAACATTATCCCCTCTCCTGATCAAAGCTGTCACAACATCCATGAGCTGGTCCATCTGATCCCTTGTCAAATCAAAGTCTCCCCTTGTCGCAGTCTGCTTTTGTCCTTCAGGGTCCATGATCAGTCAGGAACTACTTCAAGTCCAAAGTAGGTGTCGGGAAATCAACTGCGGGTTATGGACACAGGACGAAGATGAGCTTACTCTGAGGAAGGAAAAATGATATGCAATGCATATGCAATGGTATGCAAATGGATGCAATGCAAGGATGCTTAGAGGTTACAAGCACAAACAGACTCGGAAGCTGGCAAAGCTCAAATCTTCTTAAATGGTAGGATGTAAGAGATTAGTTCTACAGTCTGTACCCATAGATCCCACTCACAGGATGGTTTCTACGGTGATGGTTTAAGGAAACTCAAGGTCACGAACGTTTATCGTATTAATGCCCCGCCGCAGGCTAGCTGCATTGTGACGATAATAACGATAAGGTCTACCTTGAGTGGAGTTCTCATGCTAGGCGTGCAAGGAGCGAGTCCTCGGAGCCTAACATTACGCAACTACCAAAATTGAAACAGGTCCTAGGGGGTCCCAGAATCACAGCCCTTTCGTGAATCAGGTCACGCGACAAGCTAGCTGCGTTGCGACAAGATCTACGAAAATTCTAACTATCCGGGGGAGCTTTCATGTTAGGCGTGCAAGGAGCGAGTCCTTGGAGACTAACACTAATAACATCCAATACTAAACTTAGGTGTTCCCTCTGCTTTTTCCACCACTCAAAATTACTTGCAATGTGACCCCGAGAAACCACAGACAAATATAATAAGCAATAAAGTAAAGCGGTAAAAGAACAGATAAACAAACATAAATAATAAACATAGAGAAGACAAGAAAAGACAAGATCAAACAAATAAACACACAATGCTAAGTTAGGCTCGACTCTCTCTAGCATGGAGCTATACTCCCCAGCAGAGTCGCCAACTGTCGTACCTCGAAAAATACGATCCTAAAAACAAAACAACAGAGCCGCCACCTAATTCTATTTATTCTACGATAGAAAAGGGAGATATAGATACAACCTAATAAAGGATAAGAAATGGTCAACGAAACCAAATTCTAAGTTCAGGAGTCGGTTACGCAGGGGGAAGGTATTAGTACCCCTCATGTTCGTTGTATTCAACGGGAACCTCTTAGCTAATTATGCGATTAAATGTTTGATCTTAAGTCTATGTCTTCTAAATGATTATTAATATATTTGTTCTAAGGAATTAAAGTTAATATTATTAATAGGTCGGAGAAAAGATTAAAAGTTTTTTAAACAGAGAAATAGTTAAAAAAAATTATTAGGGTGGAGAAATGATTAATTTTTTATTATTGTGCTCGCGAAGGATTAAAATCCCCGTGCCTACGTATTCCCTTGTGCAATGGGAAAGTCAGAGCTCCATAGTTCGTGCTACTACGGTTTGTGATTTTTAATTGAACGATTGTTTGAAATGCATTCTACTGTTAAGCATTGGCTTATACTCGCGGTGGAGGCTGAAGCGCTAGCTTGTTCGAGAGATAGAATGATTTAAACAATGTTCGTTTTAGAAGAAAGTGTTTGACTTTATTAAGATGTTTTAAACGAAAGGGCGAATGAAAATATCGCGTGGGGCTAGCCCATGTTGCGGTCCAATCCAGATTGTGCGGAGTGCTAGACTCCGGAATTCTGTCTTTCGATAATTAATTATAAAAATGATTTAAATTTGTTGGTATACGACTGATGATTGAACCATCGCGTGAGGCTAGCCCATTTGCGGTTCAATCCAAAACGTGCGGAATGCTAGACTCCGGAGCTCTGTTTTCGTAATTTTTAATTAATTTAAGGTTCGAATATCTGATATACGAATGGTGATTGAACCATCGCGTGAGGCTAGCCCATTTGCGGTTCAATCCAGAATGTGTGGAATGCTAGACTCCGGAGTTCCTTTTTCGTACGATTAAATTAAATGAATTGAATTAATTGTTTTTAGACATTTTAGAATCGATGTTTTAAAACAAAGGATTGAACGAACAATACGCGTGGGGCTAGCCCAGTTGTAGTTCGTTCTAGAACGTGCGGAGTGCTAGACTCCGGAGCTCTATTCCTTGTTAATTAATTGAGACGCGTGGAAGGTCGTGCAGATGGCGGTCACTAGGATGACCGACTTACGTGTGTGTCAAGTGTAGGCGCACGAATGTTCTAATTGATTGAACGAAGTGGATTTGAATCCTAATTCCTAAAGGTGTTCCTAGTGAAAACGAATCCGGTAAAATAAAGGCAGATGAAAATAAATTGCGTACAAAATAAATAGGAGAGGGGTACAAAATAAATTACACGGGATTGCGATTTAAATAAAGGGTCTCGTTGTAATTTGCCCAAGAGAAAGCGTGTGTGCAGTGTATGAATTAATCGGAACCGTTAGTATTAAATGTTGTACAAAAGTGTGAGAAATAAATAAATAAATAGACTAATAAAAATGGAATAAATTATGAAATAAATTAAATAAAAAACAAATGGCCTCATATCGGTCACGATTAATCGGAAATGATTTATCGTGATTTTTTTGTCATATCATCGGCCAGAAAATGAATATATAAACAAAACCCAAATAAAATAAAATATTAATGAGTTTAATGTCTAACAATCATTTAGAATTAAATAATAACTAGAAAGTAAAAAATAAAATTAGCAAATTAACAAATTAGCATAAAAATGAAATAAATAAAAAAAAATAGAGGGAGGGTGTGCAGTGGAATGTTAGGGCTGGTGTTTAGTAACTCGTGTGGGATGGAGATCCAACAAGTCCATATAAAGAAAAAATAAAGCAACTAATAAATAATAAAATAAATAGGAAAATGAGATATGGGTCGGTGGAATTTAGGGGGTGGTGTTGTTGTGATAGCAGGGTGTAACCTGGTGGACTCAAAGAGTCTGAAAACCCTTAAACTACAGGCCCATATGAACAAAATAATTAAAACACAATTAACTAAATATTCAGCAATAAAAAAAAAAGGTCAAGTTTCAGAAAAAGAACAAAACCGAAAGAAAATCAAAAATATTCTCCCCAATGGCACGATTTGAAAACAACCATCACCTACCCTTCCGTTCAAACACAGCCGATGACCTCTCCTTGCGATTTCCGAATCAGCTTATCCCATTCGCACGGCGGCTCCGATTTGTGGTCCCTCGATGGTGGAGGCTTCTCCCTCACTCAGCATGTTTGCGTTTGTGTATATCACGGTCAATCACGTTCTTGCGACGGTCTCAAGTCTCAATCGCGCGGCATCCTATCATCTCGGTGGTTTCTCTCTCAGTCACGGCGGCGGAGTTTTCGAAAGGTTTGGTGTTCGGTGATGGTGGGGGTCGAGTGGGTTACGTGTTTTTTGGGGTTGAGGGTTTGAATGACGTAAGTTTTTACTGTGTAGTTGATGAAGGAGGAGGGAGACGTTTGAGAGTGGTTTCCGGAGGTGAAGTGTGGTCCAGGTATGTTTTGCTGTTTAGTGATGGACGGTGAGGTTGGAGGTATTGGAGAAGGTTTGAAGAAAGGCGATTTTTGTTGTTGTCAATATTTTTTGAAGAAGAGAGTTCGCGGGTGAGTTGATGAATGGTGGTTGGGGTGGATGAAGGGCGGAAGTTTGGGAATGGTGCGGTGAATGTGGATTGAAGGTTAAACGGAGGATTTGATGGTTTGAAAAGGAAAAGAAGGTTGTTGTTTCAGGTTTTCGGAAGAAAATGAAAGAGGAAAAGGTCGCGGTTGGAAATAGTTTTTTCTCGTATCGGTTCTGTTTTCATCCCATTTTCTTTTCTGTTTTTGTTGTTTTCCAGGATTTATGGTGATGCCATTGAAACAGGGTGTTGGTGGAGAGATTGAGTGGAAATAGGTTCTGCTTTCAAATGATTCATTCCTGCATTTTTCTTGCTGTCAAATGTTCTCCTGCGGTTTTGTTTCGGTGTTTTGTGGACAAAGGTTTGGTTGTTTTCGGATGAGTTTGGTTTATGGATGTTTTTGGTTTTGATGAGACAGAGGTGTTTGAGGAGTTTGTGGTGATGGTGTTTACAGGTTTTTTAGGCGAAGACAGTGTTGTCGTGGTGAGGAAAAGGAAGAGGTCTTTTGGGAGATGGCCCTTGAAGAAGTTTTTTTGGAGGTGTTGCGGGTTATGAAGGGCCCTTTCGATGCTGTTTGTTTTTTTCTTTTTTTATATCTGTTCTGGGTTTTTGAGGGACCCTTTTGATGGTTTTTGAAGAAGAATGAAGGCCCCTTTTTTGTGTTTTGGCCTGTTGTGGGTTGATGAAAATGAGTCAAAGCCACTGATGAAATTCTGAGAATTTTTGAAGATCCCCCCTTTTAGGCCAAAGATGGTGCTCTGTTTTATATCTTTTTCTCTGTTTTTTGGGTTAAAAATCCTTTTTTTATGTAGTTTTCGGGACTGCCTTTTTGATGGCTCCCTCTTGCTATTGCTATTGACTTGTCCTGTATCACTTTTTGGGTGCAGATATTTTTTAAATCACAAATTAATGTATGTTTTTGATGCAGGTCTGCTTTTGGACAGAAGATTGGTGAAGAGAAAAATGAGTTGGTTTGCAGGATTTTGGTGTGTAGTGTAATTGGACTTGGTCAAAGTAAACTAAACAAGACCACCTAACTAAACTAGATTTTAGAAACTAAACTATTAAATTTAAAATAGGAAAAGAAAATAAATAAAAACTAAAATAAACTAAATCAAAATAGTCTAAAACTAAATTAAACTAAATAATCTAATTAGGAAATAATTAAACGCAATTGAAGTAATTGGAAATTAAATTAATTAAACTAATAAAATTAACTCAAAAATTAAACTAAATGAAATTATATTATTAATTTTAATCTATAAAACTAATTAAATTAAACTTAACTAAAATGAGATAAATAAATTAAATTACACCAAATAACTAAATTGAAATTAACTTAAAGATAAAAATGAAATGAAACTAGTTCTAATCTAATATAAACTAAACTCCTATTATAAATTTAAACTAAATTAAGAATTAGATTAAAATTCACATGGAACTAAATTAAATTCTAAAAGTGATTTAAAATAAATATTTAACTAGAAATAATAAAAAAAAAACAAAAATAAATAAATGACAAAAATGAGACAAAATAATCTTAAAAAAATCTAAGATCGAATCAAATTCTAAAATCTATATCAAAATGAAACAAATTCTAAAATAAATAAAAGATGACAATAAAAATGGTAAAACGTGTGATTAATGAGATGGACTAAAAATTTAAAAATGACCGACTATCGAAAATGCTATAAAATGCGCCAGACAAATTAAAAGCTCGGTCAAAATTTAGGGTGTGACAGTTGCCCCTATTTAATCATTTTGAACCTGAATGTATGAATAACAAATTTTTTGGACATTCGAGGTAGAAAATGATTAAATATTAAAATACCTAAAATTTTGACCAAATACAGATGAAATGCGCTGATATGCAATGCTATGAAATCGAGAGAGACTCCTCTGCTTTTGCTGATTATGACATGCGAGATGCAATGAAACCTGGCATGCTGATTTTGAATATGCTGAATATGTTATGATGCGGATAAACGCAATGATGATCCATAGAAATGCAAATGAGGGCGGAGACTTACTGGGGATAACAATATGCTGGGGATGACAAGACGAAAACCGGATATATTCAAAGTGATAAATCAGCAGGTTCATGTGTAACTGCTGGCACTAAGAATGACAGAAGACGGAAAACAAAACGTAAGATTAAAGACAGACTATTTGAAGTGAAGAGTTAGCAAGTTCAAAGTGGTTGCTGGGGATCCCAATGCACCAACTCGGTGATCGAGAAAAAAGGAAAATACCTCGACTCGGCAGCCAGGAGTACCGACATAACAGACATTAACACGGTGGTCTGGAAATAAAATAACAGGCAAAGACGCGGTGGTCGGGAAATAAAATAACCGATAGAGACGCGGTGGTCTGGAAATAAAATAATAGACAGAGACGCGGTGGTCTGAAAATAAAATAACCGATAAGGACGCAGTGGTCTGAAAATAAAATAATAGACAGAGACGCAGTGGTCTGGAAATAAAATAATAGACAGAGACGCGGTGGTCTGAAAATAAAATAACAGGCAATGACACGGTGGTCAGGAAATAAAAGACAGATAGAGACACGGTGGTCAGGAAATAAAATGACAGGCAAAGACGCGGTGGTCAGGAAAATAAAAGACAGGTAATGACACGGTGGTCAGGAAAAATAAAATTTCAGGTAATGACACGGTGGTCGGGAAATAAAAAAAGACAGACAAAAATCCAAAGTGGTAAATCAACAGGTTCAAGTGTAACTGTTGAGACCGAGGATTGGGAAACGAAAACAGTATCTAGGCAGTGGCTCTTGTGCAAACAAACTGATACTGGGAGTAGCATGCGTAGCAATCAGATATAAATCACGGCTCTAAACAACCGACTGACAATAAAAAATGTTGGAGTTTTAAACAACATAAACGTCCAACTTCCGGGAAATTCCTAAATGAAGAACTTGAAGAATTTGTGCCAATGACGATTGGACTTAAAAGAAATATTGGTGGTAAAAAAGGGGGAATATTAACAATAAGGAGGACCTCTGCAGGGGATATTAGTGTTACTGGGAAAACACTTTGATAAACCATACTAAAGGGTAATCAACAACAATGGATTTTCAGACAAAGCTGCTAGTGACGAATGATTTTTTCTCTTGACATGCCAGACAGGAACTGGTTTCTTTATTGTCAGGTGGGGGCTGACTTTGGAAATGATCTAACAAACAAGAATTGATTTTGAACTGGATTTGGAAAAGAGACAGATGTCAGACAAGAACCGACTGTCAAATAACTTTTAAATGAAATACCAAGCGGGAACTAGTTCAGAATGGACTAATAGACGAAAACTGGTTTGAAAAGAAAAATGAATATCAGACAGGAACTGATTTGAAAATAAAATGACTACCAGAAGGGACTTGGTTAAAAATGAAATGACTACCAGACGGGACTGGGTTGAAAATGAAATGGCTACCAGACAGGACTGGGTTGAAAATAAATGACTACCAGACGGGACTGGGTTGAAAAATAAATGACTACCAGACGGGACTGGGTTGAAAAATAAATGACTACCAGACGGGACTGGGTTGAAAATAAATGACTACCAGACGGGACTGGGTTGAAAATAAATGACTACCAGACGGGACTGGGTTGAAAAAATAAATGACTACCAGACGGGACTGGGTTGAAAATAAATGACTACCAGACGGGACTGGGTTGAAAATAAATGACTACCAGACGGGACTGGGTTGAAAATAAATGACTACCAGACGGGACTGGGTTGAAAATAAATGACAAAAGAAAATACCATACGGGAATTGGTTTTCATGGGTTTTGACCTAGACATGTGCTAGACAATATGCAAGGTTTAACGCTATGAGCGGAGCGACATGACTAAAGCATGAGAGTGATTATGCACTAGCTCAGTGGTTTCCAAAAGAAATGCCCCTGCGTGGGTAAGGATGGAATAGTTCTTTGCATACGACTCTCTAAAAAGAGGTAAGGATGACGACAAGATTCCCGACACCTGTCTTGAACTCAAAATTTGTTGTTGCATAAGGCCTGCTTGAACAACTTGAAGGCATGGAGAGGACTTGCCCCTGGTGATTCATCTTGCCCCTAATCAAAGGTTTCTTGAACATATCCTTTTCAAAAGGTTTGGAGACAACCTGCCATGGTATGGACTTTGAAATGGTTGCCCCGGTGCTCGAACATCGGAGATTTTCCCCTGGTTATCTGATTCCTAAGATAGGAAGCTCCTGACTTGACTGGTTATTTGAACTCTTGAATTCTTTCTGATAACTTCCTCAAGTGTGAGTCTTGAGGAGAGCTCAACCTCTGAATTATTGATTCCTAAATGGATTGATTCAGATTAACTGGTTCTTGAAGTGATTGCCCCTGGTTGGGCTTCTCTTACCAAGTTAAATTCCCTAACTGGCTGAACACCGTTGGGCTTCCCCTGATGTTGGATTGACTTGCAAATGAACATTATACATTTAAAAAATTGGCAATTTTAATGCAACGATTATGCAAGTTTTGAAATCACAATTTATTGGTATGATAGTGATACAGTTGAGTTGATTAAAATAAAATAAAAAGTGGATCTAGCCATTTATGGAATGGCAGATGAAGTGATCAATACAAATGATTAGCAAAGATTGTTAGGAGTCAGGTTAACACAACCTTGTTGTAATATTCTCTCAAAACAAACCCTGCCTCAATTAGGTCTTTTAAGGGTTGTAACGTGGCTTGGTTCACGGTTTATGAAATAAAAATATAAAAGGCTCAAAATTTATTTGTACCCATCCCATCTTCGTGATGAACTCCAATCCTATGTTCAGTTAATTTGACATACGCATTCATATCTCAAAACTCTTTTGGCAAATGCGTGATAAGGATCAGGTTCTTGAAAGTGATGGCAGCCACCTTGCTTTTTCCTGCTTTGCTGGATTTGATGACTTCATTAACTTTCGCCTAAGTCGTCTTTTATATTTTTGACTTGGCAAACTTTTCCTTTGTGTTTCCTTTTCCTTACGTCATTCCTTAGTTGGACGGTTGTGACTGCCATCTTATTAGAGAATACACACTACAAACTTTTGGCTCTTCACGACTTCTTCAATGCGTGAAAGAAAGTATGTTGCTGATCCTTCTTGAACGATGTATTGAAACTTTTGAAGATTGGATGCAAAAAGATTAACTGAACCGACTACCCTGCCCCTGGTTTGAAATTAAGGGTTTTTGCATTTTTTGAAAAAGAAAACTCCTACTTCTAGGCTCGACGGGGTTAGCGAGGGATTATCTTCCTTATTTCACCGGTGTTTGGGAATTTGAAGCAATGCCTGTACATCTTTGGCAAGGTTTTAATTGAGAGCATACAAACGGAGAATTCAAGTATCTAGTTTTCATCATCCCCCCTCCAATCTTTGCTAAAAAAAAAGTTTGATAAACAACAGATAGAAATATATTTTTTCTTTTTGTAACAATGAAATAAAACGAGTGAATACGAATGGATTGATTCAAAATATGCATAAACATTTCATTAATCCTGCCAATTCAAAACAAACAATGCTAACAAGCAAATACAAAAATCAACATGCAAAGAAAATACAACAATGCTGAAACAAACAGGTGATTGCCAGCTTTAGGGAAATGAAAATGCCTTGATCTACTGTCTTCAAGAGATGCACCAAGAAGTCACTCAGGCGAGAGGTTGACATGCACCAACAGGTTTCCTTCTGAAAAGGAGATGTACTTTTTATCGATCAAATGTTGCACCTTGGCTTGAAAAGCTCTGCAGTCTTCAGTTAAATGCCCCATTGATCCAGCATGATATCCACATTGCTCATGTGGGTTACACCCAGGCGGGTATGGCTTTGTCAATGGCTTGAGAGATTTGGGAACCACCAATGAGCTTTGAATCAAAGGTTGCAGAAGCTGAGTGTATGATAAAGGTACTGGGTGAAGAGGAGCATTCCTTCTTTCCAAATTGTTGCGAGGATTATGTGAACTCTGATGTTGATTCAGATATCCTCGGCTTTGGGCTCGCTGACTTTGATGAGGAGAAATCCAGGGTTGCTGGTAAGGTACCCTAAACATTGTTGGTTGCCTAAAAGGATGATGAGGCATATGGAATAGCGATTGCTGAAAAGATGGAGGGTCAAAGGATCTTGCTGATGCACCACAAGAATATTTGACGTCTGCCATGACTGCATTGATTACATCCTCTTCCTCCTCTTGGGAACTGTTGAGGGATTCATTCTCATTAGCCTGGTCGCTTGAGGCGTCTTGGATCTTTCCGCTTTTGAGACTAATCTCAATACGTTCTCCCGTTTTTACCAGGTTAGAGAAACTCGTTGAGGCGGTGCCTACCATCTTCTCAAAGTACGGGCTCTGCAGAGTGTCCATAAACAGGTCAACTAGCTCTTTTTCTGATAGCGGTGGTTGAACACGGTCAACAAACTATCTCCACCTCTGGACATACTTTTTGAACGGCTCATCATTCCCTTGAGATATGTCCTTCATGTGAAAGCGACTGGGAGCTTCTCCCAGATTGTAATGGTATTGCTTCATGAAAGCACTGGCTAAGTCCAACCATGACTGAATATGATTTCTTTCCAAACCCATGTACCAATCCAACGGTGCCCCACTCAAACTGTCTTGGAAGCAATGAATCATCAGCTTATCATCAAAAGCATATGTAGTCATTTTTCGACAGAACATCACCAAATGGTGTTTTGGACAGCTATCCCCTTTGTACTTCTGAAAAGTAGGTGCTTCAAACTTCGGAGGTATAACCAAACCAGGTACTAAGCACATGTTTAAAGCATCCAGGTCAAAAGCATCCTTCCCCTCTAGAGCTTTGAGTCTTTCGTTCAGCATTCGACATTTCTCATTCATCTCAGCAACACCTGGCCCCTTGGTCCTTCTCACTGGGATTGCCCCTTGGGAAATTGGCTCAGAGAAACCAAAGCTTTGGTACTCGACGGCATCGTGAGGTAAGGAGTTTCTATCTCGAATAATGGTATGCTCTTGAATAACGGATGCCCCAACTGGGGACCTGACAGACTGAGGTTGAACAAAACTGTTCCTTTGAGATGGAGAGACATTTCCAATTACGGCAGCCTGTTGAACATTATCCCCTCTCCTGATCAAAGTTGTCACAACATCCATGAGCTGGTCCATCTGATCCCTTGTCAAATCAAAGTCTCCCCTTGTCGCAGTCTGCTTTTGTCCTTCAGGGTCCATGATCAGTCAGGAACTACTTCAAGTCCAAAGTAGGTGTCGGGAAATCAACTGCGGGTTATGGACACAGGACGAAGATGAGCTTACTCTGAGGAAGGAAAAATGATATGCAATGCATATGCAATGGTATGCAAATGGATGCAATGCAAGGATGCTTAGAGGTTACAAGCACAAACAGACTCGGAAGCTGGCAAAGCTCAAATCTTCTTAAATGGTAGGATGTAAGAGATTAGTTCTACAGTCTGTACCCATAGATCCCACTCACAGGATGGTTTCTACGGTGATGGTTTAAGGAAACTCAAGGTCACGAACGTTTATCGTATTAATGCTCCGCCGCAGGCTAGCTGCATTGTGACGATAATAACGATAAGGTCTACCTTGAGTGGAGTTCTCATGCTAGGCGTGCAAGGAGCGAGTCCTCGGAGCCTAACATTACGCAACTACCAAAATTGAAACAGGTCCTAGGGGGTCCCAGAATCACAGCCCTTTCGTGAATCAGGTCACGCGACAAGCTAGCTGCGTTGCGACAAGATCTACGAAAATTCTAACTATCCGGGGGAGCTTTCATGTTAGGCGTGCAAGGAGCGAGTCCTTGGAGACTAACACTAATAACATCCAATACTAAACTTAGGTGTTCCCTCTGCTTTTTCCACCACTCAAAATTACTTGCAATGTGACCCCGAGAAACCACAGACAAATATAATAAGCAATAAAGTAAAGCGGTAAAAGAACAGATAAACAAACATAAATAATAAACATAGAGAAGACAAGAAAAGACAAGATCAAACAAATAAACACACAATGCTAAGTTAGGCTCGACTCTCTCTAGCATGGAGCTATACTCCCCAGCAGAGTCGCCAACTGTCGTACCTCGAAAAATACGATCCTAAAAACAAAACAACAGAGCCGCCACCTAATTCTATTTATTCTACGATAGAAAAGGGAGATATAGATACAACCTAATAAAGGATAAGAAATGGTCAACGAAACCAAATTCTAAGTTCAGGAGTCGGTTACGCAGGGGGAAGGTATTAGTACCCCTCATGTTCGTTGTATTCAACGGGAACCTCTTAGCTAATTATGCGATTAAATGTTTGATCTTAAGTCTATGTCTTCTAAATGATTATTAATATATTTGTTCTAAGGAATTAAAGTTAATATTATTAATAGGTCGGAGAAAAGATTAAAAGTTTTTTAAACAGAGAAATAGTTAAAAAAAATTATTAGGGTGGAGAAATGATTAATTTTTTATTATTGTGCTCGCGAAGGATTAAAATCCCCGTGCCTACGTATTCCCTTGTGCAATGGGAAAGTCAGAGCTCCATAGTTCGTGCTACTACGGTTTGTGATTTTTAATTGAACGATTGTTTGAAATGCATTCTACTGTTAAGCATTGGCTTATACTCGCGGTGGAGGCTGAAGCGCTAGCTTGTTCGAGAGATAGAATGATTTAAACAATGTTCGTTTTAGAAGAAAGTGTTTGACTTTATTAATATGTTTTAAACGAAAGGGCGAATGAAAATATCGCGTGGGGCTAGCCCATGTTGCGGTCCAATCCAGATTGTGCGGAGTGCTAGACTCCGGAATTCTGTCTTTCGATAATTAATTATAAAAATGATTTAAATTTGTTGGTATACGACTGATGATTGAACCATCGCGTGAGGCTAGCCCATTTGCGGTTCAATCCAAAACGTGCGGAATGCTAGACTCCGGAGCTCTGTTTTCGTAATTTTTAATTAATTTAAGGTTCGAATATCTGATATACGAATGGTGATTGAACCATCGCGTGAGGCTAGCCCATTTGCGGTTCAATCCAGAACGTGCGGAATGCTAGACTCCGGAGTTCCTTTTTCGTACGATTAAATTAAATGAATTGAATTAATTGTTTTTAGACATTTTAGAATCGATGTTTTAAAACAAAGGATTGAACGAACAATACGCGTGGGGCTAGCCCAGTTGTAGTTCGTTCTAGAACGTGCGGAGTGCTAGACTCCGGAGCTCTATTCCTTGTTAATTAATTGAGACGCGTGGAAGGTCGTGCAGATGGCGGTCACTAGGATGACCGACTTACGTGTGTGTCAAGTGTAGGCGCACGAATGTTCTAATTGATTGAACGAAGTGGATTTGAATCCTAATTCCTAAAGGTGTTCCTAGTGAAAACGAATCCGGTAAAATAAAGGCAGATGAAAATAAATTGCGTACAAAATAAATAGGAGAGGGGTACAAAATAAATTACACGGGATTGCGATTTAAATAAAGGGTCTCGTTGTAATTTCCCCAAGAGAAAGCGTGTGTGCAGTGTATGAATTAATCGGAACCGTTAGTATTAAATGTTGTACAAAAGTGTGAGAAATAAATAAATAAATAGACTAATAAAAATGGAATAAATTATGAAATAAATTAAATAAAAAACAAATGGCCTCATATCGGTCACGATTAATCGGAAATGATTTATCGTGATTTTTTTGTCATATCATCGGCCAGAAAATGAATATATAAACAAAACCCAAATAAAATAAAATATTAATGAGTTTAATGTCTAACAATCATTTAGAATTAAATAATAACTAGAAAGTAAAAAATAAAATTAGCAAATTAACAAATTAGCATAAAAATGAAATAAATAAAAAAAAATAGTGGGAGGGTGTGCAGCGGAATGTTAGGGCTGGTGTTTAGTAACTCGTGTGGGATGGAGATCCTACAAGTCCATATAAAGAAAAAATAAAGCAACTAATAAATAATAAAATAAATAGGAAAATGAGATATGGGTCGGTGGAATTTAGGGGGTGGTGTTGTTGTGATAGCAGGGTGTAACCTGGTGGACTCAAAGAGTCTGAAAACCCTTAAACTACAGGCCCATATGAACAAAATAATTAAAACACAATTAACTAAATATTCAGCAATAAAAAAAAGGTCAAGTTTCAGAAAAAGAACAAAACCGAAAGAAAATCAAAAATATTCTCCCCAATGGCACGATTTGAAAACAACCATCACCTACCCTTCCGTTCAAACACAGCCGATGACCTCTCATTGCGATTTCCGAATCAGCTTATCCCATTCGCACGACGGCTCCGATTTGTGGTCCCTCGATGGTGGAGGCTTCTCCCTCACTCAGCATGTTTGCGTTTGTGTATATCACGGTCAATCACGTTCTTGCGACGGTCTCAAGTCTCAATCGCGCGGCATCCTATCATCTCGGTGGTTTCTCTCTCAGTCACGGCGGCGGAGTTTTCGAAAGGTTTGGTGTTCGGTGATTGTGGGGGTCGAGTGGGTTACGTGTTTTTTGGGGTTGAGGGTTTAAATGACGTAAGTTTTTACTGTGTAGTTGATGAAGGCGGAGGGAGACGTTTGAGAGTGGTTTCCGGAGGTGAAGTGTGGTCCAGGTATGTTTTGCTGTTTAGTGATGGACGGTGAGGTTGGAGGTATTGGAGAAGGTTTGAAGAAAGGCGATTTTTGTTGTTGTCAATATTTTTTGAAGAAGAGAGTTCGCGGGTGAGTTGATGAATGGTGGTTGGGGTGGATGAAGGGAGGAAGTTTGGGAATGGTGCGGTGAATGTGGATTGAAGGTTAAACGGAGGATTTGATGGTTTGAAAAGGAAAAGAAGGTTGTTGTTTCAGGTTTTCGGAAGAAAATGAAAGAGGAAAAGGTCGCGGTTGGAAATAGTTTTTTCTCGTATCGGTTCTGTTTTCATCCCATTTTCTTTTCTGTTTTTGTTGTTTTCCAGGATTTATGGTGATGCCATTGAAACAGGGTGTTGGTGGAGAGATTGAGTGGAAATAGGTTCTGCTTTCAAATGATTCATTCCTGCATTTTTCTTGCTGTCAAATGTTCTCCTGCGGTTTTGTTTCGGTGTTTTGTGGACAAAGGTTTGGTTGTTTTCGGATGAGTTTGGTTTATGGATGTTTTTGGTTTTGATGAGACAGAGGTGTTTGAGGAGTTTGTGGTGATGGTGTTTACAGGTTTTTTAGGCGAAGACAGTGTTGTCGTGGTGAGGAAAAGGAAGAGGTCTTTTGGGAGATGGCCCTTGAAGAAGTTTTTTTGGAGGTGTTGCGGGTTATGAAGGGCCCTTTCGATGCTGTTTGTTTTTTTCTTTTTTTATATCTGTTCTGGATTTTTGAGGGACCCTTTTGATGGTTTTTGAAGAAGAATGAAGGCCCCTTTTTTGTGTTTTGGCCTGTTGTGGGTTGATGAAAATGAGTCAAAGCCACTGATGAAATTCTGAGAATTTTTGAAGATCCCCCCTTTTAGACCAAAGATGGTGCTCTGTTTTATATCTTTTTCTCTGTTTTTTGGGTTAAAAATCCTTTTTTTATGTAGTTTTCGGGACTGCCTTTTTGATGGCTCCCTCTTGCTATTGCTATTGACTTGTCCTGTATCACTTTTTGGGTGCAGATATTTTTTAAATCACAAATTAATGTATGTTTTTGATGCAGGTCTGCTTTTGGACAGAAGATTGGTGAAGAGAACAATGAGTTGGTTTGCAGGATTTTGGTGTGTAGTGTAATTGGACTTGGTCAAAGTAAACTAAACAAGACCACCTAACTAAACTAGATTTTAGAAACTAAACTATTAAATTTAAAATAGGAAAAGAAAATAAATTAAAACTAAAATAAACTAAATCAAAATAGTCTAAAACTAAATTAAACTAAATAATCTAATTAGGAAATAATTAAACGCAATTGAAGTAATTGGAAATTAAATTAATTAAACTAATAAAATTAACTCAAAAATTAAACTAAATGAAATTATATTATTAATTTTAATCTATAAAACTAATTAAATTAAACTTAACTAAAATGAGATAAATAAATTAAATTAAACCAAATAACTAAATTGAAATTAACTTAAAGATAAAAATGAAATGAAACTAGTTCTAATCTAATATAAACTAAACTCCTATTATAAATTTAAACTAAATTAAGAATTAGATTAAAATTCACATGGAACTAAATTAAATTCTAAAAGTGATTTAAAATAAATATTTAACTAGAAATAATAAAAAAAATAAAAACAAAAATAAATAAATGACAAAAATGAGACAAAAAAATCTAAAAAAAATCTAAGATCGAATCAAATTCTAAAATCTATATCAAAATGAAACAAATTCTAAAATAAATAAAAGATGACAATAAAAATGGTAAAACGTGTGATTAATGAGATGGACTAAAAATGTAAAAATGACCGACTATCGAAAATGCTATAAAATGCGCCAGACAAATAAAAAGCTCGGTCAAAATTTAGGGTGTGACAGTTGCCCCTATTTAATCATTTTGAACCGGAATGTATGAATAACAAAGTTTTTGGACATTCGAGGTAGAAAATGATTAAATATTAAAATACCTAAAATTTTGACCAAATACAGATGAAATGCGCTGATATGCAATGCTATGAAATCGAGAGAGACTCCTCTGCTTTTGCTGATTATGACATGCGAGATGCAATGAAACCTGGCATGCTGATTTTGAATATGCTGAATATGTTATGATGCGGATAAACGCAATGATGATCCATAGAAATGCAAATGAGGGCGGAGACTCACTGGGGATAACAATATGCTGGGGATGACAAGATGAAAACCGGATATATTCAAAGTGATAAATCAGCAGGTTCAAGTGTAACTGCTGGCACTAAGAATGACAGAAGACGGAAAACAAAACGTAAGATTAAAGACAGACTATCTGAAGTGAAGAGTTAGCAAGTTCAAAGTGGTTATTGGGGATCCCAATGCACCAACTCGGTGATCGATAAAAAAGGAAAATACCTCGACTCGGCAGCCAGGAGTACCGACATAACAGACATTAACACGGTGGTCTGGAAATAAAATAACAGGCAAAGACGCGGTGGTCTGGAAATAAAATAATCGATAGAGACGCAGTGGTCTGGAAATAAAATAATAGACAGAGACGCGGTGGTCTGAAAATAAAATAACCGATAAGGACGCAGTGGTCTGAAAATAAAATAATAGACAGAGACGCAGTGGTCTGGAAATAAAATAATAGACAGAGACGCGGTGGTCTGAAAATAAAATAACAGGCAACGACACGGTGGTCAGGAAATAAAAGACAGATAGAGACGCGGTGGTCAGGAAATAAAATGACAGGCAAAGACGCGGTGGTCAGGAAAATAAAAGACAGGTAATGACACGGTGGTCAGGAAAAATAAAATTTCAGGTAATGACACGGTGAGAAAACAACAACAAAACTCATGCAACACAAAGAATATGAAGTTAGCATGCAATGTAATATGTTTATTTGTCTTCAGAGGGTATCCAGTTTGGTTCCTGGTTTTGACCTTCCAGACCTCTAGGGAATCAAGATGTTGAAGCAGACAAAGTCCATGAAAAAACCCAATACATAACCATACAAAATGCAAATGGCACCAGGAGAGCACACACATTTTCCCAGTTCCCTACTGCAGCTTGCTTTGTAGCCTGAGTAACCAAGAAATCCAGATGGAGGCCTAGGATTCCAGCCTTGGAAGTCATGTGCTCATCAATGGTGGTTACTTTCAGATTTAATGCTTTGGCTATGTCTTTATTCCTTGGAGGAGTCATTTCATGATTGAAAGGAATTCCTCTTCTGATAGGGACACCCAACAACATAGAATATTCTTCCAGCAAAGGACCAATATGAAAATCTGGGAAAGTGAAGCAACAGAGAGGAGGGTCATAGAAATGAAGACAGGTGTGAATCATGCTCCTCTGTAATGGGTCTAAGTCTATGAACATGTCCAGGATTCCACCATAATGCTCTCTGGAAAAGGGAACATGATCAGGGGTCATAAGAGCATGTATCTGCCTGATGCCTACTAGAGGGTACTCAAAGAAGTGATAAGTAATGTTGCTTTTCCTGGTTGAATCCATGCTGAAGATGGATGCTGAAGGAGACAACTGAAGAGGATAGCTGAAGAAGTGTTGAAGCAGATAAGCTGAGCAGAAGAACAGTCAAAACCAAACCAAGAGAATATGGATACCCTGTAAAACAAATAGATAAGATGTTAAATGATTCAATATGATGTATGTTTATGATATGCAAGGGTTTGTGATCAAGTGCTGGATAATCAGGTGCTCTTGGTAGGGTCCTTGAGTGTTCAGAAATCTGGATGAATGCTAGAAAACCAGTAACCAGGTGGGGAACTCAAATAAAGAGTCACGTGTCCGGGGTTTCAAAGAACTAGTCCAAAATAGTGTAACCTTAAAACAATCCAGTAACAGGGTATGATGAGGTCAAGGGTTCCTGCAAACTTGTAAACAACCCAACTCACTCACAGGTAATGTTCTATAACAAGGATCATCAGGTTCGGATCTATTATGAGAAGTGTAAACACTTCTAACCCAGAGGTATAATGCTTACCATAATCATAAACGATCCTCCTCTATTTCTCCTCAGATGCTGAAGGTCATCTAAAAAGGTCATCCAGACTTAGCAGGCTTCCCAGATAGCCCTAGTACTACAGGAAATCTGTAGCACAGAGTTTTAAAAAAGAAACCCATGCCTGAACCGTGTTTTCATATTCCCGCACTATACTGAAATGGAATGGGAAAGAATATGAAGCCATTCTAATCATATGTCTCACTCGGCCCTTTGTGTTGGACCTTTCTCACTGGAATAGCCCTCCCACCAAAGCAAACCAAAAATCCAGCACAATGATATGATAATAATACATGAAATGCAGAAAGCAATAAATGAAAGTGATAAAGTAAATGCAGTAAATAAAGTTGTACATGAACCAATAAATAAAGCAAAAACATAAACACAAATAGCACATAACACCCCCAATAAACACAAACAAACAAGCGCTAGGAGAAACCCACAAGAGAACCAGAAGCCCTGGTTGCAAGATTCCCCAGCAGAGTCGCTAAGCTGTCGCTCCCCGGACTTTCATCCCGGTGCAAACGTGAACCGTCGGCGATGTTAGAGGTTGAGGTTGAATAGAGTCGCCAGCTAGGCATTTTTATCCCGAAGGAAAGGTAATGCTCCATAAACCTAGAAAAAAGTGGATAAGATGGTTGCAAACAAAAGAAACTGAGAAAGGGGGTTGGTTACGACCTGGGAAGGTATTAGCACCCAGATCTTCTGTCGTACTCGACGGGATCCACGCTTACTTGATTGTGTTATAAAGGGGGTAGTGTATGTGCTAAACTATGCATAAAAAGCTAGGGAGAAATTGATGTACAAAGTGTCAATGCAAAAGTAAAGTGAATACTCAAAACTGAGGCTAAGGAAAGAGAAACTGGGAGGAGGAGAGGGGGAAGACAAAGAGACTTTTGTTTGATAACTGTTAAGGTATGCCTACGTATCCTCTCGTGCAATGAGGAAGCAAGAACACCGTAGTTCGACTCAAAGAGACTGGATGATTTTGGTGTGAAGTGCTTACTTGTCTATGCTTAAGTGTGTGACTCGTCAGGCTCGAGTGCTAACTGTCTTGCATTAGACGGAAGAAGCGAGTTCTCATTTTCAGAATGAGTGTGATGAGAAAAGAATCCCGGAGAAGACATTTATTGTTTGTTTTTGTGTTTTCAGTTTTTTATAGTTTTTGGTGTTTTGCATAAGATAATGAGCTTAAGCCTTAATCAAGGGTTTGTAAACTCATTATATCACCCCTGATTAGGGATAATGAGCCTACTTAAGTGTGAGATAAGCATCTCAACTTAATTACCCCTAATGATGCAGGATTAAGATCATTAACCTACTTGTAATTATTAAATGTTTTTGGATTTTCGTTTAGTGTTAAGTAATGAGTTTAATCTCTAATCAGGGATTATTGAACTCATTACACCATCCTAAGAGAAGGATGATAGATGAGAACACTTAAACTGAGGAAGATACCTCAACTTAATCCATGGTTAGGGATTAAAATCATTATATAACAAGCCTTTATTAAAGTGGATTTTAATTAATGGTGGGATTAAGAAGCAAATTTTATGTTTGTAAGACTAAACCTGAGGGGAACTTGTCCATTAAACACTAGGGTTAGTCCCTCTAACCAAGAGGAAGAAATGTAACCCTAATATAAGGCCCAAGTTACAAGCTTAAGTCTTAATAGTTATTAGGTGTTTTGATTAGAAGGTGTAAACAAATTAAAGATTTAACACTAAGGATTAAAGTTATACACTCCATCCTAAGATAAGGATGCAAGCATAACCCTAATTCAAAGTCCTAAAGCTTTAAGTGTTTAGCCTTGATTATGAGATGAGAAGAGAGACTCAAGGAGACACAAAAGGTAAAAGACTAGGGGAGACTATGTACAACCCTAAATTTATCATTCTTGGGTGTTCCTATGGTTTGTGAGGCTTAAAGAAAAGATCTTCAGAAGGCCACCAAGGAAGAAGAAGCAGATGAAAAAGAGAAGAGAGAGGAGAATAGGTTACTTACTTCCTGAAGAAGATAAGTAACCTAAGAGAAAGAGAAAAGAGAAAGAGAGAACAAGTGAAGCAAGCTCACTTCAAAGAAAAACAAAGAATTCATATGAAGAGATAAGAAGAAGGTAGGATGTCGAGGCAAATCCACATCCCAAACAACTTACCATGAGCTCCTGAAAGGTTAGTGTGAGATGCATAAGGAAAGAAATGAAATGAAATGCAACAAATAATGATGCAATGAACAAGACCAGAAGCAATCATGCAATGTAAATGTGTCATGAGATGATGAAAATTCATACATGATGCATATGAATGATCATACAAAGGATGAGATGCAAAACAAACATGTTAGGAGCTTAGAAACACATGGATACATATGAAAATCAATGAATGCAAAACATACCAAATGAATGAAGAAATGATCAATCAATGTTCAAACATGTTCTAAGATGTATAATATGACACACAAATGCATGAAATGTCATAGCAAGATCACATGATGGAGATATGCAAAGATGAATGCAAATGAACATGAGAAATTAGGGTTTTAAGAATGTATGAGGTGCATATATCCACAACAGAAGCATACATCAAGATAAAAAATTGAAAATGAACTCAAACAAACTCTAAACACACACAAGATCACTCCCCAAAGATGGAGGTCAGAAGCTAAACCTAAAGGAAGTTATGAATTTTCTAATTTAACTAGGATTTTTGGGTGGTTCTTCATGAAAAAGGCCAAACAATTTGAAAATGCAATGCAAAATTATGAGTTAAATAACCTAGGTACTAGATGCAAAGTGTGAGAGAATGCAAAAAGAACCAAATCATCTTGGTTGATCAGAAATGATTTTTCTAAGTAAATTGTGAAAACATGATCAAACCTAAAAAGAAATTTGTGTGATGAGTTTGTAAATTGTTCTAAATGTATGAGAATGCTTCATGAATTTATTTGTGATGTTTAAATACCTAAATGTATTTTTAATTAATTAACATCAATTAATTAATTAAATAAAAAATTTAAATGATTTAAAAATACATTTTTAATTCAAAAATTAAAAATAAAAATGTTTTTGAGTTTAGAAAAATATTTGAAATAAAAATGCAGAAAATGATGATTTTAGAAATATTTTAGCTATTTTAAATAATTATATGAAAATAAATACAATAAAATAAAAAGAAAATAAAAAGTATGCAAAAGGAGTGGATCAGATTGGATATTGGGGAGATCTATGGCAGAGATGAGAAGTCAGCTTGCCTTCAATTATGCGCCTCCAAAGGGGATGGTTTAAACCTACATCTGGCGCGTGATCTAATGGCTAGGATTGCATCTGACTTAATTAATCATATATTAAGTTAATTAAGTGGATTAGGGCTTTAATGAGTTATCTGGATCATCCACACATGCTAAGCACAAATCCAAGGGTGGAGATTCAAACTGGCTAATTAAATGTGGATTAGGGAAAATCATTCTCAGACGACCGGAGAAGAGCTCCGGTCGTCTTCTCCGATAACACAAAATCCCTAAGTCCCTCTACAAGCTACCCCAAGCCCCCCAAATCTCCAGAATCACACATCTAACAACCCTAAACAAGAATCCAGCCACAAAAATCATTTATATTTCAAGAACAACATGAATCGAAGCAAACAACATTTAGGTCAAAAATTTCAGAAGCTTCATACATTCTTGTTTCTCAACCATTTTCAAAAATATAAAGCACAGAATGAATAGTGGAGCATGCTCTTTCACATTGGAACTTAAAATAGGAGTTCTGGAAAAATGATTTGAGATGACTACCCGAGATGAAGCTTTCCAAACTTGAGCTTTCTGACCTCTTCCTTTTTGCAAATCACCTCCAATGATCACCCTGATGCTATTGAGAAGCTTGAATGGAGTTTAAATGGCCTATTTTTGAAGTTCAGTTTTGAGATGGTCAGAAATCGTGTTTTGGTTTGAGGGTGTTTTAAGCCATTGTGAAGGGTGGTTTATGATCCTTGAGTGATTTTGAGTTGAATGGTGAAGAAATGAGTGAATTTTAATGGCTAGCCTGTGAGATTCGAAGACTTGAAGGTTTGGCCAATTTTTGTGATTCTCAGCTCATGGAAGGTTTCAGGCTTGTGCGTATTATGTTTTGAGATCCTTGATGTTCACATAATGTATGTTGATTGGTCAGAGAGTGGGTGGTGGCATAGTGTGATTGGCATGGGCCAATTTGTAAAAAAGTCAAATTTAGTGAAACTCAAGCATGGCATGGGATAGAACTTGTTCTTTGGCTTGTCTTGCTTCAGCTGAGTTTGAGGATGGCCCTTGGATGACTAGAGATGATCTGCAGCACTTGGATCAAGAATTTGAAGTGGTTTTGCAATTTTCCCTCTTTGAAAGTTTTGTGAAGATTAGGCATGAAAACTTGTGAAGCAAGGCAAGGAGTTAGTCTTGTAATGTTGCATGATCATATTATGGCATGTAGAAGTCAATTAGAAGTCATGAAAGTGCTTAGAACTTGAATTTGCAAAATTTCCTCTTTGGCATGAACTTGAAATTTATAAGATTTTTGCCAACTTTGAAACACCATAACTTGAGTTCTAGGATGAATCAAGATAAGTTCTTGTACTTTTTGAAAATGGGAAGATCCAATCTACAACTTTCATGTTTAAAGATTTTTCATTTGAAGCCTTTTTGATCAAGAAAGAGGAGGTTGAAAATCTTTCCCAAAATGGAAAGATTTCATTACAAGTCATGTCCAAAAATGGAAAATTTGCTAATGGCTCAAAATTATTCAATCTTGTGAACTTCTAACCACTTATAAGATAAAATAAAGATCATTGGAACTCAAAATGATGGAGATGACCCTTTGATGCCCTTGTTGGAGGCCTCAGATGTCCTGATTTTGACTTTTCTTGCTCAACAAGTTATCCATTGATCAAATGCCTTCCACAGTGAATTTTCTCATCAAATTTGGTACACATGATCCTTATAACATATAAAGACCATTAGAATCAAGAATGACCAAAAAATTTGAGGTTAAGGGCCTCAAACCCAAAACCCTAATTCTAGGTTATCTGTGTAGAAACTGCTCAGTCTTCTTGAACACCTTTGCAATGCTTTGTGACATTTTGACTTTTAAGAACCATAGGGAGCATATTATGATCATAGAAAACACATGGACCTTCTTGACAAGCTTCAAGGTCTTCAATATGGCTCAGATCACTTCTTTGGATTCTCCTGATCACAAACCCTAACTATGCAACCTATGCAGTGAAACAAATATGCAATGTGAGATGATATGCTTATGCAAATGAAATATGAAAGATCATAAGCCATGGTGTGAGAAAAAGTGAGGGCAAATTTGGGGTGTTTACAGTAGGCTCAAGCCCAGAGTTAGCAGAAGAAGCTTTTGTCATCTCGGTTGGAGTCTTCATAAGAGTTTTACTTCCTGTAACATGGAGTTGCAGAGTAGTGTGTTGTTCGAGAAATCCTTTGGAATGGATAGAGTCTGAAGGGTAAAAATCTCTACAATATGAGTGGTCAGTTTAACAAGGAATACGTAAGGTCACTGGTGGATCAGTATTGGTCACTAGTATGGACAAGGGTGTTGAGAAATCTCACTCTGCGAAGAGTGATGGTGCTTTGTAGAGCGTGTGACATAAGCTCGGGAATGAGTTAAATTGTTAGTGTTTCAGTTCTAAGGTTGTAGTGGCATCTTGGATGAACGGGAGTAATTCAAGGAATCTATTTGGATAATAACTTATGGATTGATAGAAGTTACAAGTTAAGAACATTGTTTTCTTACGAGAACCTAAAGTCATGGTGAATCGTGAAGAGAAAACACAAGGATTTGACTACACGTTTCAAGTGAGACAAGTATACCCCGGACGAAGGATGGAAGACTAGAGTTGTATATCCGGTTGTGACCGAAGAGGCAAAGCTTTGAGTGATACATCAAGATGTTATATTTTAGTAAGGGGTCAATTCGGAAATAATGGATTACCTTGGAATGGTATAAGGCATAATACTGGAGAAAGAATAAGCTTTATTTAGTAATATGAGGTGTTTGTGGTACGGACTTGATGAAGTTGTGATAAGTGGTAGAGTAAGCACATTGGATTTGGGAGAATTTCTAGTAAGATGGATTATGTTTGGGTATGAGAGGATTATCGCAGAGCGTGAAGTTAACACGGTATGGGAATGGTGTTAGCGGTGCGATATGAGAAGGTGACAAAGAAATGTATTTTTGGACGGGTGTTGTAACACGGTGGGAGAACTGACTTTAGTTAAATGTTGCGGATAGCAAGAGTCGCCACCGACTTTTATTTTATCCAAAAGGAAAGGACATAAAAGAATAGGAAAGACCTTAAAAAGATTTTGAGTTCGGGGGGTAGGTTATACAAAGGGAAGGTCTTAGCACCCTTTATATCCATGGTTATCCATGGGCTCTTAGTTACTTAGCTCACTTTAAATTGTTTTGAGAAGTGTAGTGTGTAATAAAAATTTTCTAAGTACTTTATAATGATCCTTGTATGGATGTATATAAAGACTTTGTTTTGAAAATTTGTTTGAAATGTGAAGTGTAAAAGAGTATTTTTGAAGAAAAGTGAGCAAGTACTTAAGAGGAACCTACCCTATGCTAAGTCTTTACTGTTCTTATATATTCTTTAAATGGTAAGACTATCCCTATTATTAAGGAATAGGTAGTCATTACCTTGGGTGTTATAAGGGACATGTGAAGGGACATCTATGTTTAGGCAAATGTATGGTGTCTTAGCAATACGAAGGGACTTATTATCTTTTATTCGGAGGGACAAGATCATTTACTGTAGGCAACATTGAAGGGACTTGATCTTATAATCTTAAAGGGACTTGATGATATTTTATGAAAAAGGACTTTGCTTTAAGACACCTTAATTAACCTTATAATTGTTGGATTTATTAATTCAGCGTCACCCTTAGGGATTCGATGGGCTTAACATCCCAACCCATGGCGCTTAATAGGCGCAGCCCCTTGAGGACTTTATACTATAAGGAAATAAAGTTGTGCCTTCACTAACAACAATTGCTTTTAGTGCAGTGGTAAGCGCTTGATCCTACAATTGGCATCAGAGCGCTAGGTTCTGAGAAAAACACTTAACCGTGTCAGTAAAAGATCCAGAATTTAAACACATGGCAGAAGCTGGCAATAACAACAATGACTACCAGAATGACAAGATCAACGCTAAACCTCCAGTGTTCAATGGTGACAATTTTGACTACTGGAAGGATGTTCTGGAAAGTTTCTTTCTAGCTCTAGATGGAGATCTCTGGGATATGGTGACAAATGGATACATTCATCCTGTTGGAGCAGATGGTCAAAAGATTGAAAGAAAAAATATGACAGCTTAGCAGAAGAAGGAATTCAGAAATCATCACAAAGCTAGAACCATACTTCTAAGTGTTATCTCATATACAGAATATGAGAAGATCACAAACAGGGACTCAGCTAAACACATGTTTGATTCTCTGAGGATGACACATGAAGGAAACACTCAAGTCAAGAAGACTAAAGCTCTAGCCCTCATCCAGAGGTATGAAGCTTTCAAGATGGAAGAAGATGAGACAATTGAAAAAATGTTCTCAAGGTTCCAAATCCTGGTAGCTGGACTGAAAGTTCTGGACAAAGGCTACTAAACAGCAGATCATGTGAAGAAAATCATCAGAAGTTTACCAAAAGCTTGGAGGCCCATGGTCACTTCTCTAAAGCTATCTAAAAATCTGAATGAAATTTCCTTAGAAGAACTGATCAGCTCCTTGAGAAGTCATGAGATTGAACTAGAAGAAGATGAACCCCAGAAGAAAGGTAAGTCTGCAGCTCTTAAATCTAACAAATCTGTTTCTAAAGCTTTACAGGCAGAAGAAGAAGAAAGTTCTGGATGCTCATCAGAAGAAGATGAATTATCTCTCCTATCCAGAAGAGTTCAACAACTCTGGAAGCATCGTCAGAAGAAGTTCAGAAATACCAGAAGAACAAATAATTATTCTGAATCAACATCTGGTCACAAGAAACCCAGAAGAAAAGAAGTTGTGTGCTATGAATGCAAAGAACCAGGACACTACAAAAGTGAATGTCCAAAACTTCAGAAAGAGAAACCCAGAAATAAATTCAGCAGAGAAAAGAAAAAGAGTCCCATGGCAACATGGGATGATTCTGAATCATCTGAAGCAGAGTCAGATTCTGAAGATGAACAAGCTAATATTGCATTAATGGCAAACATACCAGAAGATGATCACTCATCAGAATCAGAATCAGATTCAGAAGAGGTATTTTCTAAACTTTCCAGATCTCAATTAGAAGCTAGCCTCTCAGAAATTCTTGAAAAATATCATAAGCTTCAATTCAAGTACAAAGACATAAAACAAAGTCTGGTATCTGAATTAGAAGAATTTAGAAAACTAAAAACAGAAAACTCTGAGCTAAAAGAAAATATTTTTGAATGTAAAAACTCTTTTGAAAAACTTAAAGCTCAGAAAGAATCTGAATTAGAAGATCTAATCAATTCTGATAATATCATAAAACAATATGATTATGGTTTTCAAAAATTCCTTGCTAAAAGCATAGATAGAAGCAAAATTGCATCTATGATCTATGGAGTTAGCAGAAATGATAGAAGAGGCATAGGCTATGTGAATACTAAAGAAACTCTGAAGTATAAAAAGATTGATGACATTGTCATAAAAACTAATACTCCTCTAAGTTCTCATTTTACCTATGGTCATAATCATGATCTAATATACACTAGTGAGTCATCTTGTTCCACAAGTTCTGATTTGAAACCTAAAATGAATCAGAAGTTTGTAAAAACTAACAAAAAAGGACCCAGAAGAATATAGGTACCCAAAGATAAAATTGTGTATTTTGCAGATGTCTTTAATAGCAAAACTGAAACACCGATCATGGTACCTGGACTCTGGATGCTCACGACACATGAAGGGAAGAAAGCATATGTCCCAAAGTCTTGAATTAAAAGATGGAGGCCACGTAGGTTTTAGAGGCAATCAAAAAGGAAAAATAATTGGCTCTGGAACTATTGGTAATGGGAATCTTCCCTCTATCTCTAATGTTCTGTTAGTAGAAGGATTAATGCATAATCTATTATCCATAAGTCAATTAAGTGATAATGGTTATGACATAATCTTTAATCCAAAGTTCTGTAAAGCTGTTAGTCAGAAAGATGGAACAATCCTCTTTAGTGGAAAGAGAAAGAACAACATTTATATAATAAAACTTTCAGAATTAAAAATTCAGAATGTAAAATGTCTAATGTCTGTGGAAACTGAGCAATGGGTCTGGCACAGAAGATTGGGACATGTTAATATGAGAAGATTATCTCAACTTAACAAACTCAATCTAGTCAGAGGACTTCCAAATTTGAAGTTCAACTCAGAAGCTCTGTGTGAAGCATGTCAGAAAGGCAAATTTTCAAAACCTGGTTTTAAAGATAAAAATGTTGTATCTTCCTCTAGACCATTAGAACTTCTGCATATTGACTTGTTTGGACCAGTGAAAATTGCTTCTGTCAGTGGCAAGAAGTATGGATTGGTGATCGTAGATGACTTCAGTAGATGGACATGGGTAAAGTTTCTTAGACACAAGGATGAGTCAATTGTTGTATTTTCTAACTTCTGCAAACAAGTTCAAAATGAAAAGGAATTTAAAATCATTAAAGTCAGAAGTGATCATGGTGGAGAATTTGAAAATAAAAAATTAGAATCATTTTTTAATGAAAATGGCATCTCTCATGATTTTTCTTGTCCTAGAACTCCTCAACAAAATGGGGTTGTAGAACGTAAGAATAGAACATTGCAAGAGATTTCCAGAACCATGATCAATGAGACTAATATGGCTAAACATTTTTGGGCAGAAGCAATAAATACAGCATGCTATATTCAGAATAGAATCTCTATAAGACCTATTCTTGAAAAGACTCCTTATGAATTGTGGAAGAACAGAAAGCCCAACATTTCATATTTTCATCCTTTTGGATGCATATGTTTTATTTTAAATACTAATGATACTCTGAATAAATTTGACTCTAAGGCACAAAAGTGTTATATGTTAGGATACTCTGAACGTTCTAAGGGATACAAAGTATACAATACAGAAACACGTATTGTGATAGAATTTATTTATGTCAGATTTGATGATAAGCTTGGTTCTGAAAAACCAAAGCAGAATGAACCAACTTCTCTGATTGAACCAACTTCTATAGAAGAAGCTCTCTCAGAAAATGATTGGATTCTGGCCATGCAAGAAGAACTTAATCAATTCACCAGAAATGATGTTTGGGATCTAGTTCCTAGGCCCAGAGGATTCAACATCATTGGCACCAAGTGGGTATTCAGAAACAAGCTAAATGAACAAGGAGAAGTTGTCAGAAACAAAGCAAGACTGGTTGCACAAGGTTATAGTCAACAAGAAGGGATTGACTATACAGAAACCTATGCACCAGTTGCCAGGTTAGAATCAATTAGACTTCTAATCTCATTTGCTATAAACCATGATATCATTCTATATCAAATGGATGTCAAGAGTGCATTTTTAAATGGTTATATTGATGAAGAAGTGTATGTACACCAACCCCTGGCTTTGAAAATATAAAATTTCCAGAACATGTTTTCAAACTGAAAAAATCTTTATATGATCTGAAACAAGCTCCCAGAGCTTGGTATGAAAGACTAAGTACTTTTCTTCTGGAAAATAATTTCATCAGAGGGAAAGTGGACACAACTCTTTTCATTAAAAATATTAAAAATGATCTTCTGATATGTCAAATCTATGTAGATGATATAATTTTTGGTTCTACTAAAAGTGCCTTGGGAAAGGAATTTGCTAAGTCTATGCAGGCAGAATTTGAAATGAGCATGATGGGAGAATTAAAGTTCTTCCTGGGAATTCAAATAAATCAAACATCAGAAGGAACATATATCCATCAAAGCAAATATGTCAAAGAACTTCTAAAGAAATTTGATTTATCAGAAAGCATAATATCTAAAACTCCTATGCATCCTACATGTATTCTGAAGAAAGAAGAGGTAAGTAAGAAAGTAGATTAGAAGCTCTACAGAGGTATGATTGGCTCTCTCCTCTATCTAACTGCTTCTAGACCAGATATTCTATACAGTGTATGTTTATGTGCTAGATTCCAATCAGATCCTAGGGAAACTCACTTAACAGCAGTTAAGAGAATCATTAGATATCTGAAAGGTACTACTAATCTTGGTCTGTATTACAGAAGATCAGAAGAGTATAAACTTGTAGGATATTGTGATGCTGATTTTGTTGGAGACAGAACAGAAAGAAAAATTACTTCTGGAAGTTGTCAATTTCTGGGAGATAATCTAATTTCTTGGTCCAACAAAAGACAGTCAACCATAGCATTATCAACTGCAGAAGCTGAATACATTGCAGCAGTTGGATGCAGTACTCAGATGCTCTGGATGAAAAATCAGCTTGAGGATTTCAATATTTATGAGAGTAACATTCCTATCCACTGTGATAATACCTCTGCTATTTGTCTATCTAAAAATCCAATTTTACATTCTAGAGCTAAACACATAGAAGTTAAACATCATTTCATTAGGGACTATACTCAGAAGGGAATTTTAATGTTAAAATTCATAGATACAAATCACCAATGGGCTGATATTTTTACAAAACCCCTTCCTGAAGATAGATTTAATTTCATACTAACTAACCTTAGCATGAAATTATGTCCAGAATGAAAATGCTTTAATTATATGGTTTTAACTCTTAGAAGTTCTGAAATTAATCTTCTATTTTATCATTTCAGAAGATATTATGTTCTAACTGTTTCATTCTGAGAACTTATGTTCAAAGGAATACCATGCAGATCTTCATATCAACAAGTGTCAACAAGGCTCTAAGGAATCCATCAGAATTAAAACAAGTGTCCAAATTCTGAAGAGTGACAGAACATGCATTGGACAACTGTCCTCTACAGAATGACATCTGTTAATCTTCTGGGAAACTGATACGGCTAGCTTGACACCAAAAAGGCAAAAATCTCTTGGGTAACTGTTCCAGAATCTTTTACGCCTTACCCTATGTCAGCCGCATTTATTGCATATAATCATTATGTTTTTAAACTTAATTTTTCCCACAAATTTCTCGTTTTATTAAATGCATTATTTTTACCTATATAAGTAACTTTTCATTTTCACTTTCACTTTTTACCCTAATTGCATTTTTACTGAAAATCTTTTCACTCTCTCTTTTGCGTCCTCTCTGAAAATTTTCTAAAACCCTAAACCTTCAAAAACCCTCATCTTAGTAACAATGGCTTCCTCTTCTCAACAACGAAAAGACTTTTCTGATGTATTCTACGTTGAACCTATGAAGACTCTCACTACTCCTGCTGACAAACTGGAAGTTCTTTGTGAACTCTTTGTGGATTTCAACAGTCTGAAGGATAATGGTTTTGATCTCTTTCCGGACGTTCAAGCTCAGGGCTGGGAGAAGTACTTTGATCGTCTAATGGGACCAGTCTTCCCAAAATTGGTAAAGGAATTCTGGGCTTACTCAACAGCATCCAACACTCATGTTACATCGTACGTACTGGGTAAAAGGATAATTATTTCTGAAGATCACATTGCCAAACTCATAGAAGCTGATGGTAATGGTATTAAGTGTAGTGACATGGACAGAATGTCTGATACAAAGGTGATAGCCAAGGAGATCTTCACTTCTATCCAACCCTCAAATAAGATAAAGGATCTGAAGACCCCTCTCAGAATTTGGGCCAAGATCATTCTTGGGACAATCTGTCATAGGAAGGCTACAAACTCTCCAGACTACATCAATATGGATCAGCAGTTTCTGCTGTACTTCATTGCCAAACAGAAGAAGATCAAGCTTGCACACACTTTGTTTCAACATCTGAAAACTAGTGTGAAGGAAACTAGAGATGGGGAGAAAACCAAGAGGGATTGGATTCCTCTAGGACGTGTTATTTCTGACATTCTCTGTCAAAATAAGCTGGTAGACTTTCTGGCAGAATTAAAGCAGACTCAATTTCTTGAAACAGATGTTGGTAAGCCTCTGAATGCGAAGAATTTGAAGAAGATGAAGCTTATTACTTCTATTCAGCAAGAACATGTCCTTCATTCTAGAGAAGTTATCACCACCAGGAAGATTACCCTGGAGAACTTCCCTCTCTTCTCTTCTGACACACCTCCAGAGGTTGTGGTCAATTACTTGGATATTTGCAAGCAACATGGTGTGGACCCTATGTTCAAGCCAACTGAACTCACTCAGAAAACTCCAGATGCTGCCTCTGCAAGAACCAAGAAGAGAAAGGCTGGTGAAGGATCATCTCAGAAGACTCCAAAATCAACTAGAAAATCAGGTAAAACTTCTGCCTCTAACTCTGAATTCATTTCTGTAGTAGAAGCAGTTACTATAGAAGTGTCTGAAAACCCTTCTGAACCAATACCTTCTGTTGATATTCCCTCTGCATCTATTCCATCTTCTGAACCACCTCAATCCTCTAATACTATTCCAACTGAAATACCTGCATCTGCTGCTGTCTCATCCATCCTATCATCACTTTATCCACCAGAAGCTGAACACAATCAACCACAAACTATTTCTGATTTTGATATTCCAATTGATATTACACCATTGTCTGATGTTGACCGCTCTCCTATAACTGAAACTCAAACTGCCCTGCAACATGTCCTCTCTGATATTGACAATTTTCAACCCCCAGAATCTGTCCAAATTACATCCTCTGAAAATGTTTCTAGTTTTTCCCCCATAAGAGAAAGTTCTCTGTCTTCATATGAGTCTACACCTCCCAACTCACCAACTTATATAAACATCCTTGACACTCCACCAGAAGAAGATGAACATGATAATCCACTTAGAACCTCTGTTAATTTTGAAGCTTTACAAAAATTGTCCTCTGTCTCTAACAAAACAGCCATACCTGCACCTAAACCAAATCCCTCTAGAACATACATTTCTGCTTTATTACTTGCTTTTGAAACAGTCTTGAAATTAAAGTTAGAGGATCTGAAGTCTGCGTGCTCAGAGCTTACAGATCCAGCTGCTTCTGACTTTCTGTTGGCTACCTTTAGAAAGTGGTTTAATGCTGAGACAAAGAGACTCAAGGACATCTGCTATGATATTGCTCACCAGAACTTCTGTGAGTATCTTCAAGCAGTTGTTTCTAACATTGAACAGTATAAACCTCTTCTGCTGGACAATAAGCCTTGGACAGAGTCAGAAACTCTGGAAGAACACTCTGAACTTCAAATGGTTCTAGTACTTTCTGAAGAAGATCATGTTGATGAACCTGCTCTATCACCAGCAAATATAGAAGTTCCTGAGAATCAAGCTGCCCCAGAAGCTGAAGATCCTCTGCCAACAAATTTTGTTCTGCAAACCTTGGAAGAACTGAAGAAGGAAAATGAGATGGTGAAGCAACGCCTAGATAAGCAAGATGAAACCACTACTGAGTTAAAGACAATGCTTGGAAAGCAAGTAGAATCATCATCTGAAATCAAGTCTTTGCTGGAGGCCTTAGTTACTAAGATGCACTCCTGATTTTATGCTTATCTTCTGCTTTAGTTGTTTCTGTTTTATCTTGTGCTTCTTCATGACTTTTTAAAGTTCTACTGGTTTTGTTATTACAAGTTTTTTATTATATTTAATGGTAACGTATTTTGCTTCTATACACTTGCATTTTTTCTGCATCAACTCTTTTTTATAATGACAAAAAGGGGGAGAAACGTAGAAGATCCTGATCCATAGCAGTTTACCATGATTTGCCTTTTACATATAATATTCTAATAAAACTATTTGAGTTGTGATCATAAAATAGAAACAGGTCAAGTAATCAACTCAAGGGGAGCTAAGGCTAATGAAACATCTGAAGAAATCCTTATAAGAAATATTTGATTTTATTCAATCAAAGGGAGTTCCTCTAATCTTATTAAACTCTATTCTCATTATCTATATAAATGTTTTGTCATCATCAAAAAGGGGGAGATTGTTAGAACAATTATGGTTCTAAACCTCTAAGTGTTTTGATGATAACAAAGATTATTATGCTAGAATAGAAGTTCTAATGAATATCTTTATTCTTGTGTAGAAGATAAATTCAATTAAGGGAGACGTGCATTACTAGAAGATTTATTGAGACATTTATAGAAGATACTCTTAATGAAGAATCCATCATTCAATGACATGAATAATTGGCTGCGCATCAATATTTATTATCTCTGATTTCCGTCTAGAAGATGATGATATTCATAATGAAGACATTAATTAAAGAATATTTTAATTAATGATTAAGACAAGTGGTATCAGAGCAAGGTCATGGGTTCGAATCCCCCCGGCTGACACTGGGGGGGAGATTGTTGGATTTATTAATTCAGCGTCACCCTTAGGGATTCGATGGGCTTAACATCCCAACCCATGGCGCTTAATAGGCGCAGCCCCTTGAGAACTTTATACTATAAGGAAATAAAGTTGTGCCTTCACTAACATGTGTGAGTGGTAAGCGTTTGATCCTACAATAATTAGGCAATATGAGGGGTAACCTTAGAAAGTGAGAGATGGCGATCAAAGATCGACTTACGTGTGTGAGTGTTCATATTCATATATTTATCTTATTAAATTAGTGATTCTAAATTAATTTTAATTTTACAAACATATTGTCACTCCCTATAATTACTAACCATGGCAAGAATATTTATAAACAATAAAACAATAATAAACTACGACTATTACAAAGCTTTTGCAGTTACATTATAATAAAAACAATTGAATAATAAATATATAATAAAATAAACAATAACTAAAAGGTTAGTGATAAAATAATTATAAGAAGAAAAGGTTAGCACAAATATACAAAATATATACAAGTTAAAAGAATATTTTTAAATTAAATAAATAACTTTACAGAATTATAAAAAAAAAGAAAATAAGATGATGAGAATAATAAACCATATAATAATTATTTACAAAGTATGATTAATTATTTAATTATATATTAGAAAAAATTAATTAAGCTTAATATTTAAAATTAAATAAAATAATTAAGGTGAGAAATTAGGGTTAGAAATTTAGGAAAATACAATTAGGGTTTGAATATTTTAATAATTAACTAATGGAATTATTTAAAAAGTATATACAATAATAATATAAACAAATTTCAATTTAAATATAAACTATGATTAAAGTTTAGAAAATAAATTAGGGATTTTTAGAAAATATGAAGCTATATATATATTTACATATTATTATTTAAATATATTTTTATTATAAGAAATATAATTAGAATTAATTATAAAACAAAATAACAAAGCAAAATAATTAGAAAAATGAAATAAAAAACTTACCTGGGGCAGGGATTGAACCCACGCCCTAGGTCTTGCCTCTCCTGGACGCACACTGTTGCCACCAGGCCAAACGCGCACATGTGATAAGGTTTGGGGTAACAATCCTTTTATTATTAACCTGCAAAAACACCAAAAATAAAAACAAAACAAAATGTCCTGGGGGAGGTTTGAACCCAGGACCATTCGTTTACAAACCAAACACACAAACCAGCTGAGCCAAGCGCGTTAGTTGAAATATAATATAAAAAAATTCTAAAAATATTAAGTTAAAATTTAAATTTTCCAGATGGCGCCAATGGATCATCTTCTTCCTCAGATTACCTGCGAATCTTCATACAACTTTTCCTGCGAATTTTCTTGTGTGTTCTTCCATGTTCTTGACCTACTAAACTCAAACAGCAAGCAAACAGTAAAATTTATTCAAATTGATTAGTGCAATGTGATCCTTATGAACCATACAACCTTCCTATGTTCTTAAAAGTCATTTATATTTGGTTTATCATAAAACCCCAAACGAGAGGCTGAAACCCTAACTATGGTGGATTCTTCAACCTGTAATGAAAACTCAATCCAAACACATAGAAACATTCCATACACCTTCACAAACAAGTATCAATGATCAAAAACAATTTATATTACATGAATATATGAAATCAAAAATTCAAAAAAAACAAGAATGTGATGATTCGGTTAGCATGATTTAGTGTATGAATGGATGGTTTTATGATCCAGAAACATTCAGTGATCTTCAAGGAATGATTTGCAACCTTTATTTTGTCTTGAGAGTCCCTCTAAGTCCAAAACCAAATCTCTCTTTTTCCTTGAAATTTTGAAGTATGGAAAGTGTTCTTAGAAGCAGCAAAATCGTGTCCTTGTGATTGGGATGTCTTCAAGTATATGTAGAGATCAAAATTAGGTCAAAAAGTTATGGATTTATGGGCTTTTTAAAGATTGCTTGATCATGAAGTTTTTATCTTTCAAATATTGAAAAAGATCACATCCAACCTTGCCAAATCAAGCTAGCACGAATTTGGATCAGATCAATCATCTATAATTGATGTTTATGACCTTCTAGAATCATAATCTCATCCAAATATATGATTTTCATATTTTATTTTAATTTAATTTGTATTTTAATGAATAAAATTCAAATAAATATTAAATAAAATGTAAAAAATCAGAAAAGGTATGGGTTGGGTCGTACTTGATGATATTATAAAGATTGGATGGCAATTTGGTGGGCTCATTTAGCAAAAATTGGTTTTAAGGCCTCATTTGCCTCATAAACTTCCCAAAATTTTCCCAACTCTGCAAGGGCACAAATCCTTCAATTTTAATGATATGAAGGTGTTCTTGGACATTTTAGAAAGCTTAGAGAGTCCTATAACCAGCCCCTTTGGTCTCATGTCCATATCTTTTACCATTCTCAAGTTATGCTCTTTGGAAGTTGTTGACTTTTTGTTGACTTTTAAAAGGACCTATAATGTTTTAGCTCATACCTTCCAAATGAAGCATTTTTGGGCTTGGCTTGTTAGACAAAAAGTTGTAGAGAATTCAATTTCCTTCAAAATGAGCTTTGGATGGAAAATTTTTGATGAAGCATGTGAAAGTTATGGCTGGTCAAAAGTTTAGTTGACTTTTCCTGTGAAAACCCTAATTAGAAACTCCTGATTCTTGATGATCTGAAATCTCCTTGATGAATCATGATCAACCCTTTATCAAATGATGAATTTTACTTAATATACTTGATGTTGGAAAAAAAATCATGAAGTTTGACTTTGGTTTGACCACAGTTGACCTCAGTTTGACTTTTTGACTGCCTTGACTGATTTTAACCTATCTGATCATCTGACTGAGCAAATCTTTTGGGAAAGTCTTGAAACTTGACATGGGGATTATTGAACATATATAGGATGCTATGAAGCTCAATTGAAGTCTTGGAAGTCCATTTAGCCTGATGAAAGTCAAAACCCTAGTTTAAGATGCATTGCTTAGGAGGATGCATTGTCTGAGGGAATTGTCAAACTTTCTGACTAATTGTGAACCTTGTGAACCTTGTGAACCTCATGAGATGTCTTGTGAACCTTGTGAACCTCTTAGTACACAATGTCTTGTCTTGGGGAGGGTAAATTTTGGGGTGCAACAGCTGCCCCTGTTCAATTTTCTGAAACCTGAGGGGTTAGATTGGTACATGTGCCAGTCGTGACCTAGAAGGTTGAAAGGGATTGAACACAAAAGCCCAAATATTTGCACTCGCCGGTGCGTAAAGTAACACTAATGATTAGTTGTATATGCTTGAGTGGGCTTGAAGATTCCACTTGGAAGAACTGGAGATGGGCTTATAGATGCCATCCATAATATCAGGAGGTGATAATATCTTGATGTTGATACTGGATATCAGTACTAGGTCTTCGTATAGGCTGTCTCTGAATCATTTATGCAACATGGTTTGAATAGACCAGTGGAAATAAATCTTCGTGACGATCATCTCTTCTAGAAATATCCTGGATTAGGGAATAGATCTTCGTATAGACCGTTTGCCTACTCTCGAAGGACGAAAGAATATCAGGATTAATTCTTCTGAAAACATCTTGAACTAGGGAATGGATCTTTGTACAGACCGTTTGCCTACTATTCAAGACCAAATAGATGAAATCTTCTGAAAGTATCCTGGACTAGGGAATGGATCTTTGTATAGACCGTTTTCCTAATATCCAAGAACAAATAGAGTGTCAGGATCAAATCTCCTGAAAATATCCTGGACTAGGGAATGGATCTTTGTATAGACCGTTTGCCTAATATCCAAGAACAAATAGAGTGTCAGGATCAAATCTCCTGAAAAAATCCTGGACTAGGGAATGGATCTTTGTATAGACCGTTTGCCTAATATCCAAGAACAAATAGAGTGTCAGGATCAAATCTCCTGAAAATATCTTGGACTAGGGAATGGATCTTTGTATAGACAGTTTGCCTAATATCCAAGCACAATCAAAGTGTCAGGATCAAATCTCCTGAAAATATCCTGGACTAGGGAATGGATCTTTGTACAGACCGTTTGCCTATTATCCAAGAACAAATATCATGGACTAGGGAATGGATCTTTGTACAGACCGTTTTCCTAATATCCAAGGACAAAAGAATATCTTTTTAAAATATCCTGGACTAGGGAATGGATCTCTGTACAGATCGTTTGCCTACTATCCGAGGACATCTTGAGTAATGATTAAGTATCAGCATTTAGACCTTCGTATAGATCGTTTCTGACATGTTGTGAATTGTTGATATTGTTTTATCTGCATATAACTATCCTGCAAGGAAAAGGTTAGTTTATGCAGTATGAGTGCATGTATGACATGGTACATCTAAGTAAATGTATTATGCATTTATGGATATATTATGGTATGATGTAAATGATGTATGTATGAATCATGCAGCCTGAAGCGTCTGGATATCTTTGTATAACAACTGCTGACTAGGGATAATAAATCCTGATTCGTTGCTGAAGAATATGAGGACCTCGTTCTCGTCTTATTTGATAGTATAGTATTTATAACCTCCCGTCTTCGTTCGTCGTACTTTTATTGAAGGAATAAGTTCTTGAATATCCCGACTGAGGATAAAAGAGATGGACATAAATTCAAGGTGAGATGTAACTTGAAGTGTCTATAAAGATAGATTTTCTCTACTGGGGATTTGTAGTTGTCTTGTGGGGATGAACTGGCGAAGCTTTGTTGAACTACTACCCTCGTTCGTCCTTAGTAAATACTATTACTGCATTTTATGCATTTCTGGTAAACATCAATCATATTCAAAAGCATACATACATTCAAACACAACCAATGGATGTTTTCTCTTATGTAAATAGGGTAAAAGTAAATCTGGATTCAAAGATGAAATTTTATTTATATCACAAAGTGACCTATATATAGGCAAGTTTTGTACAAGGAGACAGAAATCCTAGTAAGAGGAATTCGTCGTAAAAAAATTTACAAAACAAAGAACACAACTATGTGAGAAATAATCCTATTGAGTTTTGTAAACACCCCAAATTTTCCCTCACTCATTTCACCATGGCTTGTGATTTCTTTTCATTTGCATAAGTTCAATCATATCATCTCATATTGCATTTTTGCTTCACTGCATTGGTTCAAAAGTCATCTGCATCTAGGGTTTGTGATCTGAGCAATCCTTGAGCTATCTGAGCCACCCCAAGGGTCTCCAATCATCTCAAGAGGGTCCATGTATGTTCAAGCATCATATTATATCCTCCCAAGATCAAGAAAGTCAGAAAATCACAAGAACTGAGAAAGGTATGGAAGCAGAGCCAGATTTAACTGCATAAATGACCTGAAATTAGGGTTTTGGTTTCAGAGGCCATAACTCCAATTTTTTTGGTCATTCTTGTTTCTATTGGTCTCTATATGATATAAGGATCATGCATACCAATTTTCATGAAGAAATTCAATGGGGAAGGCATCTGATCAATAGATGACTTCTTGAGCAAGTCAGTGCAAAATCAGGGCATCTGAGGCCCCCAATCACCCATCCAAAGGGTCTTCTCCATCATTTTTGGTGTATATGATCTTTATTTGATCTTAGAAGAAGTTATAAGTTCACAAAATTGAATAATTTCAAGCCATTTGCAAAGTTGCCATTTTGGGAAAGTGACTTGTAATGCAAACTTGCCATTTTGGGAAAGTTTTTCAACTCCCTCTTTTTGATTCAAAAATGCTTCAAATGAAAAATTATTGGTCATGAAAGTTGTAGATTGGATCATTCCCTTTTCAAAAGTACAAGAACTTGATCTAATTCATCATAGAACTCAAGTTATGGCTTGTCAAAGTTTGGAAAAATCACATAAATTTCACTTTTACACCAAAGAGGGCAACTTGCAAATTCTCATGCCAAGCATTTTTGTGACCTCAAACACACTTCTACATGTCTTAACATCATAATGCATTGCCTAAGGATCAGAATTGGCCCAAGAATCATTTCATCCCATGCCTTGAACATCAAGAAATCCAAAAGGGGCCAAACTTCATGAAAATTGCAAAAGGGCACATAACTTTCCACAAGCTTGCTGAATCACCTCAATTTCGAATCTATGGCTCTCCTTGATCTATGCTGAGCCAAGACAAGCCAAAAGCCAGCTACAAAACTAGCCCATACCCCAAGTACAAAACTTTTGACTTTTTGGCAACTTGCCCATACCAATCACCATAGGCCACCACCCACTCTCTGGCCTATCACAATTTATTATGTGGATCAAAACCAAGCCAAAGCACACAACATTGCAGGTTAACACTTGAGAATCCTCAGCATACACAAAATCCCCCAAATCTGCAAAAGCCTTCGAAACTCATAGCTCAACCATCAAACCTCCAAGATTTTTCCACCATTCAACTCCAAAAACATCACTGATCATTTCCCACCCTTCATTTTGCTTTAAAACTCACCATATCAAAAATACGATTTTCACATTTCATGAACTGAACTTCTGCCAACTTCCTTTTGAGACCATTTAAACTCCAACCAAGCATCACAAGCTCTTGAGGGGAGTCATTGGAGTGGATTTGAAGCAAAGAATTCGCCAGAAAGCTCCTGTTTTGAAAGCTCAACTTCAGGTAGCCATGGAATTTATTTTTCCAGAACCTTCATTTTATGTTATAGAATGATTCTATGTGTTCCCCTGATTGCCATGATATGTTTGGTTTCGAAAATAGTTGAGAAATAAGCATTTCATAAGCTTCTGAAATTTTTGAGATGTTTTCCGTTTTGCTTTGATTCGTGTTTTTGGTGATGAATAAATGAATTTTGATGGCTGATTCTTGTTGGGGTTGATGTGAGGATCATTTCTGGAGAGTTTTAGGGCTTGGGGTTGCGTATTGAGAGAGATAGCATGTTTGGCTAGCCGTAGAAGATGACCGGAACACTGTTCCGGTCACCTGAAAGTGTTTAGGGTTCAGATTAGGGCTTAATGACGTAATTAACGTAGTTTGAATTCTGGCCCTTGGATAGCGCGCAAAGTCAATTCCCTCCCTTTTGAGTTTGAACCTGGGCCTTTGGATTGGCTGACTTTCTTATTTTCTCATTTAATTTAATAATTATTTCATTTGTTTTCTATTTATTTGAACGAATTTTTAAAAATAGCAAATGATATTAAAAAATTCTGAAAATTTTTATCCAAGATTTTATAAATTTCCAGACACCAAAAATATTTTTATTTTTATTTTTTGCATTAAAAACTATTTTTAAATCATTTAAATGATTATTTTTAATTATTTAATGAGAATTAATTAATTAAAAATACATTTAGGTATTTAAAAATTCCAAAAAAAATTCAGAGAGCTTTTTAAAACATTTAGAAACATTATCAAACACTTCACACAAATTTATTTTTGGTTCTTAACCTATTTTGACATTTTTCTTTGGATTTAGGGTTCTTAAAATTCAATATTTTTACCCTAACTTAGAAAAATCCTTTCTGCCTAACCATGGAGAGTTTGATGATGGTTGTTTTTGCATTGCCTTCATCATGTCATGTAGTTTCTAGGATAAAATGGTTTTGAATTTATCTTTCATTTTCAATTTGTTGTGCATTTTTCCTTTTGAAGTGCCCTAAAACCCTAGCAAATTTTAAAAAATCATAACTTCCATTAGGTTAAGGTTTAGGTATCCTCCTTTGCGCAGTAAACTTATATAGGGTTAGGATTCCTTTGATCCTATTTTCAATTTTTTATCATGACATTTGCTTCTGGTTTTGAATTTTGTATTGCATGTTATGTATAAACCCTAATTTTTGCCTTCATTTGCATTCATCCTTCATATGCTTGCATACATGAACTTGCCATGACATTTTATCTATTCACATGACTTCAAAGACATCTTAGGACACATTAGAATTATGTTTGATCATTGCATCATCCATTTTCCCTGTTTTGTATCCATTGCATTTCATAAGTTTTCATGGACTTTCATGTTTCTTACTTGTCCCATTTGCATTCCCATCTCTTGTATGATCATCCACACCCCATGACATACATTTACATCATCCCTTAGCATCATTTACATCATGAATATGCTTCTGGTTTTGGTTTGTATCCTTGTATCCTTCTCATTTGCATTTCATTTCATTTCCTTTTGCTAACCTTTCAGGTGGTAAGTCATTGAGAAGTGAATTTGCCATCACTTCTCATAATCTCTTCTCATCTCTCTTATGCATTCATTTCTGCATTTTATTTGTGGATTAGAGTGAGCTTTCTCATTCATGCTCTTTCTCCTCCTTCTTTCTTCAAGCAACTTATCTTCTTAAGTGAAGTAAGTTGTCTTGCTTCTTTCTGCTTCTTTTCCTCCCATCCTACTTCTTCCTTGGTGGCTTTTTTCTTGAAGATCTTCTTGCAAGCCTCATAAACCCTAGGAACAACCAAGCATGATCACAATTAGGGTTTGATTAGTCCCCCATTAGTTTCTACCTTTATGTCATCTTTGAGTCTTCTCTTCTCATCTCTTAATCAAGGACTAAACCTTCAAGGTTTTAAAGCTTTGTGATTAAGGTTATGCATGTATCCTTCTTTTAGGATGGAGTGTATAACTTTAATCCTAAGTGTTAAACCCTTAACGTGTTTAAATCCTTTAATCAATCCATCATAATAATCACTAAGACATCAAGCTTGTAACTTGGGCCTTGCATTAGGGTTCTAATTCTTCCTTAACTTGTTAAGAAGGACTAACCCTAGTGTTAATGGACAAGTCCCTCTCAAGTTGTCTTACAGACCATAAAATCCACTTTTTAAGCTTGTCATTAACTAAAATTCACTTTAATAAAGGCTTTGGTTTGTCATGAGGTTAATCCCTAATCATGGATTAAGTTGAGGAGCCTTCCTCAGCTTAAATGTTCTCATCTATTATCCTTCTATTAGGATGGTGTAATGAGTCCATTAAATATTTGATTATGGCTTAAACTCATTACTCAACACTAAACAAAAACTCCAAAAACATCTAAATAAATGCAAGTAGGTTAATGATCTTAATCCTACATCATGGTGATTAAGTGTGAGGTGTTTACTTCCCACTTAAGGTATTCTCATTACCCCTAATCAGAGGGATGATGTGATGAGTTTACTAACCCTTGGTTTAGGATTAAGCTCATTAATTTATGACAAACTTCAAAAAGAAATAAAAGATTGAAAACACAAAAAAAAAACAATAATCGTCTCCTCCGGGATTCTTTTCTCATCTCATTCACTCACAACCGAGAACTTGCTTCTTCCGTCTAATGCAAGACAGTTTGCACCTGAGCTAGACAAGTCATACACTTGAGCATAGGCAAGCAATAAGTTCACCAGTCAATTTATCTTTCAGTCTCTTTGAGTCGAGCTACGGTGTTCTGACTTCCTCATTGCACGAGAGGATACGTAGGCATAACTTAACAGTTATCGAACAAAAGTCTCTGTATATTCCCCCTCCTTCCAGCATTATTCTTTAAGCCTCATAGTCTTGAGCTTTGCATTCTTTCTTACACTGTCACCCTTTTATTTCACTTCACACTCCTCTTACACTGACACTTGCATTCTTTTCCAGCTTTTGCACACAGATAGCACTGACAATACCCCTTTAAACACAAACTTTCAAGCGTGGATCCCGTCGAGTACGGCGGACAATCTGGGTGCTAATACCTTCCCAGGTTGTAACCAACCCCCTTTCTCAGTTTCTCTGGTTCGCAACCGTCTTATCCATCTTCTTTCCAGGTTTATGCAGCATTACCTTTCCTTCGGGATAAAAATGCCTAGTTGGCGACTCTTTTCATTCCTTCTCTTTCGCCGACTGTTCACGTCTGTACCCCTCTTGGCCCGATGTCATTTGGTGGGAGCGACAGCTTGGCGACTCTGCTGGGGACCCTTATATTGTAACCAGGGCTTCTGGTTCTTTTTGTGGGTTCCTCCTAGCGCTTGTTTGATTTGTGTTTACTGGGGTGTTATGTGCTAATTGTGTTTATGTATTTGCTTTATTGCTTTATGTACAGTTTTATTTACTGCTTTCTTTACAACTTTATGCATCATACTGTCATACTGTCTGCTGGATCTGGTTTGCTGTTTTGGTGGGTGGGGTTCCATTGAGAGTTTAAGGTCTTATACCTGGGACCTGAGTGACACCTAGGATAGAGTGGTTCATGTTCTTTCCCATTCCATTTCGGTCTGGTGCGGGAATATGAAACACGGTTCAGATGTGGGTTTCTTCTTGAGAACTATGTGCTACAGATTTCCTGTAGTACTAGGGCTATCTAGGAAGCCTGCTAAGTCTGGATGACATTTTATTATGACCTTCAGAAACTGAGGTAAATTAGAGGAGGATCTTTTATGGTTATTGTAAACACTGTACCTCCGGGTTAGAAGTGTTTACACTTCTCATAACTGATCCAAGTCTGAGGACCCTTGTTCTAGAACACTACATGTGAGGGGGTTGGGCTGTTTACAGGTTTTGCAGGAACCCTTAGCCACATCATACCCAGTTACTTGTATTGTTTTAAGAATGTATCACTTTGGGCAGTTCTTGTGATTACCCCGGACTTGTGACCCTTTATTTGAGTCCCCCACCCTGGTTACTGGATTTCTGAGCCTTCATCTGGACTTTTGAACATACATGGGCCTTATATATCAAGACAGATAATCAGATCCAGCTTGATCACGAACCCTTGCATATCATTTGCATATATCATCATTGCATCATTTAACATTTGTTTATTTGCTTTTCAGGGTATCCATATCATATCTGGTTTGGTTTTGACCCCTTCTTCTGCATATACCTCTGCTTCAACTGTCTTCATCAGTTATCTGCTTCAGCTATCTTCATCATCACCAGCATCAGCCTGTCAGTGGCTCATTTCCAGCATCAGCCTGTGATCTTCATCAACACTTATCTTCAGTTTCTTCAGCAGCACTCATAACTACTCCCAGGAAGAGCAACATATCCTACCACTTTTTTGAGCCTGTGTTGACTGGTATCAGACAGGTCCAGTCACTTATCAGACCTGACCACATCCCACTGTTTAGAGAGCACTATGGAGGTATCCTGGATATGGTTATGGACCTTGACCCTTCTCAGAGGAGCATGATCCACACATGCTTGCAGTTTTATGACCCTCCACTGAGATGTTTCACATTCCCAGACTTTCAGCTAGGGCCTCTGCTGGAAGAGTTTTCTTCGTTGATTGGAGTACCTATCAGGGGTGGAATCCCTTTTAACCCAGAGATGACTGCTCCCAGAAATGAATAGATAGCAAGAGCACTGTACCTGGAGCCTGCCTTGATTGAGCAAAGTATGACAACAAAAGCTGGGATCCCTGGTTTGCATTTGTACTTCTTTATTTCTCAGGCCATCCTAAAGGCTTCATCGGGAGATTGGAGGGCAGTCTGTGCACTGTTAGCCCTCAGCATATATGGGGCTATATTGTTTGCAGATGAGCCCAAATTTGTCAGCAAGACTGCCATCCATCTGTTTCTTCTGAAGAATCCAGTGCCTACACTGCTTGGAGACTTTTACTACTCCATTCATCAGAGGAATGAGAAACAGAGGGGGAAGTTAGTAAGATGTTGTGCTCCTTTGTTTTATACCTGGCTGCTCAGACACCTGCCTAAGTCAGATGCTTTCTTGAATCCCCACCAACAGAAGAATTGGGCCAAGAGGCTCATTGCCTTGACTTCAGATGATATTAGATGGTGCTCCCAGAGCACCAAGGGCAAGGACATTATCACCAGCTGTGGACAATACACAAATGTACCTCTGATAGGAGTAAAAGGTTGCATCAACTACAATCCTTTGCTGTTTAAGAGACAACTGGGTTATGCCTTGGTTCACCCTCCCAGAGGACAAGATTTAGCTGAGACCCTGTATTGTGAAGTGAAACCTAATTTAGCTGTTGTCAGACAAGCATCATGGGCTTGGGACAACATCCAAAAAAAGGGGGTAGCTATCCTTGGAAGGTGTAATAATGTTGCTTCAGCTCAGTACTATGAATGGTCCCGTACTAGAGCTCAAATTACCAGAATGCCTTTCATCTTGGAAGACATGCCTGGACCATCTACAGTACAGCCAGCAACAACTGTCAGCCTAGAAGAATTTGAGAAGCTGAAGGAAAGGAATGAGAACTTATCTCAAGCCTTGAAGAAGACTCTCTAGGAAAGAAGTGATGGTCGTCTGGATATTGAGATATTGGAGAAGCTTAGGGTGGAGCATCTTACCAAAATTGAGAAGACAGAGGACTACATCAGGAAAGCAAGAGTTGGGGAACAAATATTGAAGAATGCCTGTAAAGAGGCCAAAATTCAGAAGGCTAGGACCGAGCTCTATCTGCAAGAGAGTCAGGCTAGGTGGGTCAGGATCACTGAAGCCCGTACACAAGAAGACCAAAAAACTCAAGCCAAGATTGAACAGCTAGAGACCAGTGAGAAGAAGCAGCAGGAAGCTTTGTTGGCAGCCCAGAAGGAGATTTCAGAGTTAAAGCTCAGAGCAGGAGTGAAGAGATCAAAGGACCAGGACAGGCATAAGAAGCTGACTACTGCCATTGCTACCAGGAACCTCCTCATTAGGACCATTACAGAGCACCCAGCTGGTCCAGTGACTGAGGCACTACTGGAGGAGGTCAAAGAGGATGAGTTTGGGCTAGATGTCTGATTCTTTGTTTGTTGTTATTTCCATTTGATGTACTTTTTATTTTTGATGTATTTTGACCCTTCAAGGGCATGTATTGTAAAACAGACTATGTATTGCTCTATCATTTGTAATATATTTTAATGTGTTTCCGTTTGGGTTTTTCTCTCAGCAACATCAAGCATCTTCCTCAAGGTCTGGAAAGGTCAAAACCAAGAACCAAATCGGATACCTTGGAAAACAAATAAGCATACTGCATTGCATACTAACTTTGTTTCTGTTTTGTAGGTTTTGTTGTTATTTATTGTTTCTAACTTTGTTGCAACTTCAGGAAACATTGCTCGTCGCCGAGTGTTCCCTGTCAACCGCACGCACCGGTACCCGACTCGTAACAATCTTCCCGGCATTCAAATGGAACAAGTACAGCAGGATCTGACTGAGGTCAGAAATCAGATGGCTAATGAGAGAGTAGAGATGAGAAATCAGATGTCTCAATTCATGGCAGTGATGACTGGCTTAGCCCAGAGTCAAGAAAGGTTAAGAGAGCTGGTGGAAAGACAAACTCCTGAGGAGCCTCATCTTGGAACAGGAGGAACTAGTAACAATGAACGGGGCCAGCCTCGTATTGACCCACCAGTATTTGAACCTCATCTGGATCCAGAAGTTAATATCCTGAGAAATGTGCAAGGTAATTTGTCCTACCCTTTTAATTTTACATTCATTTTTGTTTTATGTTTACTAACGACACAAGTTTCTATTTCTACTGTTGGATTTTGAAGTGTTGTGATCAGTGAAGATTGAGATTCAGTCATTCTTCTAAGTTGTTCTCAAAGTGTTTTTTGCATTTTTGTTCATTATCGCTCAAAATGATACTTTAAACTAGTGTTGGCCCATTTGCTCTCATTTCTCAAGTTTTCTCTATTTTGGACAAGATGGTCTTAGGCCAAATTCTAAGTCATGAAATCTCAAGGGACATATAGGTGCCAGGGATCCAAAAGTCTGAATTGAGGTCACTCTTTTGTGATGAATATCCGATACATGACCTTGCTTAGTCAAGATTGGTATTCAAGGCATATACAAGGGTGTCGTTTTTCACCAATAAAGCATTACAAGTGACCTTTCCTGAGTTACAACAAAAGAAGCTATATCTTGGTAAAAAAAATCCAAAAGAGAATATTGGTTGACCAAGTTCAAATGGTTATGACTTTGAATTTTTAATTCATGTCAGGATCATGTTGTAGTGAATATAAGAGACAGATGATCTGGAAATAAATTCTAAAGCGCTTGTGAAATTGGAAACGCTGCTGCTCACATTCAATCATTTGAATTATCAAATTCATGCATTTTTTAATAATGGTCCAATCATTGATCTACAAGATGACACTACCAGGCTATTGCAAGTTCTAAAAATACGTAATGTTACAGAAGATTAAGCCTAAGAGTTCAAATAAAAAATGAGATTCACATAAAAGTATTTTGATGCACTGAAGCTAAGGAAATTGAAAATAAAGAACTATGAACTCCATGTGATCTTCCTAGAACTTCACCAAAACGTAGACCAAGCTGTTAATGTTTTCTTTGTTCTAATTTTCACCAAATAAGCAAGTAAACCGTGACTTCTCCTCCTGTAAGAACTGTTTTCCAGCATCCCTAAATCCATCTTCTTCATGAAGTATCATTAATATACCAAAGAACCTATCGCAATGATTTGAACCCCATCTGAAACACAACCAAAATTGAGTTAGTATTCATTTCAATTATCTCATGAACAAGTATTACCAAGCTGCCTAAGCTCTGACCTGCCAGGTTTCCAATTCTTCAAGCCAAGTTCCCAGTTTTTCACTTGCTTCAGAGCCAAAATCATAAAAGCCTTATTCTTCAGGTGCACCCATATTTCCTCATCTAACTCTGCAAGTCATACAAGGCGTCAATGCAGAAAATCATTCCAACATTTGAGATTTTGTTGAGATTTACAAAAGACATAATTTCATGAAAAACCAAAGATGCAAACTTCAAATGTTACAAATAATTTTGTGATTTACTTCATGGTCCAAGCTTCTCCAAGTGTTGCGTCAATGCGAGCCTCATATGCCAAGCTTCCAATTTCCGTTCATCACTGAATCTTCAGTCCAAGCAATACCAAAAAGAGGCAATTCATTTTGCCACGGTTTTCTATTACAGATTAAGAAAAACACAGGAGTCAAAATTCAGTACAAACAAACATCAGGGCATACAAACAAATGATGGAAGCATCGATGGTCAACCATACTTGAAACACCAAACCAGAAATCAAGTCATATTTCAAAGTCAGAATTTTCGGAATAAAGAGAGTATTATGCAGCAAATTTTAAGAGTTCATAAGATTCGATTACCTTGATGCTAAGCACGGACGGTAACATTTTTCTTTCACCCAAGTGTTCTTAGCTAGCAAAGCCTCTCCAAAGTTCTAAACTCAATGCACCATGAATTTCCTGCCAAAACCATGATTCCGTTAAAAAGTTCCCGCTAGTAATAAATGAGCGTAATTCAGAGGTTTCCATAACTGGTGCAATGTTCATGGAGCAGCATTTAAAGCGACGCATGAAAATGTAGCCAAGGGCAAGTTCTCCGTCAATTCAAACCTTCACGCTTCACTGAGTTGTTGTTCCGTATTAGTGCACGAGATTTCCAACTCTGCGTTCCCATCATGCTTCATGGCATTGAGATCCCATGGCAAACCTGCAAGACAAGCAAAGTCATTCATATATTCATCATTACACAAGAAAAATTAGTTGAAATCTATAGGAATTTAACAAGCGGGAATCATTTCTTTTTCAAGGAAGATTATCATATGGTTTTCATAAGAGTCTCACCCAACTCTCACTTCCAATTCACAAACCGCCATCATCCCCGCCATGAACAATCAGAGGAAGAGCATCAAGGCAGTACTGCACCAGGATCATCAAAAAACGAAAATGCAAGAGTTATGAGGTGATGAGAATATTGACAATAACATTAGGACAAGTTCATACCTAAACAACTCTGCACCAAACATTCAGCCAAGCTTTGCGAAGCCGAACCGTCATCTTCTAATTTATCAGGAACATTCAGTGTCATGATTTATGTCTTAAAAGCTCAAGTTGTCAGTCAAGCTCCTGCAGGCTGTAGCAATGCACCGTTGAACCGAAGTGCTCCAAGATAATTGTACATGAAAAAAATAGAATAAGACAGGAGTAATTAGCTGCAAATAACAAGAATTGAATGATCATTTTCTCAGTAACCAATCATGCTTACAAAGTGTCTCAAATGCAAAAAATGAATACGCAAATTCCGAAATAAAAGAGGGACATGTTTGACATCACAAGTTAAGCAGCAATAGGTAAAAGTTGTAAAAATTTCACAGTCAGTAAAAACCAATGAAATTCACGGGACCACACAAGTCTTCTAGAAATCCTTTCACTCTTCACTACAGACAAAAACAATCAGGGTGCAAATCGTACAGGGACCACACAAAATTTGTTGCAAAATCATTTTCTAACGATATTGAAAAGTTACAGATCGTGCTCATCCGAATTTCACACAATTCCTCACACGTATTAAAACCTCACTCCGCCCTCTATAAAAAGAGCTCAATGATTTGCAAAGGAGAAAAAAACCCTAGTGGCTAAGCAGAAAAGGGCACAGAAGAAAAAAACCATAAGCACAAAAAACTGATAGATGAGGATTTGAGTAATACCTGAACCACCATTCTGAAATCAAAAACCTTCACCTCCGCAAATCACATCATTGTTCAACGCATCAAACCGTCCTCACCGCGAATTGGACAAACCGAAATACAATCACCACCAAAAGCTTACAAACCAGATGAAAAATCTTCAACTGAAACCAACCACCATGAAACTCGTTCACCAAACCATCCAAACCCCATGTGAGCTCTAAATGCAGCAACCCCTTTACATTCACCGCGAAATCGCACAGGCCACAATCACCAAACCAAACACCATCGCCTCCGCGTCTGAATCACCTTCAAACCATCACTCACCCACCGAACCAAAGCCATCACACCGTGAAACCCTTCATCACCTTCACTTCATCTTCAATCTGAAACCGAAAACAAAAAACGTTGAAGCGAACCAACCGTGCGAAAATCACTGTGAAAACCGTGAGGGATGAAATAAAGAGTGGTTTGAACCCGTGAAATCAGTGAGAGAGACGGCGATGAGAGAGGAAGCAGGGTTGAAGCGGAGTGAGTCAAACTGACGGTGAATCTAAGGCCGAGAGATTGTGACCGTCGGTGGGTGGTGAGCCGCCGTCGTTTGATTTTTGAGTGGCCATCGGGATTTTAAGCAATGATAGAGCGAGATTGAGAAAGAAGAAGTTGAAGGTGGGTCGTGTTCCGCCTCTGAGCTGTGTTTGGGTCCATTTTCTTTTACACTTGTTTTTTCATTATTTCATGAATTTTTTAGTTATTTTATTTTCTAAATCTAGGTTTTATAAGTTTTGATCTTAGCCCATGTTTACCAGCCAAACACATATCCTGCTATTTACACACTGTTGAACACACCGAATGCACCTTTTTTGTTTTTTTATATATACTTATTTTTGTTTGTTCCTTTGATGCATTTGGGATGAGCCAGGAGACCCAAATTCGGATCAATGAACACCTATCTCACGGCCCAAACACCCTCCTTTTATTTCTTTATTTTTTTTATTTATTTATTTAACATCTAATTATTGATTTTATTTTCTTGTTATTTAATTTTCTATTTTAGGTTTATTATTTGATAAATGGTTGTTTAATGTTGTCATGTTATTCATTTGAATTCTTTAATTTCTATATGATATTTTGATTTTCTATTCCTTATCCTTAGGGCCAATGATATATTAAAAGATCAATTTTAGCTCGATTTCTTTAAATCGTTAAAATTGATCAATATGAGGCCATATTAGGTAGATTTATTTTTATTTATTATTTATTTTTATTTTTGCCCATTAAATTTAATTATTGTATTATTATTAAATATATATTCCACTTTGTTTATTATTTATTATTTATTATTATTTTTACAATTTTCTCATTTATCTTAGTTTATTCATTTTGTAATATTTTTAAATAAATGTTACGACTCCTCATAGAACGGTTTCCTTAAACCGATTCTAAGGTAGTTCACGAACTAAATTTCGCCGCGTCCCAAAAATGTCCAACGCCTTCGAATAGTTGTGCTCGATTAAAAGGTCCAACGCCTTCGAATAGTTGCGCTCGATTAAAAGGTCCAACACCTTCGAATAGTTGTGTCCCGATTAAAAGGCCGAACGCCTTCGAACCGTTCAAAACACTGCACACACGCTTTCTCTTGGGCTAATTACAATGAGACCTCTTTATTTCTCGCAATCCCCTGTATTTATTTTGTATCCCTCTCCCATTACTTTGTACGCACTTTATTTTCCGTATTTTATTTAATTCTGAATCATTGGTCCAACGCCAAGCGATTGCACTTGCACACTTGCACTTTATTTCCAGTTATAGTTTTCGTTTATTAGGATCCACCTCTCCTTGCGAGCCGAGCGCTTTGTGCCTCGCCAACAAACCACAAAAATAACCTTCAGTTGAATTTACCCTTTAACCTCAAAAAAACCAAAATGATTCTTTTTAGATCTAAACCCTTGATCCAACGTCAAGTGGTCTTAGGAAATAAAACACACTTTAATAATACGAGAAGATTTGTACGCCACGAGCCTTAAGCGGTAGAAAGGAGGATAACGAGCTCTCGTTACTCGCTCCGATTATTTCGACGCAAGACGCTCGTCTTGTTGGACGAGATAAACTATCCATAGTCTTTAGTACATTTTAACTCTCAAACCCTTTCATCGAAGAAAGGTAATAAAATCAACAACCATTACCCTTAGTAGGCCGAACTACGAGGCTCTGACTTTCCCATTGCACACGGGAGTACGTAGGCACGAGGATCTCCATCCTTGCCGAGCACCTAGGTTCAATCTAACTTATAATTCAACTTATTTCCCTCTAGCAAGCAATTCGTTTAAGCATAGACATCCTTTCTCGCGCGTTAACTTAGATGGTTCCCATCAAATACGATGGATGTAGGGGGTGCTAATACCTTCCCCTTGCATAACCGACTCCCGAACCCAGGCAATGGTTCCGTTGACCTTTGTCCTCATCCTTCTCTTCCCGGGTTGTATCTATATCTTCCCTTTCCCTCTTCGGGAATAAATAGAATTAGGTGGAGACTCTTCAGTCAGTCTGGCGCGTGGCTCCCGTCTTTTCGGATCGCGTGAGGTCGTATTTTTCGGGGTACGACAGCTGGCGACTCTGCTGGGGATTGGTTCACCCCTATGCGAGTCAAGCCTAGTCTAGGTTTTTGCGTTTGTTTGGATGTTTGCTTTTATGCCTTGCTTGTTTATTTTTATCGCTTTCTTTATCGCATTCCATATTATATATCTTGTGGCTCCTTGGTACTATAATTTGGATCGATACTTTTAAACTTGAGGGAAAGGCTCTATACCCGGGCTTTCGAGTTTAAACTTAAGTTAGAGAGGTTGTGTAGTATGGGCTCCCGAGAGAACCTCTCTCGTGGGTTGTCGATATGAAAACCTCACTTGGAGTAGATTCTGATGAGAATATTGACAACCGTCAAGTCCTTGACGTGTGTGCTCAGTTGCTTTCATTAGGGTCATCAAATCTGAGAACCTTTAGAACCTTTTGGTTAAAACATCGGTTGATGGTTACGTAGTATTGGGCACCAGGGTTCGCCCTCGCGTGGCTCGATACGAAAACCTCACATGGAATAGACTTACTCAATGGAGTTGATTGACTGTCAAGAATGTATGAAATTGACACGTGCATCAAACAGTTGAGAAAGTTCCATAACTCCAGGACTTTGTTTTAAACCTTGTGTCGATGATCACGTAGTATGGACTCCCGAGAAAATTTTCTCTCGTGGGTTTTCGATACGAAGATCTCACCCAAAATAGATTCATATGGTGGAGTCAATCAACCGTCATGCTTATGGCGCGTGTGATGAACAACCATATGAATTGATAACTTTGGGATCCCTAAAACTTTAGAGTCTACCCAGTGAGTTCTTGATCAGAGTATTCACCATCTGTACCTTGGACTCATGAGACCCTGATCTTGTGATCCTGGATTCTGACATTGCATATCATCTCATTTGCATTAATTATTCATCTTGCATTTCATTCCAAAAGCCAAGAACTTATTTCCCTGTTCCTCCATCTTTAGTAAATCAAGCTGGTTTCCCGACGCCCGTATCGTGCTAGACGCCCATACTTAACTCGAGCCAACACTAGAAGACTGATGGACGTGATTCAAGAAGAACAAGCTGCCTTGAGGGAAGAGATTGACTCGGTCAAGTGCAATATTGACCAGATTTATGAGACTTTGCAAGCCTTGGCCAGAATGGAAGAACATCGCGAAGCTGCTGCCGCAATGAACAATGCTCAAGTGCAAGGATCTACCTCACGAGCAATGCCTTCAGTTCCCGTTCCAAATCCTTTGGTTTATGGTTTTCCTCCAGGTTTCACTCCTGCTGTTGAAGAGGTCACTTCCCAACTAATACCTGCTTCTGGTGTCACTGTTGGTGCTATTCCTCAAGCTCAACCTACTCCAACTCAAGTCCAGTTTCCTCAAACTGAAGAAAATCATCAAGTTGAGTGTGAGATGCATACTGCTATTTCAATCACCAATCCTCATGTTGTTCAAGAATCCGAAGCTATGAAGATGTGTCGTGAGTTAGCTGAAAAACTCTGAATCATGGAAGGACACAACTCAACTTCTCTGAGTGCCTCAGACATGTGCTTAGTTCCAGATGTTGTGATCCCTGCTAAGTTCAAACTGCCAGAATTCGAGAAATTTAGAGGCCTCAGCTGTCCTGAGCTTCATTTGAGGATGTACTGCAGAAAAATGGCTGCTCATGCCAAAGATGACAAGCTCATGATCCATTGCTTCCAAGACATCCTGTCTGGAGCGTCTCTAGAATGGTATATGCAGCTCGAACGCAACAATGTTCGTACTTGGCTTGATCTATCTGATGCATTCAAGAAGCAGTACAAGTACAACACTGACTTTGCTCCTAACTGTACTCAACTTCAGAGTATGTCTCAAAAGGAAAGCGAATCCTTTAAGGAGTACGCCCAACGCTGGAGGGAGTTAGCTGCCAGAGTGCATCCGCCATTGGTTGACCGTGAATTGATCGACATCTTCATGGGTACCCTACAGGGGAAATACTACGAGAAGCTGGTCAGTAGCGTATCTTCTGGATTTTCATACATGGTGATGGTAGGAGAAAGAATTGAAGAAGGCTTGAAAAGTGGAAAGATTCAAGGAGGCTCTAGCAGTCAAAACAATGCCAAGAAACCTTTCAACGGGTATAAAAAGGGTGAAACAAATGCCATTTCCGCTGCAAGTGGGAATTTTCAACAGAGTGCACCTGCACCAGTTCCCTACTATCAGTACCCGTATGTTGCTGCGACACAATATGCTCCTATGCCATATCAGCCAGTTCCTCCAATGCCTTATTAGCAGGCCTTTCAAGCTCTATTTCCGCCTCAGATGGCTCATCAACCACGTCCACCTCCAATGGTTGCAGCCGCGCAATATGCGCCCAATCCATACCAGCAACCGGCTTATCCACCACGGCCTGGTCAACAGCAACAACGCGCTCCTCAACAGCGTCCACCATATCAGCAAAGAAGGCCTGAAAGAACCTTTGATCCCTTACCTATGACACATTCTGAAATCTTTAATCAGATGATGGCAAAGGGAACCCTCGTTTTAAAAGACTTGCCACCACAAACTGGTACTGCCCGAGACTATGATGCCAATGCCCGCTGTGAGTATCAAAAGGGTGCTCCAGGTCACACGATCGAGAACTGCAAATCGTTCAAGCACAAGATTCAAGATCTGATCGACTCTAAGGATCTCACCTTCACCCCGAGAAATCCAAATGTCCAGAACAATCCATTGCCGCCGCACGGTGCCAACAAGTGAAGACATGTGAAGGGGCTGTTGAAGACCAAGCTGAGTAGTCTCCAACTTTGAAGCATTCAATCAAGAGAAGTTCAATTCCTCAAATCAAGGCAGTCAGTGCCATTTATTATTTCCGCATTCATGTTGTTTTGTAATGTTTGTTTAAGTACTATTTGCTCTGAACATTGTTATCGTTTGTACTTGGTTATGTTAATGTTATGTTTATGCATGTTTTGAATTAATCTATTCACATTCTCTCATTATTTATCATTTATCACAAAATCACAAATATTTCCTCACTTCACTTTAGCAAATATTTGAGGGAGGATGATGAAAACGAAATACCCATGCCTGTTGCGGTATGCTTTCGAAAAAACCTCGTCAATGATGTACAGGCATTCTTTCAAATTCCCAAACACTGGAGATATAAGGAGTTAATCCCTAATTAACCACTTCGAGCCTAGAAGTAGGAGTTTCTTTCGGATACAACCCTTACATTTAACCTGGGGCAGGTTAGTTGTTCAGTTAATCTGACTACACCTTCGAATCGCAAGATGAAACATCCCGTCAGAGGACCATCCACAAATGACTTGGCAGTCACAACATTCAACAAAATACAAAAAAATAGAAAAAACCGCTAAGTTGAGCACCCGAAGGGAGACTTAGTCGAAAAAGAACAAAATCAAAAGAGGAACTCAAATCCTCGGCAAAAAAAAAAACAAACAAAACAAATTTCAAGGACCACCAAATCAAGAATCAAAGGGTCACCAACAAAATAAGATGACTGCCATTTTCAAGCGAACTTTGAAGCTTCATCTTCACTCTTGCAAAGTCAAAACAAATACATGTGTAGAGTTAACTGAACATAGGACTGAAGAACATCGCGAAGAAGGGGTGGGTACAAATCAAACTTTGAGCCTTATATCCTTTGTTTCTCGAACCATTAACCAGACCACGTTACAACCCTCAAAAGACCTAATTGAGGCACGGTTTATTCTGAAATCATGCTACCAACAAGGTTGCGTAAATTGACTCCCATATATTTGCTAATCTTCAAACTCAATTGCATATTATTCTTGCTGTATCTTTCACGAACCTTCTAAATCAGCACCTCGTGTGGACTAACGGTCCATCCATCACACTATCACAATCATTCAAATAAATTGACTTTTTCAAAACTTACATGAACTTTACATTAACACTACCATTTGCGTATGAACAATTTAATTGCAAGTCAGTGCTTGACATCAGTACAATTCCAACAAGAGGCAATCAAAAGAAAATTTGAACTTCGTTGGTGCCAACATGAATCAAGACTACTTCAACAGTCCAATCAGGGGCAACATCATCTCCAGTGACCCAATCAGGAGCAATCTATCTTCCAACAGATCAATCAGGGGCAGACGCCTACCTAATCCAGACACCGGGGCAGATCCTGCCATGGTCATTGTCAAAGCTTCCCCACTAGATTTATTTCAAACACCCTACAAACAGGGGAAAGAAAACAAGAAGCAAATCTCCCTATCTCGACTCCCCAGCTGAACAAGCAGACCTTGCCGGACATTGGAAATCATTCAAAGCAAAATCAGTTCTCATACGTCAATTAAGTCGCTTTTATCACCAGCAGATAACCAAGCTTGGAGATTTCAGATCCATCTTCTGATCATACGTCGTCGAAGATCGAGTGTCGGGGAATCAGGCCCTCCACCCACCCAAAGTCCAATAATTATTGGCAACTACCAAACCAAAAGTCCACCAAGCTGGCACCTTTCAATCGCTCATGTGCATCATTATGCATCATCAATGTCATACGCATCATTTACATCAATCATTTGCAACATGTTCATCATATGCATACCTCAATAAATCAGACCCTTTTATTTTCCCCCAACATTATCGAACTTATATCTCAGTGCATAAGCATTTGCATTGTATCTCCATCTTTATGGAATACCATTTCAAATTAGTCAAGCATACGCGTATAACTCAGGATCCAGGATCAACCCAAGGTTCCAGGCCTTTCCCCAGCGGAGGTCAGGGCCCAGGGCCAACTGCAGATTCCAAAGATTCACCTAGGTGTTATTCAATGGACGTCCCTGGTGGATATTTCTCTTCCAAATTATTTAATTTTCTGTTTCTCAGCATCCTTTTGGTGTCGGGGTCGCCTTATCATCCTTTTGGTGATAGCGATTGTTTAATTTTCTGTTTCTCAGCATCCTTTTGGTGTCGGGGTCGCCTTATCATCCTTTTGGTGATAACGATTGTTTAATTTTCTGTTTCTTAGCATCCTTTTGGTGTCAGGGTCGCCTTATCATCCTTTTGGTGATAGCGACTGTTTAATTTTCTGTTTCTCAGCATCCTTTTGGTGTCGGGATCGCCTTATCATCCTTTTGGTGATAACGACTGTTTAATTTTCTGTTTCTCAGCATCCTTTTGGTGTCGGGGTCGCCTTATCATCCTTTTGGTGATAGCGATTGTTTAATTTTCTGTTACTCAGCATCCTCTTGGTGTCGGGGTCGCTTTATCATCCTTTTGGTGATAGCGATTTTATTTTCAGTCACTCGCTTTATCATCCGTTGATGATAAGTTGGTTTATTTTGTCGATTTATTTCTTGCTGTGTTACCCCTCATTTCCAATAATAATCATATGTTGTTTTCACAATTTCTTTCTCTGACAAATTTGGAGTCTGTTAGTATCTAATTATCTTATACCTTGAAAGATTGAACGCAAGCCAATTCACCTTATTCGGTCTAAGTCAATTAGATAGGGGCATCTGTCACACCCCAAATTTGTCCTACCCTTTTAATTTTACATTCATTTTTGTTTTATGTTTACTAACGACACAAGTTTCTATTTCTACTGTTGGGTTTTGAAGTGTTGTGATCAGTGAAGATTGAGATTCAGTCATTCTTCTAAGTTGTTCTCAAAGTGTTTTTTGCATTTTTGTTCATTATCGCTCAAAATGATACTTTAAACTAGTGTTGGCCCATTTGCTCTCATTTCTCAAGTTTTCTCTATTTTGGACAAGATGGTCTTAGGCCAAATTCTAAGTCATGAAATCTCAAGGGACATATAGGTGCCAGGGATCCAAAAGTCTGAATTGAGGTCACTCTTTTGTGATGAATATCCGATACATGACCTTGCTTAGTCAAGATTGGTATTCAAGGCATATACAAGGGTGTCCTTTTTCACCAATAAAGCATTACAAGTGACCTTTCCTGAGTTACAACAAAAGAAGCTATATCTTGGTAAAAAAAATCCAAAAGAGAATATTGGTTGACCAAGTTCAAATGGTTATGACTTTGAATTTTTAATTCATGTCAGGATCATGTTGTAGTGAATATAAGAGACGGATGATCTGGAAATAAATTCTAAAGCGCTTGTGAAATTGGAAACGCTGCTGCTCACATTCAATCATTTGAATTATCAAATTCATGCATTTTTTAATAATGGTCCAGTCATTGATCTACAAGACGACACTACCAGGCTATTGCAAGTTCTAAAAATACGTAATGTTACGGAAGATTTAGCCTAAGAGTTCAAATAAAAAATGAGATTCACATAAAAGTATTTTGATGCACTGAAGCTAAGGAAATTGAAAATAAAGAACTATGAACTCCATGTGATCTTCCTAGAACTTCACCAAAACGCAGACCAAGCTGTTAATGTTTTCTTTGTTCTAATTTTCACCAAAGAAGCAAGTAAACCGTGACTTCTTCTCCTGTAAGAACTGTTTTACAGCATCCCTAAATCCATCTTCTTCATGAAGTATCATTAATATACCAAAGAACCTATCGCCATGATTTGAACCCCATCTGAAACACAACCAAAATTGAGTTAGTATTCATTTCAATTATCTCATGAACAAGTATTACCAAGCTGCCTAAGCTCTGACCTGCCAGGTTTCCAATTCTTCAAGCCAAGTTCCCAGTTTTTCACTTGCTTCAGAGCCAAAATCATAAAAGCCTTATTCTTCAGGTGCACCCATATTTCCTCATCTAACTCTGCATGTCATACAAGGCGTCAATGCAGAACATCATTCTAACATTTGAGATTTTGTTGAGATTTACAAAAGACATAATTTCATGAAAAACCAAAGATGCAAACTTCAAATGTTACAAATAATTTTGTGATTTACTTCATGGTCCAAGCTTCTCCAAGTGTTGCGTCAATGCGAGCCTCATATGCCAAGCTTCCAATTTCCGTTCATCACTGAATCTTCAGTCCAAGCAATACCAAAAAGAGGCAATTTGTTTTGCCACGGTTTTCTACTACAGATTAAGAAAAACACAGGAGTCAAAATTCAGTACAAACAAACATCAGGGCATACAAACAAATGATGGAAGCTTCGATGGTCAACCATACTTGAAACACCAAACCGGAAATCAAGTCATATTTCAAAGTCAGAATTTTCGGAATAAAGAGAGTATTATGCAGCAAATTTTAAGAGTTCATAAGATTAGATTACCTTGATGCTAAGCACGGACGGTAACATTTTTCTTTCACCCAAGTGTTCTTAGCTAGCAAAGCCTCTCCATAGTTCTAAATGCAATGCACCATGAATGTCCTTCCAAAACCATGATTTCGTTAAAAAGTTTCCGCTAGTAATAAATGAGCGTAATTCAGAGGTTTCCATAACTGGTGCAATGTTCATGGAGCAGCATTTAAAGCGACGCATGAAAATGCAGCCAAGGGCAAGTTCTCCGTCAATTCAAACCTTCACGCTTCACTGAGTTGTTGTTCCGTATTAGTGCACGAGATTTCCAACTCTGCGTTCCCATCATGCTTCATGGCATTGAGATCCCATGGCAAACCTGCAAGACAAGCAAAGTCATTCATATATTCATCATTACACAAGAAAAATCAGTTGAAATCTACAGGAATTTAACAAGCGGGAATCATTTCTTTTTCAAGGAAGATTATCATATGGTTTTCATAACAGTCTCACCCAACTCTCACTTCCAATTCACAAACCGCCATCATCCCCGCCATGAACAATCAGAGGAAGAGCGTCAAGGCAGTACTGCACCAGGATCATCAAAAAACGAAAATGCAAGAGTTATGAGGTGATGAGAATATTGACAATAACATTAGGACAAGTTCATACCTAAACAACTCTGCACCAAACATTCAGCCAAGCTTTGCGAAGCCGAACCGTCATCTTCTAATTTATCAGGAACATTCAGTGTCATGATTTATGTCTTAAAAGCTCAAGTTATCAGTCAAGCTCCTGCAGGTTGTAGCAATGCACCGTTGAACCGAAGTGCTCCAAGATAATTGTACATGAAAAAAATAGAATAAGACAGGAGTAATTAGCTGCAAATAACAAGAATTGAATGATCATTTTCTCAGTAACCAATCATGCTTACAAAGTGTCTCAAATGCAAAAAACGAATACGCAAATTCCGAAATAAAAGAGGGACATGTTTGACATCACAAGTTAAGCAGCAATAGGTAAAAGTTGTAAAAATTTCACAGTCAGTAAAAACCAATGAAATTCACGGGACCACACAAGTCTTCTAGAAATCCTTTCACTCTTCACTACAGACAAAAACAATCAGGGTGCAAATCGTACAGGGACCACACAAAATTTGTTGCAAAATCATTTTCTAACGATATTGAAAAGTTACAGATCGTGCTCATCCGAATTTCACACAATTCCTCACACGTATTAAAACCTCACTCCGCCCTCTATAAAAATAGCTCAATGATTTGCAAAGGAGAAAAAAAAACCTAGTGGCTAAGCAGAAAAGGGCATAGAAGAAAAAAACCATAAGCATAAAAAACTGAGAGATGAGGATTTGAGTAATACCTGAACCACCATTCTGAAATCAAAAACCTTCACCTCCGCAAATCACATCATTGTTCAACGCATCAAACCGTCCTCACCGCGAATCGGACAAACTGAAATACAATCACCACCGAACGCTTACAAACCAGATGAAAAATCTTCAACTGAAACCAACCACCATGAAACTCGTTCACCAAACCATCCAAACCCCATGTGAGCTCTAAACGCAGCAACCCCTTTACATTCACTGCGAAATCGCACAACCCACAATCACCAAACCAAACACCATCGCCTCCGCGTCTGAATCATCACCTTCAAACCATCACTCACCCACCGAACCAAAGCCATCACACCGTGAAACCCTTCATCACCTTCATTTCATCTTCAATCTGAAACCGAAAACAAAAAACGTTCAAGCGAACCAACCGTGCGAAAATCACTGTGAAAACCGTGAGGGATGAAATAAAGAGTGGTTTGAACCCGTGAAATCAGTGAGAGAGACGACGATGAGAGAGGAAGCAGGGTTGAAGCGGAGTGAGTCAAACCGACGGTGAATCTAAGGCCGAGATATTGTGACCGTCGGTGGGTGGTGAGCCGCCGTCGTTTGATTTTTGAGTGGCCATCGGGATTTTAAGCAATGATAGAGCGAGATTGAGAAAGAAGAAGTTGAAGGTGGGTCGTGTTCCGCCTCTGAGCTGTGTTTGGGTCCATTTTCTTTTACACTTGTTTTTTCATTATTTCATGAATTTTTTAGTTATTTTTTTTCTAAATCTAGGTTTTATAAGTTCTGATCTTAGCCCATGTTTACCAGCCAAACACATATCCTGCTATTTACACACTGCTGAACACACCGAATGCACCTTTTTTGTTTTTTTATATATACTTATTTTTGTTTGTTCCTTTGATGCATTTGGGATGAGCCAGGAGACCCAAATTCGGATCAATGAACACCTATCTCACGGCCCAAACACCCTCCTTTTATTTCTTTATTTTTTTTATTTATTTATTTAACATCTAGTTATTGATTTTATTTTCTTGTTATTTAATTTTCTATTTTAGGTTTATTATTTGATAACTGGTTGTTTAATGTTGTCATCTTATTCATTTGAATTCTTTAATTTCTATATGATATTTTGATTTTCTATTCCTTATCTTTAGGGCCAATGATATATTAAAAGATCAATTTTAGCTCGATTTCTTTAAATCGTTAAAATTGATCAATATGAGGCCATATTAGGTAAATTTATTTTTATTTATTATTTATTTTTATATTTGCCCATTAAATTTAATTATTGTATTATTATTAAATATATATTCCACTTTGTTTATTATTTATAATTTTTTATTATTTCTACAATTTTCTCATTTATCTTAGTTTATTCATTTTGTAATATTTTTAAATAAATGTTTCGACTCCTCATAGAACGGTTTCCTTAAACCGATTCTAAGGTAGTTCACGAACTAAATTTCGCCGCGTCCCAAAAAGGTCCAACGCCTTCGAATAGTTGTGCTCGATTAAAAGGTCCAACGCCTTCGAATAGTTGCGCTCGATTAAAAGGTCCAACGCCTTCGAATAGTTGTGTCCCGATTAAAAGGCCGAACGCCTTCGAACCGTTCAAAACATTGCACACACGCTTTCTCTTGGGCTAATTACAACGAGACCTCTTTATTTCTCGCAATCCCCTGTATTTATTTTATATCCCTCTCCCATTACTTTGTATGCACTTTATTTTCCGTATTTGATTTAATTCCGAATCCTTGGTCCAACGTCAAGCGATTGCACTTGCACACTTGCACTTTATTTCCAGTTATCGTTTTCGTTTATTAGGATCCACCTCTCCTTGCGAGCCGAGCGCTTTGTGCCTCGCCAACAAACCACAAAAATAACCTCCAGTAGCATTTACCCTTTAACCTCAAAAAAACCAAAACGATTCTTTTTAGATCCAAACCCTTGATCCAACGTCAAGTGGTCTTAGGAAATAAAACACACTTTAATAATACGAGAAGATTTGTACGCCACGAGCCTTAAGCGGTAGAAAGGAGGATAACAAGCTCTCATTACTCGCTCCGATTATTTCGACGCAAGACGCTCGTCTTTTTGGATGAGATAAACTATCCATAGTCTTTAGTACATTTTAACTCTCAAACCCTTTCATCGAAGAAAGGTAATAAAATCAACAATCATTACCCTTAGTAGGCCGAACTACGACGCTCTGACTTTCCCATTGCACACAGGAGTACGTAGGCACGAGGATCTCCATCCTTGCCGAGCACCTAGGTTCAATCTAACTTATAATTCCACTCATTTCCATCTAGCAAGAAATTTGTTTAAGCATAGACATCCTTTCTCGCACGTTAACTTAGATGGTTCCCATCGAGTACGATGGATGTAGGGGGTGGTAATACCTTCCCCTTGCATAACCGACTCCCGAACCCAGGCAATGGTTCCGTTGACCTTTGTCCTCATCCTTCTCTTCCCAGGTTGTATCTATATCTTCCCTTTCCCTCTTCGGGAATAAATAGAATTAGGTGGCGACTCTTCAGTCAGTCCGGCGCGCGGCTCCCGTCTTTTCGGATCGCGTGAGGTCGTATTTTTCGGGGTACGACACCGTGGAGAAGAAAGAAGACCGATTCGGGTTGGGTTACAGACCAACTCGACAAGATCAACCAGAGGCTGCAAAGGAGCCCAAGTTTGTCAGCGGGGGGATGCTCACCCCGGATGCTGTGAACAATTTGGAAGATGAGTCAGAAGACGAGCGCAAACTGGAAAGCTAGATACGTCCAAGGATCCCGGAGAACCATGTCTCAAACTGGTCTTCCCAGGAAATTATAAGAGTTACTCCTGCAGAGTAATTATTATTTCCTGTTTTAAAGCATGCATCAAGTCCTGCGTCTTGCCCAAGATGTCTGGACTCATTTTGTAATCGGGCCATCTTGTATTTTGTGCAAAGATCAATTAATGAATATCAGGACATCTTTTGCAAATGAGTTTTTTCTTTTCCGCTCACTGTTTTTCATTCTTTATTTTTTGTACAAACGTAAAATGGCAATGTTTTTCAAAATAACAACTTCATTTTCACTTTTTTCTAAAATAAGATAAAACTGATCACTAAAATAAACAAATCTAAACCCTTGCAGAGAATACCCTCCAGACTGCACCGACAACAACACCGCTGTGATTTCGTATGACTTTGACAATCCGATCAATCAAGCTGATGAAGGGGTTGAAGAAGATTATGAGCTACCTGAAGAGCTAGTCAGGATGTTAAGACAAGAGGAGAAGGTTATCACTCCTCATCAGGAGGAGGTTGAAACGGTTAATCTTGGTACAGAAGAAGACTTGAAGGAAGTTAAGATCGGGGCCTGTCTGCAAGATTCAGTAAAAAAGCAACTTATTGACATGCTTCGGGAGTATGTGGATGTTTTTGCTTGGTCTTATCAGGATATGCCAGGGTTGGACACCGACATTGTTATGCACAAGCTGCCTCTGAAAGAAGATTGTCCACCAGTAAAACAGAAGTTGCGCCGTACTCGCCCAGATATGGCAATGAAGATAAAAGAAGAGGTACAAAAACAGTGGGACTCCGGTTTCCTTGCTGTGACTAGTTACCCGCCGTGGGTCGCTAACATTGTACCTGTGCCTAAGAAGGATGGCAAGGTGAGGATGTGTGTGGATTACCGGGACCTGAACAGAGCTAGCCCGAAAGACGACTTCCCATTACCTCACATCGATGTATTGGTCGACAATACGGCTCAGTTCTCGGTGTTCTCCTTCATGGATGGATTTTCAGGATATAATCAGATCAAGATGTCACCTGAAGACATGGAGAAGACAACTTTCATCATACACTAGGGCATGTTCTGTTATAAGGTAATGTCATTCGGACTGAAGAATGTTGGTGCCACTTATCAACGGGATATGGTAACATTATTCCATGACATGATCCATAAAGAAATTGAATGTTATGTGGATGACATGATTGCCAAGTCCCTCACAGAAGAAGACCACCTGGTGAATCTGTTGAAGCTATTCAAGCGTCTGAGGAAGTACTAATTGAAGCTAAACCCCAACAAATGCACATTCGGGGTGCGATCCGGTAAGCTGCTGGGATTTATTGTAAGTGAGAAAGGGATTGAAGTTGACCCTGATAAAGTCAAAGCTATCCAAGAAATGCCTGCACCGAAGACTGAAAAAGAAGTTCGGGGGTTCTTAGGTAGATTGAACTACATCTCACGATTCATATCTCACTTTACAGCAACCTGTGAGCCTTTGTTCAAGTTGTTATGAAAAGAACAAACGGTCAGGTGGAATGAAGACTGCCAAAGGGCTTTTGAAAAAATCAAGGAATATTTACAAGAGCCTCTGATCCTTATGCCTCCAGTTGAAGGAAGACCTCTAATCATGTACTTGACAGTATTAGAAGAGTCAATGGGGTGTGTGATGGGCCAGCATGACAAGTCTGGTCGAAAAGAGTATGCAATTTACTATCTAAGCAAAAAGTTTACCGACTGTGAATAACGTTATTCACTGCTCGAGAAAACTTGTTGTGCTTTAGCGTGGGATGCTCGCCGACTAAGGCAGTATATGTTGACCCACACTACCTTATTAATCTCAAAGATGGACCCAGTCAAGGACATATTTGAGAAGCCAGCTCTTACCGGACGGGTTGCAAGATGGCAAATGATCCTCACAGAATATGACATTCAATACACATCCCAAAAAGCCATCAAATGCAGTGTGTTGTCTGATTATCTTGCTGAGCAACCCATTGATGATTACCAGCCTATGAGATTTGACTTCCCTGATGAAGACATCATGTTCATAAAAGAAAAAGATCATGAAGAGCCTCTGCACACTGAAGGGCCTGACCCAGAAGAAGAATGGACTATGATGTTCGATGGTGTTGTTAATATGAATGGTCGTGGTGTTGGTGCAGTACTCATTACACCTAAGGGAGTTCACGTGCCTTTCACGGCAAAGCTCACCTTTAACTGCACGAACAACAAAGCTGAATACGAAGCTTGTATTATGGGTCTTGAGGAAGCCATTGACCTCAGGATCAAGACTTTAACTGTGTTTGGAGATTCAACTCTGGTAATCAATCAAACCAACGACAAATGGTATACTCACCAGGATCATCTGATTCCATATCAGGACTATACAAGGAGATTATTGACTTTCTTCACTACAGTCAAGCTTGAGTATATCCCTCGAGATGAAAATCAGTTTGCAGATGCTCTGGCTACCATCTCATCCATGATCAAAGTTCAAGCTGCCAACTTTGTGCCTCAGATTTCAGTATCCAGACTTGACAGACCAGCATACGTATTCTCAGTAGACGTTGCTAAAGATGATAGGCCTTGGTTCTATGACATCAAATGTTTCTTGGAGGATCAAACATACCCACCTGGGGCATCATCCAATGATAAGAAGACATTAAGAAGGCTGGCTGGTAGTTTCTTCTTGAATGCTGATGGTTCCTTGTACAAGAGAAACTTTGATATGGTACTTCTCAGATGCGTTGATAAGACAGAAGCAGACTTGTTAATGCACGAGGTGCACGAAGGATCTTTTGGTACCCATGCCGGAGGACATGCAATGGCTAAAAAGTTGTTACGATCAGGTTACTACTGGATCACATTGGATGCAGATTGTTGTGCTTATGCCAGGAAGTGCCACAAATGCCAGATATACGCAGACAAAGTGCATGTACCTCCCAATCCTTTAAATGTGATGTCTTCACCTTGGCCCTTTGCCATGTGGGGCATTGATATGATTGGAAAGATCGAACCAACTGCTTCAAACGGCCACAGATTCATCCTGGTAGCCATTGACTATTTTACCAAGTGGGTTGAAGTAGCCTCGTATGCAAACGTCACTAGGCAAGTGGTAGCCCGATTCCTAAAGAGAGACATCATCTGTCGGTATGGAGTGCCCGAGCGAATCATTACTAATAATGGTTCCAACTTAAACAATAAAATGATGGCAGAGCTATGTCGGGACTTCAAAATCCAACACCACAATTCTTCTCCTTACAGATCAAAGATGAAAGGCGCTGTGGAGGCAGCCAACAAGAATATCAAGAAGATTATGCAGAAGATGGTGGTCACCTACAAAGACTGGCATGAAATGTTACCATTTTCCTTGCATGGGTACCGTACTTCAATCAGAACATCCACTGGGGCAACACCGTATCAGCTTGTGTATGGTATAGAGGCGGTCCTACCTGTTGAAGTTGAATTACCCTCCTTACGGGTACTGATGGATTTTAAACTAAATGAAGCAGAATGGGTTCGATCCCAATACGAACAACTGAATCTGATTGAAGAGAAGAGATTAGCTGCAATCTGTCATGGGCAGTTATATCAGAAGAGAATGAAGAAAGCCTTCGATCAGAAAGTCAGGCTTCGAGAATACCACGTAGGAGATCTTGTGCTGAAAAGACTCCTTCCTCCTCATACAGACCACAGGGGCAAGTGGACTCCAAATTATGATGGCCCATTCATAGTGAAGAAAATTTTCTCTGGTGGAGCGCTGATGCTCAGTACTATGGATGGTGAAGACTTCCTGTCCCCTGTGAATTCAGATGCAGTTAAAAAATACTTCGCATAAAATGACCCGCTGGACATAAAACAGAATGTATGTCCAGGCAAAAATAGGGCATCCCGGTGAGTCAAAAACAAAATAAAGGACTCGGGCAAAAATAAGGGAAAATAAATCAAAAAAAATGTACACCCGTTGAGTTGAAAAGCCGCATTGGACAGCTCAGGCAAAAATGGGTGTCCCGGTGGGTTGAAAACCCGAAAGGGCGATCCACGCAAAATAAGGTAATAAGCGAACAACTGCATTCTGAATTCGTCTGTATCACCCGCAACACGGCAAGCTTCGAAAGTTTAAAGCATCGGTCAGAATTAACCTTCTTCAAAAGCAAGATGAGAAGAACGTCAATGTCATACAAGTCATAGCAAAGGGGAAGCATTGAAGCGTCATCAACGTTGCCAGCATCTTTTTTTATTATTTTCTCAATTTGTAACAATCTCCTCATTTCAGGGGATCTGTTTCTTTGACTGTACTTGCCAATTCAGGGCACCCCAAAGTAATAAAATCAGATTTTCAGTCACATTTCGTCTCGTATATTTTATCTTTATTTGCAAAAATGTCCGATGTCTTTAATATTGATCGCATAAATACAGATGCGTCTTTTCTAAAATTACATGCTTAAAGGTAATATATTTGCTCCCGAGAGTGTCTAAACTCTTTGTGATGGAATCCAGTAAGGGATACCTCGGGGTACTTGTGCGTTTTCGTCATAACAGGATTGCAGATGCTCATCCTCCCCAGTTGAGTTGTCAGAATCATCATCCTCAGAGGGATCCTCATGAACATCTCAAGGAAGATCGTTCAATGATCACTCCTCCCCGGCCGAGTGATAAACAGGGAGCCATCTCCCCGCAGAGTCTCAACCTCTATCCAGAAGAGCAATGTCTGAAGATTTCGCAACAAAGTGATGAAAGCTCCCACAGACCCCAGCTGGGCCCCTCATCATTAAGATAGGTCTATCAGTGGCCTATTTTCCCCAAGCAGTCATACATCTTATTAGATCTACCGATGATCTCATACCCAGCTGGGACATTCCCTTCAAGCAGATCAGCCAGAGATATCCACAAGCAACAGGATCTGAATCCCGGATCGGTATCTTTGCATAATCATAGCATTTGCATCATATCTTCCCCCAGAGCGTAGCATTCCGTCTAATACGGAGCATTATGGAAAAAATCAAACATATTGCATAATCACAAGCAATGTTTGAATCACTCACCTGTGAATACTGACATACCAGCAACAACATACAGGATACCACTCAAATTCTTCGGCAAAGTATCAAAGCATTTTCTTTACATTCCCAAAAATACATATACGTGCTCCCTTTTGCACTCGTCTGTGTCATCTCTCCCCAAAAATTCGCCAGGACCTTTTCCACAGACAGATATTTCCATATAAAGGATACTTCTTGACACTCGTCTGTGTCGTATCCCCAGCACAGTTGCCTAAAACCTTGCTTATTATGCTCTCCATACACTCGTCCGTGTCATCTTATCCCCACAGATCTTCAGAATATCTTTTGCACTCTTAAACTCATACACTTCCTTTTATGATACTCATCTACATAATACTCTCCCCAGCAAGGTGAACACTCGTCTGTATCTTATATACACCTCTCATTTCCCCTTAGAGTCAACACTCGTCCGTGTTCTTTGTTAACCAGTTGAGACTCGTCCGTATCATCATCTCTGAACATGTGTCAGCGTTTGTTTCTACCGATACTCGTCCGTATCATAGCATTAAGGATGCTCGTCTGCATCTTTAATCTATACACGGTGTCAAGAACTTGTACCTTTTTCTTGAATTTAGACACTCGTCTGTGTCTATCATTCCCCAGAGGAGTTCCCAGCTAATCCCCAGTAAAAGCAATTTTCTTTTCTGACATTCGTCCTATGTCATGATATTTCCGGCAACCATACCCTGCTAGGTGATCGTTCTTCACCTTTTGATGATCGTCCTTCATCATTCCTCCAGCGGAGTCTCCACTACTGGAACCCTCTTCTATCCGACATTCGTCCTATGTCGTGATATATTTAGCAGCCGTCCCCTGCTAGGTGATCGTCCTTCACCTCTTGATGATCGTCCTTCATCATGCTTATTCGATGGCCGTCCCCATCGTCGACTCTTTCTATCCGACATTCGCCCTATGTCGTGATGCTTATGGCAGTCGTACCCTGCCAGGTGATCGTCCTTCACCTTAGATGACCGTCCCTCATCTTATCCCCAACAGAGCAGCCGTCCCCTGTTAGGTGATTGTCCTTCACCTCTGATGATCGTCCCTCATCATTTATTTCTTCAACCTGATGGTCGTCCCAATCATTTCCTTTGCCTTTAATCCCCGGAGAGTCTAATTTCTTTGCCTGATGGCCGTCCCCATCATGATCCCTCTATTTCCCCAACATGTTGGTCGTCCCCGTCATTGCTTTATCCCCAGCAGTCGTCCTTTGCTCGACGGTTGTGCTCCGTCGCCCGCACTTTATGAATCATACTCTACTTCCTTTTACAATTTATATCCCTTTTCTTCTTCTCCCCAGTGAGTGCAAATTTTGGACTGTCTTTGGTATGCAACCACAAGTTATCTTGTTTGTCTATTAAGCCAAGCGCTTACATCCTACACAGCTAACTCATGCTTGAATAGGGGCAGCTGTAAATACCCCAAATTTTCCCTCACTCATTTAACCATGGCTTATGATTTCTTTTCATTTGCATAAGTTCAATCATATCATCTCATATTGCATTTTTGCTTCACTGCATTGGTTCAAAAGTCATTTGCATCTAGGGTTTGTGATCTGAGCAATCCTTGAGCTATCTGAGCCACCCCAAGGGTCTCCAATCAGCTCAAGAGGGTCCATGTATGTCCAAGAATCATATTATATCCTCCCAAGATCAAGAAAATCAGAAAATCACAAGAACTGAGAAAGATATGGAAGCAGAGCCAAGTGTAACTGCACAAATGACCCGAAATTAGGGTTTTGGTTTCAGAGGCCATAACTCCAATTTTTTTGGTCATTCTTGTTTCTATTGGTCTATATATGATATAAGGAACATGCATACCAATTTTCATGAAGAAATTCAATGGGGAAGGCATTTGATCAATATATGACTTCTTAAGCAAGTCAGTGCAAAATCAGGGCATCTGAGGCCCCCAATCACCCATCCAAAGGGTCTTCTCCATCATTTTGGGTGTATATGATCTTTATTTGATCTTAGAAGAAGTTATAAGTTCACAAAATTTAATAATTTCAAGCCATTTGCAAAGTTGCCATTTTGGGAAAGTGACTTGTAATGCAAACTTGCCATTTTGGGAAAGTTTTTCAACTCCCTCTTTTTGATTCAAAAATGCTTCAAATGAAAAATTCTTGGTCATGAAAGTTGTATATTGGATCATTCCCTTTTCAAAAAGTACAAGAACTTGATCTAATTCATCATAGAACTCAAGTTATGGCTTGTCAAAGTTGGGAAAAATCACATAAATTTCACTTTTACACCAAAGAGGGCAACTTGCAAATTCTCATGCCAAGCATTTTTGTGACCTCAAACACACTTCTACATGTATTAACATCATAATGCATTGCCTAAGGATCAGAATTGGCCCAAGAATCATTTCATCCCATGCCTTGAACATCAAGAAATCCAAAAGGGGCCAAACTTCATGAAAATTGCAAAAGGGCACATAACTTTCCACAAGCTTGCTGAATCACCTCAATTTCGAATCTATGGCTCTCCTTGATCTATGCTGAGCCAAGACAAGCCAAAAGCCAGCTACAAAACTAGCCCATACCTCAAGTACAAAACTTTTGACTTTTTGGCAACTTGCCCATACCAATCACCATAGGCCACCACCCACTCTCTGGCCTATCACAGTTTATTATGTGGATCAAAACCAAGCCAAAGCACACAACATTGCAGGCTAACACTTGAGAATCCTCAGCATACACAAAATCCCCCAAATCTGCAAAAGCCTTCGAAACTCATAGCTCAACCATCAAACCTCCAAGATTTTTCCACCATTCAACTCCAAAAACATCACTGATCATTTCCCACCCTTCATTTTGCTTTAAAACTCACCATATCAAAAATACGATTTTCAAATTTCATGAACTGAACTTCTGCCAACTTCCTTTTGAGGCTATTTAAACTCCAACCAAGCATCACAAGCTCTTGTGGGGAGTCATTGGAGTGGATTTGAAGCAAAGAATTGGCCAGAAAGCTCCTGTTTTGAAAGCTCAACTTCAGGTAGCCATGGAATTTATTTTTCTAGAACCTTCATTTTATGTTATATAATGATTCTATGTGTTCCCCTGATTGCCATGATATGTTTGGTTTCGAAAATAGTTGAGAAATAAGCATTTCATAAGCTTCTGAAATTTTTGAGATGTTTTCCGTTTTGCTTTGATTCGTGTTTTTGGTGATGAATAAATGAATTTTGATGGCTGATTCTTGTTGGGGTTGATGTGAGGATCATTTCTGGAGAGTTTTAGGGCATGGGGTTGCGTATTGAGAGAGATAGCATGTTTGGCTAGCCGGAGAAGATGACCGGAACACTGTTCCGGTCACCTGAAAGTGTTTAGGGTTCAGATTAGGGCTTAATGACGTAATTAACGTAGTTTGAATTCTGGCCCTTGGATAGCGCGCAAATTCAATTCCCTCCCTTTTGAGTTTGAACCTGGGCCTTTGGATTGGCTGACTTTCTTATTTTCTCATTTAATTTAATAATTATTTCATTTGTTTTCTATTTATTTGAACGAATTTTTAAAAATAGCAAATGATATTAAAAAATTGTGAAAATTTTTATCCAAGCTTTTATAAATTTCCAGACACCAAAAATATTTTTATTTTTATTTTTTGCATTAAAAACTATTTTTAAATCATTTAAATGATTATTTTTAATTATTTAATGAGAATTAATTAATTAAAAATACATTTAGGTATTTAAAAATTCCAAAAATAATTCAGAGAGCTTTTTAAAACATTTAGAAACATTATCAAACCCTTCACACAAATTTCTTTTTGGTTCTTGACCTATTTTGACATTTTTCTTTGGATTTAGGGTTCTTAAAAATCAATATTTTTACCCTAACTTAGAAAAATCCTTTCTGCCTAACCATGGAGAGTTTGATGATGGTTGTTTTTGCATTGCCTTCATCATGTCATGTAGTTTCTAGGATAAAATGGGTTTGAATTTATCTTACATTTTCAATTTGTTGTGCATTTTTCCTTTTGAAGTGCCCTAAAACCCTAGCAAATTTTAAAAAATAATAACTTCCATTAGGTTAAGGTTTAGGTCTCCTCCTTTGGGCAGTAAACTTATATAGGGTTAGGGTTCCTTTGATCCAATATTCAATTTTTTATCATGACATTTGCTTCTGGTTTTGAATTTTGTATTGCATGTTATGTATAAACCCTAATTTTTGCCTTCATTTGCATTCATCCTTCATATGCTTGCATACATGAACTTACCATGACATTTTATCTATTCACATGACTTCTAAGACATCTTAGGACACATTAGAATCATGTTTGATCATTGCATCATCCATTTGCCCTATTTTGTATCCATTGCATTTCATAAGTTTTCATGGACTTTCATGCTTCTTACTTGTCCCATTTGCATTCCCATCTCTTGTATGATCATCCACACCCCATGACATACATTTACATCATCCCTTAGCATCATTTACATCATGAATATGCTTCTGGTTTTGGTTTGTATCCTTGCATCCTTCTCATTTGCATTTCATTTCATTTCCTTTTGCTAACCTTTCAGGTGGTAAGTCATTGAGAAGTGAATTTGCCTTCACTTCTCATAATCTCTTCTCATCTCTCTTATGCATTCATTGCTGCATTTTATTTGTGGATTAGAGTGATCTTTCTCATTCATGCTCTTTCTCCTCCTTCTTTCTTCAAGCAACTTATCTTCTTAAGTGAAGTAAGTTGTCTTGCTTCTTTCTGCTTCTTTTCCTCCCATCCTACTTCTTCCTTGGTGGCTTTTCTCTTGAAGATCTTCTTGCAAGCCTCATAAACCCTAGGAACAACCAAGAATGATCACAATTAGGGTTTGATTAGTCCCCCATTAGTTTCTACCTTTATGTCATCTTTGAGTCTTCTCTTCTCATCTCTTAATCAAGGACTAAACCTTCAAGGTTTTAAAGCTTTGTGATTAAGGTTATGCATGTATCCTTCTATTAGGATGGAGTGTATAACTTTAATCCTAAGTGTTAAACCCTTAACGTGTTTAAATCCTTTAATCAATCCATCATAATAATCACTAAGACATCAAGCTTGTAACTTGGGCCTTGCATTAGGGTTCTAATTCTTCCTTAACTTGTTAAGAAGGACTAACCCTAGTGTTAATGGACAAGTCCCTCTCAAGTTGTCTTACAGACCATAAAATCCACTTTTTAAGCTTGTCATTAACTAAAATTCACTTTAATAAAGGCTTTGGTTTGTCATGAGGTTAATCCCTAATCATGGATTAAGTTGAGGAGCCTTCCTCAGCTTAAATGTTCTCATCTATTATCCTTCTATTAGGATGGTGTAATGAGTCCATTAAATCTTTGATTATGGCTTAAACTCATTACTCAACACTAAACAAAATCTCCAAAAACATCTAAATAAATGCAAGTAGGTTAATGATCTTAATCCTACATCATGGTGATTAAGTGTGAGGTGTTTACTTCCCACTTAAGGTATTCTCATTACCCCTAATTAGAGGGATGATGTGATGAGTTTACTAACCCTTGGTTTAGGCTTAAGCTCATTAATTTATGACAAACTTCAAAAAGAAATAAAAGATTGAAAACACAAAAAAAAAACAATAATCGTCTCTTCCGTCTAATGCAAGACAGTTTGCACCTAAGCTAGACAGGTCATACACTTGAGCATAGGCAAGCAATAAGTTCACCAGTCAATTTATCTTTCAGTCTCTTTGAGTCGAGCTACGGTGTTCTGACTTCCTCATTGCACGAGAGGATACGTAGGCATAACTTAACAGTTATCGAACAAAAGTCTCTGTATATTCCCCCTCCTTCCAGAATTATTCTTTAAGCCTCATAGTCTTGAGCTTTGCATTATTTCTTACACTGTCACCCTTTTATTTCACTTCACACTCCTCTTACACTGACACTTGCATTCTTTTCCAGCTTTTGCACACAGATAGCACTGACACTACCCCTTTAAACACAAACTTTCAAGCGTGGATCCCGTCGAGTACGGCGGAAAATCTGGGTGCTAATACCTTCCCAGGTTGTAACCAACCCCCTTTCTCAGTTTCTCTGGTTCGCAACCGTCTTATCCATCTTCTTTCCAGGTTTATGCAGCATTACCTTTCCTTCGGGATAAAAATTCCTAGCTGGAGACTCTTTTCATTCCTTCTCTTTCGCCGACCGTTCGCGTCTGTACCCCTCTTGGCCCGATGTCATTTGGTGGGAGCGACAGCTTGGCGACTCTGCTGGGGACCCTTATATTGTAACCAGGGCTTCTGGTTCTTTTTGTGGGTTCCTCCTAGCGCTTGTTTGATTTGTGTTTACTGGGGTGTTATGTGCTAATTGTGTTTATGTATTTGCTTTATTGCTTTATGTACAGTTTTATTTACTGCTTTCTTTACAACTTTATGCATCATACTGTCATACTGTCTGCTGGATCTGGTTTGCTGTTTTGGTGGGTGGGGTTCCATTGAGAGTTTAAGGTCCTATACCTGGGACCTGAGTGACACCTAGGCTAGAGTGGTTCATGTTCTTTCCCATTCCATTTCGGTCTGGTGCGGGAATATGAAACACGGTTCAGATGTGGGTTTCTTCTTGAGAACTATGTGCTACAGATTTCCTGTAGTACTAAGGCTATCTGGGAAGCCTGCTAAGTCTGGATGACATTTTATTATGACCTTCAGAAACTGAGGTAAATTAGAGGAGGATCTTTTATGGTTATTATAAACATTGTACCTCCGGGTTAGAAGTGTTTACACTTCTCATAACTGATCCAAGTCTGAGGACCCTTGTTCTAGAACACTACATGTGAGGGGGTTGGGCTGTTTACAGGTTTTGCAGGAACCCTTGGCCACATCATACCCAGTTACTTGTATTGTTTTAAGAATGTATCACTTTGGACAGTTCTTGTGATTACCCCGGACTTGTGACCCTTTATTTGAGTCCCCCACCCTGGTTACTGGATTTCTGAGCCTTCATCTGGACTTTTGAACATACATGGGCCTTATATATCAAGACAGATAATCAGATCCATCTTGATCACGAACCCTTGCATATCATTTGCATATATCATCATTGCATCATTTAACATTTGTTTATTTGCTTTTCAGGGTATCCATATCATATCTGGTTTGGTTTTGACCCCTTCTTCTGCATATACCTCTGCTTCAACTGTCTTCATCAGTTATCTGCTTCAGCTATCTTCATCATCACCAGCATCAGCCTGTCAGTGGCTCATTTCCATCATCAGCCTGTGATCTTCATCAGCACTTATCTTCAGTTTCTTCAGCAGCACTCATGACTACTCCCAGGAAGAGCAACATATCCTACCACTTTTTTGAGCCTGTGTTGACTGGTATCAGACAGGTCCAGTCACTTATCACACCTGACCACATCCCACTATTTAGAGAGCACTATGGAGGTATCCTGGATATGGTTATGGACCTTGACCCTTCTCAGAGGAGCATGATCCACACATGCTTGCAGTTTTATGACCCTCCACTGAGATGTTTCACATTCCCAGACTTTCAGCTAGGGCCTCTGCTGGAAGAGTTTTCTTCGTTGATTGGAGTACCTATCAGGGGTGGAATCCCTTTTAACCCAGAGATGACTGCTCCCAGAAATGAAGAGATATCAAGAGCATTGTACCTGGAGCCTGCCTTGATTGAGCAAAGTATGACAACAAAAGCTGGGATCCCTGGTTTGCATTTGTACTTCTTGATTTCTCAGGCCATCCTAAAGGCTTCATCGGGAGATTGGAGGGCAGTCTGTGCACTGTTAGCCCTCAGCATATATGGGGCTATATTGTTTGCAGATGAGCCCAAATTTGTCAGCAAGACTGCCATCCATTTGTTTCTTCTGAAGAATCCAGTGCCTACACTGCTGGGAGACTTTTACTACTCCATTCATCAGAGGAATGAGAAACAGAGGGGGAAGTTAGTAAGATGTTGTGCTCCTTTGTTTTATACCTGGCTGCTCAGACACCTGCCTAAGTCAGATGCTTTCTTGAATCCCCACCAACAGAAGAATTGGGCCAAGAGGCTCATTGCCTTGACTTCAGATGATATTAGATGGTGCTCCCAGAGCACCAAGGGCAAGGACATTATCACCAGCTGTGGACAATACACAAGTGTACCTCTGATAGGAGTAAAAGGTTGCATCAACTACAATCCTTTGTTGTTTAAGAGACAACTGGGTTATGCCTTGGTTCACCCTCCCAGAGGACAAGATTTAGCTGAGACCCTGTATTGTGAAGTGAAACCTAATTTAGTTGTTGTCAGACAAGCATCATGCGCTTGGGACAACATCCAGACAAAGGGGGTAGCTATCCTTGGAAGGTGTAATAATGTTGCTTCAGCTCAGTACTATGACTGGTCCCATACTAGAGCTCAAATTACCAGAATGCCTTTCATCTTGGAAGACATGCCTGGACCATCTACAGTACAGCCAGCAGCAACTGTCAGCCTAGAAGAATTTGAGAAGCTGAAGGAAAGGAATGAGAACTTATCTCAAGCCTTGAAGAAGACTCTCTAGGAAAGAAGTGATGGTCGTCTGGATATTGAGAGATTGGAGAAGCTTAGGGTGGAGCATCTTACCAAAATTGAGAAGACAGAGGACTACATCAGGAAAGCAAGAGCTGGGGAACAAATATTGAAGAATTCCTGTAAAGAGGCCAAAATCCAGAAGGCTAGGACCGAGCTCTATCTGCAAGAGAGTCAGGCTAGGTGGGTCAGGATCACTGAAGCCCGTACACAAGAAGACCAAAAGACTCAAGCCAAGATTGAACAGCTAGAGGCCAGTGAGAAGAAGCAGCAGGAAGCTTTGTTGGCAGCCCAGAAGGAGATTTCAGAGTTAAAGCTCAGAGCAGGAGTGAAGATATCAAAGGACCAGGACAGGCATAAGAAGCTGACTACTGCCATTGCTACCAGGAACCTCCTCATTAGGACCATTAAAGAGCACCCAGCTGGTCCAGTGACTGAGGCACTACTGGAGGAGGTCAAAGAGGATGAGTTTGGGCTGGATGTCTGATTCTTTGTTTGTTGTTATTTCCATTTGATGTACTTTTTCTTTTTGATGTATTTTGACCCTTCAAGGGCATGTATTGTAAAACATACTATGTATTGCTCTATCATTTGTAATATATTTTAATGTGTTTCCGTTTGGGTTTTTCTCTCAGCAACATCAAGCATCTTCCTCGAGGTCTGGAAAGGTCAAAACCAAGAACCAAACCGGATACCTTAGAAAACAAATAAGCATACTGCATTGCATACTAACTTTGTTTCTGTTTTGTAGGTTTTGTTGTTATTTATTGTTTCTAACTTTGTTGCAACTTCAGGAAACATTGCTTGTCGCCGAGTGTTCCCTGTCAACCGCATGCACCGGTACCCGACTCGTAACAATCTTCCCGGCATTCAAATGGAACAAGTACAGCAGGATCTGACTGAGGTCAGAAATCAGATGGCTAATGAGAGAGTAGAGATAAGAAATCAGATGTCTCAATTCATGGCAGTGATGAATGGCTTAGCCTAGAGTCAAGAAAGGTTAAGAGAGATGGTGGAAAGACAAACTCCTGAGGAGCCTCATCTTGGAACAGGAGGAACTAGTAACAATGAACGGGGCCAGCCTCGTATTGACCCACCAGTATTTGAACCTCATCTGGATCCAGAAGTTAATATCCTGAGAAATGTGCAAGGTAATTTGTCCTACCCTTTTAATTTTACATTCATTTTTGTTTTATGTTTACTAACGACACAAGTTTCTATTTCTACTGTTGGATTTTGAAGTGTTGTGATCAGTGAAGATTGAGATTCAGTCATTCTTCTAAGTTGTTCTCAAAGTGTTTTTTGCATTTTTGTTCATTATCGCTCAAAATGATACTTTAAACTAGTGTTGGCCCATTTGCTCTCATTTCTCAAGTTTTCTCTATTTTGGACAAGATGGTCTTAGGCCAAATTCTAAGTCATGAAATCTCAAGGGACATATAGGTTCCAGGGATCCAAAAGTCTGAATTGAGGTCACTCTTTTGTGATGAATATCCGATACATGACCTTGCTTAGTCAAGATTGGTATTCAAGGCATATACAAGGGTGTCGTTTTTCACCAATAAAGCATTACAAGTGACCTTTCCTGAGTTACAACAAAAGAAGCTATATCTTGGTAAAAAAAAAATCCAAAAGAGAATATTGGTTGACCAAGTTCAAATGGTTATGACTTTGAATTTTTAATTCATGTCAGGATCATGTTGTAGTGAATATAAGAGACGGATGATCTGGAAATAAATTCTAAAGTGCTTGTGAAATTGGAAACGCTGTTGCTCACATTCAATCATTTGAATTATCAAATTCATGCATTTTTTAATAATGGTCCAGTCATTGATCTACAAGACGACACTACCAGGCTATTGCAAGTTCTAAAAATACGTAATGTTACGGAAGATTAAGCCTAAGAGTTCAAATAAAAAATGATATTCACATAAAAGTATTTTGATGCACTGAAGCTAACGAAATTGAAAATAAAGAACTATGAACTCCATGTGATCTTCCTAGAACTTCACCAAAACGTAGACCAAGCTGTTAATGTTTTCTTTGTTCTAATTTTCACCAAAGAAGCAAGTAAACCGTGACTTCTCCTCCTGTAAGAACTGTTTTCCAGCATCCCTAAATCCATCTTCTTCATGAAGTATCATTAATATACCAAAGAACCTATCGCCATGATTTGAACCCCATCTGAAACACAAACAAAATTGAGTTAGTTTTCATTTCAATTATCTCATGAACAAGTATTACCAAGCTGCCTAAGCTCTGACCTGCCAGGTTTCCAATTCTTCAAGCCAAGTTCCCTGTTTTTCACTTGCTTCAGAGCCAAAATCATAAAAGCCTTATTCTTCAGGTGCACCCATATTTCCTCATCTAACTCTGCAAGTCATACAAGGCGTCAATGCAGAAAATCATTCCAACATTTGAGATTTTGTTGAGATTTACAAAAGACATAATTTCATGAAAAACCAAAGATGCAAACTTCAAATGTTACAAATAATTTTGTGATTTACTTCATGGTCCAAGCTTCTCCAAGTGTTGCGTCAATGCGAGCCTCATATGCCAAGCTTCCAATTTCCGTTCATCACTGAATCTTCAGTCCAAGCAATACCAAAAAGAGGCAATTCGTTTTGCCACGGTTTTCTACTACAGATTAAGAAAAACACAGGAGTCAAAATTCAGTACAAACAAACATCAGGGCATACAAACAAATGATGGAAGCTTCGATGGTCAACCATACTTGAAACACCAAACCGGAAATCAAGTCATATTTCAAAGTCAGAATTTTCGGAATAAAGAGAGTATTATGCATCAAATTTTAAGAGTTCATAAGATTCGATTACCTTGATGCTAAGCACGGACGGTAACATTTTTCTTTCACCCAAGTGTTCTTAGCTAGCAAAGCCTCTCCAAAGTTCTAAACTCAATGCACCATGAATGTCCTGCCAAAACCATGATTCCGTTAAAAAGTTTCCGCTAGTAATAAATGAGCGTAATTCAGAGGTTTCCATAACTGGTGCAATGTTCATGGAGCAGCATTTAAAGCGACGCATGAAAATGCAGCCAAGGGCAAGTTCTCTGTCAATTCAAACCTTCACGCTTCACTGAGTTGTTGTTAAATATTAGTGCACGAGATTTCCAACTCTGCGTTCCCATCATGCTTCATGGCATTGAGATCCCATGGCAAACCTGCAAGACAAGCAAAGTCATTCATATATTCATCATTACACAATAAAAATCAGTTGAAATCTACAGGAATTTAACAAGCGGGAATCATTTCTTTTTCAAGGAAGATTATCATATGGTTTTCATAAGAGTCTCACCCAACTCTCACTTCCAATTCACAAACCGCCATCATCCCCGCCATGAACAATCAGAGGAAGAGCGTCAAGACATTACTGCACCAGGATCATCAAAAAACAAAAATGCAAGAGTTATGAGGTGATGAGAATATTGACAATAACATTAGGACAAGTTCATACCTAAACAACTCTGCACCAAACATTCAGCCAAGCTTTGCGAAGCCGAATCGTCATCTTCTAATTTATCAGGAACATTCAGTGTCATGATTTATGTCTTAAAAGCTCAAGTTGTCAGTCAAGCTCCTGCAGGCTGTAGCAATGCACCGTTGAACCGAAGTGCTCCATGATAATTGTACATGAAAAAAATAGAATAAGACAGGAGTAATTAGCTGCAAATAACAAGAATTGAATGATCATTTTCTTAGTAACCAATCATGCTTACAAAGTGTCTCAAATGCAAAAAACGAATACGCAAATTCCGAAATAAAAGAGGGACATGTTTGACATCACAAGTTAAGCAGCAATAGGTAAAAGTTGTAAAAATTTCACAGTCAATAAAAACCAATGAAATTCACGGGACCACACAAGTCTTCTAGAAATCCTTTCACTCTTCACTACAGACAAAAACAATCAGGGTGCAAATCGTACAGGGACCACACAAAATTTGTTGCAAAATCATTTTCTAACGATATTGAAAATTTACAGATCGTGCTCATCCGAATTTCACACAATTCCTCACACGTATTAAAACCTCACTCCGCCCTCTACAAAAAGAGCTCAATGATTTGCAAAGGAGAAAAAAACCCTAGTGGCTAAGCAGAAAAGGGCACAGAAGAAAAAAATCATAAGCACAAAAAACTGAGAGATGAGGAATTAAGTAATACCTGAACCACCATTCTGAAATCAAAAACCTTCACCTCCACAAATCACATCATTGTTCAACGCATCAAACCGTCCTCACTGCGAATCGGACAAACCAAAATACAATCACCATCGAACGCTTACAAACCAGATGAAAAATCTTCAACTGAAACCAACTACCATGAAACTCGTTCACCAAACCATCCAAACCCCATGTGAGCTCTAAACGCAGCAACCCCTTTACATTCACCGCGAAATCGCACAGCCCACAATCACCAAACCAAACACCATCGCCTCCGCGTCTGAATCATCACCTTCAAACCATCACTCACCCACCGAACCAAAGCCATCACACCGTGAAACCCTTCATCACCTTCATTTCATCTTCAATCTGAAACCGAAAACAAAAAACGTTGAAGCGAACCAACCGTGCGAAAATCACTGTGAAAACCGTGAGGGATGAAATAAAGAGTGGTTTGAACCCGTGAAATCAATGAGAGAGACGGCGATGAGAGAGGAAGCAGGGTTGAAGCGGAGTGAGTCAAACCGACGGTGAATCTAAGGCCGAGAGATTGTGACCGTCGGTGGGTGGTGAGCCGCCGTCGTTCGATTTTTGAGTGGCCATCGGGATTTTAAGCAATGATAGAGCGAGATTGAGAAAGAAGAAGTTGAAGGTGGGTCGTGTTCCGCCTCTGAGCTGTGTTTGGGTCCATTTTCTTTTAAACTTGTTTTTTCATTATTTCATGAATTTTTTAGTTATTTTTTTTCTTCTAAATCTAGGTTTTATAAGTTCTGATCTTAGCCCATGTTTACCAGCCAAACACATATCCTGCTATTTACACACTGCTGAACACACCAAATGCACCTTTTTTGTTTTTTTATATATACTTATTTTTGTTTGTTCCTTTGATGCATTTGGGATGAGCCAGGAGACCCAAATTCGGATCAATGAACACCTATCTCACGGCCCAAACACCCTCCTTTTATTTCTTTATTTTTTTTTCTTATTTATTTATTTAACATCTAGTTATTGATATTATTTTCTTGTTATTTAATTTTCTATTTTAGGTTTATTATTTGATAAATGGTTGTTTAAAGTTGTCATCTTATTCATTTGAATTCTTTAATTTCTATATGATATTTTGATTTTCTATTCCTTATCCTTAGGGCCAATGAAATATTAAAAGATCAATTTTAGCCCGATTTCTTTAAATCGTTAAAATTGATCAATATGAGGCCATATTAGGTAGATTTATTTTTATTTATTTTTTATTTTTATTTTTGCCCATTAAATTTAATTATTGTATTATTATTAAATATATATTCCACTTTGTTTATTATTTATTATTTATTATTATTTCTACAATTTTCTCATTTATCTTAGTTTATTCATTTTGTAATATTTTTAAATAAATGTTTCGACTCCTCATAGAACGGTTTCCTTAAACCGATTCTAAGGTAGTTCACGAACTAAATTTCGCCGCGTCCCAAAAAGGTCCAACGCCTTCGAATAGTTGTGCTCGATTAAAAGGTCCAACGTTTTCGAATAGTTGCGCTCGATTAAAAGGTCCAACGCCTTCGAATAGTTGTGTCCCGATTAAAAGGCCGAACGCCTTCGAACCGTTCAAAACACTGCACACACGCTTTCTCTTGGGCTAATTACAACGAGACCTCTTTATTTCTCGCAATCCCCTGTATTTATTTTGTATCCCTCTCCCATTACTTTGTATGCACTTTATTTTCCGTATTTTATTTAATTCTGAATCATTGGTCCAACGCCAAGCGATTGCACTTGCACACTTGCACTTTATTTCCAGTTATCGTTTTTGTTTATTAGGATCCACCTCTCCTTGCGAGCCGAGCGCTTTGTGCCTCGCCAACAAACCACAAAAATAACCTCCAGTTGCATTTACCCTTTAACCTCAAAAAAACCAAAACGATTCTTTTTAGATCTAAACCCTTGATCCAACGTCAAGTGGTCTTAGGAAATAAAACACACTTTAATAATACGAGAAGATTTGTACGCCACGAGCCTTAAGCGGTAGAAAGGAGGATAACGAGCTCTCGTTACTCGCTCTGATTATTTCGACGCAAGACGCTCGTCTTGTTGGACGAGATAAACTATCCATAGTCTTTAGTACATTTTAGCTCTCAAACCCTTTCATCGAAGAAAGGTAATAAAATCAACAACCATTACCCTTAGTAGGCCGAACTACGAGGCTCTGACTTTCCCATTGCACACGGGAGTACGTAGGCACGAGGATCTCCATCCTTGCCGAGCACCTAGGTTCAATCTAACTTATAATTCAACTCATTTCCCTCTAGCAAGCAATTCGTTTAAGCATAAACATCCTTTCTCGCGCGTTAACTTAGATGGTTCCCATCGAGTACAATGGATGTAGGGGGTGCTAATACCTTCCCCTTGCATAACCGACTCCCGAACCCAGGCAATGGTTCCGTTGACCTTTGTCCTCATCCTTCTCTTCCCGGGTTGTATCTATATCTTTCCTTTCCCTCTTCGGGAATAAATAGAATTAGGTGGCGACTCTTCAGTCAGTCCGGCGCGTGGCTCCCGTCTTTTCGGATCGCGTGAGGTCGTATTTTTCGGGGTACGACAGCTGGCGACTCTGCTGGGGATTGTTTCACCCCTATGCGAGTCAAGCCTAGTCTAGGTTTTTGCGTTTGTTTGGATGTTTGCTTTTATGCCTTGCTTGTTTATTTTTATCGCTTTCTTTATCGCATTCCATATTATATATCTTGTGGCTCCTTGGTACTATAATTTGGATCGATACTTTTAAACTTGAGGGAAAGGCTCTATACCCGGGCTTTCGAGTTTAAACTTAAGTTAGAGAGGTTGTGTAGTATGGGCTCCCGAGAGAACCTCTCTCGTGGGTTGTCGATATGAAAACCTCACTTGGAGTAGATTCTGATGAGAATACTGACAACCGTCAAGTCCTTGACGTGTGTGCTCAGTTGCTTTCATTAGGGTCATAAACTCTGAGAACCTTTAGAACCTTTTGGTTAAAACATCGGTTGATGGTTGCGTAGTATTGGGCACCAGGGTTCGCCCTCGCGTGGCTCGATACGAAAACCTCACATGGAATAGACTTACTCAATGGAGTTGATTGACTGTCAAGAATGTATGAAATTGACACGTGCATCAAACAGTTGAGAAAGTTCCATAACTCCAGGACTTTGTTTTAAACCTTGTGTCGATGATCACGTAGTATGGACTCCCGAGAAAATTTTCTCTCGTGGGTTGTCGATACGAAGATCTCACCCAAAATAGATTCATATGGTGGATTCAATCAACCGTCATGCTTATGGCGCGTGTGATGAACAACCATATGAATTGATAACTTTGGGATCCCTAAAACATTAGAGTCTACCCAGTGAGTTCTTGATCAGAGTATTCTCCATCTGTACCTTGGACTCATGAGACCCTGATCTTGTGATCCTGGATTCTGACATTGCATATCATCTCATTTGCATTAATTATTCATCTTGCATTTCATTCCAAAAGCCAAGAACTTATTTCCCTGTTCCTCCATCTTCAGTAAATCAAGCTGGTTTCCCGACGCCTGTATCGTGCTAGACGCCCATACTTAACTCGAGCCAACACTAGAAGACTGATGGACGTGATTCAAGAAGAACAAGCTGCCATGAGGGAAGAGATTGACTCAGTCAAGTGCAATATTGACCAGATTTATGAGACTTTGCAAGCCTTGGCCAGAATGGAAGAACGTCGCGAAGCTGCTGCCGCAATGAACAATTCTCAAGTGCAAGGATCTACCTCACGAGCAATGCCTTCAGTTCCCGTTCCAAATCCTTTGGTTTATGGTTTGCCTCCAGGTTTCACTCTTGCTATTGAAGAGGTCACTTCCAACTAATACCTGCTTCTGGTGTCACTGTTGGTGCTATTCCTCAAGCTCAACCTACTCCAACTCAAGTCCAGTTTCCTCAAACTGAAGAAAATCATCAAGTTGAGTGTGAGATGCATACTGCTGTTCCAATCACCAATCCTCATGCTGTTCAAGAATCCGAAGCTATGAAGATGTGTCGTGAGTTAGCTGAAAACTCCGAATCATGGAAGGACACAACTCAACTTCTCTGAGTGCCTCAGACATGTGCTTAGTTCCAGATGTTGTGATCCCTGCTAAGTTCAAACTGCCAGAATTCGATAAATACAGAGGCCTCAGCTGTCCTGAGCTTCATTTGAGGATGTACTGCAGAAAAATGGCTGCTCATGCCAAAGATGACAAGCTCATGATCCATTGCTTCCAAGACAACCTGTCTGGAGCGTCTCTAGAATGGTATATGCAGCTCGAACGCAACAATGTTCGTAATTGGCTTGATCTATCTGATGCATTCAAGAAGCAGTACAAGTACAACACTGACCTTGCTCCTAACCTTACTCAACTTCAGAGTATGTCTCAAAAGGAAAGCGAATCCTTTAAGGAGTACGCCCAACGCTGGAGGGAGTTAGCTGCCAGAGTGCATCCGCCATTGGTTGACCGTGAATTGATCGACATCTTCATGGGTACCCTACAGGGGCAATACTACGAGAAGCTGGTCAGTAGCGTATCTTCTGGATTTTCATACATGGTGATGGTAGGAGAAAGAATTGAAGAAGGCTTGAAAAGTGGAAAGATTCAAGGAGGCTCTAGCAGTCAAAACAATGCCAAGAAACCTTTCAACGGGTATAAAAAGGGTGAAACAAATGCCATTTCCGCTGCAAGTGGGAATTTTCAACAGAGTGCACCTGCATCAGTTCCCTACTATCAGTACCCGTATGTTTCTGCGACACAATATGCTCCTATGCCATATCAGCCAGTTCCTCCAATGCCTTATCAGCAGGCCTTTCAAGCTCTATTTCCGCCTCAGATGGCTCATCAACCACGTCCACCTCCAATGGTTGCAGCCGCGCAATATGCGCCCAATCCATACCAGCAACCGGCTTATCCACCACGGCCTGGTCAACAGCAACAACACGCTTCTCAACAGCGTCCACCATATCAGCAAAGAAGGCCTGAAAGAACCTTTGATCCCTTGCCTATGACACATTCTGAAATCTTTAATCAGATGATGGCAAAGGGAACCCTCGTTTTAAAAGACTTGCCACCACAAACTGGTACTGCCCGAGACTATGATGCCAATGCCCGCTGTGAGTATCACAAGGGTGCTCCAGGTCACACGATCGAGAACTGCAAATCGTTCAAGCACAAGATTCAAGATCTGATCGACTCTAAGGATCTCACCTTCACCCCGAGAAATCCAAATGTCCAGAACAATCCATTGCCGCCGCACGGTGCCAACAAGTGAAGACATGTGAAGGGGTTGTTGAAGACCAAGCTGAGTAGTCTCCAACTTTGAAGCATTCAATCAAGAGAAGTTCAATTCCTCAAATCAAGGCAGTCAGTTCCATTTATTATTTCCGCATTCCTGTTGTTTTGTAATGTTTGTTTAAGTACTATTTGCTCTGATCATTGTTATCGTTTGTACTTGGTTATGTTAATGTTATGTTTATGCATGTTATGAATTAATCTATTCGCATTCGCTCATTATTTATCATTTATCACAAAATCACAAAAATATTTCCTCACTTCACTTTAGCAAATATTTGAGGGAGGATGATGAAAACGAAATACCCATGCCTGTTGCGGTATGCTTTCAAAAAAACCTCGTCAATGATGTACAGGCATTCTTTCAAATTCCCAAACACTGGAGATATAAGGAGTTAATCCCTAATTAACCACTTCGAGCCTAGAAGTAGGAGTTTCTTTCGGATACAACCCTTACATTTAACCCGGGGCAGGTTAGTTGTTCAGTTAATCGGACTACACCTTCGAATCGCAAGATGAAACATCCCGTCAGAGGACCATCCACAAATGACTTGGCAGTCACAACATTCAACAAAATACAAAAAAATAGAAAAAACCGCTAAGTTGAGCACCCAAAGGGAGACTTAGTCGAAAAAGAACAAAATCAAAAGAGGAACTCAAATCCTCGGCAAAAAAAAACAAACAAAACAAATATCAAGGACCACCAAATCAAGAATCAAAGGGTCACCAGCAAAATAAGATGACTGCCATTTTCAAGCGAACTTTGAAGCTTCATCTTCACTCTTGCAAAGTCAAAACAAATACATGTGTAGAGTTAACTGAACATAGGACTGAAGAACATCGCGAAGAAGGGGTGGGTACAAATCAAACTTTGAGCCTTATATCCTTTGTTTCTCGAACCATTAACCATACCACGTTACAACCCTCAAAAGACCTAATTGAGGCACGGTTTATTCTGAAATCATGCTACCAACAAGGTTGCGTAAATTGACTCCCATATATTTGCTAATCTTCAAACTCAATTGCACATTATTCTTGTTGTATCTTTCACGAACCTTCTAAATCAGCACCTCGTGTGGACTAACGGTCCATCCATCACACTATCACAATCATTCAAATAAATTGACTTTTTCAAAACTTACATGAACTTTACATTAACACTACCATTTGCGTATGAACAATTTAATTGCAAGTCAGTGCTTGACATCAGTACAATTCCAACAAGAGGCAATCAAAAGAAAATTTGAACTTCGTTGGTGCCAACATGAATCAAGACTACTTCAACAGTCCAATCAGGGGCAACATCATCTCCAGTGACCCAATCAGGAGCAATCTATCTTCCAACAGATCAATCAGGGGCAGACGCCTACCTAATCCAGACACCGGGGCAGATCCTGCCATGGTCATTGTCAAAGCTTCCCCACTAGATTTATTTCAAACACCCTACAAACAGGGGAAAGAAAACAAGAAGCAAATCTCCCTATCTCGACTCCCCAGCTGAACAAGCAGACCTTGCCGGACATTGGAAATCATTCAAAGCAAAATCAGTTCTCATACGTCAATTAAGTCTCTTTTCTCACCAGCAGATAACCAAGCTTGGAGCTTTCAGATCCATCTTCTGATCATACGTCGTCGAAGATCGAGTGTCGGGGAATCAGGCCCTCCACCCACCCAAAGTCCAATAATTATTGGCAACTACCAAACCAAAAGTCCACCAAGCTGGCACCTTTCAATCGCTCATGTGCATCATTATGCATCATCAATGTCATACGCATCATTTACATCAATCATTTGCAACATGTTCATCATATGCATACCTCAATAAATCAGACCCTTTTATTTTCCCCCAACATTATCGAACTTATATCTCAGTGCATAAGCATTTGCATTGTATCTCCATCTTTATGGAATACCATTTCAAATTAGTCAAGCATACGCGTATAACTCAGGATCCAGGATCAACCCAAGGTTCCAGGCCTTTCCCCAGCGGAGGTCAGGGCCCAGGGCCAACTGCAGATTCCAAAGATTCGCCTAGGTGTTATTCAATGGACGTCCCTTGTGGATATTTCTCTTCCAAATTATTTAATTTTCTGTTTCTCAGCATCCTTTTGGTGTCGGGGTCGCCTTATCATCCTTTTGGTGATAGCGATTGTTTAATTTTCTGTTTCTCAGCATCCTTTTGGTGTCGGGGTCGCCTTATCATCCTTTTGGTGATAACGATTGTTTAATTTTCTGTTTCTTAGCATCCTTTTGGTGTCAGGGTCGCCTTATCATCCTTTTGGTGATAGCGACTGTTTAATTTTCTGTTTCTCAGCATCCTTTTGGTGTCGGGATCGCCTTATCATCCTTTTGGTGATAACGACTGTTTAATTTTCTGTTTCTCAGCATCCTTTTGGTGTCGGGGTCGCCTTATCATCCTTTTGGTGATAGCGATTGTTTAATTTTCTGTTACTCAGCATCCTCTTGGTGTCGGGGTCGCTTTATCATCCTTTTGGTGATAGCGATTTTATTTTCAGTCACTCGCTTTATCATCCGTTGATGATAAGTTGGTTTATTTTGTCGATTTATTTCTTGCTGTGTTACCCCTCATTTCCAATAATAATCATATGTTGTTTTCACAATTTCTTTCTCTGACAAATTTGGAGTCTGTTAGTATCTAATTATCTTATACCTTGAAAGATTGAACGCAAGCCAATTCACCTTATTCGGTCTAAGTCAATTAGATAGGGGCATCTGTCACACCCCAAATTTGTCCTACCCTTTTAATTTTACATTCATTTTTGTTTTATGTTTACTAACGACACAAGTTTCTATTTCTACTGTTGGATTTTGAAGTGTTGTGATCAGTGAAGATTGAGATTCAGTCATTCTTCTAAGTTGTTCTCAAAGTGTTTTTTGCATTTTTGTTCATTATCGCTCAAAATGATACTTTAAACTAGTGTTGGCCCATTTGCTCTCATTTCTCAAGTTTTCTCTATTTTGGACAAGATGGTCTTAGGCCAAATTCTAAGTCATGAAATCTCAAGGGACATATAGGTGCCAGGGATCCAAAAGTCTGAATTGAGGTCACTCTTTTGTGATGAATATCCGATACATGACCTTGCTTAGTCAAGATTGGTATTCAAGGCATATACAAGGGTGTCCTTTTTCACCAATAAAGCATTACAAGTGACCTTTCCTGAGTTACAACAAAAGAAGCTATATCTTGGTAAAAAAAATCCAAAAGAGAATATTGGTTGACCAAGTTCAAATGGTTATGACTTTGAATTTTTAATTCATGTCAGGATCATGTTGTAGTGAATATAAGAGACGGATGATCTGGAAATAAATTCTAAAGCGCTTGTGAAATTGGAAACGCTGCTGCTCACATTCAATCATTTGAATTATCAAATTCATGCATTTTTTAATAATGGTCCAGTCATTGATCTACAAGACGACACTACCAGGCTATTGCAAGTTCTAAAAATACGTAATGTTACGGAAGATTTAGCCTAAGAGTTCAAATAAAAAATGAGATTCACATAAAAGTATTTTGATGCACTGAAGCTAAGGAAATTGAAAATAAAGAACTATGAACTCCATGTGATCTTCCTAGAACTTCACCAAAACGCAGACCAAGCTGTTAATGTTTTCTTTGTTCTAATTTTCACCAAAGAAGCAAGTAAACTGTGACTTCTTCTCCTGTAAGAACTGTTTTCCAGCATCCCTAAATCCATCTTCTTCATGAAGTATCATTAATATACCAAAGAACCTATCGCCATGATTTGAACCCCATCTGAAACACAACCAAAATTGAGTTAGTATTCATTTCAATTATCTCATGAACAAGTATTACCAAGCTGCCTAAGCTCTGACCTGCCAGGTTTCCAATTCTTCAAGCCAAGTTCCCAGTTTTTCACTTGCTTCAGAGCCAAAATCATAAAAGCCTTATTCTTCAGGTGCACCCATATTTCCTCATCTAACTCTGCATGTCATACAAGGCGTCAATGCAGAACATCATTCTAACATTTGAGATTTTGTTGAGATTTACAAAAGACATAATTTCATGAAAAACCAAAGATGCAAACTTCAAATGTTACAAATAATTTTGTGATTTACTTCATGGTCCAAGCTTCTCCAAGTGTTGCGTCAATGCGAGCCTCATATGCCAAGCTTCCAATTTCCGTTCATCACTGAATCTTCAGTCCAAGCAATACCAAAAAGAGGCAATTTGTTTTGCCACGGTTTTCTACTACAGATTAAGAAAAACACAGGAGTCAAAATTCAGTACAAACAAACATCAGGGCATACAAACAAATGATGGAAGCTTCGATGGTCAACCATACTTGAAACACCAAACCGGAAATCAAGTCATATTTCAAAGTCAGAATTTTCGGAATAAAGAGAGTATTATGCAGCAAATTTTAAGAGTTCATAAGATTAGATTACCTTGATGCTAAGCACGGACGGTAACATTTTTCTTTCACCCAAGTGTTCTTAGCTACCAAAGCCTCTCCATAGTTCTAAATGCAATGCACCATGAATGTCCTGCCAAAACCATGATTTCGTTAAAAAGTTTCCGCTAGTAATAAATGAGCGTAATTCAGAGGTTTCCATAACTGGTGCAATGTTCATGGAGCAGCATTTAAAGCGACGCATGAAAATGCAGCCAAGGGCAAGTTCTCCGTCAATTCAAACTTTCACGCTTCACTGAGTTGTTGTTCCGTATTAGTGCACGAGATTTCCAACTCTGCGTTCCCATCATGCTTCATGGCATTGAGATCCCATGGCAAACCTGCAAGACAAGCAAAGTCATTCATATATTCATCATTACACAAGAAAAATCAGTTGAAATCTACAGGAATTTAACAAGCGGGAATCATTTATTTTTCAAGGAAGATTATCATATGGTTTTCATAACAGTCTCACCCAACTCTCACTTCCAATTCACAAACCGCCATCATCCCCGCCATGAACAATCAGAGGAAGAGCGTCAAGGCAGTACTGCACCAGGATCATCAAAAAACGAAAATGCAAGAGTTATGAGGTGATGAGAATATTGACAATAACATTAGGACAAGTTCATACCTAAACAACTCTGCACCAAACATTCAGCCAAGCTTTGCGAAGCCGAACCGTCATCTTCTAATTTATCAGGAACATTCAGTGTCATGATTTATGTCTTAAAAGCACAAGTTATCAGTCAAGCTCCTGCAGGTTGTAGCAATGCATCGTTGAACCGAAGTGCTCCAAGATAATTGTACATGAAAAAAATAGAATAAGACAGGAGTAATTAGCTGCAAATAACAAGAATTGAATGATCATTTTCTCAGTAACCAATCATGCTTACAAAGTGTCTCAAATGCAAAAAACGAATACGCAAATTCCGAAATAAAAGAGGGACATGTTTGACATCACAAGTTAAGCAGCAATAGGTAAAAGTTGTAAAAATTTCACAGTCAGTAAAAACCAATGAAATTCACGGGACCACACAAGTCTTCTAGAAATCCTTTCACTCTTCACTACAGACAAAAACAATCAGGGTGCAAATCGTACAGGGACCACACAAAATTTGTTGCAAAATCATTTTCTAACGATATTGAAAAGTTACAGATCGTGCTCATCCGAATTTCACACAATTCCTCACACGTATTAAAACCTCACTCCGCCCTCTATAAAAATAGCTCAATGATTTGCAAAGGAGAAAAAAAAACCTAGTGGCTAAGCAGAAAAGGGCACAGAAGAAAAAAACCATAAGCATAAAAAACTGAGAGATGAGGATTTGAGTAATACCTGAACCACCATTCTGAAATCAAAAACCTTCACCTCCGCAAATCACATCATTGTTCAACGCATCAAACCGTCCTCACCGCGAATCGGACAAACTGAAATACAATCACCACCGAACGCTTACAAACCAGATGAAAAATCTTCAACTGAAACCAACCACCATGAAACTCGTTCACCAAACCATCCAAACCCCATGTGAGCTCTAAACGCAGCAACCCCTTTACATTCACTGCGAAATCGCACAACCCACAATCACCAAACCAAACACCATCGCCTCCGCGTCTGAATCATCACCTTCAAACCATCACTCACCCACCGAACCAAAGCCATCACACCGTGAAACCCTTCATCACCTTCATTTCATCTTCAATCTGAAACCGAAAACAAAAAACGTTCAAGCGAACCAACCGTGCGAAAATCACTGTGAAAACCGTGAGGGATGAAATAAAGAGTGGTTTGAACCCGTGAAATCAGTGAGAGAGACGACGATGAGAGAGGAAGCAGGGTTGAAGCGGAGTGAGTCAAACCGACGGTGAATCTAAGGCCGAGAGATTGTGACCGTCGGTGGGTGGTGAGCCGCCGTCGTTTGATTTTTGAGTGGCCATCGGGATTTTAAGCAATGATAGAGCGAGATTGAGAAAGAAGAAGTTGAAGGTGGGTCGTGTTCCGCCTCTGAGCTGTGTTTGGGTCCATTTTCTTTTACACTTGTTTTTTCATTATTTCATGAATTTTTTAGTTATTTTTTTTCTAAATCTAGGTTTTATAAGTTCTGATCTTAGCCCATGTTTACCAGCCAAACACATATCCTGCTATTTACACACTGCTGAACACACCGAATGCACCTTTTTTGTTTTTTTATATATACTTATTTTTGTTTGTTCCTTTGATGCATTTGGGATGAGCCAGGAGACCCAAATTCGGATCAATGAACACCTATCTCACGGCCCAAACACCCTCCTTTTATTTCTTTATTTTTTTTATTTATTTATTTAACATCTAGTTATTGATTTTATTTTCTTGTTATTTAATTTTCTATTTTAGGTTTATTATTTGATAACTGGTTGTTTAATGTTGTCATCTTATTCATTTGAATTCTTTAATTTCTATATGATATTTTGATTTTCTATTCCTTATCTTTAGGGCCAATGATATATTAAAAGATCAATTTTAGCTCGATTTCTTTAAATCGTTAAAATTGATCAATATGAGGCCATATTAGGTAAATTTATTTTTATTTATTATTTATTTTTATATTTGCCCATTAAATTTAATTATTGTATTATTATTAAATATATATTCCACTTTGTTTATTATTTATAATTTTTTATTATTTCTACAATTTTCTCATTTATCTTAGTTTATTCATTTTGTAATATTTTTAAATAAATGTTTCGACTCCTCATAGAACGGTTTCCTTAAACCGATTCTAAGGTAGTTCACGAACTATATTTCGCCGCGTCCCAAAAAGGTCCAACACCTTCGAATAGTTGTGCTCGATTAAAAGGTCCAACGCCTTCGAATAGTTGCGCTCGATTAAAAGGTCCAACGCCTTCGAATAGTTGTGTCCCGATTAAAAGGCCGAACGCCTTCGAACCGTTCAAAACATTGCACACACGTTTTCTCTTGGGCTAATTACAACGAGACCTCTTTATTTCTCGCAATCCCCTGTATTTATTTTATATCCCTCTCCCATTACTTTGTATGCACTTTATTTTCCGTATTTTATTTAATTCCGAATCCTTGGTCCAACGTCAAGCGATTGCACTTGCACACTTGCACTTTATTTCCAGTTATCGTTTTCGTTTATTAGGATCCACCTCTCCTTGTGAGCCGAGCGCTTTGTGCCTCGCCAACAAACCACAAAAATAACCTCCAGTAGCATTTACCCTTTAACCTCAAAAAAACCAAAACGATTCTTTTTAGATCCAAACCCTTGATCCAACGTCAAGTGGTCTTAGGAAATAAAACACACTTTAATAATACGAGAAGATTTGTACGCCACGAGCCTTAAGCGGTAGAAAGGAGGATAACAAGCTCTCGTTACTCGCTCCGATTATTTCGACGCAAGACGCTCGTCTTGTTGGATGAGATAAACTATCCATAGTCTTTAGTACATTTTAACTCTCAAACCCTTTCATCGAAGAAAGGTAATAAAATCAACAATCATTACCCTTAGTAGGCCGAACTACGACGCTCTGACTTTCCCATTGCACACAGGAGTACGTAGGCACGAGGATCTCCATCCTTGCCGAGCACCTAGGTTCAATCTAACTTATAATTCAACTCATTTCCATCTAGCAAGAAATTTGTTTAAGCATAGACATCCTTTCTCGCACGTTAACTTAGATGGTTCCCATCGAGTACGATGGATGTAGGGGGTGGTAATACCTTCCCCTTGCATAACCGACTCCCGAACCCAGGCAATGGTTCCGTTGACCTTTGTCCTCATCCTTCTCTTCCCAGGTTGTATCTATATCTTCCCTTTCCCTCTTCGGGAATAAATAGAATTAGGTGGCGACTCTTCAGTCAGTCCGGCGCGCGGCTCCCGTCTTTTCGGATCGCGTGAGGTCGTATTTTTCGGGGTACGACACCGTGGAGAAGAAAGAAGACCGATTCGGGTTGGGTTACAGATCAACTCGACAAGATCAACCAGAGGCTGCAAAGGAGCCCAAGTTTGTCAGCGGGGGGATGCTCACCCCGGATGCTGTGAACAATTTGGAAGATGAGTCAGAAGACGAGAGCAACCTGGAAAGCTAGATACGTCCAAGGATCCCGGAGAACCATGTCTCAAACTGGTCTTCCCAGGAAATTATAAGAGTTACTCCTGCAGAGTAATTATTATTTCCTGTTTTAAAGCATGCATCAAGTCCTGCGTCTTGCCCAAGATGTCTGGACTCATTTTGTAATCGGGCCATCTTGTATTTTGTGCAAAGATCAATTAATGAATATCAGGACATCTTTTGCAAATGAGTTTTTTCTTTTCCGCTCACTGTTTTTCATTCTTTATTTTTTGTACAAACATAAAATGGCAATGTTTTTCAAAATAACAACTTCATTTTCACTTTTTTCTAAAATAAGATAAAACTGATCACTAAAATAAACAAATCTATACCCTTGCAGAGAATACCCTCCAGACTGCACCGACAACAACACCGCTGTGATTTCGTATGACTTTGACAATCCGATCAATCAAGCTGATGAAGGGGTTGAAGAAGATTATGAGCTACCTGAAGAGCTAGTCAGGATGTTAAGACAAGAGGAGAAGGTTATCACTCCTCATCAGGAGGAGGGTGAAACGGTTAATCTTGGTACAGAAGAAGACTTGAAGGAAGTTAAGATCGGGGCCTGTCTGCAAGATTCAGTAAAAAAGCAACTTATTGACATGCTTCGGGAGTATGTGGATGTTTTTGCTTGGTCTTATCAGGATATGCCAGGGTTGGACACCGACATTGTTATGCACAAGCTGCCTCTGAAAGAAGATTGTCCACCAGTAAAACAGAAGTTGCGCCGTACTCGCCCAGATATGGCAATGAAGATAAAAGAAGAGGTACAAAAACAGTGGGACTCCGGTTTCCTTGCTGTGACTAGTTACCCGCCGTGGGTCGCTAACATTGTACCTGTGCCTAAGAAGGATCGTAAGGTGAGGATGTGTGTGGATTACCGGGACCTGAACAGAGCTAGCCCGAAAGACGACTTCCCATTACCTCACATCGATGTATTGGTCGACAATACGGCTCAGTTCTCGGTGTTCTCCTTCATGGATGGATTTTCAGGATATAATCAGATCAAGATGTCACTTGAAGACATGGAGAAGACAACTTTCATCATACACTAGGGCATGTTCTGTTATAAGGTAATGTCATTCGGACTGAAGAATGTTGGTGCCACTTATCAACGGGATATGGTAACATTATTCCATGACATGATCCATAAAGAAATTGAATGTTATGTGGATGACATGATTGCCAAGTCCCTCACAGAAGAAGACCACCTGGTGAATCTGTTGAAGCTATTCAAGCGTCTGAGGAAGTACTAATTGAAGCTAAACCCCAACAAATGCACATTCGGGGTGCGATCCGATAAGCTGCTGGGATTTATTGTAAGTGAGAAAGGGATTGAAGTTGACCCTGATAAAGTCAAAGCTATCCAAGAAATGCCTGCACCGAAGACTGAAAAAGAAGTTCGGGGGTTCTTAGGTAGATTGAACTACATCTCACGATTCATATCTCACTTTACAGCAACCTGTGAGCCTTTGTTCAAGTTGTTATGAAAAGAACAAACGGTCAGGTGGAATGAAGACTGCCAAAGGGCTTTTGAAAAAATCAAGGAATATTTACAAGAGCCTCCGATCCTTATGCCTCCAGTTGAAGGAAGACCTCTAATCATGTACTTGACAGTATTAGAAGAGTCAATGGGGTGTGTGATGGGCCAGCATGACAAGTCTGGTCGAAAAGAGTATGCAATTTACTACCTAAGCAAAAAGTTTACCGACTGTGAATAACGTTATTCACTGCTCGAGAAAACTTGTTGTGCTTTAGCGTGGGATGCTCGCCGACTAAGGCAGTATATGTTGACCCACACTACCTTATTAATCTCAAAGATGGACCCAGTCAAGGACATATTTGAGAAGCCAGCTCTTACCGGACGGGTTGCAAGATGGCAAATGATCCTCACAGAATATGACATTCAATACACATCCCAAAAAGCCATCAAATGCAGTGTGTTGTCTGATTATCTTGCTGAGCAACCCATTGATGATTACCAGCCTATGAGATTTGACTTCCCTGATGAAGACATCATGTTCATAAAAGAAAAAGATCATGAAGAGCCTCTGCACACTGAAGGGCCTGACCCAGAAGAAGAATGGACTATGATGTTCGATGGTGTTGTTAATATGAATGGTCGTGGTGTTGGTGCAGTACTCATTACACCTAAGGGAGTTCACGTGCCTTTCACGGCAAAGCTCACCTTTAACTGCACGAACAACGAAGCTGAATACGAAGCTTGTATTATGGGTCTTGAGGAAGCCATTGACCTCAGGATCAAGACTTTAACTGTGTTTGGAGATTCAACTCTGGTAATCAATCAAACCAACGACAAATGGTATACTCACCAGGATCATCTGATTCCATATCGGGACTATACAAGGAGATTATTGACTTTCTTCACTACAGTCAAGCTTGAGTATATCCCTCGAGATGAAAATCAGTTTGCAGATGCTCTGGCTACCATCTCATCCATGATCAAAGTTCAAGCTGCCAACTTTGTGCCTCAGATTTCAGTATCCAGACTTGACAGGCCAGCATACGTATTCTCAGTAGACGTTGCTAAAGATGATAGGCCTTGGTTCTATGACATCAAATGTTTCTTGGAGGATCAAACATACCCACCTGGGGCATCATCCAATGATAAGAAGACATTAAGAAGGCTGGCTGGTAGTTTCTTCTTGAATGCTGATGGTTCCTTGTACAAGAGAAACTTTGATATGGTACTTCTCAGATGCGTTGATAAGACAGAAGCAGACTTGTTAATGCACGAGGTGCACGAAGGATCTTTTGGTACCCATGCCGGAGGACATGCAATGGCTAAAAAGTTGTTACGATCAGGTTACTACTGGATCACATTGGATGCAGATTGTTGTGCTTATGCCAGGAAGTGCCACAAATGCCATATATACGCAGACAAAGTGCATGTACCTCCCAATCCTTTAAATGTGATGTCTTCACCTTGGCCCTTTGCCATGTGGGGCATTGATATGATTGGAAAGATCGAACCAACTGCTTCAAACGGCCACAGATTCATCCTGGTAGCCATTGACTATTTTACCAAGTGGGTTGAAGTAGCCTCGTATGCAAACGTCACTAGGCAAGTGGTAGCCCGATTCCTAAAGAGAGACATCATCTGTCGGTATGGAGTGCCCGAGCGAATCATTACTAATAATGGTTCCAACTTAAACAATAAAATGATGGCAGAGCTATGTCGGGACTTCAAAATCCAACACCACAATTCTTCTCCTTACAGATCAAAGATGAAAGGCGCTGTGGAGGCAGCCAACAAGAATATCAAGAAGATTATGCAGAAGATGGTGGTCACCTACAAAGACTGGCATGAAATGTTACCATTTTCCTTGCATGGGTACCGTACTTCAATCAGAACATCCACTGGGGCAACACCGTATCAGCTTGTGTATGGTATAGAGGCGGTCCTACCTGTTGAAGTTGAATTACCCTCCTTACGGGTACTGATGGATTTTAAACTAAATGAAGCAGAATGGGTTCGATCCCAATACGAACAACTGAATCTGATTGAAGAGAAGAGATTAGCTGCAATCTGTCATGGGCAGTTATATCAGAAGAGAATGAAGAAAGCCTTCGATCAGAAAGTCAGGCTTCGAGAATACCACGTAGGAGATCTTGTGCTGAAAAGACTCCTTCCTCCTCATACAGACCACAGGGGCAAGTGGACTCCAAATTATGATGGCCCATTCATAGTGAAGAAAATTTTCTCTGGTGGAGCGCTGATGCTCAGTACTATGGATGGTGAAGACTTCCTGTCCCCTGTGAATTCAGATGCAGTTAAAAAATACTTCGCATAAAATGACCCGCTGGACATAAAACAGAATGTATGTCCAGGCAAAAATAGGGCATCCCGGTGAGTCAAAAACAAAATAAAGGACTCGGGCAAAAATAAGGGAAAATAAATCAAAAAAAATGTACACCCGTTGAGTTGAAAAGCCGCATTGGACAGCTCAGGCAAAAATGGGTGTCCCGGTGGGTTGAAAACCCGAAAGGGCGATCCACGCAAAATAAGGTAATAAGCGAACAACTGCATTCTGAATTCGTCTGTATCACCCGCAACACGGCAAGCTTCGAAAGTTTAAAGCATCGGTCAGAATTAACCTTCTTCAAAAGCAAGATGAGAAGAACGTCAATGTCATACAAGTCATAGCAAAGGGGAAGCATTGAAGCGTCATCAACGTTGCCAGCATCTTTTTTTATTATTTTCTCAATTTGTAACAATCTCCTCATTTCAGGGGATCTGTTTCTTTGACTGTACTTGCCAATTCAGGGCACCCCAAAGTAATAAAATCAGATTTTCAGTCACATTTCGTCTCGTATATTTTATCTTTATTTGCAAAAATGTCCGATGTCTTTAATATTGATCGCATAAATACAGATGCGTCTTTTCTAAAATTACATGCTTAAAGGTAATATATTTTCTCCCGGGAGTGTCTAAACTCTTTGTGATGGAATCCAGTAAGGGATACCTCGGGGTACTTGTGCGTTTTCGTCATAACAGGATTGCAGATGCTCATCCTCCCCAGTTGAGTTGTCAGAATCATCATCCTCAGAGGGATCCTCATGAACATCTCAAGGAAGATCGTTCAATGATCACTCCTCCCCGGCCGAGTGATAAACAGGGAGCCATCTCCCCGCAGAGTCTCAACCTCTATCCAGAAGAGCAATGTCTGAAGATTTCGCAACAAAGTGATGAAAGCTCCCACAGACCCCAGCTGGGCCCCTCATCATTAAGATAGGTCTATCAGTGGCCTATTTTCCCCAAGCAGTCATACATCTTATTAGATCTACCGATGATCTCATACCTAGCTGGGACATTCCCTTCAAGCAGATCAGCCAGAGATATCCACAAGCAACAGGATCTGAATCCCGGATCGGTATCTTTGCATAATCATAGCATTTGCATCATATCTTCCCCCAGAGCGTAGCATTCCGTCTAATACGGAGCATTATGGAAAAAATCAAACATATTGCATAATCACAAGCAATGTTTGAATCAGTCACCTGTGAATACTGACATACCAGCAACAACATACAGGATACCACTCAAATTCTTCGGCAAAGTATCAAAGCATTTTCTTTACATTCCCAAAAATACATATACGTGCTCCCTTTTGCACTCGTCTGTGTCATCTCTCCCCAAAAATTCGCCAGGACCTTTTCCACAGACAGATATTTCCATATAAAGGATACTTCTTGACACTCGTCTGTGTCGTATCCCCAGCACAGTTGCCTAAAACCTTGCTTATTATGCTCTCCATACACTCGTCCGTGTCATCTTATCCCCACAGATCTTCAGAATATCTTTTGCACTCTTAAACTCATACACTTCCTTTTATGATACTCATCTACATAATACTCTCCCCAGCAAGGTGAACACTCGTCTGTATCTTATATACACCTCTCATTTCCCCTTAGAGTCAACACTCGTCCGTGTTCTTTGTTAACCAGTTGAGACTCGTCCGTATCATCATCTCTGAACATGTGTCAGCGTTTGTTTCTACCGATACTCGTCCGTATCATAGCATTAAGGATGCTCGTCTGCATCTTTAATCTATACACGGTGTCAAGAACTTGTACCTTTTTCTTGAATTTAGACACTCGTCTGTGTCTATCATTCCCCAGAGGAGTTCCCAGCTAATCCCCAGTAAAAGCAATTTTCTTTTCTGACATTCGTCCTATGTCATGATATTTCCGGCAGCCATACCCTGCCAGGTGATCGTTCTTCACCTTTTGATGATCGTCCTTCATCATTCCTCCAGCGGAGTCTCCACTACTGGAACCCTCTTCTATCCGACATTCGTCCTATGTCGTGATATATTTAGCAGCCGTCCCCTGCTAGGTGATCGTCCTTCACCTCTTGATGATCGTCCTTCATCATGCTTATTCGATGGCCGTCCCCATCGTCGACTCTTTCTATCCGACATTCGCCCTATGTCGTGATTCTTATGGCAGCCGTACCCTGCCAGGTGATCGTCCTTCACCTTAGATGACCGTCCCTCATCTTATCCCCAACAGAGCAGCCGTCCCCTGTTAGGTGATTGTCCTTCACCTCTGATGATCGTCCCTCATCATTTATTTCTTCAACCTGATGGTCGTCCCAATCATTTCCTTTGCCTTTAATCCCCGGAGAGTCTAATTTCTTTGCCTGATGGCCGTCCCCATCATGATCCCTCTATTTCCCCAACATGTTGGTCGTCCCCGTCATTGCTTTATCCCCAGCAGTCGTCCTTTGCTCGACGGTTGTCCTCCGTCGCCCGCACTTTATGAATCATACTCTACTTCCTTTTACAATTTATATCCCTTTTCTTCTTCTCCCCAGTGAGTGCAAATTTTGGACTGTCTTTGGTATGCAACCACAAGTTATCTTGTTTGTCTATTAAGCCAAGCGCTTACATCCTACACAGCTAACTCATGCTTGAATAGGGGCAGCTGTAAATACCCCAAATTTTCCCTCACTCATTTAACCATGGCTTATGATTTCTTTTCATTTGCATAAGTTCAATCATATCATCTCATATTGCATTTTTGCTTCACTGCATTGGTTCAAAAGTCATTTGCATCTAGGGTTTGTGATCTGAGCAATCCTTGAGCTATCTGAGCCACCCCAAGGGTCTCCAATCAGCTCAAGAGGGTCCATGTATGTCCAAGCATCATATTATATCCTCCCAAGATCAAGAAAATCAGAAAATCACAAGAACTGAGAAAGATATGGAAGCAGAGCCAAGTGTAACTGCACAAATGACCCGAAATTAGGGTTTTGGTTTCAGAGGCCATAACTCCAATTTTTTTGGTCATTCTTGTTTCTATTGGTCTATATATGATATAAGGAACATGCATACCAATTTTCATGAAGAAATTCAATGGGGAAGGCATTTGATCAATATATGACTTCTTGAGCAAGTCAGTGCAAAATCAGGGCATCTGAGGCCCCCAATCACCCATCCAAAGGGTCTTCTCCATCATTTTGGGTGTATATGATCTTTATTTGATCTTAGAAGAAGTTATAAGTTCACAAAATTTAATAATTTCAAGCCATTTGCAAAGTTGCCATTTTGGGAAAGTGACTTGTAATGCAAACTTGCCATTTTGGGAAAGTTTTTCAACTCCCTCTTTTTGATTCAAAAATGCTTCAAATGAAAAATTCTTGGTCATGAAAGTTGTATATTGGATCATTCCCTTTTCAAAAAGTACAAGAACTTGATCTAATTCATCATAGAACTCAAGTTATGGCTTGTCAAAGTTGGGAAAAATCACATAAATTTCACTTTTACACCAAAGAGGGCAACTTGCAAATTCTCATGCCAAGCATTTTTGTGACCTCAAACACACTTCTACATGTATTAACATCATAATGCATTGCCTAAGGATCAGAATTGGCCCAAGAATCATTTCATCCCATGCCTTGAACATCAAGAAATCCAAAAGGGGCCAAACTTCATGAAAATTGCAAAAGGGCACATAACTTTCCACAAGCTTGCTGAATCACCTCAATTTCGAATCTATGGCTCTCCTTGATCTATGCTGAGCCAAGACAAGCCAAAAGCCAGCTACAAAACTAGCCCATACCTCAAGTACAAAACTTTTGACTTTTTGGCAACTTGCCCATACCAATCACCATAGGCCACCACCCACTCTCTGGCCTATCACAGTTTATTATGTGGATCAAAACCAAGCCAAAGCACACAACATTGCAGGCTAACACTTGAGAATCCTCAGCATACACAAAATCCCCCAAATCTGCAAAAGCCTTCGAAACTCATAGCTCAACCATCAAACCTCCAAGATTTTTCCACCATTCAACTCCAAAAACATCACTGATCATTTCCCACCCTTCATTTTGCTTTAAAACTCACCATATCAAAAATACGATTTTCAAATTTCATGAACTGAACTTCTGCCAACTTCCTTTTGAGGCTATTTAAACTCCAACCAAGCATCACAAGCTCTTGTGGGGAGTCATTGGAGTGGATTTGAAGCAAAGAATTGGCCAGAAAGCTCCTGTTTTGAAAGCTCAACTTCAGGTAGCCATGGAATTTATTTTTCCAGAACCTTCATTTTATGTTATATAATGATTCTATGTGTTCCCCTGATTGCCATGATATGTTTGGTTTCGAAAATAGTTGAGAAATAAGCATTTCATAAGCTTCTGAAATTTTTGAGATGTTTTCCGTTTTGCTTTGATTCGTGTTTTTGGTGATGAATAAATGAATTTTGATGGCTGATTCTTGTTGGGGTTGATGTGAGGATCATTTCTGGAGAGTTTTAGGGCATGGGGTTGCGTATTGAGAGAGATAGCATGTTTGGCTAGCCGGAGAAGATGACCGGAACACTGTTCCGGTCACCTGAAAGTGTTTAGGGTTCAGATTAGGGCTTAATGACGTAATTAACGTAGTTTGAATTCTGGCCCTTGGATAGCGCGCAAATTCAATTCCCTCCCTTTTGAGTTTGAACCTGGGCCTTTGGATTGGCTGACTTTCTTATTTTCTCATTTAATTTAATAATTATTTCATTTGTTTTCTATTTATTTGAACGAATTTTTAAAAATAGCAAATGATATTAAAAAATTGTGAAAATTTTTATCCAAGCTTTTATAAATTTCCAGACACCAAAAATATTTTTATTTTTATTTTTTGCATTAAAAACTATTTTTAAATCATTTAAATGATTATTTTTAATTATTTAATGAGAATTAATTAATTAAAAATACATTTAGGTATTTAAAAATTCCAAAAATAATTCAGAGAGCTTTTTAAAACATTTAGAAACATTATCAAACCCTTCACACAAATTTCTTTTTGGTTCTTGACCTATTTTGACATTTTTCTTTGGATTTAGGGTTCTTAAAAATCAATATTTTTACCCTAACTTAGAAAAATCCTTTCTGCCTAACCATGGAGAGTTTGATGATGGTTGTTTTTGCATTGCCTTCATCATGTCATTTAGTTTCTAGGATAAAATGGGTTTGAATTTATCTTACATTTTCAATTTGTTGTGCATTTTTCCTTTTGAAGTGCCCTAAAACCCTAGCAAATTTTAAAAAATAATAACTTCCATTAGGTTAAGGTTTAGGTCTCCTCCTTTGGGCAGTAAACTTATATAGGGTTAGGGTTCCTTTGATCCAATATTCAATTTTTTATCATGACATTTGCTTCTGGTTTTGAATTTTGTATTGCATGTTATGTATAAACCCTAATTTTTGCCTTCATTTGCATTCATCCTTCATATGCTTGCATACATGAACTTACCATGACATTTTATCTATTCACATGACTTCTAAGACATCTTAGGACACATTAGAATCATGTTTGATCATTGCATCATCCATTTGCCCTATTTTGTATCCATTGCATTTCATAAGTTTTCATGGACTTTCATGCTTCTTACTTGTCCCATTTGCATTCCCATCTCTTGTATGATCATCCACACCCCATGACATACATTTACATCATCCCTTAGCATCATTTACATCATGAATATGCTTCTGGTTTTGGTTTGTATCCTTGCATCCTTCTCATTTGCATTTCATTTCATTTCCTTTTGCTAACCTTTCAGGTGGTAAGTCATTGAGAAGTGAATTTGCCTTCACTTCTCATAATCTCTTCTCATCTCTCTTATGCATTCATTGCTGCATTTTATTTGTGGATTAGAGTGAGCTTTCTCATTCATGCTCTTTCTCCTCCTTCTTTCTTCAAGCAACTTATCTTCTTAAGTGAAGTAAGTTGTCTTGCTTCTTTCTGCTTCTTTTCCTCCCATCCTACTTCTTCCTTGGTGGCTTTTCTCTTGAAGATCTTCTTGCAAGCCTCATAAACCCTAGGAACAACCAAGAATGATCACAATTAGGGTTTGATTAGTCCCCCATTAGTTTCTACCTTTATGTCATCTTTGAGTCTTCTCTTCTCATCTCTTAATCAAGGACTAAACCTTCAAGGTTTTAAAGCTTTGTGATTAAGGTTATACATGTATCCTTCTATTAGGATGGAGTGTATAACTTTAATCCTAAGTGTTAAACCCTTAACGTGTTTAAATCCTTTAATCAATCCATCATAATAATCACTAAGACATCAAGCTTGTAACTTGGGCCTTGCATTAGGGTTCTAATTCTTCCTTAACTTGTTAAGAAGGACTAACCCTAGTGTTAATGGACAAGTCCCTCTCAAGTTGTCTTACAGACCATAAAATCCACTTTTTAAGCTTGTCATTAACTAAAATTCACTTTAATAAAGGCTTTGGTTTGTCATGAGGTTAATCCCTAATCATGGATTAAGTTGAGGAGCCTTCCTCAGCTTAAATGTTCTCATCTATTATCCTTCTATTAGGATGGTGTAATGAGTCCATTAAATCTTTGATTATGGCTTAAACTCATTACTCAACACTAAACAAAATCTCCAAAAACATCTAAATAAATGCAAGTAGGTTAATGATCTTAATCCTACATCATGGTGATTAAGTGTGAGGTGTTTACTTCCCACTTAAGGTATTCTCATTACCCCTAATCAGAGGGATGATGTGATGAGTTTACTAACCCTTGGTTTAGGCTTAAGCTCATTAATTTATGACAAACTTCAAAAAGAAATAAAAGATTGAAAACACAAAAAAAAACAATAATCGTCTCTTCCGTCTAATGCAAGACAGTTTGCACCTAAGCTAGACAGGTCATACACTTGAGCATAGGCAAGCAATAAGTTCACCAGTCAATTTATCTTTCAGTCTCTTTGAGTCGAGCTACGGTGTTCTGACTTCCTCATTGCACGAGAGGATACGTAGGCATAACTTAACAGTTATCGAACAAAAGTCTCTGTATATTCCCCCTCCTTCCAGAATTATTCTTTAAGCCTCATAGTCTTGAGCTTTGCATTATTTCTTACACTGTCACCCTTTTATTTCACTTCACACTCCTCTTACACTGACACTTGCATTCTTTTCCAGCTTTTGCACACAGATAGCACTGACACTACCCCTTTAAACACAAACTTTCAAGCGTGGATCCCGTCGAGTACGGCGGAAAATCTGGGTGCTAATACCTTCCCAGGTTGTAACCAACCCCCTTTCTCAGTTTCTCTGGTTCGCAACCGTCTTATCCATCTTCTTTCCAGGTTTATGCAGCATTACCTTTCCTTCGGGATAAAAATTCCTAGCTGGAGACTCTTTTCATTCCTTCTCTTTCGCCGACCGTTCGCGTCTGTACCCCTCTTGGCCCGATGTCATTTGGTGGGAGCGACAGCTTGGCGACTCTGCTGGGGACCCTTATATTGTAACCAGGGCTTCTGGTTCTTTTTGTGGGTTCCTCCTAGCGCTTGTTTGATTTGTGTTTACTGGGGTGTTATGTGCTAATTGTGTTTATGTATTTGCTTTATTGCTTTATGTACAGTTTTATTTACTGCTTTCTTTACAACTTTATGCATCATACTGTCATACTGTCTGCTGGATCTGGTTTGCTGTTTTGGTGGGTGGGGTTCCATTGAGAGTTTAAGGTCCTATACCTGGGACCTGAGTGACACCTAGGCTAGAGTGGTTCATGTTCTTTCCCATTCCATTTCGGTCTGGTGCGGGAATATGAAACACGGTTCAGATGTGGGTTTCTTCTTGAGAACTATGTGCTACAGATTTCCTGTAGTACTAAGGCTATCTGGTAAGCCTGCTAAGTCTGGATGACATTTTATTATGACCTTCAGAAACTGAGGTAAATTAGAGGAGGATCTTTTATGGTTATTATAAACATTGTACCTCCGGGTTAGAAGTGTTTACACTTCTCATAACTGATCCAAGTCTGAGGACCCTTGTTCTAGAACACTACATGTGAGGGGGTTGGGCTGTTTACAGGTTTTGCAGGAACCCTTGGCCACATCATACCCAGTTACTTGTATTGTTTTAAGAATGTATCACTTTGGACAGTTCTTGTGATTACCCCGGACTTGTGACCCTTTATTTGAGTCCCCCACCCTGGTTACTGGATTTCTGAGCCTTCATCTGGACTTTTGAACATACATGGGCCTTATATATCAAGACAGATAATCAGATCCATCTTGATCACGAACCCTTGCATATCATTTGCATATATCATCATTGCATCATTTAACATTTGTTTATTTGCTTTTCAGGGTATCCATATCATATCTGGTTTGGTTTTGACCCCTTCTTCTGCATATACCTCTGCTTCAACTGTCTTCATCAGTTATCTGCTTCAGCTATCTTCATCATCACCAGCATCAGCCTGTCAGTGGCTCATTTCCATCATCAGCCTGTGATCTTCATCAGCACTTATCTTCAGTTTCTTCAGCAGCACTCATGACTACTCCCAGGAAGAGCAACATATCCTACCACTTTTTTGAGCCTGTGTTGACTGGTATCAGACAGGTCCAGTCACTTATCACACCTGACCACATCCCACTATTTAGAGAGCACTATGGAGGTATCCTGGATATGGTTATGGACCTTGACCCTTCTCAGAGGAGCATGATCCACACATGCTTGCAGTTTTATGACCCTCCACTGAGATGTTTCACATTCCCAGACTTTCAGCTAGGGCCTCTGCTGGAAGAGTTTTCTTCGTTGATTGGAGTACCTATCAGGGGTGGAATCCCTTTTAACCCAGAGATGACTGCTCCCAGAAATGAAGAGATATCAAGAGCACTGTACCTGGAGCCTGCCTTGATTGAGCAAAGTATGACAACAAAAGCTGGGATCCCTGGTTTGCATTTGTACTTCTTGATTTCTCAGGCCATCCTAAAGGCTTCATCGGGAGATTGGAGGGCAGTCTGTGCACTGTTAGCCCTCAGCATATATGGGGCTATATTGTTTGCAGATGAGCCCAAATTTGTCAGCAAGACTGCCATCCATTTGTTTCTTCTGAAGAATCCAGTGCCTACACTGCTGGGAGACTTTTACTACTCCATTCATCAGAGGAATGAGAAACAGAGGGGGAAGTTAGTAAGATGTTGTGCTCCTTTGTTTTATACCTGGCTGCTCAGACACCTGCCTAAGTCAGATGCTTTCTTGAATCCCCACCAACAGAAGAATTGGGCCAAGAGGCTCATTGCCTTGACTTCAGATGATATTAGATGGTGCTCCCAGAGCACCAAGGGCAAGGACATTATCACCAGCTGTGGACAATACACAAGTGTACCTCTGATAGGAGTAAAAGGTTGCATCAACTACAATCCTTTGTTGTTTAAGAGACAACTGGGTTATGCCTTGGTTCACCCTCCCAGAGGACAAGATTTAGCTGAGACCCTGTATTGTGAACTGAAACCTAATTTAGTTGTTGTCAGACAAGCATCATGCGCTTGGGACAACATCCAGACAAAGGGGGTAGATATCCTTGGAAGGTGTAATAATGTTGCTTCAGCTCAGTACTATGACTGGTCCCGTACTAGAGCTCAAATTACCAGAATGCCTTTCATCTTGGAAGACATGCCTGGACCATCTACAGTACAGCCAGCAGCAACTGTCAGCCTAGAAGAATTTGAGAAGCTGAAGGAAAGGAATGAGAACTTATCTCAAGCCTTGAAGAAGACTCTCTAGGAAAGAAGTGATGGTCGTCTGGATATTGAGAGATTGGAGAAGCTTAGGGTGGAGCATCTTACCAAAATTGAGAAGACAGAGGACTACATCAGGAAAGCAAGAGCTGGGGAACAAATATTGAAGAATGCCTGTAAAGAGGCCAAAATCCAGAAGGCTAGGACCGAGCTCTATCTGCAAGAGAGTCAGGCTAGGTGGGTCAGGATCACTGAAGCCCGTACACAAGAAGACCAAAAGACTCAAGCCAAGATTGAACAGCTAGAGGCCAGTGAGAAGAAGCAGCAGGAAGCTTTGTTGGCAGCCCAGAAGGAGATTTCAGAGTTAAAGCTCAGAGCAGGAGTGAAGATATCAAAGGACCAGGACAGGCATAAGAAGCTGACTACTGCCATTGCTACCAGGAACCTCCTCATTAGGACCATTAAAGAGCACCCAGCTGGTCCAGTGACTGAGGCACTACTGGAGGAGGTCAAAGAGGATGGGTTTGGGCTGGATGTCTGATTCTTTGTTTGTTGTTATTTCCATTTGATGTACTTTTTCTTTTTGATGTATTTTGACCCTTCAAGGGCATGTATTGTAAAACATACTATGTATTGCTCTATCATTTGTAATATATTTTAATGTGTTTCCGTTTGGGTTTTTCTCTCAGCAACATCAAGCATCTTCCTCGAGGTCTGGAAAGGTCAAAACCAAGAACCAAACCGGATACCTTAGAAAACAAATAAGCATACTGCATTGCATACTAACTTTGTTTCTGTTTTGTAGGTTTTGTTGTTATTTATTGTTTCTAACTTTGTTGCAACTTCAGGAAACATTGCTTGTCGCCGAGTGTTCCCTGTCAACCGCATGCACCGGTACCCGACTCGTAACAATCTTCCCGGCATTCAAATGGAACAAGTACAGCAGGATCTGACTGAGGTCAGAAATCAGATGGCTAATGAGAGAGTAGAGATAAGAAATCAGATGTCTCAATTCATGGCAGTGATGAATGGCTTAGCCTAGAGTCAAGAAAGGTTAAGAGAGATGGTGGAAAGACAAACTCCTGAGGAGCCTCATCTTGGAACAGGAGGAACTAGTAACAATGAACGGGGCCAGCCTCGTATTGACCCACCAGTATTTGAACCTCATCTGGATCCAGAAGTTAATATCCTGAGAAATGTGCAAGGTAATTTGTCCTACCCTTTTAATTTTACATTCATTTTTGTTTTATGTTTACTAACGACACAAGTTTCTATTTCTACTGTTGGATTTTGAAGTGTTGTGATCAGTGAAGATTGAGATTCAGTCATTCTTCTAAGTTGTTCTCAAAGTGTTTTTTGCATTTTTGTTCATTATCGCTCAAAATGATACTTTAAACTAGTGTTGGCCCATTTGCTCTCATTTCTCAAGTTTTCTCTATTTTGGACAAGATGGTCTTAGGCCAAATTCTAAGTCATGAAATCTCAAGGGACATATAGGTGCCAGGGATCCAAAAGTCTGAATTGAGGTCACTCTTTTGTGATGAATATCCGATACATGACCTTGCTTAGTCAAGATTGGTATTCAAGGCATATACAAGGGTGTCCTTTTTCACCAATAAAGCATTACAAGTGACCTTTCCTGAGTTACAACAAAAGAAGCTATATCTTGGTAAAAAAAAAATCCAAAAGAGAATATTGGTTGACCAAGTTCAAATGGTTATGACTTTGAATTTTTAATTCATGTCAGGATCATGTTGTAGTGAATATAAGAGACGGATGATCTGGAAATAAATTCTAAAGTGCTTGTGAAATTGGAAACGCTGTTGCTCACATTCAATCATTTGAATTATCAAATTCATGCATTTTTTAATAATGGTCCAGTCATTGATCTACAAGACGACACTACCAGGCTATTGCAAGTTCTAAAAATACGTAATGTTACGGAAGATTAAGCCTAAGAGTTCAAATAAAAAATGATATTCACATAAAAGTATTTTGATGCACTGAAGCTAACGAAATTGAAAATAAAGAACTATGAACTCCATGTGATCTTCCTAGAACTTCACCAAAACGTAGACCAAGCTGTTAATGTTTTCTTTGTTCTAATTTTCACCAAAGAAGCAAGTAAACCGTGACTTCTCCTCCTGTAAGAACTGTTTTCCAGCATCCCTAAATCCATCTTCTTCATGAAGTATGATTAATATACCAAAGAACCTATCACCATGATTTGAACCCCATCTGAAACACAAACAAAATTGAGTTAGTTTTCATTTCAATTATCTCATGAACAAGTATTACCAAGCTGCCTAAGCTCTGACCTGCCAGGTTTCCAATTCTTCAAGCCAAGTTCCCTGTTTTTCACTTGCTTCAGAGCCAAAATCATAAAAGCCTTATTCTTTAGGTGCACCCATATTTCCTCATCTAACTCTGCAAGTCATACAAGGCGTCAATGCAGAAAATCATTCCAACATTTGAGATTTTGTTGAGATTTACAAAAGACATAATTTCATGAAAAACCAAAGATGCAAACTTCAAATGTTACAAATAATTTTGTGATTTACTTCATGGTCCAAGCTTCTCCAAGTGTTGCGTCAATGCGAGCCTCATATGCCAAGCTTCCAATTTCCGTTCATCACTGAATCTTCAGTCCAAGCAATACCAAAAAGAGGCAATTCGTTTTGCCACGGTTTTCTACTACAGATTAAGAAAAACACAGGAGTCAAAATTCAGTACAAACAAACATCAGGGCATACAAACAAATGATGGAAGCTTCGATGGTCAACCATACTTGAAACACCAAACCGGAAATCAAGTCATATTTCAAAGTCAGAATTTTCGGAATAAAGAGAGTATTATGCATCAAATTTTAAGAGTTCATAAGATTCGATTACCTTGATGCTAAGCACGGACGATAACATTTTTCTTTCACCCAAGTGTTCTTAGCTAGCAAAGCCTCTCCAAAGTTCTAAACTCAATGCACCATGAATGTCCTGCCAAAACCATGATTCCGTTAAAAAGTTTCCGCTAGTAATAAATGAGCGTAATTAAGAGGTTTCCATAACTGGTGCAATGTTCATGGAGCAGCATTTAAAGCGACGCATGAAAATGCAGCCAAGGGCAAGTTCTCTGTCAATTCAAACCTTCACGCTTCACTGAGTTGTTGTTAAATATTAGTGCACGAGATTTCCAACTCTGCGTTCCCATCATGCTTCATGGCATTGAGATCCCATGGCAAACCTGCAAGACAAGCAAAGTCATTCATATATTCATCATTACACAATAAAAATCAGTTGAAATCTACAGGAATTTAACAAGCGGGAATCATTTCTTTTTCAAGGAAGATTATCATATGGTTTTCATAAGAGTCTCACCCAACTCTCACTTCCAATTCACAAACCGCCATCATCCCCGCCATGAACAATCAGAGGAAGAGCGTCAAGACATTACTGCACCAGGATCATCAAAAAACAAAAATGCAAGAGTTATGAGGTGATGAGAATATTGACAATAACATTAGGACAAGTTCATACCTAAACAACTCTGCACCAAACATTCAGCCAAGCTTTGCGAAGCCGAATCGTCATCTTCTAATTTATCAGGAACATTCAGTGTCATGATTTATGTCTTAAAAGCTCAAGTTGTCAGTCAAGCTCCTGCAGGCTGTAGCAATGCACCGTTGAACCGAAGTGCTCCATGATAATTGTACATGAAAAAAATAGAATAAGACAGGAGTAATTAGCTGCAAATAACAAGAATTGAATGATCATTTTCTTAGTAACCAATCATGCTTACAAAGTGTCTCAAATGCAAAAAACGAATACGCAAATTCCGAAATAAAAGAGGGACATGTTTGACATCACAAGTTAAGCAGCAATAGGTAAAAGTTGTAAAAATTTCACAGTCAATAAAAACCAATGAAATTCACGGGACCACACAAGTCTTCTAGAAATCCTTTCACTCTTCACTACAGACAAAAACAATCAGGGTGCAAATCGTACAGGGACCACACAAAATTTGTTGCAAAATCATTTTCTAACGATATTGAAAATTTACAGATCGTGCTCATCCGAATTTCACACAATTCCTCACACGTATTAAAACCTCACTCCGCCCTCTACAAAAAGAGCTCAATGATTTGCAAAGGAGAAAAAAACCCTAGTGGCTAAGCAGAAAAGGGCACAGAAGAAAAAAATCATAAGCACAAAAAACTGAGAGATGAGGATTTAAGTAATACCTGAACCACCATTCTGAAATCAAAAACCTTCACCTCCACAAATCACATCATTGTTCAACGCATCAAACCGTCCTCACTGCGAATCGGACAAACCAAAATACAATCACCATCGAACGCTTACAAACCAGATGAAAAATCTTCAACTGAAACCAACTACCATGAAACTCGTTCACCAAACCATCCAAACCCCATGTGAGCTCTAAACGCAGCAACCCCTTTACATTCACCGCGAAATCGCACAGCCCACAATCACCAAACCAAACACCATCGCCTCCGCGTCTGAATCATCACCTTCAAACCATCACTCACCCACCGAACCAAAGCCATCACACCGTGAAACCCTTCATCACCTTCATTTCATCTTCAATCTGAAACCGAAAACAAAAAACGTTGAAGCGAACCAACCGTGCAAAAATCACTGTGAAAACCGTGAGGGATGAAATAAAGAGTGGTTTGAACCCGTGAAATCAATGAGAGAGACGGCGATGAGAGAGGAAGCAGGGTTGAAGCGGAGTGAGTCAAACCGACGGTGAATCTAAGGCCGAGAGATTGTGACCGTCGGTGGGTGGTGAGCCGCCGTCGTTTGATTTTTGAGTGGCCATCGGGATTTTAAGCAATGATAGAGCGAGATTGAGAAAGAAGAAGTTGAAGGTGGGTCGTGTTCCGCCTCTGAGCTGTGTTTGGGTCCATTTTCTTTTAAACTTGTTTTTTCATTATTTCATGAATTTTTTAGTTATTTTTTTTCTTCTAAATCTAGGTTTTATAAGTTCTGATCTTAGCCCATGTTTACCAGCCAAACACATATCCTGCTATTTACACACTGCTGAACACACCAAATGCACCTTTTTTGTTTTTTTATATATACTTATTTTTGTTTGTTCCTTTGATGCATTTGGGATGAGCCAGGAGACCCAAATTCGGATCAATGAACACCTATCTCACGGCCCAAACACCCTCCTTTTATTTCTTTATTTTTTTTCTTATTTATTTATTTAACATCTAGTTATTGATATTATTTTCTTGTTATTTAATTTTCTATTTTAGGTTTATTATTTGATAAATGGTTGTTTAAAGTTGTCATCTTATTCATTTGAATTCTTTAATTTCTATATGATATTTTGATTTTCTATTCCTTATCCTTAGGGCCAATGAAATATTAAAAGATCAATTTTAGCCCGATTTCTTTAAATCGTTAAAATTGATCAATATGAGGCCATATTAGGTAGATTTATTTTTATTTATTTTTTATTTTTATTTTTGCCCATTAAATTTAATTATTGTATTATTATTAAATATATATTCCACTTTGTTTATTATTTATTATTTATTATTATTTCTACAATTTTCTCATTTATCTTAGTTTATTCATTTTGTAATATTTTTAAATAAATGTTTCGACTCCTCATAGAACGGTTTCCTTAAACCGATTCTAAGGTAGTTCACGAACTAAATTTCGCCGCGTCCCAAAAAGGTCCAACGCCTTCGAATAGTTGTGCTCGATTAAAAGGTCCAACGTTTTCGAATAGTTGCGCTCGATTAAAAGGTCCAACGCCTTCGAATAGTTGTGTCCCGATTAAAAGGCCGAACGCCTTCGAACCGTTCAAAACACTGCACACACGCTTTCTCTTGGGCTAATTACAACGAGACCTCTTTATTTCTCGCAATCCCCTGTATTTATTTTGTATCCCTCTCCCATTACTTTGTATGCACTTTATTTTCCGTATTTTATTTAATTCTGAATCATTGGTCCAACGCCAAGCGATTGCACTTGCACACTTGCACTTTATTTCCAGTTATCGTTTTTGTTTATTAGGATCCACCTCTCCTTGCGAGCCGAGCGCTTTGTGCCTCACCAACAAACCACAAAAATAACCTCCAGTTGCATTTACCCTTTAACCTCAAAAAAACCAAAACGATTCTTTTTAGATCTAAACCCTTGATCCAACGTCAAGTGGTCTTAGGAAATAAAACACACTTTAATAATACGAGAAGATTTGTACGCCACGAGCCTTAAGCGGTAGAAAGGAGGATAACGAGCTCTCGTTACTCGCTCTGATTATTTCGACGCAAGACGCTCGTCTTGTTGGACGAGATAAACTATCCATAGTCTTTAGTACATTTTAGCTCTCAAACCCTTTCATCGAAGAAAGGTAATAAAATCAACAACCATTACCCTTAGTAGGCCGAACTACGAGGCTCTGACTTTCCCATTGCACACGGGAGTACGTAGGCACGAGGATCTCCATCCTTGCCGAGCACCTAGGTTCAATCTAACTTATAATTCAACTCATTTCCCTCTAGCAAGAAATTCGTTTAAGCATAAACATCCTTTCTCGCGCGTTAACTTAGATGGTTCCCATCGAGTACGATGGATGTAGGGGGTGCTAATACCTTCCCCTTGCATAACCGACTCCCGAACCCAGGCAATGGTTCCGTTGACCTTTGTCCTCATCCTTCTCTTCCCGGGTTGTATCTATATCTTCCCTTTCCCTCTTCGGGAATAAATAGAATTAGGTGGCGACTCTTCAGTCAGTCCGGCGCGTGGCTCCCGTCTTTTCGGATCGCGTGAGGTCGTATTTTTCGGGGTACGACAGCTGGCGACTCTGCTGGGGATTGGTTCACCCCTATGCGAGTCAAGCCTAGTCTAGGTTTTTGCGTTTGTTTGGATGTTTGCTTTTATGCCTTGCTTGTTTATTTTTATCGCTTTCTTTATCGCATTCCATATTATATATCTTGTGGCTCCTTGGTACTATAATTTGGATCGATACTTTTAAACTTGAGGGAAAGGCTCTATACCCGGGCTTTCGAGTTTAAACTTAAGTTAGAGAGGTTGTGTAGTATGGGCTCCCGAGAGAACCTCTCTCGTGGGTTGTCGATATGAAAACCTCACTTGGAGTAGATTCTGATGAGAATACTGACAACCGTCAAGTCCTTGACGTGTGTGCTCAGTTGCTTTCATTAGGGTCATAAACTCTGAGAACCTTTAGAACCTTTTGGTTAAAACATCGGTTGATGGTTGCGTAGTATTGGGCACCAGGGTTCGCCCTCGCGTGGCTCGATACGAAAACCTCACATGGAATAGACTTACTCAATGGAGTTGATTGACTGTCAAGAATGTATGAAATTGACACGTGCATCAAACAGTTGAGAAAGTTCCATAACTCCAGGACTTTGTTTTAAACCTTGTGTCGATGATCACGTAGTATGGACTCCCGAGAAAATTTTCTCTCGTGGGTTGTCGATACGAAGATCTCACCCAAAATAGATTCATATGGTGGATTCAATCAACCGTCATGCTTATGGCGCGTGTGATGAACAACCATATGAATTGATAACTTTGGGATCCCTAAAACTTTAGAGTCTACCCAGTGAGTTCTTGATCAGAGTATTCTCCATCTGTACCTTGGACTCATGAGACCCTGATCTTGTGATCCTGGATTCTGACATTGCATATCATCTCATTTGCATTAATTATTCATCTTGCATTTCATTCCAAAAGCCAAGAACTTATTTCCCTGTTCCTCCATCTTCAGTAAATCAAGCTGGTTTCCCGACGCCTGTATCGTGCTAGACGCCCATACTTAACTCGAGCCAACACTAGAAGACTGATGGACGTGATTCAAGAAGAACAAGCTGCCATGAGGGAAGAGATTGACTCAGTCAAGTGCAATATTGACCAGATTTATGAGACTTTGCAAGCCTTGGCCAGAATGGAAGAACGTCGCGAAGCTGCTGCCGCAATGAACAATTCTCAAGTGCAAGGATCTACCTCACGAGCAATGCCTTCAGTTCCCGTTCCAAATCCTTTGGTTTATGGTTTGCCTCCAGGTTTCACTCCTGCTATTGAAGAGGTCACTTCCAACTAATACCTGCTTCTGGTGTCACTGTTGGTGCTATTCCTCAAGCTCAACCTACTCCAACTCAAGTCCAGTTTCCTCAAACTGAAGAAAATCATCAAGTTGAGTGTGAGATGCATACTGCTGTTCCAATCACCAATCCTCATGCTGTTCAAGAATCCGAAGCTATGAAGATGTGTTGTGAGTTAGCTGAAAACTCCGAATCATGGAAGGACACAACTCAACTTCTCTGAGTGCCTCAGACATGTGCTTAGTTCCAGATGTTGTGATCCCTGCTAAGTTCAAACTGCCAGAATTCGATAAATACAGAGGCCTCAGCTGTCCTGAGCTTCATTTGAGGATGTACTGCAGAAAAATGGCTGCTCATGCCAAAGATGACAAGCTCATGATCCATTGCTTCCAAGACAACCTGTCTGGAGCGTCTCTAGAATGGTATATGCAGCTCGAACGCAACAATGTTCGTAATTGGCTTGATCTATCTGATGCATTCAAGAAGCAGTACAAGTACAACACTGACCTTGCTCCTAACCTTACTCAACTTCAGAGTATGTCTCAAAAGGAAAGCGAATCCTTTAAGGAGTACGCCCAACGCTGGAGGGAGTTAGCTGCCAGAGTGCATCCGCCATTGGTTGACCGTGAATTGATCGACATCTTCATGGGTACCCTACAGGGGCAATACTACGAGAAGCTGGTCAGTAGCGTATCTTCTGGATTTTCATACATGGTGATGGTAGGAGAAAGAATTGAAGAAGGCTTGAAAAGTGGAAAGATTCAAGGAGGCTCTAGCAGTCAAAACAAAGCCAAGAAACCTTTCAACGGGTATAAAAAGGGTGAAACAAATGCCATTTCCGCTGCAAGTGGGAATTTTCAACAGAGTGCACCTGCACCAGTTCCCTACTATCAGTACCCGTATGTTTCTGCGACACAATATGCTCCTATGCCATATCAGCCAGTTCCTCCAATGCCTTATCAGCAGGCCTTTCAAGCTCTATTTCCGCCTCAGATGGCTCATCAACCACGTCCACCTCCAATGGTTGCAGCCGCGCAATATGCGCCCAATCCATACCAGCAACCGGCTTATCCACCACGGCCTGGTCAACAGCAACAACACGCTTCTCAACAGCGTCCACCATATCAGCAAAGAAGGCCTGAAAGAACCTTTGATCCCTTGCCTATGACACATTCTGAAATCTTTAATCAGATGATGGCAAAGGGAACCCTCGTTTTAAAAGACTTGCCACCACAAACTGGTACTGCCCGAGACTATGATGCCAATGCCCGCTGTGAGTATCACAAGGGTGCTCCAGGTCACACGATCGAGAACTGCAAATCGTTCAAGCACAATATTCAAGATCTGATCGACTCTAAGGATCTCACCTTCACACCGAGAAATCCAAATGTCCAGAACAATCCATTGCCGCCGCACGGTGCCAACAAGTGAAGACATGTGAAGGGGTTGTTGAAGACCAAGCTGAGTAGTCTCCAACTTTGAAGCATTCAATCAAGAGAAGTTCAATTCCTCAAATCAAGGCAGTCAGTTCCATTTATTATTTCCGCATTCCTGTTGTTTTGTAATGTTTGTTTAAGTACTATTTGCTCTGATCATTGTTATCGTTTGTACTTGGTTATGTTAATGTTATGTTTATGCATGTTATGAATTAATCTATTCGCATTCGCTCATTATTTATCATTTATCACAAAATCACAAAAATATTTCCTCACTTCACTTTAGCAAATATTTGAGGGAGGATGATGAAAACGAAATACCCATGCCTGTTGCGGTATGCTTTCAAAAAAACCTCGTCAATGATGTACAGGCATTCTTTCAAATTCCCAAACACTGGAGATATAAGGAGTTAATCCCTAATTAACCACTTCGAGCCTAGAAGTAGGAGTTTCTTTCGGATACAACCCTTACATTTAACCCGGGGCAGGTTAGTTGTTCAGTTAATCGGACTACACCTTCGAATCGCAAGATGAAACATCCCGTCAGAGGACCATCCACAAATGACTTGGCAGTCACAACATTCAACAAAATACAAAAAAATAGAAAAAACCGCTAAGTTGAGCACCCAAAGGGAGACTTAGTCGAAAAAGAACAAAATCAAAAGAGGAACTCAAATCCTCGGCAAAAAAAAACAAACAAAACAAATATCAAGGACCACCAAATCAAGAATCAAAGGGTCACCAGCAAAATAAGATGACTGCCATTTTCAAGCGAACTTTGAAGCTTCATCTTCACTCTTGCAAAGTCAAAACAAATACATGTGTAGAGTTAACTGAACATAGGACTGAAGAACATCGCGAAGAAGGGGTGGGTACAAATCAAACTTTGAGCCTTATATCCTTTGTTTCTCGAACCATTAACCAGACCACGTTACAACCCTCAAAAGACCTAATTGAGGCACGGTTTATTCTGAAATCATGCTACCAACAAGGTTGCGTAAATTGACTCCCATATATTTGCTAATCTTCAAACTCAATTGCACATTATTCTTGCTGTATCTTTCACGAACCTTCTAAATCAGCACCTCGTGTGGACTAACGGTCCATCCATCACACTATCACAATCATTCAAATAAATTGACTTTTTCAAAACTTACATGAACTTTACATTAACACTACCATTTGCGTATGAACAATTTAATTGCAAGTCAGTGCTTGACATCAGTACAATTCCAACAAGAGGCAATCAAAAGAAAATTTGAACTTCGTTGGTGCCAACATGAATCAAGACTACTTCAACAGTCCAATCAGGGGCAACATCATCTCCAGTGACCCAATCAGGAGCAATCTATCTTCCAACAGATCAATCAGGGGCAGACGCCTACCTAATCCAGACACCGGGGCAGATCCTGCCATGGTCATTGTCAAAGCTTCCCCACCAGATTTATTTCAAACACCCTACAAACAGAGGAAAGCAAACAAGAAGCAAATCTCCCTATCTCGACTCCCCAGCTGAACAAGCAGACCTTGCCGGACATTGGCAATCATTCAAAGCAAAATCAGTTCTCATACGTCAATTAAGTCGCTTTTCTCACCAGCAGATAACCAAGCTTGGAGCTTTCAGATCCATCTTCTGATCATACGTCGTCGAAGATCGAGTGTCGGGGAATCAGGCCCTCCACCCACACAAAGTCCAATAATTATTGGCAACTACCAAACCAAAAGTCCACCAAGCTGGCACCTTTCAATCGCTCATGTGCATCATTATGCATCATCAATGTCATACGCATCATTTACATCAATCATTTGCAACATGTTCATCATATGCATACCTCAATAAATCAGACCCTTTTATTTTCCCCCAACATTATCGAACTTATATCTCAGTGCATAAGCATTTGCATTGTATCTCCATCTTTATGGAATAACATTTCAAATTAGTCAAGCATACGCGTATAACTCAGGATCCAGGATCAACCCAAGGTTCCAGGCCTTTCCCCAGCGGAGGTCAGGGCCCAGGGCCAACCGCAGATTCCAAAGATTCGCCTAGGTGTTATTCAGTGGACGTCCCTGGTGGATATTTGTCTTCCAGATTATTTAATTTTCTGTTTCTCAGCATCCTTTTGGTGTCGGGGTCGCCTTATCATCCTTTTGGTGATAGCGATTGTTTAATTTTCTGTTTCTCAGCATCCTTTTGGTGTCGGGGTCGCCTTATCATCCTTTTGGTGATAGCGATTGTTTAATTTTCTGTTTCTTAGCATCCTTTTGGTGTCAGGGTTTCCTTATCATCCTTTTGGTGATAGCAACTGTTTAATTTTCTGTTTCTCAGCATCCTTTTAGTGTCGGGATCGCCTTATCATCCTTTTGGTGATAGCGACTGTTTAATTTTCTGTTTCTCAGCATCCTTTTGGTGTCGGGGTCGCCTTATCATCCTTTTGGTGATATCGATTGTTTAATTTTCTATTACTCAGCATCCTCTTGGTGTCGGGGTCGCTTTATCATCCTTTTGGTGATAGCGATTTTATTTTCAGTCACTCGCTTTATCATCCGTTGATGATAAGTTGGTTTATTTTGTCGATTTGTTTCTTGCTGTGTTACCCCTCATTTCCAATAATAATCATATGTTGTTTTCACAATTTCTTTCTCGGACAAATTTGGAGTCTGTTAGTATCTAATTATCTTATACCTTGAAAGATTGAACGCAAGCCAGTTCACCTTATTCGGTCTAAGTCAATTAGATAGGGGCATCTGTCACACCCCAAATTTGTCCTACCCTTTTAATTTTACATTCATTTTTGTTTTATGTTTACTAACGACACAAGTTTCTATTTCTACTGTTGGATTTTGAAGTGTTGTGATCAGTGAAGATTGAGATTCAGTCATTCTTCTAAGTTGTTCTCAAAGTGTTTTTTGCATTTTTGTTCATTATCGCTCAAAATGATACTTTAAACTAGTGTTGGCCCATTTGCTCTCATTTCTCAAGTTTTCTCTATTTTGGACAAGATGGTCTTAGGCCAAATTCTAAGTCATGAAATCTCAAGGGACATATAGGTGCCAGGGATCCAAAAGTCTGAATTGAGGTCACTCTTTTGTGATGAATATCCGATACATGACCTTGCTTAGTCAAGATTGGTATTCAAGGCATATACAAGGGTGTCATTTTTCACCAATAAAGCATTACAAGTGACCTTTCCTGAGTTACAACAAAAGAAGCTATATCTTGGTAAAAAAAAATCCAAAAGAGAATATTGGTTGACCAAGTTCAAATGGTTATGACTTTCAATTTTTAATTCATGTCAGGATCATGTTGTAGTGAATATAAGAGACGGATGATCTGGAAATAAATTCTAAAGCGCTTGTGAAATTGGAAACGCTGCTGCTCACATTCAATCATTTGAATTATCAAATTCATGCATTTTTTAATAATGGTCCAGTCATTAATCTACAAGACGACACTACCAGGCTATTGCAAGTTCTAAAAATACGTAATGTTACGGAAGATTAAGCCTAAGAGTTCAAATAAAAAATGAGATTCACATAAAAGTATTTTGATGCACTGAAGCTAAGGAAATTAAAAATAAAGAACTATGAACTCCATGTGATCTTCCTAGAACTTCACCAAAACGCAGACCAAGCTGTTAATGTTTTCTTTGTTCTAATTTTCACCAAAGAAGCAAGTAAACCGTGACTTCTTCTCCTGTAAGAACTGTTTTCCAGCATCCCTAAATCCATCTTCTTCATGAAGTATCATTAATATACCAAAGAACCTATCGCCATGATTTGAACCCCATCTGAAACACAACCAAAATTGAGTTAGTATTCATTTCAATTATCTCATGAACAAGTATTACCAAGTTGCCTAAGCTCTGACCTGCCAGGTTTCCAATTCTTCAAGCCAAGTTCCCAGTTTTTCACTTGCTTCAGAGCCAAAATCATAAAAGCCTTATTCTTCAGGTGCACCCGTATTTCCTCATCTAACTCTGCATGTCATACAAGGCGTCAATGTAGAACATCATTCCAACATTTGAGATATTGTTGAGATTTACAAAAGACATAATTTCATGAAAAACCAAAGATGCAAACTTCAAATGTTACAAATAATTTTGTGATTTACTTCATGGTCCAAGCTTCTCCAAGTGTTGCGTCAATGCGAGCCTCATATGCCAAGCTTCCAATTTCCGTTCATCACTGAATCTTCAGTCCAAGCAATACCAAAAAGAGGCAATTCGTTTTGCCACGGTTTTCTACTACAGATTAAGAAAAACACAGGAGTCAAAATTCAGTACAAACAAACATCAGGGCATACAAACAAATGATGGAAGCTTCGATGGTCAACCATACTTGAAACACCAAACCAGAAATCAAGTCATATTTCAAAGTCAGAATTTTCGGAATAAAGAGAGTATTATGCAGCAAATTTTAAGAGTTCATAAGATTCGATTACCTTGATGCTAAGCACGGATGGTAACATTTTTCTTTCACCCAAGTGTTCTTAGCTAGCAAAGCCTCTCCAAAGTTCTAAACGCAATGCACCATGAATGTCCTACCAAAAACATGATTCCGTTAAAAAGTTTCCGCTAGTAATAAATGAGCGTAATTCAGAGGTTTCCATAACTAGTGCAATGTTCATGGAGCAGCATTTAAAGCGACGCATGAAAATGCAGCCAAGGGCAAGTTCTCCGTCAATTCAAACCTTCACGCTTCACTGAGTTGTTGTTCCGTATTAGTGCACGAGATTTCCAACTCTGCGTTCCCATCATTCTTCATGGCATTGAGATCCCATGGCAAACCTGCAAGACAAGCAAAGTCATTCATATATTCATCATTACACAAGAAAAATCAGTTGAAATCTACAGGAATTTAACAAGCGGGAATCATTTCTTTTTCAAGGAAGATTATCATATGGTTTTCATAAGAGTCTCACCCAACTCTCACTTCCAATTCACAAACCGCCATCATCCCCACCATGAACAATCAGAGGAAGAGCGTCAAGGCATTACTGCACCAGGATCATCAAAAAACGAAAATGCAAGAGTTATGAGGTGATGAGAATATTGACAATAACATTAGGACAAGTTCATACCTAAACAACTCTGCACCAAACATTCAGCCAAGCTTTGCGAAGCCGAACCGTCTTCTTCTAATTTATCAGGAACATTCAGTGTCATGATTTATGTCTTAAAAGCTCATGTTGTCAGTCAAGCTCCTGCAGGCTGTAGCAATGCACCGTTGAACCGAAGTGCTCCAAGATAATTGTACATGAAAAATAATAGAATAAGACAGGAGTAATTAGCTGCAAATAACAAGAATTGAATGATCATTTTCTCAGTAACCAATCATGCTTACAAAGTGTCTCAAATGCAAAAAACGAATACGCAAATTCCGAAATAAAAGAGGGACATGTTTGGCATCACAAGTTAAGCAACAATAGGTAAAAGTTGTAAAAATTTCACAGTCAGTAAAAACCAATGAAATTCACGGGACCACACAAGTCTTCTAGAAATCCTTTCACTCTTCACTACAGAAAAAAACAATCAGGGTGCAAATCGTACAGGGACCACACAAAATTTGTTGCAAAATCATTTTCTAACGATATTGAAAAGTTACAGATTGTGCTCATCCGAATTTCACACAATTCCTCACACGTATTAAAACCTCACTCTGCCCTCTATTAAAAGAGCTCAATGATTTGCAAAGGAGAAAAAAACCCTAGTGGCTAAGCAGAAAAGGGCACAGAAGATAAAAACCATAAGCACAAAAAACTGAGAGATGAGGATTTGAGTAATACCTGAACCACCATTCTGAAACCAAAAACCTTCACCTCCGCAAATCACATCATTGTTCAACGCATCAAATCGTCCTCACCGCGAATCGGACAAACCAAAATACAATCACCATCGAACGCTTACAAACCAGATAAAAAATCTTCAACTGAAACCAACTACCATGAAACTCGTTCACCAAACCATCCAAACCCCATGTGAGCTCTAAACGCAGCAACCCCTTTACATTCACCGCGAAATCGCACAACCCACAATCACCAAACCAAACACCATCGCCTCCGCATCTGAATCATCACCTTCAAACCATCACTCACCCACCGAACCAAAACCAACACACCGTGAAACCCTTCATCACCTTCATTTCATCTTCAATCTGAAACAGAAAACAAAAAACATTGAAGCGAACCAACTGTGCGAAAATCACTGTGAAAACCGTGAGGGAAGAAATAAAGAGTGGTTTGAACCCGTGAAATCAGTGAGAGAGAAGGCGATGAGAGAGGAAGCAGGGTTGAAGCGGAGTGAGTCAAACCGACGGTGAATCTAAGGCCGAGAGATTGTGACCGTGGGTGGGTGGTGAGCCGCCGTCGTTTGATTTTTGAGTGGCCATCGGGATTTTAAGCAATGATAGAGCGAGATTGAGAAAGAAGAAGTTGAAGGTGGGTCGTGCTTCGCCTCTGAGCTGTGTTTGGGTCCATTTTCTCTTACACTTGTTTTTTCATTATTTCATGAATTTTTTAGTTATTTTTTTTCTAAATCTAGGTTTTATAAGTTCTGATCTTAGCCCATGTTTACCAGCCAAACACATATCCTGCTATTTACACACTGCTGAACACACCGAATGCACCTTTTTTGTTTTTTTATATATACTTATTTTTGTTTGTTCCTTTGATGCATTTGGTATGAGCCAGGAGACCCAAATTCGGATCAATGAACACCTATCTCACGGCCCAAACACCCTCCTTTTATTTCTTTATTTTTTTTATTTATTTATTTAACATCTAGTTATTAATTTTATTTTCTTGTTATTTAATTTTCTATTTTAGGTTTATTATTTGATAAATGGTTGTTTAATGTTGTCATCTTATTCATTTGAATTCTTTAATTTCTATATGATATTTTGATTTTCTATTCCTTATCCTTAGGGCCAATGATATATTAAAAGATCAATTTTAGCCTGATTTCTTTAAATCGTTAAAATTGATCAATATGAGGCCATATTAGGTAAATTTATTTTTATTTATTATTTATTTTTATATTTGCCCATTAAATTTAATTATTGTATTATTATTAAATATATATTCCACTTTGTTTATTATTTATTATTTATTATTATTTCTACAATTTTCTCATTTATCTTAGTTTATTCATTTTATATTTTTAAATAAATGTTTCGACTCCTCATAGAACGGTTTCCTTAAACCGATTCTATGGTAGTTCACGAACTAAATTTCGCCGCGTCCCAAAAAGGTCCAACGCCTTCGAATAGTTGTGCTCGATTAAAAGGTCCAACGCCTTCGAATAGTTGCGCTCGATTAAAAGGTCCAACGCCTTCGAATAGTTGTGTCCCGATTAAAAGGTCGAACGCCTTCGAACCGTTCAAAACACTGCACACACGCTTTCTCTTGGGATAATTACAACGAGACCTCTTTATTTCTCGCAATCCCCTGTATTTATTTTGTATCCCTCTCCCATTACTTTGTACGCACTTTATTTTCCGTATTTTATTTAATTCTGAATCCTTGGTCCAACGCCAAGCGATTGCACTTGCACACTTGCACTTTATTTCCAGTTATCGTTTTCGTTTATTAGGATCCACCTCTCCTTGCGAGCCGAGCGCTTTGTGCCTCGCCAACAAACCACAAAAATAACCTCCAGTTGCATTTACCCTTTAACCTCAAAAAAAGAAAAACGATTCTTTTTAGATCCAAACCCTTGATCCAACGTCAAGTGGTCTTAGGAAATAAAACACACTTTAATAATATGAGAAGATTTGTACACCACTAGCCTTAAGCGGTAGAAAGGAGGATAACGAGCTCTCGTTACTCGCTCCGATTATTTTGACGCAAGACGCTCGTCTTGTTGGACGAGATAAACTATCCATAGTCTTTAGTACATTTTAACTCTCAAACCCTTTCATCGAAGAAAGGTAATAAAATCAACAATCATTACCCTTAGTAGGCCGAACTACGAGGCTCTGACTTTCCCATTGCACACGGGAGTATGTAGGCACGAGGATCTCCATCCTTGCCGAGCACCTAGGTTCAATCTAACTTATAATTCAACTCATTTCCCTCTAGCAAGAAATTCGTTTAAGCATAGACATCCTTTATCACACGTTAACTTAGATGGTTCCCATCGAGTACGATGGATGTAGGGGGTAGTAATACCTTCCACTTGCATAACCGACTCCCGAACCCAGGCAATGGTTCCGTTGACCTTTGTCCTCATCCTTCTCTTCCCAGGTTGTATCTATATCTTCCCTTTCCCTCTTCGGGAATAAATAGAATTAGGTGGCGACTCTTCAGTCAGTCCGGCGCGCGGCTCCCGTCTTTTCGGATCGCGTGAGGTCGTATTTTTCGGGTTACGACACCGTGGAGAAGAAAGAAGACCGATTCGGGTTGGGTTATAGACCAACTCGACAAGATCAACCAGAGGCTGCAAAGGAGCCCAAGTTTGTCAGCGGGGGGATGCTCACCCCGGATGCTGTGAACAATTTGGAAGATGAGTCATAAGACGAGCGCAACCTGGAAAGCTGGATACGTCCAAGGATCCCGGAGAACCATGTCTCAAACTGGTCTTCCCAGGAAATTATAAGAGTTACTCCTGCAGAGTAATTATTATTTCCTGTTTTAAAGCATGCATCAAGTCCTGCGTCTTGCCCAAGATCTTAGGACTCATTTTGTAATCGGGCCATCTTGTATTTTGTGCAAAGATCAATTAATGAATATCAGGACATCTTTTGCAAATGAGTTTTTTCTTTTTCGCTCACTGTTTTTCATTCTTTATTTTTTGTACAAAAATAAAATGGCAATGTTTTTCAAAATAACAACTTCATTTTCACTTTTTTCTAAAATAAGATAAAACTGATCACTAAAATAAACAAATCTAAACCCTTGCAGAGAATACCCTCCAGACTGCACCGACAACAACACCGCTGTGATTTCGTATGACTTTGACAATCCGATCAATCAAGCTGATGAAGGGGTTGAAGAAGATTATGAGCTACCTGAAGAGCTAGTCAGGCTGTTAAGACAAGAGGAGAAGGTTATCAATCCTCATCAGGAGGAGGTTGAAACGGTTAATCTTGGTACAGAAGAAGACTTGAAGGAAGTTAAGATCGGGGCCTGTCTGCAAGATTCAGTAAAAGAGCAACTTATTGACATGCTTCGGGAGTATGTGGATGTTTTTGCTTGGTCTTATCAGGATATGCCAGGGTTGGACACCGACATTGTTATGCACAAGCTGCCTCTGAAAGAAGATTGTCCACCAGTAAAACAGAAGTTGCGCCGTACTCGCCCAAATATGGCAATGAAGATAAAAGAAGAGGTACAAAAACAGTGGGACGCCGGTTTCCTTGCTGTGACTAGTTACCCGCCGTGGGTCACTAACATTGTACCTGTGCCTAAGAAGGATGGCAAGGTGAGGATGTGTGTGGATTACCGGGACCTAAACAGAGCAAGCCCGAAAGACGACTTCCCATTACCTCACATCGATGTATTGGTCGACAATACGGCTTAGTTCTCGGTGTTCTCCTTCATGGATGGATTTTCAGGATATAATCAGATCAATATGTCACCTGAAGACATGGAGAAGACAACTTTCATCACACACTGGGGCACGTTCTGTTATAAGGTAATGCCATTCGGACTGAAGAATGTTGGTGCCACTTATCAACGGGATATGGTAACATTATTCCATGACATGATCCATAAAGAAATTGAATGTTATGTGGATGACATGATTGCCAAGTCCCTCACAGAAGAAGACCACCTGGTGAATCTGTTGAAGCTATTCAAGCGTCTGAGGAAGTACTAATTGAATCTAAACCCCAACAAATGCACATTCGGGGTGCGATCCGGTAAGCTGTTGGGATTTATTGTAAGTGAGAAAGGGATTGAAGTTGACCCTGATAAAGTCAAAGCCATCCAAGAAATGCCTGCACCGAAGACTGAAAAAGAAGTTCGGGGGTTCTTAGGTAGATTGAACTACATCTCACGATTCATATCTCACCTTACAGCAACCTGTGAGCCTTTGTTCAAGTTGTTATGAAAAGAACAAACGGTCAGGTGGAATGAAGACTGCCAAAGGGCTTTTGAAAAAATCAAGGAATATTTACAAGAGCCTCTGATCCTTATGCCTCCAGTTGAAGGAAGACCTCTAATCATGTACTTGACAGTATTAGAAGAGTCAATGGGGTGTGTGATGGGCCAGCATGACGAGTCTGGTCGAAAAGAGTATGCAATTTACTACCTAAGCAAAAATTTTACCGACTGTGAATAACGTTATTCACTGCTCGAGAAAACTTGTTGTGCTTTAGCGTGGGCTGCTCGCCGACTAAGGCAGTATATGTTGACCCACACTACCTTATTGATCTCAAAGATGGACCCAGTCAAGGACATATTTGAGAAGCCAGCTCTTACCGGACGGGTTGCAAGATGGCAAATGATCCTCACAGAATATGACATTCAATACACATCCCAAAAAGCCATCAAATGCAGTGTATTGTCTGATTATCTTGCTGAGCAACCCATTGATGATTACCAGCCTATGAGATTTGACTTCCCTGATGAAGACATCATGTTCATAAAAGCAAAAGATCATGAAGAGCCTCTGCACACTGAAGGGCCTGACCCAGAAGAAGAATGGACTATGATGTTCGATGGTGCTGTTAATATGAATGGTCGTGGTGTTGGTGCAGTACTCATTACACCTAAGGGAGTTCACGTGCCTTTCACGGCAAAACTCACCTTTAACTGCACGAAAAATGAAGCTGAATACGAAGCTTGTATTATGGGTCTTGAGGAAGCCATTGACCTCAGGATCAAGACTTCAACTGTGTTTGGAGATTCAACTCTGGTAATCAATCAAACCAACGACAAATGGTATACTCACCAGGATCATCTGATTCCATACCGGGACTATACAAGGAGATTATTGACTTTCTTCACTACAGTCAAGCTTGAGTATATCCCTCGAGATGAAAATCAGTTTGCAGATGCTCTGGCTACCATCTCATCCATGATCAAAGTTCAAGCTACCAACTTTGTGCCTCAGATTTCAGTATCCAGACTTGACAGGCCAGCATACGTATTCTCAGTAGACGTTGCTAAAGATGATAGGCCTTGGTTCTATGACATCAAATGTTTCTTGGAGGATCAAACATACCCACCTGGGGCATCATCCAATGATAAGAAGACATTAAGAAGGCTGGCTGGTAGTTTCTTCTTGAATGTCGATGGTTCCTTGTACAAGAGAAACTTTGATATGGTACTTCTCAGATGCGTAGATAAGACAGAAGCGGACTTGTTAATGCACGAGGTGCACGAAGGATCTTTTGGTACCCATGCCGGAGGACATGCAATGGCTAAAAAGTTGTTACGATCAGGTTACTACTGGATCACAATGGATGCAGATTGTTGTGCTTATGCCAGAAAGTGCCACAAATGCCAGATCTACGCAGACAAAGTGCATGTACCTCCCAATCCTTTAAATGTGATGTCTTCACCTTGGCCCTTTGCCATGTGGGGATTTGGTATGATTGGAAAGATCGAACCAACTGCTTCAAACGGCCACAGATTCATCCTGGTAGCCATTGACTATTTTACCAAGTGGGTTGAAGCAGCCTCGTATGCAAACGTCACTAGGCAAGTGGTAGCCCGATTCCTAAAGAGAGATATCATCTGTCAGTATGGAGTGCCCGAGCGAATCATTACTGATAATGGTTCCAACTTAAACAATAAAATGATGGCAGAGCTATGTCGGGACTTCAAAATCCAACACCACAATTCTTCTCCTTACAGATCAAAGATGAAAGGCGCTGTGGAGGCAGCCAACAAGAATATCAAGAAGATTGTGCAGAAGATGGTGGTCACCTACAAAGACTGGCATGAAATGTTACCATTTTCCTTGCATGGGTACCGTACTTCAATCAAAACATCCACTGGGGCAACACCGTATCAGCTTGTGTATGGTATGGAGGCGGTCCTACCTGTTGAAGTTGAATTACCCTCCTTGCGGGTACTGATGGATGTTAAACTGAATGAAGCAGAATGGGTTCGATCCCGATACGAACAACTGAATCTGATTGAAGAGAAGAGATTAGCTGCAATCTGTCATGGGCAGTTATATCAGAAGAGAATGAAGAAAGCCTTCGATCAGAAAGTTAGGCTTCGAGAATACCAAGTAGGAGATCTTGTGCTGAAAAGACTCCTTCCTCCTCATACAGACCACAGGGGCAAGTGGACTCCAAATTATGATGGCCCATTCATAGTGAAGAAAGTTTTCTCTGGTGGAGCGTTGATGCTCATTACTATGGATGGTGAAGACTTCCTGTCCCCTGTGAATTCAGATGCAGTTAAAAAATACTTCGCATAAAATGACCCGCTGGACATAAAACAGAATGTAAGTCCAGGCAAAAATAGGGCATCCCGGCGAGTGAAAAACAAAATAAAGGACTCGGGCAAAAATAAGGGAAAATAAATCAAAAAAAATGTACACCCATTGAGTTGAAAAGCCGCATTGGACAGCTCAGGCAAAAATGGGTGTCCCGGTGGGTTGAAAACCCGAAAGGGCGATCCACGCAAAATAAGGTAATAAGCGAACAACTGCATTATGAATTCGTCTGTATCACCCGCAACACGGCAAGCTTAGAAAGTTTAAAGCATCGGTCAGAATTAGCCTTCTTCAAAAGCAAGATGAGAAGAACGTCAATGTCATACAAGTCATAGCAAAGGGGAAGCACTGAAGCGTCATCAACGTTGCCAGCATCTTTTTTTATTATTTTCTCAATTTGTAACAATCTCCTCATTTCAGGGGATCTGTTTCTTTGACTGTACTTGCCAATTCAGGGCACCCCAAAGTAATAAAATCAGATTTTCAGTCACATCTCGTCTCGTATATTTTATCTTTATTTGCAAAAATGTCCGATGTCTTTAATATTGATCGCATAAATACAGATGCGTCTTTTCTAAAATTACATGCTTACAGGAAATATATTTGCTCCCGGGAGTGTCTAAACTCTTTGTGATGGAATCCAGTAAGGGATACCTCGGGGTACTTGTGCGTTTTCGTCATAACAGGATTGCAGATGCTCATCCTCCCCAGCTGAGTTGTCAGAATCATCATCCTCAGAGGGATCCTCATGAACATCTCAAGGAAGATCGTTCAATGATCACTCCTCCCCGGCCGAGTGATAAACAGGGAGCCATCTCCCCGCAGAGTCTCAACCTCTATCCAGAAGAGCAATGTTTGAAGATTTCGCAACAAAGTGATGAAAACTCCCACAGACCCCAGCTGGGCCCCTCATCATTAAGATAGGTCTATCAGTGACCTATTTTCCCCAAGCAGTCATACATCTTATCAGATCTACCGATGATCTCATACCCAGCTAGGACATTCCCTTCAAGCAGATCAGCCAGAGATATCCACAAGTAACAGGATCCGAATCCCGGATCGGTATCTTTTCATAATCATAGCATTTGCATCATATCTTCCCCCAGAGCGTAGCATTCCGTCTAATACGGAGCATTATGGAAAAAATCAAACATATTGCATAATCACAAGCTATGTTTGAATCAGTCACCTGTGAATACTGACATACCAGCAACAACATACAGGATACCACTCAAATTCTTCGGCAAAGTATCAAAGCATTTTCTTTACATTCCCAAAAATACAGATACGTGCTCCCTTTTGCACTCGTCTGTGTCATCTCTCCCCAGAAATTTGCCAGGACCTTTTCCACAGACAGATATTTCCACATAAAGGATACTTCTTGACACTCGTCTGTGTCGTATCCCCAGCACAGTTGCCTAAAATCTTGCTTATTATGCTCTCCATACACTCGTCCGTGTCATCTTATCCCCACAGATCTTCAGAATATCTTTTGCACTCTTAAACTCATACACTTCCTTTTATGATACTCGTCTGCATAATACTCTCCCCAGCAAGGTGAACACTCGTCTGTATCTTATATACACCTCTCATTTCCCCTCAGAGTCAACACTCGTCCGTGTTCTTTGTTAACCAGTTGATACTCGTCCGTATCATCATCTCTGAACATGTGTCAGCGTTTGTTTCTACCGATACTCGTCCGTATCGTAGCCTTAAGGATGATCGTCTACATCTTTAATCTATACACGGTGTCAAGCACTTGTACCTTTTTCTTGAATTTAGACACTCGTCTGTGTCTATCATTCCCCAGAGGAGTTCCCAGCTAATCCCCAGTAAAAGCAATTTTCTTTTCTGACATTCGTCCTATGTCATGATATTTCTGGCAGCCGTACCCTGCCAGGTGATCGTTCTTCACCTTTTGATGAATGTCCTTCATCATTCCTCTAGCGGAGTCTCCACTACTGGAACCCTCTTCTATCCGACATTCGTCCTATGTCGTGATATTTTTAGCAGCTGTCCCCTGCTAGGTGATCGTCCTTCACCTCTTGATGATCGTCCTTCATCATGCTTATTCGATGGCCGTCCCCATTGTTGACTCTTTCTATCCGACATTCGCCCTATGTCGTGATGCTTGTGGCAGCCGTACCCTGCCAGGTGATTGTCCTTCACCTTAGATGACCGTCCCTCATCTTATCCCCAACAAAGCAGTCGTCCCCTGTTAGGTGATTGTCCTTCACCTCTGATGATCGTCCCTCATCATTTATTTCTTCAACCTGATGGTCGTCCCCATCATTTCCTTTGCCTTTAATCCCCGGAGAGTCTAATTTCTTTTCCTGATGGCCGTCCCCATCATGATCCCTCTATTTCCCCAACATGTCGGTCGTCCCCGTCATTGCTTTATCCCCAGCAGTCGTCCTTTGCTCGACGGTCGTCCTCCGTCGCCCGCACTTTATGAATCATAATCTACTTCCTTTTACAATTTATATCCCTTTTCTTCTTCTCCCCAGTGAGTGCAAATTTTGGACTGTCTTTGGTATGCAACCACAAGTTATCTTGTTTGTCTATTAAGCCAAGCGCTTACATCCTACACAGCTAACTCATGCTTGAATAGGGGAAGCTGTAAACACCCCAAATTTGCCCTCACTCATTTAACCATGGCTTGTGATTTCTTTTCATTTGCATAAGTTCAATCATATCATCTCATATTGCATTTTTGCTTCACTGCATTGGTTCAAAAGTCATCTGCATCTAGGGTTTGTGATCTGAGCAATCCTTGAGCTATCTGAGCCACCCCAAGGGTCTCCAATCATCTCAAGAGGGTCCATGTATGTTCAAGCATCATATTGTATCCTCCCAAGATCAAGAAAGTCAGAAAATCACAAGAACTGAGAAAGATATGGAAGCAGAGCCAAGTTTAACTGCACAAATGACCCGAAATTAGGGTTTTGGTTTCAGAGGCCATAACTCCAATTTTTTTGGTCATTCTTGTTTCTATTGGTCTCTATATGATATAAGGATCATGCATACCAATTTTCATGAAGAAATTCAATGGGGAAGGCATTTGATCAATAGATGACTTCTTGAGCAAGTCAGTGCAAAATCAGGGCATCTGAGGCCCCCAATCACCCATCCAAAGGGTCTTCTCCATCATTTTGGGTGTATATGATCTTTATTTGATCTTATAAGAAGTTATAAGTTCACAAAATTTAAGAATTTCAAGCCATTTGCAAAGTTGCCATTTTGGGAAAGTGACTTGTAATGCAAACTTGCCATTTTGGGAAAGTTTATCAACTCCCTCTTTTTTATTCAAAAATGCTTCAAATGAAAAATTCTTGGTCATGAAAGTTGTAGATTGGATCATTCCCTTTTCAAAAAGTACAAGAACTTGATCTAATTCATCATAGAACTCAAGTTATGGCTTGTCAAAGTTGGGAAAAATCACATAAATTTCACTTTTACACCAAAGAGGGCAACTTGCAAATTCTCATGCCAAGCATTTTTGTGACCTCAAACACACTTCTACATGTCTTAACATCATAATGCATTGCCTAAGGATCAGAATTGGCCCAAGAATCATTTCATCCCATGCCTTGAACATAAAGAAATCCAAAAGGGGGGGAAACTTCATGAAAATTGCAAAAGGGCACATAACTTTCCACAAGCTTGCTGAATCACCTCAATTTCGAATCTATGGCTCTCCTTGATCTATGCTAAGCCAAGAAAAGCCAAAAGCCATCTGCAAAACCAGCCCATACCTCAAGTACAAAACTTTTGACATTTTGGCAACTTGCCCATACCAATCACCATAGGCCACCACCCACTCTCTGACCTATCACAGTTTATTATGTGGATCAAAACCAAGCCAAAGCACACAACATTGCAGGCTAACACTTGAGAATCCTTAGCATACACAAAATCCCCCAAATCTGCAAAATCCTTCGAAACTCATAGCTCAACCATCAAACCTCCAAGATTTTTCCACCATTCAACTCCAAAAACATCACTGATCATTTCCCACCCTTCATTTTGCTTTAAAACTCACCATATCAAAAATACGATTTTCACATTTCATGAACTGAACTTCTGCCAACTTCCTTTTGAGGCCATTTAAACTCCAACCAAGCATCACAAGCTCTTGAGGGGAGTCATTGGAGTGGATTTGAAGCAAAGAACTGGCCAGAAAGCTCCTATTTGGAAAGCTCAACTTCAGGTAGCCATGGCATTTATTTTTCTATAACCTTCATTTTATGTTATAGAATGATTCTATGTGTTCCCCTGATTGCCATGATATGTTTGGTTTCGAAAATAGTTGAGAAATAAGCATTTCATAAGCTTCTGAAATTTTTGAGATGTTTTCCGTTTTGCTTTGATTCGTGTTTTTGGTGATGAATAAATGAATTTTGATGGCTGATTCTTGTTGGGGTTGATGTGAGGATCATTTCTAGAGAGTTTTAGGGCTTGGGGTTGCGTATTGAGAGAGATAGCATGTTTGGCTAGCCGGAGAAGATGACCGGAACACTGTTCCAGTCACCTGAAAGTGTTTAGGGTTCAGATTAGGGCTTAATGACGTAATTAGCGTAGTTTGAATTCTGGCCCTTGGATAGCGCGCGAAGTCAATTCCCTCCCTTTTGAGTTTGAACCTGGGCCTTTGGATTGGCTGACTTTCTTATTTTCTCATTTAATTTAATAATTATTTCATTTGTTTTCTATTTATTTGAACGAATTTTTAAAAATAGCAAATGTTATTAAAAAATTCTGAAAATTTTTATCCAAGCTTTAATAAATTTCCAGAAACCAAAATTATTTTTATTTTTATTTTTTGCATTAAAAATTATTTTTAAATCATTTAAATGATTATTTTTAATTATTTAATGAGAATTAATTAATTAAAAATACATTTAGGTATTTAAAAATTCCAAAAAAAAATTCAGAGAGCTTTTTAAAACATTTAGAAACATTATCAAACCCTTCACACAAATTTCTTTTTGGTTCTTGACCTATTTTGACATTTTTCTTTGGATTTAGGGTTCTTAAAAATCAATATTTTTACCCTAACTTAGAAAAATCCTTTCTGCCTAACCATGGAGAGTTTGATGATGGTTCTTTTTGCATTGCCTTCCTCATGTCATGTAGTTTCTAGGATAAAATGGGTTTGAATTTATCTTTCATTTTCAATTTGTTGTGCATATTTCCTTTTGAAGTGCCCTAAAACCCTAGCAAATTTGAAAAAATCATAACTTCCATTAGGTTAAGGTTTAGGTCTCCTCCTTTGGGCAGTAAACTTATATAGGGTTAGGGTTACTTTGATCCTATTTTCAATTTTTTATCATGACATTTGCTTCTGGTTTTGAATTTTGTATTGCATGTTATGTATAAACCCTAATTTTTGCCTTCATTTGCATTCATCCTTCATATGCTTGCATACATGAACTTGCCATGACATTTTATGCATTCACATGACTTCTAAGACATCTTAGGACACATTAGAATCATGTTTGATCATTGCATCATCCATTTGCCCTGTTTTGTATCCATTGCATTTCATAAGTTTTCATGGACTTTCATGCTTCTTACTTGTCCCATTTGCATTCCCATCTCTTGTATGATCATCCACACCCCATGACATACATTTACATCATCCCTTAGCATCATTTACATCATGAATATGCTTCTGGTTTTGGTTTGTATCCTTGCATCCTTCTCATTTGCATTTCATTTCATTTCCTTTTGCTAACCTTTCAGGTGGTAAGTCATTGAGAAGTGAATTTTCCTTCACTTCTCATAATCTCTTCTCATCTCTCTTATGCATTCATTGCTGCATTTTATTTGTGGATTAGAGTGAGCTTGCTCATTCATGCTCTTTATCCTCCTTCTTTCTTCAAGCAACTTATCTTCTTAAGTGAAGTAAGTTGTCTTGCTTCTTTCTGCTTCTTTTCCTCCCATCCTACTTCTTCCTTGGTGGCTTTTCTCTTGAAGATCTTCTTGCAAGCCTCATAAACCCTAGGAACAACCAAACATGATCACAATTAGGGTTTGATTAGTCCCCCATTAGTTTCTACCTTTGTGTCATCTTTGAGTCCTCTCTTCTCATCTCTTAATCAAGGACTAAACCTTCAAGGTTTTAAAGCTTTGTGATTAAGGTTATGCTTGTATCCTTCTATTAGGATGGAGTGTATAAATTTAATCCTAAGTGTTAAACCCTTAATGTGTTTAAATCCTTTAATCAATCCATCATAATAATCACTAAGACATCAAGCTTGTAACTTGGGCCTTGCATTAGGGTTCTAATTCTTCCTTATCTGGTTAAGAAGGACTAACCCTAGTGTTAATGGACAAGTGTAACGCCCAAAATAATTATTTATTAATTTTAAGAAATTATTGTGGATAGTAGGAATATTTAATGTCGTAGTAAATTAATCGATAAGTCAGAAATTTAGTCGAAAATCGTAGAAAGTATTATTAGAATTAATTATAATAGTTGTTGCATTAATTTAAGTAGTGGGCTTGAAACCATGTTTGGATTAGTAAAATAGGGGGGTATTATATTAGGCCCATTAGTAATTATAATAGTTTATTAGTTTATTAAAATAAAAATAATAGAAGTGATAAGAAAGCAAAAAGAAACAGAAGTGGGAGGTTAGAAAAAGAAGGAAAGGAAAGAGGAAAGTGGAACTGCTGCAACGTGAGAGAACTAGAAACAAATTCCGGAATCCGACAGTTAGAGCAACCTTCGATCCAAAATAATAAGGTAAGGGTGGGTTCGGTTCTTATAATCGGGTATGAATTTCGATACTTTGATTTGGGTTGATTAGGGTATTTAAGTTGTGGAATCTGTATATTATAATTTGGAATGTTTGATTATAAAATAAGTTATTCCAATTGTTGAATTGGTGAATCAAAAAGAAAATGAAAAAAATTTATTTCGTTATGTTAGTGGATTGTTGCTGTTAAGAATTGTTGCAGTTCCGGAAAGAAAAAGAAAAACAAAGTTGTTAATCTGGGTGGAGAGAGAAAAAAAAGGGTGAGGTGTGGCGCAGGCCACCTACCCTCCTTGTAGTGTGGCGCAAGCCACACCCTTGTGGGCTAGCACATGGCGTACGCCATGTAGTGGTGAAGGGGGGCCATCTAGTGGCTAGTGGCGCATGCCACTTTATTTCTTGAGAGGATGGCGCAGGCCATCTCTCTTATGAGGGAGGGGGAAATGGAGGCAAGCCATGTGGCATGGGATGAAGACAAAGGGTGGCGCAGGCCACCCTGTTAATTTAGGTAGTCTCTCATTTTGTTTAATCCTAATTATATTATAAAATATATATTAAATAATTTTAGTAGTCTTGGGAAATTAAAGTCATAAAGATTTTGGATAATTAATAGTTATGAATTAATAACGTTAAAGAGTAATTAAAATGGTTACTAAACTGAACATTTTACTTGCTATAACATAATCAGTAAGGAACCTGTTCTAAAGACCACAGTGTTATATGGTTTAGCAGGAGAATGCAGAGTTATAAAATTGACAGTAACAGTAGTAGTAGTCAACTTTCTAAGACAGATGAGTTTAAAGAAATTTAGAAAAAATTTCAGTTTCGTAAATAAGCAGAATTAATTGCAGAAAGTAGAAAATAGTGTCGAATCAGTCGGTTAGCCGAATTAGGCGGAAAAATTTAGTTACCCGGAATTTGACGGAAGTCGTCGAGTTAAGTCGAGTGATTTAATAGTTGATTTTAATGAGTTTTTTTGCTGGAAATTATGTTGCTAAATATTGTTTCGAGTACAGCTGAGTTGCATTTTTGTTCCGAATTATGGGATAGTTCTTAAGTTGCTATATCGGAGGCTTTTATGCCAAAGTTGAATATAAGTTGTTTATGCCGTAAAAGTTGTTGTGTTGTTCGTGTTGTTATGTTGTTTAAGTTGTGAAGTTCTATAGGTCATGTAAATTCATATGCATTTTGTCGGAGCCGTTGCTCACACCACGTTGGCCTGGATTGGCAAAAAGTTGAAAGTTGAAGGCTTATGCCTTGATGCCTCGTTAAATTGGCAAATTTTAAGTTGAGAGTTTTACTCCGAATGGTACCACATGCATAATTAGTCGAGTCTCATTAAAGTTGCATACTTGTTGGTTTATTGTGTTGATATTTGATTTAATTTGTGAAGTGGTGTTTGTTACTATCCTTAATCGCTGTATTGTTTTTCATACACTAATTATAATAATTGTAACTCACCCCTTCTGTTGAATGTTGTCCTTATGTGACAACGTGCAGGTAATCCTGAGAAGTAGCCGGTTACCGTTGTTCGAGTCAGTGGTCAGTCGCTCTGATACGTAGCACTCAGGGGGATTGTCGCGTGTCTGCTTTGTTAATCTTCTAATTATTACTGAATTTTCATTGTTGAAGGATTATAGTTGTTTACTCCTTATGATAAGTCGTTATTATGTTGCTTAAAGATGCTAAGAATTATTTTATGAATCCGCTGCGTAAGATTTTATGAAGTTGAATTATTGGAGTGAATGACATTATTTTGTCGAATTAAGAAAAAGTGTTACGTATTGTTATGATTTCCTTAAAGTGGAAATTGTATAAAGTTGAACATGTAATGTCCCATTGGTAAAAAAATTTACAACTCTGATTTTGTTGTTATAATTCGTGGGTAAAAAATGGGGTGTGACAACAAGTCCCTCTCAAGTTGTCTTACAGACCATAAAATCTACTTCTTAATCTTGTCATTAACTAAAATTCACTTTAATAAAGGCTTTGTTTTGTCATGAGGTTAATCCCTAATCATGGATTAAGTTGAGGAGCCTTCCTCAGCTTAAATGTTCTCATCTATTATCCTTCTATTAGGATGGTGTAATGAGTCCATTAAATCTTTGATTATGGCTTAAACTCATTACTCAACACTAAACAAAAACTCCAAAAACATCTAAATAAATGCAAGTAGGTTAATGATCTTAATCCTACATCATGGTGATTAAGTGTGAGGTGTTTACTTCCCACTTAAGGTATTCTAATTACCCCTAATCAGAGGGATGATGTGATGAGTTTACTAACCCTTGGTTTAGGATTAAGCTCATTAATTTATGACAAACTTCAAAAAGCAATAAAAGATTGAAAACACAAAAAAAAACAATAATCGTCTTCTCCGGGATTCTTTTCTCATCTCATTCACTCACAACTGAGAACTTGCTTCTTCCGTCTAATGCAAGACAGTTTGCACCTGAGCCAGACAGGTCATACACTTAAGCATAGGCAAGCAAGCAGTTCACCAGTCAATTTATCTTTCAGTCTCTTTGAGTCAAACTACGGTGTTCTGACTTCCTCATTGCACGAGAGGATACGTAGGCATAACTTAACAGTTATCGAACAAAAGTCTCTGTATATTCCCCCTCCTTCCAGCATTATTTTTTAAGCCTCATAGTCTTGAGCTTTGCATTCTTTCTTACACTGTCACCCTTTTATTTCACTTCACACTCCTTTTATATTGACACTTGCATTCTTTTCCAGCTTTTGCACACAGATAGCACTGACACTACCCCTTTAAACACAAACTTTCAAGCGTGGATCCCGTCGAGTACGGCGGACAATCTGGGTGCTAATACCTTCCCAGGTTGTAACAAACCCCCTTTCTCAGTTTCTCTGGTTCGCAACCGTCTTATCCATCTTCTTTCCAGGTTTATGCAGCATTACCTTTCCTTCGGGATAAAAATGCCTAGCTGGCGACTCTTTTCATTCCTTCTCTTTCGCCGACCGTTCGCGTCTGTACCCCTCTTGGCCCGGTGTCATTTGGTGGGAGCGACAAGTTTCAATTCTACTATTGCCATTATCTTCAAGTATCTCATCTTCTACTGTTGAGACGGAAACGATTAGATTGATCTTTATCTGTTCGAACTTGAGTTAGGTAGCACCATCAGTTGAAGTTACATGAGTGATCCAAACGAGACATAGTCATACGCTTTAATCCCTAACTTTTGCCTGGATTTCCCTTTCAGGTTTTCAATCCACCGGGATACCCTTTTTTGCCCAAGCCGCCCTTTCAGGTTTTCGACTTGCCGGGTGTACATTTTATATATATATCCCTAATATTTGCCCGAACCCTTTTGGTTCGCCGGGATGCCCTTATTTTTGCCTAGGCCAGTCAACCTAGTGGGTCTCTTTTTATGCGTAGTATTTTTTAACTATGTCTGCGTTTACAGGCTGTGGGAAGTCTTCACCATCCATAGTAGTAAGGATCATGGCACCTCCTGAGAATACTCTTTTGACCACAAATGGTCCTTCATAAGTAGGAGTCCAATTGCCCCTAGGATCACCCCGTGGTATTATGATATGCTTGATTATCAAGTCACCAGCCTAATATACCTTTGGCTTAACCTTCTTATTGAAAGCCTTGATCATCCGTTTCTGGTACATCTGACCATGACAAACAGCTGCCAACCTCTTCTCATCAATCAAATTTATCTGGTCAAGTCGAGTCTGAATCCACTCATCTTCATCCAAACATGCATCCTTCATGATTCTCAAGGAGGGTATCTGAACTTCAATGGGCAGAACTGCTTCCATACCATAGACTAAGGAGAATGGGGTTGCCCCTGTTGAAGTACGTATTGTAGTACGATAGCCATGAAGAGAAAATGGTAACATCTCGTGCCAATCTTTATAAGTAACAGTCATCTTTTGTAGAATCTTCTTAATGTTCTTATTAGCAGCCTCTACTGCCCCATTCATCTTTGGACAATACGGAGAAGAGTTGTGATGCTTAATCTTAAACTGTGTGCAGAGATCAGTAATCATGGTGTTGTTCAGATTAGAGCCATTGTCAGTAATAATCCTTTCAGGGATTCCATACCTACATATGAGATTATTCTTAATGAATTAAGCCACCACATTCTTAGTAACAGATGCAAATGAAGCTGCCTCCACCCACTTTGTGAAGTAATCAATAGCAACCAGGATGAAACGATGCCCATTAGAAGCAGTAGGCTTGATCTCACCAATCATATCAATGCCCCACATGGCAAAAGGCCAAGGAGCAATCAACACATTCAATGGAGCTGGAGGTATATGTACTTTATCAGCATAGATTTGACACTTGTGACATGTTCTGGAATGTTGATAGCAGTCAGCTTCCATGGTAGACCAATAGTAACCTGCTCTTAGTATCTTATTTGCCATGGTATGACCACTAGAATGAGTGCCAAAGATCCCATCATGCATATCTTCCATAATCTCTGTTGCTTCCTTCCTATCCACACAACGAAGCAAAGTTGAATCATCATTGCGCTTGTACAAAATTCCATTACTCAAGAAGAACTTAGCAGAAAACCTCCTCAGAAACTTCTTATCTTTGAAAGATGCTCCTTCAGGGAAATCCTAAGTTTCAAGATATCTTTTCACTTCATAGAACCAATGCTTTCCTTCTACTCCTTCAGTGTCAATCTCATTGCAGTATGCAGGCTTCTCAAATCTATCAATGGTAATTTTGGGAGCTTCATCATCCCAGCTAATCTCAAACATAGATGCCATGGTGGCTAATGCATCTGCCAACTGATTCTCTCCTCGTGGAATGTGTCCAAAGGTAATCTCTTCAAAATATGGGATCAAAGACAACACATGTTCTCTGTATGGAATAAGATTTTCATGCTTGGTATCCCATTCTCCTTTGATCTGACTCACTACCAGGGCTGAATCTCCATATACGTACAGGAACTGAATCTTCATATCAATGGCAGCTTTGATACCCATGATACATGCCTCATATTCAGCCATGTTATTGGTACAATAGAAATAAAGTCTTGCAGTAATTGGGGTATGACATCCTTCCGGGGAAATGATCACAACACCAACACCATTGCCAAGTGCATTAGAAGCTCCATCAAAAACCATAGTCCATCGGGATCTTTGTTCAGGTCCGTCATATTGTCCAGGTTCTTTGGTAATAATCATAATGTCTTCATCAGGGAATTCAAAACTCATTGACTGATAATCATCCACTGCTTGATGAGCCAAATGATCAGCTACAACACTTCCTTTAATGGCCTTTTGAGTAGTGTACTGTATATCATATTCTGTTAAGATCATTTGCCATCTCGCTATTCGTCCGGAGAGAATAGGTTTCTCGAATATATACTTGATTGGATCCATCTTTGAAATTAACAAAGTAGTATGAGTCAACATATACTGTCTTAGTCGGCGAGCAGCCCATGCCAAAGCGCAACAAGTTTTCTCGAGCAGTGAGTATCTTGTTTCACAGTCGGTAAACTTTTTGCTAAGGTAGTATATTGCCTGCTCTTTTCGACCAGACTCGTCATGTTGCCCCAACACACACTCCATTGAGTTGTCTAATACCGTTAAGTACATGATCAAGGGTCTTCCATCAACTGGTGGCTTCAAAATTGGAGGTTCTATAAGATATCTCTTGATTTCATCAAAGGCTGTCTGGCACTCATCATTCCACTCCATTACCTGATCTTTCTTCAACAACTTGAAGATTGGCTCACAGGTAGCAGTTAATTGGGAAATAAATTTTGCAATGTAATTCAATCATCCAAAGAAACCTCTAACTTCCTTCTCGGTATGGGGAGCTGGCATCTCTTGTATAGCTTTCACTTTTGCAGGATCCACTTCAATACCTTTTCCACTGACAATGAAACCCAGGAGTTTACCAGATCTAACTCCAAAATTACACTTGTTTGGGTTCAATCTCAACTTGTATTTCTTCAACCTCTCAAACAACTTATGCAGATGATCAAGGTGTTGCTCTTCATTCTGGGACCTGGCTATCATATCATCCACATATACCTCTATCTCATGATGAATCATATCGTGAAACAAAGCCACCATAGCATGCTGATATGTTTCCCTGGCGTTCTTCAAACCAAATAGCATCACTTTATAACAAGAAGTACCCCACTGTGTAACAAATGTAGTCTTCTCCATACCTTCAGGTGCCATCTTGATTTGATTGTAACTAGAGAAACCGTCCATGAAAGAGAATACTTTATGCTGAGCAGTGTTGTCTACCAAAACATCAATATGAGGAAGTGGAAAGTCATCTTTAGGCTGGCCTTGTTCAAATCCCTGTAATCTACACACATACGTACCTTACCATCTTTCTTAGGTACCGATACTACATTTGCAACCCATTGAGGATAAGAAGTCACAGCTATGAACCCTGCATCAAATTGTTTCATTACCTCTGCTTTAATCTTTTCTGACATTTCAGGACGCATGCGACGAACCTTCTGCTTCTTTGGACGACAATCTTCTTTTACCGGTAAACGGTGAACCACAATGTCTGTATCCAACCCTGGCATATCTTCATAGGACCAAGCAAAGATCTCCACATAATCACGTAACATCTGAATTAATCTGCTCTTAACACCATCCTCTAATTCAGCCCCTATCTTAACTTTTTTCCTGTTTTCTTCAGTTCCCAGATTCACAACTTCGATTGGCTCTTCATGTGGCTGTATAGCTTTCTCTTCTTGTTGTAACAATCTAGCAAGCTCTACAGGTACTTCACAATCTTCCTCCTTTCCATCTTCAGCTTGATAGATCGGATTCTCGAAATTATAATTGGAAATAGTAGAACTGTTATCAACAGGATCCAGAGTGGATGAGGATCTGCATTTTAGTGATGTGGGTGTGTGTAAGAACACATAGCTGATAAAACTAAAATAAAATAAAAGAAAGACAAGGAGCACAATATTTACGAAAACGAAACGTCCATTGATTTTTATTGAATGAAGTATGCGAATGAAATGACATACCGAAACAAGCATACCATTGTGCCCCGGGTAAGACACAAGGCTTAAAAGTTTAATTGTTCAAAATTAAAAACTTAAAATAAAAACACAGTAATAGTATTTACTCCTGACTAAAGGAGATAGGAATAACGTCTTTCGTCTTCCAATTGTTGAGCCCATCACCCACAGTAGGAAAGATCCAAGCATCCAGGTTGTAGTCTTCACTATAGTCACCCAAAACATTAATTTGATCTCTCATGACCCCTTGATTGGTGATACGAACAGCACGAGCAGGACGAATAGCCTTCTGGGACTCTGCAGTGAAACCCAAACCAAACTTGTCAGACTTGTAAGGAATATCAGGAAGCTGACCCCAAATAGTACAACCACCTTCTTCAACCACATCTCTGGCATCTTTAAGGGAGGCCATTGTAGGAGGTACTCTGGTAACCACAGGAACTCTTTTAACAACAGGAGGAACTTCAGTAGCAGGAACGACCCAAGGAACTACTTCAAATGTCTGGCAAGGAGTCTCAACATATTCACCTTCCACTTCAACATACTTAAATGTATTCACATGACTGACCATATATTCTTCCTCTCCATAAACAGTGTCGATCTTTACCTTTACTGGATATCTCAACTTCTGATGTAGAGTGGAGGTCACAGCACCTGCCCCGTGGATCCAGGGGCGCCAAAGCAAACAAGAGTATGCAGGACGAATATCCATTACATAGAAAGTAGAATTGAAAACTTGAGAGCCTACTTTGATCGGGAGATCTATTTCTCCATGTACCACTCTTCTTGAACCATCAAAGGCCCTCACCACTATATTACTTGGTCTTAACACATCATCTTCAGGACTAAGCTTGTTCAGAACCTCTTTGGGAAGTACATTCAATGAAGAGCCATTGTCTATCAACACATGAGACAAGGTAGTGCCCCTACATTCAATGGAGATATGCAAAGCTCTATTATGGTTCCTCTTGGCAGGAGTCAAGTCAGCATCAGAAAAGCCTAACCCATTATCATAAGTTAGATGTGCAACACAATTTTCAAACTGATCCACAGAAATTTCATTTGGTACATGAGCAGTCTTTAAGAACTTGATCAAGGCTTTAGCATGAGCCTCCGAACACAGCAACAAAGACAACATGGAAAATTCTTCCACTTCTGGTGATCTTACTAGATCCATCAATATTATCAACATCAAGGTTTTTATCAGTAACAGGTGTATCAGCTAAAGGTTCCTTCTTAACACCATGGATATAAACATCAGAAGCGTAATTCCAGGGTATAGCTTTATCAGAAGTATAAGGAATTGGACCAGAAGTGGTAATGATCATGGGATCCACTCTAACTTCAGCAACAGTCTTCACCAAACCTTCAGCAGTAATTTTGATAGGACCCTTGGAAGAGATCTTGACAGGGCCTTTGGAGGTAATCTTTACTGGCACTTTATCAATCATGTCCACATCTTCAACCTTCGTACCTCGAGTTAGATGTTCAACCATACTTTCCACAGAAGGTGTCCTCTCAAAAAATATAGTGTAATTGTCCATGAGGCGTTGAATACCATCTTTCAACTTCCAGCAACTGTCAGGTTTATAGGCACAATAAAAACAATATTCATTACAACCTGGAAAGAATCCAGCCTATACCAACTTCTTCTTGATAATGGATAATGGAGTTGTCACATCTGCAATCGAGGAAACATATGAAACTTCATCAATAGCATTAACAGTCTTCTCATGATTGGGCATGGGAGCAGTAATCACATTTGGAGTACCAGGAGGGTCAAATTCAATCTCTCCAGCTTCAATCATATCTTGATTCTTGATTTTCAATATCCAGCAGTTGTTGGTATCATGTCCCGGACAATTAGAATGATAGGCACATCGTGCATTAGGATTGTACCGAGGAGAGGAAGTATTAGGATTCTGAGGAGGGTCCTTCAAAGTAATGAGTTCCCCTTTCAACATGTGTTGCAAGGCTTGGGCCAGTGACATGTTGATCTTGGTAAATTGTCTTCTAGGCTTTTGTTGATTGTTTGGTGGCAGCTCTGGTGCTGCAGGAGCAGGATTAGAAATGTGAACTGCTCCTACAGATTGGTGACTTCTGTTACGGCCAGGTTGACCATACACATCATTAGATTCATTCTTTCCACTAGGGGGCTTCTTTGCAGTGCTTGATGAAGAGGCACCCACCTGTATCTTACCACTTCTTATACCACTCTCCACACGTTCTCCAGTCATTATCAGCTCGGTGAAACCAAATGATGAGCTTCCAATGAGGTGACTATAGAAAGGACCATTCAGCGTACTCATAAACATATCCACCAGTTCCCGGTCAGTCAGAGGAGGTTGAACTCTGCCAACCAGGTCTCTCCATTTCTGGGCATACTCCTTGAAATTCTCCTTAGCACCCATTAACATACTTTGGACCTGCATGCGAGTAGGTGCTAAATCAGCATTGTATTGGTATTGCCTATAGAAGGCCTCAGCAAGATCATTCCAATCACGAATATTGGCACTCTCCAATTGATAGTACCATTCCAATTGAGCTCCAGACAAGCTCTCTTGGAAGAAATGTATCCATAACTTCTTATCGGCAGTATGTGGTTGAATCCTCCTGACATAGGACCTTAGATGCAGCTTGGGACATGAGACACCATCATACACCACAAAAGCAGGAACTTTGAAACCAATAGGTATAACCACTCCGATATTAAGCTCAGATCTTCAAAATCAAGCCCAGAAGATTTTTGTAACTCCATGGCATTCATCCTGTCTACCAGCATCTTGTACTTATCTTCATTAGGATCATGATAATAATTTGCTTTAGAATTAGAATCTCCCACAGTATCATGGAGACTGCCTCCCTCTTTCTCAGAATTTTCAGACTCATAATCATCAACCTGTTCCTTTGTCTTGACAGGACCTCTGAACCTTCTTCCCAGATTAATAAGGCCTCCTGATCTTCTAGTCTTCTTATTCTTCTTAGCTAGCAGTGTCTTCAACTCATCTTGTCCCTTTGACAAGTTCAGAATCAACTCTTGGAATTGTGCATTCTGAGCCTGGAGATCTTTGACAGTCTGTTCAAGATCCATTTCTGCTGAAATAAACAGCGAGAAGATAAGATACATGTACATAAGAAACCCGTGATGCAATGATATGGTGTATAAATGCGTATGCAATGTTTTCAAGGACCATAGGATTTAAATTTGTTTAAACAACCAAAAAGTAAAATTTTATTAGTAATAAACTTGTTTGCCCCTTGGGCTTACAATAAAAATGAAATGAATACAAGAATGGGGTTTCAAGTCTCCCATGGACGCTTCCTCTTTGTGTTGAGATATGAGTTGAGATTTTGCTCCTCGTGAAGTTGTTTTGTTAGCTCCAAGATTCTTTCTTAACTTGCTTTGTAATGAGTCTCAAAAGTATCTCTTTTCTCCTTCAATTGGATCCAGGACCTCTGTAACTCCTCCATGTCAGTGGGCATGTCTGGATGAAGAATGATATAAGAAGTATCTCCTTCAGCAACAGGCTCCATAGTAACTGGCAGGATGGCAGGATATGGCATCATAAGAGTCTGAGCACGTGCTCGTACCCATCTGAGATAAGGTTCCATAGGAATAGTGTACTTTGGTTCCAGAGTCTTGCTGTCAACCTTGTTCACTTACCCCATGCTCGTATGAACCTTTGACGGTAACCTTGCAGATCGTTGTCGTAGTCGAACACAATACCCTGAATAAGCATATCACGAGAACCATCACTCCGAGCGTAACCAAACTGACGTAGAGCTAAGGAAGGATTGTAGGTAATGCCCCATCTTATGCCAAGGAGTGGCACATTAGGGAACTCCCCACAACGGTCAATGATAGTAACATTCTCCATAGATCTAGAACTCCAATGAATATCTGAATGAGAGAGTGACATGATTCTTTTAGACCACCTGAACCCTTGTTCATTCTTCATCACTGATCGAGGAAGGTGAGAAATAAACCACCTAGATAGCAAAGGTATGCAGCACATTAGAGTTCCTCGTACCTTCGTAGTACGAGTACGAAGAGAGTGTAAGATGTCTCCAAGTAATGTAGGCACTGGATTATGAGTCAGAAATATGTTGATGGCGTGTATGTCTATGAATTGGTATGGATTGGGGAACAACACTAAGCCATAGATTAATAGGGCTAAGATCTCCTCAAAATCATCATAACTCATAGCCTTCAGGAACACTTGAGCTTTCTCCATCAATACCTTAGCAAGAATACCCTTGACTCCACTCCTTGTTTCTAGGACAATGTCTGATTTCTTCAAATGTAATGCTGCAGCAATGACTTCATGTTTAGGCTCTTTCTCTAAGCCTGTGAAAGGTTTCTGATCAAGGATAGGTATACCCAATAATTTGGAGAATTCTTCCATTGTAGGAACCAACTGATAGTCGGGGAACGTAAAGCAATGATGTTTAGGATCAATGAACTGAAATAGGACACTCATCATGTCTTCATTGAACCCTAAAGTGACTAGATCTAGTAGGTGACCATGCCTCTTGATGAACTGGGAGTTTTCAGAAACTTGAGAGACCAATTCCTTAAGCTTAGGAGGTATTCCTACAAAGTTGATCCGGATAGTATTCCTACGAGCCGAAGCCATGACCTGCAACAAAGAACAAAGATAAATCCTTTGGTCCTTGAAATGGTTAGTGAAAATGCTATGCGTATGATGCATGATGATGCTATGATGTTATGCTCAATCACAAACATGTGGCACACACAAACAAGTCACACAATAGCCCTAGGTTTGAAGGCTTGCATGAGGTTTAAAGGTAAATACCCTCCCCTGAAGTTTAGTTGGTTCATCCTGTCCTATAAAGTAACCAGATTCTAAGGGATCTCAATATCATTGATCCTTCACAAGGGTGGTTGTTCAGTAGGCAACTTACTTGGCAACCAAAACCCTCCAAGTTTAGAATCTCAATGAGTGTAGCATCGAGTATCAACCAACTTCAGTCTTCACCAAAGCCGGTTATCTCACTACTTTCTAAAGGCCAAGATGGGATGACTAGGGTTCTAAAAGTCAGTTAGTGTATTGACAACATATGGCAGCCTCATATTATCCTCAACTTTACTTAAGGAACATAAGCACCAACCAAGAAGTCACACTAACTATGGCCACCAGATCAACCATATCGGTATACGCCGTACAGTTTCCTTGGTCTATTGCCATTTACCTAAGGTACACTAGATCCAGGTTAGGATCTTTCACACATAAGAGCACCCAACAAGTAAAGTAAATCAAACAAAGCAAACAAGTTTAAAGTGATCTAATTCCAAAGGGTACCCATCTTTAACTATAAATCCCCAGCAGAGTCGCCAGTTCTGTAACACGGTGGGAGAACTGACTTTAGTTAAATGTTGCGGATAGCAAGAGTCGCCACCGACTTTTATTTTATCCAAAAGGAAAGGACATAGAAGAACAAGAAAGACCTTAAAAATATTTTGAGTTCGGGGGGTAGGTTATACAAAGGGAAGGTGTTAGCACCCTTTATATCCATGGTTATCCATGGGCTCTTAGTTACTTAGCTCACTTTAAATTGTTTTGAGAAGTGTAGTGTGTGATAAAAAATTTCTAAGTACTTTATAATGATCCTTGTATGGATGTATATAAAGACTTTGTTTTGAAAATTTGTTTGAAATGTGAAGTGTAAAAGAGTATTTTTGAAGAAAAGTGAGCAAGTACTTAAGAGGAACCTACCCTATGCTAAGTCTTTATTATTCTTATATATTCTTTCAATGGTAAGACTATCCCTATTATTAAGGAATAGGTAGTCATTACCTTGGATGTTATAAGCGACATGTGATGGGACATCTGTGTTTAGGCAACTGTAAGGTGTCTTAGCAATACGAAGGGACTTATCATCTTTTATTCGGAGGGACAAGATCATTTACTTTAGGCAACATTGAAGGGACTTGATCTTATAATCTTAAAGGGACTTGATGATATTTTATGAAAAGGGACTTTGCTTTAAGACACCTTACTTAACCTTATAATTAGGCAACATGAGGAGTAACCTTAGAAAGTGAGAGATGGCGATCAAAGATCGACTTACGTGTGTGAGTGTTCATATTCATATATTTATCTTATTAAATTAGTGATTCTAAATTAATTTTAATTTTATAAACATATTATCACTCCCTATAATTACTAACCATGGCAAGAATATTTATAAACAATAAAACAATAATAAACTACGACTATTACAAAGCTTTTGCAGTTACATTATAATAAAAACAATTGAATAATAAATATATAATAAAATAAACAATAACTAAAAGGTTAGTGATAAAATAATTATAAGAAGAAAAGGCTAGCACAAATATACAAAATATATACAAGTTAAAAGAATATTTTTAAATTAAATAAATAACTTTAAAGAATTTAAAAAAGAAAAGAAAATAAGATGATGAGAATAATAAACCATATAATAATTATTTACAAAGTATGATTAATTATTTAATTATATATTAGAAAAAATTAATTAAGCTTAATATTTAAAATTAAATAAAATAATTAAGGTGAGAAATTAGGGTTAGAAATTTAGGAAAATACAATTAGGGTTTGAATATTTTAATAATTAACTAATTAAATTATTTAAAAAATATATACAATAATAATATAAACAAATTTCAATTTAAATATAAACTAAGATTAAAGTTTAGAAAATAAATTAGGGATTTTTAGAAAATATGAAGCTATATATATATATTTACATATTATTATTTAAATATATTTTTATTATAAGAAATATAATTAGAATTAATTATAAAACAAAATAATAAAACAAAATAATTAGAAAAATGAAATAAAAAACTTACCTGGGGCAGGGATTGAACCCACGCCCTAGGTCTTGCCTCTCATGGACGCACACTGCTGCCACCAGGCCAAACGCGCACATGTGATAAGGTTTGGGGTAACAATCCTTTTATTATTAACCTGCAAAAACACCAAAAATAAAAACAAAACAAAATGGTCTGGGAGAGGTTTGAACCCAGGACCATTCGTTTACAAACCAAACATACAAACCAGTTGAGCCAAGCGCCTTAGTTGAAATATAATATAAACAAATTCTAAAAATATTAAGTTAAAATTTGAATTTTCCAGATGGCGCCAATGGATCATCTTCTTCCTCAGATTACCTGCGAATCTTCATACAACTTTTCTTGCGAATTTTCTTGCGTGTTCTTCCATGTTCTTGACCTACGAAACTCAAACAGCAAGCAAACAGTAAAATTTATTCAAATTGATTAGTGCAATGTGATCCTTATGAACCATACAATCTTCCTATGTTCTTAAAAGTCATTTATATTTGGTTTATCATAAAACCCCAAACGAGAGGCCGAAACCATAACTATGGTGGATTCTTCAACCTGTAATGAAAACTCAATCCAAACACATAGAAACATTCCAGACACCTTCACAAACAAGTATCAATGATCAAAAACAATTTATATTACATGAATATATGAAATCAAAAATTAAAAAAAAACAAGAATGTGATGATTCGGTTAGCATGATTCAGTGTATGAATGGATGGTTTTATGATCCAGAAACATTCAGTGATCTTCAAGGAATGATTTGCAACCTTTATTTTGTCTTGAGAGTCCCTCTAAGTCCAAAACCGAATCTCTCTTTTTCCTTGAAATTTTGAAGTATGGAAAGTGTTCTTAGAGGCAGCAAAATCGTGTCCTTGTGATTGGGATGTCTTCAAGTATATGTAGAGATCAAAATTAGGTCAAAAAGTTATGGATTTATGGGCTTTTTAAAGATTGCTTGATCATGAAGTTTTTATCTTTCAAATATTGAAAAAGATCACATCCAACCTTGCCAAATCAAGCTAGCACGAATTTCGATCAGATCAATCATCTATAATTGATGTTTATGACCTTCTAGAATCATAATCTCATCCAAATATATGATTTTCATATTTTATTTTAATTTAATTTGTATTTTAATGAATAAAATTCAAATAAATATTAAATAAAATGTAAAAAATCATAAAAGGTATGGGTTGGGTCGTGCTTGATGATATTATAAAGATTGGATGGCAATTTGGTGGGCTCATTTAGCAAAAATTGGTTTTAAGGCCTCATTTGCCTCATAAACTTCCCAAAAATTTCCCAAATCTGCAAGGGCACAAATCCTTCAATTTTAATGATATGAAGGTGTTCTTGGACATTTTAGAAAGCTTATAGAGTCCTATAACCAACCCCTTTGTTCTCATGTCCATATCTTTTACCATTCTCAAGTTATGCTCTTTGGAAGTTGTTGACTTTTTGTTGACTTTTAAAAGGACCTATAATGTTTTAGCTCATACCTTCCAAATGAAGCATTTTTGGGCTTGGCTTGTGAGACACAAAGTTGTAGAGAATTCAATTTCCTTAAAAATGAGGTTTTGATGGAAAAATTTTGATGAAGCATGTGAAATTTATGGCTGGTCAAAGTTCAGTTGACTTTTCTTATGAAAACCCTAATTTAGAAACTCCTGATTCTTGATGATCTGAAATCTCCTTGATGAATCATGATAAACCCTTGATCAAATGATGAATTTTACTTCATATACTTGATGTTGGCAAAAAAATCATGAAGTTTGACTTTGGTTTGACCACAATTGACCTCAGTTTGACTTTTTGACTGCCTTGACTGATTTTAACCTATCTGATCATCTGACTGAGCAAATCTTTTGGGAAAGTCTTGAAACTTGACATGGGGATTCTTGAACATATATAGGATGCTATGAAGCTCACTTGAAGTCTTGGAAGTCCATTTAGCCTGATGAAAGTCAAAACCCTAGTTTAAGATGCATTGCTTAGGAGGATGCATTGTCTGAGGGAATTGTCAAACTTTCTAACTAATTGTGAACCTCATGGGATGTCTTGTGAACCTCTTAGTACACAATGTCTTGTCTTGGGGAGGGAAAATTTTTGGGTGCAACAGGTGTGCAAGGGAATTTTTAATTTATTGTTAAGACTAAAGTTAAGTAAGTGTAAGAAATGACGGTTCACTCATTAGGACTCTGGTGGTATGATTACTTTTGTGTGGAATCGTCGGTTGGTATGGTTGTAACTTTTGGACGTGATTGGAATAAGTTTGGGAGGTTTAGGTAAAAATAAATACCATAAGTTTGCTTCTTCTTTTGAGTAATCGGATTTCCCTCTGGGTAGTACCCGATTACAGAATTGTGTTTCTAAATCTCCTTTAGCTACTAGAAGTCCAGGATTGCACTGAGTAATTGGTTAACCTCCTGGTAGTGACCGGTTATCGTTGTTAAGTTTTAGAAAATTGGATTTTTCTGAGATGCATACATTTATACTTGGGTGCCCGAGTGAAGCGTCCTTGGTACCGATGGGAAGTTGTGGAGATATCATATGCAATGATTAGAAGCAGCTGAGGGAACCCCGATTTATATGTAAGCAGAACAACAAGGTTCTTCAGAGGATTGCTTTACCTCAGTCTTCATGTGTAAGGGAAAACTCATGTGTTTGTGAATAATCGAAGTATTTGGAATATACCTCTAGTGAGATTAAAGATGTTGTTATTGATACTAATTCTCGCCAAGGAATATAGAGGGAAAGGACGGGTTGTATACTAGGGATGAGATGTTCATCATTTGTTTTACCCGATATGGATTGTGTGTTGGATTATGTTTATGGACAAACCAAGTGTTAATTTGCGACTAAAACCCTTTTGAGGCTGTCATTGTCGTTTTCCTACTAACGTCGTTGTACGAGTGGAATCGAACTATTTCGTTGAGTATTTATGATGTGACCGTGATAGAGATGGTAGTTCTACTTCGTTGTTTGTTGGAGTGTGTAATCTGCATATGGTGCCTCGTTTTGTGTTATCATTAGTTGTGGATGGTGAACTATTGTTGCACCTGTTTAGAAACCGCGAGTGAGAATCATATTGCAAATTAGTGTGAACTGGATTGGTAATTTTGAGTTGGATTATTTGCTAACCAAGAGGTACAAGTTCAGTTGTGTTCGATCGTTTAGCCTTTGATAAGTAATCGATTGAAACATCACTTTTGTGGAAGACTTCAGAGAATTGTACTTTCTAAACTGTAAGCCGTTTTGACTTCCGTTCGAAGTATCAGAGGATAAAGTGTTGGACCTTCTTATAAGCATGATTGGTAAACAGCAAATGGTTTGGATAATTGGTGTGTCGTCGTTGTGACTATTGAGGACCTAAATTGCGAAGTTATACGAGACTCATGAAGTATTGATCTTTCAGGAAACATTTTGGTATTTGAATTATTGTGTGTGTAAGAGATGAACAATTGGTCAATTCCAGTATCATTAATTCTTAACATCAAATTATGGACTTCGTAAGAGTAATTCCAGGTATGTACAGTTGAGCCGAACTCAGGGAGTTAGATTTTAAGTTACCTTCTAGGTAAGAGTGAGAGGTGAATGTTTTGAAGTTAATCATGTAAGATGAATCGTTTAAGATAACGAGACCCTTGAGAGAAATGGACTTGAACGAGAAGTTTTGTATGGTCTTCAAAGGTGAGTGTGTGGAATATTGTATGCAAAAGGCAAGTGTTATAGAAACCCATAAGTGTACTAAGGATGTTTGAGTTTGGTATTGGTGACTCACTGGTTATTGTAAGTTCTGTGTCGTTACTGCGTTGTTATTGATAGAGACCTTGTGTCAACAGAAACCTTGAGTAAATGGAATTTTGTGAAGAGAATTGATATGGAACATAGTAACCATGGTTAGATTGGTTAAGCTTAATTAGATAAATTGTTTCGAGTTTAGAATGTAATTTGAATTTTATTGGTTATGTTGCAGCAGTACAACCATGTATCTTTGTCGTTGAAGAGCTTTGGTCTGATGTTATTATTGAGTAGTTGACAAGTGAATTGTTCTATTGTTGCATGTCTGTAAGTTTTGTTCTGTTGGTTGGTGAGAGCTCCAATAGATAAGTGTTTTATCCGCAGACTATCAACTACTTGGTATTGTTTGAGAATTTGTAGTATCTCCACTGTTAGACTTTGAAAGCATAGTGGAAGGAGACAGATGAAAGAGTTCAGTTGGATTACTAAGAATCAGAAGAGAATTTTGTTCTAAGTGTGTTGTCTATAGTTAGATACTGAAAGGATGAAGCGTCAGATGTAAATGGTTATAGTGTATGATGTCAGACCAAGTGGAATTGGTAAAGGAGTTATTTGACAACTATGAAAATGTTAATAATTGAAGGATTTTAATAAGAATTTTTGCTGGAAATTGTGAGTAGATAAGATTTCATTAACATACCTTGTGAATTTTTGTTGAGTGTTGAATGTTCTGAAATCAAGTTGGCGTGTTATGCTTTTGTGTTGTGATTCAATGAAAGGAATTAGTGTGGTGTGTTTTCTCCGAGGGAGGAATGAGATTAAGTGTTTTGGTATGAAGCAACAGATGGATTACGAAAATAGTAAGTTAGAAGTTAACCTAATGTTGGAACAAGCGTATGAGTAAGGACGTGAAGTTTCATTTGTTATGAAACAAGGACTTTGACCCGGGAAGTCAGATTGGAATTTGAGTATGTCGGGATATGTAAGAGAATTAAGGATAAGTTTGGATCTAAGATAGTGTTGTAAACTGTTGTTGAGGATGAGTAAAGGAAATTCGAGGACGAATTTCAATTTAAGGAGGGGAGGATGTAATACCCCGTGTTTTAATAAAATGCTTTGGATAATATTAATTAAGTTTAATAGGGTTTTGGTGTACCCTGAGAGTTTTCAATTAAAATAATTAGAGCAACCGACGAACTTAAACTAACTAATTAGTATTATCTGACTTAGAGGCCTTATTAAATATTCGACTCGGAGATATTTTTGGATACTCTCAATTTGAACCCGTTAGAATACTAACTATCGTGTACGATATAATATACATTGTTTGGTTATAAAAGAAAGAAATAAGTTATAAGTTATAAAAAGAAAAGAAGAGAAATTTAGTAAGAATAAGAAGAAAGAAAAAGGAAAGAAAGAAAGAAAGGGAGAAGAGAAGAGAAAGAAGGAAAAGGAGAGGAAAACCCTAGAAGAGGGAAAGCTTGGATCATCACCTTTTCTTCACCAAATCTTCATCTTCATCAAACTCCTCGTCGATTACAAGGTAGGTTCTAGATAGATACTTTTATTTCTAGAGTTTTAGTGTTCTTGATATTTAGGGAAAATGCTAGAATTCATAGAATAAAGATTTTGAACGGTTAAAGTGTCGATTAAATTCTTGTGAATGATCATGTTATGTGTGGTTTGAACCTATTAAGTTTGCTTGGATGATCCCTAGTATTTGGGATGGGTTTGGAGAGGTTTTGGATGTGAAAAACGCAGGTTTTAGACCTGATGACTGTCGGTAAATCGGTTAACCATATGCATTAACCGATTAACGCTGTAGGTTTTTGAGAAAAAATGTTAATTCTTAGAAAATTCATAAATTTTTACTCGGGTATCCGATTGAGGCAAACTTTATATCGTTGGAAAGCTAAGACAACATACTATCCAATGATAGAGTAAAATATTAATTTTGAAGTGGAAAATAATTATTTATTTTATGCCGATTAAAAATACCGGTTTTGTAAGTGTAATTCGTGAACCATAAAACATGCAATTTAAAGTATTGTGAGGAAACCTTACCATAAACTAATAGTGTGGCCTAGTATTGTGACTATAATTTGTTAAATGGTATAACTTGTGAGATTCCTAGTTTTACTTAGGTTGTTGCGAACCGTTAGCGTGCTATACACTAGGCCTCCAGAATATTCTTGTGTAAGTCTTGAGGTGGGTAGATCTGGGTCCCATGGGAAGCATCCATAAAGGCTGGAGGTGTGTATTACACGGTATCCTATGTAGCGTCTTGAGTAAGTCTTGAGGTAGGTTACCTTTAGTCCCACGAGAAGCACCCGTAAAGGCTTGAGGTACCGTTGGTGAAGCATGGGTAGTGGTTTGAGTTATGCATCACACTAGATCCTCGATGAAGTCTTGAGTAAGTCTTGAGGTGGGTGATATTGAGTCCCACGGGAAGCATCCGTAAAGACTTGAGGTGTGTATGTTACTAGATCCTCCGTAAGGTCTTGAGTAAGTCTTGAGGTGGGTTATCCTGAGTCAAACGGGAAGCATCCGTATAGACTTGAGGTGAGTACTATATTGGTTTATGCGGGAAGTCTTGAGTAAGTCTAGAGGTGGGTTATTTTGAGTCCCACGGGAAGCATCCGTAAAGACTTGGGCGAGTGTGATATCGAGTCCTCCGTAAAGTATTGAGTAAGCCTTTAGTTGGGTTATCTTTAGTCCCATGGGAAGCATCCGTAAAGGCTTGAGGTAGGTGTTTCATTTGTTTAGTGGTGTGAGCGTCGTTTGGTTTATGTTCAATCTTGTTCTGGTTCCTTGTTGAGAAGTAACCAAAGACTTGAGTTAGGTTTGATAGAACCTTGTAGAGCCGAGATAACTCTAAGATAGGGAACCCACTGAGATGTTATTATCTCACCGCACTATTGTTGTTGCTTTTCAGGTTTCTTTTGCAGGTTTGATTTACAAGTGGAGCTATGCTCAGGATGTTTCAAGTGAAGCATAGTTTTAGTCTTCCACTGTGTATTTCTGTATCTTTGTACAATAATGGATATTGTATTTAATCTTAGTATTGTTGTGTTAGCATAATTTCCATGTCTTGTACCATTGTTGTATAGAATTTTTGTAGTTGGTCAAGAATGTGAATTATGTTATTAGGCACTTATGATGGTGTCAATACCAAAAATAACACTTGTATGATATTATTCTAGATATATATTATATGAGCATTACAAAGATGAAGGTGTAATAATGGTGTGAGATGAATTACCACTTCAAGGATTATAACAACTCCAAATTACTCCATAAGCAAGCTTGATCTACTAAAATTGATTAAGAAAAATGAAATGGATGAAGGTTTAGCTCAAAGTTAATCAAAATTTCAATGTGAATTCTTAATATCTTTGAAAAGAATAAATTGAGCTTTAGTGAATTTTGGTGTTGGAGATATAATTTGCAAGAGGTTTTTTGTCTCTCAAAAGCTTGATAATTGAATGAAATGAAGGTTCTATTTATAGAATTTTGGTATGGAAATTTGGTGGTTTGGAGCTAGGTTTGGGAGATCAAAATTAGGCATGGAAATAAAATTTGGAGGGAAATTAGCAAAAGAGTGGTGATTAATGAAGGTACATGGTGGGAATTAATTTTGATGATGTTTGGGAATTAAATGGAAGTGATCTAGAATATTTCACATGTGATCAATTTGAATTTGGTGCCAAAATTGCTGAATTTTAAACTTGCTGATTTTTCAAATTTTCACGAGAGTAATCGATTACTCTATTAGGGTAACTGATTACTTGGTGCTAATTTTGAAAAATATTGCTTTTTGAGTGCACTGTTGTGGTTTCGGCACGATTCTTTTGATTTTCAAATAAGGCTTTGAAATAAACACATGAACCTTGGAATTCCTTGGATAGTAATCAATCAAAACACGGGAAATCCTTGATCATATGAATTTGAATTGTTTGCATACAAACTTTGACTTTGTTCAGATGAAATTTGTTCGAGCTGAGGAATTGTTCTGGCATTCTTGATTTCTTCCTGAAATTGTTAGTAAAATATGGAAAACAAAATATTTTTGGATTTTGATTAATGGTTAGTAAACATAAACAAATAAAAGACATACAAAAGCATTGGTGATCTCCTGTGAGGCATAAACATGCAACCAAGAAATTTAGAAGAACCAATGTGTGATCTTGTTTGTATGCAAATTATGCAAATGAAAAACAAAATGTTAAGGGGAAAATTAGGGTGCTACAGTTGGTGCTACCTGTTGTCATACCCCAAATTTGTCCTACTTTTTTCAATTTTTATCTCTGAAAGACCATTTGACCTTTGGCCATGATCTTTTATGAATTAAGTCAAAATCTTGTGCGCATGATCATTATGAATTAACAAGTTTGTGCAGGTGCAGTAAAGTCAAGGAATGATCCATTGGAATCACACTAGTGCAAAATGATGTTTAGATCCTAAGTGATTTTCAAACATTTTTTAGACCCATTCTCAGGAAGTTACTTAGATCATGCTCAGGCTATGCATCAGAACTCATGGTATTATGTGGAGTTGAAGTTTGATCACACCATGAGCATCTCTATCAAGATTTAAATGTCAAAACCATTATTGGCTTCTCCACAGTAAGTTATAAGGTACATTAAGTTACAAGGTTTGATTTGAGGAGTGTTTTGTGATTTAGGTTCATGGTTTTCCTTGTCACCTATTGTACACGTTTGGTTTGGACTGAGAAGTTGAATATTCACTTTTAAGACACCAAGGGTTGCTTCCAAGTTCAAATCATAGGACTTTTCTTATTGCAAGATTATATCAAGGCTTGAGGTCACGTTTGGTATCAGTTGTGTTTGCAAATGGACACTAATTTGAAAAACATGTGAGATTAAGTCTATGGAGTGTTGTGTTAAATGGGCACATATTTAGTTGCAAGGTTGGAGATTTAATTTACCATGAATGATTCTCAGGAGAATGTCAAAATTCATTGGAAATACAACACATTATATAAGAATGTTTGTACAAGATCAAATTCACAACAACAACAACAACAAAAAAGCTCATTGCAAGTTCAAGATTGATATTAAAGGTCCCAGTACAAATACGATGAGGTTACATTGATTAAACTCAAAAGTTACAGGTTTCATCCAAATACAAAGGTTTTTCTTTGTGCATAGGTTGGAACTTCAAATGCCACAAAGTTCAAGGTTTTCGTCCAAGTTGTCGTTTTAATCTCTAATTTCTGTGAACAATACCCACGTTATCTCTATCTCTCCAAACCCGCAAAGCTTTAATTTATACGATTATCAAATGCATGAAAAAGAGCAAGGTGAAGATGGACAAGTGCAGTTATCAAGCAATGCATCATTAGTTAAGCTGGCCAAGCAATCAATCTTCTACATCAATTATGACCTCATAGACAGCTGGTCTATGGTACTCCTGAATTTTACCTGTAAACAGACATCATGTCAAAATATCATTACGAGGCTATGAAGCATCATCAATAAAATATTCCATTTATATGACACCAATAATCAAGACGTCTTCTGCAGTAGTAATCATATCACGCAAAGATGCTCATGTCAAAAGAATAATTACTGAAACCAAGAAAAGCATGATGTTGTACATGAAGCACATAAAATTATGACAAAGAAAATAATAGTGCAAACTTCATAATAAAGAGGAATACAATGTGGATTCAATAAAAAGGTCAGTGTTCTATTGTATTGAGATGGTGTCACATTCAATTTCATACCATTCCCATCTTCAAGCTCCATTTACGTGCGCTACCGAGAATCTTGCCATAGTTATAATCTTCTTCCTCCTTGTGAAAAGTACCCTGCATCAGTATTGGTCACCCGCAGAAACAAGTACAACAACAATTATCAGAAAAGAAGCATTGTTGCAGTTCAGTTCCTATCAAGAATTGATTCAAGCACACATCAAGTTGAAACATCTGTCACACTAAGTTCTTACTAGAAAAGGTTAAAAGAGCATGTATGAAAAGTGTGATCAATATTAGCAAAGGCTATGAAGACTAATGAGAACACAAGGAAAAGTCACATAAATCCATCTCATTAATCTTCTAACCAAGTGCAAAATACAGTCGGGGCAAGGTTTTCTTCCTAATAAAGATTCAATATTCGGTAGGTACAGAGCATAGAATCATTAAAACTTACCAGGTGAATTGAGAAAGCCAATCATGTTCTTGTGGAGCCTTCAAAACCAGTCTTATCAGTTGCTAGTACCATGTCTACCAGCAAGGATGCATATAAAGGCATCAATCTTCATATCTCCCAATGGGTCTGCAATTAGCTGCAAACAAAGGAAAAATTGTCACAACTGATAGGCCAAGGCAAACAAACAGAAAAATTATAGAATTAAGAAGGCAAAACAACCGTGTTAAAGTCCATCATCCGACACGGTCTCTCAAAGTTGCAGCATGAATTCCCAAGCCGAGGACAGCCAAGACTTTTGCTTTTCATCATCCAATTTTCATACATCCTGGTGCTTCCATCAATCCAAGGTGAATTATGGATAAAGAGCTCATGAATACATAATCAATTTAATGAGTAAAAGGTGGAGAACCAAAATAGTTTAAAGCAAACAATGATAAAACATGTGTGTTGGTAAAATAACTCAAGGTTAATTACCTCGAGAGCATCTTCGCTCTTCCTTAAAGCTTTCCAAGTCTCAAGCCAATCCATACAAGCACAACCTGATCCGTGTCAAGATCTGCAACAAAATAAAACACCAAGCATCAAGTGAAGAATAAAAAATAGAACCAAACTTCAAGTGTTCATGAAATAATCAAGGCCCACTTACACAGGATTTTAAGTGTTGAACCATCATCTGCTTCATACCAAGGCCAAATGGAATTTTTATTCAAATCACCTGTTATGCAAGTCAAAACCAAGATTTCTACTTCATCACTGAGTTGCAGTCAAGAGAAATAATTCTATGAATAAGTCCATCATTCCAAGCTTCTCGTTCATCCAAGCTGTTTCCAAAATGCATACACGAGGAAGCACATGGTTAATTTGAGACACTACAAGCTTGCATACAGCAGTAAAAAAAAGAGCTTTGCAGTATCAAAATCAATGGTTCATAGTAGTAAAGCACCTGTGAAAGCAGTAAATCAGTAAACTCATTGCGGTAAAAAGCTCAGTGAAGTAAAAATTTGAAGGTGAAATTTCATCTGGGACCACATATGTTCTAGAAGATATTCTTAATCACTACAGACAAATGATCCTATGACTCACCAATAATCAGGTCCCCACACAATCCCCACCAAATCTCACAGAAGATCCGTCCAGCACACAATCTCACAAGAATATCTCGCTGAAATCCCTTAACCTCACACATCAAAATCTCAGAGACCCCTCTATAAAACCACTCAATCATTTGCAAAAACAAAGTGGGGAGAAAAATACCTGAAAAAACCCTAACATCACTCTGCAAAATTATACCCAGAAAACTAACACTTAAAGCTTATTTTCGAGTTGTTGATTGAGCCTCACATTGAAATTCAATCAAACTCGAGCTGAATCCCACCCAATAAGCAATAAATCACTAAAAAAACGACGAAGGCAAGGAAGAAGAAGAGGATTCGAAAGCGTAGAAAGATTTCATACCTGCTAATCGACTTTTGACGCATTTTAATCGGTTGATACTTGAACTTTTTATTGTTCTTCATTTGGAGTTTGATGTTGTAAGTGCTGAGACTGTATTGAAATCAGGGTTGTTTTAGGGTTACGATTTGGGGATAGGGTTATCATGTTTGATGCTTGTTCCGTGTTCGATTTGTGAATCTGTGTTTTTCATAAGGTTGGCATTTGTTGATTTGTGAGATTGAGGATGGAAGTTTGACCTCTACACGATGAAGGCTAATTATTCTCTTTCTCTTAGGAAGAAGAAGAACTGAGTGTGAAAATTTCTTTGAATAATGTTTTTATTAGCTAGTTATTTGTGGAGATGATTAATATTTTGGCATAAAAGTTTTAATTTGAAATAATACTGCTACTTTCCCAATACTGAAGTCCACGCGTCCCCATGACAACAATTTTGTTTTCAAAATTCTGCAACGTGTATTTTGACCAATGATGCTTAAGTGAGACGGCTAGGTCCAATTGTTTGATTCTTCTTTGTAGGTGGCTGTTGACATGGGCTATTAAGCGTAATCAGGTCCTTAGTGACCCGAGCCCAGTCAGCATGATTGGTACTTAGTGGACCAGCACCCCATTCTATTATTAAATTGTTCACCTTTGTTTTGTTTGTCAATTATTTTCTTTCTTTTTATTTTAATAAAAGTTTTTTTTTGAGATAAAATATTTTTGATTTACATATGTTTGTATCTTAAAGTCTCTGTTAGACATACCCAGGCCTATGATAAAAATATGGTTTATTGACATTCCATTTCGCGACGTTGTCTAAACCAATTTGAGACCGATTTTTATTCATTTATTATTTTATCGATTTATTGATTTATTTATAGTTATTATTTGGTTTATGATATTGTTATCCGATTCGCGACATTCAATTTATCGACGTTGTCTGAATCGGTAGGAGGTCGTTTTCTATTTTTACAGTTTCTAATTTATTATTAGATTCACTTTTATTATTAATTTTATTATTATCTTATTGGCAGATGAATAAATATTTAAATATTCGATTTTGAACAAATCGACGTTATTTAAATTAAATATGAGACCAATTCTTTATTTACTTTTATTTTTTTGAACTTTATTTCACTTTTATGGCCAATGATATAATAAACGATTAAATTATTTCCGATATTGTAAAATCGGGAGATTTAATCAATATGAGGCATTTTATTTAATTATTCTATTTCGACAAACAATTTAATTTAGTAATTTATTTTTCTTACCTTATTTCCATTATTCAAGTACTTTATCAAATTCGACTAAATTTAATTATTTATATCTATTGTTTTTATTCCAATTTAATTGTTGCAATTTTAATTTAATTCTTTTTGTTATCGCTTTAATCGGATCGCGAATCAATGTAAGTCGAACACATTGAGTCTAGCTATCAACTTTTCCGAACTTGACCTTCAAATATTTTCATAATTAAATAACGGAATAACTGAATTTTGGAGTCTCGCATTCCTCAAATTCTTGAATGAACGCTCCTGAGGCTCGCTCCGCGGGATGTGATTCATTTGACTTTCCGTAATTAAAACTTTTAATATGCACATCAAATAATGAAAGAATTGAATTCTGGAGTCTAGCATTCCTCGAATTCTCGAATAAATTCTCCTGAGGCCCGCCCCTCAGGACGCAGTTTATTTACCCTTTCATTCTTAAAAAAAAACCTAACCAGATCAAACATCTTTTAAAAGAACTGTTTAAATCCTTTCTATATTTGCAAACAAGCTAGCGCTTCAGCCTCCCATCGTGAGCAGACGAGCCAACGCTTAGCAGTTAGAATGTGGTTCAAACAACTGTTCATTAAAACAAAATAACCAACGAACCTTAGTACCACGAACTACGAGGCTCTGACTTTCCCATTGCACAAGGGAATACGTAGACACACGGATCTCAATCCTTGCCGAGCACCCTAGGAATAAAATAACCCATTTCTCTTATTAACCCTAATTTAAGAATCATTCGCATTTATTATTCGAAGAAAACAGAAAACATAAGTTAACATTTAATTGCAAGTTAAGCTAAGAGGTTCCCGTTGAGTACAACGGACATAAGGGGTGCTAATACCTTCCCCTTATGTAACCGACTCCCGAACGTAGAATTTGGTTTCGATGACCTTGTTCTATCCATCTCTCTTTATTAGGTTTTATCTATATCTTCCTATTCTTTCATTAGAATAAATAGAATTAGGTGGCGACTCTGTTATTTCCATTTGTTCCGCGGTCGGCGCGAGGATCGTATTTTTCGAGGTACGACAGCTGGCGACTCTGCTGGGGACTTCAGAGAGTTAAGCCTAACTTAGTTCACTTTGCGATTAATATTTACATTGCTTATCTATCTTCTTCATGCTTTTTATTTATGCTTGTTTACTCGCTCTTCTTATTATGATCATTATCATACTTACTTGTTGAATCCTGGGATGACATCTGAGTTCTTGAAAAAGAAGAGGAAACATCTAAGTTAGAATTGGAAGTTATTAGTGTTAGTCTCCGAGGACCCGCTCCTTGTGTGCCTAACATGAGAACTCCACTCAAGGTAGACTTTGTCGTCACTATCGTCATAATACAGCTAGCCTGTGGCAGGACGTCAGTACGATTAGCGTCCGTGACCTTGAGTATCTTAACCCATTACCATAGAAACCATCATGTGAGAGGTTTGTATGGGTAAAAGAACTTAGAACTATCCTTCTAGTGCCTACTTGTAAAGTTCCTTTTTATCATAGATATTGGTTACTCTCTCGTTTTGGTGATTAACTTTGGAATTTGATTTATCATCCTTTGAAACAACTGCTCATGTTCATCCGTTCTTATCTTCAGAGTTGTTGAGTACCAGTCAAGTTGATTCCTCCATGCAGATACAGAACTAGGGCCCACAAAAGAAGAATAATGGCAGAACAAGAAGAACACACCAAGCGAGTCAGGGAAGACATTGATGACCTGAAGAGCAGTGTGAGAAAGATCATGGAAATGCTCCAAGTCTTGGCTACTAAGGACACTCAAGTTCAGAGGACCGTCACCTCTGAAGTATGTAGTTTCGTCATTAATGCAGAGTCTTCAAGACCTGCTAGCACATGGCCAGAATTTGGATTGCCACCGGGTTATACTCCGCCATTTGCGACTACTCAGATGACTGGTACATCCACCTTTTTCGAACCTGGAGTGTTCACTGACTCTCAACCCAATGTGCATACTATTGCCCAAACTGCTTATGTGAATCCTCCCTTCGTGCATAACCCACCATCTTCAGTACAAGGAGAGGCTGGAAATATCGAGGATGTTAGGGAACAATGTATGAATTTGGAGAAAAGGATAAGAGCTGTTGAGGGATTTGATGTCTTCAATGTTGTCGCATCAGACATGTGCTTGGTCTCAAATTTGGTTATGCCGGACAAGTTCAAAATGCCAATATTTGAGAAATACAAGGGAGACACTTGCCCAAAAATCCATATGATCATGTATTGTCGCAAAATGGCTGCCCATGCTGATAAAGACAAATTGCTCATCCATTGCTTCCAGGATAGCTTGAGTGGGGCATCTTTGAAATGGTATATGGGACTCGAGAAAAGTCGTATCCAATGCTGGCAGGATTTGCTTGATGCATTCCTGAAACAATACAAATACAATCTGGACATGGCACCTGACCGCCGTCAGCTTCAAAATATGTCTCAGAAAGAAAAGGAATCATTCAAAGAGTATGCTCAGCGCTGGAGAGAGCTAGCTTCTCAGGTTTAGCCTCCCTTGGCGGAGAAAGAACTGACTGGTCTATTCATGGACACTCTTCAACCTCTATACTGGGAAAGGATGATAGGTAGTGTATCATCTAGTTTTGCTGACCTAGTCACTATTGGAGAAAGGCTAGAGGAAGGAATCAGAAAGGGTAAGTTTGGAAGTGCTGAAGCTTCTAATACTGCGAGAAAGTCCTCTGGGAAATTTCAAAAGAAGAAAGAGGGTGATACTCATGCTATCAACACTGAAAGAAGACCCTACTACATGCAACAATAGTATGGTGAAGCCCAAGTAGCCATAGTTTCTCCTATGGTTAATGCTCCACCAGCTCGAGCTCATCCACACAAAAATGTTGGTCAGAGTCAGACTCACAATCCCAGGCCCAGGGCTCCTATTGATCCTATTCCCATGAAGTATGCTGAGATTTTCCCTGCCTTGTGCAAAAAAGGTCTTGTTACCACTAGACCTCTCAACCCTCCAAATCCTCTTCCACCTGGATTTAGGACCGATCTTCATTGCCCATTCCATGAAGGAGCTGCAGGTCATGATATTGAGAACTGTTATGCTTTCCAAGCTCGAGTTCAGGACTTGGTCAGGGGAGACTTGCTCACCTTCACACTGAGAAAGGTTCCCAGGGTTGAAATAGATCCCATGCCAAAACCAAGTGGCTGAAGATTCGGTCGAAGAATTGCAAGTTATTACCTAAAGCCAGTGGATCAGACGGGAAAAGCTCATCCTTGCTACTGATTAGACACTAGGCCTTGTTTCTTTTCTGTTTTAATTTCCTTGTTTGTATTATGTGTACTTGTTTAAAGACTTCTTTTGTTCTTTAATGTTAATATTAATGAAATGAGCATTACATGTTTTTGAATCAATTTATTCATCTTCATATTTGTGTGTATTCATGCTTTTCATTTTCAAAAAAATTCCAAAATAATTATACCATTGTTTCTCTTATTCATCTATTGTATAAGCAATGATTGGAGGGAGGATGACGAAAAAGAAATACCCAAACTGTTGAATGGTATGCTTTCAAAATAAAACCTTGCTGATGATATACAGGCATTATTTCAACTCCCAAACACTGGAGAGATAAGGAAGTTAATCCCTTGTCAACCCTTTGAGGCTTAAAGATTGGAGTTTCTTTCTACACGAAAAACCAGTATACTTAACCCGGGGCAGGGTAGTTCTTAGTTAATTCAAGTATGCATTCAAATTCAGGAAATCTTTCCTTACACCTCTCAATAAGGGTTCTCAAGCCCAATTTTTTCCTTCGCACACATCAAAGAATTGTCGAAGAAAATGATGGTAGTCATTGTCCTTCAAAAGCAAAAAATGAAAAAAAAGCCGCCAAGTCAACACCCAAAAGGTGACTTAGGTAAAAATAAAAGAATCCTGCTATACTGGAAACTTCAAAGATACAGTCCAGGCAAAAGTTAGGGATAATAAGAATTTCAAATCATAAGAGGTCACAAGAATTCCTCAACAAATACAAAGATGAGTCAACCCAAAGTCCTCATCAAATGAACCAACAAAGGTTGTGAATAAGCACTGACGGTTATCCAATAATACCTTGGCTCTTAAGCCAGCATTGTCAATGCACATCCAAATAATTTGAATGTTTAGGTTGAATTAGTTGAGTGTAAGGTTGGAGATCATCATGGAGTATGGGTTGGGTAAAAATTAAATTTTGAGCCTTATATCCTTTGTTTCATAAACCATGAACCAGGCCGCGTTACAACCCTTTAAAGACCTAATTGGAGCTAGGTTTGTTTTGAAAGCATATCGCAGCAAGGTTGCGTAAGCTGACTCCCCATGAGATTTGCCAATCATTTGCTTTGGTATCATAACTTTTGCATTATCTTTCACTTTGCATTATCCTTCACATTGAGTGTTTGAATAAACATTGCATTCTTACTAGTAATTCGTTTTATATACACTAATATCATTCCAATAATGATTTTGATTTCAAAAATCATGCTTGAGCATTACATTAAAATTAACATTTTGTATGAATATTCCGTTTGCAAGTAAGCATTCATCATCAAGGGATTTTAAACAGTTGAGAAAATTGATCAGTGATCTTATCAGGGGCACCTTGCAGTCAAAGATCTTGTTATTCAGATAAATTCTTTTCAAGACTCATGCTGGGGCAAACATTTCAAGCGACCAGTCAATTAGTCATTCCAGAAACAGTCAACATGGGGCAGTCTACTTCAAGCAATCCCCAAGCAAAGCCTATCACTCCTTCCCAAAAGGATCAGCATCTTGATATGTCTAACAAGTTTAATTGAAGTATTTTTCAAGACACCTTTCAAGGGGCATAGTTGGCAAATTTCACAGTGTTGTGGAATCAGCTGCTTCAGTCGCACCTCTCCAAAAGAGTCTTATCCCGTGGTCTTAGCATTTGCATTGCAGTCATTGCACCACTTGCATCATACAATTTCATATCAAGCATAGCACGGAGTTTACTTCATGCTCATATGCATTTTCTGAGGTCTTGTTATATTACTTTGTGGTCAAAGTCCAATTTCTATTTGGAAACCACCAAAATCAAAGTCCAATTTACTTGGCACCTTCCAAAGCAGTCGTGTCTGTCACCCTGTCTTTCATGTTTATTTTTCTGTTCCTTCAAACTGTGTTAAGTTTTGCGTGGAACTCTTTTCCTTCAAATTTGTCTTATTGGTAAATTTGGCGTGGATATTTTATTTTCTTTCAAACTGTGTCAAGTTTGGCGGGGAATTCGTTTCCTTCAAATTTGTCTTATTAATAAATTTGGCGTGGATATTTTCTTTTCCTTCAAACTGTATTAAGTTTGGCGTGGAATTCGTTTCCTTCAAATTTTTCTTATTGATAAATTTGGCGTGGATATTTTCTTTTCCTTCAAACTGTGTCAAGTTTGGCGTGGAATTCTTTTCCTTCAAATTTGTCTTATTGATAAATTTGGCGTTGATATTTTCTTTTCCTTCAAACTGTGTCAAGTTTGGCGTGGAATTCTTTTCCTTCAAATTTGTCTTATTGATAAATTTGGCGTGGATTTCTTTTCCTTCAAACTATGTTATGTTTGGCGTGGAATTCTTTTCCTTCAAATTTGTCTTTTTGATAAATTTGGCGTGGATATTTTCTTTTCCTTCAAACTGTGTTAAGTTTGGCGTGGAACTCTTTTCCTTCAAATTTGTCTTATTGATAAATTTGGCGTGGATATTTTCTTTTCCTTCAAACTGTGTTAAGTTTGGCGTGGAATTTATGTCCTTCAAATTTGTCTTATTGATAAATTTGGCATGGATATTTTCTTTTCCTTCAAACTGTGTTAAGTTTGGCGTGGAATTATTTTCCTTCAAATTTGTCTTATTGATATATTTGGCGCGGATATTTTCTTTTCCTTCAAACTGTGTCAAGTTTGGCGTGGAATTCATTTCCTTCAAATTTGTCTTATTGATAAATTTGGCGTGGATATTTTCTTTTCCTTCAAACTGTGTCAAGTTTGGCGTGGAATTCTTTTCCTTCAAATTTGTCTTATTGATAAATTTGGCGTGGATATTTTCTTTTCCTTCAAACTGTGTTAAGTTTGGCGTGGAATTCTTTTCCTTCAAATTTTTCTTATTGATAAATTTGGCGTGGATTTTTTTTTCCTTCAAACTGTGTTAAGTTTGGCGTGGAACTCTTTTCCTTCAAGTTTGTCTTGTTAAGAAAATTTGACGTGGATATTTTCTTTTTCTTCAAACTGTGTGAAGTTTGACGTGGATCCCTTTTTCAATTGTCTCTCTCTGGTTCATCCCATTGAGAAGTTTGGCTTGAGTCATTACTTCAAGTAGCATCTCTCTGAATGTCTTGTTGAAAAGTTTGATCTTTCCCTTGGTATACCTTCATAATTTGGTTTCATTCCACATCTAGTACTCTTTTAGATGTTGCGGGCATTGATTTCCAAATTTGGTGTTTGTGCATCCATAGTTTTTTCCGGATGTCTTTAATACCTTTCTCAGGGTTTATTCCTTTTATCTCAAGTATTCCTGATTATCCTTTGTTGTCCAGACAAATCTTCAGAAATATCTTGTCTTCCCATTCCATTTTGTACTTCACAATTTTCAAGTCTTTTCTCATCATTCAATCATTTCATCATCCCAACAGAGTTATGTCATCATTTTTCAAATCGTATTCAAACTGCATTGTATCCCCCAACGTTTACATCCGTACATGCATCTCATGTTTCAGCATTGCATTGCAGTTTTTGCATCGGACAAATTTTGGGTCATTCTTATATCTAATTGACTTTTACTTTGGAATCGAATGCCTTGCAGCAGTTCACTTCAAGTTTAAGACAATTAGATAGGGGCATCTGTAATACCCCAAATTTGTCCTACTTTTTTCAATTTTTATCTCTGAAAGACCATTTGACCTTTGGTCATGATCTTTTATGAATTCAGTCAAAATCTTGTGCGCATGATCATTATAAATTAACAAGTTTGTGCAGGTGCAGTAAAGTCAAGGCATGATCCATTGGAATCTCACTAGTGCGAAATGATGTTTAGGTCCTAAGTGATTTTCGGACATTTTCCCATTCTCAGGAAGTTACTTAGATCATGCTCAGGCTATGCATCAGAACTCATGGTATTATGTGGAGTTGAAGTTTGATCACACCATGAGCCTCTTTATCAAGATTTAAATGTCAAAACCATTATTGGATTCTCTACACTAAGTTATAACGTACATTATGTTACAAGGTTTGATTTGAGGAGTGTTTTGTGATTTAGGTTCATGGTTTTCCTTGTCACCTATTGTACACGTTTGGTTTGGACTGAGAAGTTGAATATTCACTTTTAAGACATCAAGGGTTTCTTCCAAGTTCAAATCATAGGACTTTTCTTATTGCAAGATTATATCAAGGCTTGAGGTCACGTTTGGTATCAGTTGTGTTTGCAAATGGACACTAATTTGAAAAACATGTGAGATTAAGTCTATGGAGTGTTGTGTTAAATGGGCACATATTTAGTTGCAAGGTTGGAGATTTAATTTACCATGAATGATTCTCAGGAGAATGTCAAAATTCATTGGAAATACAACACATTATATAAGAATGTTTGTACAAGATCAAATTCACAACAACAACAAAAAAAAGCTCATTGCAAGTTCAAGATTGATATTAAAGGTCCCAGTACAAATACGATGAGGTTACATTGATTAAACTCAAAAGTTATAGGTTACATCCAAATACAAAGGTTTTTCTTTGTGCATAGGTTGGAACTTCAAATGCCACAAAGTTCAAGGTTTTCGTCCATGTTGCCATTTTAATCTCTAATCTCTGTGAACAATACACACGTTATCTCTATCTCTCCAAACCCGCAAAGCTTTAATTAATACGATAATCAAATGCATGAAAAAGAGCAAGGTGAAGATGGATAAGTGCATTTATCAAGCAATGCGTCATTAGTCAAGCTGGCCAAGCAATCAATCTTCTACATCAATTATGACCTCATAGACAGCTGGTCTATGGTACTCCTGAATTTTACCTGTAAACAGACATCATGTCAAAATATCATTACGAGGCTATGAAGCATCATCAATACAATATTCCATTTATATGACACCAATAATCAAGACGTCTTCTGCAATAGTAATCATATCACGCAAAGATGCTCATGTCAAAAGAATAATTACCGAAACCAAGAAAAGCAGGATGTTGTACATGAAGCACATAAAATTATGACAAAGAAAATAATAGTGCAAACTTCATAATAAAGAGGAATACAATGTGGATTCAATAAAAAGGTCAGTGTTCTATTGTATTGAGTTGGTGTCACATTCAATTTCATACCATTCCCATCTTCAAGCTCCATTTACGTGCGCTACCGAGAATCTTGCCATAGTTATAATCTTCTTCCTCCTTGTGAAAAGTACCCTGCATCAGCATTGGTCACCCGCAGAAACAAGTACAAGAACAATTATCAGAAAAGAAGCATTGTTGCAGTTCAGTTCCTATCAAGAATTGATTCAAGCACACATCAAGTTGAAACATCTGTCACACTAAGTTCTTACAAGAAAAGGTTAAAAGAGCATGTATGAAAAGTGTGATCAATATTAGCAAAGGCTATGAAGACTAATGAGAACACCAGGAAAAATCACATAAATCCATCTCATTAATCTTCTAACCAAGTGCAAAATACAGTCGGGGCAAGGTTTTCTTCCTAATAAAGATTCAAGATTCGGCAGGTACAGAGCATAGAATCATTAAAACTTACCAGGTGAATTGAGAAAGCCAATCATGTTCTTGTGGAGCCTTCAAAACCAGTCTTATCAGTTGCTAGTACCATGTCTACTAGCAAGGATGCATATAAAGGCATCAATCTTCATATCTCCCAATGGGTCTGCAATTAGCTGCACACAAAGGAAAAATTGTCACAACTGATAGGCCAAGGCAAACAAACAGAAAAATTATAGAATTAAGAAGGCAAAACAACCGTGTTAAAGTCCATCATCCGACACGGTCTCTCAAAGTTGCAGCATGAATTCCCAAGCTGAGGACAGCCAAGACTTTTGCTTTTCATCATCCAATTTTCATACATCCTGGTGCTTCCATCAATCCAAGGTGAATTCTTGATAAAGAGCTCATGAATACATAATCAATTTAATGAATAACAGGTGGAGAACCGGGACTATAGTTTAAAGCAAACAATGATAAAACATGTGTGTTGGTAAAATAACTCAAGGTTAATTACCTCGAGAGCATCTTCGCTCTTCCTCAAAGCTTTCCAAGTCTCAAGCCAATCCATACAAGCACAACCTGATCCGTGTCAAGATCTGCAACAAAAAAAACACCAAGCATCAAGTGAAGAATAAAAAACAAATCCAAACTTCAAGTGTTCATGAAATAATCAAGGCCCCCTTACACAGGATTTTAAGTGTTGAACCATCATCTGCTTCATACCAATGCCAAATGGAGTTTTTATTCAAATCACCTGTTATGCAAATCAAAACCAAGATTTCTACTTCATCACTGAGCTGCAGTCAAGCGAAATAATTCAATGAATAAGTCCATAATTCCAAGCTTCTCGTTCATCCAAGCTGTTTCCAAAATGCATACACGAGGAAGCACATGGTTAATTTGAGACACTACAAGCTTGCATACAGCAGTAAAAAAAAGAGCTTTGCAGTATCAAAATCAATGGTTCATAGTAGTAAAGCACCTATGAAAACAATAAATCAGTAAATTCATTGCGGTAAAAAGCTCAGTGAAGTAAAAATTTGAAGGTGAAATTTCATCTGGGACCACATATGTTCTAGAGGAATTTCTTAATCACTACAGACAAATGATCCTATGACTCACCAATAATCAGGTCCCCACACAATCCCCACCAAATCTCATAGAAGATCCGTCCAGCTCACAATCTCACAAGAATATCTCGCTGAAATCCCTCAACCTCACACATCAAAATCTCAGAGACCCCTCTATAAAACCACTCAATCATTTGCACAAAAAAAAGGGGGAGAAAAATACCTGAAAAAACCCTAACATCACTCTGCAAAATTATACCCATAAAACTAACACTTAAAGCTTATTTTCGAGTTGTTGATTGAGCCTCACATCAAAAATCAATCAAACTCGAGCTGAATCCCACCCAATAAGCAATAAATCACTAAAAAAAATGACGAAGGCAGGGAAGAAGAAGCGGATTCGAAAGCGTGGAAAGATTTCATACCTGCTAATCAACTTTTGACGCATTTTAATCGGTAGATACTTGAACTTTTTATTGTTCTTCATTTGGAGTTTGATGTTGTAAGCGTTGAGATTGTATTGAAATCAGGGTTGTTTTAGGGTTACGATTTGGGGATAGGGTTATCATGTTTGATGCTTGTTCCGTGTTCGATTTGTGAATCTTTGTTTTTCATAAGGTTGGCATTTGTTGATTTGTGAGATTGAGGATGGAAGTTTGACCTCTACACGATGAAGGCTCATTATTCTCTTTCTCTTAGGAAGAAGAAGAACTGAGTGTGAAAATTTCTTTGAATCATGTTTTTATTAGCTAGTTATTTGTGGAGATGATTAATATTTTGGCATAAAAGTTTTAATTTGAAATAATACTGCTTCTTTCCCAATACTGAAGTCCACGCGTCCCCATGACAACCATTTTGTTTTCAAAATTCTACAACGTGTATTTTGACCAATGATGCTTAAGTGAGACGGCTAGGTCCCATTGTTTGATTCTTCTTTGTAGGTGGCTGTTGACATGGGCTATTAAGGGTAATCAGGTCCTTAGTGACCCGAGCCCAGTCATCATGATTGGTACTTAGTGGACCAGCGCCCCATTCTATTATTAATTGGTTCACCTTTGTTTTGTTTGTCAATTATTTTCTTTCTTTTTATTTTAATAAAAGTTTTTTTTTGAGATAAAATATTTTTGATTTACATATGTTTGTATCTTAAAGTCTCTGTTAGACATACCCGGGCCTATGATAAAAATATGGTTTATTGACATTCCATTTCGCGACGTTGTCTAAACCAATTTGAGGCCGATTTTTATTCATTTATTATTTTATCAATTTATTGATTTATTTATAGTTATTATTTGGTTTATGATATTGTTATCCGATTCATGACATTCAATTTATCGACGTTGTCCAAATCGGTAGGAGACCGTTTTCTATTTTTACAGTTTCTAATTTATTATTAGATTCACTTTTATTATTAATTTTATTATTATCTTATTGGCCGATGAATAAATATTTAAATATTCGATTTTGAACAAATCGACGTTATTTAAATTAAATATGAGACCAATTCTTTATTTACTTTTATTTTTTTGAACTTTATTTCACTTTTATGGCCAATGATATAATAAACGATTAAATTATTTCCGATATTGTAAAATCGAGAGATTTAATCAATATGAGGCATTTTATTTAATTATTCTATTTCGACAAACAATTTAATTTAGTAATTTATTTTTCTTACCTTATTTCTATTATTCAAGTACTTTATCAAATTCGATTAAATTTAATTATTTATATCTATTGTATTTATTCCAATTTAATTGTTGCAATTTTAATTTAATTCTTTTTGTTATCACTTTAATCGGATCGCGAATCAATGTAAGTCGAACGCATTGAGTCTCTCTATCAACTTTTCCGAACTCGACCTTCAAATATTTTCATAATTAAATAACGGAATAACTGAATTCTGGAGTCTCGCATTCCTCGAATTCTTGAATGAACGCCCCTGAGGCTCGCTCCACGGGATGTGGTTCATATGAATTTCCGTAATTAAAACTTTTAATATGCACATCAAATAATGAAAGAATTGAATTCTGGAGTCTAGCATTCCTCGAATTCTCGAATAAATTCTCCTGAGGCCCGCCCCACAGGACGTAGTTTATTTACCCTTTCATTCTTAAAAAAAAACCTAACCAGATCAAACATCTTTTAAAAGAACTGTTTAAATCCTTTCTATATTTGCAGAAAAGCTAGCGCTTCAGCCTCCCATCGCGAGCAGACGAGCCAACGCTTAGCAGTTAGAATGCGGTTCAAACAACTGTTCATTAAAACAAAATAACCAACGAACCTTAGTACCACGAACTACGAGGCTCTGACTTTCCCATTGCACAAGGGAATACGTAGGCACACGAATCTCAATCCTTGCCGAGCACCCTAGGAATAAAATAACCCATTTCTCTTATTAACCCTAATTTAAGAATCATTCGCATTTATTATTCGAAGAAAACAGAAAACATAAGTTAACATTTAATCGCAAGTTAAGCTAAGAGGTTCCCGTTGAGTACAACGGACATAAGGGGTGCTAATACCTTCCCCTTATGTAACCGACTCCCAAACGTAGAATTTGGTTTCGATGACCTTGTTCTATCCATCTCTCTTTATTAGGTTTTATCTATATCTTCCTATTCTTTCATTAGAATAAATAGAATTTGGTGGCGACTCTGTTATTTCCATCTGTTCCGCGGTCGGCGCGAGGATCGTATTTTTCGAGGTACGACACCTGTAACATCCCATTTTTAATTATCTTATTTTTCATGTTATTTATCGTTGTTTGGCTTTGTGAAGGGTGTGTGGGGTCCTTAGAGGGACGGGTAGACTAAAAGTGTCGGTAGTGTTTGGGGGGCATGAGTGATAATATTATTATTACCATTATTAAATCTTATTGTTTTTATTATTATTAATATTATTATATTATTATTATTAATATCACTATTATTATTTTTTTTAATAATTAAAAAAGTTAAATTTAACAATAATGGGTTGTGGGAGATAATTGGAATAATTAAACCCTTAAGTCTGATTAGGGAGAATTTGTCATAACAGAAGTTTTCACGTAAGAATTGAGGGAAAGAAGGTAGAACAAGCGAGAGCTAGGGCATTCTCAACGGATGATTTTCGTTGGATTTTTCATCAGAATTTCAAGGTAAGGGGGAGAATGAGTTTAATATGGGTGTTAATATCATGAGAGGGTAGTGAGGTTTCCTTCCCCTCTTAGAAATTGTGTGTCCTAGATAGATCTAGTTTTCTCTGATTGTTTTTTTATGTGTGATTGCCATGAAATCGTTGGTATGATGTTGTATGAATCTGAAATTTATGTTGTTTTGTTCTGATATGTGGAAATTATACTACTGTTGTTGTTGCATGAACATTGGTGTGAAAAATCGGTTTTGGTGTAGGTGTAAGATGACGAATGCTGATTTAAGACCCATAATTTGGTTAGTAATGATAAGTACAAGAGTAAGATGACAAATATGCTCTAAAAGTAATGTAGAAACATGTTTAGGACTGATCTGGAGTGGAATAAGGTGAATCTCTTAGCAGAATGGGACTGGTGTGGAAAATTGAGATTTTGCACAACTTATGCCCGTACGCGTAATAAGGGGGAATTACGCGTAAGGGAGCAAGGCATTACGCGTATGGAAAGCCATTAAGTGTAATGGATGGCCAAAAAGGAGGATTTGACATGGCCCTCTAGTAAAATACATAAGGTATGCATAGGAAAGGTTGGCATTACGCGTAATGGAGCTGGGTGTCACGACCGGCTTAAAATTCTAGAGTCACCATCACATTTTTAGGTTAAAAATAGTAATAAACCTAAATTCCAAGGGTTGAGACCTTTGGTTCGGAAGTCTGTTAAATGATAGCAATGTGTTAGGCACCCCTCACTTCTATCGTATCTGATAAGATCCTCCCTATATTTCTAAGGTTTCTTTGTTTGTATGGAATGCAATAAATAAATACAATAATAAGGGAAAGATAAAACCCTAATTGCACTCGCTAGGGTTTGCACAACAAATCCCTGGTTGACAAGGGAAGTCAACCGATTCGGCTTCCCTTGGAGTGCCACTTGGCACACATCCAAGGTCTTCCTGAGCACGCATATAACACCAACTTCTTTACAACATTTCCATTTTCACTCTCTGTTTCTCTCTACACTCTTTTCTATCACTCTTCTTCTCTCGTCAACTCTCCCTCCAATCGCCCTTCAAACGGCCTCTGGCCATCTTACAACCCCAAAAACCACCGTCGAACCCAATTTTCCGGTTGAACTTCAACCGAAAAACTCAAACATTCATCCGTCCACCCCAGAAAGCTTCATCTAAATCCAACACCTTCAAATTTTCTTCTGGGTTTAAGATGAACCCTAAGAACTCTAAGGTTTTTGGACAAACCCAGGCCCTTTCTTCAACCCCAAACCTAGAAACGCATGAACCCCATCCCTAATTGAAGAACCCTAAGGTTCTTAATATGAACCCTAACCCCCAATAAAATCTAGAAAATCCCAAATCAAATTCCAAACACAGATTTAAACACACAACAACAACATATTAACAATCACAACAATGATTACACAACAATCATGCAACAAACAACAACCCTAAAAACTAAGTCCTCAGATTACCTCTCCTGCAATGACTTTCTATGCTTCTCCAAACTTCTTATTCCTCTCCTGATTCCTTTGTTGCTTTCGGTTGCCTCTCCCTAACCCCTTTGTTTGATTTTTTGCAGGTACCCGGAATCGAAGGCTTGGGGTTTCAATGTGAAATCCTAAGTTCAAAGATGATTTAGCTTTTAGAGTGAAGGTTTGGGTTAGTGGTTGCAATTTTTTCGTCCATAATTATGAATTAGCATTAGCTTTTTATAGAGATTAAGATTAGGTTAGAATTAAATCTTAGGTTCATATTTGATTCAAAGAATATTTGATTTGATGTATTTTAGTTGTTCTTAGATCTGATTGTAATCTTCCATCAATTGAATGAAATTATGTTTTTTTAGATTAATTCTGATCGAATTTGAGATTTGATTTGTTTTTGAGTTTATTCGATTTTGAAGTTCCAATTAGGTTTCGATCTTCTCCAACCTTTGATTTGCGCAGATTAGGGTTTTTGGGTTAACAAGGTTGACCAAGCCCAAAATAAAATTAATAAAATAACAAAAAAAAAATAATATATATATATATATATATATATATCTATCTATATATATATATATATATATATATATATATATATATATATATATATATATATATATATATATATATATATATATATATATATATATATATATATATATATATATATAATAAAAATCAAACCAATTATTTTAAAATTAAAACCTAAAATGAAACAGAATTGTGGGTACACGCCCCCCTTTAAAATAATAATAATTATTATTATTATTATTATTATACTTATATATATATATATATATATATATATATATATATATATATATATATATATTTTAAATTAAGAATAATATTAGTAATAATATTATTCTTACTAAAACCCAAAAAAAAAATAGTTATAGTTATATTCTTTTTATATATAAAAAATCCCTACTCATATAAAAGAAAAAAAATAAAAACTGAAACAAATAAAAATAGTTAAAACCTCCATACCTTAACATATTTTTCTAAAATAATTTTTTTTAAAGATAAAACCTCCTTATCTAAAAATAAGAATTTTAATAAAAAAATATTAGTAAAATGATGAAAAATTATTTTTGGACCCCAAATTATATGTATTGAACCCCACCCCTTAAAACATGTTGTAAATCCAATTTAAAAACAAATAAATACCTTAAAGACCCATATAATGAAAATCCCCTATCTAATAAAAATATTAGTAATAATATTTTCCTTTAGAATTCTCAAAACAAATTATAAACTAGAAAACAAAATTCTGAAAATTCTAATATTAATAGAAAAATGCCTAAAAAGTCAAATAGAGCCCCTCTTTGACTTTTTAGGTCCTGAAAAACCTGGGTCAAAATTTAGGATACGATAAATGTCTCTATTTAACCGGCTATGACTTGGATGGATGATGTCAACAAGCCTTCGTCCTTCCGAGGAAGAGACGATTAAATATTAGAGGACCCCAAATTTTGATAAAACAACGCCTGCCTCCAAATCAGATCAAATCTTGATGCATAGATTACTTCCCTTGCCAATTTTATTTAGATAAAAACCCGGTAGAACTCCTTGTGACATTCTTAGACTTAATTGTTTGATAGAAATCTCGATGGAACCCCTGATGATAGATCCTTAATGAATGGCTTAGTAAAACCCCAATGGAACCCCTTAATGTTAATTCTCGACTGAATATATCCCGATAGAATCCCTTATCAATCCTTAAAGAATTCGTTATGAATTCTTGGTAAAAACCCTTATCAAGCCCTAACGAAACCCCTTAACCCCTTTTAATCCCTTTGGGTGAATACTGCCTATAATTTATGTGATCCTTGATCAAATTGCCGGAACAAGACATGACTTTTATGATACCTCGATCACCCTAGATACAACCCTTGATGGAACCCTTTAGCTCCCGATTATAACCCCATATATAACCCCTTTGACAAATATTAGATAGAACCCCTTCTCACAGAACCCCATAAATCCCTTTCATATAAACCATATGGATGAACATCCGGTAGAATCCCTTTTTGGGTAATGATTCATTAATAAAAACCCTTTTTACTAAACATGCGGTAGAACCCCTTTTGTTGAAAATCCCTTGATTAGACCCCTTGGTTGAATACCTTTGATAAAACCCTCAGTGAAGCCCCTTTGATAAATCCCTTTGACCAATTATTATCGACAAAATATGGTGCAACTTCTACATATCATCCTTAGATAATGGTCCCTTGATATAATCCTAATAGAAAACTCCTCGATAACATCCTTGTAAATAGAACCCTTGATAATCCCAGTTGAACCTCTTTAGGTAAACTTCTGGTAAACCCCGATAAAATTCATGATAACATCCTAATGGTTGATAAAAACCTCTGTAACTTATTGAAATGATTTTCATACTCGTATGCATGCATGTTTGTGTTTATGAATGTGTGTATGCATGTGATGTATTTATTATGTATGATGCATTGTATTGGGCTAACGTCATTTTTATGATATGTAATTTATATCCCTTTATATATTTGTTGTAACATCCTGACTTCCTTAACCTTTTGACTCCTTGGTAATGCTTCCTGATATCCTTAATCTTCGTGATGTGATAATCCAGAATTCCTCAGTCCCTGATTTGCTATAATCCTTGATCCCTAAATATATTTAAAGAAACTCCTATGATGGTCATCGTAGTGACTTCTATTTTATAAGCATTGTTCTTGATTTATGTGATCCCGTTAACAATTTCGAAATCAAAGTAAAATCCATGTTTTAATCTCTTAGTTTTAGCCCAATGTTTCAATGCCTTATTTTAAAATTAATTAACATTTTGTGATCAAGCAAAAAATTATTTAGGGAGTAAAGGGTGATATTTGGAAAATGTAATTTTTTATTGATAATAGGCCCGAGAAATGGGCAAGAGTACATGAAGAAAGTAATTCCCAGAAGGAGAGATTACCACAAAATTTAAAGAATATAAAATGGAAATAAAATGCGAATTTATTAATATCCCTATTAAATTAAACACCAGTTTTAATCCCCAAGTCTTCAAGATCCATATACTTAACTTATGAAGATTATAGATGAAATGATCACCCCCTTCCGAATTCCTATTATGGGTGACTTGAGTGTTTTCAATCATATTCCTTTTGGATATCCCTAATTTTTTCCTGGACCACTCTTTTGGAGTCTTAGTCCACCAGGATGATATACGATTTTTTGCATAAGTCGCCCTTTCGGGTTTTTCGACTTATCGCATTTTATTTTTTATAAGTCTCTAATTTTTTCCTGGATTGCTCTTTATAGTTTTCAATCCACCGAGACGCCCTAATTTTTGCCTAAGTCTCCCTTTAGGGTTTTCGACATAGCGGGTTTTTATCCTCTTTTTCTAGGCTTAGTCTTTTTTTTATTGAATCGGAATTCACCGGTCGTTGTAAATCCGCTCCATCCATAGTGATTAATATTAGTGATCTGCCAGAGAAGGAACTCTTCATAATGTATGGCCCTTCATAGTTTGAGGTACATTTTCCGCATGGATATTTATGGATGGGTAGTATTTTTCTTAGAACCAAGTCTCCCTCTTCGAATAGGCGTGGACGAACTTTCTTGTAAAATGCCCTTTTAATTCTTCTTTGATACAACTGACCATGACATACAACAGTCATGCACTTCTCTTCTATGAGGTTCAGTTGGTCGAATCTGGTTTGCACCCACTCTGCCTCATCCAGTTTTTCTTCCATTATAACCTTCAATGACGGAATCTCTACTTCGATTGGGAGTATTTCTTCAGTACCATATACCAATGAGAAAGGTGTAGCTCCACTTGATGTGCGAACTCAAGTTCTATAACCGTGTAGTGCAAACGGAAGCATCTCATGCCAATCCTTATAGGTCTTCACCATCTTCTAGATAATCTTCTTGATATTTTTATTCGCTGCTTCTATGGTGTCGTTCATATTTGGCCGGTAGGGCAAAGATTTGTGATATTATATCTTGAAACTTTCACATGATTCATCTATCACCTTGTTAAAATTATGCCCATTATCTCCTCCTTGATAAATCGGGCTATCACTTGTCTCATCACATTTTTATAAGAGGTTGCTTCTACCCATTTGGTGAAGTAATTGATGGCCACTAAGATGAAACGGTGCCCATTAGATGCTCTTGGTTCGATCATCCCAATGATATTTATGCCCCACATGGAGAAAGGCCATGGAGCAACTATGACGTTCAGGGGAGTCAGTGGTACATGAACTTTATCTGTGTAAATCTTGCACTTGTGACATCTTAACGTACTTAAAGCAATCTGCTGCCATGGTCAACCAATAATACATTGCTCTAAGAACTTTCTTAGGCATTGCATGTCCATTGGCATGTGTGCACAATGACCCTTCGTGTATCTCCTTGATAAGCATGTCAGCTTCATACCTATCTAGACACCTGAGTAACACCATATCATGATTCCTTTTGTAAAGTACATTCCCTTTGAGGAAGAACTGGGTATCAAATCTTCTGAGTGTCTTCTTATCTCTGTTTGACGCATTTGCGAGATATTCTTGCTTCAAGAGAAACTGCTTGATGTCGTGGAACAATGGTTTATCATACGTTTCCGCTTCGACTATTGTATAATATGATGGTTCATCCAATCGATGATTTATTATAGTCGGTGCTTCATTATACCATTTGACCTTAAACATGGAGGCCAAGGTTTCCAAAGCGTCTGCTAGTTTATTATGTTCACGAGGAATGTATTGAAAAGTGATCTCATCAAAGTAGGTAATCTTATCTCGATACCGTTTTAGCTTCTCTTTATGTACTCCTCATTCTGTCTTTATTTGATTAATGACAAGGGCTAAGTCCCCATATACCTCCAAGATCTTTATTTTTAGATTGATTGCCTCGTCAATTCCCAGGATTCATGCTTCGTATTCTGCCATGTTGTTGGTACACGAGAAGCAAAGTCTGGCTGTAAAGGGAATATGAAACCCCATTGGTGAAGTTATAACTACCCCTATTCCATATTCTTCTGCATTAGAGGCTCCATCAAATATAAGTTTCCATCGAGACCCAAGTTCAGGTCCTTCATAAGTTTCTGGAGTAAGATCGTCTTCCATAGTCATAACATATTCATCTGGAAAGTCGAATTGCATGGGTTGGTAGTCCTCTACTGGTTTATGCGCCAGGTGATCTACTACTATACTTCCTCTTATGGCCTTTTGAGTAACATATTGGATGTTGTCACTCCCGGGATTTTCATCCTAGTACAAACACGAAAGTGGCACAGAAAAGGTAGAGTCGCCAGCCAGGCATTTTTATCCCGAATGAATGGGAAAGGTAATGCTCCACAAAACTAAGAGAAAAGAAAAGGACAAGGTCCTACGAACCAAAGATTTGGTTTCGGGAGTAGGTTACGACCTAGGAAGGTATTAGCACATGTAAACACCCCAAATTTTCCCTCACTAAGTTCACACCATGGCTTGTGATCTTTCATATTTGCATTAGTTTAATCATACCATCTCATATTGCATTTTTGCTTCACTGCATTAGTTCAAATTCATCTGCATCTAGGGTTTGTGATCTGAGCAATCCAAGGATCCATCTGAGCCACTCCAAAGGTCTCCAATCATTCCAAGAGGGTCTATGTGTGTTCTATCATCAATTTACATCCCTTAAAGATCAAGGAAGTCAAAAAAATCACAAGAACTTGCAAAGCATGGAAGCAGAGCTAGGGTTTCACTGCACAGATGACCTGAAATTAGGGTTTTGGTTTCAGAGGCCATAGATCCAAATTTTTGGATCATTCTTGTTTCCAATAGTCTCAATATGTTATAAGGATGATGTGTACCAAGTTTTATGAAGAAATTCATTGTGGAAGTCATATGTTCACTGGGTAACTTGAGTAAGTCAGAGCAAAATCAGGGCATCTGAGGTCACCAACAATGGAACCAAAGTGGATTTTTCATCAAATTGAAGTTATGTGATCTTTATTTGATCATTGAAGTGCTTGTAAGTTCACAAAATTGAAGAAAATTGAGCTAAACCAAAAGTTGCCAAAAATGGAAATGACTTGTAATGGAAACTTTCCATTTTGGGAAAGTTTTTCAACCTCCTCTTTCTCAACCAAAAATGCTTCAAATGAAAAATTGTTGCTCATTAAAGTTGTAGATTGGATCATTCCCTTTTCAAAAAGTACAAGAACAAGTCCTAATTCATTATGGAACTCAAGTTATGGCTTGGCAAAGTTGGCAAAAATCCTATAATTTTCACTTTCACACCAAAGAGGATTTTGTGCAATTTCACATACCAAGTCGTTTTGTGACCTCTAATCACTCTCTAAGCATCATACAAACATAATACAATGCATTGTGACCAAAATTTCCCAAAGAACCATCCCATTTCATGCCTTGAACTTCAAGTAATTCAAAAGGGGCCAAAAATTTCCAAATTTGCAAAAGGGGTTGAAACTTCTCATACACTTGCTGCAACACCCCAAAACATTTTCCATGGTTCTCCTTGATCTTTGTTGAGCCAAGACATGCCCTAAAACAGCTGCAACATGATCCCATACCTCAAGTACACCTAATGTTGACATTTTGGCAACTTGCCCATACCAATCACCACAGGCCACCACCTACTTTCTGACCTATCAAACAATGTTATGTGGACTAAAAGCAAGCCAATCCATAACACACACAAGCTCAGATCATTCCATACACTAAGTTTCTCAAAAAATCACCTTAAAGCAAAAGCTTTCGAAACTTTCTGTCCAGCCATCAAACTTCAAAACAAACTTCACCATTCATTCAGAAATGATCCATAGAACATAAACCAACCATTAAACAAGCCTTAAAGCCCTTCTACACAAAACACGATTCTGGTGCAGCAAGAGTGCAAGCCTTAATTCCAGCAAATCTAAGCTCCTTCCAAGCATTGCAACTTCATCAGGGGGTCAAGTAAAGAGGATTTGCATAAAAGAAGAGGTCTAAAAGCTTCAAAGGTGAAAGCTCCAGCTCAGGTATCAATCTTCAAACTTTTTCCAGAAGCATGATTTTAAGTTTCTAAATTGTTCCTTATGCTTTGCTGATCACCATGATCTAATTTGTTTTGAAAATGAGTGAGAAATAAGCTTGTATTGAACTTCTGAAACCTTGCCCGTGAAACATGTTCTTGTGTTGATTCTCATGATTGATGCAAAATAAATTAGTTTTGAGGGTGGATTTGTGTTTAGGGAGAGGTGAGGAGTTGATCTGGAGCTTTAGAGCTCCTGAAATAACCTCAGGTGATTAGCTGAGTTTTAATCTAGAGCGTAGGATTAGAATTTCGCGCGTGCGTGGAGGGCCAGGATCATTTCACTTAACCCTAATCCATTTAATTTATTTAATTAATTAAAATTAGGCCAGATTGAATCTGGACCTTTAGATTGCACATTGGTCAACCATTCCCCCCCAGTTTGAATCTGATCCCTTGGATTGCCATACTTTCATTTATTTTAATTTTATTTCATTTAAATAGCATTTATTTTGTGCATTTTATTTAAAATACTTAGAAAAGTCCAAACAAAAATTTCTTCTGCATTTCAACTTCAAATATTTTTCTTCATCCAAAAAAAAATTTATTTTTATTTTTTGCATTAAAAAATCATTTTAAAAATATTTTAATGTTTATTTTAATTAATTAATGGAAATTAATTAATTAAAATATCATTTAGGTTCCTAAAAATTCCAAAAAAATTCACATTGCATCTTAGGACATTTAGAAACATTGTCAAACCATTCATACAAATTTATTTTTGGTTTTGATCCAACTTTGAAATTTTTCTTGAATTTAGGGTTCATAAAATTCCCTTTTTCGAACCCTAACTTTGAAAATTCTTTTCTTCCTAACCATGAAGGGTTTGACAATGGTTCTTTTTGCATTTTTTTCCATATAGCATGTAGTTCCTAGGATAATTTTTTCATGAAATTATCTTGCATTTTCCATTTGATTTGCATTTTCCCTTTTAAGGTACCCAAAAACCCTAGTTTACTTAGAAAAATCACAACTTTCTTAAGGTTAAGAGTTATACCTTCTCCTTTGGGGTGTGATATCATATGGGGTTAAGGTTCCTTTGAGTTCATTTTCAATTTTGTATCATGTGATTTGCTTCTGTTTTTATCATTTGCATCTCATCCTTTCATGTAACCCTAATCTTGCATCCATTCTTGCATCTTACATTGCATTGCATGAACATGTGAACTTGCCATGAAATTATAAGCACTTGTATGCCATCTTAGACATCTTAAGACATTGTTTGAACATTGCTTGGTCATTTATTCATCCATTTTCCATGCTTTTCATCCATTTCATTTCATAAACATACATGTGTTTTCATACTTCCTACATGCTTCATTTGCATTCTTTCTCTTTGTATGAACGTTCATAGCACTTGGTGTGCCTTTGCATCATCTCATAGCATCATTTGCATCATGTGTTTGCTTCTGGTTTTGTTTTTTTACCTTTGCATATGCTCCATTTCATTTCATTTCTTTCCTTATGCTAATATTTTCAGGTGGTAAGTAATTTAAGAAGTGAATTTGCCTTCACTTCTCATTTCTCTTCATCTTCTCCATATGCATCATTGCTGAATTTTATTTGCCTTAGAGTGATCTTGCTCATTCATGTTCATCATTCACTTTCTTTCTCCAAGTTACTTATCTTCTTCAGTGAAGTATGTAACTTGTTTCTTCTGCTTCTCCTTCTCTCATCTGCTTCTTCCATTGATGGCTTCTCTGAAGATCTCTTTTAAGCCTCACAAACCATAGGAACATCCAAGCATGACAATAATTAGGGTTGTGATTAGTTCTCATTTAGCTTTTACCTTTGTGTCTTCTTCGTGTCTCTCTTCTCACCTCATCATTAGAGACTAACCTTTAAGGTTTTAAGACTTTGTGATTAGGGTTATGCCTGCATCCTTCTCTTAGGATGGAGTGTATAAATTTAATCCTAAGTTTTAAACCCTTAATTTGTTTAAACCTCTTAATCAATCCATCTTAATAATCACTAAGACATTAACTTGTAACTTGGGCCTTGCATTAGGGTTCTAATTCTTCCTTTATTGGTTAAGAAGGACTAACCCCAATGTTAATGGACAAGTCCCCCTCAAGTTGTCTTACAAATCATAAAATTCACTTCTTAATCTTACCCTTAATTAAAATCCACTTTAATAAAGGCTTGTTTTGTCATGAGTTTAATCCCTAATCATGGATTAAGTTGAGGTATTCTCCTTAGCTTAAGTGTGCTCATCTATTATCCTTCTATTAGGATGGTGTAATGGGTTCACTAATCCTTGATTATGGCTTAAACTCATTACTTAACACTAAACAAAAACTCAAAAGCATCTAAATAATCACACGTAGGTTAATGATCTTAATCCTACACCATCATGGTAATTAAGTTGAGATGTTTATCTCATACTTAAGGTATTCTCATTATCCCTAATCAAAGGGAGGATATGATGAGTTTATTAACCCTTGGTTTAGGATTAAGCTCATCAACTTATGACAAACACAAAAAAAGATGCAATAAAAGGTTGAAAACACAAAATCAAACAATAATCGTCTCCTTCGGGATTCTTTTCTCATCATCTTCACTTATAAACGGGAACTCGCTTCTTCCGTCTAATGCAAGACAGTTAGCACTCGAGCCAGACGAGTCATACACTTGAGCATAGGCAAGCAAGAAGTTCACAGTCAATTTATCTTTCAGTCTCTTTGAGTCGAACTACGGTGTTCTGAATTCCTCATTGCACGAGAGGATACGTAGGCATAACTTAACTGTTATCGAACAAAAGTCTTTGTGTCTTCCCCCCTCTTTCAGCATTCTTTCTAAGCCTTATTCCTGAGCATTTCACTTCACCTTCTTGCACTGACACTTGTACATTCTTTTCCAGCTTTTGCACACAGATAGCACAGACATTACCCCTTTAAACACAAACTTTTAAGCGTGGATCCCGTCGAGTACGACGGACAATCTGGGTGCTAATACCTTCCCAGGTTGTAACCAACCCCCTTTCTCAGTATCTCTGGTTCGCGACTGTCTTATCCATATTTTTCCCAGGTTCATGCAGCATTACCTTTCCTTCGGGATAAAAATGCCTAGCTGGCGACTCTATTCATTTCACTTCATTTCACCTTTCTCCGACCATTCGCGTCTGTACCCTATCTGACCAGGTGTCTTTTCGGGGGAGCGACAGCACCCCAGATCGTCTACCGTACCCGACGTGATCCACGCTTGTTAGCCTATTTCAAAGGGTGAGAATAAAATTGTTGCTGAAAAAAACCTCTAACTGGAATGGGGATGGAAATGAGAAAGGGAACTGGAAGAGAGATCGAAAAGAAAGAATGGGAAAATGTAGGGAAAATAAAGAATGTTCTCGAACGGGCCCTACCCCGCTGCCTACATACCTCATTGATCAGAGTCGACGTAGTTCGCCTAACTAGGGTTGGAAAGATTGCTTGTGTTTTAAAAGCTTGAACTGCTTATTTCAATGCTCAGGTGTTGCAGGCTTGGACGACGGGTGTGTAACCGTCTTGCAAAGTGACAAGTAAGAGCAAGTTCGTATGATGAGAGTGAGTGAGGTGAGAAAAGAAGTCCCGAAGGAGAGACGCTTATTCTTTTCCAGTGTTTTTTAGAAATTTTTTATGAGTGTGGCACAAGGAAGTGAAGGCAAATCCTTTTCTAAGGAATGTGTCCTTATTACCACATCCCTAAACAGAATGAGTAACAAGTCCACCAAGAATGAAGAAGATCCTCAAACTTGTTTCCTAAGATTAGGATTTGAATTCAATAGCTTGCCTTAAATTATTAAGTGTTTTTGTGAATTAAATGAAGAAATATTTTTTATGGTTTTTTCTTTGAGAGTATGACAAAAGGGAAGGTCACCTCAACTATTATTAGAAGTTTTTTAGGTTTTTGTGTGAAGATGAGAAGAGAGAGAACCACAAAGGATCTTAAAGGTAAAAAGACTAAGGGGAAAGACTAATCCTAATGTTATCATGCATATATGGTCCTAGGTTAATGAGGTTTGAATTCTATCCTAATGAAGAAAAAGGAAAGAGGAAGATAAGAAGAAGAAGAAGAAGAAAGAAGGAAAAAGAAGCTAGAAGGCAACTTACTTCTCTAAAGAAGATAAGTTGTTTCTGAAGGGGAAGAAATGAAGTTGTACACAAGATGGCATAAGGCACATCACAAAGACAAACAAGAAAAACAATTAAGAGATGAGATGAAGATTTGAAATGTGGATAGCATCCTCACTTCATTTACCATGTGCACCTACAAGAAAGGGTTAGAACACACTCAAATAACAAGGTGAAACAATTAAAACCAAATGAGATACAAACAAGCAAAAGATCATATAAAATCCATACAACCAGAATCAACACACTCCATTCACATGTTAAGATCACACAAACAACACCATGAAAGAATTAAGGCAAACAAGTCATTACAAAGCATTACAAGTTACCATAAGGAAACAAAACATATAGGAGATGAAAAGAAAGCATACAAGCTAAGCAAGCATCATACAACTCAAGACCAGAACCCTAACATATCAATAATGTGCTTGAACAACAAAGAGAATCATTGAATAAAGCAAACAAGTTCAATTAAGGTCAAACATGAGAAGCATATGGGCATAAGAAGTGAAGTGAGCATACATATAAGTGTGAGACTTCAAGAACAAGTAACTCAAAGCAAATGAAGGTGAAATCATCATACAACGACCAGGGACACATCCACATTTTAAATGACCTCTAATCAACCTATAAGAGTTGGCACAAGTGCCCTCCTAACCTAATAAGCTAACATACCTCAAGAACAACTTCAAAATAGGGCAAGCAAGCACAAAAATTCACATTAAATGTAAATCATACTCAAAAACATTTTCCATGGTTCTCCTTGATCTTTGCTGAGCCAAGACATGCCCTAAAACAGCTGCAACATGAGCCCATACCTCAAGTACACCTAATGTTGACATTTTGGCAACTTGCCCATACCAATCACCACAGGCCACCACCCATTTTCTGACCTATCAAACAATGTTATGTGGACTAAAAGCAAGCCAATCCATAACACACACAAGATCAGATCATTCCATACACTAAGTTTCTCAAAAAATCACCTTAAATCAAAAGCTTTCGAAACTTTCTGTCCAGCCATCAAACTTCAAAACAAACTTCACCATTCATTCAGAAATGATCCATAGAACATAAACCAACCATCAAACAAGCCTCAAAGCCCTTCTACACAAAACACGATTCTGGTGCAGCAAGAGTGCAAGCCTTCATTCCAGCCATTCTAAGCTCCTTCCAAGCATTGCAACTTCATCAGGGGGTCAAGTAAAGAGGATTTGTATTAAAGAAGAGGTCCAAAAGCTTCAAAGGTGAAAGCTCCAGCTCAGGTATCAATCTTCAAACTTTTTTCCAGAAGCATGATTTTAAGTTTCTAAATTGTTCCTTATGCTTTGCTGATCACCATGATCTAATTTGTTTTGAAAATGAGTGAGAAATAAGCTTGTATTGAACTTCTGAAACTTTGCCCGTGAAACATGTTCTTGTTTGATTCTCATGATTGATGCAAAATAAATTAGTTTTGAGGGTGGATTCGTGTTTAGGAAGAGGTGAGAAGTTGATCTGGAGCTTTAGAGCTCCTGAAATGACCTCAGGTGATTAGCTGAGTTTTAATCTAGAGCGTAGGATTAGAATTCCGCGCGTGCGTGGAGGGCCAGGATCATTTCACTTAACCCTAATCCATTTAATTTATTTAATTAATTAAAATTAGGCTAGATTGAATCTGTACCTTTAGATTGCGCACTGGTCAACCATTCCCCCCCAGTTTGAATCTGATCCCTTGGATTGCCATACTTTCATTTATTTTAATTTTATTTCATTTAAATAGCATTTATTTTGTGCATTTTATTTAAAATACTTAGAAAAGTCCAAAAAAAAATTCTTCTGCATTTCAACTTCAAATATTTTTCTTCATCCAAAAACATTTTTATTTTTATTTTTTGCATTAAAAAATCATTTTAAAAATATTTAAATGTTTATTTTAATTAATTAATGGAAATTAATTAATTAAAATATCATTTAGGTTCCTAAAAATTCCAAAAAAAATCACATTGCATCTTAGGACATTGAGAAACATTGTCAAACCATTCATACAAATTTATTTTTGGTTTTGATCCAACTTTGAAATTTTTCATGAATTTAGGGTTCATAAAATTCCCTTTTTGGAACCCTAACTTTGAAAATTCTTTTCTGCCTAACCATGAAGGGTTTGACAATGGTTCGTTTTGCATTGTTTTCCATATAGCATGTAGTTCCTAGGATAATTTTGTCATGAATTTATCTCGCATTTTCCATTTGATTTGCATTTTCCCTCTTAAGGTACCCAAAAACCCTAGTTTACTTAGAAATATCACAACTTTCTTTAGGTTAAGAGATAGACCTTCTCCTTTGGGGTGTGATATCATATGGGGTTAGGGTTCCTTTGAGATCATTTGCAATTTTGTATCATGTGATTTGCTTCTGTTTTTATCATTTGCATCTCATCCTTTCATGTAACCCTAATCTTGCATCCATTCTTGCATCTTACATTGCATTGCATGAACATGTGAACTTGCCATGAAATTATAAGCACTTGTATGCCATCTTAGACATCTTAAGACATTTTTTGAACATTGCTTGGTCATTTATTCATCCATTTTCCATGCTTTTCATCCATTTCATTTCATAAACATACATGTGTTTTCATACTTCCTACATGCTTCATTTGCATTCTTTCTCTTTGTATGAACGTTCATAGCACTTGGTGTGCCTTTGCATCATCTCATAGCATCATTTGCATCATGTGTTTGCTTCTGGTTTTGTTTTTTTACCTTTGCATATGCTCCATTTCATTTCATTTCTTTCCTTATGCTAATATTTTCAGGTGGTAAGTAATTTAAGAAGTGAATTTGCCTTCACTTCTCATTTCTCTTCATCTTCTCCATATGCATCATTGCTGAATTTTATTTGCCTTAGAGTGATCTTGCTCATTCATGTTCATCATTCACTTTCTTTCTCCAAGTTACTTATCTTCTTCAGTGAAGTATGTAACTTGTTTCTTCTGCTTCTCCTTCTCTCATCTGCTTCTTCCATTGATGGCTTCTCTGAAGATCTCTTTTAAGCCTCACAAACCATAGGAACATCCAAGCATGACAATAATTAGGGTTGTGATTAGTTCTCATTTAGCTTTTACCTTTGTGTCTTCTTCGTGTCTCTCTTCTCACCTCATCATTAGAGACTAACCTTTAAGGTTTTAAGACTTTGTGATTAGGGTTATGCCTGCATCCTTCTCTTAGGATGGAGTGTATAACTTTAATCCTAAGTTTTAAACCCTTAATTTGTTTAAACCTCTTAATCAATCCATCTTAATAATCACTAAGACATTAACTTGTAACTTGGGCCTTGCATTAGGGTTCTAATTCTTCCTTTATTGGTTAAGAAGGACTAACCCCAATGTTAATGGACAAGTCCCCCTCAAGTTGTCTTACAAATCATAAAATTCACTTCTTAATCTTACCCTTAATTAAAATCCACTTTAATAAAGGCTTGTTTTGTCATGAGTTTAATCCCTAATCATGGATTAAGTTGAGGTATTCTCCTTAGCTTAAGTGTGCTCATCTATTATCCTTCTATTAGGATGGTGTAATGGGTTCACTAATCCTTGATTATGGCTTAAACTCATTACTTAACACTAAACAAAAACTCAAAAGCATCTAAATAATCACACGTAGGTTAATGATCTTAATCCTACACCATCATGGTAATTAAGTTGAGATGTTTATCTCATACTTAAGGTATTCTCATTATCCCTAATCAAAGGGAGGATATGATGAGTTTATTAACCCTTGGTTTAGGATTAAGCTCATCAACTTATGACAAACACAAAAAAAGATGCAATAAAAGGTTGAAAACACAAAATCAAACAATAATCGTCTCCTTCGGGATTCTTTTCTCATCATCTTCACTTATAAACGGGAACTCGCTTCTTCCGTCTAATGCAAGACAGTTAGCACTCGAGCCAGACGAGTCATACACTTGAGCATAGGCAAGCAAGAAGTTCACAGTCAATTTATCTTTCAGTCTCTTTGAGTCGAACTACGGTGTTCTGAATTCCTCATTGCACGAGAGGATACGTAGGCATAACTTAACTGTTATCGAACAAAAGTCTTTGTGTCTTCCCCCCTCTTTCAGCATTCTTTCTAAGCCTTATTCCTGAGCATTTCACTTCACCTTCTTGCACTGACACTTGTACATTCTTTTCCAGCTTTTGCACACAGATAGCACAGACATTACCCCTTTAAACACAAACTTTTAAGCGTGGATCCCGTCGAGTACGACGGACAATCTGGGTGCTAATACCTTCCCAGGTTGTAACCAACCCCCTTTCTCAGTATCTCTGGTTCGCGACTGTCTTATCCATATTTTTCCCAGGTTCATGCAGCATTACCTTTCCTTCGGGATAAAAATGCCTAGCTGGCGACTCTATTCATTTCACTTCATTTCACCTTTCTCCGACCATTCGCGTCTGTACCCTATCTGACCAGGTGTCTTTTCGGGGGAGCGACAGCACCCCAGATCGTCTACCGTACCCGACGTGATCCACGCTTGTTAGCCTATTTCAAAGGGTGAGAATAAAATTGTTGCTGAAAAAAACCTCTAACTGGAATGGGGATGGAAATGAGAAAGGGAACTGGAAGAGAGATCGAAAAGAAAGAATGGGAAAATGTAGGGAAAATAAAGAATGTTCTCGAACGGGCCCTACCCCGCTGCCTACATACCTCATTGATCAGAGTCGACGTAGTTCGCCTAACTAGGGTTGGAAAGATTGCTTGTGTTTTAAAAGCTTGAACTGCTTATTTCAATGCTCAGGTGTTGCAGGCTTGGACGACGGGTGTGTAACCGTCTTGCAAAGTGACAAGTAAGAGCAAGTTCGTATGATGAGAGTGAGTGAGGTGAGAAAAGAAGTCCCGAAGGAGAGACGCTTATTCTTTTCCAGTGTTTTTTAGAAATTTTTTATGAGTGTGGCACAAGGAAGTGAAGGCAAATCCTTTTCTAAGGAATGTGTCCTTATTACCACATCCCTAAACAGAATGAGTAACAAGTCCACCAAGAATGAAGAAGATCCTCAAACTTGTTTCCTAAGATTAGGATTTGAATTCAATAGCTTGCCTTAAATTATTAAGTGTTTTTGTGAATTAAATGAAGAAATATTTTTTATGGTTTTTTCTTTGAGAGTATGACAAAAGGGAAGGTCACCTCAACTATTATTAGAAGTTTTTTAGGTTTTTGTGTGAAGATGAGAAGAGAGAGAACCACAAAGGATCTTAAAGGTAAAAAGACTAAGGGGAAAGACTAATCCTAATGTTATCATGCATATATGGTCCTAGGTTAATGAGGTTTGAATTCTATCCTAATGAAGAAAAAGGAAAGAGGAAGATAAGAAGAAGAAGAAGAAGAAAGAAGGAAAAAGAAGCTAGAAGGCAACTTACTTCTCTAAAGAAGATAAGTTGTTTCTGAAGGGGAAGAAATGAAGTTGTACACAAGATGGCATAAGGCACATCACAAAGACAAACAAGAAAAACAATTAAGAGATGAGATGAAGATTTGAAATGTGGATAGCATCCTCACTTCATTTACCATGTGCACCTACAAGAAAGGGTTAGAACACACTCAAATAACAAGGTGAAACAATTAAAACCAAATGAGATACAAACAAGCAAAAGATCATATAAAATCCATACAACCAGAATCAACACACTCCATTCACATGTTAAGATCACACAAACAACACCATGAAAGAATTAAGGCAAACAAGTCATTACAAAGCATTACAAGTTACCATAAGGAAACAAAACATATAGGAGATGAAAAGAAAGCATACAAGCTAAGCAAGCATCATACAACTCAAGACCAGAACCCTAACATATCAATAATGTGCTTGAACAACAAAGAGAATCATTGAATAAAGCAAACAAGTTCAATTAAGGTCAAACATGAGAAGCATATGGGCATAAGAAGTGAAGTGAGCATACATATAAGTGTGAGACTTCAAGAACAAGTAACTCAAAGCAAATGAAGGTGAAATCATCATACAACGACCAGGGACACATCCACATTTTAAATGACCTCTAATCAACCTATAAGAGTTGGCACAAGTGCCCTCCTAACCTAATAAGCTAACATACCTCAAGAACAACTTCAAAATAGGGCAAGCAAGCACAAAAATTCACATTAAATGTAAATCATACTCAAAAACATTTTCCATGGTTCTCCTTGATCTTTGCTGAGCCAAGACATGCCCTAAAACAGCTGCAACATGAGCCCATACCTCAAGTACACCTAATGTTGACATTTTGGCAACTTGCCCATACCAATCACCACAGGCCACCACCCATTTTCTGACCTATCAAACAATGTTATGTGGACTAAAAGCAAGCCAATCCATAACACACACAAGATCAGATCATTCCATACACTAAGTTTCTCAAAAAATCACCTTAAATCAAAAGCTTTCGAAACTTTCTGTCCAGCCATCAAACTTCAAAACAAACTTCACCATTCATTCAGAAATGATCCATAGAACATAAACCAACCATCAAACAAGCCTCAAAGCCCTTCTACACAAAACACGATTCTGGTGCAGCAAGAGTGCAAGCCTTCATTCCAGCCATTCTAAGCTCCTTCCAAGCATTGCAACTTCATCAGGGGGTCAAGTAAAGAGGATTTGTATTAAAGAAGAGGTCCAAAAGCTTCAAAGGTGAAAGCTCCAGCTCAGGTATCAATCTTCAAACTTTTTTCCAGAAGCATGATTTTAAGTTTCTAAATTGTTCCTTATGCTTTGCTGATCACCATGATCTAATTTGTTTTGAAAATGAGTGAGAAATAAGCTTGTATTGAACTTCTGAAACTTTGCCCGTGAAACATGTTCTTGTTTGATTCTCATGATTGATGCAAAATAAATTAGTTTTGAGGGTGGATTCGTGTTTAGGAAGAGGTGAGAAGTTGATCTGGAGCTTTAGAGCTCCTGAAATGACCTCAGGTGATTAGCTGAGTTTTAATCTAGAGCGTAGGATTAGAATTCCGCGCGTGCGTGGAGGGCCAGGATCATTTCACTTAACCCTAATCCATTTAATTTATTTAATTAATTAAAATTAGGCTAGATTGAATCTGTACCTTTAGATTGCGCACTGGTCAACCATTCCCCCCCCAGTTTGAATCTGATCCCTTGGATTGCCATACTTTCATTTATTTTAATTTTATTTCATTTAAATAGCATTTATTTTGTGCATTTTATTTAAAATACTTAGAAAAGTCCAAAAAAAAATTCTTCTGCATTTCAACTTCAAATATTTTTCTTCATCCAAAAACATTTTTATTTTTATTTTTTGCATTAAAAAATCATTTTAAAAATATTTAAATGTTTATTTTAATTAATTAATGGAAATTAATTAATTAAAATATCATTTAGGTTCCTAAAAATTCCAAAAAAAATCACATTGCATCTTAGGACATTGAGAAACATTGTCAAACCATTCATACAAATTTATTTTTGGTTTTGATCCAACTTTGAAATTTTTCATGAATTTAGGGTTCATAAAATTCCCTTTTTGGAACCCTAACTTTGAAAATTCTTTTCTGCCTAACCATGAAGGGTTTGACAATGGTTCGTTTTGCATTGTTTTCCATATAGCATGTAGTTCCTAGGATAATTTTGTCATGAATTTATCTCGCATTTTCCATTTGATTTGCATTTTCCCTCTTAAGGTACCCAAAAACCCTAGTTTACTTAGAAATATCACAACTTTCTTTAGGTTAAGAGATAGACCTTCTCCTTTGGGGTGTGATATCATATGGGGTTAGGGTTCCTTTGAGATCATTTGCAATTTTGTATCATGTGATTTGCTTCTGTTTTTATCATTTGCATCTCATCCTTTCATGTAACCCTAATCTTGCATCCATTCTTGCATCTTACATTGCATTGCATGAACATGTGAACTTGCCATGAAATTATAAGCACTTGTATGCCATCTTAGACATCTTAAGACATTTTTTGAACATTGCTTGGTCATTTATTCATCCATTTTCCATGCTTTTCATCCATTTCATTTCATAAACATACATGTGTTTTCATACTTCCTACATGCTTCATTTGCATTCTTTCTCTTTGTATGAACGTTCATAGCACTTGGTGTGCCTTTGCATCATCTCATAGCATCATTTGCATCATGTGTTTGCTTCTGGTTTTGTTTTTTTACCTTTGCATATGCTCCATTTCATTTCATTTCTTTCCTTATGCTAATATTTTCAGGTGGTAAGTAATTTAAGAAGTGAATTTGCCTTCACTTCTCATTTCTCTTCATCTTCTCCATATGCATCATTGCTGAATTTTATTTGCCTTAGAGTGATCTTGCTCATTCATGTTCATCATTCACTTTCTTTCTCCAAGTTACTTATCTTCTTCAGTGAAGTATGTAACTTGTTTCTTCTGCTTCTCCTTCTCTCATCTGCTTCTTCCATTGATGGCTTCTCTGAAGATCTCTTTTAAGCCTCACAAACCATAGGAACATCCAAGCATGACAATAATTAGGGTTGTGATTAGTTCTCATTTAGCTTTTACCTTTGTGTCTTCTTCGTGTCTCTCTTCTCACCTCATCATTAGAGACTAACCTTTAAGGTTTTAAGACTTTGTGATTAGGGTTATGCCTGCATCCTTCTCTTAGGATGGAGTGTATAACTTTAATCCTAAGTTTTAAACCCTTAATTTGTTTAAACCTCTTAATCAATCCATCTTAATAATCACTAAGACATTAACTTGTAACTTGGGCCTTGCATTAGGGTTCTAATTCTTCCTTTATTGGTTAAGAAGGACTAACCCCAATGTTAATGGACAAGTCCCCCTCAAGTTGTCTTACAAATCATAAAATTCACTTCTTAATCTTACCCTTAATTAAAATCCACTTTAATAAAGGCTTGTTTTGTCATGAGTTTAATCCCTAATCATGGATTAAGTTGAGGTATTCTCCTTAGCTTAAGTGTGCTCATCTATTATCCTTCTATTAGGATGGTGTAATGGGTTCACTAATCCTTGATTATGGCTTAAACTCATTACTTAACACTAAACAAAAACTCAAAAGCATCTAAATAATCACACGTAGGTTAATGATCTTAATCCTACACCATCATGGTAATTAAGTTGAGATGTTTATCTCATACTTAAGGTATTCTCATTATCCCTAATCAAAGGGAGGATATGATGAGTTTATTAACCCTTGGTTTAGGATTAAGCTCATCAACTTATGACAAACACAAAAAAAGATGCAATAAAAGGTTGAAAACAAAAAATCAAACAATAATCGTCTCCTTCGGGATTCTTTACTCATCATCTTCACTTATAAACGGGAACTCGCTTCTTCCGTCTAATGCAAGACAGTTAGCACTCGAGCCAGACGAGTCATACACTTGAGCATAGGCAAGCAAGAAGTTCACAGTCAATTTATCTTTCAGTCTCTTTGAGTCGAACTACGGTGTTCTGAATTCCTCATTGCACGAGAGGATACGTAGGCATAACTTAACTGTTATCGAACAAAAGTCTTTGTGTCTTCCCCCCTCTTTCAGCATTCTTTCTAAGCCTTATTCCTGAGCATTTCACTTCACCTTCTTGCACTGACACTTGTACATTCTTTTCCAGCTTTTGCACACAGATAGCACAGACATTACCCCTTTAAACACAAACTTTTAAGCGTGGATCCCGTCGAGTACGACGGACAATCTGGGTGCTAATACCTTCCCAGGTTGTAACCAACCCCCTTTCTCAGTATCTCTGGTTCGCGACTGTCTTATCCATATTTTTCCCAGGTTCATGCAGCATTACCTTTCCTTCGGGATAAAAATGCCTAGCTGGCGACTCTATTCATTTCACTTCATTTCACCTTTCTCCGACCATTCGCGTCTGTACCCTATCTGACCAGGTGTCTTTTCGGGGGAGCGACAGCACCCCAGATCGTCTACCGTACCCGACGTGATCCACGCTTGTTAGCCTATTTCAAAGGGTGAGAATAAAATTGTTGCTGAAAAAAACCTCTAACTGGAATGGGGATGGAAATGAGAAAGGGAACTGGAAGAGAGATCGAAAAGAAAGAATGGGAAAATGTAGGGAAAATAAAGAATGTTCTCGAACGGGCCCTACCCCGCTGCCTACATACCTCATTGATCAGAGTCGACGTAGTTCGCCTAACTAGGGTTGGAAAGATTGCTTGTGTTTTAAAAGCTTGAACTGCTTATTTCAATGCTCAGGTGTTGCAGGCTTGGACGACGGGTGTGTAACCGTCTTGCAAAGTGACAAGTAAGAGCAAGTTCGTATGATGAGAGTGAGTGAGGTGAGAAAAGAAGACCCGAAGGAGAGACGCTTATTCTTTTCCAGTGTTTTTTAGAAATTTTTTATGAGTGTGGCACAAGGAAGTGAAGGCAAATCCTTTTCTAAGGAATGTGTCCTTATTACCACATCCCTAAACAGAATGAGTAACAAGTCCACCAAGAATGAAGAAGATCCTCAAACTTGTTTCCTAAGATTAGGATTTGAATTCAATATCTTGCCTTAAATTATTAAGTGTTTTTGTGAATTAAATGAAGAAATATTTTTATGGTTTTTTCTTTGAGAGTATGACAAAAGGGAAGGTCACCTCAACTATTATTAGAAGTTTTTTAGGTTTTTGTGTGAAGATGAGAAGAGAGAGAACCACAAAGGATCTTAAAGGTAAAAAGACTAAGGGGAAAGACTAATCCTAATGTTATCATGCATATATGGTCCTAGGTTAATGAGGTTTGAATTCTATCCTAATGAAGAAAAAGGAAAGAGGAAGATAAGAAGAAGAAGAAGAAGAAGAAAGAAGGAAAAAGAAGCTAGAAGGCAACTTACTTCTCTAAAGAAGATAAGTTGTTTCTGAAGGGGAAGAAATGAAGTTGTACACAAGATGGCATAAGGCACATCACAAAGACAAACAAGAAAAACAATTAAGAGATGAGATGAAGATTTGAAATGTGGATAGCATCCTCACTTCATTTACCATGTGCACCTACAAGAAAGGGTTAGAACACACTCAAATAACAAGGTGAAACAATTAAAACCAAATGAGATACAAACAAGCAAAAGATCATATAAAATCCATACAACCAGAATCAACACACTCCATTCACATGTTAAGATCACACAAACAACACCATGAAAGAATTAAGGCAAACAAGTCATTACAAAGCATTACAAGTTACCATAAGGAAACAAAACATATAGGAGATGAAAAGAAAGCATACAAGCTAAGCAAGCATCTTATAACTCAAGACCAGAACCCTAACATATCAATAATGTACTTGAACAACAAAGAGAATCATTGAATAAAGCAAACAAGTTCAATTAAGGTCAAACATGAGAAGCATATGGGCATAAGAAGTGAAGTGAGCATACATATAAGTGTGAGACTTCAAGAACAAGTAACTCAAAGCAAATGAAGGTTAAATCATCATACAACGACCAGGGACACATCCACATTTTAAATGACCTCTAATCAACCTATAAGAGTTGGCACAAGTGCCCTCCTAACCTAATAAGCTAACATACCTCAAGAACAACTTCAAAATAGGGCAAGCAAGCACAAAAATTCACATTAAATGTAAATCATACTCAAAAACATTTTCCATGGTTCTCCTTGATCTTTGCTGAGCCAAGACATGCCCTAAAACAGCTGCAACATGAGCCCATACCTCAAGTACACCTAGTGTTGACATTTTGGCAACTTGCCCATACCAATCACCACAGGCCACCACCCATTTTCTGACCTATCAAACAATGTTATGTGGACTAAAAGCAAGCCAATCCATAACACACACAAGATCAGATCATTCCATACACTAAGTTTCTCAAAAAATCACCTTAAAGCAAAAGCTTTCGAAACTTTCTGTCCAGCCATCAAACTTCAAAACAAACTTCACCATTCATTCAGAAATGATCCATAGAACATAAACTAACCATCAAACAAGCCTCAAAGCCCTTCTACACAAAACACGATTCTGGTGCAGCAAGAGTTCAAGCCTTCATTCCAGCCATTCTAAGCTCCTTCCAAGCATTGCAACTTCATCAGGGGGTCAAGTAAAGAGGATTTGTATTAAAGAAGAGGTCCAAAAGCTTCAAAGGTGAAAGCTCCAGCTCAGGTATCAATCTTCAAACTTTTTCCAGAAGCATGATTTTAAGTTTCTAAATTGTTCCTTATGCTTTGCTGATCACCATGATCTAATTTGTTTTGAAAATGAGTGAGAAATAAGCTTGTATTGAACTTCTGAAACTTTGCCCGTGAAACATGTTCTTGTTTGATTCTCATGATTGATGCAAAATAAATTAGTTTTGAGGGTGGATTCGTGTTTAGGAAGAGGTGAGGAGTTGATCTGGAGCTTTAGAGCTCCTGAAATGACCTCAGGTGATTAGCTGAGTTTTAATCTAGAGCGTAGGATTAGAATTCCGCGCGTGCGTGGAGGGCCAGGATCATTTCACTTAACCCTAATCCATTTAATTTATTTAATTAATTAAAATTAGGCTAGATTGAATCTGTACCTTTAGATTGCGCACTGGTCAACCATTCCCCCCCAGTTTGAATCTGATCCCTTGGATTGCCATACTTTCATTTATTTTAATTTTATTTCATTTAAATAGCATTTATTTTGTGCATTTTATTTAAAATACTTAGAAAAGTCCAAAAAAAAAATTCTTCTGCATTTCAACTTCAAATATTTTTCTTCATCCAAAAACATTTTTATTTTTATTTTTTGCATTAAAAAATCATTTTAAAAATATTTAAATGTTTATTTTAATTAATTAATGGAAATTAATTAATTAAAATATCATTTAGGTTCCTAAAAATTCCAAAAAAATTCACATTGCATCTTAGGATATTTAGAAACATTGTCAAACCATTCATACAAATTTATTTTTGGTTTTGATCCAACTTTGAAATTTTTCATGAATTTAGGGTTCATAAAATTCCCTTTTTGGAACCCTAACTTTGAAAATTCTTTTCTGCCTAACCATGAAGGGTTTGACAATGGTTTGTTTTGCATTGTTTTCCATATAGCATGTAGTTCCTAGGATAAATTTGTCATGAATTTATCTCGCATTTTCCATTTGATTTGCATTTTCCCTCTTAAGGTACCCAAAAACCCTAGTTTACTTAGAAATATCACAACTTTCTTTAGGTTAAGAGATAGACCTTCTCCTTTGGGGTGTGATATCATATGGGGTTAGGGTTCCTTTGAGATCATTTGCAATTTTGTATCATGTGATTTGCTTCTGTTTTTATCATTTGCATCTCATCCTTTCATGTAACCCTAATCTTGCATCCATTCTTGCATCTTACATTGCATTGCATGAACATGTGAACTTGCCATGAAATTATAAGCACTTGTATGCCATCTTAGACATCTTAAGACATTGTTTGAACATTGCTTGGTCATTTATTCATCCATTTTCCATGCTTTTCATCCATTTCATTTCATAAACATACATGTGTTTTCATACTTCCTACATGCTTCATTTGCATTCTTTCTCTTTGTATGAACGTTCATAGCACTTGGTGTGCCTTTGCATCATCTCATAGCATCATTTGAATCATGTGTTTGCTTCTGGTTTTGGTTTTTTTACCTTTGCATATGCTCCATTTCATTTCATTTCTTTCCTTATGCTAACATTTTCAGGTGGTAAGTAATTTGAGAAGTGAATTTGCCTTCACTTCGCATTTCTCTTCATCTTCTCCATATGCATCATTGCTACATTTTTATTTGCCTTAGAGTGAGCTTGCTCATTCATGTTCATCATTCACTTTCTTTCTCCAAGTTACTTATCTTCTTCAGTGAAGTATGTAACTTGTTTCTTCTGCTTCTCCTTCTCTCATCTGCTTCTTCCATTGGTGGCTTCTCTGAAGATCTCTTTTAAGCCTCACAAACCATAGGAACATCCAAGCATGACAATAATTAGGGTTGTGATTAGTTCCCATTTAGCTTTTACCTTTGTGTCTTCTTTGTGTCTCTCTTCTCACCTCATCATTAGAGACTAAACCTTTAAGGTTTTAAGAGTTTGTGATTAGGGTTATGCCTGCATCCTTCTCTTAGGATGGAGTGTATAACTTTAATTCTAAGTGTTAAACCCTTAATTTGTTTAAACCTCTTAATCAATCCATCTTAATAATCACTAAGACATTAACTTGTAACTTGGGCCCTGCATTAGGGTTCTAATTCTTCCTTTATTGGTTAAGAAGGACTAACCCCAGTGTTAATGGACAAGTCCCCCTCAAGTTGTCTTAAAAATCATAAAATTCACTTCTTAATCTTACCCTTAATTAAAATCCACTTTAATAAAGGCTTGTTTTGTCATGAGTTTAATCCCTAATCATGGATTACGTTGAGGTATCTTCCTCCGCTTAAGTGTGCTCATCTATTATCCTTCTATTAGGATGGTGTAATGGGTTCACTAATCCTTGATTATGGCTTAAAATCATTACTTAACACTAAACAAAAACTCAAAAGCATCTAAATAATCACAAGTAGGTTAATGATCTTAATCCTACACCATCATGGTAATTAAGTTGAGATGTTTATCTCATACTTAAGGTATTCTCATTATCCCTAATCAAAGGGAGGATATGATGAGTTTATTAACCCTTGGTTTAGGGTTAAGCTCATCAACTTATGACAAACACAAAAAAAGAAGCAATAAAAGGTTGAAAACACAAAATCAAACAATAATCGTCTCCTTAGGGATTCTTTTCTCATCATCTTCACTCATAAACGGGAACTCGCTTCTTCCGTCTAATGCAAGATAGTTAACACTCGTGCCAGACGAGTCATACACTTGAGCATAGGCAAGCAAGCAGTTCACAGTCAATTTATCTTTCAGTCTCTTTGAGTCGAACTATGGTGTTCTGACTTCCTCATTGCACGAGAGGATACGTAGGCATAACTTAACGGTTATCGAACAAAAGTCTCTGTGTCTTCCCCCCTCTTTCAGCATTCTTTCTAAGCCTTATTCCTGAGCATTTCACTTCACCTTCTTGCACTGACACTTGTACATTCTTTTCCAGCTTTTGCACACAGATAGCACAGACACTACCCCTTTAAACACAAACTTTTAAGCGTGGATCCCGTCGAGTACGACGGACAATCTGGGTGCTAATACCTTCCCAGGTTGTAACCAACCCCCTTTCTCAGTATCTCTGGTTCGCGACTGTCTTATCCATCTTTTTCCCAGGTTCATGCAGCATTACCTTTCCTTCGGGATAAAAATGCCTAGCTGGCGACTCTATTCACTTCACTTCATTTCTCCTTTCGCCGACCATTCGCGTCTGTACCCTATCTGACCAGGTATCTTTTCGGGGGAGCGACAGCACCCCAGATCGTCTACCGTACCCGACGTGATCCACGCTTGTTAGCCTGTTTCAAAGGGTGAGAATAAAATTGTTGCTGAAAGAAAACCTCTAACTGGAATGGGGATGGAAATGAGAAAGGGATCTGGAAGAGAGATCGAAAAGAAAGAATGGGAAAATGTAGGGAAAATAAAGAATGTTCTCGAACGGGCCCTACCCCGCTGCCTACATACCTCATTGATCAGAGTCGACGTAGTTCGCCTAACTAGGGATGGAAAGATTGTTTGTGTTTTAAAAGCTTGAACTGCTTATTACAATGAGCAGGTGTTGCAGTCTTGGACAACGGGTGTGTAACCGTCTTGCAAAGTGACAAGTAAGAGCAAGTTCGTATGATGAGAGTGAGTGAGGTGAGAAAAGAAGTCCCTAAGGAGAGACGCTTATTCTTTTCCAGTGTTTTTTAGAATTTTTTTATGAGTGTGGCACAAGGAAGTGAAGGCAAATCCTTTTCTAAGGAATGTGTCCTTATTACCACATCCCTAAACAGAATGAGTAACAAGTCCACCAAGAATGAAGAAGATCCTCAAACTTGTTTCCTAAGATTAGGATTTGAATTCAAAAGCTTGCCTTAAATTATTAAGTGTTTTTGTGAATTAAATGAAGAAATATTTTTTATGGTTTTCTTTGAGAGTATGACAAAAGGGAAGGTCACCTCAACTATTATTAGAAGTTTTTTAGGTTTTTGTGTGAAGATGAGAAGAGAGAGAACCACAAAGGATCTTAAAGGTAAAAAGACTAAGGGGAAAGACTAATCCTAATGTTATCATGCATATATGGTCCTAGGTTAATGAGGTTTGAATTCTATACTAATGAAGAAAAAGGAAAGAGGAAGATAAGAAGAAGAAGAAGAAGAAAGAAGGCAAAAGAAGCTAGAAGGCAACTTACTTCTCTAAAGAAGATAAGTTGTTTCTAAAGGGGAAGAAATGAAGTTGTACACTAGATGGCATAAGGCACATCACAAAGACAAACAAGAAAAACAATTAAGAGATTAGATGAAGATTTGAAATGTGGATATCATCCACACTTTATTTACCATGTGCACCTACTAGAAAGGGTTAGAACACACTCAAATAACAAGGTGAAACAATTAAAACCAAATGAGATACAAACAAGAAAAAGATAATATAAAATCCATACAACCAGAATCAATAAACTCCATTCACATGTTAAGATCACACAAACAACACCATGAAAGAATCAAGGCAAACAAGTCATTATAAAGCATTACAAGTTACCATAATGAAACAAAACACATAGGAGATGAAAAGAAAGCATACAAGCTAAGAAAGCATCATACAACTCAAGACCAGAACCCTAACATATCAATAATGTGCTTGAACAACAAAGAGAATCATTGAATAAAGCAAACAAGTTCAATTAAGGTCAAACATGAGAAGCATATGGGCATAAGAAGTGAAGTGAGCATACATATAAGTGTGAGACTTCAAGAACAAGTAACTCAAAGCAAATGAAGGTGAAATCATCATACAAGGACCAGGGACACATCCACATTTTAAATTACCTCTAATCAACCTATAAGAGTTGGCACAAGTGCCCTCCTGACCTAATAAGCAAACATACCTCAAGAACAACTTCAAACTAGGGTAAGCAAGCACAAAAATTCACATTAAATGTAAATCATACTCAAAAATTCCACAAATAATCACAAAGTCTCCTTAAACATATAGGATCATCATGCCAAAAGGATAGGACCAAAATCAGAAGCAAACTAGGTCAAGGGGGTGTATAAAAGTTCAACTAAGGTTTTGAAACTTCATCATAAAGCAATTAGACAAAAGGCAAGCAAACAATATCTAAAAATCATGAAATAAATCTCACATGGTCTTTACTTTATCAAGAATAAAATACAAAAAGAACTAGATCCATATCTATTTTCATATTCAAGATAAAAAATTCTACAAACCAAGATGTGCATTGAAGGATTTAAAATAAAGAAATTAAACTCAACAATTAATTCAATCATGAGAAATTACGATAAATGGAAAAGAAAATCACACAAAATTAAAGAAAACTAAAATTGATTAACAAGATTTTTTTTTGGTGATTTTTAGATAATCCTAACTATTTTAATTAAAATAAAATGAAACAATTAAAAATAAAATAAAATAAAATCCAATACACAAAGGGAGGTGTAGACAACAACAAAACTCAGTTCAATTGTCATGGGCCTGCAAATATGGGGGTGAGAATAAAAACCTAGGCCCAAAGCTCTTCAGCGCATAACACACAGCTTATCATGGAAATTCAAATATTCAGGAAAAAACAAATGGCCATTAGATCAATTCAGCGCATGAAAACAAGTCAACAGATCAATTCATGATACGCGCATGCACATGGTAAGTAGTGTAGTCTAGAACACAAACAGCATTATCATATTTAAAATACAAAAACAAGGCACGTGCAAGGGATGACAGATTTTTAATGTGCTGACACTCTATCAACCACACAGATCAAAGAATGAACGTCTCAGATTGTTTCTTCTCCAATGAACCAGCTTCATACAAACGCAGAAACCGGTGACCGGAGCCTTAGCTCTGGCACCAGAAAATTCAAACTCATGACAAATATTCACCAAAATGCACATAATTCTCCATATCAAACAATTAAAGCACGCAGATCATGAATACGCCATTAGAATTCACAAATGATCAAAGATCAGAGCAGATAGAACGAAAACATTTTCATACATCTAAATTTAATTCATCAATACAAGCTCAATATCCACAAATTTTCAAAACAAAACATATCAACGTGTTCAGTGAAGCATATAGATCATTTATCACACAATAAATTAAAGATTTAGATCTATGAATTTGAAGTTCACCCGAAATCTGCATAGCACGAATTAGATCAAGATAAGCCTCCAAATGTTGCAGATCAAAGCCTTTGAACCTCTCCTTGCAAAGTAAATGCAAGAGAGAGCTTGAAAACCTCTGGATCTTGGAATTCGAAAGCAACTGTACTTGAATGGAACCTTGTGAAATATTCACTTTCTGCTTGCATCAAGGGTAGATCTATGATCCTTAGAGCTCAAGGATGAAGAATATGTAGCTAGTTTAGGCAATGAGTGAGAGATGAGAGAGATTAAAACAAAAAGGAAATGGTTCAAGAAACTTGAGAGTGAGAGAATCATAGAGAATTTTGTTGCATTCAAGGCATGTTTATCTTATATATCATATGCACATTATACAGATTAGGGTTTTAGAGGCAAGGGTAGCATGGTAAGTGTGATGGAATGTGAAATGCAAATTTGCATGAACTTTGTGATGAGGAAATTTGCAAGTGCACTCCCTCTCTCATGGGCATGTGATGATCACATTTTATCCATTCTTCAACTGTGAAATGGTCTTGGCCCTTGGATTCAAGTAAATCATGCATTCTTTGTGATTTTTCATTTTTAGATTTTGAAAAATATCATGACCCCCATGCACGTGCTCTTGGGATTTTATTGAGCAAAATTTTCATAATGCTTTTCCTTGGATGTTTATGAACATATTTGATCCATAAGATAGTTGGAAAACAAGTTTTGAACCTTTTTGTAAATTGGTGGAAGCTTTAAAAATAAGGTAAACCCCAAAAAATGTCCAACTTCAAATAATTATATCTTGAGTTATACACATGCTATGGAGATGATCTTGTACTTTTTGAAAATGGGAGAACATACCCTACAACTTTCATGTTTGGAAAAAATTCATTTGGAGCCATCTTGATCATGAAAGAAACCTTTGAAGATTAGGGAAAAACTTGCCAAAAATAGTAACTTTCATTACAAGTCACTTGCCAAAAATAGAAACTTCTTCATAACCTCTTGATTTTTGATCTTTGTGATCACCAAAACCCTTCTTTGACCTTAAGAAGGTCCCTTGCCTTGAAAAACATGATTGGAGTCCTTAAAATCTCACAGTTGACCAGTTTCTTCATTTACAAGTAACTGAAGAATTAGCTGACTTCCTCAATGAATTTTCTCACCAAATTTCATACATAGGCCTCAAATATCATATAAAAGCTTTTGAACACAAGAATTGGTCAAAAATATGAGGATTCCTTTCCCAGAGACAAAAGCCTAGATAGAGTTTAACTGTGTAGGAGAATGTTGCATTCTTGATCTTCTGATGATCTCCCTCCCTTCTTGATTTTTGCAGATGACTTTGAGCTGGTATTGGATATGAGAAAACATTTTAAGCCTTTTGCAATGTCACTTAACCTTTGGCTTGACTTGTAGAACCTCAAATCTCCAAATGATTGATCATATGCCTTATGCTAGAACATGTGAGTGTTATGCTTCATTTTTCTATGCTAGATGTTAGGATATGGTATGCTTATGCTATGAAAAAATGATAAAAAGGAGAGGGAAAATTTGGGGTGTTACAGCTTCCCCTATTCAAGCAACTGTTAATATGAAAAGGACAAAAGTAACGGTTGTCGGCGGTTCGAGATGAACTGTGGTTGAATACCAAAAAGACCCTGAAATTTGCACTCTGCTGGAGAACCAAAAGAAATGGGAAATAAACCTAACCAAGGAGAACTACTACAAACCCTGATGAGGTAATAAATAACTAGTAACCAAGAATTTGTCTTTTAAACGACGTCATGTGACTACTGGCTTGCCACAGCAACAATGAACTTGGAAACCCTGTCCTTTGAACGATGTCAGATGACTACTAGCTTGGCACAATAACGATGGACTTTTAATGGTATTGTAATATCGAGCGATTTACAACCCAAAACAAGATCAAGCAATTTGATATGGGAATAGTATCAAGTGATCCATAATCGGGAAGATGAAAATGTCTCAAACAACGAGGAGTAACATCAAACAATTTACAACTCAGACAAGATCAAGCGATCTGCTAAGGAAATGGTATCGAGTGATCTATAACCAGGAAGATGAGCACGACTCAAACAACAAGGAGCAACATCAAGCGATTTACAACTCGACCAAGATCAAGCGATCTTATAAGGAAATGGTATCGAGCGATCCATAACCGGAAACATGAGAACATAATATCAAGCGATTTACGACTCAAACAAAGAGGAGTAACATCAAGCGATTTACAACTTGGACAAAATCAAACGATCAGATGAGGAAATGGTATCAAGTGATCCATAACCAGAAAAATGAGAAAGTAATATCAAGCGATGTACGACTCAACCCTATCTTTTGGTACGACGCCAGGCGACTACTGGCTTGCCACAACGACGGTGGACTTTAATGGCATTGCAATATCGAGCGATTTGCAACCCAAACACGATCAAGCGATCTGATAAGAGAGTGGTATCAAGCGATCCATCCCCAATAGGTCCGTTGACACGGGACAAAGAGATCAATGCAGTATTAGTTGATTTGAGAAGAGAGTAACAACTCTGCAAGAGAGAATACCATTTGTAACTCCGTTGGTATGAGAACATTCTGACTAACATTCTGCCGAGGAAATGGCCAAGATATCATGACAATACTTGGCTGAGGAAATGAGCAACTGTCTGTGTTGTCACAAGGGCCAAAAAATAAATTGGCAACTTCCTGGGGAATACTTCAATGATGGACAACTTCCAAACATGAAACTCTGTGAGGAATGACCTTCTTCAGACTTGGCTTAGGAAGATGCTTAGCTAAATAACCCTTGCTGGGAAACGAATTCTGAGATTCTGAACTCTGTGGGGGAAATGCAAGGCCTTCAGCTGCCTGTTGGGAATACTTTACTGTAGGCAACCCTTCCTGGGGAAGAGGGTTGTTCAATTACTTTGAAGTTCTGTTGGGGATGTCTCACTGCCCTGATTCAGCTGGGGGAAGGCTCTTTCTACAGAATATATTGTGGATCACCTTCTAGAGACAGAAATTGTACGGTGCCTCTTGCTGGAGAACATTCTTTTCTTGGGGGGAATACTATCTGGTACCATCTCCCTTTATGTACTAGCTAACAATTCAAATACCAATTCAAGAGGATTTTACAGAAGACCTGACATCTTCAAACTATTTAAGAGATTCAATGATTCTTAAAAATAATTGTCCCAGATCTCCTGGTCTACGAAGAAATTTGATTGAAGGAAACTCCTGCACAATCTTTCATCTTCACGAGATATTTCGCCCCAGTATCCTGCATCAAGGGTAATCTAGATAAGGGCCTACAGAGACTAACTTCATCTACCTTAAGAATAATTTTCCCCAGTATGAGCCTTAAGATGACTTCCTTTGACACAAAATCTGAACTGATTGCTCTTTGAGAGATTCAAATCTTGAAGTAATTGCCCCAACCTAGCTGAACTTTGAAAGATTTACTCAATGTGATTGCCCCAGATTGGCTGCATCTAACCCAACTGGTTAGAAGAATCTTTATCGCATAGGAGTTTCTTGGAAAAAGTGCACTTCGACCTGATTGTCCTTCAGAAGTTTCAAACTCTTCAACCTGGCAAGATTTAAGCTTATGGACTGAAACTCCTCATGTGAACTTCTTTGATGCCAAACAAATGTATGCAAGCAGAAAATGTTTTATTCTGAGAATGAAAATTCTAATGCAACACACATGCTAAACTTGAAGTTTTTATTGAAAAGATGTCGTTTGTGAACAAACCACCACTTAAGATAGACATGATTTTTTGTGAAAGAAACATGCACATGCAATACCAACAAGGATCTTTTAGCACAACTCATAGGAGTCAGGAACGTTATCTCAGGGTGGCACGCTCTCGAATTAACCTTGTTTCAATTAGGACTTTCAAGGGTTGTATCGTGGCCTATTTCATGGTTATAGAAACAAAATATATAGGCTCAAAGTTTATTTGTACCCACCCCTCTTCGTGATGTCCTTCCATTCCTACGTTCAGCTAGCTTTCACGAGTGGTCATCTTTCCTAAGGGTTTTATGTTGGTTGAGGAACCAATGATACTAATGGTTTTAAGCACCACTGAGGTTTTTGTAGTAACAGTCACCCTTGTTGTCTTTTGTGTCTGTGTCACACGACTTGTTTTTGCTTAAGGATAATTCTTGTGTAGTCCTTTCCACTTTTCTTTTGCGTTCTTTTGCTTATCCCTAACTTTTTCCTAGACTGACTTCTTTAAATCTTTGATTGCAAAGTCCAGCGGGATGCCCTAACTTTTGCCTAAGTTACTTGTTTTCAAGTTTGACTTAGCGGGCTTTATTCATTTCTTTTTATCTTTTTTTTTTGTTTTTTTTAATAACTCGTGTGACACTGTTTGTCTTGATTGCTTTGTAAGGGTCGTGATTGTCTCACTTTTCAGTTGATGATGGATAACTATTGTGGTTTCCGGTCTTTGGGCCTCTTAATTTAGCACATTGAAATGTAAAGGATCCTCAAATACACTCCTTGGTGAAAATCTGAACGCTCGGTCCAACTAGCTAACACCTACCCTGCCCCTTGGTTAAATGTAAGGTTTTTTCATGCGAAAATAAAACTCTTACTTCAAGGCTCAAAAGGGTTAACAAGGGTCTATCTTCCTTATATATCTGGTGTTTAGGAATTTGAAACAAAGCATGTACATCGTCAACAAGGTCTTAATCAAGAGCACACAGTTGGAGATTTTTGTGTTTCCTTTTCGTCACCATCCATCATAGAGTTTAAGAAAGACAGTTGGTATTGCAAAGCACGTACACAAAATTATAAGTAAATACGAATGAATTACTTCAAGAAAAAACATGTAAATTTTATTAATTAGCATTCAAAATAAACAAACTTCATGCATGCATACAAAGTCCAAACAAAAAGATAAAAGCTACAAATGAAAATGCAGTAAAGAAATTGAACATTGTCGTTGTTGAGGAGACATGACTCTGTCTGGACCAATTGATCTTGAATACTTTCATTGATCAGCAGCTTTTCCTGATGGGATTTGCAATCTTCAATCAAATGGTCACATGCCCCGAACCATACTTCATACCCAATTATTCTTACCTTAAGCCTTCGACATTCAAACATTGACACGATCTGAAGAAAAGAGTGATACTGAAATAAAATTGTCACATAAGGTTACTCGCAAAGACCTGACGATCTTCGGCCTACGTATCTCCATTGACCTAGTACCAATGAAGAATCAGAGCGATATAGTTCGTATTAATAGGGAGGAAATGCAATAAAGAAACAGTTGAATTACTGTTGAGAGGAATACTCATGGCTTTATTGCTTTAGCTTTTCCTTGGCAGACTCTGATAGAAAAACTTCAAGTTAAAGGCAGCCCTTCTGGCGTGATGACCTTGGCGTCGATCTAGCCTTTCACCTCGCGTTCAAACTCCCTACAATTGTCAATAGTGTGCCCAAACGTTCCTGAGTGGAACTCGCACCTGGAATTCATATTGTAGTCCGGAGGAAAATGATAAGGCACCGATAAAGCTCTCCCTAACTTAATCAAAAAACCTTTGAGGAGGCGATCGAGCAAATGACTACGAGACAGTGGACCTTGAGCAGATTTTCCTTCAGATACCTTAGGTCCCCTCCTCTGTTGCAAGCGATTTTGTGGAGGATACTAATGAGGGCGTCCATACTGCCCCTGTACTCTTCTTCCCGTATTGGGCACCAGTCACATAACCCCCCGGACACTTCAAAGGAATGAGAATGCACCTGAATTGGGGTAAGCTTGGGAGAAACAACAACATTCCCTTCTTGGGCAGCCAATGGAACGTTACCGACTACTTTCACGCCAGTTGGTACGAACTCGATTACACCAGCATCAATCAAGTCTTGCACTTGGTGTTGAAACGCTTTGCACTCTTCAATGTCATGGCCTGGCGCCCCTGAATGAAAACTACAGTGAACACTGCCATCCCTTCCCCTGGGAATCGTAGTAGGAAGTGGAGCCAACTGGCGAAGCTCAATCACTCTCAAATGCAATAGATGTTGAAGCAGATCATCAGGATGCATTGGTAAAAGATCAAAGATTCTTTCCTTCTTCTGTTGATGTTGAGGTAGTATTGTTGGAGGAGTTTCAGCCCTAACCTGCTGATGTGGCAACTTGAGAACCCACGGCTTACGAATTATAGATGATCCTTGGCCCACTGGAAACACCTTTTTCTCTCTTGCAACATTGAGGGAACATTTTCTTAGCCTCCTGGACAGGCGTAAATCCTATTGCTCCAGAATCAATAAGCTCCTGAACTTTTAGCTAGAGCATCTTGCAATTCTCTACATTATGAACAAATACTCCAGAGTGAAATTCGCATCTGGCCTTGAGATTAGTACACATATGGTACTTGATGTGTGGGGATCCGACATCAATTGGCTTGATCAGCTTCAATTCTAGAAGGATTGGTAGTAACTACTCGTACGGCCTAGAAATTTGATCCAATTTCTTCTCAACTCCTTCTTTCTTGAGATTCTCGGAAGATAATGTCCTGTGGGAAGACTCCGTCAGTGGAGATTTGGGAAAAGACCCCTTCTTTTTCACACATTCCCCAAACATTGGAAGAGTTAGCGCTTCCGTTGCAGCAGCAAGTGACTGACCATCTTATTTCTTCAGTAACGCCTTCAACATATTCGCGATCTGGTTCATCTGAGTCTTCATCTCATTGACCTCTTCCCTCAACATTTCATGATCTTGGGACAACGCTCGAATTTCCACTCTGAAATATCCCAGCTGGGTCTTCATTGAAGTCACCTCCGCCCGGAGTTGTTCAACATCCATGCCCTGAGAATTCTGACTCATGTTGGCCATTCTGACAAGAAACCGATCAAGATAAGAAGTTGTCTTTAAAATCTTGTTGCAACGAGGGTTCCTGAGACAGAAGAGACGTTAGGAACCTGTGGCTATACCTGCAAAACAAGAAGACAGGTGACATGTATGCAATGTAACTATTTGTGCTCCCACAGTCAGGAGGTTGATGCCCCAGTTCCGGTATTTAGCAGAAAATGACACATATGGATTTTGGAAATTGGATTTTCACCATAAGATTTCTTTGAGAGGTATTCAGATCCTGATGGCCTTAGATAACCAGGTTTTAGTGCACTTAAAGAAGAAAAACAGGAAGTTGAGCAAAGGAAACTACTATATAAAGGAAAGCCTCTAAGACAAGAGTAACAATAATTCCCCGAAGGGTTACAAGTTTTACAAACAAAATGCAGGAAAAATAAATGATATTCCTACAACAAGCATGTAGATAATCTGAAATACATAATGAAACAACAACTATAACTCTAAGCTGTAAGAAGATTCTGACTCCTCTCCTATAAGCCCCAACTCTGCCCCAACCTTTTTCACTCCGGCCATCAGCTTGAGAACTTCAATCTCCTTGAGTGCTTCTTCCAAGGCTTGCTGACTCTGCACCAAATATTGGGTCATCTCTCCAGATCTGGTGAGATTTTTCCAAATCTTCTCTCTGAGAAGCCATCTACAGCTCATAGAATTCCTCTATTTCCTTGTACTTCTTCTGATCTTGCTTCCTTTGGTCTTGCAACCATGAAATCGATTGTTGAGCTTATCTAAGAGTTTTTCTGGTATTTTTATGCTCTGCTTCTCTCTTTGAGTCCATCAAGTCTCTCCACTGGAAATAAGCTTCCCTCCCAGCAAACTCCTTCTCATTAGCTTCCTGAGTTGCCTGTATCCTTTCTAGTTTTTCTTCTACTTCCTCTTTAGAACTAACTGTGTGATAATACAAGCTAGTCATTTCCTTATTTTCAACTCTTAGATCATGTATAAATGCTTTTAGTTTCTTATAACTTTCAACAGAAACAATGGCCTGAGCAGGTGAAGGTACTTCCTTTTGGTACAATAGAGCTTCAGCTGAGAATGGAAGAAGGAAAGTGTCCACTCTAACCTGTAACCAAGTAGCAAAAGGAGAGTATGTCTTCAGATCCACCTTTCCAAACTCTTTCTTACCTTCTCTCGTCTTCACTTCCCAAGCTTAGGATGCTTGAATAACCAACTTCTCATTTCCTTTTGTTGGAAAATACAAAGACTCAGCTAACTCGTCATTGCATGGAGGATTCTTCAGAGGGTAGCCAAACTTCTTTCTGGACAACACATGGTTGTTACTTATCACTCCTTTTCTTCCTAGTAAAGGTACATTAGGGAAGTCACCACACCTGGTAATGATCTCCTTTCCCACTAGATCTCTATTGCATCCCTAAGCTATGTCATCAGAAGTTAGCCCTATCAATCTTCTAGCCCATTTCCACTCCTGCTTAAGATCCTTGAATGGTCGTGACTTTGGAAACCTCTTAGCGAACCACTCACCAAATAAAGGAGCACAACAATTCACATGCCCCTTTCTCTTCTCATTTCTGTAATGGACCCCATAATAGAAATCTCCCAGCAATGTGGGCATTGGGTTTTCTTTGATGAAGATAGTGATGGCCTCCATACTGATCCATCCTTTCTCTCCAGGAAACAAACTTATCCCATACACCAATAAGGCCAGCAATGCAATGAATTCTAACTACTTATTTCCTGTGGCGAAAACTTAAGCTTTTGTGATAAGAAAATCCAAAGCAAACCCTTTTTCTTTACCAGCCTCCAAGCCTGTCTTCACTCTAAGCATACTCAGATGGCAAGCACTTGCTATGTCCTTATACAGGGGAACCCTCTATGAAGCATAATAAGGAACACTCTCTTTGATATGAATCTTCAGGATGTCAGAAACTTCTTCCAAGGTAGGAGCTAAAATATAATTAGGAAACACAAAGATTCTTAGCTGAGGATAATAGAACTGCAACAAAGAATGAAGACTATCTCTCTGGTCAATAGTAAGCTTGTTCATGTAACCCAAAATCTTCCCATACTTGCTTATGAAATCGTCTAAAACTTTGTAATTCATTAAGCCAATCAGTTTCTGAATACCCTCAATTTCTGGTTATGGAAAAGTATAATGCACATTCCTCTTTCTAGGAGCCTCTCTATTTTCTGCCATTTGGATAAGTGACAATTACCGAAACTGGGTGCAATATGCAAATGACAACCTGAAAATGAAAACACAAACAGTTAATGCTAGTATGATGCAATGCAAATACAATGCAGGCACATGATCAATAGCTGGGACTGTCTGTATACTGAAAATTAGAGCCAAGTGACCAGAAACCAGAATCCTCTGAATAAAGACCCATGAATAAGAACTCGGACTCAAGAACTCCAGAATCAAAGTGACCATATCAAACCATAAGACTGCACTGGTAATGAGGGTATGATGAGGTTATGGGATCCTACAAACTTGTAAACCCCTCCCATTCTCACGGTTGTGCTCCGGGTCAAACATCACGGACTCTCAAAGCCGAATAACAATAATACTTTCACCATTTCCGAGAATTGGCTCAAGACCAAATTAGGGAATCGGTTTGGCATTATGTACTACTCAGGGAGGTCTCAGTGTGATCCGGGAAAAACAAGCATCACTTATAAGTCCCCTGTTTCAAGCGCTGGAATCGAGAAACAACAGTATATTCAGCCTGTAGGATACAGTACCATGGTAATACGACCAGATGCTTTGACTGAGTTCCTATAAGAGAACCAAGCCATCCTATATGGGTTCCCTGTGGGCCCTTGGGTGAAAATGGGTTTGCCACAAAATGTAGTCTACCACTGTCACCACTGGAGAGGGATGTTTCCACAAAGGTCCTCAATGATCGATCCCCAGATGCACATAACTATTGAGGTCGTGTAATGATCCAAGAAAGATTCCTGCATCAAAAACTTCCAAGACGGTCGCAAGTCTGGGTATGGAACTCACTACTACCAACATAGCAATATGCCATGAAGCCAAAGTGAATATCCATGCTAAGTCCAAGGGTGCACTCGAGCCCCGGTTACGAGCTCATCTCACATTAATAATCCCCAAACCACCAAATGAAAACCAGCACAGCCAGACAATCCAGTATATACATATGATGCATGCAAATAAATACTGAAAGCGAGAAATAAAGCTGTAAATAAAACTGTAAACAAAAAACAGTAAAATAAACACGCAACAACAAACAATCAACACCCAATGAAACAGAAACATGTAAGCGCTAGGAAAGACTCTCAAAGGAAACCAGAGATTCTGGATTCGATCCCCAGCAGAGTCGCCAACTGTCGCTCCCGGGATTTCATCCTAGTACAAACGCGAAAGTGGCACGGAAAAGGTAGAGTCGCCAGCCAGGCATTTTTATCCTGAATGAATGGGAAAGGTAATAATGCACAAACATAAGAGAAAGGGAAAGTACAAGGTAGTGCAAACCAAAGATCTGGGTTCAGGAGTCGGTTACGACCTGGGAAGGTATTCGAACCCCAAATCGTCCGCCGTACCCGATGGGATCCACGCTTGTTAGTCTATTTCAAAGGGTGATAATAAAATTGCTGCTGAACAAAAAACGCTAACTGGAATGGGTATGGAAATGAAAAAGGGAACTGGAAGAGAGATTGAGAAGAAAGAATAGGGAAATGAAGGGAAAATAAAGAATGTGCTCGAACGGGCCCTACCCCGCTACCTACGTACCTCATTGGGAAAATAAGGATTAGAGTCGACGTAGTGTCGCTCCCGAAAGACTTATGTCCCGGTGGAGACGCGAACGATCGATGATGTTGGAGGTTGAGGTTGAATAGAGTCGCTAGCTAGGCATTTTTATCCCGAAGGAAAGGTAATATTGCATAAACCTGGAAGGGTATGGATAAGACAGTTGCGAACCAAAGAAACTGAGAAAGGGGGTTGGTTACGACCTGGGAAGGTATTAGCACCCAGATCGTCCGTCGTACTCGATGGGATCCACGCTTACTTGATTGTGTTTAAAAGGGATAGTGTATGTGCTGACTTTGTATAAAAAGCTAGGGAGAAAATAATGTGTGTCAGTGCAAAAAGAGAGTGTGAAATGCTCAGGACTGAGGCTTAGAAAAGAAAGTTGAAAGAGGGGGAAGACACAAAGACTTTTGTTTGATAACTGTTAAGTTATGCCTACGTATCCTCTCGTGCAATGAGACTGGATGATTTTGACTATGAACTGCTTGCTTGTCTATGCTCAAGTGTGTGACTCATCTGGCTCGAGTGCTAACTGTCTTGCATCAGACGGAAGAAGTGAGTTCTCATTTGTGAATGAGTGTGATGAGAAAAGAATCCTGGAGGAGACGATTATTGTTTTTTTTTATGTTTTCACTTTTTTTATTGTTTTTGGTGTTTTGCATAGGATAATGAGCTTAAGTCTAAATCAAGGGTTGTAAACTCATTATATCCTCCCTGATTAGGGATAATGAGCCTACTTAAGTATGAGATAAGCATCTCAACTTAATTACCATGATGATGTAGGATTAAGATCATTAACCTACTTGTGATTATTAAGATGTTTTTGGGTTTTTGTTTAGTGTTAAGTAATGATATTAATCTCTAATCAGGGATTAGTGAACTCATTACACCATCCTAATAGGAGGATGATAGATGAGAACACTTAAGCTAAGGAAGATACCACAAATTAATCCATGGTTAGGGATTAAATTCATTATATAACAATCCTTTATTAAGTGGATTTTAATTAAAGGGTGAGATTAAGAAGTGAGTTTTAAGTTTGTAAAACTTATCTTCTTGGAGACTTGTCCATTAAACACTAGGGTTAGTCCCTCTTAACCATAAGGAAGAGATGGAACCCTAATGTAAGGCCCAAGTTACAAGCTTAAGTATTAACCATTATTAGGTGTTTTGATTAAGAGGTGTAAACAAATTACAGGTTTAACACTAAGGATTAAAGTTATACACTCCATCCTAAGATAAGGATACAGGCATAACCCTAATTCAAAGTCCTAAAGCTTTAATTGTTTAGCCCCTGATTAAGAGATGAGAAAAGAGAATCAAGGAGACTCAAAGGTAAAAACTAAGGGGAGATTATATAAAACCCTAAAAATTATCATGCTTGGATATCCTATGGTTTGTGAGGCATAAGAGAAGATCTTCAGGAAACCACCATGGATGAAGAAGCAGATGAAAAAAGAAGGAGGAAGAAGAATAGGTTACTTACTTCCTGAAGAAGATAAGTAACCTAAGAGAAAGAGATAGGAGCAATAGGGCACAAGTGAATTAGATTCACTTCAAAGACAAGTAAATATGCAAATGAAAAATGAGAAGAGGTGGGATGTGAAGGCAAATCCACATCCCAAACAACTTACCATAAGCCCCTGAAATGTTAGTATGAGATGCATAAGGAAAGAAATGAGATGAAATGCAATATGTAATGATGCAAAAACCAAAACCACAAGCATAAACATGATGCAAATGTGTTATGAGATGATGCAAAGACATACATGATGCTTATGAATGTTCATACAAGGATGAGATGCAATGGAAGCAAGTTAGAAGCATGAAAACACATGGATACATATGGAATGTAATGAATGAAAAGCATAGAAAATGAATGAAGAAATGATCAATCAATGTTCAAGCATGTCTTAAGATGTCTAAGATGTCATACAAATGCTTGAAATGTCATGGCAAGTTCATGTGATGATGATATGCAAAGATGAATACAAATGAACATGAGAAATTAGGGTTTTATGAAAGTATGAGATGCATATGACCAATACAGAAGCATACATCATGATAAAAAATTGAAATTGAAGTCTAACAACCCATAAACATATACAATATCACCCCCAAAGGAAAAGTTCAGAAGCTAAACCTAGTGAAAGTTATGAATTTCCTAAGTTAACTAAGGTTTTTGGGTGATTCTAAAGGGAAAACGCAAATCAAATTGAAAATGAAATGCAAAATCATGATATAAATAACATAGATACTAGATGCAATATGTGAAATAATTCAAAAAGAATCAAGTTGAAACTCATCATGGTTGATCAGAAATTATTTTTCAAAGTTAGGGTTAGAAAATGGGAATTTTATGAAGCCTAATTCAAAGATAATTGTGAAAACATGATCAAACCTAAAAAGAAATTTGTGTGATGAGTTTGTAAATGTTTCTAAATGTATGAGAATACTTCATGAATTTTTTGGTGATTTTTAGAAACCTAAATGTATTTTTAATTAATTATAATTAATTAATTAATTAAATAAAACATTTAAATGATTTAAAAATACTTTCTTAATGCAAAAATTAAAATAAAAAATGTTTTTGAGTTAAGAAAAATATTTAAAGTGAAAATGAAAAGTTTCATAATTTTAGAAAATGTTTTGATATTTTAAATAAATAGAAAAAAAGAAATGCAAATAAAATAAAATAAAATGCAAAGTAATCAGGATCTAAGGTTGAGATTTGAACTGGGGTTGACTGGCGCGCAGATGTATGGTCAGGATTCATTCTGATTAAATTAACTTAATTAAACTAATTAAAATTAAATTAAATGGATTAGGGTTTAATGAAGCAATCTGAGCCATCCAAACACGCGACAAACACAGATCCAAGGGCTATTATTTAAACTGGCATTTAATTGTGGATTAAGCCCTAATGACTTTCAGGTGGCCGGAGAAGACCTCCGATCATCTTCTCCGGCAACTCTCTCACCCTAACTCCCTCAAAACGCCATGAAAACCCCTCAAACTCTCTAGAATCAATCATTAAGCAACATATAACAAGAATCTAGCAACAAATTTCATTTATTTTTCATCAAACTCATGAATCGAAGCAAAACGGAAAAATGTGCAAATTTTTAGAAGTTAAATACATCCTCATTTCTCAACTATTTTGAAAACTAAACACATCAGCATGATCAGGAGAGCATTTAGATTCATTCTATAACTTAAAAGGAGAGTTCTGGAAAAAAAATGTTCTTGATGATCACCTAAGTTGAAGCTTTTCAGTTTGGAGCTTCCTGACCTCCTCCCTTGTGCAAAACCACTCCAATGATCCCCCTTGTGCTTCTAAAAGGCTTAGAACAAGTTTGTGATGGCTGTTTTGTGATGTTAGTTTCTGATAACTCAGAAATCGTGTTTATGATTCAGTGGCTTTTAGGGAAAGATGAAGGGTGGTTTATGATCCTTGAGTGATATTGAGATGATTGGTGAAGAAAAAATTGAGTTTTGATGGTTATGTGTGGAGTTTCGAAGAGATGAAATATTTATGGAAATTTTGGGCAATCTGAGTGTTGAGAGGTTTCAGGCTCCAATCTTGTGTGAAATGAGTTGCTTGATGTCCATATAAACAATGTTGATTTGCCAGAGAGTTGTTGTGGCATAGTGTGATTGGTATGGGCCAAGTTGAAAAAATTCAAAAGTTATGGTATCATAAGCATGGCACGAGTCAGAGTTAGCTTCAAGGCTTGTCCTACCTCAGCTTCATTCAAGGATGGCTCTAGGATTGGATTTGAGGATCTAGATGGCTTGATGCAAGAGTTATCACATGTTTTGCAATTTTCCCTCTTTGAAATTTCTTGAAGTGCAAGGCATGAAATCTTTTGATTCTTGGCATAATTCTGATCAAGGCAAGTTGTGTTATGTTGTAATGAAGCTTAGAGGTGGATTAGAGGTCATTAGAAGTCATTAGAAGTCTTGAAACTTGATTTTGCAAAAATCCCTCTTTGGCATGAACTTGAAAATTATAGGATTTTCCCAACTTTGAAACATCACATCTTGAGTTCTAGGATGAATCAAGAGGATTTCTTGTACTTTTTGAAAATGGGAAGATCCAATCTACAACTTTCATGTTTAAGGATTTTTCATTTGAAGCATTTTTGATCAAGAAAGAGGAGGTTGAAAATCTTTCCCAAAATGGAAAGTTTACATTACAAGTCATGTCCTAAAATGGAAAGTTTGCAAATGGCTTGAAATTCTTCAATCTTGTGAAATTATAAACACTTCTAGGATCAAATAAAGATCATAGAACCTCAATTTGATGAAAATGACCCTTTGGTACCATTGGTGGGGGCCTTAGATGCCCTGATTCTGATTTTTCTTGCACTACAAGTTACCAGTTGATCAGATGACTTCCACAATGAATTTCTTCATCAAATTTGGTACACATGCTCCTTATAACATATAAAGACCAATAGAAACAAGAATGACCAAAAAATTTGAGGTTAAGGGCCTCAAACCCAAAACCCTAATTTTAGGTCATCTGTGTAGGAAATCTTCAGTCTGCCTCTATGCCTTTGCCATGCTTTGTGATCTCTTGACTTTTATGAACTTTAGGGAGCATATTATGATCATGGGACACATATGGACCCTCTTGGCAAGCTTCAAGCCCTTTGAGATGGCTCAGGTCACTTCTTGGATTGCTCAAATCACAAACCCTAGCTATGCAAATGAAATAAACTATGCAGTGAAATGATATGCGTATGCAGTGCAATATGAAAGATCACAAGCCATGGTGTGAGAAAAAAGTGAGGGAAAATTTGGGGTGTTTACAGCTGCCCCTATTCAAGTATGAGTTAGCTGTGCAGGGTGTAAGCGCCTGGCAAGTCAGACAAATAGGATAACTTGTGGTTGAATACCAAAGATAGTCCGAAATTTGCACTCATTGGGGAGAAGAAGAAAAGGGATATAAATTGTAACAGGCAGTATAGTATGAGTATCAAATGAAAGCGATGGAGGACGACCATTGAGCAGAGGAAGACTGCTAGGGATAAAAAACGGTAAGTAAAGCAATGACGGGGACAGACATCATGCTGGGAAGTAAAGAGACCACGACGGGGACGGCCATCGGGTTAAAGAAATAAAACTCTATGGGGATTGAGGAAAGCACTGACGGGGACGGCCATCAGGTCAAAGGGGAAATAAACCGCGACGGGGATGGCCATCGGGTAAAAGAATAAATGATATAATGATGAGGGATTGTCATCGGCTGCTGAAAATATCACGACATGGGACGAATGCCGGATAGAAAAGATCAACGATGGGGATGGCCATCAGATAAGCATGATGAAGGACGATCATCAAGAGGTGAAGGATGATCACCTAGAAGGGTACGGCTGTTCTTGGGGATTATCCTGAATGTCGGATAACAAAGATCGACGATGGGGATGGCCATCGGATAAATGATGAGGGACGATCATCAAAACAAGGTGAAGGACGATCACCTAGCAGGGGACGGTTGCTGAAAATATCGCGACATAGGACGAATGACGGATAAAAAGTTCCAACAATGGGGATTCCACTGGAGAAAGGATGAGGGACGGTCATCCAAAGGTGAAGGACGATCACCTGGCAGGGGACGGCTGCCGAAAGTATCACGACATAGGACGAATGTTGGATAAGAGGATCAATGATGGGGACGGCCATCGGATAAATGATGAGGTACGGTCATCATAAGGTGAAGGACGGTCACCTGGCAGGGGACGGCTGCCGAAAGAATCACGACATAGGACGAATGTCGGATAGAAAAGTTGCTCTGTTAGTGACTTACTGGGGAATGGTAAACACGGACGAGTGCTTACGCCTTTGAAATTAAGGTATAAGTGTTTTGACGGTGTGTCTAAATTAAAGATGCGAACGAGCATCCTTAGGACCACGATACGGACGGGTATCGATAGGAGCAAATGATGACACGTGTTTATGGATGATGATACGGAAGAGTACCAATCGGTTAAGCAAGGAACACAGACGAGTGTTTGATCTGCCGGGGAGGTGATATATACAAGATACGGACGAGTATCAGAGGATTGCGCATAAGTATGTACAAGTGTTTGACCTTCTGGGGAAATATGTGCAAGACACAGTCGAGTGTCAAAAAGTTTGAGCAAGGGACACTAACGAGTGTTTTGACTTACATGGACAGTATAACACGGGCGAGTGTTAAAAAGAGTATGTATTTGATATGAACAAGTATATGTATTGAGAGTGCAAAAGGGTATTCTGGCTTTGTCTGCGGGTGAAGTGATTTTGATATTTGCAGGTGATTGGCTCGAACCTGACTTATGATCATGCAAATGTTTGATTTTTGCCGTAATGCTCCGTATTAGACGGAATGCTACGCTTTGTGTGGGAAAAAATGATGTGAATGCTATGATTATGCAAAAATGAGAGAGCCGATCTAAGATCCAGATCCTGCGGGGAGAAAAATCTTTGGGCGATCTGCCTGGAGGGAGAACTCCGCTGGGGAAAGAGATCATTGGCCGATCTGTGGGGAGAGAGGATCACCGAACGATCTTCTTAGGGAACTCTATGGCGCTCTGGGGGAAGAAATTTGTGGGGATCCCGATTGGAGAAGATTCCGTTGAAGAGACTTGTGTTGGGGATGAGGAGGCTTCGACAACTCCGCTGGGGAACAGAAAACCTTGGCAACTCTACTGGGGAGAAACGGGCAACTCTGCGGGAAAGCGATTCTGCCGACTCTGCTGAGAATGAGAAAATCCTGGCAACTCTGATGGGGGAACAATAGTTTAAGCACTACTCGGGAGATTCTACTTGGGGAGAAGAGCGCTTATGGGAAGTAATATGTTGTAACTCCTTCGTCCAAGCGACACGCTGGGGGTTTAATGAATTTCTCAAAGGATCTTCTGAGGGGATAACAGTTTCACGGGGAATACTTCTGTCAAGTAAACCTGCTGATGAGGTGATTACAGACTTGGCTGGGGATATAATGCCTTATATCCCCCATGTTGTGAGAGATTGTCTGCCTTGAGTATTTGCAACCCGTTAAACAAAGGAGAAGTACAAGTGTCCCGAGGTATCCTTAACCGGGTTCCGTCGTAGGAGTTAGATTTGCTCAAGAGTGCATATTTCCTGCAAGCATATATTGAAAATGGCTTATATGTTTTCATGCAAGTGTTGTATTATGAACTTTGGACATTTTTACAAACAGAACAAAAAATGTACAAAACAAAGTGTGACTGAAAATTCTGATTTTATTGATTTGTGTGCCCTGAATAGACAAGTACAATGAAGAAGTGAATCCCTGAAAGGAGGAGATTGCTATAAATTGAGAAAACAAAAGTGTTGGCAATGTTGAAGTTGACGCTCCAGTGAGCTTCCTATGCTATGACCCGTATGACCTTGACGTTCTTCTTATCTTGATTTCTAAAGAAGGTTGATTCTGACCGACGCTTTATCCTTTCGAAGCTTACCATGTTGTGAGTGATACAGACGAATTCATAGTGCAGTTGTTCGCTTATTCCATGATTTTGCGTGGATCGCCCTTTTGGGTTTTCAATCCACTAGGATACCCATTTTTGCCTGAGCTGTTCGATGTGGCTTTTCAATTCAGCTAGTGTATATTTTTTTTGATTTTTCCCTTATTTTTGCCCAAGTCTTTTATTATGTTTTTGACTCGCCAGGATGCCCTATTGTTGCCTGGACTTACATCCTTTTTTTATGTCCAGTGGGTCTTTTATGCGAAGTATTTTTTAACTGCATCTGAATTCATAGGAGATAAGAAATCCTCGCCATCCATAGTAGTGAGCATCAGTGCCCCACAAGAGAAAACTTCTTTACTATGAATGGGCCTTTGTAGTTTGGCATCTAGTTGCCCCTGTGATCTGTATGAGGAGGAAGAAGTCCTTTCAGAACAAGCTCTCCCACTTGGTATTCCCGAGGTCTGACTTTCTGATCGAAGGTTTTCTTCATTCGCTTTTGATATAACCTCCCATGACAGATGGCTGTTAATCTCTTTTCTTTAATCAGACTCAGTTGATTATATCAAGATCGGACCCATTCTGCTTCATCTAGTTTCACATCCATCATTACCCATAAGGAGGGTAGTTCAACTTCAACAGGTAGGAAAGCTTCCATACCATACACCAGTTGATAAGGTGTTGCCCCAGTAGATGTTCTGATAGAGGTTTGGTACCCATGCAAGGCAAATGGTGGCAATTCGTGCCATTCTTTGTAGGTGACTACCATCTTTTGCACAATCTTCTTGATGTTCTTGTTAGCTACCTCAACAGCGCCATTCATCTTTGGCCTGTAAGGAGAAGAATTGTGATGTTGAATTTTGAAGTCCCGACAATGTTTTGCCATCATCTTGTTGTTCAAATTAGAACCATTATCAATAATGATTCACTCGGGAACTCCATATCGACAGATGATATCCCTTTTCGGAAATGGAGCTACCACTTGCCTGGTGACATTTGCATACGAAGCTGCTTCAACCCATTTGGTGAAGTAATCAATGGCTACCAGGATGAATTTGTGACCATTTGAAGCAGACGGTTCAATCTTTCCAATCATATCAATGCCCCACATGGCGAAGGGCCAAGGTGAAGACATTACATTCAAAGGACTCGGAAGCACATGCACTTTATCTACGTAGATCTGTTATTTGTGGCATTTTCTGACATAAGCACAACAGTCTGCATCCATTGTGATCCAGTAGTAACCCGGTCTTAATAACTTATTTGCCATTGCATGTCCTCCAGCATGGGTATCGAATGAACCTTCATGTACTTCGTGCATTAGTTGGTCTGCTTCCTTCTTGTCAACACATCTGAGCAAGACCATGTCAAAGTTTTGCTTGTATAAAGAACCGTCGGTATTGAGGAAGAAGCTACCGGCTAGCCTTCTTAATGTCTTCTTATCATTTGACGATGCCCCAGGTGGGTATGTCTGAGTCTCCAAGAAGCATTTGATGTCATGGTACCAAGGCTTGTTGTTAGTAACAGTTTCTACAAAGAATACATATGCCGGTCTGTCCAGTCCTGATACCAAAATTCGAGGTACATAATTAGCAGCCTGTACTTTGATCATGGATGAAATGGTAGCCAAAGCGTCTACAAACTGATTCTCGTCTCGAGGTATGTATTCAAGCTTAACTGTCTTGAAGAAGGTCAACAATATCTTCGTATAGTCACAGTAGGGAATCAGATGCTCCTGACTAGTGTACCACTTGTTGTTGGTCTGGTTGATTACAAAAGCTGAATCTCCGAATACATTCAAGGTTTTGATCCTGAGGTCAATGTCTTCCTCAAGACCCATGATACAAGCTTCGTATTCTACTTTGTTGTTAGTGCAAGCAAAGGTGAGCCTTGCTGAGGAAGGCATATGACCTCCTTTGGGTGTAATAAGCACTGCACCAAACCCACGACCGTTGCAATTAAAAGCCCCATCATACATCATAGTCCATGCTTCTTCTGGATCAGGCCCTTCAGTGTGAATAGGCTCTTCATAATCTTTTGCTTTTAAGAACATGATGTCTTCATCAGGGAAGTCAAATCTCATAGGCTGGTAATCATTAATGGGTTGCTCAGCCAGATAGTCAGACAATACACTGCCTTTGATGGCTTTCTGAGAGGTGTATTGAATGTCATATTCTGTTAGAATCATTTGCCACCTGGAAACCCTTCCGGTAAGTGTTGGCTTCTCAAATATGTACTTGACTAGATCCATCTTTGAGATCAACAAGGTAGTATGAGTCAACATATATTGTCTTAGTCGGCGAGCAGCCCACGCTAAAGCACAACAAGTTTTCTCGAGCAGTGAATAATGTTGTTCACAGACGGTAAACTTTTTTCTTAGGTAGTATATTGCATACTCTTTTTGACCAGACTCGTCATGCTGGCCCAACACACACCCCATTGACTCTTCTAATACTGTCAGGTACATGATTAGAGGTCTTCCTTCAACTGGAGGCATGAGAATTGGAGGTTCTTGCGGATATTCTTTGATCTTGTCAAAAGCTCTCTGACAGTCATCGTTCCACCTGACTGTTTGCTCTTTTCTCAACAGTTTGAACAAGGGTTCGCAGGTTTCAGTGAGATGAGATATGAACCTTGAGATGTAGTTCAATCTACCTAAGAACCCTCGAACTTCTTTCTCAGTCTTAGGTACGAGCATTTCCTGAATAGCTTTGACTTTATCTGGATCAACCTCAATTCCTTTTCCACTTACAATAAAACCCAACAGCTTGCCAGAACGTACCCCGAATGTCCACTTATTGGGGTTCAACCTTAGCTGATATTTCCTCAGATGCTTGAACAATTTTAGCAAATTCACCAAATGATCTTCTTCTGTGAGGGACTTGGCAATCATATCATCCACATAACACTCGATTTCTTTATGGATCATATCGTGGAATAATGTTACCATAGCCCGTTGATATGTTGCACCGGCGTTCTTCAGACCAAACGGCATTACCTTGTAACAGAACATGCCCCAAGGTGTGATGAAGGTTGTCTTTTCCATGTCTTTAGGCGACAAATTTATCTGATTGTATCCAGAAAATCCATCCATAAAAGAAAATACCTAGAACTGAGTTGTGTTATCCACCAATTCATCAATGTGAGGTAATGGGAAGTCATCCTTCGGGCTAGCTCTGTTCAGATCTCGGTAATCCACACACATACGCACCTTACCATCCTTCTTAGGTACAGGTACAATGTTAGCAACCCACGGAGGGTAACTAGTTACAGCAAGAAAACCGGCGTCCCACTGCTTTTGTACTTCCTCTTTAATTTTCATGGCCATGTCTGGGCGAGTCCGACGCAACTTCTGTTTGACCGGTGGACAATCTTCTTTCAGTGGTAGCTTGTGCATGACAATATTTGTATCCTGACCTGGCATATCTTGATAGGACCGAGCGAACACGTCAACATATTCCCGAAGCATACTGATGAGCTGTTCTTTCACTGAAGCTTGCAGACTGGCCCCGATCTTCACCTCTTTCACATCTTCCTCGAGTCGCTCCCGGGATTTTCATCCTGGTACAAACGTGAAAGTGGCGCGGAAAAGGTAGATTCGCCAGCCAGGCATTTTTATCCCAAAAGAATGGGAAAGGTAATTTTGCACAAACCTGAGGAAGAAGGAAAGGACAAGGTCCTGCGAACCAAAGATTTGGGTTCAGGAGTCGGTTACGACCTAGGAAGGTATTAGCACCCCAGACCGTCCGCCGTACCCGATGAGATCCACGCTTGCTTGTTTGCTTCAAAGGGTGAGAAATAAAGTTGCTGAACAAATGAACTGCTAACTGGAACTGGAATGGGAATGAGAAAGGAACTAGAGAAAGATAATAAAAGGAAAGAATGGGGAAAATGTAGGGAAAATAAAGAATGTGTTCGAATGGGCCCTACCCCACTGCCTACGTACCTCATCAGGATAATGAGGATCAGAGTCGACGTAGTTCGCCTAACTAAGGCGAAAACTATTGGTTTATATTTTTTATGGATGGAACTGCGTATGTCTATGCTCAGGTGTTGCAGGTTTGTCTGGTACGAGTGCATTTACCGTTTTGCATGCGAGACAAGTCGTCGCAAGTTCGCGTCATGAGTGAATGAGATGAGAAGATAAGTTCCCGCAGGATAGTCGCTCATTGTTTGTTTTTTGCCTTTTAAGAGTTTTGTGAATTTGGCCCAAGGAAGTGAATTCAAACTCTTTTCCATGGAATGTGTAATTGCTACTACATTCCAAGATGGAATAATAGAACAAGCACACAAAGCAAGGATAATTTATCCAAGACTTGTTTCCTTAGGATTAGGGTTTAAATTCACTAGCTTGTTGAACTTTATTAAGTGTTTTTGTATTTAGTGAAGAAGTATCTTTAGATTTTTCTTTGTTAAACAACCCCTTGATGAGACTTGTACATCATGCTAGACAAGCCTACACCACTCCAAGATGGAATGAATGTAAGTGCCCCATGGAATAAGGCTATACACAAGGGATCCTTTCATGCATTTATTAAGTCCTTTTGGATTTTGTTTGAAGATGAGAAAGAAGACTCAAATGGAAAAAGGGAAAACTAAGGGAGACTAAGACACAACCCTAAGTTATTTATTAAAATGGTTGTCCTAATGGTTAGTGAGGTTTTTCTAATCCTAAAGAGCAAAAGGAAAAGAGAGAAGAAAAAGGATGCAACTTACTTCCTAAGGATTATAAGTTGGTCCTAACAAAGGGGAAATCCTACCAATCACAAGCATGGAAGGAAAAAGGAATTAAAATGCATAAAGAAATGCATAAAAATAAAAGGATAAGGTGTAAGGAAACATACCTTTCTCTCCCTACAAAACAAAGATTAATGTGCAATTTATTAAAAGGGAATGAGACAAACATACACTAATTAAATCCTAATGACTCTAGGACTCAATCTAAAATCTATCTTAATTCTAGAAGACTAAAAATATGCTAAAACAAAAATTCAGCACCTACTATAGCCCCTAATACACAAACAGCTTTCAAAACAATGCACAACACAATGCCACTTTTTACAGTCAGCATGCAGCATGAAAAGGTAGGTGTAAAAGGTTAAATACAACATGAAAACATAACAAACAACATGTATTTTACAGCACCTATATGCAAAGTCAGCTATGAAATGCAAAATACAGATTTGGTTATTTTCATTTCTTAATGCACAAACTCAATGAAACATGCACCAACTTCATCATGAACATGCATTTAAACATAGGTCAACATACATAAATGAAAGAACATGAACATTTTTTAGGGATTATGCAAGAATGCATCACATGATTGATTATGCAACAAGTATGCAAAATATGGCACATGAATATGGCATATGAACATAATGAACATTGATCCTGAACATGCAACATGATAGATCAACAAGAATGCCAAACTCAATGCAAAATTCAGAATTGAAATGATGTGAATGATAGGATCAAACATGCAATCAAATGCAACCAAATGTACATACATACATGATTATGTAAAATGCAATATATCTTGATACAATAAAATGCGAAATGATTTAATGCAATGCGAAAGATGTAAAACAGAATGCAACATGATTATTCACATGCTAAATGATGCATAAACATGGCAACAATATGCAAGAAACCAAGCTATACACAAAGGAATACAAAAATGTATAATACGCAACATGAACGGAAACGCGTCGAAACGACTCGAAATGGGGGAATGAGATGTCGAAACCAACCTAGAAAATTCCCTAAAATCAATGCCTAAACATGCATGAACATTAGAGGCAATAGAAATCAAGACCAAGCTCTCAAATAAGCAAAAATTCCAAAAATTAACAGCGTTAACCGATTAACCAAATGGTTAACCGGTTAACGGTCCTAAAACTACACTAGTTTTTGGCTAAAACGCAAGCGTTAACCGGCTAACCATTTGGTTAACCGGTTAACACTGAACCAGAATGTGAAAAAAGTTAAGAAATAAGTGCTTTTGGCCATAAACTCACTTCTAATGATCTCCAACATACCTAGGAACATGTTAACACGAATTTCTACTCAATTGGGGCTTATTTACACATGCTAGAACCTATAACCATCTACACCTTAACTTCTAAATCATTAAAAATCACAAATCGCAAGCAACACATAACGAAAACGTAATCGATCGCAAGCAAAACGAAAAGCAATTAAAGAATGTCGGAATGGCGAGATGAAGAGAATAACTTATAGGAAAAGCGATTTAGATCACCAACCTACGAAGCGGAGAAGTGCTTCGGTGGATGTTGCAAGAATCAGAGCTTGATTGAAGAGAAAACCAAGAAAACCGCGAATCCGCAAAATAAATGCGTTCTTGATACTTGAACCTTCGTGCACTTCCGATAAGCCGCAATCCTCACAAAAATCAGTAGCTTCTTCTTCCATAATCCACAAAATCAATGGAGGTTGGAGGCTAAGCTTCAAGATCTTCAAGTTTCAATGTGAAACTTGAAGAGCTTCTTCAAAAACGCTTTGGTGAAAAGGGAAAATGGAGGAAAAGTGGGAGAGAAAAAGTGATTGTGAGAGAGTGAAAAATTTGGAAATTTTTGGGAACCCTTTTGCAATGAAGTGATTATTGACTATATAAGGACTAGGCTTGGAGCTAGGTATGGGAATGGAGTTAGGTTTAGGCATGGAGTTAGGTTAGTAGTTAGTTAGGGTTAGGGTTGGAGAAGGAATATTCCTTGGAATATTCCTTGGAACACTCTAGAAGGTGGTAGAACATGGCAGAAGTTTCTAAGGGAATGGAGTGGAATTGAAATGGAAAAACAAGAGGGAAAGAATGAAAGGAAGTGTGGAAAGAAAGTGGAAGGAAAAGTGGAGGGAAATGGGAAACCAACCACTTTTCAAATGATTTTCTTCTTTGATTTTTTATGATTCCTCCATCATTTCTCGACCAAATTTGAACCATAGGATCATTGTAACCCTAATTTCATGATCTCGATCTTAAAAGTCCGGAGTCGACCCGTTTTACCTAGCTCGGTTTCCTTTTCCCTGATTCCTCGATTTTCAGTCATATGGCCAGTTGAACCTCTTCCAGAATGATTTTGTGGATGAAATTTGGACCCTAGGCACTTGACATCATATACAAGATGAAGGAATCCACTTTGAATCATAGCTTCATGCAGAAGCCCAGTAGAAGTGAAACCCTAATTTGGCCTTTTTCATCAGGAGATGTTGCACTCCTTGCCTCCTCTGGTTAAACCAAATATTTCCATGGCTTGTGGCTTCAAATAAGAACTTGTGGGATGTTGTGGACCCTTAGCATGATGTTGAGAAGCTTTGTGACCCTTTGATTGCCTTTGTATAGCCTTCAATTGCTCACATGCCTATGTTTCAGCTATGATATACCTGATGCAATGTTTTTGATTATTTTATGAATCTATGTATGCTAAATGCTATGCAAAATGATGGGGGGAAGAGATGGCAAATTTTGAGGTATTACAGCTGCCCCTATTTAATCATCTATAGACCTGAATGAATAATTGCGAGAGCTTTTAGACGTTCAAGGTATGGAGTGATTGAATACTTGAATAAAACTTGGAAATTTGAACTCAGTGGATAATAGAAATGTCGTATGCCCTTTCTCTTTTTTTTTGTTTTTTTTACCTCTGAATAGGTAGCGGAAATAGAACCAGGTGGAGTAGAATCAATGCCAAAAATCTGCACTGTGAATGTTGAGCGAAACAAACCATAACGAGACCGTTAGCGAAACAGAACTCGACAATGTGACTGCTGGGCAGGACCAAGCCAAAAAGAAAACACGCGACTGCTGGGCAGGACCAAGCCACGGAAGGTGCCTGTTGGTGAAACAGGACTTAACGAGACCATTAGTGGAATGGAACTCAACAATATGACTGTTGGGCAGGACCAAGCCATAAAGAAAACACGCGACTGCTGGGCAGGACCAAGCCACAGAAGGTGCCTGTTGGCGAAACAGGACTTAACAAGACCATTAGCGGAATGGAACTCAATCAATATGACTGGTGGGTAGGACCAAGCCATAAAGAAAACACGCGATTGTTGGAAAGGACCAAGCCACGGAAGGTGCCTGTTTGTGAAACAGGACTTAACGAGACCATTAGCGGAATGGAAATCAATCAATATGACTGCTGGGCAGGACCAAGCCATAAAGAAAACACGCGACTGCTGGGCAGGACCAAGCCACATAAGGTTCATGTTGGCGAAACAGGACTTAACTAGACCATTAGCAGAATGGAACTCAATCAATATGATTGTTGGGTAGGACCAAGCCATAAAGAAAACACGCGACTGCTGGGCAGGACCAAGCCGCGGAAGGTGCCTGTTGGCAAAACAGGACTTAATGAGACCATTAGCGGAATGGAACTCAATCAATATGACTGCTGGGCAGGACCAAGCTATAAAGAAAACACGCGACTGCTGGACAGGACCAAGCCACGGAAGGTGCCTGTTGGCGAAACAGGACTTAACGAGACCATTAGCGGAATGGAAATCAATCAATATGACTACTGGGCAGAACCAAGCCATTAAGAAAACACGCGACTGCTGGGCAGGACCAAGCCACGGACGGTGCCTGTTGGCGAAACAGGACTTAACGAGACCATTAGCAGAATGGAACTCGATTGTGTGACTGCTGGGCAGGACCAAGCCACAAAGGAAAAAAAAACATTGACTTGGAAAGACCAAGATGTCTGGAAAATGGTATAAGTATCTTCTGTGAGGAGTACTCAAGGTTGAGAAAATGTTATAGATTGCATGTAACACCTCAAAACTGGCCCATGCTGGCATGTATATGTTTGAATTTATGGCGTAATGCTCCATGATAATGGAATGCTACGCTTTGGAGGATGCAAATGCAATGATGATTATGCGTATGAAAATGCCAAGGATCTCCCGGAAAGGAGACTGCAAGTATCCCAAATGGCTTGGCTGGGGAGGAACTGATGATCACTGCACTAATCTGATCCTTCCTGATGAGGAGGAGACAACTTTACGGGGAAAGCTGTCAATGATACACCGGCTCTGAATAGCCGCCACTGCCAAAAATAAATTGTACTTTGTGATGGGAGAGCCAAGACCCTGTTGGAGATGGACCGTTCTTACACTCTGGTGGGGAAGTGGAGACCTCCTGAATTGGCTGGGAACCAGAGGCATGACATTGCTGAGGAAGCAACTTACTGGGGAGGAAAGGCACTCCTTGTACTGCTGGGGATTGCCCCTGTGATTGAAGGAAAACTTCTGCTTAGGGAAGACACCCCCATTCTGCTGCCTTGCTGGGAGAGATTTCAACTTCCAACTTTACTGGGGATGACTGGAGACACCCGGGAAGACACTTGTTCTTGTTTAAGCATAAAGAAATGTTCCTCCTGGGAATCTGCTTTTAGCTCTGTTAGCGACACTTGTACCTGTACCTGCATAAACATAATCGAAATTGCCTGCAACATAGAGAGTTAGTTTGGGGCCTGTATGCCCCAGGCTCGTAGCATGAATCATTATCTGGGCATCTTGACACCCTTTCAGAGTTGTATTAAATGTTTTTGTCCTCCTGCATGAGTTAAAAAGCATTCAAATGTTCACAACACAATATAAATCATAATTTGTTGGACGTTTTCGCAATCAATCAATGCTAGATGAAAAACAAAAACGAGAAGCAGATAGTCACAAGTTGACTGAAGTTAATTTTTTATTGATTCGGACAAATGGCCATGAATAGGCATTACAAAGGAAGCAATTCCCTGGAAAGAGGAAATAGCCAAAAAGGAATATAAATTATCCTATTGGCAATGTGAGAAATGGATCTCATCAAGTTTCAACCCGGTTATGACTCGTATATCTTCAGGACTATCCGCTCGCTCTTCCCCTTGAGAAAGGTAATTGAACTGATCTTCGACCCTTAGAATAACCTCAGCTGCAGATAGGTTACGGATTTCGCAGATCACAGTCAATCGTGTTAGTCCCTCTTTTGCGTGGATTTCCCTTTCAGGTTTTCAATCCACCGGGATACCCTTTTTTGCCTGAGCTGTCCGATGTGGCTTTTTAACTCAGCGGGTGTACAGTTTTTTCAAGATTTCCCTAATTTTTTTCCCGAGCCTTTTATTTTGTTTTTAGCTCGTCGGGATGCCCATTTTTGCCTGAATCTTTATTCTATTTTTATCCAGCGGGTCCTTTTTACATGAAGTATTTTCTTACTGCGTCTGCGTTGACAAGGGATTGGAAGTCTTCTCCGTCCATGGTTGTCAGCATCAAGGCTCCACCTGAGAAAACCTTTTTAACCACGAACAGTCTTTCATAGTTGGGTGTCCATTTGCCCATGTGATCGTTAAGAGGAGGAAGAATCCTTTTCAGCACCAAGTAACCTGGTATGTACTTTTGTGGTTGTACCTTCTTGTCAAAAGCCTGCTTCATCCGCTGCTGATACAACTGTCCATGGCATACAGCGGCTAGACATTTTTCTTCAATGAGGCTCAATTGATTATATATGGACCAGATCCACTCAGCTTCATCTAGCTTGATGTCCATCATTAACCTCAACGAGGGGATTTCCACTTCAATCAGTAGGACTGCCTCCATACCATAAACCAGTGAGAACGGGGTTGCCCCTCTTGAAGTATGCACTGACGTTCTATACCCATGCAACGCAAATGGTAGCATCTCATGCAATACTTTGTATGCCACAACCATCTTCTGCACGATCTTCTTGATGTTCTTGTTGGCCGCCTCGACGGTGCCATTCATCTTCGGGCGATATGGAGAAGAATTGTGATGCTCTATATTGAAATCCCGACACAAGTCAGCCATCATCTTGTTGTTGAGATTAGAACCATTATCAGTAATGATTTTTTCAGGAATTCCGTACCGGAAAATGATGTCTCTTTTAATAAACCAGGCTACCACTTGTTTAGTAACATTGGTATAAGATGCCGCTTCGACCCACTTCGTGAAGTAGTCTATAGCAACCAAGATGAAGCGATGACCGTTAGAAGCTATCGGTTCGATCTTGCCAATCATATCAATGCCCCACATGGAGAACGGCCATGGTGAAGACATGACACTCAATGGATTCGGAGGCACATGAACCTTATCGGCATAAATCTGACACTTGTGACATTTACAGGAGTATTTACAGCAATCGGATTCCATGGTGATCCAATAATATCCCGATATCAATAATTTCTTGGCCATAGCATGTCCCCCAGCATGGGTACCAAAGGAGCCTTCATGAACCTCTTGCATCAACAGGTCTGCTTTGTGTCTATCCACGCATCTGAGCAGAACCATGTCAAAGTTTCGCTTGTATAGCACACCATCTTGATTCAAGAAGAAACCACCTGCCAGTCTTCTGAGGGTCTTCTTGTCCTTACTGGATGCCCCAGTCGGGTATTCTTGAGCCTTCAAGAATTACCTGATGTCATGATACCAAGGTTTGTTATCTTCACCACTGCCAACTGCAAAGACATAAGCAGGTCTTTCAAGATGGGAGACCATGATTTGAGGCACGAAATTCTCTTGACAAACTTTAATCATAGACGAAAAATTCGTTAGAGCATCAGCGAACTGATTTTCGTCTCGAGGAATATAATTCAACTTGACATTGGTGAAGAACGTTAACAACCTCCTAACATAGTCCCTATAAGGAACCAAGTGAGGTTGATGAACTAGCCATTTGTCGTTGACTTAATTCACCACCAAAGAGCAGAATCTCTGAAGATCTCGAGGTTCTTGACTCGCAAGTTGATTGCCTCTTCAACCTAAATGATGCAAGCTTCATAATCTGCCTCATTGTTAGTGAATTCGAAAGTCAACCGAGCAGCTAAAGGTGTATGGACCCCTTCTGGTGAGATGATAACAACACCTACTCCACTTCCATTCATGTTTACAGCTCCGTCAAACATCAACTTCCATTTGGATTCAGGGTCTGGCCCCTCCTCCGGAAGCGACTCTTCACAGTCTTTCAACTTGAGGAACATGATGTCCTCATCCGGAAACTCGAATTTCATGGGTTGATAATCATCGATTGGCTGCTGAGCCAAGTACTCTGACAATACACTTCCTTTGATTGCCTTTTGCAAAGTGTAATGTATATCATACTCTCTTAGTATCATCTGCCCATCGGGTTACCCTTCCTGTCAGAGCCGGCTTCTCGAAAATGTATTTCACAGGATCCATCTTAGAAATTAAGAGAGTGGTGTGAGTCAACATGTACTGTCTTAGTCGGCGAGCGGCCCATGCCAAAGCGCAACAAGTTTTCTCGAATAGTGAGTAGCGTGTCTCACAATCGGTAAAAATTTTGCTAAGGTAATAAATGGCGTGCTCTTTTCGACTAGACTCGTCCTGCTGACCCAGCACACATCCCATCGATCCTTCAAGCACGGTAAGATACATGATCAAAGGTCTCCCTGGTACCGAAGGCATGAGAATTGGAGGTTCTAGCAGATACTCCTTGATTCAGTCAAAGGCTTGCTGGCAGTCTTCATTCCACTTAATGGCCTGATTCTTCCTCAGAAGCTTAAAGATGGGCTCACACGTGGGCGTTAGGTGAGAGATAAACCGTTCAATGTAGTTTAGTCTCCCTAAGAAACCACGCACTTGCTTTTTAGTCTTTGGCTCAAGCATTTCTTGGATGGCTTTTACTTTGGCTGGATCAACCTCAATTCCCCACTCATTAACAATGAAGCCAAGTAGCTTGCCGGAACGGACCCCGAAGGTGCACTTGTTCGGATTCAACCTCAATCTGAACTTCCGGAGTCTGTCAAACAACTTTGCTAGATTAACCAAGTGCTCTTCTTCTGTTTGGGATTTTTCTATCATATCATCAACATAAACCTCAATTTCATGATGAATCATGTCGTGAAATAGCATCACCATCACCCGTTGATAAGTGGCCCTAGCATTCTTCAGGCCAAACGGCTTGACCTTGTAACAGAAAGTGCCCCAAGGCGTGATGAAGGTTGCCATTTCCATATCATCGGGAGACATCTTAATCTGGTTATAACCGGAAAATCCTTCCATGAAAGAGAACACAGAAAACTAAGCAGTATTATCGACGAGCACATCTATGTGAGGCAGAGGGAAGTCATCTTTGGGGCTGGCCCTATTCAAATCCCTGTAGTCTACACACATCCTGACTTTACCGTCTTTCTTAGGGACCAGTACAATGTTGGCAACCCACGAAGGGTAACTGGTCACGGCCAATAAACTAGCATCAAATTGCTTTTGTACTTCCTCTTTTATCTTGATTTCCATATCAGGACGTGTGTGCCTCAACTTCTGCTTCACTGGAGGACAGTCTTCTCTGAGAGGCAACTTGTGTACCACAATGTCAGTGTCTAAACCAGGCATATCTTGGTAGGACCATGCAAAGACATCAACATACTCTCGAAGCATAGCAATTAAACGAGTCTTGATAGATTCTTCTAATGCGGCCCCGATTTTAACTTCTTTCATGTCTTCTTCGGTACCCAGGTTTATCACTTCGACGGTCTCTTCATGCGGCTGAATCATCTTCTCCTCCTGTTTAAGTAGTCTGGTCAATTCTTCAGGTAGTTCGCAATCCTCTTCACCCTCCTCATCGGCTTGATAAATTGGATTGTCAAAGTCATACTCAGCCATAACAGGGTCATCATTGATAAGATCCGGTGATGAGCACCTGCATGAATGGTGATTCATGCAAGGCTTTAGAAAAGGCTTGAGAGAATGAGAAGCATTGCCATTTTAAAACTTTTCTTTCTTTTTGAAAAACAAAAGCAAAAAATGAAAGACAAAGAACAACATGGATGAATGTAAAACGCCAGCTTTGTTTATGATTATGAATTGTGTTAGGAACAAAAGAACCCTTACAAAAAGCTACTATGCCCCGGGCAAGACATAATGCTTGAATACAGAAAAAACAGAAACAAAAATTATTACTCTTCGAAAGAGGTGACTGAGATAAGCCTTTCAGATGTCCAATTCCTAAGTTGAGTCCCCAGAATAGCAGGTCTGATCCACTCATCTAAGTCACAGTCACTATCAACTGCATCATTCTACACGGCACTGATGTTTCCATAATCCACCACTCTCGCACTCGTGAAAGTGATTGGGCATTGACGACCTCTAGCACTTTGTCCAGATAATGACTGCCCAGGATGGTAACCAATCCCAAACATATCTTTCTTTTCTGGAACTTCTACTGGACTGCCCCAGCCTTCTCGCACCCCCGACTCCACCAACTCAAGAGATTGCTTATAAGAGGCCACGAAAACCCCCTTCTTTGGTTCTTCAGGAGAAGCTTCCACTGCATATGCTTGTTCAGTTTTCAGGGGCTCAAAAGCCTGACATGGAGTCTCAACTATTTCTACATCCATCTCCACATACTTGAATGAAGCTAGATGACTAACAAAAATGTCTTCTTCCCCACTGACAGTTACAATTTGACCCTCACAGATGAACTTTAGCTTTTGATGAAGTGTGGACGATACTGCTCCTGCTGAATGTATCCAAGGTCTTCCCAGCAAATTACTGTATGCAGGCTGTATATCCATTACACAAAAAGCAGTATTGAAGACTTCTGGACCTACTTTAATTGGTAACTCTACCTCCCCGAACACCGATCTCCTCGACCCATCAAATGCTCTAACTACCAGGTCGCTAGGCTTTAGAACTACTCCATCGTAATCCAACTTCATCAATGCTTTCTTGGGAAGAACATTCAACGACGATCTGGTATCTACCAACACGTGAGAAAGTATTGCACCTTTGCATTCTAAAGAGATATGCAGTGCCCGATTATGAGCACGCCCTTCAGATGTTAGATCCATGTCTGTAAAGCCTAATCCGTGACTGGCATTGACACTAGATACCACCGCTTCCAACTGATTTATTGAAATATCTTGAGGAACATACGCCTTGTTCAGAATATTCAAGAGAGCCTTCCTGTGGGAGTCAGAACACATTAGCAAGGAAAAGATGGAAATCTTCGACGGAGTCTGCTACAGATGGTCCACAATCTTGTAGTCGCTCTTTTTGATAATTCTCAGAAATTCTTCAGCTTCTTTATCAAAGGTAACATCTGGATCAGTCACTTGTGCGGGCTCATTGACAACCACTGGCTGCTTCCCCCTTGCCTTAGCATGGGCTTCTGCAGTGTCTCTGGGTGGTATCACACTATTTCTCAGTATTTCCGACGCAAATAACCTTTCACTTCTAGTAAAGCCCCGTACTCCGACGTTTTCTACTTGAGCTGGGGTAGTGCTAGACGTGGCCAAATCTTGCTTCTGGCCGTTACAATATACTTCGCCACCATAATTCTAGGGAAGGGCTTTATCACTCTGATACATTACTAGTCCTGCAGTGGTGATAGTTATCGGTGCCACTCTGGCCTGTGGAGGAACTTGAGACGGATCATAGAAGATGGTTACTGTAGAGACTTCGCTTTCCTTTACAACCTTGTCAAACTGCAACACCCCTTCATTAATCATGCTCTGGATCCCTGCTTTCAATTGCTCACAACCATTTATTCTTCAGCACACCCTGGACAATCAACTTCACACCCAGGAAAAATACCATTTTGTGACAAGCAAACTTTAACAACACTCAACGGAGTCTGCAAGTCATTGACATCGTGCACCATGTTTAGATTCTCCCCTTCATCAACTGCCCCAACCGTACCTCCGTGAGGAGGCATGGGGTTCTGAATTACATTAGGAGTATGAGCAAAGTTTATTGCTTTGGAATCTACCAGGTCTTGGACTACATACTTCAAAGCTCTGCAGTTTTTCTTGGTATGTCCGGGGGCTCTGGAATGAAATTCACATCTAGCGTTTGTATCGTAACCCTCAGGGAGTTGCCCCGGCTTCAGGGGTTGCAAAGTTCTGAGCTGAACCAACTGGAGTTGTAGGAGATTCTTCAGAAGTTATGAATAGGACATAGGCGGAGTTTCAAACTGCCTTTCTCTGGTCTTCTGGGGGTAATATGGACGAGGAGCTCTTTGTTGATACATTTGTTGGCGTTGCGGCTGCGCTGGTTGGACTTGTTGTTGAACAGGTTGAGCTGAGATAGTGACAGGGGCCACTTGCTGATAAAAACCTCTGTTACTTCCTCCCCTCTGCGCGTACACTGCCCTGGTCTCTCCTTCTCTCTTCTTCACGAAGGGCTTCTTGACACCAAAATTCGAAGCGCCCCCATTTTGAATCTTCCCTTGCTTGATCCAACTTTCTATTCTCTCGCCAGTCAAGATGATATATGAGAATCCACTTAAGGAACATCCAGCTAGCCTTTCCATGAAATTCCCGGGGAGGGTATCCAGGAACAGGTCTACCATTTCTCTCTCCAGCAAAGGTGGTTGCACTCTGGCGGCCACGTCGCGCCACCTTTGCGCATAATCTTTGAAGCTCTCGGAGTTCTTATGAGTCAGACTTTGAAGTTGAGTGCGACTGGGCGCCATGTCGATATTATACTGATACTTCTTGAGGAATTCTTCTCCCAATTCCTTCTAGTTTCTTACAGAGCTCCTCTCTAGCTTCATATACCATTCCAAGGATCCTCCGGAGAGACTATCCTGGAAGTAGTACATCCAGAGCTTTTCATCCCTAGTATGGGCAGCAATGTTTCGGTAGAATGCCTGCAAGTGAGTCTTAGGAAAGGAGCTACCGTTATACTTGTCAAAGGTAGGCGGCCTGAATTTGTGAGGGATAACCACCCCGGGGACTAGGCCCATGTCAGACACATCTATCCCCAAAGTGTCTCTACACTCGTGGGCTTTGACTTTCTCAGCAAGCATCAAAAAGTCTTGAAGATTTCCTTCTCCGCCGAACCCCATGTCATTGTTAAAAGGAGAGAACTGATCCTCCTGCCTGTCTTGTACCGAAATGAAAGTTGTTGTGCCCTGTTCTGGAACTTGAGCTCCGCCTGGGCCATTGTTGGTGTTGGAAGGAGTAACTTGCACGTCAGGAGTGGTTACAGGAGGATTAGTCTGAGGAGGGTTGAGCCCTTGAATTGCATTCCTTAACTCTTGTTGTCCCTGAGCCATCCCTTGCATCATGACCATGAACTCTCCCATTCTGGTGCGAAACTCATTAAGCTCAGTTTGCATAGCATCCATGATTGTCCTCTATAACACGGTGGGAGAACTGACTTTAGTTAAATGTTGCGGATAGCAAGAGTCGCCACCGACTTTTATTTTATCCAAAGGAAAGGGCATAAAAGAACAGGAAAGACCTTAAAAAGATTTTTGGGTTCGGGGGGTAGGTTTTGTAAAGGGAAGGTGTTAGCACCCTTTACATCCATGGTTATCCATGGGCTCTTAGTTACTTAGCTCACTTTAAACTGTTTTGAGAAGTGTAGTGTGTGATTAAAAATTTTCTTAAGTACTTTATAATGATCCTTGTATGGATATATATAAAGACTTTGTTTTGAAAATTGTTTGAAAATATGAAGTGTAATGAAGTAATTTGATGAAAAGTGAGCAAGTACTTAAGAGGAACCTACCCTAATTTGAATCTTTACTGTTCTTAAATGTTCTTTCAATGGTAAGACTATCCCTATTATTAAGGAATAGGTAGTCATTACCTTGGATGTTATAAGGGACGTGTATAGGGACAATTTGAATTTAGGCAACTGTAAGGTGTCTTAGCAATACAAAGGGACTTATCATCTTTTATTCGAAAGGGACAAGATCATTTACGAAGGCAACATCGAAGGGACTTGATCTTATAATCGTAAAGGGACTTGATGACATTTTAGGAGAAGGGACTTTGCTTTTAGACACCTTACTTGACCTTTTTATTTAGGCAACATGAGGGATAGCCTTTAGGAAGTGAGATGGCGATCAAAGATCGACTTATGTGTGTGCGTGTATAAATTCAAATATTTATCTTTATGATTAGTGATCTAAATGAATTTTAAAGCAAGTAGGTTATCACTCCCTATATTTACTAACCAAAGCAATAATATTTATAAATAAATAAACGATAAAAAACTACGACTATTACAACGCTTTTACAGTTACATTTATAATAATAAAAATAATTAAATGATAAACATAAGCAATAAATAAAAAGGGTTAGTATTAAAACAATGATAAGAAAAAGAGGTAAGCACTAAAATATAAAATATATACAAGTTAATTAAATATTTTAAAATTAAATAAACATTTTTTAAGAATTTTTGAAATAAAAATAAAAGGAGAAAAAAAATGGAATAAATATTCACAAAGGAAATATTATTAATTATTTTAATTAGATATTAGAAAAGTTTAATTAATTTTTAATATTTAAATTAAATAAGAATTAGGGTTAGGAAGTTAAAATAAAATTAGGGTTTTAAAAATTAGGGTTTTAGAAATTTAAAAATAAAAAAAAAGAATTAGGGTTTATAATTTAATTTGCAATATTAATTTAACTATTTAAAGAATAAATATATAATATATACATATTTTAATTTAAATAAAAGAAACTAGAATTAAATTTTTTTTAGAAAATAAACTAGAAATTTTTTTAGAAAAATATGAGGTTATACATATATTTACATATTATTATTTGAATATATTTTTATTGTGATTAAAATTAATTATAAAACAATAATAATAAAACAAAATAATTAAAGAAAATAAAAACTAAAACTTACCTGGGGCAGGGATTGAACCCACGCCCTAGGGTTTGCCAACACTGGACCAGCAGCATCTCCACCAGGCTGCGTGCGCGCTTGTGAATATGAGATGGATTATGATTCTTATATTTTAAACCTGAAGATAAATGGAATTTTAACCAAAAAATAACTGAGGACGGGTTCGAACCCACGTCCTTGGCTTCTTTCATGCGCGTATCAACCACCATGCCACTTATCATCCTGTGAAATAAAACGTAAATAATACAATAAATATAAATATCAATTTTTGAATTTCTAAAACGCGCGAACATCTTCATCTTCAACCTTGGTTTCGCAGGTTTTCCTGCGAATTTTATTACGAATTTTCCTGCGCATTTTCTTGCCAATACAACCTGCAATTCTCAAACTTCATTCAAACAATAAAATTTCATGAAATTAATGATGCCATTGTATTCCTAATGATGTGTACGATTCTTCTACGTCTTTAGAAATCATTTATTTGGGCTAAATGGTGAAACCCTAAATGAAGGCCGAAAACCCTAACAATAGCCATTCTTCAAACCTGTACTAAAACTCAAATTAACTTGCCCAGAAACAATCACCAGCTTGTTACAAACACAAAACAATAATCAAATTCAATTTATATTGCATAAATATATGAGAACGAAAAATTCATAAAAGTGTGAGAAGTTTGATTCGGTTTGAGCAATTCATGGAGTTTGAGATGCATATGACTATTGCTACATGATCAGTGATGTTCAAGGAAGTGATTGGTGTCCTTAATTCACCTGAAAAACCACACAATATTAGAATCCGAATTTCAAATTTTTGATGAATTTTGAAAATGCAAAACTTATCCTTGAGGCTATGAATTCGTGTCTTTGGCTTGTCTTCATGTTGTATATATATGATACAATGAAATTAGGTTAAGAAACCAACCAAAACTTTGGATTTTTGGACCTTTTAAAATTGAAAAAGATGTGATCTTAAATTTTGAATATTCTCTATCTAGCCTTGCTATTTTGGTATGATCTTCATTATTTTTGTATCAATCAAGTCTAAATAAGTCTTAAGACTTTCTAGAAACCAAATCAAATCAAATTTCCATCATTTTATATTTTATTTTAATTTAAAATGATTTTTAACATAAAAAATCATAATAAATAAAATAAAATGAATAAAATTATGAATAAATAAATTTTATTTCGTGCATGATGTCATGGAAGTGTTTGGATCATAAAAAAGCAAGCCCTTTTGGTGAATTATGGTTTTAAGACCCCATTTGCTTCATAAACCTCTCAAAAATTTCCCAACTTTGCAAGGGCAAAAATCCTTCAATTTTAATGCTATGAAGGTGTTCTTGGACATTTTGGAAAGCTTAAAGAGTCCTATAACCAACCTCTTTGGTCTCATGTCCATATCGTTTACCATTCTCAAGTTATGCTATTTTGAAGTTGTTGACTTTTTGTAGACTTTTAAAAGGACCTATAATGTCTTAGCTCATACCTTCCAAATGAAGCATTTTTGGGCTTGGCTTGTGAGACACAGAGTTGTAGAGAATTCAATTCCCTTCAAAATGAGATTTGGATGGAAAAATTTTGATGAAGCATGTGAAAGTTATGGCTGGTCAAAGTTCAGTTGACTTTTCCTGTGAAAACCCTAATTAGAAACTCCTGATTCTTGATGATCTGAAATCTCCTTGATGAATCATGATCAACCCATGATCAAATGATGAATTTTACTTCATATACTTGATGTTGGAAAAAAATCATGAAGTTTGACTTTGGTTTGACCACAGTTGAGCTCAGTTTGACTTTTTAACTGCTTTGACTGATTTTAACCTATCTGATCATCTGACTGAGCAAACCTTTTGGGAAAGTCTTGAAACTTTACATGGGGATTATTGAACACATATAGGATGTTATGAAGCTCACTTGAGGTCTTGGAAGTCCATTTAGCCTGATGAAAGTCAAAACCCTAGTTTAAGATGCAGTGCTTAGGAGGATGCATTGTCTGAGAACTTTGTCAACCTTGTGAACCTCATGAGATGTATTGTGAACCTTGTGAATCTTGTGAACCTATTAGTACACAATGTATTGTCTTGTGGAGGGCAAATTTTGGGGTGGAACAGTTGCCCCTGTTCAATTTTCTGAAACCTGAGGGGTTAGATTGGTATATGTGCCATTCGTGACCTAGAAGGTTGAAGGGGGTTGAACACAAAAGCCCAAAAATTTGCACTCGCTAGTGCGTAAAGTAACACTGATGATTAATTGTATATGCTTGAGTGGGATTGAAGATGCCACTTGGAGGAACTGGAGATGGGCTTAGAGATGCCATCTGGAGGAACTAGAGATGGGCTTAGAGATGCCATCTAAAATATCAGGATGTGATGATAGCTTTATGTTGATACTGGATATCAGTACTAGGTCTTTGTATAGGTCGTCTCTGAATCGTTTATGCAACATGATTTGAATTGTTGAATGGACCAGTAGAAATAAATCTTCGTGATGATTATCTCTTCTGGAAGTATCTTGGATTAGGGAATGGATCTTTGTACAGACCGTTTGCCTACTCTCCAAGTTCAAAAGAACGTCAAGATTAATTCTTCAGAAAATATCTTGAACTAGGAAATGGATCTTTGTACAGACCGTTTGCTTATTATTCAAGAGCCAATAGATTAAATCTTCTGAAAATATCTTGAACTAGGGAATGGATCTTTGTATAGACCGTTTGCCTACTATTCAAGACCAGATAGATGAAATCTTCTGGAAATATCCTGGATTAGGGAATGGATCTTTGTACAGACTATTTGCCTACTCTCCGAGGACAAAAAAGTGTCAGGATCAAGTCTCCTGAAAATATCCTGGATTAGGGAATGGATCTTCTTACAGACCGTTTGCCTACTCTCCGAGGACAAAAAAGTGTCAGGATTAACTCCTGAAAATATCCTGGATTAGGGAATGGATCTTTGTACAGACCGTTTGCCTACTCTCCGAGGAAATAGATTAAATCTTCTGAAAATATCTTGAACCTGGGAATGGATCTTTGTACAAACCGTTTGCCTGCTATTCAAGACCAGATAGATGAAATCTTCTAAAAATATCCTGGATTAGGGAATGGATCTTCTTACAGACCGTTTGCCTACTCTCCGAGGACATCTTGAGTAATGTATGGATCATTTCTGACCTGTTGTGAATTGTTGATGTTGTTTTATCTGCATATAACTATCCTGCAAGGAGAATGTTAGTTTATGCAATATGTATGCATGCATAGTATGATGCATCTAAGTAAATTTATTATGCATTTATGGATATGTTATGGTATGATGTAAATGATGCATGCAGCCTAAAGCGTCTGAATATCTTTGTATAACAACCGCTGGCTAGGGAAAATAAATCCCAATTCGTTGCTGAAGAATATGAGGAACTCGTTCCTGTCTTGTTTGATAGTATAGTATTTATAACCTCCCGTCTTTGTTCATCGTACTTCTATTGAAGGAATAAGTTCCTGAGTATCCTGACTGAGGATAAAAGAGATGGACATAAATTCAAGGGGAGACGTAACTTGAAGCATAGATTTGTTGTATTGGGGATTTGTAGTTTTCTTGTGAGGATGAACCGGCGAAGCTTCGTTGAATTCCTACCTTCGTTCATCCTTAGTAAATACTATTACTGTATTTCATGCATTTCTGGTAAACATCAATCATATTCAAAAGCATACATACATTCAAACACAACCAATGGACGTTTCGCTTATGTAAATAGGGTAAAAGTAAATCTGGATTCAAAGATGAAATTTTATTTATATCACAAAGTGACCTATACATAGGCAAGTTTGTACAAGGAAACAGAAATCTTAGTAAGAAGAATTTGTCGTAAAAATTTTACAAAACAAAGAAAGTCAACTATGTGAGAAATAATCCTATTGAGTTTCAATTCTACTATTGCCATTATCTTCAAGTATCTCATCTTCTGCTGTTGAGACGGAAACGATTGGATTGATCTTTATCTGTTTGAGCCTGAGTTAAGTAGCACAACTGGTTGGAGTTACATGAGTGATCCAAACGAGACATAGTCATATGCTTTAATCCCTAACTTTTGCCTGGATTGCCCTTTCAGGTTTTCAATCCACCGGGATACCCTTTTTTGCCCAAGCCGCCTTTTCAGGTTTTCGACTTGCCGGGTGTACATTGTTTATATATATCCCTAATTTTTTGCCCGAACCCTTTTGGTTCGCCGGGATGCCCTTATTTTTGCCTAGGCCTGTCAACCTAGCGGGTCTCTTTTTATGCGTAGTATTTTTTAACTATGTCTGCGTTTACAGGCTGTGGGAAGTCTTCATCGTCCATAGTGGTAAGCATCATGGCACCTCCTGAGAATACTGTTTTGACTACAAATGGTCCTTCATATGTAGGAGTCCATTTTCCCCTAGGATCACCCTGTGGTATTATGATACGCTTGATTACCAAGTCACCAGCCTGATATACCTTTGGCTTAACCTTCTTATTAAAAGATTTGATCATCCGTTTCTAGTACATCTGGCCATGACAAACAACTACCAACCTTTTCTCATCAATCAAATTTATCTGGTCAAGTCGAGTCTGAATCCATTCATCTTCATCCAAGCCTGCATCCTTCATGATTCTTAAGGAGGGGATCTGAACTTCAATGGGCAGAACTGCTTCCATACCATAGACTAAGGAGAATGGGGTTGCCCATGTTGAAGTACGTATAGTAGTACGATAACCATGAAGAGCAAATGGTAACATCTCGTGCCAATCTTTGTAAGTAACAGTCATCTTCTGCAAAATCTTCTTAATATTCTTATTAGCAGCTTCTACTGCCCCATTCATCTTCGGACGATACGGAGAAGAGTTGTGATGCTTAATCTTGAACTGCGTGCAGAGATCAGTAATCATAGTGTTGTTCAGATTAGAGTCATTCTCAGTAATAATCCTTTCAGGGATGCCATACTTAAATATGAGATTATTCTTAATGAATCGAGCCACCACATTCTTAGTAACAGATGCAAATGAAGCTGCCTCCACCCACTTAGTAAAGTAATCAATAGCAACCAGGATGAAATGATGCCCATTAGAAGCAGTAGGTTTGATCTCACCAATCATATCAATGCCCCCACATGGCAAAAGGCCAAGGAGCAGTCAACACATTCAATGGAGCTGGAGGTATATGAACTTTATCAGCATATATTTGACACTTGTGACATGTTCTGGAATGTTGATAGCAGTCAACTTCCATAGTAGACCAATAGTAACCTGCTCTCGATATCTTTTTTGCCATAGTATGACCACTAGAATGAGTGTCAAAGATCCCATCATGCATATCTTCCATAATTTCTGTTGCTTCCTTCTTATCCACACAACGAAGCAAAGTTGAATCATGATTGCGCTTGTACAAAATTCCATTACTCAAGAAGAACTTAGCAGAAAACCTCCTCAAAAACTTCTTATCTTTGACAGATGCCCCTTCAGGGAACTCCTGAGCTTCAAGATATCTTTTCACTTCATAGAACCAAGGCTTCTCCTTTGCTTCTTCAGTATCAATCTCATTGCAGTATGCAGGCTTCTCAAATCTATCAATAGTAATTTTAGGAGCTTCATCATCCCAGCTAACTCAAACATGGATGCCATGGTGGCTAGTGCATCTGCCAACTGATTTTCTCTTCGTGGAATATGTCCAAAAGTAATCTCTTCAAAATATAGGATCAAAGACAACACATGCTCTCTGTAAGGAATGAGATTATCATGCTTGGTATCCCAATCTCCTTTGATCTGACTTACTACCAAGGCTGAATCTCCATATACGTCCAGGAATTGAATCTTCATATCAATGGCAGCTTTGATGCCCAGGATACATGCCTCATACTCAGCCATGTTATTGGTACAATAGAAACAAAGTCTTGCAGTAATCGGGGTATGACAGCCTTCAGGGGAAATGATGACAACACCAACACCATTACCAAGTGCATTAGAAGCTCCATCAAAAACAATAGTCCATCGGGATCCTTGTTCAGGTCCGTCATATTGTCCAGGTTCTTTGGTAATAATCATAATGTCTTCAACAGGGAACTCAAAAATCATTGACTGGTAATCATCCACTGCTTGATGAGCCAAATGATCAGCTACAACACTTCCTTTAATGGCCTTCTGAGTAGTATACTGTATATCATATTATGTCAAGATCATTTGCCATCTTGCTATTCGTCCGGAGAAAGCAGGTTTCTCGAATATGTACTTGATTGGATCCATCTTTGAAATCAACAAGGTAGTATGAGTCAACATATACTGTCTTAGTCGGCGAGTAGCCCATGCCAAAGCGCAGCAAGTTTTCTCGAGCAGTGAGTATCTTGTTTCACAGTCGGTAAACTTTTTGCTAAGGTAGTATATTGCCTGCTCTTTTCGACCAGACTCGTCATGTTGCCCCAACACACACCCCATTGAGTTGTCTAACACTGTTAAGTACATGATCAAGGGTATTCCATCAACTAGTGGCATCAAAATTGGAGGTTCTAGAAGATATCTCTTGATTTCATCAAAGGCTGTTTGGCATTCATCATTCCATTCCATCACCTGATCTTTCTTCAGCAAATTGAAGATTGGCTCATAGGTAGCAGTTAACTGGGAAATAAATCTTGCAATGTAATTTAGTCGTCCCAAGAAACCTCTAACTTCCTTCTCAGTACGGGGAGCTGGCATCTCTTGTATAGCTTTCACTTTTGCAGGATCCACTTCAATACCTTTTTCCACTGACGATGAAACCCAGGAGTTTACCAGATCTAACTCCAAAAGTACATTTGTTTGGGTTCAATCTCAACTTGTACTTCTTCAACCTTTCAAACAACTTATGCAGATGATCAAGATGTTTCTCTTCATTCTGGGACCTGGCTATCGTATCATCCACATATACCTCTATCTCATGATGAATCATATCGTGAAACAAAGCCACCATAGCACGTTGATATGTTGCCCCGGCGTTCTTCAAACCAAATGGCATTACTTTATAACAAAAAGTTCCCCACTATGTAACAAATGTAGTCTTCTCCATATCTTCAGGTGCCATCTTGATTTGATTGTAACCAGAGAAACCATCCATGAAAGAGAATACCTTGTGCTGAGCAGTGTTGTCTACCAGAACATCAATATGAGGAAGTGGAAAGTCATCTTTGGGGTTGGCCTTGTTCAAATCCCTGTAATCTACACACATACGTACCTTACCATCTTTCTTAGGTACCGGTACCACATTTGCAACCCATTGAGGATAAGAAGTCACAGCTAAGAACCCTGCATCAAACTATTTCATCACCTCTGCTTTAATCTTTTCTGACATTTCAGGACGCATGCGACGAACCTTCTGCTTCTTTGGACGACAGTCTTCTTTTACCGGTAAACGGTGAACCACAATGTCTGTATCCAACCCTGGCATATCTTCATAGGACCAGGCAAATATCTCCACATAATCGTGTAACATCTGAATTAATCTGCTCTTAACACCATCCTCTAGTTCAGCCCCTATCTTGACTTCTTTCCTGTTTTCTTCAGTTCCCAGATTTATAACTTTGATTGGCTCTTAATGTGGCTGTATAGCTTTCTCTTCTTGTTGTAATAACCTAGCAAGCTCTACAGGTACTTCACAATCGTCCTCCTTTCCATCTTCAGCTTGACAGATCGGATTCTCAAAATTATAATTGGAAATAGTAGAACTGTTATCAACAGGATCCAGAGTGGATGAGGATCTGCATTTTTAGTGATGTGGGTGTGTGTAAGAACACATAGCTGATAAAAGAATAATAAAATAAAAGAAAGACAATGAACACAATATTTACGAAAACGAAACGTCCACTGATTTTATTGAATGAAGTATGCAACATTAAATGACATCCCGAAACAAGCATACCATTGTGCCCCGGGTAAGGCATAAGGCTTAAAAGTTTAATTGTTCAAAAATTACAAAGTTAAAAGTAACAACACAGTAATAGTATTTACTCCTGACTAAAGGAGATAGGAATCACGTCTTCAGCCTTCCAATTATTGAGCCCATCACCCACAGTAGGAAAGCTCCAGTCATCCAGGTTGTAGTCTTCATTATAGTCACCCACAACATTGATTTGATCTTTCATGATCCCTTGATTGATGATACGAACAGCACGAGCATGACGAACAGCCTTCTGGGACTCTGCAGTGAAACCCAAACCAAACTTGTAAGACTTGTAAGGAATGTCAGGAAGCTGACCCCAAATAGTACAACCACCTTCTTCAACCACAGCTCTGGCATCTTTGAGGGAGGCCATTGTAGGAGGTACTCTGGTAACCACAGGAACTTTTTTGACAATAGGAGGAGCTTCATCACCAGGAACAACCCAAGGAACCACTTCAAATGTCTGACACAGAGTCTCAACATATTCACCTTCCACTTCAACATACTTAAACGTATTCACATGAATGATCATATATTCTTCTTCTCCGTAAACAGTGACAACCTTTCCCTTTATTGGGTATCTCAGCTTCTGATGTAGAGTGGAGGTCACAGCACCTGCCCCGTGGATCCAGGGGCGCCCAAGCAAACAAGAGTACGAAGGACGAATATCCATCACAAAGAATGTTGAATTGAAAACTTGAGAGCCTACTTTAATCGGGAGATCTATTTCTCCATGCACCACCCTTCTTGAACCATCAAAGGCTCTCACCACTATATTACTTGGTCTCAACACAGCATCTTCAGGACTAAGCTTGTTCAAAACCTCTTTGGGAAGTACATTCAGTGAAGAACCATTGTCAATCAATACATGTGACAGGGTAGTGCCCCTACATTCAATAGAGATATGTAAAGCTCTGTTATGATTTCTCTTGGCAGGAGTCAAATCAGCATCGGAGAAGCCTAACCCATTATCATAGGTCAGGTGTGCAACATAATTTTCAAACTGATCCACAGAAATCTCGTTTGGTACATGAGCAGTCTTCAAGAACTTAATCAAGGCTTTAGCATGAGCCTTAGAACACAACAACAAAGATAACATGGAAATCTTGGAGGGAGTATGCCCCAATTTGTCAACAACATCATAATCACTCTTACGAATGATCTTCAGCACTTCTTCCATCTGCTTAGAAAGATTCTCAGCATTTGATGCATCAGTTTGTACAGGTTCAATAACAGGACCTTTGCCCCGGGCATCAGTATCTGTCGCAGCAGTGGAGGTAGTAGTTGGAGTAACTGTATTCTTGGAGGTAGCCGGAGGAGAGAAAATTCTTCCACTTCTTGTGATCTTACCAGATCCAGCAATATTATCAACATCAAGGTTTTCATCAACAACAGGTGTATCAGCTAAGGGTTCCTGTTTAACACCAAGGATATAAACACCGGAACCGTAATTCCAAGGTATAGCTTTATCAGAAGTATATGGAATAGGACCAGGAGTGGTAATAATCATAGGAGCCACTCTAGCTTCAGCAACAGTCTTTACTGGACCTTCAGCAGTAATCTTGATAGGACCCTTATGAGTGATCTTGACAGGGCCCTTGGATGTAATCCTCACTGGTGCTTTATCAACCATATCCACATCTTCAACCTTCGCACCTTGAGTTATATGTTCAACCATACTCTCCATAGAAGGTGTCCTCTCAAATAATATGGTGTAATTGTCCATGAGGCGTTGAATACCATCCTTCAACTTCCAGCAGCTATCAGGTTTATAAGCACAATAAAAACAATCTTCATTACAACCTGGAAAGAACCCAGCTTGTACCAACTTCTTCTTAATAACAGATAATGGAGTAGTCACATCTGCGACTGAGGAAATATATGAAACTTCATCAATGGCATTAACAGTCTTTTCATGATTTGGCATGGGAGAAGTAATCACATTTGGAGTCCCAGGAGGGTCAAATTCAATCTCTCCAGCATCAATCATATCTTGAATCTTGTTTTTCAATATCCAGCCGTTGTTGGTGTCATGTCCTGGACAATTAGAATGATAGGCACATCGTGCATTAGGATTGTACCTAGGAGAAGTAACATTAGGATTCTGAGGAGGGTCCTTCAAAGTAATGAGTTCCCCTTTCAACAAGTGTTGCAAGGCTTGGGCCAGTGACATGTTAATCTTGGTAAACTGTCTTCTGGGCTTCTGCTTATTGCTCTGTGGTGGCTCTGGTGCTGCAGGAATAGGATTTGAGATGTGAACTGCTCCCACAGATTGGTGACTCCTATTACGACCAGGTTGACCATAAACAGCATTTGACTCCTTCTTCCCACTAGGGGGCTTCTTTGCAGTATTTTATGAAGAGGCACCCACCTGTATCTTGCCACTTCTTATGCCACTTTCTACATGCTCTCCAGTCATTATCAGCTCAGTGAAGCCAGATGATGAGCTTCCAATGAGATGACTATAGAAAGGACCATTCAGCGTACTCATAAACGTATCCACTAACTCCTTGTCAGTTAGAGGAGGTTGAACTCTACCAGCCAAGTCTCTCCATTTCTGGGCATACTCCTTGAAATTCTCCTTAGCACCCATAGACATGCTTTGGAGTTGCATGCGAGTAGGTGCTAGATCGGCATTGTATTGGTATTGCCTGTAGAAGGCCTCAGCAAGATCATTCCAATCACGAATATTGGCACTCTCCAATTGACAGTACCATTCCAATTGAGCTCCATGTAAACACCCCAAATTTGCCCTCACCCATTTCAAACCATGGCTTGTGATCTTCTCATATGCATAAACTCAATCATAGCATCTCATATTACATTTTTGATTCACTGCATTGGTTCAAAGTCATCTGCATCTAGGGTTTGTGATCTGAGCAATCCAAGAGCTTCTTGAGCCACTCCAAAGGCCATCAATCACTTAAAAGGGGTCCATATGTGTTCAAGTATCATATTATATCCTCTCCAAGTCAAGAATGCCAAAGAATCACAAGAACTGAGATTGGTGTGGAAGCAGAGCCAGGCTTGACTGCACAGATGACCTAAAATTAGGGTTTTGGTTTCAGAGGCCATAACTCCAAATTTTTTGGTCATTCTTGTTTCTATTGGTCTCCATATGGTATAGGGAGTGTGCATATCAATTTTCATGAAGAAATTCCATGGGGAAGTCATCTGATCAAGGGTTGACTTTTCAAGCAAGTCAGTGCAAAATCAGGGCATCTGAGGCCCCCAATGACCCAACCAAGGGGTGATCTTCATCATTTTTGAGTGTATATGATCTTTATTTGATCATAGAAGAAGTTGTAAGTTCACAAAATTCAAGAATCTCAAGTTTTTTGCAAAGTTGACTTTTTGGGCAAGTTTGACTTTTAATGAAAATGTCATTATATGCAACTTTTTCAACCCTTACTTTTTGATCCAAAAAAGCTTCAAATGGAAAAACTTTGGTCATAAAAGTTGTAGATTAGATCTTTCCCTTTTCAAAAAGTACAAGAACATGACATAATTCATTTTGGATCAAAAGTTATGGCTTGTCAAAGTTGGCAAAAATCACAAAATTTCAAAGTTTCTACCAAAGAGGTATTTTGCAAAATGACTTGATCAAGTGTTCTAAGGCTATCAAATGGACTTCTAATTCACATAACATGATCATGTAACATCAAAAGTTCAGAATGGACCAAGGGATTACACATTTGTATGGCTTTTGGAACAAGATCTTTTCATGAGAACCAAAATGAACCAAGTTGCAAAAGTCATCATATCTCCTCACCCACTTGTTGCCTAGCCTGCTGATCAATCCTAGCCTTTCTCCCTCACCTTGCTGCGCAGCCCACTCTCCATGTACTTGGCTAGAAGTTGTCCATGCCCTTCTTACACAAAAGTTGACATTTTGGCAAAAGCAACCATACTTATCACAAAAGGACATGTCACATCTTCTGACCAATAGGATTAGTTTATACAAATCAAATGCAAGTTAAACATCACAAGAAGCCAGCCTGAAACACACAAGAACACAGCATTCTCATTTTTCACCCTTGAAGCAAAAGCTTTCGAAACTCTTCATACAACTCACAAACACTCAAACAAACTACACAGACCTTCTCAACACATCACCCTGATCACAAAGCACCCCTAAAATCAACCTGAAACTCAAGGAATCAAGAACACGATTCTCACCTAGGCTTGAACAGAACCTGTTCAAACTCTCAAACCAGCCACCACAAACTCCTTCTAAGCATCCAGACATCATCAAGGGACCAAAAGGAGTGGATTACACAAAGGAGAGAGGTCAGAAAGCTGCAAACTGAAAGCTTCAAAACTCAGGTAGCTCAAGAACTTTTTTTCCAGAAATGATTTTTAAAGTTCCTAAGTTGTTCTTTGTAGCTCACTGATCACTCTGATGTTGTTGGTTTTGAAAATGGTGAAGAGATGAGAGTTTAATCGTGTTCTGAAAGTCTTGCCCTAAAAATTGTTTTGTTTCGATTCATGTGATTAATGAAATATAAATGATGCTTGTGTTAGGGTTTTGATTCAGTGAAGTATGGGAAGGATTTCTGTTTGTTTAGATTTCATTTTAGTTGCGTTTTGAAGATTTTAGGAATTTTCAGGTGGGGTTCCCACCGGAGAAGACGACCGGAGGTCTTCTCCGGCCACCTGAAAATAATTAGGGTTTAATCCTTGTCATTAGTGTAGTTTGAATGCTGGGCGTTGGATCCCTTGACTTTGTTGACTTGGCGCGTGATTGTCTGGCCCAGATGCATCCATTTTGCCCTAATCCTCATTTATTAGTTTAATTAATTATAATTAGGTTAATTTAATCAAGACAAGCCTCAGCCCTTGGATGACGCGCCAGTCAACCAATTTCACCCCAGTTTGAATACCAGCCCTCAGATCTGCTTACTTCTTCATTTATTTATTTTTATTTTTATTTTTTCCCATTTAATTTGTACATTTATTTAAAAATAGTAAAATCCATTCAAAAATTCTGAAATTTTTTATGTAAGCTATTATTTAATTTCAAAACACGAAAATATTTTTATTTTTATTTTTTGCATTCAAAAAGTATTTTTAAATATTTAAAAGTTTATTTTTAATTAATTGATGAGAATTAATTAATTAAAAATACTTTTAGGTATTTAAAAATCACCAAAAAATTCATGAAACATTTAAAAACATTTAGAAACATTGTCCAACCCTCAAACCAAATTTATTTTTTGATCTTGATGCATTTTGAGAATTTTCCATGGAATTAAAATCATTTTGATGCATTATTTTGATCCAAACTTCCAAAAATCACTTCTGCCTAACCATGATGAGTTGGACTTTGATTCTTTTTGCATTGTGTTTAGCATATCATGTAGTTTGTGAGATTAAATGGCCATGATTTGATCTTTCATTTTCCATTTGTTTGGCATTTTTCTTGTTAAGGAACCCTAAAACCCTAGAAAACTTAGGAAAATCATAACTTGAATTAGGTTAAGAGTTGGAACTTCTCCTTTGGGCAGTGAGTTAGTATAGGATTAGGGATCCTTTGAATGTTTTTTTTAATTTTTTATAATGATGTTTGCTTCTGATTTTGGTTTGTGTTTGATGTATTGAGCATAATCTTATCCTTACACTGACACTGTATATATATTACACTTCACTTCTCTTGCACTGACACCTGTACATCCTTTTTCAGCTCTTTTATACACAGATTACACTGACATTACCCCTTTAAAACACAAATCTTTTAAGCGTGGATCCCGTCGAGTACGGCGGACAATCTGGGTGCTAATACCTTCCCAGGTTGTAACCAACCCCCTTTCTCAGTCTCTCTGGTTCGCAACCGTCTTGTCCATTCTTTTTCTAGGCCTATGCAGCATTGCCTTTCCTCCGGGATAAAAATGCCTAGCTGGCGACTCTATTCATCTCCAGTGAGTTCACTGATGTGTGTTCTCACTGTTCCTTTCGCCGACCGTTCGCGTCTGTACCTTTATTTGGGCCATTTCCCATTTATCGGGAGCGACAGCTTGGCGACTCTGCTGGGGACCCTTATACTGTAACCAGGGCTTCTGGTTCTTTTTGTGGGTTCCTCCTAGCGCTTGTTTGATTTGTGTTTACTGGGGTGTTATGTGCTATCTGTGCTTGTATATTTGTTTTGTTTATTGCTTTATGTACAGTTGTTTACTGCTTTCTTTATAGCTTTACATATATCATATTATCATACTGTGCTGGCTGGATCTATTTTGTTGCTTTGGTGGGTGGGTGTTCTATTGAGAGTTGAGGTCCTATACCTGGGACCTGAGTGACACCTAGGCTAGAGTGGTTCATATTCTTTCCCATTCCATCTCGGTCTGGTCATGAATATGAAACACGGTTCAGATATGGGTTTCTTCTTGAGAACTCTGTGTTGCAGATTTCCTGCAGTACTAGGGCTATCTGGGAAGCCTGCTAAGTCTGGATGACCTTTAGTATTGACCTTCAGAAACTGAGGTGAATTAGAGGAGGATCTTTTATGGTTATTGTAAACAATGTACCTCCGGGTTAGAAGTGTTTACACTTCTCATAACTGATCCAAGTCTGAGGATCTTTGTTTTAGAACACCACCTGTGAGGGGGTTGGGCTGTTTACAGGTTTGCAGGTGCCCTTGACCTCAGCATACCCTGTTACTTTGTTTGATTAAGAGTACTCCATTTTGGAACAGTTCTTGTGATTCTAAACCCTGGACCTGTGACTCTTTATTTGAGTCCCCCACCTTGGTTACTGGACTTATAGACCTCCATCTGGATTTTTGAACATACCTGGACTTATATCAGAGCACTTGATCAGATCTAGCTCAGTCAAAAACCCTTGCATATCATTTGCATACATCATCATTGCATCATTTTGACATTTGTTTATTTGTTTTTCAGGGTATCCATCCTTTATTTTGGCTTGGTTTTGACCCCATCATCAGCATAGACCTATCTTCATCAGCATCTACTTCAGCTACCTGCTACCTTCTTCAGTCACCTGCATCAGCCAGTCAGTGGCCCATTTTCAGTGTTATCATCAGCACCTGTCTCAATTCATCCTCAACATCATGGCACCTAAGAAGAGTAACATCTCCTACCACTTCTTTCAGCCTGAGCTAGCTGACATCAGGAGGATTCAAACCCTGATTACTCCAGACCATATACCACTGTTCAAGGAACACTATGGAAGCATACTTGATGTGGTTATGGATTTGGACCCTTCACAGAGGAGCCTGATTCATACTTGCCTGCAGTTTTATGATCCCCCACTGAGGTGTTTTACTTTTCAAGATTTCCAGTTGGGACCTTTATTGGAGGAATACTCATCATTGGTTGGTATACCTATCAGGGGGGGAGTCCCCTTCAACCCTGAGATGGCTTTCCCAAGTAATGAGGAGATAGCAAAGGCATTGCATCTGGAATCAGTTCTGATTGGGCAGCATATGACTACTAAGGCTGGAATCTCTGGCCTGCATCTGGATTTCTTGATCTCTCAGGCTACTTTGAAGGCCTCTTTGGGAGAGTGGAAAGCAGTCTGTGTTTTATTGGCCCTGAGCATATATGGGATTATTTTATTTGCAGATGAGCCTAGATTCATTAGCAAGAATGCAATCCATCTTTTCATCCTGAGAAACCCAGTGCCCACTTTATTGGGGGATTTTTACTACTCAGTGCACCAAAGGAATGAAAAGCAGAGGGGAAGATTAGTGAGGTGTTGTGCTCCTTTGTTCCATACTTGGCTTCTCAAGCATTTGCCCAAGACAGATGCATTTTTGAATCCTCATCAGCAGAGAAACTGGGCTAGAAGACTCACTGCTTTGACTTCAGCTGATATCAGGTGGTGCACTCAAAGCACAAAGGGCAGGGATATCATTACCAGTTGCGGGCAGTTTCCCAATGTACCCCTGATAGGAGTTAAGGGTTGCATTAATTACAACCCTCTGCTGTTCAAAAGGCAACTGGGCTATGCATTGGTCCACACTCCTAAGGCACAAGATTTGGCTGAGACTCTTTACTGTGAGAACAAGCCTGATCTGGCTATTGTTAGGCAAGCAGCCTGGGCCTGGGACAATGTTCGGACTAAAGGAGTAACCATTCTGGGGAAGTGCAACAATGTGGCATCAGCACAATACTATGAGTGGTCCCATGCCAGGGCTCAATTTTCTGGGATGCCTTTCACCATGGAAGATATGCCTGGACCATCCTCAGCACCACCTCCTGCCACTATCAGCTTAGAAGAGTTTGAGAGTTTGAAAGAAAGAAATGAGAAGTTGACTCAGGCTTTACAGAAGACCCTCTGGGAGAGGAGTGATGGTAGGTTGGATATTGAAAGGTTAGAAAAGTTGAAGGTGGAGCATCTGGCTAAAATTGAGAAGTCTGAGGATTACATAAAAAAGTCTAGAGCTGGAGAGCAGATCTTAAAGAATGCTTGCAAGGAAGCCCAGTTCCAGAAAGCCAGGACTGATTTGTATCTGAAGGAGAGTCAAGCTAGGTGGGTCAGAATCACCGGAGCTCATACTCTGGAAGATAAGAGGACTCGGGACAAGATTGAGCAGCTGGAAGCTAGTGCAAAAGAGCAGCAGGAAGCCCTGGCAGCAGCCCAGAGGGAGATATCAGAGCTAAAGATCAGAGCTGGAATGAAGAGGTCAAAGGACCAGAGTCAACACAAGAAGCTAACTGCAGCTGTTACTACCCGGAATCTCCTTATCAGGAACCTCACGGAGCGTCCAGCTGATCCTGTGACTGAAGCACTTCTCAAGGAAGTTCAGGAGGATGAGTTTGGTCTTGGTGTTTGACTTTTGCTTGTTGTTGCTTTCATTTCATGTACTTTTATTTTCTTATTTTGACCCCTCAGAGGGCATGTTTTGTAAAGAACAAATTATGTATCATTTGCTTTTTTGTAATATATGTATCAGTTTGTTCCATCTGGGTTTACTTCAAAAACAACATCAAACAGCATCTTCAAGGGTCTGGAAGGGTCGAAACCAAGTGCCATGCCGGATACCTTGGAAACAAATAAGCATACTGCATTGCATGCTAACCCTTTGTTTGTTTTGTAGGTTTATTTTGTTGTTGTTGCTAACTCTGTTGTGATGTTCAGGAACTATTGCTCGACGTCGGGTATTTCCACTCAGCCGTCCACACCGATATCCAACCCGTAACAATCTTCCGGGCATACAGATGGACCAGGTACAACAGGACCTTGCAGAGGTCAGAAACCAAATGGCCAATGAAAGATTGGAAATGAGAACTCAGATGACACAGTTTATGGAAGTGATGAACAACATGGCTCAGAGCCAAGAAAGATTGAGAGCAATGGTAGAAAGGCAGAATCAGGAAGATCCCCATATAGGGACTGCTGGGACAAGCAACAATGAGAGGGTCCAACCTCATGTCAACCCCCCTGTATTTGGACCCCACCTTCATCCAGAGATCAACATTCCTGCAAATGTACAAGGGACTGCCACTGCAGGCAGGGTACTGCAAGAAGACCCCCAGGAGGATCAGTTCACAGTAATGGGTGCTGGGGAAGAAGCCTATGACAGAAGGTTGGACGAAATTGCTGAAAAATTAAGATCCTTGGAGTCTCAAAACTCTTTGGGTTTTGATGTTATGGACATGGGCTTAGTGGACGGGGTCAGGATTCCCCATAAGTTTAAGCCTCCTTGTTTTGAGAAATACAACGGGACTTCCTGCCCACGGACCCACTTACAATCCTTTCTGGGGAGGTTGAAAGCGTATACCATGGACGAGAAGCTATGGATGTTTTATTTTGAGGATAGCTTAACTGGAGCGTCGAGGGAATGGTACTCCCATCTGATGAGAGCAACCATCAGGTGTTGGAAAGACCTGGCAGAGGCCTTCATTAGACAATACCAGTATAACTTGGATATGGCACCCAACAGGACCCTCCTGATGGGGATGTCGCAGTCATATAGAGAAAGCTTCCGTGAGTACGCCCAAAGGTGGAGGCAGTTGGCTGCTGCTGTCCAGCCACCTATGTCAGAAAGGGAGATGGCAGATATGTTTATGAACACCCTCCAAGGAACATACATTGACAGGCTGGCTGCTTTCTCTTCTACCAGCTTTGCAGATGTCGTTATAGCCGGAGAGAGAATTGAGAGCCTGTTAAAGATGGGCAAGATTTCTGACAATGGTGCCAGCTCATCCAGCAGCACAAGGAAGCCTTTTGCGGGCCCAAGAAGAACTGGAGAGACCAATGCTATCCATGCTAACAGGGGCAGACCCCAATACGTTCATAGGTCTGTGGCAGCAGTCACCATTCCCGCTCCAATTCATCCACAACCAGTTTATCAACCACCGCAACAAAATTATCAGCAACAAACTCAGTATCCTCCTCAGAGAAACTACAGCAACACCAACAACAACAATCAGCAAAGACCGTTCCAACAGAGACCTTCTCAGGCCAATAGGGTGATCGATCCGATCCCTATGCCATATGCCACATTACTGCCACAACTCTTGAAACTCAACCTGGTTGAGCTAAGGACGTTGGCACCTCCAGATCCCACCAGTCTACCCAAAAATTATGACTCCAACGCCAGATGTGCTTTTCATTCAAATGCACCTGGCCGTAGTACAGAAAAGTGCAGAGCTTTGCACATGAAGGTACAAGACTTGGTCGACTCTAAAGCTCTGAATTTTGCACCACCACCAAATGTCAACAAAAACCCTATGCCAAACCACGGAGGTCCCAGAATCAATGCTATTGAAGAAGACAAGCCGTCTTATTTGATAACCAGTGTGGGTCAGATTCGGACACCGTTGGTAGAGATTAAAGCTCAACTCCTCGAATGTCAAATGTTCCCGGGATGTGAGCTAGGGTGTGCTTATTGCAACATTTCAGTGAATGGTTGTGATAACTTGAGAGATGGCATAGATGGCCTCATCCAGAGTGGCCTGCTTCAAATCACAACGTCGATTCCTACCAATCCAGCAATCTCATCAGCAACAACTCCCGTGTCTTCTACAACTGCAACAACCATTATTCCAAGCAACTCTTCAATTTCATCAACAAGTGCTTCATCTGTTCTTTCAACGGACCAAATATCAGCAAACATCCCTTCTACAACTTCAGCACCACTTCATTCAGAGTCTCCTACAACAACAACACCCATCCTTCCAACAATGTCTCCTACAACTTCAGCAGCAAATGTCTCAACAGTTACGATTTATTATGATCCTGAAAATGATTCTGCCTATAACTCACAGAATGCCACTCCCATCAGAGCACCAGTCACAATATACTATGATCCACAGACTATCATGGTCCCTTCTGCAGTTGCAATCAGTCCAGTCACTATCACGGTGCCTGGGCCAGTACCTTATGAAAGCAGTAATGCCATCCCCTGGCATTACGGCTCTGATCTATACTGCGGAGGACAGAAAATCACTCTTGAATCATCAACCCCTGCACCACAAATAGACAATGTGGGAGGAGGCGGAGGCTTCACTCGAAGCGGACGCCTCTTTACTCCACAAGTTCAAAGACCCACTGCCGAAGCAGAAGCTGTTGCCAAGGCAAAAGGGAAGAGCTTGGTGCAGGAAGAGCAGATTGTTAAAGAAGCTTTAAGAACACCTTTTGATCAAGAAGTTGATGAGTTCATGAGAATCATCAAGAAAAGTGATTACAAAATAGTGGATCAGCTTCACCAGACGCCCTCCAAGATCTCAATCCTATCATTGCTTATGTGCTCCGAAGCTCACCGGAATGCACTACTAAAAGTCTTGCACGCAGCTTATGTGCCGGAAGAGATCACCGTCAATCAGTTGGAAGCAGTGGTTGGAAATGTTAATGCTAGTCATGGACTGGGGTTCACCAACACTGATTTGACTACGGAAGGCCGCAATCATAACAAGGCTTTGCACATTACCATGGAATGCAAAGGTGCAGTTCTTTCCCATGTGCTGGTAGACACAGGATCATCCCTCAATGTCTTACCTAAAAAAGCCCTTGTGAAGCTAGAGTATGACGGATTGGCATTGCGCCCCAGTAACCTGGTAGTGAGAGCCTTTGATGGTTCTAGGAGATCGGTTCTGGGTGAGATTGAGCTGCCTATAACGATTGGCCCACAAACTTTCAAAACGACCTTCTACGTGATGGATATACAGCCTGCCTACAGCTGTCTATTGGGTAGGCCATGGATTCACGCCGCTGGCGCCGTGACCTCGAACCTTCACCAGAAGTTAAAATTCGAGTGGGAGGGTCAAGTCGTTACTATCTGTGGAGAGGAGGATATTTTTGTTAGCCACCTGGCTACCTACAAATATATTGAGATGGATGGGGAGATCCACGAGACAATGAGTCAAGGGTTTGAGGCCTTGAACATAAATGAAACTTCTGCTGTACCTGGAACCTCAATGACATCATACCAACAAGCCCGAAAGGTTGTTGAAGAAGGAACTGCCCAAGGCTGGGGCAAACTGTTACCGGTGGAGAAGAAAGAGGATAGATTTGGGTTGGGTTACAAACCAACTCAACAAGATCAAGCAGAGGCTGCTAAAGAGCCCAATTTTGTTAGTGGGGGGATGCTCACCCCCGATGCTGTCAACAATTTGGAAGACGAGGATGAAAGCGACCGCAACCTGGAGAGTTGGATTCGTCCAAAGATCCCGGGGAGCAGTATCTCAAACTGGTCTTCCCAGGAAATTATAAGAGTTACTCATGCAGAGTAATTATTATTTCCTGTGTTTTTTAGCATGCATCAAAGTCTTGCATCTTGCCCAAGATGACAAGACTCATTTTGTAATCGGGCCATCTGTAATTTTTGTGCAACAAGATTAATCAATGAAATATCAGACATCTTTTGCAAACGAGTCTTTTTCTTTTCCGCTCACTGTTTTTCCATTTTTCTTTTTGTACAAAAAAAAATAAATGGCAGTGTTTTCAAAATGACAACTTTATTTCACTTTTCTAAACAAGATTAAAATCAATCACTAAAATGAACAAACTGAACCCTTGCAGAGAGTGCCTTCCAGACCGCACCGACAACAGCACGGCTATGACTTCGTATGACTTTGACAATCCGATCAATCAAGCTGACGAAGGGGTTGAAGAAGAATATGAGCTTCCTGAAGAGCTAGCCAGATTGTTGAGACAAAAGGAGAAAGTTATCACTCCTCATCAGGAGGAGGTAGAAACAATCAATCTTGGTACAGATGAAGACGTGAAAGAAGTTAAAATCGGGGCCTGCTTACAAGACTCAGTGAAGAGACGACTGATTGACCTGCTTCAAGAATATGTGGACGTGTTTGCTTGGTCTTATCAAGACATGCCAGGGTTGGACACCGACATTGTTGTACACAAGCTGCCTTTAAGAGAAGAATGCCCACCAGTTAAGCAGAAACTGCGCCGTACTCGCCCAGACATGGCAATGAAAATCAAGGAAGAGGTACAAAAACAATGGGACGCCGGGTTCCTTGCCGTAACTAGCTATCCACCGTGGGTTGCTAATATAGTGCCTGTGCCTAAAAAAGACGGCAAAGTAAGGATGTGTGTTGACTACCGGGATCTGAACAGAGCCAGCCCAAAAGATGACTTCCCATTACCTCACATAGATGTATTGGTGGATAATACGGCTCAGTTCTCGGTATTCTCCTTCATGGATGGATTTTCAGGATACAATCAGATCAAAATGTCACCTGAAGACATGGAGAAGACAACCTTCATCACACCCTGGGGCACGTTCTGCTACAAAGTAATGTCATTTGGGCTCAAGAATGCTGGTGCAACATATCAACGGGCTATGGTAACATTATTCCACGATATGATCCATAAAGAGATAGAATGTTATGTGGATGACATGATTGCCAAGTCCCTTACCGAAGAAGATCACCTGGTAAATCTGCTGAAGCTGTTCAAGCGTCTGAGGAAGTACCAACTGAAGTTGAACCCCAACAAGTGCACATTTGGGGTACGGTCCGGTAAGCTGCTGGGTTTTATTGTGAGCGAGAAAGGGATTGAAGTTGACCCTGATAAAGTCAAAGCCATTCAAGAAATGCCTGCACCGAAGTCAGAAAAAGAGGTTCGAGGGTTCTTAGGACGATTGAACTACATTTCACGGTTCATATCTCACCTTACAGCAACCTGTGAACCTTTGTTCAAGCTGTTAAGAAAAGAACAAACGGTCAGGTGGAATGAAGACTGTCAGAAGGCTTTTGACAAGATCAAGGAATACTTACAAGAGCCTCCAATCCTTATGCCTCCAGTTGAAGGAAGACCTCTGATAATGTACTTGACAGTATTAGAAGAGTCAATGGGGTGTGTGCTGGGCCAGCATGACGAGTCTGGTCGAAAAGAGTATGCAATATACTACCTGAGCAAAAAGTTTACCGACTGTGAACAACGTTATTCACTGCTCGAGAAAACTTGATGTGCTTTAGCGTGGGCTGCTCGCCGACTGAGACAGTATATGCTGACCCACACTACCTTGCTGATCTCAAAGATGGATCCAGTCAAATACATATTTGAGAAGCCAGCACTTACCGGACGAGTTGCAAGATGGCAAATGATCCTCACGGAATATGACATCCAGTACACTTCTCAAAAAGCCATCAAAGGCAGTGTATTGTCTGAATATCTTGTTGAGCAACCTATTGATGATTACCAGCCTATGAGGTTTGACTTCCCTGATGAAGACATCATGTTCATAAAAGCAAAAGATCATGAAGAGCCTGTTCACACTGAAGGGCCCGACCCGAAAGAAGAATGGACTATGATGTTTGATGGGGTTGTTAACATGAATGGTCGTGGTGTTGGTGCAGTACTCATTACACCTAAGGGAGTTCACATGCCTTTCTCGGCAAAACTCACTTTCGACTGCACTAACAACAAAGCTGAATACGAAGCTTGCATTATGGGTCTTGAGGAAGCCATTGACCTCGGGATCAAGACATTGACCGTATTCGGAGATTCAGCTCTGGTAATCAATCAAACCAACGGCAAATGGTACACTCACCAGGATCATCTGATACCTTACAGGGATTATACAAGGAGGTTATTGACTTTCTTTACAACGGTCAAGCTTAAGTATATCCCTCGGGACGAGAATCAATTTGCAGATGCTCTGGCCACCATTTCATCAATGATCAAAGTTCAAGTTGCCAACTTCGTACCTCAAATTTCAGTATCCAGACTTAACAGACCAGCATACGTATTCGCAGCAGACATTGTCAAAGATGATAAGCCTTGGTTCCATGACATTAAGTGCTTCTTGGAGGATCAAACATACCCACCTGGGGCATCTTCCAATGATAAGAAGACTTTGAGAAGGCTTGCTGGAAGTTTCTTTCTGAACACTGACGGTTCCCTGTACAAGAGAAACTTTGACATGGTACTCCTCAGATGCGTTGACAAAACAGAAGCAGACTTGTTAATGCATGAAGTGCACGAAGGATCCTTTGGAACCCATGTTGGAGGACATGCAATGGCTAAGAAATTGCTACGATCTGGTTATTATTGGATCACAATGGATGCCGACTGTTGTACCTATGCCAGGAAATGCCATAAATGCCAGATTTATGCGGATAAGGTGCATGTGCCTCCCAATCCTCTGAATGTGATGTCTTCACCCTGGCCCTTTGCTATGTGGGGCATCGACATAATTGGCAAGATTGAACCAACTGCTTCAAACGGCCACAGATTCATCTTGGTTGCTATTGACTATTTTACCAAGTGGGTTGAAGCAGCTTCCTATGCAAATGTTACAAGACAAGTGGTAGCCAGATTTCTGAAGAGAGATATCATCTGTCGATACGGAGTTCCCGAGCGAATCATCACTGATAATGGTTCCAACTTGAACAACAAAATGATGGCAGAGTTGTGCCGGGACTTCAAAGTTCAACATCACAATTCTTCTCCTTACAGGCCAAAGATGAATGGCGCTGTCGAGGCAGCAAATAAAAATATCAAGAAGATTATGCAGAAGATGGTAATCACTTACAAAGACTGGCATGAAATGCTACCATTTGCCTTGCATGGGTACCGCACGTCGATTAGAACATCCACTGGGGCAACACCGTATCAGCTTGTCTATGGTATGGAGGCAGTCCTACCTGTTGAAGTTGAATTACCTTCTCTACGGGTACTGATGGATGTTAAACTGAGTGAAGCAGAATGGGTTCGGGCCCGATACGAACAACTGAGTCTGATTGAAGAGAAAAGATTGGCTGCAATCTGTCATGGGCAGTTGTATCAGAAAAGAATGAAGAGAGCCTTCGATCAGAAAGTCAGACATCGAGAGTACCAAGTAGGAGATCTTGTGCTGAAAATAATCCTCCCTCCTCATACAGACCACAGGGGCAAATGGACCCCGAACTATGAAGGACCATTCGTGGTGAAGAAAGTTTTCTCTGGTGGAGCACTGATGCTCAGCACCATGGATGGTGAAGACTTCCCGTCCCCTGTGAATTCAGATGCAGTTAAAAAATACTTCGCATAAAAATGACCTGCTGGACATAAAAACAGAATGTAAGTCCAGGCAAAAATAGGGCATCCCGGCGAGTCAAAAACAGAATAAAAGACTCGGTCAAAAATAAGGGAAAATAAACAAAAAAAAATGTGTGTACACCCGCTGAGTTGAAAAGCCGCATTGGACAACTCAGGCAAAAATGGGTATCCCGATGGATTGAAAACCCGAAAGGGCGATCTATGCAAAATAAGTGAATAAGCGAACAACTGCATTCTGAATTCGTATGTATCACCTACAACTTGGTATGCTTCGAAAGGATCAAGCTTCAATCAGAATCAGCCTTCTTCAGAGAGTAAGACGAGAAGAACGTCAAAAGTCATACGAATCATAGCAAAAGAGGAAGCTCCTTAAAGTGTCGTCAACATTGCCAGCATTTTGGTTTTCTCGTTTTTGTAACAATCTCCTCATTTCAGGAGATATGTTCCCTTTGACTGTATCTTGCCAATTCAGGGCATTCGAATTAATAAAATCAGATTTCCAGTCATGTTTCGTCTTGTACATTTTTATTTGCAAAAATGTCTGATGTCTTAAGAAAAAAAACTGGTTGCATGAATACAGATGCCCATCTTCAAAAGATATAATAAAAACACATGCTTGCAGGAAATATACTTACTCTCAGAAGTGTCTAAACTCCTATGACGGAATCCGGCAAAGGATACCTCGGGATTACTTGTGCGTTTCTATACCTTTGCAGGATTGCAGGTATTCAGAATACAACTTGGGGTATGAAAGCTTCACTCCAGCAAACTGACAAATCGGCACTCAGCCCTAGCACCCAAAGTATCTTCTCCCCAGCTGAATTGCCATTTATTACATATCCCCATCAGAGTTGCCAAGCATCACTTCTCCAACAGGGCGGTACCAGAAGGCGTCCATATCCCCGGCTGAGTCAAGAGTCTTCCTCAAAAGAATCTCTAGGAAGATCTTTCAGTGATCTCTCTTTCCCCCCAACCGAGTTTCCATTTCATCCTCGCCAAACACGAAGTCAGGGAGTCCTCTCCCCACAGAGTCTCAGCCTCTATCCGGAAAGAGCAGTGCATGAAGAATCACAACAGAGTGAAGAAAGCTTCTTCAAACCCCAGCTGGGTCCCTCAGTACAAGGATAGGTCTATCAATGACCTGTATCCCCAAGCGATAGCATCTCATCAGATCTACCAATGATCTCACCCCCAACTGGGATTTCCATTTCAAACAGATCGGTCGAAGATCTCCGTAGCAACGGGATCAGAGTGTCGGATTGGTATCCTCGCATAATCATAGCATTCGCATCATATTCACCCATAAGGCGTAGCATTCCGTCTAGTACGGAGCATTACGGCAAAAATCAAACATAATGCATAATCATAAGCCATTGTTTTGAATCAGACACTTGTGAATAATAACGATCCATCATCATACAGAATACTCCCCCCAAAATCCCCAACGGAGATTCCCCAGCAAAAGCAGTTTCCTCACATTCACAAACACCAGTGTATATACCCTTTGACACCCATCCGTGACATCATTCCTGAACACTCTGTGCAAACAATACCACTCGTGTTACAGACACTTTTTGACACCCGTCCGTGTCATATCCCCAGCGGAAAGCCAAAGACATTCCCCTTTGCACCCACAGATACTTATATATACGATTCCTTGACACCCGTCCGTGTCATATCCCCAGCAGAAAGCCAAAGGCATCCTCTTTGCACTCACAAATACTCATATATATACATTTCCTTGACATCCGTCCGTAAAAACTTTGTACATCAAACACTTGTTTATACTTTTTTCTCCTTCCGACACTCGTCCGTGTCACTCTCCCCAACAGTTAAACACTCGTCTATACACCACTCGCACTCATAACAGATATTCGTCCGTATCTTGTATATATCACTCAAATTCCCTCAGAGTCAACACTCGTCCGTGTTCTTTGTTAACCAGTTGGTACTCGTCCGTACCATCATCTCAGAACATGCGTCAAGCGTTTGTTTCTACCTGATACTCGTCCGTATCATAGTCATAAGGATGCTCGTCCGCATCTTTAACCCATACACTGTGTCAAACACTCTTGTCTTCTTGAATAAAGACACTCGTCTGTGTCTACTATTCCCCAGAAAAGTCCCTTCAGATTCAATACTCGTCCGTGTTCCCTGTTAACCGGTTGATACTCGTCTGTATCATCGTCTCTGAACACGTGTCAGTATTTGTTTCTACCCGATACTCGTCTGTATCGTGGTCTTAAGGATGCTCGCCCGCATCTTTAATCTATACACAAACGTCCAAACACTTATACCTTTTGTTTCTTGGATGTAAACACTCGTCCATGTTTACTACTCCCCGGTGGATCGCCTACAAAGCAACTTTCTTTTATCTGACATTCGTCCTATGTCATGATAAACTTTGAGAGCAGCCGTACCCTTCTAGGTGGTTGTCCTCCACCTCCTGATGGTCGTCCTCCATCATGCTCATCCGATGGCCGTCCCCATCGTTGATTTTCTATCCGACATTCGTTCTATGTCGTGATATTTAGCAGCCGTCCCCTGCTAGGTGGTCGTCCTCCACCTTTTGATGATCGTCCTTCATCATTTTATCCAATGGCCGTCCCCATTGTTGATTTTGGTTATCTGACATTCGTCCTATGTCATGACAAACCTTGAGAGCAGTCGTCCCCTGCTAGGTGGTCGTCCTCTGTAGGATCAAGCGCTTACCACTGCACTAAAAGCAATTGTTGTTAGTGAAGGCGCAACTTTATTTCCTTATAGTATAGAGTCTTTCAAGGGGCTGCGCCTATTAAGCACCATGGGTTGGGATGTTAAGCCCATCAAATCCCTAAGGGTGACGCTGAATTCATAAATCCAACAATCTCCCCCCCAGTGTCAGCCGGGGGGATTCGAACCCATGACCTGGCTCTGATACCACTTGTAGGATCAAGCGCTTACCACTGCACTAAAAGCAATTGCTGTTAGTGAAGGTGCAACTTTATTTCCTTATAGTATAGAGTCTTTCAAGGGGCTGCGCCTATTAAGCGCCATGGGTTGGGATGTTAAGCCCATCGAATCCCTAAGGGTGACGCTGAATTCATAAATCCAACATCCTCCACCTCTTGATGATCGTCCTTCATCATGCTCGTCCGATGGCCGTCCCCATCGTTGACCTTTTATCCGGCATTCGTCCTATGTCGCGATATGTTCGGCAGCTGTACCCTGCAAGGTGGTCGTCCTCCACCTTAGATGACAGTCTCTCATCTTATACCCAACAGAGCAGCCGTCCCCTGCTAGGTGATCGTCCTTCACCTTTGATGACCGTACCTCATCATCTGTTTATTTCATTTATTCTTTAACCCGATGGCCGTCCCCGTCGTGGTACCTTTTTCTTTCAGTTTAGCCCGATGGCCGTCCCCATCGTTGTTTACTTTACCTTATGAACTTGATGGTCGTCCCCATCATAATACCTTTTACCCCCAGCATGTCGGCCGTCCCCGTCATCGCTTTATTTTCTGCACTTTTAGCATGTCGGTCGTCCCCGTCATTGCTCTTTACCCAGCAGTCGTCCTCTGCTCGACGGTCGTCCTCCGTCGCTCACACTTTACAATATATTTTATTTTCCTTTACAATCTATATCCCTTTTCTTCTTCATTCTGTGAGTGCAAATTTTGGACTGTCTTTGGTATTCAACCACAAGTTATCTTGTTTGCCTGATAAGCCGTAGCTTACATCCTGCACAGCTAACCCATGTTTGAATAGGGGCAGCTGTAAACACCCCAAATTTTCCCTCACCCATTTCACACCATGGCTTGTGATCTTCTCATATTCATAAACTCAATCATATCATCTCATATTACATTTTTGATTCACTGCATTGGTTCAAAGTCATCTGCATCTAGGGTTTGTGATCTGAGCAATCCAAGAGCTTCTTGAGCCACTCCAAAGGCCATCAATCACTTCAAAGGGGTCCATATGTGTTCAAGTATCATATTATATCCTCTCCAAGTCAAGAATGCCAAAGAATCACAAGAACTGAGATTGGTGTGGAAGCAGAGCCAGGCTTGACTGCACAGATGACCTAAAATTAGGGTTTTGGTTTCAGAGGCCATAACTCCAAATTTTTTGGTCATTCTTGTTTTTATTGGTCTCCATATGGTATAGGGAGTGTGCATATCAATTTTCATGAAGAAATTCCATGGGGAAGTCATCTGATCAAGGGTTGACTTTTCAAGCAAGTCAGTGCAAAATCAGGGCATCTGAGGCCCCCAATGACCCAACCAAGGGGTGATCTTCATCATTTTTGAGTGTATATGATCTTTATTTGATCATAGAAGAAGTTGGAAGTTCACAAAATTCAAGAATCTCAAGTTTTTTGCAAAGTTGACTTTTTGGGCAAGTTTGACTTTTAATGAAAATGTCATTTTATGCAACTTTTTCAACCCTTACTTTTTGATCCAAAAAAGCTTCAAATGGAAAAACTTTGGTCATAAAAGTTGTAGATTAGATCTTTCCCTTTTCAAAAAGTACAAGAACATGACCTAATTCATTTTGGATCAAAAGTTATGGCTTCTCAAAGTTGGCAAAAATCACAAAATTTCAAAGTTTCTACCAAAGAGGTATTTTGCAAAATGACTTGATCAAGTGTTCTAAGGCTATCAAATGGACTTCTAATTCACATAACATGATCATGTAACATCAAAAGTTCAGAATGGACCAAGGGATTACACATTTGTATGGCTTTTGGAACAAGATCTTTTCATGAGAACCAAAATGAACCAAGTTGCAAAAGTCATCATATCTCCTCACCCACTTGTTGCCTAGCCTGCTGATCAATCCTAGCCTTTCTCCCTCACCTTGCTGCGCAGCCCACTCTCCATGTACTTGGCTAGAAGTTGCCTATGCCCTTCTTACACAAAAGTTGATATTTTGGCAAAAGCAACCATACCTATCACAAAAGGACATGTCACATCTTCTGACCAATAGGATTAGTTTATACAAATCAAATGCAAGTTAAACATCACAAGAAGCTAGCCTGAAACACACAAGAACACAGCATTCTCATTTTTCACCCTTGAAGCAAAAGCTTTCGAAACTCTTCATACAACTCACAAACACTCAAACAAACTACACAGACCTTCTCAACACATCACCCTGATCACAAAGCACCCCTAAAATCAACCTGAAACTCAAGGAATCAAGAACACGATTCTCACCTGAGCTTGAACAGAACCTGTTCAAACTCTCAAACCAGCCACCACAAACTCCTTCTAAGCATCCAGACATCATCAAGGGACCAAAAGGAGTGGATTACACAAAGGAGAGAGGCCAGAAAGCTGCAAACTGAAAGCTTCAAAACTCAGGTAGCTCAAGAACTGTTTTTCCAGAAATGATTTTTAAAGTTCCTAAGTTGTTCTTTGTAGCTCACTGATCACTCTGATGTTGTTGGTTTTGAAAATGGTGAAGAGATGAGAGTTTAATCGTGTTCTGAAAGTCTTGCCCTAAAAATTGTTTTGTTTCGATTCATGTGATTAATGAAATATAAATGATGTTTGTGTTAGGGTTTTGATTCAGTGAAGTATGTGAAGGATTTCTGTTTGTTTAGATTTCATTTTAGTTGCGTTTTGAAGATTTTAGGAATTTTCAGGTGGGGTTCCCACCGGAGAAGACGACCGGAGGTCTTCTCCGGCCACCTGAAAATAATTAGGGTTTAATCCCTGTCATTAGTGTAGTTTGAATGCTGGGCGTTGGATCCCTTGACTTTGTTGACTTGGCGCGTGATTGTCTGGCCCAGATGCATCCATTTTGCCCTAATCCTCATTTATTAGTTTAATTAATTATAATTAGGTTAATTTAATCAGGACAAGCCTCAGCCCTTGGATGACGCGCCAGTCAACCAATTTCACCCCAGTTTGAATACCAGCCCTCAGATCTGCTTACTTCTTCATTTATTTATTTTTATTTTTATTTTTTCCCATTTAATTTGTATATTTATTTAAAAATAGTAAAATCTATTCAAAAATTCTGAAATTTTTTATGTAAGCTATTATTTAATTTCAAAACACGAAAATATTTTTATTTTTATTTTTTGCATTCAAAAAGTATTTTTAAATATTTAAAAGTTTATTTTTAATTAATTGATGAGAATTAATTAATTAAAAATACTTTTAGGTATTTAAAAATCACCAAAAAATTCATGAAACATTTAAAAACATTTAGAAACATTGTCCAACCCTCAAACCAAATTTATTTTTTGATCTTGATGCATTTTGAGAATTTTCCATGGAATTAAAATCATTTTGATGCATTATTTTGATCCAAACTTCCAAAAATCATTTCTGCCTAACCATGATGAGTTGGACTTTGATTCTTTTTGCATTGTGTTTAGCATATCATGTAGTTTGTGAGATTAAATGGCCATGATTTGATCTTTCATTTTCCATTTGTTTGGCATTTTTCTTGTTAAGGAACCCTAAAACCCTAGAAAACTTAGGAAAATCATAACTTGAATTAGGTTAAGAGTTGGAACTTCTCCTTTGGGCAGTGAGTTAGTATAGGATTAGGGATCCTTTGAATGTTTTTTTTAATTTTTTATAATGATGTTTGCTTCTGATTTTGGTTTGTGTTTGATGTATTGTTCATAAACCCTAATTTGGGCTTCCATATGCATCCATCTTGCATTTGCTTGCATAACATGACTTGCCATAGCATTCTATGCATTCTTTTGATTCATTGAACATCTTAAGACATATTGAAAGCATGTTTGATCATTGCATCTTGCATTTGCCATGATGTATGCCATTTGCACTTCATGACTTTTCATGTATGTTCATGGTTCTTAGCTTGCTCCATTTGCATCCATTTGTTCATGTGGTCATCCCCATGTGTTGTTCCATGTTTGTAGCATCTCATAGCATCATTGACATCATGTATATGCTTATGGTTTTGTTTCTCATCATGCCATTTCATTCCATTTTGCTTTGCATTGCATCTTTCTCACTAACTTTTCAGGTGGTAAGTAACTTTGAGAAGTGAATTTGCCTTCACTTCTCATAACTTCTCTTCATCTCTTTTATGCATCCTTGCTGCATTTTAATTTTTGTTTGAGATTGAGCTTGCTCCTTCTTCTCCATCTTAATTTCTTTCCTCAAGTGACTTGACTTCTTGAATGAAGCAAGTTACTTTGCTTCTCCTGATCCTTTCATCTGCTTCCTGGTGGTTCCATTGAAGATCTTCTCTTGCAAACCTCACCAACCTTAGGAACAACCATGTATGACAATGGTTAGGGTTTTGTTTAGTCTCCCCTCTTAGTTTTACCTTTGTGTCTCTTTGAGTCTTCTCTTCTCACCTCATAATCAGGGACTAAACCCTAAAGGCTTTAAGGCTTTGTGGTTAAGCTTATGCCTGCATCCTTCTATTAGGATGGAGTGTATAACTTTAATCCTAAGTGTTAAACCCTTAATGTGTTTAAATCTCTTAATCAATTCACTTAATAACCATCAAGACATTACACTTGTAACTTGGGTCTTGCATTAGGGTTCTAATTCTTCCTTAATTGGTTAAGAAGGACTAACCCTAGTGTTAATGGACAAGTCCCCCTCAAGTCGTCTTACAAACCCTAAAATTCACTTCTTCATCATATCATTAAATAAAATCCACTTAATCAAAGGCTTGTTTGGTCATGAGTTTAATCCCTAATCATGGATTAAGTTGAGGAGCTTTCCTCAACTTAAACATTCTTATCTATTATCCTTCTATTAGGATGGTGTAATGAGTCTGTTTAATCCCTGATTATGGCTTAATCTCATTACTCAACACTAAACAAAAACAACAAAAACATCTAAATAATCACAAGTAGGTTAATGATCTTAATCCTACATCATGGTGATTAAGCGTGAGAAGCTGACTTCACACTTAAGGTATTCTCATTACCCCTAATCATAGGGAAGATGTGATGAGTTTACTAAATCCATTGGTTTAGGCTTAAGCTCAGTAACTTATGACAAACTTTCAAAAGCAATAAAAGACTGAAAATACAAAAAACAAACAATAATTGTCTCCTCCGGGATTCTTTTTCTTATCTCATTCACTCACAAACGAGAACTTGCTTCTTCCGTCTAATGCAAGACAGTTTGCACCTGAGCCAGACAGGTCATACACTTGAGCATAGACTAGCAGGCAATTCACAGTCAATTCATCTTTCAGTCTCTTTGGGTCGAACTACGGTGTTCTGACTTCCTCATTGCACGAGAGGATACGTAGGCATAACTTAACAGTTATCGAATAAAAGTCTCTATATATTCCCCCTCCTTTCAGTCTCATTCTTTTAAGCCTCGTGATCTTGAGCATAATCTTATCCTTACACTGACACTGTATATATATTACACTTCACTTCTCTTGCACTGACACCTGTACATCCTTTTTCAGCTCTTTTATACACAGATTACACTGACACTACCCCTTTAAAACACAAATCTTTTAAGCGTGGATCCCGTCGAGTACGGCGGACAATCTGGGTGCTAATACCTTCCCAGGTTGTAACCAACCCCCTTTCTCAGTCTCTCTGGTTCGCAACCATCTTGTCCATTCTTTTTCTAGGCCTATGCAGCATTGCCTTTCCTCCGGGATAAAAATGCCTAGCTGGCGACTCTATTCATCTCCAGTGAGTTCACTGCTGTGTGTTCTCACTGTTCCTTTCGCCGACCGTTCGCGTCTGTACCTTTATTTGGGCCATTTCCCATTTATCGGGAGCGACACTCCAAACAAGCTCTCTTGGAAGAAATGAATCCACAATTTCTTGTCAGCAGTATGGGGTTGGATCCTCCGGACATAGGACCTTAGATGCAGCTTGGGGCATGAGACACCATCATATACTACAAAAGCAGGGACCTTGAAACCAATGGGTATAACCACTCCAGATATCAAACTCAGATCTTCAAAATCCAGCCCAGAAAACTTTTGTAACTCCATAGCATTCATTCTATCCACCAGCATCTTGAACTTATCTTCATTAGGATCATGATAGTAATTTGCTTTAGAATCAGAATCCCTCATAGTATTATGGAGACTGCCTCCTTCTTTCTCAGACTCTTCAGACTCATAATCTTCAACCTGTTCCTTGGTCTTGACAGGACCTTTGAACCTTCTTCCCAGATTAATAAGACCTCCTGATCTTCTAGTATTCTTAGTCTTCTTGGCCAGCAGTGTCTTCAATTCATCCTGTCCCTTGGACAAGTTCAGGATCAGCTCTTGGAATTGTGCATTCTATGTCTGGAGATCTTTGACTGTTTGTTCAAGAGCCATTTTTGCTGAAATAAACAGCGAGAAGATAAGATACATGTACATAAGAAACCTGTGATGCAATGGTATGGTGTATAAATGCGTATGCAATGTTTTCAAGGACCGCAGGATTTAAATTTGTTTAAACAACCAAAAAGTAAACTTTTATTAGTAATAAATTTGTTTGTCCCTTGGGCTTACAATAGAAATGAAATGAATACAAAAGATGGGGTTTTAAGTCTCCCATGGACGTTTCCTCTTTGTATTGAGGTATGAGTTGAGATTCCGCTCCTCGTGAAGTTGCTTTGTTAGCTCCAGGATTCTTTCTTGACTTGCTTTGTAATGAGTCTCAAAAGTATCCCTTTGCTCCTTCAACTGGATCCAGGACCTCTGTAGCTTTTCCATGTCAGTGGGCATGTTTGGGTGAAGGATGGTATAAGAAGTATCTCCTTCAGCAACAGGCTCCATAGTAACTGGCAGGATGGAAGGATATGGCATCATAAGAGTCTGAGCACGAGATCGCACCCATCTGAGATAAGCTTCCATAGGAATAGTGTACTTGGGCTCCAGAGTCTTGCTGTCAACCTTGTTCACTTTCCCCCATGCTCGTATAAACCTTTGACGATAACCTTGCAGATTGTTGTCGTAGTCGAACATAATACCCTGAATCAACATGTCATGAGGACCATCACTCCGTGCGTAACCAAACTGACGTAAAGCTAAGGAATGGTTGTAAGTAATGCCCCCTCTTATGCCAAGGAGTGGCACATTAGGAAACTCCCCACAACGGTCAATGATAGTAACATTCTCCATAGATCTAGAGCACCAATGAATATCTGAATGAGAGAGTGACATAATCCTCTTGGACCACCTGAACCCTTGTTCATTCTTCATCACTGATCGAGGAAGGTGAGAAATAAACCACCTAGACAATAGAGGTATGCAACACATCAAAGTTCCTCGTGCCTTTGTAGTACGGGTATGAAGAGAGTGTAAGATGTCTCCAAGTAATGTAGGCACTGGATTGCGAGTCAGAAATATGTTGATGTTGATGGCGTGTATGTCTATGAACTGGTCTGGATTGGGGAACAATACTAAGCCATAAATCAATAGGGCTAAGATTTCCTCAAAAGCATCATAACTCATAGCCTTCAGGAACACTTGAGCTTTCTCAATCAATACCTTAGCAAGAATACCCTTAACTCCACTTCTCGTTTCTAGGACAATGTCTGATTTCTTCAGATGTAGGGCTGCAGCAATGACTTCAGGTTTAGGCTCTTTTTCTAAGCCTGTGAAAGGTCTTTGATTGAGGATAGGTATACCCAGAAGCTTGGAGAACTCTTCCATTGTAGGAACCAACTGATAGTCGGGAATGTGAAGCAATGATGTTTAGGATCAAAGAACTGAAATAGAACACTCATCATGTCTTCATTGAACCCTGAAGTGACTAGATCCAGTAGGTAACCATGCCTCTTGATGAATTGGGAGTTTTCAGAAACCTGAGAGACCAATTCCTTAAGCTTAGGAGGTATTCCTACAAAGTTGATCCGGATAGTATTCCTACGAGCAGAAGCCATGACCTGCAACAAAGAACAAAGATAAATCCTTTGGTCCTTGAAATGGTTAGTGAAAATGATATGCTTATGATGCATGATGATGCTATGATGTTATGCTCAATCACAAACATGTGGCACACACAAACAAGTCACACAATAGCCCTAGGTTTGAAGGCTTGCATGAGGTTCAAAGGTAAGTACCCTCCCCTGAAGTTTAGTTGGTTCATCCTGTCCTACAAAAGTAACCAGGTTCTAAGGGATCTCAATATCATTGATCCTTCACAAGGGTGGTTGTTCAGTAGGCAACTTACTTGCCAACCAAAACCCTCCAAGTTTAGAATCTCAATGAGTGTAGCATCGAGTATCAACCAACTTCAGTCTTCACCAAAGCCGGCTATCTAACTACTTTCTAAAGGCCAAGATGGGATAACTAGGGTTCTAAAAGTTAGTTAGTGTACTGACAACATATGGCAGCCTCATATTATCCTTAACTTACTTAAGGAACATAAGCACCAACCAAGAAGTCACACTAACTATGGCCACCAGATCAACCATATCGGTATACACCGTACAGTTTCCTTGGTCTATTGCCATTTACCTAAGGTACACTAGATTCGGGTTAGGATATTTCCCACATAAGAGCACCCAACAAGTAAAGTAAAGCAAACAAAGCAAACAAGTTTAAAGTGATCTAATTCCTAAGGGTACCCCTCTTTTATTAAATCCCCAGCAGAGTCGCCAGTTCTGTAACACGGTGGGAGAACTGACTTTAGTTCAATGTTGCGGATAGCAAGAGTCGCCACCGACTTTTATTTTATCCAAAGGAAAGGACATAAAAGAACACGAAAGACCTTTAAAATATTTTTGGGTTCGGGGGGTAGGTTATGTAAAGGGAAGGTGTTAGCACCCTTTACATCCATGGTTATCAATGGGCTCTTAGTTACTTAGCTCACTTTAAACTGTTTTGAGAAGTGTAGTGTGTGATTAAAAATTTTCTTAAGTACTTTATAATGATCCTTGTACGGATATATATAAAGACTTTATTTTGAAAATTGTTTGAAAATATGAAGTGTAATGAAGTAATTTGATGAAAAGTGAGCAAGTACTTAAGAGGTACCTACCCTAATTTGAATCTTTACTATTCTTAAATGTTCTTTCAATGGTAAGACTATCCCTATTATTAAGGAATAGGTAGTCATTACCTTGGATGTTATAAGGGACATGTATAGGGACAATTTGAATTTAGGCAATTGTAAGGTGTCTTAGCAATACGAAGGGACTTATCATCTTTTATTCGAAAGGGACAAGATCATTTACGAAGGCAACATCGAAGGCACTTGATCTTATAATCGTAAAGGGACTTGATGTCATTTTAGGAGAAGGGACTTTGCTTTTAGACACCTTACTTGACCTTTTTATTTAGGCAACATGAGGGATAACCTTTAGGAAGTGAGATGGCGATCAAAGATCGACTTATGTGTGTGCGTGTATAAATTCAAATATTTATCTTTATGATTAGTGATCTAAATGAATTTTAAAGCAAGTAGGTTATCACTCCCTATATTTACTAACCAAAGCAATAATATTTATAAATAAATAAACGATAAAAAACTACGACTATTACAACGCTTTTACAGTTACATTTATAATAATAAAAATAATTAAATGATAAACATAAGCAATAAATAAAAAGGGTTAGTAATAAAACAATTATAAGAAAAAGAGGTTAGCACTAAAATATAAAATATATACAAGTTAATTAAATATTTTAAAATTAAATAAATAATTTTTAAGAATTTTTGAAATAAAAATAAAAGGAGAAAAATAATGGAATAAATATTCACAAAGGAAATATTATTAATTATTTTAATTAGATATTAGAAAAGTTTAATTAATTTTTAATATTTAAATTAAATAAGAATTAGGGTTAGGAAGTTAAAATAAAATTAGGGTTTTAAAAATTAGGGTTTTAGAAATTTAAAAAAAAAAATTAGGGTTTATAATTTAATTTGCAATATTAATTTAACTATTTAAAGAATAAATATATAATATATGCATATTTTAATTTAAATAAAAGAAACTAGAATTAAATTTTTTTTAGAAAATAAACTAGAAATTTTTTTAGAAAAATATGAGGTTATACATATATTTACATATTATTATTTGAATATATTTTTATTGTGATTAAAATTAATTATAAAACAATAATAATAAAACAAAATAATTAAAGAAAATAAAAACTAAAACTTACCTGGGGCAGGGATTGAACACACACCCTAGGGTTTGCCAACACTGGACCAGCAGCATCTCCACCAGGTTGCGTGCGCGCTTGTGAATATGAGATGGATAATGTTTCTTATATTTTAAACCTGAAGATAAATGGAATTTTAACCAAAAAATAACTGAGGACAGGTTCGAACCCACGTCTTTGGCTTCTATCATGCGCGTATCAACCACCAGGCCACTTATCATCCTGTGAAATAAAACGTAAATAATACAATAAATATAAATATCAATTTTTGAATTTCTGAAACGCGCGAAGATCTTCATCTTCAACCTTAGTTTCGCAGGTTTTCCTGCGAATTTAATTACGAATTTTCCTGCGCATTTTCTTGCCAATACAACCTGCGATTCTCAAACTTCATTCAAACAATAAAATTTCATGAAATTAATGATGCCATTGTATTCCTAATGATGTGTACGATTCTTCTACGTCTTTAGAAATCATTTATTTGGGCTAAATGGTGAAACCCTAAACGAAGGCCGAAAACTCTAACAATAGCCATTCTTCAAACCTGTACCAAAACTCAAATTAACTTGCCCAGAAACAATCACCAGCTTGTTACAAACACAAAACAATAATCAAATTCAATTTATATTGTATAAATATATGAGAACGAAAAATTCATAAAAGTGTGAGAAGTTTGATTCGGTTTGAGCAATTCATGGAGTTTGAGATGCATATGACTATTGCTACATGATCAGTGATGTTCAAGGAAGTGATTGGTGTCCTTAATTCACCTGAAAAACCACACAATATTAGAATCCGAATTTCAAATTTTTGATGAATTTTGAAAATGCAAAACTTATCCTTGAGGCTCTGAATTCGTGTCTTTGGCTTGTCTTCATGTTGTATATATATGATACAATGAAATTAGGTTAAGAAACCAACCAAAACTTTGGATTTTTGGACCTTTTAAGATTGAAAAAGATGTGATCTTAAATTTTGAATATTCTTGATCTAGCCTTGCTATTTTGGTATGATCTTCATTATTTTTGTATCAATCAAGTCTAAATAAGTCTTAAGACTTTCTAGAAACCAAATCAAATCAAATATCCATCATTTTATATTTTATTTTAATTTAAAATGATTTTTAACATAAAAAATCATAATAAATAAAATAAAATGAATAAAATTATGAATAAATAAATTTTATTTCGTGCATGATGTCATGGAAGTATTTGGATCATAAAAAAGCAAGCCCATTTGGTGAATTATGGTTTTAAGACCCCATTTGCTTCATAAACCTCTCAAAAATTTCCCAACTTTGCAAGGGCACAAATCCTTCAATTTTAATGCTATGAAGGTGTTCTTGGACATTTTGGAAATCTTAAAGAGTCCTCTAACCAACCTCTTTGGTCTCATGCCCATATCTTTTACCATTCTCAAGTTATGCTCTTTTGAAGTTGTTGACTTTTTGTTGACTTTTAAAAGGACCTATAATGTCTTAGCTCATACCTTCCAAATGAAGCATTTTTGGGCTTGGCTTGTGAGACACAGAGTTGTAGAGAATTAAATTTACTTCAAAATGAGATTTGTATGGAAAATTTTTGATGAAGCATGTGAAAGTTATGGCTGGTCAAAGTTCAGTTGACTTTTCCTGTGAAAACCCTAATTTAGAAACTCCTGATTATTGATGATCTGAAATCTCCTTGATGAATCATGATCAAACCTTGATCAAATGATGAATTTTACTTCATATACTTGATGTTGGCAAAAAATCATGAAGTTTGACTTTGGTTTGACCACAGTTGACCTCAGTTTGACTTTTTAACTACTTTGACTGATTTTAACCTATCTGATCATCTGACTGAGCAAACCTTTTGGGAAAGTCTTGAAACTTGACATGGGGATTATTGAACACATATAGGATGCTATGAAGCTCACTTGAGGTCTTGGAAGTCCATTTAGCCTGATGAAAGTCAAAACCCTAGTTTAAGATGCAATGCTTAGGAGGATGCATTGTCTGAGAACTTTGTGAACCTTGTGAACCTCATGAGATGTCTTGTGAACCTTGTGAATCTTGTGAACCTCTTAGTACACAATGTATTGTCTTGTGGAGGGAAAATTTTGGGGTGCAACATCCTCTGGTTGTTGCAAGTTGTGTAGCGATGCGGGATATTCTGTCGGAGATGTCGGTCTTGGCGGCCCTCGTAATCTTTGCCTGTAATACAAATAAGTTAAGCAACCTGTAGAAAACCTGAAAAACAAAAAGAAATGCAAATGATGCGTATGCAATGCAATGTGTTCCTTTTATTCCCAAGGCTTCATTTATTTTCCCATTCTGGTGTTGAGAAATTATCCCAAGAAAATCATATGTGACATCCAAACTTGGAGTGGTGGCCTTTATTTTGTGTCCGTGCAACAAATATAACCAGAGACTTCTGGTAAATCAGAAGACAATTGGAGTAACAAAGATCCTTACAATGTACAAATTCAATATATCAAGAAAGAAAAGTACATCAAGAAAGAGAGATTCCTGCAACAAGCTTGTGGGTAATCTAAGTCATGTGCATGTACAACTAAAGCTTAGGAATGTCTACATCCCGTAATCTCCAACTAAGGCGCTTGACACCTTGCAACAGCTGAGCTACATCTGGATGTGTAGGTTCCTGTATGAGCTTCTGAATTAGGATATCCCTAAGGTCAAAGGAGGCATGCAATTCCTCAATTTGTTGTAGGAAGACCTTTTCACTTTTCGGGCTTGTAATAGGATCGACCTTGCCTCTCTTTACATCAGCTTTCAATTTCAAGTCTTCTATTTCTTTCTGAGCTTCCTTTACTGCTTGTTGTCTTTCTTCTTGACTTCAGAGACGACTCTTCTCTTGATGATAAGCCTTCTGAAGGAGCTCTCTCTGTCCATCCAAAGAATCCTGTAGACTCTTGATTTCCAGCTTATGCTTGACTTCCAGCTCTTTCTGCTTCCTCAAATTGTCCTCCCACTTCTCTTGCCATAAGATGACAACTTCATTGGCTTCATTCAAATCCTTCCTCTCCTTCCGGCGCTGGGACGCCTTGCGAGTTTCAGCTAATCCCTTTTTCTTGAAGTAGAGCTCTCTCTCTTGAAAGTCTCGCTGCTTGAGCCTAACCATCTCTTCAGCTTTGTGAGCTCTTTCCTCCAACTTTTGATTCTGCATCTTCAGCTTCTTACATGAATTGTAAGCTTCTTGATTCTCCAACCTGAGCTATTGAACCAAGGCTTCCAACTTTTGATAATCTTGAAGAGGCACTGAAGTTGTGGGTGCTACCTCCTTGGGGTAGAGAGGTGTTTCCCTATAAAATGGGAGCAACTGGATCTTCACACGATCCTCCAACCAGCTGGCAAAAGGATCATAAGTGTTGGGATCTACTTTCCCAAAGTCTTTCTTCCCTTTTATCACTCTAACTTCCCAAGCTTGGGATAACAACATGCTCTTCTTGAGATTTCCTTCTGCTGGAAAGTACAAAGATTCATTTGCCTCTTCAATCAAAGGCACATCTCTTAATGGATAACCAAACTGCTTCCTGGACAAGGTAGGATTGTAACTGATCCCACCTTTCCTTCCTAACAGAGGAACACTTGGGAAACTACCACAACTGACTAGTATTTCTTTGCCCACAAGATCTCTGTTGCACCCCTAAGCAATGTCAGCTGAGGTTAAGCCCATTAATCTTTTGGACCACTTCCAAGATTGTTTCAAATCCTGAAAAGGTCCTGATTTAAGGAGTTGCCTTACAAACCAATCAACAAATAGGGGAGCACAATAATTTACATGTCCCTTCCTCTTTTCCTTCCTATGGTGAACCCCGAAGTAAAAGTCACCTAGCAAAGTGGGTATTGGATTTCTTCTGGAAAATATAGTGATAGCTTCCATGTTAATTAAACCCTTCTCTCCTGGAAACAAACTAGTCCCATACACTATTAAAGCAAGAAAGGTGTTGAACTTAGCCCATTTGTTCTCAGAGGCCAGGCCCTGAGCTTCCTTGATAAGAAAATCTAAGAAAAGTCCTTTACCCTTGGTGGCATCCACTTCTCTGTTAACTTTAGATAAATCCCGAAGAAAAGACTCAGTTATATCTTTGGATGAAGGCATCTTCTCTAAGCCATAGTAAGGAGCACCATTTTTTATGGGGATTTTGAGGATGCTGGATATCTCTTCTAATGTGGGAGCCAAGATGTAGTCTGGGAAAACAAAAACCCTCAGTTGTGGATCATAGAACTGCAGTAGAGAATGCAAGATATCCCTCTGATCAGTGGTTGGCTTATTCACGTAATCTAAGATCTTTCCAAACTCTTTTCTAAAATCATCAAGCACTTTGTCCCCCATCAAGCCAATTAACTTCTGAATACCATCTGTCTCTGGATGTGGGAACGTATAATGGACATTTTTCTTCCTTGGAATCTCCATGTTGAAGCAGCAAATATGACCAGAAACGGGAGGTAATGAACCCTGAGAATACAAAGAACACAAGTGATTAATGATGTTATGATGTTATGCAAGGAAAGGCATGTGATCAGTGATGTTTCTGTGTAGTGAATCGGGTAATCAAGTGTCTGTGCAAGGCCACAACATCATCACAAGTATCTTTGATCAGGAGTTCATGACTTCAGAATCCATAATTAACAGAACAAGATCATATCACTGAAGTATGCTGGCATACATGGGTATGTTGAAGTTTAGGATTCCTGCAAACCTATAAACCCCTCCCAATCTCACAGGTGTGCTACTCGGGTCAACATCACGGAATCTCAAAGCCAAATAGTAATAATACGTTCACCATCTCCGAGAAATGGCTCATGACCAAATCAGGGAATCGGTTTGGCATTATGTACTACTCAGGGAGGTCTCAGCTGAGTCCAAGGAAACAACCATCCCTCATAAGTCCTCGGCTTCAAGCACTGAATCGAGAAACAATAGTACATCCATCCCGAAGGGTACAATACTATCGTCATACGAACAGTTTGCCTTAACTGGATTCCTATGAGAGAACCAAGCCATCCTATACGATTTCCCAGTGGGCCCTCGGATGCGAGTGGGTTTGCCAACAAATGTGGTATGCCACTGTCATCACTGGAGAGGGATGTTTCCACAAAGTTCCTCAATGATCGGTCCCTTGACTGCACATAAATATCAAGGTAGCGTATTAACCCAGAAAGATTCTGGTATCAATACATTCCCGAGAAGGTCGCAAGTCAAGGCGTGGAACTCACTAATACCAACATAGCAAGATGCCATGAAGCCAAAGTGGAACCACTCTAAGTCCTAGGGTGCACTCGAGCCCCGGTTACGAGCTCATCTCACAGTAACCCCATCCCACAGAAAAAATGAAAACCAGCACAGCCAAACAGTCCACTATAATATGATGCATTGAAAATAAATACTGAAAGCAGTAAATAAATGCGGTAAAGTAAGCTGTAAACGAAAACAGTAAATAAACACAACATCAAAAACATATACACACCCAAAGAAAGCAAAAATAAACAGGCTCTAGGATTGAATCTACAAGGGAAACCAGAGATTATGGGTTCGATCCCCAGCAGAGTCGCCAGCTGTCGCTCCCGGGATTTTCATCATGGTACAAACGCGAAAGTGGCGCTGAAAAGGTAGAGTCGCCAGCCAGGCATTTTTATCCCAAATGAATGGGAAAGGTAATGCTGCACAAACCTGAGGAAGAAGGAAAGGACAAGGTCTTGCAAACCAAAGATCTGGGTTTGGGAGTCGGTTACGACCTGGGAAGGTATTAGCACCCCAGACCGTCCGCCGTACCCGACGGGATCCATGCTTGCTTGTTTGCTTCAAAGGGTGAGAAATAAAGTTGTTTAACAAATGAACTACTAACTGGAACTGGAATGGGAATGAGAAAGGAAATAAAGAAAGAGAATAAAAGGAAAGAATGGGGAAAATGTAGGGAAAATAAAGAATGTGCTCGAATGGGCCCTACCCCACTGCCTACGTACCTCATCAGGATAATGAGGATCAGAGTCAACGTAGTTCGCCTAACTAAGGCGGGAACTATTGGTTTGTGTTTTTTATGGCTGGAACTGCGTATGTCTATGCTCAGGTGTTGCAGGCTCGTCTGGTACGAGTGCATTTACTGTATTGCATACGAGACAAGTCGTCGCAAGTTCGCGTCATGAGTGAATGAGATGAGAAGAGAAGTTCCTGCAGGATGGTCGCTCATTGTTTGTTTTTTGCCTTTTAAGAGTTTTGTGAATTTGGCACAAGGAAGTGAATTCAAACTCTTTTCCATGGAATCTGTACTTGCTACTACATTCCAAGATGGGATAATAGAACAAGCACACCAAGCAAGGAGAATTTATCCAAGACTTGTTTCCTAAGGATTAGGGTTTAAGTTCACTAGCTTGTTGAACTTTATTAAGTGTTTTTGTATTTAGTGAAGAAGTATCTTTTAGATTTTTCTTTGTGAAACAACCCCTTGATGAGACTTATACATCATGCTAGACAAGCCTATACCACTCCAAGATGGAATGAATGTAAGTTCCCCATGGAATAAGGCTATAAACAAGGGATCCTTTCATGCATTTATTAAGTCCTTTTGGATTTTGTTTGAAGATGAGAAAGAAGACTCAAATGGAGAAAGGGAAAAACTAAGGGGGACTAAGACACAACCCTAAGTTATTTATTAAAATGGTGGTCCTAATGGTTAGTGAGGTTTTTCTAATCCTAAAGAGCAAAAGGAAAAGAGAGAAGAAAAAGGATGCAACTTACTTCCTAAGGAAGATAAGTTGGTCCTAACAAAGGGGAAATCCTACCAATCATAAGCATGGAAGGAAAAAGGAATTAAAATGCATAAAGAAATGCATAAAAATAAAAGGATAAGGTATAAGGAAACATACCTTTCCCTCCCTACAAAACAAAAATTAGTGTGTAATTTATTAAAAGGGAATGAGGCAAACATACACTAATTAAATCCTTATGACTCTAGGACTCAATCTAAAATCTATCTTAATTCTAGAAGACTAAAAATATGCTAAAACAAAAATTCAGCACCTACTACAGCCCCTAATACACAAACAGCTATCAAAATAATGCACAACACAAAGCCACTTTTTATAGCCAGCATGCAACATGAAAAGGTAGGTGTAAAAGGTCAAATACAACATGAAAACATAACAAACAACATGTATTTTACAGCACCTATATGCAAAATCAGCTATGAAATGCAAAATACATATTTGGTTATTTTCATTTTTTAATGCACAAACTCAATGAAACATACACCAACTTCATCATGAACATGCATTTGAACATAGGTCAACATACATAAATGAAATAACATGAACATTTTTTAGGGATTATGCAAGAATGCATCACATGGTTGATTATGCAACAAGTATGCAAAATATGGCCCATGAATATGGCATATGAACATAATGAACATTGATCTTGAACATGCAACATGATAGATCAACAAGAATGCCAAACTCAATGCAAAATTCAGAATTAAAATGATGTGAATGATATGATCAAACATGAAATCAAATGCAACCAAATGCACATACATACATGATTATGTAAAATGCAATATATCTTGATACAATAAAATGCGAAATGATTTAATGTAATGCGAAAGATGTAAAACAGAATGCAACATGATTATTCACATGCTAAATGATGCATAAACATGGCAACAAAATGCAAGAAACCAAGCTATATACAAAGGAATACAAAAACGCATAATATGCAACATGAACGGAAACGCGTCGAAACGACTCGAAATGGGGGAATGAGATGTCGAAACTAACCTAGAGAATTCCCTAAAATCAATACCTAAACATGCATGAACATTAGAGGCACTAGAAATCAAGACCAAGCTCTCAAATAAGCAAAAATTCCAAAAATTAACAACGTTAACCGGTTAACGGTCCTAAAACTGCATTAGTATGTGGCTAAAACGCAAGCGTTAACCGGTTAACCAAATGGTTAACCGGTTAACACTGAACCAGAATGTGAAAAAAGTTAAGAAATAAGTGCTTTTGGCCACAAACTCACTTCTAATGATCTCCAACATACCTAGGAACATGTTAACACGAATTTCTACTCAATTGGGGCTTATTTACACATGCTAGAACCTATAACCATATACACCTTAACTTCTAAATCATTAAAAATCAAAAATCGCAAGCAACACATAACGAAAACGTAATCGATTGCAAGAAAAACGAAAAGCAATTAAAGAATGCCAAAATGGCGAGATGAAGAGAATAACTTACAGGAAAAGAGATTTAGATCACCAACCTACAAAGCGGAGAAGTGCTTCGGTGGATGTTGCAAGAATCGGAGCTTGATCAAAGAGAAACCAAGAAAACTGCGAATCCACAAAATAGATGCATTCTTGATACTTGAACCTTCGTGCACTTCCGATAAGCCGCAATCCTCACAAAAATCAGTAGCTTCTTCTTCCACAATCCACAAAATCAATGGAGGTTGGAGGCTAAGCTTTAAGATCTTCAAGTTTCAATGTGAAACTTGAAGAGCTTCTTCAAAAAAGCTTTGGTGAAAAGGGAAAATGGAGGAAAAGTGGGAGAGAAAAAGTGATTGTGAGAGAGTGAAAAATTTGGAAATTTTTGGGAACCCTTTTGCAATGAAGTGATTATTGACTATATAAGGACTAGGCTTGGAGCTAGGTATGGGAATGGAGTTAGGTTTAGGCATGGAGTTAGGTTAGTAGTTAGTTAGGGTTAGGGTTGGAGAAGGAATATTCCTTGGAACACTCTAGAAGGTGGTAAAACATGGTAGAAGTTTCTAAGGGAAATGGAGTGGAATTGAAATGGAAAAACAAGAGGGAAAGAATGACAGGAAGTGTGGAAAGAAAGTGGAAGGAAAAATGGAGGGAAATGGGAAACCAAGCACTTTTCAAATGATTTTCTTCTTTGATTTTGTATGATTCCTCCATCATTTCTCGACCAAATTTGAACCATAGGATCATTGTAACCCTAATTTCATGATCTCGATCTTAAAAGTCCGGAGTCGACCCCTTTTTACCTAGCTCTGTTGCCTTTTCCCCGATTCCTCGATTTTCAGTCATCTGGCCAGTTGAACCTCTTCCAGAATGATTTTGTGGATGAAATTTGAACCCTGGGCACTTGACATCATATACAAGATGAAGGAATCCACTTTGAATCATAGCTTCATGCAGAAGCCCAATAGAAGTGAAACCCTAATTTGGCCTTTTTCATCAGGAGATGTTGCACTGCTTGCCTCCTCTGATTAAACCAAATCTTTCCATGGCTTGTGGCTTCAAATAAGAACTTGTGGGATGTTTTGGACCCTTAGCATGATGTTGAGAAGCTTTGTGACCCTTTGATTGCCTTTGTATAGCCTTCAGTTGCTCCATCCATTGACCACATGCCTATGCTTCAGCTATGCTATACCTGATGCAATGTTTTTGATTATTTTATGAATCTATGTATGCTAAATTCTATGCAAAATGATGGGGAAATAAGAGGGAAAATTTTGAGGTATTACACCTCGGTACCAAGATTGATAGTTTCAACTTCCTCCTGATGAGGAGCAATCACTTTTTCCTCTTGTCTCAACAACCTGGCCAACTCTTCAGGCAAATTATAGTCTTCATCAACCCCTTCATCTGCTTGATTAATCGGATTGTCGAAGTCATACGAGGTCATAGTAGTGTTGTTGTCGGTGCAATTTGGAAGGCTATCTCTGCAAGGGTTGAGATTTGTTCATTTTAGTGATTGATTTTATCTTATTTAGAAAAAGTGAATGAATTTTATTAAGAACACATTTCCATTTATTGTTTTGTGCGAAAATAACAAAAATGAAAGACAGTGAGCGAAAAAGATTGTTTGCAAAAGATGTCCATTGTTCATTAATTCCCATTTGCACAAAATACATATATGGCCCTATTACAAATTGAGTCCTGACACCTTGGGCAAGATGCAGGACATGATGCATGCTTAAACAGGAAATAATAATTACTCTGCAGCAGTAACCCTTATAATTTCCTGGGAAGACCAGTTGAGGACTTGATGGCATGGGACCCTTGGATGAATCCAGCTTTCCAGGTTGTAGTCGCTTTCAACCTCGTCTTCCACATTGTTGACAACATTTGGGGTCAGCATTCCCCCACTTATAAACTTGGGAGCTTCAGCAGCCTCCTCTTGGACCTGTCGGGATGGTCTGTAACCCACACCGAACTTGTCTTCTTTAATATGAACTTGCAGCAGTTTGCCCCAGCCTTGGGCATTCCCGTCTTCGACAACCTTCTGAGCTTGTTTGTAAGAAGAAATTGAGGTACCAGACACCTCAGTCGTTGCTTCATTGACATTAAGATCTTCAAAACCTTGACTCATTGTCTCATGGATCTCCCCATCCATCTCAATGTACTTATAAGTAGCTAGATGACTGACAAAGATGTCCTCCTCTCCACAGATTGTGATGAATTGGCCCTCTCACTCGTATTTTAACTTCTGGTGAAGGGTCGATGTTACGGTGCCAGCGGCATGAATCCAGGGTCGACCCAACAAACAACTGTAGGCAGGCTGAATGTCCATCACATAGAAGGTAGTTTTGAAAATCTGTGGGCCAATTACCACAGGCAGCTCAATTTCTCCAAGAACCGATCTCTTAGAACCGTCGAAGGCTCTCACAACCAGGTTACTCGGACGAAGTGCAAGACCATCGTATTCCACCTTGACCAAGGCTTTCTTTGGAAGAAAATTTAGGGATGACCTAGTGTCAACCAAAACATGAGAAAGTACAACACTTTTACACTGCAAGGTGATATGTAAAGCTTTATTGTGGTTACGACCCTCCGTAGTCAGATCAGCATCAGTGAAACCTAGTCCATGACTAGTGTTGACATTTGAAACCACCGTTTCTAGCTGATTAACTGTAATCTCCTCAGGCACATAAGCTGTGTGCAAGACTTTGAGAAGTGCATTCCTGTGAGCTTCGAAACACATGAGCAGTGATAGAATGGAGATCTTGGAGGGAGTCTGATGGAGCAGGTACACAACCTTGAAGTCACTCTTCTTAATAATTATCATAAACTCGTCCACATCCTGATCAAAGGATGTCTTCTGAGTCTCTTTACCAATTGGTTCTTCAGGCACCACACTCTTGCATTTTGCTTTGGTAGCAGCTTCTGCTTCAGCATTAACTCTTGGGAACTGTGATGCAAAGAGACGTCCGCTTTGAGTGAAGCCTCCGCCTCCCCCGAAATTATCAATTTATGGTGTAGAAGTTTCAAGAGTGACTTTCTTTCTGTCGCAATAAAGATCTGAGCCGTAGTGCCAAGGCACGACACTGATGTTGTCATATGGAACTGGTCCAGGTAACGTAATGGTCACCGAACTGATTGTTGTGGAAGAAGGAGTTGTGACAGTCTGCGGATCATAATAGATGGTGACAGGAGATCTGATTGGAGGTGGTGCAGGTGCAGGGAGTTGTTGATGTTGATGTTGCTTAAAGTTGTTGTTGAGAGATTCTAGAACATGGAGTGTTGTTGGGTCATAGTAAATGGTAACTGTGGAGACGTCTTCATTGATGTTAGTTGTTGTTGTTGTAGAAGATGCTACTGAATTGATGTCTGTTGAAGTTGGAGAAGGGAAGTTTGTTGATGTTGTAGAAGAATCTGTTGGAATGATTTTTGTTGAAGTTGTATGAGGGATGTTTGTTGATGTTGTAGAAGACGGAACTGTTGAAGTGATCTGTAGAATGCCTTCCCTGATAAGACTATTGATTCCATTCTTCAGATTTGCACAACCGTTGGCAGAAATCTTGCAAGCTTCGCAACAGGCCTCACAACCTGGAAACACTTGGCACTTTAATAGTTGAGCTTTCACTTCGGCCAGTGGTGTTTGAATGTCGGCAATGTCATCAATTAGGACTGTTGGTTGGTCTTCCTCAATAGCATTAATCCTAGGTCTGTTGTGGTTTGTGTAAACACCCCAAATTTTCCCTCACTAGTGGCTTGTGATCTTCCATATTTGCATAAGTTATAAGCATTACACCTCATATTGCATTTTTTTTCATCTGCATAGTTCAAGTTCCTCTGCATCTAGGGTTTGTGATTTGAGCAATCCAAGGATCTATCTGAGCCACTCCAAAGATCTCCAATCACTCCAAAAGGGTCCATGTGTGTTCTATCATCATATTATATCCCTTAAAGATCAAGGAAGTCAAAAAAACACAAGAACTTGGAAAGCAGGGAAGCAGAGCTAGGGTTTCACTACACAGATGACCTGAAATTAGGGTTTTGGTTTCAGAGGCCATAACTCCAAATTTTTTGGTCATTCTTGTTTCTAATAGTCTCAATATGTTATAAGGATCATGTGTACCAAGTTTGATGAAGAAATTCATTGTGGAAGTCATTTGTTCACTGGGTAACTTCTTGAGCAAGTCAGAGCAAAATCAGGGCATCTGAGGCCCCCAACAATGGAACCAAAGTGGATTTTTCATCAAATTGAAGTTATATGATCTTTATTTGATCATCGAAGTGCTTGTAAGTTCACAAAACTGAAGAAATTTGAGCTAAACCAAAAGTTGCCAAAAATGGAAATGACTTGTAATGGAAACTTTCCATTTTGGGAAAGTTTTTCAACCTCCTCTTTCTCAACCAAAAATGCTTCAAATGAAATATTGTTGGTCATGAAAGTTGTAGATTGGATCATTCCCTTTTCAAAAAGTACAAGAACAAGTTCTAATTCATTATGGAACTCAAGTTATGGCCATGCAAAGTTGGCAAAAATCACATAATTTTCACATTCATGCCAAAGAGGGATTTTTGCAAATTCACTTGCCAAGCTTCTAAGTGACCTCTAATTGACTTCTAAACATCATAACAACATCACATGACTCATTTTGCTGAGAATTGCCCAAGTAATCACAACATTTCATGCCTTGCATTACAAGATACACCAAAGAGGGAAAATTTGCAAAACACATAGAAACCCTAGCATCAAGTGATCCAGCTGCAATGTTTCAATCCTATGGCCTTCCTTGATCCATGCTGAGGCCAGACACCCCAAAATCTCAGGCCTGCACCATGCCCATACCTCAAGTACACATTCTTGACATTTTTGCAAAAACACCCATACCAATCACACTATGCCACACCAACTCCTCTGACCAATCACAACATCATATGCAAGCATTATGGAACTCATAACACACAACACACAAGCCTGAAACACAACCATAGCTCAGATTTCCAAAATCCTCTCAAAACTTCATCTCTTCGAAACTTTCAAGCCAGCTATCAAAACTTCAAAATTCTTTCACCAATCATCTCCACATAACCCCAGGATCATTTCCCACCCCTCACATTGGCCTGAAACCACCTCAAACAAAAACATGATTTTCATCACCTCTGAACTGAAACCTTCAAAAAAACTCCATATAAACTTATTTCAAGCATTCCAGAAGCATAAGGGGGTCAAAGGGAGTGGAAAAGCACCAAAGAAGAGCTCAGAAAGTGCCAGTTTCGAAAGCTTCAACTCAGGTAACCTCAAGAACATTTTTCCCAGAAATGTATTTTTAAGTTCCTAAATGATTCTTTATGATTCACTGATGATCCTGATGTGTATAGTTTTGAAAATGATTGAGTATTAAGCATGTATGAGCTCTCTGAAATTTTTTGACCTAAAACTAATTTGCTTCGATTCAGCTTGAATATGTGAAATAAAATTGTTTTGATGGATGATTCTTGTTATGTGATGCGTGGGGTTTGATTCTGGGCAGAGAGATTAGGTTTTAGAGGCTTAGGGAGAGAGATAGCATTTTTGGACTGCCGGAGAAGATGACCGGAGCACTGTTCCGGTCATCTGAAAATAATTAGGGCTAATCTCAGGTGATTAGCTGAGTTTGAATCTGGAGCGTTAGATGTGAGTTTCGCGCGTGTGTGAAGGCTGAGATCATTTCACTTAACCCTAATATTTTTCATTTAATTAATTAATTAGGTTTAGGCTAGATTGAATCTGGACCTTTAGATTGCGCGCTGGTTAATGCACCCCCACCCAGTTTGAATCTGGTCCCTTGGATTGTCATACTTTCCCTTATTTTAATTTTATTTCATTTATTTTGTGCATTTTATTTAAAATACTTAGAAAAGTCCAAAAAATATTTTCTTCTGCATTTTAACTTCAAATATTTTTCTTCACCCAAAAACATTTTTATTTTTATTTTTTGCATTAAAAAATCATTTTAAAAATATTTAAATGTTTATTTTAATTAATTAATGGAAATTAATTAATTAAAATACCATTCAAGTTTCTAAAAATTCCAAAAAAACTTCACATTGCATCTTAGGACATTTAGAAACATTGTAAAACCATTCATACAAATTTATTTTTGGTTTTGATCCAACTTTGACATTTTTCTTGAATTTGGGGTTCATAAAATTGCCTTTTTGGAACCCTAAACTTAAAAATTCTTTTCTGCCTAACCATGAAGGGTTTGATAATGGTTCTTTTTGCATTGTTTTCTATATAGCATGTAGTTTCTAGGATATTTTTATCATAAATGTATCTTGCATTTTCCATTTGATTTGCATTTTCCCTCTTAAGGTAACCAAAAACCCTAGTTAACTTAGAAAATTCACAACTTTCTTTAGGTTAAGAGTAAGACCTTATCCTTTGAGGTGTGATATTATATGGGGTTAGGGTTCCTTTGAGTTCATTTGAATTTTTTTATCACGTGATTTGCTTCTGTTTTTGTCATTTGCATCTCATCCTTTCATGTAACCCTAATCTTGCATCCACACTTGCATCTTACATTGCATTGCATGAACATGTGAACTTTCCATGACATTCTAAGCTCTTGTATGCCATCTTAAACATCTTAAGACATTGCTTGGTCATTTCTTCATACATTTTCTATGCTTTGCATCCATTTCATTTCATGAACATACATGTGTTTTCATACTTCAAAACATGCCTCATTTGCATCTAATCTCTTGTATGAACATTCATAACACTTGGTATGCTCTCACATCATCTCATAGCATCATTTACATCATGTGTTTGCTTCTGGTTTTGTTTCTTTGTCATTACATATGCATCTTTTCATGTCATTTCTTTCTTTATGCACCTTGTGCTAACATTTTTCAGGTGGTAAGTAATTTGAGAAGTGAATTTGCCTTCACTTCTCATTTCTCTTCCTCTTCTTCATATGCATCTTTGCTGCATTTTTCATTGCCTTTGAGTGAGCTTTCTCATTCATGTTCACCTTTCACTTTCTTTCTCCAAGTTGCTTATCTTCTTCATTGAAGTAAGTAACTTGTTTCTTCTGCTTCTCCTCCCCTCATCTGCTTCTTCCATTGGTGGCTTCTCTGAAGATCTCTTCTAAGCCTCACAAACCATAGGAACACCCAAGCATGACAATAATTAGGGTTGTGATTAGTCCCCCTTAGACTTTTACCTTTGTGTCTCTCTTATCCCCTCATCATTAGAGACTAAACCTTTAAGGTTTTAAGACTTTGTAATTAGGGTTATGCCTGCATCCTTCTCTTAGGATGGAGTGTATAACTTTAATTATAAGTGTTAAACCCTTAATTTGTTTAAACCTCTTAATTAATCCATCTTAATAATCACTAAGACATTAACTTGTAACTTGGGCCTTGCATTAGGGTTCTAATTCTTCCTTTATTGGTTAAGAAGGACTAACCCTAGTGTTAATGGACAAGTCCCCCTCAAGTTGTCTTAAAAATCATAAAACTCACTTCTTAATCTCACCCTTAATTAAAATTAATTTTAATAAAGGCTTGTTTTGTCATGAGTTTAATCCTTAATCATGGATTAAGTTGAGGTATCTTCCTTAGCTTAAGTGTGCTCATCTATTATCTTTCTATTAGGATGGTGTAATGGGTTCACTAATCTTTAATTATGGATTAAACTCATTACTTAACACTAAACAAAAAATCAAAAACATCTAAATAATCAGAAGTAGGTTAATGATCTTAATCCTACATCATCATGGTAATTAAGTTGAGATGTTTATCTCATACTTAAGGTATTCTCATTATCCCTAATCAAAGGGAGGATATGATGAGTTTACTAACCCTTGGTTTAGGCTTAAGCTCATTAACTTATGACAAACACAAAAAGCAATAAAAGATTGAAAACACCAAAAACAAACAATAATCGTCTCCTTCGGGATTCTTTTTTCCCATCACACTCATTCATAAACGAGAACTCGCTTCTTCCGTCTAATGCAAGACAGTTAGCACTCGAGCTAGACGAGTCATACACTTGAGCATAGGCAAGCAAGCAGTTCACAGTTAAATTTATCTTTCACTCTCTTTGAGTCGAACTACGGTGTTCTGAATTCCTCATTGCACGCGAGGATATGTAGGCATAACTTAACAGTTATCGAATAAAAGTCTCTCTGTTATCCCCCTCTTTCAGCATTCTTTCTAAAGCCTCAGTTCTTGAGCAATTCACTTTTTTGCACTGACACTTGTATATTATTTTCCAGCTTTTGCACATAGATAGCACGTACACCTACCCCTTTTAAACACAATCTTTTAAGCGTGGATCCCGTCGAGTACGAAGGACAATCTGGGTGCTAATACCTTCCCAGGTTGTAACCAACCCCCTTTATCAGTTTCTCTGGTTCGCAACCGTCTTATCCATCCTTTTCCAGGTTTATGCAGCATTACCTTTCCTTCGGGATAAAAATGCCTAGCTGGCAACTCTATTCATTTTCATTTCCATTTTCTCCTTTCGTCGACCGTTCGTGTCTGTACCCTATCTGACCCGTGTGTCTTTTCGGAGGAGCGACAGTTTGGTATTGGATTCTTTGTGACATTAGGAGGAGGCGTAAAATTCAAAGCTTTGGAATCAACTAAGTCCTGAACTTTCATGTGCAAGGCCCTGCATTTCTCTGTTGTATAGCCAGGTGCATTGGAGTGGAATGCACATCTGGCGTTGACATCATAGTTCCTTGGAAGATTCTTAGGATCAGGTGGAGTCAAGGTCCTTAATTCAATCAGGTTGAGCTTTAGTAACTATGGAAGTAAGGCAGCATAGGGCATCGGGATGGGATCGATAACCCTGTTGATTTGTGAAGTCCTTTGTTGAAACGGACGTTGTTGCTGATTGTTGTTGTTGTTATAAGATCTTTGTTGTTGTGGAAACTGTTGTTGTTGTGGGAAGTGTTGTTGTTGAGGATACTGTTGCTGAGGTACTAGAGTGGGAATGGTGACAGCGGCTAATGATCTTTGCATGTACTGGGGTCTACCTCTGCCCATATGCACTGAGTTGGTTTCACTTGTTCTCCTAGGTCCAAAGAAAGGTTTCCTTGTACTGTTAGAGCTAGCACCTTTGTCAGAGATCTTACCCATTTTCAAAAGACTTTCAATTCTCTCACCGGCTATAACTACATCAGCAAAATCGGTGGAAGAGAAAGCAGCAAGTCTGTCAATGTAGGTTCCCTGTAATGTGTTCATAAACATGTCAGCCATCTGCCTTTCAGACATGGGTGGCTGGACAGCAGCAACAAGTTGTCTCCACCTTTGGGCATATTCCCGGAAACTTTCTCTTGAAGATTGAGACATACCCATCAGGAGGGTCCTATTGGGAGCCATATCCAGGTTGTACTGATATTGGTGTATGAAAGCTTCAGCTAAGTCCTTCCAGTTCCTGACTGTTGCTCTAGATAGGTGAGAATACCACTCACGTGATGCCCCGATCAAACTATCTTCGAAGTAGAACATCCACAAATTTTCATCCATGGTATAGGCTTTCAATCTCCCCAGAAAAGATTGAAGATGGGTACGAGGACAGAAGGTACCATTGTACTTCTCGAAGCAAAGAGGTTTTAACTTGTGAGGAATCCTGACTCCTTCCACTAGTCCCATATTCATCACATTAAATTCCAGAGAGTTCTGGGATTTTAAGGATCTCAGCTTCTCAGATATCTCGTCCAGACGATGATCATAAACTTCATCAGCCCCAGCACCCAACACTGTAAACTGTTCATCCTGGGGATTTTCCTATAAGACTCGATCTCCATTGTTTCTTTGGGTATTGCCAATGACATTGACTTTAGGGTTGATGTGGGGTCCAAACTCTGGTGGATTTTCTTTTGGCTGGTCGTGCGCGTTGTTACTTGTACCCCCAGTGCCAGCATGGTTCTCCTCTGGAGTTTGTCGCTCAACTAACTCCCTCAATCTTTCCTGGGTCTGTGCTAGCCCAGTCATCACAGCCATAAACTAATTCATCTGAGTCCTTACTTCAGTCCTCACATCAGTCATCTGTCAGTTCTTGTTGAAGTTGATCCGTTTGTAAGCTATGAAGGTTGTTTCTGGTCGGATACCGGTGGATGCGATTGACAGGAAAGACTCTCCTACGAGCAATATTTCCTGAAACAACAGCAAAGTGAGAAAACAACAAACAAACACTTACAAAACAAAGAATGAGGTTATCATGCAATGCAGTATGTCTATTTGTCTTCAGAGGGTATCCTGGTTTGTTTATTTGGTTTTGACCTTCCAAACCTCTGGGAATGATGAAGATGTTGAAGAGAAATGAAGTCCACAAGCAGATTCAGGTAATACATAAGCCATACATTACAAAAATGCCAAAATAATAGTTTATGATTACAACAAGTCCCCATGGTGGGTCAGAATACAATCAAGTCAAGAAATACAACAATTAAAATCACCATGGTGAATTAAAGTACAACCAAAATAAAAAGTACAAGCAAACGAGAAATCAAACATCCAGCCTAAAGTCATCCTCCTTGACTTCCTTCAGGAGAGCCTCAGTCACTGGTCCAACTGGATGCTCTGTGATGGTCCTGATGAGAAGGTTCCTGGTTGCAATGGCACTTGTCATCTTCTGCTACTTGTCTTGGTCTTTTGATTTCTTTAACCCTGCCCGGAATTTTAACTCGGAGATTTACTTCTGTGTTGCTAATAGGGCTTCCTGACTCATCTTCTCATTGGCTTCCAGCTACTTTATCTTAGGTTGTGTCTTCTGATCTTCTTGCAAACGAGCTTCAGTTATGCTGATCCATCTTTCCTGACTCTCTTCTAGGTAGTGCTCAGCTCTGGCTTTCTGAACCTTGGCTTCTTTACAAGAATTCTTCAATCCAAGTTCCCCTGCTCGGGCTTTTCTGATGAAGTCCTCTGTCTTTTCTATCTTGGTCATATGCTCGATTCGGAGCTTCTCTAACCTCTCAATGTCTAGACGACCATCATTCCTTTCCCAAAGGGTCTTCTTTAGAGCTTCAGAAAGCTGGGCATTCCTCTCTTTCAGCTTCTCAAACTCTTCCAAACTGATTGTAGCTATGGGCTCTACTGCTGATGGCCCTGGTACATCCTCCAGGGTGAATGGCATGCGAGTGATATGTCCTCTGATACATGACCATTCAATGTACTGAGTTGAAGCTATGTTGTTACACTTCCCCAGAATAGCAGTCCCTTTTGTCTGTATGTAATCCCAAGCCCAGGCTGCTTGTCGGACGGTAGCATGATTATTCAAAATAGCACAGTATAGAGAATTTTCTAAGTCCTGCTCCCTAGGTGGATGTATCAATGCATATCCCAACTGTCTTCTGAAAAGCAAAGGATTGGAGTTGATGCAACCCTTCACTCCAGTTAGAGATACATTCGGATATTGTCCACGGCTTGTAATTATGTCACTGCCCTTGGTGTTCTGAGTACACCACCTGATGTCTTCTGAAATGAGGTAAATCATCCTCTTAGCCCAATTTCTTGACTGATGTGGATTCAAGAAAGCTTCCGTCTTCGGCATATGTCTCATCAACCAACTGTAGAAAAGAGGTGCACAACATCTGACTAGTCTTCCCCTCTGTTTCTCATTCTTCTGATGCACTGAGTAGTAGAAATCCCCTAGCAAGGTAGGTACTGGGTTCTTGAGTATGAAGATATGGATAGAATTCTTGCTTATAAACTTAGGCTTGTCAGCAAACAATATGATGCCATGTATACTAAGAGCCAGGAGAGCACAAACAGTTTCCCACTTCCCTACTGTAGCCTTCTTTGTAGCCTGAGTGATTAAGAAGTCCAGATGAAGGTCTGGGATTCCAGCCTTGGTGGTCATATGCTGATCAATGATTATTGCTTCCAGGTGTAAAGCTTTGGCTATGTCTTCATCCTTAGGAGCAGTCATCTCAGGGTTGAAAGGGATTCCTCTTCTGATAGGGACACCCAACAACATAGAATACTCTTCCAATAGAGGACCTATATGAAAGTCTGGGAAAGTGAAGCAACAGAGAAGAGGGTCATAGAACTGAAGATAGGTGTGAATCATACTCTTCTATGATGCATCCAAAGCCATAATCATGTCCAGGATACCACCACAATGTTCTCTGAATAAGGGGACATGGTCAGGAGTGATGAGGGCCTGAATTTGCCTGATGCCTGCTAGAGGGTACTCAAAGAAATTGTATGTGATGTTGCTCTTCCTAGTTGAATCCATGCTGACAATGGGTGTTGATGAAGATAAATGAAGAAGATAACTAATGCAGATAGCTGAAGAACACAGCTGAAGAAGTGTTGGAGAAGATATCTGAGCAGAAGAACAGTCAAAACCAAACCAAAGAATATGTGGATACCCTGTAAAACAAATAGACAAATGTTAAAATGATGCAATATGATGTATGCTGAATGATATGCAAGGGTTTGTGATTAGGTGCTGGATTGTCAGTGGCTTTGATAGGGTCCATGAGTGTTCAGAATTCCGGATGAAGGTTTGAGAACCAATAACCAGGTGGGGGGACTCAAATAAAGAGTCACAAGTCCAGGGTTTCATAAGATCAGTCCAAAATAGTGTAACCTTAAAACAAAATCCAGTGACAGGGTATGTTGAGGCCAAGGGTTCCTGCAAACCTATAAACAACCCCACCCACTCACAGGTATTGTTCTAGAACAAGGATCCTCAGGTTAGGATCTATTATGAGAAGTGTAGAGACTTCTAACCCGGAGGTACAGTGTTTACCCTAATCATAAAGGATCCTCCTCTAATTCACCTCAGATGCTGAAGGTCATCTAAAAAGGTCATCCAGAATTAGCAGGCTTCCCAGATAGCCCTAGTACTACAGGAGATTTGTAGCACAGAGTTCTCAATAAGAAACCTATGTCTGAACCTTGTTTCATATTCCCGCACTAGACCGAAATGGAATGGGAAAGAATACGAAGCCACTTTAATCCTATATTTGTCACTCAGGCCTTTGTGTTGGACCTTTATCATTGGAATACCCCTCCCACCAAGGCAAACCAACAAACCAGCACAGATATGATAATAATATGAAATGCATAAAGAAGTAAATGAAAGCGATAAAGTAAATGCAGTAAATAAAGTTGTACAGAAAGCAATAAATAAAGCAAAAACTAAAGCACACATAGCACATAACACCCCCAGTAAAAAAAATCAAACAAGCGCAAGGAGAAACCCACAAGAGAACCAGAAGCCCTGGTTGCAATGATCCCCAGCAGAGTCGCCACATTGTCGCTCCCGAAAGACTTACGTCCCGGTGCAGACGCGAACGGTCGGCGATGTTGGAGGTTGAGGTTAAATAGAGTCAATACCTATGCATTTTTATCCCGAAGGAAAGGTAATGATGCATAAACCTGGAAGGGTATGGATAATACGGTTGCGAACCAAAGAAACTGAGAAAGGGGGTTGGTTACGACCTAGGAAGGTATTAGCACCCAGATCGTCTGTCATACTCGACGGGATCCACGCTTACTTGATTGTGTTTAAAAGGGACAGTGTATGTGCCAACTGTGTATAAAAAGCTAGGGAGAAAAGAATGTGTGACAGTGCAAAAAGAAAGTGTGAAATGCTTAGGACTGAGGCTTAGAAAAGAAAGCTAAAAGAGGGGGAAGACACAAAGACTTTTGTTTGATAACTGTTAAGTTATGCCTATGTATCCTCTCGTGCAATGAGGAAGTCAGAACACCGTAGTTCGACTCAAAGAGACTGGATGATTTTTACTGTGAACTGCTTGCTTGTCTATGCTCAAGTGTGTGACTCGTCTGGCTCGAGTGCTAATTGTCTTGCATCAGACGGAAGAAGCAAGTTTTTGTTTGTGAATGAGTGTGATGAGAAAAGAATCCCGGAGGAGACGATTATTGTTTGTTTTTGATGTTTTCAGTTTTTTATTGTTTTTGGTGTTTTGCATAGGATAATGAGCTTAAGCCTAAATCAAGGGTTGTAAACTCATTATATCCTCCCTAATTAGGGATAGTGAGCCTACTTAAGTATGAGATAAGAATATCAACTTAATTACCATGATGATGTAGGATTAAGATTATTAACCTACTTGTGATTATTAATATGTTTTTTGGTTTTTGTTTAGTGTTAAGTAATGGCTTTAATCTCTAATCAGGGATTAGTGAACTCATTACACCATCCTAAGAGAAGGATGATAGATGAGAACACTTAAGCTGAGGAAGATACCTCAACTTAATCCATGGTTAGGGATTAAATTCATTATATAACAAGCCTTTATTAAGTGGATTTTAATTAAAGGGTGAGATTAAGAAGTGAGTTTTAAGTTTGTAAAACTTATCTTGAGGGGGACTTGTCCATTAAACACTAGGGTTAGTCCCTCTTAACCATAAGGAAGATATGAAACCCTAATGTAAGGCCCAAGTTACAAGCTTATGTTTTAACCATTATTAGGTGTTTTGATTAAGAGGTGTAAACAAATTAAAGGTTTAACACTAAGGATTAAAGTTATACACTCCATCTTAAGATAAGGATACATGCATAACCCTAATTCAAAGTCCTAAAGCTTTAATTGTTTAGCCCCTGATTAAGAGATGAGAAAAGAGACTCAAGGAGACTCAAAGGTAAAAACTAAGGGGAGACTATATACAACCCTAAAAATTATCATGCTTGGATATCCTATGGTTTGTGAGGCATAAGAGAAGATCTTCAGGAAACCACCATGGATGAAGAAGCAGATTTAAAAAGAAGGAGGAAGAAGAATAGGTTACTTACTTCCTGAAGAAGATAAGTAACCTAAGAGAAAGAGATAGGTGTAAGAGGGAACAAGTGAATTAGATTCACTTCCAAGACAAGTAAATATGCAAATGAATAGATGAGAAGAGGTGGGATGTGAAGGCAAATCCACATCCCAAACAACTTACCATAAGCCCCTGAAATGTTAGTATGAGATGCATAAGGAAAGAAATGAGATGAAATACAATAAGTAATGATGAAAAAACCAAAACTAGAAGCATAAACATGATGCAAGTGTGTTATGAGATGATGCAAATACATACATGATGCTTATGAATGTTCATACAAGGATGAGATGCAATGGAAGCAAGTTAGAAGCATGAAAACACATGGATACATATGGAATGGAATGAATGCAAAGCATAGAAAATGAATGAAGAAATTATCAAGAAATGTTCAAGCATGTCTTAAGATGTCTAAGATGTCATACAAATGCTTGAAATGTCATGGCAAGTTCATGTGATGATGATATGCAAAGATGAATGTAAATGAACATGAGAAATTAGGGTATTGTGAAAGTATGAAATGCATATGACCAATACAGAAGCATACATCATGATAAAAAATTGAAATTGAACTCAAACAAACCATAAACATATACAAGATCACCCCCCCAAGGGAGAAGGTCAGAAGCTAAACCTAGTGAAAGTTATGAATTTCATAAGTTAACTAGGGTTTTTGGGTGATTCTAAAGGGAAAATGCAAATCAAATTGAAAATGTAATGCAAAATCATGAGATAAATAACCTAGATACTAGATACAATATGTGAAACAATGCAAAAAGAATCAAGTTCAAACTCTTCATGGTTGATTAGAAATAATGTTTCAAATTTAGGATTAGAAAATGGGAATTTTATGAACCCTAATTCAAAGATAATTGTATAAACATGATCAAACCTAAAACGAAATTTGTGTGATAAGTTTGTAAATGTTTTTAAATGTATGAGAATGCTTCATAAATTTTTTGGTGATTTTTAGAAACCTAAATGTATTTTTAATTAATTAAAATCAATTAATTAATTAAATAAAACATTTAAATGATTTAAAAATACTTTATTAATGCAAATATTAAAATAAAAAATATTTTTGAGTTAAGAAAAATATTTAAAGTTAAAATGCAAAGTTTCATGATTTTAGAAAATGTTTTGATATTTTAAATAAATAGAACAAAAGAAATGCAAATAAAATAAAGAAAATGCAAAGTAATCAGGATCTAAGGTTGAGATTTGAACCGGGGTTGACTGGCGCGCAGATGTATGGTCAGGATTCATTATGATTAAATTAACCTAATTAAAATTAAATTAAATGGATTAGGGTTTAATGAAGCAATCTGAGCCATCCAAACACGCGACAAACAGAAATCCAAGAGCTATTATTCAAACTGGCATTTAATTGTGGATTAAGCCCTAATGACTTTCAGGTGGCCGAAGAAGACCTCCGGTCATCTTCTCCGGCAGCTCTCTCACTCTAACTCCCTCAAAACGCCATGAAAACCCCTCAAACTCTCCATAATCAATAATTAAGCAACATATAACAAGAATCCAACAACAAATTTCATTTATTTTTCATCAAACTCATGAATAGAAGTAAAACGGAAAAATGTGCAAAACTTTCAGAAGTTAAATACATCCTCATTCCTCAACTATTTTGAAAACTAAACACATCAGCATGATCAGGAGAGCATTTAGATTCATTCTATAACTTAAAAGGAGAGTTCTGGAAAATAAATTCTTGATGATTACCTGAGTTGAAGCTTTTCAGTTTGGAGCTTTCTGACCTCCTCCCTTGTGCAAAACCACTCCAATGATTCCCCTTGTGCTTCTAAAAGGCTTAGAACAAGTTTGTGATGTTTGGTTCTGATAACTCAGAAATCGTGTTTATGATTCAGTGGCTTTTAGGGCAAGATGAAGGGTGGTTTATGATCCTTGAGATATATTGAGATGATTGGTGAAGAAATAATTGAGTTTTGGTGGTTGTGTGTGGAGTTTCGAAGAGATGAAGTTTTAGGGAAATTTTGGGCAATTTGAGTGTTGAGAGGTTTCAGGCTCCAATCTTGTGTGAAATGAGTTGCTTGATGTCCACATAAATAATGTTGATTGGTCAGAGAGTTGTTGTGGCATAGTGTGATTGGTATGGGCCAAGTTGCAAAAAGTTAAAAGTTATGGTACCATAAGCATGGCACGAGTCAGAGCTGGCTTCAAGGCTTTTCCTGCCTCAGCTTCATTCAAGGATGGCCCTAGGATTGGATTTGAGGATCTGGATGGCTTGATGCAAGAGTTATCACATGTTTTGCAATTTTCCCTCTTTGAAATTTCTTGAAGTGCAAGTGTAAACACCCCAAATTTTCCCTCACTAAGTTCACACCATGGCTTGTGATCTTTCATCTTTGCATTAGTTTAAGCATATCATCTCATATTGCATTTTTGTTTCACTGCATTAGTTCAAGTTCATTTGCATCTAGGGTTTGTGATCTGAGCCATCCAAGATTCATCTGAGCCACTCCAAAGGCTTCCAATCACTCCAAGAGGGTCCATGTATGTTCAAACATCATATTTTATCCTCCAAAGATCAAGGAGGTCAAAGAATCACAAGAACTGGCAAAGCATGGAAGCTGAGCTAGGGTTTAACTGCACAGATGACCTAAAATTAGGGTTTTGGTTTCAGAGGCCATAACTCCAAATTTTTTTGTCATTCTTGTTTCTGTTGGTCTCAATATATTATAAGGATCATACATACCAAGTTTGATGAAGAAATTCATTATGAAAGTCATCTGATCATTGTTGGTCATGAAAGTTGTAGATTGGATCATTCCCTTTTCAAAAAGTACAAGAACAAGATCTAATTCATTATGGAACTCAAGTTATGGCTTTCCAAAGTTGTCAAAAATCACATAATTTCAAGTTTCATGCCAAAGAGGGATTTTTGCAAATTCAAGTTCTAAACACTTTCAAGACCTCTAAATGACTTCTTTGCATCATTACAACATATTGCAACTTATCAAAATCAGAATTGCACAAAATTCACAAAGGTTCATGCCTTGGATCACAAGCTTCCATAAACCATTTTCCATAAAATTCAAAAAAGGAATTCTTGCAAGAATGGTTTCCAAGGGTTGGTATGACCTCTAATTGGTCTCAAAACATCATAACAACATCACATGATCCATTTTGCTGCAAATTGCCCAAGAATTCACAAGATTTCTTGCCTTGGTTCACAAGAAACTTCAAAGAGGGCAAAATGCAAAACCTATGCCATCTTGCTATCCAAGCCATCCAGCTGCCTTCTTTTAAACCTAGGGCTCACCATAAACCATGCTGAAGCAAGACACCCCATTGAACCACTTCTGTTCCAGCCCATGCTTGTAGTACACATACTTTTGACTTTTTGCATTTTCACCCATACCAATCGCACTATGCCACAACCACTCTCTGAACCAATCACAATACCTTATACAAATCAAAAGCAATCCAAAACACACCACACACAAGCCTGAACTCTCCCACAACTCAGGATTCACAAAAACTTGCAAAAACTTCATTCCTTCGAAACTCTCTGCCCAGCAATCAAACCTCAAAACAAACTTCACCATTCATTCAGAAATGCTTCATAGAGCATAAACCACCCTTCACTTTGCCCTGAAAGCCCCTAAAACTCAAACACGATTCCTGGTGCAGCAAGAACAAAACCCTCAAACCAAGCCCTACAAACTTGTTCTAAGCTTCATATCATCCTCAGGAGGTTCATAGGAGCTGACTTGCACCAAAAAAGGGTCCAGAAAACCCAGAATCAGAAGGTTCAATCTCAGGTATACCTCAAGAACTTTTTTTCCAGAAACTTGTTTTTAAGTTCTTGAATGATTCTATGTTCTCCCCTAATCATGGGGATGTGATTATTTTTGAAAATGGTTGAGAAACTAGGATGTATGCGTGTTCTGAAATTTTGTCTGTGTTTATGTTTTTGTTCGAATCATGATCATGATGCAAAATAAATGATTTTATTTTGGGGATTTAGGTTCAGGGATGTTAGGGGATCATTTATGGGCAAGAAATTTGGAGTTTAGAAGCCTAGGGAAGGATTTAGGGTTTGTGCTCGCCGGAGAAGATGACCGGAACACTGTTCCGGTCACCTGAAAGTAATTTGCCCTAATCCACGTAATTAGCCAAGTTTAAATATAGGCCCTTGGATGTTGTGATTCCCGCGTGAGTGAATGGCCAGGATTGCATCATTAGCCCTAATTCTCATTTAATTAGTTTAATTAGGATTAATTAAATTAATTCAGTCAGGACAAATCCCAACCATTGGATGACGTGCCAGTCAACCAAAAACCCCCAACTTTGAATCTGGAGCCTTGGATCAGCATACCTTTCCATTTATTTAATTTTATTTCACATTTTTCTTATTTATTTTGTACGAATTTTTAAAAATAGTAAAAAACATCAAAAAATTCTGAAAATGTTTATCAAACATTTTATTAATTTTTCAGAAACTAAAAATATTTTTATTTTTATTTTTTGCATTAAAAAAGTATTTTTAAATCATTTAAATGTTTTATTTAATTAGTTAATTTATTTTAATTAATTAAAAATACATTTAAGTATTTAAAAATCACCAAAAAAATCAGAGAACATTTTTAGACATTTAGAAGCATTTATAAACTCACCATACAAATTTCTTTTTGGTTTTGATCATGATTTGACATTTTTCAATGAATTAGGGTTCTTAAAATTGTCCATTTTCTAAACCTAACTTCAAAAATTCATAACTTTTAAACCAAGTTGAGTTTGTGAATGATTCTTTTTGCATTGTTCTATGCATGGCTTCTAGCATCCAAAGACATTTTTGTTTCATTTTTATCTTTCATTTTCAATTTGTTTGGCATTTTACATTGAGGATCACCCAAAAAAAACCTAGAAACTTAGGAAATTCATAACTCCTTTTAGGTTTAGCTTCTGACCTCCCCCTTTGGATGGTAACCTAGTATAGGTTTAGGGTTCCTTTGTGTGCATTTTCAATTTTTTATCTTATGATTTGCTTCTGTTTTTGAGTTTTGCATCTCACATGTTCATATAACCCTAATTTTGTATCTTCACTTGCATTCACCTTGCATAAGCATTCATATAAGAACTTTCCATGACATCTTATGCATTCAAATGACATATAAGACATCTTAGGACACATTAGAATCATTTTTGATCATTGCATCATCCATTTGCCATGTTATGCTTTCATTTCATTTCATGTGCTTTCATTCTTCCTTCATGCTTCATTTGCATCCTCATCCTTTGTATGATCATTATCATCTCTTGAAATGCTTTCATACCATCTCTTAGCATCATTTGCATCATAAAAATGCTTCTGGTTTTGGTTTGCATCCTTGCATTTCATTTCATTTCATTTCCTTTTGCTAACTTTTCAGGTGGTAAGTTACTTTGAGAAGTGAATTTGCCTTCACTTCTCATAATCTCTTCTCATCTCTCTTATGCATTCATTTATGCATTTTGCATTTGTATTAGAGTGAGCTTGATCATTCATGTTCATTCTCCACTTTCTTTCTTTAAGCAAATTATCTTCTTAAGTGAAGTAAGTTGACTTGCTTCTTTTTGCTTCTCCTCCTTCCATCTCTCTTCTTCCTTGGTGGCTTTTCCTGAAGATCTCTTGCAAGCCTCATAAACCCTAGGAACACCCAAGCATGATCATAATTAGGGTTGATTAGTCCCCCCATTAGTTTTACCTTTGTTTCATCTTTTGTGTCTTCTCTTCTCATCTCATAATCAGGGACTAAACCTTAAAGGTTTTAAGGCTTTGTGATTAAGGTTATGCCTGCATCCTTCTCTTAGGATGGAGTGTATAACTTTAATCCTAAGTGTTAAACCCTTAATGTGTTTAAATCCTTTAATTAATCCATCTAATAATCACTAAGACATCAAGCTTGTAACTTGGGCCTTGCACTAGGGTTCTATTTCTTCCATAATTGGTTAAGAAGGACTAACCCTAGTGTTAATGGACAAGTCCCCCTCAAGTTGTCTTACAAACCAAAAAATCCACTTCTTAATCTTACCATTAACTAAAATCCACTTTAATAAAGGCTTGTTTTGTCATGAGGTTAATCCCTAATCATGGATTAAGTTGAGGAGCCTTCCTCAGCTTAAATGTTCTCATCTATTATCCTTCTATTAGGATGGTGTAATGGGTCCATTAAATCCTTAATTATGGCTTAAACTCATTACTTAACACTAAACAAAAACTCAAAAAAAACATCTAAATAAATGCAAGTAGGTTAATGATCTTAATCCTACATCATGGTGATTAAGTGTGAGGTGTTTACTTCATATTTAAGGTATTCTCATTACCCCTAATCAGAGGGAGGATTTTATTAGTTTACTAACCCTTGGTTTAGGCTTAAGCTCACTTTCTTATGACAAACTCCAAAAGCAATAAAAGATTGAAAATCCCAAAAACAAACAATAATCTTCTCCTCTGGGATTCTTTTCTCACCTCATTCACTCACAAACGAGAACTTGCTTCTTCTGTCTAATGCAAGACAGTTTGCACCTGAGCCAGACAGGTCATACACTTGAGCATAGACAAGTAAGCAGTTCATCAGTCAATTTATCTTTCAGTCTCTTTGAGTCGAACTACGGTGTTCTGACTTCCTCATTGCACGAGAGGATACGTAGGCATAACTTAACTGTTATCGAACAAAAGTCTCTGTATATTCCCCCTCTTCCAGCATTATTCTTTTAAGCTTCATGGTCTTGAGCACTGACACTCCTTTATCCCATTTCACACTTCTTTCCAGCACCGACACTTGCATTCTTTTCCAGCTTTTGCACACAGAATAGCACTAACACCACCCCTTTAAACACAAACTTTCAAGCGTGGATCCCGTCGAGTACGGCGGACAATCTGGGTGCTAATACCTTCCCAGGTTGTAACCAACCCCCTTTCTCAGTTTCTCTGGTTCGCGACCATCTTATCCATCCTTTCCCAGGTTTATGCAGCATTACATTTCCTTCGGGATAAAAATGCCTAGTTGGAGACTCTTTTCAGTTCATCTTCATGTTCTCTCTTTCGCCGACAGTTCGCGTATGTACCCCTCTTGGCCCTGTGTCATTTTGTGGGAGCGACAGCTTGGCGACTCTGCTGGGGACCCTTATACTGCAACCAGGGCTTCTGGTTCTTTTTGTGGGTTCCTCCTAGCGCTTGTTTGATTTGTGTTTACTGGGGTGTTATGTGCTAATTGTGTTTATTTGTTTGCTTTATTTATTGCTTTATGTACATCTTTATTTATTGCTTTCTTTACAGTCTTATGCATATTTCATATTGTCATTATTACTGTGCTAGATCTGGTTTCTATGGGTGGGGTTCCCTTGAGATATTAAGGTCTTATACTTGGGACCTGAGTGACACCTAGGCTAGAGTGGTTCATGTTCTTTCCCATTGCATTTCGGTCTGGTGCGGGAATATGAAACACGGTTCAGATGTGGGTTTCTTCTTGAGAACTCTGTGCTACAGATTTCCTGTAGTGCTAGGGCTATCTGGGAAGCCTGCTAAGTCTGGATGACCTTTATTTTGACCTTCAGAATATGGGGTGAATTAGAGGAGGATCTTTTATGGTTATTATAAACACTGTACCTCCGGGTTAGAAGTGTTTACACTTCTCATAACTGATCCAAGTCTGAGGATCCTTGTTCTAGAACATTACATGTGAGGGGGTTGGGTTGTTTATAGGTTTGAAGGAACCCTAGGCCACATCATACCCTGTTACTTTTTTGTTTAAGAATAATTCACTTTGGACAGTTCTTGTGATTAACCCTGGACATGTGACGCTTTATTTGAGTCCCCAACCCTAGTTACTGGATTTCTGAACCTCCATCCGGACCTTTGAACCTACATGGACTTTATATCAAGACAGATAATCAGATCCAGATCTTGATCACAAACCCTTGCATATCATTTGCATATATCATCATTGCATCATTTAACATTTGTTTATTTGTTTTTCAGGGTATCCACCTCATTATATCTTGGATTGGTTTTGACCCCTTCTACTGCTTAGACCTCTGCTTCAGTTATCCTCTTCAGCATCTGCTTCAGTTATCTCCATCATCACCTGCATCAGCCTGTCAGAGACTTACCTCTAGCTTCTCAGTCAGTAATCTTCATCAGCATTTGACTTCAGCTTCTTCATCAACACTCATGGATGTTCCAAGGAAAAGCAACATATCTTATCACTTTTTTGAGCCCATCTTGACTGGTATCAGGCAGGTCCAGTCAATCATCACACCTGACCACATCCCACTGTTCAGAGAGCACTATGGAGGTATTTTGGACATGGTTATGAATCTTGATTCTTCTCAGAGAAGCATGATCCACACATGCTTGCAGTTTTATGACCCTCCACTTAGATGCTTCACCTTTCCAGACTTTCAGATAGGGCCTCTGTTGGAAGAGTTTTCTTTGTTGATTGGAGTGCCTATCAGAGGAGGGATCCCCTTTAACCCATAGATGACTGCTCTCAGAAGTGAAGAGATAGCAAGGGCATTGTACTTGGAGCCTTCCCTTATTGAGCAAAACATGACAACAAAAGTTGGGATTCCTGGTTTACATCTGGATTTCTTGATTTCTCAGGCCATCCTGAAGGCTGCAGTGGGAGAATGGAGGACAGTCTGTGCATTTTTAGCCCTCAGCATATATGGGGCTATATTGTTTGCAGATGAGCCTAAATTTGTCAGTAAGAATGTCAACCACTTGTTCCTGCTGAGGAACCCAGTGCCTACATTGCTAGGAGATTTTTACTACTCCATCCATCAGAGAAATTAAAAGCAAAGGTGGAAGCTAGTTAGATGTTGTGCTCCCTTGTTCTACTCTTGGCTACTCAGACACCTGCCTAAATCAGATGCTTTCTTGAACCCACACCAGCAAAAGAATTGGGCCAAGAGGTTCATTGCATTAACATCAGATGACATCAGGTGGTGCACCCAGAGCACCAAAGGCAAGGACATTATTACCAACTGTGGGCAATACCCTAATGTGCCTCTGATAGGAGTAAAAGGTTACATTAACTACAACCCTTTGATGTTTAAGAGACAATTGGGATATGCCTTAGTTCATCCTCCCAGAGGACAGGATTTAGCTGAAACCCTATACTGTGAAGTGCAACCTAATTCAGCTGTTGTCAGGAAAGCTGCCTTGGCTTGGGACAACATCCAGACAAAAGGGACAGCCATCCTTGGAAGGTGCAACAATGTTGCTTCAGCTCAGTACTCTGATTGGTCCCGTACTAGAGCTCAGATCACCAGAATGCCTTTCACCTTGGAAGACACACCTGGACCTTCTACAGTGCAGCCTGCAGCAACTGTTAGCCTGAAGGAATTTGAAAAGCTGAAAGAGAGGAATAATCAGCTATCTGAAGCTCTGAAGAAGACTCTTTGGGAAAGGAATGACGTTCGTCTGGACATTGAAAGATTGGAAAGACTCAAGACTGAGCATCTGACCAAGATTGAAAGGACAGATGACTATATAAGGAAAGCAAGAGCCGGGGAACAGATATTGAAGAATGCCTGCAAGGAGGCCAAGATTCAGAAAGCTAGGGCTGAACATTACCTGGAAGAGAGCCAAGCTAGGTGGATCAGGATCACCGAAGCCCGTGCACAAGACAACCAGAGGACTCAGGCCAAGATTGAGCAGCTGGAGGCCAATGAGAAGAAGCAGCAGGAAGCTTTGTTGGCAGCTTAGAAGGAGATATCAGAATTTAAGCTCCGAGCGGGGTTAATGAGATCAAAAGATCAGGACAGGCATAAGAAGCTGACTAATTCCATTGCTACCAGGAACCTCCTCATTAGGACCATTACAGAGCACCCAGCTGGTCCAGTGACTGAGGCACTCCTGAAGGAAGTCAGGGAAGATGATTATGGATTGGATGTCTGATTCCTCTTTGCTTGTATTTCTTTTCTTTTGATGTACTTTTCCTTTTTGTTGTATTTTTGACCCACCATGGGCTTGTATTGTAAACAGACTATGTATTTTCATTATTTGTCATATATCAGTTTGTTTTTATTTTAGTGGGCTTTCTCTCAACATCATCAAGCACTTCCTCGAGGTCTGGAAAGGTCAAAACCAAGAACCAAACCGGATACCTTGGAAAACAAATAAGCATACTGCATTGCATACTAACATTTTATTTGTTTTGTAGGTTTTTGTTTATTCTTTGTTTCTCACTTTGTTGTGCTTTCAGGAAACATTGCTCGTCGCCGAGTGTTCCCTGTCAACCGCACACACCGGTACACAACGCGTAACAACCTTCCAGGCATTCAGATGGAGAAGGTACAGCAGGACCTGAATGAAGTAAGAAATCAGATGGTAAATGAAAGGGTTGAAATGAGAAACCAAATGTCTCCATTTATGGCTGTGATGACTGGCTTAGCCCAGAGCCAAGAGAGGTTGAGAGAGCTGGTAGAAAGGCAGACACCTGAAGAGCCCCATCTTGGAACAGGGGGAACCAGCAATAATGAATTAGGGCAGCCTCGTATTGACCAACCAGAGTATGGACCCCATTTGAATCCAGATGTTAATGGCACGAGGAATGTTCAAGGTAATGTTGCTGGGGGCAGAATCCTGCAAGAGGATCCCCAAAACAAATACTAGTGACAATATTAACGACAACCCCATCAAATTGATCCACTTTTATATCCTTGGTGACATGGGCCTCGTTCAGGATCTTAATTAGGACTTCTCGGTGAGCATTCGAACATAGCAACAAAGATAGCATAGAGATCTTCAAAGGTTTTTTACTGAGTTGATCTATCACCTTGTAATCACTTTTCCTTATGAGCCTTAGAAATTCTTCAGCGCCTTCTTGGGAAACATTCTTATTTGAAGATCCCTCGCCCACTTCTGCAGTCTCTTTCCCTTTCGATCCTTCAGGCACATTCTTCTTAGCGGTCTCAAGTGTTTATATTCTTCCGCTACGGGTTATCCCTCCGATGTCTGCTATATTAGTGACGATAGGCGTAGTGGTAGATTTCCCTCTTGCAAGAGTAGTATTGGCATAACTTCAAGGTACAAATTTCGAACTGTGAGGCATTGAGTTTGACTCTGGTAAAACTTTCCTTGCAGGTATCTGGAAAGGTTTTTGTACAGGCTTCGAGATTGGAATCTGGATTGGCGCTTGTGCGAGCCTTGAATATGGAATTTGAATCAACGCTTGCATGGGATTTTCGTATGGAATTTTAATTGGCACTTGCATCTCCCTTCTTTGATAGGGGATCTGAATTGGTGCTTGTACTTCCCTCATTTGATATGGATCTGAATCAGTGTTGGAACCTCCGTTCTTTGGTATGGGATGTCAAAAGGTTCTATAGCATCAACCTCCTCTATCTTTCTTGAGTACCCAATTTGTACTACCCCTTGATCCATTAATTGTTGAATTATCTTCCTCATCTTTTTACATTTGTCGGGGTTGACTATGCAATCGATGCAATTGGAATGCAACTTTTCAAATGTTTTGTACCCAATCAGCGCTTCCCTTATCTTCTTCATATGAGTCTTTATTTGATGCAACTTTTTAAACAAGACATTCTCTTCAATCCCTTCAATCATATTGATATTTCCCCAGCGTGCCCCGGTAGCAAGATATTCCCTACATTTGGTCCTTCGGGAGTGAAGTTGATGACTTTCTGATCCAGCAGCTCTTGCACCTCAAACTTAAGAGCCAAACAATTTTCAGTAGTATGCCCCGGTGATCCAGCATGGTAATCACATCTTACATTAGGATTATATGCTCGAGGGAGATTCCAAATTGGAGGTGGTAATGGCTTGATCTCTACCACTCCTTTTTGAATTAAAAATGGTAAGATTTCAGTATACATCGAAGGAAGAGTATCAAAATCTTTCCAAGGCCTCTTCTGCTCCCTTCTAGGATAACTGTTTTGTTGCGGTTCCCCTCGTGGTTGTTGTTGAAAAATAGAAGGTGTTTGAGGTACGTATTGATTAGGAACCAAGGTTGCCACATATGGAGTGTAAGACACCGGTTCCACAACATTGACATCCCCCTTCTTGGAACAATAGCCAGAATATCTCTTGTTGTTGTATGGATTGGAGGGTACCTTCCCAATTTTTCCAGTCCTTAGCCCATTTTCAATTCTTTCTCCAATAAGGACCAAATTCGGTTGATACTGACCCTATCATCTTTTTATAATATGGATTTGGTAGGGTACTCATGAACATATCTACTAACTCACTCTCCCATAAGGGAGGTTGCACACGAGAAGCCAATTCCCTCCATCTTTGAGCATACTCTTTGAATGACTCCCCTCCTTTCTGAGAAACATTTTATAGTTGTAAGCGATTAGGTGCCATGTCCATATTATACTGGTATTGTTTTACAAATGCGGTGATCATATCATCCCATATCTTGATATGAGTTCTCTCCAATTGAATATACCAGTCCAAAGATGCCCTACTTAGACTGTCTTGGAAGATATGGATCATCAGATTTTTGTTTTTAGCATAAGCAACCATCTTCCTTGTAAACATCCTAATAAGATTCTTAGGACAACTCACACCCTTATATTTTCGAAGTCCGGTAGTTTGAACTTTGCCGATATGACCACATCTGGTACTAAGCACATATCCAAAGCATCCATTCCCAAGAAATTATTTCCCTCAACAGCCTTTAGTCTTTTAGCAATCCATTTGTACCTGTCATCGGCCTATTTTATTCCATATTAGTAACTCCCTTGTGCCCAATTGGCCTTTAATTTTCTCTTTCATATTGGAGGTTCCAATCCTCATAGTTGGCTTGAGGAACATAGGTGGAGGGGGGTCTAGGTGCCTCATTGTAAACATGTGGTGGGACCACTCCTTCAGGAGGTAGGTCACTACTCTTTTGTTTGCCCGCCTAAGCTTCTTCATTTTCTAAGCCATGTACGAACCCTAATAGTGGGTTACCATCCTCAGGAGGATGAGTTGGAGTAGGATTATTTCTCCTCTGGCTAGCCTCAGTGTCTCTTGCTATCAGGTTGTGGATAGCGAGAGTCAGTTGATCGATCTTGGCTTTCATGTCATTCACATATTCTTTGACCACATCTACATCTCCTCTAAGAGTTGCTTGATTTTGCTCCAATTGATCCATAACTTGTTTTTGAAACGCTCGAGTGTGAGGTCAGGAAATCAGGTTGTTGAGCTTGATGATTCTGAGATAAGTTGTTTTTTTAATTATTTTCCGTTTTAACCTTTTTAAGACATGTTCTTATTGATGTATGTAATATGCATGTGAATGTATGTATGAAAAAAAAAACTTTATTCGGATCTTGAAACATTCATTAGACATAAAGCAACGCCAAGCATAATGAAAATTCAAATTACTTTATTAAACTTGCAAGAAATGAAAGTATGGGGTCAAATCCCTATTTGTTACATTGGGAAATTAAATTAGGGTCGCATCCCTTTATTCATGCATAAAAGTAAATGAAAAACTATAACAAACAACCCTATTATAAGTCTAAGCATGCTTCATAATCTTTTTCCTACAGTCTTCTACCATAAACTGACATAGCCTAAGAAAATCAATAATTTTTTCTTTTGGTTTGAATATGATGGCCATCTCTTCTGCTTTCCTTAGTCTTCGGGGTATCTCATGCATAATGTTGTTGGACAGTATGACCAACTTCAAATATCACTCCCCGTAGTATCTTTCCTCTCCATCAAGCCATCTTAGGGTTAGCATATCTTCATTAGCCTTGCTCTCTATTTTTTGGATGTATGTTTCCGCATAAGTTCTCCAAGATTCCAATTCATCATAGGCCCCACGTAGAAGTTCCTTTTCCCTGATAGATTCTTCTGATTCCCTTTTTGCATCTAATTTTGGTGCGATAGCATCAAAAGTTTGACCTCTAGATACTCCGAGTGCATCAACTAGGCTATGAACTTCGGTCTCTAAAGCTCGAATGTGACCCTCCAATTCTTCCCTTACCACCCTTTCTGTAGAACTTATCCATATGTCTTTCCATTCATCCCTTTGGCTCCAAGCTTGGTCTGGGGCTAATTTATGTTTCTTGAGTTGTGAGATTACTGCGTCAAGATCTGCATGAGCTCGCTCCTTCTTTTCTTCTTCCATTCTGGATATCCCTTCACTAACTCTTAGTTGTTCTTTTGTATCCTGGAGTTCTCATTTAAGTTGACTTTTCTCACTCATGGTCTGATAGCATTTGGCTTCCCATTCATCTTTTTCTTTTTGCAATTGTAGAATGGACATCCGGAGTTTCTCTTGCTCTTCCATGGAGATCATAATTGGTGGGGGAGCCGTTGGTTCCACTTATTGCTTTATTTCAAAGGGTAGCTTTACTATGTTCACTCTCTCTTACATCCATTATTTTTAAGACTTCACTGAATCTCCCCTTGGCCTTTTGAGGCTACCTTTACCCTTAATACGTTGTTTCCAAGCTTCGATGATCTTGATGACGAATGTATCCTCTGTATTCACATTTTGTAGCATAAACCCCACCAATAAACCATCATCTGTATTTACTTCACTTTTTTTCAAAGTAAAATTTGCAATTTTCCTTGATCTATGAATGTAAAAGGAAATCATTCAGTTTCTCCAAACACAACCAACTTTTGAAATCTCCCACGAGGATGAATTTGTGTCTCCCCGCAGAGCCATGTCTCTAGAAATTGACAGCAGCAGGAGCTCCCCTCTATAATGAGCAATCCAGCCAAGCCATAATGATATTCCATCTCCGAATCGGTCTAGTATTCTCTCTCTTGTCTTATCAATTTGTGTGTCGTGACTATTTTGTCAGCATACACATTCATTCATACATTCATAATTATGTTTGCATTTACATTTTGCATAATATTAATTGCATTTATCCCACGTGATAAAGAGTCTTCTCTCCAATTCTTTCCTGGATAGAATGTCAGTTTTCAAGCTTTGATAACTTGAACCTCTACAACAGCATTATAACTAGGCCTTTGTAACCTCAAGATCACTGACAGGATGAACGGTCTGGCATCTTAGGATCAAAATTTCGGGTATTCTTAGGTATTTAATCCTTTTGTACCTCGAATCTCCCAATACTTTCATCATTAGAATCATCGGGTCCAAGAATAATAAATAGGGGAATCTGTCATACCCTAAATTTTGACCCTAATATATATACCTCATCGGAAGAAATCCCCTGGCCAGAGGACTGTGTCAGACTGGTCTGGACAATATCCCTCAAATAAATCAGGATTCCTAGGTCCCTCAGAGTTTTCATACAAAGGAAAAATCATTAATACATAAGATTTTAAACCTTTAAATTATATTCAAAGGGTCAAGGAATCTCAAATGATGGAGAATCATTCAAATATTGTATAGAAATTTTAGTGATCTGGGCCCCGAGTCATCAATATCACCAATTAGGGTTTCAGTCAACTGAGCCCTCCATATGGAATTTTCATTGGAAAAGGAGCTAAATATTCCATATTTCATCAAGAAAGGTTGACATGACTTTGACAATCCACCTACGAGTTCAATAGATGTAGAGATCAAGGATTTCACAGTGCCGAAATTAGGGTTTCTGACTAATCGGGAACCCAATGTCAAAATTTTCATCTGGACAAGAGCCAATACCATAGGGAATGGTTTAAATAGATCATATACATCATGGAAGTCAATTAATCAGGTCAAAATACCTCAGAGGATGTCCAGACAAAAAATCAGAAAACCAGGGGTATCTAGTGTAATTTCGATCTGGACCAAAAAGTCTAAGTTTGACTTTTTAACCCAAAATGATCCTCATGACCTATATTAAAAGAATATATGATCCATGAATGCGTTTGATCACAAAAAATCAGAAATTTTAAGATAACTTGAAAAAGGGGCAACCTTTGAAACTTAGAAAATTTTCTAAGTTATAAGAAAAAATGTTCAAGTACCCTATTTTCAAGCATCATAACTTGTTATCCAAGCATCATATTTTGGTGAACAAAAACTCAAATGAAAAATATTGTCACAAACTACAAATGATTCAACTACACAACAATCCAATTCATTATGAATTTTAAGTTGAAGATTGACTAAAATCAAGAAAAAAAATTAAATTTCAACACTTAGACAAAATCTGCCTAAGTACAAAATCAGTCCAAATATCAAAACTTGGAGGCATTTTTCACATAGTTCCAAGTTGATCTTGGTCCTTGTTGTAAACACCCCAAATTTGCCCTTACTCATTTCACTATGGCTTGTGATTCTTTTCATTTTGCATAAGTTCAATCATATCATCTCATATTACATTTTTGCTTCACTACATTGGTTCAAAGTCATCTGCATCTAGGGTTTGTGATCTGAGCCATCCCTGAGCTATTTGAGCCACTCCAAGAGTATCCAATCATATCAAGAGGGTCCATGTATGTTCAAGCATCATATTATATCCTCCCAAGATCAAAGAAGTCAAAGAGTCACAATAACTGAGAAAGGCATGGAAGCAGAGCCAAGCTTAACTGCACAGATGACCTAAAATTATGGTTTTGGTTTCAGAGGCCATAACTCCAAATTTTTTGGTCATTCTTGTTTCTATTGGTCTCTATATGATATGAGGATCATGCATACCAATTTTCATGGAGAAATTCAATGGGGAAGGCCTCTGATCAATAGATAACTTCTTGAACAAGTCAGTGCAAAATCAGGGCATTTGAGGCCCCCAATCATCCAACCAAAGGGTTCTCTCCATCATTTTGGGTGTATATGATCTTTATTTGATCTTAGAAGAAGTTAGAAGTTCACAAAATTTAAGAATTCCAAGCCATTTGCAAAGTTGCCATTTTGGGAAAGTGACTTGTAATGCAAACTTGCCATTTTGGGAAAGTTTTTCAACCTCCTCTTTTTGATTCAAAAATGCTTCAAATGAAAAATTATTGGTCGTGAAAGTTGTAGATTGGATCATTCCCTTTTCAAAAAGTACAAGAACTTGATCTAATTCATCATAGAACTCAAGTTATGGCCTTGCAAAGTTGGAAAAAATCATAAAATTTCACTTATGTACCAAAGAGGGAAACTTGCAAAAACTCATGTCAAACCAATTTGTGACCTCTAATTGACTTCTAACCATTACACAAACATCATACATGACCTATAATTCAGAATTGCCCAAAGAAATCTCAAGTTTCATGCCTTGATCATCAAGTATTTCAAAAGGGGCCAAAACCTTCACAAATTGCAAAACCACCCACAAACTTCATCCCACTTGATATCTTGCCTCAATCTGAATTCCATGGACCTCCCTGAAGCCAGCTGCACAGGACATGCCCTTGTCCTTGGCCTGCCATGAGCCCATACCTCCAAGGATAACTTTGTTGACTTTATGCAAAATGAGCCATACCAATCACACTGCTCCACAACAACTCTCTGCCTAATCAGAACATGTTATGTGGACCTCAAGCAAGCCATTTCATACAACAACACAACCTGAATCCTCCCACAACTCAGCATTCACCAAAACTCCCCTTTTTTCATTTTTCTTCGAAACTCAGCACACAAGCCACAAACCTCAAAACAAATTCCATAGAACAACTCACCATGATCCACTGATCATTTCCCACCCCTTGAAACAACCTGAAACACTCCAAATCAAAAACACGATTCTGGCCCCTCCTTGAACTGAACTTCAGCAAACTTCCAAAGGAGCCCACAAAAGCTTCATCCAAGCATCCTAGAAGCAAGAGGGAGTCAAAAGAAGGAGAAAAGCACAAAGGAAAGGTCCAGACAGTGCCATTTTCGAAAGCTCCATTTCAGGTAACATCAAGAACAAATTTTCCAGAAATGATTTTTTAAGTTCTTAGATTGTTCTCCATGTTTCACTGATCACACTGCACCTTTTGGTTTTGAAAATGATTGAGTTTTAAGCATGTATGAAGCTTCTGAATTTTCTGAACAATTTTCCGTTTTGCTTCGAATTTGTGTGTTCATGTGAAATAAATGTTGTTTGATGGCTGAATCTTGTTTAGAATAGGGTGGGGATCATTTCTAGAGAGTTTAGTGGTTTAATTTTACGATTTGAGTGAGTTTGCAAGAGAGGCTGGCCAGAGAAGATGACCGGAACACTGTTCCGGTCACCTGAGAGTGGTTAGGGCACAATTAGGGTTTAATCACGTGTTTAGCAAAGTTTGAATCTGAGCCCTTTGATTTGGGCTTCCCGCGCGTGTTGAATGGTTAGGATTAGTTCATTAGCCCTAATCTCATTTAATTAGGATTAATCAAAATTAATTAATTTCAAAAACTTAGTTTGAATGTGGACCACAGGATAAGGCGCCAGTCAATTCCCGCGTCCCCAGTTTAAACCCTGGCCCTTGGATCTGTTGACTTTCCCATTAAATTCATTTTAATTCATATTTTCTTTATTTGTTTTGCATATTTATTTTAAAATAGCTAAATGCATTCAAAAAAATTTATTTTTTGCATCATGACTTTAATTATTTTTCTCATTCTGAAAATAATTTTTGTTTTATTTTTTTCATTAAAAATTATTTTTAAATCATTTAAATGTTTATTTTTAATTAGTTAATGGAAATTAATTAATTAAAAATACATTTAGGTATTTAAAAATCCCAAAAAAAATCAGAGAGCATTTTAAAACATTTACAAACATTTACAAACTCACAAAGCAAATTTCATTTTGGTTTTGATCATACTTTGACAATTTTCATTTGAATTAGGGTTCTTTAATTTGAATATTTTAAACCCTAACTTCAAAAATTCATAACTTTTGATCCAAGTTGAGTTTGTGAATGGTTCTTTTTTCATTGGGTTATACATTCTTTCAAGCATCTAAAAACATTTTTGTTTCATTTTTATCTTTCATTTTCCATTTGTTTGGCATTTTCCCTTTAGGATCCCCCTTAAAACCCTAGAAATTTAGGAAAATCATAAGTCCCCTAGGGTTTAGCTTCTGACCTTCCCCTTTGGGCAGTGAACTTGTATGGGTTTAGGGTACCTTTGATCCCATTTTCAATTTTTTATCTCATGTTTTGCTTCTGTTTTTGAGTTTTGCATCTGACATGTTCATATAACCCTAATCTTTGCATTCATTTGCATTCATTCTTCATATGCTTGCATGCATAAACTTGCCATGACATTTTGTGCATCCAGATGACATATAAGACATCTTAGGACATATTGAAATCAAGTTTGATCATTGCATCATCCATTTACCATGTTATGCATCCATTGCATTTCATACGTTTTCATGAACTTTCATGCTTACTTTCATGTCTCATTTGCATCTTCATTACTTGTATGATCATCCTCATCTCTTGGCATGATTTCATACCATCTCATAGCATCATTTGCATCATGATTATGCTTCTGATTTTGGTTTTCATCTTTGTATTTCATCTCATTTTCATTTCATTTCATTTCTTGTTGCTAACTTTTCAGGTGGTAAGTGTTTGAGAAGTGAATTTGTCTTCACTTCTCATAATCTCTTCTCATCCTTCTTGCATCATTGCTGCTTTTTACTTGTGAATTAGAGTGAGCTTGCTCATTCATGCTCCTTTCTCACCTTCTTTCTTCAAGCAATTTATCTTCTTAAGTGAAGTAAGTTGGCTTGCTTCTTCTGCTTCTCCTCCTTTTATCTGCTTCTTCCTTGGTGGCTCTTCTTGAAGATTTCTTACAAGCTTCATAAACCCTAGTAACACCCAATCATGATCACAATTAGGGTTTGATTAGTCCCCCAATTAGTTTTACCTTTGTGTCATCTTTTGTGTCATCTCTTCTCATCTCATAATCAGGGACTAAACCTTAAAGGTTTTAAGGCTTTGTGATTAAGGTTATGCCTGCATCCTTCTCTTAGGATGGAGTGTATAACTTTAATCCTAAGTGTTAAACCCTTAATGTGTTTAAATCTTTTAATCAATCCATCTAATAATCACTAAGACATCAAGCTTGTAACTTGGGCCTTGCATTAGGGTTCTAATTCTTCCTTAATTGGTTAAGAAGGACTAACCCTAGTGTTAATGGACAAGTCCTCCTCAAGTTGTCTCACAAGCCATAAAATCCATTTCTTAATCTTACCATTAACTAAAATCCACTTTAATAAAGGCTTTGTTTTGTCATGAGATTAATCCCTAATCATGGATTAAGTTGAGGTATCTTCCCCAGCTTAAATGTTCTCATCTATTATCCTTCTATTAGGATGGTGTAATTGGTCCATTAAATCCTTGATTATGGCTTAAACTCATTACTTAACACAAAACAAAAACTCCAAAAACATCTAAATAAATGCAAGTAGGTTAATGATCTTAATCCTGCATCATGGTGATTAAGTGTGAGGTGTTTACTTCATACTTAAGGTATTCTCATTACCCCTAATCAGAGGGAGGATGTGATGAGTTTACTAACCCTTGGTTTAGGCTTAAGCTCATTAACTTATGACAAACCTCAAAAGGAAATAAAAGATTGAAAACACAAAAACAAACAATAATCGTCTCCTCCGAGATTCTTTTCTCATCATCTTCACTCATAAACGAGAACTTGCTTCTTCCGTCTAATGCAAGAAAGTATGCACCTGAGCCAGATAGGTCATACACTTGAGCATAGATAAGTAAGCAGTTCACAAGTCAATTTATCTTTTAGTCTCTTTGAGTCGAACTACGGTGTTCTGACTTCCTCATTGCACGAGAGCATACGTAGGCATAACTTAATTGTTATCGAACAAAAGTCTATGTATATTCCCCCTCTTCCAGCATTATTCTTTAAACTTCATTGTCTAGAGCTTCACATTCTTTCTCTGCACTGACACTTCTTTTATTCACTCCACATTTCTTCTGTACTGACACTTGTATTCTTTTTCCAGCTTTTGCACACAAAATAGCACTGACACTACCCCTTTAAACACAAACCTTTTAAGCGTGGATCCCGTCGAGTACGACGGACAATCTGGGTGCTAATACCTTCCCAGGTTGTAACCAACCCCCTTTCTCAGTTTCTCTGGTTCGCGATCGTCTTATCCATCTTTTCTTAGGTTTATGCAGCATTACCATTCCTTCGAGATAAAAATGCCTAGCTGGAGACTCTTTTTAGTTCATCTTCATGTCCTCTTTCGCCGACCGTTCGCGTCTGTACCCCTTCTGGCCAGGTGTCATTTGGTGGGAGCGACACTTGTGAAAACACCAATGGTGTTGTAAATGTTGCCAACAATACGAAGAAGCAATTGGAATGAAAATATATTGCTTGTGCATGAAGAAATCATGGATCAAAGTGACCTTGACAAATTGTTTTTCCAAAAACAGATTTTTACCAAAACTTGGAGTTCTAATTTTGTGGTCTTAAGCATCTTAACAATCATTACAAACATTATCAAATCTGCAAATTCATGATTGCACCAAGGAATTTCCATAAATGGCATTTATGAATTTCAACACATATGCCTTTTGATCCAATGGTCACCATGCTCCAAAATGGCATATTCTTGCATATCTTGATCAACAAGCAATAGGTGTCCACAATCCAAGTTCAAAACTTCTGAAGAATGTGAATTAACCTACTGCATAACTGAGCCATTTGGGAATATCATCATTTCAACATTTAAGAGAGTTTATGGCAAGCAATGATCAACAATGTTGAACTTATCTCTTCAAGAGTTAAGGGCTAAGAAATCTCAAAATGTTTTCCTATAAATAGATACCTCATTTGATCATAAAAATTACACCAAAGCCTCTGAATCCCAAGCTTTCTCTTCTTCATTCTCAAAGACTAAAAACTTGACATTTTGAGCAAACACTATCGGGTTTTGAGTTGTGGCCACTATCAACTCAATATAATTGCCTAAACACAACATATACGATGTATTTGAGGTGTTCAAACACTTGAACCAACCCAGAAACACCTCCAACCCAAAATCACCCTTCAAAACCTCAAAGAAACCTTGTTTCTGCAACTTGAAGGTCATAACTTGATCCAACCATTTACAATCAAGACCAAGTGTTCAAACACACACCATACCATCTAAAGAAATTGTTCAGATCATCATAAGTCTTTTGTAAGACCTCCAAATCAAAATCATCTCAGGTGCTGCATCTACAAGTTCAGGTAAGCCTCAAACTTGGTCATCCCTCAATTCATGCATATTTCCTCGCACTATCTTTTTACCATGTGTGCGTAATCATAATATAAATAATTCCCCTCAATAAATTTCACAAAATCATCATCATGTAGAATTTCATGAGGCTTAGGCCAAATTAGGGTTCTTCAGTGTCCATCACTGATTTTTCACTCTACATTTAAAATAAATGAAAATAATGTGTTCCATTGAGTTCGTGGGATCAAAACACATAACTTTGATGTTTATTTCATCTCAAATGGATGCTTATTCCATGAATACGATTGAATTTGCAAATCTGGGAAAATTGAGCCTTCGCGCGTGTTCATGCATATGTTCTTGGCGGTTTTTTTAAATATTCAAATTTTTGAATTTATATCATTTTATTTAATTGATTCAAAAATTAATAACTTTCTAATTCTTTTGAGTTATTAAATGATTCTTTTTTCATTAAGTCTAAAAAATGTTTAAATATTTTAATCCATGAAAAAATCACCAAAATATAATATATATTTTCAAAAAGAATTTATTTTAATTATTTTTAAACATTTTAAAAATCGTCTTTCACTTGTTTTTTCAAACATAAATGATATTCAAGTAATCCCATGGATAAAATATAAATTTTCAAACATTGATCAAAGGTTTTAACTTGTTTTTCACTTATATTTGAAATTTATCAAAGTTTTTAAATATTTTTTAATATTTAAAATATTCAAAATTAGGGTTTTTATTTAATCACCCTAAAATTGATTTTTATCACACTTTTGGGCCTCTATTAGAGTGTAATACCCATCCCTTATTGAAAAATGAACCATTAGGGTTCATCTGATCCATTTTCAAAAACTATGGGCGATCGCCTTTTTTCACCGCATTGAATTTTCATCTGTGAATATCTTTCTATTAATTTCTTTACACATAATTGTCGCTCCCGGGATTTTCATCCTAGTACAAAGGCGAAAGTGGCGCGGAAAATGTAGAGTCGCCAGCCAGGCATTTTTATACCGAATGAATGGGAAAGGTAATGTTGCACAAACCTAAGGAAGAAGGAAAAAGACGAGGCCTTGCGAACCAAAGATCTGGGTCCAGAAGTCGGTTACGAACTGGGAAGGTATTAGCACCCCAATTTCCCTTCCTACCCGACGGGATCCATGCTTGTAAGTCTGTTTCAAAGGGTGAGAAATAAGATGATGTTTGGATGAAAGAATTTCTATCTGGAATGGAAGTGAAATGAGAAAAGGAATTGGAAAATAAAATGGGAAGAAAGGGGGAAATGTAGGGAAAATAAAGAATGTGCTCGAATGGGCCCTACCCCACTACCTAAGTACCTCATCGGGAAAATAAGGATCAGAGTCATTGTAGTTCCTCTAACTAAGGCGGAGATTATTTGTGATTTTTAGGATGATGTTGCCATAGCTCTAGCTTAGGTGTTACCGGCTCTGACTCGAGGGTGTTTACCGTATCGCTGTTTGAACTGTCGAGGCAAGTCGTATTCGTCCGCAAAGAAAAGGAGATGAGAAGAGAAGACGTGATGTCTTATTGGTTTATTGTCTTTTAAAAGAAGTGTTTTGACTTTATGTTTATTGTGTGTACAAGACTAAAGACTATGATACGGGAGCGAATACTTTCCAAGGTCTCCCCCAATGGGACGTTTGTAAAGTATCCTAGAAGAGTGGAGGGGACCTCCACTGATCATTTCCCATATGGCTTAAGGCTTGTGGCGTATTGTACCTGTTTTCCTTTTAAATGTTTTTTTGATTTTTCTTTAAAGGTGAGAAGTGAGACTCAAATTGTGAAAGGAAAAACTCTAAGGGAAACTAGACTTTACCCTAAGTTAATTGTGTTTAATGGTGACCTGTGGTTAGTAAGGCTTGAAAGATTAAAGCTACCTAAACAGATATTAGACTAGAAATGCAAGTACAAAAAGTAATAGTGAATAATATGGTCCTCCTACGTCATGGTGGGTGAGAACGTGTGTAAATTGTAAGTGGGATGAAACGATGGATCAGGTGGGTTGATTGTGTGGTGCTGAGACGCACGACTTATGGTGTGCGACATACAAGGCTTGCTTTTGGGTGTATTGGAGTGGAGCGATGATAATCGAGGGATCCTAATGTCACATGAAAATCTATTTATTTATTTATTTGAAATTCTTCGATTTTGGGTCGAATAACTCCTTTTATTTATTTTTGTAAATTGGTCATCTAAACACTTCATTTTATCTTTTTCTATCCTAATTATAGGTATCACATATAAAGTTCTAACTATTACATCACAAAGTATAAACCATAAAGAATATCAAAGCAAAATGAAAAGAAAATAATCCAAATCTGTAAGTGAATCCTCGCGTAATACCTTGCACCACAAAGAGAGTGTTAGTAAATGAAATGAAGACGAGGATGCAAATATATGGACAAGTGAATAAAGGTGTAAGAATTTCTAAAATGCACATAAAGCACATAAAACAAATATAAAGGCTAATCGCTTCATGGAAACGCACTTAAAGGAATTCTAAGCCTAAGTCCTAAAACTAAAGGATCTTACATGATATCAATATTCTAAAATCAGTAGCTAAACCACACTAAGGCCTTCCAATATCTTAAGATCAAGCCTAATTAATATATGTCCTAATGCACCATAAATCCTAAGCTAAACTAGATGGATTTACAATGGAAAAATTGACTAAAATCAATGAACTAAAAAATAGTAAAAGTCATGAAAAAAATATGAAATTAATTCCCTAAGGTCCCTAACCTGAATCTAATATTGTGTTAAAAAATCTCCTAAACATTCATAACCTAACTATGTCAAATGGTCACTTAAATCTACCTAAGATCTATTCACAATTTTACACAAACAACACTATCAAAACATTGGATATAATGGCCTAAAAAAATATAACGAAAATTATTCCGGGTTCTATTATTAGTCCTCTAATCATAGCAAAAATAATGGGACAAAAAGATTACGGGAAGTGTGAGAAATAAAATGTACAAAATGAAGTGTTCATGAAAGAATTCAATATAAAACTAATTAAATGGAAAATTGAAATAAAATTGAAAAATGGCAAAAATCAGAAAGTAAAAACATGGACAAGTTCTAAAATGAGTTATAAAGCTCCTATAATTTTTATAGAATTTTATTATGTGTTTTGGTATTTTTTATGGATTTAAATGGAAACTACATAAAACAGAAATTAAAAAATATAAAGAAATTATAGGAGGGGTTGCATGTGAAGTAAATTTGAGGTTAAAGAAAAATGGGCCAGAAAATAGGGGGCACAGAAAGCATTTCGAAAGGGCCCAAATGTGTTGGGAGCTGAAAGTGTATTGCATGGGCCCTCAGTCAATTTTTTTTACTCATTCTTGGTCGTCTGATGACAAGAGTGATAACGATGATATGATAGGGAGTTGTAAGGTGGTGATACATGATTGTTATGGTGAGGAGGCGCATGTGGGAATGAAATCTGGTGGTCCTACCGGACGGTGACAACTGTCACTGCCGGAGTGGACCACCCAATAAAGGAATCTTATCTCCTTAATCCAAAACTGGCGGTGGGCTTAATTGGTGTTTATGAGCTCTTTATTGATTCTAACGGTCATTAATGCATAATATGAGTGTTTAAAATCCCAATTCATAAATTAATATAAAGGGGAAAAAGAAAAGAGGAATCAGGCAAGAACAAAACCCCATATCTCTCTTTCTTCACACGCTATGCTTCATTCTCCCCTTTCTTCTTCAAACGAAAACCCTAACTCCGCCAGAGAGGCGGCGGCCGGTGGTGATGTTGTCGTCCTCTCTGGAAACCACCTCCACCAAATCCAAAACACTCAACACAAAAGAGTGTATGAAGAAGATCTTATCTTTATAGAAGATGACTTGAAGGTTAGTTTGGTATTTTCACTCGAATTCGGTTAGTTTCAGTTATAATGTTAGTTAGAATTCTGTTTGAACTGTTAGAGATAGTTTATGGTTTGTTCAACTGATTTTATAACTAAAAATGTATTGAACTTCTGTTATGGGAATTGGGATTTTGCTTGGTTCTCCTTTATTCCATAATATTGATTATTTTGTTATATCAGCCTTCTTCTCTTGGTTGTGAATTTTTTGTTTTCTTTTTGTTGCTATTCACTTGCGTTTTTGGATGAACACATTGTCGTGCATCTTTTATTTTTTTTGTTTTCCAGCAAGCCTATAACTTTTTTTGGCTTTAATTAAAGCATTACTTACATTTTGGTAATTTCAGATAGTGATGAAAGGGCTTTGGATTGATGCAGTTGGGCCGTAGCATGAAGGCTAGTGGTCACGGGCCTTATCTTCAAGAACAATTCTCATTCTGACTTTTGACGACAAATTCTTTTACCTGTCTCGGCGTATTTATCCCAGATCCTGTGCAGATGTAACTTCAACAAGCATCAGCTTCCTTTTGTTTTTTTTAGATCTTGGACTTGGTAACATTAGGTTCAATTGTGATCATATTTGTAAAACATGTAAAATGATGATGATGACCCTTTGGAACCATTGTTGGGGGTCTCAGATGCCCTGATTCTGATTTTTCTTGCTCAAGAAGTTACCATTTGATCAGATGACTTCCATATTGAATTTTCCCATGAAATTTGATACACATGCTCCTTATAACATATATGGACCAATAGAAACAAGAATGACCAAAACTTTTGGGGTGTAAGGCCTTTGAAATCAAAACCCTAATTCCAGGTCATCTGTGTAGGAGCCTCAGCTTAGCTTCCATGCCTCTGCATTGCTTTGACATTTCTTGATTTCAATGGACCCATGGGGGCATAAGATGATAATAGAAAACTCATGGACCCTCTTGGCATGCTTCATGGCCTCTAAGATAGCTCACACCACTTCTAAGATTCACCTGATCACAAACCCTAGATGCAGCTATGCAGATGAAATGTTTAAAGGGTGATTATGCATTATGGAATGTGTTGATAGGCTATGCAATGATGATAATCATAAGTCAAGAGGATAAAAGAGAGAGGTAAAATTTGGGGTGTTTACTACCGGTGCTCCCCACGGTGATACACTCGGTCTCGCAAATTTCTTTTCAAAAAGTTCCTTTAATTGTTTCTTCAACTCAGATAACTCGGAAGACGACATACGATACGGTGCCATCGAAATAGGTCTTGTTCCTGGCACAAGATTAATACTGAAATCCACCTTTCTCTCTGGAGGCACATCCATAACATCATTTGTAAACACTTCCAGGAAATCTCTCACCACTTGCAATTCACTAATTTCCATATCATTCTCAGTTAAACCTTTGAAATGCTCAGATCGAGCCTTGCTGTCCCCCTCAAAGATCCTACAGCAATCCACCAAATCCAGAAATCTTTGGATTCTCTGATACCCAATAGCCTGTTTAATCTCATGCCTCAAACCATTCTCGAACTTGACACATTTCGAGAACTCAACAGTCGCCTCGCTATAATGTAGATAAAACTTTGTCAAGTCAGTAAACTTAGCAGCATACTCAGTCACGGACATACTGCCTTGTTTCTGCTTTAGAAACTTGATATCCTTTTTTCCCCTAACATCTTCAGGAAAATAATTCCTCAAAAATTCTCTCTTAAACACAATCCAAGTGACTACCTCACCAGATGCATCCAATCGTTGACGAGTGTCAACCCACCAATCATCAACTTCAGCTACCAATCTGTGCGCTCCCAACCACACCTTACTTCCTTCCGAACACTTCATCACCCTGAAGATCCTCTCGATCTCCTTGAGCCACTCCTGTGCTCCATCATGATCATACTTCCCCTTGAATGTAGGAGGATCATTCTTCCTGAACTCATCACTTTTGTGATTCCCATCATTCATCGGGTTTTGCACAACCTCTACCATCGCCTGCATAGCAGCGGCAAGTGCAACATCGTTTCTCCTAGCAATTCTGAATTCGTCGCACAACAACAATCCAGACAATGATTTAGAATTCAACAACAACTAAAACACTCAGCATTCAACAACAACACAACAACTCAACAACGCAACTACTTGGTCAGACGAACCAACCTGCTCTGATACCACTTTGTAACACCCAAATTACCCCACTGAATTGTTAATAAAAATTAGAGTATTTTAATTTCATCAAAATATTTGAGTGTCACAATTCGACAAACTACATATGGCTCAAAGATACGTCTTTACATAAATATTCAACTCGCAGCGGAAATCAAAATAATTAGTAATAACTCCATTATAAAATGTTTTTCTAAAAAATTAGATAAACAAGTGCAACACCATCCCAACACCCAAAGCGATGCATTAGAGCCAACATCCTAAATACGTGAAGTATATCGACTTCACGGACCATCACTCGACTTATCTTGCTCACCTACACGTTACCAACATAAGGGTAACATTCAAACAAAATGGGTGAGATACTTACATCACAAAAGAGAAATATAATAAGAACTATCAAGTATCATAACTAGAAACCACTTATCAACAACAACAACAACATAATCACATCATACACACATCATCATCATACACAACAACGACAATTATTCAATGAGACTCTACTTGACTTTATGCATACAGTACCATAATTCGATCTCTATTTCAAGATCCAGTTCCCGTCGGAACTCTCGACCCCTCTTTCATGGTCCAGTATGATCCCTATTTCATGATCACACCCATCGACCCCTATTTTATGGTCCAGTATGACCCATATTTCATTATCACACCCATCGACCCCTATTTCATGGCTACGTACGATCCCTATTTCATGATCGCACCAACATCACAACAACGAACATACCCCACTTTGGTATATTATTCCAACTATGCACATGTCATACAACATCAATGACATACATGCATATATGCAACGATTATATTATACAACTCAACAACAATAATTAACATACAAAACCTCATCACAACAACGACTTTCATCAACATCATGCATATTTTAGCATACAACAACATAAGTCAACTTCAAACGGTTTCACACAACAAAGTCCTACACTTCCACTTACCACATCAACGCACATCAACAACAGTACCATATAGTCACACACAATTAAGATACATAACAACAATAATAAAATTAATAAACATACTCCTCTATATTCATTTTCACGTTATACTAATTATCCCTATAATTACATGTATAACCTCTCTCTCATTGCCTTTAACCACACCACTTTAATTCCTAAGCATTACTAAATTAATTAGATAATTTTAAGGAATTTTTCGAAATTAAATTACAACATTTTTCGCTCCAGGTCTCGCTAAGCGAACAACTCACTGTATTATGACTCTTCCAAAGTCCAACTTGCTTGCTAAGCAAGCTCTACGATTCTCGCAGTTCTCCCTTCTGCGACCTGCACTCCAACCACTACGAATTTACGCACCAAAAACCACTTTTCCAGCCAGACAATTACATAATTACTCATACTAATATCTAATTCATATAATTATCGCATAACAACATTAAATTACCAACAATTTTAACAACAATACCTACTCAATCACCAAAATCTCAAACCTCTAATCATCAACCTACCCAATTCCCATTATAAATCCTTTAAAAGACGAAATAATTTCACCCTTACCTTGGTTTTGACGAGAAAACTCTTCTTCCTCGCAGAATCTCCTCTTCAAGCCTTAGCCATTTCTCTTCTCTCTTCTCTGCTTTTCACGATCGTTCCTCTTTTCACAAAATGCGATCGTTTTTCCTTCTTACCACTTAACCACTTAGACCAACTTATGAACTTCCACATTTACCCTTACTAATTTCACCAAATGACCACCTTATCCCTTAATTCTTATTATTCCAATTATTTATTTATTCGCCTTATAATTATTCAATATAAACACATATTATATTAAATAATATTTCTTCCCTCCACACATAACAAACAACAATTCAATAAATAAAAAAATGATTAAATAAAATTTGGGGCGTTACAACATTAGTTTTGTGATCTTTTCTAATATAGCATGAAAGATAATTATGCTCATATTTATCATAATACAAATATTTAGCCATGTTATGGTTAGAGGCCCTATTTGAGAAGAAAAAAGTTCTGAAAAATTTAGCGTTAGATTCAAGTTGATATCCTAATACAACTTTATTACAAACCCCTATTCGATAACCTAAAATTATATTCAAGTTATCTCTCAGTTAAGTAAATTTACAAAGAGTGTTATACAATTCTTTAATTTTATTTTGTAGAACATTACACTCTACATGATTGATAGTTTTATCGTGTAGGTTTTCAAAAGAATGAGAAGAAGAGTTTCTAATTGAGAAAGTTTGTTTTTCTCTATGAAATCATATTTCATCAATAATATTTTTTATTTTATTTTCAAAGGAGAAAATTGTTTTCTTAAAAATAGAAACAATATTTCTCAATTTACTTGATTCATCGCATAGTTATTTATAGATGGATAAGAGTTCATTATAAGTAAATTCATATTTGAAATTTCTTACCTCATTTTCTTCATGGTTTTAAATGAAACATATGTTAATTTCTTCCTCTTTTTTGGATTCATTGGATGAGTCCATATCATTTTTTCTTCGTACAATGTAAGCTTTTTTTATTCTTTTTGTGGTATTTTGTATCATTCGATTTTTCTTTGGATAACCAGACATTTTTTATTTATGTGACCTTCTTTTCAACACTTGAAGCAAGTTGGAACAAAGACATAACTTTCTTCATTTTTATGCGGATAGTTTTGAGGTTTTTTTTTTCTATCTAATGAAAATGTTGAATTTGTGAACTAGAAGATTCATGTTTTCATCACTTTTATTTTGGCAGCTTTCTTTTTCAGATTCCTATTTTTTGACATCTTTGACTTTTAGTGCGAATCCTTTCTTTGTCTTACCGCCTTCTTCTCTTTCAACAAGATAGATTAGCTCAATCTTGTGTGTCATGCAATTTACCAAGCAGAGTGTCCAAATTCATAGTAGGCAAATATTTAGATTCAAAAATCACAATGATTTTAGGTTATCAACTACGGTTCAAGCATCTAAGGACTTTATGAACGAAATCCTCATTTTGAATCCCAAATTTCTTAAGTGACTTACTATATAAATGAAACATTTTTGCATATCATGGATATTAATTCCATGTTTCATTTAAACAATTCATACTAACAAATTAAATTGTTCATCCTAGCCCGTTTTATTTCAATTGTACCTTTATGGGTTGCTGAAAGGGTATCCCACATTTATTTAGTAGTATCACAATGTGATACTCGAGAAAAACCGCATTCATACCTAATATGATAATGATTATAGTTTTAGATTTCAAATTGTATTGTGCATTTTTTTATCCTCTTTGATCCATAGATTTATAGGTTTGTCCACCGATACATCATTAACTCAAAGAGAATATCATCTTTCTTAATTTTACAGTGTAGATAAAAAATGCACCAACAAATATACAAGTTAATTATTTAGCGGTTAATCTCTCAGCACATAGAGTGGAGTGAGAGTATAAGAGAATAATTTTTTTTTCATATTTATTGTGTGTTTTTAAATTACTAGAAGACCTCCTTATATATTAGAAAAAATATGCAAAAAATGATACTTTAAAAAAATGTCCAAACCAATCCATAATCGATATGGTAAGGCTATAATCAATTACGAACATACCATAATCATTTATTAAGTGATACATGCCTCATAATCGATTATACCAACATCATAATAAATTAGAGAATGAGTAACATTTCATAATCAACCATTTATGAGCCATAATCACTTATGCATTGGTATAAGAAAAAAAAGGTTTTTGGGTTTTCCAAAGAGTTTTTTTAATAAGTGTTTTAAAATATATAAATTTTGAAAATAAATTGTGAGAGTATGTATATATAAGTACTTAGAGAGCATCACACTATTTTTACAATTTGATCCTAAAAAAATTTAAACATTTGAACTTCGCATCATAAATGTGCTTTAATAGTCAAGTCCATTTTTTAATGATGTTCATAGAGTTTGATCTTTGTTGAGTCATTCATCAGAAATTTTATTTTATACTTTTTGATTTAGGTATATTAGGTTCATTCTTTGTTGAGACAATCATCAAAACATGTATGCACATAGAACCTCACAAAATGGGCTAGGTAGTGATGCAGGTGTTGAAGAAACTTTAGAGCTTGTCCAACTTATGATGGTTATGACTATAATTAGGCAAGGAAAGTTCAAAAATTATTGTATGGGAAGGTTTGTTTTTTAATTGATCAGCTTAAATAATAATGCAACAATGTTTAGAGACATACTTAGAATAAAAAGACAAAGGTATTCAAGAAAATATTTTGGTTTTAGACGATGAAAAAGATATACCTTGTGAGTTGGTTTACAAATCTCTCACATAAAAAAACAAAAACAAAAAACAAATTCAAAACTTGTATGTTAAGACTCACACATTCTTGGACCAACCTATTTGATATCCATTTATACATCCATGCCCCTATGAAAAAGTGAGGGACAATTAAGTGATTTTAGCATCAATTTGAAAGTACATGAAACAAGGATAGAATGGTAATAGCATAAAAGGGTAAGATAAAGTGTTGGAGGAAACTATTAATAGTGTGAGTTGGTTGGTAACAAACTAAGGGCACCGACGAAATGATGATTGGATGGGTGGCCAGCCATATATACAATGTACTACCAATCTGAACCAGTCAACCTTATATGGTAAACTTCAACCTCAATTTTTAACCTTTTTTAGATTAAACTTTTATCTTTAAATTTAGATTAATTATGCTTTTTTTTCTAAAAAAATAATCAACAAAAAAATTATTTTAAATTTATTTTTATAAATATTTTGAGAAATTAAATATAAAAATTACATTAAAAATATATGTATATTTACTTGGTTAATATGTGGTGGGTTAGGTTGTATACCATTTTTAAGAAAAGTCAATCTTTACCGTTTTGAGGAGTAAAATAGCGCGGCAGTCTTAATGGCTCTACGCCGTATTAGTTACCTAAATTGGTCCATTAATTAACATTTGATGTTGATAAGTGTGTGGCCCACTATCTTACATATTTACTTTTTCTTCTCAAAATTGCATATTTTATTCATTTATGCATTCTATTTCTGACAAATTATACTACTATTGTTTTTTTGGTACAAAATCGTATATATACTTTTATTTTCCAAATTTAAAATCATCATTATTTTAATTCTTTTTTTATTTAATTTATTAAAAATTAATCATTCACTTTTTGTGTCAAGAATTTTGATCCATTATTGTTTTAAGGAATTTCTTAATGCACAATATATCTTATTTTTGCATGTGAAAATATTTAAATGTTGTTAGATTTTGAAGATGAATTTTGGAACGCACACAATTTTGGGTTAATGTTAAAATATTATGGAGATGCATCTTCAAATTTATTTTGGGAATGCATCTCCGAAAAATGATTTTTTTTTAAATAACGTAGTTTAATAAAAATATTTTTAAAATAACCATCTTTTCAAAAAAATTATTAAAATGACATAGTTTATATACATGTTCGCCAATTCAATTGGAGAATATGTTTAAATATTACATGCATTCGCCACATGCTTTGGCTAATGGCAAAAATTGCACACACATTCACCAAACCATTTGGCGAATGTGTGCTTTTTGGGTAAGGAATTCGTCAATCCATATGACGAACATGCACAAATGCATGTCTTTGGATTTTTAAGGCATTCGCCAAATGAATTGTTGAATGTTTTAGTTTGTGATTTTTTTCTCTATAAATACATGCTCCTGTAAATAAGTTATCACATTCATTCTTTTACACCAACCTTTAAAACCCTCTCTCATTCATTCTTTTCAACTCATCAATCTCACTGTATTCTTCCATTGTACCTCAAATATTATTATTATTATAATTATTATTATGTCCCAGTTAATCTAAATTAGTATGTTCCAATTAAAATCTTGAAGAAGAAATACGACTTTAAAATTCCAATTTTTTTTATTAATGGATTGTCTTTATTATTAAAGAATTTAGAAACAATGTTTAAAGAATTTGTTTCTATTTATTTATTTTTGCAAAATTGAAAAAAAAAATATTAACCAATATTTATATCTATCAGTTTTATTTGTTTATAATATTTTTTTAAATATTTAATATATTAATTACATAGATGTGACATTTATCACGGTTAATAAATTTGATATAAGAATAATTATTGTTATTTAATGGGTTGATATTATAAATTGTTATTTAATGAGTTGATAATTATAATTATTGTTATTTAATGAAATTGATATTATAATATTTTACTTATATCAATTGACTTTGTGATAAAGTTACAATTTATAACATTTATTAATATCACAATTATTAAGATTTTAATTTATCAGTCGCGATATATTATTTTTATGATATATAATAATATGGTTAATATCAACCTATGTCCTTATGACACTTATTTTTATAATTATAACTTCTATATAAGTCAAGAGAAAAATAATAATAATTAAATGAACTATTATAATATAATCCAACATATATAAATAACATATATTAATATTATATAATAAAGTTATTTTAAGAATATAGTTTAACTTTACATCTTATTTTTAAGAATATGATTTAAGTTCTTCAAGGTTAAATATCATTTCTATTTATAAAACCAATCCATTAAATAACAATAATTATTCTGATATCAATTTCACTAATCGTGATTAATGTCACATCTTCACAATTAATATATTAAATATTTAAAAAAATATATAAACAAATAAAACTGATAGATATAAATATTGGTTAATATTTTTTCAATTGTTGCAAAAATAAATAAATAGAAACAAACTCTTTAAACATTGTTTCTAAATTCTTTAATAATAAAGACAATCCATTAATGAAAAAAATTAGAATTTTAATTTATCGTATTCTTGTTCAAAATATTAATTGGAACATACTAATTTAGATTAATTAGGACATAATAATAATAATAATAATAATAATAATAATAATAATAATAATATTTGAGGTACAATGGAAGGATTTTAATTGAAACATACTAATTTAGATTAATTGGGACATAATAATAATAATAATAATAATAATAATAATAATAATAATAATATTTGAGGTACAATGGAAGGATACAGTGAGATTCAATGGTCAAATTGTGCGGACAGATTCAATGGTCAAATTATTTACTGACAGATTCAATGATCAAGTTGTTTATAAAATAAATTGTTTATAAAATAAATGTGTAGCCAATTGAATTGACGAATGTATAAATTTAAAAAAAAAATTAGACCATTTCACCAATCCATATGACGAATTGCTTTAAAAATACAACATATTCGCCAATTGGTGTGGCGTATATGCATTCTTTAGCCAATTGGATTGGCGAATTCGTTGACAAATTGTTAACAGTCGTCCATTCAATTGGTGAACATGCATGCAAAGTACGTCACTTTGGTAATTTTTTCCAAATTTATGTTATTTTGGTGTTTTTTTTATTAAAATATGTTATTCTAAAAAAATTCCCCGAAATGTAATAGAGCTTAAATCACGTAAAAACCATTTTTCTTCCTCATTTTTGAAAAAACTCAACTTCTTCAAACTCTCTCAATTTTTTTCATTATCAAGTCCAAAGTCAAACAACTAAGTTCAAAGGATCTTCAATCAACATCAAAAACATCATCCAACACTGAAACTGTAACACCCCCTTTCAATACCCCAAATAATCAATTAAATCATTTAGGCACATGTTAAAAATTTCATCAGAGTATAATTAAACATGGTATAAAAGAGGCATGTCACATTATGCTTGAAATTAAAAACATACAACACCTGCTCATTTAAAGATATGCAACGATGGAGAAGTTTTCAACATAGGAAATTCAATCCTTACACTCATATCTCCAAAGATATAATTACACAGCGGAAACTAAATCAACAACATCAAACATGCATATATATTCATATATCAACAAGTTTGATTCACCAAATATATCATGTTTATACAAAACGTTCATCACCAAAATACATATACAATGTATCACAAAAATGGCACTAAGCCAACCCTAACTACCCGATGCTACATATCAGAGTCGACCGACCAAAAGGATGAAAACAAGCTTCACAAAAAGACCTCCAATAAACCTACTATGCAATGCCTCATAGAGCATCATAAAACAACAGAAGGGTGAGAAACATTATCATAATAACATTGCATATAATTATATATCTCAGCATATAAAATGCACATAAAACATATTCTTACCACAATTCATACCTCATCACCTATACACATCGCAACGTGTACATACACAAATCAAGCATATTCATCATGCACCAATTCACTAATTCACATAAACTTACATTATTTATGTTTATTCCTCAATTCTATTCATTTCGTATAAACATACGTCTAACTATGTTTAATCACACATATACATTACAAATGTATAAATCACATACATATACATATATCAAACATGCATACATACAAACAAGTATGTCTCACCACACATATTATCATCTCCATAATACTCCAAATAAACATATGCACATTCATGTTTACTTCTGCATATCATAATTAAAATGATAAAATTCAACTCATAGAGACCGACACACGACTCTATGCAGATGCAATGCGGTACCGACTCAACATTTCAGCAGGTTCCCTCAGGAACCAAATGGAATCATCGCTTGTTACCTAAAGTAACTCCCCTCCGGGCACACGATGTTCCCCATTGCTCACATCCCACATGGGCACACAATGTTTATGGATTGCTCACACCCCACATGGGCACACAATCTGATTGCTCACACCCCACACGGGCACACAATCAATGTGAATAAATCACCCATCGCTCACACCCCACACAGGCACACAATGTTTCTGGATTGCTCACACCCCACAGGGGCACACAATCTGATCGCTCACACCCCACATGGGCACAGGATCTTGTTGTAGTCATCGTTCACACTCCACATGAGCACACGATGCTACAACGGATTCACAAAGAATCCCATAACACAAGAATGCATACATTATGCTTACATGCAAAATGACACACAACATTCTTGAAAATGCATACATATTCACAATATAGTTATGCATTCATCTCATACAATTAGCATACATTCGCATTTAATTCAAGCAATGTATCTACTTGCCAAACGGTCACAACACAACAATCAAACCCACAATTCCATAATTAACATAATTACGTTTTATCGGAAAAGTCGGCTAAAAATTACATATTTTAGCATCAATAGATTCTACATGTTTTTAGCTTCGAATCGATATAAGGAACACTAAAAACGGATAGCCGAAACTAAAGTTACGAACTAAAACACAAAACCCCTCAAAAACCTATAGGCTCGCTGAGCGCCCTCTCGCTCGCTGAGTGAGGAAAACCCTGGAACTTTCGCTGAGCGAGGAATAGCTCGCTGAGTGACCACTGGAATTTCCAGAATTTCTCAGCTGCGAACAGACCTACCAAAACCTTCCAAATCTCCACAATACTTCCATAAACATGATCTAAAGCATATATCTAACATCATACTTCGATTATAACGATTTCTAACCGATTAATCTACCAATTTCTCACATTTTCTCATCAAAACCCTAAACCTAACATTCTCTAAAACTTCTCCAAATCATAAACCCAATCAACCAAATACATACATAATCATACACAATGTTAAGATAACAATATTTCACACCATTACCCGATTAAATCGATTCCTAGAAGCAATCTTGAAGCTTTCCCAAGTTTTCCTCTTTTCTCTTCTTTTCTCTTCTATTCCTTTTCTTTCTCTTCTATTTTCTTTCTATCTTTTCTTTTCTTTCTCTTTCTCACAACTTATAACTTTCTATTTTTATTTCTATTTTCTATTCTTTCCACCCAAATATCATTTTCTCACAAAAATACAAATTCTACTACTTTCTAACTTATTACTAATTAACAAATATCTAAAATACCCTCCAATCCAATTCTACCCGAAAATTCACAAAATGGTAAAATCACATATCACATTAATTCCTCAACATATCATATCATCATGATAATTTCACAAATAAAACAATTATCATATAAATAAAATAAAAGACTCCACAAAAAAATTGGGAAAATCAAATCGGGGCGTTACAGAAGCAACGTTAATATTATAACTCTTTGATGTTTTGATAAGTTTTTTTTTAGTTTTTTGAGTTTATTTGTGTAAATGAGTAGAAAATGATGATTTAAGTGTCAAATGAGTATTGAATGCAAGAATCACTACTACAAAACGCGCAACTAGCGACGACATGGTCACCACGGTTTTTCCCTAGACTGTGGTGACATATCTTAACAAAGGCGCTATCTTATTTATTTTTTTAATAAAATTATTTGTATATAACAACAGTTTCCGAATCAACCGTTATGATACAATTAAACTTTCATCGGTTCGAACCTCAACGCATTAATATATTTTACCCCTTTAACGTTAAGGCGCACATTTTATTTATTTATTTTAAAATTACCAATAAAAGGGGTAACGCTACGATTACAATTATAAACCATTGTGATTTATAAACCATTTTATCGGTGAGTTATTTTAAAATCACCAATAAAAGGGGTTTCACTACGGTTACAATTATAAATCGTTGTGATTTATTTATAATACTTAGAATCTTGTGCTTCATACATTAAGGTATTCATCTTCTTCCATCTAGTGAAACATATTTCTTATTATATCGTTTGTTCTACTTTGAGGTTTAACAGTGCCGCATCTGAAGACAAACTTATCCAAAGGCGTTTCTATGTCTTCTACCGCAGTAAAATCTTGATCTGAAAATTTATGTGGTTGTGATGGTCGTATGGTTTCACACCAATGCAAGAAGAGACAAAATAAAGGAAAGCTTTTTTTGAAATGTCCATTTTGGAGGAGTGATGAAACCTATAACTTGTTCATATGGGATGAAGACATGGGAGAAAGAGATGGAAATGAAAATAAGAGCATTATGAAGTCAGAGTTGGAAGTTGTGTGTTATTTGAAGATTATGTATGAGGATTCAAAGAAGAAAAACATTAATTTGAAGAATAAACTGAAATCAGAGAGATTTTATGGAAATCTCAAGATGTTATGTTTTTTAGTCTCATTTCTTTTTAATGTTTACTTTGTTATGAAATGTAATAGTAATTAGAGTTTGAGTTACATTATTGATGTTTAAGTTTCTCTTTTTTTTTAAAAGAGTTATCACTATGGTTTTCCTTGTTAACCGATGTGATATATTTATTATTAATAAATACTTATAATTTGGATCTTTTTTCATTATATACTTATCATTACGGTTCTTTTAGAAAATTGTTATTAAATATTTACCTATATAAGTGAATTAACTTTCCCTTATTGACAGTATCGTCGTTTCCTTCACAACGAAACCATAGCCCCCATTTTTTCTCTACAATTTTTGCAACATGGCTTCATCTTTTTTTAGAATATGCAAAAAGGAATACAAGAATTATGAAGCTTTTTAGTTAGGATTTTTCATCCTGTATGCCTTCTTGTAGAGTCTAAAACTAAATGAACATGGTGATGATACTGGCAGTAGCAAGCGTAATGTACATATTCTATATGGAAAATAAGGTATTCTTCAAGGGTTTTGTTTCAACCTTTTCTTGTTTTCTTTTGAATACTAACTAATTTTATTCATTGCTTCCTATTTCTTTGGGTTTTGTTTCACATGGATGATGATGATGGTGGTAGCAAGCTTATAGTATGAGTTGCTGAGGTATATATATATATATATATATATATATATATATATATATATATGAAAATAAAGTATTCTTCTACTTCAATCTTTTTGTTAGATGGTTCTCATTTTCTCGTTTGTTTTTGTTGCATGTTGTTTTTGTTTATTGTTCTCATTTTTTCGGATCTGTCTTCTCGTTTGTGCAACTATGTGTAGCAAATGAGGAAACAATTGTGGCAGCAAATCTTACCTAGTTTTAGAAACAATAAAAAGAAGTATAAGAAGTATGAATTCATTGTGGTTAAGAGGCATGATAAATTTTAATATCGGATTCTGGAGCATGATAAATCATAGTATCTGATTCTGGTGTATGATGTTATTTGTGTTTATTATATTCTATATAGATTGTTTGTTTCACTAATATGCCTCACTTAAAATACATTCATTTAAATTGAGGTAGATACTTATAATCTATAAATTAATTTATATTTGAAAACTAAGCTAAACAAACCATTGTTGTTTTTGGATTGACATGATTCTCGTCGTTCATCTCACGTTGTTTACATTTATTATGGTATAATGATCAGGCACCTCTAATGCATCACTGAATTCGTTTATAGTTAAATTTCCATAAGAATATTTGATCGGATAGTATACCTCCTCATCATCATTGATAATCGTAAAAAACATTAGTATAAAAATTACGATAATAAGTGATTATGAGAAGATAGACTATCCGATCAATTTTTTTAATGAAAATTTAACTATAATTGAATTCAACGGTGCATTTAAAGAGCCAGATCATTATACCACAATATATGTAAACATCATGAGATGAATGACGAGACGCATGCAATTTAAAAACAACAATGGTTTGATTAAATTGGTTTTCAAGAATAGTTTAATTTTTTAGATTATATACTTCTTCGTCAATTTGAATCCCTGTATATCTTTAGTGAGGGGTATAGAAAACAAGCAATTTATATAAAAGTAATTTTTGTTTTCGTCTAAATTTGCTGCTGATGGGTTTCGAACCCAGTATCTAAGAGTATATATCACAATGGTTCGTAAGCATAACCATTGAGATTTGTGGCACGCGTCATGGATTACAACAACGGTTTCCAAACCGTCATTGTAAGTGCATTATATACAACAACACTCTACATAACAACACATGCGCATGCGTCATTATATATATTTCCCAACCGTTCTTAAATGGGTTTTTTGTAGTAGTGAATGTTAGTTTATACATGTTATAAAACACGTTTGTTTGTTGAAAATTACGATCAAATCGTTTATTTTGAGGTTTGCATTTCTGTATTGCCTCAATTGATGAATTAAATAGTTGCAGAAAATTCTGGAGATGCATCTTCGAAAATTTTCAACGTTCGATTTCATATTACCCGGAGATGCATCTCCATAAATTAGCAGTGTGTTTTTTTTTTTGTAGTGTGGCTTGTTTGCACTAATTATTTGATTTACTTTAACTTATAAGCATTATGGCTAATAGACACGATATGATGAGGCACAGGAGGATTGCACATCATGCATCTCTGCGACGGGGGAGAAGAGTAACATTTTGGAGGCTCCTATTCAGTCTGGCCATCCATAGACCTCTACTTCTGGGGTTCATGCTTCTTCACCCCCCCCCCCCCCCGCTGGTGTCAGGTTTCACCTAGTTCGACGCAAGAGGTACCTGAGTTGTAACGCCCTAAATTTCATAATTTTAATTATTGGTAATTATTTATGAATATATGGCATATTGTGATGTGTTTTGGTGTTGTTTTGATGAAATTGATAATTTATATGATTAAATGGATATTATGAGTTTATTTAGTTGAATATTATTATTTAATTAAATAAAAGGAGAATTGGAGGTATGAAGGATATATTGGTCTTTTGTGGAGAATTAGTAAGGGTAGAATGGGGAAGACATATTTGAGGTCCTAAGGGTAAGATTGACAAAAGGAAGTTGAGAGTTTTGGGATGTGATCAGTTTTCACGATCGTGTTTGAAGGAAAGGAGAGAAAACTCTGAGGAACAAAGAGAGGGGGTTAGGGCTTGAAGAATCTCCAACGAAGTTTGAAGAGAAACCGTAAGAAGCGACATTTTAAGGTATAGGGAGTATCACTTTTCAATGTTCTTGATGTAGAATTTAGGTAATGGGGATAGTTATGGTTTTATGGGAAAACCTAGGATTTAATGAGTATAATTGAGGGATTATTGATGAATTGATGTGTGTTATGGGTTGTAAATGATGTATGTGTATTAGTCATAGGTTATGTACTGAAATTTGTGATTAAAAATGGTGAAGTGCTGGATTCTGAGTGAAAAATCGTAGCAGAAGTTTTGCTGTCATCGCAAGGATTGGAGGCTGAAATCGCATTGCTCCCTTAACGTGGTCTTGAAAAATCTCGCCTTCTCAAGGCAGAGAGTAGCTCGCTTAGCGCGAATCCTAACTCGCTTAGCGAGACCTGGAAGTGAGAAATTAATTATTTAATTGTAGAAAATTGTCTAATGATGTGTAGATATGATGTATTGATGTCGTGGTGTATTATACTTGTTGCCATGATGTATGTTGATGTTTTAGTGATCATTTTATGATAGAAATGAAGTTAATATGTAAGTTAATTATATGTTGATTATTAACATGAATGTCAATGCAAATGTTGAATTATGTTGATTATGTTGGATTGTTGTATCGTTCCATTCATGGCATACCTATGTTATTGGAGGCTTTGATCCCATAGTGTGGATCGGGGCTATGTTGTTTATGTTGTGCTCCCTTGGGGAAGGTAGATGGCCTAATGTCCATCACATGTTAAAATCGGTACCACATGCATTTTATGAAGTTGCATTTCATTTTTGGTGGCATAGCGTGATGCATATGTGTTGATTAGATGTTTGATGAGTTTTATGATGTGATAGGTGAGAGTTATGATGTATTGATACATGATGAATTTTGTATGATTACCTTTATTTAATGTCAATTATATTGATTCATGATTACTCAACCTGTCTGCCTTTGGTGATGGTCTATTATGTCATCCTGCAGATACTCAAGAATAAGCTTGGTGCGTGGATGTAGCTTGAAGTGTTGGTTTTTGTCATTTATTTAGTTAGGCATGGTGTCCTGCTCGGTGTCATGTAACATCGAGTTGGGAACGCTTGAGAACCGTTGTGTTCATTTTGTTTAACTTTTGAGTTGATACTAGCCGTTAAGGATTGTTTGAGTTAATGATGTTTTGAATAAAAAAATGCATTTTTTATTGAATTGATGAAGTTGATGACTTATTATCCGTTGCATAATATAGATGGAAATTAATGCAATTACATGTTGTAACCCGTGTTACGGGACATGACAGATAAAATGATGTTTTTGACCTTTGTTAAAAGAAGAAATGTGATACCTTTTTTATGATACTCTGATTTTATTGAATATTCATGTTATATTTTGATGTGGGGTAAAAGGGTGTTACATTAATGGTATCATAGCAGGTCGGTCAGTTCGACCAGATATCGTTGTTGTCAGTCTGTTGTTAGTCATTGTTTGTTAATGATTATTTATTTTCTGATGTTATAAGTGTTGTGCAGAGTGGATGGAAATAACATGTGTGCTCTTGCTGAAGCTATTGCGGCACTTGCTCAGGCTATGACTCAAAACAACGAACAATATTAGTTTCATACTTTGGAGAAGTTTCAGGGGAATATTCCGCCAGTTTTTGAAGGAGATCATGACCCGCAGAGCGCACAGAAGTGGCTCAAGGCGATTGAGAAGATTTTCAGAGTGATGGTGTGTACGGATGCGCAAAAGGTACAATTTGGTACCCACATGTTGTCTGAAGAGGTTGAAGACTGGTGGGATAATACTCCTCAACGTTTGGAGGATGCCGGTACTGTGGTGACTTGGACAGTGTTTAAGAGGGAGTTTCTGGAAAAATATTTTCCTGAAGATGCTCGTGGTAAGATGGAGGTCGAGTTCCTTGAGATGATGTAACACCCAAATTTCCCCACGCAATTATTTATAATTATCAGAGTAAATTTTCATTAAAAACTATTTGAGTGCCACAATCAACTACAATTACACCATAAATGGCTCAATGATACGTTTTCAAAAAAATATATTCATCATACAGCGGAAATAATTTTAAAATCGACAACAATTAACTTCAATTACATAAATTGTTTTCTAAAAGAAAATAACAAGTAAAACAACGTTGTCCCGACTCCCAAAGCAACGTATCAGATCCGACACCCTAAAGACGTGAAGTACACCGACTTCACTGACCACCGCTCGACTTATCCTACTCACCTGCATGTTACCAACATAAGGGTAACATTCAAATATAAGGGGTGAGATACTTTCATCACAAAGAGTAATATAATAAGAATTTAAGCAAATATCAGAAAACAATGCACCACTTCTCAACAACAACAATCACACCCCTCAACAACATCACATACCACAATAACACATATACAACAACATCATATACTATCACAACATCACATACAACAACAACAATCATGCAATGAGACTCGACTTGACTCTATGCATGCGGTACCATATCCGATCTCTATTTCAAGATTCAATTCCCGTTGAAAATCTCGACCCCTCTTTCATGGTCCAATATGATCCTTATTTCATGATCACACCCTCGACCCCTATTTCATGGCCACGAACAATCCCTATTTCATGATCGCACCAATATCACAACAACGACCATACCCCACCTTGGTATGTTATTCAACTATGCAACATGTCATGCAACATCAAATTACATACATGCATACTCACAATGACTACATCATACAACATCAACTACAACAACCAGTTATCACAACATCAATCAATATACTACTAGTCATCACTATCACAATTATCATGCATTCTTAACATATAATCACATAAGTTAACTCATACCATGACAACACAATACAACATACACTACAACATACCACATACTCATATATCGTTAACAAGCATATGAAACACAACATCACAATAACAACCACAACGTCAACGAACATATCAATTATGTTTAAAGTCAAATTACACTAATTATTCCTACAATTAAGTGTATAATTCCTCTTTCACTATCTCCGGCTACACCCCATTAATTCCTAGACATTACTAAGTAATTAAATAATTTTCAGTAATTTTTCGAAATTAAAAATTATTTTTTCGCGCTATAGGCCTCGCTAAGCTAGGGTCACTGCTCGCTAAGCGACGAACTCACTGACTCTGCTCGCTAAGCAAGCTCTACAATTTCGCAAATCGCACTCAGCACTCAGCACTCCAACTTGTTACGAATTTCACACCAGAAATCACCAATACCAATCAGATAGTCTCAGAATATTTTATCTAATCACCTAACTCACAACATTATCCGCTAACAATAACATCTACCAACTAATCATCATGATTTTCCCCAATTCATCACAACATCAATCCCTAATCCTCAACCTACCCAATTCCCATTATAAAATCCTCATAGGTGGAAGAATCCCACCCTTACCTTAGGTTTTTGTCGAGAATTTTCTTCTTCGCAAACTCTTCTTCACGATCTAACCTTTTCCTCTTCTTCTCCTCTTCACAATTTTCACGATCCTTTCACGTTCTCTCCCCCAATACGATTATGTTTTCCCCTTTCCTTATTTCCAATATAACCCCTTAGACCCAACTTATGATCTTCCATTTTTACCCTTACTACTTTTACCAATTAACCAACTTGTCCTCACCTCATATTTTATCTATTTAATTTATTTCACATAATAATACGATTATCCACCATAATATAATTCTCAATCACAATTATATTCGATAATCTATTATTCTAAACACAACAACACGCAATAATCCGAATAAAATAATTAAATAAAATTTGGGGCCTTACAACTCTCCCCCACTCAAAAGGTTTTCGTCCTCAACAACTTACCTCAAGTAAAAAGATTCATAAATGAATCTCACATCCTACTTTCTAATTCCCAAGTCATATGCCCACCGACAACTCCTCCCCAAAGCACTCGCACAAGGATAATATCCTTGCCTCTCAACTGCTTCACCTCCCGATCATGAATTCGTTCTGGTAATGCTTCAACCATAAGATTATCTCTTACCTCAACTTCATCCATCAGTATCACATGTGACAGATCCGGAACATACTTCCAAAGCTGTGACACATGAAATATATCATGCAAATGGGACAATCTCGGTGCCAACGCCAATCTATAAGCAACATGTCCAACTCTCACCGAAATCTGATACGGCCCAATGAACTTAGGAGTAAGCTTCCTTGACTTCAAAGCTCTTCCCACACTGGTCACCGGAGTAACCCTAAAAAATACATGGCCTCCTTCTTGAAACTCAAGATCCTTTCTCCTCTTATCATGGTAACACTTCTTCCTACTATGTGAAGTCTTCATCTTATCTTGAATCAACTTCACCATCTCAGTAGTCTGTTGCACAATATCATATCCAAGTACAACGCTCTCACCTGACTCATGCCAATACAAAGGTGTTCTACATCTTCGACCATACAAAGCTTCAAACAGTGCCATTCTGATACTGTAATAATAACTATTGTTATACATAAAATCGATCAACGACAAATGACTATCCCAAGCACCTCATTGTTCAAGCACACAAGCCCTCAACAGATCCTCCAAAGAATGTATCGTCCTCTATGTCTTTCCATCTGTCTGAGGATGATAAGCTGAACTCAAATTCAACTTCGAACCCAATGCCTCTTGCAAACTCTCCCAAAACCTCGAAGTAAACCTCAGATCTCTATCTGACACAACGCTTAAAGGTATCCCGTGCAACATCACAATTACACCCACATATATCTCTGCCAATCTCTGCAAGGAATAAGTTATACCAATCAGAATAAAATGTACTGACTTTGTCAACCTATCAACAATCACCCAAATAGCATCATGCCCTCTTGGAGTAGTAGGTAACCCCGTAACAAAATCCATCGATATACTATCCCATTTCCACTCGGGTATTATCCAACGATTGCATCAAACCAGCAGGTTTCTGATGTTCCACTTTCGACTTCTGACAAGTCAAACACGCATACACAAACTGAGCCACGTCTCGTTTCATACCAGACCACTAAAATATCTTCTTCAAATCCTGATACATTTTTGTTGCTCCCGGATGAATACTCAAACCACTTATATGACCTTCCTCTAGAATCATTCTCTTTAAATAAAAATCATCAGGAATACAAATATGATCCTGAAATCTAAGTACTCCCTGTTCATCAGCCCGAAACTCATCATTTCCAACTCGTTCATCATTAACCATTAAGTCCACCAATTTCACATATGACTTCTGACTCTCTCAAACATGATCAAGAAAATCATTATTAACCTTCAACATTCCCAACATCACACTATGAGGTGTATGTTCACAAACCAAACTCATATCTCTGAATTGCTCAATCAACTCAAACTCTCTAGCCATCATAGCTAACATGTGCAATGTCTTCCGACTTAAGGCATCAGCTACAACATTAGCCTTACCTGGATGATAATTCAAACTAAAGTCATAATCCTTCAAAAATTCTAACCAACGTCTCCGCCTCATATTCAACTCTTTCTGATCAAACAAGTATTTCAAACTCTTATAATCACTATAAACTTCAAGCCTCGAACCATACAAGTAATGTCTCCAAATCTTTAAGACAAAAACCATAACTTCTAACTCCAAATCGTGAGTAGGGTAATTTCTCTCATGAACTCTTAACTGACGCGAAGCATACGCCATAAACTGACCATCTTGCATCAATATTCCACCTAAACCCATCAAAGAAGCATCACAATAAACCACAAACGGTTCATCTGCTTTCGGCAAAACCAAAACTGACACATTACTCAACTTCCTCTTCAGCTTAATAAAACTCTTCTCACACTGAGAATCCCACACAAACGCTTTGTTATTACAAGTCAATTGGGTCAATGGAAATGCCAACTTTGAAAACCCCTCGATAAACCTTTGATAATAACTGGCCAATCCCAAGAAACTTCTAATTTTTGTCACTGACTTCGGAGTCTCCCATTGTAACACTGCATCTACTTTGGACGGATCCACAACAATCCCTTGTTCCGAAATCACATGACCTAGAAAATTCACCTCTTTCAACCATAATTCACACTTCGACAATTTTGCATAAAGCTTCTTCTCTTTCAACACTTGCAACACAATTCACAAATGTTCAACATGCTCTTCTTTTGACTTAGAGTAAATCATAATGTCATCTATAAACACAACAACATTGATCCAAATACTCATGGAAAATCCGATTCATATATTCCATGAATACACCAGGTGCATTAGTAACTCCAAATGGCATCACTACATATTCATAGTGTCCATACCGAGTCCTAAAAGCAGTTTTCTGAATATCTTCATCCTTCACTCTTATATGATGATAACCCAATCGCAAATCGATCTTACTGAACACACGAACACCAACCAACTGATCCACTAGATCATCTATCATTGGAAGCAGATATTTATTTTTAATTGTCACCTTATTCAGTTGTCTGTAATCAATACACAACCTCATGCTACCATCCTTCTTCACCAATAATACCAGTGCTTCCCACGACGATACACTCGGTCTCACAAATTTCTTTTCCAACAATTCCTCTAACTGTTTCTTCAACTCAGATAACTCGGAAGGGGACATATGATACAATGTCATCGAAATAGGTCTCGTTCTTGGCACAAGATCGATTCAACTCCCCCCTTCTAGACCCGTGCCATCGTCTAACAAGATTTTCTTTTCCTTATTTTATATTGCCCAAGACTCTGTTAAGTCTCCATATGACCTAATTTCTTTCAAGGAATATCCCAAAACATTTTGATGTTTTTACCATGTGTTCGCAGTGGTTTCTGGCGAACAACCTCTGGTTAACCAATTTCTTCAGAAAACTGGGTTACTTGCAGGACCAACCATACAAGTCCTGGGATACATGTGCATTGTTTCTGTCGAACTACTCTTAGAATTTGGTAACTGATTTGTGGTTTGTTTTATCAATGCTGTCAAAGTATTAAGAACTTTGATTTTGCAAGTAAAGTAAAGTTTTAAATCTTAAAGACGAAACAAAGTTAAAAATTAAACAAGAACAAAGAAACTGTCGAAGGCTGTAAACTTGCAGAAAAAGTAAATAACATTTAAAATGACATGAACTTGAAGAATAAACAAGTAATTTTAAAATGACTTTGAAATATAACTGGTGTTTTAAACGTACATTGTTCCAAATACTAAACTCATTTTCTCTCACACTGGGTACTTAGAGCTTTTACAGGAATTTTGTACAAATTTTCACACACCCATTCTAACCACAAACTATCCTATTTATACATAAACAAAATAACTGCTTAGAACGGAAAAACTATAACTAAACGACAGGTGTCAGCCTGCATGTAAATTTCTTCTCTGAAACCTCCATGTGTCCAACTGCCAAAGGTTACAACCTTTTGAATTTGAATCTCTTCCTTGGTGACGAAAACCTTGTAACTCTTCAAAACTGTCGAAACCCTTTTAAAGGAGAAAAACTCTTCAGCACTTGCCAAACCATATCTTTTATTAACAACTTCTTCTGTCGAAGCCCTCAGTCACAAACTCTCCAAACTATTCTGCCAGAACATTATGTCTATTTCTGTCGAAACAGTGAAGCTTTAAAACCTTGTCAGCAATTCTTGGATTCTCCTCCTGATGCTATCCTTCGACAAGGATGACCTCAAACCCTGAATTTTAATCTTGTCGAAATTATGGGTTTACAAATTGCCCCCCAGCAAAGATATTTTCGACTATCAAAGGAGAAATGTCTTTTGCTGTCGAAGTGACCTTTGACTTCCAGTTGCATTTATTGTAAAGTGATTTTTTTTGAGTCCCAAGGAAACACCATGATTTTCACTTTATGAAACGTCACATCTAGCCCACGTTTCACACAATCTCCCATGACCCTAGATTGTAGGTAAATCATGGCTCATTACCAACCGCCACTTTCAATCTCCACCAATGGATTAACATGCATGTTTCCCTTTTTCCAACTGAAAAAGTCTCTTCATTTTCTTTTTCTTTATTATTATTCATTTATTCCAACCTCTATAAATACCATTTTCACCACCATTTCATACTTTTCACCTTCTCAAACTCTTCTCTTACCCAAGCGTGAAAACTCCATTTCCAAATTGGTTTGTATGTGTGTCGCTCCCCGGATTTCCATCCTGGTACAAACGCGAAAGTGGCGCGGAAAAAGAATAGAGTCGCCAGCCAGGCATTTTTATCCCGAAGAAAGGGAATGGTAATGCTGCACAAACCAGAAGAAAGAAAAGGAAGGACACAGGTCCTGCGAACCAAAGAGACTGGGTTCGGGAGTCGGTTACGACCTGGGAAGGTATTAGCACCCAGATCGTCCGCCGTACCCGACGGGATCCACGCTTGCAAAAGAAATTGTTTCAAAGGGTGAGGGTATGAAAACTGCAGCAAAAGAAATGAAAATGAAAAGAAACTGGAACTGGAAAAGAAATGAAATAAGAAACAAAGAGAAAAATGTAGGGAAAATAAAGATTGTGCTCGAACGGGCCCTACCCCGCTGCCTACGTACCTCATCGGGATAATGAGGATCAGAGACGCCGTAGTTCCCCTAACTAGGGGTAACAAGGAAAATTACTTGTGAATTAAGGCTTGAACTTCCTATGTCAATGCTCAGGTGTTGCAGGCTCGGACGACGAGTGCGTTACCGTCTTGCAAAGTGACAAGTAGGAGCAAGTTCGCGTACGGAGCGAAGGAGATGAGAAAAGAATTCCCGAAGGAGAGACGCTTATTGTTTGTTTGTGTTTTTTAGAAGCTTTTTACTGAGTGTGTCACAAGGAAGTGAACTCAAGCTCTCACCAATGGAATGTACACTTGTCACTACATTCCAAGATGGAATAATAGAACAAGCACACTTAAGTAAGGAGAAGATCCCCAAAACTTGAACCAAAAGACTAGGGCTTAGGCTCACTAACTTGCTTAATTATTAAGTGTTTTTGGTTATTTACATGAAGAAGTGTTTTTTATGCTTTTCTTTATGAAGAAAATACCTTGATCAGACTTGTGCATCACAAGGTAAACTTGTACTATCCCAAGATGGGAAGACTACAAGCATACCTCACGGGATAAGGCTATGGATCAAGACATCACTTCACATTTATTAAAGTGTTTTTTAAGGGTTATGAGATAAGAAGAGAAGAAGAACCAAAAGGATCTCAAAGGAAAAATTCTACAGGGGAACTAAAATAATCCTAAGTATTCACATGCATGGATATCCTAATGGTTAGTGAGGTTCCTATCCTAATGAAGAAGGAAGAAGAAGATAGAAGAAGAGATGAGAAAGGCCTAGGCCCAACAAAAGAGGGTTAGTTCACATAAACATAAAAGGAAGAGATAAGAATTAGAGATGTGGAACTCAATTCCCACATCTCACACTTACCATAGCCCCTGCAAGGTTAGCATGCACAAGTGAACAAAAATGAACAAATTAACATAACATCATCCAACAATCAGAAGTGAAATGAAGTAAACAAATGATTAATGCTAATTCAACTCAAAGAAATAAAGATGAGAAGCTTATGACTTAAAATGAGGCAACATGAATACATGTGGAAACAAGTGCACACTTATGAAAGATGTAATACAAAACACACAAAATACAAACACAAAGTTCAAAACCAGAATCAAAATGATATAAAGAATGGCCTAAGAGGCCAGCAAGATGAAGAGAGAAGTCATACAATACCAAACAATATCAAAATAAAAGCAACGGAATCAAAATATGGAATTTAAACACTTAAGGAAACAAATGACTTGAATAAGAAGCAAACCTAAAAATTTAGAAGAAACAAGACCTATTCTAGGACCAGGAAGGTATCCACACCCTAGAGGAACCCCAAATGAGAAGAAAAAGTTGGCACAAGTGCCCTTCTAAGCCTATAAGAGATCTAATGAACCAAAAGAAGCAAAATGGGACAAGGTGAGAACAAAAATCCACAAATAATCAACCAGCCATCTAAAAATTCTACAACTTAACCCAAATGCTCTTAAAACACATTATATCAACTTGCCAAAAGGATTTGCAAAAATTCAGAAAGGAACTAGGTCAAATGAAGGTATAAACACAAGCTAGGACAAGAAACTTACATCACAAGATACCAGACCAAAACTCCAGAAATAATTTCCTAAAAATTCTTAGAAAAATCACATGAAAACTAGAAGATCTTAGGAACACAATTCAAAAAGAATGGGATCAAAACTCCAAATATTGAAGTCTATAGAAAATAAACAAAACAGACTGGTCAAGAAATGAAGCAAATGAAGCTATGTACATTGGTGAATTATTTATGGCACGCTAATCAATGAAAAAAATAAAATAAAAATGTGACAAAATACTAGAGACACAAAGGAACATCTATGATTTATTTGGGATTTTTTAAGTGAATGGAGGTATTTTAATTGAATTAAAACGAAACTGATATTAAAAGAAAAATAAAGAAAAAGAGATTAAGAAAAGAAATGGGAGGGGGTGTATGTAGCAAGCAGGCTGCATTGAATTCGTTTGGATCCAGGCAGGGTGAGGTGTGAATAACATGAATGGAAAGCCCAAACGCAGGAAGGCTGAGGGAGGTGAGGAAAGTAAAGGATTTGTGCTGAGTTTGAATGGGCCGAATGGGGGTAGGGTGTGAATAGCGCACAGGAAGCAAAAACGCAGGTCCTACCGGACGGTGACAAGTGTCACCGCCGGTATGGACAGCAACAACAAAAATCTCCAAGGCTTTATCCCCTTATCACATCGTTATCATCAATATCTTAACAATTTCTTTATTATTATATTAACAAATTCTTTATATTATTCTCATAACATTTCCTCCATTAACACAAAATCAGAGATTAACAACACAAACAATAGAGAGAAGAAAGACTCAGAACCAACCTCCCTTCGCCAAACCCTCTTCTTCGTACCCACCTCCGGCTGCGCCGCTCAACGCCGATAACAACCTCACGACGAATCCCTCACCAGCCTCGCTTGTTCTGCCTCATCTCACCGGCGTCTCTTCAAATGCTTCACGATCTCCTCCAACTTCTCTGTTCAACTTCATCGCTGGAAGAACAAAACTAACACTACCGCATCTCCGCTCGAAGTCTGTTCGGTAATCTCAGTCTTGTTCCCTCTTCTTGGCTTCGTTTCGCGATCTCTCTTGCTATCTCTCTGTTCGCTCAAATTCAGATCTCAAATGCTTCTTCGTATCTCGCCCGACGGAAGTTTTCAAACTCACGGTTACAATTCTGAGTCGCACGGCCTTGTGTGATGTTTAAGATTTGTTTTTAGATTTTCTGTGTGTTCTCTTTTCTTCTCATTCTCTGTTTCTGCTTCTGTGTTGGTGTGAGATATGAGTTTTTGTGTTGTTGCGAAATGCAGGTTGTGTGCTTATGAAGTTTGTGAGTGAAGTTTGTTACGGTTTTTGACGGTGAGGTTGGTGTGTGATTCGGTGGTATTGATTAATCTGCTCGGCGCTGGGTCTGTGTTGTTGTTGTTGAAGGTGGTTGGTGGAATAGAGATGAATTTTACTGTTGTGAGGGAAGAGTGAGGTGTTTGCGGTATGCACAGAGGTGGTAGTGCAAGATTCGAAGGTGGATTCGGTTGAAGTGTGTTGAAGGTGAAGGAGAGTTTGTGTGAGGTTTGTGAGACGTGATGCGTTTGGAGGAAATGCGTTTGTTTTTGGTGTTGAGAGTTTCAGAAGAATAGTGAGTTGTGAAAGTTTTTGTGGATTTGTGTTTGAGTTGAAGAAGAATGAGAGTTTTTTGATTTGTGACGATATGCGTGTGTTTCTGTTATCAATTCTTTGCTATTGATATGTGTTGTGTATGGAAAGCGTGAGAATCCTTGTGTGAATGCATCTCGTGTGGGTGATATCAAGTGTGGGGTCCGTGGAGTAGTTTGTTATCCGTGGATTATATGAATACTGCGTGGGTTTTTTGTTATGCATCAAAATTGGTAGTGGTTGTAAAAAATCAAGTAGCATGAAAAGTAAGACCATTGTGAAAATGGGAGTATCACTGAATATGCCGCGGGGTCATTGCAATTCAACACGAGGAACTTGCTCTTTTCTTTCCTCTTTTTTTTTTCATAACTTTTATAACAAAGTAATATGGTTTTCTATGTAATGGGCCTAAAGGACAATTGGTGTTGGACTCATGGTAAGCTTTGTTATTTATATTTTTTTGTGATGATTTTTTTTTGTAGTAATGGTTAATGGATAACTAATTGGACTTAAGAAATAGAAAAAATGAAATAGAATTAAATGAAAATATGGTTTGGAAAAAAAGATAAATGGTCTGGTGGATTTTGGTTAGAAATAATGAGGTTTAAAACGTGAACAAAACTTTAAGGTAAAACTATAAAAATGGTTCAGAAACTTTATGGAAGTTGAAAATGGATTCGAAAGTGGTTAAAGGAATAAAATCGGATAATTATGGATGGGAAATAATGGAAATAATGGACATGAACCACTACCAAAAGTCATTGATGCACCCTGACTGAATTCAAACCACACTAAAACTCTGCCAATATCCTCTGATCAAAAACAGATGAACGCACTATTAAACTGGTGAACAATTCACCACTCTCACGAATCACCGCTTGATAATATGATTAATTCCACACAACTTGACTTGATAAACATTTCCCAAGAAACAAACCATTGTCACAAATAACTTGTACTTGAAATAAACTCATGATAGTTTGACCAAGATTAGGTCAAACATCCATCTGAATTGGATCGTGACCGAACAAACACGCTTGAGCTGAAACCAATACCTTTGAGACATCGAGAAAGAATATCCTGAGATGCTGAGAAAAAAGGAATAGCCTTTGATAAAGAAGAGAAAGTAGCCTGATGATGAGCTAGATGCTCCAGTGAATAGTCCTTGCAGATGTGAAGTCCTCGAAGATCACTGTTTCAGGGAAATAAACCTTAATCCAGTGATATGAGGAGAATGATACCACTGATGGCTACAAGCTAAGGCCTTGAATTTTGTCTGATAATCACAAATAAAGCGTGAGACCCTAATTCCATAGAAAAAACGATCCCATGTCTCAGGAGCCTATGCAAATGGAATGCAAAATGCGTATGAATGCAAAACGAAAAGCTGACAAAGAAAAAAAAGAACCAGAGGGCAAATTTAGGGTGTCTACAGCTGCCCCTATTCAAACAACTGTTAATCCGAAAAGGGTGAGAGCAACGGCTATCAGACGTTCGAGATAAACAGTGATTGAATACCAAAAAGACCCCGAAAATTTGCACTCCGCGAGAGAATGCAGAAATGGGAAATAAACCCAACCAGATGACGCTCTGGGGATACGAAGAAGAGAAAAAGCAGACGAGCTTTTTTCAAGCTGAAACTGATATCTGGAATAAGAATACATTGACAGACGAGTCTTCGAATGACCTGTGACGCCAGGTGCAGAGAGCGGACGAGCCCTTAAGAATCTTCAAAATAACCTGAGATAGACGAATCTCCTTCACTAATCCTTACGCAGATAAGTGGAATAAGACGGACGAGTCTTCTTCGGATAACCCTTACGCAGGTTCCGGAAATGCATATAAGTCTGTGGGATAGACATGCAACTAGGATAGACGAATCCTCTTCACGAATCCTTACGCAGATAAGTGGAATAAGACGGACGAGTCTTCTTCGGATAACCCTTACGCAGGTTCCGGGAATTATTTTGACGTTTTAATCCCACCGTCAGGATTTTCAACCTCTTCAATGCGGACGAGCATTGGAATGATCATCAAAGAAACACAGACGAGTGTTATAAGTCGACGATACGGACGAGTACCGGACGATGATCCAAGAAACACGGACGAGTGCTTCTAATAATGATACGGACGAGTATCAGCTTATTTCAGACAATCTTCAAAAGAAAATACCAAACACGGACGAGTGTCGGGGCGTGCAGACGAGCACCAGATAAGTAATAGACACGGACGAGTGTCGAAGGATGCAGACGAGCAATCTTCAAAGGAGTAACAAGCACGTACGAGTGCTAAGAGATGCGATCGAGCATCAAATAAAGATGCGAGTACGGACGAGTACTGGCGACTTTCTTGGGGATATGCCTCAAATAAAGAGGAATCGAAAAAATGCACGGACGAGTGTTGCAGGGATGCGGACGAGCACCAAATGAAGATGCACGCACAGACGAGTACAGGCAACTTCGCTGGGGAAAAACTTCAAAGAACTAATAAGCACGGACGAGTGCCGAGAGCTGCGGACGGTCATCAAATAAAGATGCTAGCATGGACGAGCGTCGAGGAATACCTCAAATAAAGAGGGATCTGCTGAGGAAAAGGCACGGACGAGTGCTGAAAGAAGATGAGCATCAAATAAAGATGCGAGCACAAACGAGTGCTAGTAGATATAGACTCTACTGGGGAAAGCAAACGAGAAATACCAAAGGGCCAACACAAACGAGTGTCGTAAGATACAGACGAGTGTTGAGGATTGCAGACGAGTAACAAGCAAATGCCTGATTGGCCACAAGAGTTACAACTCTGCAGGGGCAGACAAGTCAAGAGGTCTGAATACCCAACTCTGACTGAGGTTATGAATACCTGATTGTATCATCAAAATACCCAAAAGTACGACAACTTTGCTGGGAAATATTTCACTGCCGGAGGTGGAGATCAGACATGAACTCTGTGGGGAAAGATCATCTTCAGACTTGGCTAGGGAAGATGCTTCGTCAAATAACTCTTGCTGGGACCCTTGCTGGAGAGAGAGAACTCTGACAATTCTAACTTTGTGGGGAAACAAGGCCTTCAGCTGCCTGTTGGGAAAACTTCACTGTGGAAAGATAAGTCCGCTTGGGGATGAGAACGATTCAATTAGCCTTGAAATTCTGCTGGGGATATCATCTGCTCTAACTCAGCTGGGGAAATGCTTCATCAGTACTCTTGCTGAGGAGAGACTTTGCTGGAGAATTAGATCACAATAAACAAAATTGTGCCCCAGGTATAGTATGACGACTGTGTTGGGAAGATATGCCAATGAAAATTTGACTTTGACTGAATGAGAATAACCAAATCCTCACGAACAAAACTTGTCGGCTGAAAGAAGATCTTATGCTCGGGGAAGAAATAAACTTCCAATGCCCTGCTGGTAAAATAAATACAAAACATTCCCTGAGAATTAACACAGTGCTTCAAACTTCTGAGCTCGACAGCTGCATACTGATTATCAAGAGTACACAAGCATCCCTTTACTCTTCAAATTGCCTCAGATTGCATCGTCTATAAAAAGATCGCCTTCAGAGGATTTTACAGAAGACATGGCATCCAAAATTGCCCCAGTGTCTTCGAACTCTCGTAGAAATCAAACGGATCTTGAGATAATTGCCCCAGATTACGTCTTGAAACGATTCTTGCCCCACATCAGAGCTAAAACAGAAACCATGCGGTATGAAGATGCAATGCAAATGATGTACAATGCAGACGTATGCTCATAACCAAAGATATGAAACAAGGATGGTTGGGCGCTAGGGCCAGGTTGATAGATATTTTTTGGTTGCCAAGCAATTGGACTTTGAAGGTGAATTACCAGACGAGAACCGTTTTATTGAAGTTAGGCCAACAGATGAGAACTGATGGGCAAAGAATAAGTCGTCAGACGAGAACTGACTTCTTGGGTTCATTGTCAAACGAGAATTGACTCTGAAAAAGAATGAATACCAGACGGGAACTGGAGTTCAACAGGTTAAATGAAAAGGTGACCAGACGAGAACTGGTTAAAAGATTCGCCTACCAGACGAGAACTGGTATTTGAAGTTGGATTTCCAGACTGGAACTGGATTTTGGGTTGGTTTGCCAGACGAGAACTGGACTTTGAATTGGCTTGCCAGACGAGAACTGAACTTTAAAACGGTTTGGAAGTTGGGGTTACGGGGCCCTGGATGAGATCTGATGTTGCGGGGGGGTATGCCCAATGCAATTATGATGCATATGCTCTATATGCGACATGAATAACGTATGCAAATGATTTATGCAATGCTTATGAAAAGCTAGAAAAACTCCCAAGGATGGGAAGAAAGGTCTTATGACAAGGCTTCTAGTTAAGAAGGGTAACAAAAGCGAGGGTGGGTAACACGATTTCCCAACACTCATCTCGAACTCGGAGATGTCTGATATACTTGCTTTGTGTAGCTAAAGTTTGCCTTTGGGGGGTGAGTCTCTGAATAGACTGCCTCTGATTATCCAATTCCTGGCATGGCAGACTTGGATGTTCTCTCGAGGAGAGTTGCACTTAGCGATCTCTGGAAGTGTCTTGCCCCAGTATGAGCGTGGAAGCGAATTGACTCATTCTGACTGAGCATTGGAAGAATTCATCCTTGGTCAACAGAGAATCCGGGAGACCTGCCCCTGTTTGGTAGACTCAGCTGTGATCAACTGATTTTGAATGATGTTCCTCAATCAACTGAAGCCATGGAGCTTGCTTTACACTGCCAAATTCCTTGGTCGACAAAACCACTGGATAACATGCCCCTGATTCATAGGCCTACAAGATGCTCTTGATTTTGGTCATCATTGTTGAATAATCAAGTTTTCCTCTGATTTCCCTGTGTAGGAACTTCCCGGAGACACAGGCTGACTTGCAATTAAAATTGTTCATTCACAAATGGTAATTTTAATGCAGTACACATGCAAGTTTTGAAAGTTTAATTATTCGAATGATGTGACGGTGTGTGACGAATGGACGATTAGTCCAAATGTAGTGCTGAGTTAACAAATCGTTAGGAGTCAGTTTACGCAACCTTGTCGCAGTATGCTTTCAGAATTGAACCTGATTCAATTAGGACTTTCAAGGGTTATGACGTGGCCTGGTTCACGGTTTTTAGAAAGAAAGATTTATGGCTCAAAGTTTATCTGTGCCCACCCGTTCTCCTTGATGTTCTCCAGTCCTATTCTCAACTAATTCGACCTATGCGCTCGCCTCTTGAAAGGGCTTTGTAATGGTTGAGGAACCAATGACTTTGACAGTTTAAGCACCAATGAGGTTTCTTGGAGTAACAGTCACCCCTTCTGACTTTGTGTCTGGTCACACGACTTTGTTCTTATGGAACTCTATTATTTTTTTTTACTCCCTAACTTTTGCCTGGACTGATTCCTTTTTCTTGGAATTTTTTCGATTTTTGAAGTCCAGCGGGATGCCCTAACTTTTGCCTAAGTCATTTGTTTTCACTTTTTTCCTTTTTTTTCGACTTAGCGGGCTTTATTTCTTTTCTTCTTTTTTTTTGATGATTTTTTTTGAACAAATCGTGTGACTCTGGCTTGTCATGACTTGCTGAAAGGGTTGACTGCCTCATTCCTTTGTTATTGAGGGATAACCATTGTGGTTTTACGTCCCTAGACCTCTTGAGGTGTAATGAATAAAAGGTAATGGATCCTCGGATGCACACTCCTTTGGAAATTTGAATGCTCGGTCAAATTAACTAATGACTACCCTGCCCCGGGTTGAATGTGAGGGTTTTTTCGTTTAGAAAAGAAACTCCTACTTCAATGCTCAAAGGGGTTGACGAGGGTCTATCTCCCTTATATCTCCGGTGTTTGGGAATTAAAACAATGCCTGTACATCGTCAACAGGTTCTACTCTGAAAGCATACCTTCAACAATTATGGGTATTCAGTTGTCATCATCCTCCCTCAAACCTGCTAAACAACAGTGAAATAAATGGGAGGTAAGTGGATGCATTTTTTTTGTTTTTTCAATGCAAGTAAAGAAAAATGAGCGAATGCGACATAACTGATTCAACAATGCAAGATCACTACATTAACATTACCATTCAAAACAACAATGCTTAAGACAAGTAGCTGCTAACAGGAAAGAAACTACAATGAAAATGATAAAAGGATACAATGACCACCAATTCTGATGACATCTTCTCTGAGCCACTGAAATCATGAAACGCCTCTCTGAAGTCTTTGAACTCAATCAGGCGAGAGGTTGACGTGCACAACCAAGCTTCCTTCTGGAAAGGAAATGTACCCTTTGTCAATCAACTGTTGGACTTTGGCTTGAAAAGCCTTGCAATCTTCAGTTGAATGCCCCATTGATCCACCATGATACCCACATTTCTCATGAGGATTGTACCCTGGCGGGTACGGCTCTGGAAATGGCTTGAGAGGCTTAGGAACCACCAATGAGCTCTGAATTAGATGTGGCAAGAGTTCACTGTACGTCATGGGGACTGGATGAAGAGGAGCATTCCTTCTTTCCAGATTGTTGCGAGGCCTAGGCTGGCTCTGAAGTTGATTCTGAGGTCTTCGACCATGAGCTTGCAGATGTGGACGAGGAGGAGTCCAAGGTTTCTGATATGGTGCTTTGAGCATTGCCGAATGCCCATAAGAGTAACCAGACACGGGAATAGATGATCTCTGAGAAGATGTTGGTCTAGAATATTCAATATTTGCCATGACTGCACTGATGTCATACCCTTCTTCCCCTTGGGAGCTAACAACAGACTCATCTTCACTAGCTGGGATATTCGAAGAGTACTGGATCTTCCCACTTTTGAGCAGGCTCTCGATGCGTACTCCAACTTTTATCAAATCAGAGAAGTTTGACGTCCAAATACTACTCATTCTTTCCAAGTACGGACCTTGTAACGTGCCCACGAATAGGTCAACTAATTCTCTGTCTGAAAGTGGTGGTTGCACTTGGGCTGCCAATTCTCTCCACCGTTGTGCATATTCTCTGAAAGATTCACCACTCCTCTGAGATAGGCTCTGCAAGTGCGTGCGACTGGGCGCCATGTCCACATTGTACTCGTATTGCTTTACGAAAGCTCTGGATAAATCCTTCCAAGATCGGATACGACTGCTTTCCAAATCCATATACCAACTTAGGGATGCTCCGCTTAAACTGTCCTGAAAACAATGAATCATCAGCTTATCATTGCGGGCATGAGAAGTCATTTTTCTGCAAAACATCACCAAATGACGCTTCGGGCAACTGACACCAGTGTACTTCTCGAACTTCGGAGTTTTGAAATCTGGAGGAATGACAAGACCAGGCACCAAACACAGGTTCAGAGCATCAAAACCAAAGGCATCAGGATCTGCTAAGGCTTTGAGTTGCTCATCCAACACGCGAAACCTTTCAGCAGGATCAAAAGCTCGTGGATCTTTGGTTTTCACAAGAGGGATTGCCCTTTGGAAGTCTGGCATAGGGAAGGCAAAACTCTGATAATCCGTAGTATCATAAGAAGATGAAGGTCCACCCCAGACAACAGATGGTTCAGGTACACTCTGATTCACGATCGGGATCTGTGCAGGCTGAGCTTGAGTAAGGTTGTTCACTTGTGGAAGATCCTCATCAGGAGAAAGACCATACAGAGGATTGGTCATCGAAGTGAAACCAGGTGGGAACTCAACATTCTGACAGTTGTTCTCTGACATAGCTACTGACAGCTTTCAAACTGACCCTTCTTAACTCTTGACACTGTTCAGTCTAGCTTCACACACTCTGTCGTCTTCCAACAATTATCGCTTGTTCAAACTGAGTACCAGGAAATCAGCTGGCTGGTCATGGACAAAAGAGGAAGGATGAGCTCTCTGGAGGAGAAAAATGCGATGCAGATGCAAATGCAAAATGAAATATGATGATGCAAAAGATGCAAAGACATGGGATCACAGCTGGAAACTGCCTGGAATCTGGAATACTGAGCCAAGAATCGAGTGTCTGTAACCACAAGATCTCTGTATAATAACCCAAAATAGTAGCCGAGAACCAAAGGTCAAGAACTTCAGGATCATAGAGACCAGATCAAAACAAAGAACTGCACTGGCAATGAGGGTATGTTGAGGTCATGGGTTCCTGCAAACCTGTAAACCCCTCCCAATCTCACTGGTAAAAGGCTCCGGGTCAGACATCACGGACTCTCAAAGCCGAATAGTAATAATACTTTCACCATTTCCGAGAAATGGCTCATGACCAAATCAGGGAATCGGTTTGGCATTATGTACTACGCAGGGAGGCCTCAGCTGAGTCCAGGACACAAGGTCATCCTATGTGATCCCTAGGTGGGCCCTCGGATGCGAATGGGTTTGCCACAAAATGTGGGCTGCCACTGTCATCACTAAAGAGGGATGTTTCCACAAGGTTCTCAATGATCGGTCCCAAGCTGCACATAACTGTCAGGGTTATGTAATGAGAGAGGAAGATCCCCAAATCAAGACATTTCCAAGACAATCGCAACCTGGGTGTGGAACTCACTACTACCCCCATGACAAGATCTCATGAGGCCAAAGTGGAACCACTCTAAGTCCTATGGTGCACTCGAGCCGGGTACTTGGCTCATATCTCTCAAGAACAAGTAACACCCATCCCGCCAAAGAAAACCAGTCCAGACAGTCCAGTATATATACATGATGCAGAAAATAAATACTGAAAACTGTAAATAAAGCTGTAAATAAAGCTGTAAATAAACAACAATAAAATACAACAAGCCACAGCAAACAAACATCACCCAATGAAACAGAAACACACAAGCGCTAGGAGAGACTCACAGGGGAACCAGAGATTTCTGGTGTGCAGTCCCCAGCAGAGTCGCCAGCTGTCGCTCCCCGGATTTCCATCCTGGTACAAACGCGAAAGTGGCGCGGAAAAAGAATAGAGTCGCCAGCCAGGCATTTTTATCCCGAAGAAAGGGAATGGTAATGCTGCACAAACCAGAAGAAAGAAAAGGAAGGACACAGGTCCTGCGAACCAAAGAGACTGGGTTCGGGAGTCGGTTACGACCTGGGAAGGTATTAGCACCCAGATCGTCCGCCGTACCCGACGGGATCCACGCTTGCAAAAGAAACTGTTTCAAAGGGTGAGGGTATGAAAACTGCAGCAAAAGAAATGAAAATGAAAAGAAACTGGAACTGGAAAAGAAATGAAATAAGAAACAAAGAGAAAAATGTAGGGAAAATAAAGATTGTGCTCGAACGGGCCCTACCCCGCTGCCTACGTACCTCATCGGGATAATGAGGATCAGAGACGCCGTAGTTCCCCTAACTAGGGGTAACAAGGAAAATTACTTGTGAATTAAGGCTTGAACTTCCTATGTCAATGCTCAGGTGTTGCAGGCTCGGACGACGAGTGCGTTACCGTCTTGCAAAGTGACAAGTAGGAGCAAGTTCGCGTACGGAGCGAAGGAGATGAGAAAAGAATTCCCGAAGGAGAGACGCTTATTGTTTGTTTGTGTTTTTTAGAAGCTTTTTACTGAGTGTGTCACAAGGAAGTGAACTCAAGCTCTCACCAATGGAATGTACACTTGTCACTACATTCCAAGATGGAATAATAGAACAAGCACACTTAAGTAAGGAGAAGATCCCCAAAACTTGAACCAAAAGACTAGGGCTTAGGCTCACTAACTTGCTTAATTATTAAGTGTTTTTGGTTATTTACATGAAGAAGTGTTTTTTATGCTTTTCTTTATGAAGAAAATACCTTGATCAGACTTGTGCATCACAAGGTAAACTTGTACTATCCCAAGATGGGAAGACTACAAGCATACCTCACGGGATAAGGCTATGGATCAAGACATCACTTCACATTTATTAAAGTGTTTTTTAAGGGTTATGAGATAAGAAGAGAAGAAGAACCAAAAGGATCTCAAAGGAAAAATTCTACAGGGGAACTAAAATAATCCTAAGTATTCACATGCATGGATATCCTAATGGTTAGTGAGGTTCCTATCCTAATGAAGAAGGAAGAAGAAGATAGAAGAAGAGATGAGAAAGGCCTAGGCCCAACAAAAGAGGGTTAGTTCACATAAACATAAAAGGAAGAGATAAGAATTAGAGATGTGGAACTCAATTCCCACATCTCACACTTACCATAGCCCCTGCAAGGTTAGCATGCACAAGTGAACAAAAATGAACAAATTAACATAACATCATCCAACAATCAGAAGTGAAATGAAGTAAACAAATGATTAATGCTAATTCAACTCAAAGAAATAAAGATGAGAAGCTTATGACTTAAAATGAGGCAACATGAATACATGTGGAAACAAGTGCACACTTATGAAAGATGTAATACAAAACACACAAAATACAAACACAAAGTTCAAAACCAGAATCAAAATGATATAAAGAATGGCCTAACAGGCCAGCAAGATGAAGAGAGAAGTCATACAATACCAAACAATATCAAAATAAAAGCAACGGAATCAAAATATGGAATTTAAACACTTAAGGAAACAAATGACTTGAATAAGAAGCAAACCTAAAAATTTAGAAGAAACAAGACCTATTCTAGGACCAGGAAGGTATCCACACCCTAGAGGAACCCCAAATGAGAAGAAAAAGTTGGCACAAGTGCCCTTCTAAGCCTATAAGAGATCTAATGAACCAAAAGAAGCAAAATGGGACAAGGTGAGAACAAAAATCCACAAATAATCAACCAGCCATCTAAAAATTCTACAACTTAACCCAAATGCTCTTAAAACACATTATATCAACTTGCCAAAAGGATTTGCAAAAATTCAGAAAGGAACTAGGTCAAATGAAGGTATAAACACAAGCTAGGACAAGAAACTTACATCACAAGATACCAGACCAAAACTCCAGAAATAATTTCCTAAAAATTCTTAGAAAAATCACATGAAAACTAGAAGATCTTAGGAACACAATGCAAAAAGAATGGGATCAAAACTCCAAATATTGAAGTCTATAGAAAATAAACAAAACAGACTGGTCAAGAAATGAAGCAAATGAAGCTATGTACATTGGTGAATTATTTATGGCACGCTAATCAATGAATAAAATAAAATAAAAATGTGACAAAATACTAGAGACACAAAGGAACATCTATGATTTATTTGGGATTTTTTAAGTGAATGGAGGTATTTTAATTGAATTAAAACGAAACTGATATTAAAAGAAAAATAAAGAAAAAGAGATTAAGAAAAGAAATGGGAGGGGGTGTATGTAGCAAGCAGGCTGCATTGAATTCGTTTGGATCCAGGCAGGGTGAGGTGTGAATAACATGAATGGAAAGCCCAAACGCAGGAAGGCTGAGGGAGGTGAGGAAAGTAAAGGATTTGTGCTGAGTTTGAATGGGCCGAATGGGGGTAGGGTGTGAATAGCGCACAGGAAGCAAAAACGCAGGTCCTACCGGACGGTGACAAGTGTCACCGCCGGTATGGACAGCAACAACAAAAATCTCCAAGGCTTTATCCCCTTATCACATCGTTATCATCAATATCTTAACAATTTCTTTATTATTATATTAACAATTTCTTTATATTATTCTCATAACATTTCCTCCATTAACACAAAATCAGAGATTAACAACACAAACAATAGAGAGAAGAAAGACTCAGAACCAACCTCCCTTCGCCAAACCCTCTTCTTCGTACCCACCTCCGGCTGCGCCGCTCAACGCCGATAACAACCTCACGACGAATCCCTCACCAGCCTCGCTTGTTCTGCCTCATCTCACCGGCGTCTCTTCAAATGCTTCACGATCTCCTCCAACTTCTCTGTTCAACTTCATCGCTGGAAGAACAAAACTAACACTACCGCATCTCCGCTCGAAGTCTGTTCGGTAATCTCAGTCTTGTTCCCTCTTCTTGGCTTCGTTTCGCGATCTCTCTTGCTATCTCTCTGTTCGCTCAAATTCAGATCTCAAATGCTTCTTCGTATCTCGCCCGACGGAAGTTTTCAAACTCACGGTTACAATTCTGAGTCGCACGGCCTTGTGTGATGTTTAAGATTTGTTTTCAGATTTTCTGTGTGTTCTCTTTTCTTCTCATTCTCTGTTTCTGCTTCTGTGTTGGTGTGAGATATGAGTTTTTGTGTTGTTGCGAAATGCAGGTTGTGTGCTTATGAAGTTTGTGAGTGAAGTTTGTTACGGTTTTTGACGGTGAGGTTGGTGTGTGATTCGGTGGTATTGATTAATCTGCTCGGCGCTGGGTCTGTGTTGTTGTTGTTGTTGAAGGTGGTTGGTGGAATAGAGATGAATTTGACTGTTGTGAGGGAAGAGTGAGGTGTTTGCGGTATGCACAGAGGTGGTAGTGCAAGATTCGAAGGTGGATTCGGTTGAAGTGTGTTGAAGGTGAAGGAGAGTTTGTGTGAGGTTTGTGAGACGTGATGCGTTTGGAGGAAATGCGTTTGTTTTTGGTGTTGAGAGTTTCAGAAGAATAGTGAGTTGTGAAAGTTTTTGTGGATTTGTGTTTGAGTTGAAGAAGAATGAGAGTTTTTTGATTTGTGACGATATGCGTGTGTTTCTGTTATCAATTCTTTGCTATTGATATGTGTTGTGTATGGAAAGCGTGAGAATCCTTGTGTGAATGCATCTCGTGTGGGTGATATCAAGTGTGGGGTCCGTGGAGTAGTTTGTTATCCGTGGATTATATGAATACTGCGTGGGTTTTTTGTTATGCATCAAAATTGGTAGTGGTTGTAAAAAATCAAGTAGCATGAAAAGTAAGACCATTGTGAAAATGGGAGTATCACTGAATATGCCGCGGGGTCATTGCAATTCAACACGAGGAACTTGCTCTTTTCTTTCCTCTTTTTTTTTTTCATAACTTTTATAACAAAGTAATATGGTTTTCTATGTAATGGGCCTAAAGGACAATTGGTGTTGGACTCATGGTAAGCTTTGTTATTTATATTTTTTTGTGATGATTTTTTTTGTAGTAATGGTTAATGGATAACTAATTGGACTTAAGAAATAGAAAAAATGAAATAGAATTAAATGAAAATATGGTTTGGAAAAAAAGATAAATGGTCTGGTGGATTTTGGTTAGAAATAATGAGGTTTAAAACGTGAACAAAACTTTAAGGTAAAACTATAAAAATGGTTCAGAAACTTTATGGAAGTTGAAAATGGATTCGAAAGTGGTTAAAGGAATAAAATCGGATAATTATGGATGGGAAATAATGGAAATAATGGACATGAACCACTACCAAAATTCATTGATGCACCCTGACTGAATTCAAACCACACTAAAACTCTGCCAATATCCTCTGATCAAAAACAGATGAACGCACTATTAAACTGGTGAACAATTCACCACTCTCACGAATCACCGCTTGATAATATGATTAATTCCACACAACTTGACTTGATAAACATTTCCCAAGAAACAAACCATTGTCACAAATAACTTGTACTTGAAATAAACTCATGATAGTTTGACCAAGATTAGGTCAAACATCCATCTGAATTGGATCGTGACCGAACAAACACGCTTGAGCTGAAACCAATACCTTTGAGACATCGAGAAAGAATATCCTGAGATGCTGAGAAAAAAGGAATAGCCTTTGATAAAGAAGAGAAAGTAGCCTGATGATGAGCTAGATGCTCCAGTGAATAGTCCTTGCAGATGTGAAGTCCTCGAAGATCACTGTTTCAGGGAAATAAACCTTAATCCAGTGATATGAGGAGAATGATACCACTGATGGCTACAAGCTAAGGCCTTGAATTTTGTCTGATAATCACAAATAAAGCGTGAGACCCTAATTCCATAGAAAAAACGATCCCATGTCTCAGGAGCCTATGCAAATGGAATGCAAAATGCGTATGAATGCAAAACGAAAAGCTGACAAAGAAAAAAAAGAACCAGAGGGCAAATTTAGGGTGTCTACAATGTGGATCAGACTTAAAACTGCTCCGTGAAAGAAACAAAAAACCTGCCGAACGCGTGGTTGCGACGAAGTATCATCTGCACAACTTCACTGGGCACCTTCATATTGGGATTGAACATGTTACTGTGGACGAACCCATTCTTGAAGGTGTCGAAGAAATTACATTCTTCTTTTTCCTTCTAACTTTTTTATTATTATATCAATGTTCATGCAACTTTTCTTTTTCAGCTGTTAGAATTGTCAAGAAGACTGCTGGTGAAGGAACTTCTTCTAAGACAGTCGAAAAGTCTCCTGCAACTGCCAAGAAGGTTTCGACACAATAGAATATCCCTCCTTATTTGTGCACTTAACATCTCTTTATACTGAACACTTGTTTTCTCTTTTTTTTCTTTTTGTAGGTCACCCGTACCCCAGCAAAGAAAAGGAAACCAGAAGAAAAGGAGGCAAGCGTCGAAGAGTCTGAGGACGAATCCCCTGAACCCCAACCCTTGAAAAGGAACAAAGGTCTAAGGATAAAAACAGTAGCATCTCAAAGATCAATAGTCCAAAGACGAACTCCACCTGCCAGCCCAGTCAACCAAATTCCTACAAGGAGTGAAAGAAGTGGAGACTCAAGTGCACACACTGAAATTCCTCAGGTAAATACTTCGACAAACAATCTTCTCAACCTTGACTTTATGTATTCATCTCATAACTTTCTTTCATGTTTTCTGCAGGTTGTCATTGATGTCGAAGAGACTTCTACACTTCAAGAAGAGCATGCTCCTTCTAATTCTGAGAGGACTTTGGCTGAAAGACTCCAAGATGATGCCACTCCAGATGCAGGTGTCCATGGACCTCAAACCTTGGATGAATTCGACCTCAGTGATTCTGAGTCTTCTGACAACAACTCCCCCTTTCGACCAGACCCCACTGCAGAACAAATAATTCCAGATCAAGATGCACCACTTCCACCACCAGCTGCTATACCAGAAGTTAATGAAGATGTCTCTGCTCAGGATGTACCAACTCCAGACCCAACTGACAAAGAAAATGTCGAAGAGGAAGTCACTCTGTCGAATCAACCAGGAGTCAACCTGAGCGTTGGAGGAACTTCTCAAAACATTCCTTCTTCATCAAAGGCTCCTGTCGAAACCTCTTTGGGTACTGATTCGACAAGTTTATCACATGAAGAGATTGAGAGTTTGAAGGTCAGAAAACCCTTTGAATACTTGAAAGCTTTGCTCGACACCAGGTATAACTTTCAAGACTCCTCTCCCAGTGGTTCGACAGCTTCAGGGGCTACTTCTGACCTTCAACCAATCAGTGTCATTATGGATGAGATCAAGACAAGGATCCTTGGAGTTGACCTGTTTGAAGTCTTGGCTGAGAATACTTCTGCTCAACATGATCTAAAGAAACTCCTGAAGAGTGCCAACTTGCTGGAGGCTTCGACTGAAGAAAGCCATTTGGTGATGGATTTGATATCTTTGATTGATTCTGCTAGCGCTGATCTGGTTCGACAGAAAGAATTCTCCCAAAAGATCAAAGCCAAGTCTGAGGAGCAAGTTTCAGCATGGAACACAGTGGCTTCTTCGACAGAAAGGATTTCAGAGCTGAATAAGCTTTCTGACGAATACACTAAAGCTGCTGCTGAGTGTGAAAGCAATATTCAAACCTACCAAGCCCAGATTGCTGATCTCCAAAGAAAAATCCTTCAAGAAAAAGAACGCCAGGTCTCTCTTCAAAAACCAAATCAGGAAGCAATAGACAGTGAACTCCAGAAGGGGCTACAACATGCAGAAACAGCCCAGCAACTTCATAGGGAGCTTGACGAAATGACTGTCAGCAAGAGCCTTTGTGAGCGTCGAATCCAACTCCAAAAGAAAAAATTCGACGAGCTTAAAGCCACATTCCTTCGACAGTAATTTTGTAATAGAACTTAGGAATTTTATTTGTTTTAAGGATATTTCCTTTCTTAGCACTTTTATATGTAATGCTATTTTACGCCATTTGTTTGGCGAAGACAAGTTTCGTTTGCAATTTTAATTTGTTATGATTTTTATTTCCTGCAATGTTGGTCTATACTTCTTTAAGTACTTTCCATTTATTTTCATCACTCTTCTATCTTTTTCTATTTCTTCGACTTCGTATGCACCATTGGAAAAAACTCTTAGAATTTTAAAAGGTCCTTCCCACTTAGGGGACCATTTTCCCATCACTCTGTCTTTCTTCTCCATGGGCAAGATCACTTTCCAAACTAAATCATTTACTAAAAAGGCTTTGAATTTTACTTTTTTGTTATAAAACTTTTCAACTCTTTCTTTCTGCCTTCTTATTAGTTCTAAAGCACGCAACCTTTCTTCGTCTAAATCAACCAATTCATCCATCATCATACTCCAATAAATTTCAGATGGAATCTCATGATGTCTTTGAATTCGTATTGACTGTAAACAAATTTCGACAGGCAATACTGCATCATGTCCATAAGTTAATTTAAATGGGGTAGAATTAGTTGCTTCCTTAGGAGATGTTCGACAAGCCCAAAGGATTTGATCCAGGGTCTTATGCCAATTTCTGGGTTTTTTACCCACATGCTTCTTTATCAAATTTATTACTACTTTGTTTGCTGCTTCGACCTGGCCATTTGCTTGGGCATAATAAGGTGTCGAAGTCAACAACTTAAAACCTGTCTCTCTTGCAAATGCTTGCATATTTCTGCCAGTAAACACAGATCCTTGATCAGTGGCTATAGTCTCTGGTATTCCAAATCTATACATTATGTGTTTCTGGATGAAATCTATGACTGCTTCCTGATCTACATTTGTCAAAGGTATGGCTTCAATCCATTTAGTGAAATAGTCTACTCCCACCAATATGTACTTCTGCCCTTTTGAAGAGGCTGGTCGAATCTCACCAATTAAATCTAAAGCCCAACCTCTAAATGGCCAAGGCTTTACAATAGAATGTAACTCACTTGCTGGCACATGAGGTACGCCTGCATGGATTTGACATTCCTGACAACCTTTTGCAAATTCGACACAGTCTTTCAGCATAGTTGGCCAATACATCCCTTGTCGAAATAACAGCCATTTCATTTTATGTCCTGCTTGGTGGGCACCACATGCACCACTGTGTACATTCGACAAAGCTATATAAGCTTCAGTCTCTCCAAGGCATTTTAGTAGAACTCCTTCTGCAGTCTTTTTAAACAATTCATTTCCAAAGAGCACATAGCTTATGGCTCTGTACTTTATCTTTCTTTCGACAGTCTGATTTGGATTTTGTAAATAATCTTTGATGGGTTTTCTCCAATCTCCAACTTCTAAATCACCTATATTGAAAATCTCAAAGTTTTCTTCATCACCATATCCCAATCTCATTGTCTCCAAATCAGATGGGGCCAGCTTAGTAGATAAAACCTTACCTCTCACTTCGACAACCTTCAACAGATTTTCTTTCGACACTTTATACCCTGAAGCCAATTGAGCCAAGTCATTTGCTTCCTGATTTTCTAATCTGGGAATGTGTCTAAAAACTACCCTGTCGAATCTCTTGAGGAGCCTATTGGCTATCACAAAGTACATGATCAAATTTTCTTTGACACATTTGTACTCTTTCGTCAATTGTTTTATCACCAACTCGGAGTCACCCATTATTTCGACCTCTGTTGCCCCCAGTTCCAACAAGATTTCAAGTCCAGCTATTAAGGCTTCATATTCTGCCTCATTGTTTGAACAGAATCCTTCTATTTTGTACTTGAACTTTGTTGGAATTTTATTGGGAGAAATAATTAACACCCCAATACCTGTTCCATTTTTGTGGCTGGAACCGTCAAAATATAACCTCCAAGGCTCTTTTTCGACATAATTTGTTTCATCTCCAAGTATGGAGTGGTCAGCTATAAAATCAGCAACTACTTGCCCTTTAACAGCTTTTAAAGGCATATATTTTAAAGAGTATTCAGTCAAAGCTAAAGCCCATTTTCCAATTCGACTATGTAAAATAGACTTAGACAACATATGTTTTATTACGTCGAAATGAGAAGATATATGTACATCAATGGGTTTTATATAATGCTTCAATTTTGTACAAGAGAAATACACACATAAACATAATTTCTCTATCATGCTATATCTAGTTTCAGCATCATTTAAGACTCTGCTAAGATAATAAATGGCTCTTTCGACGCCATGTTCATCTTCTTGACAAAGCATACTTCCTAATGTTCTGTCAGATGCTGATATGTAGAGCCTCATGCTTCTTTTTCGACAAGGAGATATTAAAACTGGAGGGTTTGCCAGATAACCCTTGATCTTGTCGAAGGCATCTTGCTGCTCTTGCCCCCAAGTGAAACCTTCCTTCTTCAGTCGAAGCAGAGGTGAGAAGGCCTGAGTCTTTCCACTAAGGTTGGAGATGAACCTTCTGAGAAAGTTGATTTTCCCTAGTAAAGACTGCAATTCCTTCTTTGTCGATGGCGCTTTTGCTTCCATTATTGCTTTAGCTTTGTTTTCATTAATTTCAATCCCTTTCTTGTGGACCACAAAGCCTAAGAAGTCCCCTGCCTGCACACCAAAAGCACATTTAAGAGGATTCATTTTCAAACCAAACTTCCTCATCCTTTCAAAGGACTGTCGAAGATGGTTAATATGGTCCAAGCCTGAAGCAGATTTAATCACAATGTCATCTATATAAATTTGCATAAACGTTTCGATGAAATCATGAAAAATAGAATTCATAGCCCTTTGGTAAGTAGCTCCAGCATTTTTCAAACCAAAGGGCATTACTACCCATTCATATGTTCCTATTGCTCCTGGACAACGAAACGCTGTTTTTGGAACGTCTTCTTCAGCAATGAAAATCTGGTTATAACCAGAATAGCCATCAAGCATACTTAAATACTCATGGCCTGCTGCAGAATCTACTAGCATTTCTGCTACTGGCATAGGATACTCATCCTTAGGGGTGGCTGAGTTTAGATCTCTAAAATCAATACACACCCTTAGTGTGCCATTTTTCTTAATCACAGGAACAATATTAGCAATCCATTCGACATACCTTGTTGTACGGATGAATTTGCATTTTAGAAGTCTTTCGACTTCTTCTTTGATTTTCGACAGAATCTCAGGTGCAAAACGTCTGGGGGTCTGCTTTATTGGCTTCTTCCCTTCCAGTATTGGCAACTTCAATTCCACCAAACTCCTGTCTAAACCAGGCATTTCGTCATAATCCCAGGCGAAGCAGTCTTTAAACTCATTCAGCAGTTGGATTATTTCGACTCTGAGTTGAGGATTCAACTTGGCACTGATGTAAGTGGGCCTTTTCTCTGCCCCCAATCCCAGATTAATCTCCTCTAAAGGATCCTGTGCCACCATTTTCATATTGGTGGAGGTTGGATCCTTTTCGAACCCCAAAGGTTCGTCATCATAAATGGCATCAAGTCTTTGGTTCTGCCATTCACCATTTGAGTCTTCTTCAAAACTCTGATTTGCATGTTGCTCCTCAATATTTTCTTGAGGATGTTGTCCTTTGACAACTTGAGTACTGGCTTCGACAGCCATATTCCTAATTTCAGCCTCAAGGGCCGTTTTGAGTTGTTTTTCGGCTATATAAGCCGAAATCCTTTCCATGGCTGAAACTTCAGTCATCTTCACTGAATTCACTCCCCCATCCAGTTGGGTTGACATGGGCAGTTCCCCAGGTGTAATTTGTCTCCCCAATTATTTCTTTATCCCACTGGAAACCATGCGTAGGATGGAGGTACATGGAACAGTAAGCATTGTCGGAAGCTGTTAGGTCGAAAGCAGCAGGGTTGCATGGTGCTATATGGGCTAGGTTCTTGTCGAAGTTACGACTAGTGACATTGTTCACATCAGCTGTGAAGTAACTCTGATCTGCTTCAATGTTTTCGACAATCCCATCTGGCCTCCAGATTGCTATCCTTTGATGCATGGAGGATGGTACAGCCCCAATCCCATGGATCCATTCTCTTCCCAACAGCAAGTTGTAATTTGCTTTTGATGCTATCACCACAAACATTGTGGGCCTAGTGATGGATCCTACAGTCAAGTTCAATTGTATTACTCCCAGTGTTGTCCCTACTTTACCTTCATAATTGGACAGCACCATGTTGTGGGGCTTAGTGTCGGAGTCATCTTTTCCAATCCTCTTTATCATGTAGTGAGGAATTAAATTTACAGCCGCTCCACCATCTATCAGAATTTTATTGACACCCACATTTTCTACTCTTCCTTTTATGAAGAGAGGCTTTAAGTGAGCCTTCATTGCATCGTCTGGCTTTTCGAAGAAAGCATTTTGTTCTTCGACACAGCCATTATTCATTATGTAGTAGCATACAGGCTTCAAGCCTATGCTATCATCTACCATGTCATCCTCTTCGTCTTCGACTTCCATTATCCTGTCAAAATCTCTGGGCAGCACAGAAACCACATTGCAAGTTACGTCGAAAGAGGCATCTGATTCTGAACCAAATTCATCTGTGACTTCTTCATCCACTGGCATTCTGTTATTTGTTTTCTGCACCTCTATGGTGTCACCAGATCTATTCTCCTGAAAGGTTTCTTTTTCTGCCAGGGGCATCCCCTTGTTCGTGATCTGCACACATTTGCTTGATTCAGCTTCCTTCTGCCCAACCTTTTTGTGTTCCACACTTCCCTTTTCAATTTTCTTCTGCCTTTGGAATCTTCTCCATTGGGATCTGGACATAGGATTCTTCCCTTTGTAGTTTTCAGAGACGTATTTCGGCTTTGCCTCCTTTTTGACTTCCATTGAGGGACCCCTGTTTACTTCAAAACTCTTCCATCTCTTCTGACCTTGGGCATCCCTTATAGGCTGAACCCATTTGTCATCATTTGGCCTGTTGGATGGTTTGTAAGTGTTGAAACGTCTTTCTCCCACCCCTTGATTGTGATGCTTCCCTCTTCTTGGGTCGAATCTTTCATTTCTGGTTGGTGGGACTGTTCCCCAATTTCTCTTTCTCTGGGTCTTTTCTGCTGCTTCTAAGTCATCAGCTGCTTTCTTGTCGAACACAGCACTACATCTTGGGCAAAGCATGACTTCTGCATTTTTCCTTTGACACCTCTGGATGAGTTCGACAAGACTCTCGTTCTCTTCTGGGTAAACCAACTTCTGATGCTTTTCTTGATGTTTCTTTCCCTTGTTGGTGTCTGGTCCTCCCTTTTGAGTGATTTCCACCATATGAATCCCAGCACTCTGTTCAGTTGTAATTTTTAATTTGTTCATTTTTTCGACTAGCATGATTTCCTCTGGGATATTCTCCTTTGACTGGTTCACAATGCCTTTTGGGTGTAAACCCTTATAGATGTATTTGCAGCAGTGTGCAACACTTTCGACAGGATGTTCTTCAGTTCTAATGGTACCACTGTTTATTGGTTCGACAGTAAGGGAATTGTCATCAGTCCCTGTTGTCTTGACCTCATCTTGATCAAGGCCCTCAGTGGCCTCCTTTTGGACAGTGAGGGTTTTGTTATCCTCCTCTTTGTCATCATTTTTGAAAGAATCTCCCCATCCTGTGGGTTTGATTTTGTTGATATCTGTTTTGGAGCTTGGTGGTGCTGAATGTTTCACCATGAAGTCGAACTTCCCATTCGACTCTCCTAGAGTGTCCCAGATCACCCCTTGCTCAGCATCTCTTTCATAGTTTTTCTTGTCGAAGCTTCTTCCCACTTTGACTGTATTTCTTTCGTCAAAACCTTTAGTAGTTTCGCTAGCATTCTCACTGTCGAAGTCTTCAGAAGCTTTGACTTCTTTCTCTTCAGCCTGGTCAGCAAGATCATCACCTTCTTCCACCACATTTACATGGGTGTCGAAACCTTCGGCAGCTTCTATCATGGTGAAGTTGGTGTCGAAGCTTTCAGTAACTTCCACCATTTCAAAATCTTCTTCAGCCATGATCTCCATTTCGACCACATTTACCATTTCTGGTTCAGCATAATTGGCCTCTACCACCTGCATAGGATTGGAGTCAATCCTCATCTGCTGCTTGGCTTTGTCTCCAAACTTCAGCCTTCCATTTTGGATTGCGTTCTGGACAAGATCCCTGAAAAGGTAACATTGAGAAGTTTTATGACCCAAGAAATTATGGTATTTACAAAAACCTCTCTTTTTCTGTTGGTCTACAGGAGGCTCCTTAGTGCCTGCTGGTTTTATTAACTGACTATCTTTGACTAATAAATCAAATATTTCATCACACTTAGTGATGTCGAATGTATAGGTTCTTTTAGGGAACCTGTCATTCTTTTCCACTTCGACTGGATTTTTCCCATTCGACGGGGCTAAAACTTTACAAGAATATGGAGGGCCTTGTTTTAATTCTGCAAGATCAATTTCTTGCTGGTCGAAGATGACTTGTTCATTTTCGTCATAATCATCTTCTTGAATTACTCCTACATAGGCCACTCTTTCCTTCTTGTTTTTGTTTGATCTAAATTTTTCATTTTTTAGTCTTTCTATTTGCCTCACTCTGTCTGCCAGTTGTGCCATGTCTCTCAAGTACTGGGTATCCAGTTTCTTCCTTATGGAATAATCTAGACCCCCTGCAGCCATTTCGACTAGTTCTTGTTCCGGCACTTGCGTAAAGCATCTGGCTTTTAATAATCTAAACCTATTTAAATAGTCATCTATAGGTTCAGAAAACTTTCTTTTGACACTTGCCAACTCCTTCAAACTTATCTTGGTTTGTCCCATATAAAATTGTTCATGGAACAATCTCTCTAATTGGGTCCAAGTAAAAATTGAAGTTGCAGGAAGTGATGTAAACCAAGTGAACGCATTTTTTGTCAAAGAACTTGGGAAATATTTCATCCTTAGGTTCTCATTATTAGCAATTTCTCCTGCTTCTATCAAATAACGTGCCACGTGTTCTATGGTAGACTCACTAGTATCCCCTGAAAATTTTGTAAATTTGGGGACTTTCCACCTTGGTGGTAATTCTTGTTGTAAGACAAATTCAGACAAGGGGGAAGTATAACTAGGCCTTTGTAATCCTACGTTTACTCCATTTTGTGCCATTATTCTCTCAACCATGGTGGCAATATTGTTTTCGACAGGCATGTTATTGTAACGCATTCTCTGCTGTAACACTTCGTCAGCATTTTGATTTCTCTGGACTATTATCCTTCTTGGTTCCTGTCGAATAGGCTCTTCTACATTAGGCTGTTCGACTATCACCTCTTGCCCCCTGGGATTTTCATGAGGATTTCCTAAGGGCCTTTGGTTTATAGTAAGTTCTTCTTCGACAGCCCTATTGGCAGGGTTTTGATTCAATTGCATCCTTTGCTGTGCTTGCGGGACTCCAAAAAAGTCAGCAATGCGTGCCATCTGTTCTGCCAATATTTGGTTTGTTTGGGTAGTGTTATGTATTAAGGGGTTGAACACTTCTCCCATTTGGTGTGTCAAAGCCTGCACCATATCATGATTGCTTTCATCCATCTGTTGACGAATTACTTGCGCAGAATGATTTGTCATAGCGGGCATATGGAAACCTGGTGGAACTTGGTTTATTCTATTTCCATTTCCACCATATCCTGATCCCTGCAATGGTGATGACACTTGAACCATAGCATCAGAGAATAATGGTGACGAATTATGTAGGCTTGCCATCATTGAAGTTGGCATTCCATATGGTTGTTCCCTCCCAGTAAAAGGTTGAGAATAATTCAGATATGGCCTGAATGTATTTCCTCCAGGGGGAGGGGTTCCCAAGGGTCTGGCGTGTCCCATGGTGGAAGAACTAGGCGCATTCTGGGATCCTGAACCTGTTGGTATGGAATCCCCCAAAGGAGGCCTAATCTGTTCTAAAACAGGGCCAGACGCTGGTATTGTTCCTGACGAAGGGATAGGGTTGGAAACTGATATTGTTTCGTCAGGATTATTTGAAGTATTTGGCAAGTTAGCCATGTTTCTTCTTCTTGTTCTCTTTGGTCTCTCTACGTCGGTTACGGCTAGTTTACCGCTTCTAAGAATCATACAACGTAGCAAGGAACAATTTGTCTAAGAAGTTTTCTATTAGATTTTATCGAATGCACTAGTCCCACTGGGCGTGCCAATTTGTTCGCAGTGGTTTCTGGCGAACAACCTCTGGTTAACCAATTTCTTCAGAAAACTGGGTTACTTGCAGGACCAACCATACAAGTCCTGGGATACATGTGCATTGTTTCTGTCGAACTACTCTTAGAATTTGGTAACTGATTTGTGGTTTGTTTTATCAATGCTGTCAAAGTATTAAGAACTTTGATTTTGCAAGTAAAGTAAAGTTTTAAATCTTAAAGACGAAACAAAGTTAAAAATTAAACAAGAACAAAGAAACTGTCGAAGGCTGTAAACTTGCAGAAAAAGTAAATAACATTTAAAATGACATGAACTTGAAGAATAAACAAGTAATTTTAAAATGACTTTGAAATATAACTGGTGTTTTAAACGTACATTGTTCCAAATACTAAACTCATTTTCTCTCACACTGGGTACTTAGAGCTTTTACAGGAATTTTGTACAAATTTTCACACACCCATTCTAACCACAAACTATCCTATTTATACATAAACAAAATAACTGCTTAGAACGGAAAAACTATAACTAAACGACAGGTGTCAGCCTGCATGTAAATTTCTTCTCTGAAACCTCCATGTGTCCAACTGCCAAAGGTTACAACCTTTTGAATTTGAATCTCTTCCTTGGTGACGAAAACCTTGTAACTCTTCAAAACTGTCGAAACCCTTTTAAAGGAGAAAAACTCTTCAGCACTTGCCAAACCATATCTTTTATTAACAACTTCTTCTGTCGAAGCCCTCAATCACAAACTCTCCAAACTATTCTGCCAGAACATTATGTCTATTTCTGTCGAAACAGTGAAGCTTTAAAACCTTGTCAGCAATTCTTGGATTCTCCTCCTGATGCTATCCTTCGACAAGGATGACCTCAAACCCTGAATTTTAATCTTGTCGAAATTATGGGTTTACACCATGTCCCTTAAATTTTTTCAATTTTAAATATATTGTTAAGTGTCTTGTGTTCAACAATGGACACCGAACAACATTCATGTTTTAAGAGGGATTACCTCGAAACATTGTTGTATCTATCTATGAATTGGTGTTTCCTCTATAATGGAATCAACATCACTTTGATAAGTCAAATGCAGAGTTACTTATAGATGAAATGGACCTAACTAAAATAGAGAAGAGATGCATGCAGATGATTTAAGAGTTCACCTATAGTTTTGACAAAGACTTATATATAGATACTCGATATATGGTGATGACTCTAGTTAGGAAGATTCAATTAGGATCCTTGTCTTATTTTGTGGCCCCTTGTGATAATTATTAACTGAATTGTTTAATAAAATCTCAATGGAACCCCCTTGACTTTAATTCTTGACTGAATACAACCCCGATGGAACCCCTTATCAATCCTTGATAGAATCCTTTATCAATCCTTGATAGAACCCATTAATCCCTTCAACCCTTCTGAGTTAGCATTGCATATGATTCCTATGATCCTCTAATCATGTTGTTGGAATCAAATAGGACTTTAATGATACCTTGATCACTCTGGATACAATCCCTAGATGGAACCCCTTCAAACTCATAATTGGAACCCCATAATAAACCCCCAAAAATCTGATAGAACCCCTTTTGTGAAACCCCTGAAAATTCCTTTAATCCGGTAAAACCCATTTTCTAAAATCCCTTTGATATAACCCCTTAAATAAAAATCCGTTAGAACCCATTCGATACAATTCTGGTAAAACTCCCTGATAAAATCTAATAGAACTCCTTTTGGATAAAAATACCTTGATAGAACCCCTTGGATAAAACTCTTGTAGAACCCCCTTGAAAAAATTATGATAGAACCCCTTTTGAATAAAAATCCCTTGATAAAATCTCTTTGATATAAATCCGGTAGAACCCCCTTGATAAAATTCCGATAGAATTTATTGGATAAAAAATTCGTTGATAGAACCCCTTGAGTAAATCCCTCGGTAAAAGCCTTTTTTATAAATCCTTTGGTAAAACCCCTTTTGATAAATCCTTGATAAATCCCCATGACAAGATAATTAGTGAAACACTTTAATAACATTATGGTAAAACCCCTGAAAGAAATAATCTGGTTGAACCCCTTTAAAAATCCTAATTAAAACCCACTGGATAAGAATCCGGTAGAACCCCTTGATACAATTTTGATGAAATCCCATTGGTGAAATCCCTTGATAGAACCCCTTATTTGGATAAAAATCCGGTAAAACCCCTTGATACAATTTTGATGAAATCCCATTGGTGAAAATCCCTTGATAAAACCACTTATTTGGATAAACATATGGTAAAACCCCTATATTTTTTTGTAGAATCCCTTAATGAATCCCTTGATGAGACTCATAATAAAATCCCTTTGATAAAAGCCATTGATGATAAAACCTTGGTGAAACCCCATAATAACATTCTTTGATGAAAACCCCATTGATAAGACCTTCTTGATGAAATCCTTTGACAACACTCCTTGGTTGAATTCCTTGACAAAACCCTTGACAAACCCTCGATAAAACCCCTAATGAAACCCCATTTGACAAATCTCGTTGATAAACTACCTTTGGTAAAATTCCTCGATAAAATCCCTTTTTATGAAATCCTTTTGATAAATTCCATTGATGAAACCCCTTTTGATAAAATCTATTGATGAAATATGGTGAAACCCCTTGATAGAATCCTTTGATGACAATCCTGATAAACCCTTTTGACAAACTCCCAGATGAGATTCTAGGGGAACCCTTTGATAGGAAATTCCGGTGAACCCTTTGATAAATCCCTTATGAAACTCCTTAATACTACTTTGTTGAAACTTCTTGATAAAACTTGGTGAACCCTTAGATGAAGCCTTTAAACCAAACCCTTAGATGAATCCTTTAACTCAAGCCCTTAGACAAATCCTTTAAATCAAACCCTTAGGTAAATCCTTAGTGGAATCCCTCTGATAAAAATTTAATAAGAACACCTAATGGAAACTTTTTAATAAAATCCCTTAATGTAACCATGTGGAAGGCCAATAAACATTCCTACTTAGGAATTGTACTTGTATAACTTGATATTTGACTTCTATGAGCGATCATAAATCCTATGTTATGTATGTATGTTCATGTATGCATGTGATGTTATGTTATATATGCATGATTAGGTACCAGAGCGTAGCAACATAATTAATGCATGACAATTATTTGATTATTCCCACAAGTGCTCCTATGGTGAGCAAAACAAGGCTATTTGTCAAAAAATGGTAATGGGTATTAAGCTAGCATGATCTCCCGATACTCATTTTGAACTTGAAGATTGTTGATGAAGGATAGAGCTTACATGTAAACCTCAAAAATTATGAGAGGGCTTGTCCCAATAGTATCCCATGGTTGCCCTGGTCTATAGGGTCTTCGAAGTGATCCACCTCAATATGCGCTTTGAAGAATCTTGACTATACCATGCCCTTAAGACATCTTGCTATTGTATTAGCCTTGGAGAGATTCGCCCTTAACTAATAAACCCTTATAATGATATACCCCAGATGAACCCCCTACTTTAAAGCGGTTTCTTTTGATCAAACCTTGCAGCAGTCTACCCCAATTTTAGTTGTGCGTTAGAGAGTATTGCCCTTGATTGATTGAGCTTTGAAAGGTATACTTGTTTACGATTGAGGAAGAAATTTTTTAGTCAAAAAATAATCTTTTGAAGAGGGACTACAAAACTACTCATGATTTTGTGGAGTCTTTTCTTTTTGCTCTTGGTTAGTGTCAAAAGGAGCAGGATGAAGCATGGAAGGTTTGTGTAGGAAGCCGTGAAAGACCTTGAGATGAAGCTGACATAATCAATCAAATATGTGAGCTCACTATCGTAAATGCTAAAGAAATCTAATGAAGGCACGAGTTAGTTTTCCCATAATCTAGAGAAGGAAAAATAAGGTCTGTTATTGGTGGTGAAACAATTGGAAGGAACCAAGGGAAAATTACAATCCATTTTCACAAAGAAAACAATATTATTGAAGCGACATAACTTCTTCAAAAGACGAAGTATTAATCCATAGAAGATATCATTTTTATTTTCAAGGAGGCCTTCGACAATGCTCTATAACATGTCACATTACTTAACCCTAGTGCTCAATTGAAAATCAAGGGAGCTAGTGTGGGGAAATATATGGTGGATGGACAACTTGTTTTGAATTATTATTGCTTTTGTGACGTTTCGTAATATATATTTTAATTAGGATTAAATCATAGTCTAAATTTATGCATGTTGCTTTTAGTGTTTCCTTTCATACTGTGTTTGCATGAATTCATCACACCACTATGCTGGTGAGGACATTCCTAGTAATATATGTTCGTACTCGACCCTTTTCCCCTCTTTAAGAACATGAGAAAAAGTTGATCACTTTGTAGGGGCCGTTGATCTCGAGGATGACAAGTTGTTCGAGTGAGGTCCCTAAACCATCACAATGGTGTTTTGGGATTCACCTTTGTTTCCCTTTGTGGCATAGGTAATGTCTCATTTTCTTTGACATCTGATAAAGCTTACAAAGCATACCCGTATTCATCACGAAGATGAATTTTAAAGAAAACTAGAAAAAATCATATATTAAATAGACCAATAAACATCTCTATGGACTAAAATCGTAACTTGTAAATAATTTTAAATGACATGAAAAATAGTTGGATTTAATTGTTCGAATGTAATGAATACGCGTTATAATTACGATTTTAGTTAATAAAATTAGATGGTAAATATTTGGATTGGATTATTTACCATACAATTTCATTCTATAAATTTTATTATACCTTTTAAAAAATGTTTTTATAGATAACAAATAAATATTAACCGTTAATATATTTTTAATTTTGAGAATATTATAAATTTGTATCAACATGTATTAAATTTGAAAAATTTATTTAAACCAACTGAGCCCCTCTCCATAAACTCTAATTCAATATGATTTTTTATTTATATCTTTTAAAAATTGTATTTTATTTTGAACTGGGTCGAAACCTAGTCTACAAAGACTCATTAAAGAAAAGATTCAATCGCATTTGGAAGTTAACTCGTCATCAAATTAAAATTAAAAGAGGTTTGAGAAAATCTTGATATCCCGGAAAGAATGTTTTAGGAACCCAAATCCTAGAATCCAATTTATAAAAGTTTAGTGAAGGTTCCATTTTCAAGTATACATTAAACACCATCATAGATTAGTTAATTATCGTATTTGTGAACACAATCTCAAAATTACTTTTAAAAATCCAAAATTCGAATAATTCGAATAATCTAAACGAGTCAAAACTGTAGGTTTTCATTTATTTCTCTCCAGTCTTTGGGTTGGGCCCTTAAGTCAGAAGCAATACGGGCTTAAGCTGAATTATCTCAATGGTGTCCGAAAACCCGACCCGTTTAGTTCTCATACAATAAATTCTGGAAGGTTACGATAAATTAGGGTTTCATATTTGCGGTTGAATCTTCTCTACTACCGGAAAACAAAGACACGATGATTTACGACGTTAACTCTCCTCTTTTCCGATCCTTCCTCAGCCAGAAGGGAGGTTCCTCCGATAAGAGGTTTGTCTTCTCTCTTATTGTTAATTAGGGTTTATACACATGATTCAATTTTAATAGAAAATGCTGCTTTTCTCTGTGTAATTTTCTTTTTATGTTGTCTTCGTATAATTGATTATTTCTTGTATTATGTTTCAAATAACAAAATGAGGGGAATTTGCGGTTGAATGGGATTTGCATGTTGTTTTGGTCGTTGCAAGATTATTGATTGAGTTTTTAGCGATGAATAGCGTATGTATAGAATTGTTTACAGTTTCTGTGTGTGTAGAAGAGAATACAGACATGTTAAGCAAATGCTTCGTGTAACATTTTAAGCCAATGGTGTTTGGAACTATTTCTTAATTTATAATAAGAGCTTATAGAATAAGCTGGGTTATCTTTTGGACACATTACAAGCTATTTTCATAAACTCCTCTAGAACATTGTTTTTTTAATCACCACGTTATATTGGGTTGAACTCTTGTGTGTATTGTTCTGTCCTGATAAGTAATGGGCTGCTCGTGAACTAACAGACATCTGAAGTGGCTATCGGTGTTTTTGGCTTCTATCAGAGTGGCAATTGTCTAGGGTTGGAATGGATGAATGGCCATTAGATGGTTTATAGCTTGCTATAATGGCCATACCTTATCTCACTAGGTTGGAACTTATGTTACTCAGGCACTGATTGCTACTCCCTCCGTTTCAAAATGACTGTCGTTTTAGGGAAAATAATTTGTTTCAAAATGAATGTCATTCTCACTTTTCAATGTAGGAATGATTGTTATTTTTCCATTTGTGTCCTTTAATTATATTATTACTCCGTACACTACTTCCAACACATTAATAAGGCTAATTTAGTAAAAATGCAATATCTTATGACAATATTATTGCATTTTTTCTTCGTTTTCAAAAATCTTAAATGATAGTCATTTTTGAAACGGAGGGAGTAATTAAGAAAATGGAAGTGATTGAATATAATCACACTTGTCATTGCCATATGAGTGTCAAGCATTTGGACACACCTTCATCCTAAAGTGTTGGTGTGTTACATAGGTTAAATGTAGAACCTGGCACAAACTGAAGTTTTTTTTAATTCTTTTTCCCTTTTCTACTCTAAGATGTCCAAAATGTGGAAAAAATTTGAAAACATTAGTTTGGTATTTTGATTGAATAAGTTTTTGTGCATATAACCAGTTGGTTAGTAAGTTATTTAAAAAAGATTTTATATGGCTTATGATATTATGTTTTAAAATAGGAAAATATAGCTTGATTTTATATTTGTCCCTGAATCAATTTGGAAATTGTTTTATTATAACTTGTTTTGTTTGTTAGCTTACTTGTCTTGAACTTGTGGAATTCAATGTCCTTGTCAAAATGTTGTAATCTTGAGAAATTGTTTATTTGGTGCCGTGTTAGGATGGATATAAAGTTGTGTAGATTTCATTTTGGCAAACTTTGTGTAATATGGGTCTTGCATTGCTAATGAAATCATTTAGCTGCTCTTGGCCGAGTAAAAGGCTTAGCCCGGAGTACCAAAACTGCATGTGTTTACTTATCATTTTGTGATCAGTTATCCCCGATTCGACATGATGATTGTATTTTTATTTGTGTGATTAACAACATTCTGAAGGTCTTGTTGAAAATTTATGTAGATTGCCTTAACTTTTGGTGAATAATTTTTCCATTTTATTTTGCAACTTGGTTCCCCTTGGCTCGATAGGTCATCTGGGTCAATAGGTGTTAATTGTTATTAAGTAAATGTTAATGTCATTTGAGAATATGTTTTGTTTTAATCAAACTATTGTTTTGCAGGAAAAACGAAGAGCAGAAGCCTAAAGAACAAAGATTCAAAGCCAATGAGAACAAGCCTGTTATGACAGAGTGATGACAGCAATGGTCCATTCCGTTGTAGAAAGAAATAGCATGGTAGTTTGTTGTTTTACTGGTTTTATAAAATGGAAGATATTTTTGGTTGTATTTTGATGATATACATGTTGTAATGGTTTGATTTTGGTTATGATTTCCATGAACCTGTGATAAACATGTATTTGACTTAATGCAATGAAGGTACTTGTTTAAAAGCTTATTATGAGCCAGCCTTAAGTTAACAAGGTCTTTCTGAGCTTATTGAGCCAAAAATAATTCCGGGCTCTGATTTTATTTGCCAGCACTCTTATATCCAGTCTGTTAAACCCAGTATAGGTTGCTATAATTTTAAGTTACTTTTATTTTAGGTGTTTTAATTCTTCTTTTACAATCTCTTGGGATTTTAATTCCTAAGTTTTTCATATATCAATTTGAACAATCTTTTTGGTCTTCTCTGCCAGTTTTTAATCTGTACCAAAAATAAAACATATGATTGTCTACAAGTTTTGGCTCAATTGATAAAAACCAATATTTGTTAGATTGGATACACCACCACCAGGATTTGAACCTGATATTGTATGAATTTCTGGTGGGTATTACTACTACTTAGTTTACAGTCCAGAAAAAAACATATCATTCACATGTAAACAAATCATAACACCTGTTCCTTTTGGAAAATTTATATAAATACATTTTTTCATATTCATTTATTTTGCATCATTAGAAATGATAACTTGGTCAAACAATTTATTGGAAACAAATTTAGTACAAAGTCTAGTACTTTTTACCACCTAGAAGTTAACCTAAACGAAACTTACTCTATAGTGATAACCTACCAAACAAGTAACTTAACGAATTTTTCCTTCATCACTCATCTTATTCTCAACATATTGTCCTCTACTCTTTTTCCATTAAATAATCAAGAAAAGATCCTAGGTAGAAATAACATTTCACACATTCTCGTTATCCATTTGAAAGAATATTATTTGTCTTGTTACTATAATAACAACTTTCACAAGAACAATGAAAAAGGAACATCAATGAACAAGGGAAGAATCATTTGTTACATTGTTGCTTAGTTAAATTTTTGTCATGTTGAGAACAACTCCCTGACCAGGTTCTATAACCAAACGAAAGGCCGGCGAATGACAGTAACTTGATGAAAGAGAGAACCGAAACTTCGATAGAATGAGAGACAAAACCACCTTCAATTCTATCATGGCCAAATGCTGTCCAGGACAGACACGGGCACCGATTCCAAATGGCATATAAGCCTGTGGAATCTTGCAGGAACCAAGCACGCCATTCACAAATCTTTCTGGATTGAACTCGTGGGCATCAAGCCCCCAGATATCGATGTCATGTAGCAATATCGAGATCGGAATCTGCATATTCATTCCTTTCGGAACTTTGATACCTTTTATACTAACATCTTGGAAAGCTGTTCTGGTAACAAATACTGCTGGAGAATAAAGCCTCAATGTCTCTTGAATCACCATTGTTAACTGCAAGTATTGCAAACACATAACAACGATACCGAAGCTTTGAAAAGATGCAAGTATTGCAAAGACATAACAAAGATACTGAAGCTTTGAAAAGATGTAGTATAAATTATATTGACGAATGAGACACAAACATACTCGTGTAAAACATACCGTTTTCATGCTTTTAAGTATACTGGCGTCTATATTACCATTTTCGCAAAGTTCAAGAACCTCTGCACGAGCACGATCTTGCCAATCTTGGTATGTAGCTAACAACATTAAGCACCAAGATGCTGTAATTGCAGTAGTTTCATGTCCAGCAAAGAATATTGTTTTGCAGTTATCTATAATGAACCTGTCTCGCGAGATTGAGTTTGATAAAAAGCCATCACTCCCCTCACAACTCTTAGCACCCTCGAGTATCATTTGCATGAGATCTTGCTCACGACCTTCGCCTTGGCGCTGTCTTACGAGGTTTGATATATTTGAGTTGATCTCTTTCTCTAGTCTCCATATCTGTCTATTGCTCTTGTTTGGGAAATATCTAAAACAAATTATGATAACATTTTCCACATTAGTCTCATCTCATCTCATATCTAACAAGAACAAGAAAATGTCTCAAACGATTCACGACGGACGCATACCTAAAACCCGGAATTCCAACAGATATCTTAGAGAGGAGTTTTTGAAGATCTCTAAGCTTTGTGAATATCTCCTTTCCTTCTGCATAATTGCTCCCAAAACAAGCTCTAGAAATTATGTCAGCCGACAAGCTTCGCAGATCTTCATCAACTTTAATCTCCGAAACAACTCCGTCTTGTTCTATTCTACTCTCCCAAGATCTCAGCATTATGTTGGTTGAGTCAACTATTTGATCAACCATTGCCTGCAACATCATTTGCATAAAAAAGAAAATCATCAGAATGCTATTTTAATCAACATTTATACTCAAGATCTTAGCATAGTATTGTACACTTACTTTCACTTTGTCTAGGTAGAACTCCGGCGCGATTATCTTCCTCTGATGAGCCCAAATAAGCCCACTTGATGATACTATACCTTGGCCCAAGAGAGGACCCATATCTTTGGAAAGATAAGATGGCTTCCCTAGATTCATAGAGGTGTTTAGGAGGATTTCCTTCACCATCTCCATATCTGCCACCATTAACCATTGTATACTCCCAGAAGAAAACAAATATATTGGACCTACATGTACTAAATCAAAATCAAAGTTTTGTACTAAAAACTAACAGTATAATTTATGTTTTGTCCGAACTCTGAGAGTTAAGGACAAACTATGAAGCACAAACACACAGACACGAATACCAGACATGCTAATACAACTTAACCATCAAACTAAAATATCACAAAAATCCATTGGAACTTTAGATTTTTTTCTTCTTCTATATTCTACAAAGGAAATAAGTATGAGAAAGGAGAGAGAGTAATTGACCATATTGATTTCTCCACTTGTGAATATGAGGGAACAGATTTGAAGTCCAGCTATGAGACATAGAAACAGAAACAGGAACATGTTCATCTTCTTGTTGTTTGACTTGTGTTTGTTGTTGGAGTAAAAGGGTTTTGATTTGTGGGATGTTACCAAAGTAGAAATGAGGAGAAGGTCCATGAATCCCTTGCCTCTGAAGCTTTCCTCTTAGTGATTTTGGTCTCAAAACCAAAACATGCAGAAAATGGATGAATACAACCAAAACTGCTCCCAGAGTTACCACAACTTCAACAACTAGGCTCATTCTCCGATGCTAATCTCTTTCACTAATCAGTCACAAGAAAACGTCAAAAATCAATAATAATGAAACTCTTTGCTTTTAATTATTCAAAAAATAATATTAAATAATTTGGTTATATTGCAAAACCAAGATCGTTTGACTTTGTCTTTCGTGGCATCTAACTTACAATTTTGTATAGTATGTTTAATGATCTTTCTTGGATACCAATAGTTTCTAAATATAATCCAACAATTGGATGTAACTTACCATTGGGATTTAATAGTAGCAAAATTTATGAGATATCTTTCTCCTATCTATAAGTTAACAATTATAATGTTTGTATATAAAAGATCTCTTGTCACAACAAATTATTTTCTACATAATATAAGTTTAATTTATGTTGAACTCGCAAATCACCTCTATCAAAAAAATCTTTTTAAAAAATAATTTAATATAATCTTAAGATAGTGTCAACTTCAATCAATATAAGAGTTTCAAAGAACAAAATGGTCGATAGGAAGGAAGAATCAAACACACACTAAATATCATTTTTTGAATATCATAATTTTAAATAATGATATCTTATTATTTGAACCACTATTTAGCAAAATATGCTTTCATTCATCCCAAATAAAATGATAGACAAATTTTAAACTAATTATTCTTCAACAAATTTGCATGACATACTAGTATTATAATTTTTTTTTTTAAATTAGCACTTTATACGGTCTCATGTCACATACCATTTTCACATGAATTTACTAATTAAATTCTTTAACTTTATGAAATGGTCTCACTTCATTCTTATATAAGGATCATCATAAATGCAATTCTAATATGCATTTTAGCAAATTCTTGTTATATGTCTGTTAAGAGTAGAATTCAACCTATCAACTTTTTCTTATTGTTCAATTGCTTTTACTCATTAGAATGTATCTATAATTAGATACGTGTAATAGAGTGCAACTATACAACATATCTTGTAATCATATATATATATATATATATATATATATATATATATATATATATATACATATATATATATATATATATATATATATATATATATATATATATATATATATATATATATATATATATATATATATATATATATATATATATATATATATATATATATATATATATAATTAACCTTAATATATGAAAATGAAATGAAGTTCATCAAAACAATTTATTACTATAGTATCATTCACCTTGTCCATCTCTTCCGCTCTATCTAACAAACTCTAATCGAATTTGTTACACATCGTTGGAGTCATTGCTTTATCTTCATCGTGTTGCCATGACTGAAATCTCAGAACATACGCAAGCAGCATCTCCGACAACAATGGCCTCGTAGTTTCAACAACTTATTGTCAATGTACCTAATGAATCATCTTCGCATCATTTTGGTCCCAAACTTTCAATCAAACTTCAAGAGATCAATTACTTGCTGTGTAATCAACAAGTTGATGGTGTTATACTTGCTCAAAGAGTGCACAAAGTTGTGGCCAATTCATGCATTCCCTTGAAGTTCAAGATGACGCAAAATCAAGTCGAAGGCATGATCTTCGATGAGTATGATGCTTGGATCATGCAAGATCAAACGATCTTCATAGGACTTCTTTCAACCATTTCCGAGTCTATGCTTCCTCGAGTTCTATGTTGCGAACATGTTTTTGAAGTATGGGATAATATTCACAAATATTTCAATGCTCGGTTGAAGGCTTGTGTGAGGCAACTTTGAGTTGAGCTCAAATATCTCAAGAAAGATAATGGCTTAATAACTAAATATGTTATTAATGTAAAAGCCATTGCCAACTCCCTGTTAGCTCTTTGTTATATTGTTACGTAACAAGATCAAACCGACTCCGTTCTTGATGGATTACCTGGAGAGTATAATCCATTTGTTATGCCCACCATCTGTATTATGTTAAGACCTTACTATACATGCAAGAGGCACAATTGGATAAGTTTCACCAATAATTGGCTATCTCAACTATATCTGCCAATATGACTTAAGCAAATCATCAAACAGGTGGTGGGCATGATCAACATGCCAATTCACGTGGCAGAGATCACATGTTTTGTGGTAGGGGCGTGGTAGAGGATGCACCATGCTTGGAACTCGACCATCATGTCAACTATGTGGTAAGTATGATCATGTTGTAGTGGATTGCTAATGGTCCTAAGTCACAAGCTACCAACACTAACAAACATGCTGATGAGACTCAAGATCCTTATGCCTTGGCTTTAATGGCTTATGCTCATGAGTATTCCTTGCCTAAAGACCTGGAGAACCAAGTATGGTTCATAGACTCAGGTGCTTCCCATCATATAGCCTTTAATTCCTACTTTTTGCATTCTAAGAAAACATACAATGGCTTAAGTCGTGCCATTATAGAAAATGGTCAATCCATACCAATTAAATGTATATGATCTACTAATGTTAATGTTCCTTCTTGTTCTTCATTTGGTATGACTCTTAATGGTATCCTTCTAGTACCTTGCATCACACACATTTTATTGTCAATATCCATGTTTTCCAAGGATAACAAAGTCATATTTGAATTTTCTACTAACAAGTGTTTTATCAAATCACAGGTTTCTAGAACCATCTTACTTGAAGGTTTTCTATATTCATGTGGAATTTATTGTTTCCCTCTCGTGATGGAGCCTTCAAGATCTCACTCTTCCATTGCTACAAGCTTAACCACTTTCTTTCCTAGTGTTAATTCAGTTTCCTGCTTTGTCACTTCTGATGTGAATAAACATGTTACTAGCCTTATATGGAATTATAGGCTAGGTCACTCAAATTTTCAAGCCATTCAAATGGCTCTTAAACATTTTAATATACCATTTGTCAATAAAATTTGTTCCTTGTTTTTCAAGTCATGTTGCATAGGTAAGTCTCATAAGATTTATGCTCTCTTGTCTACCACTAATTACAATGCTCCATTTGAAGTTGTGTATACTAACATGTGGGGACCTACCCCATTTACTTCTACCTCAGGCTATCTTTACTATGTTTCCTTTGTAGATGCATTCACTAAATTCACTTGGATATATTTTTTGAAGCACAAATTTGAAGCACTTCACTAATTCAAGATCCATGCAAATTTTGTGCACATTCAATTTCACACTACAATCAAGGAAGTGCAATTACTTTATGGGGGATAGTACATGCCTTTCACAAAATATATAACTAAATTAGGCATCCAACATAGAGTTACTAGCTCCTACTCATCTCATCAAAGAAGACACTTGCACATTGTGGAAATGGGTCTCACTTTGCTTTCCCATGTTTCCATGCCTTTCAAATTTGGGATCATAACTTTGCAGCTATAAATGTGATCAATAAGCTACTTTTAACTGGTGTTTCAAAGTTTCAGTCACCATACCATGCTCTGTATCACAAGCTTCCTAAGTATGACTCACTCAAGGTGTTTGGTTGCATCTGCTTCCCCTATTCAAGGCCCTATAAAAACCACAAACTTGACTTTAGAAGACAAGAATGTGTGTTCCTTGACATATATTTTTTATATTCAGACATATTTATTATTCTACATATTTATATAGTACTCTATTGATCAAACTTATATTATTTATAATTATTCAGATGAATTCAAAAAAATAACATGTAAGCAATCTTGCTTTAGAAATATAAAAAAAAAAACATGAAAATATATCATAATATAATATGTTTTGGGAGAATTGGTGTAAGCTTGTGTCAATGTTGTAACCGTCCAGAGAATCCTGTTATCCAAGATGTTGCATCTGATGTGCGATTATTCTGCCAATCCACTGTGACTAGTGGTAAGGAAAATTCTTCGTTTATGTTTACCTGTTACAAAAATATATTAGTGAGATGGAAAAATGAATAATATAATATATAGGAAAATAAATGTTTATAATATTTACCTGAACCCAATGATTTGAGTTTACAAAACCAATGCAGTAAATGGAGACATTAGGATTATGTTTAGTCGTCATAGGGAAGAACGTCAAACTAAGAGCACATAATGAGACAAGAACGATGTTATACCGATTTACTATCACATAACCCATTTCTGGTAGTGTCATCCATTTATCATATGGTTGGGAACCTAAAGATGATATCAACAAGGATTCTCTTACTTTTGATAAGCGATCTCCAAATAACTTCGCATAAAGAATATTTCTAGGACCTTTGATTTCATTATCCAAATTACGACGAACCATTGACCAACCATCTTCACCATACCCATGCATTGATGTAATGGCTCTAAACCCACAATTTTCATCATCCTTAACATCAACAATGTCGTCAATAAAATGTCTGATATGTGTAGGAAATTGTACAATGTACCTATGAGATGGTTTTTTCTTTGACGTCTATGATAACTGTAAACATGGACTCTTCGAAGATTTCTGAGAATTGTTGTTTGCTTGTTCAACATACTCATGATACAAAAGATCACGATAAACATCATACCCAATAGGTTTTTTCTCTTTTCTTTTCACTCCTCCTTTGGTCTTTATCTTCTCAGGTGGTGATACCATCTTTGTTGTAATGGGGTAAGCTATTTCACACACCCTACTTTTTAATGCTCTCTTTCCTACAACATCCAATGAATGAAACCGTTTCCACAGTGCCTCAATTGTATTTGTCATGTCCATCTCTGCTCCATCCTCTGTGTCTACCTCTTGTTCACCTTCCATACTTAGTTTCCTCCAATGGATATGAATAACATCTATTGGTATTGGTTCACCTCTAAATGTGTATTTCCCTAACTCACAGGCACAAGGTAATCCGTAAACTGTTCAACGAACGCACCTGTACATCTGGGTGTTTGTACCCACCATGTCAACCCTGTGCAACTCTTCAGCAATGTGACGCAAAGCAGCTCTAGATACTGATCCAACCAAATTCCCATAATATGGACCACTATGGACACGCTCAACCTCATAAAAACTCTTCTAAAACAAAGCTCGAATATTGCCCACTTGAATCTTGATGTTGCCATTCATAGCCTCCAAACATTTGACCATATCACCTAAATTGTTCTCCAACATCTGCTTCAGCTTCCAATGCGCAGATTCAACTCTAAAAAGAAAAAAGTTCAATATCATTACTATTAAAATAAACAAACTATGGCTAAACCCCTACAAAACAATCACATTACCTGTTAGTCGTGACGTTGCCTAAATGCAATACTTTATTGATCAAAGCTTCAACAAATTTATGCCTATGAGGTGTCAACCACGTGTCTTTCAAATAATCAATAAAAGGTTCGTAATCCAAACAAATATTCTCAAGTCATTTCAACCTTTGATGATACTCAACCTCATCATTAGCCACTATAAGTTCGTAGCAAAGCCTCTCTATCGGTTCTCGCATATCGTTCATAACACACTCCCTGCACTTCACTTTCACATTCTTGGTTATGTGAAATCGACAAAGCATATTAACTGTTGTTGAAAATATATTTTCAATTGCTTTCATCAAATCAAGATCTCTATCGGTTAAAATTACTTGGGGCCATAACCCTTGTTTAGTGAATAATTGTTTCAGTTTATCTAGTACCCATCACAAAGTCTCTGTTTGCTCAGATTCCATATAGGCAAATGCAACAACAAATGCTAATTCAGTTGATGTGACACCAACTATTTCAAACAAAGGTTGCCTATACTTATTGGTTTTATACGTACTATCCATAATCAACACAATCGGGAACATATTCAACAATTTCACTGAGTCTGGATGGGCCCAGAAGATATCTTTCACAACTTCTGATTCATCTTTTTTCCTACTATAGTAAACATAATTCGATTCCTCAATCAACTTAAGCAAATGTTGTATTTCTGTTCTACTTCCCCTTGATTTTTTCCTGAATCTTACTCTTGTGTTTATATATTTGGGTGATTCGAGTCACATTGTTTAGATCTCGTTCTTGCAAAGACAACAATATATGTCTTGGAGGAACATGATGTTTTGACAAATCTAAAATATGTTGTAAGTCATCATCAGTGTGCCGACTCACAAACACATGACCTTCAAATTTATCAGGTAAACCATGGTTGTGAACTCCATATTTTACATCGATTTTCCAACCAGAACCATCCTTTGAAAGTGTTGATCTAACTTTGAAAGGACACTCACATCTTTTGGAAGCACTTTGTGTTTCACTTTCTCCTTTTTTGTATTTTCCACCTCTATCACAACCAAATATAACTTTCTTCCTCTCTTACCGGTCTTTGTGTCCGAACAGGTAATTATAACAGTAACTCTATTTATGAGTCCAAACTCCCTAATCCACCTAGTCGCCTCTTCTCTTTTAGGAAATTTTTGTGTAGTTGAGAATATCTCTATTCTATCTACATTTGTGTGATCTTTTCCGCATATCATCAAAGGAACATTCATGTCTCCTAAAAAAATTGTCAACATAAAAATAAAAAATAAAAAACGAACCGGATAACCTAACAAGGTTACTTCCGGTGTAGGAAAAAATACAAACCGGAACACGTAGATGATCTACTTCCGGTTATGAATTTTCCTAAACCGGATAACACAAACGTGTTACTTCCGGTGTAGGATTTTGGTGAACCGGAAATTCTTTATCTAGCTACTTCAGGTTCGCAAATTTATTTCATCGGATTTCCTTCCCTTGCTACTTCCGGTTCTTGTCATGCACCATAAAAAAAAAATTCTTTTACTTCTCTGACTTCGCGGTAAAAGTTAAAAATAATTAAATAAAAAATTGAAAGGAATAAAATTGAAATATTATAAAATATGTAGGGGTATAGAGACAAGTGCAGGGGTACAAGATAAAATTTTCTGATTATTAATTAATTTAATAAATAATTCGATCATATATTTAATCAATTAAACCAAGAAACTTAAACCGAATGATCATCGGTTCGATCTCCGATCCGATTTTTATTGAAACTATCCATTTTCATGATCATAATTTTAGAAGTATTACGGTAAGGATCATTTAAAAGAAAAAAAAAACTTATCGGTTGTGAATGAAAAAGTTATTTACACAATAAAATCTTTTTTATATTATTTTAAAAATATTAAATTAAATTTAAAATGATTATTCTTAATGTGCCGACACTCAACTAGATATGAAAGAATTTTCCTATTTTCAACACAGCTAGAAAAATTATTGTAACAGAAGTGATTTGATTTTCCTTTCTTTTCTCACTTACTAGTTTGCTTGAAGTTGAATTGAAACTTTGTAATTGAATTGCACTTTTTCGAAAGGCTGAGTGTTTTTTTTTGTTCTGTCGGTAAAAGTCTTTTCTAAAAGCAATACTTTATTTTATAGGTTGACATTTACAACTATCATTACATTATTACATTTTCCACTATTATTTCTATTATTTTTGTTCCAGATCAATAATCGATCAGGTTAAGATATTAAATTATTGATTAGATTGAATGGGTCACTTATTATTAACTCCGTGGATCCAAGTACATGAATTGGAGACTTGTTTTTTATTTTATTTGGTTATGTAAATTCTTTGATTAGTTTATTTTATGTTAAGTTTGATTTTAGCCAAATAGATTTTAATTTTGAATTTGAGGAGATTTCGTCCTACCACTCATATTTTTATATGACATTCACTTAATATGTACAATTTTATTAAATATTTATAATTAAAATTCAATATTTTAAATGCTTTTTTTGTTTGTTTAATATATCATATTTTTTCCTAAATTCTTAGTTTCTCTGTTTTTTTTAAGTTTTTCTCAATTTTTTTTTAATATTTATCAAATTAAAAAAACTAAATTAAAATTATAGATTTTACACACACATACACACACACACACATATATATATATATATATATATATATATATATATATATATATATATATATATATATATATATATATATATATATATATATATATATATATATATATATATATATATATATATATATATATATATATATATAAAATCATAATTTATATCATATTTTCAAAAATTCGATATAAATTCATATTTTCTATATCGAATTTTTCTAATATTTAGTATAAGTTCATAGATTTTTGCACCACAAATTATAATTTCATATCGATTTTTTTAACTATCTGAAAAAAAATACAAAAAAAAAATGAAAATTTCGATATTATTAACTTCCCTTTTTTATTGGTCTATTGGATTTTTGAAAATTCCAGAAAAATACACCATATTAAATTTAACTAAAACATTTAAATGTTCATAATTCACACAAAAATCTCGCTCATAGAAATCTTAAAGAATGTTTTTTAAGTGTTAATCTCTTAATGGGAGAAGTTATTTTAGTGAGATTTTTTGAAATTTCATATTCAACCTTAAACCAGAGCACCATTGATAAGTGTTGCTCACCTCTATGACATGACACAATGTGAATTCTTGTTGTGATCGTGAGGCAATTTACTAGGTCTTCTAATATTTTTGTGAATACTTTTTTAAATATTATAACCATGCTTGTTGTGATCGTGAGACAATTTACTAGGTCTTCTAATATTTTTGTGAATACTTTTTTAAATATTATAACCATGTTATGGAATTGTGGAGGTTGAGTTTCATTGAAGAAAAACAAGTCTTTACGTAGAGGTTTTTGAATTTCTAACATTTGTCAACATATCAAGATCCAGACAAAAGAATTCCGGTGGAATTGAGTGAAGATTGTTGCAGACGAGATCTTAGACAACATCGAAGATTTATCTAAAGGTGTTTCTGCTCAAGATCGTGAATCATGGAGATGTTATAATCTTGTGTGTTGTGTGCGATTGAAGGAAAAAAAAAATGTTTGACTTTAAAATTTTGGCAAAATACCCAAAATAGTCCTTTAACTCAATCACTGGGTCCAATATGGTCCCTTATCTCTAAAAAGTGACAAAAAGATCCTTTAATTTGTTAAATTGTACCAAATAGATCCTTTCCGTCCATCACCCCCTAACAGACGTTAACTATGGTATAGGTGGCAGCTGACATGGCATCATCTTCTTCCTTTAAACTGAGAATCTTCATCTTCCTCCATTTCTAGGGTTTATGCGAAAATTTCTCTTCATCCATTCCCAAATTGATTCAAGAACCAAGAAAATCATAGAGTGACGAAGATGAAATCCAGTGGGTGTTCTTCGAAAGCAAAACACGGTTATGGTGGGTGTTCTTCGAAGGAAGAATCGAATGTTAACACAAGCACAACTTGGAAACCTATATGTCACTGTGGGGATTTAGCTGTTCTTCGTATGGCCACAACATTCAAGAACTATGGGAAACATTTTTGGGGATGCCCTAATTTTAAGGTATGTGATATGTATGTGTTTAAAATCTGTAGCTGTATTTGTGTTTTAAAATGGTTGATGTTGAAGATGCTATTTTGCAGGGATCAAGCAATGCCGGTTGTGGGTACTTTGGATGGTATTTTGAAGAGGTCAGAGATGAGAAGGAGCAATATTTGATGGATAGAATTGAGAAGCTCTCAAAGTCATTGGCAAAGGCTCAAGTGACTATTGAAGAACATGGGAAACAAATAAGCAAAATGGAAAATGACATGAAGAAGCTCATGAAGTTGATAAAATTCTGGAAATTGATTTGGTTCATAGGCCTTGTTGTAGTTGTTTTTAGAATCCTTTAGGATGTTGTTGAATCATTTTGGTCTCACTGTTTTTAGAATGATTTAGGGAATTGATGTTGAATTAAGGCAATTTGTTGTCAAATTGTTGTTGTTGTTGTCAAATGTAATGGATTATTTGTGATCAATGGTAGTTACTATTGTTATGTTGACAGTACCATAATGTTAGCATTTTACACAACAGAAATGTTAATTGCTACAGATTAGTTACATTGATAGAACTAATTGAAATAATTGAGATAATTGCCACAGAACAATAGTTGACAAAACAGAATTGACAAAAGCATATGTCTCCATCATTGACAAAACAGAATTCTAACATTGATAAAACCATATGTCTTACATTGACAAAACATTGACAAAACAGAATTTTAACATTGACACAATTGTCTTAACATTGAAAAAACATTGACACAATTGTCTTAACTAAACTTAACATTGACAGAATTGTCTTAACATTGATCCTAAGGTTTCCAAGTCTTGGTTGATCTCTTTGTTGGTGTACTTCTCCTTGTTGTTGGGCCTACAGCAGTCTTGGCTGCACTCATCCTGGTGGTTGGGCCTGGGGGCATGAAAGGCTTAGCTGGCCTTCTGTAAGACAGCTTGTTTGGCCTTCCTTGAGCTTGCTTGGTTTTGCTTGGCTGAGACTGTGTTGGTTCCTGTGATGGCTGGCCTTGTGACTGTGTTGGTTGCTTTGATGGCTGGCCTTGTGACTGTGTTGGTTGCTTTGATGGCTGGCCTTGTGACTGTGTTGGTTGCTTTGATGGCTGGCCTTGTGACTGTGTTGGTTGCTTTGATGGCTGGCCTTGTGACTGTGTTGGTTGCTGTGATGGCTGGCCTTGTGACTGTGTTGGTTGCTGTGATGGTTGCTGAACAGATGCTTCAGATGGCTGGCCTTGTGATACCTGCTGACTGGTGTGGTCCTTGCAGGTCAGTTTATTATGACCTGCTTTTTTGCACCTGCTACACCTAACATTAAACCCTGTCCTTCTCATCTTCTTGTCAGAACCATCAATCTCACCTTGCTCTAAATTTCTTCTTTTCTTTGGCCTTCCAGGCATCTTCCTATACTTAGGAGGCTGCACATCTGGATATTCAGTTCTGGCCCACAAATTAGAACCATTAACTGGAAATATCACAAAGTTATAGACCTCCATGTATCTCTCCTTTCTATAATATTTTGGAATGTAGTCAGCAATGTTGTAGTTTCTACTCTTCATAGCTGATAAGGCATGCACACAAGGTAGCCCTGTCAGCTCCCATCTTCTACATGAACAACTTTGCTCCTTAAGGTCTATACTGAATTTATCTGCTTGGTTTTCTAGATGCCTCACCTCAAAAATATGTTCAGATGCCATCCTATAAGCACAAAACAGAAATATGTTCAGAAGCAACTATAAGCAACTACAGAAATATGTTCAGAAGCCATGCCACTATAAGCAACAGAATTCAGAAATCATATACCACTATAAGCAACTATAAGCAACTATAAGCAACTACAGAAATATGCAACAAATCATAATTCAGATACCTACCAATCCACTATATGCAACAAATCATGAATCATATACCTGCCAATCCACTATATGCAACAAATCATAAATCATATACCTGCCAATCCACTATATGCAACTATATGCAACAAAACAGAATCATAAACCTGCCAATCCACTATAAGCAACTATATGCAACAAAACAGAATTCAGACTTCATTTACCAATCACTAATAAGCAACAGAATTCAGATTGTCACTTATTAGCAATTAAGCAACAAAACAGAAATCATATACCTGCCAATCCACTTCAAGCAACAAAACAGAATTCAGACCAATCAATAATAAGCAACTATAAGCAACAGAATTCAGACTTCATTTACCAATCACTAATAAGCAACAGAATTCAGAATTCATATACCTGACAATCCAAAGGTTGGTGTAATAGCTTGTTTTTTCAACTTTCTTTCTTATGTTTGGTAGCACTTCCCCATCAGCCAGATTCTGATACCTCATCCTATTGTTTGCCCATCTTTCCATCATATATATCCTTATTTCTTCCACCATAGTAATTAGTGGTTTAGCTCTTGAATCCAGAATAACACTATTGAATGCCTCAGACATATTGTTGAGGACTGCATCACATTTGTTATGAGTCTTGAAATATGATCTGCTCCAATATCTTGGTGGAGTGCTGATCATGTGCTTGTATGCTTCCACATTGATATCCTTCATCACTTTCATCTCTCTTTCCCAAGCTTGGTAATATGTGGACTTTGCAGATTTCCAGATTATTTCCTTGAGTTTCTTGCCTGGATATTTTTTTCTGAAATTATTATAAAGATGTCTGACACAAAATCTTTGCTCCACTCCTGGCAGCAACTCATCCATGGCAGGTAATAAACCCTTAGTGCAACAAAAATTACATAAGTTAGTACAAATAACATAAGGGCCTATAAGTGAACATAACTACAAAATTACATAAGTACCATATTTACCTTTTGTTGATCAGATATATAGGTGTATGTGAGACACCTTTCTCTCCCACCTAGATCATCAATAAGAAGCTCCAAGAACCAAGTCCAGCTATCTTTATTTTCACTTTCAACCACAGCAAATGCTATTGGTAGCATTTGGTCATTTGGATCTCTACCAATTGCTGCCAAGATTTGCCCTCCACACAACCCTTTCAAAAAACAGCCATCTAGCCCAATGAAATGTCTACATAATTTAAAACTCTCCTTACAAGCAGCCAAGCAAATGTACAACCTCTTAAAATATGGTCTCTGATCAGCTGAACCCTCTAGTACAGGATGCACATTGACTTTCACAGTAGAACCTGGGTTAGATCTCAAAAGTTCATGACAATAGTCATAGATCCTTGTATAGTCCCCAAGAAAAGAACCATCTACCATGTCTCTAGCAGCAAATCTTGCTCTTATGGCCTTTTGCTTGCTAACACCTACATTCCATTTTTTTTGTGCCTTTTCCTTTATGTCCCTAAGCTTCAATCTTGGATTGGATTTCAGTGAATTCTGTAGCCTCTTACTTAACCATTTTGTACTCATCAGCTTTACATTGTACTCTCTACTACAACTATGGTTGTCTATGATCTTCCTTAGTTGCCAAGAATCCTCATTAGGTAACTTTGCACAGTAGGCTTCCCAATCACATCCTTCCTTGCATCTAACCCTCACCCTTACCTTGTCATTCTTAATGTACCTAAGACCTCTGCCAGATTGCACAGCATATGATGCTATAGCTTCTTTAAAATCATCCTTGGTTGTGAAATACATCCCAATCTCCCATTTGAATTTGGACATGTCTTTCTGTAATCTAAAAATAGGGTACTTTTTCCTAACAACATCACTAGTATCATCACTTTCACACCCACTTTGTAAATCATCACTTTCATTATCACTAACTTTATCATCACACTTTTCTTTACCCTTATTCATCTTCCCCTCTTGATCATTTACAGATTCCATCACATCACCCTCCTCATCATAAAACTCATCTGATTCATCATCAAAACCAACTTCCATTGCACTGTCATAATTGAAGTTTTCATCATCACTATCATCATCACTGACATCAGTATTATCCCCTTCATTCTGATTCAAAACTTCCTCTTCCATCCTCGGATTCACAGGATCAGAGCTATTAACCTCAGCATTATTCACAGGACCAGAGCTATTAACCTCAGCATTATTCACAGGACCAGTTTCAGAATTATTCACAGGATCAATGTTATCCCCTTCCATCCTTGGAGTTGTATCATTCAAAGGATCTGTATTATTCAGCTCAGCATTAACTTCCTCAATCATTGCAGCAAGCACTTTTTCAGTGTCATCCTCTTCCATCACATCTGCTTCCACTTCATCAATTGGACCATCATAAAAAGCAGGTTGTGACAAAATGTGTGTGATGTATATGTCAACCCTGAGGTGAACCCTAAACAAATCAGCAATCTCTAAAGCTCCTTTGTCATCAACCAAGGTGCTCATCCCAAATTGTGGATCCTTATAGTAAATTTTCCCAATACATGTGTAACCTAGATCCTTAAAACAACCTAGAAGTTCAAAATAGCTCCATCTATCAACATCTACTTTCAATTCTGCAATCTCTCCCCCTTCGTATACACTCAGCTCGTCATCCACAAATGCACCACTGTGGTGAATAGTAAGACTCAAGAACTCACTCATCTCAACTGAAGTCAAATAACCCTAAATAGTCAATTAACCCTAAATCAGTAACTATTACGAAAAACCCTAAAACATATCAAATTGCAATCGAATAACTATTACGAAAAACCCTAAACTATTACGAAAAACCCTAAATTAAACAGTAACGGAAATCGAATAACATAGTAAAATAGAATACCTGGTGGATTATGCTTCACGAATGGCTTCTGCTTCACGAATGGCTTCTGCTTCAATGCTTCATGCTTCAATGGCTGCGCTAGGGTTCTTCTTACTAATTTTCACCAACATTCGTAATGACAGTCCTTGGTAGCATTTCCCTTCCTTATGCAAACACATCATACATGGCAGCTGAGTCACCCAATCATGGCAGCTGAGTCACCCAATCTAACCTCCACATGTGTATGCTAAGTTGACTTTGACTAACGGTTGCTGACGGAAGGACAAACGTGGTACAATTTAACAAATTAAAGGATCTTTTTGTCACTTTTTAGAGATAAGGGACCATATTGGACCCAGTGATGGAGTTAAGGGACCAATATGGGTATTTAGCCTAAAATTTATTATAAGTATTTTAGTTTTGATCTGTGATTATCATTTATACTAAAGGACATTGTATTAAATTTCATAACAGAAGACAATAATAGTTTTTGATGGGTATCCATTGGAAATCGAATCAAGTGCAAGTGAGGACAATATGAGTGTTAATTGGTTCGAACAAATTTGAATCAAATCGAAATCCAAATCAAGCCGTGGTATTTATTTGGGTCGGTATATTTAGTTTGGACAAAAATCGAACCAACCCAATGAAATTCGGAGTTACTTTGTTTAGACAATGGATTTTCAAAATTATACCCGCGAGTCCATCTACCCGAACCAACCATATTAATTTATATCATCATTGTCATGAAAATTAGTAGGAGCGTACATGAGTTGAGTCAACCCACCAAATTCGTTCAAACCCACCCAAAAAAATTCAAAAAGGTGGGTTGAATTGAGTAATTGTGTGGATATGAATTTAAAAACAAAAAAAAAAACCATAAAAAAATCGGGTTTCAGGTAAACCCATACCCAAACCCAAAAAATCCACGACCCATTAATGAAACATTTATTATTATAATATTTATGATTTTGATGAGTATTAACTTAGTTGTTTCAATTTTAGTCACTTAACATTTACTATTTTAGTGAACCATGACTTTAATTAATTTTGAATGTTTTTCCCTTTAGTTATTTTGATACTAATATAATTTTATGTCATGAAACTTTAGTTTGTTGCTAGTATTTTATGATAATCTATCTTTTATTATTTTATTATGCTAAAAGATAGTAAAAATATGTTATCTATTTTTTTTAAGAAAATAAAATTATTGAGTAATTTTTATGAAAAAATATGATGACTTGTCACGTAGTCATTTAATATTAATAAAAAAAGAAAAATTATTTGGGCAACACACTATCCAACCAAACCCTAAAAAATTAATGGATTTGTCCAGACCCACTGATGTAACATGTGGCTATTTTATCTCATCCAAATTGAAGTTCGGAGTGTCCTATACGGATTGGATATTGAATTTGACCATCCAATCCAAATTGGCTCACGTACACCTCTAAAAATTAGTATAAAATATTCAACTTCAAAAAGAGAAAAAATGAAACACCATTTATGACATTCACAACTATATGGAGAAACAAAAAAAAATTAAGAATTTTATATTATTATAGAAAGTTAGTCGATGTAAATTAGATATTTTTTAAAAATATTTTTGTACATTTGTTTCTAATATATCCAATCATTCCAACCCAACCTATTTCTTTCAGTTTGGTTAAGTTTAAGTTTTATAGGAAAAAAATGCAAATTCAATACATATAGTTTTGATAAGTTTTGGCATCAGATTCTCGCGAAATCGAACAAAACCGACTTATAAACACCCATAGAGATACATCACGATGTACAATCTCTCTTACTTTATATATTTACTTTAGTATAATAAGACATAACACATAATACTATAAGAAACAGGAGGGTGCCATTACACCTCTAAAAAAATATTAACTTCTTTATACAAGTTATACATTTTCTTTGTTCTGGTTAGACCGGATAGCTTTTTCTATCTTTTTAGATTATCATGTACCTATTTCTGCCATAATTTATATGAATCCATGATTTTCTATTAAAAAAAGATGTCAGAGTGGATGATATCTAATAATATGCCAACTTAATCATATATAAAATATATATATTTTTAATTTATTATAACTAATATTGATAATATTAAAATATATATAATATATAAGCATGTCAACTTTTTAATTTATTTTTTCATAAATGTAAACGAACCGCATATATAATTCATACGATGGAATTATGACAAAATTATTACATTATATGTAGAGATTTATTATGCTACTTTATTTTTTAAATTTTAATTAAATTATATATTATTTTATGTGAATTTTAATTAAAATTTGAACCAATATTTACAATATCCCATATTATTTTAGACAAGATGTCACCGATAATACTATTGACCATAAACATAGCCTACAAATATTAGCTCAAATTATCAGTATTAAACTAAAATAGTAGATGAAGCTTAAGTTTGTGATTCTTGTAAATGCACTTCCAGGTATTGTCTCCTCTTATTTTAAGACAAGTTTTGGTACCCTTTCCACACAATCTTCTGTCTATAATCGTGCTCCCTACATCTGTACTATGTATGTTATCATGTGTTATAAAACAGATCACGACTCTTGTGAGTAGGTTAATTAATGGTATGGTTTTGTGAGAAAATTGAATCGAACCAACCCATTATATAAAGTTATCCAAACTGAACTGAAACGTTTTCATTTTTTTTAGAATTGAACCGAATCAAAATGTTTGGTTTGTTATAACGGTTCAGAACTCCGAACTGTATCAAACCATTAAAAGACAAAATTTTTCAAACTGAACCATTTGTTAAAGATCTGAACCGTTATACTTTCTTTTTTATATTATATTTTAAAAAAAAAATTTTAAATTTATTTAAAAAAAAATCATTTCAGACACAACTAACATGATTTTAAAAGCACTTATTTTAAATTTATTTTAAAAGCACTTACTTTAAACTTATTTTAAAAGCACTTATTTTAAAAACACTTATTTTAAACTTATTTTAAAAGTACTTATTTTAAACTTATTTTAAAAACACTTATTTTTTTTAATAATGAAGTTAGATGTTATAGTGACACTTACCATTATTATTATTTATACATAATGTGCTGAATTTCATGTTTTTTTCTTTATAGACTTTGAAGAAACAAAGACAATAGAAAGAAAATGATCGGATTTTGGACTGTGTTTTGCGGCGATTCTGGTTGTCCAAAGCCTTGCACTAGTTATGATTTTAAGTTTCTCATTGATCCTTCCACCTGTATCAACCATTTTAAGAAACAAATTTTGATGATATATTAGCTTTTGATTTGTTTCTTCTCATCATGCTCCTGTTATACTTATTTTAAATTTATTTTAAAAGCACTTATTTTAAATTTATTTTAAAAGTATTTATTTCATTTTTGAACTTCAAATTCAGTTAAGTGTAGTTTTAAATTTCTAATAAGTTAATGACTCACTATTGGTTATGTTTGATTAATCTTAGTTTGGTTCGGTTCTAGAACCGTTAATAAATAAATAGTTCGGTTCACTAACCAAACACAATGGTTCGATTATTTTAACTTCACTTCGATTCGGTTTAGCGGTTCAATACGGTTCATAGATTTTTTGAACAACCCTACTTGTGAGTCTCTTTTAACTTAAGAAAGTTTCAACTAAATCATATTTGGTTGTCCTTAGTTCAAATGACCTCTTCATTCAAGTACCTCATCATTGTCACTTTCTTAATTTGGATGTATGTTGTTTTTGGCTAAAAGATTATATTATTATTATTATTATTATTATTATTATTATTATTATTATTATATGTGAGTAAATATAAACTTTCAATACAAGGATGAGTTTTATACATATACACATGATTAAAAGTTGTGATATTTTAGATTGAACTCTAGTATCGACAAGGATAGTTTTATGGTTCGACAGAAGGTTTAGCATGAAGTCGAAGTCTGTTCACATGTTGATATTGTATGTTGTAGTCGAAGTATGTTCAAGCATGCAGTAGTCGAAATGTTAGGATTGTTAGCATATCAAATTGAGTCTTGTTTGTAAGCCCAATTGTTTAAGTTTACTTGTTGCTCAAGTTAACTTAGTAGTATATAAATAAACTAGTTCTCTCAGGTTGTTGAGATATGTTAATTGTTGTTATTAACTTGTAATCCTTAAACCCTATTGAGAAAGTGATTAATAAAACAAATTTAACTAATTCTTAGTATTCTTATTCTTCCTTCTTCTCTATTTTTTGTAAATCTAATAGAGTTTCTCGTGTTTATTTAAGAAATTCAATCTTTTCTCATATTTTGATTTGTTCCTGACGACATCAATTCACAACAAATTGGCGCGGTGAATGATTTCGATTTGTGGCGCTTGAAGATGCAAGTCCTTCTTGTTCAACGGGGTTTGTTAGAAGCGTTGAAAGGATTGGAGAAGATGGGTCCCGACCTAACAGAGAAGGAGAAAACAACGATGGTCGAAAAAACTCATAGTGTCATTGTGTTGAGCCTTGGTGATATGGTTCTCCAGCAGGTTTCAAAGGAGAAAACTACAGCTAGTGTGTGGACGAAACTTGAAGGTTGTTATATGGAAAAATTGTTGGTTAATCGTCTCTACCTGAAGCAAGCATTGTATTCATTCAAGATGAGTGAAGACAAAGCCCTGGATGAGCAACTAGATATGTTCAATAAGTTGATTCTTGATCTGAAAATACCGAAGTCAAGATTAATGATGAAGATCAAGCGTTGTTGTTGTTATGCTATTTACCTAAGTCTCATGCTCACTTCAAAGAAACTCTCTTGTATGGAAGAGAGTCGTTGACCTTTGAAGATGTTCAATCTTCCTTGTACTCTAAGGATTTGAAAAAAAATAAAAGGAGCACAAGCCATCTTCTATTGGTGAAAGTATGTCCGTTAAAGGGAAATGCTTGAAGAAAGATCGTAGGTTTGAGAAGAAGAAAGGTAAAGTTATACAAAATTCTTATGGTGGTAATGTTCTTACTATTAAGTGTTATAATTGTAAGAAGATGGCTTGTGCAAGATGGTTAAGAATCATCTAGTATCCTAGTGGTTTCAAGCAGTGACTCTAGAAAGGAGTGAATTATGGATTCAAGATTTACTTGGAACTTGACTCCAAAAATAGACGTGTTTAAGGAATTGTGTGATCAATATGGTGGATCAGTACTGCTAGGAAACAACAAAGCTTGCAAAATTGCAGGTATTGGATCTGTGAGATTCAAGCTCCATGATGAGTCAATAAGGTTATTAACTGATGTTAGGTATGTACATGATCTTAAAAGGAATCTGATTTCTCTTGGTGAATTCAAAAAAGAAAGGATATATTTTCATAGGAGAGTAAAGCATCCTAAGGGTAATGAAGGGGTCGAAGGAAGTCTTGAGAGGCGTGAAGAAACAAGGTTTGTATACCCTTGAGGCTGAGGTTGTAAGTGGTCTAGTAGATGTTGCATTCACGAAACCTGTGTCGAAGACTATGTTATAGCATAAGAGACTTGGCCATGTCAATAAAAGAGGCCTGGTCGAATAGTCGAATCAAATTCAGTTGGATGGTAACAAGATCGAAAAACTGGAGTTTTGTGAACCTTGTGTATTTATTAAATCATGTAGAATAAAGTTTAACAAAGGTAAACAAAGAAAATATGGATCCCTTAATTACATTCATGCTGATCTTTGGGGATCTGCAAGGAATCCTTCACACTCAGGTGCACAGTATTTTCTATCCATAGTTGATGATTACTCCAGAAAGTTATGGGTATTCATCCAGAACAAAGGATGAAACTTTTGAAAATTTCAAAAGTTGAAAAACTCTGGTCGAAAACTAAACTGGTAGCCAGGTCAAGAGGTTGAGGAACGACAATGGTCTTGAATTTTACAATGAGGCTTTCGACAACTATTGTGTTGTGTATGGTATTGCAAGGCGCATAACTACTACATGGACTCCCCAACAAAATGGTTTGGATGAAGGGTTTAATCAAACCATTCTAAAAAGGGTGAGGTGCATGTTGATAAGTTCAAGACTAAAGTAGGTGTTTTGGGCATAAGTTGTTGTGACTACAACATACCTGATAAATAGGTGTCCTTCGACTGTCTTGTGAATGAAGACATCTAAAGAAGTTTGGTCAGGAAATCCACCTAGTCTCGACAAACTTAGAGTATTTGTCTCCTTAGCCTATGGTCACATTAGGCAAGACAATGTCAAACATAGAGCTCTGAAATGTGTGTTCCTTGGATACCCGGAAGGAGTCAAAGCTTATAAGTTGTGGTGCCTAGAGCCAGGTCACAAGAATTGTACCACAAGTCAAGATGTAGTTTTCAATGAATTTAGGACCGAGTTCTGAAAAACGGATGACATTAGTTGATGTTTGAAGATTTTTGAAGAAGAGCTGGAACAAGGAGAGATTCCTGTTGAGGTGGAGTAAAATGATGTTGAATTGCATGACCCAGATGAAGTCGAAGAAGTAGCATAAGTTATTGTCAAAGATGAGGAGAATGATAATGACTACCTATTGGCAAGATACAGGTCAAAAAGAGTCATCAAGCCATCTCAGAGACTTGGTCATGCAGATCTTATAACTTATGTCTTGATCTCTGCAAGTGAGGTTCTGGACAAAGAACCTAGATATTATAAGAAAGTTATGAGGAGTCAAGACAAGACACAATGGTTGAAATCCATGGATGATGAGATGAAATCTCTTCATGATAATAACACTTGGGAGCTTATCGATAAACCTATAGGGGCCAAGTTAGTCAATTATTAGTGGATTTTCAAGGTTAAGGAAGTAATCAAAGGAGTGATGTCGAAGTGCTTTAAGGAAATGTTGATTTCTAGGGGGTTCACTCAGAAAGAAGGTGTCAACTTCAATGATGTGTTCTCACCAGCTGTAAAGCATATATGCATTAGAATGTTGTTAGATATGGTGGCAAAGTTTGACTTAGAACTTAAATAGATGGATGTGAAGATAGCCTTCATATATGGTGATCTAGATGAAATAATCTTGATGAGGAAAACTGAAGGGTATGCCAAAAAAGGAAACGAAAATTATGTGTGCAAGCTGAATAGGTCTTTGTATGACCTGAAACAATCTCCTCGAAAATGGAATATGAGATTCCACAAGTTCATGGCACACATTGGTTTCACTAGGAGTAAGTTCGACCACTGTGTTTACTTTAGATTTTGAACTGGAAATTCATTTTTTATTTTGTTGCTTTATGTGGATGACATCCTCATAGAAATAAACAATGTCGAAGATGTTATGAAGGTAAAGGATGAACTCGATAACGAGTTCGACATGAAGGATTTGAGAGTTGCCTCTAGAATTCTTGGGATTAACGTCCGGAGAGATAGAAAACAAGTGAGATTATGATTATCTCAAGAGACATACCTAGAGAATATTCTCGACAAGTTTGGTATGTCAAATTCAAATCCTGTTCTAACACTGACTAATTCTCAATACAAGTTGAGTATGACTCAAAGTCCTAGTACTGAAGTCGAAAAAGCCTATATGAATATAATTCATATGCTAGTATATAGGTTCATTGGTGTATGTTATGGTCTGCCAGAGGCCATACATAACATACAGAGTGAGCCTTGTAAGTAGGTATATGGACAATCCTGGGAAGGCGCACAAGCAAGCATTAAAATGGATTCTTAGGTACATCAATGGGTCTCTGAGCAGAGTCCTGATTTATGGTGGAGCATGTGGTGATGATAGCAAAGTCAAAATCGAAGGATTTGTCGACTCTAATTATGCAGGTTGTATGGATTATAAAAAATCTATTTTTGGATATGTGTTCACTATGTATGGCACAAAAATTAGTTGGAAAGAAACTCTTTAAAAGGTTTTTCCTTATCAACCACTAAAGCGGAATATATCTCCCTCACTGAAGTTATGAAAGAAGCATTTTGGCTTGAGTATTTTTCTAAGGAGCTAAAACTTCTAGGTCGATGTAAATGTGATAGTCAAAGTGAAATACACATGTCGATGAATTCAACCTATCATGAGCGAACCAAGAACATCGATGTGAGGTTGCACTTCGTCAGATAGATAATCAAGCACGAAGAAGTCCAAGTGTTTAAGGTTTCGACTGATGACAATGCTACCGATAGATCACCAAGACATTGCCTAGTTGCAAGTTTTTTCACCGTATACAATTGATAAAGTTGCATGATGAAAGCTAGTTTGCTCTCTTGTTTTGTGTAGAGTTTATTCCAAGGTGAATATTTGTGGTATTTTGGATCGAACTCTAGTGTCGACAAAGGTAGCTTCATGGTTAGATAGAAGGTTTAGTATGAAGTCTAAGTCTGTTCACATGCTAATCTTGTATGCTCTAGTTAATGTATGCTTAACCATTCAATAGTTGAAATGCTAGGATTGTTAGCATGCCGAATTGGGCCTTGCATTTAAGCCCAATTGTTTAAGTTTTCTTATTGCTCAAGTTAGTATAGTATTCTATAAATAGACTAGTTATCTTAGGTTGTTGAGAGAGGTTAATGTTGTTATTCACTTGTAATCTTTGAATCCTATTGAGAAAGCGAATAGTTAAACATATTTAACCAATTCTTATTATTCTTCTTCCTTCTTCTCTATCTTTTGTAAACCTAAGAAGGTTTCTTGTGTTTGTTCAAGAAACTCAATTTTTTCCCTCATATTTTGGTTTGTTCTTGACGACATCAATTCAAAACAAAAGTTATTGACTAAGATGATTGTAACACCTTGTATAATATATACCTAAAATAATATCATACAAGTTTTTATTTGGTATTGACACCATCATAAGTTCCTATTGGCATAATTCACATACTTGACTATCGCGGTCGGCTTAAAACTTAATGAGTCGCCATCACATTTATAGGAAAATAAGTGATAAACATAAATCCCAAAATAAAGAAAAGTAGGTAAGCAGTCGGTTAAGTGGGAGGAAGGTGTTAGGAAACTCTCACCTCTATTATACCTAATAGGTTCCTCTTTAGGTTTTTATAAGGTAGGTTTGTTTGTTTTATAATCCTTGATTAATATTCCAAAATTAATCCAACTTGATAACTCCAAAACCCTAATTTTATTCCTAATTGTACTCATTATGGTTTTACAACCATATGCCCATGTTCCTTCAATTAGAAGGATCGGAGTTTCGTAGTTCGTATTCCCCCTATCCCCTAAACCTAATCCTAATTCTTTATTTTTCTCTCGGAAGTTAGAGCATTATCTCACGCTATATCCCTAAAAAATAATTCCTTAATATCCCTAGTAAAACCTCTTAACTTAAATCCAAAACCCTAATTTTTAAATAAAAATTTAATCCCCGTAACTTATTTAATTCCCAAAATAAAATTTAAATCAATCCCATAAAATTTAAATAAACCCCCAAAATTTATCATAAGGTCATATCCCTAAAATTAATAACATTTAACCCCAAAATATTTAATAAACAAAGTTCAGTCCCAAAATTCCAATAATAAAATTATATTCCCAACATTATTAAAGTTTAATCCCAAATATTAAATTCAAAACTTAGAATTTCAATCCCCGTATATTTGTAATTTCCATAAATCTTAAAAAGATATTAATTTCTTTTTAAAATAAACCATAACCAAAATTATTTTAAATTAAAATCCCACAAAATAACAATTCTCATAAACTTCAGAATTATAAAATCTCATATTTATAAACATATTTTCCTTATTTTTAATAACAAAAACAATTAAGAAATGTGGTTGGGCCTAACTCAACCATAGAAAACCAATTGGTAGGGTGAGGATTACCCCCACTTAGAAAGACATGTTCAGACCATATATTATCCGATGTGGGACTCTTATAACACACCTCACACTCAGGACTAGACAACTAGAGCATGGAAATAAATTGTTGGTGACCCAATAGCGGAAATTGTAACACCCCCTTTCTATACCCAAAATAATCAAATAATCATTTAGGCAAATATAAAAATTCCATCAGAGTATAATTAAAACATAGTATAAAAGAGGCATGTCACATTATACATGAAATTAAAACATCCAACACCTGCTCATTTAACGATATGCAACAATGGGGTAACTTGCAATAGAGGAATTTAATCCTTACACCCATACTTCAAAATTAAAATAACTGTGGAAACTAAACATTAATCAACATCAAACACACACACACACACACACACACACACACACACACACACACACACACACACACACACACACACACACACACACACACACACACACACACATATATATATATATATATATATATATATATATATATATCATCAAGTTTGATCTACCACATAATTCATGTTTTCATAAACATTCATCACCAAGATACATATACAAATGCATCACAAAAAGGCATCAAGTCAACCCTAGCTACCCGGTGCTATATATCAGAGCCGACCGACCAAAAGAATGAAGACATGTTTAAAAAAAAACCCTCCAACAAACCTACTCTGCAATGCCTCATAGAGCATCTTAAAACAACATAAGGGTGAGAAATATTATCATAATAACAATGCATATAATTATATATCTTAAAATAAAAATACACATATACATATTCTCACCACAATTCATCACTCATCACACATATACATCACAATGTATATATATGTATATACAAATCAAGCGTATTCATCATGCACAATTTCACCATTTCACATCATTCTACATAAACATATACATTCATGTTTATTCATCAATGTTTATCACTCCGCATAAACATACATTATTCATGTTTATTCACCAATTTTCGATTATAGATGATAAATGCAAATCATAGAGACCGACTCACGACTCTATGCAAATGCAATGTGGTACCGACTCAATCATCTCAAGTTCACTCAGGAACTTATTGGAACCATCGCTCGTTACCTAAAGTAACTCCCCGTCGGGCATACGATGTTCACCCATTGCTCACACCCCACATGGGCATACAATGTTTATGGATTGCTCACACCACACTGTAACACCCCAAAATTTTCCCTCTTATTTATTATCAACCTCGAGCGATTTACGCTTCATTCTTGCATCATTCCGCATATCATTGCATCGCATTTGAAAAAATAAATAAATCATCGTCTTTTGCATGAGGTGAGTGGTCGATCGAGGCTTGCCAAACGTTGGAGTTCAAGAGAAAAATAATATCCCAAAAAAATATCCAAACCATTTCCAAGCTAACCAACCAAAAGGGAAGAATTCACCTTTCCCTCCCTTTTCTTTCCACTTTTCCTTCCACTTTCTTCCACATTCCCTTTCATTCTTTCCCTCTTATTTTTCCACCTCAATTCCACTCCATTTCCCTTGGAAACTTCTACCATGTTCTACCATCTTCTAGAGTGTTCCAAGGAATATGAATATTCCAAGGAATATTCCTTCTCCAACCCTAACCCTAACTAACTACCAAACCATAATTTTGGATCCCAAGCCTAATTTTTGGGCCCCAAACCTAACTCCATTCCCAAACCTAACTCCAAGCCTAGCCTCTATATATTCATTAATCACTTCATTGCAAAGGGTTCCCACAATTTTCCAACTTTTCACTCTTTCACAATCACTTTTTCTCTCTCACTTTTCCTCCATTTCTATTTTCACCAAAGCTTTTTTTTGAATAAGCTCTTCAAGTTTCACATTGAAACTTGAAGATCTTAAAGCTTAAGCCTTCAACCTCCATTGATTGTGGATTGTAGAAGAAGAAGCTAGTGATTTTTGTGAGGATTTCGGCTTATCGGAAGTGCGCGAAGGTTCAAGCATGAAGAACACATTTATTTTGCGAATCCGCGGTTTTCTTGGTTTTCTCTTCGAACGAGCTCCAATTCTTGCAACAATTACCGGAGCACTTCTCTGCTTCGTAGGTTGGTGATCTAAATCACTTTTACTTTAAGTTATTCTCTTCATCTCGCCATTTCGGCATTCTTTAAGTGCTTTTCGTATTGCTTATGTTTGATTACGTTTTCGTTACGTTTTGCTTGCGATTTGTGATTGTTATTGGATTAGGATTTAAGGTGTTGATAGTTATAGGTTCTATCATATGTAAATAAACCCCAATTAAGTAGAAATTAGTGTTAGCATGTTCCTAGGAATGTTAGAGATCATTAGAAGTAAGATTGTGGCCAAAAACACTTATTTCAAAAGCATTTTTCACTTTCTGTTCAGCGTTAATCGGTTAACACATTTGGTTAACCGGTTAACGCATGCGTTTTTGGCCATTTTTAGTGCTGTCCAGGGTCCGTTAACGGGTTAACCAATTTGGTTAACCGGTTAACGTTGTTAGATTTCAGAATTTTAGCTTATTTGCTTGCTTGTTATGGCTTCATAGTGCTTCTAAGGTTCATGTATGTTTAGGTATTTATTTTAGGGAATTTTTGGGTCCATTTCCAGTAGCTCATTCCCCCATTTTGAGTTGTTTCGACACGTTTCCGTTCATGTTGCGTATTATGCATTTTAGTGTTTCTTTGTGCATAACTTGATTTCTTGCATTTTGTTGCCATGTCTATGCATCATTTGGCATGTGATAATCATGTTGCATTCTGTTTTAACATATCTGCATTGCATTAAATCACTTTGCATTCTATTATATCAAGGCATGTTACATTTCACATAACCATATATGTATGTGCATTTGGTTGCATTTTGTTACATGCTTGATCATACCATTTACACCAATTCACTTCTGAATTTTGCATTGAGTTTGGCATTCTTGTTGAGCTATCATATTGCATGTTCATAATCAATAATCCTCATGTTCATATACCATATTCATGTGCTACATTTTTGCATTACTTGTTGCATAATCAACCATGTGATGCATTCTTGCATAATCTCCCAAAAAATGTTCATTGATCTTTCATTTGTGTATGTTGATTTAGGTTCAAATGCATGTTCATGATGAATTTGGTGCATTTTTCATTGAGTTGTGCATTAAAATATGAAAATAATCAAATCTGGATTTTGCATTTCATAGTTGTCTTTGCATATAGGTGCTGTAAAATGTATGCTGTTTGTTTGTTTGCATGCTGTATTTGACCTTTTACACCTACCTTTTCATGCTGCATGCTGGCTGTAAAAAGCTGATTTGTGTTATGCATTGTTTTCATAGCTGATTGTGTGTTTGAGTGCTGTAAATAGTTGCTGAATTTTAGTTTAGCATAGTGTAGGAACCCTTGAACTTAAGATTGAGTCTAGTTTAGGTCCAAGTTGCCTTAGGATTTGTTTGGTATGTGTTTACCTCAATCCTTTTTAATAAATGGCACACTAATCTTTGTTTTGTAGAGGGGAAGATTGAGGTATGTTTCCTTGCACCTTATCCTTTTATTTTTTATGCATTTCTTTTATGCATTTAATTTATTTCCTTCTTTTCATACTTGTGTTTGGTAGGATTTCCCCCTCTTTTGTAGAATCAACTTAACTTCTCTAGGAAGTAAGTTGCATTCTATTTCTTTCCTTCTTTAGGATTAGAAAAAGCTCACTAACCATTAGGATCTCCCTTTTGTTCATAATAAATAACTTAGGGTTGGTCTTAGTCCCCCTTAGTTTTGTCCTTTTTCCACTTGAGTCATTCTTTCTCATCTCATAAAGAAAAACAATAAAATACTTAACAAAGATTGAATGTTCTTATACGCCATGAAACTTTGTTGCAGAGTTCTTATACACGTCCTGTTTCGGGGCGAGGTGTAAGTCCCTACCACGATGGATAAGTCTTAGTATGAGAATATTCACAAACAAACTCCAAAACACTTCTCATAAAAGACAACCAACAAAGACATCGCGTCTTCTCTTCTCATCCCCTAATCTTTGCGGACGAATGCGACTTGCCTCAACAGTTCAAACAACGATATGGTAAACACCCTCGAGTCATAGCCGGTAACACCTGAGCTAGAGCTATGGCAACGTCATCTAAAAAAAATATAAACAAGTTCCCGCCTTAGTTAGGCGAACTACGTTGACTCTGATCCTCATTTTCCCGATGAGGTACGTAGGCAGCGGGGTAGGGCCCGTTCGAGCACATTCTACATTTTTCCCATTCTTTCTTTTTGTTTTCTTCTTATTCCCTTCTCATTTCTCATTCCCATTCCAGTTAGCAGTTCATTTTTTCAGCAGCAGTTATATCTTTCTCACCCTTTGAAACAAAACAAGCAAGCGTGGATCCTGTCGGGTACGACGGACGATCTGGGGTGCTAATACCTTCCCAGGTTGTAACCGACTCCCGAACCCAGATCTTTGGTTCGCAGGACCTTGTCCTTTCCTTCTTCCTCAGGTTTGTGCAGCATTACCTTTCCCATTCTTTCGGGATAAAAATGCCTGGCTGGTGACTCTACCTTTTCCGCGCCACTTTCGCGTTTGTACTAGGATGAAAATCCCGGGAGCGACACCACACAGGCACACAATCCGATTTCTCACACCCCACTCGGGCACACAATCATTTGTGATTAAATCACCCATTACTCACACCCTACACAGGCACATAATGTTTATGGATTGCTCACACCCCACACGGGCACACAATTTGATTGCTCACACCCCACACAGGCACACAATCATGTTGTAATCATCTCTCACACCCTACACGGGCACACGATGTTACAACGGATTCACATAGAATCCCACAAGAATGCATACATTATGCTTCACATGAAAAATGACCCACAACATTTATGAAAATGCATACATATTCACAAACAAACTATACACATTCGCATCAATTACGTCAAACGGCAACAAACTCTCTCACTACCAACATGCATTCATATTCACTTCACGAAATGCATTTATTTTCCAAACGGCCACTATACCACAATCAATCCTACAATTTCTTAACTAATATAATTACATTTTATCGGAAAAGTCGGGTAAAAGTCAGCTACAAATTATATCTTTTAGCATCATTAGTTTCTACATGTTTTTAGCTTCGAATCGATATGTGAAACGTTTAAAACAGATACTCGGATCAAAAGTTATGAATTAAAACACAAAAGTCCAACTTCCAGGTTTCACTGAGCGAGGAGCATGCTCGTTGAGCTAAAAATGTTCTGGAAAGCTCGCTGAGCAAGAATTGCGATTCCAGCAGCAACTCAGTCACGTAACAGTCCTACTAAAAGGTTCCAAAACCCCACCAAACTTCCACAAACATGATCATTAATATGTATTAGTTATCATACTTCGATTATATCAAGTTTCAACCGATTAATCTACCAATTTCTTTGATTTTCATCAAAAATCCTAAAACCTAACATTCTCTAAACTTCTCCAAAACAAAAGCCCAATCACTCTAACACATACATAATCATACACAATGATAAGATAACAATATTTCACACCCTTACCCGATTGTTTCGATTCCTAGGAGCTCTCTTGAAGATTTTCCAAGCTTTTCCCTTTTTCTCCTCTTTACTCTTCTTCTCCTTTTCTTTTCTTTCCTTTCTATTTCTTTTCTATCTATCTCTTTTCTTTCTCTTTCCTACTCTTATATATTTTCTTTCTATTTCTACCAAATATCATTTTCTCTCAAAATTATAATTCTACATAATTTCCAACTTAACATTAATTAGAAAATGTCTAAAATACCCTCCAATCTAATGTTACCCGAATATTCTCAAAATGGTAAAATAATATAACACATCAACATATCACATAAACACACCAATTTCATAATTAAAACGATTATCACTCAATTTAAATAAAAGACTCAACAAAAATGGAATAATCAGATCAGGGCATTACAACTCTCCCCCACTTTAGCAATTTTTGTCCTTGAAAATATTACCTGATTCAAACTCTCTAATTCCCAAGTCATATTACCTTCCTCAGCGCCCCCCATGCTACTTTCACAAGCACAATATCCTTGCCTCTTAGCTTCTTGACTTCACGGTCTAAAATCCTAATCGGTAAAGATTCAACCGTAAGGTTATCTCTCACTTCAACCTCGTCCATAGGAATACCATGTGACGGATCCGGAACATACTTTCGAAGTTGTGAAATATGGAACACATCATGCAAATTCGAAAGATTCAGAGGCAACGCCACACGGTAAGCCACAACGCCAACTCGTGCAGTAATCCAAAACGGTCCAATAAAACGAGAAGTCAAGTTCTTCGACTTCAAAGCACGACCCACACCCGTAACCGGTGTAACTCTAAAAAACACATGGTTGCCTTCCTGTAACTCAAGATCTCTCATTCTCTTTTCATGATAGCTCTTATGTCTACTTTGAGAAGCTCTCATATTCTCCCGAATAAACTTCACCTTCTTCGTCGTCTGTTGTACCATCTCCGGTCCAACTACCATTCTCTCACCGGTTTCATGCCAACACAAAGGTGTTCGACATCTCCGACCATACAAAGCCTCAAATGGTGCCATACCTATACTTGAATGAAAACTGTTATTGTAGGTGAACTCAATCAACACTAAATAACTATCCCAAGCACCACCTTGCTCTAGCACACAAGCACGCAATAAATCCTCCAACGATTGAATTGTCCTCTCGGTTTGACCGTCCATTTGCAGATGGTAAGCCGAACTCAATCTTAGCTTAGAACCCAAAGCCTTTTGTAAACTCTCCCAAAACCTCGATGTAAATCTAGGATCTCTATCCGATACAATACTCTTAGGAACTACATGCAACTTTACAACCACAAAAACATAAATCTCGGCTAACTTCTCCAAAGGATAACTAATATCAATTGGAATAAAGTGAGCAGGTTTAGTAAGTCTATCAACAATCACCCAAATAGCATTATGACCTCTTTGCGTATTCGGAAATCCCGTAATAAAATCCATCAATATACTATCCCATTTCCATTCCGGAATATCCAACGGTTGCATCAAACCACTAGGCTTCTGATGTTCTACCTTAGACTTCTGACAAGTCAAACACGCATACACAAAATGAGCTACATCTCTCTTTAATCCGGACCACCAAAAGATCTTCTTCAAATCTTGATACATCTTATTCGCTCCCGGATGAATACTTAAATTACTTCGGTGTCCCTCTTCCAATATTATCTTTTTCAACTCCACATCACCGGGAATACAAATACGACCACGGAATCTCAAAACTCCAGAATTATCAACCTTGAAATCCTCATTCTCATTCATCATCAAATCAACAAACTTAAAATCCAAATTTTTCTTTTCACATACGGTTGCAAGAAAATCTTTTGTAACATGTAGCATACCAAGTCTCACACTTCTTGGCGTCATTTCACAAACTAAACTCAAGTCTCTAAAATCCTCCAAAAGTTCCCATTCTCTTATCATCAATGCAGACATATGTAACAACTTCCGACTTAAGGCATCGGCCACCGTATTTGCCTTACCCGAATGGTAATTCAAACCAAAATCACAATCCTTCAAAAGCTCTAACCCCCTTCTTTGTCTCATGTTCAATTCCTTTTGATCAAATAAATACTTCAAACTCTTGTGATCACAAAAAACTTCGAATCTTGCACCATAAAGATAATGCCTCCAAAGTTTCAAAACAAACACCACAGACGCTAATTCCAAGTCATGCGTAGGATAATTCTTTTCATGCACTCTCAATTGTCTTGAAGCATAAGCCACAACTTTTCCATCTTGCATCAAAACACCACCTAACCCAAACAATGAAGCATCACAAAACACCACAAATGGTTCCGTCGGATTTGGCAAAATCAAGATCGGAGCCGTTGTCAACCTTCTCTTAAGTTCAATGAAACTCTCTTCATAATGAATATCCTAAATGAAAGCCTTTCCCTTACAAGTTAATTGCGTTAACGGAAGTTCCAACTTTGAAAATCCCTCAATAAATCTCCGATAATAACCCACCAAGCCTAAAAAGCTCCAAATCTCCGTAACCGATCTAGGAACTTCCCATTGCATTACCACATCAATCTTGGATGGATCAACACTAATACCACCATCGGAAATAACATATCCCAGAAAACTTACTTCTGACAACCAAAACTCACATTTCAACAACTTAGCATACAATTGTTTCTCTTTCAAAATCTGTAATACAATCCTTAAATGCTCTTCATGCTCTTCTTGAGACTTAGAATAAATCAAAATATTGTCGATGAACACAACCACAAAACGATCCAACTGTTCATGAAAAATACGGTTCATATATTCCATAAACACACCTGGCGCATTAGAAACCCCGAATGGCATCACAGAATATTCGTAATGACCATACCGTGTCCTAAAAGTCGTATTTTGAATATCCTCTTTTTTCACATGAATCTGTTGATATCCTGATCTCAAATTAATCTTACTAAAAACACGTGCACCAACCAATTGGTCCATCAAATCATCGATCCTTGGAAGTGGATACTTGTTCTTAATTGTCACCTTGTTCAACTGTCGATAATCAATGCATAACCGCATACTCCCATCCTTCTTCTTTACCAACAATACCAGAGCACCCCAAGGAGAAACACTCGGCCTAATAAATCTCTTGTCCAACAAGTCATTCAATTGTTTCTTCAACTCTACCAACTTTGATGCTGACATACGATACGGTGCCATCAAAATCGGTCTAGTACCCAGAACTAGATCAATAGAAAACTCAACTTCTCTTTCTGATGATACATCCTTAATATCCTCCAGAAACACTTCTGGAAAATCACACACCACTGGGAACCCATTTATTTCAACTTCATTCTCCACCGACAATGACGCAAACAAACCGAACAATTGAGCTTCATCCGCCAAATGTTTCTTCAACTCTTTCGTGGATAGGAACCTCTCATCTTCATCATCATCCAAAGAAGGAAACCTTACTAACTTGTGGTAGCAATCTATATGAACTCGATTAAATTGCAACCAGTTCATACCCAAGATTACATCCAAACCCTCCAACGGCAAACAAACTAAATCCATAACAAAATCTTTACCATACATGGTCAAGGAACAACTTACACACACCAAATAAGTAGTTACCAACCCTGAAGCAGGAGTCTCAATAACCATCTCACCACCCCAAGAAGACATAAACAAATTCAAACGCTTAGCGCACTCAAGAGAAATGAACGAATGAGTCGCTCCCGTGTCAATAATAGTAACTAAAGGCGTACTATTAATAAAACATGTACCTTTAATCAAACGCTCTGCACTAGTAGTGTCCTTCCCTGCTAATCCAAACACCTTTCCGCCCGCTTGAGCTTGCTTAGGCTTAGTACACTTAGTACTAATGTGACCCACTTCTCCACAATTGAAACACTTAACAACATTCCTTCTACACTCGGTAGTAGCATGTCCAAGGCCTCCACAATTAGAACATTTCAATATGTTCTTCCCACACTCAAAAGACTTATGACCCAAATCACCACACTTGTAACACTTAATGGGACAAGAACCTCCTCCACCATATCTCTTATCAAAGTTTCCCCTATGCTTGCCCTTATCAGTGGGTGTCATATAAGGTCCACTTCTAGCTTGTTGCTTTCCTTTCCTCTCATTCAAACTCTTGTAATGTGTAGAACGAGCCTTGCTATCCTCCTCGAAAATTCTACAACATTCCGTCAAATCCGAAAACCTTCTTATTCTTTGATATCCCACAACTTGCTAAATCTCAGGACGCAATCCATTCTCATACTTAATACACTTCGAGAACTCAGTAGTAGTAGCAACATAATAAGGATGAAATTGAACCAACTCCACAAACTTAGCAGTATAGTCCACCACGGACATACTACCTTGTTTCATTTTAAGGAACTCCATCTCCTTCTTCCCTTTCACACTTTTAGGATAATACTTCCCCAAGAACTCAGTATGAAAAACATCCCAAGTTATCTCTACATCTTCTTCCTCAAGAGCTTGACTTCTACCGACCCACCAATCATCGACTTCTTCCTTCAGCATGTGAGATCCAAGCCTCTCCTTACTCTCTTCAGCATAATCTATGACTCTAAATATTCTTTCAATCTCCTTCAACCAAACTTGAGCACCATCGGGATCAAATCTTCCTTTGAAGACCGGTGGTTGATTCTTCCTGAACTCATCATTAACATTCACATTCGACGCACCCTGCACCGCCCTAGCCATTGCTTCCAAAGCAGCAACCATCACATTGTCATTTCTACCAGCCATATTCTGATTATTCCCAAAAACAACAATAATGGTAAACAACAGTTCAACCATCACAACAACAAGACAAACACAACTGACTCGACACTGGCTCCGATACCACTTAATGTAACACCCCCTTTCTATACCCCCAAATAATCAAATAATCATTTAGGCAAATATAAAAATTCCATAAGATTATAATTAAAACATAGTATAAAAGAGGCATGTCACATTATACATGAAATTAAAACATCCAACACCTGCTCATTTAATGATATGCAACAATGGGGTAACTTGCAACATGTGAATTTAATCCTTACACCCATACTTCAAAATTAAAATAACAGCGGAAACTAAACATTGATCAACATCAAACATATATACATATATATATATATATATATATATATATATATATATATATATATATATATATATATATATATATATATATATATATATATATATATATATATATATATCTCATCAAGTTTGATCTACCACATAATACATGTTTTCATAAACATTCATCACCAAGATACATATACAAATGCATCACAAAAAGGCATCAAGCCAACCCTAGCTACCCGGTGTTACATATCAGAGCCGACCGACCAAAAGAATAAAGACACGCTTCACAAAAAGACCTCCAGCAAACCTACTATGCAATGCCTCATAGAGCATCATAAAACAGCAGAAGGGTGAGAAATATTGTCATAATAACAATGCATATAATTATATATCTTAACATAAAAATACACATATACATATTCTCACCACAATTCATCACTCATCACACATATACATCACAATGTATATATATACAAACCAAGCATATTCATCATGCACAATTTCACCATTTCACATCATTCTACATAAACATATACATTCATGTTTATTCATCAATTTCTATCACTATGCATAAACATACATTATTCATGTTTATTCATCAATTTTCGATTATAGATGATAAATTCAAATCATAGAGACCGACTCACAACTCTATGCAAACACAATACGGTACCGACTCAATCATCTCAAGTTCACTCAGGAACTTATTGGAACTATCGCTCTAATACCACTTAATGTAACACCCCCTTTCTATACCCCAAAATAATAAAATAATCATTTAGGCAAATATAAAAATTCCATCAGAGTATAATTAAAACATAGTATAAAAGAGGCATGTCACATTATACATGAAATTAAAACATCCAACACCTGCTCATTTAACGATATGCAACAATGGGGTAACTTGCAACAGAGGAATTTAATCCTTACACCTATACTTTAAAATTAAAATAACAGCGGAAATTAAACATTAATCAACATCAACCAAAATACCAGCTGCGAACAGTCAACCAAAAACACTCCAAAACTCCTCTAAGCTCATACAAACATGATCAATAACATATTCTAGCTATCATACTTCGGCTATAACGATTTCCAACCGATTAATCCATAAATTTCTCACATTTTCTCTCAAACCCTAACTGTTCATCTTCTCTAACTTTCATCAAAACCAAAACTCAACCAATCAAACACATACATAATCGTACACAATATTAAGATAACAATGCTTATCACCCTTACCCGATTATTTCGATTTCTAGGAGCAATCTTGAAGCTTTTCCAACTTTCCCTCTTTTCTCTTCTTTTTCTCTTTTCTCCTTTTTCTTTCTTCTCTTTTTCTTTCTATCTTTTCTTTCTCTTCTTACCAACTTATAACTTCTATTTCTGTTTCACTCTTTCTCACTCTCTTATATTTTCTTTCTATTTTCTACTCTCTCCAACCAAATATCAATTCTCTCACAAAAATATCAATTCTATTAATTTCTAACTTATCATTAATTAACAAATACCTAAAATACCCTCTTATCCAATTTTACCTGGAAATTCATAAAACGGTAAAATCCCACAACATAATATATCATCACATTAATTCATCAACATCAAATATCACCACGATAATTTCACAAATAAAACAATTATCATATAAATAAAATAAAAGACTCCACAAAATTTGGGAAAATCGAATCGGGGCGTTACAACTCTCCCCCACTTTAGAAATTTTCGTCCTCGAAAATATCACCTGATTGAAACAACTCCGGATACGACCCGCGCATCCCATTCTCCAATTCCCAAGTCATACTGCCTTCCGCAGTGCCTCCCCACGCCACTTTCACAAGCGCAATATCCTTGCCTCTTAGCTTCTTAATTTCACGATCCAAAATCCTAACCGGCAAAGCTTCCACCGTAAGGTTATCTCTTACCTCAACCTCGTCCATAAGAATAACATGTGACGGATCTGGAACATACTTCCGAAGTTGCGAAACATGGAACACATCATGCAAATTCGAAAGATTCGGAGGCAATGCCACACGGTAAGCCACAACACCAACTTGTGCAATAATCTGATACGGCCCAATAAAACGAGAATTCAACTTCTTCGACTTCAAATCACGACCCACACTCGTAACCGATGTAACTCTCAAGAATACATGGTCTTCTTCCTGAAACTCAAGATCCTTCCTCCTCTTGTCATGATAACTCTTTATCTACTTTGAGAAGCTCTCATCTTCTCCCGAATAAACTTCACCTTTTCCGTAGTTTTTTGTACCATCTCCGGTCCAACTACTGTTCTCTCTCTGGTTTCATGCCAACACAAAGGTGTTCGACATCTCCGACCATACAAAGCCTCAAATGGTGCCATACCAATACTCGAATGAAAACTGTTATTATAGGTGAACTCAATCAACGCAAAATAATTATCCCAAATACCACCTTGTTCTAGCAGACAAGCACGCAACAAATTCTCTAACGATTCAATCGTCCTCTCGGTTTGACCGTCCGTTTACGGATGGTAAGCCGAACTCAATCTTAGCTTAGAACCCAAAGCCTTTTGCAAACCTTCCCAAAACCTCGATGTAAATCTAGGATCTCTATCCGATACAATACTCTTAGGAACTCCATGTAACTTCACAATCAAAGAAACATAAATCTTGGCTAGCTTCTCCAAAGAATAACTAATATCCATCGGAATAAAGTGAGCAGATTTAGTAAGTCTATCGACAATCACCCAAACAACATTATGACCTCTTTGCGTATTCGGAAATCCCGTAACAAAATCCATCGATATACTATCCCATTTTCATTCTGGAATATCCAACGGTTGCATCAAACCACTAGGCTGTTGGTGTAAGCCCTAGAGGCCAATACTTTTTGGTACTTGTATCGGATTATTCGTTTAATAATAAAAGGCATTTCTTTATTATGTTTGTCTTTCAGAATAATAAAGTCCCTAGAATAGTTAGTCTGTTTAATGAAATGTTAAGTGTGACTTAATCATGAGATCCCATTAAACATAAAGACATTATTCTTAAAATATCCGTAGTCAAGCTTTATTGCAAAGTGGGATAACATTAAAGCATTGAGACTATTATGAAGATAGACTGATGATCACATCTCATGGATCATGGATAAAGAGTTATCAAGTCTTGACATAGGTATAAATATTAGGAGTAATATTTATACCGGATTGACCCGCTATGAGAATACTACATAGTATGTTATGCAAAGTGTCATAAGTTATTCTCATGGTGATAATGGTGTATTACCACCCTTCGACCTGAAACCACTATGGACCCTAGATGTAGAGTCGGGTGCTTTATTGCTGATCAAACATTATCCGTAACTGGATGATCATAAAGACAGTTGATGGGCACTCCACGAAGCATGCTGAGGGACATGAGTGTCCTAGATGGAATTTGCCAATCCTGCATAACAGGAGAAATGTCTAAGGGCCCAATATTGAACTGGACAAGGATGACACAGTGTATGCCTTGTGTTCAATATAGACATAGGGGCAAAAGGGTAATTGTACAAACATATATTATCACGAAAAAGGTTTTGTCAGATCACATGACATTTTCGTGACTTGGGTAGCAGTGATGTGTTGCTAGATACCGCTCACTGTTTATTATGTTAAATATATAATTTAATATAATTACCAACGTTACGAAATCCTACAGGGTCACACACATAAGGACAGTTTGATGAGAGATAGAGAAATCAAAGGAACACCGTAAGGTACGGTGCACTTAAGTGAAAAATAGAAATTCAGATAATATGATAATAATTATTGTTATTTTATAATGGTTATAAAATAATAATAAAATAAATATATTTATTATAATAATAGTTATTATAATAATATATAATATTATTATGGATCATGTGAATTGGGCTTTTAGCCCGCAGCCCACAAGAGAGTCTATAAAAGGAACCCTTGTGATGAAGCTTTTACTTGATGCAATTTCGTTTTTGATTCTCACTCAAATAATTCCGTTCGTAAGCAGCTAGCACTGTGACCGGAAGCTGTTCGTGTGGACTGAGTAGAGGCGTTGCACTTCATCAACGCTTGTGATCGCTGCATCAAAGATCTGAATCGCCACAAAGAGGTAACGATTCTATCACTGACCATGCTCATTCATAAGGATCACTAAAGGAAATTTTTTGTTTTCCGCTGCGTTTAGATCGCAATTTTCCTTCATAGGCTTCTGATGTTCCACCTTAGACTTCTGACAAGTCAAACACGCATAAACAAAATGAGCTACATCTCTCTTCAATCCGAACCACCAAAAGATCTTCTTCAAATATTGATACATCTTATTCGCTCCCGGATGAATACTTAAATTACTCCGGTGTCCCTCTTCCAATATACTCTTTTTCAACTCCTCATCATCGGGAATATAACTACGACCACGGAATCTCAAAACTCCAAAATTATCAACCTTGAAATCCTCATTCTCATTCATCATCAAATCAACAAATTTCAAATCCAACTTTTGCTTTTCACAAACGGTTGCAAGAAAATCATTCGTAACATGAAGCATACCAAGTCTCACACTTCTCGGCGTCATCTTGCAAACCAAACTTAAATCTCTAAAATTCTCCAAAAGTTCTCATTCTCTCATCATCAATGCGGACATATGTAACAACTTACGACTCAAGGAATCGGCCACCACATTCGCCTTACCCGGATGGTAATTCAAACCAAAATCATAATCCTTCAAAAGTTCTAACCATCTCCTTTGTCTCATGTTCAATTCCTTTTAATCAAATAAATACTTCAAACTGTTGTGATCACTAAAAACTTCAAATCTTGCACCATAAAGATAATGCCTCCAAATTTTTAGAGCAAAAACCACGGCCGCTAATTCCAAATCATGCGTAGGATAATTCTTTTCATGCACTCTCAATTGTCTTGAAGCATAAGCCACAACCTTTCCATCTTGCATCAAAACACCACCTAACCCAAATAATGAAGCATCATAAAACACTACAAATGGTTCTGTCGAATTCGGCAAAATCAAGATCGGAGTCGTTGTTAACCTTCTCTTAAGTTCCATGAAACTCTCTTCACAACGAATATCCCAAATGAAAGCTTTTCCTTTACAAGTTAACTGCGTTAACTGAAGTGCCAACTTTGAAAATCCTTCAATAAACCTCCGGTAATAACCTGCCAAGCCTAAAAAGCTTCGAATCTCCGTAATCGATCTAGGAACTTCCCATTGCATTACCGCATCAATATTTTTGGTGATCAACACTAATACCACCATCGGAAATAACATGCCCAATAAAAATTACCTTCGACAACCAAAACTCGCACTTTGACAACTTAGCATACAATTGCTTCTCTCTCAAAATCTGTAACACAATCCTTAAATGCTCTTCATGCTCTTCTTGAGACTTAGAATAAATCAAAATGTCGTCGATGAACACAACCATAAAACGATCCAACTGTTCATGAAAAATACGATTCATGTATTCCATAAACACACCCGGCGCATTAGAAACTCCGAATGGCATCACATAATACTCGTAATGACCATACCGTGTCCTAAAAGCTGTCTTTTGAATATACTCCTCTTTCACACGAATCTGGTGATATCCTGATCTCAAATCAATCTTACTAAAAACACGCGTACCAACCAATTGATCCATCAAATCATCGATCCTCGGAAGCGGATACTTGTTCTTAATTGTCACCTTATTCAACTGTCGATAATCAATATATAACCACATGCTTCCGTCCTTCTTCTTTACTAACAATATCGGTGCACCCCAAGGAGAAACACTCGGCCTAACAAACCTCTTGTCCAACAAGTCATTCAATTGCTTTTTCAATTCTACCAACTCTGAAGCTGGCATACGATATGGTGCCATCGAAATCGATCTAGTACCCATAACTAGATCAATAGAAAACTCAACTCCTCTTTTCGGCGGTACATCGTTAATATCGTCCGAAAACACTTCTGGAAAATCACACACCACTGGAAACCCACTTATCTCCAATTCTCTTTCCACTGACCATGATGCAAACAAACAAAACAATTGAACTTCGTCCATTAAAAGTTTCTTCAACTCTTTCATGGATAGGAAACTCTCTTCTTCACCATCATCCAAAGAAGGAAACCTTACTAACTTATGATAACAATCAATATGAACTCGATTAAATTGCAACCAGTTCATACCCAAGATCACGTCCAAACCTTCCAACGGCAAACAAACTAAATCCATAACAAAATCTTTACCATACATGGTCAAAGAACAACTTACACACACCAAAGAAGTAGTTACCGACCCTGAAGCAGGAGTCTCGATAACCATCTCACCACCCCAAGAAGACATAAACAAATTCAAAAGCTTAGCGGACTCAAGAGAATTGAACGAATTAGTCGCTCCCGTATCAATAATAGTAACTAAAGGTGTACTATTAATAAAACATGTACCTTTAATCAAACGCTCTGCACTAGTAGTATCCTTCCCTGCTAATGCAAACACCTTTCCGCCCGCCTGAGCTTGCTTCGACTTAATACACTTAGTACTAATGTGACCAACTTCCCCACAATTGAAGCACTTCACAACATTCCTCCTACACTCGGTAGTAGCATGTCCAAGACCTCCACAGTTTGAAAATTTCACAATATTCTTCCCACACTCAAAAGACTTGTGGCCTATATCGCCACACTTGTAACACTTAACGGGACCAGAACTCCCTCCACCAGATCTCCTATCAAAGTTTCCCCTATGTTTGCCCTTATCAACGGGTGTCACATAAGGTCCACTTCTAGCTTGTTGCTTCCCTTTCCTCTCATTCACACTCTTGTAATGTGTAGAACGAGCTTTGCTATCTTCTTCAAAGATTCTACAACATTCAGTCAAATATGAAAACCTTCTAATCCTCTGATATCAAACAACTTGCTTAATCTCAAGACGCAAACCATTCTCATACTTAATGCACTTCGAAAAATCAGCAGTAGCATCAGCATAGTGAGGATGAAACTGAACCAATTCCATAAATTTAGCAGTATAGTCAACCACTGACATACTACCTTGCTTCAGCTCAAGGAATTCCATCTCCTTCTTTCCCTTCACATTATCAGGGTAGTACTTCCCTAAGAATTCAGTACGAAAAACTTCCCAAGTTAATTCTTCATCATCCTCCCCAAGAATTTGACTTCTACCGACCCACCAATCATCGGCTTCTTCCTTCAACATGTGAGAACCAAGTCTCACCTTGCTCTCTTCAGCATAGTCCATGACTCTGAAGATTCTTTCAATCTCCTTCAACCAATTATGAGCACCATCGGGATCGAATCTTCCCTTTAAGACCGGCGGTTGATTCTTCCTGAACTCATCATTCGTATTCACATTCGGCGCTCCCTGCACCGCCCTAGCCATTGCTTCCAAAGCAGCAGCTATTGCATTGTCGTTTCTACCAGCCATATTCTGATTATTCCCAAAGACAACAACAAGATTAAACAAAATTTCAATCACAACAACATCAAGACAGACACAACTGACTCGAAAACTGGCTCTGATACCACTTAATGTAACACCCCCTTTCTATACCCCAAATAGCAATTAAATCACTTAGGCACATATAAAATTTCATCAGAATATATTTGAAAAACGGTATAAAAGAGCAATGCCACATTATACTTGAAATTGAAACATACAACACCTGCTCAATAAAGATATGCAACAAACAGGGTAACTTACATACACAAGGCTTTCATCGTTACACCCGTATTCATCAATTCATTAAACAGCGGAAACAAAACATCACAATTTCAAACTTATATACTTATCATAAATATATCTGCAAGTTTGAATCACTAAAACATTCCATGTTTACACAAAACATATCACATCAAAATACATATACAAATGTATCCACAAAAGGCATCAAGCCAACCCTAGCTACCCGATGCTAAATATCAGAGCCGACCGACCAAAAAGATGAAGACGAGTTTTACAAAAATATCATCCAGCAACCTACTCTGTAATGCCTCATAGAGCATCATAAAACAACAGAAGGGCGAGAAACATTATCATAATAACATTGCATATAATTATATATCTTAACATATAAAAATGCACGTAAAACATATTCTCACCACACATTTCATTCCTTATCACCTATACACATCGCAACGTGTACATACACAAATCAAGCATGTTCATCATGCACCAATTCACATAAACTTACATCATTTATGTCTATTCCTCAACTTTATTCATTCCGCATAAACATACACCTAGCTATGCTTAATCAAACATATACATTACAAATGTATAAACCACATACATATACATATCAAACATGCATATATACAATCAAGTATGTTTCATCACACATACTATCATCTCCATAATACTCCAAATAAACATATGCACATTCATGTTTATTTCTGCATATCATAATTAAAATGATAAAATGCAACTCATAGAGACCGACACACGACTCTATGCAGATGTAATGCGGTACCGACTCAACATTTCAGCAGGTCCTCTCAGGAACCAAATGGAATCATCACTTGTTACCTAAAGTAACTCCCCGTCGGGCATACGATATTCCCCATTTCTCACACCCCACATGGGCACACAATGTTTATGGATTTCTCACACCCCACACGGACACACAATCCGATTGCTCACACCCCACACGGGCACACAATCAATGTGAATAAATCACCCATCGCTCACACCCCACACAGGCACACGATGTTTCTGGATTGCTCACACCCCACATGGGCATACAATTCAATCACTCACACCCCACATGGGCACACGATCTTGTTATAGTCATTGCTCACACTCCACATGAGCACACAATGCTACAACGGATTCACAAAGAATCCCACAACACAAGAATGCATACATTATGCTTACATACAAAATGACACACAACATTCTTGAAAATGCATTCATATTCAAAATATAGTTATGCATTCATCTCATACAATTAACATACATTCATATTTAATTCAAGCAATGTATCTACTTGCCAAACGGTCACAACACAACAATCAAACCCACAATTCCATAATTAATTCATTTATGTTTTATCGGAAAAGTCGGGTAAAAGTCGACTAAAAATTACTCTTCTTAGCATCAATAGATTTTACACGTTTCTAGCTTCGAATCGATATAAGAATCACTAAAAACGGATACCCGAAACTAAAGCTACGGATCAAAACACATAATCCCTCAAAAACCTACAGGCTCGCTGAGCGCCCTCTCACTCGCTGAGCGAGAATCGCCCTGGAACTTTCGTTGAGCGAGGGATAGCTCGCTAAGCGACCACTGCGATTTCAACAAAATACCAGCTGCAAACAGTCAACCAAAAACACTCCAAAACTCCTCTAAGCTCATACAAACATGATCAATAACATATTCTAGCTATCATACTTCGGCTATAACAATTTCCAACCGATTAATCCATAAATTTCTCACATTTTCTCTCAAACCCTAACTGTTCATATTCTCTAACTTTCATCAAAACCAAAACTCAACCAATCAAACACATACATAATCGTACACAATATTAAGATAACAATGCTTATCACCCTTACCCGATTATTTCGATTTCTTGGAGCAATCTTGAAGCTTTTCCAACTTTCCCTCTTTTCTCTTCTTTTTCTCTTTTCTCCTTTTTCTTTCTTCTCTTTTTCATTCTTCTCTTTTTCTTTCTATCTTTTCTTTCTCTTCTTACCAACTTATAACTTCTATTTCTATTTCACTCTTTCTTATTCTCTTATATTTTCTTTCTATTTTTTACTCTCTCCAACCAAATATCAATTCTCTCACAAAAATATCAATTCTACTAATTTCTAACTTATCATTAATTAACAAATACCTAAAATACCCTCTTATCCAATTTTACCCGGAAATTCATAAAACGGTAAAATCCCACAACATAATATATCATCACATTAATTCATCAACATCAAATATCACCACGATAATTTCACAAATAAAACAATTATCATATAAATAAAATAAAAGACTCCACACAATTTGGGAAAATCGAATCAGGGCGTTACACTCAAGCTTGAGGGGGAGTGTTGATATTTGTAAATATATAGTGTGTGAAGAATATTGTATATAGAATAGTCCCGCATCGACTATATCATATAATTAGTTGTAATCTCTTTATGTATAATAATGTCTCAGTAGTTCTTTTCAAAATACACAGTTTAATCTAAATGTCTCTTAGTCTCACTTATTTAAAAAAATGAATGATTTAAAAATAGAAAAACCAATTATTTAACTAAAAAATAAACCAAGATGAACTCTAAAAAATAAAATAAAAATCCCAAAATTAATATTATATTTTTCCCATGTGAATTACCCTAATCCTAATTTTGTTTTAATTAGTAAATCATTAACCATCTTGACATGGGCCGCAAGCACACAACTAATGTCAAAGTAATAAAAAGTATCGAATCCATAGGGACCAATGGTTAAGTACTGTTTTCTATTTTTTCGGTGTAAAGCTAGAGTGACCGAATAATGGTTTTAGCAATTGAAATAGAAAATCAATTATAGAAAAACAACTTAAAACGGGTAAAAAAAATATAAAACAAATAGGACATAGGGTTATGACTCCTATCCTAGATTTCTCCACATGACCTAAGAATTTATGCTATGGGAATTCCAACCCAGTTTATAGAAAAAATAGTTAAAATAGAAAATACTTGCTTTCGCCAGCGTAATGCCCTACCTCTAACGAACGAGAAGATCGTTGGATTTCGCTAGCGCAATAATGTTTGTTAGTGGTCTTTACTCTTGCACAACTATTAAATATGGATCCTTTCTCAATTTCATCTGATCACTCGCGTGACTCATATTAACTGTTTAAAACATGTTTTTCGGTATTTCCTATACCCTTTCAGCGCAAGTCAATACCTGAAGGAAATACTCCTACTTTCGTTGTAAGTTTTTGAAAAATGCTCGTACTTTTAAAATAAAGAGTAAGGAATTTCTGTAACTAACCTAAGTCATGTGGATAATCAAACAATAGTATTCATAACCCTTAGTCCCGATAGGACTACTCGCTCATGGTAAAAGATATCGCAAACATGTAAATCATATGAATCATAAACATATTAATAATAAAGGTTAAGAAAATAAATAAGCAGTAGAAAATAAAACCTAAAATATGCTTTGAAATACAATACATGCTCCGAGAAGACTTTTACAGAAGCGTAGAAAGAAAAGAACCAAACTCGCATAAACTAAAAACTCTAAAAACTAAAGATCCCTGTAACTCCTTTGTAAAAGAATTTAAATACTAAATCAAATAAAAAAACATAAATTAAATGGAAATCAGGGGGATCTTTAATGCTTGGACCAAGGATCAACATGTAAGCAATACAGAACAAGCCACAAGGAACATGTCCCTCCGATAAAGGACACAAAATAAATGCTTCTCGCCTGCCTGTTACGGGATGTAACCTATGTTATAGGGGGCGTAACAGGGCTCTGGTATTTGGCTTGGGCACTATAGCTCGATTTTTGTGGTCTTTAATCACTATCGTATTTTTGCTACTTTCTGATTTCTATATTTTTCCTGATGAAACTGGTTATGGAAGGGAAATGATATCTTAAACTAACCATGCTTTGCATACTGTTGATTGGCAGATGCTCACATGAGTTGGATTCTTTCATATATTATTTTCCATTGGTATAGGGTATATTTGTTCTTTTTGATATTAGTGATGTTTCTTTAATTTGGGTCTGGGAATGAGGTAAGTGTTGGAAAGATAGGGTGATGTTGATGTTTTTGGTATTTGGATATTTATGATGTTTTTGATTTAGATTTGGGCACCTAATTGTTTTTTGTTTGGTGTTCTCACAAAGATCTTACGAACTTTTGCCTACGTACCCCCCAAAAAGAGAATTGAGGGATCAGAGGATCGTAGTTCCTCCTAAAAGGCTAGAGCTAGGAAGAGAGGTTGATTTTGTATCCTGGTTAAAGCACAAGATGATGATGCTCAAATTTTTTGTATTTATTTCTTAATCAAATCCCAAGATTGAAGCTGGAAAGGTTTGTTATAAATGATAGGGGTGATTGAATTGCATAGCTCAAGGCATAAGCTAAATCTGGTATCTTGATTTGCATAGCTCAAGAAAGGCTGAATGGGTACCTTGAATTGTATAGCTCAAGGAGGACTGAATGGTTGACCTAAATTTCATAGCTTAGGAAAGCTGAATTGGGTGAAAAAATGACTGGTGGAAAGTGATCTTAGTTATAGTCCAAGTGTATGACTGAAAAAGATTAGCTTAGTTAGAGTCTAAGACTATGACTGTATTTTTTTTTGGGATTAGCTTAGTTAAAGTCCAAGACTATGACTGTAATGAATTAGCTTAGTTAAATTCCAATACTATGACGGTAATGTTGAATTAGCTTAGTTAAAGTCTAAGACTATGACTATATTGATTTGTTGATTGTAAAGGGTTTGACTTTTGTGGCTTGATTGAAGCCCAAAGTTGAAGCTAAAAGACTCAGTAGAGAGAATTTGTCATCTCTAAAGAGGGAAAGATTAATTTATATGTGCCTTGATTGAAGCCCAAGGTTGAAGCTAAATAAAGAAAACTGACTCTATGAGGAAAGTTTTTATCTGTATCCTGATTTGAAAGCCTAGGTGTGAAGCTTATTTGTGAGAGACTGACTCTTGATTGTTTATATCTTATTATGAAGCCTAAGATGGGAGGCTATGATGACATGTGAAGGTCTTAGATCCCTTTTCCATGAAAAATTTCATCTAGAGGGCTCAGTTGACTGAAACCCTAATTGGTGATACTGATGACTCGGGGCCCAGACCACTGAAATTTTTGTACAGTCTTTGAATGATTCTTCATCATTTGATATTCCTTGATCCTTTGAAAATGATTGAAAGATTGAAAATCTTAGGTATCAATGATTGGTCATTTTCCTAAATCCTCCGAGGGACTCAGAAATCCTGATTCATGGCGGGGATACTGTTCAGATCAGTCTGACACAATCCTTAGGTAAGTGGATTTCCTATGATGAGGTATATATCTTATGGTCAAAATTTAGGGTATGATAGGCCCAAGAGCTGGGGGGCTGAGGTTTGGGCTCTGTTACGGCCTGTAATGCACATTACGGGGGGTCAAAATAGAGCTCTGGATTTTGTATGGATGCTCTGGCCTTCATGCTTCCTCCAGATTTTCGCTCGAATCGATTACTTTTCCATCAGTATGATCACAAGGGCCTAAAAATAATAGAAAACACAAACCAAAGCATAAGTTGAGGAAAATAGAAGAAACATAAATAAAGCATAAATAAAATATGATAAAAGCAAACTAGAAACACAGTGCAAAACACACTTATCAAACTCCCTCAAACTTAGATCGTTGCTTGTCCTCAAGCAAAAAAACTCACAAAACACGTTTTTGAACCAAGCAAGAAATTTCAAATGAGAAACTAATGAGGATAAGCCGTGTCGATACTCATACAGGAGTTCTTGTTCTGTTCGTTCATTCTTAGTTATCTGGGTAATCATCCGTCAACAAAAGCATTTCGAGAACACTAACTACGATGAAAAATTGCGGACCTAGATACCCCTTTTTGGTCACCTCTCCAACTACGCTTTGGGCTTAAGTCTCTTTTTCAATTTTCCCCTTTCATCCGGACAATCAGATTAAGACAAAATTTTCGCATGCACGAGATTGGTTAAGAACATATTTTCAAGGCACCATTTTACTATATATACATCTCTCTTCTTGTTACGCACATTGGAATTGTATTTGACAATTGAGACTCAACCACCATTAGGCTAAATAAATGGGTGAGGGTTATCTAACATAGAAGGTCAGTTGTCTTTATTGTTTTTATTCATTCATTAATTCAACTTTTGGAGCCTTTATAATTGTTTCTCAACCAACCTCACTTATATAAACATGTCAGATTGTCAAAATAAACTACTTGGGGTACTTCTTAAAGCAAATCACTATGGCACAAATCCACGTGTTAGACTCGTGTCCTTACTCTGGGAGACCTAGGGTGTTCGGGTCATACTTAAGTTTTCAGACTTTCTCGAAGTCCCTATTTCTAGCCTCACTTCCCTCGACCTTTATGTATTTTCTTAACATTTCCTAAACCAAAAGAAATCAAATGAAAATAAAAAATTTTACGGTCCTAATTTGGGGTGGAATTCTACAATGGTTTTGGATTATTAAAGGGAAAAACATAAGAACAGAAGCAAATAACAATAAGAAATAAAAATTAGAAAAACAGGTAAATACCCCTCCCCCCAAAACTTAAACCAAACATTTACCTCAATGTTTCAATAAAAGAAGGGGAGGGGAACTCACAGTGCACCTTACTGAGGAGGTGGGGGAAAATGAGGGATAGAGAGGCCTGAGGCGCATTACGAGCCATAATGCCCATTACGGGTGGCCGTAATGTGTCTCTGTTTTTCCTATGCAATTTTTTTTTCTTTTTGGTTTTGGCCTCAAAGCTTCCGGGTACTCTTCCTTTCATCATTTTCTCTTGATTCCTCAGAATTTTCACCTGTTTAGTGAAAGACAAAACAAAACAAGAAAATATTAGTCCGAAAAAGAGTGGGTTGCCTCCCACCGAGCGCTTCGTTTAACATCGCATGGTTCGAAGGTCCATGAGTGTTTGCACTCAGGGCATCTCCCTAAAATAAATCCTTAACTCCACTCTCAATAGTATTAAGTTTCCATACCCACTTATCAAGCTATCTCTCATATCCAATACTCTTCTTTTTCTTTTTCTTATGGGGTGGTTTATACTTAACATGTGGTGGTGGTTTTGGTTCTATCCTAAGTATCAACTTTTTAGGTTTCGATTTAATACCTTCATCCCCAGCTCAAAGGTTAAACTTACACTCTTAACATCAGTAATTTTCTCGGCTTCATGGCCCTTTAATATTCTCTTTTTAGACTGGACTATTGTTAATGGTACATTGGTAAGGATATTTTCCCCCATATCCACATATCTATTGGACTGGATGTTCACCATAACTTCGACCAAAATTTGAAATAAAGGATTTGTGGCTTGTAGGGAGAAGGAGAAATATTAGGTGCTTCCTTCTCTACCTCTTTGATAACTTCCTTTTCGAGTGGTGTTGGTGGATTTTCCTCACTTTCTACCTTTTTCTCACTAGAAATCTTCTCAAAAAACTTATCATTCTCCCTAGGAGTTTCAACTTGATTTTCACTTTCGGTTATCATAACATTCACATGTTCCTTGGAGTTTTGCTCGGGTTACCCCAGAAGTAATCTGGAAGGAACGGAAGAAGCAACTTGTCATTGTGCTACTTGGGAGATTTGAGTCTCCAATATTTTGGCATGGGTGATAAACATTTTTAGGCTTAGTATCCAACTGCCTAAGTGCCTCAATGGTGAGGAGGTTATGATTTCTAAATTATTCATTAACAAGAGTTTGTGTTGCCATAAAACTCTCTATCACGTATTCCAGGTGAGAGTGAGTAGTTGTCTCAATAAAATTTTCCATTAACATTTCAAGGTTGGATTCTTGGAAATTTGGTGGTTCCTTGAAATAACGGGGTTGGTTATCATGGTAGAAATTTTGGTGATCTTTCAACCCTAGATTATAGGTATTGGGATATGAGTTTCCATAGTCATTGTTTACATGATTGAACATATTTTGGACATATCCCATACATACCACAAATGAAACAACAACAAACAAACACAATAAAATAAAATAAAAATGAAGCTCTAGTCTCTATGATGATCAAATAGAATATCAATATCAACGCTATTAGTCCCTGACAATGGCACCAAAAACTTGACATGGACTGTAAGTGCACGTATTTCCCTACGGGAATTCCAACTGAGTTTATAGAAAAATAGTTAAAATAACAACACCTGCTTTCGCCAACGTATTGTCCTACCTCTAACGAATGAGACACTTGTCAGCTTTTAATCGCGTAGAAACATTTGTTAGTGGTCTTTACTCTTGCACAACTATTCAAGATGGGGCATTTCACAATTTCCTCTGATCACTCGCGTGACTCAGATTTAACTATTTAAAAATATGCTTTCTGGTATTTCCTATACCCTTTCAACGCAAGTCAATACCTAAAGGCAATACTCCTACTTTCGTAGCAAGTTTTGAAAAATGCTCAGAATTTTAAAATAAAGAGTAAGGGATTTATGTAACTAACCTAAGTCATGCAGATGACCAAACAATAGTATTCATAACCCTTAGTCTCTAGAGGACTACTCGCTCATGGTAAAAGATATCACAAACATGTAAATCATTCGAATCATAAACATACTAATAATAAAGATTAAGAAAATAAATAAGCAATAGAAAATAAAACCTGAAATATTCTTTAAAATAAAATATGTGCTCAGAGGAGAATTTTACAGAAGCGTAGAAAGAAAAGAACCAAACTTGCATAAACTAAAAACTCTAAAAACTAAAGATCCCCATAACTCCTTTGTAAACAAGTTTAAATACTAAATCAAATAAAAAACATAATTTAAATGGAAAGCATGGTGATCTTGAATTCCTGGAACAAGGATCAACATGTAATCAATGCAGAAAAATCCACAAGGAACATGTCCCTCTAAGAAAGGAAACAAAATAAATGCTTCTCGCCTGCCTGTTATGGGCTGTAACCTATGTTACAATGGGCGTAGTAGGGCTCTGGTTTTTGGATTGGGCGCATGAGCTAGGGGCTGAGGTTTGGGCTCTGTTATGGCCTGTAATTCACATTACGGGGGACCATAATAGAGCTCTGGATTTTGTATGGAGGCTCTGGCCTTCAAGCTTCCTCCGACTTTTCGCTCGAACCGGTTCCTTTTCCTTCAGTATGATCACAAGGACCTAAAAACAATAGAAAACACAAACCAAGTAATAAAATGTGAAAAATAGAAGAAACATAAATAAAGCATAAAGAAAATACGATAAAAGCAAACTAGAAAGACAATGCAAAACACACTTATCACACCCTAATTGATAATTAAATTAAAATTAAATAATAAAAATCGAGGGGATGTATGTAACACTAACTTAAAACCTAGGCCACGAAAATGGGGTGTCAACAACAATGGGCGTGAAACCCATTAGCCAAAGATCCCATGCTTGAAGCAAGTCTATGGAATGGAGAGTCTTCCGTTGATTCTCCTTCTGAAACGTTGGATTGATCCAATAATGTCAAGATGGATCTTACCATAAGCTTGCGATCTGCATACTTGGTCAAGGTATAATGTGATACAACCTCACACTATATGGAAACATGTTCATGAGTTTACCAACACAAAATATCACTAATCGGAAACCTTGCTAAGGTATCCTCTAATCTCGTCCGCTCTTACATCTAAGAGACGGCAAGAGTCATAGATCCTTGTAATTTACTTGACATACAAAATGGATTCAAATTCTATGCCTATTAACCTATGAATCATCACTTCCCATGGCCTGTTAACTATCATAAGTCTCTTTACTCGTAGGCTTCATTCGTACTAAATTGCAGGAATCAAACCGACTAAGTAAGCATGCATATATTCCATAGGAGCTCTAAGCTCATGAAACTTCATGTCTCAAGGGAAACGGTCCTGATTACATGATAATACAAACCTATGACGAATGGATTCAGATTCTAAGGGACATAATATCCACCTTACGAATCATCACTTCACATGGCATGTTAACCATCACAAGTCTCTTTACCCGTAGGCTCCATTCACATACATAAACACTAAGGATAACACGATTGTATACGACAACCACAAAGCAACATACACCTTGTCATAAGAAGCACAAAAGTCAACATATGTTCCATATAATTTCTTACTCTCCACTAGACCATTACTCGTCAAGGATGCACACTAGGCATCGTATGAATGAGTATCGACATCTAGATTCTCTATCACATTCCTAGTCACAATACTAGGTCCTACTATTGATTTGTGGTAAGGATTTATCACGCTACTAAACTCTTTTTAATTAAGTATTCTCATGATTGTAATAAGATGACATGCCTATATATAAAGCATAACACAATTATTAAGTGAAACACACACAATAACGCACTATATAAAACACTACTTTCATTCAATTTTCACCAATTAATTAATCCCACATTATTAGATAGAGCGTCATCATAACTTTCTAATGATACCAAGAATGTCTCGATCAGACACAAAAATCACAAGATATGGATTTTTAAACATTTTAAAAGAAGTAAGAATGCCTCATGTTCACCCGGCGAAGCTCTCTTTTGCTCGATGAAGAGCATATTTCGTCTGTCGAGGCAGAGGCAAAGCACCAAATACCAATTCAAGTAGCTCACAATTTTGTTCGCCTATTTATTTGCCCAACGAAGTACTTCCAAAACAACCTTCGCCCGGCGAAGCACTTCGTTCTCCCGACGAAACAACGCGAACCAGCAGACCCGCTTCTGCGTTCTGCACTTCCAAAATCACAACCAAAACTCAAAAGAACTACACCCTAAGTTTTATAGGTTCAATACACATATGACCCGACTATTCTACCTGATTATTACCACATTTTAACAGTTAGAAACATTGATTTATCAAAGTAATCATTTTCTCTCAAAACTAACCTAAGTTCAAATAATGAATATTTCTAGAACTTAAAGCATCTAACTAGAAATCACCTTAGAGATGGATGAAGATGAAGAAGTTAGGATGAATTGATAAAGAAGTGAAAATGATCCACGCTCTTCTCCACTCTAGGGTTTCCTTCTTCTTCTTCTAATTCTTCTCTTCCTTTCTATTCCTTCTCTCTACTTCCTCTTTCTATCTTTCTATTTTGTTACTAATGAGGGAATGGCAAGAGAAAATGATATGCATAAAAATATCATTAAGTTAGTGACACTAACTTGTCCAGAAATAAGGGTATCCAAAAAGTCTCTAATGCACCAATTAATAAAACATCAGAGTCAAATATTATTAATGAAGTCAATCTGAGCTCACCAGTTGCTCTAATTATCTTAATAGATAACTCTCAGAGAACACCAGAACCCAATTGATCTCACTTAATGAGTATTACACTAGTATCTTATTATTACACTATTTTTAACTCCTGAACTAACCTTTTTGATGTAATTTGATGCACGCTCTCTCTCTCTCTCATACACACACTCACACTAAAATATTATGTTATAATAATAATAATAATAATAATAATAATTATTATTATTATTATATGCAAGAATATATGCTTTCAAACCAAAGGTGGGATTCCTAAATACAACTACTTCAAATTATTCATACTAAGACTCCCATTTCACCACAGATGTGTGAAAGACCGTTGTAACATCTTGAAAATCAGACGTAATTATTTTATTTATTTTTAAATTAAAACAATTTACATTTTACTCATGCTAGATATAACAACCGTGAAGATATCTCGTAAAGGTCATGTGTTCCAATTCTAGTTCCTGAAATTTGTGATTTCTTAAATATAATAGTGACACTTTTTATTTATTTATTTTAAAACTAAATACTAGCCACTTTTCTCCATGATTGAAATTTTCAACCGTGGTGAAATGTTTTCCCTTATTTTAATTTTTTAATGGTTAAGAACTAGTACTTTGCTAAAATTAAATAAATAAGATTTCACCAAAAATGGATTTTTCAACCGTGGTGAAATGTATTATTCTTAATCAACACAACTACAAAACGCGCAATTAACAAGCCATGGTCACCACGATTTTTTCCTAGACCGTGGTGACATATCTTAACTAAGACACTAACTTATTTATTTATTTATTTGAATAGAATTATTTATATGTAACAATAGTTTCAGAATCAACCGTTGTGACTCACCTAGCGTAATTAAGAAAGATTAAAGAACCTTCCAGAAAATACAATGGCGACACAAGATGTATTTAAAGCCAAGTTACTTCAAGATTGCGCATAAAACTCGCTAAGGAAAGTGGAAACCTCGCAAAGTGAGGAATAGTGGTTCAATACTTTTTGGCGAAGTTACTTTAGAGCAAAGGAATATTTTTCAAGCTAAGCGAGAATGGACGGCTTACCAAGCGAGGTATTACAACAATGTCCACTTGGAGTTAAGATTTTATATCTTAAGGGAGAAGAAATTCAAGTTCACTAGGTGGGCTTTAAGACTTGCTAAGCGAGGAGGCTACATCAAAACTCTATAAATAGAAGTTTAAGTTATTTAATTTGTGTAACTTTTGTTCGTTTCTTTGTAGATACTTTGGCATAGCTATTAACCACAATTCATATAAAAAATACAACATATGAGGAAAAGAGAGAAATATTGAAGGCGGAAGCGCTTCTCGAAGAATCGTCATATATATTCTTCAACTTCTTTCGAATAGATCATAATTGTAAAGATACAACGAGTAAGCATAGATGATTTCTATTTGGTTTGAGTTAGTTGTAGTCTTACAAATTCTCATGTATTGATTATAATCATGGTGTTATATATAAGTCTTATTATCCTTTAATTATGATTAATTCTTCATGCTTAATGCTTGTTTTGGATTATATGCTTAAAAAAAATATTTTCATAGTTTTATTCGATATCGAGAAATATTTGTCAGTTCTAGATCCAAGGTTTTCATCTACTGGAGGCTAAATTCTAGAAATAGATTTAGGTTTAGCATCTACATAAACTATCAAAACTTAATGTTACCATATTGGTTAATAGGTTGAGAAATCGTCTAATAGGTAATATGATTGATTTCACATTGTTGACTTAGATATAAGCAATCAAAAGGATAGGTGGTAATATTAATAATTGATTAGAATTGCATATTATTGATCATAATCACATATGAGCTGGATAAGTCGATGAAATCTAACCGAATCATTTCGGTACACACAAGGATATGCTCATCTCTATCAAAAGGGTGGATTGCATGCAAACTGCACACAAGAGATTCTTTTTCTAAACAATTCATAAGATTACAATGGTGATCTAGAGAAAGCCAGAGATAACGTGGGAGAAGATTACCACATGCATGTCTCGTTGAAAGATAGTATCAGTGTGTGGAGCAATAACGAGAGACCAACATGGTAATTTCCTAGGTGGATTGTCGGTAGATTTGGGGTAGGTGAATGTGTTGAGAGTTGAACTTCTGTTTATTATGATAGCTATTGAAAATACTGTAGAGAAAGATAAACATAATGTGTGGATAGTGGGTGATTCTCAAACTACAATTCAGAGCTAGTAATGAAAAATTATTCATAGAAAATTTCAAAATAGTAAAATGTTTTGAGAGTAAAATGTTCTGCGCTATGTGTTAGATTTTCATTTGATGAAATGGTAATTTCTCTCTCATGTCAGCAGGACCAAAATCCAAAACTATTTCGATACAAACAACAAAAGAATCTTACTGTTTGTTTTCTATCCAGAAAAGAAAGAAAAAAGAACCGTATTGTTTCTTTTGCTATATAGAGGAACAATGATTGTCTTTCCCAAAAGGGAAATGTAGAAAAATAATTACTGGTTGTACATTTAAAGAAAAACATATAAAGAGAAAGTAAATTAAAAAAATGTGCATAAAGACTATTTATATAAAGTAAAAGTGTAATCACAAACATATGGTCTTTGTAAGGAAAAATGAGTTTACTAGAAGAGGGGAGCAATTGAGTAGTAATGAGTACCTTCCCCATGTGTAATTCCAAATACACCCTTATATTCAATATGATCTTATGAATAATTTAACTACCTCCAATATTATTTAGTAAAGTGATAAATTTATTAGATACAGTTATATAATTGAAAATTTAACAGGTTGACATTTATGAGTTGAAATGATCTAAGAATTAAATGGGTTAATAATCATTTTCGTCTGCAATATACACGTGTTTTTGATTTACCCATTTAAAAAATAAATTTTAGATTATCCTTTAAAATTTTATAATTCTAAGTCTTTTGCCCCCATGTAGAAATATCACCTCATGTAAAATATATTTTTTTTTACCCACTTGTTTTTACACGCGTAGGGGTACCAAAAAATTTCAAGGGGTAATCAAAAATTTATTTTTTAAAGGGAGATAAATCAAAACACGCTTATATTGCAGGAGGTAAATGACTATTAATCCATAATAATATTAGTTTTGTTAAGCTTAACCAACTTAGTGTAAGTTAGCATTTTCACCTATATGACATTAATTGTGTATATAAACCAAACTTATAACCATTCACTGTAACCGTTTTACAAGAGTAGTAGAAGTTTGTTATTTAATTCTCTCTATCTTGTCTCTTCTTCCATCTTCATCTTCATCATCTTGTGCACCAACAATTGATATCTAGAGCTTTGGTTCAGATCTATAGGGAAACACAAAGAAACACGAGTGAACGACAAGGCGTTATGTGATTGATTTTATTTCTTGAATTCGTGTTGAATTTTCTTTTATCGGAATCGTAACAGAATCATATTTCTTGATTCTACGGGATTGGGTAGTGAGATTTGAGTGAATTTCACAAGGTTGAAAATGAACGAAAATTGTAATCTGAGTACTAAGCTTATAGTGTTTGATGGTAAAAATTGTAATCGATGGATAATTCAGATGTTAGAACAAGATTTTGGTTCTGCATATAATCTCTAGTTTTGATGATAACAATTCATATATTTTATATGTAACAATTTTGTACTTTAATCTTATCTTAAGTTTGCAAATATATTATTTGATTAGATTCTAGATATTTCTCATAAGAATCAAATTCTGGCATGGCTTAAGAAAGTTCTGGACAATACTAAAGTTTCTAAAAAGAAGAAAAGTATGTGGTTCTCAAGAAAACGTTTGATTCTAAACTCTGAAGACTTGCTGATATTTATAGCTTCTGATACAAAGAATAATCCTTCTAAGACAAGCAAGATTCTGAAGACTCTGATTAACGTCATCCATTCAAATCAAGAGCATGTCATCAGAAGATCAGATTCAAAGTTCAAAGTCCAATGCAAAATGTGAAGGCCAAGAATTCATACAAACGACTCTTTCCCAATATGGCTAAAGCAGAGGTTGCCCTCAGTATTGACCAGCAAACATTTTAAGCTTTTACTCCATCTGCTCTTCAAAGATTCTACTGTTGAGACGTTAAAAGAATCTTTTATCCTTCAGTGTGTGAATGCAAACATGTTTGTGAGGATCGTAGATTCGACGACGACAAAGTCTGCACGAAACACACTGGTACAATGCTACGACGGTGATGCATCAGTGAAAAAGGTGAAACTTCAGTCTCTAGGTAAGAAATATGAGAATCTCATCCTGAAGAACAATGCGAAGGTACTTGACTACAACTCTAGAGGGATTCTGATCACTAATGAGATGAAGTTGGGCATAGAAAGTCTCTTTGAAGAAAAAATCATTGAGAAGGTACTTAGATCTCTTACTCCTCAATTTGATTACATTGTTGTAGCAATTGAACATTCTAAGGATCTTAGCACCGTGAGAATTTAAAAGATACCATGCAGTCTAGAGGCACAAAAGTTGCGTCTGATTGAGAGAAACTCTAAAATAGAGGTATAGCAGTAGGATCTAAAAGCATTTTATGGTAAGAAATATTAGAAACAATCTTGGTCAGAAGTTAGGAAGAAATTTGATGGTGTTCAGAAGTCAGAAACCTTAACTTCTAAAAGGTAAGAGAATGCTCATAAGGGGAAGGAGAAGTATGACAAGATGAAGGTTCATTGCTACTGTTGTAAGAAGTTTGGTCACTTTGTTGTTGGTTGTTGGTCAAACTAGGAAAGGAAGTTATAATAAGCAAACATAGCCAAAGGAGATTCTGATGATGAACCTGTGCTATTGATGGCTTTTGAATATGATAGTGCATATTTGGTAAACTAGTGGTATATGGATATTGGCTACTCAAATCACCTAACTGGAAACAAACAATGGTTGGTTGATTTTGACTCTAGAAAGAGGACAAAGATCAGATGAGTTGATGATAAATACCTTAACATTGAAGGTATGGAAATGTTAAAGTCAAGGTGAAGAATGGTAAAATTGTTATGACCAAGGATGTTTGGTATGTTCTTGGCATGAAGAGCAATGTGATGAGTGTAGGTCAACTCATTGAGAAAGATTTCTTAGTTATTATGAAGAACAATCTCTTGAAGTTGTATGATTCTGATTAGAAGCTGATTATGCAATCGGAGAAGGGAAGCAACAGAACATTCAAGGTGAATGTGGAGACAATTGATTATGCAATCCACCTAAGGGAGCTTTATTGGCAACCCATATTAATATGATGATTGACCATGATCCACACTTCACTTCACGCTTCCAAATTCCAAATACTTTTCCTATTGAAATAGAAAGAGCATGTCATTACAAATCCATTTTCATTCATGCTTCACTCTCACTCACTTATTGACTTGAACGTTGAAGTGTTAACTTTGATGACTCACCTTCATCGCATTGGAGATCACTATCAGGATTGATCCTGACCTTTTAAAGGCCCAAAGCTAATAATAAAAACGGACCCCTTATAAAAAATTGAGAAATTAACATTGAAGTTTAGTCATATAATAATATTTTAAATATTTAACTATAAAAATATATTATTTAAATTTTACATTAAAATTAAGAGAGTCTCATCCAATATGAAGACCCTGTTTCAAATATAAAAGTTGGTTCTTAATAAATAGAATGGAAAGAATTTAAAAAATATATATTTCTTTTAAAATGTAAATAATATTAAAAACTAGTTTTTGAAAAGATTATCTATAAATATTTTAATGTTTCAAGAAGAAGACTAAACAACAAATTTATAATTGAAGATGCAAACATTTACTTTTTTTAACTCCAATATTAAAATCACAATGTTTTAATTAATAAACAACTAAAAAGTTAAAGTTGTAAAATATGAGAATACATTGCAACCAGTTGTTTTTGTCAAATATCGCAAATCATTAGAACAATTATAACCATATGATAAAAAAAATATAAATATTCAAAATTTTGTATATTAAGTGTATTCTTAAAATTATGAAACCCTCACAATTTTGAGATGAAAAATACTATTACACTATAATTTTTATATTTTCTTTAAAATAAAAAATAAATATTTTTAATTATTTTTAAATTTTTTTTAATGTCTGAATGTTTATTAACCAACTTTTTTAATGTCTGAACATTTATTACACAACGTTTAGAAAAAAGTATAGGAATAACATTGTTGTTTTGAGATATTGTAATAAGAATCTCAACATTTTTCTAAAGTTGATATATTATCACGAAGAAAGTCGAACTAATTATACAAAAATATAAAAATTTATAAAATTATACTAAGCTAAACTAACCCAAATGTGATCATTTAAAAATCTTGTAAAAATTTAAGAATTTAATATATAATCTACTTAATTATATAAATATATCAAAAATAATATTATTTTTGCTAAAATTTTAATATTATAATAGAATAAAATTAAACAATATAACTTTTTATGCATAAAATTAATAATAACTCAAACTACTTATAAGACTATGATATATTTTATCACATTAATTTAATAATAAATGAAATGAGCATATAATAAATATTTAAATATTGAACTATAAAATATTAATATATCTAAAATTTATGTCTAAAAAAATTAAAAGGATTGTCTTTGACCTTCACACAAATAGTATATATAAAATATTTTATCATATCACTAAGTCCATCACACAATTTTTGAGGCTCTGGGCTATGGGTCTGATTGTCCTAGCCCAAGGCCGACCTTGATCACTATTTATAAGAGCACCACATAACTCTTTGTTTCCTCATTTATTAATCAACTCTAGTTTCTGAACGAAAAAGTTTCTATTCTAGGAGTCAAGTACATCAAATTCATGATATTAGTTCTTGAATCTTAGATATTTGTTAGTTGTAAAATTTTAAGATTAAAACCAATATTTGAGAACCAACCTTTACTGGTACTTGATACTTCATTCTCTTGAACACACATGTTTTATCTTTCTATCTCAATTAGAACTTCATGATTTCAAGGTATTTCACTGTCTTGAACACATATGTTAAACTCTTATATCTTAATTTAAATTCATGGATTTCTTTAAGAGTATCTTGTCAGACCCTAATTTTTGACCCTAAGATTTTTCGCATCTCATCTGCATTTGCATACAAACAAGATCACGCACTGGTTCATGTATCCCTTTTCAGTTGCAGGTCTTTGCCTCGCAGGGGATCACCTTGTTTAATTGTCGTTATCTGTTTATATTTACTAACCTCTAACCAAAATACAAAAAAAATATGGTGCAGTCTGCTTCTTCTTCTTCTCTGTGTTGCAGGATTTCAAAGACAGGACATTGATTTTCAAGTCAAATGTGTTTGATCAGTCACGATTCGATTCAGATAGACGTTTGACCTAATCTTGGTCAAACTATCAAAAGATTGTTTCAACTGCAAGTTGTTTATGCCAGTGGTTTATTTCTCAGATGGTGCGTTTTCAAAATTCAAGTGGTGTTATGTGTGAAGTCATCAGTTATCAGACAATGTCGCGTGCGAAGTTTGGGCTGAATCTTCAGTTACAAGTCATCCAGTTGGTGCAAAAGTGGTCGTATCAGTGGCTTGTTGAAAAATCAGAGTTTGCTGTGGGCTTAAAACCATCAATTCCATATCCATTTCACAAAAATATCCAATTCCATATCCATTTCACAAAAATATCCAATTCCATATCCGTTTCACAAAAAAAAAATCCAATAATCATTTTATAATTCATTCTCGATTCTTTTCCATTTCTCAAATATCCATTATCTTTTTTTTGTTGTTTAAATCATTTTTTTAAACCATTTCCAATTTTTTTATTAGACTTTTCTTAGTTCTTTTTATATACAAAAATGGCCAATTGTTTTGCTAAACTAAGCCCAATTTTTCATCAGCCTCTTCATAATTTCCCATCAGCCAATTCCCACCACACTTGCCCAAAGTCAAGCCACACAACAAGCTGACCTCACATTTTGCCTTCAACAAGCTACACCAAGCCAGCTTCACGTCGTATTTCACATAACCTTTCCAGCCAATGTTTTTCCAGCTACGACAAACAAACATCAGGCCCACACGCCATTTTTCAACCCATCTCCAACCTCATCATACTGCCAATCCTTCAAGCCAAACATTTTCCGCACGTCATCACAACTGCACAACAGCCAAGCCATAGCCATCAAACACAAGCCACGGCACAAATCAAACACAACATCTACAATACACAAGCTCAACATGCACACGCATTCCATCATTAACTTCACAAGCCAACACTCTCAAAAACAGCTTCACGGCAGCCGTTAGTAATCAACGCAAGCCAAACACAGAACGCATAACAATATGAATAAAACACAACAAAAGGGCAGCAGCTATCACATGGACTTCACACCTGAAAAAAACATCCAAACGCAGTCCAAAAACAATCAAAACGCAAAAATTTCAGGAGGCCAAAACGGGAATCCCGTGAGCAATCCAAAACGCACGAAATCAACTCTAAACGGCAATTCTTTTCATTTCAAATCTCAGCTCCCTCTATAAATTAAAGCTTCTTCTTTCCCAAATCTAAGCTTAGAAAGCCAGAACAAACCCCTGCACAAATTAGAATCAAAGCTTCAATCCACCATAAATTCTTCTCTCAATTCATCTTTCAAAAAAAAGAAAAAACCACAAATTCCTCCACATTCTGTTAATCTCTTCTCGATATCTACATATCCAAAAAACCCTCACTCTTCAAATTGAATAACACAATCACATCAAAGAAATGGAGAAGAAGAGGATTGAACACAAAATTGCAATGATTTGTTTTTCCTCCACCTTGTGAACGACGGCGGCAGATCCTTACCTACGGAGAACACATCCGCGATTCTAAATTGAAGAAGAGGATGTTGTAATTGCTTGATTTCCGCGGTGCAATTTTGATAGAAGAGAGGTACATTGGCTGCGTTTTTGTTGTTTTGTTTGAGAAGGGTTAGCCGTTGTTGCCTATCGAAGAAGAAGAAGAGCGTGTCCTTCAATTTTCTTTTTCTGTTTTTTTTAATAAATTTGTTTATATTGGTTGTGTAAAAGAGGTGTGTGTTGGGCTTGAGAGGCCACCGATTGCTACTACCACATTCAAACCATGTTGCGCCTCCCTCTCCCTCTTCTATTCTTTTTTTTTATTTCTTTAGTTTCTTTTATGTTCTTTTTTTTTTTGTTATATTAGTGTTACAAATTATTTTGATATAAGAGTTTTGTTTTAGAAAATATTTTAGAAAGATTTAGAAAAATATTTTAGTTAAAAGATTTAGAAAAGTATTTTTTAAAAAAAAGGATGTTAGGAAAAGATATTTAAGAAAAGAATTTAAAAAATATTTTAATTCTTTTTATGGATCTATTTTTAGATCCATTTTTTTCTTCATCTTTTATTTTTGGTCGATGACAATCTCCGATTCGTGATTGTTGATTTCTGATAGGTTTAATCTTCATTATTTCAAATCTATGGATGAATGATCATTTGGATCATTCTCCATACTTTGAGATCGTGATAGATTGCCTTTCGATAAATTCAACGAAAATCTCGATTAAGATTAGACCGTTCTTTTTCTTTTAGTGCGACATGTTTTCGGAGAACGATCCATAATATCGTTTCTCTAACATGTATTAGCACGAATATTTTCCACTTTAATTAGTGGTGGCCGGCCTCATTTGTAGGGTAATTACTTCGTAAATTACTCGGCGATTGCTTAACATAGACCTAAAGTTGTCCCGATTCGGAATAAGATCCACTTGGATCCGTTTGCCTTGATTTTATTATTCTTTTCGTGGTTGTGCTTGATTAAGTTCATCATACCACTTATACTGTAAATATTATAATAATGTGAATATAATAATCCATTTTAATTCAATCTCTCGCACCTTATCCTCCTTTATTCCAATCTCTCGTTCCTTATCTCTCTTATTATGCTTATTATACTATATCATTCATCATATTGCTTATTGTCCATATTGTTATGTTTGTGATTTTTCCTTTGTCCATTTGGACACAAAAACACTAATAATGGATTAAACATCTAAAAAATTGGTGACTTTAATTTCGGACTATGGTTACTATCCTTAGCATGAGACTTGGAGTTGGACTTAGATTCTAGGATCATTCCTTTGCTTGAATTGTTATGGATTGAAGACTTTGGCTCCGATTAAGTTCACTTGATTATGAAGATGGAAATCCGATTGTTTCAAAGAATGCTTGCCATATGGTTTTATCTTTCTTCCTTTAGCTTTTATTTTCAAGTCTTAGGATAGTCCCTTCATCTCTTCCCATCTTCTTAAATTTTCAAATCTCCTTCCTATTTTCAAAATCTTTCTTTGTTTTTCAAACTTCAAACATTTTTGCAATCAAACCTTGACTTCAGTCATGCGCTTTTACCTTTTCATTTCATTTCCTTAAATAAATGCTAAACCACATAAGCATATCGAAACTTTCTTTCTCAAAAATTTTAAAACATTCACAACTCATTCAATTGTTTTTGTGCCCTCGTGCACGTTTCCTTTTAACCTTTTTTTATGTTTAGATATGATTCATTCTTTCTAGCGGAATTATTCGCTAAAGAATGACGACTTATCTCTACATTTTAAAATCAATTCAACTCATTTGCCTTTTCACAATTTGTACCATGAACTACGGGGTTTTGATCTTGCATTGCACTTTGTGGGTACGTAGGCATGAGACGTTCGTGTCTTCAAACACCAAAATCTTAAAAAACATTCTTCTCCTCATCTCTTCAATCTTTTTTTCAAGCAAACCATTTCAAACCAAAAATGCAATAAATATTTCAAAGGGTTCCCGTGGAGTACCACGGACAAGTCGGGTGCGTAAAACCTTCCCGATTTGTAACCAATCCCCTTACCCGTTCTCTGTTTGTTTCTTTTAGCTTTTGCTTTTAGATTTATTAGGCTTTCTTCTTTCTTTTTTCCTTTTTCCTTTTGGAAATCAATAAAAGCGCGGTGGCGACTCTGTGTATCTTGAGTGAAGTTAATCAATAGCTTACACTCATAATTTTACCGCTACAGAAAAGTGGCGACTCTGCTGGGGAGTCAATCTCTAAGTGGATTCGGCCTAGTTTGATTTGTTTACTGCTTTAGTTTGTTTTGTTTGTTACTTGGTTTTTCTGTTTCGGTTTGGTGATCCTCTGTGAGATAGATTCTAACCCGGATCTGAGCGGAACTTATGATAGGACGGCGATATTCGAAGCGATACGCGATGGAGTAGTCCAAAGCGATATCAATTTGATAATCTCCACTCGGTTAGGCTCTCTTGGACTATCAATGTCATGACGAGTAATCGTACGTGGCATTATTTTCCGACTTTGAGCTGATCATACTAAGGACCGTAGAACCTTTAACCAATCTAAGCTAATTTAGGAACGTAGTGCGGAAACTGTCTGGGTGTAAACCTAAGGTGGTTGTCACGCGATACTACACTCGGACGAGGTCTACTTTAAGAATGTTATCGGTTGGGGAGTAATCCAACGTACCGATGATATTCTAAAGATGGCTGTTAACTCCGGGAACCTCTGTTAGCACCCTTTTGGTTTTTTGCAGGTACAATGAAGACAAACCTTAGTACATGCCTTTGTGGGTTGGTGTTCTGTTACCATGACTCCATGCTTATGATTCGAACCTTTGAACCTGTGTGCTTTGCGTGATCTTGTTTGTGGTTGTTGCATCTACATGTTCATCATGATCATCATCACAACCATTTTTCAAGGAAGACAATTCCGATTATTGCAAATATTGGAAAGAATAAATATTCCTTTTTGTCAAAAGTTTTCATGACCATGTTCTCGATGTTGACTATATTTGCAATAATCGAGTTGTTTTTCTGAAAATGGAAGTGAACATTGCATATCATTGCATCCTCGCATATTCTTGTGTTCATCCGAGTTGTGTGGGAACTTATCCCGGTTGTTTCTTTCCTCAGTTGTCTGTTGATCCGTCAAGCTGACTCCTCACCACAGATACGGTACTAGAGCTGCTAATAGATTGAGAGCTATCAGATTGAGAATGGAACACCAAGAACAACATAACATGGAAGTTCGAATGGAAATTGATGAGTTGAAGGCCGGTATGACCAGGCTCACTGAAATGATGCAAGTTTTGATTGCTCGAGGTGAACCACCTCAAAGGACTGTTATCTCTGAAGTTTTTACTGCTGTTGTTGACCCTCCTGTTGTTCAGCAACCGGTTTCTTCTTGGCCAGAATATGGGTTACCTCCGGATTATGTGCCAGTTTCTGTTACTGCTCAAGTGGGTGGTCCATCTGTTGTGCCAGTCTTTTCAGCTCCGACTTTTGTTGAACCTCAACCTGTTGTGCACACTACTGCTCAGACTACTTATCAGAATTCTCCTTTCTTGTACCAAGCTGCTGGTCAACAAGCTGAGAGTCAGGGTGAACCTGGATATATGGATGAAGTTAGAGAGCAATGTTTGACTCTTGAGAAGAGGGTAAGAGGTCTAGAAGGAAAAGATGTCATCGGTTCTGCTGCAATAAACATGTGTTTGGTTTCCGACTTAGTTCTTCCTGATAAGTTCAAGGTTCCTGTATTTGAGAAGTACAATGGTCATACTTGTCCAAAGATTCATCTGTTGATGTATTGTCGCAAAATGGCTGCACATGCCAAAGATGACAAGTTGCTTATTCACTGTTTTCAAGATAGTTTGAGTGGTGCTTCCATGAAGTGGTATGTTGGACTTGAGAAGAGCCACATCCGAAGCTGGAAGGATTTGTCTGATGCTTTTATAAGACAATATAAGTACAATCTGGAGAAAGAATCATTCAAGGAGTATGCTCAACGTTGGAGAGAGCTAGCTGCTCAAGTTGAGCCACCTTTGCCCGAAAAGGAATTAACTGGTTTGTTCATGGACACTCTTCAACCGTTCTTTTGGGAGAAAATGGTAGGAAATGTTTCATATGGGTTTTCTGATTTAGTCACTATTGGAGAAAGACTAGAGGAAGGTATCAAGAAGGGTAAGATTACAAATTCTGAAGCTCCTAATGCTGCAAGAAAGTCTTTTGGGAATCCTCACAAGAGAAGAGATGGTGATGCTTATGCTGTTTCAACTGAGAGAAGGCTTTATCACCCGCAACAACGATATGTTCAACCATATGTAGCCGCAGTTGCTCCTGTTGTTAAAACTCAACCTGCTCAAACTCAAGTTCAAGGTCAAGCTCGACCAGCTCAAGCTCAAGTTTAGATTCGAGCTCAAGCTCAGGCTCTTCCTCCTGCTGCTGGACAAAATCAGTATCGCAATAGGCCAAACTTTGATCCTATTCCGATGCCTTACACCGAGTTGTTTCCTTCCTTGATTAAGAGTGGTTTAATTACTACTAGGCCTCCGCCTCCTATTCCAAATCCTCTTCCAGTTGGTTATAGATCGGATCTTCGCTGTGAGTTTCATTAAGGTGGAACTGGTCATGACTTGGAACATTGCTTTGCACTGAAGGCTAAAGTGCAAGAACTCATCAGGAACAACATCCTTTACTTTAATGACCTTAATCCCAATGTTATCAACAATCCTTTGCCAAATCTTGGGAAGTGAATCTTCTAGAGGAATTCAACTGTCAAATTTTCTTCAAGGCCAGAATATCAGACGGGATAGCTCATCCTTGTTGCTGATGGATCACTAAGCCATTGTTTCTTTATGTTTGCAATTTTCTTCAATCATATTAAGTTGTTTGCTTTTAAACTTTGTTTGTACTTTCATGATGGTTTTAATGAAATGATCATTGCTTTGTTTTGATTCAATTTCATTTACTATTTGCATCTTTATGCTTCAAAGTTCATTTATCTTTTCTCAAAGCTTTTGCAATGATTGGAGGGAGGATGATGAAAACGAGATACCCATAATTTTTGTTGGTATGCTTTCAATTGAGACTTGGTTGATGATATACAGGCATTGTTTCAAATCCCAAACACTGGAGAAATAAGGAAGTTAATCCCTTGTCAACCCCTTTTGAGCCTTGAAGTTGGAGTTTCTTTCTATTCGAAAAAACCCTCAATTTTAACCTGGGAATGGGTAGTTCTCAATTAATTCGAATGTGCATTCAAGTACAAGAGAATCATTCAAGACACCTTTCAATAAAGGTTGTAATCTCAAGCTTTCCTTCACACACATCAAGAAGTGTTGAAGATTTTTCTCAATTCAAAAGCTAATGATGGTTCATTGTAATCATCAAGCCATGCAGTAATTATCTTTCAAAAAAAAATGATATTAAAAAAAAATTTTATTATTGAAAAATCAAAGCCCGCTAAGTCAAAACCTATGAAGGAGACTTAGGCAAAAACACGGGGGCATCCCGCTGCCTGTAAGTTGAAATGACACAGTTCAGGCAAAAGTTAGGGATAATAAGAAGAAAGATTTGTCAAGAGGTCATCAAAATCCTCAGCAAAAATAAGTTGAGTTGACCAAAGTCCTCACTAGAGATAACAAAAGGAAGGATGTGACTGCTATCTCAAAATCCTTTGGCTTACGAACCATCTTCATCTGTGCAATCCTAAATATCTTGGAACTTGAATGCATAGGCTGAATTAATTGAATGTAGGACTGGAGTTCATCACGAAGTTGGGTTGGGTACAAATAACTTTGAGCCTATATCCTTTGTTTCATAAACCGTGAACCATGCCATGTTACAACCTTCAAAAGTCCTAATTGAATCCAGGTTTCCTTTGAAAGGCATACTACAACAAGGTTGCGTAAACTGACTCCCAAGTTCGTTACCAATCATTTGTTTCTTATCTTTGCTTTACCTTTAATTTTTGTCTCAACCGCCGTGTTGTGACAAGTTTTCATTTACTTTACATTAATAAATTTCATTCCAAAAATGATTCTTGATTTCAAACTTTGCATTGAATTTTGCATTAAAATTACCAGGTTGGTACAAACATTTTATTTGCAAATAAATTTTCCTCATCAAGGATTTTTCAAACAGTTAAGAAACTTGGTCGGTGATCCTACCAATGGGTAAGTTTTTCTCAGTTCCTATGGTTCAAGTGTTGTTGCTCAATGCAAGTTATTCTCAGATATTGGTTAGTTAGAAGGTTCTCTGCAAGTTACATGTTGGGTTATTTTCTCAAGGGCTGAAGCCATGATCAATTTATTTTCTCAACATTTTCTCAAGGATTGAAGCCATGATCAAGTTATTCTCTCAACATTCATTTCAAGGATTGAAGCCATGATCAGTTTGTTCTTCTCAGCGGTTACCTCAAAGATCTGATTATTTTCTCCAGCAGTAGTTGAGAACTGAATCCATTATCAGTTTACCTTCATCAGTCATTTAACTTGGGGAAATTTTTCTTCAAAGAATCCCCAAGCAGCTTTGCATGATATCTCTCAAAAGATTTTCAACTTGATACAGTTTACTGATGTGACAGAGATTTGTTCAGCAGTATCATCTCTAATTTCCGAACAGAATGGCAGTGATCTATGTGTTGAGGAATCAGTCTTCCATATTTTCCACTCCTCTAAGAGTCTAAACTGGTTGTCAGCATTTTCTCTCGTATTATGTCCTTGGGTGTGTTATTTCCCATTTTCGAAAAGTTTGCATATTTGAGTGTTTTAGTCCTTATTATGTGTGTTCTTGGGTGGTTTAGTCCCCATTTTCATAAATGTTTGCATACTGAGTGTTTTAGTCCTCATATGCATTTCTCGAAGTCTCGTTGTTTTCAACTTCTTACTGTTTGATCAAAGTCCAACTTACTTGGCATTTGTCTGTCTCTCCCGAACTTTTTCTTCACTTGCTTGTTGTGTCTTCTCAGATATTACACCCTTTTTATCCAATTGCCATTCTCGGATGTCCATAGTGAAGTCATCATTGATTTGATGTACTGTCCTGGACTTTTTCCATCTCATCCAGTTCTGTTCCTAAATGTTGTGATTCACATTTTATCCGATTGCTATTCTTGGATGTTGTGATCACTTTCCTTCCGATTTCCATTCTCGGATGTCCATAGTGAAGTCATCATTGATTTGATGTACTGTCCTGGACTTTTTCCATCTCATTCAGTTCTGTTCCTGAATGTTGTGATTCACATTTTATCCGATTGCTATTCTTGGATGTTATGATCACTTTCCTTCCGATTGCCATTCTCGGATGTCCATAGTGAAGTCATCATTGATTTGATGTACTGTCCTGGACTTTTTCCATCTCATTCAGTTCTGTTCCTGAATGTTGTGATTCACATTTTATCCGATTTCTATTCTTGGATGTTGTGATCACTTTCCTTCCGATTGCCATTCTCGGATGTCCACAGTGAAGTCATCATGGATTTGATGTACTGTCCTGAACTTTTTTCCATCTCATTCAGTTCTGTTCCTGAATGTTGTGATTCACATTTTATCAAATTGCTATTCTTGGATGTTGTGATCACTTTCCTTCCGATTGCCATTCTCGGACGTCCATAGTGAAGTCATCATTGATTTGATGTACTGTCCCCAACTTTTTCCATCTCATTCAGTTCTGTTCCTGAATGTTGTGATTTACATTTTATCCGATTGCTATTCTTGGATGTTGTGATCACTTTCTTTCCGATTGCCATTCTCAGATTCCCATGTTGGAGTCATCATTGAGTTGATGTTCTTTCCCTAATCTTTCCCATTTCATTCAGTGTTGTTCCTGAATGTTGTGATTCACATTTTATCTGATTTCCATTCTCATATGTTGTAATTCACATTTTATCTGATTGTTATTCTCAGATATTGTGGTTACCCTTATTCGATTGCCATTCTCGGATATTCCTAGTATAGTCAGTAATGTCATCCTTAGATGCTTTTGATGAACTTTTTCGGAACTTTTCTCACTTCGTTCAGTGCCATTCCTGGATGTTGTGATCTTTTTTTTTGTCCAATTGCCATTCTTGGGCATTTTCACATCAGCTGAGCCATGTGTTGGTCTCTAGCATGTTGTTTTCCCGTCGGAGTCTTATGCTCCTTATCCCCAGCGTTTATTTTATTTCATGTGTCGTCTTGTCCCTCACATGTTTCTCTGCACTTCACATATTTCCTCTACATCTCATATACATCTCATACGATTCATATCATTTCCATATCATCTTCATATCAATTCATTCGTTTCATTTCATTCCAGTTTTTGGCATCTTAGGATCAAAAATTGGGTTTTTTTGATATTTAAGTATCTTCCATCTTGTCGAAACGAAGATTTCAATCTTCATTATCTCTGGATTGAAGAAACTTAAATAGGGGCATCTGTCAGACCCTAATTTTTGACCCTAAGATTTTTTGCATCTCATCTGCATTTGCATACAAACAAGATCACGCACTGGTTCATGTATCCCTTTTCAGTTGCAGGTCTTTGCCTCGCAGGGGATCACCTTGTTTAATTGTCGTTATCTGTTTATTTTTACTAACCTCTAACCAAAATACAAAAAAAATATGGTGCAGTCTGCTTCTTCTTCTTCTATGTGTTGCAGGATTTCAAAGACAGGACAGTGATTTTCAAGTCAAATGCGTTTGATCAGTCACGATTCGATTCAGATAGACGTTTGACCTAATCTTGGTCAAACTATCAAAAGATTGTTTCAACTGCAAGTTGTTTATGCCAGTGGTTTATTTCTTAGATGGTGCGTTTTCAACATTCAAGTGGTGTTATGTGTGAAGTCATCAGTTATCAGACAATGTCGCGTGCGAAGTTTGGGCTGAATCTCCAGTTACAAGTCATCCAGTTGGTGCAAAAGTGGTCGTATCAGTGGCTTGTTGAAAAATCAGAGTTTGTTGTGGGCTTAAAACCATCAATTCCATATCCATTTCACAAAAATATCCAATTCCATATCCATTTCACAAAAATATCCAATTCCATATACGTTTCACAAAAAAAAAATCCAATAATCATTTTATAATTCATTCTCGATTCTTTTCCATTTCTCAAATATCCATTATCTTTTTTTTGTTGTTTAAATCATTTTTTTTAAACCATTTCCAATTATTATTTTTTTATTAGACTTTTCTTAGTTCTTTTTATATACAAAAATGGCCCATTGTTTTGCTAAACTAAGCCCAATTTTTCATCAGCCTCTTCATAATTTCCCATCAGCCAATTCCCACCACACTTGCCCAAAGTCAAGCCACACAACAAGCTGACCTCACATTTTGCCTTCAACAAGCTACACCAAGCCAGCTTCACGCCGTATTTCACATAACCTTTCCAACCAATGTTTTTCCAGCTACGACAAACAAACATCAGGCCCACACGCCATTTTTCAACCCAGCTCCAACCTCATCATACTGCCAATCCTTCAAGCCAAACATTTTCCGCACGTCATCACAACTGCACAACAGCCAAGCCATAGCCATCAAACATAAGCCGCGGCACAAATCAAACACAGCATCTACAATACACAAGCCCAGCACGCACACGCATTCCATCATTAATTTCACAAGCCAACACTCTCAAAAACAGCTTCACGGCAGCAGCTATCACATGGACTTCACACCTGAAAAAAACATCCAAATGCAGTCCAAAACCAATCAAAACGCAAAAATTTCAGGAGGCCAAAACGGGAATCCCGTGAGCAATCCAAAACGCACGAAATCAACTCTAAACGAAAATTCTTTTTATTTCAAATCTCAGCCTCTCCCTCTATAAATTAAAGCTTCTTCTCTCCCAAATCTAAGTTTAGAAAGCTAGAACAAACCCCTGCACAAATTAGAATCAAAGCTTCAATCCACCATAAATTCTTCTCTCAATTCATCTTTCAAAAAAAAGAAAAAACCACAAATTCCTCCACATTCTGTTAATCTCTTCTCGATATCTACAAATCCAAAAAACCCTCACTCTTCAAATTGAATAACACAATCACATCAAAGAAATGGAGAAGAAGAGGATTGAACACAAAATTGCAATGATTTTTTTTCCCTCCACCTTGTGAACGACGGCGGCGGATCCTTACCTACGGAGAACACATCCGTGATTCTAAATTGAAGAAGAGGATGTTGTAATTGCTTGATTTCCGCGGCGGAATTTTGATAGAAGAGAGGTACATTGGCTGCGTTTTTGTTGTTTTGTTTGAGAAGGGTTAGCCGTTGTTGCCTATCGAAGAAGAAGAAGAGCGTGTCCTTCAATTTTCTTTTTCTGTTTTTTTTAATAAATTTGTTTATATTGGTTGTGTAAAAGAGGTGTGTGTTGGGCTTGAGAGGCCACAGATTGCTACTACCACATTCAAACCATGTTGCGCCTCCCTCTCCCTCTTCTATTCCTTTTTTTTATTTCTTTAGTTTCTTTTATGTTCTTTTTTTTATATTAGTGTTACAAATTATTTTGATATAAGAGTTTTGTTTTAGAAAATATTTTCGAAAGATTTAGAAAAATATTTTAGTTAAAAGATTTAGAAAAGTATTTTTTTAAAAAAAGGATGTTAGGAAAAGAGATTTAAGAAAAGAATTTAAAAAATATTTTAATTCTTTTTATGGATCTATTTTTAGATCCATTTTTTTCTTCATCTTTTATTTTTGGTCGATGACAATCTCCGATTCGTGATTGTTGATTTCCGATAGGTTTAATCTTTATTATTTCAAATCTATGGATGAATGATCATTTGGATCATTCTCCATACTTTGAGATCGTGATAGATTGCCTTTCGATAAATTCAACAAAAATCTAGATTAAGATTAGACCGTTCTTTTTCTTTTAGTGCGACATGTTTTCGGAGAACGATCCATAATATCGTTTCTCTAACATGTATTAGCACGAATATTTTCCACTTTAATTAGTGGTGGCTGGCCTCATTTGTAGGGTAATTACTTCGTAAATTACTCGGCGATTGCTTAACATAGACCTAAAGTTGTCCCGATTCGGAATAAGATCCACTTGGATCCGTTTGCCTCGATTTTATTATTCTTTTCGTGGTTGTGCTTGATTAAGTTCATCATACCACTTATATTGTAAATATTATAATAATGTGAATATAATAATCCATTTTAATTCAATCTCTCGCACCTTATCCTCCTTTATTTCAATCTCTCGTTCCTTATCTCTCTTATTATGCTTATTATACTATATCATTCATCATATTGCTTATTGTCCATATTGTTATGTTTGTGATTTTTCCTTTGTCCATTTGGACACAAAAACACTAATAACGGATTAAACATCTAAAAAATTGGTGACTTTAATTTCGGACTATGGTTACTATCCTTAGCATGAAACTTGGAGTTGGACTTAGATTCTAGGATCATTCCTTTGCTTGAATTGTTATGGATTGAAGACTTTGGCTCCAATTAAGTTCACTTGATTATGAAGATGGAAATCCGATTGTTTCAAAGAATGCTTGCCATATGGTTTGATCTTTCTTCCTTTAGCTTTTATTTTCAAGTCTGAGGATAGTCCCTTCATCTCTTCCCATCTTCTTAAATTTTCAAATCTCCTTCCTATTTTCAAAATCTTTCTTTGTTTTTCAAACTTCAAACATTTTTGCAATCAAACCTTGACTTCGGTCATGCGCTTTTACCTTTTCATTTCATTTCCTTAAATAAATGCTAAACCACATAAGCATATTGAAACTTTCTTTCTCAAAAATTTTAAAACATTCACAACTCATTCAATTGTTTTTGTGCCCTCGTGCACGTTTCCTTTTAACCTTTTTTTATGTTTAGATATGATTCATTCTTTCTAGCGGAATTATTCGCTAAAGAATGACGACTTATCTCTACATTTTAAAATCAATTCAACTCATTTGCCTTTTCACAATTTGTACCACGAACTACGGGGTTTTGATCTCGCATTGCACTTAGTGGGTACGTAGGCATGAGACGTTCGTCTCTTCAAACACCAAAATCTTAAAAAACATTCTTCTCCTCATCTCTTCAATCTTTTTTTAAAGCAAACCATTTCAAACCAAAAATGCAGTAAATATTTCAAAGGTTTCCCGTGGAGTACCACGGACAAGTCGGGTGCGTAAAACCTTCCCGATTTGTAACCAATCCCCTTACCCGTTCTCTGTTTGTTTCTTTTAGCTTTTGCTTTTAGATTTATTAGGCTTTCTTCGTTCTTTTTGCCTTTTTCCTTTTGGAAATAAATAAAAGCGCGGTGACGACTCTGTGTACCTTGAGTGAAGTTAATCAATAGCTTACACTCATAATTTTACCGCTACATATCTCACACTTATTTAGTTGTACTACAATTACGGGCATGAAAGAACTCTCTAGTGCTTAATGCACTAGTCATCATGTACTTGGCTTGAAACCCAAGTTACACCTTTTTCTTTTCCAGTATGGTCCACAAATAATTGGGTTTGTTTATTGTTTCATTATTTATAAAATGATTAAGGACATGAAGAAAATTCCATAAGTCACAATCAATTCAATAAGAAAAATATTTTAATTATTTCTTTACCAAGCAACACATTCCTTGAATGTTATTACAGAAGATATAATACCATATTTAGTAAATTGCAATAATTTCACTCACTAGACCTCTTACATATATTTTTCATTCTCATAGCACCAATGAAACGTTGTGAAGAAATAGAAAATTTGAAGTATAACAAAGTATAAATGAGAAACAATGGTATAGATTCAATTTCTGGTGTATCAAGTAAATGAGGAGAAATCCTTTATTTATAGGAGAAAATATTTCTCCAAAAAGAAAAATATCCATGACATGTTTAATTACTTAATCGATTAACTATAGGGTCTAATCGATTAAAAGCTTAAACACAACAACCCTAATCCCAAACTACAAACCCTACAACGTTTATGTGTCTTAATTAGTTAAGATTAGTTCAAATTTTTTAAGGAGCCTTTTTCGTTTCTCCAATAGATTGGTCCTTAATCGATTAGATCGTGTAAAAATGTTTCCCAAATGATTAGGAACACTTTTAGTCAACTCCATATGAAACTTGTTAGTTTTTTCATAGGTTTTAGGGTGTTTTAGTAAATTCAAAGAAGTTTAAAACATTTTCAATTGTGCGTGAGTTTCCTTAGTAATTTGAGAAATACTCTTATACCATTACATTTAATTGATCAATCAAAATCAGAACTAGACAAGCTATCACAATTCCTCTCTTTCACGACTTTGAAGCTTCAAGACTCCTTACTAGATTCATCATTTATGTAGCACTTTACCTGGGAATTGATTCTTCTAAATGGTGATTCTTGATATAGCTTCTTTTGTATACGTCATCATTAGGGTTTACTATACCATGGATTATTAGGGACTTCACCGAATATCGTTTGATATTAGGTGTTGTCATCATTGAATTTATCTTGATATATTTATCTCACAAAGAACAGTTATTGCTTCTTCTTGACAGATGGAGACTTCACATAATGTTTTTTTGACATATAATATTGTCATCATCAAAACCATTATGAGTATCTAACAGTTGTAGATTGTTGTATCTACAAGTGCATAGATCCAAAGAGATGTCAGGGTCTAAATTAATCATACTTAGCATGAAGGTAGTAAAATTATTGATTGATTTATTAATTTTAATTTTTATAATATTTATTTTAATACTCTCATTCATGAGCATCCTCTTAGAACTTCAAAACATCATTTTGATGACACTTTTAGGACACGTAAACATTAGAGATGTGAGTGTTAAAATATAGCTTGGGGTTTCTTTGTATTGGGCTTATAGCTTTTTATTTAGTTTGGTATGGTGTAGTTGGGAAACCTTTTTTTTCATTTGTGTTTCTTCATCCACCACTAATAAATAGTTGTGGTAATTGTATGAATATTTTTAAGTTTTTATAATATCAATGATAATATTTTCTACATTTTTTCTACTTCTATGTCAAAAATATGCCACGTTTAACATGGTATCAGAGTCTGGTTCAAGTGAAGGATCCAATCTTTTGTATTAAAATTTCCTCCCACATGGTGGTTGGTAGGAGGTGTCCCATTGAAGAGTGTTAACGGAGGTAGAAATGTATCTGGATAAAAGAGCTTCCAGTTGAGAGGGAGCATTGTAGACAGGCTCACACTTGAATGAGAGTGTTGAGAATAACAAGTGTGAGTTGGAAACTTTGAGAAACAAAGTATAGGGAAGTCCCACATTGATTATAAAAGTGGAAACTTAAGCATTTATAAGTGGGATATGCACACACCTATCACCTTAAGGTTTAGAGTGAGTATGTGGTATGTTTCTCACAAGGTGTGTTGCTCATAGAAAAAAAACTCCAAGGAATGTAAAAAAAGCTCCATCCTATTGAACCCCCGAATTGATGTCCCAACAATTCTATCATAGCTTGGTTCTATTCAAAGTGTTTGTTGATCTTACACATTTATTGTGGTCTAATTCATGTTGGCCACCCTTTATCCTCCTTTTTCAATGTGTCACTATTGTCTTCCAAGAAAAGCCATCTTGCCACAACTTCTACAACATGTGCGTCAAAATACCATTTCATTACCAAGACTACATTTTTGACTACCTGAATTCAACTACACTTCCAAAACTATATCCTAATACTGATTACATCACAACAAATTAGCCTACCTCCACATCTCAACCCTACATATCCAACTCCCCTAACTCGGATCAAAATGATTCTCCCATAAATTTTGACAACCAACAACATCTTTCCACCTCTCCTGATTTTCTATCTGTAAATCAACTAGGACCTCTAAACCATAAACCTATCTCAAAGATTATCATTGTTCTCTTTTACAAGGTACATATCCTCATTCTACAAGTAATCCTATATTCTCTATTTCTAATTACCTTTCATATGATAAAATCTCTCACAATCATAGACCATTCACTTTAAAATTGTCCATTTTTTCCGAACCAACCTATTACAATAAGGCTATTATTGAACCGAGTTGGATACTTGCAATCTCCAATGAGCTTCAGTCCCTTACTAGCAATAATACTTGGACTCTTACTATTCTTCCTCATGATAAAAGAGCCATAGGTTCCTTACTAGCAATAATACTTGGACTCTTACTACTCTTCCTTATGACAAAAGAGCCATAGGTTGTAAATGGATCTTCAAACTAATAAAATTAGCGTGTGGATCCATAGAAATATATAAGGCTCGACTCGTAGCTAAGGGTTATAACCAAACTAAAGGCCTAAATTATCATGAAACTTTTAGTCCAGTTATCAAGATGACAACCATTAGACTTCTCTTTATTGGCGCTTCAAAAAACTAGTTTTTACACCAATTAAATATCAATATTACTTTCCCTCATGGAAATCTAGACGAAGAAGTCTACATGAAATGTCCTCATGGACTTCAAATGTTTTTCAAAAACATTGTTTATAAACTAAACAAAATCCTTCTATGGCCTGAAGCAGGCCAACAGACAATGGAATCATAAATTAACCACATCTCTTATTTATCTTGGATATTCACAATCTAAATTAGATTATTCCCTATTTGTTAAAAAGGATGAAATTCTGGTATCAGATACATGATGTTGAAAGTGATGTCACAACATAACTATCTGAGTAAAAACAAGGTAAACACAATATATAACAAAAGTAGTAATAATACAAAGAATTGTTAACCCAGTTCAGTGAAAACTCACCTACTTTGGGGACTACCAAGCCAGGAAGGAAATCCAATATTAGTAGTATCAATTCAGAGTTAAACAGTCTCAGTTTACACACCTCACTTAATCACTACCCAATGCAACTTCTACCTAGAATACCACATCTAGATATGAGAAATCACCATCTCACTCCACTCAATCACACAATGTGATAATCAATCCAATACTTTCGAATAAAAAAAATAACATTCTTCCAAAACACAACACCTTGATCTTGCTTAAAAGCTTTGATCAAGAACCACTCATGCTTAAAAGCTTAGAGTGAACAGAATTACAACTAAAAAATAAGTCTGATTCAAACATCTACGTGATGTAAGAATGACTCACAAAATACAATACAATCCTAACCCTAACACCAAAAGCGCAACTTACTATCTTCTTAATTTCTGTGGCAAGCAAAATAGGGTTACATCAGAATAAATAATACACAACATGTTTTTGGGCTTGGATACTGAAAACAGATGGAAAAGATTCTTCCATTAAAACTAAATAATCTTCAAGGGATATTCAACCCAAATAGCAACCAAAATAGGAAAGATCAGATTCTTCCAATCAAGAGAAATACAACTCTAACAATACCTCCAACTAAAGCATAGAAAAATACTTGTCATTCATACACAAAGACAAAGCATAATTAATAAACACTCAATCTGAACATAATGTTTTGTCCACAAATGTCATAACATCTAGTTTGACACTAGGAGCAACATTCTATCAAATTAAAAATCACCCTTACAAAAAACTTGATAAGCATGTCAAGACATCAAATACAACATCATAACTCAGAATCTTATTTCACCAAAAAAATTTCCAATAAAAAAACTAACAATATCCCCCTTTGGCAAATTTTTGCTAAAACAAAATCAAATCATAAAACATCTTAAGGAGTAGAAAACACCACAGATAGGGTACAATAGCAGAATCAAGCACACCAGAGAATCTGAGAGAACCAACATCAGCCTCAAGCCAAAACTTCAAGAGAGAACATATATGAATCATTAACAGGTATTTATCACTACTCCCCATTTTAACCATAATTAGAATAACAAGAGAAAGATAACAATAAAGGCAACAAAAAAACATCCATAGAAAAATCCATTCATCCAAAAAGAGCCAGAACCAAAAGTGCAGAGATCAAGTCAAGGATTACATAGCCAAATGCTCATATAGAGAAAAAAAGAGTAACTGTCACGATTGTTCTTTCTCTTTTCCAAATACGATTATGATTTTTCCTTTTTCCCTTATTTCCAACATAACCCTTAAGACCCAACATATGATTTTCCCTTTTTACCCTTAATACTTTCACCAATTGACCACCTTGTTCTTATCTCCTATTTATTCCATTTATTTTATTTAACCTCTATAATATAATTATCCACCAATAATATAATTTAATATCACAATTATTTCCGATAATATATATTATTCTTCACACATCACAATACAAAATTTTCAATAGAATATTTAAATAAATTTGGGGAATTATCATCAAGATTGACAATGTCCTCAGGAACAACATTCTTTCCATCCAGATATGTTTCAGCATTCGTTGCAGCATCCTTGATCATAGAGATGGCCAGCTTGTGAAGGTTCTTAACATTTAATTCCTTCTCAGGGGGAGTAGGATTAACAATAACCTCAGGAGTAGGATTAACAATAACATCAGGAGGAGGACATGTAACGATTTTTTTTCTTAAGAGTCTCATGTTCTAAGACAATCATCTTGTCTTTAGTGAACTTCCTCAAAACCTGGTGAGAGATATCAATATACTTGGACTTGTTGTGTTGGTTGAAGATGTTTATAGCAATCAACTTATCATCAAATGGTGTTGTGACATCCTGTTTGATATTACAATTAGCTAAAGTTTGTTTTATCAGTTGTGAATAGCTATCTCTAGTTGCTATGTGGCCCACTTTAGTTGTAGACAAAATGACACCATTATGTATCTTATTAAACCAAGTTATATTGTTGTTCCTTAAACATAAGAAAACATCTGATTTTCTCTTCCTATCCTTAGTCCTGGTACTAATACCATCAAGACTTATCATCTGTATGGGTTCCATCAAGTTTCTATGAATAAGTTTCACCACTTTTGGAGTAGTGTGATGTTCAATCTTTTGATGTGACATCTTGATTATCTCTCCAATCTTGCATTAACTACATGCTCTTCCTTCTTCTTTATCTAGAATACATGTGGTGGATTGGCTGAAATTTTTAGGAATCCACACATAATAGTTGTCTTTAGATCTGACTCCTTTCATAATGACCTCATTCTTCTCATTAGTAACTAAACATTCAAATATGGTGAAGTTGGCATTTAACCCTTGATCACACAGTTGACTGATACTAATTAGGTTTGCAGTCAAACCTTTGACTAGCAGCACTTTATTAAGACTTGGGACTTCTAAACACTTCATCTTTCCAACCCCTTTGATTTCTTTCTTTTCTCCATCACCAAATATTTCATGGTTAGGGGAAAGAGACTTCACATCTACCAAAAACTTTCTCTCCCCATCATTTGTCTAGAGCAACCACTATCAAAATACCATGCCTTATTACATGTAGTTTTGAGAGAAGTATGAGCTATTAAACTAGTAGCTTCAACCCTAGGAATCCATTACTTTTTGTTCATAGGAATATTTTGATTTGACTTGGTGTGGGAAATAAGATTAGGGAATCCATATAATATGTAACAGAATGGCTTTATATGACCAAAGCGCCCACAATAATGACATCTCCATCTTTGGAATTTTTATATTCTATAGTTTCTTTGTCTTCTGTCATGATGTTGAGGCATTGTATTCAACATCTTGGGTTTGATCTCAGAGTGAACAGGATTTGAGATAGGTTCTTCTCCTCTAATAAACCTTATACTAGTAATATCTCCAATAAACTTTCCAACCCGTAGAATCATATCTAAAGTATCTGAACTGTTGTTCAGCATTCTCACAGACTTGGTCACTTGATCAAGTTTAGAGTTTAGTGATGTTACCTCATCCTTTAGTTTGGAGATAATTTCAAGATGTTCTTCCTTTTCAGTCTCCAGTTGAATTTTGATTTTCTTTTGGTTCTTTTCTTGTTAACAAACTTCTTCACTTCTAATGCATAAATTTTTGTAGGAGGCTACCAATTCTTCAGAGGTCAATTCATCATCACTAGAGTTTGAGTAATATATCCCAATTAGAACAATAACACCCTTAGTTGATTCTTCTTCAGTTTCACTCCCAAACTCCTTATCAAACCTAATGCAAGACTCTTCTTCTGTTTCCTGTGATATGTGGGACATTCAGGTTTAATGTGCCCAAAAAGCCATCACATTCATAACATTGCATTTCTTTGGCTTGAACATGGATTTCTCCAGCTCTTATTTCTCTGCTGATGTCAGATGATATGTTCTTGACATCTGGTCTTGTCTTCTTTTCCATCCTTCTTATCACTTTATTAAACTGTTTTCCAAGAACCACCAAGGAATTTGTTAGGCCTTCATCAGTATCCAAATCACATTCTTCTATTCCAACTTCAGTGTTGGTGACAAAAAATATGTTTTTGAACTTATTATATTTTTCATTCATGCCTATCTCAAAAGTTAGAAGAGATCCAATAAGTTCATCTATCCTCATCTTGCTAATGTCATGAGCTTCTTCTATGGAAGTGACTTTCATGTCAAATATCTTAGGTAGAGATCTGAGAATGTTTCTTACCAATTCTTCTTCAGACATTGTTTCTTCTAGAGCACTAGAGGCATTAGCTATCTCAAGAATGTTCATATGAAAATCATGAATGCTATCATCATCTCTCATTCTTAAGTTTTCAAATTTAGTAGTTAGCAACTGAAGTCTATACATTTTTACCTTAGAAGTACCTTCATGAGTAGTTTTTCGAATATTCCAAGCATCTTTAGCTATAATGCATGTGTTAACCAATCTGAAAATATTTTTGTCAATTCCATTGAATATGACATTCAAGGCTTTGGAGTTTCCAAAAGTAAGATCATCTTCTTCTTTGGACCAGTCCTCTTTAGGCTTCAAAACTGTTGTAGCTTTCCCATCTTTGTCTTGCACAACAGGATGCTCCCATCCTTTCAGAATAGCTTTCCAAGCTTTGTTGTCCGAAGATTTCAAAAAAGAAACCAATCTTGGCTTCCAGTAATCATAGTTAGTTCCATCCATAAAGGGTAGTCTGTTCACAAATCCCACCTCCTTGTCCATAGTAATAGAAAGTAACTTCCCTAGATCTCACCCAGATTCAGAGTAGGATGCATGCTCTGATACCAATTAAAATTCTGGTATCATATACATGATGTCGAAAGCGATGTCACGACATAACTATTTGAGTAAAAACAAAGTATACACAGTATATAACAAAAGCAGTAATAACACAAAGAATTGTTAACCCAGTTCGTTGAAAACTCACCTATTCAGGGGGCTACCAAGCAAGGAAGGAAATCCACTATTAGTAGTATCAATTCAGAGTTAAACATTCCCAGTTTACACCCCTCACTTAATCACTATCCAATGAAACTTCTACCTAGAATACCATATCTAGATATGATAAATCACCATCTCACCCCCCTCAATCACACAATGTGATAATCAATCTAATACTTTCAAATAAAACAGAAGAACATTCTTCCAAAACACAACACCTTGATCTTGCTTAAAAGCTTTGATTAAGAACAAACCCTCATTCTTAAAAGCTTAGAGTGGACAAAATTACAACTCAAAAATCTGTCTGATTCAAACATCTAGGTGATTTAAGAATGACTCAAAAAATACAAGACAATCCTTACCATAACACCAGAAGTGCAGCTTACTCTCTTCTTAATTTTCGTGGCAAGCAAAATAGGGTTACATCATAATAAATAATACGCAACTTGTTTTTGGGCTTGGATACTGAAAACGGATGGAAAATATTATTCCATAAAAATTGAATAATCTTCAAGGGATCTTCAACGCAAATAGCAACCAAAACAGGAAAGATCAGATTCTTCCAATCAAGAGAAATACAGCTCTAACAATACCTCTAACTAAAGCGCAGAAAAATACTTGTCATTCATACACAAAGACAGGGCATAATTAAGAAACACTCAATCTGAACAGAATGTTTTGTCTGCAGATGTCATAACATCTGGTTTGACATTAGGAGCAACATTCTGTCAAATTTAAAATCACCGTTACAGAAAACTTGATAAGCATGTCAAGATATCAGATACAACATCATAATGTAGAATCTTGTTTTACCAAAATTTCTGCCAATCAAAGAACTAACAAAGGATAATTGGTTTTTTTACTTATTTTCTTATCTATGTTGATGATCTTCTTGCAGGTAACAAAATCATTAAAATAAATCATATAAAGTCTTAGTTAGACAAAAATATCACCCTCAAAGATCTAAGGAACTTGAAATATTTCCATGGCTTTGAAATATCCTGTTCTTCACAAGGCATCTTTTTATGCAAAAAGAAGTACATCCTTTATCTTCTACAACAAAAGAACATCTCAACACATCTTTTTGAATTTTTAAGTAACTCAAAATTGAACATACCATTGGCTTGCTATTTTAAAAATATTCCAACCTCACCATCACCAGATTCATCGATTCAGATTGGGGAGCTTTCAAGAAAACACGTAGATTAACAGTTGGATTTTTCTTTTACTTAGGATCATCTCTCGTAAGCTGGAAAAGTGAAAAAAAAAACAAATTGTATCTTGGTCCTCATCCGAATCCAAATAGAGAGTCATTGCTAATAACTCATGTGAAACTCAATGACTGCTTTTCTTGTTGACAAATTTTGGTATCTTACATTAGCAATCCATATTTATTAAATGTGGCAATAGGAGTTTCATAAATTTTACCAACAATATGGTCTTCCACGAACGAACCAAATACATCGAGATGGACTATTATCTTACACGTGATAAGATCAAACATAACATCATTTACCTCATGCCAGTTAATATATAAGAGCAAGTTACAAACATTCTGACTAAGTCACTCTATCGTGGCACTTTGTATTTTTTATTGTGCAAACTTGAACCGACAACCATTCACCCCAATTTGAAGGGGGTGTTAAAATATAGCTCAGGTCTTCTTTATATTGTCCTTATAGCTTTTTAGGGATTCTTAACGCTCCTCATATGCTTCTTAGTCATCTCGCTCATTTCCAAAAATACCCCCTATTTTCGGAGATATATCTACAGACACACTATGGTACACACATATAATTAGTTTTTGAGTCAGACCCCTATTTTACGAATAAATTTATTCCAAAAATATATCTACGCAAAATTTCCGGAAATATATTTCCAGAAACAATTTATAACAAGAAAAAGTGATATACCATGTTCTACCCATTTTGTTGGTTTATTAGTCCATTCCATCATGTTGTGATTCTGATTAATATTTCAATAATGATTCCACTATACTTTTGATTCTCGTAAATCAATTTTTGCTGATCACTTCTAAGTGGTTGAACCATTTAGCATAGTGACAGTATTGTACATCCATAACATCCATGAATTTATGCAGTTGGAGGTGAACACACGACTATAGAAAACCCATTTAACAATGGTTGGGAAAGACATATAATGATGTGGGTGAGGGTGTTGTTATGTAGATTGTCATTGTATATATGATACTTACAATCACAGCCCAATAGGCGTTGTAATAAACTAGAAAGCGCGCAACCTATCACAACGGATTTTCCAAAACACCGTTGTGATAAAAATAATTGTCCTATGTTCGACTCCCTGCTGTGCCGTTTTGATATTTATTTTTTCTTGGATAGTGCACCAGATATTATAACGATTTTGAAATAAAACCATTGTTAATTTTTCTGCAAAATTAACAAATATTATCCTGCTTTTATAATTAATCCCATTTTTTAACTTGTATTATTATTCTCCATATCATAGAAGAAAATACAACTCACATTTCTGATAAAGTTTTCATAATAATATTAATTTTATCATATTCATAAAATCACATAATTGTATCATATTCAATTATATCTGAAGAAACATCCTACAATTTTTCAAAACTAACAACCTATAGTTTACACGCATTACATAACTTCACATAATTGTAACTTGGTGTATTGGTTTGTTGTCTCTTGGTGTTTTGACTCTAAATACCTATGATTTCAAATAATTATACTTGTTAGTAAAAATACTTATAAACTATAACATACAATTAATATATTATGAATAAATAATAAATGACATACTTGTTAATTTTTCCATATGCCTTCTTCATGATCGAGTTGTATAGCATGCGCAACATCTCCATTAACTTCATCATATAAGGTAGGAACTTGTGTTGTGTAAGAAGGCGTGGACGAAACATCAAGACTTTCATCACAAAGAGGAATGTGTTTTCCTTGGAGAACGATTGACCATTTCCTCGATATGTCCGATGGGTCGGTAACATAAAAAACTTGTTTGCTTGAGAAGCCATGATGAATGGTTCAGTCATAAATGATGTCTTACAAAGGTTGACCCGGGTCAATCCTAAGTCATTAATGTGTACACCATTACTATCATTGGGAACCCACTTGCCTTTAAATAAAGGCATAATCGAAATAACATAAACAATCTCCCGAATCTCATCAATGACACCATAAAATTTGGTAGTTGTAACAACCAAATTATTCCCCACAAAATTTCAATTTCAAATCAGATAACTTAAAATATAAAACAAAATTCGAATGTTACATTCACTTCCTAAATACGGCATCAACTGATACGTAATACAAATAATATACTTGCAGCGGTAATCTCAAAGAAAACAAAAAATAAAGGTTCAATAACAACATATTTTTCTTAAAAAATAAACAAGAAAATGTCAATCATCGTTCCCGACACCCCAAAGTACGTATTAGAGCTGACTCCTCTAACGTGAAGTGCACCGACTTCACCGACCATGGACTATACTATTCCTTATCACATGCATGTTACCAACATAGGGTAAAATTCAAACAGAACGGGTGAGATACTTACACCAACAAAAGAGAAAAAGAATACAAGTAAGAGCTAAGTATCATCAAGTGTTCACCACTTCTCAACAATCAACAAAATAAATACTGACGCCAAAACACCTAACTATACCATGCACACAAACAACAATCAATGCAATTGAGACTCCACCAAACTAAATGCATGGGGTACCATTTTACGATCCCTGTTTCATGATCCATTTCTTGTCGGAACTCTTAACCCCTATTTCATGGTCCAGTATGATCCCTCTTTCATGATCACACTTACGACCCCTATTTCATGGTCACGTACGATCCATATTTCATGACCGCCCCAACAACGATTCCCTCTAGAATTCAGATGGATATTGTTACCCTACCTTGGTACACCATCCACAACTATGCAGATGACATGCACCATCAATGATAAAAAGAAATGTCTATAACATCGACCTCATGCAACAACATCAACTACAACATATGACAACAACTACGACAACAAATAACAACATCAACAACATGTAACAACAACTCCAACTACATCTAAGAACAACTACATCATGTAACAACAACGACAATAAAAAAATATAACAACATCAATGTACATATATACATGTTAACTCATGTTTCTACAATGTTATTTTCAACATCCTGCAAAACAAACACGTAACCCCTCATCACATGTGCCTAACGTCACTACGTCAATCCCAATCCATTAGTGTATTAAATAAAGGATTTTATGGAATTTTTCAAAATAAAAATAATTTATTTTCATTATAGGTCTCGCTAAGCAACCTCTCTGGTCTATAAGCGCACGAGCTTCTGCATGGAAGGTTCAAAATTTCCCAAACGCTCGCTAAGGGAGCTACACCTCGCTAAGCAAAAACGTAATTTCTGCATAATTCCTATGCGAATTCACCCCAATTCTGCAACGACTTCTCCATCCTAAAACCCTTCTTAATCCCATAAAATACATAAAATCATCCATTCTTCCTACAATTAATCATCTAAGTTAAATAGTTTCAATGAATTCAACCATTCCTAATCGTTCTATCATACTTTTCATCAAATTGTTTCCCTATCTTCATGGATTCTCACTTAACAATTCTATTCCCAATACTTGTATTATAATACCCTTAGGAGATGAATGAAATCCCACCCTTACCTTAATTCGACGGATTATTTCTCTCCCTTGTCGGGATTCTCCTCTTTTGGCTCTTCCCATAGCTCCTTCTTTCTCCCTCTTGTTCAAGCTTTCTCAGTTCACAATCAGTTTCTACGAACTGACTTCCCTTTTCTCTAAGTTCCCAACATAACCCTTAGACCCCTAATAAGAATTCCCTATTTTGCCCTAACTATTCCCTCGCCTAATTATAAATCTATCCTTTCACTTCATATTCTAATTTCAATATAAAATAAATTATTTAAATTCATATAAATTAAAATAATATCATCCTTCCCTCAACATACCACCAACTTCACAATTCATACAACACACAAAATTTCCAACTATTTAAATTAAATAATTAAATAAATAAATCGGGGCGTTACAACTCTCCCCCACTTAGAATGTTTTCATCCTCGAAAACTTACTTGATGCGAATAAATTCAGACATGACTCTCGCATCTTACTCTCCAATTCCCAAGTCATGTTCCCACCGACAGCTCCTCCCCATACCACCTTTACGAGAACAATTTCTTTTCCTCTCAAATGCGTTACCTTGCAATCTTCGATACATTCTGGTAGTGCTTAAACCATAAGATTATCTCTTACCTCAACTTCATCCATCGGTATCACATGTGACGAATCCGGAACAAACATCCGAAGTTGCAAAACATGGAATACATCATGCAAGTTTGGTAATCGTGGTGGCAATGCCACCCTATAAGAAACAGGTCAAACTCTTGCAGAAATCTGGTACGAAACAATAAATCGAGGAGTAAGCTCTCTTGACTTCAAAGCTCGTCCAACACCAGTCACCGAAGTAACCCTAAAAAACACATGGTATCCTTCTTGAAATTCCAGATTTTTCATTCTCTTGTCATGATAACTCTTCTGCCTACTCTATGAAGTTCTTATTTTATCTCGAATCAACTTCACCATCTCAGTAGTCTGCTGCACGATATGAGGTCTAAGTACAATACTTTCACCAAACTCATTCCAACATAAATGTGTTCAACATCTTCGACCATAAAGTGTTTCAAAAGGTGCCATTCCGAGATCCCCCTTGTTCAAGCACACAAGCCCTCAATAAATCTTCCAAAGATTGTATAGTCCTCTCTATATGCCCATAAGTTTGTGGATGATATGTTGAAATCAACTTCAACTTCGAACCCAATGCTTCTTGTAAGGTCTCCCAAAATCTAGAAGTAAATTTCAGATCTTTATCCGACACAATAATGAAAGGAATCCCATGTAACTTCACAATCACATTGACATATATCTCTGCCAATTTATTCAAGGAAAAAGTAATACCAATCGGAATAAAATGTGCTGACTTCGTCAATCTATCAACAATTACCCAAATAGCATCATGCCCTCTCAGAGTATTGGGTAACCCTATAACGAAATCCATCGAGATACTATTTTATTTCCACTATGGAATATCCAATAGTTGCATCAAACCAGCAGGTTTCTAATGTTCTACTTTCGACTTCTGACAAGTTAAACAAGCATAAACAAACTGAGCCATGTCACGCTTCATCCAAGGCCACCAAAATATATTTTTCAAATCTTGATACATCTTTGTAGCTCCCGGGTGAATACTCATACTACTTCTATGTCCCTCTTCAAGGATCATTCTCTTCAATTCAAGGTCATCAGGAATACAAATACGCTCCCGAAGCCTTAGTACTCCATGTTCATCGACTTATAATTCATTACCTCTAGCCCATTCATCACTGACCATCAATTCTAGTCCACCAATTTCACATCCGACTTCTAAAACTCCCGTGTACGATCAAGAAAATAATTGTTAACCTTCAACATTCCCAACATTACACTATGAGGTGTTCGCTCGCAACCCAAACTCATATCACGAAATTGTTCAATCAATTCCAATTCTCTAGCCATCATGGTCGACATATGCAACGTCTTTAAACTTAAAGCATCAACCACAACATTGGCTTTACCGGGATGATAATTAAAATTAAAATCATAGTCCTTCAAGAATTCCAACCAATGCCTATGCCTCATATTTAACTCTTTATGGTCAAAGAGATACTTCAAACCCTTATGATCACTGTCTACTTCAAATCTCGAACCATACAGATATTGTTTCCTAATCTTTAATACAAATACCACGACTGTTAGTTCAGAATCATGGGTAGGATAATTCCTCTCATGAATTCTCAACTATCACGAAGCATACGCCACCACTTGACCGTCTTGCATTAACACTCCACCAAAAACCATCAAAGAAGCATCACAATAAACCACAAATGGTTCATCTGGTTTAGGTAAAGCTAAAACTGGAGCGGTAGTTAACCTTTTCTTTAGCTCGATAAAACTTTGTTCACACTAGGAGTCCCACAAAAATGCCTTATCCTTACAAGTTAATTGAGTCAATAGAAGTACCAACTTCGAAATACCATCAATAAGTCTTCGATAATAACCATCTAACCCCAAAAAGCTTCTAATTTTTGTCACCGACTTTGAAGTCTCCCACTGTAGAACTGCATCTATCTTAGATAGATCCATAGCAATTCCTTCTCCCGAAATTATATGGCCAAGAAAACTCACTTCCTTCAACCAAAACTCTCACTTTTCGACCTTCAGAACATTCCATCACTCACAATATCCTCTTGATCTCCTTGAGCCACTCTTGTGCTCCATCCAGGTCATACTTTCCCTTGAACATAGGTGGATCATTCTTCTGAAACTCATCATTCTCACGATCCCTAGCATTCATCGAATTCTGCATCGCTTGAGCCATAGCTTGCATATCGGCGGCAAGTGAAACATCATTCCTCATAGGCATTCTAAATTTTCCATGCAACAACAACCAAAACAACGATTAAGAAATCTACAACAACACTCAACAACGACTCGACGACTCAACTACTTAGTCAGATGAACCAACCTGCTCTAATTCCACTTTGTAACACCCATATTATTCCCCATGAAATTTCAATTTAAAATCAGAATGTTTAAAATATAAAACGAAGTTTGAGTGTTACATTCACTTCCAAAATATGGCATCAACTGATACGTAATACAAATAGTATACTTGCAGTGGTAATATTAAAAGAAAACATAAATATAAAGGTTCAATAACAACATATTTTTATTAAAAAAAACTAAACAAGAAAATGTCAATCATCATTCCCGACACCCCAAAGTACGTATCAGAGCTGACTCCTCTAACATGAGGTGCACCAACTTCACCGACCATGGACTCTACTATTCCTGATCACCTACAAATTACCAACATAGGGTAACATTCAAACAAAAATGGTGAGATACTTACACCAACACAAGATAAAAATAATACAAGTAAGATCTAAGTATCATCAAGTGTTCACCATTTCTCATCAATCAACAAATAAATACTCACGCTGAAACACCTAACCATACCATGCACACAAACAACAATCAATGCAAATGAGACTCCACCAAACTCAATGCATGTGGTACCATTTAACGATTCCTATTTCATGATCCAGCTCCCGTCGGAACTCTCGACCACTATTTCATGGTCCAGTATGATCCCTCTTTCATGATCACAACCACGACCCTTGTTTCATGGTCACGTACGATCTCCATTTCATGACCGCACCAACAACGATTCCCTTTTGTATTCGGATGGATATTGTTACCCTATCTTGGTACATCATCCACAACTATGCATATTCCATGCACCATCAATGACAAAATGCAATGTCTATAACAAGAACCTCATGCAACAACATCAACAACAACATATGACAATAACTTTAACAACAAATAACAACATTAACATGTAACAACTCTAACTACATCTAACAACAACTATATCATATAACAACAACGAAAACAACAACAACATATAGCAACATCAATGTACATATATACATGTTAACTCATGTTTCTACAATGTTATTTTCATCATATCACAAACAAACACGTAACCCCTCAATACATGCCAATAACGTCATTACGTTACTCATAATTCATTAGTGTATTAAATAAAGGGTTTTATGGAATTTTTCAGAATAAAAATAATTTATTTTCATTATAGGTCTCGCTAAGCGACCTTAATGCTTGCTAAGCTTGCGATCTTCTTCCTAGAAGGGTCAAAATTTTCCAAATGCTCGCTAAGCAAGCTACACCTCACTAAGTGATAAACATGTTTTCTACAGAATTCCTCTACGAATTCAGCCCAATTATGTTGGGACTTCTCCATCCTAAAACCCTTCTTAATCCCAGAAAACACAAAAAATTATCCATTCTTCCTACAATTAATCATCTAAGTCAAATAGTTTCAACAAATTCAACCATTCCTAATCTTTCTATCATACTTTTCATCAAAAAAATTCTCTATCTTCATGGATTCTCACTTAACAATTCTATTCCCAATACTCATATTGTAATACCCTCAGGAGATGAAAGAAATCCCACCCTTATCTTAATTCGACGGATGATTTCTCTCCCTTTCCATAATTATCCTCTTATAGCTCTTGCCCTAGCTCCTTTTTTCTCCCTCTTGTTCAAGCTTTCTTAGTTCACGATCAGTTTCTACAAACTGACTTCCCTTTTCTCTAAATTCCCAACATAACCCTTAGACCCCTAATAAGAATTTCTCATCTTGTCCTCACTATTCCGTCACCTAATTACCAATCTATCCTTTCACTTCATATTCCAATTTCAATATAAAATGAATTATTTAAATTTATATAAATTAAAATAACATCATCCTCCCCTCAACATACCAACAAATTCACAATTCACACAACACAAAAATTTCCAATTATTTAAATTAAATTATTAAATTAATAAACCGGGGTGTTACAGTAGTTGCCAATATTGGATTCTTATCTTTCGAACTAGAGAAATACATCGATTTGGTTTTGAACCATAACCCCACTATTTTGCATTGTATTACGATCATATTTGTATTTTGTATAAAAGGTATAATGACCAATGTCGTATGAACTCCAAGTAATGACACAAAATTTTGGCTCGTACGACAACATTTAAGTATCTCGGATGCACTACGATCATTAGATACACTTTTATTAAACAAATCTATGAATCTATTGTTATATTCTATCAACAATAACTTGTCACTCATTCAGGGATATTTTTTCTTCAAAATTCTTTTGCGAGTATCTATGAAAGGTTGAACCTCATCTATATTATTCAATATATATAAATGTGCTTGAATAACTATATCCCGAGCCATTGACTTAACATTTAGACCTTGAATACATCTCCCGTCTATGTCAGCATGACGAGACTTTGGAATTCCTATAGATTTGCATCCGACAAATAGTTTGTACAAAACTCAACAGCTTCTTCTGTGATGTACCTTTCAACATTCAAAGCTTCCGATCAGTGATGGTTCTTCGTATATCCTTTAAATATCTTCATATATTTCTCCAGAGGATACATCCACCTTAAATAAACTGGACCACAAATTCTGATTTCTCTAACTAGATGAACAAGTATGTGAACCATAATGTCAAAAAATGATGAAGGAAAATACATCTCCAATTGACACAAAATTATGGCATTCTCATCTTTTAACTCATATAATATTTTGAAATCAAGAACTTTATTCCATATGACATTGAAAAATAAACACAATCTTGTTATAGTTACTCTCACATATTTTGGAAGGAACCCACAAATAGCCACTAGTAGAAGTTGTTGCATCAATACATGACAATCATGAGATTTTAAACCAATTAACTTTAGATCTTTCATTGATACAAGTTTCTTGATGTTTGATGAGTAACCTTGTGGAACTTTAATACCTTACACACACTCACAAAACATTTCTTTTTCCTTTTTTAGATAGAGTGTGACATGCTATAGGCAGATAAGTTATTTTTCCTTTCTCTATTAGAGCCAACGGTTTTCTTATAACCATCTTCTTTATATCAAGATGGGAAGTCTTACTATCTTTAGTCTTTCCTATAATGTTTAGAAGTGTTCCAATCAAACTACCACACACATTGTTCTCCACATACTTCACATCAAGACAATGTCTAACATCAAGACTTGACCAATATGGAAGATCAAATAAGATGGACCTCTTTTTTCATATATTTTTCACAACTGTCCCTTTTTCTTTTTCTCTCTTCCCAAAGACAACATTAATGTGTTCTTGTCATTGAAAAACCTTATCCCCGGTTAAAGATTCAGGAGCATCATCAAACTCTTGTTCTCCATGAAAATCCTTTCGAAATCTAAGATAAGGATGACCCAGTTTTAGAAATTTTTTATGCCCAAGGTAAACTGTCTTTTTTTCAAACTCAAGTTGCTGATAAAGTATCATCTTCACATATATGAAACACTCTATGTTCTTTGACATTATATCCAACCAAGTTGCCATAAGCCGAAAAGTTGCTGATTGTGCAAGCACAAATCTTAAACTTTTCTCCAGATTATGCATCATTAACTACCACACCTTCATCCCACAATAGTCGTAAATCATCAATTAATAGACTTAGATAAATATATATGTCGTTACTAGGTTTTCGTTGTCTAGAAATCATCATACTTAACTGTATATACTTGTGCTTCATGCACAACCAAGGAGATAGGTTATGAATAATGAGAAGAATAGGCCACGAAGTATGATTAATGCTCAGATTACCAAAGGGGTTCATTCTATCGGTGGCAAGCCCAAGCCTAAGGTTTCTTGGCTCAACTCCAAAATAAAAAAAACAAATCAATTTTCTTCCATTGCAACGAATCGACTACATGGAGAATGTTTCTGTCACGAGTCCTTTCATCTGCATGCCATCTAATATTCTTTGTGTCACCATTGTTTCCTACTAACATTATAATAGTCATTGTCATCACCATTGTTGGCCTTCAGCTTGTAACATAACACACCACATTTTGGACATTGATATAAGTCTTCATACTTTTTCCGGTATAATATGTAATCATTACAGCAAACATGTATTTTGATATACTCCAGACCCATTGGACACAATAGTTTTTTGGCCTTATAGCAATGATCCGACAATTTGTTATCTTCAAGTAACATTTGTTGTATCAATTCAAGTAATTCCATGAAACTTTTATCCGACCATCCATTTTTTGCCTTCAGATTAAACAACTTTTACACCACCGACAATCGTGTAAAATATGTGCATCCCTTGTATAAAGGGGTATCTTTATCACTACATAAAGTATCATAAATATGAGCATTATTAAAAGAATATTCATCAATATCACATAACATATCCTCTAGTTGATCTTCCATATATTCATCTTCATCCACTCTTTGACTTGTGACGCCCGACTTTCCTCTTTATCCACCCTACCATGCCACGTCCATATTATATAATTTTGACATATACCATCACAACAAAGATGTTGATATATTTCTTTCTTTAAACCCTTTTTGATATTCACGCAAATAACACAAGTACAATAAAAGATATCATTATTGTCGGGAAGATGTTTATCAGCGTATTCAAGGAATTCAGGAACTTCATTCTCATAAATCGAACTTAATCTACTGGCTTTCATCCAACTATGATCCATTATTGTAACGCCTCGGTTTATTTATTTAATAATTTAATTTAAATAATTGGAAATTTTTGTGTGTTGTGTGAATTTTGAAGTTGGTGGTATGTTAAGGGAAGGATAATGTTGTTTTAATTTATATGAATTTAAATAATTTATTTTATATTGAAATTGGAACATGAAGTAAAATGATAGGTTGGTAATTAGGCGAGGGAATAGTGAGGGAAAGATGGGAAATTCTTATTAGGAGTCTAAGGGTTATGTTGGAAATTTAGAGAAAAGGGAAGTCAGTTCGTAGAAACTGATAGTGAACTGAGAAAGCTTGAACAAGAGGGAGAAATAAGGAGCTAGAGCAAGAGCTAGAAGAGGAGAATTCCGTAAAGGTAGTGAAATCGTCCATTGAATTAAGGTAAGGATGAGATTTCTTTCATCTCCTAAGGGTATTATAATACAAGTATTGGGTATAGAATTGTTAAGTGAGTATCTGTGAAGATAAATAAAATTTGATAAAAAGTATGATAGAACGATTAGGAATGGTTGAATTCGTTGAAAATATTTGACTTAGATGATTCATTGTAGGAAGAATGGATGGTTTTCTGTGTTTTCTGGGATTAAAAAGGGTTTAAGGATGGAGAAGTCGAAACAAAATTGGGCTGAATTCACAAAGGAATTCTGCATAAATTGCGTTTCTCGCTTAGCAAGGTGTAGCTTGCTTAGCGAGCGTTTGGAAAATTTTGACTCTTCCAGGAAGAAGCTCGCGCGCTTAGCAAGCAGAGAGGTCTCTTAGTGAGACCTGTAATGAAAACAATTTATTTTTATTCTGAAAAATTCCATAAAACCCTTTATTTAATATACTGATGGATTAGGATTGACGTAGTGACGTTAGGGGCATGTATTGAGGGGTTACATGTTTGTTTTGCAGGATGTTGAAAAGAACATTGTAGAAACATGAGTTAACATGTATATATGTACATTAATGTTGTTATATGTTGTTGTTGTCGTTGTTGTTAGATGATGTATTTGTTGTTAGATGTAGCTGGGGTTGTTGTTATATGTTGTTGATGTTGTTATTTGTTGTTGTAGTTAATGTCATATGTTGTTGTTGATGTTGTATCATGAGTTCGTTGTTGTAGACATTGCATTTTTTTCATTGATGGTGCATGCCATATGCATAGTTGTGGATGCTGTACCAAGGTAGGGTAAAAATATCCATCCGAATTCCAAATAGAATCGTTGTTGGTGCGATCATGAAATAGGGATCATACATGACCATTAAACAGGGGTCGTGGGTGTAATCTTGAAAGAGGGATCATATTGGACCATGAAATGGGGATCGAGATTTCCGATGGGAGCTGGATCATGAAACAGGGATCGTTAAATGGTATCACATGAATTGAGTTTGGTGGAGTCTCATTTGCATTGATTGTTGTTTGTGTGCATGGTATGTGTAGTTTCAGAGATAGCCTAAGAGGGGGGGGGGTGAATTAGGTTATATAAAATTTTCTCGGTTATTTTCTCGGTGGATGGATTTTTATCGTCTAAGTGTCTAAGATATGAAAGTGGTAAAGCAGAAAGTAAAAAGACACAGAGATTTATCCTGGTTCCCTTCACAATCCGAAGGTACATCCAGTTTCCTTACACATCGTAAGAGATTTTTCACTATAGTTCTAGATTGTACAACCTATTGCACCATAAATCGGTGAGGCCTACTATCTAACAACTATACATCAAATAGTGTGCAAGAACAATCCTCTTGCAAACACTAACCCTTGCAACCAACAATCCTTGATCACAAGTCAAAATAGAAATAATTCTATGAGTTTGTTTTTGAGAATAATGAAATGTACAATATCAATACAAGATTGATCTTATCCTTTTTAATCAAAGTTCACTTCACAATATCAATGCAAGTGTTCAATATCTATGAATGTGAAATGGTATGAACAAGATGAACACTTTTGAAATATTTGAAAATATTTGAAAAATGAGTGACTTTGATTGAATAAAAAATTCTATGAGAAAATGTTTGGAGGTGTCTTTCACATTTGAAAAAATTCCAAAATATATATTTCAAAAACACCCATTCAAAGGGGTATGAATTGTTTATGAAACAACCATTGAAAAGGTATAATATTAAAAAAATATTTCAAAAGAAAAGAAACAATTTTTCAAAATTCGTTCAGTGTTAACCGGTTAACCAAAAGGGGTATCCGGTTAACGCTGTAACGTTAACCAAGGAAATTGAAAATTTTGAACCGTTAACCGATTAACCTATTTGTTTAACTGGTTAACACTGTTAAAATTCAGAAAAATACTAAATTTAAAAGTGTTAAACCATATCCAAAAATTTCTAAAAAGGTGTATGCAATATGCTATCATGAAAAACTATATTTGAACACTTGTATATCAATTAAGAGGTGAGTTTTGATATACCTAAGTCTTATGTCCAAGTCTTGAAAGCTTAAGAACATTTGCATACAAAGCTTGATTTGCACGATAACATTTCCATTGAGGATGCATATCCTTTTTCTTGATCTTATTGAAAGCTTGACTTTTTGTAAACATGGAATGAGCTTGAATCTTGTTGACTTCATCAAAATATCTAGATTGAAGCATGCTTCCACATTCTCCCCCTTTTTTGTGATGACAACCAATTGAGTTTGCGTGATAGCTTTGATCGATGTTACGTCTAAGCTTACTCCCCCCCTATGTTCAGCAACTCCCCCTATTTTAACAAAGACAAAATTTTGCATAGAGAGTTATTAGAGAACCAAGCTCTTCTCCCCCTTTGTCATTAGCAAAAAGGAAGAAGCTTTCAAACCATAACAAGAAATATCGACATATATGTAAGCATACAAACAATAAGTAATCAAGCAAGGAATATGACACATACAAACACACTAAAACCAGAATTTGATTAAACACACAAAGTGCTACAAGAAGTTCATGAAAATGGAAATAAGCATAATGCGGTAAACCAAAATTGCCTAAATATCATTAGGTCTTACAATAGAATTTTTTTTAAAACTAAACTTAATCAAAAGAAACAATAACATGACATGCATAATCATTCATCATCCGACATCCCATCACTTTCCTCTTCACCATCTTCGCTACTCGCTTCACTTTAATCGTCCTTTTCGGTAAGATTGCGGGAACCTATCACTAGTTTCCGGAGGTTTTTGATAGCACGGGTGGTTTCACGGTGGTTGGTCATAATGGTAGTGTAAAGAAATTCGTTGGATATGCCACCTTCGGGAATAGGAAAGGAGGGTGCGGGGAAACCATCGACATATTCATAGGTACAATCATTGCGTTTAAAGATCCCGGTATTCTTCATAATGGTAATCTCGTTTATCTCATTTGCCGCAGACTTCATTGCAATGAATGGTTCCCTACCAAATTCCAAGTCGGTTTGTTCAATAATCACGAGAGATAAACCGAGCATATGGAAGCCTTGTTTTGAGAGAGAGTTGTTGTTTCAAGTGGTACATCATTGTTAACATCCAATTAACCTTCACTCTGTTCTTGATTGCGAACAAAACTTGCATCTCTAGATCATTAATTTGAGAGTGATTCGAGTCCTTTGGAAGCAGTACGTAACAAATGACATAATGCAACATTTGATCGTCAACCGTCAAATTTTTTGCATAGCAAAGTACCCTTGATGTACGCTATCCCGAAATAATTACTTCCTTAGGAAATTGGCAAATTGAGTAGTAGTACTCCATTTTGTCATAGCTGGACCAAATGTCATCCTTGTGATTCACACCTTTGCGGATGAAAACACCAGAGAAGCGAATTTTTAGCGACGCAGCAAGAGCTCCTAAATCCTCCTTAATTTCCTAGTTCTGAACAATAGTATGAAGCTTATATTTTCCATGCCTATCCATGTTAAGTGTGAAGTTGTGCATGAAGGACTGAACCAAATTCGGGTAAACTTTCCCATTATCAGCAACAAAATCACTAGTACCTTGAAACTCTAGTAATGCAGGAAAAGTAAATGATGGAGGTTTGAAAGATTTCATGAGAACATATTTACCCTTGAGCAGTGGTCTGAATCTGACTTTGAAATCCAGTTTCCTTTTCTTTGTTGATTCCATCGGTGTTTCTTCAGCCGAGACATCCTCTGACACTGAAACAAGTTCCTTTCCTTTCCTTTGAGGTGCCATGATAAAGGGTGATGGAGTTAGGGTTTGGAAGAGGATTTTCAGATTTGGGTGAGATAAGAGGAATGAGGTTTGTAAAGGGTTTATAAAGACTAAGAGTGAGTGGAGCTTTAATGGGGTTTTGAATGGTTGGGAGTTGGAAGTTGGAAGAAGATGATAAATAGTGATTAATGTAGTCAAGGAAGATGAAGAGTAAAAGTTATGAATGTTGGTGAGAATGAGTTAACATGCAATGTATTAAAATTATAAACAAATATACACTCATAAAGTAAAAGAAAAATAAAATAATAAAAGAGGCACATGCTGTACGCTCCTGAGAGTCAAAATTTTGGAAGCGTTAACCGGTTCCGTTAACCAATTAACAGACAAATAATTCCGTTTTTTCGAAAATCCAGCAGCATGTTCAAGAAAAAATGGGAAAGTTTTTTCAAAAAAATCTTTCACAAAGTGTTAGCACACGACATAACTTAACTTTTGATCAAAAAGTATTTTGAAGAGTGTCTGTTGTCCCGAAATCAAGTTGAGTGTTATGCTTTGTGTTATGACTCAATGGAAAGAATTAGAATGGTATGTTTCCTCGAAGGAGAAATGAGACTAAGTGACTCAATATGAAACAACAAATGAATTGCAGAAATGGTAAGTTGGAAGTTAGCCCAATGTTGGAACAATCGTATGAGTAAGGACATAAAGTTTGATTTGTTATGAAACGAAGACTTTGAGCTGCAAAGTCAAGAATTGGAATCTGAGTATGTCAGAATATGTAGGAGAAGTAAGGATAAGTATGGATCTAAAACAGTGTTGTAAACTATTGTTGTTGTTGAGTAAAGTAAATTTGAGGACGAATTTCAATTTAAGGAGGGGAGGATGCAATACCCCGTATTTTAATAAATGCTTTGGATAATATTAATTAAGTTTAATACGGTTCCGGTGTGCTCTAAGAGTTTTAATTTAAAATAATTAGAGCAATCGATAAACCTAAATTAATTAATTAGTATTATCTAACTCAGAGGTTTTATTAAATATTTGACTCAGAGAAATTTTTGGATACTCTCAGTTTGGACTCATTAGTTAGTTTTACTAACTAATGACAGTATAACTTTATATTTTCCTTTTCTTCCCTCACTTGTTACAAAAAGGGAAAGGATAGAAAGTTAGTAAGAGGAGAAAAAGGAAAGAAAAGAAAAAGAGAGAACGAAGAGAAAGGAAACCCTAGGAGAAGAAGAAGAAGTTCATGGAAGTTTGGATCATCTTCATTCTTCTTCATCATCTTCATCAAACTCCTCTTCGTTTTCAAGGTGGGTTCTTGTTAGTATATTTGTTTTAGAAGTTTTCTTGATTTTACAGTTTTTGGTCAATTTGATAAAATTGCTAAATCATGAAATCTAACGGATAAAATAATGAAATAATCAGGTAGAATAGTCGGGTTACAAGTATACTAAACTTACTAAGATTGCTTGGATGATCCATTATGTTTGGACTGAGTTTGGAGGCGTTTTGAGTGTTAAAAACGCATAATTTCAGCTATTGACTGTCGGTTAACCGATTAATCTTATGTGTTAACCAGTTAACGGGACTATGATCCCTCTCTGGAAGTGGAGTTTAGACTGGTTAACCGGTTAACCATATAGGTTAACCCGTTAACATTGTATGTTTTAGAAAATATTAATTCTTATAAAATTCATAACTTTTTACTCGGGTATCCGATTGAGGAAACATTTATATTGTTGGAAAGCTAAGACAACGTACTATCCATTTAGAGAGGAAAATATTACTTTTGAATTGGAAAATAATTATTTATTTTATGGCGATTAAAAATGCTATTTTTATACTTTTAAAAATTCATAACTTCTTCATCATTTATCCGATATAAATGTTCTTTATATCGATTTTAAACTAATAATATGTTTTATCTTATGAGACTCAGACATATTATTTTGAGCCGAATTTTACCCGAATTTTATAATTAACCGTAATTATTTTAGTTAGGGAATTGTGGTACTAATCGATCTATGAAATATATATTTAATCATGAGGATTGAATGAGAGTAGAGACAATGAGATCATTGTGGGGTTAGTTTAATTATGATAATTAAATTAAAATGTTAGATTATATGATTGAGAATTATATAATTAAAGGCATCAAGAATAGAGAAAGACTGAGGAAATCTTACCATAAACTAATAGTATGGCATAGTAATGTAACTAGAAATTGTTAGATGGTATAACTTGTGAGATGTTTAAGACTACCCTAGGTTGATGTGAAATCGTGGCGCGTAATACATCGGATCCTTTGTAAAGTCTTGAGTAAGTCTTGATGTGGGTTACTTTGAGTTCCACGAGAAGCATCCGTAAAGACTTGAGTTGTGTATGTTACTTGATCCTCCGTAAAGTCTTGAATAAGTCTTGAGGTGGGTTATTCTGAGTCCCACGGGAAGCATCCGTAAGGGCTTGAGGTGAGTACTACATTGGATTACACAATAAGTCTTGAGTAAGTCTTGAAGTGGGTTATTCTGAGTCCCAAGGGAAGCATCCGTAAAGACTTAGGGTGAATGTTATATCGAGTCCTCCGTAAAGTCTCGAGTAAGTCTTGAGGTGGGTTACCTTTAGTCCCACATGAAGCATCTGTAAAGGCTTGAGGTAGATGTTCCACTCGTTTTGTGTCGAGAGTGTGTATGAACTTTTGTTACATCTTGTTTTGGCTTCTTTGTAGAGAAGTGACCAAATACTTGAGTAGTGATTAGAATTGAACCTTTAGAGCCAAAAGAACTCTAAGATAGTGAACTCACTGAGATGTTGATATCTCACCCCACTATTATTGTTGCTTTTCAGGTTTTATTTGCAGGTTTGATTTACAAATGGAGCTATGCTCGGGATGTTTCAAGAGAAGCATAGATTTAGTTTCCGTTGTGTATTTTATATCTTTGTACAATGATGAATATTGTATTTGATCTTAGTATTTTTATTTTAGTATAATTTTCATGTCTTGCACCATAGTTTGTATTGTTTTTAAAATTGGTCAAGAATATAAATTGTACTATTAGGGACTTATGACGGTGTCAGTACCAAATAAACTCTTTTATAATGATATTCTAGGTATTTATTATATGAGGCGTTACAATCAGACTTCAAAAGCAAACATCATATCAGACTTCCAACAACTATTACAAGAACTAAAAGCCTAAGAAAATTTGGAAAGACTAAGAAATTTATGTTAAAGCATCATATTTTTAATAAACCAAAATTTTATACCTGAAGAATTGTACATGATCAGAATCAAACATGTCAATTAATTGTTACAACAATGAATCTATCACCACTTCATCAAAAGTTTCATATATTTGTTCCTACCCTACACTGCTTCATCAGTTTCACTAGTACTATAATTTATCTATCAAAATAAATTTTGTTGAATAAAAAATCTATAATCAAAGATTCTGACATAATTAATATCATAGACAAAAATTAGAAATCATAGATTAATTAATAGCTAAAGAAGTGTGTGATTCATTTCTCTCATTATCAATCAATCAAGAAGCATGAAACACACATCTCCACTTACTATGCATTTTGCATCACTATGATTCTTCTAGTAATCTATAAAGAAGAAAACGAAACGTGTAAATATGCTAATATAAAAAGCACACACTATCAACACAAATCTTTGTCTTTTTGTTTTCTCAAGAAACTCCTTTGGTCACACACACCATTAAATTTTGTGATGAACATGGTACAAGTGGTGGAAGAACAAGAGGCATTGGTAGCATGCAATGACCAAATCATGAGAATTGGAGTGATGATATGGGACATGGAAATAGGAAAAAAAATGTTCCACATACCAACATGTTCTTCACCACCTTTTGGTTTGTTGTGTTTAAGAAATCAATTCCTTGTGGCAACCCAATTGAACAAACATTGATCTATTGGTGGTGGATTCATTGTTGTATGGCCCTTGAACAAGGTGATCATCACTAATAACTACCACCATAAACCACTACTTGACAAGCATTTTTCAATCATACTTACAAAAATTATTCACATTTTTTAGAAATTAGAAGTTCTTTAGCTATTATAGGTAGGAAGTTATTTTGCTTTTACAAAAATAAGTGATGTTCATATCTATATGAAAAGAGATTTTCAGTTTGACCCATCACACAAAGGTAAAACATGTTAAGTTAGGTGAACCCATCAGTGTGTGCAAATAACTGATTTTTAGTTCTTACTGGAAACAAATACCAGTAAAATTTGATAGATTCCATATACAAACCAAAACTTATAGCTCTGTTTTCATTTTACTTATGGAAAAGGAATGCATAACTCAAGTCAGTAAATAAAATGTTAATTTACATGTGTTGCCATTGCACGATCATCAACCCACTCCCAATTCTTCTTTTTATGGGTGGCAATGAAAATCTCATCTGGATGTGCGGGTTGATTATGTGCGGGTTGATTGAGTTGTTTACCTATCATTATATGCAATATATATGGTCACAATGTATACCATATATAATTATATTAACACATTGTAATTATATATATATATATATATATATATATATATATATATATATATATATATATATATATACACCAATTCAAGTGCAACATCATGGTAAGCTCTACGACCTGTTGTATGGACTATCCCACCTTTCTTGGATGATCGATTAATCTTATTTTCTTGGGATACAACTTTGAATTCATATGACTTCCACTTGTCTAAAAGATACGTCCATGTATCTACACCCATCCAACCTGGTTTGCGCCCATTTTCTTTAGCCTTTTATTGTATATCAGACAATCGTTTTCCATATTTCTGATGAAACATTTCTTCCATTTTTGCATCATCACAACGGTCCCAACATACAAGCCTCATAAAAAATATAAATCATCATCAAACTACTAACAAAATGTCATGTCTTACTTTAAACTCAACAATATACATCATCATCAAACTACTAAAACATAAATGCCATGTCTTACTTTAAACTCGTTGAACTAGTCCTTTCTCACGTCGTATCTTTCGTCGCGTTTAAGCTCACCATAATTAACGAAGGTTCCTCGATAATTATTTTCAATAACGTTTTGAACCATTGCAGCAACAATATCACCGGGACTTAACCTACATATAATGCAAAGTTATCAATAAGCCTATAATTAACTTTATCAACTGATTTTTCTAAACAAAACAATAACACATAAAAGTTAGTAGCCAATTGTTGTCAGTATATTACTAGAAGTTAGTAGCATTTGGCTTTTGTAATTTTTATTAGAACTTCCACTATTTTGAGAATCATTCTCCGGAAGCATAAAGCACCCGTTCACATGAATCAGATAACTAAGAAAACAACATACTTGCGTTAACCTAAATTCCTAATATCAGGACCATATTACAATGAACTAAAGGCACACAACAGATCAATCATCTAATTTACATTTTACAAACTAAATGTTGCTAAAACAACCTATGTATGTTCATGTCTGAAGTACAAAAACAGCTAGAAGTACAAAACAACATATGTATGTTCATGTCTAAAATACAAAAGGCACACAACAACATATGTATGTTCATGTCTGAAGTACAAAAACAACTAGAAAAGATGTCAAAACAGATCAAAACGTATGAACATAACAATAACTAGACTATAATATCAAATCTATATTGCATTACCAAATATAAGTGATTTTCTTTTGTAATATATCAAATTTGTTCAGTTGATTGTTTGGGAATTTATATGCAGCCAAAAAAAACTTAATTAGATAGGAATTGAGCACTTTAATTGAAGTGATCTTGGGAAAAAATTGTTTGCTAATATGAAATTGTTTGCTAATATTATGTTTTTTAGGAACTCATTTCATGTCATTTTAAAGGCTAATTCCTTGATAGGAAATAATACAACTTGAGTAAAATACAACATTTGACTTAGCCATCTATTGAATAAATACAAGGTGGAAAATTAACATCATTTTTTCTCTAGTTTCACTATTCATGTCATTTTAAGGAAATAATACAACGAGAGTAAAATACAACATTTTTAGGAACCCATTTCATGTCATTTTAAGGACTAATTCTTGTTGTATAATCAACATCATTTTTTCATACGACTATTTTGTATAATTAACATCATATCTAAAGTGAAAAATTATTTACTTACACATTAGTTGCTTCCACAATATAGATCTTTGGTTTTTGTCCACCGTCGTGTTATTGTTCCTCATTAGAAAGTGTTTGCCCCCATGCACTTTCTCATCTGTGGTGTGATGGGGAGGATTTTGTGGTTGAGGCTGAGTATATCCTGGAGTAGGAATGAATATGAACTCCTCAGGATTCGAGTTTGCTGGTTGAGTCTGAGTAGGTGGTGGTGTTGGGTTTGTCAGAATCGGTACTGGAGGATGAGTAGGTGGCGATGGCTGAGTTGGTGTTGGAGGCTGAATTGTGGAGGATGAGTAGGTGGAGAAGGTTGAATGGGTGGTGGAGGTTGAGTAGCTGGTGGAGGATAAATAAGTTGGTGTGGGTTTCTTTGAGTAGGTTGTGGTGGGTTTGTTGAAACGAGTTTGATATGGATCTTACGAGAGTTGTTTAGAGCAAGAGTCCCAGGTGGAATCTGTCGTTGACGGCATAACTTGTCAACAACTCTTTTTTACAAAGAAACCATAAAAAAAGTATAAATCCAAACATTATTAATTGATTAGTACAAAAAACCAAATAGGAGAAAAGGTTTAGTCATCATACTTTGATGTGCTCGATGGTGTTTTTCTCTTTCCATTTTGTCCAGTCATTTCAATTAAATTTGTATCAAAGCTCAATATTGAGTAACAATATGCACAACACTTAGTAACAACAAGATAAGAAGTTGCAACATATCATAAATTTCTTAAGAGTCAAATGAAACATGAAAAAACGTATCCATTGAAAATAGAATCATGCTAACATATTATATTCCTTACATCATTTTTCTGTCTATTTTCACATTTCAATTAATCAATTACTATAGTACAGTTGTTAATGTTAGCAGTAAAACTGTAGAATTATAGGAAATAACTGTAGTAATAATTAGTGAAATTAGTATTGTCAAAGTTTGTTGCAAAGGTTGATGTAGCTACTGCAAAGCAGTGGGAACAATGAAATTGTGGTTGGTAATGTCTTTATGAGATGGAAATACTTTTTAAAACAAATAAATAAAATTGAAATACTTCAAAAATTTAGACTTTCTTGCACATCATAAATTTATACTGAAGTTGAACAAAAGTAACAAAATAACGTAACAGAAATAGATGACAAAATTGTTAACATTGAGACCAAAGAAAATAATGAGAATTTCTAATACATATAAAATAGGCTAATTCGTTCGATAACCAACTAGTTCTTTGAGAAAAAACAAGTGCATAAAGGTCTATAATAAAAATAAGATAAAATGTTCTCTAAGACTTGAGTCATTGGATCAGTTGTCATTATTATTGGCTCGGCCTCGTCAATTAACCCTCCATCAGCTAGACCATGTATTTCTTCAACTTCTGTAATAGGTACAACCGGTAACATTTCATCGAATTGATAAGGAATTGCATCCTCGGTGTTGTCTATCTTGACATAACCCCTTGGTTTTGTGGTGATTGTTGCACACCATCCATGCATATTCCTACACATTTCTGGATATGGGACATAATACACTTGTTCTGCTTCTTGTGCAAGAATGAACGTGTCATACTGATGATATCGCTTTTTCATCTTAATGTCAACAATGTTGTACTTAATATTAACTTTTGTGCCAGTATTATTTGTAGGATCAAACCAATCACAATAAAATAGGGAAATCTTGTTGCTAAAGCCATGGTATTCCAATTGAAGGATACGTTGGATGATGCCATAAAAATCATTTTCTCCTCTATTTGTATCACCTTTAACATGTACCCCACAATTAGTAGTCTTTTTACCACAACTTCATTATTGAGTGTGAAACTTGTACCCATTAAAAAAGTATATGTTCCATGATGTTGCCTTCGGATTAGGGCCGAGAGCTAAGGCCTTCAGATATGGACTAGTCGTTCCATTTCTCTCTTCATTCACCTAAAAATATATATCTAAACTTAGAGATAGTTTATTGTGAACCACATAATATAAATTGTGAGAAATATACTAACGTAGTTCTTTATCCATGAAGGACACTACTCGTGTATAAGATCGGAAGCATCTTCCTCATTGATATAATGATATTGCATGAACAATCTGACATCGATCATAAAATTGATGAGTGTATTTATAAAAATTGGTTGAGAACAATGCAGTTGTCTAACAAAAATGTACTTACTAGAGATACGGTTTAACCTCGTCACAATTGATTAGGACATGCACGTGAGTAGACTTCCATTCCTTATCGATCACCCAATAGACTCGAGCCTTTCAACTAGGACAACCACATTTACTAAATACTGAAAGTGTTGGTTGGTAATTCTCATGATCTGATCGAGGATCGTTCCTTAAACTTGTATTTGGAAACAAATTAAGGGTCTTGAAATAGTGAGAGAAAAATTGAGTAGTTTCACTGTGCAAGTAGGAAGTGCATATTGAACCTTCAACCCTGGCTTTATATTTCACTGAATGCTTGTAATCTCCCATCAATCAACACATGAAATGATTAAAAAATGTTTTTTTCATTTAATTAATCTACAAAAATTGAAAATCAATTACCTTTCAAATGCATATATCCAACGATTATGTACATGACCACAAATGATTGCTTCAGTAGGTAGGTGAATCGGGAGATGTTCCATCGAGTCAAAGAAACCTGGTGGAAAAATCTTTCTAGCTTGCATATGATGATGGGAATGTTCTGATCCAACCTAACAAGGTCTTCCAACTTCAATGTACTATAACACAAGTCTTTAAAAAATGACTCAACTCAGTTAGCTGCTTCCACATCTCAAGAGGCAAGGAACAAAAAGCAATTGGAAGAAAACACTCCATGAATACATGACAATCATGGCTTTTCATCCCCTTCATCATATCATTGGTAGCATCAGTACACCTAGAAAGATTTGATGAATAATCATCTGACTTTCTTAGTTCCTTAATCCATCTACAGACTATCTTTGCGTCTTCAGGTGTCCATGAAATTTTTTCCTTTGACTTAGCCATCTTTCCATTAGGTAGAGGGTGCAGCCGTAAATCCCTATGTAAACAGTTAAGAGGTAAATCCAATCTTTCATCCTCATTGTCCTTTGTTTTTGTAGGATCATTCATGACAGTGTAAAACACATTATCAAATACACTCTTCTCTATGTGCATCACATCAAGGTTGTGCCTTAACAAGTTGTCCTTCTAGTATGGAAGATCCCAAAATATAATTCTTTTGTTCCAATTATGTTGTTTCCTATACCTGGAAATTTGGTGGCCCAGACACTGTCTGTGACTTTTGGAAAATAATGAATATCTTCCCAAACATCATGGTCGGTAAACATTGTTGGTGGTCTTTTTTCACAATCTTGATTTTTGTAAATCTCTTTTTTACTTTTTCTGAAATGATGGTCCATTGATAAAAATCTAAGATGACAATCAAAACAACAACTTTATCCACAAAATCGTAAGGTGAAAGAATTTGTATTGGCCATGCAATAAGGGCATGCTAATTTACCTTGTGTACCCCATCCAAATAACATACCATATGCTGGAAAATCATTGATTGTCCACATTAAATTCGCTCTCATAACAAAATTTTGTTGCATAGAGATATCATATGTCGCAATGCCATATTTCCACAAGCGCTTCAAATCATCAATCAAAGATTGTAAGTAGACATTTATTTTAACTTTTGGGTTGTACGGTCCAGGTACAAGACAAGTCAAAACCATGTATGGTTTGGTCATGTACATTTTAGGAGGGATATTTTATGGTGTGACTATTATTGGCCAACATGAATATGGAGAACTAGAGGCTTGAGTGTAAGGGGTAAACCCATCAGTACATAAACCTAATCTTACATTTCTTGGATCACTAGAATAATTGGGATAAACTTCATCGAAGTGTTTCCAAGCTTTTCCATCATATGAGTGACGCAAAACATTTGGATTGCTGGTTTTCTCACGATGCCATCTCATCTGAGATGTAGATTCCTTTGAAGCATAAAGTCGTTGTAAACTAGGAATGATTGGAAAATAAAACATTTTCTTCACTTCCACATCTTTGTATTTTCCCATTCCACGCTTTCGAGGAACATAACTAGTAGCTCCACAAACTTTGCACTGACTTAATGTGTTATCTTCTTTAAAATATAATAAGCATCCATTCAGACAACAATCAATTTTCTTAACTTCCAATCCTAACTTAGACACCAACTTCTTCACTTGGTAATAGTTTCCGGGTAAGTATTCTTTAGTTGGACAAACATCAACGAGCATTTGAGAGAAACAAATCCATGGCCTTTTGAGGAACATGCCATCTAGATATGGCAACCAACAACTTAACTAAAATAGATAGTCTAGATTTAGAAGCTCCCCCATAAATGGGTTGGTTTGCAGAGATTAATTCATCATAAAATTGTTGAGCTTTTTCATTTGGTACCTCACCCTCACAAATTGTTTCGTTTTCTATATTAGCATTCACATTTGGGACATTAACAAATGACCTGAAAACATCAGAGACCATTTTATTCATTGCATCTAATTGTTCTTCATCACCTAGATTATCCCCACCAACATTTCCACCACTACTAGAATGACCATCAAGATCCACATTCTGATTCTCTTCTCCATGATCAGTCTATGTATAATAGTTGGACAAAAAACCATATTTGTACAAGTGGTGTTTGACCTCATTAGGCGTTTTCAAGAGAATGCATATGCACTTTACACAACAACACCTTATCCCTCATTCGTTTAAAAAATGAGGTTGATTCATCGCTTTATTGACAAACTCTTCAACTCCACTAATAAATTCATCTTTCAAACCATACCTATTAGAGTTTACTCTATCATACATCCAACTTCAATCCATTCTCTACATAAAAAATAGATATAAGTTTCAAATCTTCATATTTTTCAATTGACTTCTATGTTTAGAAAACCACACTCCGACTGCAATTTAAAACCTAGAATTCTATACGACTGCATAATCACTGAATGCCTTTTTACTACTAAACTAAACTAAACTATACGACCGCATAACAACTTCATCAACAAAGATGCAATTAATTTCAGGTTGTGTCCCTAGTTGAATGAGTTAGTTGTACTTTTTTTTTAATTATAATGTTAGTTGAATATATGGTGTTGTGTCACAAAATAAGTACACAGTTTGTAACATGCTCACATCAAAGGGAATGTACTTATAGTAGGAAACAAACAAATCATAGAATCTTGGGACAAGCATGATAAAGATCTTATGGGATTATAGATTTTCTTGAGAGATATGAAACATGCTTACAAATTATATACAAAAGGTCCTAAGTTTCAATTACTGCCTTAGAACAGAAACAATCCAATTGGCATAAGTTAGAGCTTTAGATCTCAAAATTTAAAATAATAAAAAGTTCTTTATCATATGGTACTCAGCCCAAAGGTTTGTCTCTTACATATACATGCAAATGTTTGTTCTGTTGCATTATGGAAAATTGAGTTGTCTTCGTTGTCTTGCTAATTTATTTGATTTTAATTAACTATATTAGGGCTTTGTGTCACTAATTATATATTCTAGTGAATGTTGAATGATGTTGTTAAAGTTATGTTCTTTTCAGTTATGCTCTTGAAAAATTAACATCCCCGGTCCTTTCTTCCTGTTAAAGTTGGCCTAAATAAATACGTATTGAACTCTTGTTGTCTCAAAGAAGGGTGTCAGGAGGATCTGTCATCTTTGAGCCTAGAAATGATTTCAGCTGAAATTAAGTGATGTTTTATATATAAATGCATGATGCATGGTGCAACTAGGTGATTTTGGCCTTTCTTGTTTGTTTCTCAACTATTTTGTTTTGTTATTCTCGAACTTTGTAGAAACTGTCATGTTTTGGTGACATGCACCATGTAATTACGTGAATATGGAGGAGAACAAGTGCTTACATGTGTGTCTTTTTCAGAGACAGATACTGTTATAAAAAGACAATAACAATGGAATATGGAGAAAAGTGTCTGTTCATCGTTGCTAGAAATTAGCACTGGAAAGAGAGCATGTTCTTCTCCTACCACTCTAAAAAGCATTTTTCTTATGGAAAGTGTGGCTATTTTATGTTATTATGATTTATGATTTACTTGGTTGCTATAAATGGATTTTTATATAGGAAAATCTATTTGACATTGTGTTTTTGTTATCGGTGGATTTTTATATCTAATTATGAGCACTTCTCCTATGTTAGTTCAGCTTTTGTACATGATTAGAAACAAAATTGTGATGTATCTTCATACTTCTCTTACAATGCATAGAGTTCATGTGATGTTTATTTCTTGGTAAGTTTATAAAGAATACATGAATTAAAGGGGTTAAGTAATAAAATTATATGTTTCGTATTTCACAGATTGTTTTGATCATAGTTTTGAGCATCTAATGGCATCCCCTGATGAAGAGGGTAAGATTGTTCTAGATTCTGTTGATAGTTATTAGCTTGAAAATGATAAGACACAATTTGTTTCACTTTTTAGTTTGACATTATTGTGGAGCATGGACGAGGTCGAATGTGACTCGGAAACAAAAGTGTTTTTATGCGGCACCACAAATAATGGCATCCAGAGAATTCACGAACAGATTACAAGATGGAGATTTGAACTTTCATGTGAGAAGTCTGAGATTTCAGTCTCTTGAGGGAGAAACCTTAACAACTTGTCGGAAATGGAATGTATATTCCTAAATACAAAGGTTTAAGTCAATCAATCATTTTGACTTAAATCAACCATTACATAGTTGATGTAATATTGTATTCCTTAGTTTCCACAGTTTGTTTAGATGGCTGGGTCATTATATTAATCTGGCGGGAACTGGGAACTAAATGGACCATATATCCATTAGCTTACAACCTAACCAAATCACCCTTTTTAGTGTGTATTTTAATATTCTTGAAGAAGAAAACCGAACAAAAATAACTATTACGAAATATATGTTGCAGTGGTGTATAAAAAATTGCTTGTGTTTATATTGTTTGCATGTTTGGTCAGAGAATATCAGAGTAATATCTATAGGAGTCAATCAGTCATATAATTTTGGGTTCGACGATAACTATTACGATGCACTTATGTTTGTCTTCGACGATAACAACATTGTAACAACATAGCAACAAGCAACACATGAATCATTGTTTGACTTACTAGTGATTTTACTCCTTAACAATAATAAGCAACACATGAATCACAGCAGGAATAATAACAACACAGTAACAATAACAATAATAAGTAGAATGATAACAGGAACAAGAACAAGCAGAATCACAACAAAAAATTAAGTGTTTACATGAATGTCAACCAACACAGGAATAATAACAATAACAAGCAGAATCACAACAAAAAATCAGTAACAAGTAAATAAGCAGATGAATACCTGCAGATGAAATCGTTACTGAATCGTCCTTCGTTGTTGAAGGTGGAACTCGTCGTGCAGCAGAAAGAAGCAACAAGATTTCCTGTCAATAACAGAACTTCACAATTAACCAAAAATATAAATAACAGAACTTCAACAATTAGCGAATGAAAGTTACCGACTCGTTCTTCGTTGTCTTAAAAATAAAATGAAATCACCAACCGTAGCAGTGACGAGAATACCTTATGTAGAGAACTTCCTTCAAAACGAAATCTTTCTTCAAATCTTCCTTCAAAACAAAATCTTCCTTCAAATCTGTAGCAAAACCAAAAAAAAAAAATTGGGTTTTCCTCTTCAAATCTGTAGCAAAACGAAATCACCAATTGAAAAGGAATGAGAACCAATTATCGGCTGTTCGCTGGTGTTTTCCAACTAAAAACTTCTAGTTTCTAATTTAACGTTAAACTAGTTTACTTGCAGGATCAACCATACAAATCCTAGGATATAAGTGCGAATTTATTTGGTCAAAAGTGATGATTTATGATAATCTTATGGTGTTACTTTTATTAAGTTTCCTACGTATGTTTGTATGATTCATAGAACCAAAACCAAGAACAAAAGTAAAATAACTTGGCCAAACTTAAAGGAAATAACTTCTAAAAATATATAAAGTAATTGATCATAACAAGTAAAGACTGTAAAAATAAAAAGAACTTGTAAATTGACAAAATTGTAAAAGTGAAAAGATGTTAAATAACTTGTAATTTATTAAACTTGATGAAATAAAGATGGTGTCACACATACATTTTTCCAGAATTACACTTTTTTCTCTCACACGGGTACTTCGAGTTATTTACAGGAATCTGTACAAATGAATTTTCACACACACAAATCTGACAAGAATTGCTCTATTTATACACAAACTAAATAACTGCCCCTAACGGACAAATCCTATAATTACAACACTTGGCCTTCGGCATGTCTTTTTCTATCAAATGCTTCCACGTGTCCCTTCTGCCAAACATATTTCATCTTTAAATTTTTAATTCCATCTTCTGCGTCGAAGCAAATCATCTCCTCAAACTTGTCAAACTCGTCGAAAACAACCTTTTCAAACTGACTTCACCTAACCTCGTCGAAATTGTCGAAACATCATCATTTCCTAACTCTGTCGAAAATGTCAAAAACGTTGTTCAAATTTCTTTAGTCGAAATTAACTCCTGAGAACATTTTCTTCTCTGATCGAAATGTTGTTTTGGACTTTAATTTCATGGCGTCGAAAATTCTTGTCTACAAATTGCCCCCCGGTAAAGGTTTTTTTTACTACTTTGGAGAAAAAGTCCTTTGCTGTCGAGAATTACTTCGATGCCATGTCACCTTTATCATTTTCATCATTTCCAAGACTGGATCATACACCAAATCCCCAGAAATCTTCATCATCATATCTTTTCTCAGAAATGTCAACTCAGCCCATATTTTTTACACTACTCCATCATCTCCTAAAAGCTAGGAAATCATATACTTTCCAACTGCCATCAAATCCACTTTCTTCACGAAAATTATCGCCACGTGGCCCACGATTCAAATCAAACTTAACCGTTTCAATTCCCTTTTATTCTATAAATATCAGTTCATCCCTTCCTTCAAACCTTTTACACAATCTTCTTCTTCTCAAAGCAAAGAATTGCATCCCTCTAAAACGCAAAAAAACCTCCTTCAAGACAACACTGACCTCTAAAAAATATTCCAGCAACAAGAAGACTAAAAGCTCCACTTCACTTCCATATGCACACAGGCTGAATGGACCTAACATTGTTGGAAATCAATAATACATTCCAGAGCCTCCCAATGAAAAGGAAAAAGATAGCATTTATAGGTCTCAGGTATTAATTCCTATACTGGTTTCTGGTACTTGTCATTCTACCTTAGGACCTCTCCCCAATCCAGTCATTAACCCAGATAAGTTAAAAGAATATTTCCCTTCATATCAACATCTAAAACCTATAGGAGCTGGGGTTAAACCCAAACAAACTGAAGAACCAACTGAAGGTTCAAATTCGACCACTGATGAAGGTCTGAATTTGCTTCATCTAAACAATGCTAGGATCTTTAGAACCAGTCCCATGGTGAAAGATCCCTCCGACTATCTTGCTTGGTTAACAAAGATTGAAAAAGTTAAAGAACCCTTTTGGAGAGAAGTAGGAATCTTCAACTTAATCCAAATGTCGAAAGTAGGACCTAGCTATTGTCCCAACATGATTTTAGCTTCCCTCTTTTTTTGGGATAACACCTATAAAAGTTTCACCTCCCTTGTGGAATGGTCACACCAACCCTTTTCGACCTATCAATTTCGAAACTTCTATCCCTGTCAAGAATGCAATGGATGAAGTAGAAGTGAAAGATAGAGCTGTCGAATGGCCCAAGTTAGCACAACGGACGCCATATGATTAAGGGCTCAGTCTTCGACAGGCTTTCACGAGTTACGTCATGATGTTCGTCAAAAGGTATAACTTTACTCCTTCCATGGCACCTTTCGCCTACAGAACAATTGATCCTGATTGGTTCACCACACAACCTTCCTTTGAGATGGAAGAGGATGAAAAAAAATTCATCGACATTTGGGAAGTATTCATGGTCCCTAGGCTCCTTCTCTCTCACCATAACATGACAAAGACCAAAATCGCCTTAATTGTTTATCAACCCAATCTAGTTGTTAGATAATTTGGATTGGTCCAACCGAAACCAAAATCCATCTTTCCGAAGAAAGGCTCCATCCTTTTCTAAAACTCCTACCATTCCGAGGAACAAAGCCTCCAACTGGCGAAGAAATATTTTGATGGTTTTGTTGATATCTGCCCAGTGTTTTTTCGACCTTCTTTTCTTTGCACCCATGAATTTGATGTTTGGTGGAGGGAGTAAAACCACACCAAATTATATGATGTGAAAGCATTCACAACTCACCTGACCAATGCATTTACTCCTGTGCATGATCAGACGAAAAAAGGTAAAGGACAACATATCAAAGAAATACAAAAGTTTCAAAAATATTTTGAAACCACCTATAGGCCAGAGGAACTTAGTCGAACCATAAGCGAAGCAGCAGTGACTTTAAAATATAAGTTGACGGAGAGACTGGATAAATTGAAATTGCCTTCGTATGTTCGACCAGAACAACGATATGAACTAACTTTCAATCTTTATCCACCAAGGTTTCCCTCTCTTCCTTCTGCTGACTTTGGCGTGGCATTGAGGCCTCCATTTCCAAATTGGTTTGTTTGTGGGGACTCTTTGAAAATCCTTCGTCAACAATCGAAAAAACCTGTTGAGCGAGTGGTTCCAACTAAGTTCACTTTGGATGATTACAAAGGACACCTTCATATTGGAATAGAACACGTTCACGTGGAAACTCCCATTCTTGAAGGTGTTTTAATGAAAAAAAATTCTTTATTTCGGTATTCTGAACTTATCTCTCTTTTTCCTTTTTATTTCTGACTTCATTTTGTCTTCTTCTGCTACCAAAGTCCAAACTAAAAAGGCTGTTGTCAAAAGCACTACTGATGTGATAGAAGAACATCCACCCATTACCACTAAGAAAACTTCGACTAAGGTACACATCCTCTTCTCTTAGATCAACCTCCCTTTTCACTTTTCAAAAACTGAATTATCTTTTACTACCATGTCTAGGTAAGTTGAAAACCACCACCTATGCCAAAAAGAAAACAACCAGAAGAAAAGGTGCCTAGTGAAGAATCTGTTGATGAATCACCAGAACCAAGTCAACTCCAAAAAAAGGAAGAAACCTACCAAAGCTCCTACTCCAAAGTCCAAAGCCAAAGTAGTGAAAGAAACTCCTCCGCCAAGTCCAGTTGCAAATGTGCAAATAAGGGATGCAGAGAGTGGGAATTCCAGTTTTCACACTGAGATTCCTCAGGTAAATCCTTGTTTAGACTATTTACCCTTTATCTTCTTAAAGTATTTTCTCTCTTTTTTTATGTTTAATTTTGGGCTATTCGCAGGTCAATTTTGACCACACTCCTGAAAAGAAGGGAACAAAACAAGATGTTCCACACATCAAAGTGCCAAATCAACACCCTCTTCTCCTAAACATCTGACAAAGGAACTAGAGGCGGAAGAACCATCATCGCCTGATTCTCCCCAATACTCTGACGACCATTCTCCTTCTCCTCCTCTAAATGAAGATGCTCATCAGCAGGACGAAGACCCGAAAGATGACATTGAGGTCGAAGGTGATAATATCAAAGAAGAAAACGTTGGGTCACACCAAGGGCAACCAAGCCAACGAAATCCTGACTCACAAAAAGAAGGGTCAACTGGTTCGACAACTCTTTCTCGTGAAGAGATTGAGAATCTTAAAGTGCAAAAACCTTGGAGTTCCTCAAAGCTGTACTTAGTACCCGTTTCAACTTCCAAGACTCTTCTCAAAGTACTTCGACTACTTCAGGAGCCACTTCCAGCGCGCATTCTCTTGAAGCTATCCTGGCTGAGATTAAGACAAAAATCCTTTATGTGGACTTGTTCAAGGTTTTAGATGCAAATTCAACTACCTGCTTTGATTTGAAGAAGATCCTAAAACAAGTCAATGTCTTGGAGTCTCCTGCTGAAGTGAGCAGCCTCGTGATGGACCTGACTACCCTAGTCGACATGGTGAGTGCTGACCTGCATCGTCTTAAGGACTTTGCAAAACAAATCTCCAAAAATTCTGAGACCCAACTTGCTGAATGGGATGCTATAAACATTTCGACCAACAAAATTACAGAGCTGCAACAGATTTCTGAGGCTTATGCCAAAGAGATTGTCGAATGCGATGACAACATTCGAAAATGGGAGGAGGAGATGACTGAACTTCAAAAGAGAATCATCAAAGAGAATAAACGCAAATAAACTCTTCAAAAGCCTAATCAGAAGGAGATCAATGAAGAGCTAAAGGTGGGGGTTCATCATGCTGAAAGGACTCAACTACTTACTCAATAAATTGAGACCCTTTCGACCAACAAGAGCTTCTGTGAACATCGACTCCAAATTATGAAGAAGAAGTTTGATAAGTTAAAGAAATCTTTTGACAAGATTCAATTGTAATAGGGATAGCTTTTTATGTACTAGATTTTTGCTCAAGTTAATTTGCTAGTAAACTATTTGTAATGAATCTAATGCCATTTGTTTGGAAAAATAAACTATCTTTTCCTTTATATGCAATTTTACTCTTTGGCTATTTTTACTTCTTGCAATATTGGTTTGTACCTTTTTAAGTACTTTCCATTTATTTTGAATATTCTTTTTTCATTCCCTATTTCTCTGATTTCATATGCGCCGTTCGCAAAACATTTCAAATCTTGGAAAGGTCCTTCCCACTTAGGGGACCACTTTTCCAATGCTCTATCTTTTCGATCCATTGGAAGAGTTACCTTCCAAATCAGATCACCAACAAAAACAATTTATGCTTTACTTTTATATTATAAAACTTTTCAATTCTTTATTTTTGCCTCTTTAACAAATCCAACGCATGCAATCTTTCTTCATCTAAATCAACCAATTTTCCCATCATCATATTCCAATATACATCTGATGAAATTTTGTGATGCCTCTGGATTCGAATCAACTGTACATAAATTTCGAATGGCAAGACTGCATCATGACCATAAGTCAGCCTAAATAGGGTTGAGTTCGTAGCCTCTTTGGAAGACGTTCGACAAGCCCATAAAGCTTGATCTAAAGTCTTATGCCAATTCTTAGGTTTTTTACCCACATGCTTTTTTATCAAGTTGATTACCACTTTATTAGTTGTTTTAACTTGTCCATTCGCCTGAGCGTAGTAAGGTGTCGAAGTAAGGAGTTTGAATCCTACTTCTTTTGAAAATTCTTGCATGTTCTTTCTAGTAAACACCGATCCCTGATATGTGGTTATTGTTTCTGGAATTCCAAACCCATAAACTATATGTCATCGAATAAATTCGATGACTATTTCCTGGTCTACATTTACCAAAGGTATAACTTCAATCCATTTAGTAAAATAATCTATTCCAATAAGAATGTATTTTTGTCCCTTTGAAGAAGTTGGTCGAATTTCACCCATTAGGTCTAAAGCCCAACCCTTGAATGGCCAAGGCTTCACAATCGAATACAATTCACTTATAGGAATGTGTGGTATGCCTGCGTGCAATTGGCATTCTTGACATCCTTTGGCAAAATTAGTACAGTCTTTCAACATTATTGGCTAGTACATTCCCTGTCGAAAACACAACCATTTCATTTTATGTCCTACTTGATGCGCACCACAGGTTCCACCATGTATGTTTGACAAAGCCACATAAGCCTCTTCTTTGCGTAAGCATTTTAACAAAACCCCTTCTGAGGTTTTCTTGAAGAGCTCATATCCAAAAAGTACATAGCTTAAAACTCTGTACTTAACTTTCCTTTCGACCCTCATATTTGGGTCCTGTAAATTAACTTGAGCAAAAAACTAGTACATAAAAGCTATCCCTATTACAATTGAATCTTGTCAAAAGACTTCTTCCATCACGTCAGTAGCGCTTTTGACAACAACCTTTTTCGGTTGGACTTTGGTAGCTGAAGAAGGCAAAATGAAGTTAGAAAAAAAAAGAGACAAAGCTCAGAATATCGAAATAAAGAAATTGTTTTCGTTAAAACATCTTCAAGAATGGGAGTTTCCATGTGAACATGTTCTATTCCAATATGAAGGTGTCCTTTGTAATCATCCAAAGTGAACTTAGTCAGAACCACTCGCTCAACAGGTTTTTTCGATTGTTGACGAGTCCCCACAAACAAACCAATATGGAAATGGAGGGCTCAATGCCACACCAAAGTCAGCAGAAGGAAGAGGGGGAAACCTTGGTGGATAAAGATTGAAAGCTAGTTCATATCGTTGTTCTAGTCGAACATACGAAGGAAATTTCAATTTATCCAGTCTCTCCGTCAACTTATATTTTAAAGTCATTACTGTTTCGCTTATGGTTCGACTAAGTTCCTCTGGCCTATAGGTGATTTCAAAATATTTTTGAAACTTTTGTATTTCTTTGATATATTGTCCTTTACCTTTTTTCGTCTGATCTTGCATAAGAGTAAATGCATTGGTCAGGTGAGTTGTGAATGCTTTTACATCATAGAATTTGGTGCGGTAGTACTCCCTCCACCAAACATCAAATTCATGGGTGCAAAGAAAAGAAGGTCGGAAAAAAACTGGGCAGATATCAACAAAACCATCAAAATATTTCTTCGCCAGTTGGAGGCTTTATTCCTCGGAATGGTAGGAGTTGTAGAAAAGGATAGAGCCTTTCTTCGGAAAGATGTATTTTGGTTTCGGCTGGACCAATCCAAATTGTCTAACAACTAGGTTGGGTTGATAAACAATTAAGGTGATTTTGGTCTTTGTCACGTTATGGTGAGAGAGAAGGAGCCTAGGGACCAGGAATGCTTCCCAAATGTCGATGAATTTTTGTTCGTCCTCTTCCATCTCAAAGGAAGGTTGTGTGGTGAACCATTCAGGATCAATTGTTCTGTGGACAAAAGGTGACATGGAAGGAGTAAAGTTATACCTTTTGGCGAACATCATGACATAACTCGTGAAAGCCTGTCCAAGACTGAGCCCTTCATCAGATGGCATCTGTTGTGCTAACCTGGGCCATTCGACAACTCTATCTTTCACTCCTTCTTCATCCACCGCATTCTTGACAGGGATAGAAGTTTCGAAATTGGCATTAAGCCACAATTGTAATAGCCAAAGGGTTCCTGATATGCTAAGTTTCCCTTTGTCATTAGCAGTTTTCAGGAATTCTATGCTTTTGCCCAAGGACTCATACAGGTTCGCCAGGATCATCTCGCCCAAGCATAATTTGATTCCATCTTCGAGTTGATTAGCTATGGTGATGAATTGTTTTGCCACTTGTAAAGAGTGGGAGTAGAAACATACTTCGAAAGCCCCAGAGTTAAGAAGGATATGTGGTCTTCTTTAGACATTGTATCAGTCGTTTTATTATGGTAGTTATTTGATGAAGACAGAGTAAGAGGATTTGCTGGTGTCGACACTATTGGAGTCCTGGTTCTGAAGAGCTGGGTCGAAGTTCCATCCTAGAGGGATGAACCCACATATGGATGATAGGTCGAAAAGGGTTGGTGTGACCATTCTACAAGGGAGGTGAAAATTGTTATAGGTGTTATCCCTAAAAAAGAGGGAACCTAAAATCATGTTGGGACAATAGCTAGGTCCTACTTTCGACATTTGGATTAAGTCGAAGATTCCTACTTCTCTCCAAAAGGGTTCTTTAACTTTTTCAATCTTTGCTAACCAAGTAAGATAGTCGGAGGGATCTTTTGTCATGGGACTGGTTCTAAAGATCCTAGTATTGTTTAGATGAAGCAAATTTAGACCTTCATCAGTGGTCGAATTTGAACCTTCAGTTGGTACTTCAATTTGTTTGGGTTTAACCCCAACTCCTATAGGTTTTAGACGTTGATATGAAGGGAAATATTCTTTTAACTTATATGGGTTAATCTCTGGATTAGGGAGAGGAACTAAGATAGAATGACAAGTACCAGAAACCTGTATTGGAATTAATACCTGAGACCTGTAAATGCTATCTTTTTCCTTTTCATTGTGAGGATTTTCGACGCCATGAAATTAAAGTCCAAAACAACATTTAGATCAGAGAAGAAAATGTTCTCAGGAGTTAATTTCGACTAAATAAATTTGAAGAACATTTTTTACTTTTTCGACGATTTCGAAGAGGCTAGGTAAAGTTAGTTGGCAAGGGTTTTTTCGACGATTTTGACAAGTTTGAGGGGATGCGTTGCTTCGACGCAGAAGGTGGAATTCAAAATATAAAGATAAAAGACGTTTGGCTGAAGGGACACGTGGAAGCATTTGATAATAAAAGACATGTCGAAGGCCAAGTGTTGTAATCGTATGATTTGTCCGTTAGGGGCAGTTATTTAGTTTGTGTATAAATAGAGCAATTCTTGTCAAATTTGTGTGTGTGAAAATTCATTTGTACAAATTCTTGTAAATAACTTGATGTACCCGTGTGAGAGAAAAAAGTGTAAATTCTAGAAAAATGTACGTGTGACACCATCTTTATTTCTTTAAGTTTAATAAATTACAAGTTAATTAACATCTTTGCACTTTTAAAATTCAGTCAATTTACAAGTTCTTTTTATTTCGACATACTTTACTTGTTATGATCAATTACTTTATACATTCTTAGAAGTTTTTTCCTTTAAGTTTTGCCATGTTATTTTACTTTTGTTCTTGGTTTTGGTTCTATGAATCATACAAACATACGTAGAAAACTTAATAAAAGTAAAACCATAAGATTATCAGAAATCATCACTTTTGACCAAATAAATTCGCACTTATGTCCTAGGATTTGTATGGTTGATCCTACAAGTAAATAGTTTAACGTTAAATTAGAAACCAGAGATTGTTCGTTGGAAAACACCAGCGAACAAATTGGCACACCCAGTGGGACCTTAGTGCGAAAAATATCATAACAACTCTTAGTCAGAAAGGCTTTAATTCATTGAATGATTCTAAGAAGCGGTAAAATAGTCGTAACCGACATAGAAAGACCTAAAAGAACAAGAGTAAGAAGAATGGTGAATTCGCCAAATAGTTAAAACGAAAATACTACGGTGCTTAACCCTACTCCTTCGACAGGAGAAAATACAAGGTCAATCTCTGTATCAGAGGCCATACCTTCGTCATCAGGTTCAACACCTACGTTTGCAGTGTCTCAAAGTGCGCCTAGTTTTTCTTCCATGGGATCCCAAATGCCCATAGGAACACCTCCTCCTATAGGGAGTGTTCACAGGCCCTTTGCGACAAACTTTTCAATGTACCTATTTGGTAGGGAACAACCTTATGGGATGCCTACTACGATGATGGAAAGTTTGCAAAATGCATCATCACTATATTCTGACGCCTTGGTAAATAGGTCTTCACCATTACAAGGATCAGGATCTGGTGGAAACATAGGCAGGATAAATCAACCCCCACCAGGATTTCAAAATTATATGCCAGCAATTACTACTAATTCGGCACAAGTAATTAGGCAACAAATGGATGAAAGTAATCATGAGATGGTCCACATGTTGACACAATAAATAGGACAAGTGTTTAACCCTTTAATATAAAACATAACCCAAACCAACCAATTGCTGGCAGAACAAATGACCCATATTGCTAATTTTTTCGGTAAACCCCAAACTCAACCTAGAGAACAAATAGTTTAAGGCCCTAGGACGCATGTCGAAGAAGAACCTACAATAAATCAGAGGCCACTAGAAATTCCCCAAGTAAATATTAGAAACCAAAAGGAAGTAGTCGAACAACCTCGTGCAGAAATTCCTGCCCAACAAGAGCCTAGGAGGATACTAGTCCAAAGGGGTCAAGACGCTGATTACATAGTGTAGCAGATGCGTTATAATAATATGCCTGCCGAAAACAACTTAGCGGTCATGGTCGAAAGGATAATGGCCTAGAATGGGGTAAACGTAGGAGCGCAAAGGCCCAATTATGTCTCCCCATTATCTGAGTATATTCTGCAACAAGAATTACCCCCAAGGTGGAAAGTGCCTAAGTTCACCAAATTCTCAGGGGATACTAGCGAATTGACCATAGAACACGTAGCACGCTATTTAATCAAAGCAGGAGAAATAGCAAACAATGAAAAATTAAGGAAAAAATATTTTTCATGTTCCTTAACAAAAAATGCTTTTACTTGGTTTACATCCCTACCTGCAAATTCTATCTATACGTGGACCCAATTAGAAAGACTGTTCCATGAACAATTATACATGGGGAAAACCAAAATAAGCCTGAAAGAATTGGCTAGTGTAAAAAGGAAACTCTTTGAACCAATAGATGAGTACTTGAATAGGTTTAGATTACTAAAGGCCAGATGATTCACCCGAACGTGAATTGGTCGAAATGGCCACAGGGGGTTTAGACTATTCTATAAGAAAGAAATTAGACACCCAATATCGGTGATACATGTCATAGTTAGAATATAGGGTGAGGCAGGTCGAAAGACTGAAAGCTGAGAAATTCAGGGCAAATAGAAATAAGAGAGAAATAATGGCTTATGTAGGAATACGCTAGGAGAACGAAAATGATATAGAAAACATAGACAAATCAGCTAGTTTCGACGAACAGGTGATTGACCTAGCAGAACTAAAACAAGGACCACCATATTCTTGTAAAGTGCTAGTTCCGTCGAACGGAAAGAATCCAGTCAAATCTGAAAAGAACGATAAATTCCCCAAAAGAACTTATAAAGTTTGACCTCACTAAGTGTGATGAAATCTTTGACAAATTAGTCGAATATGGTCAGATGATAGTTCCCCCAGGCACTAAAGTGCCTCCCATGGAACAGTAGAAAAATAGAGGTTTTTGTAAGTACCATGGTTTTATGGGTCATAAAACGTCTAAATGTTTCCTTTTCAGGGATCTAGTGCAGAATGCTATCCGTGGTGGAAGGATGAAGTTCAGTGACAAGCAGAAACAACAAATGAAAATTGACTCAAATCTCATGCAGACTATTGAAGCCCACTATGCTGAGCCATCAATCATTAACATGGTGGAAGTAGGAGAGGGTTCTGAATACAGTTTCGAAATGGTGGAAGTTGTTGAAGGTTTTGACACCAACGTCAACATGGTAGAGATTACTGAGGATCTTGTGAACCTGGATGAAGTCATTGAATTACAGGATGTTGAGCACATTTCTGAAGGTGAATAAATTGACTACAGCGAGAAGGCCACTGAGGGCCTCAACAATGGAACCAAGAATGAAATCACAGATGATCTTGGAAAAACAAAAGTTGACGAAATCATTGAGGATTTTGTCCCAGCAAACCTGAAGGCCATTGAGGGACTCATCAACATGACCAGAGTTAAGCCACTGAAGGCCATAACGAAACAAGCAACGACGAAGCCATTGAGGACTCCGTCTAAACGGAGTGGGAAGATACTAAAAGCCCCAATATAACAAAGGATCAGAGAGTTACTAGTGATCTAGGTGACAGTGAAACGAAGGCTGCTGAAGGCCTCACTATCAATACTGAAGTTGGCGAAAGTGATACCATGCTGAAAGCGAAGATTGGCGAAATGTATGAAGAGCCAATCACCTATGGAATCCTGCGAAGTATAATGGAGGAACCCAGGGAAAGGCCAGTAATAAACTGCTGCTAGAAAGCCTGTGGAAACTCTTTTCCAAATGAAGAGGATAACTCAACAAAGGAGATAGGTGAGGCTGAAAGGAGGTTGATAGAAAAGATGGACAAGTTGAAGATTAGTGGTGGCAAACCAACTAGTATCAACATGGTCGAAACATCACAAAATAACCCAATACATACTCCTGATGAATGCCGTCGAGCAGAGTATCAAAGGATGTCATACCCAAAAGAAGACGAGAATTTGATTGACTTTATAAAAAGGTGTCAACAAAGGAAAGCTGAAGTGATGTTATGCCCACATTTCACAACCATTTTGATAGGAAGGCTGCAGACAATCTGGAAGTGATAGAACATTCCAAGAGGAAAGGAAATTGTGGGGCAATACCAACCCCAAAAGCAGAAAGATATGACCCAAGAAGAAGTGAGCAATACCAGCAAAGGATTGGAGGTCGAAGCTACCATTCATTCAAACCAACAAACAAAGGCGTCAACAACAGATGGCTACAACTCATCAGGGATGCTCAAGGACAAAAGGATTGGAGCAGTTTCAACGTTCAGAGGGGACCTTTGGTAGCGCAAAGAACTATAAGGGTAAAAACCCCATGACAAAGTCTCAATGGAGAAGGTTCCATAGGCAAAAGAGATCAGAAAAGGAAGCTATGGAAGGAGGCAGCAAAGATGAAGCTGCATCAAGCCACAACGTCCAAGAGTTAGAGAGGAAGGAAGTATCTAACAACAAAATTACAGGCGCAAGGGTCGAACAAATAAAGCCTAAAGCTCAAGATGACAAAGAAATGACTGATGATTTCAAATCTGATTTTGAATCCTCTTTCGACGTTGTATGCAACGTAGTCTCAATCCTGTCCAGAGACTATGACAGGGTGATGCAGATAGATGATGAAAATGATAGCGTCGAGCCCCACAACATGGTATTATCAAATTCCGAAGAAAAATAGGAAATACCATGGGTGTAATCCAGGCAGATCTAACTGTTGGAACTATAATAAGACCAACGATGTTCATGGTAATAGCGTCGAAAGCAAACTATAACCTTCTTTTGGAAAGAGAATGGATACATGGTGTGGGAGTTGTACCTTCATCTATGCACCAAAGGATTGCTATTTGGAGAGCAGATGGCATAGTGGAAAATATAGAGGCAGACCAATGTTATTTCATGACTGACATAAACCACGTCGATCACCTCAGTTTCGAAATAATTGGCTCATATACCCCCATGTAGCCCAACCAAGTTTGATCTCAAGAAAACTGACAACGTTTACTGCTCCATGTACCTTCGCCCTACATAAGATTTCCAGTGGGATAAGGAAGTTGTCGATGAATGAAACTATATATGGGGAACTGCCCATATAGAACCAACTGGGCGGGGAAGTGAATTTGAAGACTATGACTAAAGCATTAGTGTTAGAAAGAATTACGGCTTACATAGCCGAAAACAGACTGAAAGCGGCACTTGAAGCCGAAGTGAAATTCATGGTCGTTGAAGCCAATCAGAACAAATCCAACCAACAATTTCCAAAATAAGACGTTGAAGAAAATAGCGAAAACATTCAAATACGCGAATAGCAAGACCAAAAGCTTGACGCCATTTACGATGACGAGGCTTTAGGGTTCGAATAAGATCCAATGATGACCAGCATGAAGATGGTGGCACAAGACCCATTGGAAGAAATAGACTTGGGACAAGGGGCAGAAAAAAGGCCAACTTACATAAATGCCAAGATGGACCCTCAGTTCAAGGTCGAAATAGTCCAGTTGCTGCGTGAATACAAAGATTGCTTTGCATGGGACTATGATGAAATGACTGGTTTACACAGAAGCGTGGTCGAATTGAAGCTACCAATACTGGAGGGAAAAAAGCCAGTGAAGCAGGCCCTAAGATGTTTCGCACCAGAATTTCTGTCAATAATAAAAGAAGAGGTTGAAAGACTTCTGAAATGCAAATTTATACGCTCGGCCAGGTATGTCGATTGGATTGAAAACATAGTTCCTGTAATAAGAAAAATGGAAAACTTAGGGTATGTATTGATTTTCGAGACTTAAATTCAACCACCCCAAAAGATGAATACCCCATGCCAGTTGCAAAAATGCTTGTAGATTCGGCAGCAGACCATGAGTACTTTAGTATGTTAGACGAATACTCTGGTTATAATCAAATCTTTATTGCCGAAGAAGATGTTCCTAAGACAACTTTCCATTTTCCTGGGGCAATAGGAAATTATGAATGGATAATGATGCCTTTCGTCTTAAAAAATGCTGGAGCGACTTATCAACCTGCTATGAATTCAATATTTCACGATTATATTGAAACTTTCATGAAGATATACATTGATGATATTGTGATTAAGTCTGTTTCAGGGATAATTCATATATACCATCTTCGACACTCTTTTGAGAGAATGAGGAAGTTTGGTTTAAAGATGAGTCCCTTAAAATGTGCTTTCGGTGTGCAGGCGGGTGACTTTTTAGGCTTTGTGGTTCGCAAAAAGGGGATCGAAATCCATGAAAATAAAGCCAAGGCCAAAATGGAAGCGAAAGCACCATCAATAAAGAAGGAACTGTAGTCTCTGCTAGGGAAAATTAACTTTCTCAGAAGGTTCATCTCCAACCTTAGTGGAAAAATGCAGGCTTTCTCACCTCTGCTTCGACTGAAAAAGGAAGACTTCGCCTGGGGGCAAGAGAAGCAAGTTGCTTTCGATCTGATCAAAGGATACCTCTCCAGCCCTCCAATCTTGATACCTCCTTGTAGAAAAAGAAGCATGAGATTATAGATTTCGGCATCAGATAAAAAATTTGGAAGTATGATATGTCAAGAAGACAAAGATGGCGTCGGAAAGGCCATTTACTACCTCAGCAGGGTTCTCAATGATGTAGAAACTATATATGGTGTTATAAAAAAGTTATGTTTATGTGTATACTTTTCCTGTATGAAGTTGAAACACTATATAAAACCTGTTGATGTATATGTATCTTCTCATTTAGACATAATAAAGTATATGTTATCTAAATCTATTTTACATAGTAGAATAGGGAAGTGGATTTTAGCATTAACAGAATATTCCCTAAAATATTTGCCTTTAAAGGCTGTTAAGGGACAAGTGGTCGCAAACTTCATAGCATACCATTCTATAAATGAAAATGGGATAGACTATGTCGAAATGGAACCTTGGAAATTATATTTTGATAGCTTCAATCATAGGAATGGAACTGGCATTGGAATACTAATTATTTCTCCTAACAAAATTCCAACAAAATTCAAGTACAAAGATGAAGGCTTGTGTTCGAATAATGAAGCAGAATACGAAGCTTTACTTACTGTACTTGAAATATTGTAGGAATTGGTGGAAACAAGAGTCAAAATAACTGGTGACTCTGAATTAGTAGTAAAACAGTTGACTAAAGAATATAAATGTGTAAAAGAGAATTTGATTATGTACTTCGTCATAGCCAACATACTTTTAAAAACATTCGACAATGTGAACATTAAACATATACACAGGATGGAGAATCAAGAGGCAAATGACCTTTCCCAAATAGCATCTGGTTATAAGGTGTCGAAAGAAAACCTAGAGAAGGCTATTGAAGTTAGAGGAAGAGTTGTGTCCACCAAGTTGTCTCCATCAGATTTAGAAACAATAAAATTAGGGTATGGTGACAAAGAAAACTTTAAAATTTTCAACATAGATTACTCAAGAGTTGGAGATTGGAGAAAGGCCATCAAGGAGTATCTACAGGACCCAAATATGAGGGTCAAAAGTAAATTTAAGTACAAAGCTTTAAGCTATGTACTTTTTGGAAATGAGCTCTTCAAGAAAACTTCAAAAGGGGTTTTTGTTAAAATGCTTAGGTGAAGAAGAGGCTTATGTGGCTTTGTCAAATGTACATGGTGAAACCTGTGGTGCGCATCAAGTAGGACATAAAATGAAATGGTTGTTGTTTCGACATGAAATGTACTGGCCAACAATGCTGAAAGATTGTATTGATTTCGCCAAAGGATGTCAAGAATGCCAATTGCACGCATGCATACCACACGTTCCTGCAAGTGAATTGCATTCGATTGTGAAGCCTCGGCCATTCAGGGGTTGGGCTTTAGACATAATTAGTGAAATTCGACAAGCTTCTTCAAAGGGACAAAAATACATTCTTGTTGGAATATATTATTTTACTAAATGGATTGAAGTTATACCTTTGGTAAATGTAGACCAGAAAACAGTCATCGAATTTATTCGACGACATATAATTTATAGGTTTGGAATTCTAGAAACAATAACCATAAATCAGGGATCAGTGTTTACTGGAAAGAACATGCAAGCATTTGCAAAAGAAGTAGGATTCAAATTCCTTACTTAGACACCTTACTACGCTCAAGCAAATGGACAAGTTGAAGCAGCTAATAAAGTGGTAATCAACTTGATAAAAAAAACATGTGGGTAAGAAAACTAAGAATTGGCATAAGACTTTAGATCAAGCTTTATGGGCTTTTCAAACGTCTCCCAAAGAGGCTAAAAACTCAACCCCATTTAGACTAACTTATGGTCATGATGCAGTCTTTCCAGTCGAAATTTATTTACAGTCGATTCAATGACAAGCCCAATAATATATTACAACAAGAATGTATTTTTGTCCCTTTGAAGAAGCTGGTCGAATTTCACCCATTAGGTCTAAAGCCCAACCCCTAAATGGCCAAGGCTTCACAATCGAATGCAATTCACTTACAGGAACGTGTGGTATGCCTGCGTGTAATTGGCATTCTTGACATCCTTTGACGAAATCAATACAGTCTTTCAGCATTGTTGGCCAGTACATTCCCTGTCGAAACAGCAACCATTTCATTTTATGTCCTACTTGATGCGCACCACAGGTTCCACAATGTACGTTTGACAAAGCTACATAAGTCTCTTCTTCGCCTAAGCATTTTAACAAAACCCCTTTTGAGGTTTTCTTGAAGAGCTCATTCCAAAAAGTACATAGCTTAAAGCTTTGTACTTAACTTTCCTTTCGACCCTCATATTTGGGTCCTATAGATAATCCTTGATTGGCTTTCTCCAATCTCGAACTCTTGAGTCATCTATGTTGAAAATTTCAAAGTTTTCTTTGTCACCATACCCTAATTTTATTGTTTCCAAATCTGATGGAGACAACTTGGTGGAGACAACTCTTCCTCTAACTTCAATAGCCTTCTCTAGGTTTTCTTTCAACACCTTATAACCAGATGCTATTTGGACAAGGTCATTCACCTCTTCATTCTCCATCCCGGGTATATGTTTGTGTCCACATTGTCTAATTTTTTAAGAAGTATGTTGGCTATGACGAAGTACATAATCAAATTCTCTTTTACACATTTATATTCTTTAGTCAACTGTTTTACTACTAATTTAGAGTCACCCATTATTTTGACTCTTGTTGCCCCCAATTCCAAAAAGATTTCAAGTCCAGCAATTAAAGCTTCATATTCTACTTCATTATTTGAACACAAGCCTTCAACTTTGTACTTGAATTTGTTAGAAATTTTTTAGTAGAAATAATTAGTATTCCAACACCAGTTCCATTCTTGTGACTGGAGCCATCAAAATATAATTTCCAAGGTTCCATTTCGACATAATTTATCCCATGTTCATTTATGGAATGGTCTGCTATGAAGTCAGCGACCAACTGTCCCTTAACAGCCTTTAAAGGCAAATATTTTAGGGAATATTCTATTAATGCTAAAGCCCACTTCCCTATCCTACTATGTAAAATAGATTTAGATAACATATACTTTATTACGTCAAAATGAGAAGATACATATACATCAACATGTTTTATATAGTGTTTCAACTTCATACAGGAAAAGTATACACATAAAACATAACTTTTTCTATAACACTATATCTAGTTTCGACATCATTCAGGACTCTGCTGAGGTAGTAAATGGCCCTTTCAACGCCATATTAGTCTTCTTAACACAACATACTTCCCAATGTTTTATCTGATGCTGAAATGTATAATCTCATGCTTCTTTTTCTACAAGAAGGTATCAAGATTGAAGGGCTGGAGAGGTATCATTTGATCAAATCGAAAGCAGCTTGTTGCTCTTGGCCCCAGGCGAAGTCTTCCTTTTTCAGTAGAAGTAGAGGTGAGAAGGCCTGCGTTTTTCCACTAAGGTTGGAGATGAACCTTCTGAGAAAGTTAATTTTCCCTAGCAGAGACTGCAGTTCCTTATTTGTTGATGGCGCGTTCGCTTCCATTATGACCTTGGCTTTGTTTTCATGGATTTCGAACCCCTTTTTGTGAACCACAAAGCCTAAAAAGTCACCCGCCTGCACACCGAAAGCACATTTTAAGGGATTCATCTTTAAACCAAACTTCCTCATTCTCTCAAAAGACTGTCGAAGATGGTCTATATGACTTTTTCCTGAAACAAACTTAATCACAATATCATCAATGTAAATATACATGAAAGTTTCAATATAATCGTGAAATATTGAATTCATAGCACGTTGATAAGTCGCTCCAGCATTTTTTAAGACGAAAGGCATCATTATCCATTCATAAGTTTCTATTTCCCTAGGAAAACGGAAATCTGTCTTAGAAACATCTTCTTCGGCAATAAAGATTTGATTATAACTAGAGTATCCGTCTAACATACTTAAGTACTCATGGCCTGCTGCCAAATCTACAAGCATTTCTGCAACTGGTATGGGGTATTCATCTTTTGGGGTGGCTGAATTTAAGTCTCGAAAATCAATACATACCCTAAGCTTTCCATTTTTATTTATTACAAGAACTATGTTTGCAATCCAATCGACATACCTGGCCGTGCAGATGAATTTTCATTTCAGAAGTCTTTCTATCTCTTCTTTTATTTTTGACAGAATTTCTGGTGCGAAACGTCTCGGGGCCTGCTTCACTGGCTTCTTTCCCTCCAGTATTGGCAGCTTCAATTCGACCATGCTTCTGTCTAAACCAGGCATTTCATCGTAGTCCCATGCAAATAAATCTTTGTATTCACGCAACAACTGGACTATTTCGACCTTGAACTGAGGGTCCATCTTGGCACTTATGTAAGTTGGCCTTTTTGCTGCCCCCTGTCCCAAGTTTATTTCTTCCAATGGGTCTTATGCCACCATCTTCCTGCTGGTCATCATTGGATCTTGATCGAACCCCAAAGGCTCGTCATCATAAATGGCGACAAGCTTTTGGTCTTGCCATTCGCCTATTTGAATGTTTTAACTATTTTCTTCAATGTCTTCTTTTGGACATGGTTGGTTGGATTTGTTATGATTGGCTTCAACAACCATGGATTTCACTTTGGCTTCAAGTGTCGCTTTCAGTCTATTTTCGGCTATGTAAGTCGTAATTCTTTCTAAGGCTAATGCTTCAGTCATAGTCTTCAAATTCACTTCCCCACCCAGTTGGTTCTATATGGGCAGTTCCCCATATATTGTTTAATGCATCAACAACTTCCTTATCCCACTGGAAACCATATGTAGGGTGAAGGTACATGGAGCAGTAAGCATTGTCAGTTTTCCTGTGGTCATAGTTGGATGGGCTACATGGGGGTATATGAGCCAAGTTTTTGTCGAAACTGAGGCGATCAATGTGGTTTACGTCAGTCATGAAATAACTTTGGTCCGCCTCTATATTTTCCATTATGCCATCTGCTCTCCAAATAGAAATCCTTTGGTGCATTGATGAAGGTACAACTATCACACCATGTATCTATTCTCTTCCCAAAAGAAGGTTATAGTTTGCTTTCGACGCTATTACCATGATCATTATTGGTCTTGTTATAGTTCCAACAGTTAGATTTACCTGGATTACACCCATAGTAGTTCATATTTTTCCTTCGTAATTTGATAATACCATGTTGTGGGGCTTGCCGTTAGAGTCATTCTTACCAATATTTTTTAACATAAAGTGAGGCATTAAGTTCACTGCTGCTCCCTCATCCACTAGTATTTTGTTTACTCCTACGTTCTCGATTTTTCCTTTTATGAACAAAGGTTTCAAGTGCCCCTTCAATGAGTCATATGGTCTTTCGAAAAATGCATTTTGTTCTTCCACATAGCCATTGTTCATTATGTAATAGCATACTGGTTTGTGAGCAATTTTCTCTTCTTCGACACTGTCATCTTTGTCATCTATCTGCATCACCCTGTCATAGTCTCTAGGCAGGATTGAGACTACGTTGCATACAACATCGAAAGAGGCTTCAGAATCAGATTTGAAATCATCTGTCATTTCTTCGTCATCTTGAGCTTTAGGCTTTATTTGTTCGACCCTTGCGCCTGGATTTTTTTCGTTAGATACTTCCTTCCTCTCTAACTCTTGGATGTTGTGGCTTGATGCAACTTCATCTTTGCTGCCTCTTTTTGTAGCTTCGTTTTCTGCTCTCTTTTTCCTATGGAACCTTCTCCATTGAGACTTCGTCACAGGGTTTTTACCCTTATAGTTCTCTGAGGGGTAAGCTCTAGGTTTCTGTTTTTCGACCCCGACTATTTGTGCTACCGAAGATCCCCTCTGAACGTTGAAACTGCTCCAATCCTTTCGTCCTTGAGCATCCCTGATGGGTTGTACCCATCTGTCATCGATGCCTTTGTTTGTTGGTTTGAATGAATGGTAGCTTAGACCTCCAATCCTTTGCTGGTGGTACTCACTTCTTCTTGGGTCATATCTTTATGCTTTTGGGGTTGGTATTGCCCCCCAATTTCCTTTCCTCTTGGAATTTTCTATCACTTCCAGATTTTCTGCTGCATTCCTGTTGAAAATGACGCTGCAACATGTGCACAACATCACTTCAGCTTTCCTTTGTTGACACATTTTTATAAAGTCAATCAAATTCTCATCTTCTTTTGGGTATGCCAACCTTTGATACTCTGCTCGACGGCATTCATCAGGAGTCTGTACTGGGTTATTTTGGGATGTTTCGACCATGTTGATACTAGTTGGTTTTCCACCAATAATATTCAACCCGTCCATATTTTCTATCAACCTCTTTTTAGCCTCACATATCTCCTTTGTTGAGTTATCCTCTTCATTTGGAAATGAGTTTCCACAAGATTTATGGCAGCAGTTTTCGATTGGCTTTTCTTTGGGATCCTCCATTATTCTTCGCAGGATTCCATAGGTGATTGGCTCTTCAGACATTTTTCCAATCTTCGCTTTCAACATGGTAGCATTTTCACCAACTTCAGGATTGATAGTGAGGCCTTCAACAACCTTCTTTTCACTGTCACCCATATCACCATTAATTTTCGGGTCCATTGTTCTATTGGGGATTTCAGTAGCTTCCTACTCCTTTTCGACTAAGTCCTCAATGGCTTCGTCGTTGCTTGTTTCATTGTGGCCTTCAGTGGCTTCAACTCTGGTCATGTTAATGAGGCCCTCAGGGGCCTTTAGGTTTGCTGGGACGGAATCCTCAGTGATATAGTCAGCTTTTGTTTTGCCAAGATCATTTTAGATTTCAATCTTGGTTCCATTGTTAAGGCCCTCAGTGGCCTTCTTGCTGTAGTCAATTGATTCACCTTCAGCAATGTGCTCAACATCCTGCAATTCAATGACTGCGTCCAGGTTCACAAGATCCTCATTAATCTCTACCATATTGACGTTGGTGTCAAAACCTTCAACAGCTTCCACCATTTCGAAACTTTATTCAGAACCCTCTCCTACTTCCACCATGTTAATGATTGATGGCTCAACATTGTGGGCTCCAACAGTCTGCATGGGATTTAAGTCAATTTTCATTTGTTGTTTCTGCTTGTCACTGAAATTCATCCTTCCATCACGGATAGCATTCTGCACTAGATCCCTGAAAAGGAAATATTGAGACGTTTTATGACCCAGAAAACCATGGTACTTACGAAAACCTCCCTTTTTCTGTTGTTCCATGGGAGGCACTTTAGTGTCTAGGGGAACTATTATCTTACCATCTTCGACTAATTTGTCAAAGATTTTGTCACACTTAGTGACGTCGAACGTATAAGTTCTTTTAGGGAATTTATCGTTATTTTCAGATTCGACTGGATTATTTCCGTTCGACGGAACTAGCACTTTACAAGAATATGGTGGTCCTTGTTTTAGTTCTGCTAGGTCAATCTCCTGTTCATCGAAAATAGTTGATTCGTCTATGTTTTCTATATTGTTTTCTTCCTCCTAGCGTATTCCTACATAAGTCATTATTTCTCTCTTATTTCTATTTGCCCTGAATTTCTCAGCTTTCAGTCTTTCGAGCTGTCTCACCCTATCTGCTAACTGTGACATGTCTCTCAGATATTGGTGTCTAATTTCTTTCTTTTAGAATAGTCTAAACCCCCTACGTCCATTTCGACCAATTCACGTTCAGGTACTTGGGTGAAACATTTGGCCTTTAGTAATCAACACCTATTCAAGTAGTAATCTATTAGTTCAGAGAGTTTCCTTTTTACACTAGCCAATTCTTTTGGGCTTATTTTGGTTTTCCCCATGTAGAATTGTTCATGTAATAGTCTTTCTAATTGGGTCCACGTATAGATAGAATTTGCAAGTAGGGATGTAAACCAAGTAAAAGCATTTTTTGTTAAGGAACATGGAAATATTCTGTCCTTAAATTTTCATTGTTTACTATTTCTCCTGCTTCGATTAAATAACGTGTTACGTGTTCTATGGTCGATTCGCTAGTATCCCCTGAGAATTTGGTGAACTTAGGAACTTTCCACCTTGGGGGTAATTATTGTTGCAGAATATACTCAGATAATGGGGAGACGTAACTAGGCCTTTGTGCTCCTACGTTTACCCCCATTCTACTCCATTATCCTTTCAACCTTGGTCGCTAAGTTGTTTTCGGCAGGTATATTATTATAGCGCATCTGCTGCACTATGTAATCAGCGTCTTGACCCCTTTGGACTACTTCCTTTTGGTTTCTAATATCTACTTGGGGAATTTCTAGTGGCCTCTTATTTATTGTAGGTTCTTCTTCGACAGGTGTCCTAGGGCCTTGAACTATTTGTTCTCTAGGTTGAGTTTGGGGTACACCGAAAAAATTAGCAATACGGGTCACTTGTTCTGCCAGCAATTGATTGGTTTGGGTTGTGTTTTGTATTAAAGGGTTAAACACTTGTCTCATTTGTTGTGTCAACATGTGGACCATCTCATGATTACTTTCGTCCATTTGTTGCCTAATTACTTGTGCCGAATTAGTAGTAATTGTTGGCGTATAATTTTGAAATCCTGGTGGGGTTGATTTATCCTGCCCATTTTTCCACCAGATCCTGATCCTTGTAATGGTGAAGACCTATTTACCAATGCATCAGAATACAGTGATGATGCATTTTGCAAACTTTCCATCGTCGTAGTAGGCATCCCATAAGGTTGTTCCCTACCAAACAGGGGCATTGAAAAGTTTGTCGCAAAGGGCCTATGAACACTCCCTATAGGAGGAAGCGTTCCTATGGGCATTTGGGATCCCATGGAAGAAAAACTAGGCACACTTTGAGACACTACAAACGTAGGTGTTGAACCTGATGACGAAGGTATGGCCTCTGATACAGAGATTGACCTTGTATTTTCTCCTGTCGAAGGAATAAGGTTAAGCACTGTAGTATTTTCGTTTTGACTATTTGGCAGATTCGCCATTCTTCTCACTCTTGTTCTTTTAGGTCTTTCTACGTCGGTTATGATATTTTTTGCACTAAGGTCCCACTGGGCCTGCCAATTTGTTTGTTGGTGTTTTCCGACGAAGAACCTATGGTTTCTAATTTAACGTTAAACTAGTTTACTTGTAGGATCAACCATACAAATCCTAGGACATAAGTGCGAATTTATTTGGTCAAAAGTGATGATTTATGATAATCTTATGGTTTTACTTTTATTAAGTTTCCTATGTATGTTTGTATGATTCATAGAACCAAAACCAAGAACAAATGTAAAATAACTTGGCAAAACATAAAGGAAATAACTTCTAAAAATGTATAAAGTAATTGATCATAACAAGTAAAGACTGTCGAAATAAAAAGAACTTGTAAATTGACTGAATTGTAAAAGTGAAAAGATGTTAAATAACTTGTAATTTATTAAACTTGAAGAAATAAAGATGGTGTCACACGTACATTTTTCCAGAATTACACTCTTTTCTCTCACACGGGTATTTCGAGTTATTTACAGGAATTTGTACAAATGAATTTTCACACAAACAAATCTGACAAGAACTGCTCTATTTATACACAAACTAAATAACTGCCCCTAACGGACAAATCTTACGATTACAACACTTGGCCTTCGGCATGTCTTTTTCTATCAAATGCTTCCACGTGTCCCTTCTGTCAAACGTCTTTCGACTTTAAATTTTGAATTCCACCTTCTGCGTCGAAGTAACGCATCCCCTCAAACTTGTCAAACTTGTCGAAAACAACCCTTTCCAACTGACTTCACCTAGCCTCGTTGAAATTGTCGAAACATCATCATTTCCTAACTCTGTCGAAAACGTCGAAAACGTTCTTCAAATTTCTTTAGTCGAAATTTACTCCTGAGAACATTTTCTTCTATGATCAAAATGTTTTTTTGGACTTTAATTTCATGGCGTCGAAAATCATTGTTTACACGGCAACAAAGAACGAAGAACCAATTGATGGTGGTTATGTGTTTGTGAAACGAGAGAGTGAGAATAACAACGAAGAACAACAACGAAAAGTGTGTGTGAAACAAGATAGTGGTCTTCTGTCTTCATTTTCTTTTATTTTTATTTAATTTAATTTAATTTTATTGTATTATTTTATTATATTAATTAAGCTATAATTTTATTGTTTTAATTAATTTTATTATTTTATTATTTTAATGAAGAAACAAGCTTTTATTTAATTTTATTGTTTTAATTAAGTTATAATTTTTATTCTTTTTTATATAGTTATATTTTATTTTATTGTATTAAATTTATATAGTATTAATTTTAATTTATTAATTTATAATTTATAATTTATTTTATAAATTTAAATTATATTAAGTTATATAATTTATATTTCATATTTTCTATATTTTTTAAAATATATTATTAAATATCATTTAGATTTAAAATTGAATTAAAACAATAACAAAAACGAAATTTGGGTGGGATTTGGAAATTTTCGCACAAACTATAGCGTCGGTCATTACCGACGCTATTATTTAAAAATAAATGATTTTTCATTATAACAATAAAAAGAGGAGGCAAACGAAATTTGGGTGGGATTTGAAAATTTTTCCACCAAATATAGTGTCAGTCATAACCGACGCTATGTTTTAAAAATAAATAATTTTTTATATAATAAAAAGAGGAGACAAACGAAATTTTTGGGGGAATCGAAAATTTTCGCACCAACATTAGCGTTTGCTTATGCCGACGCTACAAAAAAAATCAGTACACTATTTAGTCTTTAAATAAACATTAAATGAATTACTTAAAACATAATAAAATAAATTCAGTATTAGTGTCGGTTAGGCCGACACAATAGTAAGAAAACACAATAAATAGTTTTTCTTAGTAGCGTCGGTTTACTGAGACACATATGCAAACTATTAGCGTCATAGTCGTAGCCGACACTAATTTATTGATGCTAAAACATAATATTTTTGTAGTGATATTTATTAATTTCTTTTTATATTCCCTTCAAGTGTGCTATCAGACATGATGTGATGAAAACACAGAATGGGTGATGACCAAGAATGAATACTCAGACTATTTTGATGCAATATATGAATCAGAAGGAAGAAGCAGCTATGAAACACTATTCAATAGCTTCCATGATTGTATAGTTGGGTAGAAGAGGCTATATCACTTTTTTTATTATAAATTGTTTTCGGAAATGTATTTCCAAAAACTTTCCAGGATAAATTTATTTATAAAATTACAGTTTGAATAAAAAAACAAATAAAATGTGTATATTGAAATGCTTCAAGATAATATATCTTCGAAAACGAAGGATATTCCTTTTTATTTTTCATCCACCCTTGATAAATAGTAGTGATAATTCTATGTACATTTCTAAGTTTTTCTAATAATCAATAATAATACTTTTCTGCGTTTTTTTTTGTTCTATATCAAAAGTACGCCACGTTTAACATTAAGCATTATTATGTAGTTTTATTTTCTTCTCTATTTTGGACTAGTATAGTATATACATAAACGTTTACATATTAAAATCTACACTATACATACTTACTTAACCTCTTAATCCAAATCTAGTATATCCAAGTGAATATGTGATTGATTCTCCTTGCTGTTATTGTGTTGATTGCAAACATAAAAAGTGATGGTGGGTAACATGGTTGTTGGTTGTTACAGACAAGAAAGAAAAGATAAAAGTTTCCAAACCTTCTTTTTTCATCACCACTCTTCTTCCTCACTTATCATATATATTTCTCACTCTCTCTTACCAATCTATTCCCTATATTCACGCCGCACTCACTCTTTCTTCTCTTTCCTAAACTCAACTCTAACTTTTCTACTAAATCAAACTATTCTTCTCTTTCTCTTTGCTTTGTCTCTAACACACAAAAACAGGTGAAATGAGTGAGTTATCTTTCTCTAACACTTCCAACAACAACAATGAATTCTCTTGTAACATCTTGTCCTTCTTGTTCCATTTTTGTTTCTCTATATTTTCACACCCTTTGTACTTTTTCTACTTCCTTTTTTTCTCTCCATATATCCTTAAACTTGTGTCTTTTCTTTCTCCTTTGTTCATCACTACTACCCTTCTTATCCTTGTGGCTCTTCTTACTTTCACTCCTAGCTTTGTACATCAAAAGGGTGAGATTTCTGTGTCCAAATTGTGTTTTTTTATATCTATTTTGCAGAATTTTCTAACATGGTTTGAATCTGATGACAAAGATGAGGAGATTGGTTTACTTAATGAGTTGGAGGCTTATTTAGTTATGTTCCAAGCTTCGATATTTGAAGTTGATGAACCGAAATCGGAGGAAGATTTTATCTTTGAAGAAGTAGATGAAGAGTTTTCAGATGAAGTTTTAGAGTTTTCAGTTGAAGCAAGTAAAGAAGAGAAAGAGGTGAAGTTGGATGAAGAAAACCAAGATGAGAAAGAAGAAAAAGTCGTTGAATCCATTAAGGAAGAAAAAGTGTTAGATGTGAAGAGTTTAGTAACATTGTTTCAAGAATATGCTGAGTTAGAAAATGTGTCTAGTGAAAAGGAAGAAAAAGAAGTAGTCAAGGCTATAGTAGATGCTAAGTTCAATAAAGTTGAAGAAAGTAAAGACAAATGGAACATGAGAAGTGGATCCAAAGTGAAGGGTAATAGAGACATGTATAAAAGTAAAGTGAAAAGTGGTAAAAGTGATGAAGAAAAGGCTTTTGGTGAAGGATTGAAGGTGAAAAAATCTCATAGAGTGGATGCAAATTATGGAAGTCCACAAAGTAATTGGGAGTATAGTGGAAAAGTGATTGGGAGTAATGATGAAGTTGGTTCTAATCTTGGAAGTTTTGGTTCAATGAGAGTGGAAAAAGAGTGGAGAAGGACATTGGCTTGTAAGCTTTTTGAGGAAAGACACAACAATGGTGATGGAAGTGAAGGAATGGATATGCTTTGGGAAACATATGAGAAAGAATCAAACAAGGTTATGAAGAAAAGTGATGTAAAGAAAGGGAAGAAATTGAGTGAAGTTGAGTTTAATGATGATGAGGAAGAGGAAGAAGAGGTAGGGGCTAAGTTATGTTGTTTACAAGCTTTGAAATTCTCAACAGGGAAGATGAATTTAGGAATGGGAAGGCCTAATCTTGTTAAATTCTCTAAAGCTTTGAAAGGTATGGGATGGTTGCATAATGTAGGCAAGAATGGAAAGAAGAATAACACCACTAAATAATTGTTTTTTGTGTTTTGTAACTTTTGATTAGAGTTAGAAGTTGTGTATTTATTTGATGATGAATGAGAAGTAAATATTTTGTATGTCGATTATATAACGATGTTTCAGATGAGATGGTTCACATAATATATAATTTGAATATGTATTTATAAGTGCTGATTGAGAAGGAATTGTGATCTTACGAGATTCATTTGTTGGATTTAAGTTTCATGTTGTAATAATGTCATTCCATTAATAATTTTAACCGTGCGATCTCAAATTAATGGTTGAAAACGTTAACATTATCGAGTTTGATTTATACATTTTAACTGTGATAATTTTAATGTAGTGAATCTAAATCGGATCTTGTAAGGTTTCAATTAGATCCAAAATAAATTTTAAGAGTTTTTTCAATTTTAATGAATGACTTGTGAGGACCCAACACATTCATGCTTTATTCAACAAAGTGTCCAAGTTTGTAGTGAAGACTATGTTTCAAGCAACCATAGGAATCTTATAGCAACTATGTCTCTGCTGCATCATTAGATGTGCTTTAGCATTTGCAATATTTTAAAAAATATATATCATTATAACATGCATGCTTTTGTAATAATTATTTGAGGACCATTCATGTATTACCATTTATCACATGCTTGGTTCTTTGTGGGACTAACTAATGGTGATTGCAACATTATGTTGAAAATTTCATAAAACATGTTATTTTGTTCTAACATTATATTTACACGTCCAAAACAACAAAACGGTTAAGATGTGTATTTTTAACTCTATCAAAAAGTTTGAATGGTGTGAATTATGAGGTAGGATAAGACCGAAGAGCATCTAAGTAGTTGCTATCTTCTTACTCTTTCAGTATTGGATCTCAATCATGAAATTGCCTGTGTGATTGCTAATCATCTTGGTTTCAGCCAAAATATATATAAAGAGAGTAGAAAATAAAATGAAGTACAAAATTGCATTAACTTTATTAATTTGGAGAAATCAATGTAAAGAAATGAAAGTGGTTGTTGGAGGCCTTGCGAAAGCCCAAGAATGAATTTTAAGTTTAAAGACGTATGAAGCAGGTAGACCTCCACTCTAACTAGAAGTGGGTGATTTTATCCACCAACATATTAATCAACGTTGAATTCAATCATATTGTTGCTTGCACCACATGACGCGTCACGCACAAGCGATTTCAACTGCTTTAGATATATAAGGCTAAAGTGCATTATTTCAGGTATTCAAATTCCTTCTCATTTGCATATTATTTATGATTCTCTCACGGATTTGAATGTCGAAATGCTAACTTTACAGGTCTATCCCGCCCGCCGTATCGAAAGTATTGCTCCACTGCACTGAGACACAACTTCACCACACCATCCTCAATTTCTTGTTCCTCAACCAAACAATGACACCGTTTGTGGGAATCGACTTCTTATTTCCTCTAATTTTCACCCAAAAATACATTGTTTCTCCATCAATGATTCAAACCATTGATCTCCTTTCTTGAAGCTCAAATCTCATGCATTGACAGGTCTATTATCAAATTCATCTAGCATCCAAAATCACTCAATCTGTCGTCAAACGGCAATCTGCTACTAGAGTCGTTGAACCTACCTAAACTCCACACCTCCCCCTTCTTTGGTGGATGACGATCTAGTTCTGGTGACGTCTTCATCCACACAACAATATTTTGTTCCACCAAGAGTTGGTCAAGGAGCGTTCCAAGCTCTCTTGTTATTCAGACCTATACAACAACCTTGTTAAGAAGAACTATCACATTGATCGCATTCACAACCTGTTGTACCTAGACAAGAAATGCCAACATTTGTGAGTGTTATCTACAAATTCACTCGGGTTTTGAATGATGTCAAACAAGGTAGTATAACGTAACATTTTTGTATATTGGACGATATCAACCTATATTTAGATGTGTATTTGTTATTTTAGCCTTAGGATGCATAAAAAATAGTCTTTGAACAAGTTCGATAGGTTTTGGGCATGTCACAACATCAAAAACCAGCATAATTGTAAAAGTTGACGTATGGTAGCCTTGACTCTAGTACAGGTCAACACATACAAGCTATAGGTCGGCTCCCATGCTCCAAGAACGAAGCCTATATGCTCTTCCCACAGGTTGCTTTACAGGTCTGTTTGAACACCTTTATAGGTCGACCTATGGCTTTCATAGGCCGACCTATGCAACTTAAAACTTGAAAATTGTTTTTGCATCTTATTTTTTCTTTCATCCTCTTTGCCTATTTTCATACACACACACATATGTGTGTGTGTGTGTGTGTGTGTGTATATATATATATATATATATATATATATATATATATATATATATATATATATATATATATATATATATACTCATACATGCCTCTTCTTCTAGTTCAAGGGTTTTCTAGAGATTAAAGCCTAACGAAACCAAATTATAACGTTGCACAACGTCTTCATCCCTTCTTCTATGCATACACATAATCATTAATCGATTGGGTGGCCATCTAATTTTTGGTTGATAACGTCCAATTATTTTTCAATTATCTCTTATAAGTGTTATTGCTGATATAATTATAATCACTTTGATTGTGATTGACTTTTAACATCAACAAAACAAATTGAATTTCCAATTTTTATCGATCGCACACCAAGTGTTCGATAAATTATTTGTGCGTATTTTAATTGTCTTTTGGTTCATTGGATATACAAATTACGAAAAGTTTTGCATTTTATTCATTCGTAGCTTGATCATTGTTGAACATTTATGTTCATTATCATTTTGTTTGGTTTGCGATACTGTTTACCCTGGAAATTAGTAAACAACCATTGGTCCTATAAAAACAACAAAATATTCTCAATTACTCATAAGATCGACTAGAGTGATCCTAGGACATGTACTATAATAGGTATTAATTGGTTTTTCAGTGATAATGTCATAAACTCTTCGACAAATTTTATGAATTATTTTGATATGAAGTGAAAATAAAACAAATAAGACTCAAAGTAATTAAATTCGAAGGTAAAAAGAAATGAAATGTAAATTGCAAAGAAATGTAAAAGAAAGCAAGTAAAGAGACAATAAATTGCTGAAGAATAAACTTGCTTGAAAGTAAAGAAATGCAAAGTAAATGACATCAAAGTAAAAACTTGAATGTAAATTGCATTGATATGAAATAGGGTGGTGATCTCATCACGTACATTCTCTCCTTCAATCGTTTCTCTACACACGAGTACTTTGAGTGTTTATGGAGTAACTTGTATAATATGATTCACACACAATTCTAACACTAGAACTACATTATTTATACTAATTAAAGATAACTGTTTATTGGTAGTTTACTCCTAGAAATATGCCACTTGTCACTTTGCATGTCTCTGAACCTTCAATGTGCGTCACTTGCCCCTTTTCAAATTGAATGAACCATAAGTTTCCCTCCAATATTGAATCTCAACTGCTGCACGTCGACCACTTCTCATGAGATTTCGGTCGAAGTATATTTCATATACTTAGGAAATATTCTAAGTCAAAATTCTTGCATTCCCTGCGTCTTTGACTCAGGCTTCTTCAACATGTTTTAGTCGAAGCCTTTTAATTCTTCCAAAATATATGATACTAAAGTCAATGTTTCCTGAAGTCAACTAGGTGTCGAAATTAGGAGCTAACAAATTGTCCCGAAAAAATGTCCTTTCGACCTAGCTGACATAAAGGTCATTTTTTTAATCATAGCTTTCGACACCCATCTTTTGACGACAAAAAAATATGGCCATAACTGACCAACCCACAATCAAGAAACTATTCAGCTTCTAGCAACCACGCTTATGACGTCATATCGTAATGGTTTTTACAAAACGTCTCTTCAGCAGCCACTCTATCAATAGCCATCATTTCCCTTTTCTTGAAACCACGCCTTTACAGTCCCATCATAACTGCCACCGTATAAAGTAACGTCTCAGAAAGACATGCGTCCCACTAACAAAATTATCTTGATGGTGATTTGAGAACCCATTAGTCTTTCGAAAGTATATAAATAGTCCATTCTACACACTTTGACACTTTTACGTTTTCAAAACTCTTGAAATCTTATTTCTCTCTTCTCAAACCTCCAAGAACTCAAACATTTCTTTATCTTCCAAACTTTCTTCCATGACTTCCACTCAAGAAGTTTCCGAAAATAAGAAGATCCAAAAGAACAAAGGCTCTCAAAACAAAACTCATCTTCCTCCATTCACCCAGATTCCCAGACCTAAGGTGGTGAACAACCAACAGTTCGTGCGTGATGATCCCTCTTATCCTCACTGGTAAACAAAGTTCCATTTCTGGACCTTTATCCAACGCCGGTGCTGATGACATTAAGTTAGGTGAGTTCTTTCCAACATATCATAGGACTAAGTGTAAACACCCCAAATTTGCCCTCACTCATTTCACCATGGCTTGTGATTCTTTTCATTTTGCATAGGTTCAATCATACCATCTCATATTGCATTTTTGCTTCACTGCATTGATTCAAAATCATCTGCATCTAGGGTTTGTGATCTGAGCAATCCAAGGGCTATCTGAGCCACTCCAAAGGTCTTCAATCATCTCAAGAGGGTCCATGTATGTTCAAGCATCATATTATATCCTCCCAAGATCAAGGAAGTCAAAAAATCACAAGAACTGAGGAAAGTATGGAAGCAGAGCCAAGCTTAACTGCACAAATGACCTAAAATTAGGGTTTTGGTTTCAGAGGCCATAACTCCAACATTTTTGGTCATTCTTGTTTCTATTGGTCTCTATATGTTATAAGGATCATACATACCAATTTTCATGAAGAAATTCAATGGGAAAGGCATCTGATCAAAGGATGACTTCTTGAGCAAGTCAGTGCAAAATCAGGGCATCTGAGGCCCCCAATCATCCAACCAAAGGGTTTTATCCATCATTTTGGATGTGTATGATCTTTATTTGATCTTAGCATAAGTTAGAAGTTCACAAAATTGAAGAATTTCAAGCCATTTGCAAAGTTGCCATTTTGGGAAAGTGACTTGTAATGTAAACTTGCCATTTTGGGAAAGTTTTTCAACCTCCTCTTTTTGATTCAAAAATGCTTCAAATGAAAAATTCTTGGTCATGAAAGTTGTAGATTGGATCCTCCCATTTTCAAAAAGTACAAGAACTTGATCTAATTCATCCTAGAACTCAACTTATGGCTTGTCAAAGTTGGGAAAAATCACAAAAATTCACTTATGTGCCAAAGAGGGAAACTTGCAAATTCTTGTGCCAAGGAAATTTGTGACTTCTAATTGATGTCTAAGCATTACACAAACATCATACATGACATAAAACTCAGAATTGCCTAAAGATTTCTCAAGTTTCATGCCTTAAACTTCAAGAAATTCAAAAGGGGCCAAAGTTGGACAAAATTGCAAAATGATCCAAATCTCTTCATCCACTTTTGCCAGCATGCCAAATCTGTTTCTATGGCCCTCCTTGAACTCAGCTGAGGCCAGACACCCCTTGCAACCAGGCCTGCCATGACCCATACCTCAAGTACACAAACTTTTGACATTTTGGCAACTTGCCCATACCAATCAACATAGGCCAGCACCCACTCTCTGACCTATCACATTTCTTTATGTGGATCAAAACCAAGAAAAATCACATAACAAGCAAGCCTGAAACTCCAAGAACTCAGCACACTAAAAAATCCCCAACTTTGCAAAAACTTTCGAATCTCTTGATTCAACCATCAAACCTTCAAACTTTTTCCACCATTCAACTCCACAAACATCACTGATCATTTCCCACCCTTCATTTTGCCCTAAAAAGCCCAGAATCAAAAACACGATTTTCACATTTCACAAACTGAACTTCTGCCATTTTCATTTTGAGGCCATATAAACTCCAGCTAAGCATCACAGACACTTGAGGAGGGTCATTGAAGCTGGTTTGAAGCAAGGAACTGGCCAGAAAGCACCATTTTCGAAAGCTTCAGTTCATGTATCATCAAGAACTTTTTTTCCAGAAACCTGATTTTAAGTTCTTAGATTGTTCTCCATGCTTCACTGATCACACTGCACCTTTTGGTTTTGAAAATGATTGAATATTAAGCATGTATGAAGCTTATGAATTTTCTGTGATTTTTTCCGTTTTGCTTCGAATCTCTCTGATCATGTGAAATAAATCCTGTTTGATGATTGATTCTTGTTTAGAATGGGGTGGGGATCATTTCTGGAGAGTTAGAGAGCTTAGGGTTGCGTATTGAGTGAGATTGTAGAAATGGATGGCCGGAGAAGATGACCGGAACACTGTTCCGGTCACCTGAAAGTGATTAGGGTTCAGATTATGGTTAATGACATAATTAGCATAGTTTGAATTCTGCCCCTTGGATAGCGCGAGAAGTCAATTCCCTCCCTTTTAAGTTTGAACCTGGGCCCTTGGATTGGCTGACTTTCTCATTTTCTCATTTAATTCAATTTTAATTTTATTTGTTTTCTATTTATTTGAACGAATTTTTAAAAATAGCAAATAATATCAAAAAATTCTGAAAATTTTTATCCAAACTTTTATTTATTTTCAGAAACCAAAAATATTTTTATTTTTATTTTTTGCATTAAAAATTATTTTTAAATCATTTAAATGATTATTTTTAATTAGTTAATGAGAATTAATTAATTAAAAATACATTTAGGTATTTAAAAATTCCAAAAACATTCACATTGCATTTTAATACATTTAGAAACATTATCAAACTCTTCAAACAAATTTCTTTTTGGTTCCTGACCTATTTTAACATTTTTCTTTGGAATTAAAGTTCTTAAAAGGCAATATTTTTGTCCTAACTTAGAAAAATTCATTCTGCCTAACCATGAAGAGTTTGATGTTGGTTCTTTTTGCATTTCATTCTTCATATCATGTAGTTTCTAGGGTAAAATTGGTTTGAATTTATCTTTCATTTTTAATTTGATGTGTATTTTTCCTTTTGAAGTGCCTTAAAACCCTAGCCAACTTGAGAAAATCATAACTTCCATTAGGTTAAGATTTAGGTCTCCTCCTTTGGATAGTGAACTTGTGTAAGGTTAGGGTTCCTTTGATCCCATTTTCAAATTTTTATCATGTCATTTGCTTCTGGTTTTGATTTGTTGTATTGCATTCTATGTATAAACCCTATTTTTTGCCTTCATTTGCATTCATCTCTCATATGCTTGCATACATGAACTTGCCATGACATTTTGTGCATCCACATGACATATAAGACATCTTAGGACATATTAGAATCATGTTTGATCATTGCATCATTCATTGGCCATGTTGTGCATTCATTTCATTTCATAAATTTTCATGAACTTTTATGGTTCAAAACATGTTTCATTTGCATCTTCATCCTTGTATGATCATCCACAACTCTTGTCTTGTGTTTGCATTATCTCTTAGCATCATTAAAATCATGTTTATGCTTCTGGTTTTGGTTTTCATCTTAGCATTTCATCTCATTTTCATTTCATTCCTTGTTGCTAACTTTTCAGGTGGTAAGTCATTGAGAAGTGAATTTGCCTTCACTTCTCATAATCTCTTCTCATCTCTCTTATGCATCATGGCTGCATTTTGTATTTGTATTAGAGTGAGCTTGCTCATTCATGTTCCCCCTTTACTTTATTTCTTCAAGCAACTTATCTTCTTAAGTGAAGTAAGTTGTCTTGCTTCTTCTGCTTCTCCTCCTTTCATCTGCTTCTTCCTTGGTGGCTTTTCTTTGAAGATCTCTTGCAAGCCTTATAAACCCTAGGAACAACCAAGCATAAACACAATTAGGGTTTGATTAGTCCCCCATTTAGTTTTACCTTTGTGCCATCTTTGAGTCTTCTCTTCTCATCTCTTAATCAAGGACTAAACCTTAAAGGTTTTAAGGCTTTGTGATTAGGGTTATGCCTGTATCCTTCTATTAGGATGGAGTGCATAACTTTAATCCTATGTGTTAAACCCTTAATGTGTTTAAATCTCCTAATCAATTCATTAAATAATCACTAAGACATCAAGCTTGTAACTTGGGCCTTGCATTAGGGTTCTAATTCTTCCTTAATTGGTTAAGAAGGACTAACCCTAGTGTTAATGGACAAGTCCTCCTCAAGTTTTCTTACAAACCATAAAATCTACTTCTTAATCTCACCATTAACTAAAATCCATCTAATAAAGGCTTTGTTTTGTCATGAGGTTAATCCCTAATCATGGATTAAGTTGAGGTATCTTCCTTAGCTTAAATGTTCTCATCTATCATCCTTCTATTAGGATGGTGTAATGGGTCCATTAAATCCTTGATTATGGCTTAAACTCATTACTCAACACCAAACAAAAACACCAAAAACATCTAAATAAATTGCAAGTAGGTTAATGATCTTAATCCTACATCATGGGGATTAAGTGTGAGGTGTTTACTTCGTACTTAAGGTATTCTCATTACCCCCAATCAGAGGGAGGATGTGATGAGTTTACTAACCATTGGTTTAGGCTTAAGCTCATTCTCTTATGACAAACACAAAAATCAATAAAAGATTGAAAATACCAAAAACAAACAATAATCGTCTCCTCCGGGATTCTTTTCTCATCATCTTCACTCACAATCGAGAACTTGCTTCTTCCGTCAAATGCAAGACAGTTTGCACCTGAGCCAGACAGGTCATACACTTGAGCATAGACAAGTAGGCAGTTCACAGGTCAATTTATCTTTCAGTCTCTTTGAGTCGAACTACGGTGTTCTGACTTCCTCATTGCACGAGAGGATACGTAGGCATAACTTAACTGTTATCGAACAAAATTCTCTGTATATTCCCCTTCCTTCCAGCCCTATTCTTTAAGCCTCATAGTCTTGAGCTTCATACTCTTTCTTTGCACTGACACTTCTTTATTTCACTTCACATTTCTTTTGCACTGAAACTTGCATTCTTTTCCAGCTTTTACACACAAAATAGCACAGACACTACCCTTTTAAGCACAAATCTTTTAAGCGTGGATCCCGTCGAGTACGGCGGACAATCTGGGTGCTAATACCTTCCTAGGTTGTAACCAACCCCCTTTCTCAGTTTCTCTGGTTCGCGACCGTCTTATCCATCTTTTCTTAGGTCTATGCAGCATTACTTTTCCTTCGGGATAAAAATGCCTAGCTGGAGACTCTATTCATTCCTTCCCTTTCGCTGACCGTTCGCGTCTGTACCCCTTCTGACCAGGTGTCATTTTGGTGGGAGCGACACTAAGCCACTAGGGAAAGAGAACAAAACCACCGTAGGCGAAACCTCAACTGAGCAAGTTACCCTAGATTAGACATATCTAAAGGGGAGCTATCGATTGGTAAGAGTTGTAACTTGTAAGTGCGTCTAAGAGGGGGTGTGAATTAGGTTATAAAAAATTCTTCGAACATTTATCGATTGTTGATACTTATTTCCTTAAGTTGTTAAGTACTTGAAAAAATAAAGTGCGGAAAGTAAAGTGACACAAAGGATTATCCTGGTTCCCCTCACAATCTGAGAGTGCATCCTGTCCCCTTTCAACTGAAAGAGATTTCACTATAGTCAGAATAATCGTACAACCTATTCACACAACCGGTGATACTTACTATCTAACCTATAGGTAAATCAAGTTCTAGAAGAAAAAACCTCTTCAAAGCACACACTTAATTTCAACAATCCTGAAAGCAAGGTAGGCTTAATAACTTATCTCTAACAAGCCTAAAGATAAGTAGTAACAATGATACAAATAATGAATTGTTTTTGTATAGAAGAATGAAGATGAAGTCTTGAAACTTTTATCAATAAAAATATTGATCTTCTCCTTTGATGAATATTTTCCACTCACAAAAATAGATAATTGTTCACTAGTATGTGTAATGAAACTTTTAAATGGGATATGAAATTTTATGTAAAGTTTCACTTTTGAAAGTTTTTTAATAAGTGTACTAAAAAATTTGTATGAAAATGTAATCAATAACTGAGTAAGAAAATGATTATGAAAATTGTATGAGGTAAAAAAAATCTGATTAAATGTGTTTATATAACAGTTAAGACACCCCTTTAAAAAGACACATAAATTATGAAAGGGTGCCATGTTTTGAACATAAAATAGAAAGACTCATTTTTAATGAAAGGATGCAATTTTTCACTTCTGAACAGTGGTAACCGGTTACTATCCCTGGGGTAACCGGTTACGCGTTGTAACGTAATAAAAAAATTTGAAAACTGGGTTGAAGTAAATGGTTACTACGTATAAGGTAACTGATTACTTGAGGAAAATTCTGGAAAAAAATTCCTTTAAAACTAGTACATCAAAAAAAGAGTGAGAATGCAATATTTTGTTCTAGTGTAAAAACATGATTACATCCTATAATTGAACACTTAACAATATTATTGCTTCATGAAAAATAATCGTATACCTTTCGATCAATATACTCGAGTCTTTATGAAAATGCATTCTTGATCAATCTTCAAGATTTTGAACAATCCTTTTTGTGCTATCAAAACTTAAATATATGTTGAGTTGTTGTCATCAAAATGTACTTTGAGAAGCCATGATTTTACAATGTCCCCCTTTTTGATGATGACAACCATACATGTGAAAGATGAGTTTAATTCTTTGTTTCTCTAGGACTCCCCTTTGATGGTGCTCCCCCTCAATGTGATACTTAGGAGTTTCTTACAAAATTATGCATTAGAGAAACAAGAAAGCAACCAATTTTATTCTCCCCCATTTGTCATTAACAAAAAGATGGAAAAAGTTCTTGAAAAAATATTAGCACATAAACATAACCAAGTAAAGTATAAAACATACACATAATGAACACACAAAACATACTAAAACTTTGAAATTGCAACACAATACGGAATAAAAGCAATATGGAACGAAACATAACAAATTGTACGGTACGACAAAGAAGAAACTTAGAAAATAATATCTAAATCATGAAATAAAAAACTTAAACACATCCACTAATTCTTATTCACTTCAGGAATCATCTTCATCCATGTCTTCCTCATTGCCCTCCGAATTTTCCGCATTTGAGGATTGACTAGGAGTGAACTTCCGGAACATCTTCATGAGTTTGTTAATGCTTCTAGTGGTTTTCTGATGGTTATGGTTCATTGTGTTCTTCAAGTTCACTATCTCATTATATAGGAACTCATTTGTGTATCCGCCTTCAGGAGCAGCCGCAACGGTGACTTCCTCTTTATACCTGTACAAGCATGTTTGGACCAATAATGATTCACGTATTCTTTGTGGTAGTGAGAGTGTTGATTTCATGTTGTTTTGCCATCATCTCAAATTGTAGTTCCCTTGAGTTAGCAATCCCATAGTATTCCAACATTTTCGACACAAATCGAACATAAGGGAGATCGCTACCAAGTTGAAGTTGATGCTTCATGTGATTGAAAATGACAAACGCCCAATTAATTGGCCACGATTCCTTCAATGACCGAAACAGATTTATCTCAAGTTCACTAACCTGAGAAAAAATAGAGTTCTTTGGAACCAAAATATATGCCAAAATGTAATGCATCATCCTGTCACTAACAATCAAAGACTTAGCATATTTGATGACTCTAGAGGATTGGACTTGTCTACCAATTAAATCATCATGAGTACCTCTAGATTGCTGAACGAAATACTCTAAAGAATCATAGTTCTTCAATCTGTCAGAGTCAGGCATAAATCCTACTTTGAATCTTCCTCCCTCAGGGGGGACACCTAAACATGTTCCTAACTCCTCAACAGTCACAACAAGATGTTTTTTTTATTAATTGTAGCAGTAAGCTAGTCATCTCTAAACTCATCATGCCCAAAAGAAACAATATTAAAAAACTGTCTTACCATGTCAGGATAGATGGTACCGACTTCAGAGACCAAATCCTTGACGCTGGAATCTTCAAGAAGAGCTCCAAAGGTGAAGTTGTGGGTTGGAAAGCCTTCAAAATTTACATATTTGATGCTCATGAATTTTCTTGTTCTAATGTCGACATGCAACCTTCTTTGTTTCTAGGGCTTCATGAATTGTTCCTTAGCTGCCTCCGAGCTTTCACTGATAGGTTGCTTATCCTTATTTATTGAGGAAGCCATGAGAGAATTTTGAAGGTTAGGATTTTTGAGAGATTAGAATTTGTAGTTTGAGAGAGGTGGAGATGAAGTTTTTAGAGAGGTAGAGGTTATATAAAGGTGAGATATGAGTGGGTTTTAATTTTTGAGTTTAATGGAGTCAAGGGCTTTTATGAGATAAGGTTGGGAAGATGAGAGAATGAATGTTGAATGAGTTCCAAGAAGTGCTTTTGACCTAGCTTTTGTTTTCCCAAAAGTACTTTTTTTTATCACACATAAAAAATAAACTAAAAGCATTTATATTAAAACATACATACATTCTGCATTTTAAAACATGTAAAAAATTCAGAAAGTATCAGTGGTAACCAGTTACTACCTCTGGGGTAACCGGTTACACGTGTTAAAATCAGCGCAGAAATTGGCAAAAAACAACAGGTAACTGGTTACTACCTATACGGTAACCGATTACATCTGCCAAAATTTTAAAAATAGTAGCTTTGCATAGGAAAAATGGTGAAGTCTTTTGGTAAAAAAATTTTCAAACATGCTAGCACATATCATATGGCAACTTTAGGTATAAAAAATTTAACAAGCGATGAATTTTAATTGTGCAAAAATGAGAAAAACCGTAACCGTACAAAAACATCATGCATTTTAATATATCATACCACATTGTTAAAATGAAATAAATGAACTTTCATGTACCTTGACTATATACAAAATAATTTTAGAAGAGTTAGATGTCACCTTCATCGAGAATACCGAGTTCTCGCCGAATCTTGAAAAACGATTATTTCGCGAGTGGTTTTGTGAAGATATTCGCAAGTTGATTATGCGTGTCTACAAAGGTGACTTCAACATCTCATTTAAGAAAATGATCACAGAGAAAATGATGTCGAATGTCGATGTGTTTAGTCATTGAGTGCATGACCGGATTTTTTGTAATGTTGATTGCACTTGTGTTGTCGCACCGGAGAGGAATTCATCCAAGATCAATTTCATAGTCACTTAATTGTTGCTTTTGCCAAAGGTTTTGTGCATAAAAACTACGCACTTCTATGTACTCCGCTTCAGATGTACTAAGAGAAACACATGCTTGTTTCTTACAAGACCACAAAACTAGTGCATTTCCAAGGATGTGACAAGTTCCACTAGTGTTTTTTCTATCTTTTTAATAACCTGCATAATCTGCCTCAGAAACCTATTAAAATACAAACACTACCTTTAGGATACCATAAGCCAACGTTCGTTATTCCCTTGAGATACTTCATGATTCTTTTGACCACTGTAAGATGTGACTCCTTTGGATTTGCTTGTAAGCGAGCACATAAACACACACTAAACATTATGTCAGCACGACTTGACGTTAAATGTAATAAAGAACCAATCATACCTAGATACTTCGTAATATCAACCGATATTCCCGATTCGTCTTGATCAACGTAGGTTCCGGATCCCATAGATGTCGACATAACTTTACAACTATCCATATCAAATATCTTTAACAACTCTTTGCAATACTTTAATTGATTGATGAAGATTCCGTCTTTTAGTTGCTTGATTAACAATCCAAGGAAGTCTTTCATCTTACCCATCATAGACATTTCAAACTCGCCTTGCATCATCAATGAAAATTCTTCACATAGTTCCTTATTTGTTGAACCAAAGATTATGTCGTCCATGTAGACTTGAACTAGTAAGGTATTACTCTTTATCTTTTTAATGAATAAAGTCTTGTCTACCTTGCCTTTTTCTAAACATTTTTCGCATAAAAAGTTACTTAGAAGATCATACCATGACCTTGGTGCTTGTTTTAGTCCATAGAGAGCTTTCTTCAATTTGTACACAAGTGAAGGATGCTTGAAGTCTTCAAAGCCCGAGGGTTGTTTGACATAGACTTCGTCATTGATATATCTGTTCAAGAAGGTGCTTTTGACGTCCATTTGAAATAACTGAAAATTCATTGAACATGCATAAGCAAGTAATAAATGAATAGCTTTTAACCTTGCAACCAGAGCAAAAGTTTCTTAAAAGTCAATTCCTTCTTCTTGATTGTACCCTTGAGCCACCAATCTTGCTTTGTTTCGAATAATTATTCCATTCTCATCATGTTTGTTCTTAAACATCCATCTTGTTCCGATGATATGTTTATCACTTGGTCTAGAAACAAGTTTCCAAACCTAATTTCTCTCGAATTGGTTTAACTTTTCTTGCATAGAAATAATCCATTGATCATCTCTAAGAGCTTCATTAACTTTGGAAGGTTCTATTTGAGAAATGAATGCCATGTTCAAGCATGCATCCTTGAGATTCACTCTTGTAGCAACACCTTGACTTATGTCACCGATAACTTTGTCAATAGGATGATCTCTATGAGTCCTCCATTCCTTTGGTAGATCGTTGACATTGGAATCTTGTTGAATCAAACTATCTTAATGTTTTTCAATGACATCCTTAGAAGTATCTTCTTTAGGTATTTCTACAGAATCATCATCACAACCAACAATATCCTCTTTCGAGGGGTTAGATTCATCAAACTTGACATGCATAGATTCTTCTATAGTTAAAGTTCTTTTATTATAAATTCTAAAAGCCTTACTAGAGAGAGAGTAGCCGAGAAAAATACCTTCATTCGATTTCTCATCAAACTTACCAAGGTTGTCTTTGTCGTTGTTTAGGAAAAAGCACTTGCACCCAAAATTATGAAAGAAAGAGATGCTTGGTTTTCTTCCTTTAAAACGTTCATACGGGGTTTTCTTGAGAATAGGCCTAATGTTAACACGATTACTTACAAAAAATGTTGTGCTTACCGCATCCACCCAAAAGTAGTTAGGAAGATTTGAATCACTTAGCATTGTCTTTGTAAGTTCCACCCAAGACCTATTCTTTCTTTCTACGACACCATTTTGTTGCGGAGTTCTTGGTGCAGAGAAATTATGTGAGATTCCATGTTCTTCACAAAAATCTTCAAATAAAGCGTTTTGGAATTCTCCACCGTGGTCGCTTCTAATGGAGGCAATTGTAAGAGACTTCTCATTTTGAATTTGTTTTGCATACTTCTTGAATTCCTTGAAAGCTTCACTTTTCTGCATTAAGAAGAAAGTCCAAGTGTATATAGAAAAATCATCTACAATTACTAATGCATAAACATTACCTCCTAATCTTTTTGTTCTTGATGGACCAAAGAGATCCATGTGCAACAATTGTAGTGGCCTAGTTGTGGACACCACATTCTTGGATGTGAAAGTTGATTTATTTTTCTTTGCTTTTTGGAAAGCGCCACACAACCTATCTTTGATGAATTTAATATTTGGCAATCCAATGACTAAGTCATGTTTAATCAATTTATTCAAGTTCTCCATATGAATGTGAGCAAACCTATTATACCATAACCATGATTCATTGTTTCTTTCCAAGAGACACCTAACATTCAAAGAAAAGTTATCAAAGGAAATCATAAACATGTTGTTAACTTACCTTTTAGCATTACTTCATGAGTGACTTCATTTTCTATCAAGCATTCATTTTTGGTGAAGTTGATTTTGAAACCTCGGTCACACAATTGGCTAATGCTAAGGAGACTATGCTTTATACCTTCTACATAGAGGACATCTTCTATGGTTGTTGAAGGCGGTGAACCAACGATGCATACGCTAAGGATTCTTCCTTTGTTGTTGTCACCATAAGTCACAAATCCTTTGGCCTTAAGCGTTAGATGTGAAAATTTTCTTAAGTCACCCATCATATGCCTCGAAAACCCACTATCAAGATACCATTGATTTGAAGAGGTCTTCAAGCATACCTACAAAAAATAATTAAGCTTTATTGGGTACCCAAATTGCCTCGGGTCCTTCAAAGTTAGTTCCTTTCTTAACCCATACATAATGGCATTGAGCAACACTAAAATTTCTAACATAACAAGCATTTGAAGTATGACCTTTTATAACAAAATAGAAACAAGTGGAATGATGTGAGGCCATCAATGCTAGATTTGTGCTTTGGTCACTATCTGATTCCGATGAGGAGTTTATTTCATTATCATCCCAAGCAATGTAGGCTATCTTTTTGTAGTCCTTTTTCCCTTTATTGTCATGGTTCTTTGTGAGTTTAGGACACTCCGGTTTGATATGGCTTTGTTTTCCACATTCATAGAATTTAATATCTTGATTGGATGTTGATGTTTATTTCTCTTTATTCTTTGAAAATTTCTTCCTTCTCATAAAGCTAGAATTTATAATATTATTTTTTGCTCCAAAATATTTTCCTAACCTTTTTACAAGAAGCATAAAATTGTCGTCCTCTTCGGGATTATCTTCTTTCTCCACTTCTTTGGTTTCAACCTTTAAGGAAATGCTCTTGGATTTCTTTTTTTGAGTCTCATGTTTTTCGATCGTCCAAGTTCCGTCTCATATTCTTGAAGCTTTCCGAATAAGGTAGCGGTGTCATCGTTGATAGACTTTTCTTTTCGGATATCTCCGTCACCTTGGGTTCCATTCCCTAGACAAAGATTTAAGTACTTTAAGATTAAGTTCATCATTAGTTATTGTCTTACCAAGTGCATTCAAGTGATTTGTCAAGTGCACAAAAAGTTTCTACAATTCGAGGATTGATTCTCCTGGTTGCATTTTGAATAACTCGTATTCTAGACTTAACGTGTTTAATCTAGATCTTTTAGCTTCGGAGGTTCCTTCGTGAGTTTCTACAAGAGTATCCCAAATTTGTTTGGACATTGTACATGTTGAGACGCGAAAGAATTTGTCCATTCTAAGTGCGCTTTGTAAAAGATTTATCGCCTTTTTGTCATAGAGAACCTTATTCTTATCATCATTATCCCATGAACCTTGAGGCTTTATTGAACTAACTCCATTGACCACTGTTGTAGGAATTAAAGGACAATTTTGAACAACCTCCCATATATCACTTCCTTGTGCTTCTAAATGTGCCTTCATGCGAATCTTCCAGAAGTCAAAATATTCACATAAAACAAAGGAAGCTTGAAGCTACTACCACCATCTCTAAATAAAAGATTGTTATTTGTGGAAGCCATCTGAATAGATTAGAAACAGGTTACATATCACCTGCTCTGATGCCAATTGTAACTTATAAGTGCGCATAAGAGGGGGTGAATTAGGTTATAAAAAATTCTTCGAACTTTTATCGATTTTTTGATACTTCTTTCCTTAAATTGTTAAGTACTTGAAAAAATAAAGTGCGGAAAGTAAAGTGACACAAAGAATTATCCTGGTTCCCCTCACAATCCGATAGTATATCCAGTCCCCTTTCAACTAAAAGAGATCTCACTACAGTCAGAATAATCATACAGCCTATTCGCATAATCGGTGGTGCTTACTATCTAACTTATAGGTAAATCAAGTTCTAGAAGAACAAACCTCTTCAAAGCACACACTTACTTTCAGCAATCCTGAAAGCAAGATAGCCTTACTAACTTATCTCTAAAATGCCTAAATATAAGTAGTAACAATGATACAAATAATGAATTGTTTTTGTACTGAAGAATGAAGATGAAGTCTTGAAGCTTTTATCAATAAAAATATTGATCTTCTCCTTTGATGAATATTTTCCACTCACAAAAATAGATAATTGTTCACTAGTATGTGTAATGAAACTTTTAAATGGGATATGAAATTTTATGCAAAGTTTCACTTTTGAATGTTTTTGAATAAGTGTACTCAAAAATTTGTATCAAAATGTAATCAATAAGTGAGTAAGAAAATGATTATGAAAATTGTAGGAGGTAAAAAAAACTATGATCAAATGTTTATATAATAGTTAAGACACCCCTTTAAAAAGATACAAAAATTATGAAAGGATGCCATGTTTTGAACATAAAATAGAAAGATACATAATGAAAGGATGCAATTTTTCACTTCTGAATAGTGGTAACCGGTTACTACCCCTGGGGTAACCGGTTATGCGCTGTAACGTAATAAAAAGTTTGAAAAATGGGTTGAAGTAACCGGTTACTATCTATAAGGTAACTGGTTACTTGAGGAAAAAATTGAAAAAAAATTCTTTTAAAACCAGTACAACAAAAAAAGAGTGAAAATGCAATATTTTGTTCTAGTGTAAGAACATGATTTCACCCTATAATTGAACACTTATCAATATTATTGCTTCATGAAAAATAATTGTATACCTTTCGATCAATATACTCGATTCTTTATGAAAATTCATTCTTGATCAATCTTCAAGATTTTGAGCAATCCTTTTTGTGCTATCAAAACTTAAATAGATGTTGAGTTGTCGTTATGAAAATGTACTTTGAGAAGCCATGATTTTACAAGAGGAGTCCCTTAATTCCAAGGTTTTGACCTTTGGCTAGCCAAACTAGAAAAGGTCAAAGCTCAAGCTTGGAAAGACATAGGAATATACAACCTTCTGATGTTGTTGAAGACTGGTTTTCCCTATTGTTAGAACATGTTGATGACTTCTCTATACTTTTAGGATAGCACCAATTACACCTTCCATTTTCCTTGTGGGATGTTAACCCCCACACTCTTCGACATAGCCGATATCACAGGACTTAAACCCACTGGTTATACGTATGATCCAGAGGTTCATAATGAAGAAATTATAGGCTTTGCCTCATGCAAACCTACTTATAGCAGCTTCATGAAATATCACTTTGATACTTCAACTAAAATTGATTCTGACGAAGAGCACATTGCATTTTTAATTATGTGGCTCTGTAGATACGTCTTTTGCTCCAAATCACTGTAGGTGGCCAAGAAATATTTTCCTTTGGCCAACAAAATACACCTCAATGCAGGAATATGCCTTAGTGAATTAATCTTGGCATCTCTTTATGAGTCAATGAATGAAGGTGTTGTTGGCCTAAAAAATGTGAGTTTGACTGGAACTTTCCAATTGATTGGTCCCATTTGGCTACTTCAATTGTGGTTTAATGCTACTTTCGAAGCAAGCCTACCCACAAAAAGAGTCATTGATGAAAACTTTGATGAAATCAAAGAGAGGAAAGTCGAAGGGACTCACCTAGTCAAGATAACCCCCATTGATGAAGGAAAAAACATTCAACAGGCTTTATCTGGCTACATTATGATGTTTGCCAAGAGGCATGACTTTAGTCCAACTATGGCTCCTTTTTGCTGAAAGAAAATGTGGACTATAATGGTTCACTAGAAAGTTTTCCCTCACATCCAAAAGAAAACAAGCAGAATCACAAGCGATCTAGAAAGCTTTTATGGTTCCTAGATTACTAGTCCACAAATTGAATTATCTAAAAGGCATGGCAGCTTTGATTTCCTATCAGCTAAACCTAGTTTCTCGACAGTTTGGATTGGCTCAAATATATCCCAAGTGTTTGTATGACAAGAAAAGGCATGTCATTCTTTATGATGCTAACTTCGACGAAGAAAGCATTTTAATTCAACTTGCTCAACATGCCAGTCGAGCTCAACTTTCCTTGGTGCCATTTGAACCAAACTTTCTTAGCACTCAAGAATTCTATAACTGGTGGTCGAAGTACTTCCAAGAACAATTCCTTGATGCTTCCTCCTTTTCTTAGTTAAGTAACTAATTATTTTCTAATGTGCAGGAAAAGATCAAGAAAGGTATGTCTACTCACGTCAAAGAGATCCAAGCCTTCCAGAAGTACTTTGAAATTTTCTATCGACCAGATGGTATTAGTCGAACCGTTAGTGAGGCTGCTGTCACTTTGAAGAAATTTTTACCGAAAATGGAGAAATTAAAAATCCCTTCAAACATTGCTCCTAAGAGACGTTATGAAATAACTTTCAAACTCTTTCCTCCAAAGGTTCCTCGACTACTTACTGCTGAGTTTAAAGTGGCTCCTGCCTCTCCATTTCCAAAATGGTTTGTCTGTAGGGATTCCATCAAAATCCTTCGACATCTGTCTCAACCCAAAGCCCAAAGGGTGGTTACGACTAAACAAACGCAGGACAGTTTCAAAGGACACCTTCATATAAGGATCGAAGAAGTTCACATTGAATCTGAAATATATGAAGGTTTGGGGTGTAACACCCCACTTTCCCAAATAAATAAAAATAATAATTTTACATCAAAATCAGAGTTTAAAGTGGAATGCCACACATTCAACGGAATTAAACAACAAAAAATGTTTTTCAATAAAGCAGCGGACTATTGATCGTTTCAAAACAACAAAGGCAATAAGCCAGTCTCAACAATAAATCTCCAATAGTTTCAATTTTATAACAGTAGATACGTAACGAGAATCAATTAACAATAAAAAAATCCCCATCCCGTGTTACGTATCAGAGCATCCTAAGACTCAAACACAACAACACGACTCCACACACCCTAAGTACCTGAATTATCTGTACTTCCAAAGAAGCACAGACGCAACAACAAAAACAAAGGGATGAGAAACAAATTTAAATATAGACAGTGCATATAACATATACAGGGTAGTTTCTCACATAAACAACAACAATCACAGTATCACGCAACAATAATCCACAATCACAATTACAACAATAATTATGCAATAACAACAAAATATATGCAGTGTGACTCAACATGACACAATGCATGTGGTACCAGGGTTTGTTCATTCAATCGAACATGGATAATCACATACACCCATCTGGCCATGATTATTCCCAACACTCTCCATGATGGAGTACGAATGATCGTATTCTCCCATCTAGCCGATCATCCCAACAATAACGACAAATGTATGCATGAAAATGTAAGAGCATACATCATGTATAATTAACCATATTATACATCAACATGATCCATCTGATCAAGGCACAACAACAATTTCACCAAAACTCATCCTTATTAGCCTCACGCGATTTAATCGGTTCCCGACTAAATTAATCCACCTAAATCCCAACATTATTTAATTCTTAAGTTTAAATCTTGATTAAACATCTCTTAAGATTCATCTCAACACTAAACACTTATTGATTCGGCAAGGCACGCAAAATCGGGAGAGAAATCGCAAAATGGTGCGTTTTTTCCCTAACCACTGGCCATACGCATATTGGCAAGGCAATATGCATATCGCTTGGCCCCATACGCCCACCATACACCCTATACGCGTATTTGCCTAAATATCCCCACTATGATACGCGTAATGGCCCTTCATACGCGCAAGGATTTCCCTCCTAGTCCAGCCATACGCGTATTTCCTTGTGACGTACGCGTATGGGCAGAATGCTTGCGTTTTTTTACTTTTCTTGACCAAACCAGATATGTTTCTCATTCCACTCGATTTTGTGGTTCATACCTGTCCTAAAATCATTTCTACACCAGTTTTACACTCCTATTCTCATTCTTCTTTCATTTAATTACTATATTCGTTTCATATTTTTGATTTCAGATCTAAGACTGCACTGTTCATCAACAACAACAACAACATTACAGACTTTATGGATCAATCAGAATATCTACAACAATATTTATTCAGAAAATCAACCAGATTATATCATCATCATCATCATCATGAATTCACAATAGACACCATATATTTCACAGACACAAACATCATAAATCACAGAAATCCCTAAGAGGAAAGGATACCCCTAACTACCCATCATGTTAAATCACCTAAATTTAAACTGTTCTCCCTCCTTACCTCGAATTTCAGCTGAAAAATCCTGCGAATTTGGATGATTTGGGTGCCCTAGGCCGTTCTTCCTTCCTAGCCTCTCTGTTCTTCTCACCAAAACTTTCACGATTAACCTAATACTTATTTTCTGTTTTTACTAATTCAGTATTAACCTTCTACTAACCTTTTACTAAACCGCCCCTTAATCCAATTAATAATAATAATAATAATTTTAATAATAATAATAATTTTAATTCTATTATTTTCATTATTTGTTTTTATAAAAGAATTAATAATAATAGTAACTAAATGGTCTTAATAATATTCGTACCCTCTCTATTGCTATTCGCACCCGAATATAACCGTCCAACTAGGACACAACACCAAAAATAATAAGACACACGCCCAAACTAAGGCCAATATAACCCGACGATTAAATATTACAAATGGGGTGTTACAACTCTCCTCCACTTAGAATGTTTTCGTCCTCGAAAATGTACCTGTTGAGAAAAGTTTCGGATATGACTCTCGCATCCTGCTTTCTAGCTCCCAGGTCACACTGCCACCAGAAGCTCCACCCCAAGCTACTCTCACCAGAGGAACCTCTTTATCTCTGAGTTGCTTCATCTTGCGTTCCTCAATTCTGATCGACATTTCTTCCACAGTAAGATTCTCTCTAACCTGCACCTCATCTCTCTAAATAACATGAGATGGGTCAGACACATATTTCTGAAGTTGCGACTAATGAAACACATCATGCAAATTTGAAAGCTCTGGTGGCAATGCCACCCTGTACGCAACAGTACCAACTCTTTGCAAAATATGATATGGTCCAATAAACTTAGGATCCAACTTCTTCGATTTCAAAGCACGACCAACACCTGTCATGGGATTAACCCTCAAAAATACATGATCACCTTCAGCAAATTCTAATTCTTTTCTCCGGTTATCATGATAACTTTTCTATCTACTCTGAGACGCTTTCATCTTTCCACGAATCATCTGAATTGCATCAGTTGTCAGTTGTACAATTTCTAGTCCAAGCACTACATTTTCACCAGTTTCATACCAACATAAAGGCATTTTACACTTTCTACCATACAAAGCTTCAAACGGCACCATTCCAATACTAGAATGGTAACTATTATTGTAAGTGAACTCAATCAATGGCAAATGAGTATCCCACGCACCACCTTGTTCCAACACACAAGTCCTCAACAAATCTTCCAAAGTATGAATAGTCCTTTCTGACTGACCGTCCGTCTGCAGATGATAAGCCGAACTCAATTTTAACTTTCAACCCAAATCCTCTTGCAAACTTTTCCAAAATTCGGATGTAAATCTTGGATCTCTATCTGAAACAATACTCGATGGAACACCATGTAGTTTCACAATTATCCTGATGTAAATCTCATCCAACTTTGTCAACGAAAAACTCATATTAATAGGAATAAAGTGTGCAGATTTTGTGAGTCTATCCACAACCACCCAAATAGCATCAAATCCTCTTGCCGTATTTGGAAAACCCATAACAAAATCCATCTCAATACTATCCCACTTCCATTCTGGAATTTCCAACGATTGCAGCAATCCTGAAGGTTTCTGATGCTCTACTTTCGATTTCTGACACACCAAGCAAGCATATACAAATTGTGCAATGTCTCTCTTCATACCAAACCACCAAAATAACTTCTTTAAGTCCTGATATATCTTCGTAGCTCCTGGATGAATACTCAAGCTACTACAATGGTTTTCTTCTAAAATTGCTTTCTTTAGCTCAACATTGTCCGACACACAAGTTCTGCCCCGGAACCTCAATAGACCAACATTATCTACTTGGAAATCACATTCAGGATCATTGTCCCCCGAAGGCATCAAGTCAACTAACTTCACATTAAGTCTTTGATTTTCTTTAATAATATCCAAGAAATCATTATTCACTTTCAACATTCCAAGTATAACACTCTCAGGCGTCGTCTCGCAGACCATACTCAAATCTCTAAACCGTTCAATTAATTCCAATTCCTTCACCATCAACATCGATATATGAATTGTCTTGCAACTCAAAGCATCTGCTAAAACATTAGCCTTACCCGGATGATAACTCAAATTAAAATCATAATCCTTCAGAAATTCTAACCATCTGCTTTGCCTCATATTTAGCTCTTTCTAATCAATCAAATATTTCAAACTTTTATGGTCACTGAAAACTTCAAACCTTGACCCATACAAATAGTGCCTCCAAATTTTCAACACAAAAAGCACTGTAGCTAACTCAAGATCATGAGTAGGACCTGTCGCTCCCACCAAAATGACACCTCAGGTCAGAAGGGGTACAGACGCGAACGGTCGGCGAAAAGGGATGAAGAGAACACACATGGGTGAACTCAGAAAAGAAAGAGTCGCCAGCTAGGCATTTTTATCCCGGAGGAAAGGTAATGCTGCATAGACCTAGAAAAGATATGGATAAGACGGTTGCAAACCAGAGAGACTGAGAAAGGGGGTTGGTTACAACCTGGGAAGGTATTAGCACCCAGATTGTCCGTCGTACTCAACGGGATCCACGCTTAAAATATTTGTGTTTAAAAGGGGTAGTGTCAGTGCAATTTGTGTATCAAAGCTGGAAAGAATGCAAGTGTCAGTGTAAAAGAAGTGTAGTGTATGAAAGTGAAGTGTCAGTGTAAGAACAAGAATGAAATGCTCAAGACAATGAGGCTTAACGAATAAAGCTGGAAAGAGGGGGGATGTACAGAGACTTTTGTTCGATAACTGTTAAGTTATGCCTACGTATCCTCTCGTGCAATGAGGAAGTCAGAACACCGTAGTTCGACCCAAAGAGACTGAAAGATGAATTGACTTGTGAACTGCTTGCTTGTCTATGCTCAAGTGCATGACCTGTCTGGCTCAGGTGCAAACTGTCTTGCATTGGACGGAAGAAGCTAGTTCTCGTTTATGAGTGAATGAGATGAGAAAAGAACCCCGGAGGAGACGATTATTGTTTGTTTTTTGGGTTAATAAACTCATCACATCCTCCCTCTGATTAAGGGTAATGAGAATACCTTAAGTGTGAAGTCAGTGTCTCACACTTAATCACCATGGTGTAGGATTAAGATCATTAACCTACTTGTGATTAGTTAGATGTTTTTGTTGTTTTTGTTTAGTGTTAAGTAATGAGTTTAAGCCATAATCAGGGATTAAACAGACTCATTACACCATCCTAATAGAAGGATAATAGATGAGAATGTTTAAGTTGAGGAAGAATCCTCAACTTAATCCATGATTAGGGATTAACCTCATGACAAAACAAAGCCTTTATTAGATGGATTTTAGTTAATGATAAGATGAAAAAGTGAGTTTTATGGTTTGTAAGACAACTTGAGGGGGACTTGTCCATTAACACTAGGGTTAGTCCTTCTTAACCAATTAAGGAAGAATTAGAACCCTAATGCAAGGCCCAAGTTACAAGCTTGATGTCTTGATGATTATTAAGTGAATTGATTAAAGGATTTAAACACCTTAAGGGTTTAACACTTAGGATTAAAGTTATACACTCCATCCTAATAGAAGGATGCAGGCATAAGCTTAATCACAAAGCCTTAAAGCCTTTAGGATTTAGTCCCTGATTATGAGATGAGAAGAGAAGTCTCAAAGAGACACAAAGGTAAACGCTAAGTGGGGGACTAATCCAACCCTAATTATTATCATGCTTGGTCATTCCTAGGGTTTGTGAGGTTTAAGAAAGAAATCTTCAAGGAACCACCAAGGAGAGAAGCAGAGGAGAGGAGCAAAGAGAAGCAAAACAACTTGCTTCACTTAAGAAGACAAGTTGCTTGAAGAAAGAAAGTAAGATGAACAAGAATGAGCAAGCTCAATCCAAATCACAAGATAAAATGCAGCAATGATACATAAGAAATATGAAAAGAGATTGTGAGAAGTGAAGGTAAATTCACTTCTCAATACAACTTACCACCTGAAAAGTTAGTAAAGAAATGAAATGCAATGCAAAATGAGATGCAATGTCATGATGCAAACTAAAACCAGAAGCATAAGTATGATGTTAATGATGCTAATAGATGATGCAATCATGAGGCAAGGCAAGAGGATGATCAAACAAGCATAAAGATGCAAAAGAGACATGCTTAGAACCATGAACATACATGAAAAGTTATGGAATGCAAATGACATACAACATGGAAAATGAAAGATGCAATGATCAAACATGATTCTATTATGTCCTAAGATATATTATGAATCAAATGGATGCACAAAATGTCATGGAAATTCATGGTATGCAAGCAAATGGAAGATGGATGCAAAGGAAGGCATCAATTAGGGTTTATGATCAACACACAAAGCAAAATCCAAAAACAGAAGCAAATGACATGATAAAAATTTGAAAATTCAATCAAAGGAACCCTAAACCTATACAAACTCACTGCCCAAAGGAGGGGATCCAACTCTTAACCTAGTGAGAGTTATGGATTTTCTAAGATTGCTAGGGTTTTAAGGTACCTTGTCAAGAAAAATGCAAAACAAATTGAAAATGCAAGATCAATTCAAGCCAATTTTTTCCTATAAACTACATGCTATACAAGATGCAATGCAATAAGAATCATGATCCAACTCTCAATGGTTAGGCAGAAATAAATTTTTGAAGTTTGAAGCAAAATAATGCCTTGAAATGGAATTAAATCCAAAGAAAATTATCAAAAGGCATCAAGAACAAAAAAGAAATTTGGTTTGAGAGTTGGACAATGTTTCTAAATGTTTTTAAATGTTACATGAATTTTTTTGTGATTTTTAAATACCTAAAAGTATTTTTAATTAATTAATTTTCATTAACTAATTAAAAATAAACTTTTAAATGATTTAAAAATAATTTTTAATGCAAAAAATAAAAATAAAAATATTTTTGTGTTCTGAAAAATAATGAAAATCTTGACAAAAATTTTCATAATTTTTAAACATTTTTTGCTATTTTAAATTAAATGTACAAAATAAATCAAATAAAATGAAAATTAAAATTAAAAAAAGAGAAGTATGCAGAATGGACGAACCAGATTGATTCTGGGCTTGGAGAGGTTGACTTGGCGCCACATCCAATGGCCCAAGTTCAAACCTGGTTAATTCTGATTTTAAAATTAATTAATCTGGATTAATTAAGTCAAATGAGGATTAGGGCAAAATGGTGGAATTCTGACCATCCAAACACGCGCAGGTCAACGCATCTAAGAGCCAGAATTCAAAGTTCATTAATTATACAAATTAGGGTTAATGACTTTCAGGTGGACGGAGAAGACTTCCAGTCGTCTTCTCCGACGAACCCAAACCCTAGATTTCGCTACAGGTCACTAAACAAGCAATTTCTTCCACAGAAATGATCCTCTCCCCAATCTAAACCTAACCCCTCTCTCAAAACTCATTTATTTTCACTCACCAGCCTGAATCGAATGAAAATACGAAACACGAGCAAACTTTCAGAGTGACATGAAATGGTCATCTCTTACTTATTTTCAAATCTAAATACATCCAGATGATCAGTGCAACATGTAGATTCATTTTGTAACAAGAAGTTCTGAGAAAAAAGTTATTGAGCTATACCTGAGATGGAGACCTTCAAAGATGAGCTTTCTGAGCCTTTCCTTTGTGCAAACCTCCTCCAATGGTCCCCCTTGTGCTAATGGCAAGCTTGAATGGGGTTTATATTGGTTATTTTGAGAGGTTCAGTTCTGGTGTATCAGAAAATGAGGTTCTTGTGTGTGCTGTTTTAGATCATTGTGAGGGGTGGGATCTGTTCTATGGATGATTTCTGGTTGATTGGTGAAGGAATTATTGAAGTTTGATGTCTGTGTTGTGTGATTCGAAGAGGGAAAGGTTTTGACAGTTTTTGGAGTGTGCTGCAATGTGTGTGTTTCAGGCTTGTGTATGTTATGTTTTATGATCCTTAGATGATCCATAAACTATCCCAACAAATCTGGAGAGCAGGTGTGCACTGTGGGATTGGTATGGGATGATTGGCCAAAAAGTCAAGTTTTGTGTACTTGCAGCATGGGCTATGGCAGAGGCAGTCTAGAGGCTTGTCCTGCCTCAGCTTGAGTCAAGGATGACCCTTGGATGGCTCATGAAAGACTGCTGCATTTGGATCATGAGTTGGGAGAGTTTTTGCAACTTGACCACTTGTTACACTTCATGACTTTTGGCTATGTGAATGTGAGAAACCTTGCTGAATTTCTGATGTGGGATGCCTCATTAGGTCATGACAATGTATTAAAACCAGCTAGAGATCATACAATTCCTTTGAGAATGATTTTGCCAAAATCCCTCTTTGCACTTTCATGAAGAATGGTTTATGGTTATGTGAAAATCAAGGCATAGAAATGGGAAATCTCTTGGGCCAAACTTATTTTTAGGTCATGCATTGCATTGGTGTGATGATTAGAGATCACATTGAAGTCACATAAGGGCTTGCCATGAGAAATTGCAAGTTTTCCATTTTGTGCAAAAGTGACATTTCAATGATTTTGTATCAAAAAGCAAGGGTTGAAAAAGTTTTCCCATTTTAAGCATTTTTGAATCAAATTTTTCCCATTTTAAGCATTTTTGAATCAAAAAGCAAGGGTTGAAAAAGTTTCCCAAAATGGCAAGTTTCCATTACAAGTCATTTTCCCAAAACGTCAACTTTGCAAATGGCTTGAAATTCTTCAATTTTGTGAACTTCTAACATCTTATATGATCAAATAAAGATCATACATATTCAAAATGATGATGAACACCCTTTGGTTGGGTCATTGGGGGTCTCAGATGCCCTGATTTTGCACTGACTTGCTCAAAAAGTCAACTCTTGATCAGATGCCTTCCCCATTGAATTTCTTCATGAAAATTGATATGAATGATCCCTATACCATATAGAGACTAATAGAAACAAGAATGACCAAAAAATTTGGAGTTATGGCCTTTGAAACCAAAACCCTAATTCTAGGTCATCTGTGCAGTCAAACCTGGCTCTGCTTCCATGCCATTCTCAGTTCTTGTGATTTTTTGACTTTCTTGACTTTGAGAGGATATAATATGATGCTTGAACACACATGGACCCCTTTGAAGTGATTGATGACCTTTGGAGTGGCTCAAATGGCTCTTGGATTGCTCAGATCACAAACCCTAGATGCAGATGACTTTGAAACAATGCAGTGAATCAAAAATGTGGTATGAGATGCTATGGTTGAGTTTATGCATATGAGGATATCACAAGCCATGGTGAATGGGTGAGGGCAAATTTGGGGTGTTTACAGCTGCCCCTATTCAAGCATGAGTTAGCTGTGCAGGATGTAAGCAACGACTTAACAGGCAAACAAGATAACTTGTGGTTGAATACCAAAGACAGTCCAAAATTTGCGCTCACAGAATGAAGAAGAAAAGGGATATAGATTGCAAAGGAAAATAAAGTATATTATAAAGTGCGGGCGATGCAGGACGACCGTCGAGCAGAGGACGGCTGCTGGGGAAAGGGCAATGACGGGGACGACCGACATGTTGGGGATATAAGAGATTGTGATGGGGACGGCCATCAATATAAAGTGACAAAGATTCTCTGGGGATTATAGGTGAGTGAAATGATGAGGTACGGTCATCAAAGGTGAAGGACGATCACCTAGCAGGGGACGGCTGCTCTGTCGGGGATAAGATGAGGGACGATCATCTAAGGTGAAGGACAATCACCGGGCAAGTTACGGTTGCCAAAAGTATCGCGACATAGGACGAATGCCGGATAAAAGGTCGACGATGGGGACGGCCATCGGATAAGCATGATGAAGGACGATCATCAAGAGGTGAAGGACGATCACCTAGCAGGGTACGGCTGCTCTGAAGGTATCATGACATAGGACGAATGTCAGATAACAAAATCAACGATGGGGACGGCCATCGGATAAATTGATGAAGGACGATCATCAAGAGGTGAAGGACGATCACCTAGCAGGGGACGACTGCTAAATATCACAACATAGGACAAATGCCGGATAGAAAAGGGTTTCAATAATGGAGACTCCGCTGGGGAAAGGATGAGGGACGGTCAACCAAAGGTGAAGGACGATCACCTGGCAGGGTACGACTGCCGAAAGGTATCATGACATAGGACGAATGTCAGATAGAAAAGAAGTTTTGCTTTACTGGCGACCTACTGGGGAATAGTAAACACGGACGAGTGTTTACATCCAAGAAATAAAAGGTATAAGTGTTTTAACGTTGTGTATAGATTAAAGATGCGGACGAGCATCCCTAAGACCGTGATACGGACGAGTATCAGTAGAAACAAACGCTGACGCAAGTTCTGAGATGATGATACAGACGAGTACCAACTGGTTAACAAAGAACACAGACGAGTGTTGATTCTGAAGGGACTCTTTTAGGGAATAGTAGACACAGACGAGTGTCTAAATTCAAGGAGACATAAGTGTTTGACACGTGTATGGATTGAAAATGCGGACGAGCATCCTTAAGACTATGATACAAACGAGTATCAGGTAGAAACACACGCTTGACGCATGTTCTGAGATGATGATACGGACGAGTACCAACTGGTTAACAAAGAACAAGGACGAGTGTCGAATATGAGGGGATTTGAGTGATATACAAGATAAGGGAAGTATCTGTATGGGTGAAACAAGGGCAATAAGTATGAATGGTGTATAGATGAGTGTTTAATTTGCTGGGGAAAATGACATGAACAAGTGTCAAAAGGTATATTATAAACAAGTAAATGCTTTACAAAGTATTCAGGTAGTTATGTTGGGGAGGCTGACACGGACGGGTGTCAGGGAATCTGTATGGATATATGTATCTGTGAGTGCAAATAGGACGCTTTGGCTTTCTACTGGGGATATGACACGGACGAGTGTCAAGAAGTATCTGTAATACATAAGTGTCTGTTTGTAAAGAAAACTCAGGCGACTTTACTGGGGGAACGATGACACAGACGAGTGCCCAAAAGGAGTGTGTATTTGTATTTATGAGTGTAAGGCAAATGCTTTGGCTTCCTGCCGGGGAATTCAGGGAGTTTCTCTGTATATTCCTGCTGGATTGCCAGTATTTACAAGTGCTTGATTCAGAACATGGCTTATGATAATGCAATATGTTTGATTTTTTCCGTAATTCTCCGTATTAGACGGAATGCTACGCTATATGGGGAGAATATGATGCTAATGCCATGATTATGCAAAGATACAGATCCGGGATCCGGATCCCGTTGCTACGAAGATCTCTGGCTGATCTGCTTGGAGTGAACATCCCAGCTGGGGATGAGATCATTGGTATATCTGACATATGGGACTCTGCTTGGGGATATAGGTCACTGATAGACCCATCTTTGGTGAAGAGGGACCCAGCTGGGGTTTGTAGAAGCTTTCATTACTCTGTTGTGAGATCTTCAGGCGTTGCTCTACTGGATAGAGGCTGAAATTCTGTGGGGAGATGGTTCCCTGGCTTTTGTACTTGGCTGAGGAGGAAATAACAAATGGCAACTCAGCTGGGGAGAAAGCACCTCCGGTGTTAGGACTGAGTAGATAATGATTTTCCAGCTTGCTGGGACGAAGTTTTCATGCCCCAAGTTGCGCCTTGAATATCTGCAATCCTGAAAAGTTAGAGAAACGCACAAGCGATCCCGAGGTATCCTTCATTGGATTCCATCATAGGAGTTTAGACACTCCCGGGAGTAAGTATATTTCCTGCACGAACGTATTTTTAGAAGAAAAGCATATGTATCTATGCAATCAGTATCTTAAAGACATCGAACATTTTGCAAACGAAAATAAAATGTACGAGACGAAACATGACTGAAAATCTGATTTTATTAATTCATGTGCCCTGAATCGGCAAGATACAGTCAAAGAAACAAATCCCCTGAAATGAGGAGATTGTTACAAATTGAGAAATAAAAGGTATTGGCAATGTTGACGACGCTTCAGCGAGCTTCCCTTTGCTATGACTCGTATGACATTTGACGTTCTTCTCGTCTTGCTTTCTGAAGAAGGCTGATTCTGACAGAAGCTTAATCCTTTTGAAGCTTACCAAGTTGTGAGTGATACAGACGAATTCAGAATGCAGTTGTTCGCTTATTCCCTTATTTTGCATGGATCGCCCTTTCGGGTTTTCAATCCATCGGGATACCCATTTTTTCCTGAGTTGTCCAATGCGGCTTTTCAACTCAGCGGGTGTACCTTTTTTATTTATTTCCCTTATTTTTGCTCGAGTCTCTTATTCTGTTTTTGACTCGCCGGGATGTCCTATTTTTTCCTGGACTTACATTCTATTTTTATGTCCAGCGGGTCATTTTTTTATGCGAAGTATTTTTTAACTGCATCTGAATTCACAGGGGACGGGAAGTCTTCACCATCCATAGTGCTGAGCATCAGTGCTCCGCCATAGAAAACTTTCTTTACTACGAATGGTCCCTCATAGTTCGGAGTCCACTTGCCCCTGTGGTCTGTATGAGGAGGGAGGAGTCTTTTCAGCACAAGATCTCCTACTTGGTACTCTCGGAGCCTGACTTTCTGATCGAAGGCTTTCTTCATTCTTTTCTGATATAGCTGCCCATGACAAACTGCAGCTAATCTCTTCTCTTCAATCAGACTCAATTGTTCATATCGGGATCGGACCCAATCTGCTTCGTTCAGCTTAACATCCATTAGTACCCGCAAGGAGGGCAATTCAACTTCAACAGGTAGGACTGCCTCCATACCATAAACAAGCTGATACGGTGTTGCCCCAGTGGATATCCTGATTGATGTACGGTACCCATGCAAGGCAAATGGTAGCATTTCATTCCAGTCTTTGTAGTTAACTACCATCTTCTGCACAATCTTCTTGATATTCTTATTAGCTGCCTCAACAGCACCATTCATCTTTGGCCTGTAAGAAGAAGAATTGTGGTGTTGGATCTTGAAGTCCCGGCATAGCTCTGCCATCATTTTGTTGTTTAAGTTAGAACCATTATCAGTAATGATTCGTTCGGGAACTCCGTACCGACAGATGATATCTCTTTTCAGAAATCGGGCTACCACTTGCCTTGTAACATTTGCATAGGAAGCTGCTTCGACCCACTTGGTAAAATAGTCAATGGCTACCAGGATGAATCTGTGGCCATTTGAAGCAGTCGGTTCAATCTTGCCAATCATATCAATGCCCCACATGGCAAAGGGCCAGGGTGAAGACATCACATTCAAAGGATTCGGAGGCACATGCACTTTATCCGCATAAATCTGGCACTTATGGCATTTCCTGGCATAAGCACAACAGTCGGCATCCATTGTGATCCAGTAATAGCCTGATCTTAGCAACTTCTTGGCCATGGCATGCCCTCCTGCATGGGTACCAAAGGATCCTTCATGCACCTCGTGCATCAACAAGTCTGCTTCTGTTCTATCAACGCATCTGAGCAGTACCATATCAAAGTTTCTCTTGTATAGGGAACCGTCAGTATTCAGGAAGAAACTACCAGCAAGCCTTCTTAATGTCTTCTTATCATTGGAAGATGCCCCAGGTGGGTATGTCTGATCCTCCAAGAAGAATTTGATGTCGTGAAACCAAGGCTTATCATCCTTAACAACATCTGCTGCAAATACATACGCTGGTCTGTCGAGTCTGGACACTGAAATCTGAGGTACAAAGTTGGCAGCTTGAACTTTGATCATGGATGAAATGGTGGCAAGAGCATCTGCAAATTGATTCTCGTCCTGAGGGATATATTCAAGTTTGACTGTTGTGAAGAAAGTCAATAACCTTCTTGTATAATCCCTGTAAGGTATCAGATGATCCTGGTGCGTGTACCATTTGCCGTTGGTTTGATTGATCACCAAAGCTGAATCTCCGAACACAGTCAAAGTTTTGATCCTGAGGTCAATGGCTTCCTCGAGACCCATAATGCAAGCTTCGTATTCAGCTTCGTTGTTAGTGCAGTTAAAGGTGAGTTTTCCCGAGAAAGGCATGTGAACTCCCTTAGGTGTAATGAGTACTGCACCAACACCACGACCATTCATATTAACAGCCCCATCAAACATCATAGTCCATTCTTCCTCTGGGTCAGGCCCTTCAGTGTGAATAGGCTCTTCATGATCTTTTGCTTTTATGAACATGATGTCTTCATCAGGGAAGTCAAATCTCATAGGCTGGTAATCGTCAATGGGTTGCTCAGCAAGATAATCAGACAATACACTGCCCTTGATGGCCTTTTGAGATGTGCACTGAATGTCATATTCTGTGAGGATCATTTGCCATCTTGCAACCCGTCCGGTAAGCGCTGGCTTATCAAAAATGTACTTAACTGGGTCCATTTTTGAAATCAACAAAGTAGTGTGGGTCAACATATACTGTCTTAGTCGGCGAGCAGCCCACGCTAAAGCACAACAAGTTTTCTCGAGCAGTGAATAACGTTGTTCACAGTCGGTAAACGTTTTGCTTAGGTAGTATATTGCATACTCTTTTCGACCAGACTCGTCATGCTGGCCCAACACACACCCCATTGACTCTTCTAATACTGTCAAGTACATTATCAGAGGTCTTCCTTCAACTGGAGGCATAAGGATTGGAGGCTCTTGTAAGTACTCCTTGATTTTGTCAAAAGCCCTTTGGCAGTCTTCGTTCCACCTAACCGTTTGTTCTTTTCTTAACAGCTTGAACAAAGGTTCACAGGTTGCTGTAAGGTGAGATATGAACCGTGAAATGTAGTTCAATCTACCTAGAAAACCCCGAACTTCTTTTTCTGTCTTCGGTGCAGGCATTTCTTGAATGGCTTTGACTTTATCAGGGTCAACTTCAATCCCTTTCTCACTTACAATAAATCCCAGCAACTTACCGGATCGCACCCCGAATGTGCACTTATTGGGGTTTAACTTCAGTTGGTATTTCCTCAGACGCTTGAATAACTTCAACAGATTTACCAGGTGGTCTTCTTCTGTGAGGGACTTGGCAATCATGTCATCCACATAACATTCTATTTCTTTATGGATCATGTCATGGAATAATGTTACCATAGCCCGTTGATAAGTGGCACCCGCATTCTTCAGTCCGAATGGCATTACCTTATAACAGAACGTGCCCCAGGGTGTGATGAAAGTGGTCTTCTCCATGTCTTCAGGTGACATCTTGATCTGATTGTATCCTAAAAATCCGTCCATGAAGGAGAATACCGAGAACTGAGCCGTATTATCCACCAATACATCAATGTGAGGTAAAGGGAAATCATCTTTTGGGCTAGCTCTGCTCAGATCCCAGTAGTCCACACACATTCTCACTTTGCCGTCTTTCTTAGGCACAGGTACAATAGTAGCAACCCACGGCGGATAGCTAGTCACAGCAAGGAACCCGGCGTCCCACTGTTTTTGTACCTCTTCCTTGATCTTCATTGCCATATCTGGGCGAGTACGGCGCAGTTTCTGTTTTACCGGCGGGCAGTCTTCTTTTAAAGGCAGCTTGTGCATGACAATATCGGTGTCCAACCCTGGCATATCCTGATAAGACCAGGCAAACACATCTACATACTCCCGAAGCATATCAATCAGTTGTTCTTTCACTGAGTCTTGTAAGCAGGCCCCGATCTTAACCTCTTTCACATCTTCTTCCGTACCAAGATTAATCGTTTCGACCTCCTCCTGATGAGGAGTGATAACCTTCTCCTCTTGCCTCAACAACCTAGCTAGCTCTTCAGGAAGCTCATAATCTTCTTCAACCCCTTCATCAGCTTGTTTGATTGGATTGTCAAAGTCATACGAAGCCATAACTGAGCTGTTGTCGGTGCAGTCTGAAAGACACTCTCTGCAAGGGTTTAAATTGTTCATTTTAGTGATTGATTTTAATCTTTGTTTAGAAAAAGTGAAATAAAGTTATCATTTTGAAAACATTGCCATTTTTATTTTTGTACAAAAAGAAAAAATGAAAAACAGTGAGCGGAAAAAGAAAAAGACTCATTTGCAAAAGATATCCGATATTCATTGATTGATCTGTTTGCACAAAATTACAAGATGGCCCGATTACAAAATGGGTCTTGTCATCTTGGGCAAGATGCAAGTCTTGATGCATGTTTAAAATATACAGGAAATAATAATTACTCTGCAGGAGTAACCCTTATAATTTCCTGGGAAGACCAGTTTGAGATACGGCTCCCCGAGATCCTTGGACGTATCCAGCTCTCCAGGTTGCGCTCATCTTCCGACTCATCTTCCAAGTTGTTCACTGCATCTGGGGTGAGCATCCCCCCGCTGACAAAATTGGGCTTCTTAGCAGCCTCTGCTTTATCTTGTTGAGTTGGTTTGTAACCCAACCCAAATCTGTCCTCCTTCTTCTCCACAGGCAACAGCTTGCCCCAGCCTTGGGCCGTCCCCTCTTCAACAACCTTCCTGGCTTGCTGATAAGATGTCATGGAGGTTCCCAGTACAGCAGATGCTTCATTAATATTCAGGGCCTCAAACCCCTGGCTCATGGTTTCATGGATTTCTCCATCCATCTCAATGTACTTGTACGTAACCAGGTGGCTAACAAAGATGTCCTCTTCGCCACAGATGGTGATGATCCGGCCTTCCCACTTGAATTTCAGCTTCTGGTGAAGGGTAGACGTAACTGCGCCAGCGGCATGGATCCAAGGTCTACCCAACAAACAGCTGTAGGCCGGCTGAATGTCCATCACATAGAAGGTAATTTTGAAGGTCTGCGGGCCAATCATCACAGGCAGATCAATCTCCCCTAGCACTGATCTTTTAGAGCCATCAAATGCTCTTACCACCAAATTACTTGGACGCAATGCCAAGCCATCATACTCCAACTTCACCAAGGCTTTCTTTGGTAGAACATTGAGTGAAGACCCAGTGTCCACCAGTACATGGGATAAAACAGCACCCTTGCATTCTAGAGTGATGTGCAAAGCCTTGTTGTGGTTACGTCCCTCAGTTGTTAAATCGGCGTTGGTAAAGCCCAGTCCATGACTGGTGTTGACATTTGCTGCCACGGTTTCTAGCTGATTAACAGTGATCTCCTCTGGCACGTATGCTGCGTGCAAGACTTTCAATAATGCATTCCTGTGAGCTTCAGAGCACATCAACAGGGATAATATGGAGATCTTTGAGGGAGTTTGGTGAAGCTGATCCACCACCTTTTAATCACTTCTCTTTATAATTCTCATAAACTCGTCTACATCTTGCTCAAAAGATGTCTTCTGAGTTTCTTTGACAGTCGACTCTTCAAATACCACACTCTTTCCTTTTGCTTTGGCAGCAGCTTCTGCTTCGGCATTAGGTTTTTGCAATTGTGAGGCAAAAAGGCGTCCGCTTCTGGTGAAGCCTCCGCCTCCCCAAACATTATCAATCTGTGGAGAAGAGGTTGAAGAATCCAAAGTGATTTTCTCCCCGTTGCAGTAGAGGTCAGAGCCATAATGCCAAGGTATGACATTACTGCTTTCATATGGAACGGGTCCAGGCACCGTGATGGTAACTGGACTGACTGCTGCAGAGGAGGGTACTGAAATGGTGTGCGGATCGTAGTAAATGGTGACCGGTGACCTGGCAGGAGATGCCACTGCTGGTTGTTGAAAGTTGTTGTTTGGAGGAACATATGATGGATCATAGTAAATGGTGACCGCTGAAATATCTTCATCAATTTCTGTTGGCGTTGTAGAAGATTCTGCTGAATAAAGGGGTGCTGATGTGGTAGAAGAAATGGTTGTTGACATCTGATTTGTTGAAGTGATGGATGGAGTCATTGTTGATGATATTGATGAATTGGTCGGAATGATTGTTGTTGCAGTTGTAGAAGAGTCAGGAATTGTTGTCAAAGGGATTGCTGAATTTGTAGGCGCTGATGTTGTGATCTGAAGTATACCACTTTTGATAAGACCATCTATGCCGCTTCTCAAATTATCACACCCGTTGACCGAAATGTTGCAATAACCACAACCGAGCTCACACCCGGGGAACATCTGGCACTCTAGAAGCTGGGCTTTAATTTCTACCAGAGGTGTTCGAATCTGTCCAACACTGGTGATTAAGAAAGATGGCTTGTCTTCCTCAATGGAATTAATTCTTGGCCCTCCATGATTGGGCATGGGATTCTTGTTGACATTTGGAGGGGGTGCAAAGTTGAGGGCTTTAGAATCCACCAGATCTTGTACCTTCATTTGTAAAGCCCTGCATTTCTCAGTGTTGTGGCCAGGTGCATTGGAGTGAAAAGCACACCGGGCGTTGACATTATAATTTCTTGGAAGATTGGAAGGATCAGGAGGTGCCAATGTCCTTAGTTCAACCAGGTTGAGTTTCAGGAGTTGTGGCAATAAAGCGGCATAAGGCATAGGGATTGGATCAATCACCCTATTTTCCTGTGATGGTCTTTGTTGAAAGGGTCTTTGCTGTTGATTGCTGTTGTTGTTGTAGGTTCTTTGTGGCGGATACTGAACTTGCTGTTGATAATGTGGTTGTTGTTGTTGATATGTTGATTGCTGAGGAATCGGAGCTGGAATAGTGACAGCTGCTACTGATCTATGAACATACTGAGGTCTTCCCCTGTTGGCATGAATGGCATTTGTGTCACCGGTTCTTCTAGGTCCCACAAAAGGCTTCCTGGGATTGCTTGACGAACTTGCACCATTATCAGAAATTTTACCCTTCTTCAGAAGGCTTTCAATTCTTTCTCCAGCTATGACTACGTCAGCGAAGCTGGTGGAAGAAAAGGCAGCTAGCCTATCAATATATGTTCCTTGCAGAGTATTCATGAACATGTCGACCATTTCTCTTTCCGACATGGGTGGCTGAACAGCAGCAGCAAGCTGTCTCCACCTCTGGGCATATTCCCTGAAGCTTTCTCTGGAGGATTGAGACATTCCCATCAGAAGGGTTCTGTTAGGAGCCATGTCCAGATTGTATTGGTACTATCTAATGAAAGCCTCAGCTAGGTCCTTCCAGCACCTGATGGTAGCTCTGGTCAAGTGAGAGTACCACTCCCTTGAAGCCCCAGTCAAACTATCTTCAAAGTAAAACATCCATAGTTTTTCATCCATGGTGTATGCCTTAAGCCTCCCCAGAAAAGACTGCAAGTGAGTTCGTGGACAGGAAGTTCCATTGTACTTCTCGAAGCACGGGGGTTTAAACTTGTGGGGAATCCTTACCCCATCCATTAACCCCATATCCATGACATCAAAACCTAGGGAATTTTGAGACTCCAGAGATCTCAACTTCTCAGCAATTTCATCAAACCTCCTGTCATAAACTTCATCCCCAGCTCCCATCACAGTAAACTGCTCTTCTTGGGGGTCTTCTTGTAAGACTCTTCCTCCAGTAGTATTTCCTTGCAAATTACCCGGGATGTTGACTTCCGGATGCAGATGAGGCCCATATACTGGTGGGTTAATATGAGGCTGACCCCTTTCATTGTTACTTGTTCCTCCAGTTCCCAGGGGAGGTTCTTCCGGGGTTTGTCTTTCTACCAACGCCCTCAATCTTTCTTGACTTTGAGCCAAGCCATTAATTACCTCCATGAACTGGTTCATTTGGTTTCTCATCTCCAGCCTTTCATTAACCATCTGGGTTCTGACCTCTGTCAGCTCTTGCTGTACTTGATCCATCTGGATACCAGGAAGGTTGTTGCGAGTAGGATATCTGTGCGGACGGTTGAGAGGGAACACCCAACAGCGAGCAATAATTCCTGAACCACAACAGAGTTAGTAACAAACAAAACAAAAAACCTAGAAAACAAAACAAAGGTCAGTATGCAATGCAGTATGCTTATTTGTTTCCAAGGTATCCGGCTTGGCATTTGGTTTTGACCTTTCCAGACCCTGAGGAAGATGCTTTGATGTTGCTTGAGAGAAAGAGAACTTAATGAAACAAATTTACAAATACATTACACAGGGTGGATCATACATAGTTTGTTTTTACAACATACGCCCCTGAAGGGTCAAAATACAACATAAAAGAGAAAAGTACATGAAATGGAAATAACAACAAGCAAAGAAGTCAAACATCTAAACCAAATTCATCCTCCTTAACCTCCTTCAAAAGTGCTTTAGTTACAGGACCAGCCGGATGCTCTGTAATGTTCCTGATAAGGAGGTTTCTGGTGGCAATGGCAGTGGTCAGCTTCTTGTGCCTGTCTTGGTCCTTTGACCTCTTCACACCAACCTTAAGCTTCAATTCTGAAATTTCCTTCTGGACTGCCAACAAAGCCTCCTGTTGCTTCTTCTCATTGGCCTCCAACTGCTCCATCCTGTCTTGAGTTCTCTTATCCTCTTGAGTACGAGCTTCAGTGATCCTGACCCACCTAGCTTGACTTTCTTTCAGATAGAGATCAGTCCTAGCCTTCTGAAACTGGGCCTCTTTACAGGCATTCTTCAAAATCTGCTCTCCAGCTCTTGATTTCTTGATGTAGTCCTCTGATTTCTCAATCCTGGCTAGATGCTCCACCTTAAGCCTTTCCAACCTCTCAATGTCTAGACGACCATCACTCCTCTCCTAGAGGGTCTTCTTCAGAGCTTGAGACAGATTCTCATTCCTCTCTTTCAGTTTCTCAAATTCCTCCAGGCTGACAGTGGCTGGAGGTGGTACTGTGGATGGTCCAGGTGCATCCTCAATGGTGAAGGGCATCCCAGAAATCTAAGCCCTAGCATGAGACCTTTCATAATACTGAGCTGAGGCCACATTATTGCATCTCCTGAGAATGGCCATCCCTTTGGTCTGGATGTTGTCCCAAGCCCAGGATGCTTGTCTGACAACAGCTAGATTAGGTTTTATCTCACAATACAGGGTTTCAGCCAAGTCTTGCACTCTAGGAGGGTGAACCAAAGCATAGCCCAGTTGTCTCTTAAACAACAAAGGATTGTAGTTGATGCAACCCTTCACTCCTATCAGAGGTACATTGGTGAATTGTCCACAGCTAGTAATTATGTCCCTGCCTTTGGTGCTCTGGGTGCACCACCTGATGTCATCTGAGGTCAAAGCAATAAGCCTCCTGGCCCAATTCTTCTGTTGGTGAGGGTTCAGGAAGGCATCAGTTTTGGGTAAGTGTTTAAGCAGCCAGGTATGAAACAAAGGAGCACAGCACCTCACCAACCTCCCTCTCTGCTTCTCATTCCTTTGGTGAACAGAATAATAGAAATCTCCCAGCAAGGTGGGCACTGGGTTCCTCAAAAGGAAGAGATGAATATCATTCTTGCTGATAAACTTGGGCTCATCTGCAAAAAGTATAACCCCATATATACTGAGGGCTAACTGTAAACACCCCAAATTTGCCCTCACCCATTCACACCATGGCTTGTGATCATTTCATATGCATGAACACCATCATAGCATCTCATATCACAGTTTTGATTCACTGCATAGATTCAAAGTCATCTGCATCTAGGATTTGTGATCTGAGCAATCCAAGAGCTTATTGAGCCACTCCAAAGGCCACCAATCACTTCAAAGGGGTCCATGTGTGTTCTTGTATCATATCACATCCACTCAAAGTCAAAAATGCAAAAGAATCACAAGAACTGGGATTGGTGTGGATGTAGGGCCAAGTTTGACTGCACAGTTGACCTAAAATTAGGGTTTTGGTTTCAAAGGCCATAACTCCAGATTTTTTGGTCATTCTTGTTTCCATTGGTCTCTATATGGTATAGGGAGTATGCATATCAATTTTCATGTGGAAATTCCATGGGGAAGTCATCTGATCAAGAGTTGACTTTTCAGACAAGTCAGTGTAAAATCAGGGCATCTGAGGCCCCCAATGACCCAACCAATGGGCATTCTTCATCAATTTGAGTGTATATGATCTTTATTTGATCATGGAAGAAGTATGAAGTTCACAAAAATCAAGAATTTGAAGTTTTTGCAAAGTTGACTTTTTAGGGCATGTTTGACTTTTCAAGAATATGTCATTTTGTGCCATTTTTCAAGCCTTGATTCTTGATCCAAAAATGCTTCAAATAAGAAAACCTTGGTCATGAAAGTTGTAGAATACATTTTTCCATTTTCAAAAAGTACAAGAACATGATCTAATTCATTTTGGATCAAAAGTTATGGTGTGACAAAGTTGGCCAAAATCATTGATTTTCAAGATGTGCACTAAATGGAAAGTTTGCAAGATCATGAACCAAGGCTGTTTGTAACTTCTAGTTGACATCAAACCAATGTATAAACATCACATGAGTCCTAAAAATCAGAACTTGACCAAAAGATCACATGTTCATGGTTTGTATAACAAGGCATTTTCATGAAGTTTCAAAAGTAAGCAACTTGCAAAAACTATCATCACATCTCACCCACTTGATTTCTTGGATGCTGAACCAGCCATAGCATCTCACCTCACCATGCTGCGCCAGCCCTAGCCATTGTACCAAGCCTAGAACCAAGCCATACCTCTCTTACAAAAAAGTTGACTTTTGGCAAAAGCAAACATCCCAATCACAGCAGGCCATGTCACATCATCTGGCCAATTGGGATTGTTTATACTTTCCATTTGCTAGCCAAACATAACACCAAGCCAAGCTGAAACACACCATAGCACCACATACACAAAACTCACCCATTTGCACTTCTCTTCGAATCTCTTTGCCCAGCTGTCGCTCCCAAAGATTTGCATCCAGGTACAAGCGCGAACGGTCGGCGAAAGGAACAGTGAGAACACACAGCCGTGAACTCACTGGAGATGAATAGAGTCGCCAGCTAGGCATTTTTATCCCGGAGGAAAGGCAATGCTGCATAAGCCTAGATAAAGATGGATAAGACGGTTTGCGAACCGGAGAGACTGAGAAAGGGGGTTGGTTACAACCTGGGAAGGTATTAGCACCCAGATTGTCCGTCGTACTCGACGGGATCCACGCTTAAAAGATTTGTGTTTTAAAGGGGTAGTGTCAGTGCAATCTGTGTATGAAATAGCTGGAAAGAATGTACAGGTGTCAGTGTATAGAAATGTGATGTGCATAAATGTACAGTGTCAGTGTGAGAACAAGAATGAAATGCTCATGATCATGAGGCTAAAGAATGAGGCTGGAAGAGGGGGAATGAACAGAGACTTTTGTTCGATAACTGTTAAGTTATGCCTACGTATCCTCTCGTGCAATGAGGAAGTCAGAACACCGTAGTTCGACCCAAAGAGACTGAAAGATGACTTGACTTGTGAACTGCTTACTTGCCTATGCTCAAGTGTATGACCTGTCTGGCTCAGGTGCTTACTGTCTTGCATTAGACGGAAGAAGCAAGTTCTCGATTGTGAGTGAGGATGATGAGAAAAGAATCCCGGAGGAGACGATTATTGCTTGTTTTTGAGTTTTCAGTCTTTTATTGCTTTTGAATTTTTGTCATAAGATAATGAGCTTAAGTCTAAACCAATGGATTCAGTAAACTCATCACATCTTCCCTCTGATTAGGGGTAATGAGAATACCTTAAGTGTGAAGTCAGATTCTCACACTTAATCACCTTTGGTGTAGGATTAGGATCATTAACATACTTGTGATTATTTAGATGTTTTTGGTGTTTTTGTTTAGTGTTGAGTAATGAGGTTAAGCCATAATCAAGGATTAAACAGACTCATTACACCATCCTAATAGAAGGATAATAGATGAGAATGTTTAAGCTGAGGAAGACTCCTCAACTTAATCCATGATTAGGGATTAAACCCATGACAAAACAAGCCTTTATTAAGTGGATTTTAGTTAATGGTATGATGATGAAATGAATTTTATGGTTTGTAAGACAACTTGAGGGGGACTTGTCCATTAACACTAGGGTTAGTCCTTCTTAACCAATTAAGGAAGAATTAGAACCCTAATGCAAGGCCCAAGTTACAAGTGTGATGTCTTGATGATTATTATGTGAATTGATTAAGAGATTTAAACACATAAGGGTTTAACACTTAGGATTAAAGTTATACACTCCATCCTAAGAGAAGGATGCAGGCATAAGCTTAATCACAAAGTATTAAAGCCTTTAGGGTTTAGTCCCTGATTATGAGATGAGAAGAGAAGACTCAAAGAGACACAAAGGTAAAACTATGGGGAGACTAATCAAAACCCTAATTCATTATCATGCTTGGATGATCCTAAGGTTTGTGAGGTTTCCAAGAACAATCTTCAGAGGAGCCACCGGGAAGCAGATGAACAAGATCAAGAGAAGCAAAGTGACTTGCTTCATTCAAGAAGTCAAGTCACTTGAAGAAAGAAAGTGGGAGAAGCAAGAATGAGCAAGCTCAAACTCAAACACATGTATAAATGCAGCATGCTATGCAAGAGAGATGAGAAGAAAAGTTATGAGAAGTGAAGGCAAATTCACTTCTCAAGTTTACTTACCACCTGAAATGTTAGAAACAAATGCAATGCAAGGTGAGATGAAATGGCATGATGCTAGACCACACCAGAAGCATGTACATGATGATTATGATGTCATGAGGTGCTGCAAACATGAGGCATGACATGGGGATGTTCATACAAGACCATGGATGCAAATGATGCAAGCTAAAGAGCATGAACAAGCATGGAATGTTATGAATCATACAAGACAAATGACATGGCAAATATGGGATGCAATGATCAATGATGCTTTATACATGTCTTAAGATGTCAAATGAATCATAAGAATGCACAAAATGCAATGGCAAGTCATGTTATGCAAGAGAATGCAAGAAGGATGCAAAAGAAAGCCCAAATTAGGGTTTATGGATCAAACATCAAACACAAACCAAAAACAGAAGCAAACCCTAAGATAAAAAATGGAAAATGGCACCCAAAGAAACCCTAGACCTATGATGAATCCCTGCCCAAAGGGGAACTCCCAACTCTTTACCAATCTCAAGATATGATTTTTGCAAGTTATTAGGGCTTTTTAGGGTTCTTAACAAAACAAATGCCAATCAATTAGGAAATGCAAGAACAATTCATGGCCTTTTTATCCTTGAAAATACATGTCAAATGGAAAATAATGCAAGAAGAATCAATGTCTCAACCTTCACCAATAAGCAGAAATGAATTTTCAAACATATGATCAAAATAATGCACAAAATATGATTTAATTCCATGAAAAATTCTTAAAATGCATCAAGATCAAAAAAGAAATTTGGTTTGAAGGTTGGACAATGTTTCTAAATGTCTTAGAACATTTCATGAATTTTTTTGTAATTTTTAAATACCTAAAAGTATTTTTAATTAATTAATTCTCATTAATCAATTAAAAATAATCTTTTAAATATTTAAAAATACTTTTTTTGATGATAAAAAATAAAATAAAAATATTTTTGTGTCATAAAAATTAATAAAACCTTAAAGAAAAAGTTTCATAATTTTTATGAATTTTTACCTATTTTAAATTAATTGTACAAATTTAATGAAAAGAAATGAAAATAAAATTGATTTAATCTGAGTTAAATGAAAAGTAATCTAATCCTAAGGTGGAGATTCAAACTAGGCTAGGGATGGTTGACTGGCGCGCAGATCCAAGGGTCCACACAGCTTCTGACTTAATTAATTAAATTGTGATTAATTAAGCCTAACACGTGGATTAGGGCTAATGGGATTGATCTGGGCCATTCAAAGCAGCGGGAAGTCAACAAAGTCTACAGATCCTACGCTCATCATTCAAATGGCCATAATGACCTGAGTTTAGGGTTAATCACCCTCAGGTGACCGGAGAGGAGCTCCGGTCATCTTCTCCGGTTGCACAAAAACCCTAGAACACGAATCAAGCAACTATTCTACAAATCAAGCACACCCAAATGATCCTCTAACCTCCTAGGTCACGAATCCAAGCTCAAACAACATTTATGCACCAAGAATCAAAGGAATCGAAAGGAAAGAAATTCACGGGCAAAAATTCAGAGGGACCATACAAGCTCAGTTCTCACTCATTTTTGATTCTGAAGCCAACCCCATGACCAGCAAGACATGAATAATCAATTTATAACTTAAAAACCAAGCTTTGAGAGGAAAGTTTCATGACCATACCTGAGGTGACAACTCCTGTTTCTGGGCTTTCAGAGCAGTTTCTTGATGCAAGCTAGCTCCAATGACTCCCCTGGTGCTAATGGCAGGCTTGGAATGAAGTTTAGCAAGCTATTTCAAGGGTTACCAAACTGATATAGCAGAGAATGACCTTGGTGTACAGGCTGTTTTAGGTCAGTGTAATGGGTGGTTTGGACTCCTCTGAGTGTGATTGACTTGTTGGTGAAGAAAGATGAGGTGTTTGATGGCTGGCTTGTGAGATTCGAAGAGAACTGGTTCTGAGGGTGAAGAATGGTGGAGCTTAGGTCAGGCTTGTTTCAGGCTTGAGCTTTGGTGGTTTGAGGCCTATGGAGTGTATTGAGTTGGATGATGAAGAAAGTTTGAGTGTTTCTTGGCTGTGGAGGCAGATTCGATAGAAAATGCAATGTGGTGAGTTTTTGTGAATGTTGTGTTCTGGACAGCTTCAATGCTCAATGCTTAGCTATATTGTCTCCAACTTGTGTGGATAGACTGTGAGGCAGGTTAGTAGGGTGGCTGTGTACTGTGCCAAGAGTATGGGAGTCTTTTGCAAAAAGGTCAATTTTGTGTCATTGAGAGTATGGGTCATGGCAGCAGCAGGTTCAAGTCTTGTCTTGCTCCAGCTAGGGTTGAGGAGAGCCCTTGGATTGCTTGTGGCTGACTGCAACATGTGGATGACAAGCTATGCTAGTTTTTGCAACTTGACAACTTTGTACTTTCTCATGATTTTGTGCCATACACATGAAACAATGCTTGCTGAATTTTGTGGCATGGCACTTCTTTTAGTCATGGCAATGTTGAGAAATCAGCTAGTGATCACATAATTCCTTGAAGCATGGATTTGCCAAGAATCCTCTTTTTGCACACTTATGGAAATGCTTTATGGAACTTTTGAAAATCAAGGCAAACAATGAAGAATCCCTTGGGCCAATTCTGTTTTTTAGGGCATATGTGGTCATGTGATGAAGTTTTGAAGTCACTTTGAAGTCACTAGAATGCTTGATACATGAATTTGCAAGTTTTCCATTTAGTGCATAACTTGAAATTTAGTGATTTTTGCCAACTTTAACAAACCATAACTTTTGATCCAAGATGAATTAGATCATGTTCTTGTACTTTTTGAAAAGGGAAAGATGAGATCTACAACTTTCATGACCAAAGTTTCTCCATTTGAAGCCTTTTTGGACCAAGAATCAAAGCTTGAAAATTGACCTAAAACGATGCATTCTTGAAAAGTCAACTATGCCCAAAAAGTCAACATTTGCAAAAACCCTAAATTCTTGATTTCTATGAACTTCAACCTTCTTCCATGATCAAATAAAGATCATATACACTCAAAATGATGAAGATCACCCATTGGTTGGGCCATTGGGGGCCTCAGATGCCCTGATTTTGCACTGACTTGTCTGAAAAGTCAACTCTTGATCAGATGACTTCCCCATGGAATTTCTTCATGAAAATTGATATGCATACTCCCTATACCATATAGAGATCAATGGAAACAAGAATGACCAAAAAAAAATTGGGGTTATGGCCTCTGAAACCAAAACCCTAATTTTCAGTCAACTGTGCAGTTCAAGCTGGCCCTGCATCCACTCAAACCCCAGTTCTTGTGATTCCTCTGCAATTTTGACTCTGAGGAGATGAAATATGATATAAGAACACACATGGACCACTTTGGATTGATTGGTAACCTTTGGAGTGCCTCAAGAAGCCTTGAGGTTGCTCAGATCACAAACCCTAGGTGCAGATGCCTTAGAAACTATCCAGTGGATAAAAAATGAGATGTGAGATGATATGATTGTATTTATGCATATGAGGGTGATCACAAGCCATGGTGTGAATGGGTGAGGGCAAATTTGGGGTGTTTACAGCTGCCCCTATTCAAACATGAGTTAGCTGTGCAGGATGTAAGCGACGGCTTAACAGGCAAACAAGGTAACTTGTGGTTGAATACCAAAGACAGTCCAAAATTTGCACTCACAGAATGGAGGAGAAAAGGGATATAGATTAAGTAAGGTATATTGTAAGTGTGGGCGACAGAGGACGACCGTCGAGCAGAGGACGACTGCTGGGTAAATAGCAATGACGGGGACGGCCGACATGCTGGGAAAAGTGTGTGAAGTAAAGCGATGACGGGGACGGCCGACATGCTGGGGATATAAGGAAAAGCTAAGACGGGGACGGCCGACTAGCCGGGGAAAGTCGAAATAAGATGGGGACGGCCATCAAGATAAAGTAGGGTTCTCTGGGAATTAATGAAACATGACGGGGACGGCCATCAAGTTCATAAAGGTAAAGTAACCGACGATGGGGACGGCCATCGGGCTAAAAAGGAAAAGGGACCACGACGGGGACGGCCATCGGGTTAAAGAATAAATGAAATAAACAGATGATGGGGTACGGCCATCAAAGGTGAAGGGCGATCACCTAGCAGGGGACGGCTGCTCTGTTGGGAATAAAAGAAATATGATGGGGACGGCCATCAGAGGTGGAGGACGACCACCTGGCAGGGTACGGCTGCCGAAAATATCAACGATGGGGACGGCCATCGGATAGAAAAGGTCAACGATGGGGACGGCCATCGGCCGAGCAAGATGGAGGACGACCATCAGGAAGTGGAGGACGACCACTCAGCAGGGGACGGCTGCTCTCGAGGTTTATCATAACACAGGACGAGTGTTGGATAACCAAAATCAACAATGGGGACGGCCATTGGATAAAGTGATGAAGGACGATCATCAAAAGGTGGAGGACGACCACCTAGCAGGGGACGGCTGCTAAAAATCAACGATGGGGACGGCCATCGGATGAGCATGATGGAGGACGACCATCAAGAAGTGGAGGACGACCACTCAGCAGGGTACGGCTGCTCTCAGGGTTATCATAACACAGGACGAGTGTTAGATAAAAAGGAAAGATTTGCTTTGTTGGCGATCTACTGGGGAGATAGTAAACACGGACGAGCGTTTACATCCAAGAAACAAAAGGTATAAGTGTTTGGTATTGTGTATAGATTAAAGATGCGGACGAGCATCCTTAAGACTATGATACGGACGAGTATCACGTAGAAACAAACTGACACATGTTCAGAGATGATGATACGGACGAGTATCAACTGGTTCACAAAGAACACGGACGAGTGTTGCATCTGAAGGGACTCTTCTGGGGAATAGTAGACACAGACGAGTATCTATATTCAGGAAGACATAAATGTTTGACATGGTGTATGGATCAAAGATGCGGACGAGCATCCTTAAGACTATGATACGGACGAGTATCATGTAGAACAAACATTAGACGCAATGCTCTGAGATGATGGTACGGACGAGTACCAACTGGTTAACAAAGAACAAGGACTACTGTCGAATCTGTGGGGATATGAGTGGTGATGTATACAAGATACAGACGAGCATCTGCATAAGTGTACCAATGAGTAGCGAGTGTTGTATTGATGAGTATTTTAACTGCTGGGGGGAGTGACACGGACGAGTGTCAAGAGAGAAAAGTATAACAAGTGTATGGGTGATGATGGTGCAAGCGACTGCGCTGGGGATATGACACGGACGGGCGTCAAGAAAAGTGTACATAAGTATATGTGAGTGCAAAGAGGATGTATTTGGCTTTCGGCTGGTGATTTGACACGGACGGGTGTCATGAAGTGTCTGTAATGAGGGTGATTTGTTTGTAAAGGGTGTTCAGGCGACTTTACTAGGGAAAGATTGCACGGACGGGTGCCAAAAGGTGTATATACCGATGTTTGTGATTTGTGAGGCAGCTGCTTTTGCTGGGACTCTGATGGGGACTCTTGGGGTAAGTAATCTGTATTCACAAGCGTTTAATTCACAACATGACTTATGATTATGCTATGCATTTAATTTTTGCCGTAATGCTCCGTATTAGACGGAATGCTACGCTCTGAGGGATAGCATGATGCGAATGCTATGATTATGCAAAGAGACACCGATCCGGGATTCGGATCCCACTGCTGTGAAAATCTCTGGTCGATCTGCCTGAAATGGACCCCCCAGCTGGGGATGAGATCATTGGTAGATCAAATGATGCATCTGCTTGGGGATATAGGTCACTGACAGACATATCCTTATAAACGAGAAACCCAGCTGGGGTTCGTAGAAGCTTTCTTCACTCTGTTGTGACTTCTTCGTGCGTTGCTCTTCTGAATAGAGGCTGGGGACTTTGTGGGGAGATGATTCCCTGATTTCTGCATTCTGCTGAGGAAGGATGGCAACTCGGCTAGGGAATGCTGTTGATAACTCAGCTGGGGAGAGCAACAAGAGGCAACTCCGCTGGGGATAGAGCATTCTGAGTGTTAAGCTTGTTTGTTGACTTGGCAACTTTGCTGGGGAAGGCAATGGGGAGCTACTCAGCTGGGGGAAGAGCATTTCAGATGCTGAGATTGAGTGCATGCTGATTCGGCAACTCCGCTGGGGAAATGGGCACCTTCTAGTGCCATGTGGAAGATAGACCAAGTTGATCATGATTCGCCTACCTGTGGAGACGTAACCTGCATGCCCCAGGTTGCGTTCTGGATACCTGCAATCCTGCAAAGATAATGAAACGTACAAAAGGTCCCGAGGTATCCCTTACTGGATTCCGTCATAGGAGTTAAGTACTTTCGAGAATAATCACATTCCCTGTAAGCATGTGTTTTGTTTTTAGAGAAGGCATCTGTACTTATGCAATTGTATTTTAGAGACATCAGACAACTCTTTGCAAAACGTAAATGTAAAAAGACGAAGCGTGACTGAAAATTTGATTTTATTAATTCATGTGCCCTGAATTGGCAAGATACAGTCAAAGAAACATATCTCCTGAAATGAGGAGATTGTTACAAATTGAGAAATAAAGTGCTGGCGGTGTTGACGACGCTTTGAGGAGCTTCCTCTCCTGCTATGACTCGTATGACAATGACGTTCTTCTCGTCTTGCTTTCTGGAGAGAGTTGATTCTGATTGAAGCTTGATCCTTTGAAGCTTACCAAGTTGTAGGTGATACAGACGAATTCAGAATGCAGTTGTTCGCTTATTCCCTTATTTTGCATGGATCGCCCTTTCGGGTTTTCAATCCATCGGGATACCCATTTTTGCCTGAGCTGTCCAATGCGGCTTTTCAACTCAGCGGGTGTACATTTTTTATTCATTTTCCCTTACTTTTGCCCGAGTCTTTTATTCTGTTTTTTTGACTCGCCGGGATGCCCTATTTTTGCCTGGACTTACATTCTGTTTTTATGTCCAGCGGGTCATTTTATGCGAAGTATTTTTTAACTGCATCTGAATTCACAGGGGATGGGAAATCTTCACCATCCATGGTGCTGAGCATCAGTGCTCCACCAGAGAAAACTTTCTTTACAACGAATGGTCCTTCATAATTCGGAGTCCATTTGCCCCTGTGGTCTGTATGAGGAGGGAGGATTCTTTTCAACACAAGATCCCCTACTTGGTATTCTCGGTGCCTGACTTTCTGATCGAAGGCCCTCTTCATTCTCTTCTGATATAACTGCCCATGGCAGATTGCAGCCAATCTCTTCTCTTCGATCAGACTCAGTTGCTCGTATCGGGACCGAACCCATTCTGCTTCACTCAGTTTGACATCCATTAATACCCGCAGCGAGGGTAATTCAACTTCAACTGGTAGGACTGCTTCCATACCATACACAAGCTGATACGGTGTTGCCCCAGTGGATGTCCTGATTGATGTGCGGTACCCATGTAAGGCAAATGGTAGCATTTCGTGCCAGTCTCTGTAGGTGACTACCATCTTTTGCACAATCTTCTTAATATTCTTATTTGCCGCCTCTACAGCGCCATTCATCTTTGGCCTGTAAGGAGAAGAATTGTGATGTTGGATCTTGAAGTCCCGGCACAGCTCTGCCATCATTTTGTTGTTTAAGTTGGAACCATTATCAGTAATGATTCGCTCGGGCACTCCATACCGACAGATGATATCTCTCTTCAGAAATCTGGCTACCACTTGTCTTGTAACATTTGCATATGAGGCTGCTTCAACCCACTTGGTGAAATAGTCAATGGCGACCAGGATGAATCTGTGGCCGTTTGAAGCAGTCGGCTCAATCTTGCCAATCATATCAATGCCCCACATGGCAAAGGGCCATGGTGAAGACATGATGTTCAAAGGATTCGGAGGTACATGCACTTTATCTGCGTAGATCTGGCATTTGTGGCATTTCCTGGCATAGGCACAACAGTCTGCATCCATTGTGATCCAGTAATAGCCTGATCTTAACAATTTCTTAGCCATGGCATGCCCTCCAGCATGGGTACCAAAAGAGCCTTCATGCACTTCATGCATCAGTAGATCTGCTTCCGTCTTGTCAACACATCTGAGGAGTACCATATCAAAGTTCCTTTTGTATAAAGATCCATCAGTGTTCAGAAAGAAACTCCCAGCAAGCCTTCTTAAAGTCTTCTTATCATTGGAAGATGCCCCAGGTGGGTATGTTTGATCCTCCAAGAAGCACTTGATGTCATGGAACCAAGGCTTATCATCTTTAGCAATATCTGCTGCAAATACATATGCTGGTCTATCAAGTCTTGATACTGAAATCTGAGGTACAAAGTTAGTAGCTTGAACTTTGATCATGGACGAAATGGTAGCCAAGGCATCTGCAAACTGATTCTCGTCCCGAGGGATATACTCAAGTTTGACTGTTGTGAAGAAAGTCAGTAACCTTCTTGTATAATCCCTGTAAGGTATCAGGTGATCTTGGTGGGTGTACCATTTTCCGTTGGTCTGATTGATTACCAAAGCTGAATCTCCGAATACGGTCAATGTCTTGATCCTGAGGTCAATGGCTTCCTCAAGACCCATAATGCAAGCTTCGTATTCAGCTTCGTTGTTAGTGCAGTTGAAAGTGAGTTTTGCCGAGAAAGGCATGTGAACTCCTTTAGGTGTAATAAGTACTGCACCAACACCACGGCCATTCATGTTAACAGCCCCATCAAACATCATAGTCCATTCTTCCTCCGGGTCGGGCCCTTCAGTGTAAATAGGCTCTTCGTGATCTTTTGATTTAATGAACATGATGTCTTCATCAGGGAAGTCAAATCTCATAGGCTGGTAATCATCAATGGGTTGCTCAGCAAGATATTCAGATAGTACACTGCCCTTGATGGCTTTCTGAGATGTGTACTGTATGTCGTATTCCGTGAGAATCATCTGCCATCTTGCAACCCGTCCGGTAAGAGCTGGCTTCTCGAAAATGTACTTAACTGGATCCATCTTGGATATCAATAAAGTAGTGTGGGTCAACATATACTGTCTCAGTCGGCGAGCAGCCCACGCTAAAGCACAGCAAGTTTTCTCGAGTAGTGAATAACGGGATTCACAGTCGGTAAACTTTTTGCTTAGGTAGTATATTGCATACTCTTTTCGACCAGACTCGTCATGCTGACCTAGTACACACCCCATCGACTCTTCTAATACTGTCAAGTACATAATTAGAGGTCTTCCTTCAACTGGCGGCATAAGGATTGGAGGTTCTTGCAGATATTCTTTGATCTTGTCAAAAGCCCTTTGGCAATCTTCGTTCCACCTGACCGTTTGTTCTTTTCTTAATAACTTGAACAAAGGTTCACAGGTTGCTGTGAGGTGAGATATGAACCTTGAAATGTAGTTCAATCGACCTAAGAACCCTCGAACTTCTTTCTCAGTTTTCGGTGCAGGCATTTCTTGAATAGCTTTGACTTTATCTGGGTCAACTTCAATCCCTTTCTCGCTTACAATAAATCCCAGCAGCTTACCGGATCGCACCCCGAATGTGCATTTGTTGGGGTTTAACTTCAGTTGGTACTTCCTCAGACGCTTGAATAACTTGAGCAGATTCACCAGATGGTCTTCCTCTGTAAGGGATTTGGCAATCATGTCATCCACATAGCATTCTATTTCCTTATGGATCATATCGTGGAATAATGTTACCATAGCCCGTTGATACGTTGCACCGGCATTCTTCAGTCCGAATGGCATCACCTTATAACAGAACGTGCCCCAAGGTGTAATGAATGTCGTCTTCTCCATGTCTTCAGGTGACATTTTGATCTGATTGTACCCTGAAAATCCGTCCATGAAGGAGAATACCGAGAACTGAGCCGTGTTATCCACCAATACATCAATGTGAGGTAATGGGAAGTCATCTTTCGGGCTAGCTCTGTTCAGATCTCGGTAATCAACACACATTCTTACTTTGCCATCCTTCTTAGGCACAGGTACTATGTTAGCAACCCACGGCGGATAGCTAGTTACGGCAAGGAACCCGGCGTCCCATTGCTTTTGTACCTCTTCCTTGATTTTCATAGCCATGTCTGGACGAGTTCGGCGCAGCTTCTGTTTGACTGGTGGGCATTCTTCCCTCAAAGGCAGCTTGTGCACAACTATATCGGTATCCAACCCTGGCATGTCTTGGTACGACCAAGCAAACACATCAACATACTCTTGAAGCAGATCTATCAGTTGTCTCTTCACTGAGTCTTGCAGGCAGGCCCCGATTCTAACTTCTTTCACGTCTTCGTCTGTACCAAGATTAATCACTTCAACCTCCTCCTGGTGAGGAGTAATAATCTTTTCCTCTTGCCTTAACAATCTGGCTAGCTCTTCAGGAAGCTCATATTCTTCATCAACCCCTTCATCAGCTTGATTGATTGGATTGTCAAAGTCATACGATGTCATAGCCGTGCTGTTGTCGGTGCTGTCAGGAAGGCACTCTCTGCAAGGGTTAAGTTGGTTCATTTTAGTGATTGATTTTAATCTTGCTTTAGAAAAAAGTAAAATGAAGTTATCATTTTGAAAACACCGCCATTTATTTTTGTACAAAAAGAAAAATGGAAAAAACAGTGAGCAGAAAGAAAAAGACTCGTTTGCAAAAAGATTGTCTGATACTTCATTAATTTAATCTTGTTTGCACAAAAGTACAGATGGCCCTGGTTACAAAATGAGTCTTGTCATCTTGGGCAAGATGCAAGACTTTGATGCATGCTATAAAAATACAGGAAATAATAATTACTCTGCTTGAGTAACTCTTATAATTTCCTGGGAAGACCAGTTCGAGACACTGCTCCCCGGGATCTTCGGACGAATCCAATTCTCCAGATTGCGCTCCTCTTCCAGCTCGTCTTCCAGACAGTTGATAGCATCGGGGGTAAGCATTCCCCCACTGACAAAACCAGGCTCTCCAGCAGCCTTTGCTTGATGTTGAGTTGGTCTGTAACCCAACCCAAATTTGTCCTTCTTCTCCTCCACAGCTAAGACCTTGCCCCAGCCTAGGGCAGTTCCTTCTTCAACAACCTTTCGGGCTTGTTGGTAAGATGACATGGAGATACCAGATACAGCAGATGCTTCATTGACGTTCAAGGCTTCAAAACCTTGGCTCATTGTTTCATGGATCTCTCCATCCATCTCAATGTATTTATAAGTAGCCAGATGGCTAACAAAAATGTCCTCTTCCCCACAGATTGTGACAACTTGACCTTCCCACTCAAATTTTAACTTTTGGTGAAGGGTAGACGTTATTGCGCCGGCGGCGTGAATCCAGGGTCTACCCAACAAACAGCTGTAGGCGGGCTGAATGTCCATCACATAAAAGATAGTTTTAAAGGTCTGCGGGCCAATTGTCACGGGCAGCTCAATCTCTCCCAGAACCGATCTCTTCGAGCCATCAAAAGCTCTAACCACCAGGTTGCTGGGTCTCAATGCCAGTCCGTCATATTCAAGCTTCACCAGAGCCTTCTTTGGTAAGACATTCAGGGATGATCCTGTGTCCACCAGCACATGTGAAAGGACAGCTCCTTTGCATTCCATGGTTATGTGCAAGGCTTTGTTGTGATTGCGGCCATCCACTGTCAGGTCAGAATTGGTAAACCCTAGCCCATTGCTAGCAGTAACATTTCCAACAACGGTTTCCAATTGGTTGACAGTAATCTCCTCGGGCACGTAAGCTGCGTGCAGTACTTTCAGTAGTGCATTCCGATGGGCTTCGGAGCACATAAGCAGTGAGAGGATAGAGATTTTGGATGGCGTCTGGTGAAGTTGATCCACAATTTTGTAGTCACTCTTTTTGATGATTCTCATAAACTCATCAACTTCCTGATCGAATGGAGTCTTCAGGGCTTCTTTGGCAGCTGGATTTTCCTGCACCGGGCTTTTTCCTTTTGCCTTGGCAGCAGCTTCTGCTTCGGCAGTAGGTCTTTGGACTTGTGAAGCAAAGAGACGTCCGCTTCGGGTGAAGCCTCCGCCTCCGCCCACATTATCAATTTGTGGTGCAGGTGCTGATGTTTCAAGAGTGATTCTCTTTCCCTCGCAATACAAGTCAGAGCCATAGTGCCAAGGGATGGCCCTATCGCTTTCATATGGTACAGGTCCAGGCATCGTGACAGTGACCGGACTGATTGCTGCTGCTGAAGGGACTGTTATTGTTTGTGGATCATAAAAGATTGTGACTGGTGCTCTAGCGGGAGCAGCACCTTCTGAATGGTAGGCAGAGTTATTTTCTGGATCGTAGAATATGGTAACTGTGGAGACATCTTCATGATTGTTTGCTGGAGTTGTAGGAGGTTCCGTTGGAAGGACTGTTGCTGTTGTTGATGGAGAGTCGAAATGGAATGAAGCTGATGTTGTAGCAGGAGAAACTGTTGAAAACTGATCATTCGGAAGGACAGGTGAAGCACTTGTTGATGTTGCTGATGAATTGTCGGGAACAATAGTTGTTGCATTTGTAGGAGGTTCTGAAACCGTTGTTGATGAAGTTGCTGGATTTGTTGGGAATGATGTAGTGATCTGTAGCAGGCCACTCTGAATAAGGCTGTTAATGCCATTCCTCAAGTCCTCACACCCATTCCATGAAATATTGCAGTATGGGCATCCTAGTTCACACCCTGGAAATATATTGTTTTCACGGAGTTGAGCTTTGATTTCCACCAATGGTGTCCTGATCTGATCCACACTGGTTATGAAATAAGACGGTTGGTCTTCTTCAATAGCATTAATTCGAGGACCACCATGGTGTGGCATTGGATTTTTGTTGACATTGGGCGGAGGTGCAAAATTCAGAGCCTTGGAGTCTACCAAGTCTTGTACCTTCATATGCAGAGCCCTGCATTTTTCCGTACTGTGGCCAGGTGCGTTGGAATGAAAAGCACACCTAGCATTGGAGTCATAGTTTCTTGGTAGACTATTGGGATCCGGAGGTGCCAACGTTCTTAGCTCAACCAAGTTGAGTTTCAGAAGTTGTGGCAGCAAGGCAGCATATGGCATGGGGATCGGGTCGATCACTCGGTTAGCTTGAGAGGGCCTCTGTTGGAATGGCCTTTGTTGATTGTTGTTGTTGGAGTTGTTGTTGAAGTTTCTTGGAGGATATTGATTTTGCTGATACTGAGGTTGCTGTTGGAAATTTTGTTGAGGAGGTTGATAGACCGGCGGAGGATGAGCTGGAGCAGGGATTGTGACTGATGCTATTGTTCTGGGAACATAATGGGGCCTGCCCCTGTTGGTGTGAATGGCATTGGTCTCGCCAGTTCTTCTCGGGCCTGCAAAAGGTTTTCTTGTACTGCTGGACGAACTTGCACCATTATCAGATATTTTGCCCATTTTCAACAGGCTTTCAATTCTCTCCCCTGCTATGACAACATCTGCGAAGCTGGTGGAAGAGAAAGCAGCCAACCTGTCAATATAGGTTCCCTGAAGAGTGTTCATAAACATGTCTGCCATTTCTCTCTCCGACATAGGGGGTTGAACAGCAGCAGCCAATTGCCTCCATCTTTGGGCGTATTCTCGGAAACTTTCCCTTGACGACTGTGACATTCCCATTAGGAGGGTCCTGTTGGGTGCCATATCTAGATTATACTGATACTGTCTGATGAAGGCTTCTGCCAGGTCCTTCCAGCATCTTACAGTTGCCCTTGTCAAATGGGAATACCATTCCCTCGATGCTCCTGTCAAACTGTCTTCGAAGTAGAACATCCAAAGCTTCTCATCCATCGTATAGGCCTTCAGCCTTCCCAGAAATGATTGCAGATGAGTCCGGGGGCATGAAGTCCCATTATACTTTTCGAAGCAAGGAGGCTTGAACTTGTGAGGGATCCTGACCCCATCAACCAAACCCATGTCCATGACGTCGAAGCCCAAAGAATTTTGAGATTCTAAAGACCTTAACTTCTCAGCTATTTCATCCAATCTCCTATCATAAGCATCCTCTCCAGCACCCATTACTGTAAATTGGTCCTCCTGAGGATCTTCTTGAAGTACTCTAGCTGCAGTGGCTGTTCCTTGAACATTTGCAGGGATGTTAACCTCAGGATGTAGATGTGGACCAAACACAGGGGGGTTAACATGTGGTTGCACCCTTTCATTATTACTGGTGCCTGCAGTTCCTACATGAGGCTCCTCTTGATTTTGCCTCTCCACCATGGCCCTCAGTCTCTCCTGGCTCTGGGCCATGTTGTTCATAACTTCCATGAACTGCGTCATCTGCGTTCTCATCTCCAATCTTTCATTGGCTAGCTGATTTCTGACATCAGCAAGATCTTGTTGAACTTGATCCATCTGAATTCCCGGAAGGTTGATTCTATTTGGATACCTGTGTGGCCTGTTGAGAGGAAATACCCGGCGGCGAGCAATAATTCCTGAACATCACAACAGAGGTTAGCAACAACAAAACAAAAACCTACAAAACAAACAAAGGGGTTAGCATGCAATGCAGTTATGCTTATTTGCTCTCAAGGTATCCGGTTTGGTCTTCAGTTTTGACCCTTCCAGACCCTTGAAGATGATGCTGTTGCAGTTGCTTTTGATGTGAGCCCAAATAGGAACCAACACAAATATATTACAAAGGGTGAAATAATACAACTTGTTCATTTTTACAACACAAACCCTCAAAGGGGCCAAAATACATCACAAAAAGCAAAAGTACATGGAAAAGGAACAACAACAAGCAAATGATCAAACTCCAAGGCCAAACTCATCCTCACGAACTTCCTTGAGAAGTGCTTCGGTCACAGGATCAGCCGGACGCTCCGTGAGACCTCTGATGAGAAGGTTTCTTGTTGCAACAGCTGCAGTCAACTTCTTGCTCTGACTTTGGTCCTTAGACCTCTTCAATCCTGCTTTGATTTTCAGCTCTGATATCTCCTCCTGGGCTGCTGCCAGGGCTTTTTCCATCTGCTCCATCTTGTCTTGAGCTCTCTTGTCTTCTAGAGTACGGGCCTCAGTGATCCGGACCCACCTGGCCTGACTCTCTTTCAAATACAAGTCTGTTCTTGCTCTTTGGAACTGGGCTTCTTTACAAGCATTCTTCAGAATCTGCTCACCAGCTTTAGACTTGTTGATATACTCCCCAGACTTCTCAATCTTGGTCAAGTGTTCTACCCTCAATTTCTCCAATCTCTCAATCTCCCTCACACCTTCACTCCTCTCCCGGAGGGTCTTCTGCAAGGCTTGAGTTAACTTCTCATTTCTTTCCTTCAGGCTTTCAAACTCCTCCAAACTGATAGTAGCAGGGGGTGGTGCTGAAGATGACTCAGGCCTGTCTTCTATGGTGAAGGGCAATCCAGAGAATTGGGCCCTGGCATAGGACCACTCATGATATTGGGCTGAGGCCACATTATTGCACTTCCCCAGAATGGTGATTCCCTTGGTTTGAACATGATCCCAGGCCCAGGCAGCCTGCCTAACAACAGCCAAGTTAACCTTGTTCTCACAATAGAGGGTCTCAACCAAATCCTGCACCCTAGGAGCATGGACCAGTGCATAGCCTAATTGCCTCTTGAACAGCAGAGGGTTGTAGTTGATACTTCCCTTAACTCCTATCAAAGGCACATTGGGAAAGCGCCCACAGCTGGTGATCATGTCTCTGCCCTTGGTGCTCTGAGTGCACCATCTGATGTCTGCTGAAGTGAGAGTAGTGAGTCTCTTAGCCCAGTTGCTTTGCTGATGAGGATTGAGAAATGCATCTGTCCTGGGCAGATGCCTGAGAAGCCAAGCATGGAATAGTGGAGCACAACACCTCACTAACTTACCCCTCTGCTTCTCATTCCTCTGATGCACTGAGTAGTAGAGATCTCCTAACAAGGTTGGCACTGGGTTCTTCAGGATGAACAAGTGAATTGCATTCTTGCTGATGAATCGAGGCTCATCTGCAAACAACACAATTCCATATACACTTAAGGCCAACAATGCACAAACAGCTTTCCACTCCCCCAGGGAGGCCTTCAAACTAGCTTGAGAAATCAGGAAGTCAAGATGAAAACCAGGGATCCCAGCTTTAGATGTCATATGCTGTTCTATCAAAGCAGGCTCCAGGTGTAAAGCTTTTGCTATCTCTCCATTGCTGGGATAGACCATTTCAGGATTGAAAGGAATTTCTCTCTTGATAGGCAAGCCAACCAATGCTGAGTATTCTTCTAAAAGAGGTCCCAACTGAAAGTCTTTAAAGGTGAAACACCTCAATGGGGGGTCATAGAACTGAATGCAGGTATGGATTAGGCTTCTCTGAGATGGGTCCATATCCATAACCAAGTCAAGTATATCCCCATAATGCTCTCTGAACAGAGGTATGTGCTCTGGAGTGATCAGGGTTTGGATCCTCCTGATGTCTGATAAGTCTGGTTGGAAGAAATGGTAAGTGATGTTGCTTTTCTTTGGAGCCATGAGTGCTGAGGACTGAGTAGAATAAGTGCTGATGAAGATGCTGAGAAGTGGGTCACTGGCTGGCTAGTGCAAGTGACTGAAGTATATGGCTGGCAGCTGAAGCAAGTGCTGGTGGAGACAGGTCAAAACTGCAGATGGGGTCAAAACCAAAACCAGATAAAGGTGGATACCCTGAAACACAAATAAGCACATGTTAATATGATGCAATGAGTATGAATGCAGATGATATGCAAAGGGTTTGTGATTGAGCTGGATCTGATTAACTGCCTTGGTCTAGATCCATGTGTGTTCAAGAATTCCAGATGGAGGTCTATAAATCCAGTAACCAGGGTAGGGGACTCAAATAAAGAGCCACATGTCCAGGGTTTTAGAATCACAAGAACTATCCAACATGGAGCATTCTTAACAAAGTCAAAGTAACAGGGTATTCTGAGGTCAAGGTACCTGCAAACCTGTAAACAGCCCAACCCCCTCACAGGTGGTGATCTAGAACAAGGATCCTCAGACTTGGATCAGTTATGAGAAGTGTAAACACTTCTAACCCGGAGGTACAGTGTTTACAATAACCATAACAATTCCTCCTCTAATTCACCTCAGTTTCTGAAGGTCAAACTAAAAGGTCATCCAGACTTAGCAGGCTTCCCAGATCCCCCTAGCATTGCAGGAAATCCGCAACACAGAGTTCTCAAGAAGAAACCCATATCTGAACCGTGTTTCATATTCCCGCACCAGACCGAAATGGAATGGGAAAGAATATGATTCACTCTATCCTAGGTGTCACTCAGGTCCTAGGTGTAGGACCTTAACTCTCAATGAAATACCCACCCACCAAAAAACAAGGAAACCAGATCCAGCCAGCAACAGTGACAGTATGATATATACAAATGCAATAAAGAAAGCGGTAAATAAAGCTGTACAGAAAGCAATAAATAAAGCAAATATACAAACACAAATAACACATAACACCCCAATAAACACAAATCAATCAAGCGCTAGGAGGAACCCACAAAAAGAACCAGAAGCCCTGGTTGCAGTATAAGGTTCCCCAGCAGAGTCGCCAAGCTGTCGCTCCCAAAGATTTGCATCCAGGTACAAGCGCGAACGGTCGGCGAAAGGAACAGTGAGAACACACAGCCGTGAACTCACTGGAGATGAATAGAGTCGCCAGCTAGGCATTTTTATCCCGGAGGAAAGGCAATGCTGCATAAGCCTAGATAAAGATGGATAAGACGGTTTGCGAACCGGAGAGACTGAGAAAGGGGGTTGGTTACAACCTGGGAAGGTATTAGCACCCAGATTGTCCGTCGTACTCGACGGGATCCACGCTTAAAAGATTTGTGTTTTAAAGGGGTAGTGTCAGTGCAATCTGTGTATGAAATAGCTGGAAAGAATGTACAGGTGTCAGTGTATAGAAATGTGATGTGCATAAATGTACAGTGTCAGTGTGAGAACAAGAATGAAATGCTCATGATCATGAGGCTAAAGAATGAGGCTGGAAGAGGGGGAATGAACAGAGACTTTTGTTCGATAACTGTTAAGTTATGCCTACGTATCCTCTCGTGCAATGAGGAAGTCAGAACACCGTAGTTCGACCCAAAGAGACTGAAAGATGACTTGACTTGTGAACTGCTTACTTGCCTATGCTCAAGTGTATGACCTGTCTGGCTCAGGTGCTTACTGTCTTGCATTAGACGGAAGAAGCAAGTTCTCGATTGTGAGTGAGGATGATGAGAAAAGAATCCCGGAGGAGACGATTATTGCTTGTTTTTGAGTTTTCAGTCTTTTATTGCTTTTGAATTTTTGTCATAAGATAATGAGCTTAAGTCTAAACCAATGGATTCAGTAAACTCATCACATCTTCCCTCTGATTAGGGGTAATGAGAATACCTTAAGTGTGAAGTCAGATTCTCACACTTAATCACCTTTGGTGTAGGATTAGGATCATTAACCTACTTGTGATTATTTAGATGTTTTTGGTGTTTTTGTTTAGTGTTGAGTAATGAGGTTAAGCCATAATCAAGGATTAAACAGACTCATTACACCATCCTAATAGAAGGATAATAGATGAGAATGTTTAAGCTGAGGAAGACTCCTCAACTTAATCCATGATTAGGGATTAAACCCATGACAAAACAAGCCTTTATTAAGTGGATTTTAGTTAATGGTATGATGATGAAATGAATTTTATGGTTTGTAAGACAACTTGAGGGGGACTTGTCCATTAACACTAGGGTTAGTCCTTCTTAACCAATTAAGGAAGAATTAGAACCCTAATGCAAGGCCCAAGTTACAAGTGTGATGTCTTGATGATTATTATGTGAATTGATTAAGAGATTTAAACACATAAGGGTTTAACACTTAGGATTAAAGTTATACACTCCATCCTAAGAGAAGGATGCAGGCATAAGCTTAATCACAAAGTATTAAAGCCTTTAGGGTTTAGTCCCTGATTATGAGATGAGAAGAGAAGACTCAAAGAGACACAAAGGTAAAACTATGGGGAGACTAATCAAAACCCTAATTCATTATCATGCTTGGATGATCCTAAGGTTTGTGAGGTTTCCAAGAACAATCTTCAGAGGAGCCACCGGGAAGCAGATGAACAAGATCAAGAGAAGCAAAGTGACTTGCTTCATTCAAGAAGTCAAGTCACTTGAAGAAAGAAAGTGGGAGAAGCAAGAATGAGCAAGCTCAAACTCAAACACATGTATAAATGCAGCATGCTATGCAAGAGAGATGAGAAGAAAAGTTATGAGAAGTGAAGGCAAATTCACTTCTCAAGTTTACTTACCACCTGAAATGTTAGAAACAAATGCAATGCAAGGTGAGATGAAATGGCATGATGCTAGACCACACCAGAAGCATGTACATGATGATTATGATGTCATGAGGTGCTGCAAACATGAGGCATGACATGGGGATGTTCATACAAGACCATGGATGCAAATGATGCAAGCTAAAGAGCATGAACAAGCATGGAATGTTATGAATCATACAAGACAAATGACATGGCAAATATGGGATGCAATGATCAAAGATGCTTTATACATGTCTTAAGATGTCAAATGAATCATAAGAATGCACAAAATGCAATGGCAAGTCATGTTATGCAAGAGAATGCAAGAAGGATGCAAAAGAAAGCCCAAATTAGGGTTTATGGATCAAACATCAAACACAAACCAAAAACAGAAGCAAACCCTAAGATAAAAAATGGAAAATGGCACCCAAAGAAACCCTAGACCTATGATGAATCCCTGCCCAAAGGGGAACTCCCAACTCTTTACCAATCTCAAGATATGATTTTTGCAAGTTATTAGGGCTTTTTAGGGTTCTTAACAAAACAAATGCCAATCAATTAGGAAATGCAAGAACAATTCATGGCCTTTTTATCCTTGAAAATACATGTCAAATGGAAAATAATGCAAGAAGAATCAATGTCTCAACCTTCACCAATAAGCAGAAATGAATTTTCAAACATATGATCAAAATAATGCACAAAATATGATTTAATTCCATGAAAAATTCTTAAAATGCATCAAGATCAAAAAAGAAATTTGGTTTGAAGGTTGGACAATGTTTCTAAATGTCTTAGAACATTTCATGAATTTTTTTGTAATTTTTAAATACCTAAAAGTATTTTTAATTAATTAATTCTCATTAATCAATTAAAAATAATCTTTTAAATATTTAAAAATACTTTTTTTGATGATAAAAAATAAAATAAAAATATTTTTGTGTCATAAAAATTAATAAAACCTTAAAGAAAAAGTTTCATAATTTTTATGAATTTTTACCTATTTTAAATTAATTGTACAAATTTAATGAAAAGAAATGAAAATAAAATTGATTTAATCTGAGTTAAATGAAAAGTAATCTAATCCTAAGGTGGAGATTCAAACTAGGCTAGGGATGGTTGACTGGCGCGCAGATCCAAGGGTCCACACAGCTTCTGACTTAATTAATTAAATTGTGATTAATTAAGCCTAACACGTGGATTAGGGCTAATGGGATTGATCTGGGCCATTCAAAGCAGCGGGAAGTCAACAAAGTCTACAGATCCTACGCTCATCATTCAAATGGCCATAATGACCTGAGTTTAGGGTTAATCACCCTCAGGTGACCGGAGAGGAGCTCCGGTCATCTTCTCCGGTTGCACAAAAACCCTAGAACACGAATCAAGCAACTATTCTACAAATCAAGCACACCCAAATGATCCTCTAACCTCCTAGGTCACGAATCCAAGCTCAAACAACATTTATGCACCAAGAATCAAAGGAATCGAAAGGAAAGAAATTCACAGGCAAAAATTCAGAGGGACCATACAAGCTCAGTTCTCACTCATTTTTGATTCTGAAGCCAACCCCATGACCAGCAAGACATGAATAATCAATTTATAACTTAAAAACCAAGCTTTGAGAGGAAAGTTTCATGACCATACCTGAGGTGACAACTCCTGTTTCTGGGCTTTCAGAGCAGTTTCTTGATGCAAGCTAGCTCCAATGACTCCCCTGGTGCTAATGGCAGGCTTGGAATGAAGTTTAGCAAGCTATTTCAAGGGTTACCAAACTGATATAGCAGAGAATGACCTTGGTGTACAGGCTGTTTTAGGTCAGTGTAATGGGTGGTTTGGACTCCTCTGAGTGTGATTGACTTGTTGGTGAAGAAAGATGAGGTGTTTGATGGCTGGCTTGTGAGATTCGAAGAGAACTGGTTCTGAGGGTGAAGAATGGTGGAGCTTAGGTCAGGCTTGTTTCAGGCTTGAGCTTTGGTGGTTTGAGGCCTATGGAGTGTATTGAGTTGGATGATGAAGAAAGTTTGAGTGTTTCTTGGCTGTGGAGGCAGATTCGATAGAAAATGCAATGTGGTGAGTTTTTGTGAATGTTGTGTTCTGGCCAGCTTCAATGCTCAATGCTTAGCTATATTGTCTCCAACTTGTGTGGATAGACTGTGAGGCAGGTTAGTAGGGTGGCTGTGTACTGTGCCAAGAGTATGGGAGTCTTTTGCAAAAAGGTCAATTTTGTGTCATTGAGAGTATGGGTCATGGCAGCAGCAGGTTCAAGTCTTGTCTTGCTCCAGCTAGGGTTGAGGAGAGCCCTTGGATTGCTTGTGGCTGACTGCAACATGTGGATGACAAGCTATGCTAGTTTTTGCAACTTGACAACTTTGTACTTTCTCATGATTTTGTGCCATACACATGAAACAATGCTTGCTGAATTTTGTGGCATGGCACTTCTTTTAGTCATGGCAATGTTGAGAAATCAGCTAGTGATCACATAATTCCTTGAAGCATGGATTTGCCAAGAATCCTCTTTTTGCACACTTATGGAAATGCTTTATGGAACTTTTGAAAATCAAGGCAAACAATGAAGAATCCCTTGGGCCAATTCTGTTTTTTAGGGCATATGTGGTCATGTGATGAAGTTTTGAAGTCACTTTGAAGTCACTAGAATGCTTGATACATGAATTTGCAAGTTTTCCATTTAGTGCATAACTTGAAATTTAGTGATTTTTGCCAACTTTAACAAACCATAACTTTTGATCCAAGATGAATTAGATCATGTTCTTGTACTTTTTGAAAAGGGAAAGATGAGATCTACAACTTTCATGACCAAAGTTTCTCCATTTGAAGCCTTTTTGGACCAAGAATCAAAGCTTGAAAATTGACCTAAAACGATGCATTCTTGAAAAGTCAACTATGCCCAAAAAGTCAACATTTGCAAAAACCCTAAATTCTTGATTTCTATGAACTTCAACCTTCTTCCATGATCAAATAAAGATCATATACACTCAAAATGATGAAGATCACCCATTGGTTGGGCCATTGGGGGCCTCAGATGCCCTGATTTTGCACTGACTTGTCTGAAAAGTCAACTCTTGATCAGATGACTTCCCCATGGAATTTCTTCATGAAAATTGATATGCATACTCCCTATACCATATAGAGATCAATGGAAACAAGAATGACCAAAAAAAAATTGGGGTTATGGCCTCTGAAACCAAAACCCTAATTTTCAGTCAACTGTGCAGTTCAAGCTGGCCCTGCATCCACTCAAACCCCAGTTCTTGTGATTCCTCTGCAATTTTGACTCTGAGGAGATGAAATATGATATAAGAACACACATGGACCACTTTGGATTGATTGGTAACCTTTGGAGTGCCTCAAGAAGCCTTGAGGTTGCTCAGATCACAAACCCTAGGTGCAGATGCCTTAGAAACTATCCAGTGGATAAAAAATGAGATGTGAGATGATATGATTGTATTTATGCATATGAGGGTGATCACAAGCCATGGTGTGAATGGGTGAGGGCAAATTTGGGGTGTTTACACCAGCTCACAAACATTCAAACAAGTTCCACTACTCAACTCACCATGCCTCATTAAGCCAAAACCAACAAAGAACCAAGCCTGAATCAAGCAAGAACACCACTTCTCCATCTTCACTCCAACTTGCAGTTTCTTTCGAAACTCACTCCACAGGCCATAAACATCCAAACAAACTCCACAAACCTTCTTAAAACATCACCCTGATCACAAAGAACCACTCACATTGGCCTGAAACTGCCTGCATCACCATTGCCATTTTCAACCGAGCTTGAGCAGAAGCTGTTCAAACTCTTCATCTAGCCAGCATAAACTTCTCCAAAGCATTCAAGCATCACCAAGAGGTCATAAGGGGTGGATTTCACAAGGAGGGGAGGTCTGAAAGTTGCTGGAGTGAAAGCTTCGAATCTCAGGTAGCTCAAGAAATATTTTTCCAGAAATCATTTTTTATGTTCTAAACTTGTTCTCTATGCTTCACTGATTGTCCTGGTGCTTTTAGTTTTGAAAATGGTGATGAAATGAGAATTTAATTGATCTTTGAAACTTTTTTGCCCTAGTTCTTGTTGGCTTCGATTCAGCCTTTCCTGGAAAAATAAATTTGTTTTGAGTGAGGGTTATGATTCGTGAGTGAGTGGGAAACATTTCTGTTCAATTAGATTTCATTTTCATAACGTATGGAGTGAGTTTTGGGTTTGGGGTGAACGGAGAAGATGACCGGAACACTGTTCCGGTCATCTGAAAGTGTTTAACGACGCAATTAGGGTTTAAGCATTAATTAGTCATTTTTGAATTTGAGCCGTAGGATGTGGCGCGCAGTCAACTCCCGCGCGTGTGACTTTGAATTCAAGCCCTTGGATCAGCTGACTTCTCTTTAATTCATTTATTTTCATTTTATTTTCATATTTTTCTCATTTGTTTTGCATAATTTATTTAAAATAGCAAAAATGTCTTAAAAATTATGAAACTTTTTCTCAAGAGTTTTATTAATTTTTATGACACAAAAATATTTTTATTTTCATTTTTAGCATTTAAAAAGTATTTTTAAATATTTAAAAGATTATTTTTAATTGATTAATGAGAATTAATTTATTAAAAATACTTTTAAGTATCTAAAAATCACCAAAAAATTCATGAAATGTTCTAAGACATTTAGAAACATTGTCCAACCTTCAAACCAAATTTCTTTTTTGATCTTGATGCATTTTGATAATTTTTCATTGAATTAAAATCATTTTTATGCATTAATTTGATCCAAAGTTTAAAAAATCATTTCTGCCTATCCTTGAAGAGTTGGACATTGATTCTTCTTGCATTGCATTATGTTTAGCATGTAGTTTTTGAGATTAAATTACCATGATTTGATCTTGCATTTTCAAATTGTTTGACATTTTTCTTGTTCAGGAACCCTAAAAACCCTAGAAACTTGTAAAAATCATAACTTGAGATTGGTTAAGAGTTGAGACCTATCCTTTGGGCATTGGTTTAGTATAGGATTAGGGGTCCTTTGTGTGGCATTTTCCATTTTTTATCTTAGGGTTTGCTTCTGGTTTTGGCTTTTGTTTGATGTTTGGTTCATAAACCCTAATTTGGGCTTCCATATGCATCCATCTTGCATTCTCTTGCATAACATGATTTGCCATGACATTCCATGCTTCCATGTTATTCATTTAACATCATAAGACATATAGAAAACATGTTTGATCATTGCATCATGTATTTGCCATGTTGTATGTCATGTGCACTTCATAACTTTTCATGTGTTTTCATGGTTCCTAACTTGCTTCATTTGCATTCATAAGCTTGTATGATCATTTCCATGTGCTGCCTCATGTTTGTAGCATCTCATAGCATCATTAACATCATGCATATGCTTCTGGTTTGGTTTTGCATCATACCATTTCATCCCATTTTGCATTGCATTGCATTCCTTTTCTAACCTTTTCAGGTGGTAAGTAATTTTGGGAAGTGAATTTGCCTTCACTTCTCATAACTCTTCTTTTCATCTCTCTTGCATCCATTGCTGCATTTTTGTTTGTGCTTGAGTTTGAGCTTGCTCATTCTTCTTCTCCTTACTCTCTTGCTTCAAGTGACTTGACTTCTTGAATGAAGCAAGTTGCTTTGCTTCTCTTAATCCTTTCATCTGCTTCCTGGTGGTTCCATTGAAGACTTCTCTTGAAAACCTCACAAACCTTAGGAACAACCAAGCATGAAAATGATTAGGGTTTTGATTAGTCTCCCCTCTTAGTTTTACCTTTGTGTCTCTTTTGAGTCTTCTCTCCCCACCTCATAATCAGGGACTAAACCCTAAAGGCTTTAAGGCTTTGTGATTAAGCTTATGCCTGCATCCTTCTATTAGGATGGAGTGTATAACTTTAATCCTAAGTGTTAAACCCTTAATGTGTTTAAATCTCTTAATCAATCCACTTAATAATCATCAAGACATCACACTTGTAACTTGGGCCTTGCATTAGGGTTCTAATTCTTCCTTAATTGGTTAAGAAGGACTAACCCTAATGTTAATGGACAAGTCCCTCTCAAGTTGTCTTACAAACCATAAAAAACACTTCATCATCATATCATTAAATAAAATCCACTTAATCAAAGGCTTGTTTTGTCATGAGTTTAATCCCTAATCATGGATTAAGTTGAGGAGCTTTCCTCAGCTTAAACATTCTCATCTATTATCCTTCTATTAGGATGGTGTAATGAGTCTGTTTAATCCTTGATTATGGCTTAATCTCATTACTTAACACTAAACAAAAACAACAAAAACATCTAATTAATCACAAGTAGGTTAATGATCTTAATCCTACACCAAAGGTGTTTAAGTGTGAGAAGCTGACTTCACACTTAAGGTATTCTCATTACCCCTAATCAAAGGGAAGATGTGATGAGTTTACTAAATCCATTGGTTTAGACTTAAGCTCATTAACTTATGACAAAATCCAAAAACAATAAAAGACTGAAAACACAAAAACAAACAATAATCGTCTCCTCCGGGATTCTTTTCTCATCTCATTCACTCACAAACGAGAGCTCGCTTCTTCCGTCTAATGCAAGACAGTTTGCACCTGAGCCAGACAGGTCATACACTTGAGCATAGACAAGTAAGCAGTTCACAAGTCAATTCATCTTTCAGTCTCTTTGGGTCGAACTACGGTGTTCTGACTTCCTCATTGCACGAGAGGATACGTAGGCATAACTTAACAGTTATCGAACAAAAGTCTCTGTATATTCCCCCTCTTTCTAGCCTCATTCTTTTAGCCTCATGATCCTGAGCAATTCATTCTCATTCCTACACTGACACATCATTTATACACTTTCACTTCCTTTACACTGACACCTGTACATATTGCTTTCCAGCTCTTTATACACAGATTGCACTGACACTACCCCTTTAAAACACAAATTTTTCAAGCGTGGATCCCGTCGAGTACGGCGGACAATCTGGGTGCTAATACCTTCCCAGGTTGTAACCAACCCCCTTTCTCAGTCTCTCTGGTTCGCAGCCGTCTTATCCATCTCTTTCTAGGCCTATGCAGCATTGCCTTTCCTTCGGGATAAAAATGCCTAGCTGGCGACTCTATTCACCTCCAGTGAGTTCACGGCTGTGTGTTCTCGTTGTTCTTTTCGCCGACCGTTCGCGTCTGTACCTTTATTTGGACTTAGCTTCATCTATCGGGAGCGACAGCTTGGCGACTCTGCTGGGGACCCTTATATTGCAACCGGGGCTTCTGGTTCTTTTTGTGGGTTCCTCCTAGCGCTTGTTTGATTTGTGTTTACTGGGGTGTTATGTGTTTATTCGTGCTTATATATGTTTTATTTTTGCTTTATGTACAGTTGTTTATCTGCTTTCTTTACTGCTTTACATATATCATACTGTCATGCTGCCTGGCTGGATCTGGTTTTGCTTTGGTGGGTGGGGTTCTATTGAGAGTTAAGGTCCTATACCTGGGACCTGAGTGACACCTAGGCTAGAGTGAATCATATTCTTTCCCATTCCATCTCGGTCTGGTGCGGGAATATGAAACACGGTTCAGATATGGGTTTCTTCTTGAGAACTCTGTGTTGCAGATTTCCTGCAATGCTAGGGCTATCTAGGAAGCCTGCTAAGTCTGGATGACCTTTTAGTATTGACCTTCAGAAACTGAGGTGAATTAGAGGAGGAACTTTTATGGTTATTGTAAACACTGTACCTCCGGGTTAGGAGTGTTTACACTTCTCATAACTGATCCAAGTCTGAGGATCCTTGTTTTAGAACACCACCTGTAAGGGGGTTGGGCTGTTTACAGGTTTGCAGGTACCTTGACCTCAGAATACCCTGTTACTTTGACTTGATTAAGAATACTCCATGTTGGAATAGTTCTTGTGATTCTAAACCCTGGACATGTGGCTCTTTATTTGAGTCCCCCACCTTGGTTACTGGATTTATAGACCTCCATCTGGAATTCTTGAACATACTTGGACCTATATCTGGGCATTTGATCAGATCCAGCTCAGTCACAGACCCTTGCATATCATGTGCATACATAAACGTTGCATCATATTGACATTTGCTTATTTGTGTTTCAGGGTATCCACTTTCATCTTTGGTTTTGGTTTTGACCCCATCTTCAGCACTGACCTATCTTCATCAGCATTTGCTTCAGCTATCTACTTCAGTTATCTGCACCAGCCAACCAGTGGCTCATTCTTCAGTGTTATCATCAGCACCTGTCTCTACTCAGTCTCAGCATCATGGCTCCTAAAAAGAGCAACATCACCTATCACTTTTTCCAGCCAGAGCTATCTGACATCAGGAGGATTCAGACCCTGATCACTCCAGATCACATACCATTGTTCAGGGAACACTATGGGGATATACTTGATATGGTTATGGATCTGGACCCTTCACAGAGAAGCCTGATCCACACTTGCATTCAGTTCTACGATCCCCCACTGAGATGCTTCACTTTTCAGGACTTTCAGCTAGGCCCTCTATTGGAAGAATACTCATCATTGGTTGGTCTGCCTATCAGGGGTGGAATCCCTTTCAACCCTGAGATGGTCTTTTCTGGTAATGGAGAAATAGCAAAGGCTCTGCATCTAGAACCTGTCCTGATTGAGCAGCATATGACTTCTAAAGCTGGAATCCCTGGCTTTCATCTGGACTTCTTGATCTCTCAAGCTACCCTGAAAGCTGTCTGTGCCTTATTGGCTTTGAGCATATATGGAATTGTATTGTTTGCAGATGAGCCTCGATTCATTAGCAAGAATGCAATCCATCTGTTCATCTTGAAGAACCCAGTGCCCACTTTATTGGGGGATCTCTACTATTCAGTGCATCAGAGGAATGAAAAGCAGAGGGGGAGATTAGTGAGGTGTTGTGCTCCATTATTCCATATTTGGCTTCTCAGGCATCTGCCCAGGACAGATGCATTTTTGAATCCTCATCAGCAGAGCAACTGGGCTAATAGACTCACTGCTCTAACTTCAGCCGATATCAGATGGTGCACTCAAAGCACCAAGGGTAGGGATATCATCACCAGCTGTGGGCATTTTCCTAATGTGCCCCTAATAGGAGTTAAGGGCAGTATTAATTACAACCCTCTGCTGTTTAGAAGACAACTGGGCTATGCCCTGGTCCACACTCCTAAGGCACAGGACTTGGTTGAGACTCTTTATTGTGAGAACAAGATTAATCTGGCTATTGTTAGGCAGGCAGCCTGGGCCTGGGATAATGTTCAAACCAAGGGAATAACCATTTTGGGGAAGTGCAACAATGTGGCATCAGCACAATATTATGAATGGTCCCGTGCCAGGGCCCAATTCTCTGGGATGCCCTTTACTATAGAAGATATGCCTGAATCATCTTCAGCACCACCTGCCACTGTCAGTTTGGAGGAGTTTGAGAGTTTGAAAGAAAGAAATGAGAAGTTAACTCAAGCTTTGCAGAAGACCCTCCGGGAAAGGAGTGATGGTATGAGGGAGGTTGAGAGATTGGAGAAGTTGAGAGTGGAGCATCTGGTTAAGATTGAGAAGTCTGGGGATTATATCAAAAAGTCTAAAGCTGGAGAACAAATTCTGAAGAATGCTTGCAAAGAAGCCCAGTTCCAGAGAGCAAGGACAGACTTGTATTTGAAGGAGAGTCAAGCTCGGTGGGTCAGGATCACCGAAGCCCGTACTCTGGAGGACAAGAGAGTTCAAGACAAGATGGAGCAACTGGAAGCTAGTGCAAAAGAGCAGCAAGAAGCCCTGGCAGCAGCCCAGAGGGAGATATCAGAGTTGAAGATCAAAGCTGGGGTGAAGAGGTCAAAAGACCAAAGTCAGCACAAGAAGCTAACAGCAGCTGTTACCACCCGGAATCTCCTCATCAGGAATCTCACGGAGCGTCCGGCTGATCCTGTGACCGAAGCACTTCTCAAGGAAGTTCGTGAGGATGAGTTTGGTCTTGGTGTTTGACCCTTTGTTTGTTGTTGCTTTCATTCCATGTACTTTTATTTTCTTGTAATGTATTTTGACCCCCCAGAGGGCTTGTATTTGTAAAACAAACTATGTACCTTTTGATTTTTGTAATATATGTATTGGTTTGTTCCATCCGGGTTTCACTTCAAAAGCAACATCAACAGCATCTTCAAGGGTCTGGAAGGGTCAAAACTGAATGCCAAACCGGATACCTTGGAAACAAATAAGCATACTGCATTGCATGCTAACACTTTTGTTTGTTTTGTAGGTTTTTGTTTTATTGCCACTAACTCTGTTGTGATGTTCAGGAACTATTGCTCGGCGCCGAGTATTTCCCCTCAACCGTCCGCACCGTTATCCGACCCGTAGCAACCTTCCGGGCATTCAAATGGATCAGATGCAGCAGGACCTTACTGAGGTCAGAAATCAAATGGCGAATGAAAGGCTAGAGATGAGGAATCAAATGACTCAGTTTATGGAAGTGATGAACAACATGGCTCAGAGCCAGGAAAGATTGAGGGCCATGGTGGAAAGGCAGAATCAAGAAGATCCACATATAGGAACTGCCGGCACTAGCAACAATGAAAGGGTCCAACCTCATGTTAACCCCCCTGTATTTGGACCACACCTCCATCCTGAGGTCAACATCCCTGCAAATGTTCAAGGGACCGCCACTGCAGCCAGGGTACTTCAAGAAGACCCCCAAGAGGATCAGTTTACAGTAATGGGTGCTGGGGAAGAAGCTTATGATAGAAGGTTGGATGAGATAGCTGAGAAATTGAGGTCCTTAGAGTCTCAAAACTCTCTGGGTTTCGAAGTCATGGACATGGGCTTGGTAGACGGGGTCAGGATCCCCCATAAGTTTAAGCCTCCTTGTTTTGAAAAATACAATGGGACTTCATGCCCCCGGACTCATTTACAATCATTTCTGGGGAGGCTGAAGGCCTATACTATGGATGAGAAGCTCTGGATGTTCTATTTTGAAGATAGCTTGACTGGAGCGTGAAGAGAATGGTACTCTCACTTGACAAGGGCAACTATCAGATGCTGGAAGGACCTGGCAGAGGCCTTCATCAGGCAGTATCAGTACAACTTAGACATGGCACCCAACAGGACTCTCCTAATGGGAATGTCACAGTCGTCAAGGGAAAGTTTCCGAGAATATGCCCAGAGATGGAGGCAATTGGCTGCTGCTGTCCAGCCACCTATGTCTGAAAGGGAAATGGCAGATATGTTTATGAACACCCTTCAGGGGACATACATTGACAGGCTGGCTGCTTTCTCTTCCACTAGCTTTGCAGATGTTGTCATAGCAGGAGAGAGAATTGAAAGCCTGTTAAAAATGGGCAAGATTTCTGACAATGGTGCCAGCTCGTCCAGCAATGCAAGGAAGCCTTTTGCGGGCCCGAGAAGAACTGGCGAGACCAATGCCATCCACACCAACAGGGGCAGGCCCCAATATGTTCACAGATCAGTGGCAGCAGTCACCATTCCCTGCTCCAGCTCATCCTCAACCAGTTTATCAACCTCTGCAACAAAACTATCAGCCACAACCTCAGTACCATCAACAGAATCAGTATCCTCCGAGAAATTACAACAACAACAACACCAACAACAATAACCAGCAAAGGCCATTCCAACAGAGGCCTTCTCAAACTAACAGGGTAATCGATCCGATCCCTATGCCATATGCTACATTGCTGCCACAACTCCTGAAACTCAACCTGGTTGAGCTAAGGACGTTGGCACCTCCAGATCCCAACAGTCTACCCAGGAATTATGATTCCAACGCCAGATGTGCCTTCCATTCGAATGCACCTGGCCACAGTACAGAAAAGTGCAGGGCTCTGCACATGAAGGTACAAGACCTGGTAGACTCAAAAGCTCTGAATTTCGCACCACCACCCAATGTCAATAAGAACCCCATGCCAAATCACGGTGGTCCCAGAATTAACGCTATTGAAGAAGACAAGCCGTCTTATTTAATAACCAGTGTGGGTCAGATCCGGACACCGTTGGTGGAAATTAAGGCTCAGCTCCTCGAATGTCAAATGTTCCCGGGGTGTGAGTTGGGGTGTGCTTACTGCAATATTTCAGTCAATGGGTGCGAAGACCTGAGGAATGGCATAGATGGTCTCATTCAGAGTGGCCAACTTCAGATCACCACATCATTTCCTACAAATCCAGCAATCTCATCAGCAACAATTCCAGAACCTCTTACAACTGCAACAACCATTGTTCCTGACAATTCTTCGGTTTCATCAACAAGTACTTCATCTATCGTCTCAACTGATCAGTTATCAACAAATTTTTCTTCTACAACTCCAGCACCACTCCATTTTGAAACTCCTACAGCAACAACATCCATCCTTCCACCAATGTCTCCTACAACACCAGCAACAAATCATGAAGATGTCTCAACTGTCACAATATTTTATGATCCTGAAAACAACTCTGCCTACAATTCAGAAGGTGCTGCTCCCATCAGAGCACCAGTTACAATTTATTACGATCCACAGACTATCACCATTCCTTCCGCGGCTGCAGTCAGTCCAGTCACTATCACAGCGCCTGGACCAGTACCTTATGAAAGCAGCAATGCCATCCCCTGGCATTACGGCTCTGACCTGTACTGTGAAGGACAAAGAATCACTTTTGAATCATCAACCCCTGCACCGCAAATTGACAATGTGGGAGGAGGCGGAGGCTTCACTCGAAGCGGACGTCTTTTCGCTCCACAAATTCAGAGACCCACTGCCGAAGCAGAAGCTGCTGCCAAGGCAAAAGGGAAAAGCTTGGTGCAGGAAGAGCAGACTGTTAAAGAAGCCTTGAAGACACCCTTTGACCAAGAGGTTGATGAGTTCATGCGAATCATCAAAAAGAGTGATTATAAAGTAGTGGATCAGCTTCATCAGACGCCTTCCAAGATCTCAATCCTATCATTGCTTATGTGCTCCGAGGCCCATCGGAATGCACTACTCAAAGTCTTGCACGCAGCTTACGTGCCTGAAGAGATCACTGTCAATCAGCTAGAAGCTGTAGTTGGAAATGTTAATGCTAGTCACGGACTAGGGTTCACCAATACTGATTTGACAACGGAAGGCCGCGACCATAACAAAGCCTTGCACATAACCATGGAATGTAAAGGTGCTGTCCTTTCTCATGTGCTGGTAGACACAGGGTCATCCCTCAATGTCTTGCCTAAAAAGGCCTTGGTAAAGCTAGAATATGACGGATTGGCGTTGAGACCCAGCAACCTGGTGGTGAGAGCCTTTGATGGTTCAAAGAGATCGGTTCTGGGAGAAATTGAGTTGCCCATAACGATTGGCCCGCAGACCTTCAAAACGACCTTCTACGTGATGGATATACAGCCTGCCTACAGCTGTCTATTGGGTAGGCCATGGATTCACGCCGCTGGCGCCGTGACCTCTACCCTTCACCAGAAGTTAAAATATGAGTGGGAGGGTCAAATCGTTACAATCTGTGGAGAGGAGGATATTTTTGTCAACCACCTGGCTACCTATAAATATATTGAGATGGATGGGGAGATCCATGAAACAATGAGCCAGGGTTTTGAAGCCTTGAACGTCAATGAAACATATGCTGTGCCTGGTACTTCAATATCATCATACCAACAAGCCCGGAAGGTTGTTGAGGGAGGAAACGCCCAAGGCTGGGGCAAACTGCTATCGGTGGAGAAGAAAGAAGACAGATTTGGGTTGGGTTACAAACCAACTCAACAAGATCAAGCAGCGGCTGCGAAAGAGCCCAATTTTGTGAGTGGGGGGATGCTTACCCCTGATGCTGTCAACTGTCTGGAAGACGAGCTGGAGGAAGAACGCAACCTGGAAAACTGGATTCGTCCAAAGATCCCGGGGAGCAGTATCTCAAACTGGTCTTCCCAGGAAATTATAAGAGTTACTCATGCAGAGTAATTATTATTTCCTGTATTTTTATAGCATGCATCAAAGTCTTGCATCTTGCCCAAGATGACAAGACTCATTTTGTAATCGGGCCATCTGTACTTTTTGTGCAACAAGATTAATCAATGAAATATCAGACATCTTTTTGCAAACAAGTCTTTTTCTTTTCCGCTCACTGTTTTTCCATTTTTCTTTTTGTACAAAAAAATAAATGGCAGTGTTTTCAAAATGACAACTCTATTTCACTTTTCTAAAACAAGATTAAAATCAAATCACTAAAATGAACAAACTGAACCCTTGCAGAGAGTGTCTTCCAGACAGCACCGACAACAGCACGGCTATGACTTCGTATGACTTTGACAATCCAATCAATCAAGCTGATGAAGGGGTTGAAGAAGAATATGAGCTTCCTGAAGAGCTAGCTAGGTTGTTGAGACAAGAGGAAAAGGTTATTACTCCTCACCAGGAGGAAGTTGAAGTGATCAATCTTGGTACAGATGAAGACGTGAAAGAGGTTAAAATCGTGGCCTGCTTACAAGACTCAGTGAAGAGACAACTGGTTGACCTGCTTTAAGAATATGTGGACGTGTTCGCTTGGTCTTATCAAGATATGCCAGGGTTGGATACCGACATTGTCTTGCACAAGCTGCCTTTAAGAGAAGAATGCCCGCCAGTTAAGCAGAAACTGCGCCGTACTCGCCCAGACATGGCTATGAAAATCAAGGAGGAGGTACAAAAGCAATGGGACGCCGGGCTCCTTGCTGTGACTAGCTATCCACCGTGGGTTGCTAACATAGTACCTGTGCCTAAGAAAGACGGCAAAGTAAGAATGTGTGTTGACTACCGGGATCTGAACAGAGCCAGCCCGAAAGATGATTTCCCTTTACCTCACATTGATGTATTGGTGGATAATACGGCTCAGTTCTCGGTATTCTCCTTCATGGATGGATTTTCAGGATACAATCAGATTAAGATGCCACCTGAAGACATGGAGAAGACAACCTTCATCACACCCTGGGGCACGTTCTGCTACAAGGTAATGCCATTTGGGCTCAAGAATGCCGGCGCAACATATCAACGGGCTATGGTGACATTATTCCACGATATGATCCATAAGGAAATCGAGTGTTATGTGGACGACATGATCGCTAAGTCCCTTACTGAAGAAGATCATCTGGTAAATCTGCTGAAACTGTTCAAGCGTCTGAGGAAGTACCGACTGAAGTTAAACCCCAACAAATGCACATTTGGGGTGAGATCTGGTAAGCTGCTGGGCTTTATTGTAAGCGAGAAGGGGATTAAAGTTGACCCTGACAAAGTCAAAGCCATCCAAGAGATGCCTGCACCGAAAACAGAGAAAGAAGTTCGAGGGTTCTTAGGACTATTGAACTACATTTCACGGTTCATATCTCACCTTACAGCAACCTGTGAACCCTTGTTCAAGCTGTTGAGAAAAGAGCAAACGGTCAGGTGGAATGAAGACTGCCAAAGGGCTTTTGACAAGATCAAAGAATACTTACAAGAACCTCCAATCCTTATGCCTCCAGTTGAAGGAAGACCTCTGATAATGTACTTGACAGTATTAGAAGAGTCGATGGGGTGTGTGTTGGGCCAGCATGACGAGTCTGGTCGAAAAGAGTATGCAATTTACTACCTAAGCAAAAAGTTTACCGACTGTGAACAACGTTATTCACTGCTCGAGAAAACTTGCTGTGCTTTAGCGTGGGCTGCTCGCCGACTGAGACAGTATATGTTGACCCACACTACTTTGTTGATATCAAAGATGGACCCATTCAAGTACATTTTCGAGAAGCCAGCACTTACCGGACGGGTTGCAAGATGGAAGATGATTCTCACAGAATACGACATCCAGTACACCTCTCAGAAAGCCATCAAGGGCAGTGTACTATCTGAATATCTGGCGGAGCAACCCATTGATGATTACCAGCCTATGAGGTTTGACTTCCCTGATGAAGACATCATGTTCATAAAAGCAAAAGATCATGAAGAGCCTGTTCACACTGAAGGGCCTGACCCGGAAGAAGAATGGACTATGATGTTTGACGGGGCTGTTAATATGAATGGCCGTGGTGTTGGTGCAGTACTCATTACACCTAAGGGAGTTCACATGCCTTTCTCGGCGAAACTCACTTTCAACTGCACTAACAACGAAGCTGAATACGAAGCTTGCATTATGGGTCTTGAGGAAGCCATTGACCTCAGGATCAAGACATTGACTGTATTCGGAGATTCAGCTTTGGTAGTCAATCAAACCAATGGCAAGTGGTACACCCACCAAGATCATCTGATACCTTACAGGGATTATACAAGGAGGTTATTGACTTTCTTCACAACAGTCAAGCTTGAGTATATCCCTCGGGACGAGAATCAGTTTGCAGATGCTCTGGCTACCATTTCGTCCATGATCAAAGTTCAGACTGCCAACTTTGTACCTCAAATTTCAGTGTCCAGACTTGACAGACCAGCATATGTGTTCGCAGCAGATGTTGTCAAAGATGATAAGCCTTGGTTTCACGACATCAAGTGCTTCTTGGAGGATCAAACATACCCATCTGGGGCATCTTCCAATGATAGGAAGACTTTGAGAAGGCTTGCTGGTAGTTTTTTTCTGAACACTGATGGTTCCCTGTACAAAAGAAACTTTGACATGGTGCTCCTCAGATGTGTTGATAAGACAGAAGCAGACTTGTTGATGCATGAAGTGCACGAAGGATCCTTTGGTACCCATGCCGGAGGGCATGCCATGGCTAAGAAATTGTTAAGATCAGGGTATTATTGGATCACCATGGATGCAGACTGTTGTGCCTACGCCAGAAAATGCCATAAATGCCAGATTTATGCAGATAAGGTGCATGTGCCTCCCAATCCTCTGAACATCATGTCTTCACCATGGCCCTTTGCCATGTGGGGCATTGATATGATTGGAAAGATCGAGCCAACTGCTTCAAATGGCCACAGATTCATCCTGCTCGCCATTGACTATTTCACCAAATGGGTTGAAGCAGCCTCATATGCAAACGTCACAAGACAAGTGGTAGCCAGATTTCTGAAAAGAGATATCATCTGTCGATATGGAGTTCCCGAGCGAATCATTACTGATAAAGGTTCCAACTTGAACAACAAAATGATGGCAGAGCTGTGCCGGGACTTCAAGATCCAACATCACAATTCTTCCCCTTACAGGCCAAAGATGAATGGCGCTGTTGAGGCAGCTAATAAGAATATCAAGAAGATTGTGCAGAAGATGGTAGTCACTTACAAAGACTGGCATGAAATGCTACCATTTGCTTTGCACGGGTACCGCACGTCAATCAGGACATCCACTGGGGCAACACCGTATCAGCTTGTGTATGGTATGGAAGCAGTCCTACCTGTTGAAGTTGAATTACCCTCCCTACGGGTACTGATGGATGTTAAACTGAGTGAAGCAGAGTGGGTTAGGGCCCGATACGAACAACTGAGTCTGATTGAAGAGAAAAGATTGGCTGCAATCTGTCATGGGCAGTTATATCAGAAAAGAATGAAGAAAGCCTTCGATCAGAAAGTCAGGCACCGAGAGTACCAAGTAGGAGATCTTGTGCTGAAGAGAATTCTCCCTCCTCATACCGACCACAGGGGCAAATGGACTCCAAATTATGAAGGACCATTCGTAGTAAAGGAAGTTTTCTCTGGTGGAGCACTGATGCTCAGCACCATGGATGGTGAAGATTTCCCGTCCCCTGTGAATTCAGATGCAGTTAAAAAATACTTCGCATAAAAATGACCCGCTGGACACAAAAACAGAATGTAAGTCCAGGCAAAAATAGGGCATCCCGACGAGTCAAAAACAGAATAAAAGACTCGGGCAAAAATAAGGGAAAATGAATAAAAAATGTACACCCGCTGAGTTGAAAAGCCGCATTGGACAACTCAGGAAAAAATGGGTATCCCGATGGATTGAAAACCCGAAAGGGCGATCCATGCAAAATAAGGGAATAAACGAACAACTGCATTCTGAATTCGTCTGTATCATCTACAACTTGGTAAGCTTCAACAAGATCAAGCTTCAATCAGAATCAACATTCTTCAAAAGCAAGATGAGAAGAACGTCAAAAGTCATACGGGTCATAGTGAAGAGGAAGCTCCTTAAAGCGTCATCAACACTGCCAGCATTTTGTTTCTCAATTTGTAACAATCTCCTCATTTCAGGGAATATGTTCCTTTGACTGTATCTCGCCAATTCAGGGCATATGAATTAATAAAATCAGATTTTCAGTCATGTCTCATTTTGTACATTTTATTTGCAAAAAATGTCTGATGTCTTAAAAGAAAAAACTGATTGCATAAGAATACAGATGCTTATCTTCAAAAGTAAAAACATGCTTGCAGGAAATATGCTTACTCTCAGAAGTATCCTAACTCCTATGACGGAATCCGGTAAGGGATACCTCGGGATTATCTTGTGCGTTTCTCTATCTTTTTCAGGATTGCAGGTATCCAGAACGCAACTTGGGGCGTGTAAGCTCCATCCCGGCAAGCTGGCAAATCAACACTCAATTTTAGCACCCGAAGTGCTCTCTCCCCAGCTGAGTTGCCTTTCACGACTCCTCCCAGCTGAGTTGGCCGCTTATTACTTATCCCCATCAGAATGGGCAGGTATCACAGAAGATGCCCATATCCCCGGCTGAGTCAAGAAGCTACCGTAACAGATTTTCTAGGGAGGTCTTTCAGTAATTCCTCTTTTTCTCCCCAGTCGAGTTGCCATCTCGCCCTCAGCCGAGCACGAAAGTCAGAGAGCCATCTCCCCACAGAGCTCCAACCTCTATCCAGCAGAGCAACGCATGAAGGATCACAACAGAGTGAAGAAAGCTTCTACAAACCCCAGCTGGGTCTCTCATTTATTAGGATAGGTCTATCAGTGACCCGTATCCCCAAGCAAATATCATCTTATTAGATCTACCAATGATCTCATCCCCAGCTGGGATGTCCATTTCAAGCAGATCGGCCAGAGATCTTCGCAGCAACGGGATCCGAGTCCCGGTTCGGTGTCTTTGCACAATCATAGCATTCGCATCATATTCACCCACAAAGCGTAGCATTCCGTTTTAACACGGAGCATTACGGCAAAAAAATCCAACACATAGCATAATCATAAGCCATGTTTTGAATCAGCACTTGTGAATAATGACAGTTCATCAATGTACAAAAAATCCCCACCGGAGTCCCCAGCAAAAGCAGCCGCCTCACACTCCCAAACATCAGTATATACTCCTTTTGACACCCATTTGTGTCATAACCCCAGCAAAAAGCCCAAGACGTCCTCTTTGCACTCACACACACTTATATACAATCCTTTGACACCCGTCTGTGTCATATTCCCAGCACAGTCATCTATACTTTGTATACCAGATACTTGTCCGTATTACACTCTTCTCCTTTGACATCCGTCCATGTCACTCTCCCCAGCAGATAAACACTCAACTATACATCACTCATACTCATACTTATACAGATACTCGTCCGTATCTTGTATACACCACTTAATCCCCACAGATTCGACACTAGTCCTTGTTCTTTGCTAACCGGATGGTACTCGTCCGTACCATCATCTCTGAACATGTGTCAAGCGTTTGTTTCTATCATGATACTCGTCCGTATCATAGTCTTAAGGATGCTCGTCCGCATCTTTAATCCATACACCGTGTCAAACACTCATGTCTTCTTGAATTTAGACACTCGCCTGTGTCTACTTTTCCCCAGAAGAATCCCTTCAGATTCAGCACTCGCCCGTGTTCTTTGTTAACCAGTTGATACTCGTCCGTATCATCATCTCTGAACACGTGTCAGTGCTTGTTTCTACCCGATACTCGTCCGTATCGTAGTCTTAAGGATGCTCGTCCGCATCTTTAATCCATACAATATCTAAACACTTATACCTCTTGTTTCTTGGATGTGAACACTCGTCCGTGTTTACCATTCCCCAGTAGATCACCAACAGACAAATTTCTTTTATCCGACGCTCGTCCTGTGTTGTGGTAAACCCTGAGAGCAGTCGTCCCCTGCTAGGTGGTCGTCCTCCACCTCTTGATGGTCGTCCTCCATCATGCTCATCCGATGGCCGTCCCCATCGTTGATTTTAGCAGCCGTCCCCTGCTAGGTGGTCGTCCTCCACCCTTTTGATGATCGTCCTTCATCAATTTTACCCAATGGCCGTCCCCATTGTTGATTTTGGTTATCTGACATTCTTCCTATGTCATGATAAACCCTGAGAGCAGCCGTCCCCTGCTAGGTGGTCGTCCTCCACCTCTTGATGGTCGTCCTCCATCATGCTCGTCCGATGGCCGTCCCCATCGTTGATATTTTCGGCAGCCGTACCCTGCCAGGTGGTCGTCCTCCACCTTTGATGGCCGTCCCCATCATATTTCCTTTATTCCCCAACAGAGCAGCCGTCCCCTGCTAGGTGATCGTCCTTCACCTTTGATGGCCGTACCCCATCATCTGTTTATTTCATTTATTCTTTAACCCGATGGCCGTCCCCGTCGTGGTCCCTTTTCTTTTAGCCCGATGGCCGTCCCCATCGTCGGTTACCTTGCTTTGTGAACTTGATGGCCGTCCCCGTCATGTTTCATTGATTCCCAGAGAATCTTACTTTATCTTGATGGCCGTCCCCATCATAATTTGATTTTCCCCAGCTAGTCGGCCGTCCCCGTCTTGGCTTTACCTTTTATCCCCAGCATGTCGGTCGTCCCCGTCATTGCTTTGTTTCCCGCACTTTACAATATACTTTATTTTCCTTTACAATCTATATCCCTTTTCTTCTTCATTCTGTGAGTGCAAATTTTGGACTGTCTTTGGTATTCAACCACAAGTTATCTTGTTTGCCTGATAAGCCGTTGCTTACATCCTGCACAGCTAACTCATGTTTGAATAGGGGCAGCTGTAAACACCCCAAATTTTCCCTCGCCCATTCACACCATGGCTTGTGATCATTTCATATGCATGAACACCATCATAGCATCTCATATCACAGTTTTGATTCACTGCATAGATTCAAAGTCATCTGCATCTAGGGTTTGTGATCTGAGTAATCCAAGAGCTTCTTGAGCCACTCCAAAGGCCACCAATCACTTCAAAGGGGTCCATGTGTGTTCTTGTATCATATCACATCCACTCAAAGTCAAAAATGCAAAAGAATCACAAGAACTGGGATTGGTGTGGATGCAGGGCCAAGTTTGACTGCACAGTTGACCTAAAATTAGGGTTTTGGTTTCAAAGGCCATAACTCCAGATTTTTTGGTCATTCTTGTTTCCATTGGTCTCTATATGGTATAGGGAGTATGCATATCAATTTTCATGAAGAAATTCCATGGGGAAGTCATCTGATCAAGAGTTGACTTTTCAGACAAGTCAGTGTAAAATCAGGGCATCTGAGGCCCCCAATGACCCAACCAATGGGCATTCTTCATCAATTTGAGTGTATATGATCTTTATTTGATCATGGAAGAAGTATGAAGTTCACAAAAATCAAGAATTTGAAGTTTTTGCAAAGTTGACTTTTTAGGGCATGTTTGACTTTTCAAGAATATGTCATTTTGTGCCATTTTTCAAGCCTTGATTCTTGATCCAAAAATGCTTCAAATAAGAAAACCTTGGTCATGAAAGTTGTAGAATACATTTTTCCCTTTTCAAAAAGTACAAGAACATGATCTAATTCATTTTGGATCAAAAGTTATGGTGTGACAAAGTTGGCCAAAATCATTGATTTTCAAGATGTGCACTAAATGGAAAGTTTGCAAGATCATGAACCAAGGCTGTTTGTAACTTCTAGTTGACATCAAACCAATGTATAAACATCACATGAGTCCTAAAAATCAGAACTTGACCAAAAGATCACATGTTCATGGTTTGTATAACAAGGCATTTTCATGAAGTTTCAAAAGTAAGCAACTTGCAAAAACTATCATCACATCTCACCCACTTGATTTCTTGGATGCTGAACCAGCCATAGCATCTCACCTCACCATGCTGCGCCAGCCCTAGCCATTGTACCAAGCCTAGAACCAAGCCATACCTCTCTTACAAAAAAGTTGACTTTTGGCAAAAGCAAACATCCCAATCACAGCAGGCCATGTCACATCATCTGGCCAATTGGGATTGTTTATACTTTCCATTTGCTAGCCAAACATAACACCAAGCCAAGCTGAATCACACCATAGCACCACATACACAAAACTCACCCATTTGCACTTCTCTTCGAATCTCTCTGCCCAGCTCACAAACATTCAAACAAGTTCCACTACTCAACTCACCATGCCTCATTAAGCCAAAACCAACAAAGAACCAAGCCTGAATCAAGCAAGAACACCACTTCTCCATCTTCACTCCAACTTGCAGTTTCTTTCGAAACTCACTCCACAGGCCATAAACATCCAAACAAACTCCACAAACCTTCTTAAAACATCACCCTGATCACAAAGAACCACTCACATTGGCCTGAAACTGCCTGCATCACCATTGCCATTTTCAACTGAGCTTGAGCAGAAGTTGTTCAAACTCTTCATCTAGCCAGCATAAACTTCTCCAAAGCATTCAAGCATCACCAAGAGGTCATAAGGGGTGGATTTCACAAGGAGGGGAGGTCTGAAAGTTGCTGGAGTGAAAGCTTCGAATCTCAGGTAGCTCAAGAAATATTTTTCCAGAAATCATTTTTTATGTTCTAAACTTGTTCTCTATGCTTCACTGATTGTCCTGGTGCTTTTAGTTTTGAAAATGGTGATGAAATGAGAATTTAATTGATCTCTGAAACTTTTTTGCCCTAGTTCTTGTTGGCTTCGATTCAGCCTTTCCTGGAAAAATAAATTTGTTTTGAGTGAGGGTTATGATTCGTGAGTGAGTGGGAAACATTTCTGTTCAATTAGATTTCATTTTCATAACGTATGGAGTGAGTTTGAGGTTTGGGGTGAACGGAGAAGATGACCGGAACACTGTTCCGGTCATCTGAAAGTGTTTAACGGCGCAATTAGGGTTTAAGCATTAATTAATCATTTTTGAATTTGAGCCGTAGGATGTGGCGCGCAGTCAACTCCCGCGCGTGTGACTTTGAATTCAAGCCCTTGGATCAGCTGACTTCTCTTTAATTCATTTATTTTCATTTTATTTTCATATTTTTCTCATTTGTTTTGCATAATTTATTTAAAATAGCAAAAATGTCTTAAAAATTATGAAACTTTTTCTCAAGAGTTTTATTAATTTTTATGACACAAAAATATTTTTATTTTCATTTTTAGCATTTAAAAAGTATTTTTAAATATTTAAAATATTATTTTTAGTTGATTAATGAGAATTAATTTATTAAAAATACTTTTAAGTATCTAAAAATCACCAAAAAATTCATGAAATGTTCTAAGACATTTAGAAACATTGTCCAACCTTCAAACCAAATTTCTTTTTTGATCTTGATGCATTTTGATAATTTTTCATTGAATTAAAATCATTTTTATGCATTAATTTGATCCAAAGTTTAAAAAATCATTTCTGCCTATCCTTGAAGAGTTGGACATTGATTCTTCTTGCATTGCATTATGTTTAGCATGTAGTTTTTGAGATTAAATTGCCATGATTTGATCTTGCATTTTCAAATTGTTTGACATTTTTCTTGTTCAGGAACCCTAAAAACCCTAGAAACTTGTAAAAATCATAACTTGAGATTGGTTAAGAGTTGAGACCTCTCCTTTGGGCATTGGTTTAGTATAGGATTAGGGGTCCTTTGTGTGGCATTTTCCATTTTTTATCTTAGGGTTTGCTTCTGGTTTTGGCTTTTGTTTGATGTTTGGTTCATAAACCCTAATTTGGGCTTCCATATGCATCCATCTTGCATTCTCTTGCATAACATGACTTGCCATGACATTCCATGCTTCCATGTGATTCATTTAACATCATAAGACATATAGAAAACATGTTTGATCATTGCATCATGTATTTGCCATGTTGTATGTCATGTGCACTTCATAACTTTTCATGTGTTTTCATGGTTCCTAACTTGCTTCATTTGCATTCATAAGCTTGTATGATCATTTCCATGTGCTGCCTCATGTTTGTAGCATCTCATAGCATCATTAACATCATGCATATGCTTCTGGTTTGGTTTTGCATCATACCATTTCATCCCATTTTGCATTGCATTGCATTCCTTTTCTAACCTTTTCAGGTGGTAAGTAATTTTGGGAAGTGAATTTGCCTTCACTTCTCATAACTCTTCTTTTCATATCTCTTGCATCCATTGCTGCATTTTTGTTTGTGCTTGAGTTTGAGCTTGCTCATTCTTCTTCTCCTTACTCTCTTGCTTCAAGTGACTTGACTTCTTGAATGAAGCAAGTTGCTTTGCTTCTCTTAATCCTTTCATCTGCTTCCTGGTGGTTCCATTGAAGACTTCTCTTGAAAACCTCACAAACCTTAGGAACAACCAAGCATGAAAATGATTAGGGTTTTGATTAGTCTCCCCTCTTAGTTTTACCTTTGTGTCTCTTTTGAGTCTTCTCTCCCCACCTCATAATCAGGGACTAAACCCTAAAGGCTTTAAGGCTTTGTGATTAAGCTTATGCCTGCATCCTTCTATTAGGATGGAGTGTATAACTTTAATCCTAAGTGTTAAACCCTTAATGTGTTTAAATCTCTTAATCAATCCACTTAATAATCATCAAGACATCACACTTGTAACTTGGGCCTTGCATTAGGGTTCTAATTCTTCCTTAATTGGTTAAGAAGGACTAACCCTAATGTTAATGGACAAGTCCCTCTCAAGTTGTCTTACAAACCATAAAAAACACTTCATCATCATATCATTAAATAAAATCCACTTAATCAAAGGCTTGTTTTGTCATGAGTTTAATCCCTAATCATGGATTAAGTTGAGGAGCTTTCCTCAGCTTAAACATTCTCATCTATTATCCTTCTATTAGGATGGTGTAATGAGTCTGTTTAATCCTTGATTATGGCTTAATCTCATTACTTAACACTAAACAAAAACAACAAAAACATCTAATTAATCACAAGTAGGTTAATGATCTTAATCCTACACCAAAGGTGTTTAAGTGTGAGAAGCTGACTTCACACTTAAGGTATTCTCATTACCCCTAATCAGAGGGAAGATGTGATGAGTTTACTAAATCGATTGGTTTAGACTTAAGCTCATTAACTTATGACAAAATCCAAAAACAATAAAAGACTGAAAACACAAAAACAAACAATAATCGTCTCCTCCGGGATTCTTTTCTCATCTCATTCACTCACAAACGAGAGCTCGCTTCTTCCGTCTAATGCAAGACAGTTTGCACCTGAGCCAGACAGGTCATACACTTGAGCATAGACAAGTAAGCAGTTCACAAGTCAATTCATCTTTCAGTCTCTTTGGGTCGAACTACGGTGTTCTGACTTCCTCATTGCACGAGAGGATACGTAGGCATAACTTTACAGTTATCGAACAAAAGTCTCTGTATATTCCCCCTCTTTCTAGCCTCATTCTTTTAGCCTCATGATCCTGAGCAATTCATTCTCATTCCTACACTGACACATCATTTATACACTTTCACTTCCTTTACACTGACACCTGTACATATTGTTTTCCAGTCCTTTTACACAATAATTGCACTGACACTACCCCTTTAAAACACAAATCTTTCAAGCGTGGATCCCGTCGAGTACGGCGGACAATCTGGGTGCTAATACCTTCCCAGGTTGTAACCAACCCCCTTTCTCAGTCTCTCTGGTTCGCAGCCGTCTTATCCATCTCTTTCTAGGCCTATGCAGCATTGCCTTTCCTTCGGGATAAAAATGCCTAGCTGGCGACTCTATTCACCTCCAGTGAGTTCACGGCTGTGTGTTCTCGTTGTTCTTTTCGCCGACCGTTCGCGTCTGTACCTTTATTTGGACTTAGCTTCATCTATCGGGAGCGACAGCTTGGCGACTCTGCTGGGGACCCTTATATTGCAACCGGGGCTTCTGGTTCTTTTTGTGGGTTCCTCCTAGCGCTTGTTTGATTTGTGTTTACTGGGGTGTTATGTGTTTATTCGTGCTTATATATGTTTTATTTTTGCTTTATGTACAGTTGTTTATCTGCTTTCTTTACTGCTTTACATATATCATACTGTCATGCTGCCTGGCTGGATCTGGTTTTGCTTTGGTGGGTGGGGTTCTATTGAGAGTTAAGGTCCTATACCTGGGACCTGAGTGACACCTAGGCTAGAGTGAATCATATTCTTTCCCATTCCATCTCGGTCTGGTGCGGGAATATGAAACACGGTTCAGATATGGGTTTCTTCTTGAGAACTCTGTTTTGCAGATTTCCTGCAATGCTAGGGCTATCTGGGAAGCCTGCTAAGTCTGGATGACCTTTTAGTATTGACCTTCAAAAACTGAGGTGAATTAGAGGAGGAACTTTTATGGTTATTGTAAACACTGTACCTCCGGGTTAGGAGTGTTTACACTTCTCATAACTGATCCAAGTCTGAGGATCCTTATTTTAGAACACCACCTGTAAGGGGGTTGGGCTGTTTACAGGTTTGCAGGTACCTTGACCTCAGAATACCCTGTTACTTTGACTTGATTAAGAATACTCCATGTTGGAATAGTTCTTGTGATTCTAAACCCTGGACATGTGGCTCTTTATTTGAGTCCCCCACCTTGGTTACTGGATTTATAGACCTCCATCTGGAATTCTTGAACAATCTTGGACCTATATCTGGGCATTTGATCAGATCCAGCTCAGTCACAGACCCTTGCATATCATGTGCATACATAAACGTTGCATCATATTGACATTTGCTTATTTGTGTTTCAGGGTATCCACTTTCATCTTTGGTTTTGGTTTTGACCCCATCTTCAGCACTGACCTATCTTCATCAGCATTTGCTTCAGCTATCTACTTCAGTTATCTGCACCAGCCAACCAGTGGCTCATTCTTCAGTGTTATCATCAGCACCTGTCTCTACTCAGTCTCAGCATCATGGCTCCTAAAAAGAGCAACATCACCTATCACTTTTTCCAGCCAGAGCTATCTGACATCAGGAGGATTCAGACCCTGATCACTCCAGATCACATACCATTGTTCAGGGAACACTATGGGGATATACTTGATATGGTTATGGATCTAGACCCTTCACAGAGAAGCCTGATCCACACTTGCATTCAGTTCTACGATCCCCCACTGAGATGCTTCACTTTTCAGGACTTTCAGCTAGGCCCTCTATTGGAAGAATACTCATCATTGGTTGGTCTGCCTATCAGGGGTGGAATCCCTTTCAACCCTGAGATGGTCTTTTCTGGTAATGGAGAAATAGCAAAGGCTCTGCATCTAGAACCTGTCCTGATTGAGCAGCATATGACTTCTAAAGCTGGAATCCCTGGCTTTCATCTGGACTTCTTGATCTCTCAAGCTACCCTGAAAGCTGTCTGTGCCTTATTGGCTTTGAGCATATATGGAATTGTATTGTTTGCAGATGAGCCTCGATTCATTAGCAAGAATGCAATCCATCTGTTCATCTTGAAGAACCCAGTGCCCACTTTATTGGGGGATCTCTACTATTCAGTGCATCAGAGGAATGAAAAGCAGAGGGGGAGATTAGTGAGGTGTTGTGCTCCATTATTCCATATTTGGCTTCTCAGGCATCTGCCCAGGACAGATGCATTTTTGAATCCTCATCAGCAGAGCAACTGGGCTAATAGACTCACTGCTCTAACTTCAGCCGATATCAGATGGTGCACTCAAAGCACCAAGGGTAGGGATATCATCACCAGCTGTGGGCATTTTCCCAATGTGCCCCTAATAGGAGTTAAGGGCAGTATTAATTACAACCCTCTGCTGTTTAGAAGACAACTGGGCTATGCCCTGGTCCACACTCCTAAGGCACAGGACTTGGTTGAGACTCTTTATTGTGAGAACAAGATTAATCTGGCTATTGTTAGGCAGACAGCCTGGGCCTGGGATAATGTTCAAACCAAGGGAATAACCATTTTGGGGAAGTGCAACAATGTGGCATCAGCACAATATTATGAATGGTCCCGTGCCAGGGCCCAATTCTCTGGGATGCCCTTTACTATAGAAGATATGCCTGAATCATCTTCAGCACCACCTGCCACTGTCAGTTTGGAGGAGTTTGAGAGTTTGAAAGAAAGAAATGAGAAGTTAACTCAAGCTTTGCAGAAGACCCTCCGGGAAAGGAGTGATGGTATGAGGGAGGTTGAGAGATTGGAGAAGTTGAGAGTGGAGCATCTGGTTAAGATTGAGAAGTCTGGGGATTATATCAAAAAGTCTAAAGCTGGAGAACAAATTCTGAAGAATGCTTGCAAAGAAGCCCAGTTCCAGAGAGCAAGGACAGACTTGTATTTGAAGGAGAGTCAAGCTCGGTGGGTCAGGATCACCGAAGCCCGTACTCTGGAGGACAAGAGAGTTCAAGACAAGATGGAGCAACTGGAAGCTAGTGCAAAAGAGCAGCAAGAAGCCCTGGCAGCAGCCCAGAGGGAGATATCAGAGTTGAAGATCAAAGCTGGGGTGAAGAGGTCAAAAGACCAAAGTCAGCACAAGAAGCTAACAGCAGCTGTTACCACCCGGAATCTCCTCATCAGGAATCTCACGGAGCGTCCGGCTGATCCTGTGACCGAAGCACTTCTCAAGGAAGTTCGTGAGGATGAGTTTGGTCTTGGTGTTTGACCCTTTGTTTGTTGTTGCTTTCATTCCATGTACTTTTATTTTCTTGTAATGTATTTTGACCCCCCAGAGGGCTTGTATTTGTAAAACAAACTATGTACCTTTTGATTTTTGTAATATATGTATTGGTTTGTTCCATCTGGGTTTCACTTCAAAAGCAACATCAACAGCATCTTCAAGGGTCTGGAAGGGTCAAAACTGAATGCCAAACCGGATACCTTGGAAACAAATAAGCATACTGCATTGCATGCTAACACTTTTGTTTGTTTTGTAGGTTTTTGTTTTATTGCCACTAACTCTGTTGTGATGTTCAGGAACTATTGCTCGGCGCCGAGTATTTCCCCTCAACCGTCCGCACCGTTATCCGACCCGTAGCAACCTTCCGGGCATTCAAATGGATCAGATGCAGCAGGACCTTACTGAGGTCAGAAATCAAATGGCGAATGAAAGGCTAGAGATGAGGAATCAAATGACTCAGTTTATGGAAGTGATGAACAACATGGCTCAGAGCCAGGAAAGATTGAGGGCCATGGTGGAAAGGCAGAATCAAGAAGATCCACATATAGGAACTGCCGGCACTAGCAACAATGAAAGGGTCCAACCTCATGTTAACCCCCCTGTATTTGGACCACACCTCCATCCTGAGGTCAACATCCCTGCAAATGTTCAAGGGACCGCCACTGCAGCCAGGGTACTTCAAGAAGACCCCCAAGAGGATCAGTTTACAGTAATGGGTGCTGGGGAAGAAGCTTATGATAGAAGGTTGGATGAGATAGCTGAGAAATTGAGGTCCTTAGAGTCTCAAAACTCTCTGGGTTTCGAAGTCATGGACATGGGCTTGGTAGACGGGGTCAGGATCCCCCATAAGTTTAAGCCTCCTTGTTTTGAAAAATACAATGGGACTTCATGCCCCCGGACTCATTTACAATCATTTCTGGGGAGGCTGAAGGCCTATACTATGGATGAGAAGCTCTGGATGTTCTATTTTGAAGATAGCTTGACTGGAGCGTCAAGAGAATGGTACTCTCACTTGACAAGGGCAACTATCATATGCTGGAAGGACCTGGCAGAGGCCTTCATCAGGCAGTATCAGTACAACTTAGACATGGCACCCAACAGGACTCTCCTAATGGGAATGTTACAGTCGTCAAGGGAAAGTTTCCGAGAATATGCCCAGAGATGGAGGCAATTGGCTGCTGCTGTCCAGCCACCTATGTCTGAAAGGGAAATGGCAGATATGTTTATGAACACCCTTCAGGGGACATACATTGACAGGCTGTCTGCTTTCTCTTCCACTAGCTTTGCAGATGTTGTCATAGCAGGAGAGAGAATTGAAAGCCTGTTAAAAATGGGCAAGATTTCTGACAATGGTGCCAGCTCGTCCAACAATGCAAGGAAGCCTTTTGCGGGCCCGAGAAGAACTGGCGAGACCAATGCCATCCACACCAACAGGGGCAGGCCCCAATATGTTCACAGATCAGTGGCAGCAGTCACCATTCCTGCTCCAGCTCATCCTCAGCCAGTTTATCAACCTCCGCAACAAAACTATCAGCCACAACCTCAGTACCATCAACAGAATCAGTATCCTCCGAGAAATTACAACAACAACAACACCAACAACAATAACCAGCAAAGGCCATTCCAACAGAGGCCTTCTCAAACTAACAGGGTAATCGATCCGATCCCTATGCCATATGCTACATTGCTGCCACAACTCCTGAAACTCAACCTGGTTGAGCTAAGGACGTTGGCACCTCCAGATCCCAACAGTCTACCCAGGAATTATGATTCCAACGCCAGATGTGCCTTCCATTCGAATGCACTTGGCCACAGTACAGAAAAGTGCAGGGCTCTGCACATGAAGGTACAAGACCTGGTAGACTCAAAAGCTCTGAATTTCGCACCACCACCCAATGTCAATAAGAACCCCATGCCAAATCACGGTGGTCCCAGAATTAACGCTATTGAAGAAGACAAGCTGTCTTATTTAATAACCAGTGTGGGTCAGATCCGGACACCGTTGGTGGAAATTAAGGCTCAGCTCCTCGAATGTCAAATGTTCCCGGGGTGTGAGTTGGGGTGTTCTTACTGCAATATTTCAGTCAATGGGTGCGAAGACCTGGGGAATGGCATAGATGGTCTCATTCAGAGTGGCCAACTTCAGATCACCACATCATTTCCTACAAATCCAGCAATCTCATCAGCAACAACTCCAGAACCTCTTACAACTGCAACAACCATTGTTCCTGACAATTCTTCGGTTTCATCAACAAGTACTTCATCTATCGTCTCAACTGATCAGTTATCAACAAATTTTTCTTCTACAACTCCAGCACCACTCCATTTTGAAACTCCTACAGCAACAACATCCATCCTTCCACCAATGTCTCCTACAACACCAGCAACAAATCATGAAGATGTCTCAACTGTCACAATATTTTATGATCCTGAAAACAACTCTGCCTACAATTCAGAAGGTGCTGCTCCCATCAGAGCACCAGTTACAATTTATTATGATCCACAGACTATCACCATTCCTTCCGCGGCTGCAGTCAGTCCAATCACTATCACAGCACCTGGACCAGTACCTTATGAAAGCAGCAATGCCATCCCCTGGCATTACGGCTCTGACCTGTACTGTGAAGGACAAAGAATCACTTTTGAATCATCAACCCCTGCACCGCAAATTGACAATGTGGGAGGAGGCGGAGACTTCACTCGAAGCGGACGTCTTTTCGCTCCACAAATTCAGAGACCCACTGCCGAAGCAGAAGCTGCTGCCAAGGCAAAAGGGAAAAGCTTGGTGCAGGAAGAGCAGACTGTTAAAGAAGCCTTGAAGACACCCTTTGACCAAGAGGTTGATGAGTTCATGCGAATCATCAAAAAGAGTGATTATAAAGTAGTGGATCAGCTTCATCAGACGCCTTCCAAGATCTCAATCCTATCATTGCTTATGTGCTCCGAGGCCCATCGGAATGCACTACTCAAAGTCTTGCACGCAGCTTACGTGCCTGAAGAGATCACTGTCAATCAGCTAGAAGCTGTAGTTGGAAATGTTAATGCTAGTCACGGACTAGGGTTCACCAATACTGATTTGACAACGGAAGGCCGCGACCATAACAAAGCCTTGCACATAACCATGGAATGTAAAGGTGCTGTCCTTTCTCATGTGCTGGTAGACACAGGGTCATCCCTCAATGTCTTGCCTAAAAAGGCCTTGGTGAAGCTAGAATATGACGGATTGGCGTTGAGACCCAGCAACCTGGTGGTGAGAGCCTTTGATGGTTCAAAGAGATCGGTTCTGGGAGAAATTGAGTTGCCCATAACGATTGGCCCGCAGACCTTCAAAACGACCTTCTACGTGATGGATATACAGCCTGCCTACAGCTGTCTATTGGGTAGGCCATGGATTCACGCCGCTGGCGCCGTGACCTCTACCCTTCACCAGAAGTTAAAATATGAGTGGGAGGGTCAAATCGTTACAATCTGTGGAGAGGAGGATATTTTTGTCAGCCACCTGGCTACCTATAAGTATATTGAGATGGATGGGGAGATCCATGAAACAATGAGCCAGGGTTTTGAAGCCTTGAACGTCAATGAAACATCTGTTGTGCCTGGTACTTCAATATCATCATACCAACAAGCCCGGAAGGTTGTTGAGGGAGGAAACGCCCAAGGCTGGGGCAAACTGCTATCGGTGGAGAAGAAAGAAGACAGATTTGGGTTGGGTTACAAACCAACTCAACAAGATCAAGCAGCGGCTGCGAAAGAGCCCAATTTTGTGAGTGGGGGGATGCTTACCCCTGATGCTGTCAACTGTCTGGAAGACGAGCTGGAGGAACAACGCAACCTGGAAAACTGGATTCGTCCAAAGATCCCGGGGAGCAGTATCTCAAACTGGTCTTCCCAGGAAATTATAAGAGTTACTCATGCAGAGTAATTATTATTTCCTGTATTTTTATAGCATGCATCAAAGTCTTGCATCTTGCCCAAGATGACAAGACTCATTTTGTAATCGGGCCATCTGTACTTTTTGTGCAACAAGATTAATCAATGAAATATCAGACATCTTTTTGCAAACAAGTCTTTTTCTTTTCCGCTCACTGTTTTTCCATTTTTCTTTTTGTACAAAAAAATAAATGGCAGTGTTTTCAAAATGACAACTCTATTTCACTTTTCTAAAACAAGATTAAAATCAAATCACTAAAATGAACAAACTGAACCCTTGCAGAGAGTGTCTTCCAGACAGCACCGACAACAGCACGGCTATGACTTCGTATGACTTTGACAATCCAATCAATCAAGCTGATGAAGGGGTTGAAGAAGAATATGAGCTTCCTGAAGAGCTAGCCAGGTTGTTGAGACAAGAGGAAAAGGTTATTACTCCTCACCAGGAGGAAGTTGAAGTGATCAATCTTGGTACAGATGAAGACGTGAAAGAGGTTAAAATCGGGGCCTGCTTACAAGACTCAGTGAAGAGACAACTGGTTGACCTGCTTCAAGAATATGTGGACGTGTTCGCTTGGTCTTATCAAGATATGCCAGGGTTGGATACCGACATTGTCGTGCACAAGCTGCCTTTAAGAGAAGAATGCCCGCCAGTTAAGCAGAAACTGCGCCGTACTCGCCCAGACATGGCTATGAAAATCAAGGAGGAGGTACAAAAGCAATGGGACGCCGGGTTCCTTGCTGTGACTAGCTATCCACCGTGGGTTGCTAACATAGTACCTGTGCCTAAGAAAGACGGCAAAGTAAGAATGTGTGTTGACTACCGGGATCTGAACAGAGCCAGCCCGAAAGATGATTTCCCTTTACCTCACATTGATGTATTGGTGGATAATACGGCTCAGTTCTCGGTATTCTCCTTCATGGATGGATTTTCAGGATACAATCAGATTAAGATGTCACCTGAAGACATGGAGAAGACAACCTTCATCACACCCTGGGGCACGTTCTGCTACAAGGTAATGCCATTTGGGCTCAAGAATGCCGGCGCAACATATCAACGGGCTATGGTGACATTATTCCACGATATGATCCATAAGGAAATCGAGTGTTATGTGGACGACATGATCGCCAAGTCCCTTACTGAAGAAGATCATCTGGTAAATCTGCTGAAACTGTTCAAGCGTCTGAGGAAGTACCGACTGAAGTTAAACCCCAACAAATGCACATTCGGGGTGAGATCTGGTAAGCTGCTGGGCTTTATTGTAAGCGAGAAGGGGATTAAAGTTGACCCTGACAAAGTCAAAGCCATCCAAGAGATGCCTGCACCGAAAACAGAGAAAGAAGTTCGAGGGTTCTTAGGACGATTGAACTACATTTCACGGTTCATATCTCACCTTACAGCAACCTGTGAACCCTTGTTCAAGCTGTTGAGAAAAGAGCAAACGGTCAGGTGGAATGAAGACTGCCAAAGGGCTTTTGACAAGATCAAAGAATACTTACAAGAACCTCCAATCCTTATGCCTCCAGTTGAAGGAAGACCTCTGATAATGTACTTGACAGTATTAGAAGAGTCGATGGGGTGTGTGTTGGGCCAGCATGACGAGTCTGGTCGAAAAGAGTATGCAATTTACTACCTAAGCAAAAAGTTTACCGACTGTGAACAACGTTATTCACTGCTCGAGAAAACTTGCTGTGCTTTAGCGTGGGCTGCTCGCCGACTGAGACAGTATATGTTGACCCACACTACTTTGTTGATATCAAAGATGGACACAGTCAAGTACATTTTCGAGAAGCCAGCACTTACCGGACGGGTTGCAAGATGGCAGATGATTCTCACAGAATACGACATCCAGTACACCTCTCAGAAAGCCATCAAGGGCAGTGTACTATCTGAATATCTGGCGGAGCAACCCATTGATGATTACCAGCCTATGAGGTTTGACTTCCCTGATGAAGACATCATGTTCATAAAAGCAAAAGATCATGAAGAGCCTGTTCACACTGAAGGGCCTGACCCGGAAGAAGAATGGACTATGATGTTTGACGGGGCTGTTAATATGAATGGCCGTGGTGTTGGTGCAGTACTCATTGCACCTAAGGGAGTTCACATGCCTTTCTCGGCGAAACTCACTTTCAACTGCACTAACAACGAAGCTGAATACGAAGCTTGCATTATGGGTCTTGAGGAAGCCATTGACCTCAGGATCAAGACATTGACTGTATTCGGAGATTCAGCTTTGGTAGTCAATCAAACCAATGGCAAGTGGTACACCCACCAAGATCATCTGATACCTTACAGGGATTATACAAGGAGGTTATTGACTTTCTTCACAATAGTCAAGCTTGAGTATATCCCTCGGGACGAGAATCAGTTTGCAGATGCTCTGGCTACCATTTCGTCCATGATCAAAGTTCAGACTGCCAACTTTGTACCTCAGATTTCAGTGTCCAGACTTGACAGACCAGCATATGTGTTCGCAGCAGATGTTGTCAAAGATGATAAGCCTTGGTTTCACAACATCAAGTGCTTCTTGGAGGATCAAACATACCCATCTGGGGCATCTTCCAATGATAGGAAGACTTTGAGAAGGCTTGCTGGTAGTTTTTTTCTGAACACTGATGGTTCCCTGTACAAAAGAAACTTTGACATGGTGCTCCTCAGATGTGTTGATAAGACAGAAGCAGACTTGTTGATGCATGAAGTGCACGAAGGATCCTTTGGTACCCATGCCGGAGGGCATGCCATGGCTAAGAAATTGTTAAGATCAGGGTATTATTGGATCACCATGGATGCAGACTGTTGTGCCTACGCCAGAAAATGCCATAAATGCCAGATTTATGCAGATAAGGTGCATGTGCCTCCCAATCCTCTGAACATCATGTCTTCACCATGGCCCTTTGCCATGTGGGGCATTGATATGATTGGCAAGATCGAGCCAACTGCTTCAAATGGCCACAGATTCATCCTGCTCGCCATTGACTATTTCACCAAATGGGTTGAAGCAGCCTCATATGCAAACGTCACAAGACAAGTGGTAGCCAGATTTCTGAAAAGAGATATCATCTGTCGATATGGAGTTCCCGAGCGAATCATTACTGATAATGGTTCCAACTTGAACAACAAAATGATGGCAGAGCTGTGCCGGGACTTCAAGATCCAACATCACAATTCTTCCCCTTACAGGCCAAAGATGAATGGCGCTGTTGAGGCAGCTAATAAGAATATCAAGAAGATTGTGCAGAAGATGGTAGTCACTTACAAAGACTGGCATGAAATGCTACCATTTGCTTTGCACGGGTACCGCACGTCAATCAGGACATCCACTGGGGCAACACCGTATCAGCTTGTGTATGGTATGGAAGCAGTCCTACCTGTTGAAGTTGAATTACCCTCCCTACGGGTACTGATGGATGTTAAACTGAGTGAAGCAGAGTGGGTTAGGGCCCGATACGAACAACTGAGTCTGATTGAAGAGAAAAGATTGGCTGCAATCTGTCACGGGCAGTTATATCAGAAAAGAATGAAGAAAGCCTTCGATCAGAAAGTCATGCACCGAGAGTACCAAGTAGGAGATCTTGTGCTGAAGAGAATTCTCCCTCCTCATACCGACCACAGGGGCAAATGGACTCCAAATTATGAAGGACCATTCGTAGTAAAGAATGTTTTCTCTGGTGGAGCACTGATGCTCAGCACCATGGATGGTGAAGATTTCCCGTCCCCTGTGAATTCAGATGCAGTTAAAAAATACTTCGCATAAAAATGACCCGCTGGACACAAAAACAGAATGTAAGTCCAGGCAAAAATAGGGCATCCCGACGAGTCAAAAACAGAATAAAAGACTCGGGCAAAAATAAGGGAAAATGAATAAAAAATGTACACCCGCTGAGTTGAAAAGCCGCATTGGACAACTCAGGCAAAAATGGGTATCCCGATGGATTGAAAACCCGAAAGGGCGATCCATGCAAAATAAGGGAATAAACGAACAACTGCATTCTGAATTCGTCTGTATCATCTACAACTTGGTAAGCTTCAACAAGATCAAGCTTCAATCAGAATCAACATTCTTCAAAAGCAAGATGAGAAGAACGTCAAAAGTCATACGGGTCATAGTGAAGAGGAAGCTCCTTAAAGCGTCATCAACACTGCCAGCATTTTGTTTCTCAATTTGTAACAATCTCCTCATTTCAGGGAATATGTTCCTTTGACTGTATCTCGCCAATTCAGGGCATATGAATTAATAAAATCAGATTTTCAGTCATGTCTCATTTTGTACATTTTATTTGCAAAAAATGTCTGATGTCTTAAAAGAAAAAACTGATTGCATAAGAATACAGATGCTTATCTTCAAAAGTAAAAACATGCTTGCAGGAAATATGCTTACTCTCAGAAGTATCCTAACTCCTATGACGGAATCCGGTAAGGGATACCTCGGGATTATCTTGTGCGTTTCTCTATCTTTTTCAGGATTGCAGGTATCCAGAACGCAACTTGGGGCGTGTAAGCTCCATCCCGGCAAGCTGGCAAATCAACACTCAATTTTAGCACCCGAAGTGCTCTCTCCCCAGCTGAGTTGCCTTTCACGACTCCTTCCAGCTGAGTTGGCCGCTTATTACTTATCCCCATCAGAATGGGCAGGTATCACAGAAGATGCCCATATCCCCGGCTGAGTCAAGAAGCTACCGTAACAGATTTTCTAGGGAGGTCTTTCAGTAATTCCTCTTTTTCTCCCCAGTCGAGTTGCCATCTCGCCCTCAGCCGAGCACGAAAGTCAGAGAGCCATCTCCCCACAGAGCTCCAGCCTCTATCCAGCAGAGCAAAGCATGAAGGATCACAACAGAGTGAAGAAAGCTTCTACAAACCCCAGCTGGGTCTCTCATTTATTAGGATAGGTCTATCAGTGACCCGTATCCCCAAGCAAATATCATCTTATTAGATCTACCAATGATCTCATCCCCAGCTGGGATGTCCATTTCAAGCAGATCGGCCAGAGATCTTCGCAGCAACGGGATCCGAGTCCCGGTTCGGTGTCTTTGCACAATCATAGCATTCACATCATATTCACCCACAAAGCGTAGCATTCCGTTTTAACACGGAGCATTACGGCAAAAAAATCCAACACATAGCATAATCATAAGCCATGTTTTGAATCAGCACTTATGAATAATGACAGTTCATCAATGTACAAAAAATCCCCACCGGAGTCCCCAGCAAAAGCAGCCGCCTCACACTCCCAAACATCAGTATATACTCCTTTTGACACCCATTTGTGTCATAACCCCAGCAAAAAGCCCAAGACGTCCTCTTTGCACTCACACACACTTATATACAATCCTTTGACACCCGTCTGTGTCATATTCCCAGCACAGTCATCTATACTTTGTATACCAGATACTTGTCCGTATTACACTCTTCTCCTTTGACATCCGTCCATGTCACTCTCCCCAGCAGATAAACACTCAACTATACATCACTCATACTCATACTTATACAGATACTCGTCCGTATCTTGTATACACCACTTAATCCCCACAGATTCGACACTAGTCCTTGTTCTTTGCTAACCGGATGGTACTCGTCCGTACCATCATCTCTGAACATGTGTCAAGCGTTTGTTTCTATCATGATACTCGTCCGTATCATAGTCTTAAGGATGCTCGTCCGCATCTTTAATCCATACACCGTGTCAAACACTCATGTCTTCTTGAATTTAGACACTCGCCTGTGTCTACTTTTCCCCAGAAGAATCCCTTCAGATTCAGCACTCGTCCGTGTTCTTTGTTAACCAGTTGATACTCGTCCGTATCATCATCTCTGAACACGTGTCAGTGCTTGTTTCTACCCGATACTCGTCCGTATCGTAGTCTTAAGGATGCTCGTCCGCATCTTTAATCCATACAATATCTAAACACTTATACCTCTTGTTTCTTGGATGTGAACACTCGTCCGTGTTTACCATTCCCCAGTAGATCACCAACAGACAAATTTCTTTTATCCGACGCTCGTCCTGTGTTGTGGTAAACCCTGAGAGCAGCCGTCCCCTGCTAGGTGGTCGTCCTCCACCTCTTGATGGTCGTCCTCCATCATGCTCATCCGATGGCCGTCCCCATCGTTGATTTTAGCAGCCGTCCCCTGCTAGGTGGTCGTCCTCCACCCTTTTGATGATCGTCCTTCATCAATTTTACCCAATGGCCGTCCCCATTGTTGATTTTGGTTATCTGACATTCGTCCTATGTCATGATAAACCCTGAGAGCAGCCGTCCCCTGCTAGGTGGTCGTCCTCCACCTCTTGATGGTCGTCCTCCATCATGCTCGTCCGATGGCCGTCCCCATCGTTGATATTTTCGGCAGCCGTACCCTGCCAGGTGGTCGTCCTCCACCTTTGATGGCCGTCCCCATCATATTTCCTTTATTCCCCAACAGAGCAGCCGTCCCCTGCTAGGTGATCGTCCTTCACCTTTGATGGCCATACCCCATCATCTGTTTATTTCATTTATTCTTTAACCCGATGGCCGTCCCCGTCGTGGTCCCTTTTCTTTTAGCCCGATGGCCGTCCCCATCGTCGGTTACCTTGCTTTGTGAACTTGATGGCCGTCCCCGTCATGTTTCATTGATTCCCAGAGAATCTTACTTTATCTTGATGGCCGTCCCCATCATAATTTGATTTTCCCCAGCTAGTCGGCCGTCCCCGTCTTGGCTTTACCTTTTATCCCCAGCATGTCGGCCGTCCCCGTCATTGCTTTGTTTCCCGCACTTTACAATATACTTTATTTTCCTTTACAATCTATATCCCTTTTCTTCTTCATTCTGTGAGTGCAAATTTTGGACTGTCTTTGGTATTCAACCACAAGTTATCTTGTTTGCCTGATAAGCCGTTGCTTACATCCTGCACAGCTAACTCATGTTTGAATAGGGGCAGCTGTAAACACCCCAAATTTGCCCTCACCCATTCACACCATGGCTTGTGATCATTTCATATGCACGAACACCATCATAGCATCTCATATCACAGTTTTGATTCACTGCATAGATTCAAAGTCATCTGCATCTAGGGTTTGTGATCTGAGTAACCCAAGAGCTTCTTGAGCCACTCGAAAGGCCACCAATCACTTCAAAGGGGTCCATGTGTGTTCTTGTATCATATCACATCCACTCAAAGTCAAAAATGCAAAAGAATCACAAGAACTGGGATTGGTGTGGATGCAGGGCCAAGTTTGACTGCACAGTTGACCTAAAATTAGGGTTTTGGTTTCAAAGGCCATAACTCCAGATTTTTTGGTCATTCTTGTTTCCATTGGTCTCTATATGGTATAGGGAGTATGCATATCAATTTTCATGAAGAAATTCCATGGGGAAGTCATCTGATCAAGAGTTGACTTTTCAGACAAGTCAGTGTAAAATCAGGGCATCTGAGGCCCCCAATGACCCAACCAATGGGCATTCTTCATCAATTTGAGTGTATATGATCTTTATTTGATCATGGAAGAAGTATGAAGTTCACAAAAATCAAGAATTTGAAGTTTTTGCAAAGTTGACTTTTTAGGGCATGTTTGACTTTTCAAGAATATGTCATTTTGTGCCATTTTTCAAGCCTTGATTCTTGATCCAAAAATGCTTCAAATAAGAAAACCTTGGTCATGAAAGTTGTAGAATACATTTTTCCCTTTTCAAAAAGTACAAGAACATGATCTAATTCATTTTGGATCAAAAGTTATGGTGTGACAAAGTTGGCCAAAATCATTGATTTTCAAGATGTGCACTAAATGGAAAGTTTGCAAGATCATGAACCAAGGCTGTTTGTAACTTCTAGTTGACATCAAACCAATGTATAAACATCACATGAGTCCTAAAAATCAGAACTTGACCAAAAGATCACATGTTCATGGTTTGTATAACAAGGCATTTTCATGAAGTTTCAAAAGTAAGCAACTTGCAAAAACTATCATCACATCTCACCCACTTGATTTCTTGGATGCTGAACCAGCCATAGCATCTCACCTCACCATGCTGCGCCAGCCCTAGCCATTGTACCAAGCCTAGAACCAAGCCATACCTCTCTTACAAAAAAGTTGACTTTTGGCAAAAGCAAACATCCCAATCACAGCAGGCCATGTCACATCATCTGGCCAATTGGGATTGTTTATACTTTCCATTTGCTAGCCAAACATAACACCAAGCCAAGCTGAAACACACCATAGCACCACATACACAAAACTCACCCATTTGCACTTCTCTTCGAATCTCTCTGCCCAGCTCACAAACATTCAAACAAGTTCCACTACTCAACTCACCATGCCTCATTAAGCCAAAACCAACAAAGAACCAAGCCTGAATCAAGCAAGAACACCACTTCTCCATCTTCACTCCAACTTGCAGTTTCTTTCGAAACTCACTCCACAGGCCATAAACATCCAAACAAACTCCACAAACCTTCTTAAAACATCACCCTGATCACAAAGAACCACTCACATTGGCCTGAAACTGCCTGCATCACCATTGCCATTTTCAACTGAGCTTGAGCAGAAGCTGTTCAAACTCTTCATCTAGCCAGCATAAACTTCTCCAAAGCATTCAAGCATCACCAAGAGGTCATAAGGGGTGGATTTCACAAGGAGGGGAGGTCTGAAAGTTGCTGGAGTGAAAGCTTCGAATCTCAGGTAGCTCAAGAAATATTTTTCCAGAAATCATTTTTTATGTTCTAAACTTGTTCTCTATGCTTCACTGATTGTCCTGGTGCTTTTAGTTTTGAAAATGGTGATGAAATGAGAATTTAATTGATCTCTGAAACTTTTTTGCCCTAGTTCTTGTTGGCTTCGATTCAGCCTTTCCTGGAAAAATAAATTTGTTTTGAGTGAGGGTTATGATTCGTGAGTGAGTGGGAAACATTTCTGTTCAATTAGATTTCATTTTCATAACGTATGGAGTGAGTTTGAGGTTTGGGGTGAACGGAGAAGATGACCGGAACACTGTTCCGGTCATCTGAAAGTGTTTAACGACGCAATTAGGGTTTAAGCATTAATTAGTCATTTTTGAATTTGAGCCGTAGGATGTGGCGCGCAGTCAACTCCCGCGCGTGTGACTTTGAATTCAAGCCCTTGGATCAGCTGACTTCTCTTTAATTCATTTATTTTCATTTTATTTTCATATTTTTCTCATTTGTTTTGCATAATTTATTTAAAATAGCAAAAATGTCTTAAAAATTATGAAACTTTTTCTCAAGAGTTTTATTAATTTTTATGACACAAAAATATTTTTATTTTCATTTTTAGCATTTAAAAAGTATTTTTAAATATTTAAAAGATTATTTTTAATTGATTAATGAGAATTAATTTATTAAAAATACTTTTAAGTATCTAAAAATCACCAAAAAATTCATGAAATGTTCTAAGACATTTAGAAACATTGTCCAACCTTCAAACCAAATTTCTTTTTTGATCTTGATGCATTTTGATAATTTTTCAGAATTAAAATCATTTTTATGCATTAATTTGATCCAAAGTTTAAAAAATCATTTCTGCCTATCCTTGAAGAGTTGGACATTTATTCTTCTTGCATTGCATTATGTTTAGCATGTAGTTTTTGAGATTAAATTGCCATGATTTGATCTTGCATTTTCAAATTGTTTGACATTTTTCTTGTTCAGGAACCCTAAAAACCCTAGAAACTTGTAAAAATCATAACTTGAGATTGGTTAAGAGTTGAGACCTCTCCTTTGGGCATTGGTTTAGTATAGTATTAGGGGTCCTTTGTGTGGCATTTTCCATTTTTTATCTTAGGGTTTGCTTCTGGTTTTGGCTTTTGTTTGATGTTTGGTTCATAAACCCTAATTTGGGCTTCCATATGCATCCATCTTGCATTCTCTTGCATAACATGACTTGCCATGACATTCCATGCTTCCATGTGATTCATTTAACATCATAAGACATATAGAAAACATGTTTGATCATTGCATCATGTATTTGCCATGTTGTATGTCATGTGCACTTCATAACTTTTCATGTGTTTTCATGGTTCCTAACTTGCTTCATTTGCATTCATAAGCTTGTATGATCATTTCCATGTGCTGCCTCATGTTTGTAGCATCTCATAGCATCATTAACATCATGCATATGCTTCTGGTTTGGTTTTGCATCATACCATTTCATCCCATTTTTCATTGCATTGCATTCCTTTTCTAACCTTTTCAGGTGGTAAGTAATTTTGGGAAGTGAATTTGCCTTCACTTCTCATAACTCTTCTTTTCATCTCTCTTGCATCCATTGCTGCATTTTTGTTTGTGCTTGAGTTTGAGCTTGCTCATTCTTCTTCTCCTTACTCTCTTGCTTCAAGTGACTTGACTTCTTGAATGAAGCAAGTTGCTTTGCTTCTCTTAATCCTTTCATCTGCTTCCTGGTGGTTCCATTGAAGACTTCTCTTGAAAACCTCACAAACCTTAGGAACAACCAAGCATGAAAATGATTAGGGTTTTGATTAGTCTCCCCTCTTAGTTTTACCTTTGTGTCTCTTTTGAGTCTTCTCTCCCCACCTCATAATCAGGGACTAAACCCTAAAGGCTTTAAGGCTTTGTGATTAAGCTTATGCCTGCATCCTTCTATTAGGATGGAGTGTATAACTTTAATCCTAAGTGTTAAACCCTTAATGTGTTTAAATCTCTTAATCAATCCACTTAATAATCATCAAGACATCACACTTGTAACTTGGGCCTTGCATTAGGGTTCTAATTCTTCCTTAATTGGTTAAGAAGGACTAACCCTAATGTTAATGGACAAGTCCCTCTCAAGTTGTCTTACAAACCATAAAAAACACTTCATCATCATATCATTAAATAAAATCCACTTAATCAAAGGCTTGTTTTGTCATGAGTTTAATCCCTAATCATGGATTAAGTTGAGGAGCTTTCCTCAGCTTAAACATTCTCATCTATTATCCTTCTATTAGGATGGTGTAATGAGTCTGTTTAATCCTTGATTATGGCTTAATCTCATTACTTAACACTAAACAAAAACAACAAAAACATCTAATTAATCACAAGTAGGTTAATGATCTTAATCCTACACCAAAGGTGTTTAAGTGTGAGAAGCTGACTTCACACTTAAGGTATTCTCATTACCCCTAATCAGAGGGAAGATGTGATGAGTTTACTAAATCCATTGGTTTAGACTTAAGCTCATTAACTTATGACAAAATCCAAAAACAATAAAAGACTGAAAACACAAAAACAAACAATAATCGTCTCCTCCGGGATTCTTTTCTCATCTCATTCACTCACAAACGAGAGCTCGCTTCTTCCGTCTAATGCAAGACAGTTTGCACCTGAGCCAGACAGGTCATACACTTGAGCATAGACAAGTAAGCAGTTCACAAGTCAATTCATCTTTCAGTCTCTTTGGGTCGAACTACGGTGTTCTGACTTCCTCATTGCACGAGAGGATACGTAGGCATAACTTAACAGTTATCGAACAAAAGTCTCTGTATATTCCCCCTCTTTCTAGCCTCATTCTTTTAGCCTCATGATCCTGAGCAATTCATTCTCATTCCTACACTGACACATCATTTATACACTTTCACTTCCTTTACACTGACACCTGTACATATTGTTTTCCAGTCCTTTTACACAATAATTGCACTGACACTACCCCTTTAAAACACAAATCTTTCAAGCGTGGATCCCGTCGAGTACGGCGGACAATCTGGGTGCTAATACCTTCCCAGGTTGTAACCAACCCCCTTTCTCAGTCTCTCTGGTTCGCAGCCGTCTTATCCATCTCTTTCTAGGCCTATGCAGCATTGCCTTTCCTTCGGGATAAAAATGCCTAGCTGGCGACTCTATTCACCTCCAGTGAGTTCACGGCTGTGTGTTCTCGTTGTTCTTTTCGCCGACCGTTCGCGTCTGTACCTTTATTTGGACTTAGCTTCATCTATCGGGAGCGACACTAACAATGCACAAACTGCCCTCCATTCTCCCAAGGAGGCCTTTAGGATGGCCTGAGAAGTTAGAAAGTCCAAGTGTAGGCCAGGAATTCCAGCCTTTATAGTCATGTTCTGCTCAATCAAAATAGGCTCCAAATACAGTGCCTTTGCCACTTCTCCATTGCTGGGAGAAGTCATCTCTGGGTTGAAGGGGATATCACCCCTGACAGGTACTCCAATCAATGATGAGAACTCCTCCAGCAAAGGTCCCAGTTGAAAGTTCTGGAAAGTGAAGCATCTCAAAGGAGGGTCATAAAACTGTAGGCAAGTGTGGATCAAATTCCTCTGAGAAGGGTCTAAGTCCATAACCATATCAAGGATGCCTCCATAATGCTCTATGAATAATGGGATGTGGTCTGGAGTTATAAGTGCTTGGACCTGCCTGATGCCAGCCAGCACAGGCTCAAAGAAGTGGTATGAAATGTTGCTCTTCTTGGGTGCCATGACTGCTGATGAAGAGCTGAAAACAGATGTTGATGATGAAGACTGATACTGGAGATGAGCCACTGACAGGCTGAGACTGGTGATAACAGTAGCTGAAGCAGGCAACTGATGAAGATAGCTGAAGCAGATAACTGATGAACATGGGTCTATGCAGATGAAGGGGTCAAAACCAAGCCAGATGTAATATGGATACCCTGAAAAACAAATAAACAAATGTTAAATGATGCAAATGATATGCAAGGGTTTATGATCAAGCTGGATCTGATTGTTTGTCTTGATACAAGAGGCCCATGTATGTTCAAGAAGTCCAGATGGAGGTTCAGAAGTCCAGTAACCAAGGTGGGGGACTCAAATAAAGAGCCACATGTCCTGGGTTAAATCACAAGAACTGTCCAAAGTGAAGCATTCTTAAACACAACAAGTAACTGGGTATGATGTGGCCAAGGGTTCCTGCAAACCTGCAAACAGCCCAACCCCCTCACAGGTGGTGTTCTAAAACAAGGATCCTCAAACTTGGATCAGTTATGAGAAGTGTAAACACTTCTAACCCGGAGGTACAGTGTTTAAAATAACCATAAAAGATCCTCCTCTAATTCACCTCAGTTTCTGAAGGTCATAATAAAGGTCATCCAGACTTAGCAGGCTTCCCAGATAGCCCTAGCACTACAGGAAATCTGTAGCACAGAGTTCTCAAGAAGAAACCCACATCTGAACCGTGTTTCATATTCCCGCACCAGACCGAAATGGAATGGGAAAGAACATGAACCACTCTAGCCTAGGTGTCACTCAGGTCCCAAGTATAGGACCTTAAACTCTCAATGGAACCCCACCCACCAAAGCAAAAACCAGATCCTGCCAGATAACAGTATGACAGTATGATATATAAAGCTGTAAAGAAAGCAATAAATAACTGTACATAAAGCAATAAATAAAGCAACTATATACACACAATTAGCACATAACACCCCAGTAAACACAAATCAAACAAGCGCTAGGAGGAACCCACAAAAAGAACCAGAAGCCCTGGTTACAGTATAAGGGTCCCCAACAGAGTCGCCAAGCTGTCGCTCCCACCAAAATGACACCTCAGGTCAGAAGGGGTACAGACGCGAACGGTCGGCGAAAAGGGATGAAGAGAACACACAGGGGTGAACTCAGAAAAGAAAGAGTCTCCAGCTAGGCATTTTTATCCCGGAGGAAAGGAAATGCTGCATAGACCTAGAAAAGATATGGATAAGACGGTTGCGAACCAGAGAGACTGAGAAAGGGGGTTGGTTACAACCTGGGAAGGTATTAGCACCCAGATTGTCCGTCGTACTCGAAGGGATCCACACTTAAAAGATTTGTGTTTAAAAGGGGTAGTGTCAGTGCAATTTGTGTATCAAAGCTGGAAAGAATGCAAGTGTCAGTGTAAAAGAAGTGTAGTGTATGAAAGTGAAGTGTCAGTGTAAGAACAAGAATGAAATGCTCAAGACAATGAGGCTTAAAGAATAAAGCTGGAAAGAGGGGGGATGTACAAAGACTTTTGTTCGATAACTGTTAAGTTATGCCTACGTATCCTCTCGTGCAATGAGGAAGTCATAACACCGTAGTTCGACCCAAAGAGAATGAAAGATGAATTGACTTGTGAACTGCTTGCTTGTCTATGCTCAAGTGCATGACCTGTCTAGCTCAGGTGCAAACTGTCTTGCATTGGACGGAAGAAGCTAGTTCTCGTTTATGAGTGAATGAGATGAGAAAAGAATCCCGGAGGAGACGATTATTGTTTGTTTTTTGAGTTTTCAGTCTTTTATTGCTTGTTGAAGTTTGTCATAAGTTAATGAGCTTAAGCCTAAACCAATGGGTTAGTAAACTCATCACATCCTCCCTCTGATTAGGGGTAATGAGAATACCTTAAGTGTGAAGTCAGTGTCTCACACTTAATCACCATGGTGTAGGATTAAGATCATTAACCTACTTGTGATTAGTTAGATGTTTTTGTTGTTTTTGTTTAGTGTTAAGTAATGAGTTTAAGCCATAATCAGGGATTAAACAGACTCATTACACCATCCTAATAGAAGGATAATAGATGAGAATGTTTAAGCTGAGGAAGACTCCTCAACTTAATCCATGATTAGGGATTAACCTCATGACAAAAAAAAGCCTTTATTAGATGGATTTTAGTTAATTATAAGATGAAGAAGTGAGTTTTATGGTTTGTAAGACAACTTGAGGGGGACTTGTCCATTAACACTAGGGTTAGTCCTTCTTAACCAATTAAGGAAGAATTAGAACCCTAATGCAAGGCCCAAGTTACAAGCTTGATGTCTTGATGATTATTAAGTTAATTGATTAAAGGATTTAAACACCTTAAGGGTTTAACACTTAGGATTAAAGTTATACACTCCATCCTAAAAGAAGGATGTAGGCATAAGCTTAATCACAAAGCCTTAAAGCCTTTAGGGTTTAGTCCCTGATTATGAGATGAGAAGAGAAGACTCAAAGAGACACAAAGGTAAACGCTAAGTGGGGGACTAATCAAACCCTAATTATTATCATGCTTGGTCATTCCTAGGGTTTGTGAGGTTTAAGAAAGAAATCTTCAAGGAACCACCAAGGAGAGAAGCAGAGGAGAGGAGCAAAGAGAAGCAAAACAACTTGCTTCACTTAAGAAGACAAGTTGCTTGAAGAAAGAAAGTAAGATGAACAAGAATGAGCAAGCTCAATCCAAAGCACAATATAAAATTCAGCAATGATGCATAAGAAAGATGAAAAGAGATTGTGATAAGTGAAGGCAAATTCACTTCTCAATACAACTTACCACCTGAAAAGTTAGTAAAGAAATGAAATGCAATGCAAAATGAGATGCAATGTCATGATGCAAACCAAAACCAGAAGCATAAGTATGATGTTAATGATTCTAAGAGATGATGCAATCATGAGGCAAGGCAAGAGGATGATCAAACAAGCATAAAGATGCAAAAGAGACATGCTTAGAACCATGAACATACATGAAAAGTTATGGAATGCAAATGACATACAACATGGCAAATGAAAGATGCAATGATCAAACATGATTCTCATATGTCCTAAGATATTTTATGAATCAAATGGATGCACAAAATGTCATGGCAATTCATGGTATGCAAGCAAATGGAAGATGGATGCAAAGGAAGGCATAAATTAGGGTTTATGATCAACACACAAAGAAAAATCCAAAAACAGAAGCAAATGACATGATAAAAATTTTAAAATGCAATCAAAGGAACCCTAAACCTATACAAACTCACTGCCCAAAGGAGGGGATCCAACTCTTAACCTAGTGAGAGTTATGAATTTTCTATGATTGCTAGGGTTTTAAGGTACCTTGTCAAGAAAAATGCAAAACAAATTGAAAATGAAAGATCAATTCAAGCCAATTTTTTCCTATAAACTACATGCTATACAAGATGCAATGCAAGAAGAATCATGATCCAACTCTCAATGGTTAGGCAGAAATGAATTTTTGAAGTTTGAAGCAAAATAATGCCTTGAAATGGAATTAAATCCAAAGAAAATTATCAAAAGGCATCAAGAACAAAAAAGAAATTTGGTTTGAGAGTTGGACAATGTTTCTAAATGTTTTTAAATGTTACATGAATTTTTTTGTGATTTTTAAATACCTAAAAGTATTTTTAATTAATTAATTTTCATTAACTAATTAAAAATAAACTTTTAAATGATTTAAAAATAATTTTTAATGCAAAAAATAAAAATAAAAATATTTTTGTGTTCTGAAAAATAATGAAAATCTTGACAAAAATTTTCATAATTTTTAAACATCTTTTGCTATTTTAAATTAAATGTACAAAATAAATCAAATAAAATGAAAATAAAAATTAAAAAAAGAGATGTATGCAGAATGGACGAACCAGATTGATTCTGGGCTTGGAGAGGTTGACTTGGCGCCACATCCAATGGCCCAAGTTCAAACCTGGTTAATTCTGATTTTAAAATTAATTAATCTGGATTAATTAATTCAAATGAGGATTAGGGCAAAATGGTGGAATCCTGACCATCCAAACACGCGCGGGTCAATGCATCTAAGGGCCAGAATTCAAAGTTCATTAATTATACAGATTAGGGTTAATGACTTTCAGGTGGCCGAAGAAGACTTCCGGTCGTCTTCTCCGGCGAACCCAAACCCTAGATTTCGCTACAGGTCACTAAACAAGCAATTTCTTCCACAGAAATGATCCTCTCCCCAATCTAAACCTAACCCCTCTCTCAAAACTCATTTATTTTCACTCACCAGCCTGAATCGAATGAAAATACGAAACACGAGCAAACTTTCAGAGTGACATGAAATGGTCATCTCTTACTTATTTTCAAATCTAAATACATCCAGATGATCAGTGCAACATGTAGATTCATTTTGTAACAAGAAAATGAAGTTCTGAGAAAAAAGTTCTTGAGCTATACCTGAGATGGAGACCTTCAAAGATGAGCTTTCTGAGCCTTTCCTTTGTGCAAACCTCCTCCAATGGCCCCCCTTGTGCTAATGGCAAGCTTGAATGGGGTTTATATTGGTTATTTTGAGAGGTTCAGTTCTGGTGTATCAGAAAATGAGGTTCTTGTGTGTGCTGTTTTAGATCATTGTGAGGGGTGGGATCTGTTCTATGGATGATTTATGGTTGATTGGTGAAGGAATTATTGAAGTTTGATGGCTGTGTTGTGTGATTCGAAGAGGGAAAGGTTTTGACAGTTTTTGGAGTGTGCTGCAATGTGTGTGTTTCAGGCTTGTGTATGTTATGTTTTATGATCCTTAGATGATCCATAAACTATCCCAACAAATCTGGAGAGCAGGTGTGCACTGTGGGATTGGTATGGGATGAATGGCCAAAAAGTCAAGTTTTGTGTACTTGCAGTATGGGCTATGGCAGAGGCAGTCTAGAGGCTTGTCCTGCCTCAGCTTGAGTCAAGGATGACCCTTGGATGGCTCATGAAAGACTGCTGCATTTGGATCATGAGTTGGGAGAGTTTTTGCAACTTGACCACTTGTTACACTTCATGACTTTTGGCTATGTGAATGTGAGAAAACTTGCAGAATTTCTGATGTGGGATGCCTCATTAGGTCATGACAATGTATTAAAACCAGCTAGAGATCATACAATTCCTTTGAGAATGATTTTGCCAAAAATCCCTCTTTGCACTTTCATGAAGAATGGTTTATGGTTATGTGAAAATCAAGGCATAGAAATGGGAAATCTCTTGGGCCAAACTGATTTTTAGGTCATGCATTGCATTGGTATGATGATTAGAGATCACATTGAAGTCACATAAGGGCTTGCCATGAGAAATTGCAAGTTTTCCATTTTGTGCAAAAGTGACATTTCAATGATTTTGTCCAACTTTGCAAGGCCATAACTTTGATCCAAAATGAATTAGAATGAGTTCTTGTACTTTTTGAAAATGGAATGATCCATTCTACAACTTTCATGACCAAAGTTTTCCCATTTGAAGCATTTTTGAATCAAAAAGCAAGGGTTGAAAAAGTTTCCCAAAATGGCAAGTTTCCATTACAAGTCATTTTCCCAAAAAGTCAACTTTGCAAATGGCTTGAAATTCTTCAATTTTGAGAACTTCTAACATCTTCTATGATCAAATAAAGATCATACATATTCAAAATGATGATGAACACCCTTTGGTTGGGTCATTGGGGGTCTCAGATGCCCTGATTTTGCACTGACTTGCTCAAAAAGTCAACTCTTGATCAGATGCCTTCCCCATTGAATTTCTTCATGAAAATTGATATGCATGATCCCTATACCATATAGAGACTAATAGAAACAAGAATGACCAAAAAATTTGGAGTTATGGCCTTTGAAACCAAAACCCTAATTCTAGGTCATCTGTGCAGTCAAACCTGGCTCTGCTTCCATGCCATTCTCAGTTCTTGTGATTTTTTGACTTTATTGACTTTGAGAGGATATAATATGATGCCTGAACACACATGGACCCCTTTGAAGTGATTGATGACCTTTGGAGTGGCTCAAATGGCTCTTGGATTGCTCAGATCACAAACCCTAGATGCAGATGACTTTGAAACAATGCAGTGAATCAAAAATGTGGTATGAGATGCTATGGTTGAGTTTATGCATATGAGGATATCACAAGCCATGGTGAATGGGTGAGGGCAAATTTGGGGTGTTTACAGGACCATTATTTTCATGCACTCTTAATTGTTGAGAAGCATAAGCTACTACCTTACCATCTTGCATTAATACACCACCTAGTACCATCTTGGACGCATCATAATAAGCAACAAAAGGTTCACTAGGACTTGGTAAAATCAACACTGGTGCCGTAGTCAATTTCTTCTTTAATTCCTCAAAACTTTCCTCACAAGTTGTATCCCAAATAAACGCCTGACTCTTCCTAGTCAGCTGAGTCAATGGTAACGCCAAATTAGAAAATCCCTGAATAAATCTTCTATAATAACTTGCTAAACCAAGAAAACTTTGAATCTCCGTTACAGTCTTCGGAGGTTCCCATTGCAACACAGCGCTCACCTTAGAAGGATCCACTAATATACCATCACCAGAAATAACATGACCTAAGAAACTTACATTATCGAGCCAAAATTCACACTTCGATAACTTAGCAAATAACTTGTTATCTTTCAACACCTGCAAGGAAACTTTCAAATGTTCCTTATGATCATCTACATTAATAAATAAGTATATCGTCAATAAACACCACAATAAATTGATCCAAATAAGAATGGAAAATGCGATTCACATACTCCATAAATACACATGGCGCATTAAACACTCCAAACGGCATCACAACATATTTGTAATGTCCATATCGAGTCCTAAACGCAGTCTTCTGAATATCACCTTCCTTCACTCGAATCTGGTGGTAACCTGACCTCAGATCAGTCTTACTGAAAACCCGCACACCAACTAGCTGATCCATTAAATTATCGATCCTTGGAAGCATATACTTATTTTTAATGGTCACCTTGTTCAACTGATGGTAATCGACGCATAGACGCATACTACCATCTTTCTTCTTCATCAACAACACTGGAGCTACCCACGGCGACACACTTGGTCTAATAAACTTCTTATCAAGTAATTCACCAATATGAGTCTTCAGCTCAGCTAACTCTGATGCAGACATCTTGTACGGCGCCATAGAAATAGGCCTTGTACCCAAAATAAAATCAATAGTAAACTCAACTTCTCTCGTCGGAGGTAATTCCGCAATATCATCAGGAAATACTTCCATAAACTCATTCACAATTGGCAACTCCATAATCGAGGCTTTACTTTTGACAGATAACGACGCAAATAAAGAAAACATCATCGTCTCATCTTCCAACAAGGTTCTCAACTCTTTCATAGATAACGAATTAACCAACGCTTCCTCTTTAGGAGTAAGAAACAACAAATTCTTCCTATAACAGTCAATATAGACCCGGTTGAATTCCAACCAATTCATTCCCAGAATAACATCCATACTACCAAGCGGTAAACAAATTAAATCCACATAGAAATCCCTATCAAAAATACTGTTTGGACACTTCAGACATACTAATGACATAACCACATAATCAATAGACGGAGTTTCAATAATCATTCTCTATTCTAGAGTAGACAGAACAATTCCTAACCTCTTCACACAATCAACAGAAATAAACGAGTGTGTTGCACCCTTATCAATAATAGCAACCAAAGGAGTATTATTAATAAGGAAAGTACCTTTAACAGAACGCTCCTCATTAGTGGACTGGGCTCCCATTAATGCAAACACTTTACCACTGGTTCTTGGGGTCTTCTTTGGTTTCTAACAAGTTGTACTAATATGACCATGTTCACCACAATTGAAACAAGTAGACATCGTCGCTCTACAGTCAGCTAGCACATGAGTTGTCCTTCCACATTTGAAGCACTTCCTGAATTCACTCTGACAAGTGTTAGCACGATGACCTGTGCCTCCACATCTGAAATACTTCACATGATTGGGATTTTTCCCTCCCCCACTTGGTTTTTTGTCAGAAATAGCTTTCAGTTTACCTTTATCACCCGGAGCACTATAAGGAGTGCCCCCAAATCTCTGCTTACCCATCTTGTCATTCACTGCTTTATAATGAGTGATACGAGCTCTGTTATCATTATCATAGATTCTGCTCCTACTCACCAGCTCTGGATAACTCCTGATCTTCTGACAAGCAATGCCCTGTTTGATCTCAGGACGCAACCCATTCTCAAATTTCAGACACTTCGAAGTCATAGCCTCTTCAGTGTTATAATGATTAAAATACTATACCAGTTCTTCAAATTTTGCAGCATACTCAACTAAAGTCATAGTGCCCTGCTTCAGTTCCAAGAACTCAGCCTCTTTCGCACTATGAACATCTTCTGGAAAATACTTTTCCAGAAACTCAACACGAAACACAGCCCAAGTAACAACAGTACCTGCAGCTTCCAACCTTTGGCGACTGTTGTCCAACTAGACTTTAGCTTCACCTTCCAGCATGTGAGTACCAAACCTCACCTTCTGGTCATTAGTGCACCCCATGGTCCTGAAGATCTTCTCAATTGCCTTCAGCCATTTCTGTGCAGCCTCTGGATCCAGAATACCTCCTTCATACTTAGGCGGCTTATTACTTCTGAACTGATCCAGATCACGAAACTCAACATACCCTGCAACTGGAGCAATGTTATCGACAACTTGCGCCATGTCTTGCATAGCAGCAGCAAGTGCAACATCATTCCTTCATGCCATACTATCACAACAAACACAACCACTAAAGATTAGAACACAACAACAATTTCTATTCTAAGGAATGACTCGATGCAACATATTGTCAGTTGGACCGACCTGCTCTGATACGAATTGTCACATTCCACTTTCCCAAATAAATAAAAATAATCATTTTACATCAAAATCAGAGTTTAAAGTGGAATGCCACATATTCAACGAAATTAACCAACAAAAAATGTTTTTCAATAAAGCAACAAACTATTGATCGTTTCAAAACAACAAAGGCAATAAGCCAGTCTCAATAATAAATCTCCAATCATTTCAATTTTATAATAGTAGATACGTAACGAAAATCAATTAACTATAAAAAAATCCCCATCCCGTGTTACGTATCAGAGCATCCTAAGACTCGAACACAGCAACACGACTCCACACACTCTAAGTACCTGAATTATCTGTACTTCTAAAGAAGCATAGACGCAACAATAAAAACAAAGGGATGAGAAACAAATTTAAATATAGACGGTGTATATAACATATATAGGGTAGTTTCTCACATAAACAACAACAATCACAGTATCATGCAACAATAATCCACAATCACAATTATAATAATAATTATGCAATAACAACAAAATATATGCAGTGTGACTCAACACGACATAATGCATGTGGTACCAGGGTTTGTTCATTCAATCGAACACGGATAATCACATACACCCATCTGACAATGATTATTCCCAACACTCTTCATGATGGAGTATGAATGATCGTATTCGCCCATCCGGCCGATCATCCCAACAATAACGACAAATGTATGCATGACAATGTAAGAGCATACATCATGTATAATTCACCATATTATACATCAACATGATCCATCCAATCAAGGCACAACAACAATTTCACCAAAACTCAACCTTATTAGCCTCACGCGATTTAGTCGGTTCCCGACTAAATTAATCCACCTAAATCCCAACATTATTTCATTCTCAAGTTTAAATATTGATTAAACCTATCTTAATATCCATCTCAACACTAAACACTTAAAGATTCGGCAAGGCACCCGAAATCAGGGAAGAAATCGCAAAATGATGCGTTTTTGCCCTAACCATTGGCCATACGCGTATTGGGAAGGCCTCATACGCCCTATACGCATATTTGCCTAAAAATCCCCACTATGATACGCGTAATGGCCCTTCATACGCGTAAGGATTTCCCTCCTAGTCCATCCATATGCGTACTGCCTTGTGTCGTACGCGTATGGGCAGAATGCTTGCGTTTTTTGACTTTTCTTCACCAAACCAGATATGTTCCTCATTCCACTCGATTTCATGGTTCATACCTATCCTAAAATCGTTTCTAAACAAGTTTTACACTCCTATTCTCATTCTTCTTTCATTTAATTAGTATATTAATTTCATATTTTCGATTTCACGTCTAAGATTGCACTGTTCATCAACAACAACAACATTACAAACTTTATGGATCAATCAAAATATCTACAACAATATTTATTCAGAAAATCAACCAGATTATATCATCATCATCATCACGAATTCACAACAGACATCATATATTTCACAGATTTGTCACAAACATCATAAATCACAGAAATCCCTAATAGGGAAGGATACCCCCAACCACCCATCATATTAAACCACCTGAATTTAAACTGTTCTCCCCCTTACCTCGAATTTCAGCAGAAAAATCCTGCGAATTTGGATGATTTGGGTGCCCTAGGTTGTTCTTCCTTCCTAGTGTAATACCCAAAAATTTGCCCTCATATTTATTACCTTAACTGGCTCATGTTCGCATTCATCTGCATTTCTCATTAGGCCATATCATTTGCAATCATGCATTTCATTGAGTTTTTAAGACATGAGATAATGCCCTAAAAAAATTTATTCCATTGGTTGGTGGTTTCTACTTCATTGGAGTTTGTGTCATGGATTATGGAATTAGGGTTTTGCACCCAACTTATGGTTACCCGATGAATTCGGAATCTTGGTCACGTGGCCATCAATAACTTCCCCCACTCATGCTATTGCTACTTGGTTAGGGTTTATTTCCCTCATTAAGTAGTCTTCAAAGAATTTACAGGCAACGACAGTTCATTGGTTCATTGAGCTTGTCATCAAGGCCCCATTTTCATCAGGCGAGACATTGTAATCAAAACCCTTTATTTGGTGTCCGCAAGCGATATCATGTGTGTCGCTTCCCAGGGGTTTGGGAAACATGGTTTGAGATACTAGTTTTGAGATTCATCATGGCATCCAAGTTTGTGGTTAAATAATGTGATTTCAATTAAGGTTTGGAGAATACATGGTTTTAGTTTACTTTGAAAGTATCATTCAACTTCAAATGCAAGTTCATTCGAAAATAACCGATATCATTTCAAATAAGTCATTACCATTTTCCATATCCATTTTTCGAGTCGACTTAATTCACATTAAACCATTAGTACATCCGTATTACCATCCTATTCATCATTTACCCTTATTGTGGTCATATCCCATTTCTCTAACCAAATCCATTTACTTGTCCCTACCATAAGTCATTTTGTTTAATCCAAATCACATTTCAAAACTCCTATGTTTGTTTTAAAAAAAAAATCCCATTTAAATTTGAAGTCCAATATCCAAGTTTAATTTTCAATGACATTAAGCATATTTTTTGCTAATTTCCATTACACCCAGTTTGTCCAATTTGAGTCTTACTAAGTCATTTATTTTATCTAATGTTCAATAGCCCATTCATTGATTTTTGGAAGAAAGAACTTGTAGCATGCCATTAAGACATAGTAATTACAAAAGTTTCATATCATTACATATCAAAAATTCGAGTCGATAAACCATAACCGAAAATGGAGGAGGGATTCAATTACATATCAAAATTGATACAAAAAAACAAATTGGATTACAGGATAAGAGAAAAAATTCAGTCAGAGATACAAAGAAAAACTCAGAAGAAAAAACTGAGAACCGATTCCATAATATTCAATCTCAATCCTTCAATTCCATTCCCCTTAAAAAAAAGGTCTATCTAACGCTCATATCCTCAAGAACTAACAACTCCATGCAAGTCAAATATAGAAACAGTTCGCAACTGGATAATCCGCAGCTCGCAACAAACTGCAGACGCATCAACGCACAGTCTGATCATCCTTCACAACCATGTTGCTTGATTCGTTTCATGAACTCCCACCAGCATCACTTGTGAACCTGCAACGAATCAGAGAAAAATTGTTATCCCTATTGCACTTGACAGTTCAAGAGCAGTTGTAATCATAAGCCACAAGAACATTTTTCATGAACAAACGCACAAGAGAAACTTCAAGATAACCCTACAAAAAGGGATTCACGAACAAAAAAAAGGGATGAAGGATTTTCAACGGAAAGTTACATAAAAGAATTGCAAAAAATAGCAGAACAACTTATCACAACCTCAAGTTCACCATGGAACTCATAGCAGGGAAATACAAACTCTAACTAATTCTTAACCGAATTTCTAACAAACTTACCTGTGAAAGTCCCGAATCACCCTCATCGCATCCTCTATAAATCTGTAACTTCATCAGGATCTTCAGTCTCTATGATTCTAGATTCCTCTTCACCACCTTCACCATTTTTCCTTCAATTTTCCTTCAACATTCTCTCCAATCTTTACTGTCTTCACCATTCTCCTTTTTCTCATTGATGCACCACCATTGCCATTCTCAAATCACCTACGAAAAACCATAACAGAAAACCAGAAAATGGATCAATCTTCATCAACCTTCAGTTTGCATAATAGCTCACAGAGAATCACATTCATCTTCTTCTCACCTCACCATAATCACTCCAATATTCATCGTTTTCCACAAGTCTTCTTTTCCAATAACACAGATTCGATTGTTCTTCATCAACAAATTGTTGTTTCGATCGTTCTTGTTTTACAACAAATCAAAGTTCGGTCTCTCTTCACCATAACAGAATTTGCACCTGCACTCTTCTTCATCGGACAAAGCATAACTGAAATCACTGCACTTCCTCAAAGAACGGAAACAGCTACTTCGTCGCCTTTCATACATCTACGCCGCAAATTGCACATTGCATCAACGACAACATCTTCATCGTAGAAATCACGTTTTCGTCGATTGATAAGGTACGAATCCAATCTCGCTTTTAGATGTAGTTATTTGTGGCGTGGCGAGTTCTTTTGTTCTTGATCTTCTTAGCACCGATTTGGTTTTGAGTGTTTTATTTGAGATATTGGTTGCCGGATTCTAGACAAGGATAGAAGATAGGTGAGGGTTCGTGATGAAGTTTTTTTTAGTGGAGTCGGCCGGTGAGTTTCCGGCAAGACTAGGTTAGGAAAAGAGACGTAGGTGATGGCGGAAAGAGTTTAGGGAAGGAGAAGAAGAAAACGGTGTTGGTCGTGGCGGCGAGAAGCATGAGATAGTGTTGATGGTGGTGGATAGAGTTTGATGAAGGTGGTAGAGGCGGAGAAGGGACGAAGGTGATGAGGGCGGCGGAAGGGAGAATGAGGACTTAGGGTTCATGTTCTTCAGCCCTGTGTGTTGGCGTTGTGTTTTTATTTATTATCATAAGAAGATCATTTAGGTTAAGTTAATAGGATTAACTGTTTCTCTTGTTAATTGGAAGATTTTAATGAAAGTTAATAGGAATATTAACAATAAAGAAGAATTAATCCACATTAATCTGCAATCAATCACCTCTAATCCACCGTCATTATTCAAATTCTAAGAGATAAGATTGGATGATTTTGTGGATTCCCAGCCACACCGGCGGTGACACTTGTCACTGTCCGGTTGGCACTTTGTGCGGTTGTTCGCGTATGGGTGGTACACCATAAGTTTTCATGAGCTTGCGTTTTTAAATTCGTTGATGGAATTACCATGAGAAAAGACTGGATCAAATGACTCAGATGAAGTCAACAAGGTTGACTGAAGGTTCATGATATGCACCCTCCAAAACTCCTTAAGCATGGGCCTTAATTTCTCTATTCGCACCCCATTTATTCAGGCCCATTTCATTTTAAATCATAAAATCTGCTTCCTGCACCTCCCCTGCCTTTTCTTTCTTTTTTATTTTTGTTTTAGCATAGTTTGATTTTAATCTTTAAAGACATAGTTAAACACATGATAAAATTCCATAAATATTATAGTAGGATCCTAATTCATTTTAGAACTTTTCTACATTTTTACTTTCCGATTTTTGGTATTTTTCAATTTAATTTCAATTTTCCATTTAATTAGTTTTATATTGATTTCTTTCATGAACACTTTATTTTGTACATTTTATTTCTCCCACCTCGTGTATGATATTTGTCCCGTCCTTTTTTTTATGATTAGAGGACTAATAATAGAACCTGGAATAATTTTTGGTATATTTTTTAGGCCATTTTATCCACTGTTTTGGTAGTGTTGTTTGTGTAAAATTGTGAATAGTTCTTAGGTAGATTTAAGTGACTATTTGGCATAGTTAGGCTCTGAATTTTTAGGATATTTTTTAGCACAATATTATAGTCAGGTTAAGGACCTTATAGAAATAATTTCATATTTTTTCCAGGAATTTTGCTATTTTTTAGTGCATTGATTTTAGCTAAGTTTTACATTGTAAATCAACCTAGTTTAACTTAGGAGTTTATGGTTCATTAAGATTTAGCTTTAATTAAATTTAATCTTAGGATTTTAGAATGATTTATTATAGTTTAGCTACTGATTTTAGAATAGTGATATTAAATAAATTCCTTTAGTTTTAGGACTTAGGCTCATAATTTTCATTAAGTATGTTTAGGTGAGGTTTAGGCTTATTTTAGTTTTATGCTTTAACATGCAATTTTTGGAATTAATTTCTTCTTCCTATTTTAATGTTTTTGCCTTAATATTTGTTTTTTCTACTTGTATAGGCTTCCTCATGTTTCTTAGAACCAACTTAACTTCCTTAGGAAGTAAGTTGAGTTCTAGTAGTTTTTTAGTTCCCTTTTATTCATTAGGATTAGAAAACTCCATAAACCATTAGGACCACTTTTGAATAATAACTAAAATTAGGGTTGAGTCTTAGTCCCCTTAGTTTTTTCCTTTTTCAACTTGAGACCTTCTTTCTCATCTCATAATAATAAAAATACTTAATAAAAATCGAACATTCTTATACGCCATGAGACTTTGTTGCGGAGTACTTATACGCGTCCTGTTTCGGGGCGAGGTGTAAGTACTTACCACAATGGATAGGTCTTAGTATGATAATGTTCACAAACAAATTCAAAACATTTCTCATAAAAGAAAAAAACAAACAATAAGCGGCTTTCCTGTGGGAACTTCTTTTCTCACCTCATTCATTCTCAGCGCAAACTTGCGACGACTTGTCTCATTTGCAAGACGGTAAATGCACTCGTACCAGACTAGCCTACAACACCTGAGCATAGACATAAGCAGTTCCAGCGATAAAAAACACAAACAAATAGTTCCCGCCTTAGTTAGGCAAACTACGTCGACATTCATCCTCATTATCCCGATGAGGTACGTAGGCAGCGGGGTAGGGCCCGTTCGAGCACTTTCTTTATTTTCCCTACATTTTCCCCCTTCTTTCCTTTCTCATTTCAGTTCCAGTTCCAGTTAGCAGTTCATTTGTTCAGCAACATTCTTACTTCTCACCTTTTGAAGCAAACAAGCAAGCGTGGATCCCGTCGGGTACGACGGACGATCTGGGGTGCTAATACCTTCCCAGGTCGTAACCGACTCCCGAACCCAGATCTTTGGTTCGCATGACATTGTCATTTTCTTCTTGCTCAGGTTTGTACAGCATTACCTTTCCCATTCTTTCGGGATAAAAATGTCTGGCTGGCGACTCTACCTTTTTCGTGCCACTTTCGTGTTTGTACTAGGATGAAAATCCCGGGAGCGACAGTTGGCGACTCTGCTGGGGATTCGAACCCAGAATCTCTGGTTTCCCTTGTAGAGTCAATCCTAGCGCCTTTTGGTTTTGTTTCTTTGGGTGCTTATCTGTTTGCTGATGTGTACTTTAGTTTAGCTTTACTATTTTTATTTACAGTTTTTACTTTAAAACTTTACTTTACCGCATTTATTTACTGCTTTTAGTATTTATTTTCCATGCATCATATTATACTGGACTGTCTGGCTGTGTTGGTTTTCATTTTTTCTGCGGGATGGGAGTTACTGTGAGATAAGCCAAATACCCGGCTTGAGTGCACTATAGGATTAGCGTGGACACGTTGTACTCGCATGGTTACATGATGAGTGGCGATGTGTTCCACACCCAGACTGCGACCATCTTGGGACTATTTTGTGTGGGGGTTCTTCCCCACTTCAGGTACGACCATGATAGTTATGTGCATCTAGTGACCGATCTTCAAGGACCTTAATGGAAACACCCCTCTCCAGTGATGACAGTGGCAACCCACATTTGTTGGCAAACCCACTCGCATCTGAGGGTCCATTGGGAACTTGCATAGGATGGCCTGGTTCTCATAGGAGTTCAGTTAAAGCAAACTGTTCGTATGATGGTAGTATTGTACCTTTCAGGATGAATGTACTATTGTTTCTCAATTCAGTGCTTGAAGCTGGGGACTTATGAGGGATGCTTGTTTTTCCGGACTCAGCTGAGACCTCCCTGAGTAGTACATAATGCCAAACCGATTCCCTGATTTGGTCATGAGCCATCTCTTGGAAATGGTGAACGTATTATTGCTATTCGGCTTTGATAGTCTGTGATGTTTGACCCGAGTAGCACACCCGCGAGATTGGGAGGGGTTTATAGGTTTGCAGGAATCCTGAGACCTTCAACATACCCGCTTTGCCATCGGTTCAGTTTTGTGATCTGGTTCTCTTGTACTTTGGTTCTAAGATATGGATCCCGGATCAGAGGGATTTTATTGTGATAAGTTGATATTGTGGCCTTGCACCGACACCTGATCATATGATCAGCACATCAGAAACACTTCACTGATCACATGTCTCGCCTTGCATAAGCATCGTAACATCATTAATCATTTGTGTTTCTTTTATTCTCAGGGTTTGAATTACTCCCGGTTCCTGATTATATCATTACTTCAGAATGGAAGACATCAGAAAAAGGACTGTGCACTACAAATTTTTTGATACCAAAGTGGACTTGATTAATCAAATGGTGTCTCTTATTACCCCGGGTCATCTGGGATACTTCAAGGAAAAGTATGCCGATATTCTGGACTTGGTATTCAACTTGGATAGCTCTCAAAGAAGCGCCATTCACACTTTGTTGCAGTATTACAATCCACGGCTCAGGTGTTTCACTTTTCATGACTTTCAGTTGGGTCCTTTACTGGAAGAGTATGCTGAGATTATGGGAGTGTCAATCAAGGATCAGATTCTTTTCAACTCAGAGATGATTAGGCCAACCCATTCTGACATCACTAAAGCTCTTTATTTGAGCTCATCTGAAGTATCTGCAAATCTGTCTACAACCAAAGCAAAAGTACTTGGTTTCACTCTGGAGTATCTGGTTAGAAGGACTGGAGAACTTGCAGTGACAAATCAGTGGGATTCTGTTTGCGCCATCTTAGCATTATCCATTTATGGGATCATCATGTTCGCTTATATGGACAAATTTGTGGACATAAATGTTATTCATTTATTTGTGTTGAAGAATTCGGTGCCCACTCTCCTGGGTGAATTGTATTATTCAGTGCACTATAAGAATGAGAAGAATCGAGGAGGTCTAGTTAGATGTTGTGCTCCCTTATTCTACAGGTGGGTTATGAGACATTTTCCTACCATTGAGAGTTTAACTGATCCCAATACTACTTGGGCCCAGAAGCTAAGTACATTGTATGCCAGAGATATTAGATGGTTTACTTTGAAGTTGAAAGGAAAGAGTTTCATTACCAGTTGCAGGAATTACCTCAACGTGCCTTTATTAGGAGTATCAGGGGGTATCAACTACAACCCCATTCTCTTAAGAAGACAGATGGGGTACGCACTCAAAGAAATTCCCGATGAATCTGAGTTATTCCAAACTTTCTACTTCTCGGTAAAAGATAATCTTCCGTTGGTTAGAAAAGTGGTAGGCTCTAAGAAAGTGATCAAAAGAAAAGACACGGTGTAACGTCTCGAAAATCTAAATTTAATTATTTAGTCATTTATTTAATTAATTTAGAAAAATTGGAGAGTTTGGATTAATTAGAGAATTTTGGAGAAAAAGAGTATTTTTATATAATAAGGATAAATAGTGTTTTATTATACTATTTTATTATTATTATTAAAAATATATTAAAGAAAAGGGTAAGGTGGTCCTTTTGTGAAAATTATGAGGGTAAAGTGGGAAAAGACTTAACTGGAATGTGTTTTGGTAAAAAGGAATACACAATCAGTTTTCTCATTGTGGTTTTCTATCGTGTTTGGTGAAGTGCTCTGAAGAAGGAGAAAGCTCAGAGTCAGGAGGCTGTGGAGAACCCCAGAGAAGAGTGTAAAGCGAAGAAATTCTCTAAGGTATAGGGAGTTTTCATAATCTATTGTAATTGTATAAGAATTGGATTATGAGTAGATTAGATTTGTAAGAGTTTAGTGAGTTTAGGGTTTTTGATTTAGGTTGAGCTGATGAGTAAACTTTTGATGAATTAGAGTGATTAGAATGAGTTATAAACATATATTTGTTGGTATAATTGTTATCTTGATGTTGTTGATGTTTGATTGATGTTTTTGAATGGTTTTTGAGTGTTTTGATGTGAAACCCGTAATGGGATTTGGGTTTTTTTGGTGTTGAAACAGTCTGCAATTGTATAGCAGAGAACTGCTGGAAAACGTGCGTTAACCGGTTAACGCTATGGGTTAACCATTGTAAATTTTGGTGAAAATCTGGAATTTCGTAGGCGTTAACCGGTTAACGCAATGGGTTAACTGGTTAACACTGTTTGAGAAGAAAATTTTAATTCTTTAAAAAATCATAACTTTCAAACCGTAAGTCCGATTCGCATTCCGTTTGAAGCGTCGGTACAAGTATAAACTGAACTTTATTTTGATGAATAAAAATGAGAAAAATGAAAATTTTTTTATAAATGAAGTTATGAAATAACCTTGTGATTGCCTCATAATCTACCGGGTACGGGTCAATTCTGGATGTGTCTGAGTGGTTAGAGAACCAGTGTTCTGGGTGTAATGTCATGAAGATATATATGATTATTTGATGATTGTTTTGCTGATTGAAATTAATGACGCGAATTAGTTTGATGAAATTACGATGTAGTGCATCATTGCATTTCATAACATTCACGATGGGGCTTCGGCCTATTTATTTGCTTCAATCCCATTGTGTGGATTGAAGTGTCTCGATGATTTACGATGTGCTCCTTTATGGAGGGTTGATGGTCATGTATCCATATCACGATCAAAATGGTACCACATGCATATTGCATATTAGGATGTTAGAATTGCATATTCTGGATGAATTTTCATGACTGTGTTGATGTTGTTTAATTTCATGATCGTGTTGTTGTTGTTGCTGAATTTTATAGTTGATGATGTCATGATTTGTTGCACTAATTTATTTATGTTCTATATTCTTGTACGTTTATGATATATTATGATTACTCACCCTACTTGCTTGGAAATGTTTCCTCTTTCGTGGGTAACTTGTAGATGTCGAAGAATAGTCTTGCAGTGCAATAGGAGTTTTTCATGAGTCTCGGAGCGTGCTTTAGTGTTCCTTAGAAGTGGTCCTGGTCTATGTGTCCTGCTCTGTGTCATGTAACACTGGGACGGGGTTTATTGTTAAACTGTTTTCAGTTATGTTATTATTTGGATAAATGTTTTCCTATTTTATGATGTTAAATTCAGGATGGTGAAAATTATGTTTATGAAGTTTTGAATTATGAAGTTTAAATTCCGTTGCGAAATGATTTATGATATTCTTGATGTTGATTAACCCGTGTTACGGGACAAGACACTGTTTGTGTTGAATTATGATGATATGTGATACCCTGTTTAGATGATTACTCTGATATTATTTAAATATTTTGTTTTGGGATAGAAGGGTGTTACATTAGTGGTATCAGAGTAGGTCGGTCTGTTCGGCCAAGTCTTGTTTTTGTCAGTCTGTTATCAAGTCGTTATTTACTTAACGATTATTCTCTTCTGATGTGGTAAGTGTTGTGCAGAATAGTTGGAAACAACACGCATGCTCTCGCTGATGCTATTGCAGCTCTTGCTCAGACTGTTGCTCGTTACAATGTGCATGATGTGTTTCGTGCCTTATAGAAATTCCAGAGGAATAATCCACCTGTGTTTGAAGGAACTCATGACCCGGCGAGCGCACAGAAGTGGCTCAAGGCAATTGAGAAGATTTTCAGAGTGATGGTATGTGCTGACGTGCAGAAAGTTCAATTCGGGACTCATATGTTGTCTGAGAAAGCTAAAGACTGGTGGGATAATACTCGTCAGCGTCTAGAAGATGAGGCTGTTGTGGTGACTTGGGTTGTGTTTAAGGCGGAGTTCCTTAAGAAGTATTTTTCGGAAGATGCTCGTGGTAAGTTAGAGGTAGAATTCCTTGAGCTGAAGCAAGGAAACATGACAGTGGCAGAGTATGCTGCCAAATTTGAAAGGTTGGTGAAGTTTTGTCCTCACTGCAACAGGGCAGATGCTGAACTTTCCAAGTGCCTTAAGTTTGAGAATGGGCTGAGACCTGAAATTAAGCAGGGAATTGGATGCCAACAAATTCGCAAATATGCAGAGTTGGTTGATAAGAGCCGTATTTATGACGATGACAGCCGAGCTCGGTCAGCTCACTATAAACAGCTGAGCGAGAAGAAAGACAAGAGTCAGTATAGAGGGAAACCTTATGTGACTACTGGTGATAAAGGGAAGCAGAAGGCATCTAATGAGAAGAAGCAAAGTAGGGGAGCTGCCAATGTACCTGTTAAGTGTTACAAGTGTATAGAGTCAGGTCATAAAGTTGATGTGTGTACCACCAGAGTTATGAAATGTTACCATTGTGGCAGGCTTGGGCATAAGATGAGTGATTGTCCTAATGAGGGCCCAACCTGTTACAATTGTGGTGAGCAGGGGCATATCAGCACCCAATGCCAGAAACCAAAGAAGAATGCTACTACTACTCAGAATGCTAGGAGAGTTTTTGCATTAGCTGGTTCAGAAGCTCCAAAGAAGGACAAATTGATCAGAGGTACCTGTTTTATTAATAATATTGAGTTGATTGCTATTATTGACACTGGAGCTACACATTCATTTATTTCTCTTGAGTGTGCTAATAGATTGAGTTTAAAGTTGTCTAATATGAACGGTAATATGATAATAGAGACTCCTGCTAATGGTTCTGTGACTACCATGCTTGTTTGTTTGAAGTGTCCTTTGATAATTTTTGAGAAGAAATTTGTGATGGATTTAGTGTGCCTACCATTACACCAAATCGATGTTATTCTTGGTATGAATTGGTTGGAATTCAATTATGTTCATATTAACTGTTATAGTAAGACAATGCAGTTTCCTGAATTGAGCGAGAATGGTGAGTTGATGCTTTTATCTGCTAAGCAAGTGAATGAACTTGTATTGGATGAAGCTTTGACTTTTGCAGTGTCTGCATCATTGCAAGTTGATGATAAGACTGTTAGTGCAGAGTTGCCTGTGGTTTGTGAATTTCAAGATGTGTTTCCTGGCGATATAAATGATTTACCACCGGAACGTGAAATTGATTTTTCTGTGGACTTAGTACCGGGTACGAGTCCTGTCTCGATGGCTCCTTATAGAATGTCGGCTTCAGAGTTGAATGAGTTGAAGAAACAATTAGAAGAATTGTTAGAGAAGAGGTTCATTAGACCCAGTGTTTCTCCTTGGGGTGCTCCGGTGTTGCTCTTTAAGAAGAAGGATGGTAGTATGAGATTGTGTGTCAATTACTGACAGTTGAATAAAGTGACTATCAAGAATAAGTACCCACTTCCGAGGATCGATGATTTGATGAATCAGCTAGTAGGTGCTTGTGTCTTTAGTAAAATTGATCTGAGGTCTGGTAATCATCAGATTCGAGTTAAAGCTGATGATATTCCGAAGACAGCTTTCAGGATGAGATATGGGCATTACGAGTATACGGTGATGCCGTTTGGGGTTTCTAATGCGCCTGGTGTGTTTATGGAATATATGAATAGGATCTTTCATGAGTATCTTGATAAATTCGTGATGGTTTTCATAGATGACATCTTGGTATATTCTAAATCAGAAGAGGAACATGTCGAGCATTTGAGGGTTGTGTTGCAAGTGTTGAAAGAAAAGAAATTGTTTTCTAAATTATCTAAGTGTGAGTTCTGGTTAAAGGAAGTGAGTTTCCTCGGCCATGTAATTTCAAGTGGTGGAATTTCGGTGGATCCTTCAAAGATTGATGCGGTATTGCAGTGGGAGACTCCGAAGTCAGCTACAGAGATTCGTAGTTTTCTTGGGTTGGCTGGTTACTATCGTAAGTTCATTGAAGGTTTTTCTAAGATAGCTTTACCGTTGATGCAATTGACTAGGAAGGGTCAAGCGTATGTGTGGGAAGTTGCTTGTGAAGAGAGTTTTATAGAACTGAAGAAAAGATTAACGACCGTGCCAGTGTTTGTCTTACCGAATCCAGATGAGTCCTTTGTAGTTTATTGTGATGCTTCCAAGATGGGTCTTGGTGGAGTTTTGATGCAGGATAATAAGGTGGTTGCTTATGCTTCTAGACAGTTAAGAGTTCATGAGAGGAACTATCCTACTCACGACTTAGAGTTAGCAGCTGTGGTGTTTGTGCTTAAGATTTGGAGGCATTACTTGTTTGGTTCGAAATTTGAAGTATTCAGTGATCACAAAAGTTTAAGGTACTTGTTTGATCAGAAAGAGTTAAATATGAGATAGAGGCGGTGGCTTGAATTATTGAAAGATTTTGATTTTGATTTGAATTACCATCCTGGTAAGGCAAATGTTGTGGCTGATGCTTTGAGAAGGAAGTCGTTGCATATTTCGATGCTTATGGTGAATGAATTGGAAATGATCGAGCAATTCAGAGACATGAGCTTGTTGTGTGAAACTACTACAAATAGTGTGAAATTGGGAATGTTAAGGCTGACCAGTGAGATTTTGGAAGAAATTCGTAAGGGTCAGAAATCTGATTTGAAATTAGTTGATCAATTGATGTTGGTTGATCAAGGTAATGCAGGTGACTTTCGAGTTGATGAAGATGGAGTTTTGAGATTCCGAGATAGAGTATGTGTTCCGGATATTATAGGAATTAAAAAGAGTATTTTAGAAGAGGGGCACAAGAGTCGATTGAGTATTCATCCTGGTTCTACGAAGATGTATCAGGATTTACGCAGGTTGTTTTGGTGGCCGGGTATGAAAAGAGACATTGCTGAATTTGTATATGCTTGTTTGATATGTCAGAAGTCAAAGATAGAACATCAGAGACCTTCAGGTATGATGCAACCATTGAATGTTCCTGAGTGGAAATGGGATAGTATTTCCATGGATTTCGTGACGGGGTTACCTAAGACTGCTAGAGGTAATGATTCGATTTGGGTAATTATTGACCGGTTAACTAAGTCAGCACACTTCTTGCCGATGAAGATTAACCATTCCATGCAAAGGTTAGTTGAGATTTATATTGAGGAAATTGTGAAGTTACACGGTGTACCTTCAAGTATTGTATCAGATAGAGATCTGCGGTTTACGTCGAGGTTTTGGAAGAGTTTGCAGGATGCCTTGGGTACTAAGTTGAGGATGAGTTCTGCTTATCACCCGCAAACGGATGGCCAGACGGAAAGAACAATCCAGTCTTTAGAAGATTTGCTGAGAGCTTGTGTATTAGATCAAGGAGGGTCTTGGGATAGTCATTTGTAGTTGGTCGAGTTTACGTACAATAACAGTTTTCATGCTAGTATCGGGACGGCTCCATATGAGGCGTTGTATGGTAGACGTTGTCGTACTCCATTATGTTGGTATGAGTCAGGAGAGAGTTTAGTGCTTAGGCATGAGATTGTCCAAGAAACAACTGAAAAGATAAAAATGATTCAGGAAAGGATGAAAACGTCGCAGAGTCGTCAAAAGAGTTACCACGATAAGAGAAGGAAAGCACTTGAGTTCCAAGAGGGAGATCACGTGTTCTTAAGAGTTACTCCTATGACTGGTGTAGGAAGAGCTTTGAAGTCTAGAAAGCTCACTCCATGTTTTGTCGGTCCGTATCAGATTATGCCGAGGATATGGGAAGTGGCCTATCGAGTGGCTTTACCTCCCTCTCTTGCGAATTTACATGATGTATTCCATGTATCACAGTTGAGAAAGTACATTCTGGACCCGGCGCATGTAATTCAGATAGATGATGTTCAGGTGAGGGATAATCTGACGATTGAAGCTTTACCAGTGAGGATTGATGGTAGAGAATTGAAGCAACTTCGAGGCAAGGAAATTGCTTTAGTGAAGGTATTGTGGGGAGGACCAGCTGGAGAAACTTGGACTTGGGAGCGGGAAGATCAGATGAGGGAGTCGTATCCGACTCTATTTACTTCAGGTAATTTTCGAGGATGAAAATTCTTTAAGTAGGGGAGAGTTGTATGACTCAATTATTTAGTCATTTATTTAATTAATTAAGAAAAATTGGAGAGTTTGGATTAATTAGAGAATTTTGGAGAAAAAGAGTATTTTTATATAATAAGGATAAATAGTGTTTTATTATACTATTTTATTATTATTATTAAAAATATATTAAACAAAAGGGTAAGGTGGTCCTTTTGTGAAAATTATGAGGGTAAAGTGGGAAAAGACTTAACTGGAATGTGTTTTGGTAAAAAGTTATACACGATCAGTTTTCTCATTGTGGTTTTCTATCGTGTTTGGTGAAGTGCTCTGAAGAAGGAGAAAGCTCAGAGTCAGGAGGCTGTGGAGAACCCCAGAGAAGAGTGTAAAGCAAAGAAATTCTCTAAGGTATGGGGAGTTTTCATAATCTATTGTAATGGTATAAGAATTGGATTATGAGTAGATTAGATTTGTAAGAGTTTAGTGAGTTTAGGGTTTTTGATTTAGGTTGAGCTGATGAGTAAAATTTTGATGAATTAGAGTGATTAGAATGAGTTATAAACATATATTTGTTTGTATAATTGTTATCTTGATGTTGTTGATGTTTGATTGATGTTTTTGAATGGTTTTTGAGTGTTTTGATGTGAAACCCGTAATGGGATTTGGGTTTTTTTGGTGTTGAAACAGTCTGCAATTGTATAGCAGAGAACTGCTGGAAAACGTGCGTTAACCGGTTAACGCTATGGGTTAACCATTGTAAATTTTGGTGAAAATCTGGAATTTCGTAGGCGTTAACCGGTTAACGCAATGGGTTAACTGGTTAACACTGTTTGAGAAGAAAATTTTAATTCTTTAAAAAATCATAACTTTCAAACCGTAAGTCCGATTCGCATTCCGTTTGAAGCGTCGGTACGAGTATAAACTGAACTTTATTTTGATGAATAAAAATGAGAAAAATGCAAATTTTTTTATAAATGAAGTTATGAAATAACCTTGTGATTGCCTCATAATTTACCGGGTACGGGTCAATTCTGGATGTGTCTGAGTGGTTAGAGAACCAGTGTTCTGGGTGTAATGTCATGAAGATATATATGATTATTTGATGATTGTTTTGCTGATTGAAATTAATGACGCGAATTAGTTTGATGAAATTACGATGTAGTGCATCATTGCATTTCATAACATTCACGATGGGGCTTCGGCCTATTTATTTGCTTCAATCCCATTGTGTGGATTGAAGTGTCTCGATGATTTACGATGTGCTCCTTTATGGAGGGTTGATGGTCATGTATCCATATCACGATCAAAATGGTACGACATGCATATTGCATATTAGGATGTTAGAATTGCATATTCTGGATGAATTTTCATGACTGTGTTGATGTTGTTTAATTTCATGATCGTGTTGTTGTTGTTGCTGAATTTTATAGTTGATGATGTCATGATTTGTTGCACTAATTTATTTATGTTCTATATTCTTGTACGTTTATGATATATTATGATTACTCACCCTACTTGCTTGGAAATGTTGCCTCTTTCGTGGGTAACTTGTAGATGTCGAAGAATAGTCTTGCAGTGCAATAGGAGTTTTTCATGAGTCTCGGAGCGTGCTTTAGTGTTCCTTAGAAGTGGTCCTGGTCTATGTGTCCTGCTCTGTGTCATGTAACACTGGGACGGGGTTTATTGTTAAACTGTTTTCAGTTATGTTATTATTTGGATAAATGATTTCCTATTTTATGATGTTAAATTCAGGATGGTGAAAATTATGTTTATGAAGTTTTGAATTATGAAGTTTAAATTCTGTTGCGAAATGATTTATGATATTCTTGATGTTGATTAACCCGTGTTACGGGACAAGACACTGTTTGTGTTGAATTATGATGATATGTGATACCCTGTTTAGATGATTACTCTGATATTATTTAAATATTTTGTTTTGGGATAGAAGGGTGTTACATTAGTGGTATCAGAGTAGGTCGGTCTGTTCGGCCAAGTCTTGTTTTTGTCAGTCTGTTATCAAGTCGTTATTTACTTAACGATTATTCTCTTCTGATGTGGTAAGTGTTGTGCAGAATAGTTGGAAACAACACGCATGCTCTCGCTGATGCTATTGCAGCTCTTGCTCAGACTGTTGCTCGTTACAATGTGCATGATGTGTTTCGTGCCTTATAGAAATTCCAGAGGAATAATCCACCTGTGTTTGAAGGAACTCATGACCCGGAGAGCGCACAGAAGTGGCTCAAGGCAATTGAGAAGATTTTCAGAGTGATGGTATGTGCTGACGTGCAGAAAGTTCAATTCGGGACTCATATGTTGTCTGAGAAAGCTAAAGACTGGTGGGATAATACTCGTCAGCATCTAGAAGATGAGGCTGTTGTGGTGACTTGGGTTGTGTTTAAGGCGGAGTTCCTTAAGAAGTATTTTTCGGAAGATGCTCGTGGTAAGTTAGAGGTAGAATTCCTTGAGCTGAAGCAAGGAAACATGACAGTGGCAGAGTATGCTGCCAAATTTGAAAGGCTGGTGAAGTTTTGTCCTCACTACAACAGGGCAGATGCTGAACTTTCCAAGTGCCTTAAGTTTGAGAATGGGCTGAGACCTGAAATTAAGCAGGGAATTGGATGCCAACAAATTCGCAAATATGCAGAGTTGGTTGATAAGAGCCGTATTTATGACGATGACAGCCGAGCTCGGTCAGCTCACTATAAACAGCTGAGCGAGAAGAAAGACAAGAGTCAGTATAGAGGGAAACCTTATGTGACTACTGGTGATAAAGGGAAGCAGAAGGCATCTAATGAGAAGAAGCAAAGTAGGGGAGCTGCCAATGTACCTGTTAAGTGTTACAAGTGTATAGAGTCAGGTCATAAAGTTGATGTGTGTACCACCAGAGTTATGAAATGTTACCATTGTGGCAGGCTTGGGCATAAGATGAGTGATTGTCCTAATGAGGGCCCAACCTGTTACAATTGTGGTGAGCAGGGGCATATCAGCACCCAATGCCAGAAACCAAAGAAGAATGCTACTACTACTCAGAATGCTAGGAGAGTTTTTGCATTAGCTGGTTCAGAAGCTCCAAAGAAGGACAAATTGATCAGAGGTACCTGTTTTATTAATAATATTGAGTTGATTGCTATTATTGACACTGGAGCTACACATTCATTTATTTCTCTTGAGTGTGCTAATAGATTGAGTTTAAAGTTGTCTAATATGAACGGTAATATGATAATAGAGACTCCTGCTAATGGTTCTGTGACTACCATGCTTGTTTGTTTGAAGTGTCCTTTGATAATTTTTGAGAAGAAATTTGTGATGGATTTAGTGTGCCTACCATTACACCAAATCGATGTTATTCTTGGTATGAATTGGTTGGAATTCAATTATGTTCATATTAACTGTTATAGTAAGACAATGCAGTTTCCTGAATTGAGCGAGAATGGTGAGTTGATGCTTTTATCTGCTAAGCAAGTGAATGAACTTGTATTGGATGAAGCTTTGACTTTTGCAGTGTCTGCATCATTGCAAGTTGATGATAAGACTGTTAGTGCAGAGTTGCCTGTGGTTTGTGAATTTCAAGATGTGTTTCCTGGCGATATAAATGATTTACCACCGGAACGTGAAATTGATTTTTCTGTGGACTTAGTACCGGGTACGAGTCCTGTCTCGATGGCTCCTTATAGAATGTCGGCTTCAGAGTTGAATGAGTTGAAGAAACAATTAGAAGAATTGTTAGAGAAGAGGTTCATTAGACCCAGTGTTTCTCCTTGGGGTGCTCCGGTGTTGCTCTTTAAGAAGAAGGATGGTAGTATGAGATTGTGTGTCAATTACTGACAGTTGAATAAAGTGACTATCAAGAATAAGTACCCACTTCCGAGGATCGATGATTTGATGAATCAGCTAGTAGGTGCTTGTGTCTTTAGTAAAATTGATCTGAGGTCTGGTAATCATCAGATTCGAGTTAAAGCTGATGATATTCCGAAGACAGCTTTCAGGATGAGATATGGGCATTACGAGTATACGGTGATGCCGTTTGGGGTTTCTAATGCGCCTGGTGTGTTTATGGAATATATGAATAGGATCTTTCATGAGTATCTTGATAAATTCGTGATGGTTTTCATAGATGACATCTTGGTATATTCTAAATCAGAAGAGGAACATGTCGAGCATTTGAGGGTTGTGTTGCAAGTGTTGAAAGAAAAGAAATTGTTTTCTAAATTATCTAAGTGTGAGTTCTGGTTAAAGGAAGTGAGTTTCCTCGGCCATGTAATTTCAAGTGGTGGAATTTCGGTGGATCCTTCAAAGATTGATGCGGTATTGCAGTGGGAGACTCCGAAGTCAGCTACAGAGATTCGTAGTTTTCTTGGGTTGGCTGGTTACTATCGTAAGTTCATTGAAGGTTTTTCTAAGATAGCTTTACCGTTGATGCAATTGACTAGGAAGGGTCAAGCGTATGTGTGGGAAGTTGCTTGTGAAGAGAGTTTTATAGAACTGAAGAAAAGATTAACGACCGCGCCAGTGTTGGTCTTACCGAATCCAGATGAGTCCTTTGTAGTTTATTGTGATGCTTCCAAGATGGGTCTTGGTGGAGTTTTGATGAAGGATAATAAGGTGGTTGCTTATGCTTCTAGACAGTTAAGAGTTCATGAGAGGAACTATCCTACTCACGACTTAGAGTTAGCAGCTGTGGTGTTTGTGCTTAAGATTTGGAGGCATTACTTGTTTGGTTCGAAATTTGAAGTATTCAGTGATCACAAAAGTTTAAGGTACTTGTTTGATCAGAAAGAGTTAAATATGAGATAGAGGCGGTGGCTTGAATTATTGAAAGATTTTGATTTTGATTTGAATTACCATCCTGGTAAGGCAAATGTTGTGGCTGATGCTTTGAGAAGGAAGTCGTTGCATATTTCGATGCTTATGGTGAAAGAATTGGAAATGATCGAGCAATTCAGAGACATGAGCTTGTTGTGTGAAACTACTACAAATAGTGTGAAATTGGGAATGTTAAGGCTGACCAGTGAGATTTTGGAAGAAATTCGTAAGGGTCAGAAATCTGATTTGAAATTAGTTGATCAATTGATGTTGGTTGATCAAGGTAATGCAGGTGACTTTCGAGTTGATGAAGATGGAGTTTTGAGATTCCGAGATAGAGTATGTGTTCCGGATATTATAGGAATTAAAAAGAGTATTTTAGAAGAGGGGCACAAGAGTCGATTGAGTATTCATCCTGGTTCTACGAAGATGTATCAGGATTTACGCAGGTTGTTTTGGTGGCCGGGTATGAAAAGAGACATTGCTGAATTTGTATATGCTTGTTTGATATGTCAGAAGTCAAAGATAGAACATCAGAGACCTTCAGGTATGATGCAACCATTGAATGTTCCTAAGTGGAAATGGGATAGTATTTCCATGGATTTCGTGACTGGGTTACCTAAGACTGCTAGAGGTAATGATTCGATTTGGGTAATTATTGACCGGTTAACTAAGTCAGCACACTTCTTGCCAATGAAGATTAACCATTCCATGCAAAGGTTAGTTGAGATTTATATTGAGGAAATTGTGAAGTTACACGGTGTACCTTCAAGTATTGTATCAGATAGAGATCTGCGGTTTACGTCGAGGTTTTGGAAGAGTTTGCAGGATGCCTTGGGTACTAAGTTGAGGATGAGTTCTGCTTATCACCCGCAAACGGATGGCCAGACGGAAAGAACAATCCAGTCTTTAGAAGATTTGCTGAGAGCTTGTGTATTAGATCAAGGAGGGTCTTGGGATAGTCATTTGTAGTTGGTCGAGTTTACGTACAATAACAGTTTTCATGCTAGTATCGGGACGGCTCCATATGAGGCGTTGTATGGTAGACGTTGTCGTACTCCATTATGTTGGTATGAGTCAGGAGAGAGTTTAGTGCTTAGGCATGAGATTGTCCAAGAAACAACTGAAAAGATAAAAATGATTCAGGAAAGGATGAAAACGTCGCAGAGTCGTCAAAAGAGTTACCACGATAAGAGAAGGAAAGCACTTGAGTTCCAAGAGGGAGATCACGTGTTCTTAAGAGTTACTCCTATGACTGGTGTGGGAAGAGCTTTGAAGTCTAGAAAGCTCACTCCATGTTTTGTCGGTCCGTATCAGATTATGCCGAGGATATGGGAAGTGGCCTATCGAGTGGCTTTACCTCCCTCTCTTGCGAATTTACATGATGTATTCCATGTATCACAGTTGAGAAAGTACATTCTGGACCCGGCGCATGTAATTCAGATAGATGATGTTCAGGTGAGGGATAATCTGACGATTGAAGCTTTACCAGTGAGGATTGATGGTAGAGAATTGAAGCAACTTCGAGGCAAGGAAATTGCTTTAGTGAAGGTATTGTGGGAAGGACCAGCTGGAGAAACTTGGACTTGGGAGCGGGAAGATCAGATGAGGGAGTCGTATCCGACTCTATTTACTTCAGGTAATTTTCGAGGATGAAAATTCTTTAAGTAGGGGAGAGTTGTATGACTCAATTATTTAGTCATTTATTTAATTAATTAAGAAAAATTGGAGAGTTTGGATTAATTAGAGAATTTTGGAGAAAAAGAGTATTTTTATATAATAAGGATAAATAGTGTTTTATTATACTATTTTATTATTATTATTAAAAATATATTAAACAAAAGGGTAAGGTGGTCCTTTTGTGAAAATTATGAGGGTAAAGTGGGAAAAGACTTAACTGGAATGTGTTTTGGTAAAAAGGAATACACGATCAGTTTTCTCATTGTGGTTTTCTATCGTGTTTGGTGAAGTGCTCTGAAGAAGGAGAAAGCTCAGAGTCAGGAGGCTGTGGAGAACCCCAGAGAAGAGTGTAAAGCAAAGAAATTCTCTAAGGTATGGGGAGTTTTCATAATCTATTGTAATTGTATAAGAATTGGATTATGAGTAGATTAGATTTGTAAGAGTTTAGTGAGTTTAGGGTTTTTGATTTAGGTTGAGCTGATGAGTAAAATCTTGATGAATTAGAGTGATTAGAATGAGTTATAAACATATATTTGTTTGTATAATTGTTATCTTGATGTTGTTGATGTTTGATTGATGTTTTTGAATGGCTTTTGAGTGTTTTGATGTGAAACCCGTAATGGGATTTGGGTTTTTTTGGTGTTGAAACAGTCTGCAATTGTATAGCAGAGAACTGCTGGAAAACGTGCGTTAACCGGTTAACGCTATGGGTTAACCATTGTAAATTTTGGTGAAAATCTGGAATTTCGTAGGCGTTAACCGGTTAACGCTATGGGTTAACCGGTTAACACTGTTTGAGAAGAAAATTTTAATTCTTTAAAAATTCATAACTTTCAAACCGTAAGTCCGATTCGCATTCCGTTTGAAGCGTCGGTACGAGTATAAACTGAACTTTATTTTGATGAATAAAAATGAGAAAAATGCAAAAGTTTTTGTAAATGAAGTTATGAAATAACCTTGTGATTGCCTCATAATTTACCGGGTACGGGTCAATTCTGGATGTGTCAGAGTGGTTAGAGAACCAGTGTTCTGGGTGTAATGTCATAATGATATATATGATTATTTGATGATTGTTTTGCTGATTGAAATTAATGATGCGAATTAGTTTGATGAAATTACGATGTAGCGCATCATTGCATTTCATAACATTCACGATGGGGCTTCGGCCTATTTATTTGCTTCAATCCCATTGTGTGGATTGAAGTGTCTCGATGATTTACGATGTGCTCCTTTGTGGAGGGTTGATGGTCATGTATCCATCTCACGATCAAAATGGTACCACATGCATATTGCATATCAGGATGTTAGAATTTCATATTCTGGATGAATTTTCATGACTGTGTTGATGTTGTTTAATTTCATGATCCTGTTGTTGTTGTTGCTGAATTTTATAGTTGATGATGTCATGATATGTTGCACTAATTTATTTATGTTCTATATTCTTGTACGTTTATGATATATTATGATTACTCACCCTACTTGCTTGGAAATGTTTCCTCTTTCGTGGGTAACTTGCAGATGTCGAAGAATAGTCTTGCAGTGCAATAGGAGTTTTTCATGAGTCTCAGAGATTGCTTTAGTGTTCCTTAGAAGTGGTCCTGGTCTATGTGTCCTGCTCTGTGTCATGTAACACTAGGACGGGGTTTATTGTTAAACTGTTTTTAGTTATGTTATTATTTGTATAAATGTTTTCCTATTTTATAATGTTAAATTCAGGATGGTGAAAATTATGTTTATGAAGTTTTGAATTATGAAGTTTAAATTCCGCTGCGAAATGATTTATGATATTCTTGATGTTGATTAACCCGTGTTACGGGTCAGGACACTGTTTGTGTTGAATTATGATGATATGTGATACCCTTTTTAGATGATTACTCTGATATTATTTAAATATTTTGTTTTGGGGTAGAAGGGTGTTACACACGGCATGTCTAGGCAAGAGCAATAACCGGATGTTCCCTGAATTCGAGGCTTGGATAAAGGAGGAGGTTCAAACGGCTCTAGTCCCTTTTTCTATACCAACTCCACCTCCAGCAACTGTGCCTTTAGAGGATTACCAAAAATTGGAGGCTTTAGTCAAGCAGCTTAGAGTTGAAAATCAGGAGGCTCACAATTTTTCACAGAAATTGATGATTCAGAACCAGCAATTAGAAGATAGAGCTCTCCGAGCTGAAGAGACAGTCCGGCTTAAGCAGGAGGACTTTGATGAAAGAGAACTATACTTTAGGAAGAGAGGATTGGCTGAGATCCACAAGGCGAGTCAGCGCCGGAGGGATAAGAAAGAACTGAATGAGACTAATGAAGCCATCACACTTTGGCAAGATAAGTGGAGCGATCACCAGAAAAAGCAAAAGGGGGTAGAGGCTGAATTCGAGTTGAAGATCAAAAACCTTAAGGATGCCCTGTTTGAGAAAGGAAAGTTAGTTCAGAAGGCCCAAGAGCAACAAAGAGAATTCCTTCATCAGATGACAATGAGTCAACAAATAGTTGAAGATGTCCAGAAAGAAGTCGAAGAGCTGAAGCTTCGAGCTGATGTGAAGAAGTCAAAGGCCGAGCCGGGTCCGAGCAAAGAAAATGAGAAGGCATTCCTGCAGCAGATTGAAGAGTTACATGATTCCTTTGATTTAAGTGATCTCATCATCCAGAGACTCATCCAGGAGCCCGATCATCCGGATATAACTCAGTTATTCCAGAATGTCAAGCGCCTTAGCTGGAGGCTGCAGGACTTAGAGCTCCCTAGAGTTTAGTTTCACGCTATTGTACTTGCATTAACCACAGGCTTGTTGTGGGATTCCTTTTATTGATATACTTTGTTGTTCTTTTGATTGGCACACTTCGGGGACTTTGTTGTTTCAAACTTCAGTTTATGTAATTGACTTTCTTTGAATCTTTTGTTTGTTATATGTTGCACCGACACGGGGTAATAAGCCCCAATTCTCCACAGCCGTCACGTTATTTTAACATCATATGGGTCTTCTTCCAAATATTATTCCCTAATATCAGGACAGGAAAGGGGAAAAACCATGAGGATAAAAGGAACACATTGCATTGCATACACATCATTTGCATTTTCTTCTTTATTTTTGTAGGTTTTCTACAGGATGCTTAACTTATTTATTTTACAGGCAAAGATTGCGAGAGTTTCAAAGACCCGGCATCTCCGACAAAATATCCCACATCGCTACGCAACTCGCAACAACCAGAGGATAGTCATGGACGCGATGCAAACTGAGCTTAATGAGTTTCGCACCAGAATGGGAGAATTCATGGTCATGATGCAAGGGATGGCTCAGGGACAACAGGATTTAAGAAATGCAATTTAGGGGCTCAACCCTCCTCGGACTAATCCTCATGTAACCACTTCTGAAGTACAAGTGACTCCTCCCAACACCAACAATGGCCAAGGTGGGCCTCAAGTTCCAAGGCCTGGCACAACAACCTTCATCCCAGTACAAGACAGGCCGGAGGATCAGTTCCCTTCTTTCAACATTGATATGGGGTTCGGCGGAGAAGGAAATCTCCAAGACTTTTTGATGCTTGCTGAGAAATTCAAAGCCCTCGAGTGTAGAGACACTTTGGGGGTGGATGTGTCTGACATGGGCCTAGTCCCCGGGGTGGTTATTCCTTACAAATTCAGGCCGCCTACTTTTGACAAGTATAACGGTAGCTCCTGCCCTAAAACTCACTTACAGGCATTCTACCGAAAAATTACTGCCCATACTAGGGATGAAAAGCTCTGGATGTACTACTTCCAGGATAGTCTCTCCAGAGGATCCTTGGAATGGTATATGAAGTTAGATAGAAGCTCCGTGAGAAGTTGGAAGGAATTGGGAGAAGCATTCCTCAAGCAGTATCAGTATAATATCGACATGGCGCCCAGTCGCACTCAACTTCAGAGTCTGGCTCAGAAAAACTCTGAGAGCTTTAAAGATTATGCACAAAGGTGGCGTGAAGTGGCCGCTAGAGTGCAACCGCCTTTGTTGGAGAGAGAAATGGTAGACCTGTTCCTGGATACCCTCCCTGGGCATTTCATGGAGAGGCTAGCTGGATGTTCCTCAAGTGGATTTTCAGATATCATCTTGACTGGCGAGAGGATAGAAAGTTGGATCAAGCAAGGGAAGATTCAGAACGGGGGTGCTTCAAATTCTGGTATCAAGAAACCCTTCTTGAAGAGGAGAGAAGGAGAGACCAGGGCAGTGTATGCGCAGAGGGGAGGAAGTAACAGAGGGTTTTATCAGCAAGTGGCCCCCGTCACTATATCAGCTCAACCTGTTCAACAACAAGTCCAACCACTGCAGCCGCAACGCTCACAAGGGTATCAACAAAGAGCTCCTCGTCCATATTACCCCCAGAAGACCAGAGAAAGACATCTCGAAACTCCGCCGATCTCCTACTCACAACTTTTGAAGAATCTCCTACAACTCCAGATGGTTAGACTCCTAACTTTACAACCCCCCGAAGTCAGGCCAAATCCCCGAGGGTTATGATACAAACGCCAGATGCGAATTTCATTCTGAAGCTCCCGGGCATACCACAGAAAAATGCAAAGCTCTAAAGCATGTTGTTCAAGACCTACTGGATTCTAAAGCGATTAATTTCTCTCCTACTCCTAATGTAATACAGAACCCCATGCCTCCTCACGGGGGTACAGTTGGGGAAGTTGAAGATGGGGAGAATCTAAACTTGGTGTGTGATATCGACGACCTGCAAACTCCGTTGAGTGTTGTTAAAGCATGTTTGGCCCAGAGGGGTGTGTTTACAGGTTTTGGAAGTGATTGTCCAGGTTGTGTTGAAACTCCAAATGGGTGTGAGCAGTTGAAAGCAAAGATCCAAAGTATGATTAATGAAGGAGTGTTGCAGTTTGACAAAGTTGTAAAGGAAAGAAAAGTCTCCACAGTAACCATTTTCTATGATCCATCTCAAGTTCCTCCACGGTCTAGAGTGGCACTGATAACGATTACCACTGCATGACCAGTATTGTATTAGAGCGATAAAGCCATTCCCTGGAATTATGGTGGCGAAGTATATTGTAACGGCCAGAAGAGAGAGTTGGCCACGTCTAGCACGACCCCAGCTCAAGTAGAAAACATTGGAGTAGGGGGATTTACTAGAAGTGGAAGGTTATTTGCGCCGGAAACACTAAGAAATAGTGTGATACCACCCAGAGACACCGCAGAAGCCCAGGCCAAGGCAAGAGGGGAGCAGCCAGTGGTTGTCAATGAGCCCATGCCAGTGACTGATCCAGACATTACATTTGATAAAGAAGCTGAATAATTTTTTAGAATTATCAAAAAGAGCGATTACAAGATTGTGGACCATCTGCAGTAGACCCCATCGAAGATTTCCATCTTGTCTTTGCTAATGTGTTCTGACTCCCACAGGAAGGCTCTCTTGAATATTCTGAACAAGGCTTATGTGCCTCAGGATATTTCGGTAAATCAATTAGAAGCGGTGGTATCTAATGTCAATGCCAGTCATGGACTGGGTTTTACAGACATGGATCTAACATCTGAAGGGCGTGCTCATAATCGGGTGCTGCATATCTCTTTAGAATGTAAAGGTGCAGTACTTTCTCACGTGTTGGTAGATACCTGATCATCGTTGAATGTTCTGCCCAAGAAGGCATTGATGAAGTTGGATTATGATGGAGTGGTTTTAAAGCCCATCGACCTGGTGGTTAGAGCATTTGATGGGTCGAGGAGATCAGTGTTCGGGGAGGTGTATTTACCGATTAAAGTAGGTCCACAAATATTCAATACCACATTCTACGTAATGGATATATAGCTTGCATATAGTTGTTTGATGGGAAGGCCTTGGATACATTCAGCAAGAGCAGTATCATCCATACTTCATCAAAAGCTGAAATTCATCGGGGAGGGCTAAATTGTAACAGTCAGTGGGGAAGAGGACATCTTCGTCAGTCATCTAGCTTCATTCAAGTATGTAGAGATGGATGGCGAGATAGTTGAGACTCCATGTCAGGCTTATGAGCCCCTGAAAACTGAACAAGCATCTGCATTGGCAGCTTCTTCTGAAGAACCAAAGAAGGGGGTTTTCGTGGCCTCTTATAAGCAAGCTCTTGAGTTGGTAGAGTCGGGGATGCGAGAAGGCTGGGGCATTCTAGTAGAAGTGTCAGAAAAGAAAGATATGTTTGGGATTGGTTACCATCCTGGGCGGTTATCATCTGGAACGAGTGCTAGAGGTCGTCAAAGCCCGATTACTTTCACAAGTGCGGGAGTGATGGATTATGGAAGCATCAGTGTCGTGCAGGATGACGCAATTGATAGTGACTGTGACTTAGATGAGTGGGTCAGGCCTTCTGTTCCAGGGACTAAACTTAGCAATTGGACATCTGAAAGGCTTATCTCAGTCACCTCCTTCGAAGAGTAATAATCTTTGTTTTTGTCTTTCCTGTACTCAAGCACCATGTCTTGCCCGGGGCATAGTAGCTTTTTGTAAGGGTTCTTTTGTTCCTAACACAATTCATAATCATAAATAAAGCTGACGTTTCACATTCATCCATGTTGTTCTTTGCCTTTCATTTTTTCTTTTTTTTTTTAAAAAGAAATAAAAGTTTTAAAATGGCAATGTTTCTCATTTTCTCAAGCTTTTTCTAAAGCCTTGCATGAATCACCATTCATGCAGGTACTCGTCACCGGATCTTATCAATGACGACCCTGTTATGGATAAGTATGACTTTGACAATCCAATTTATCAAGTTGGTGAGAAGGTGAAGAAGATTGCGAACTACCTGAAGAATTGGCCAGACTGCTTAAATAGGAGGAGAAGATGATTCAGCCGCATGAAGAGGCCGTCGAAGTGATAAACCTGGGTACCGAAGAAGACAAGAAAGAAGTTAAGATCGGGGCCACATTAGAAGAATCTATCAAGACTCGTCTAATTGCCATGCTTCGAGAGTATGTTGATGTCTTTGCATGGTCTTACCAGGATATAACTGGTTTAGACACGGATATTGTGGTACACAAGTTGCCTCTGAGAGAAGACTGCCCTCCAGTGAAGCAGAAGTTATGGCGCACACACCCTGATATGGAAATCAAAATAAAAGAGGAAGTACAAAAGAAATTTGATGTTGGTTTCTTGGCCGTGACCAGTTACCCTCTGTGGGTTGCCAATATTGTGCCGGTCCCAAAAAAAGACGGTAAGGTCAGGATGTGTGTAGACTACAGGGATTTGAACAGGGCCAGCCCTAAAGATGATTTCCCTCTGCCTCACATAGATGTGCTTGTTGATAATACTGCTCAGTTTTCTGTGTTCTCTTTCATGGATGGGTTTTTAGGTTATAACCAGATTAAGATGTCTCCCGATGATATGGAAAAGACTACCTTCATCACGCCTTAGGGCACTTTCTGTTACAAGGTCATGCCGTTTAGTCTGAAGAATGCTGGGGCCACTTACCAACGGGCGATGGTGACGCTATTTCACGACATGATTCATCATGGAATTGAGGTTTATGTTGATGATATGATAGCAAAATCCCAAACAGAAGAAGAGCACTTGGACAATCTAGAAAAGTTGTTTGATAGACTCCGGAAGTTCAGATTGAGGTTGAATCCGAACAAGTGCACCTTTGGGGTCCGTTCCGGCAAGTTACTTGGATTCATTGTTAGTGAGAGGGGACTTGAGGTTGATCTAACCAAAGTATAAGCCATCCAAGAGATGCCTGAGCCAAAGACTGAAAAGCAAGTGTGTGGTTTCTTAGGGAGACTAAACTACATTGCACGGTTTATCTCTCATCTAACGGCCACGTGTGAGCCCATTTTTAAGCTTTTGAGGAAGAATCAGGCCATTAAATGGAATGAAGACTGTCAGCAAGCCTTTGACCGAATCAAGGAATACCTGCTAGAACCTCCAATTCTCATGCCTCCAGTGCCAGGGAGACCCTTAATCATGTATCTTACTGTGCTCGAAGGATCAATGGGATGTGTGCTGGGTCAGCAGGACGAGTCTGGTCGAAAAGAGCATGCCATTTATTACCTTAACAAAAAGTTTACCGATTGTGAGACACGCTACTCACTACTCGAGAAAACTTGCTGCGCTTTGGCATGGGCTGCTCGCCGACTAAGACAGTACATGCTGACCCACACCACTCTCTTGATTTCCAAGATGGATCCTGTGAAATATATCTTCGAGAAGCCGGCTCTGACAGGAAGGGTAGCCCGATGGAAGATGATACTAACAAAGTATGATATCCATTACACTTTGAAAAAATAAATCAAAGGAAGTGTATTGTCAGAATACTTGGCTCAGCAGCCAATCGACGATTATCAACCCATGAAATTCGAGTTTCCGGATGAGGACATCATGTTCCTTAAGTTGAAAGACTGTGAAGAACCACTTCCGGAGGAGGGGCCAAACCCTGAATCCAGATGGAAGTTAATGTTTGACGGAGCTGTGAACATGAACGGAAGCGGAGTAGGTGTTGTTATCATCTCACCAGAAGGGGTCCATACACCTTTAGCTGCTCGGTTGAATTTTGAATGCACTAACAATGAAGCAGAATATGAAGCTTGCATCATGGGGGTTGAAGAAGCAATCAACTTGCGAGTCAAGAACCTCGAGATCTTCGGAGATTCTGCCCTAGTGGTGAACCAAGTCAATGGCAAATGTATAGTTCATCAACCTCACTTGGTTCCTTACAGGGATTATACCAGGAGGTTGCTAACCTTCTTCACCAAGGACAAGTTGAGTTATATTCCCCGAGACAAAAACCAGTTTGCTGATGCTCTAGCCACTTTGTCATCTATGATTAAAGTTTGTCAAGAGAATTTCGTGCCTCGAATCATGGTTTCTCGTCTTGAAAGACCGGCTTATGCCTTTGCATTTGACAGTGGTGAAGATAACAAACCTTGGTCTCATGATATCAAGCAATTCTTGAAGACTCAAGAATACCTGGCTGGGGCATCCAATAAAACAAGAAGACTCTCAGAAGACTGGCAGGTTTTTTCTTCTTGAATCAAGATGGTGTGTTATACAAGCGAAACTTCGACATGGTTCTGCTCAGATGCGTGGATAGACACGAAGCAAACCTGTTGATGCAAGAGGTTCATGAAGGCTCCTTTGGTACCCATGATGGAGGACATGCTATGGCTATGAAATTGTTGAGATCGAGATATTATTGGATCACCATGGAATCTGATTGTTGTAAATACTCCCGTAAATGTCACAAGTGTTAGATTTATGCCGATAAGGTCCATGTGCCTCCGAATCCATTGAGTGTCGTGTCTTCACCATGGCCGTTTGCCATGCGGGGCATTGATATGATTGGCAAGATCGAGTCGACAGCTTCCAATGGTCACCGATTCATCCTAGTTGCTATAGACTATTTCACGAAGTGGGTCGAAGCGGCATTTTATGCCAATGTTACTAAACAAGTGGTAGCCCGGTTTATTGAAAGAGACATCATTTGTCGATATGGAATTCCCGAAAGAATCATTATTGATAATGGTTCTAGTCTCAACAACAAGATGATGGCTGACTTGTGTCGGGATTTCAAAGTAGAACATCACAACTCTTCTCCATATCGCCCAAAGATGAATGGCGTCGTTGAGGCGGCCAACAAGAACATTAAGAAGATCGTGCAGAAGATGGTTGTAACATACAAAGACTGGCATGAGATTCTACCATTTGCGTTGCATGGGTATAGAACGTCAGTGAGTACCTCAACAGGGGCAACCCCGTTCTCACTGATATATGGTATGGAGGCAGTCCTACCAATTGAAGTAGAAATCCCCTCGTTGAGGTTAATGATGGACATTAAGCTAGATGAAGCTGAGTGGCTCCGATCTAGATATAATCAATTGAGCCTCATTGAAGAAAAACATCTAGCCGTTGTATGCCATGGACAGTTGTATCAGCGGCGGATGAAGCAGGCTTTTGACAAGAAGGTACGACAACAAAGGTACACACCAGGTGACCTGGTGCTGAAAAGGATTCTTCCTCCTCTTAACGATCACATGGGAAAATGGACTCCTAATTATGAAGGACCGTTCGTGGTTAAAAAGGTTTTCTCAGGTGGAGTCTTGATGCTGACAATCATGGATGGAGAAGACTTCCATTCCCCTGTCAACGTAGACGCAATAAGAAAATACTTCGTGTAAAAAAGGACCCGCTGGATAAAAACAGAATAAAGTTCCAGGCAAAAATGGGCATCCCGGCGAGCCAAAAATAGAATAAAAGGCTCGGGAAAAAATTAGGGATATCTTGAAAAACAAATGTACACCCACTGAGTTGAAAAGCCACATCGGACAGCTCAGGCAAAAAAGGGTATCCCGGTGGATTGAAAACCCAAAAGGGCGATCCACGCAAAAGAGGGACTAACACGAACGACTGCGATCTGCAAAATTCGTAACTCATCTGCAATTGTGGTTATTCTAAAGGTTGAAAACCAGTTCAATCACCTTTCTCAAGGGGCAGAGCGAGCGGATCGTCTCGAAGATATACGAGTCATAACCGGGTTGAAACTTGATGAGATCCACTTCTTACATTGCCAATAGGATAGTTTGTTTTCCTTTTTGGTTATTTCCTCTTCCCAGGGAATTTCTTCCTTTGTAATGCCTATTCATGGCCATTTTTTCCAAATCAATAAAAAATCAATTTCAGTCAACTTGTGACTATTCGCTTTTGGTTTTTGTTTTTCATCTAACATTGATTGATTGAGAAAACGTCCAGCAAATTATGATTTATATTGTGTTGTGAACATTTGAATGCTTTCAAACTCATGTAGGAGGACAAAAACAATTAATACTACTCTAAAAAGGGTGTCAAGATGCCCAGATATTGATTCATGCTATGAGCCTGGGGCATACAGGTCCCAAACTAACTCTCCATGTTGCAGGCACTATCGATTGTGTTTATGCAGGTACAGGTACAAGTGTTGCTAACAGAGCTAAAAGCAGATTTTCAGGAGGAACATTTCTTTATGCTTGAACAAGAATGGGTGTTTTCTAGGGTGTCTCCAGTTATCCCCAATGGAAGTGAATGTTGAATTTCTTCTCCATCATTAATGGCAAGAGATGTTTGTCCTCCCCAAGCAGAAGTTTTCCTTCAATACAAGGACAATCCCCAGCAGTACAAAGAATGTCTTGTCTCTCCAGCAGGATGCTTCATCAGCAGTGCCATACCTCTGGTTCCCGGCCAAGTCAGGAGGTCTCCACTTCCCCATCAGAGTTCGAGAAGGGTCCATCTCTGGCAGGGTCTTAGCACTCCAATCCTAAAGTCCAATTTATTTTTGGCATTGGCGGCAGTTCAGAGCCAGGGCATCATTAACAGCTTTCCCCGCAGAGTTGTTTCCTCCTTATCAGGATGGACCAGATCAGTGCGGTGATCACCAGTTCTTCCCAGTCAAGCCATTTGGGATACTTGCAGTCTCCTTATCAGGAGATCTCTTTGCATTTGCATTTGCATTTAGTAATCATCATTGCATTTGCATCCTCCAAAGCGTAGCATTTCCATCATCCTAAAGCATTACGCCATAAATCCAAACATGTGCATGCCATCATGGGCCAATTTTGAGGTATACTACATACAACCTGTAACATCTTCTCAACCTGGGATATTCCCCACAGAAAATACTTATACCATCTTCCAGACATCTTTGTCTTTCCAAGTCAATGTTTTCCTTTCTTTTTGTGGCTTGATTCGCTCAGTAGTGACATTTCCGAGTTCCGTTTTGTACAATGGTCTCGTTCAAAGCCCTGCTTTGTACAACATGCCCTTTCTTTTTGTGGCTTGATTCGCTCAGCAGTCACATTTCCGAGTTCCGTTTTGTACAATGGTCTCGTTCAAAGCCCTGTTTTGTACAATAGGCCCTTTCTTTTTGTGGCTTGATTTGCTCAGCAGTCACATTTCCGAGTTCCGTTTTATACAATGGTCTCGTTCAAAGCCCTATTTTGTACAACATGCCCTTTCTTTTTGTGGCTTGATTCACTCAGCAGTCACATTTCTGAGTTCTGTTTTGTACAATGGTCTCGTTCAAAGCCCTGTTTTGTACAACAAGCCCTTTCTTTTTGTGGCTTGATTCACTCAGCAGTCACATTTCCGAGTTCCGTTTTGTACAATGGTCTCTTTCAAAGCCCTGTTTTGTACAACATGCCCCCTTTTCGTGGCTTGATTCGCTCAGTAGTCGCGTGTTTTTCTTTGTGGCTTGATTCGATCAGCAGTCACATTTCCGAGTTCCGTTTTGTACAATGGTCTCGTTCAAAGCCCTGTTTTGTACAACATGCCCCCTTTCCGTGGCTTGATTCGCTCAGCAGTCGCTTTTTTTTCTTTGTGGCTTGATTCGCTCAGCAGTCACATTTCCGAGTTCCGTTTTGTACAATGGTCTCGTTCAAAGCCCCTGTTTTGTACAACATGCCCTTCCTTTCCGTGGCTTTATTTGCTCAGTAGTCACGTCGCAGGTTATCGTTTTGTACAACGGTCCTGTTTGCCTGGGCTATCGTTTATGTACCACGATCCTGTTCCACCTTGTTCTTTTCCCGCTACCTATTCAGATGTCAAAACAAAAGAAAAAAAGCAAATAAAAAGGCAGATGTCATTCCTATTATCCACTGAGTCCAAATTTCCAGGTTTTATTCGAGTATTCAATCACTCCATACCTTGAATGTCTAAAAGCTATCGCTATTATTCATTCAAGTCTGCAGATGATTGAATATGGGCAGCTGTAATACCAAAACATTTGCCCTCATATTTTTTACCTTAACTGGCTCATGTTCACATTCATCTGCATTTCGCATTAGGCCATATCATTCGCAATCATGCATTTCATTGAGTTTCTAAGGCATGAGATAATGCCCTAAAAAGAGTTTATTCCATTGGTTGGTGGTTTCTACTTCACTGGAGTTTGTGTCATGGATTATGGAATTAGGGTTTTGCACCCAACTTATGGTTACCCGATGAATTCGGAATCTTGGTCACGTGGCCATCAATAACTTCCCCCACTCATGCTCTTGCTACTTGGTTAGGGTTTATTTCCCTGATTAAGTAGTCTTCAAGAATTTACAGGCAACGACAGTTCATTGGTTCATTGAGCTTGTCATCAAAGCCCCATTTTCATCAGGCGAGACATTGTAATCAAAGCCTTTTATTCGGTGTCCGCGAGCGATATCAAGTGTGTCGCTTCCCAGGGGTTCAGGAAACATGGTTCGAGATACTAGTTTTGAGATTCATCATGGCATCCAAGTTTGTGGTTAAATAATGTGATTCCAATTAAGGTTTGGAGAATAAATGGTTTTAGTTTACTTTGAAAGTATCATTCAACTTCAAATGCAAGTTCATTAAAAAATAACCGATATCCATTTCAAATAAGTCATTACCATTTTCCATATCCATTTTTCGAGTCGACTTAATTCACATTAAACCATTAGTACATCCGTATTACCATCTTATTCATCATTTACCTTTATTGTGGTCATATCCCATTTCTCTAACCAAATCCATTTACTTGTCCCTACCATAAGTAATTTTGTTTAATCCAAATCACATTTCAAAACTCCTATGCTTGTTTAAACCAAAAGCCCATTTAAATTTGAAGTCCAATATCCAAGTTTAATTTTTATTGACATTAAGCATATTTTTTGCTAATTTCCATTACACCCAGTTTGTCCAATTTGAGTCTTACTAAGTCATTTATTTTATCTAATGTTCAATAGTCCATTCATTGATTTTTGGAAGAAAGAACTTGTAGCATGCCATTAAGACTTAGTAATTACCAAAGTTTCATATCATTACATATCAAAAGTTCGAGTCGATAAACCATATCCAAAAATGGAGGAGAGATTCAATTACATATCAAAATTGATACAAAAAAAAACAAATTGGATTACAGGATAAGAGAAAAAATTCAGTCAGAGATACAAAGAAAAACTCAGAAGAAAAAACTGAGAACAAATTCCATAATATTCAATCTCAATCCTTCAATTCCATTCCCCTTAAAAAAAGGTCTATCTAACGCTCATATCCTCAAGAACTAACAACTCCATGCCAGTCAACTATAGAAACAGTTCGCAACTCGACAATCCGCAGCTTGCAACAAACTGCAGACGCATCAACACACAGTCTGATCATCCTTCACAACCATAACGCTTGATTCGTTTCATGAACTCCCACCAGCATCACTTGTGAACCTGCAGCGAATCAAAGAAAAATTGTTATCCCTATTGCACTTGACGGTTCAAGAGCAGTTGTAATCATAAGCCACAGGAACATTTTTCATGAACAAACGCACAAGAGAAACTTCAAGACAACCCTACAAAAAGGGATTCACGAACAAAAAAAAGGGATGAAGGATTTTCAATGGAAAGTTACAGAAAAGAATTGCAAAAAATAGCAGAACAACTTATCACAACCTCAAGTGCACCATGGAACTCATAGCAGAGAAATACAAACTCCAACTAATTCTTAACCGAATTTCTAACAAACTTACCTGTGAAAGTCCCGAATCACCCTCACTGCATCCTCTATAAATCTGTAACTTCATCAGGATCTTCAGGCTCTATGATTCTGGATTCCTCTTCACCACCTTCCCCATTTTTCCTTCAATTTTCCTTCAACATTCTCTCCAATCTTCACTCTCTTTACCATTCTCCTTTTTCTCATTGATGCACCACCATTGTCATTCTCAAATCACCTACAAAAAACCATAACAGAAAACCAGAAAATTGATCAATCTTCATCAACCTTCACTCTGCATAATAGCTCACAGAGAATCACATTCATCTTCTTCCTCTCAACTCACCATAATCACTCCAATATTTATCGTTTTCCACGAGTCTTCTTTTCCAATAACGCAGATTCGATTGTTCTTCATCAACAAATTGTTGTTTCGATCGTTCTTGTTTTACAACAAATCGAAGTTCGATCTCTCTTCACCATAACAGAATTTGCACCTGCACTCTTCTTCATCGGACAGAGCATAAATGAAATCGTTGCACTTCCTCAAAGAATGGAAGCAGCCACTTCGTCGCCTTTCATACATCTACGCCGCAGATTTCACATCGAATCAACGACAACATCTTCATCGTAGAAATCACATTTTTGTCGATTGATAAGGTACGAATCCGATCTCGCTTTTAGACGTAGTTGTTTGTGGCATGGCGAGTTATGTTGTTCTTGATCTTGTTAGCACCGATTTGGTTTTGAGTGTTTTGTTTAAGATATTGGTTGCCGGATTCTAGACAAGGATAGAAGATAGGTGAGGGTTCGTGATGAAGTTTTTGTGAGTGGAGTCGGCCGGTGAGTTTCCGGCAAGACTAGGCTAGGAAAAGAGACGTAGGTGATGGCGGAAAGAGTTTGGGGAAGGAGAAGAAGAAAACGGTGTTGGTCGTGGCGGCGAGAAACAGGAGATAGTGTTGATGGTGGCGGAGAGAGTTTGATGAAGGTGGTAGAGGCGGAGAAGGGACGAAGGTGATGAGGGCGGCGGAAGGGAGAAAAAGGACTTAGGGTTCATGTTCTTCAGCCATGTATGTTGGCGTTGTGTTTTTATTTATTATCATAAGAAGATCATTTAGGTTAAGTTAATAGGATTAATTGTTTCTCTTGTTAATTGGAAGATTTTAATGAAAGTTAATAGGAATATTAACAATAAAGAAGAATTAATCCACATTAATCTTCAATCAATCACCTCTAATCCACCATCGTTATTCAAATTCTAAGAGATAAGATTGGATGATTTTGTGGATTCTCAGCCACACCGGCGGTGACACTTGTCACCGTCCGGTTGGCACTTTGTGCGGTTGTTCGCGTATGGGAGGTACACCATAATTTTTCATGAGCTTGCATTTATAAATTCGTTGATGGAATTACCATGATAAAAGACTGGTTCAAATGATCTAGATGAAGTCAACAAGGTTGACAGAAGGTTCATGATATGCACCCTCCAAGACTCCTTGCGCATGGGCCTTAATTTCGCTATTCGCACCCCATTTATTCAGGCCCATTTCATTTTAAATCATAAAATCTGCTTCCTGCACCTCCCCTGCCTTTTCTTTATTTTTTATTTTTGTTTTAGCATAGTTTGATTTTAATCTTTAAAAAAATAGTAAAACACATGATAAAATTCCATAAAAATTACAGTAGGATCCTAATTCATTTTAGAACTTTTCTACATTTTTACTTTCCGAGTTTTTGTATTTTTCAATTTAATTTCGATTTTCCATTTAATTAGTTTTATATTGATTTCTTTCAATTTAATTTCGGTTTTATATTGATTTCTCTCGCGACTCTCTCACGCGTGCCTCGATGGTCAGATTTGCTCACTCTCAAACGTTCTCGGTTAGATCTCTCTGTCTCTAACCTCGATGCATCTCTTTCTCTCAGTCAAGCTCTCTGTCTCGGTGCCATTCAACTCGTGAGTTCGCTGCTAACGGTCTCTTGCTCTCAATGATTTTGAATCTCGGTGTTTGGGTTTGTTCCTTGCGGTGGTGTCCCAGTTTTAGATTTGGATTGGTGGTGTTTGGATTCCGCGATTTCAATTCATTTTGTTGTTTTTCTGGTTTTGTGATGTTAAAGGATGAAATTTGCTAAGGGATGCAGATTGTGGTTTATAGTTTGTGAGTGAAGGTTTATGGAAAGGTGAAGAATGGTAGAGTGGGAAATGTTTGGTTTGTTTGAGTGAAAAACACAGAAAGTTTATGGATGATTAGTTGTGGATTTGAAAGGATTTGAAGGGTATGAAACTTTGAATATTGCTGAAAGATAAAGGTTTTTTGCATAACTTTTTTCTGTTTTCTCTTCACCTTCCTCCTTTGCAGCATGAAAATGGTTAATTATATAGAAATCTGAGGAGGGTATAATGGAGATTTTGAGCTGCGATTTTGGTGCGAAGAATCGTTTTTCTTTTGGTGAACTTGGTGAATGGATATGTGGTAGCGTATCCGTTTTGATTGCGTTGTGTATTCTGTTACAGGCTGGTGTATTTGTGATGTGTTGCGAATGAACATTTTGCGGAGGAAATGAATCACGTGGTGGGAGCTTGTGTGGGCCAAGTGTATGATACAGCTTGCTATGCAATGCTTTTACTGAGTGTATTGAAAAAATGTGAATTTGATGGGTCTGGTATAATGCTGGCTAAGTATTTGGAAATGGACTTGTTTACTTCTTATTATTTTATTACTTTGGTTTAATAAAATAAAAAAAATTAACAAATAATGAAAGCTAGAACTAATAATAACAATAATAAAGATGATTGATAATAAAAAAAAATGATAATAGGATAATAATAATAAAAGAATAATTATATTAATGGAAAATAATGAAAATTTGTATGCATAAAAAAATGATGGTTAAAATATATTGAAAAATAAAAATGATTTAATCTAAAAAAAATAGAATAATGGAAAATAATAATGAAAAATTTAATTTAATTTAATTTAATATATATATATATATATATATATATATATATATATATATATATATATATATATATATATATAAGAAAATGAGTATAAATGGATAGTAGAAATGGATGGAAATCAATTCTATAAACAAATAAAAAAATATTATGAAATTTAAAAGAAATGATAAATTGAATTAAGAATATAGAAAGTCATTGGCAAATATTTTTGATTTTTCTAAAAAGTAAAATAAATATGCAGATAGGACAAATTTGGGGTATGACAAAGGCCTCGTCCTTTTCCTTCTTCTTTAGGTTTGTGCAACATTATCTTTCCCGTTTCTTCGGGATAAAAATGTCTGGTTGGCGACTCTACCTTTTCCGCGCCACTTTCGCGTTTGTACTAGGATGAAAATCTCAAGAGCGACACCCATCTTCAGGCCTACTACCGCAAAATTGCTGCTTATACCAAGGACAAAAAATTCTGGATGTACTCTTTCTAGGACAACTTATCTGGTGGATCCCTTGAGTGATATATGAAGTTGGAAAGAACAATCGTCTGCAATTGGAAAGAACTTGGGGAAGCAATCATGAAGCAATACCAGTACAACATTGACATAGCCCCTAGCCGGACCCAACTGCAAAGCATGTCGCAAAAGATTTCTGAAAGCTATAAGGAATATGCCCAAAGGTGGCGCAAGCTAGCTGCTAGAGTTCAACTACCTCTACTTGAAAGATAAATGGTAGACTTGTTCATGGATACTCTCCCAGGGAATTTCATGGAGCGCCTCGCAGGGTGTTCATCAAGCGGATTTTCTGACATTATAATGAAAGGAGAAAGGATTGAGAACTGGATGAAGCTAAGAAAGATCCAGAACATTGGTGCTTCCATGTCCGGAACTAAGAAACCAATTTTGAATGGTCAGAAGAGAAGGAACAGAGAAACAGGGGAAATATACGCCCAACGAAAGAGAGGAATTAGGTTCCTTATTACCAGACTGCAATCGTCACCATTCTAGTCGCAACTAATCAACCTGCACCACAACAGCAATAACAGCAACGTTAGCAAAACTTCCAACAACAAAGAACTCCTAGACAGTACTATCTGCTAAGGCCGAAAGATATACATTTTGAAGCACTGTCAATCTAATACTCACATCTTTTGGAAAATTTGTTACAGCTTCAGATAGTTCAACTCCGAACTTTGGCACCACCAAAGGCTGGACATACCCCATAGGTTTATGATACCAACACTCATTGTGAGTTTCACTCTGGAGCTCCTGGTCATACCACCGAGAATTGCAAGGCTTTTAAACATCTAATTCATAACATGTTGGACTCAAAAGCCATCAACTTTGCTCACACTCATAATGTTCTTCAGAATCCCATGCCTCAACATAGGAGATCCGTTGTGGCTATAGAAGATGGTGACAGACTGAACTTGGTATGTGATGTCAACTCCCTGAAAACCCCATTGTTAGAAGTGAAGAACTGTTTGACGAAGAAAGGTCTCTTCCCGAGATGCAGGGAGGTTTGTCAAGATTGTGAAAGGTCCATCAATGTATGTGAAGGGTTGAAGATGGGTATTCAAAAAATGATTGATGATGGAGGTATTCAGTTTGATCGAGTTGTTAATGAAGAGGACGAGATATCTACAATGACTATATATTTCACCCATGTTGAAATTCCAGCACCGGTGAGGCCAACACCTGTCACGTTCATTATTCCAGGACCAACTCCATATCAAAAGGAGAGAGTCATTCCATGGCACTACGGTGTCAAAGTCTATTGCAACGGTCAGAGACAAGATACAGTTACTTTAGGGACAATGTCACATCAAGTTGAAAATGTAGCTGTTGAAGGCTTCACCAGAAGCGAAAGGTTGTTTTCACTACAAACATTGAGAAATAGTGGGGCACCACCAAGTGACAATGAAGAGTCCCTGGCTAAGTCCAAGGGTAAACAATTTGTGTCTGATGACATCCCTACTCCTGATTCAGAAGCCACTTTTGAGAAGGAAGCTGAAGATTTCCTATAAATCATTAAGAAAAGTGACTACAAGATAGCTGACCATCTTCACCAAACTCCTTCAAAAATATCTATCATGTCTCTACTATTGTGCTCAGGGTCCCATAGAAACACCTTGTTGAAGATCTTGAATAATTCATATGTCCCTCAGGAGGCATCTGTCAACCAACTCGAGATTGTTGTTGTAAGTGTAAATGCAAGTCATGGGTTGGGTTTTATAGATTTTGATTTGACCACAAAAGGGCGAAATCATAATAGAGCTTTTCACATTTCCATGGAGTTCAAAGGGGTTGTACTTTCACATGTGCTCATTGACACATGGTCCTCACTAAATGTGCTCCCGAAAAAGGCCTTGATTAAGTTGGACTATGACAACATAGTGCTCCGGCCTAGTGATCTGGTGGTTAGAGAATTCGATGGTTCAAAGAGATCCGTTTTCGGAGAGGTAGAACTCCCGATCAAGGTAGGCCCATAGGTTTTCAACACAACCTTCAACATAATGGATATTCAGCTCGCTTATAGATGTTTGTTGGGATGTTTGTGGATTCATGTGGCTGGGGAAGTGTCTTCTACTTTACATCAGACGCTGAAGTTTTTCATGGACGGACAGATTGTTACAGTATGTGGGGAAGAGAATATCTTCATAAGCCATTTATTTTCCTTCAAGTACGTGGAGATGGATGGTGAGATATACGAGACTTCGTGCTAAGCTTTTGAGCTGGTCAAAGTTGACACAACGTCTGTGTTGTACCCCAAATTTTCCCTCATATCTTCAAGACAATATGTCTCAAGAGGTCTCCTAATGGTCATAAGATTCTCAATTGCTCAAAAGAGTTCAAGGTTTCATCAGACAAAGCCTCATCCTAAGCAATGGATCTTAAATTAGGGTTTTGAGTTTCTCAAAGCAAATTGGACTTCCAAAGCCTCAATTGGACATCATGACATCCCACATACTTCAAAGAATCCTCATGTCAAGTTTCAATACTTTTCCTACAAGTTTGGTCAGTCAGATGCTCAGATACTTAAAAATCTGTTAACTTGGTCAACAAGTCAATTGTGGTAAACATAAAGTCAAACTTCAAGATTTTTGGTCATCATCAATATTATGAGGTTAAATTCATCATTTGATCAAGGTTTTATCATGATTCACCAAGGAAACCTCAGAATCATCAAGAATCAAGAGTTACCAAATTAGGGTTTTGTGTAGGGAAAGTCAATTGTACCTTGACCAACCATAACTTTCACATGATTTATCAGAAATTTTCCAACCAATGCTCATTTTGAAGGAAATTCAATTCTCTACAACTTTGTGTCTCACAAGAAAAGGCCAAAAATGCTTCATTTAAGAGTTATGAACCAAGACATTACAGGTCCTTTTAAAAGTCAACAAAAAGTCAACTTTTTCAAAAGCTCATAAATTAAAAATGGAAGATAAAATGGACATGGGACCAAAAGGAGAAGTTATAGGACACTCTAATATTTCTAAAAAGTTATAGAACACCTTCATGGGATAAAAATTGAGGGAGTTATGCATTGTTGAAATTGGGCAATTTTGAGGAGGTGTATGAAGCAAAATAGGCCAAAACTCAAGTTTCTTCCAAATGGGCCCATATTCTTTCAACCCAAACTCAATTATAAGACCGTTCATGACCCATGTATCATAATATCTGGTTTTTTTATTTATTTTATATTATATTGGATTTAAATCATTTAAATTCAATTTTAATTAAGATAAATAATAATAAAAAATCAAATCTTTGGCCTTAAATCTATTTTGGGATTAAATATTTGATGGTTATGTTGATTGAAAGTGTCCAAATTCGTGCAATACCACAAGGGGATGATTTATCTAATTTTTGGACAAAAAGAAATCACTTTTCTTCATCTTCAAGCAACCTCAAATCCATCACTTATAAGTACACAACACAACCAAATGCCAAGGAAACGAAATTCTTACACCAAAAATCTCTAAGATAAATTCCAAAAAAGTGTGAAAACTAGGGAAAATTTCAAAAGTACTTCATAGCAAGTTTTCAGCCTCTTTCTTCATCCAAACATCATCAATAAACTTCCAGGAGGCCAGCCTATGAACACATGCCGCCTTTTACTTTTTCTTGATCTCAAATCTTTTGTTTCATAACATTTTAATACATTTTCTTTTTATAATATTGTTTATAATCATTTATTGATGCTTTTTAGATCGTTTGTTTTTTAGTTATGATGCAGGTTTCAAACAACACCATTGTTAGGGCACCATGGAGAACTAAATTGTTGGTTAATTTACTGTAATCTGTTTTCGCCGATACTTTGAAGGCTGCAGTAGTGATAAGAACTCCATCCTAACAGGTAAGTCAGGTAAGTGCTAATGTTTTGATTTACTGCGAATGTTTTCCAGAAGTTTAGGAAAAAAAATTGAAGAACAATACTCTTTTAGAATAGAATTCTAAGAGATTTCGACCCTCAAAATCACAAATTCCTCTTTTCTCTTTATTTGATTTTATCAGATATTTAGCATCGTTTTAATATTTTTTAGATTTTATTTTAACCGCTTTTCTTATTTTCCGTTATATTAAAATCTGCAGTGATTTTATCTGACTCTGTTTATTTTTATTTTTTTTATTATTCTTCTAATAACATGATATAAAAACATATCCTCCTCACATCTCAAATACTCAATATTCTTTCGATCTTTTCATTTCGATTATTTTACGATTTCTAAAGATTATGTAACTGCTTCCTGGTTGTAATAGTTAATTAGGTTTACTTTCCGCACTTTATTTTCTGCAATCCCCTAAAAGACAAATGTACCCCCTCCCCGTGATGTAATAGTCTAGGACCATATACTTTCTGCAAAAATATAAACTGTGTGGTTAGTAAATTAGGGTGTGTAAAGACTTGTATGCTAAATTAATTTGACCTAGCCCACTAAATTAAAAAGATAAATATCTGAAATTAATATCCACACACCTAAGTCGACCATTATATGATTGCCATCTGCACCTCCTAGGATTTCTCCTATTGGTTGCCTTATAAACAAATATGGTCAAGTCCCTCGAGTGTGGGGGTATCTTAGTAAAGTTTCCTACGAATAAAATCATCAAGTCCCTTCAAATAAAAGATCATAGTCCCTTCGAGTTTCCTACTAATAAATGATCTCGTCCCTCGATGACCCTACGAAAATGATGATAGTCCCTTCGAATTACTAAGATACCCCTACAAGGTTGCCTTATATGACCATACGATGATCCTACGCCCGTCCCTTTAAACATCCAAGGTAAAGACTACTTACTCACTAATAGTAAGGATAGTCCTACCCTTAAAGGAAATAAATAACAAGAAGGACCTTACAAACTTAGGGTAAGTAGTTCTTAAGTATTTGCTCCCTCTTTTCAAAATACTCTTTACATCCCACTTTTCAAACATTTTCAAAACTAAAAACTTTGTATACATCCATACGAGGATCACTGTAAAGCTAAAGATTTCTGAAATATTTTTCTAATCACACACTACACTATTTTCTTTCAAACAAAAGTAAAGTGAGCTAAGTAGTTAAGAGTCCATGGATAACCATGGATACAAAGGGTACTAACACCTTCCCTTTGTATAACTTACCCCCCGAACTCAAATCATTTTTTAAAAAAGGTCTTTCCTATTTCTTTATTCCTTTTCCTTATTGGATAAAATAAAAGTCGATGGCGACTCTTGCTATCCGCACATAGTTTTTGTCAATGAAAAAACACCCAAGTCAGTTCTCTCACCGTGTTACAGAACTGGCGACTCTGCTGGGGAGTACTAAGTAAAAGAGAGGTTACCTTTGGATTAGATCACTATACTTGTTTGATTTGTTTGCTTTATCTTTACTTGTTGTGGGTTTACTATGTGAAAGATCCTAACCCGGATCTAGTCTACCTTTGGTAAGTAGCAATAGACCAAGGAAATTGTACGGCATATACTAATATGGTTGATCTTGTGGCTATAGTTAGTGTTACTTCTTGGTTGGTTCTTATGTTCCTTAAGTAAGTTGAGGATAACATGAGGCTTCCATATGTTGTCATTAACACTAACTACCCTTTATAACCCTAATTAACCCATCTTGGCCATTAGAAAGTAGTGAGATAACCGGCTTTGGTGAAGTCTAAAGTCCAAATTTTCCCTCACTAATTTCACACCATGGCTTGTGATCTTCCATATTTGCATTAGTTTAAGCATACCATCTCATATTGCATTTTTGTTTCATCTGCATAGTTCAAATTCATCTGCATCTAGGGTTTGTGATCTGAGCAATCCAAAGATCCATCCGAGCCACTCCAAAGGTCTCCAATCATTCCAAGAGGGTCCATGTGTGTTCTATTATCATATTACATCCCTAAAAGATCAAAGAAGTCAAAAAATCACAAGAACTGGCAAAGCATGGAAGCAGAGCTAGGGTTTCACTGCATAGATGACCTGAAATTAGGGTTTTGGTTTCAGAGGCCATAACTCCAAATTTTTTGGTCATTCTTGTTTCTAATAGTCTCAATATGTTATAAGGATCATGTGTACCAAGTTTGATTAAGAAATTCATTGTGGAAGTCATATGTTCACTGGGTAAATTCTTGAGCAAGTCAGAGCAAAATCAGGGCATCTGAGGCCCCCAACAATGGAACCAAAGTGGATTTTTCATCAAATTGAAGTTATATGATCTTTATTTGATCATTTAAGTGCTTGGAAGTTCACAAAATTGAAGAAAATTGAGCTAAACCAAAAGTTGCCAAAAATGGAAATGACTTGTAATGGAAACTTTCCATTTTGGGAAAGTTCTTCGACCTCCTCTTTCTCAACCAAAAATGCTCCAAATGAAAAATTGTTGGTCATGAAAGTTGTATATTGGATCATTCCCTTTTCAAAAAGTACAAGAACAAGTCCTAATTCATTATAGAACTCAAGTTATGGCTTGGCAAAGTTGGCAAAAATCACATAATTTTCACTTTCATGCCAAAGAGGGAATTTTGCAAATTAACAAACCAAGTCATTTTGTGACCTCTAATACACTTCTAAGCATCATACAAACATAGTGTATTGCCTAAGGATCAGAATTGGCCCAAGAATCTCAAGTTTCTATGCCTTGCACATCAAGAAATCACAAAGGGGCCAAAATGTACAAAGCTTGCAAAAACTCATACAACCATGCTTCCACTTGCTGCAGCACCTCAATCTCAATTCCATGGCTCTCCTTGGTCAATGCTGAGGCCAGACATGCCCTTGTACAACCTCTGAACCAGCCCATACGTCAAGTACAAGTTATGTTGACATTTTGGCAACTTGCCCATACCAATCACCATAGGCCACAACAACTCTTCTGACATATCAAAGCTTGTTATGAGGATCAAATGCAAGCCATAACACACCCCACACAAGGCTGAAACCTCAGAATCACTAAGTTCCCAAAAAATCACCCCAAAAGCAAAAGCTTTCGAAACACTCTGCTCACACACTCAAACTCAAAACTTCCTTCATCAATCAACTCAGTATCACAAGAGGATCATTTCCCACCCTTCATTGCAGCCTAAAAGCACCCAAAACTGAAATACGATTTCTGACCAGCTGAAGAACAACCACTCAAACCAGCCATTATGAACTCCTTCCAAGCATCAAAGCATCACCAGGAGGATCATTGGAGTCTTTTTGCACCAAAGAGGGGGCCAGATAGCTCAGATTGAGAAAGCTCCACTTCAGGTATCCTCAAGAACAAATTTTCCAGAAATGTAATTTTAGGTTATAGAAATTTTCTTTATGCTTTGCTGATCATCATGATGTATTTACTTTTGAAAATGGTTGCGAAATGAGCATGTACTGACTGTCTGAAAGTTTCACCATTTTTGTGTTCTTCTTCGAATCTTGAGTTTCAGCCATTAGAAATTAGTTTTAAGGGTGGATTCATGCTTAGGGAGGTGTGGAGGAGTGATCTGGAGCTTTAGAGCTCTGAAAATGGGCTAGGGAAGAAGTTGATGTTGGGGTGTTGCCGGAGAAGATGAAAGAAACACTGTTCCGGTCACCTGAAAAGGATTAGGGCTAATTTTAGGGTTTAGTGTGCCAGGCGTGTTCTGGACCCTTGGATCAGGATTAATTTGAAATGGGTGGCCAGGATTACTTCAGATTAGGGTTAATTTTGATTAATTAATTAATTAATTAGGATTTATTCAGTTTGAATTGTGACCATTAAGATGCGTGTGTGGTCTTCCCTCCAAGCCCCAGTTTGAATCTGATCCAATGGATCAGTTGACCAGCCTTTAATTCATATTTTATTTCATTTAAATCCATTTATTTTATCTAATTTATTTAAAATACTTAGAAAATTCCAAAAAATATTTTTCTTCTGCGTTTTGATTTCAAATATTTTTCTCCACCCAAAAACATTTTTATTTTTATTTTTTGCATTTAAAAATCATTTTAAAAATATTTAAATGTTTATTTTAATTAAATAATGGAAATTAATTAATTAAAATATCATTTAGGTTTCTAAACATTCCAAAAAAATTCACATTGCATCTTAGGACATTTAGAAACATTTTCAAACCATTCATACAAATTTCTTTTTGGTTTTGATCCAACTTTGACATTTTTCTTGAATTTAGAGTTCATAAAAATCCCTTTTTGGAACCCTAACTTTGAAAATTCTTTTCTGCCTAACCATGAAGGGTTTGACATTGGTTCTTTTTGCATTGATCTTCATATAGCATGTAGTATCTAGCATATTTTTGTCATGAATTCATTTTGCATTTTCCATTTGATTTGCATTTTTCCTCTTAAGGTACCTTAAAACCCTAGCAAACTTAGAAAATTCACAACTTTCTTTAGGTTAAGAGTTAGACCTTCTCCTTTGGGGTGTGATATCATATGGGGTTAGGGTTCCTTTAAATTAATTTTCAATTTTTTATCTTGTGATTTGCTTCTGTTTTGACCTTATGCATCTCATGTTGCCTTAAAACCCTAATTTTACATGTTCACTTGCATTCATCTTGCATAGGCATCCATACATGAACTTTCCATGACATTTCTTGCATTCATATGGCATCTAAGACATCTTAGGACATCTTAGGACATATTAGAATCATGCTTGATCATTTCTTCATTCATTTTCCATGATGTGCATTCATTTCATTTCATAAACTTTCATGAACTTTCAAACATCAAAGCATGCTTCCTTTGCATTCCATCTCTTGTATGAACATTCATAACACTTGGGTTGCCTTTGCATCATCTCATAGCATCATTTGCATCATGTGTTTGCTTCTGGTTTTGGTTTTTACCTTTGCATATGTTTCATTTTCATTTCATTTCATTTCTTTCCTTATGCTAACATTTTCAGGTGGTAAGTAACTTGAGAAGTGAATTTGCCTTCACTTCTCATTTCTCTTCTCATTCTTCTTATGCATCATTGCTGAATTTTTCATTGCCTTAGAGTGAGCTTGCTAATTCATGTTCATCATCCACTTTCTTTCTCCAAGTTACTTATCTTCTTCAGTGAAGTAAGTAACTTGTTTCTTCTGCTTCTCCTCCTTCCATCTGCTTCTTCCCTTGGTGGCTTCTCTGAAGATCTCTTGCAAGCCTTACAAACCTTAGGAATATCCAAGCATGACAATAATTAGGGTTTTGATTAGTCCCCCTTTTAGCTTGTACCTTTGTGTCTTCTTTGAGTCTCTCTTCTCACCTCATCATTAGAGACTAAACCTTTAAGGTTTTAAGACTTTGTGATTAGGGTTATGCCTGCATCCTTCTCTTAGGATGGAGTGTATAACTTTAATCCTAAGTGTTAAACCCTTAATTTGTTTAGACCTCTTAATTAATCCATCTTAATAATCACTAAGACAATAGCCTTTAACTTGGGCCTTGCATTAGGGTTCTAATTCTTCCTTTACTGGTTAAGAAGGACTAACCCTAGTGTTAATGGATAAGTCCCCCTCAAGTTGTCTTACAAATCATAAAACTCAATTCTTAATCTCACCCTTAATTAAAATCCACTTTAATAAAGGCTTGTTTTGTCATGAGGTTAATCCCTAATCATGGATTAAGTTTAGGTATCTTCCTCAGCTTAAGTGTGCTCATCTATTATCCTTCTATTAGGATGGTGTAATGGGTTCACTAATCCTTGATTATGGCTTAAACTCATTACTTAATGTCACTCCCACCAAAATGAGGCTAAGTCAAATGGGTTACAGACGCGAACGGTCGGCGAAAGGAGAAGAAATGAATAGAGTCGCCAGCTAGGCATTTTTATCCCGAAGGAGAGGTAATGCTGCATAAACCTAGAAAAGAGATGGATAAGACGGTTCGAACCAGAGAGACTGAGAAAGGGGGTTGGTTACAACCTGGGAAGGTATTAGCACCCAGATTGTTCGTCGTACTCGACGGGATCCACGCTTAAAAGATTTGTGTTCTAAAGGGGTAGTGTCAGTGCAATTTGTGTATCAAAGCTGGAAAGAATGCAAGTGTCAGTGTAAAAAGAATGTGAAGTGCATAAGAGAAGTGTCAGTGTAAGAATAGGAGTGAAATGCTCAAGACTATGAGGCTTAAAGAATGGAGCTGGAAGGAGGGGGGATATACAGAGACTTTTGTTCGATAACCGTTAAGTTATGCCTACGTATCCTCTCGTGCAATGTGGAAGTCAGAACACCGTAGTTCGACCCAAAGAGACTGAAAGATAAATTGACTTATGAACTGCTTACTTGTCTATGCTCAAGTGTATGACCTTTCTGGCTCAGGTGCAAACTGTCTTGCATTAGACGGAAGAAGCAAGTTCTCGTTTGTGAGTGAATGAGATGAGAAAAGAATCCCGGAGGAGACGATTATTGTTTGTTTTTGTGTTTTCAGTCTTTTATTGCTTTTTTGAATTTGTCATAAGATAATGAGCTTAAGCCTCAACCAATGGGTTAGTAAACTCATCACATCCTCCCTCTGATTAGGGGTAATGAGAATACCCTAAGTATGAGGTAAACACCTCACACTTAATCACCATGATGTAGGATTAAGATCATTAACCTACTTGTGATTATTTAGATGTTTTTGTTGTTTTTGTGTTTAGTGTTAAGTAATGAGTTTAAGCCATAATCAAGGATTTAATGGACCCATTACACCATCCTAATAGAAGGATGATAGATGAGAACATTTAAGCTGAGAAAGACTCCTCAACTTAATCCATGATTAGGGATTAACCTCATGACAAAACAAAGCCTTTATTAAATGGATTTTAGTTAATGGTAAGATTAAGAAGTGAGTTTTATGGTTTGTAAGACAACTTGAGGGGGACTTGTCCATTAACACTAGGGTTAGTCCTTCTTAACCAATTAAGGAAGAATTAGAACCCTAATGCAAGGCCCAAGTTACAAGCTTGATGTCTTGATGATTATTAGATGAGTTAATTAAAGGATTTAAACACATTAAGGGCTTAACACTTAGGATTAAAGTTATACACTCCATCCTAATAGAAGGATGAAGGCATAAGCTTAATCACAAAGCCTTAAAACCTTTAGGGTTTAGTCCCTGATTATGAGGTGAGAAGAGAAGACACAAAGATGACACAAAGGTAAAACTAAATGGGGGAATAATCAAACCCTAATTATTATCATGCTTGGTTATTCCTAGTGTTAATGAGGTTTTCAAGAAGATCTTCAGAGAAACCACCGGGAAGGAAGCAGATGAAAGGAGCAAGAAGCAAAGAGAAGCAAAACAACTTGCTTCACTTAAGAAGACAAGTTGCTTGAAGAAAGAAAGTAAGAGATAAACATGAATGAGCAAGCTCACTCTAACACAAAGATAAAATGCAGCAATGATGCAAGAGAGATGAGAAGAAATTGTGAGAAGTGAAGGCAAATTCACTTCTCAAAACAACTTACCACCTGAAAAGTTAGCAAAAGAAATGAAATGCAATGCAAATGAGATGAAATGTCATGATGCAAACCAAAGTCAGAAGCATAAACATGATTTCAATGATGCTAAGAGATGATACAAGCACATGACAAGAGATGAGAATGATCAAGCTAGCATAAGGATGCAAATGAGGCATGCCTTGAACCATAGAAGTTCATGAATTTTTATGAAATGAAATGAACATATAACATGGAAAATGAAATATGAAATGATCAAACATGATTCTAATATGTCCTAAGATGTATTATGAATCATGTGGATGCACAAAATGTCATGGCAAGTCATTGAATGCAAGCAAATGAGAGATGGATGCAAAGGAAAGCACAAATTAGGGTTTACATGCAACATGCATCACAAAAATCCAAAACCAGAAGCAAATGACATGACAAAAAAATGAAAATGGAACCAAAGGAACCATAAACCTACACAAGATCACTGCCCAAAGGAGGGGATCCAACTCTTAACCTAGTGCAAGTTATGAATTTCCTAAGTTGGATAGGGTTTTAAGGTACCTCATCAAGAAAAACACCAAACAAATTGAAAATGCAAGATCAAATCAAACCAATTTTATCCTATAAACTACATGCCATGAAGGATGCAATGCAAGAAGAATCATCATCAAACTCTCAAAGGTTAGGCAGAATGAATTTTTCAAAGTTTGAAACAAAATATTGCCTTAAAATGAATTTAATTCCAACAAAAATTGTCAAAATGCATCAAGAACAAAAAAGAAATTTGGTTTGAGGGTTTGATAATGTTTCTAAATGTTTTTAAATGCAATGTGATTTTTTTTGGGATTTTTAAATACCTAAATGTATTTTTAATTAATTAATTTTTATTAACTAATTAAAAATAAACATTTAAATGATTTAAAAATAATTTTTAATGCAAAAAATAAAAATAAAAATATTTTTGGGTTCTGAAAATTAATTAAAGATTTAATAAAAATTTTCAGAATTTTTTAATCATTTTTGCTATTTTTAATAAATATAAGAAATAAAATATAAAGAAAATAAAATAAAAATGAGAAGTATGCAATATGAGTGGCTCATATGGAAAGTTGAGAGATCTAAAGGTCCTGCGTGCAAGTCAAGCTGACCCAAGGTAATCAGAATCCAAGGCTGAGTTTCAAAGTTGCTAAACATGCGCAATCTGATGGCTGAGGTTTAAAGTTGACTTAATTAATTATGTTTTACTTAATTAATTAGGATTAGGGCATAATGAGCCATCTGGGCCGTTCACATGCACGCGGGAAACAGGATCCTAGTGATAAAATTCAAAGTTGCTTAATTAAACAGGTTTAGCCCTAATTAACTTCAGGCGACCGGAGATGAGCTCTGGTCGTCTTCTCCGGCAGGGCAAAAACCCTAGCTTCCTCTACAGGCTACCCCAAGCTAAATTAATTGCCCAGAAACATTCCCCTCCCCAAACTAAACCTAAATCCATCATCAAAAACCATTTATCAGCCATGAACAAAGAGAATCGAAACCAAACATATTCATGGGCAAAATTTCAGAGAGGCACAAAATGTTCATTTTCATACCATTTTTAAAACTAAAAACATCAGAGTGATCCCCATGATGTGCACTTTCATTTTGTAACAAAAAAAGCAAGCTCTGAAAAGTTGGAAGTTTGAAGCTACCTGAGGTGAAGAACTGTGAAGATGAGCTTTCTTGACCCTTCTCTTATGCAAAATGTCTCCCCTGAACCTCCTGAGCTCAATGGGATGCTTCAAACCTCTTGTTGGTGGCTGATTTGTGAGTTTGTGTTCTGATATGGCAGGTTTCACAGTTATGCTATAGGGGGTTTCAAGCTGTTTTAATGGTGGGCTTTTGTTCTATGGAGAATGTGTGGTTCACTGGTGAAGAAAGAATTGAGGTTTGATGGCTGTGTAAGGAAATTCGAAGAGAAAGAGTTTTTGACAGTTTTTGTGAGGGCTGGCTTGTGTGTGTTTTCAGGCTTGTGTATTGCTTTCTTTATGTTCCATAACACATCCCTAGACTATTGGAAGAGGTCTGAGGAAGTGACATGTACTATGGGAATGGTATGGGGTGATTGGCCAAAAAGTCAAGGATTGTGTACTATGGGTATGGGCTATGGCAGAGGAAATCTTAGGGCTTGTCCTGCCTCAGCTTGAGTCAAGGAAGACCCTAGGATCAAGAGAAGACAGTTGGGTGCATTGGATCACAAGTTTGAAGTGTTTTTGCAATTTGACAACTTGTTGCATTTCATGATTTTTGGCCATTAACATGTGATAAGTCTTGCTGAATTTTTGGTGTGAGATGCCTCATGAGGTTATGGTAATGTCTTGAGACCAGCTAGAGATCATACAATCCTTTGAGAATCATTTTGCAAGAAATCCCTTTTTTGCATTTTTATGAAAAATGGCTTATGGTTACTTGAAACTTAAGGCATAGAAATGGGAAATTCCTTGGGCCAAACTGAATTTTAGGTCATGCATTGTATTTGTATGATGATTAGAGGTTACATTGAAGTCAGATAAAGTCTTATCATGAGAACTTGCAAGTTTTCCATTTTGTGCAAAAGTGAAATTTTAATGATTTTATCCAACTTTGCAAGGCCATAACTTTTGATCCAAAATGAATTAGAATGAGTTCTTGTACTTTTTGAAAAGGGAATGATCCATTCTACAACTTTCATGACCAACGTTTTCTCATTTGAAGCATTTTTGAATCAAAAAGAAAGGGTTGAAAAACTTTCCCAAAATGGCAAGTTTTCATTACAAGTCACTTTCCCAAAAAGGCAACTTTGCAAATGGCTTGAAATTCTTCAATTTTGTGAACTTCTAACATCTTCTATGATCAAATAAAGATCATACACGTTCAAAATGATGGTTAACACCCTTTGGTTGGGTCATTGGGGGCCTCAGATGCCCTGATTTTACACTGACTTGCTCAAGAAGTCAACTCTTGATCAGATGCCTTCCCCATGGAATTTATTCATGAAAATTGATATGTATGATCCTTATGACATATAGAGACCAATAGAAACAAGAATGATCAAAAAATTTGGAGTTATGGCCTTTGAAACCAAAACCCTAATTCTAGGTCATTTGTGTAGTTAAACCTGGCTCTGCTTCCATGCCTTTCTCAGTTCTTGTGATTTTTGACTTCCTTGATCTTGAGAGGATATAATATGATGTTTGAACATACATGGACCCCTTTGAAGTGATTGATGACATTTGGAATGGCTCAAGTGGCTCAAGGATGGCTCAGATCACAAACCCTAGATGCAGATGACTTTGAATCAATGTAGTGAATCAAAAATGTGGTATGAGATGCTATGATTGAACTTATGCCTATGAAAAGAGTCACAAGCCATGTTGTGAATGGGTGAGGGAAAATTTGGGGTGTTTACACTTAACACTAAAAAAAACCCAAAAAAACATCTAAATAATCACAAGTAGGTTAATGATCTTAATCCTACATTATCATGGTAATTAAGTTTGAGATGTTTATATTATACTTAAGGCATTCTCATTATCCCTAATCAAAGGGAGGATATGATGAGTTTACTAACCCTTGGTTTAGGCTTAAGCTCATTAACTTATGACAAACACAAAAAGGCAAATAAAAGACTAAAAACACAAAAAACAAACAATAATCGTCTCCTTCGGGATTCTTTTCTCATCATCTTCATTCACAAACAAGAACTTGCTTCTTCCGTCTAAATCAAGACAGTTAGCACTCGAGCCAGACGGGTCATACACTTGAGCATAGACAAGCAAGCAGTTCATCAGTCAATTCATTTTTCAGTCTCTTTGAGTCGAACTACGGTGTTCTGACTTCCTCATTGCACGAGAGGATACGTAGGCATAACTTAACTGTTATCGAACAAAAGTCTCTGTGTCTCTCCCCTCTTTCAGCATTCTTTTTAAGCCTCATTTCTGAGCACCTCACTTCACTTTCTTGCACTGACACTTGTACATTCTTTTCCAGCTTTTGCACACAGATAGCACAGACACCTACCCCTTTAAACACAATCTTTTAAGCGTGGATCCCGTCGAGTACGAAGGACAATCTGGGTGCTAATACCTTCCCAGGTTGTAACCAACCCCCTTTCTCAGTTTCTCTGGTTCGCGACCGTCTTATCCATCTTTTTCTAGGTTTATGCAACATTACCTTTCCTTCGGGATAAAAATGCCTAGCTGGCGACTCTATTCAGTTCACTTTCATTCTCTCCTTTCTCCGACCGTTCGCGCTTGTACCGGGATGCAAATCTTCGGGAGCGACAGCTTGGCGACTCTGCTGGGGAAACTTATATTGCAACCAGGGCTTCTGGTTCTTTTTGTGGGTTCCTCCTAGTGTTTGTTTGATTTGTGTTTGCGGGGGTATTATGTGCTACTTGTGCTTATTTAGTTGCTTTATTTATTACTTTCTGTACAGCTTTATTTAATACTTTCTTTTACAGTTTTATGCATTTCATACTGTCATTATCATGTGTTGGGTCTCTTGTCTGTTTTGGTGGGTGGGGATCATTGAGTGAGTAAGGTCCTATACCTGGGACCTGAGTGACACATAGGCTAGAGTGGCTTCATATTCTTTCCCATTCCATTTCGGTCTGGTGTGGGAATATGAAACACGGTTCAGACATGGGTTTCTTCTTGAGAACTCTGTGCTACAGATTTCCTGTAGTACTAGGGCTATCTGGGAAGCCTGCTAAGTCTGGATGACCTTTTTATGACCTTCAGCATCTGAGGTGAATTAGAAGAGTATTTTTTATGGTTATTGTAAACACTGTACCTCCGGGTTAGAAGTGTTTACACTTCTCATAACTGATCTAAGTCTGAGGATCCTTGTTCTAGAACAATACATGTGAGGGGGTTGGGATGTTTACAGGTTTGCAGGAACCCTTGGCCTCATCATACCCTGTTACTAATATTATTTTAAGAATGCATCACTTTGGACAGTTCTTGTGATTACCCTGGACTTGTGACACTTTATTTGACCCCCTACCTGGTTACTGGATTTCTAAGCCTCCATCCGGACTTATGAACGTACATGGACTTTTACCAAGACAAATAAACAGATCCATCACTTGATCACAAACCCTATGCATATCATTTTGCATACATTATTTCTGCATCATTTAACATTTGCTTATTTGTTTTACAGGGTATCCATCTTGTTTATCTTTGGTTTGATTTTGACCCCTTCTGCTGCTTAGACTGCTTCAGTTATCTTCTCCAGCACCTTCATCAGTTTGTCAGTGATTTCTCCTCCAGCTACCTGCATCAGAGATCCATCTCTAGTATCTCATTCAGTGGCCTTCATCAGCAGTTGCTCTCAGTTTCTTCATCAGCATCCATCACCCATGGACACTTCAAGAAAGAGCAACATCACTTACCACTTCTTTGAGCCTACCCTAACTGGCATCAGGCAGATCCAGTCCCTTATTACTCCTGATCATGTCCCACTATTCAGAGAGCATTATGGAGGCATATTGGACATGGTCATGGATCTTGATGCATCTCAGAGGAGCATGATCCATACTTGCTTGCAGTTCTATGATCCTCCACTCAGATGTTTCACATTCCCCGATTTCCAGATGGGACCATTGCTAGAAGATTTTTCCTTGTTGTTAGGAGTTCCTATCAGAAGAGGGATTCCTTTCAACCCTGAGATGGTTGCTCCCAGAAATGAAGACATAGCCAGAGCATTGCATTTGGAGCCTGCCCTCATTGATCGGAACATGACAACCAAGGCTGGGGTTCCAGGCCTTCACCTAGACTTCTTGATCTCCCAGGCTACCCTGCATGCTGCTATAGGGGAATGGAAGGTTGTTTGTGCACTTTTAGCCCTCAGTATATATGGGGTTATCTTGTTTGCAGATGAGCCAAAGTTTGTGAGCAAGAATTCCATTCACCTGTTCTTGCTGAGGAACCCAGTTCCTACCTTGCTTGGAGACTTCTACTACTCAGTACACCAGAGGAATGAGAAGCAAAGAGGAAGACTGGTCAGATGTTGTGCTCCTCTCTATTACTCTTGGCTTCTAAGACACTTGCCAAAATCAGATACCTTCTTGAACCTTCATCAGCAAAAGAATTGGGCTAAGAGATTTATTGCTTTGACATCAGAAGACATTAGATGGTGCACTCAGAGCACCAAAGGCAAAGACATTATTACCAGCTGTGGGCAATATCCTAATGTACCTTTGATAGGAGTAAAAGGTTGCATCAACTACAACCCTTTACTGTTTAATAGGCAATTAGGATATGCTTTGGTTCATCCTCCCAGAGGACAAGATCTGGCTGAGACCCTCTATTGTGAAATTCAACCTAACTCTGCTGTTGTCAGACAAGCTGCCTGGGCTTGGGATAACATCCAGACTAAAGGGACAGCCATCCTTGGCAAGTGCAACAACATTGCTTCAGCACAGTATTTTGATTGGTCTCGTACCAGAGCTCAGATCACCCGGATGCCATTCACTTTAGAAGATGTACCTGGACCTTCTACAGTACAACCTGCAACTACTGTCAGTCTGGAAGAGTTTGAAAAGCTGAAGGAAAGGAATACTCAACTATCTGAAGCCTTGAAGAAGACTCTCTGGGAGAGAAATGACAGGCGTCTAGATAATGAGAGATTGAGAAGGCTCAGGGTTGAGCATTTGACCAAGATTGAGAAGACGGATGACTACATCAGGAAAGCTAGAGCAGGGGAGTTAGTATTGAAGAATGCTTGCAAGGAAGCAAAGATTCAGAAGGCTAGGGCAGAGCATTATCTTGAGGAGAGCCAAGCTAGGTGGATCAGGATCACTGAGGCCTGTGCACGGGAAGATCAAAGGACTCAGGCTAAGATAGAGCAGTTGGAGGCTAGTGAGAAGAAGCATCAGGAGGCATTATTAGCAGCTCAGAGAGAGATATCTGAATTGAAACTCTGGGCGGGGTTGAAGAGGTCAAAGGATCAGGACAAGCATAAGAAGTTAACCAGTGCCATTGCTACAAGGAACTTCCTCATCAGGACTATCACAGAGCACCCAGTGGGTCCACTGACTGAGGCCCTCCTGAAGGAAGTCAGGGAGGATGACTTTGGGTTAGATGTTTGACTCTTTTGCCTGTACTTTTCTTTTGTTGTACTTTTTTATTTTGTTTGTTGTATTTTGACCCACCATGGGAATGTATTGTAATCAAACTATGTATTTTCATTCTTTGTAATATATCAGTTTGTATTATTTATGGTGGGATTTATCTATCAACATCACCAGCATTTCCTCGAGGTATGGAAATGTCAAAACCAAAGAACCAAACCGGATACCCTTGGAAGACAAATAAGCATATTGCATTGCATACTAACATTTTCTTTGTTTTGTAGGTTTTTGTTTTTTGTTGTTTCTCACTTTGTTGTGGTTTCAGGAAACATTGCTCGCAGAAGAGTGTTCCCTGTCAACAGAATACACCGGTACCCGACGAGAAACAACCTTCCGGGAATTCAGATGGATCAAGTTCAGCAAGACTTGAATGAAGTGAGGACCCAAATGGCTAATGAGAGGGTTGAGATGAGGAATCAGATGACCCAATTCATGACTGTAATGATTGGCTTAGCTCAAAGCCAGGAAAGGCTGAGGGAATTAGTTGAGAGACAAACTCCTGAAGAACACCATCCAGGTACAGGAGGTACCAGTAACAACGATCACGTGCAACCTCGCACTGATCCACCAGAGTTTGGGCTTCATCTAAACCCAGAAATCAATGCCAATAGAAATACTCAAGGTAACACTGCTGGAGGTAGGGTCTTGCAAGAGGATCCTCAAGAAGAGCAGTTTACAGTTGTTGGGGCTGGGGACGAAGTTTACGACCGTAGGCTGGATGAAATTGTAGAGAAGCTGAGGTCTCTTGAATCCCAGAATTCCATAGGCTTTGATCTAATGGACATGGGATTGGTGGAAGGGGTGAGGATTCCTCACAAGTTCAAACCCCTGTGTTTTGAAAGATATAATGGCACATCCTGCCCACGCACCCACCTTCAATCATTCTTGGGAAGATTAAAAGCATACACCATGGATGAAAAGCTGTGGATGTTTTACTTCGAGGATAGTCTAACATGGGCATCCCGAGAATGGTACTCCCATTTGACTAGAGCCATAGTGAGGAACTGGAAGGACTTGCCTGAAGCTTTTATCTGACAGTATCAGTATAACTTAGACATGGCTCCAAACATGACCCTCCTGATGGGAATGTCTCAATCTTCCCGTGAAAGCTTCAGGGAATATGCGCAAAGGTGGAGGCAACTTGCTGCTGCAGTTCAACCCCCCATGTCTGAAAGAGAAATGGCAGACATGTTCATGAATACTCTTCAAGGAACCTACATTGACAGACTGGCTGCATTTTCTTCCACCAGCTTTGCAGATGTGGTGATAGCTAGGGAAAGAATAGAGAGCCTATTGAAGATGGGAAAGATCTCCGATAACGGTGCCAGTTCAAGCTGTACAAAAAAAAACCATTTGCTGGGCCCCGTAGATCTAGTGAGACAAACTCTGTGCACATGGGAAGAGGGAGACCCTAATACTTGCCAAGAACAGTTGTTGCTGTTACTATCCATGTTCCACCTCCTCAGTATACTCAACAACCACAACACATTCCGCAACAACAACAGTTTCCACAATAGAGATCATACAACAATAACAACAACAATCAACAACAACCTCCGTTTCAACAGCGGCCATCTCAGGTCAACCGGGTGATTGACCCCATTCCTATGTCGTATGCTACACTACTGCCACAACTCCTAAAGCTCAATTTTGTTGAGTTAAGGACTTTGTCTCCACTTGATCCTCAAAACCTTCCTAGAAACTATGATGTCAATGCTAGGTGTGATTTGCATTCCAACGCACCTGGTCACTCTACGGAAAAATGCAGAGCTCTGCATATGAAGGTTCAGGATCTGGTAGATTCAAAAGCCCTGAACTTTGCACCTCCTCCCAATATAATGAAAAATCCTAAGCCAAGCCACAGTGGGCCAAGGATTAATGCTGTAGAGGATGGTTCACCCATGAGTTTAATAGAGGACATTGCATGTATCCAAACACCTCTGGCAGAGGTTAAAGCCCGACTTTTAAAGTGCCAAGTGTTTCCAGGTTGTGAGGCCTGTTGTGAATCATGCAAACTTTCTGAGAATGGGTGTGCCATCTTGAGGAAAGGCATTAATGGCTTGATCGAAGAGGGCATTCTGCAAATTACAACCACGGCTTCTACAACACCAGCAACCCTTTTGTCAACAATAAGTGAATCTTCTACAAATACAACAACCATCTTTCCTATTAATTCTTCTACAAATGCAACAACCATTGTTCCAACTGATTCAACTACAACTTCAGCAATAATTCCATCTGTCACTTCAACACACAACAATTCATTTGCACCAGCTACTACAACTCCAACAACCAACAATGATGTTTCCACCGTCACAATCTATTACGACCCGACAACGGTCCCAAGTTCCAACAACTTTCAATAGTCTCAACAGTCTCAACAAAGCTTCAATTCACCATCACCAGCATCCACCAGAGGTCCTGTTACTATTTTTTATGACCCGCTGACTATTGTAGTCCCAACAACAGCTGCAGTAAGTCCAGTCACTATCACGGTGCCCAGGCCAATCCCATATGATAAAGACAGTGTTATACCATGGAATTATGGTGTTGATCTATACTGCAATAGAGAGAAAGTCCTTCTTGATTCTCCAGTTCTCACTCCCCAGGTGGACAATGTGGGAGGAGGCAGAGGCTTCACCCGAAGTAGACGTCTCTTCGCTTCACAAGTCCCTATAACCAATAATGAGGCAGAGGTTGTTGCCAAAGCCAAAGGGAAGAGTGTGATACCAGAAGAATCTGTGCCGAAAGAAACCCATAAGTCATCCTTCGATCAAGATGTGGATGAGTTTATGAGAATCATTAAAAGAAGTGACTATAAAGTTGTGGACCAGCTCCACCAGACTCCTTCAAAGATCTCAATCTTATCACTGCTGTTGTGTTCCGAAGCCCATCGGGACGCGCTACTCAAAGTTCTGCACGCTGCCTACGTGCCAGAAGAGATCACTGTAAATCAGCTGGAAACAATGGTATCAAATGTAATTACTAGCCATGGTCTAGGTTTCACTGATGCTGATTTGACAACAGAGGGACGTCTCCACAACAAAGCTTTGCACATAACCCTGGAGTGCAAAGGCGCTGTCTTATCTCATGTTCTTGTAGACACTGGGTCCTCACTCAATGTCTTACCCAAGAAAGCCCTTGTCAAGCTAGAATATGACGGGATAGCTCTCCGGTCAAGTAACCTTGTGGTCAGGGCTTTTGATGGCTCCAAAAGATCTGTTCTTGGAGAGGTGGAGCTGCCAGTGATAATCGGTCCACAAGTCTTTAAGACCATTTTCTATGTGATGGACATACAGCCGGCATACAGCTGTTTGCTAGGTCGACCCTGGATTCACGCTGCAAGCGCAGTAACGTCGACCCTGCACCAGAAACTGAAGTATGAATGGGATGGACAGATTATCACCATCTATGGTGAGGAAGATATATTTTTTAGCCACCTGGCTACATACAAGTATATTGAGATGGATGGTGAAATCCATGAGACAATGAGCCAAGGGTTTGAGGCCCTAAATGTTAATGAGGCTACTGGAGTATTGGCTGCATCCCAGGAAGACAGGATGGGTACTTCAATCATCTCTTATCAGCAAGCCCGGAAGGTTGTTGAAGACGGTAATGCTCAAGGCTGGGGCAAGCTGCTGCCATTGGAAAAGAAGGAAGATAGATTCGGTTTGGGTTACAGACCATTCCGACAAGATCAATCAGAGGCTGCAAAGGAGCCCAAATTTGTCAGTGGGGGGATGCTCACCCTAGATGCTGTTAACAACTTGGAAGACGAGGTGGAAAGTGATCGCAACCTGGAGAGCTGGATAGGTCTAAGGATCCCGGGGAACCAAGTCCTTAACTGGTCTTCCCAGGAAATTATAAGGGTTGCAGAGTAATTATTATTTCCTGTCTTTTTTAGAATGCATCAAGTCCTGCATCTTGCCCAAGGTGTCAGGACTCATTATGTAATAGGGCCATATTGTAATATTGTTCAAATGATTAATCAATGAATATCAGACACTTTTGCAAACGAGTCTTTTTTCGCTCAATGTCTTTTCATTTTTCACTTTTGTACAAAATAATAAAATGGCAATGTTTTCAAAATAAATAACTTCATTTTCACTTTTTCTAAACAAGATTAAAACTGATCACTAAAATGAACCAATCTCAACCCTTGCAGAGATTATCCTCCAGATTGCACCAACAACAACATTGCTATGACCTTGTATGACTTCGACAATCCAATTAATCAAGCTGATGAAGGGGTTGAAGAAGACTATGAGTTACCTGAAGAGTTAGCCAGATTGTTGAGGCAAGAAGAGAAAGTGATTACTCCTCATCAGGAGGAAGTTGAGACAGTTAATCTTGGTACCGAAGAAGACTTGAAAGAAGTGAAGATTGGGGCCGGTCTGCAAGATTCAGTGAAGGAACAACTCATTAACATGCTTCGAGAATACGTTGACATCTTCGCTTGGTCCTATCAAGACATGCCAGGTCTTGACACTGATATTGTTATGCATAAGCTGCCTTTGAAGGAAGTTTGTCCTCCAGTAAATCAGAAGCTACGCCGTACTCGTCCAGATATGGCAATGAATATTAAAGAAGAAGTACAAAAATAGTGGGACGCCGGTTTCCTTGCTGTAACTAGTTACCCGTCGTGGGTTGCTAACATTGTACCAGTGCCTAAGAAGGATGGCAAAGTACAAATGTGTGTGGATTACCGGGATCTGAACAGAGCTAGCCCAAAGGATGACTTCCCATTACCTCACATTGACGTATTGGTTGACAACACGACTCAGTTCTCGGTATTCTCTTTCATGGATGGATTTTCCGGGTATAATCAGATCAGAATTGTAGATGTTTAAGAATTGGCAGAATTTTTGACCAAACAAGAAATGTTAAATTCAGTTCAGAATGTCCTATCAGATGTTGGGACATTAGCAAACAGAGTATGTGAACTTATTTCAGGATGTCTCATCAGATGTTGGGACATTGTGTAAATGACTAAGTTCAGTTTTGTCAGGATGTCCCAACAGATGTTGAGACATCTCAGACCTGCTACCAGAATTAATTATTGATTAACAGATCAGAGATATTTAAGGAGAACTATCTGGGATTAATTAATGCTGGATAAAAACAGAACTAGGCGCATCTGTAGGGAGTTTTAAATTGAAGATTCAGATTAAAACAGAAGACCTAATGCACCTAGAATATAGGAGGTAACAAACCCTAAATTCAAGGTGACAGTTGCTGCACATTAGGGCTGGATCATTCTACAGAAAGCCCAAAATTCAGATACCTATAAAAACAACAGAAACTCATAGAATTGAGTACGAATTTCAGAAGACCAAATAGGGTGTCTAGTGTTTTAATAGCAGGTTGTTTAATTGTACCACTTTATAAGCTTTTAAGCAAAAGTGCATTTGTGACTTGATTGAAACTGTTAAGTAAGATCAAGCTGTATTGTTTGAAGGATGTCTTCAATTTCAGTAAACTTGTAAACTTGATCACTGGGTGATTGAGGGGGAGTGAGTAGGGTACTCTTATCTAAGTGAGTCTTAGGTAGAAATTGCATTGGGTAAGTATTAAGTGATAGATTAAACAGGGTGGTTTAAGTCTAGAATTAATATTACTAATAGTGGATTTCCTCCTGGCTTGGTAGCCTCCAGATGTAGGTGTGGTTATACACTGAACTGGGTTAACAAACTTCTGTGTTGTTTACTTTTCTTGCTGTTTAAGTTTTGGTTAAATTTGTCAAATGTCCTATTAAGTGTTGGGACATCTCTTAGGACATCTCATACCTGATCACAGAATTTCAATTGGCATCAGAGCAGGCACCCTGCCTGTTTATACTGGGTGAGATCTAGGGAAAACAAATTCTGTAACATGGACAGAGATATAGGGTCAGTAAATAGACCACCTATACTGGATGGTTCTAATTATGACTACTGGAAGCCAAGAATGACTGCATTCTTAAAGTCACTTGACAACAGGGCATGGAGAGCAGTAAATGTTGGATGGAAACATCCTGTTCAAGACACCAAAGATGGATCAATAGTTCTGAAACCTGAAGAAGAATGGAGTAAAGAGGAAGAAGATTCAGAACTAGGCAACTCAAAAGCCCTAAATGCTTTATTCAATGGCATTGATAGAAATATTTTCAGACTAGTGCATCATTGTGAGCTGGCCAAAGATGTGTGGGATACCCTCAAGAAAACTCATGAAGGAACATCAAAAGTAAAAATGTCAAGACTTCAACTTCTCACCACCAAGTTTGAGAACTTAAGAATGAAGGAAGATGAATCAATTCATGAGTTCTACTTAAACATCTTGGATATAGCCAATACTTCTGGAGCCTTGGGAGAAAAGATGACTGATGAAAAGCTTGTAAGGAAGATTCTCAGATCTTTGCCAAAAAGATTTGACATGAAAGTCACAGCAATAGAAGAAGCACAAGACATATGCTCCATGAAAGCTGAAGAACTAATCGGTTCCCTTCAAACTTTTGAAATGGGAATGAATGACACACATGCTAAAAAGAACAAAAGCATAGCCTTGGTGTCAAATACAGATGAAGAAGAAGATGATGAATCAGCAAATGACAAAAGCTTATCAGAAAACCTTGCCTTGCTTGGAAGACAATTCAAACAGATTCTCAGAGGAATGGAAGGCCAATCCAAATCCAGTGGAAGAAACACAAACTCTGAGAACAGGAGACCATATGATGCTAACAGAAAGTCAAAGTTTGCTGAAAAGACCAGTCAAGATAAAGGAGTCAAATGCCATGAATGTGAAGGATATGGACACATCAAGTTTGAATGTCCTACCTACTTAAAGAGGCAAAAGAAAGGACTCTCTGTGACCTGGTCTGATGAAGACTCAGGAGAGTCAGAAGAAGAATCAGCTAAGCATATTATTGCTCTAGCTGGACTGTGTGAATATGATAGTGATTCCAGTTGTGGAGAACTTACTTATGAAGAACTTGAGCAAGCATTCAAAGATCTATACAAAAGAAGCTCTGAAATATGCAGTGATGTTATAAAGCTAAAGAAGCAGAATGAGACTTTAGAAGATGACAAAGCAAATGATCAGGAGATCATTGAAACCTTAAAAAGTGAAGTAAGCCTTCTCAACTCTAAATTGGAACATATGTCCAAATCTGTTAGAATGTTGAACAGCAGCTCAAACACACTGGATGTTATTCTCAGCAATAATAAACATTCAGGGGACAAAAGTGGACTGGGATATGACAGAGATGAAGCAAGCTCTAGCAGAACTACTTCAAAAACTACACAGTCAAACAAGATGTCCCAACAGATGCTCCAACATCATAACACAAAGACAAACATAATGTTCCAACAGATGGCTCAACATTCTGGAAAGAACAAAATGAAGAAAAAATATCAAAGATGGAGATGTCATCACTGTGGAAGATTTGGGCATATCAAACCTCACTGTTATAAGCTACATGGATATCCAAATCAGATGTGTCAGCAACCTTCCAAGCAGAAAGTAGTAGGTACCAAGAAAGTGCTGCATAAAAGTCAGCAATATCCTAAGCAAAAGACAGAAGTAATCAAGAAAGTTTGGAGACCAAAAGCTGACATTCAGACTGATCAAAGCCACATACACAAGAACAAGATCAACAATCAAGCTTGGAGATCAGCTGAACAACACTCAGAGCAGAGGCATCAAAAGAAATCTCAACTCATCTGGTCAAAGAAAAGTACTGCATTCATAGCACATACATCATTGAAAGTATCAGCTAAAGAAGACTGGTACTTTGACAGTGGATGCTCAAGACACATGACTGGATTGAAGAATTTGCTAGTAAACTTAAAGCCACATTCATCCAGGTATGTTACCTTTGGAGATGGAGCTAAAGGAGAGATCAAGGGAGTTGGAACCTTGGATTGTCAAGATGTTCCAAGATTAGATGATGTGCTGCTTGTTAAAGGTTTAACTGCTAATCTGATCAGCATAAGTCAACTATGTGATCAAGGATACAGTGTAAACTTTACCAAATCTGAATGCATAGTGATTAACAAAGAACAAGAGGTTGTCATGAAAGGAGCCAGATCTAAAGACAACTGTTACATGTGGGAATCCCAAAATCTCAGTCTCACTTCAACCTGCTCTCTAGCTAAGGAAGAAGAAGTGAAACTGTGGCATCAAAGACTAGGTCATCTTCATTTCAGAGGCATAAAGAAGATCATATCTATGGATGCTGTAAGAGGTATTCCTAAACTGAAGATTGATGATGGCAAGATATGTGGTGAATGTCAAATAGGCAAACAAACCAAGATGTCCCATCCAAAGCTCCAACATCTGACAACTTCCAAAGTTTTGGAACTTCTACATATGGATCTTATGGGACCTATGCAAGTTGAAAGTCTTGGTGGTAAAAGGTATGCCTATGTTGTAGTTGATGATTTTTCAAGATATACATGGATAAACTTCATCAAAGAAAAGTCAGATGTATTTGATGTATTCAAAGAATTATGTCAAAGATTGCAAAGGGAAAAATCCAGCTGTGTGATCAGAATAAGAAGTGATCATGGAAAAGAATTTGAGAATCAAAAGTTCTTAGATTTCTGTTCTTCAGAAGGAATCAACCATGAGTATTCCTCTCCTATCACTCCTCAACAGAATGGGATTGTTGAAAGGAAGAATAGAACTATTCAAGAATCAGCAAGAGCTATGATCCATGCTAAAAAGTTACCTCTGTATTTCTGGGCTGAAGCTATGAACACTGCATGCTACATCCATAACAGAGTTACCTTGAGAAAAGGAACCCTGTCCACAATATATGAAGTCTGGAAGGGCAGAAAACCCACTGTGAAGTACTTTCATGTGTTTGGAAGTAAATGCTATATTCTGGCAGATAGGGAGCAAAGGAGAAAAATGGATCCTAAAAGTGATGAAGGGATTTTCCTTGGATACTCTATAAACAGCAGAGCATATAGAGTATTTAATTACAGAACAAAGGTTATCATGGAGTCCATAAATGTGGTAATTGATGATGTTTCTACAGATGTCCCAGAAGATGTTGGAACATCTGCTGATGTCAAGATTGAAGCTGAAGAAAAGAATGATCAATATAACTTCACTCAAAATGATACAAGGTCAGAAGATTCAAGCAAACCTCCCTCCATCAGAATACAGAAGGATCATCCCAAAGATTTGATAATTGGTGATCTCAACAGAGGAGTAAGCACTAGATCAAGAGAAGTGATTTCAGGTTCTTGTTTTGTTTCCAAAATAGAACCTAAAAATGTCAAGGAAGCTCTCACTGATGAATACTGGATTTGTGCTATGCAAGAGGAATTAGGTCAATTCACAAGGAATGAAGTGTGGAATCTTGTACCTAGACCTGATGACATAAATGTGATTGGTACAAAATGGGTGTATAAGAACAAGTCAAATGAACAAGGAATTGTTACAAAGAACAAAGCTAGACTTGTGGCTCAAGGATACACTCAAATTGAAGGGGTAGACTTTGATGAAACCTTTGCACCAGTAGCAAGGCTTGAATCAATAAGACTACTGTTGGGAATTGCTTGTATCTTAAAGTTCAAGCTATTTCAAATGGATGTGAAAAGTGCCTTTCTTAATGGTTATCTTAATGAAGAGGTATATGTAGAACAGCCTAAAGGATTTGTTGATCCAAGCTGTCCAAATCATGTATACAAACTCAAGAAAGCACTTTATGGTCTGAAGCAAGCTCCAAGGGCATGGTATGAAAGACTTACCACATTTCTTGTCAAGCAAGGATACAGAAAAGGTGGGATTGATAAAACCCTGTTTGTTAAAGATGAAGAAGGAAATGTCATGATTGCACAAATATATGTTGATGACATTGTGTTTGGTGGGATGTCTGATAAGATGGTCAAACATTTTGTCAAGCAGATGGAAGCTGAATTTGAAATGAGTCTAGTAGGTGAATTAACCTATTTTCTTGGTCTGCAAGTTAAGCAAATGGAAGACTCAATGTTCATCTCACAAAGCAAGTACTCCAAGAACATAGTGAAGAAATTTGGAATGGAAAATGCTTCTCATAAAAGAACTCCTGCTCCTACACATTTAAAGCTGACTAAAGATGAGAAGGGTGAGAATGTAGATCAAAGTTTATATAGAAGCATGATTGGAAGCTTGTTATACTTGACTGCTAGCAGACCAGACATTGCATTTGCAGTAGGAGTTTGTGCAAGATATCAAGCTGATCCAAAAGTCAGTCATCTCAATCAAGTCAAGAGAATCCTTAAATATGTTAATGGTACTTGTGACTATGGCATTATGTACTTTCATGGTTGCAAACCTATTCTCACTGGCTTCTGTGATGCTGATTGGGCAGGAAGTGCTGATGACAGAAAAAGCACTTCAGGAGGATGCTTCTTTCTAGGAAACAATCTAATTTCTTGGTTCAGTAAGAAACAGAATTGTGTATCCTTGTCTACAGCTGAAGCTGAGTACATAGCAGCAGGTAGCAGTTGTTCACAGTTGGTCTGGATGAAGCAGATGCTCACTGAGTACAATGTCCCACAGGATGTCATGACATTGTACTGTGACAACTTAAGTGCAATCAACATATCAAAGAATCCTATCCAGCACAGCAGGACCAAACATATTGATATTAGACATCATTTCATTAGAGATCTTGTAGAAGAGAAGGTGATTTCATTGGAGCATGTTGCTACAGATATGCAATTAGCTGATATCTTTACCAAAGCATTGGATGCTACACAATTTGAGAACTTAAGGGGCAAACTTGGAATATGTTTATGTGATATTTAGCAGTTAATGAGATGTGCCAACATGTCATATGACATTGCATGGCATAAGTTCCAGATGGCAAAGCCAGTCTGGACAAGATCCTTGGGAATTCCATTCTTAATCATTTGGACTGTAACGGCTACTTATTTAGTAACTACTTATAAGAAGCTATCAAGATTCTCATCATATCATCACAAGCGAATCACATTAACTCTCAAATCTTCAGAAATCATAAACCCTAAAGCTGTTCATCCTTCTTCCTCTACAATGTCTCAAAACCCTAAAACAGCTGAGGAAATTCTCAACAAGGAAGACGTGGTTCATGCCACTCCAATCTCTGTTGTGCCAATGCCTTCAACACCATTGGACGAGCTCAGGGGAAGCGCCTCTCACACTAAAAAGGCAAGAACACCAAAGAGATGTAAAGATCAAATCAGAAGCAAAGCTAAAGGCATTCCCTCTCCTGCTAACATGTCTACAAGATACTCCAAATATGTTGATGATTCCATCAAGGAGATTGTTAACCAAGTCTTTTCTGAACAAAGAGTGGTGAAGGGGATCTCTGTTCCTTTGAACACCATTCCTGCACCTCAAGAAGAACCAGCTCAAGCTACAAAGGACACTGCTGCAGAACAAGATGTCCCAACAGATGTTGGAACATCTGAAGATAAGAAAAAGAACTTATCTGATGTTGATCTGGAACAATCTAAGGACAAAGTCTCAAATGAAAATGATGAAGAGGTCTCTGAAGAACAGGCTCAAGGCTCAAATGAAGATCAAATCCCTGCTGATCAACCAGCTGAAGAGGAGGCTGCTCAATCTCCTCCAGTGGCCAATCTGGAGCAGGACTCTGATGCAGAGATCATAGCATCTGTGAAACCCAGCATTGCTAAAAGACTAAGGTCCAGGAAAGGAAAGATGCAAGCTGAACCTGTCATCCCTGAGAAAAATAAGGCTAGTTCAAAGAAAGGCAAAGCTAAAGCTATCTTTGGTCCAACAAAACCATGGAGCAAAGTTCAAACCCAGAAGAGAAAAGCTGCAACACCATCAGATTCAGATGTTGGATCAGATGTCCCAACATCTCCTCCCAAGAAGAAACCAGCACAAGCTAGAGTTTCAACTGCTGTCCCAGAAGCTCCCTTGGACAACATATCCTTCCATCATGTCTCCAGTGTCAACAGATGGAAATATGTGTATCAAAGAAGGGTTGCCTTGGAAAGAGAACTAAGCAGCAATGCACTTGAGTGCACAGAACTGATAGACCTCATCTCTGCTGCAGGACTATTCAAAACAGTCTCAGATCTCTCTCCCTGCTATGAACTACTTGTCAAAGAGTTCATTGTGAATCTTCAGGAGGATTGCTCAAATGGTAAGTCTTCTGAGTTTAGAAAAGTTTTTGTTAGAGGTAAATGTGTACAGTTTTCTCCTCAAATCATCAATGAGTATCTAGGAAGAGAAACAGATGGACCTAATGAATTAGGTAAGACAGATAATCAAGTCTGTAAAGTGATCACTGCAAACCAGGTCAAGGCATGGCCTGTGAAGGGAAAGCTCTCTGTGAGCATGCTTACCAGAAAGTATGCCATGCTGAACAGAATTGGAACTGCTAACTGGGTGCCTACCAACCACACTTCCTCAATCTCAACTGGTCTAGCCAGATTCATCTATGCTGTGGGAACTCAAACCAATCTGGACTTTGGAGCTTTTATCTTTGATCAAACCATGAAGCATGCCAGCTCCTCAGCAACAAAGCTTCCAATAGCCTTTCCATCATTGCTGTGTGGAATAGTGCTCAGTCAATACCCTGGCATTCTCACTGACAAGGATACAGTATGCAAAAGAGAGAGCCCCCTGGCTTTTCACTACAAATTATTTCTCAGTCACCATGCTGCAGATGTTGAAACACCTGCTGGGACATCTGCTGGTCCCTCCTCTGCTAAGAATCCAATCTCCAAGAAAGAATTAATTGCTGAGCTAAAGTGCACCTGCAAAGAGCTTGAAGCTAGAAAGAAGAAGCTGGAAGAAATAATTAAAAGATTGGAAAGTGAAGAAGATCAGAATGTTGCAACTGATGAAGACAGTGAAGCTGGTGAAGACAGTGAGGCTGCTGAAGAAAGTGAAGCTGCTAAGAATGAAGACACTGAAGTGGAGGAAGCAACTGAGAGTGATGAATCTGAGTGATCTTTGTATGTGAGGCATTTGTAATGACAGCAATGATTTGTAATTCTGGATAATAGTTCTTTGGCCCCTAATTTTGTGCCTACCAAGGGGGAGAACAACATCAAACAACATCAAATGTAATTGCTGTTTAAATGATTGAAAGATCTGTTTGTTTCTGTCTGAACTGAATCAGTGTGTATTTCTGTTGCAACAAGACTGGACTCATATTTGTTTGAGGGGGAGTAATCTCAAATAAGAATCAACAGAAAAGTAATGATATACTCTGATAAAAAGATCTTCTGCTGCACTCTGAAAACCAGGAAAGATGTTAGCCAAAAATTAGCCAAAGGGGGAGTTTGTAGATGTTTAAGAATTGGCAGAATTTTTGACCAAACAAGAAATGTTAAATTCAGTTCAGAATGTCCTATCAGATGTTGGGACATTAGCAAACAGAGTATGTGAACTTATTTCAGGATGTCTCATCAGATGTTGGGACATTGTGTAAATGACTAAGTTCAGTTTTGTCAGGATGTCCCAACAGATGTTGAGACATCTCAGACCTGCTACCAGAATTAATTATTGATTAACAGATCAGAGATATTTAAGGAGAACTATCTGGGATTAATTAATGCTGGATAAAAACAGAACTAGGCGCATCTGTAGGGAGTTTTAAATTGAAGATTCGGATTAAAACAGAAGACCTAATGCACCTAGAATATAGGAGGTAACAAACCCTAAATTCAAGGTGACAGTTGCTGCACATTAGGGCTGGATCATTCTACAGAAAGCCCAAAATTCAGATACCTATAAAAACAACAGAAACTCATAGAATTGAGTACGAATTTCAGAAGACCAAATAGGGTGTCTAGTGTTTTAATAGCAGGTTGTTTAATTGTACCACTTTATAAGCTTTTAAGCAAAAGTGCATTTGTGACTTGATTGAAACTGTTAAGTAAGATCAAGCTGTATTGTTTGAAGGATGTCTTCAATTTCAGTAAACTTGTAAACTTGATCACTGGGTGATTGAGGGGGAGTGAGTAGGGTACTCTTATCTAAGTGAGTCTTAGGTAGAAATTGCATTGGGTAAGTATTAAGTGATAGATTAAACAGGGTGGTTTAAGTCTAGAATTAATATTACTAATAGTGGATTTCCTCCTGGCTTGGTAGCCTCCAGATGTAGGTGTGGTTATACACTGAACTGGGTTAACAAACTTCTGTGTTGTTTACTTTTCTTGCTGTTTAAGTTTTGGTTAAATTTGTCAAATGTCCTATTAAGTGTTGGGACATCTCTTAGGACATCTCATACCTGATCACAGAATTTCAAGAATGTCACCTAAAGATATGGAGAAGACTACCTTCATCACACCTTGGGGCACATTTTGTTACAGGGTAATGCCTTTTGGACTGAAGAATGTCGACGCTACTTATCAACGGGCTATGGTAACATTATTCCACGACATGATCCACAAAGAAATTGAATGCTACGTGGATGACATGATTGCCAAGTCCCTTACTGAAGAAGACCATCTGGAAAATCTGCTGAAGTTGTTCAAGCGTCTGAGAAAGTATCAGCTGAAGCTAAACCCCAACAAGTGCACATTCGGGGTACGTTCTGGTAAGCTGCTGGGATTTATTGTAAGTGAAAGGGGGATTGAAGTTGATCCTGACAAGGTCAAATCCATTCAGGAGATGCCTGCACCTAGGACTGAAAAGGAAGTTCGGGAGTTCTTGGGAAGATTGAACTACATATCAAGGTTCATATCTCACCTCACTTCAACTTGTGAGCCTCTTTTCAAATTATTAAGAAAGGAACAGACAGTCAGGTGGAACGAAGATTGTCAGAAGGCATTTGACAAGATCAAGGAGTACCTACAAGAATCTCCAATTATTATGCCACCAATTGAAGGAAGATCTCTAATAATGTACCTAACAGTGTTAGAAGGATCAATGGAGTGTGTGTTGGGCCAGCATGACAAATCTGGTCGAAAAGAGTATGCAATATACTACCTAGCAAAAAGTTTACCGACTGTGAACAACGTTATATACTGCTCGAGAAAACTTGTTGTGCTTTAGCGTGGGCTGCTCGCCGACTAAGATAGTACATGTTGACTCACACTACTTTGTTAATCTCAAAAATGGATCCAGTCAAGTACATATTTGAGAAGCCAACACTTACCGGGAGGGTTGCAAGATGGCAAATGATTCTGACAGAGTATGACATTCAGTACACATCTCAAAAGGCCATCAAGGGCAGTGTACTGTCTGATTATCTGGCTGAGCAACCCATTGATGATTACCAACCCATGAGATTTGACTTCCCTGATGAAGACATCATGTTCCTAAAAGCAAAAGATCATGAAGAGCCTGTTCACACCGAAGGGCCTGACCCAGAAGAAGAGTGGACAATGATGTTTGATGGGGCTGTTAATATGAATGGTCGAGGAGTTGGTACAATGCTCATTACACCTAAAGGAGTTCACATGCCTTTCTCGGCAAAACTCAGCTTTGCATGCACTAACAACGAAGCTGAATACGAAGCCTGTATCATGGGTCTTGAGGAAGCCATTAACCTCAGGATCAAGACTTTAACTGTATTCAGAGATTCAACTTTGGTAATCAATCAGACCAACGGCAAATGGTACACTCACCAAGAGCATCTGATTCCATACCGTGACTACACGAGGAGATTATTGAATTTCTTCACAATAGTCAAACTTGAGTACATCCCTCGAGACGAAAATCAGTTCGCAGATGCTTTAGCTACCATTTCCTCCATGATCAAGGTTCAGACTGCCAATTATGTGCCTCGGATTTCTGTATCCAGACTGGACCGACCAGCATACGTATTCTCCGTGGACATTGTTAAAGATGACAAGCCTTGGTTCCATGACATCAAATGCTTCTTAGAGGATCAAACATACCCACCTAGGGCATCATCCAATGATAAGAAGACATTAAGAAGGCTGGCCGATAGTTTCTTCCTTAATGTTGATGGTTCCTTGTACAAGCGAAACTTTGATATGGTTCTTCTCAGATGTGTTGATAAGAAAGAGGCAGATTTGTTGATGCACGAGGTGCATGAAGGATCTTTCGGTACCCATGCTGGAGGACATGCAATGGCAAAGAAGTTGTTAAGATTAGGTTACTACTAGATCACAATGGATGGAGATTGTTGTGCCTATGCCAGAAAGTGTCATAAATGCCAGATTTATGCAGACAAGGTGCATGTGCCTCCAAATCCTTTGAACGTGATGTCTTCACCTTGGCCCTTTTCCATGTGGGGCATTGACATGATTGGAAAGATCGAACCGGCTGCTTCAAATGGCCACAGATTCATCCTGGTAGCCGTTGATTACTTCACCAAATGGGTTGAAGCAGCTTCGTATGCAAACGTCACCAGACAAGTGGTAGCCAGATTTCTGAAGAGAGATATCATCTATCAATATGGAGTACCCGAGCGAATCATTACTGACAATGGTTCCAATTTGAACAACAAAATGATGGCAGAACTGTGTCGGGATTTCAAAATCCAACATCACAACTCTTCTCCTTAAAGGCCAAAGATGAACGACGCTGTTGAGGCAACTAACAAGAACATTAAGAAGATTGTGTAGAAGATGGTGGTTACTTACAAAGATTGGCATGAAATGCTACCATTCGCTTTGCGTGGGTACAGAACCTCAATCAGAACATCCACTGGGTAACACCTTATCAACTTGTGTATGGTATGGAAGCAGTCTTACCTGTTGAAGTTGAATTACCCTCCTTACAGGTATTGATGGATGTCAAGCTAAATGAAGCAGAATAGTTCCGTTCTCAGTACAATCAACTGAATCTGATCGAAGAAAAGAGATTAGCTGCAATTTGTCATGGGCAGTTATATCAGAAAAGAATGAAGAAAGCCTTCGATCAAAAAATCAGGCTTCGGGAATACCAAGTGGGAGATCTTGTGCTGAAAAGACTTCTTCCTCCTCATACAGACCACAGGGGCAAATGGACTCCGAATTATGATGGTCTGTTCATAGTAAAGAAGGTTTTCTCTGATGGAGCACTAATGCTCACTACTATGGATGGTGAAGATTTCTTATCCCCTGTGAATTCAGATGTAGTTAAAAAATATTTCGCATAAAATGACCCGCTGGACATAAAAACAGAATGTAAGTCCAGGCCAAAAATAGGGCATCCCGGCGAGTCAAAAACAGAATAAAAGACTCGGGCAAAAATAAGGGAAAATTAAAAAAAATGTACACCCATTGAGTTGAAAAGCCGCATTGGACAGCTCAGGCAAAAATGGGTATCCCGGTGGATTGAAAACCCGAAAGGGCGATCCATGCAAAATCAGGGAATAAGCGAACAACTGCATTTTTAATTCGTCTGTATCATTTACAACACGGCAAGCTTCGAAAGGACAAAGCATCTGTTAGAATCAACCTTCTTCAAAAAGCAAGATAAGAAGAGCGTCAAAGTCATACAGTCATAGCAAAGGAAGCTCACCAAAGCGTCGTCAACATTGCCGACACTTTTACCTTTTCAATTTGTAACAATCTCCTCATTCCATGGGATCTGTTTCTTTGACTGTATCTGCCAATTCAGGGCACCCGTATTAATAAAATAAGAGTTTTTAGTCACACCTCGTTTCGTACATTTTTTGTTTCGTTTGCAAAATGTCTAATATCCGTGATATAATATTTGCATAAAACAAATGAGCCGTTATTAGTAAATGATTTGTAGGAAATGTGTTTACTCTCGGGAATATCTAACTCCTGTGACGGAATCCGGTAAGGGATACCTCGGGACACTTGTGCGTTTCTTTGTCTTAACAGGTTGCGGGTATTCAATACGCAACACGGTGCATGCCAAACACTTTTCCCCAGCACATCTTCTCCAAGCAGCATCTGAAATGCTTTTTCCCCAACAGAGTTGTCGAAGCCTCCTCATCCCCAGCCGGGATCCCAACAGAGGACTCTAGGAAGATCGTTCAGTGATCTTTCCTCCCCCAAACAGAATGTCAGGTCTCTAAAAGAGGCACCATCTCCCTGCAGAGTTCCAGCCTCTCCTCAGAAGAGCAATGCCTGAAGCTCTTACACAACAAAGTGACGAAAGCTTCTTCCTCCCTAGATAGGTTTTCTCCTTACTAGGTAGACCTATCAGTGATCTATTCCCCCAAGCAGAACCATATATCTTATCAGATCTACCAATGATCTCATCCCCAGCTGGGATATCCTTCCAAGCAGATCAGCCAGAGATCTCCACAGCAGCGGAATCTGAATCCCAGATCGGTTTCTTTTGTATAATCATAGCATTCGCATCATCTTTCTCCACAAAGCGTAGAGTTTCGTCTAATACGAAGCATTGCGGCAAAAATCAAACATTTGCATGATCACAAGTCAGGTTCGAACCAGTCACCTGTGAATACCATCAGTATTTCATCAACAGTATACGAAGGCCAAAGCGTCCCCTTTGCACTCTCCAACACAAATACATGTTCATATATACCCTTTTTGACACTCGCCCGTGTCAAACTTTTCCCCTGCAGATATAAGCCACAAACATCCTCTATGATTACAGATACCTATATATACCCTCTTGGCACCCGTCCGTGACACCACTCCCTAACACAGTTTCCAAAACACTTGTTACAAACTAAATACTCGTTTACAATATATTCCTTGGCACCCGTCCGTGTCATCTTATCCCCGCAGGTCACCGGATCACCTTTTACACTCTCATATACATATAAGTTCATAACTTATACACTTACACTTTCTGACACTCGTCCGTGTCACACTGTTCCCCAGCAAGTTGAACACTCGTCAGTGTCTTGCTCATACTCCACAATACTTCACTCATACTTATATAGATACTCGTCCGTATCTTATATACATATATTCATCTCCTCACAGATTCGACACTCGTCCGTGTTCTTTGTTAACCAGTTGGTACTCGTCCGTACCATCATCTCTGAACATGCATCAGCGTTTGTTTCTACTGATACTCGCCCGTATCATGGTCTTAAGGATGCTCATCCGCATCTTTAATCTATACACAGCGTCAAACACTTATATCTTTTATTTTCTTAGGCGTAAGCACTCGTCCGTGTTTACCATTCCCCAGTAAAAGTAACTTTTCTTCTATCTGACATTCGTCCTATGTCATGATACTTCCGGTAGTCGTACCCTTCCAGGTGATCGTCCTTCACCTTTGGATGGTCGTCCCTCATCCCTTTCCCCAACGGAGTCTCCATTATTGGAACCTTTTCTATCCGACATTCGTCTTATGTCGTGATATTGTAGCAGCCGTCCCCTGCTAGGTGATCGTCCTTCACCTCTTGATGATCGTCCTTCATCATTTTATCCGATGGCCGTCCCCATCGTTGATCTTTTTATATGACATTCGTCCTATGTCATGATACAACCCCGAGAGCAGCCGTACCCTGCTAGGTGATCATCCTTCACCTCTTGATGATCGTCCTTCATCATGCTTATCCGATGGCCGTCCCCATCGTCGACCTTTTCTATCTGAAATTCGTCCTATATCGTGATAAATAGAAGTCGTCCCCTGCTAGGTGATCGTCTTTCACCTTTGATGATCATCCCTCATCATTTATTTCATTTGTTCTTTAAAATGATGGTTGTCCCCATCGTCGTTTACTTTACTTTGCAAACCTGATGGCCGTCCCCATCATTGCCTTTATTTTTAACCCCCAGAGAACTTTGTTACTTTACTTGATGGTCGTCCCCGTCATGATCTCTTTATTTCCCTAGCATGTCGGCCATCCCCGTCATTGCTTTATCCCTAGCAGTCGTCCTCTGCTCGATGGTCATCCTCCATCGCTTTCATTTGATAATCATATTATACTTTCTGTTACAATTTATATCCCTTTTCTTCTTCTCCCCGGTGAGTGCAAATTTCGGACTGTCTTTGGTATTCAACCACAAGTTATCTTGTTTGTCTGTTTAAGCCAGGCGCTTACATCCTGCACAGCTAACTCATGCTTGAATAGGGGCAGCTGTAAACACCCCAAATTTTCCCTCACTAATTTCACACCATGGCTTATGATCTTCCATATTTGCATTAGTTTAAGCATACCATCTCATATTGCATTTTTGTTTCATCTGCATAGTTCAAATTCATCTACATCTAGGGTTTGTGATCTGAGCAATCCAAAGATCCATCCGAGCCACTCCAAAGGTCTCCAATCATTCCAAGAGGGTCCATGTGTGTTCTATTATCATATTACATCCCTCAAAGATCAAAGAAGTCAAAAAATAACAAGAACTGGCAAAGCATGGAAGCAGAGCTAGGGTTTCACTGCATAGATGACCTGAAATTAGGGTTTTGGTTTCAGAGGCCATAACTCCAAATTTTTTGGTCATTCTTGTTTCTAATAGTCTCAATATGTTATAAGGATCATGTGTACCAAGTTTGATTAAGAAATTCATTGTGGAAGTCATATGTTCACTGGGTAAATTCTTGAGCAAGTCAGAGCAAAATCAGGGCATTTGAGGCCCCCAACAATGGAACCAAAGTGGATTTTTCATCAAATTGAAGTTATATGATCTTAATTTGATCATTTAAGTGCTTGGAAGTTCACAAAATTGAAGAAAATTGAGCTAAACCAAAAGTTGCCAAAAATGGAAATGACTTGTAATGGAAACTTTCCATTTTGGGAAAGTTCTTCGACCTCTTCTTTCTCAACCAAAAATGCTTCAAATGAAAAATTGTTGTCATGAAAGTTGTATATTGGATCATTCCCTTTTCAAAAAGTTCAAGAACAAGTCCTAATTCATTATAGAACTCAAGTTATGGCTTGGCAAAGTTGGCAAAAATCACATAATTTTCACTTTCATGCCAAAGAGGGAATTTTGAAAATTCACAAACCAAGTCATTTTGTGACCTCTAATACACTTCTAAGCATCATACAAACATAGTGTATTGCCTAAGGATCAGAATTGGCCCAAGAATCTCAAGTTTCTATGCCTTGCACATCAAGAAATCACAAAGGGGCCAAAATGTACAAAGCTTGCAAAAACTCATACAACCATGCTTCCACTTGCTGCAGCACCTCAATCTCAATTCCATGGCTCTCCTTGGTCAATGCTGACGCCAGACATGCCCTTGTACAACCTCTGAACCAGCCCATACGTCAAGTACAAGTTATGTTGACATTTTGGCAACTTGCCCATACCAATCACCATAGGCCACAATAACTCTTCTGACATATCAAAGCTTGTTATGAGGATCAAATGCAAGCCATAACACACCCCACACAAGGCTGAAACCTCAGAATCACTAAGTTCCCAAAAAATCACCCCAAAAGCAAAAGCTTTCGAAACACTCTACTCACACACTCAAACTCAAAACTTCCTTCATCAATCAACTCAGTATCACAAGAGGATCATTTCCCACCCTTCATTGCAGCCTAAAAGCACCCAAAACTGAAATACGATTTCTGACCAGCCGAAGAACAACCACTCAAACCATACATTATAAACTCCTTCCAAGCATCAAAGCCTCACCAGGAGGATCATTGGAGTTATTTTGCACCAAAGAGGAGGCCAGATAGCTCAGATTGAGAAAGCTCCACTTCAGGTATCCTCAAGAACAAATTTTCCAGAAATTTAATTTTAGGTTATAGAAATGTTCTTTATGCTTTGCTGATCATCATGATGTATTTACTTTTGAAAATGGTTCCAAAATGAGCATGTACTGACTGTCTGAAAGTTTCACCATTTTTTTGTTCTTCTTTGAATCTTGAGTTTCAGCCATTAGAAATTAGTTTTAAGGGTGGATTCATGCTTAGGGAGGTGTGGATGAGTGATCTGGAGCTTTAGAGCTATGGAAATGGGCAAGGGAAGAAGTTGATGTTGGGGTGTTGCCGGAGAAGATGACCGGAACACTGTTCCGGTCACCTAAAAAGGATTAGGGCTAATTTTAGGGTTTAGTGTGTCAGGCGTGTTCTGGGCCCTTGAATCAGGATTAATTTGAAATGGGTGGCCAGGATTAGTTCAGATTAGGGTTAATTTTGATTAATTAATTAATTAATTAATTAATTAGGATTTAGTCAGTTTGAATTGTGACCATTAAGATGCGCGCGTGGTCTTCCCTCCAAGCCCCAGTTTGAATCTGATCCATTGGATCAGTTGACCAGCCTTTAATTCATATTTTATTTCATTTAAATCCATTTATTTTGTCTAATTTATTTAAAATACTTAGAAAATTCCCAAAAATATTTTTCTTCTGCATTTTGATTTCAAATATTTTTCTCCACCCAAAAATATTTTTATTTGTATTTTTTGCATTTAAAAATCATTTTAAAAATTCTTAAATGTTTATTTTAATTAATTAATGGAAATTAATTAATTAGAATATCATTTAGGTTTCTAAAAATTCCAAAAAAAATCACATTGCATCTTAGGACATTTAGAAACATTGTCAAACCATTCATACAAATTTCTTTTTGGTTTTGATCTAACTTTGACATTTTTCTTGAATTTAGGGTTCATAAAAATCCCTTTTTGGAACCCTAACTTTATAAATTCTTTTCTGCCTAACCATGAAGGGTTTGACATTGGTTCTTTTTGCATTAATCTTCATATAGCATGTAGTATCTAGCATATTTTTGTCATGAATTAATCTTGCATTTTCCATTTGATTTGCATTTTTCCTCTTAAGGTACCTTAAAACCCTAGAAAACTTAGAAAATTCACAACTTTCTTTAGGTTAAGAGTTAGACCTTCTCCTTTGGGTGTGATATCATATGGGTTTTGGGTTCCTTTAAGTTCATTTTCAATTTTTTATCTTGTGATTTGCTTCTGTTTTGACCTTATGCATCTCATGTTGCCTTAAAACCCTAACTTTACATGTTCACTTGCATTCATCTTGCATAGGCATCCATACATGAACTTGCCATGACATTTCTTGCATTCATATGGCATCTAAGACATCTTAGGACATCTTAGAATCATGCTTGATCATTTCTTCATTCATTTTCCATGATGTTCATTCATTTCATTTCATAAACTTTCATGAACTTTCAAACTTCAAAGCATGCTTCCTTTGCATTCCATCTCTTGTATGAACATTCATAACACTTGGTTTGCCTTTTCATCATCTCATAACATCATTTGCATCATGTGTTTGCTTCTGGTTTTGGTTTTTACCTTTGCATATGTTTCATTTTCATTTCATTTCTTTCCTTATGCTAACATTTTCAGGTAGTAAGTAACTTGAGAAGTGAATTTGCCTTCACTTCTCATTTCTCTTCTCATTCTTCTTATGAATCATTGCTGCATTTTGCATTGCCTTAGAGTGATCTTGCTCATTCATGTTCATCATCCACTTTCTTTCTCCAAGTTACTTATCTTCTTCAGTGAAGTAAGTAACTTGTTTCTTCTGCTTCTCCTCCTTCCATCTGCTTCTTCCCTTGGTGGCTTCTCTGAAGATCTCTTGCAAGCCTTACAAACCATAGGAATATCCAAGTATGACAATAATTAGGGTTTTTATTAGTCCCCCTTTTAGCTTTTACCTTTGTGTCTTCTTTGAGTCTCTCTTCTCACCTCATCATTAGAGACTAAACCTTTAAGGTTTTAAGACTTTGTGATTAGGGTTATGCCTACATCCTTCTCTTAGGATGGAGTGTATAACTTTAATCCTAAGTGTTAAACCCTTAATTTGTTTAGACCTCTTAATTAATCCATCTTAATAATCACTAAGACAATAGCTTGTAACTTGGGCCTTGCATTAGGGTTCTAATTCTTCCTTTACTGGTTAAGAAGGACTAACCCTAGTGTTAATGGACAAGTCCCCCTCAAGTTGTCTTACAAATCATAAAACTCACTTCTTAATCTCACCCTTAATTAAAATCCACTTTAATAAATGCTTGTTTTGTCATGAGGTTAATCCCTAATCATGGATTAAGTTGAGGTATCTTCCTCAGCTTAAGTGTGCTCGTCTATTATCCTTCTATTGGGATGGTGTAATGGGTTCACTAATCCTTGATTATGGCTTAAACTCATTACTTAACACTAAACAAAAACCCAAAAAAACATCTAAATAATCATAAGTAGGTTAATGATCTTAATCCTACATCATCATGGTAATTAAGTTTAAGATGTTTATCTCATACTTAAGGCATTCTCATTATCCCTAATCAAAGGGAGGATATGATGAGTTTACTAACCCTTGGTTTAAGCTTAAGCTCATTAACTTATGACAAACACAAAAACGCAAATAAAAGACTAAAAACACAAAAAACAAACAATAATCGTCTCCTTTGGGATTCTTTTCTCATCATCTTCATTCACAAACGAGAACTTGCTTCTTTCGTCTAATGCAAGACAGTTAGCACTCGAGCCAGACGGGTCATACACTTGAGCATAGACAAGCAAGCAGTTCATCAGTCAATTCATTTTTCAGTCTCTTTGAGTCGAACTACGGTGTTCTGACTTCCTCATTGCACGAGAGGATACATAGGCATAACTTAAATGTTATCGAACAAAAGTCTCTATTTCTCTCCCCTCTTCCAGCATTCTTTTTAATCCTCATTTCTGAGCACCTCACTTCACTTTCTTGCACTGACACTTGTACATTCTTTTCCAGCTTTTGCACACAGATAGCACAGACACCTACCCATTTAAACACAATCTTTTAAGCGTGGATCCCGTCGAGTACGACGAACAATCTGGGTGCTAATACCTTCCCAGGTTGTAACCAACCCCCTTTCTCAGTTTCTCTGGTTCGCGGCCGTCTTATCCATCTTTTTCTAGGTTTATGCAGCATTACCTTTCCTTCAGGATAAAAATGCCTAGCTGGCGACTCTATTCAGTTCACTTTCATTCTCTCCTTTCGCCGACCGTTCGCGCTTGTACTGGGATGCAAATCTTATAGAGCGACACAAGTCAGTTGCCATATTGAACAACAACCTTTGAAAAGAATCAATGATATTAAGATCCCTTAGAACCCGATTACTATTGCTAGGACAGGTTGAACCAACTAAACTTCAAAGGGGAGGGTACTTACATATGGACTTCATGCAAGCCTTTAAACCTAAGTCTATTGTGTGACTTGTTGGTGTGCGCCACTTTCTTGTGTATGAACATAACATCATGACATCATAACATAGCATTTTCAATAACCATTTCAAGGACTAAGGGATTTATCTTTGTTCTTTGTTGCAGGTTATGACTTATGCTCGTAGGAACACTATCCGAGTCAACTTTGTAAGGATACCTTCCAAGCAAAAGGAATTGGTCTCAAGTTTCTGAAAGCTCTCAGTTCATCAAAAAGCATGGTCATCTACTTGATTTTGTTACTTCAGGGTTCAATGAAGATATGATGAGGGTTATGTTCCAGTTCTTTGATCCTAAACATCACTACTTCACATTTCCTGATTATCAGTTGGTGCTCACAATGGAAGAATTCTCCAAATTGCTTGGTGTGCATATCTTTGATCAGAAACCTTTCACAGACTTAGAGAAAGAGCCTAAACCTGAAGTTATTGCAGTAGCCATGCATTTGAAGAGATCGGACATTGTATTGGAAACCAGAAGTGGAGCTAAGGGTATTCTTGCTAAAGTGTTGATAGAGAAAGCTCAGGTGTTCTTGGATGCCATGAGTTACGATGCTTTTGAGGAGATCTTAGCCTTATTGATTTATGGCTTGGTATTTTCCCTAATCCAAACCAGTTCATATATGTGCATGCAATTAACATATTTCTGACTCACAATCATGTGCCTACCTTGCTTGGAGATATCTTACACTCTCTTCACACTCATACTACGAAGGCGCGAGGAACTCTGATGTGTTGCATACCTCTACTATCAAGGTGGTTTATTTCACACCTTCCTCGAATTGTGATGAAGAATGAACAAGGTTTGAGGTGGTCTAAAAGGATAATGTCACTCTTTCATTCAGATATTTATTGGTGTTCCCGGTCTATGGAAAATATCAATATCATTGACCGTTGTGGGGAGTTCCCTAATGTGCCACTCCTTGGCATAAGAAGGGGCATTACCTACAATCCTTCTTTAGCACTACGTCAGTTTGGTTATGCTCGGAGTAATGGTCCTCTTGATATGATTATTCAAGGAATTGTGTTTGATTATGACAATGATCTTCAAGGTTACCGTCAGAGGTATATACGTGCTTGGAGCATGGTAAACAATATCAACAGTAATACTTTGGAACCCAAACACTCCATCCCTATGGAATCTTACCTCAGATGGGTGTGATCTCGTGCTCAGACTCTTATGATGCCATATCTTGTTATTCTACCAGTAACTATTGAGCCTATTGTTTAAGGAGATGTTCCTTATACTATTATTCATCCTGACATGCCTACGGATCTGGAAGAGCTGTAGAAATATTGGATTCAAATGAAAGATGAAAGGGATACTTTTGAGGCTCAGTTCCATGATTACAAAGAGAAAGTGTTAGAGCTAACGAAGCAACTTCACGAGGAGCGGAATCTCAATACATATATCAACCCAAAGAGAAAGCGTCCATGGGAGACTTGAGTCTCAGATGCTCTTATTTTCTTTATAAATTTTTGTTTTCTTTCATTGTAAGCCCAAGGGGCAAATATATTTTAAACTTACTAATAAATTTTTGTTTTGTTTTGCTTTAACAAATTTAAATCCTACGTGGTCCTTGAAAACATTGCATATGCATCTACATGCCATATCATTGCATAACAGGTTTCTACGACATGTTTCTTATCTTCTCGCTGTTTATTTCAGCAGAAATGGCTCTTGAACAATCTGTCAAAGATCTTCAAGCTCAGAACGCCCAATTTCAAGAAGTGATCCATAATTTGTCCAAGGGGCAAGAAGAGTTGAAATCCTTCCTCACTAAGGACATGAAAAAGAAGAATCCTGAAGACAACAAGGATGATCAGTTGGAACAACTGCAAGCTGAGATGGTAGAGATAAGAATCCAGATGAATGGCCAGATGGATCTTATCCAAAACTTAGCCCATGGGCAAGAAAAGTTGAGAGTCTTCGTTAATAAACTTCAAGAAAACGGAGTCGGGAATGTAATCATCAGTCAACCTCCGAAGAAACAAGCTGACTTGGTTGAAAGGAAGATGAGGATAAGAGAAGGAAAGAGACAGGCTACTACTAATAGTTCTTCAATTAAAGGAAGAATGCCTTATAGGATTAATTTGCCTCAACACAAGGAATACAAAAGACAGTTCATCAATATCAACACACCAATGTCGCAAACTTTGCAATGCTTGTTAGAGATGAACTAATTACTTTGAAACACCCTCCTCTGAATCCCAATACTTTCTCTCCTGGCTATAATCCCAATGCAAGGTGTACATATCACTCCAATTGTCCTGGACATGACACTAATAATTGTTGGGCATTGAGGAATAAGATTCAAGACCTGGTTGACGAGGGAATCCTCAAGGTTACGCCACAAGACTAGATTGAATTCTCCTATCATCCATCAAACATCGAAGCTGCCAAACATCCGGAGTGACAAGTTTAGAGGAAGAAGCTTTGAGAACAGTTGAATTTTCATTTGTAATTTCTTTTGTCGACTTAAACACTTTACTATTATGTCATACTTTTTTTTCACGATAATGCATTGCATATGTTTGTCTTGAATTAATTCACTCGTTTCACTATATTTGAACTATGTTTCTTACTTCTCTTTTGTGATATTTAACTCTTGTTAAAGATGTAAGCCTTTAGAGGGAGGATGACAAAGACGATACCGTAATTTCATATAGTATGCTTTTGAACAGACTATGCTGATGATGTGCAGACATTGTTTCAATTCCTAAATAATGGAGATATAAGGAAGTTAATCCCTAGTAGACCCTTATGATCCTATGAGGTAGGAGTTTTCATTCTCATGCAAATTAAAACCCTTGATCATAACCTAGGCAGGATAGTTCCTCAGTTAACTCAATTATGCCAGTTGTCCATTTTGTACACAACTAATGGTGGTTCCCTGTAAGTCAATATCTAGCAAAAGAAAAGCTCACTAAGTCAAAACCTATGAAGGAGACTTAGTAAAAATTGAGACGTCCCACTGATTGTAATCTTGAAACAAACAGTTTAGGCAAAAGGAAGGGATAACAAAGTCAAAATAAAAAGAGGTCAATACAAATCCTCAACAACAAAAAAATGACTGACTTTTCAAATAAAATTCTGGTTTCTGAACCATCGCAAATGTCAGTGTTACAATTCCAAACTCCGTTGGAGCCTCAATGCATAAGTTAACTGAACATAGGACTGAAGAACATCACGAAGGATGGCTTGGGTACAAATAAAATTTGAGCCTTTATCATTTGTTTCTTAAACCGTGAACCAGGCCATGTTATAACCCTTTAAAAGTCCTAGCTTAAACACGGTTAGTTTGAAAGCGTACTACTACAAAAAGGCATCCTGACTCCTTTAGGGCTTATTATAAATCTTGAGTTAATATTACAGTTTTTACAAACATTGTTTTGCTAAAATAATTCTTTTTCAAAACTTCAAGACAGACATAAGAGTTGCATTTTGAATATCATTGTTTGCATTTAACTAAGTGTTTGATAGCAAAGAAGCTTACATGATGAAAATTCAATAAACCAAAGTTCTTCCGACAGACAAAGTTGCTTCCTGGGCCCGACTCAGTTGGATCAAAGACAATGTATACAAGGGGCATAATCACTATCTTCCAATCAAGGGGCATGCCATGTTATTGTCCAATTCATCTGGGGATGTCAGGTCAAGATTCAAAAATGCTTAAATAGCCAGGGGCGGATCTCCTCATCTGAATTACCAGAGGTAACATTACCGAGTTCACGATGCCAGGGGCATATTATTGTAGGGAATTTGGTTTATTTCTCTTGAGGTATCCCTTTTCTAATACTTCCATTATGGGACGAATCATCCTCAGCTAGGAGCAACGCACTCTTTTAAAATCTAATTAGATCAAATTTAGTTGCAAGCAACTTAACCATTACCCAGGGCGTACACGATCCACCACAGTCTGAAAGTACATTCCTCTCATTACATTTCCTTGATACCGGATTTCAGCAAAAGCCATTGTGGAAATTAATTGTCTTTTCCAATAGTATCAGATGGTGTCAGTATCATGTCTTCGGATTCAGTAATGATAATTCCTAGAAAATTACTTGGGGAAGTCGAGAATATCAGAAGTTCTGAATCTGTTGATTATGTTTGAATATATATGCTTTTGAATATGATTGATGTTTACCAAAAATGCATATAAAATAATAATAGCATTTACTAAGGACTCTCGGAGGTAGGAATCCCCAGCAAAGTTCATATCAAACAAATCTTCACAGGTTCATCCCCACAGAGTAATATTTACGGATTTATTTCAGCGAAGTATTCCAAGTAGCCTCTTGTACTTCCAGCTCTACAAAGTCCCAGAAAATATTCTCTCAAACCTGATACCCTCCAAAGAATTGACAATTCGCCGGATAAGTCTCTCAGGGGAATGTCCATATCTTTTATCCCCATCAGGGTATTTAGGAATTTAATCTTTCAATAAAAAGTACGACGAACGGAAATCAAAAGGTCCTAAGTACAATATTCATAAACAGGACGAGAACGATGTCTTCATACTCCTCGACAACAAAACGAGATTTATTTTCACCAGCCAATAGTTGTTACATAATTCGTACATATATCATTTGCATCATATCATGCCATACACATCTATAATGCATATGACTCTCATTTATATTGCCTGAAGTTGAATAAGTTAGGAAGTCCGAATGACCTGTAAAAATGCAAAATATGCAAATCATGCATTAAAGGCATATGATATGTTCATGAGGATGCGACATGCGGCCCTGCAAATGAGTAAGCATGTGTTAGCAATGCAAGCATGCAGAGGATGTTATGCAATGCACTGGTGTGTGATCAAAGGTCTGGCGATCACTGGTCTGACATTGGTGTCGAGAAGACAATCATGTGCTGGTGACGAGTCGTAATAACAGTACCACCGAAATTCCGGATTTCGAAACCAAAGGACCATGTGAAATCTGATCATAGTACTGAACAATGCTGGCAAATCGGGTATGTTGGAAGTTTCAGGGTTCCTGCAAACCTGTAAACCCCTCCCATCTCACGGGTATGCTATACCGAGTCAACATCACGGACTCTCAAAGCCGGATAGCAATATTACGTTCACCATTTCCGAGAAATGGCTCATGACCAAATCAGGGAATCGGTTTGGCATTATGTACTAACCAGGGAGGTCTCAGCTGAGTACGAGGAAAACAAGCATCCCTCATAAGTTCCCAGCTTCAAGCACTGAATCGAGAAACAATAGAACATTCATCCCGAAGGGTACAATACTATCGTCATACGAACATTTTGCCTTGACTGGGTTCCTATGAGAAAACCAGACCATCCTATGCGAGTTCCCAGTGGGCCCTCGGATGCGAGTGGGTTTGCCAACAAATGTGGTGTGCCACTGTCATCACTGGAGAGGGTTGTTTCCACTAAGGTTCTCAGTGATCGGTCCCCAGCTGCACATAACCATCAAGGTCGTATCCCGAAGTCGAGAAGAACCCCCACACAAGATATTTCCAAGACGGTCGCAACCTGGGTGTGGAATACATCGCCACTCATCATGTAACCATGCGAGTACAACGTGTCCACGCTAATCCTATAGTGCACTCAAGCCGGATATTTGGCTTATCTCACAGTAACTCCCAGCCCACAGAAAAAATGAAAACCAGCACAGCCAGACAGTGATAATGATGCATGATAAATACTGAAAGCAGTAAATAAATGCGGTAAAGTAAAGCTATAAAGTAAAACTGTAAATGAAAACAGTAAAGCTAAACTAAAGCACGCAGCAGCAAACAGATGAACACCGAAAGAAACAAAAACAAACAAGCGCTAGGATTGACTCTACAAGGGAAACCAGAGATTCTGGGTTCGGTCCCCAGCAGATTCGTCAGCTGTCGCTCCCGGGATTTTCATCCTAGTACAAACGCGAAAGTGGCGCGGAAAAGGTAGAGTCGCCAGCCAGACATTTTTATCCCGAATGAATGGGAAAGGTAATGTTGCACAAACCTGAGGAAGAAGGAAAAGACAAGGCCTTGCGAACCAAAGATCTGGGTTCCGGAGTCGGTTACGACCTGGGAAGGTATTAGCACCCCAGACTGTCTGTCGTACCCGACGGGATCCACGCTTGCTTGGTTGGTTTCAAAGGGTGAGAAAATAAGATATTGCTGAATAAAGACCGCTAACTGGACTGGAATGAAATGAGAAAGGAACTGGAAAAGAAAACAGAAATAAGGGAAAAATGTAGGGAAAATAAAGAATGCGCTCGAACGGGCCCTACCCCGCTGCCTACGTACCTCATCGGGAAGATGAGGATCAAAGTCGACGTAGTTCGCCTAACTAAGGCGGGAACTATTTGTTTGTATTTTTTAAGCTGACGTTGCCATAGCTCTAGCTCAAGTGTTACCGGCTCTGACTCGAGGGTGTTTACCGTATCGTTGTTTGAACTGTCGAGGCAAGTCGTATTCGTCCGCAAAGAGTATGGGATGAGAAGAGAAGACGCGATGTCTTGGTTTATTTTCTTTTATGAGAAGTGTTTTGGAGTTTATTGTTTGTGAAAATTCTCATACTGAGACTTATCCATCGTGGTAGGGACTTATACCTCGCCCCGAAACAGGACGTGTATAAGAACTCCGCAACAAAGTCTCGTGTCGTATGAGAACGTTTAACCTTTATTAGGTGTGTTTTATTGTTTGTCCTTATGGGATGAGAAAGAGACTCAAATCGAAAAAGGAAAAACTAAGGGGGACTAAGACCAACCCTAAGTTGTTTATTCAATATCAAGGAGATCCTAAAGGTTAGTGAGGTTTCTAATCCTAAGGAGGAGAGGAAAGAGGAAGAGAAAAGGAAGAAGAACACAGCTTACTTCCTAATGAAGTTAAGTTGGTTCCTAAAGGGGAAAAACTAACAAGCACAAACATTATGTAAGGCAAAATGGTGCGAATTAAATGCATTAGAAATACCAAAGAGGATAGGGTTTTTAGACATACCTTGCCCTCCCTACAAAACAAAGGTTAGCATGGCAAACATGATAAAAATAAGGCAAACAAAATTACCTAATTAATTCCTAAGGGAACTAGGACCTAAACTAGACTCAATCTATAGTTTAAAGGACCTAAAGCTAATGCAATGCAAAATTCAGCAACTTATTTACAACACTTAATGCACAAACAGCTATGAAATGCACTATGCAATGCAACAGCTTTTTACAGCACCTATATGTATGCAAAAATAGGTGTTAAAAGTCACAAACAGAATGAATTTTTAACAAACAACATGTATTCCACAACACTTATATGCAAAACAGCTATCAAATGCAAATTCTAGATTTTATGTTTTTCACTTGTAATGCGCAAATTCAATGCAAAGTACACCAATCAATCATGATTATGCAATAATGAACATGGATCAAGCACATGATTTAGATGAACATTGTTATTCTTAATGGAGTATGCAAGAATGCATCACATGAATCATTATGCAACAAGCATGCAAAACATGAACATGGAATATGAAGATGTTCTACATTGATCATGAATGTGCAAAATGATGGATTAACAAAAGTGCTAATCTTAATGCAAAAAACCAGAATTTTATTGATGTAGGAATGTGATCAAGAATGCGATTAAAATGCAACAAATGCAACACATTGTGCTTATGCATAAACATGCTTATGAACATGCAACATTTGGTATATGCAGCAAGGATGCGAATGCATTAACGATACATGCGAATGATGCGAGAATTGGAATACAACATGATCATTTATATGCTAAAGAATGTATGGGTATGGCAAGAACATGCAATAATCCAAGTTATGCATTAATGGACACAAACATACATAACATGCGAAATGGACGGAATCGTGTCGAATCGACTCGAAATGGGGGAATGGGATATCGAAACTAACCTAGAAATTTCCCTAAAATCAGTACCTAAACATGTATGGGGGATGATAGGCATGAAGAATTAAGACTAAGCTATCAAATAAGCTAAAATCTAAATTCCTACGACGAGAACCGTTTTTCCTATTTACAAGGGATTCTTTACACCTACTAGGACCTAGATTAGACTACAAATCTAATTCCTAATAATCCAAATGCAAATTGCAAGCAAGAAAGCAACGAAAACAAAAATGAACGGTACAACACAAAAATAATCGAAAATCATGCGGAGAATGCCGTTAAGGCGAGATGAAGAGGATAAATTAAGGCGTAATGGTTAAATCACCAACCTACGAAACAGAGGAGTGTTTCGGTAATTGTTGCAATGAATCGGAGTACGAATGGAGAAGAAAACCGAAGAATCCGCGAATGCAAAATAAATGCGATTCGGTCTTGACGCTTCTCGATTAATCACTTCCGATAAGTCGCAATCTCCCCCAAAAACCAGTAGCTTCTTATTCCACAATGCTCAATTCAATGGAGGATGGAGGCTAAGCTTTAATACCATCATGTTTCAATGTGAAACTTGAAGAACTTTTGTTGAAAAGCTATGGTGAAAATGGTGGAAAAGTGGGAGAGAAAGTAATGGATTTTGAGATTGTGAAAATGGTGATTGAGTGAAGAATGAGGGAGAGAGTGATTTGTGGTGATTACCCTTAGCTTTGGGAGGAGATGGATTTATATAATGCATTGGTTTGGCATGAGGTTTGGGCTTGGAGGTAGCTTAGGTTAGGAGTTCGTTGGGATTCTAGAGAATTCTAGAACTCCTTGGAAGGTTGTAGAAAACTCTAGAATGTGGTAGAAGATGGTGAGCTGACTCTTCTAGAACTTTCTTTAGTTGGGATCAATCCAATGCATCAAACACCATGAAGCTTATGATGGAGATTAGTGAAGTGAAACACAAGCTTAGTTATTCAAGGACTGCATCTTGAGTTTGCTCTCTTGATTATGGAATGCACAATAATTAGAATGGACCTGCATACATTCAATGATAACTTGCTGATGTAGCAAAGATCAATGGCAAAATTCAGCTTGAAACCAATGAATCTAGTGTACACTAGCTCATGAACATTTGTGGTGAAGACCATGTTGATGTAGCAGCAATGGTGAAGCTTGAATTGAGGCCAAAGTGAAGCTAAATGAGCTATACACTACTAAAAAAAAGACATTTGGTTAAATGATTTTACATCAGGCATTTATTAAAAATGATGTAAAAAATAACGCGGTGGCAGTTTCGTAAATAATAACATAAATTGTTATAAGGGATTTTACATCGGGTATTGCTAAAAACCGATGTAAAAAGTAATGCGGTGTCAGTTTTGTAAATACGAAAAAAATTCATCTAAAGCCTTTTACATCGGTTTTTCTAAAACCGATGTAAAAAACCATATTAAAAAACAATTAAAAAAATTAAAATACATATTACATCGGTTGTATTAACAACCGATTTAAAATGTTTCGTAAAAAAAAAATTAAAAAAAACAAAAAAAAATATAGTAGTTACCTATTACATCGGTGGGTAGTATACCCGATGTAATAGGTCTTCAAAAAAAATAAAAAAAAAATAGTAGTTACCTATTACATCGGTGGGTGGTATACCCGATGTAATAGGTCATCAAAAAAAACAAGAAAAAAATATAGTAGTTACCTATTACATCGGTGGGTGGTATACCCGATGTAATAGGTCTTCAAAAAAAATAAAAAAAAATAGCAGTTACCTATTACATCGGTGGGTGGTATACCCGATGTAATAGGTCTTCAAAAAAAAAAAAAAAATAGCAGTTACCTATTACATCGGTGGGTAGTATACCCGATGTAATAAGTTTCATAAAAAAATTAAAAAGTTTTAACCCTAGATCTAAAACTAAAATTACATTTACTGTTGCTGTTGCTGTTCATCCTTCACGCCGAATCTGTACGCCGTCCCCCGTCCGTGTTGCTGTGCCGATTCTGTACGCCGTTCGTGTTCACTGTTGCGGCGCCGATTCTGTACGCCGTTCGTGTTTGCTGTTGCTGTTCGAGTTGCTGTTGCTGTTGCTGTTGTTTCGCCGTTCGCGGTCGCCGTTCGCCGTTTGCGGCTGCTGTTCGTTGTTGCTGTTGTTGCGTTCTAGCGTTGTTGCTGTTGTTGCCCTCCGTCTTCTCCCCTTTCGCCGTCCTTAGTGAAACTGAGAAATCAAGGTGAAAAGCTACATCAAAACAACACCATCCTTAGTGAAACTGACCACGTGATTTCGGACTCCGTTGCATCGCTAACAAACTGCAAAGGTGCATCAAGCTGCTGGTTGCATCAGGTTTGACAGCGTAACTTCATGGTCGGTAATTTTTTGAATCTCACATTTGTGTTATACAAGCTGTCATTCTTACTGTGGATTATTTTTATCCAATTTTTGTTAGTATGTTGCCGTTTCTTCTTGCTGGTGTTTTAGTGATGTGTTAATTTGTGAATATATTGCTACTGGAAATTTGTTTGCACCTACATAATTGTTAGATATTTTGATCTAAACTAATATGAGCGAGCACTGATCTTTCATTATTTTATTGCATAGAGATTTTTGTAGTGTTTAATTTCGGTTGGTTTGTGTTCAAGATCGTTGATTGTTGAGGAAGCACTATTCTATTTTGTTGTGATCATAATCATTGTTTTGTTGTTTATTTAGTGTTTATGGATAACAATGTCTAAAAGTTTCAGACTTTATGAATGTTTTTGATAGCTCTTTAGGTGGTGATGTTGGCATTTTCTAATGAGAGAAGAGAAAGAAATATTGACAGAGCTATAAAACTTTAAGGAAAGCATTTTGTTTCTTCCCACTTTATGAGTTCATACATTTGTTTATTATTATTAGATTTTTCTTTTGATTTGATTAGTTCATAATTTAATAGTCGATTGTAATTAGTTTCCTCAATTATTTATTTATTTATTTTTATTAGTTTTCTTAAATTATTTTGGATTAGTTTCTTTGTTTATTTTATTTTTGTTGATAAACTTTTGATTAAAATTTGTGCAAATTGCTAATTAGATCTCTTCATAATTGTTAAATTGTTTTTGTTGATTAATATCTTGATTAGTTTTCTTGACAATTTTAATTGGATTTTTGTTGATAATTTTGGTTAAGGTGTGGATTAATTTTGAGTAAGGTGTTCATCAATTTTGACTAAATGTCCATGTTGTAGTTGCTTTTATGGATTTTGTTTAGTGTTATAGGTTTTAGACCTTATTCCTTTTAGTAGATACAGTAGCTCGGTTTAGAAAAATTAGGTTGAATTTAGTCTTAGTTTACCATGGAGCACTTTAATACTTTAGTCAATCTGGAAAATACATTCAGTTTAGAAGTAATATACTTAGTTACTTTGCATTAGATGATGTACATTATTTAGAACTTATTATACTATAGTCTTAATTTAGTATATTTGTTATTGGCTTTTCTACTGTAGTGTTAATTTTAGGAAGTATTAGCCATGTTCATTTGAATATTAGATCTTGATTTTCATTTTGGTTAGATTTTGATTAATTTTTATTATAATTTTATGGTTAACTTTTGTTAAGTTTTTTTTAGTTAGAGTGCTAATATTTCGTGATAGAATGCCATTTCATCACGAATGGATTACTTTGAATTAGAATTAAGTCATTGTGTGAATGTCTCAAATTTTTTTATGTCAACGAAATGTATCAGAGAGTTGTTGATGGGACAACATTGGCTTGACGTTTCTACTTTGCAAGTATGGTCCACGTAAGTATATTTTTATTACTCTCAAATATTTTAATATGTTATAACTCCTGTCACTTTGATTCTAATGTTTATGTTATAATTAGGTATATTCATCGTATGTGTATTGATACATCACAATCAGAAGTATATGGGATATTGGACTCTGCTGTGTGTTCGTATGTTGATAATGTGGCAAAAACTGAAGCAAAAGTTAGAAAATACATACAAGACATGTTACGTGATCACGAAGAGAAAGTGTGTCACTTGCTACCATTTATTCATGGGTATGTGAATGAAATTCTATTTTATAACTTTGTTAATATGAAATTCTGACTTTTGTACTTCAACACGCACATACAGATCTCATTGGCAATTAATAGTCATTTGTCCAAAAGACAATACGGTGGTCGTCTTCTGTTCACTTCATCGGGAACTTAATCAAACCATGACGAAACTTGTTACAAAGTAAGTTTATCTTTTATGTTCACAATATCTTATATACATAATTTGTTACAAAAGTAATTCCATATTTTATGTGGCTTTATATGGTTTTTTTGCCTTCTTTATTAGTGCTTTAGGGGTTCATCAAGCGGCACATGGCATTAGAAGAAAGCCTACATGGCTTCGACCCAAAGTAAGTGGTGTAAATTATAAGTATAAATTTATTTTTATCATATAAGTATTCACTAATGATGTCATATATTCATTTGTAGACAAGGAAACAAAATAACTCTGATGATTGTGGGTACTATGTGATGAAAAATATGTTGGATATTGTCTCTGCAAAGATAACCGATAATTGGATGACGGTAATAAATATAACTTTACTTTGTTATTTACTTTGCATTTTGCAACTTAATGTGAATTTTCCAAAATAACTCTATATTGTTATTTATGTGTTGTAGGTATTTAATGACCCAACAGAATTAAAAGAAGATGATTTGTATGATTTGCGACTCCGTTGGGCAACATGTTTCTTTGAGTTGTATAAAAGTTAAGCTTTATCTGGTAAGATATATAGAATTCTCTATTTGAAGATATTGACTTTGGTGTTGTCTTTTGGTTAATTGGTGTTATTATTTATTTTCAGGAAATTTGATTTTTGTGTTTTCTACCGAAGTTACAACTCATATTTTTGTGGATATTGTAAGTTGATATTCAAGTGGGGGAAATATTGGTTGAATGTGTATTTTTTGTTGTTGTTGTTGTAGTAGTAAATTTTAGTATAAACCTCATATATATTGAGATGATTATATGTGTATACTAGTACATTTGGAAGAACATTATGTGTACTTGTACATTTGGAAGAATATATGTGTACTAGATATTTGGTTTATTGAATATTGGTGAGAAATATATGAAAATAGCGACCTAAAAATATATGGTCTATGTGAAGGAAATATTAGGTACCAAAATTTTTTACAGGAATTGCTAAATAATTAGGTACCAAAAAAATTTACAGGAACTGCTAAAAAATAGTAAAATTATATAAATTTTCTACAGTACTTTTTACATCGGGCGAAAGGGTAACCGATGTAAAAAGTGTGCCATATAGTACTTTTTACATCGGGCGAAAGGGGAACCGATGTAAAAAGTACCCTGTATGGCACACTTTTTACATCGAGCGAAAGGGGAACCGATGTAAAAAGTACCCTGTATGACACACTTTTTACATCGGTTATTTGAAGGAACCGATGTAATAGGTTGGCTATTACATCGGTTTTATCTACCAACCGATGTAAAAAGTCCCTTTTACATTATAAAAAAAAATTATATTTTTTTTTTACATCAGACTTAAAAATTAACCGATGTGGTTGATATATTTTTTACATCGGTCCTAAAACCGATGTAAAATGTCTATGACTTATTACATCGGCTGCCTTTACATCGGACTCGGAACCGATGTAAAAAGTCATTTTCGCCCGATGTAAAAAGTCATTTCTGCACTAGTGATAGAATGTGTAGCAATCATTTCCAAGTTCAACCCCAAAGATAGCATAGCATTCCCCCTTGTTTTGCATTAAAAACAGCAGCAAAATGAAAAAAAAAACAGCATCATGTATCGATACATAAGGTTATGCATCGATACATACTGAAAAGAAGGCTAAATTCAGCAAAAAACACATTACGTATCGATACATAACACGGATGTATCGATACATAACAGTTTTTTAACTGTTATGTATCGATACATAACACAAATGCATCGATACATCCTGTTTATGTATCAATACATCTAGCTTATGTATCAATACATAGCCAGCACACATGTATCGATACAAAACTCGTATGTATCGATACATGGCCCCCAAAAACCTTTTTTTTCCTTGATTGTTTTCACTCTTTCTTGCTCAAACTTCATCCACAAGTTCCTTATGACCAAGGTTTCATGTCCTTGACCTCAAGAAGTCAAAAGTTGACTTTTTACTCAATCAACTGAACAATTGAGGGCCTTCCAAAATGAGTCCCATGGTGAAATTTGAACCATAGGTACTTGACATCATGTAGAGAACTATGAAACCATGCTTGGACCAAAGTCTCATTGATAAGCCCAGTTCATTAGAAACCCTCATCTGACTCCTTTTTGCTGGGAAATGTTGCACTGCTTGCCTCCCTTGATCAAAGCACCTCTGTATAGGACTTGTGGCTTCAAGTGAATACTTGTGGGATGTTGTGGACCATTTGCACAACGTTGAGAAGCTTTGTGGCCCTTTGATTGCCTTTGTATAGCCTTCAGTTGCTTTGTTCACTGATCACAAACCTATGCCCCTGCTGTGATGCTTATGATGCAATGTTTTTGGTTATTTTATGAATTTATGTATGCTAAATGCTATGCAAAAAGTTGGGAAAATGAGAGGGAAAATTTTGGGGTGTTACAGCTGCCCCTATTCAATCACTGTAGACATGAATGGATGATAGCAGTCGCTTTCAGACGTTTGAAGTATGCAGGGATTGAATACTAGAAACAATCAGAAAATTTGCACTCGGTGGAAGAGAAAAGGGAAATAATCCCAACCATTTAAACTCTGCTTGTGGAGAACTCGGATGTGAAGAGTAGTGAATCTGTGAATGTTTCGGAATAATGCCGGGAGATTGCTGATTTGCCATGCTACGGGTGGACTTTTGCGGGGATATTAATGACATGCCACACAATGGGTGGTCTTCTGAATGCTTTGCCACTCTACGGGGGTTGTCTCTTGCTACGGGAGACTTTGACTCACTACGCGAGGATATTTTGCCACACTGCGGGGGCTTTAGAAATCTTGCCCCACTACGGGGGCACATTGCTCAGCTACGAGAGACCTTGGGAATTCGCCACACTACGGGGGCGCATTGCTTGCTACGGGAGTCTTTCAGAAACTTTGCCACACTACGGGGAACATTGCACAGCTACAGGAGACTTTGATGATTCACCACACTATGGGGGCCCATTGCTCGCTACGGGAGACTTTGGCTCACTATGGGAGACTTCTGCTCACTACGGGAGACTTTGATTTCCTTCCACACTACGGGAGCTGCTGCTCGCTATGGGAGACTTTGGCTCACTACGGGAGACTTCTTCTCACTACGGGAGACTTCTGCTCACTACGGGAGACTTTGATTTCTTGCCACACTACGGGGGCTGCTGCTCGCTACGGGAGACTTTGGCTCACTACGGGAGACTTCTGCTCACTACGGGAGACTTTGATCTCTTGCCACACTACGGGGGTTGTTGCTCGCTACGGGAGACTTTTGGAATTTGCCACCCAGAGGATGGACTTTGGCCAGTCTGCGGCTGGAATTTGAGAATTTGCCACCCAGGGGATGGACTTTGACCAGTCTGCGGCTGGACTTTAGATAAATTGCCACGCTACGGGTGGACTTTGGATATCAACCTTGGATCGAATACACACATGCTGAATTGTATGACACGATGCCCCATGACACTGGGAGATAGGTACAAAGGGGATTCATGACACGGAAATGACAAACCACTGCTGACTCTGTGGGGAATACCGATGATTGTCGATATTTCTGTTGGAGAAGAATGTAACTAGTCTGTCTCGACTTATTACCTTTGCCAAAAATAAATTGGACTTTAGATTTAAAGACCCTGCTAGGGGATGCCTCAACTGCTGGGGATTGAATCTCACCTCGCAGACTCCGCTGGGTGATCTGCAACTTTTCGACTTAGCTGGGAAAGACCTGTCAAGGCTCTGCTGAGGAGAACTCTCTTATCTACTTGAATTTTCCAAACCTCTATGGGGAAGGGAACCGTTCAGTTAACTGTCGGGGATTTCTTGATTCTTGTAAGAAGTGCTTCACTACGGGAAGACGACTCTTGATAGAGATGATCCTTATTGCTTTGCTGGGGAAGAGAGGATTTGGTTTGAGATTCGCTGGGAAATAAGATCAAGGAAACCTGCTGGAGAAAAGTTTGACGACTTTACTGGGGATAACTTCCATGCGTCTGTTGGGGATAACGAAACTGAACCGCGTCCTGCTGAGGAGGAAAGATTTCAAGTAGTCTCGTGCTAGGGATCATTTTCTTTGATTTGGGCTTTACCTTAAGAGGATTTTACAAAAGACCTGGTGTCTTTAAACTCTTCAGAAGTATAATTGCCCCGGTATTCTGAACTTCCGATTATCTGTCTTCGGGAAAGAATGAATCCTCGTGCGTTTGGGGTGGCTTGCCCCAATATGAATCTTTGGTCAATTGCTTTGGGAGAGATCTGAATCTCGAGGTAATTGCCCCAGATTGGCTGACTCTTGAGGACATTGCTTGACATAACAGCCTCATCTTGGTTGGCTCTTACCGTGACTGGTTGGGAAAGTCCTTACTCAATGGAGCTTTCTCGGAAAAGTGCACCTCGACGTGACTGTCTTTCAGGAGTTTTAGACTTCTCAACTTGGCAAGCTTAAGCTTCTGGACTGAATTTCCGCATGTGAGCTTTTTATGATGCCAAATAGATGTATGCAAGCAGAAAAATGTTTATTCTGAGAATGGAAATTCTAATGCAATACACATGTTAATCTTGAAGTTTTGAAAAAGTGTTGCAAACCTTTGTGAACAAATCACTGGTTAAGATACAACATTATTTTGAATGAAAGTATGTACATGAAATACCAACAAGGTCTTTTAGCACAACTCATAGGAGTCAAGAACGCCATCTCGTGGTAGCAAGCTCCCAAAATCCCTGTTTTAGTTAGGACTTTTGAGGGTTGTATCGTGGCCTGGTTCACGGTTTATAGAAACAAAGGATATAGGCTAGAAGTTTATTTGTTCCCACCCACTCTTCGTGATGTTCTCCATTCCTATGTTAAGCTAATTTTCGCAAGCGTTCACCTTTCATAAGGGTTTCGTATCGGTTGAGGAACCATTGCTGCTATCGGTTTAGGCACCAATCAGGTTATTGTTTGGAGTCAGTCACCCCTTTGTCTTTCGTGTCTGTGTCAAACGACTTTGTTCTTGCTTAAGGATCTTTCTTGTGTAATCCTTTTTGCATTTTTCGCTTTTGCGTTATTTTGCTTATCCCTAACTTTTGCCTGGACTGATTCTTGTGAATCTTTGATTGTGCAGTCCAGCGGGATGCCCTAATTTTTGCCCAAGTCGCTTGTTTTCAAGTTTCGACTTAGCTAGCTTTTTCTTTTTTTTTTATTTTTTTATTTTTAACAAGTCGCGTGACATTGTTTGTCTTGATTGCTTTGCAAGAGTTGTGACTGCCTCAATCTTTGGTCAATCAAGAATAACCATTGTAGCTTCTGGTCTTTAGACCTCTTGATTCGGATAACCATTGTAGCTTCTGGTCTTTGGACCTCTTTATTAGCATAGTGGAGTGTAATGGATCCTCAAATACACTCCTTTATGAAAGCCTGAACACTTGGTCCGACTAACTGACATCTACCCTGCCCCTGGGTTACATGTGAGGGTTTTTCATGCGAGAAGAAACTCCTACTTCAAGGCTCAAGGGGGTTAGCAAGGGTCTATCTCCCTTATATCTCCAGTGTTTATGGATTTGAAACAAAGCCTGTACATCGTCAACAGGGTCTTATTCGAGAGCACAGAATTAGAGATTTTTGCGTTTTTTGTTTCGTCATTCTCCATCATAGAATTTAAGCACGACAATTGGTATTGCGATGTACACATGCAAACTTATAAGGGAATGCAAATGAATTACTTCAAGAAAAACATGTGAGTTTTATTATTGCTAACATTCAAAAGCAAACAAATTTCATACATGTAGACAAATGTTTAGCATATAAAAGAAACTACAAATGGAAATGCAGTAAAGAAACTGAATATTGCCGTAGTTGAGGATGCTTGACTCCGTCTGGACCTGTCAGTCTTGGATACTATCAGTGATCAATAGCTCTTTCACAGACTTGTAATATTCTAGTTGCAGCCGTATACCCAACCATGGCAGTCATGCTTCTTCTTCTAGCTTATTCTGACTCTGACACGAGACGTCTGAAGGAAAAAGTGAAGCTGGGGAGTAAAGTTGTCCCATAAGGTTGCTCGGAAAGATATGGCGATCTTCTGTCTACGTATCACCATTGATCAAAGACCAATGAAGAATCAGAGCGACGTAGTTCCCCTCAATAGGGATGAAAATGCATTGAAGAAAAACAAACAAATAGTTGCCATTACTGAGAGTATCTGGATTCTGATGGCTTTATTTGCTTCCTGAAGATTCCAGCTTAACGTGGACCATCTGGTAAAATAATCGTGACATCGGTTTCGTTGTGATTAGGCATTGGATTCTGGAGTACATTTGGGTGAGGCGCAAAATTGATCGCCTTGGAGTCAATTAGGTCCTTTACCTTGTTCTGAAAAGCCCAACATTTCTCAATACTGTGCCCCTGGGCACCTGAATGGAATTCGCATCTGGCATTTGCATCGAAGTTCTGAGGTAGATTATCAGGAGAAGGATCTCTCATGGTACGTAGCTCGACCAGATTCAACTTTAGCAGCTCTGGGAGCAATACAACATATGGGCATGGGACGGGATCAAGTCTGCGGTTTCTCGCTCTTGTCCTTTCCTGATTTGGTCTCTGCGCCTGATATTGCTGACCTTGAGGTTGTGGTTGAGCCTGAGGAGTAATAGTCACAGTAGCTGTTTGGTAGTAACCTTGAGAACGACCTCTATCTCGGCCCCTATACACAGCATTGGTCTCGCCTTCTCTTCATCTTTGGCCATTACCAAAAGGTTTCTTCACACCAAAAGAACTAGCACTGCTTGCATCCTGAATCTTTCCCAATTTCAAAAAGTTTTCTATCCTTTCTCCAGCGATGACAATATCAGAAAAACCAATGGACGGGCATGTGGCCAGACGATCCAAGTAAACACCTTGCAAGGTGCCCATAAACATGTCGGCCATTTCCCGATCCAGCAACGGGGGTTGAACCTGTGCGGCCAGCTCACGCCACCTCTGGGCATACTGCTTAAAATTTTCCTTGGGTCCTTGAGACAGGTTCTGCAACTGGGTGCGGTTTGGAGCCATATCAATATTGTATTGATACTGCTTGAGAAAAGCTTCAGCTAAATCTTTCCAGCAACGGATAGAGACCCTGCTTAGCTTCATGTACCAGCTCAATGAAGCTCTAGATAGACTATCTTGGAAGAAATGCATCCAAAGTTTCTCGTCATCAGTGTGAGCCGAGATTTTTCCAAAGTATGCATGAATGTGAGTTCTAGGGCACGTGATGCCGTTGTACTTGTCAAATGATGGCACCTTGAACTTAGGAGGGATTCTGACTCCTGGCACTAACCCAAGATTGGTTACATCGATGCCCAGGGAATTATGACATTCCATGGCCTTAATCTTCTCCGCCAGCTCTTCATACCTTCAATTGTTGACCTCATTCATATTACCCACATCAGCATCCAGTAGAGTGAACTGGTCTTCCTGAGTGTCTTCATTACGAGCCGCGGCCCCATTTAGATTTGGCCCTCCGTCACGGGCAGCGTTAGGATCCACATTCTCAGTCGGTGTTCCAGCATTAGCATTCCCACGGGGATGCTCAACCATCAACCTGAGACGCTCTTGATTCTGAGCAATGCCGGTCATCATGTCCATGAACTGATCCATCCTCTGTCGGAGCTCGTCGAGACCAGTCTACATTCGCTCAGCCATTCTCACTCGGTTTCTTTTTGTTGGATACCGATGACCGTGTTGACCAGCTATATTGCCTGAAGTTGAATAAGTTAGGAAGTCTGAATGACCTGTAAAAATGCAAAATATGCAAATCATGCATTAAAGGCATATGATATGTTCATGAGGATGTGACATGCGGCCCTGCAAATGAGTAAGCATGTGTTAGCAATGCAAGCATGCAGAGGATGTTATGCAATGCACTGGTGTGTGATCAAAGGTCTGGCGATCACTGGTCTGACATTGGTGTCGAGAAGACAATCATGTGCTAGTGACGAGTCGTAATAACAGTACCACCGAAATTCCGGATTTCGAAACCAAAGGACCATGTGAAATCTGATCATAGTACTGAATAATGCTGGCAAATCGGGAATGTTGGAAGTTTCAGGGTTCCTGCAAACCTGTAAACCCCTCCCATCTCACGGGTATGCTATACCGAGTCAACATCACGGACTCTCAAAGCCGGATAGCAATATTACGTTCACCATTTCCGAGAAATGGCTCATGACCAAATCAGGGAATCGGTTTGGCATTATGTACTAACCAGGGAGGTCTCAGCTGAGTACGAGGAAAACAAGCATCCCTCATAAGTTCCCAGCTTCAAGCACTGAATCGAGAAACAATAGTACATTCATCCCGAAGGGTACAATACTATCGTCATACGAACATTTTGCCTTGACTGGGTTCCTATGAGAAAACTAGGCCATCCTATGCGAGTTCCCAGTGGGCCCTCGGATGCGAGTGGGTTTGCCAACAAATGTGGTGTGCCACTGTCATCACTGGAGAGGGTTGTTTCCACTAAGGTTCTCAGTGATCGGTCCCCAGCTGCACATAACCATCAAGGTCGTATCCCGAAGTGGAGAAGAACCCCCACACAAGATATTTCCAAGACGGTCGCAACCTGGGTGTGGAATACATCGCCACTCATCATGTAACCATGCGAGTACAACGTGTCCACGCTAATCCTATAGTGCACTCAAGCCGGGTATTTGGCTTATCTCACAGTAACTCCCAGCCCACAGAAAAAATGAAAACCAGCACAGCCAGACAGTGATAATGATGCATGATAAATACTGAAAGCAGTAACTAAATGCGGTAAAGTAAAGATGTAAAGTAAAACTGTAAATGAAAATAGTAAAGCTAAACTAAAGCACGCAGCAGCAAACAGATGAACACTGAAAGAAACAAAAACAGACAAGCGCTAGGATTGACTCTACAAGGGAAACCAGACATTCTGGGTTCGGTCCCCAGCAGAGTCGCCAGCTGTCGCTCCCGGGATTTTCATCCTAGTACAAACGTGAAAGTGGCGCGGAAATGGTAGAGTCGCCAGCCAGACTTTTTTATCCCGAATGAATGGGAAAGGTAATGTTGCACAAACCTGAGGAAGAAGGAAAAGACAAGACCTTGCGAACCAAAGATCTGGGTTCGGGAGTCGGTTACGACCTGGGAAGGTATTAGCACCCCAGACCGTCCGTCGTACCCGACGGGATCCACGCTTGCTTGTTTGGTTTCAAAGGGTGAGAAAATAAGATATTGCTGAATAAAGACCGCTAACTGGACTGGAATGAAATGAGAAAGAAACTGGAAAAGAGAACAGAAATAAGGGAAAAATGTAGGGAAAATAAAGAATGCGCTCGAACGGGCCCTACCCCGCTGTCTACGTACCTCATCGGGAAGAAGAGGATCAGAGTCGACGTAGTTCACCTAACTAAGGCGGGAACTATTTGTTTGTATTTTTTAAGCTGACGTTGCCATAGCTCTAGCTCAGGTGTTACCGGCTCTGACTCGAGGGTGTTTACCGTATCGTTGTTTGAACTGTCGAGGCAAGTCGTATTCGTCCGCAAAGAGTATGGGATGAGAAGAGAAGACGCGATGTCTTAGTTTATTTTCTTTTATGAGAAGTGTTTTGGAGTTTATTGTTTGTGAAAATTCTCATACTGAGACTTATCCATCGTGGTAGGGACTTATACCTCGCCCCGAAACAGGACGTGTATAAGAACTCCGCAACAAAGTCTCGTGTCGTATGAGAACGTTTAACCTTTATTAGGTGTGTTTTATTGTTTGTCCTTATGGGATGAGAAAGAGACTCAAATCGAAAAAGGAAAAACTAAGGGGGACTAAGACCAACCCTAAGTTGTTTATTCAATATCAAGGAGATCCTAAAGGTTAGTGAGGTTTCTAATCCTAAGGAGGAGAGGAAAGAGGAAGAGAAAAGGAAGAAGAACACAGCTTACTTCCTAATGAAGTTAAGTTGGTTCCAAAAGGGGAAAACCTAACAAGCACAAACATTATGTAAGGCAAAATGGTGCAAATTAAATGCATTAGAAATACCAAAGAGGATAGGGTTTTTAGACATACCTTGCCCTCCCTACAAAACAAAGGTTAGCATGGCAAACATGATAAAAATAAGGCAAACAAAATTACCTAATTAATTACTAAGGGAACTAGGACCTAAACTAGACTCAATCTATAGTTTAAAGGACCTAAAGTTAATGCAATGCAAAATTCAGCAACTTATTTACAACACTTAATGCACAAACAGCTATGAAATGCACTATGCAATGCAACAACATTTTACAACACCTATATGTATGCAAAAATAGGTGTTAAAAGTCACAAACAGCATGAATTTTTAACAAACAGCATGTATTCCACAACACTTATATGCAAAACAGCTATCAAATGCAAATTCTAGATTTTATGTTTTTCACTTGTAATGCGCAAATTCAATGCAAAGTACACCAATCAATCATGATTATGCAATAATGAACATGGATCAAGCACATGATTTAGATGAACATTGTTATTCTTAATGGAGTATGCAAGAATGCATCACATGAATCATTATGCAACAAGCATGCAAAACATGAACATGGAATATGAAGATGTTCTACATTGATCATGAATGTGCAAAATGATGGATTAACAAAAGTGCTAATCTTAATGCAAAAAACCAGAATTTTATTGATGTAGGAATGTGATCAAGAATGCGATTAAAATGCAACAAATGCAACACATTGTGCTTATGCATAAACATGCTTATGAACATGCAACATTTTGTATATGCAGCAAGGATGCGAATGCATTAACGATACATGCGAATGATGCGAGAATTGGAATACAACATGATCATTTATATGCTAAAGAATGTATGGGTATGGCAAGAACATGCAATAATCCAAGTTATGCATTAATGGACACAAACATACATAACATGCGAAATGGACGGAATCGTGTCGAATCGACTCGAAATGGGGGAATGGGATATCGAAACTAACCTAGAAATTTCCCTAAAATCAGTACCTAAACATGTATGGGGGATGATAGGCATGAAGAATTAAGACTAAGCTATCAAATAAGCTAAAATCTAAATTCCTACGACGAGAACCGTTTTTCCTATTTACAAGGGATTCTTTACACCTACTAGGACCTAGATTAGACTACAAATCTAATTCCTAATAATCCAAATGCAAATTGCAAGCAAGAAAGCAACGAAAACAAAAATGAACGGTACAACACAAACATAATCGAAAATCATGCGGAGAATGCCGTTAAGGCGAGATGAAGAGGATAAATTAAGGCATAATGGTTAAATCACCAACCTACGAAACAGAGGAGTGTTTCGGTAATTGTTGCAATGAATCAGAGTACGAATGGAGAAGAAAACCGGAGAATCCGCGAATGCAAAATAAATGCGATTCGGTCTTGACGCTTCTCGATTAATCACTTCCGATAAGTCGCAATCTCCCCCAAAAACCAGTAGCTTCTTATTCCACAATGCTCAATTCAATGGAGGATGGAGGCTAAGCTTTAAGACCTTCATGTTTCAATGTGAAACTTGAAGAACTTTTGTTGAAAAGCTATGGTGAAAATGGTGGAAAAGTGGGAGAGAAAGTAATGGATTTTGAGATTGTGAAAATGGTGATTGAGTGAAGAATGAGGGAGAGAGTGATTTGTGGTGATTACCCTTAGCTTTGGGAGGAGATGGATTTATATAATGCATTGGTTTGGCATGAGGTTTGGGCTTGGAGGTAGCTTAGGTTAGGAGTTCGTTGGGATTCTAGAGAATTCTAGAACTCCTTGGAAGGTTGTAGAAAACTCTAGAATATGGTAGAAGATGGTGAGCTGACTCTTCTAGAACTTTCTTTAGTTGGGATCAATCCAATGCATCAAACACCATGAAGCTTATGATGGAGATTAGTGAAGTGAAACACAAGCTTAGTTATTCAAGTACTGCATCTTGAGTTTGCTCTCTTGATTATGGAATGCACAATAATTAGAATGGACCTGCATACATTCAATGATAACTTGCTGATGTAGCAAAGATCAATGGCAAAATTCAGCTTGAAACCAATGAATCTAGTGTACACTAGCTCATGAACATTTGTGGTGAAGACTGTCGCTCCCAAAGATTTTGCATCCCGGTACAAGCGCGAACGGTCGGCGAAAAGAAATGAGAACACACAGCAGTGAACTCAGAAAGACAAGAGTCGCCAGCTAGGCATTTTTATCCCGGAGGAAAGGTAATGTTGCATAAACCTAGAAAGATATGGATAAGACGGTTGCGAACCAGAGAGACTGAGAAAGGGGGTTGGTTACAACCTGGGAAGGTATTAGCACCCAGATTGTCCGCCGTACTCGACGGGATCCACGCTTAAAAGATTTGTGTTTTAAAGGGATAGTGTCAGTGCAATCTGTGTATAAAGAGCTGGAAAAGAATGTACAGGTGTCAGTGTAAAAGAAGTGTGAAGTGTATAAATGTACAGTGCCAGTGTAAGAACAGGAATAAGATGCTCAAGATCATGAGGCTTAAAGAATGAAACTAGAAAGAGGGGGAATATACAGAGACTTTTTTTCGATAACTGTTAAGTTATGCCTACGTATCCTCTCGTGCAATGAGGAAGTCAGAACACCGTAGTTCGACCCAAAGAGACGGAAAGATGTATTGACTTATGAACTGCTTACTTGTCTATGCTCAAGTGTATGACCTGTCTGGCTCAGGTGCAAACTGTCTTGCATTAGACGGAAGGAGCAAGTTCCCGTTTATGAGTGAGGATGATGAGAACAAAATCCCGAAGGAGACGATTATTGTTTGTTTTTGGTGTTTTCAGTCTTTTATTGCTTTTGAATTTTTGTCATAAGTTAATGAGATTAAGCCTAAACCAATGGGTTAGTAAACTCATCACATCTTCCCTCTGATTAGGGGTAATGAGAATACCTTAAGTGTGAAGTCAGCTTCTCACACTTAAACACCTTTGATGTAGGATTAAGATCATTAACCTACTTGTGATTAATTAGATGTTTTTGTGGTTTTTGTTTAGTGTTAAGTAATGAGATTAAGCCATAATAAGGGATTAAACAGACTCATTACACTATCCTAATAGAAGGATAATAGATGAGAATGTTTAAGCTGAGGAAAGCTCCTCAACTTAATCCATGATTAGGGATTAGACTCATGACAAAACAAAGCCTTTATTAAGTGGATTTTAGTTAATGATAAGATGAAGAAATGATTTTTTTTAGGGTTTTAAGAAAACTTGAGGGGGACTTGTCCATTAACACTAGGGTTAGTCCTTCTTAACCAATTAAGGAAGAATTAGAACCCTAATGCAAGGCCCAAGTTACAAGCTTGATGTCTTGATGATTATTAGGTGAATTGATTAAAGGATTTAAACACATTAAGGGTTTAATACTTAGGATTAAAGTTATACACTCCATCCTAATAGAAGGATGCAGGCATAAGCTTAATCACAAAGCCTTAAAGCCTTTAGGGTTTAGTCCCTGATTGTGAGGTGAGAAGAGAAGACTCAATGAGACACAAAGGTAAAATCTAAATGGGGGGACTAATCAAAACCCTAATTATTGTCATGCTTGGTTGTTCCTAAGGTTTGTGAGGTTTACAAGAGAAATCTTCAGAGGAACTACCAGGAAGCAGATGAAAGGAGCAAAGGAAGCAAAGTAACTTGCTTCATTTAAGAAGGCAAGTCACTTGAGGAAAGAAAGTAAGAAGAAGAAGAAAGAGCAAGCTCAATCTCAAACACAAGACAAAATGCAGCAATGATGCATAAGAGAGATGAAAAGAAATTGTGAGAAGTGAAGGCAAATTCACTTCTCAAAGTAACTTACCACCTGAAAAGTTAGTGAAAGGAATGCAATGCAATGTAAAATGAGATGAAATGGCATGATGCAAACCAAAACCAGAAGCATAAGTATGATGCTAATGATGCTATGAGATGACACAAACATGAAACAAGGCATGGGGATGATCATACAAACATATGGATGCAAATGAAGCATGCTTAGAACCATGAACATACATGAAAAGTTATGGAATGCAAATGACATACAAAATGGCAAATGAATGATGCAATGATCAAACATGATTCTAATATGTCCTAAGATGTATAATGAATCAAATGGATGCACAAAGTGTCATGGCAAGTCATGGTATGCAAGCAAATGCAAGATGAATGCAAAAGGAAGCCCAAATTAGGGTTTATGATCAATGCACAAAACAAAAATCAAAACCCGAAGCAAACATCAAGATAAAAAATTGAAAATGCATTCAAGGGAACCCTAAACCTATACAAACTCACTGCCCAAAGGAGGGGATCCAATTCTTAACCTAGTGAAAGTTATGAATTTCCTAAGATTGCTAGGGTTTTAAGGTACCTTGCCAAGAAAAATGTCAAACAAAATGAAAATGCAAGATCAAATCATGCCAATTTAATCCTATAAACTACATGCTATACAAGATGCAATGCAAAAAGAATCATTGTCAAACTCTTAAAGACTAGGCAGAAATGAATTTTCAAAGATTGGATCAAAATAATGCCTTGAAATGAAATTAATTCCATGAAAAATTATCAAAAGACATCAAGATCAAAAAAGAAATTTGGTTTGAAGGTTGGAAAATGTTTCTAAATGGTTTGAAAGGTTTCATGAATTTTTTTGTGATTTTTAAATACCTAAAAGTATTTTTAATTAATTAATTCTCATTAATTAATTAAAAATAATCTTTTAAATGATTTAAAAATCATTTTTAATGCAAAAAATAAAAATAAAAATGTTTTTGCTTTCTGAAAATTAATAAAAGGTTGCATAAAAATTTTCAGAATTTTTGAATGATTTTTACTATTTTTAATAAATTGTGCAAATAAAATACAAAATAAATGAAATAAAAATTAAAATATGAGAAGTATGCAGAAAGAGAGGCCGGGATTGAATCTGGGAAATGGTTTGTTGACTGCGCGCCAGATCCTGTGGCTGGAATTTAAACTGACTAATCCTAATTAATTAAATTAAATAAATGAGATTAGGGTTAAGTGGAAGATCTGGGCCATTGAGCACGCGCGGGAATTGACTAAGTCAAACAGATCAAGGGTTCACATTCAAACCTGGCTAACCCTAATTAATTAGCCCTAATTACTTTCAGGTCACCGGAGACGAGCTCCGGTCGTCTTCTCCGGTGACCTCCCTCCCTGAAAATCTCCAAAACACTCCCTAGGTCAAATCAAACCCCCCAAATCTCCAGAAATGATCCCCAAGCCCTCTAGAACAAGAATCCAACCTCAAAACTCATTTCTTTCCACTCAAAACCATGATTCGAATCAAAAATGCAAAAATGGCCAAACTTTCAGAGATGCAATACACACTCAATACTCAATCATTTTCAAAAATAAAAGGTTCAGTGAACTCAGGGAAGCATGCTGATCATTTTAGAAACAAGAAATAAGAGTTCTGGAAAAATGAATTTCCATGGCTACCTGAATTGAAGCTTTGATTTCTGGAACTCTCTGGCTGGTTTCTTGCTTCCAATCAACTCCACTGGACCCCCTGAGAAGCTTTCAATGCTTGTTTGAAGTTTATAATGGATGGTTTGAAAGATGGCAGAAGTTCTGTTCAAGGTGGGATGGAAATCGTATTTCTGATTCAGGGAGTTTTAGGCTATGGTGATGGGTGGTTTTTGATCAGGGAAGCATGCTGAGTTGATTTGTGAAGTTGGTTTGTGTGTTTGCCGCTTGGGGAGAGTTTTTCGAAAGCTTTTGCAAAATGGGGTGAAAAATGAGAGAGCTCTGTTGTATGTGCTTTTAGGCTTGTGTTGTATGTGCTTTGGCTTGCTTTTTGTTTGCATAAACTAATGGGATTGGTCAGATGAGTTGATGTGTGCTTTTGTGATTGGTATGGCTCAAGTTGCCAAAATGTCAAAGTTGTGTAAGAGAGGCATGGGCTACTAGCTAGCCAAGGAAAGATGGGGTGTCCTGCGCAGCAAGATGTGTGGAGAGCCATAGGATTGTTTGTGAAGTCAGCAAGCAAGTGGATTCACACTTGAGTGAGTTTTTGCAACTTGCTTCCCTTTTGCTTCCTTTGAGAAATCTTTCTCCGTAAGTCATGAAGATGAGTGATCTCTTGGCCCATTCTGAATTTTAGATGTTGTATGATCATGTTGTGAAGGAATGATACACATTTGAGGCCTTTAGAACACTTGAACAAACCATTTTGCAAAATGTCTCTTTGGTAGAAAACTTCAAATTTTGTGATTTTAGCCAACTTTGACAAGCCATAACTTTTGATCCAAAATGAATTAGGTCATGTTCTTGTACTTTTTGAAAAGGGAATGATCCATTCTACAACTTTCATGACCAAAGTTTTTCCATTTGAAGCATTTTTGGATCAAAAAGCAAGGGTTGAAAAAGTTTCCCAAAATGGCAATTTCATTAAAAGTCAAACTTTCCCAAAAAGTCAACTTTGCAAAAAGACTTGAAATTCTTCAAATTTGTGAACTTCCAACATCTTCAATGATAAAATAAAGATCATACACAATCAAAATGATGAAGAACACCCTTTGGTTGGATCATTGGGGGCCTCAGATGCCCTGATTTTGTACTGACTTGCCTAGAAAGTCAACCCTTGATCAGATGACTTCCCCGTTGAATTTCTTCATGAAAAATTGATATGCATGATCCCTATACCATATAGAGACCAATAGAAACAAGAATGACCAAAAAATTTGGAGTTATGGCCTCTGAAACCAAAACCCTAATTTTAGGTCATCTGTGTAGTCAAACCTGGCTCTGCTTCCATGCCATTCTCAGTTCTTGTGATTCTTTGACATTCTTGACTTTGAGAGGACATAATATGGTGTTTGAACATACATGGACCCCTTTGAAGTGATTGATGACCTTTGGAGTGGCTCAAGAAGCTCTTGGATTGCTCAGATCACAAACCCTAGATGCAGATGACTTTGAACCAATGCAGTGAATCAAAAATGTGATATGAGATTCTATGATTGAGATTATGCATATGAGGAGATCACAAGCCATGTTGTGAATGGGTGAGGGCAAATTTGGGGTGTTTACAGCTGCCCCTATTCAAACATGAGTTAGCTGTGCAGGATGTAAGCTACGGCTTAACAGGCAAATAAGATAACTTGTGGTTGAATACCAAAGACAGTCCAAAATTTGCACTCACACAATGAAGAAGAAAAGGGATATAGATTGTAAAAGGAAATAAAGTATATTGTAAAGTGTGGGCGACGGAGGACGACCGTCGAGCAGAGGACGACTGCTGGGGAAAGAGCAATGACGGGGACGGCCGACATGCTGGGAAAAGTGCGGGAAATAAAGCGATGACGGGGACGGCCGACATGCTGGGGATAAAAGGGATTATGATGGGGACGGCCATCAAGTAAAGCTATAAGATTCTCTGGGGATTAATGAAAAATGATGGGGACGGCCATCAAGTTCATAAAGTAATGTAAACAAACGATGGGGACGGCCATCGGGTTAAACTGATGAAGGACGATCACCAGGAAAAGGAAAAGGGACCACGACGGGGACGGCCATCGGGTTAAAGAATGAATGAAATAATGATGAGGGACGGTCATCAAAGGTGAAGGACGATCACCTAGCATGGGACGGCTGCTCTGAAAGGGGTAAGATGAGGGACGGTCATCTAAGGTGAAGGACGATCACCTGGCAGGGTACGGCTGCCGAAAATATCGCGACATAGGACGAATGCCGGATAAAAGGTCAACGATGGGGACGGCCATCGGATGAGCATGATGAAGGACGATCATCAAGAGGTGAAGGACGATCACCTAGCAGGGGACGGCTGCTCTCAAGGTTTATCATGACATAGGACGAATGTCAGATAACAGTGTCAACGATGGGGACGGCCAACGGATAAAATGATAAAGGACGATCATCAAAAGGTGAAGGACGATCACCTAGCAGGGGACGGCTGCTAAAAATATCACGACATAGGACGAATGTCGGATAGAAAAGATCAACGATGGGGACGTCCATCGGATGAGCATGATGAAGGACGATCATCAAGAGGTGAAGGACGATCACCTAGCAGGGGACGGCTGCTCTCAAGGTTTATCATGACATAGGACGAATGTCAGATAACAAAAGAAATTTTGCTTTGCTGGCGATCTAATGGGGAATAGTAAACACGGACGAGTGTTTATATCCAGGAAATAAAAGGTATAAGTGTTTTGACGCTGTGTATAGATTAAAGATGCGGACGAGCATCCCTAAGACAACGATACGGACGAGTATCGGGTAGAAACAAATACTGACACGTGTTCAGAGATGATGATACGGACGAGTACCAACTGGTTAACAAGGAACACGGACGAGTGTTGAATCTGAGGGGACTCTTCTGGGGAATAGTAGACACAGAAGAGTGTCTATATTCAAGAAGACAAAAGTGTTTGACACAGTTGTATGGATTAAAGATGTGGACGAGCATCCTTAAGACTATGATACGGACGAGTATCAGGTAGAAACAAACGCTTGACGCATGTTCTGAGATGATGGTACGGACGAGTACCAACTAGTTAACAAAGAACACGGACTAGTGTTGACTCTGAGGGGATTTGAGTGATATATACAAGATACGGACGGGTATCTGTATGGGTGAAATAAGTACGAGTGGTGTACAGGAGAGTGTTTAACCTGCTGGGGAGAGTGACACAGACGAGTGTCAAAAGAGAGAAAAGTATAATATAAACAAGTGTATGGTTTACAAAGTGTTTAGGTTACTGTGCTGGGGAAGGTGACACGGACGAGTGTCAAGGAATTGTATATACATGTATCTGTGAGTGCAAAGAGGATGCTTTGGCTTTATGCTGGGGATATTGTCATACCCCAAATTTGTCCTACCTGCACTATGTTATTTTATTTTATTTTATTTTACTGTCTAACCATTATTTCAAAAATCCAAAAAAATATGTACCATTTTATTTTCTGTCTAATCGCATATTAAAAAAAATCCGAAAAAATATGTTGTTTCGATCTTCATTTCCTAAGCGCAGTATCAAAGGTACTAAGGTTTCGATTATTTGAGTGTGTGGATTCTCTCACAAGCAATATCTTTGAAGTATCGACATCATCATGTCACACAAGGCAATTTTATTCCAGAGTTTCCAAATTTTTCTCAGAGGAATTAGGGTGCAGAATGTTGATCGACATCTCCTATCGTTTCGAGCTTAAATTAGGATTTTGGATATAATCAGATTATTTTTTATTATTTGGGAAATACATGGTTCCACGGCAATCTAAATCTTACTATGCATCCATGTGTGGAAGTTCGGTCATCAATTTTAATCATACAAGGTTCAGGTGTTCAGATGGTTGTGAATCGGTTAAATTGAGAAAAAGTCAATTGTGCAAAGAAAAAGTCAACTCTTGATTTTTCGGTAAAAATGGTGCCACACAAGTCAAACATGATCAATGGATGAGATATGATCAACAAAAGTCAAGAGAATGTTCAAAAATCAAGAATTATGGAAAATTACTATTTTTGGAAATTTAGAATTTTAGAACTTTCCATTTTTGGAAAGTTTCTTAAGTTTTTTTCTCACTTTAAAGGCAAATTTCTCCATGATCCAAGGCTTTTCTCATTTTTTCCTTAGAGATAAAAGTTGTAGACTTTTTTCTAAGCTTTCTTTTGACACCAAGAACACCTCATTTCAATGCTCCTACCTCAAGTTATGCTCATCCAAAGAAGCCTTCATGCACCATTTTTTCATGTCAAAAAATGCAAATTTCATAAGTTTGAAACTTGGTCAGCAAGTAGCATTTGTGCCAGCTCATAGTGGACGAATTTCACACCTTATCCAACCCTAAACATGTGCACATGGCATGGTTTCCAAACCTCCATCCAAACCACCACCACTTATGTGTTAATTTCCATATTTCTCTCTCCCAAATCTAATTACCAAGCCACAAACCTCTTGATTCGTTTCTAATCCTCATTCATACCCTAAGAATCATTTCTCTATAAATAGAGACTCATTTCATTTCATTTTACAAGCTTGGAGAGCAAAAGAAATTCTGTCAAAATATTGCCAAACACCTCTGGTTTTTGATCTCGTGAGAGTTGTACAAGCAACCATAGTAAGAGTTCTTTGCCCATATTTCAAGAAGAGAGAACAAGGAAGAGATAGCAAAAAGAACCAGATCAAACGGAGCTCCGTGGAGGGAGAACGGAGCACATCTTCGGAGCAATTTATCACTGCGGTTTTGCTAACTTTTGTGAGCTTTTCTATTTTTCTTGATGATATGATGTTTGTCATGCTCTCCTGATTCTAGATCTATATTTATTGTTCATTATACATGCTCATGAGTAACGTATTTGTGTGATTTAGTTTTGGTGTGTTTCAAGCTTGTGTGAATTTTTCAAAATCGGTTCGAGTTCTTTAAAGACCAACTGCATATTTGGAATCTACGTGAAATTTCGGTTCAGAAAATGGTATCACTTTGCATTTTTATGATGTTGATTGGAGCTTCAATTTTTGTATTTTAATGGTATTAGTATTGATAGTTCACTGTGTATATACATACTGGTTCAATTTTTTTTATATATTCTTTTCATATTCCTGCGCTAGGCTATTGCCTACTGGTGTTTCCATGACAATGATCCTCTTTTTGTACTGCTAGTGTTTTCCGTGCATTGTTAATCATACCATGGCTGGTGGCATTTTTATATATACTAGTTTTTTATTTATTTAAACTATATCATCAGGTGATTCACATGATTTCATATACCACCATTTTCACTATTGTTTGTTGACATGTGGTCCTTTAATTAATACTGACATATGTGTACTAGTATTTCATAAATGTCATTATCATCATGTGCTAGTTTTCTTCTTATGTGCATTTTTTATAATATCATGATATCATCATGTAGATAGCTACATTAAATTATGCGTTATTATTCCATCATGCTGACAAATGAGTCTTGCTTTTTCTTGCATTATTAATTACATGTTAAATTTGTATGTGTCATCCATTATTTATCATGTACATTTTTTGTGTGTACACATATTGCATGGGCCAACGAGTTTCTACAAGGTAATGGGGTCGGTCATATTAGTTTGCGCTTTTGTCACCTTGGGCTTGTTTAGTTTACTATATGAACAATCTATTTTCTAATGCACCTCATTTTCATTTTTATTCATAACTTCATCATTTTTTATCTAATTTTCAATTTTTATTTTTTCTTTCTTTAACTTTCATTATTTTTTATTCTCTTTCACTTTTTTTTGAGTCTATTTTCGGTTTAAAAGTCATTTTAATGCAATATCTTCTTATAATTGTTTCGTTACTTTATTTTTGTTCATATTAATTTTCGATTTTGGGCCAATGATATCACAAACGGCCAATTTATCGCCCGATTCTAATCGGTGATTTTTGGTCAATATGAGGCCCTCCTTGTAATTAATTTTTCATTATTTCATTATTTCGATAAATAAACATCAATGTAATTTATTTCATATTCTTAAATTGTTTATTTTATTTAATTATTTAATTCATTATTCATTATTTTTATTTTAATTCAAGCAAATTCAATTTATTTATTCATTTATTTTCGCATTAAAAAATTACGATTCGACTCCTTATAGAATGGTTCCCATTTTGAACCGATTCTAAGGCAGTTCACGAACAAAATTTTGTCGCGTCCCAAAAAGGTCCAACGCCTTCGAATAGTTGCGGTCGAAAAAGGTCCAACGCCTTCAAATAGTTGCGTCCCGAATAAACAGGCCGAACACCTTCGAATAGTTCAAACACACTGCACACACGCTTCCTCTTGGGCAAAATACAATGATACCCTTTATTTCTCGCAATCCCCTGTATTTACTTTGTATCCCTCTCCCCTTACTTTGTACGCATTTTATTTTCCGTATTTCATTTAATTTCGAATCCTTGGTCCAACGCCAAGCGATCTCACTTGCACACTTGCACTTTATTTTTCAGTTATCTTTTTCGTTTAGGATCCACTCCGCCTTTGCGAGCCGAGCGATTCGTGCCTCGCTAACAAAACCACAAAAATAACCTCCAACTTGCATTTACCCTCTAAACCTCAAAAAACCAAAATATTCTGATTAGATCCAAACCCTTGATCCAACGTCAAGCGGTCTTAGGAAATAAAACATTCTAATAATACGAGAAGATTTGTACGCCACGAGCCTTAAGCGGTAGAAAGGGGGATAACGAGCTTTCGTTACTCGCTCCGATTATTTCGACGCAGGACACTCGTCTTGTTGGGCGAGATAAACTATCCATAGTCTTTAGTGCACTTCAACTCCTAAACCCTTTCATCGACGAAAGGTAATAAAATCGAACAACCATTACCCTTAGTAGGCCGAACTACGAGGCTCTGACTTTCCCATTGCACGCGGGAGTACGTAGGCACGAGGATCTCCATCCTTGCCGAGCACCTAGGTCCAATCTAACTTATAATTCAACTCATTTCCCTCTAGCAAGCAATTCGTTTAAGCATAGACATCCTTTCGCGCGCGTTAACTTAGATGGTTCCCATCGAGTACGATGGATGTAGGGGGTGCTAATACCTTCCCCCTGCATAACCGACTCCCGAACCCAGGCAATGGTTCCGTTGACCTTTGTCCTCATCCTTTTCCTCCCGGGTTGTATCTATATCTTCCCTTTCCCATTTCGGGAATAAATAGAATTAGGTGGCGACTCTTCAGTCCGTCCGGCGCGCGGCTCCGTCCATTCGGATCGCGTGAGGTCGTATTTTTCGGGGTACGACAGCTGGCGACTCTGCTGGGGAGTGGTTCACCCCTATGCGAGTCAAGCCTAGTCTAGGTTTTCTTACTTGTTTGGATGTTTGCTTTTATGCCTTGCTTGTTTACTTTTATCGCTTTCTTTATTTCATTCCATTTTATATATCTTGTGGCTCCTTGGTACTATAATTTGGATCGATACTTTGCAAAAGAAACTTGAGGGAAAAGCTCTATACCCGGGCTTGCGAGTATAAACATAAGTTAGCGAGGTTGTGTAGTATGGGCTCCTGAGAGAACCACTCTCATGGGTTGTCGATACGAAAACCTCACTCGGAGTAGATTCTGATGAGAATACTGATGACCGTCAAGCTTTTGGCGTGTGTGCTCAGCTGCTTTCATTAGAGTCATCAACTCTGAGGACCTTTAGAACCTTTTGGTTAAAACATCGGTTGATGGTTGCGTAGTATTGGGTACCAGGGTTCGCCCTCGCGTGGCTCGATACGAAAACCTCACTTGGAATAGACTTACTCAATGGAGTTGATTGACTGTCAAGAATGTATGAAATTGACACGTGCATCAAACAGTTGAGAAAGTTCCATAACTCCAGGACTTTGTTTTAAACCTTGTGTCGATGATCACGTAGTATGGACTCCCGAGAAAACTTGCTCTCGTGGGTTGTCGATACGAAGATCTCACCCAAAATAGATTCATATGGCGGAGTCAATCAACCGTCATGCTTATGGAGCGTGTGATGAACAACCATATGAATTGATAACTTTGGGGTCCTTAAAAACTTTAGAGTCTACCCAGTGAGTTCTTGATCAGAGTATCCTCCATCTGTGCCTTGGACTTATGAGACCCTGATCTTGTGATCCTGGATTCTGACATCGCATATCATCTCATTTGCATCATTTATTCATACTGCATTTCATTCCAAAATCCGAAAACTTATTTTCATGTTCCTCCATCTTCAGTAAATCAAGCTGGTTTCCCGACGCCCGTATCGAGCTAGACGACCGTACTTAACTCGAGCCAACACTAGAAGACTGATGGACGTGATTCAAGAAGAACAAGCTGCCATGAGGGAGGATATTGACTCGGTCAAGGGCAAGATTGACCAGATTTATGAGACTTTGCAATCTTTGGCAAGAATGGAAGAACGTCGCGAAGCTGCTGCCGCAATGAACAATGCTCAAGTGCAAGGATCTACCTCACGAGAAATGCCTTCAGTTCCCGTTCCAAATCCTCTTGTCTATGGTTTGCCTCCAGGCTTCACTCCTGCTGTTGAAGAGGTCACTTCCCAACCAATACCTACTTCTGGTGTCACTGTTGGTGTTATTCCTCAAGCTCAACCTATTCCAACTCAAGTCCAGTTTCCTCAAACTGAAGAGAATCATCAAGTTGAGTATGAGATGCATACTGCTGTTCCAATCACCAATCCTCATGCTGTTCAAGAGTCTGAAGCTATGAAGATGTGTCGCGAGTTAGCTGAAAAACTCCGAATTATGGAAGGACACAACTCAACTTCTCTGAGTGCCTCAGACATGTGCTTAGTTCCAGATGTTGTGATCCCTGCTAAATTTAAACTTCCAGAATTTGAGAAATACAAAGGCCTCAGTTGTCCTGAGCTTCATTTGAGGATGTACTGCAGAAAAATGGCCGCTCATGCCAAAGACGACAAGCTTATGATCCATTGCTTCCAAGACAGCCTGTCTGGAGCATCTCTAGAATGGTACATGCAACTCGAACGCAACAATGTTCGTACTTGGCTCGAACTATCTGATGCATTCAAAAAGCAGTACAAGTACAACACTGACTTAGCTCCGAACCGTACTCAACTTCAGAGTATGTCTCAGAAGGAGAGCGAATCCTTTAAGGAGTACGCCCAACGCTGGAGAGAGCTAGCCGCCAGAGTGCATCCTCCATTGGTTGACCGTGAATTGATCGACATCTTCATGGGTACCCTACAGGGACAATATTACGAGAAGCTGATCAGCAGCGTATCTTCTGGATTTTCAGACATGGTGATGGTCGGAGAAAGAATCGAAGAAGGCTTGAAAAGTGGAAAGATCCAAGGAGGTTCTAGCAGCCAAAACAATGCCAAGAAGCCTTTCAACGGGTACAAAAAGGGTGAAACAAATGCAATTTCCGCTGCAAATGGGAATTTCCAACAGAGTGCACCTGGACCAGTTCCCTACTATCAGTATCCTTATGTTGCTGCTGCACAATATACTCCTATGCCATATCAGCCAGTTCCTCCAATGCCTTATCAGCAGGCCTTTCAAGCTCTATTGCCGCCTCAGATGGCTCATCAACCACGTCCTATGGTTGCGGCTGCACAATACGCGCCCAATCCATACCAGCAACAGGCTTATCAACCACGGCCTGGTCAACAGCAACAACGCGCTCCTCAACAGCGTCCACCATATCAGCCAAGAAGGCCTGAAAGAACCTTTGATCCCTTGCCTATGTCATATGGAGAAATCTTTAACGGACTGATGGCAAAGGGAACTCTTGTTTTAAAAGACTTGCCACCACAAACTGGTACTGCCCGAGACTATGATGCCAATGCCCGCTGTGAGTATCACAAGGGTGCTCCAGGTCACACGCTCGAGAACTGCAAATCGTTCAAGCACAAGATTCAAGATCTGATCGATTCTAAGGATCTCACCTTCACTCCGAGAAATCCAAATGTCCAGAACGATCCAATGTCGTCACACGGTGCCAACAAGTAAAGACATTTGAAGGGGTTGTTGAAGACCAAGCTGAGTAGTATCCCAACTTTGAAGTATTCAATCAAGAGAAGTTCAATTCCTCAAATCAAGGCAGCCAGTGCCATTTATTATTTCTGCATTCCTGTTGTTTTGTAATGTTTGTTTAAGTACTATTTGCTTTAAACATTGTTATTTGTTCTTGGTTATGTTAATGTTATGTTTATGCATGTTTTGAATTAATCTATTCGCATTCGCTCATTATTTATCATTTATCACAAAATCACAAAAAATATTCCCTCACTTCACTTTAGCAAATATTTGAGGGAGGATGATGAAAACGAAATACCCATAACTGTTGCGGTATGATTTCGGATAAAACCTCGTCAATGATGTACAGGCATTCTTTCAAATCCCCAAACACTGGAGATATAAGGAGTTAATCCCTAGTCAACCAATTCGAGCCTAGAAGTAGGAGCTTTCTTTCGGATACAACCCTTACATTTAACCCGGGGCAGGGTAGTTGTTCAGTTAACCTGACTACACCTTCGAATTGCAAGATGAGACATCCCGTCAGGGGACCATCAACAAATGACTTGGCAGTCACAATATTCAAACGAAAAAGTAGAAAAGAAAAGCCACTAAGTTGAGCACCCGAAGAGAGACTTAGTCTAAAAAGAGCAAATCAAAAGAGGGACTCAATCCTCAGCAAAAGCAAAACAAATATCCGTGACCACCAAATAAAAAATCAAAGGGTCACCAGCAAAATGAGATGACTGCCATTTCCAAGCGAACTTTAATGCTTCATCTTCACTCTTGCAAAGTCAAAACAAATACAAATGCAAAGTTAACTGAACATTGGACTGGAGAACATAACGAAGAAATGATGGGTACAAATTAAACTTCGAGCCTTATATCTTTTGTTTCTCAAACCATTAACCAGACCACGTTACAACCCTCGAAAGTCCTAATTGAGGCAGGGTTTATTCTGAAAGCATGCTACCAACAAGGTTGCGTAAATTGACTCCCATATGTTTGCTAATCTTCAATCTCGTTTGCACATTATTCTTGCTGCATCTTTCACGCACTTTCTAAATCAGCACTTCGTTTGGACTAACGGTCCATTCGTCACACTTTCACAACATTCAAATAAATTGACTTTTTCCAAACTTACATGAACTTTACATTAACATTACCATTTGTGTATGAACAATTTAATTTCAATTCAGTGCTTGACATCAGTACAATCCCAACAAGGGGCAATCAAAAGAGAAACTTGTACTTCATTGCCAACATGAATCAAGACTACCTCAGCAGTCCAATCAGGGACAAACCATCTTCAAAAGCCCAATCAGGGGTATTTCATCTTCAAACAACCCAATCAGGGGCAAGATCACCTTCAAAGGCTCAATCAGGGGCAGGTCATGTCGTGGCCATTGTCAAAGCTTCCCCACCAGATTTATTTCAGATACCCTACAAACAGGGGCAAGCGAACAAGGAGCAAATCTTCCTATCTCTTCTCTCCAGCTGAACAAGCAGTCCTTGCTAGACATTGGCAATCATTCAAAGCAAAATCAGTCTTCATGCGGCAATTAAGTCGCTTCGCTCACCAGCAGATAACCAAACCTGGAGCTTTCAGACCCATCTTCTGATCATGCATCGTCAAAGATCGAGTGTCGAAGAATCAAGCCCTCCACCCACCCGAAGTCCAATCATTATTGGCAACTACCAGACCAAAAGTCCACCAAGATGGCACCTCTCAATCGCTCATATGCATCATTATGCATCATCAACATCATAAGCATCATTTACATCAATCATTTACAGCATGTGCATCATTTGCATACCTGAATAAATCAGACCTTTTATTTTCCCCAGCAGTTTTTAACTTACATCTCAGTGCATAAACATTTGCATCGTATCTCCATCATTATGGAATACCATTTCAAAAGTCAAGCATACGTGCATAACTCAGGATCCAGGATCAACCCATGATTCCAGGCCTTTCCCCAGCGGAGGTCAGGATTCAAGGCCAACAGAAGATTCCAAGGATATTCCTAGGTATTATTCAGTGGATGTCCTCGGTGGATATTTCTCTTCCAGATTATTTAATTTTCTGTCGCTCTTCATCTTTTTGATGTCGGGGTCGCCTTATCATCCTTTTGGTGATAGCGATTATTTAATTTTCTGTTACTCGTCATCCTTTTGGTGTCGGGGTCGCCTTATCATCCTTTTGGTGATAGCGATTATTTAATTTTCTGTTTCTCAGCATCCTTTTGGTGTTGGGATCGCCTTATCATCCTTTTGGTGATAGCGATTAATTAATTCTGTTACTCAGCATCCTTTTGGTGTCGGGATCGCCTTATCATCCTTTTGGTGATAGCGACTTTATTTTCGGGGTTGCCTTATCATCCTTTTGGTGATAGCAACTTTATTTTTGGGGTTGCCTTATCATCCTTTTGGTGATAGCAACTTTATTTTTGGGTTGCCTTATCATCCTTTTGGTGATAGCGACTTTATTTTCGGGGTTGCCTTATAATCCTTTTGGTGATAGCAACTTTATTTTCGGGGTTGCCTTATCATCCTTTTGGTGATAGCAACTTTATTTTCAGTCAGTTGCCTTATCATCCTTTTGGTGATAGCGACTTTATTTTCAGTCAGTTGCCTTATCATCCTTTTGGTGATAGCAACTTTATTTTCAGTCAGTTGCCTTATCATCCTTTTGGTGATAGCGATTTTATTTTCAGTCAGTTGCCTTATCATCCTCTGGTGATAAGTGATATATTTTTGTCAATATGTTTATTGCTGTGTCACCCATCATTTCCATTTATTTCATTTGTCAGACAAATTTGGAGTCTGTTAATATCTAATTATCTTATACCTTGAAAGATTGAACGCGAGCCAGTTCATCTTATTCGGTCTAAGCCAATTCGATAGGGGCATCTGTCATACCCCAAATTTGTCCTACCTGCACTATGTTATTTTATTTTATTTTATTTTACTGTCTAACCATTATTTCAAAAATCCAAAAAAATATGTACCATTTTATTTTCTGTCTAATCGCATATTAAAAAAAATCCGAAAAAATATGTTGTTTCGATCTTCATTTCCTAAGCGCAGTATCAAAGGTACTAAGGTTTCGATTATTTGAGTGTGTGGATTCTCTCACAAGCAATATCTTTGAAGTATCGACATCATCATGTCACACAAGGCAATTTTATTCCAGAGTTTCCAAATTTTTCTCAGAGGAATTAGGGTGCAGAATGTTGATCGACATCTCCTATCGTTTCGAGCTTAAATTAGGATTTTGGATATAATCAGATTATTTTTTATTATTTGGGAAATACATGGTTCCACGGCAATCTAAATCTTACTATGCATCCATGTGTGGAAGTTCGGTCATCAATTTTAATCATACAAGGTTCAGGTGTTCAGATGGTTGTGAATCGGTTAAATTGAGAAAAAGTCAATTGTGCAAAGAAAAAGTCAACTCTTGATTTTTCGGTAAAAATGGTGCCACACAAGTCAAACATGATCAATGGATGAGATATGATCAACAAAAGTCAAGAGAATATTCAAAAATCAAGAATTATGGAAAATTACTATTTTTGGAAATTTAGAATTTTAGAACTTTCCATTTTTGGAAAGTTTCTTAAGTTTTTTTCTCACTTTAAAGGCAAATTTCTCCATGATCCAAGGCTTTTCTCATTTTTTCCTTAGAGATAAAAGTTGTAGACTTTTTTCTAAGCTTTCTTTTGACACCAAGAACACCTCATTTCAATGCTCCTACCTCAAGTTATGCTCATCCAAAGAAGCCTTCATGCACCATTTTTTCATGTCAAAAAATGCAAATTTCATAAGTTTGAAACTTGGTCAGCAAGTAGCATTTGTGCCAGCTCATAGTGGACGAATTTCACACCTTATCCAACCCTAAACATGTGCACATGGCATGGTTTCCAAACCTCCATCCAAACCACCACCACTTATGTGTTAATTTCCATATTTCTCTCTCCCAAATCTAATTACCAAGCCACAAACCTCTTGATTCGTTTCTAATCCTCATTCATACCCTAAGAATCATTTCTCTATAAATAGAGACTCATTTCATTTCATTTTACAAGCTTGGAGAGCAAAAGAAATTCTGTCAAAATATTGCCAAACACCTCTGGTTTTTGATCTCGTGAGAGTTGTACAAGCAACCATAGTAAGAGTTCTTTGCCCATATTTCAAGAAGAGAGAACAAGGAAGAGATAGCAAAAAGAACCAGATCAAACGGAGCTCCGTGGAGGGAGAACGGAGCACATCTTCGGAGCAATTTATCACTGCGGTTTTGCTAACTTTTGTGAGCTTTTCTATTTTTCTTGATGATATGATGTTTGTCATGCTCTCCTGATTCTAGATCTATATTTATTGTTCATTATACATGCTCATGAGTAACGTATTTGTGTGATTTAGTTTTGGTGTGTTTCAAGCTTGTGTGAATTTTTCAAAATCGGTTCGAGTTCTTTAAAGACCAACTGCATATTTGGAATCTACGTGAAATTTCGGTTCAGAAAATGGTATCACTTTGCATTTTTATGATGTTGATTGGAGCTTCAATTTTTGTATTTTAATGGTATTAGTATTGATAGTTCACTGTGTATATACATACTGGTTCAATTTTTTTATATATTCTTTTCATATTCCTGCGCTAGGCTATTGCCTACTGGTGTTTCCATGACAATGATCCTCTTTTTGTACTGCTAGTGTTTTCCGTGCATTGTTAATCATACCATGGCTGGTGGCATTTTTATATATACTAGTTTTTTATTTATTTAAACTATATCATCAGGTGATTCACATGATTTCATATACCACCATTTTCACTATTGTTTGTTGACATGTGGTCCTTTAATTAATACTGACATATGTGTACTAGTATTTCATAAATGTCATTATCATCATGTGCTAGTTTTCTTCTTATGTGCATTTTTTATAATATCATGATATCATCATGTAGATAGCTACATTAAATTATGCGTTATTATTCCATCATGCTGACAAATGAGTCTTGCTTTTTCTTGCATTATTAATTACATGTTAAATTTGTATGTGTCATCCATTATTTATCATGTACATTTTTTGTGTGTACACATATTGCATGGGCCAACGAGTTTCTACAAGGTAATGGGGTCAGTCATATTGGTTTGCGCTTTTGTCACCTTGGGCTTGTTTAGTTTACTATATGAACAATCTATTTTCTAATGCACCTCATTTTCATTTTTATTCATAACTTCATCATTTTTTATCTAATTTTCAATTTTTATTTTTTCTTTCTTTAACTTTCATTATTTTTTATTCTCTTTCACTTTTTTTTGAGTCTATTTTCGGTTTAAAAGTCATTTTAATGCAATATCTTCTTATAATTGTTTCGTTACTTTATTTTTGTTCATATTAATTTTCGATTTTGGGCCAATGATATCACAAACGGCCAATTTATCGCCCGATTCTAATCGGTGATTTTTGGTCAATATGAGGCCCTCCTTGTAATTAATTTTTCATTATTTCATTATTTCGATAAATAAACATCAATGTAATTTATTTCATATTCTTAAATTGTTTATTTTATTTAATTATTTAATTCATTATTCATTATTTTTATTTTAATTCAAGCAAATTCAATTTATTTATTCATTTATTTTCGCATTAAAAAATTACGATTCGACTCCTTATAGAATGGTTCCCATTTTGAACCGATTCTAAGGCAGTTCACGAACAAAATTTTGTCGCGTCCCAAAAAGGTCCAACGCCTTCGAATAGTTGCGGTCGAAAAAGGTCCAACGCCTTCAAATAGTTGCGTCCCGAATAAACAGGCCGAACGCCTTCGAATAGTTCAAACACACTGCACACACGCTTCCTCTTGGGCAAAATACAATGATACCCTTTATTTCTCGCAATCCCCTGTATTTACTTTGTATCCCTCTCCCCTTACTTTGTACGCATTTTATTTTCCGTATTTCATTTAATTTCGAATCCTTGGTCCAACGCCAAGCGATCTCACTTGCACACTTGCACTTTATTTTTCAGTTATCTTTTTCGTTTAGGATCCACTCCGCCTTTGCGAGCCGAGCGATTCGTGCCTCGCTAACAAAACCACAAAAATAACCTCCAACTTGCATTTACCCTCTAAACCTCAAAAAACCAAAATATTCTGATTAGATCCAAACCCTTGATCCAACGTCAAGCGGTCTTAGGAAATAAAACATTCTAATAATACGAGAAGATTTGTACGCCACGAGCCTTAAGCGGTAGAAAGGGGGATAACGAGCTTTCGTTACTCGCTCCGATTATTTCGACGCAGGACACTCGTCTTGTTGGGCGAGATAAACTATCCATAGTCTTTAGTGCACTTCAACTCCTAAACCCTTTCATCGACGAAAGGTAATAAAATCGAACAACCATTACCCTTAGTAGGCCGAACTACGAGGCTCTGACTTTCCCATTGCACGCGGGAGTACGTAGGCACGAGGATCTCCATCCTTGCCGAGCACCTAGGTCCAATCTAACTTATAATTCAACTCATTTCCCTCTAGCAAGCAATTCGTTTAAGCATAGACATCCTTTCGCGCGCGTTAACTTAGATGGTTCCCATCGAGTACGATGGATGTAGGGGGTGCTAATACCTTCCCCCTGCATAACCGACTCCCGAACCCAGGCAATGGTTCCGTTGACCTTTGTCCTCATCCTTTTCCTCCCGGGTTGTATCTATATCTTCCCTTTCCCATTTCGGGAATAAATAGAATTAGGTGGCGACTCTTCAGTCCGTCCGGCGCGCGGCTCCGTCCATTCGGATCGCGTGAGGTCGTATTTTTCGGGGTACGACAGATATGACACGGACGGGTGCCACAAGGAGTATATACCGATGTTTGTAAATGCAAGGCAACTGCTTTAGCTTTAATTCTCCGCTGGGGAATCTGGGGAGCATTCTGTATACTGTTGATGGATTGTTATTATTCACAAGTGTTTGATTCAGATCATGGCTTATGATTATGCAATGTGTTTGATTTTTGCCGTAATGCTCCGTTTTAGACGGAATGCTACGCATTATGGGGTGAATATGATGCGAATGCCATGATTATGCAAGGATACCAATCTGGGATTTGGATCCCGTTGCTGCGAGGATCTCTGGTTGATCTGCTTGAAATGGACATCCCAGCTGGGGATGAGATCATTGGTAGACCTGATGAGATGTATCTGCTTGGGGGAATAGGTCACTGATAGACCCATCCTGGTAATGAGGGACCCAGCTGGGGTTTGTAGAAGCTTTTGTCACTCTGTTGTGATTCCTTCATGCGTTGCTCTTCTGTATAGAGGCTGAAACTCTGTGGGAGATAGCTCCCTGACCTTTGTACTTGGCTGAGGAGAAAGAATGCTTGGCACCTCGGCTGGGAGAAATAACAAGTGGCAACTCAGCTGGGGAGAAGACACTTTGGGTGCTAAGACTGAGTGAGTGTTGATTTGCCAGCTTGCTGGGACGAAGCTTACATGCCCTATGTTGTTCTTTGAATACCTGCAATCCTGCAAAGACAGAGGGACGCACAAGTGATCCCGAGGTATCCTTTACTGGATCCCATCATGAGGGTTCAGATGCTCCCGGGAATAAGTACATTTCCTGCAAGCACGTAGTTTCAGAAAGACGCATCTGTATTTATGCAATCAATATATTAATGACATCAGACATTTTTGCAAACAAAAAACGTGTGACTAGAAATCTGATTTTATTAATTCATGTGCCCTGAATTGGCAAGATACAGTCAAAGAAACATATCTCCTAAAATGAGGAGATTGTTACAAATTGAGAAACAAAATGCTGGCAATGTTGACGATGCTTCAAGGGGCTTCCCTTTTGCTATGACTCGTATGACATTTGACGTTCTTCTCACCTTTCTTTCTGAAGAAGGCTGATCCTGAGTGAAGCTTGATCCTTTCGAAGCTTACCAAGTTGTAGGTGATACAGACTAATCCAGAATGCAGTTGTTCGCTTATTCCCTTATTTTGCATGGATCGCCCTTTCGGGTTTTCAATCCATAGGGATACCCTTTTTTGCCTGAGTTGTCCAATGTGGCTTTTCAACTCAGTGGGTGTACATTTTTTTTGTTTATTTTCCCTTATTTTTGCCCGAGTCTTTTTATTCTGTCTTTGACTCGCCGGGATGCCCTATTTTTGCCTGGACTCACATTCTGTTTTTATGTCCAGCGGGTCATTTTATGCGAAGTATTTTTTAACTATATCTGAATTCACAGGGGACGGGAAGTCTTCACCATCCATAGTACTGAGCATGAGTGCTCCACCAGAGAAAACTTTCTTTACTATGAATGGTCCTTCATAGTTCGGAGTCCATTTGCCCCTGTGGTCTGTATGAGGAGGGAGGATTCTTTTCAGCACAAGATCTCCTACTTGGTACTCTCGGTGCTTGACTTTCTGATCGAAGGCTCTCTTCATTCTTTTCTGATACAACTGCCCATGACAGATTGCAGCCAATCTTTTCTCTTTAATCAGACTCAGCTGTTTGTACCGGGATCGGACCCATTCTGCTTCGTTCAGCTTAACATCCATCAGTACCCGTAAGGAGGGTAATTCAACTTCAACAGGTAGGACTGCCTCCATACCATACACAAGTTGATACGGTGTTGCCCCAGTGGATGTTCTGATTGACGTACGGTACCCATGTAAGGCAAATGGTAGCATTTCATGCCAGTCTTTGTAGGTGACTACCATCTTCTGCACAATCTTCTTGATATTCTTATTTGCTGCCTCAACAGCGCCATTCATCTTTGGCCTGTAAGGAGAAGAATTGTGGTGTTGGATCTTGAAGTCCCGGCATAGTTCTGCCATCATTTTTTTGTTTAAGTTGGAACCATTGTCAGTAATGATTCGCTCGGGAACTCCGTATCGACAGATGATATCTCTCTTCAGAAATCTGGCTACCACTTGTCTTGTAACGTTTGCATATGAAGCTGCTTCGACCCACTTGGTGAAATAGTCAATGGCAACCAGGATGAATCTGTGGCCATTTGAAGCAGTCGGTTCGATCTTGCCAATCATATCAATGCCCCACATAGCAAAGGGCCAGGGTGAAGACATCACATTCAAAGGATTGGGAGGCACATGCACCTTATCCGCATAAATCTGGCATTTATGGCATTTTCTGGCGTGAGCACAGCAGTCGGCATCCATCGTGATCCAGTAATAACCTGATCTTAGCAATTTCTTAGCCATGGCATGCCCTCCTGCATGGGTACCAAAGGATCCTTCGTGCACTTCATGCATCAACAAGTCCGCTTCTGTTCTATCAACGCATCTGAGGAGTACCATATCAAAGTTTCTCTTGTACAGGGAACCGTCAGTGTTCAGAAAGAAACTACCAGCAAGCCTTCTTAAAGTCTTCTTATCATTGGAAGATGCCCCAGGTGGGTATGTTTGATCCTCCAAGAAGCACTTAATGTCATGGAACCAAGGCTTATCATCTTTGACAACATCTGTTGCAAACACATATGCTGGTCTGTCAAGTCTGGACACTGAAATTTGAGGTACGAAGTTGGCAGCTTGAACTTTGATCATGGATGAAATGGTGGCCAGAGCATCTGCAAACTGATTCTCGTCTCGAGGGATATACTCGAGCTTGACTGTTGTAAAGAAAGTCAATAACCTCCTTGTATAATCCCTGTAAGGTATTAGATGATCCTGGTGCATGTACCATTTGCCATTGGTTTGATTGATTACCAGAGCTGAATCTCCGAACACAGTCAAAGTCTTGATCCTGAGGTCAATGGCTTCCTCAAGACCCATAATACAGGCTTCGTATTCAGCTTCGTTGTTAGTGCAGTTGAAAGTGAGTTTTGCCGAGAAAGGCATGTGAACTCCTTTAGGTGTAATGAGTACTGCACCAACACCACGACCATTCATGTTAACAGCCCCATCAAACATCATAGTCCATTCTTCCTCCGGGTCAGGCCCTTCGGTGTGAATAGGCTCTTCATGATCTTTTGCTTTTATGAACATGATGTCTTCATCAGGGAAGTCAAACCTCATAGGCTGGTAATCATCAATGGGTTGCTCAGCAAGATATTCAGACAATACACTGCCCTTGATGGCTTTCTGAGAGGTGTATTGGATGTCATATTCTGTGAGGATCATTTGCCATCTTGCAACCCGTCCGGTAAGTGCTGGCTTCTCAAAAATATACTTGACTGGGTCCATTTTTGAGATCAATAAAGTGGTGTGGGTCAACATATACTGTCTCAGTCGGCGAGCAGCCCACGCTAAAGCATAGCAAGTTTTCTCGAGCAGTGAATAACGCTGTTCACAGTCGGTAAACTTTTTGCTCAGGTAGTATATTGCATACTCTTTTCGACCAGACTCGTCATGCTGGCCCATCACACACCCCATTGACTCTTCTAATACTGTCAAGTACATGATTAGAGGTCTTCCTTCAACTGGAGGCATAAGGATTGGAGGCTCTTGTAAGTACTCCTTGATCTTGTCAAAAGCCCTCTGGCAGTCTTCGTTCCACCTGACCGTTTGTTCTTTTCTTAGCAATTTGAACAAAGGTTCGCAGGTTGCTGTAAGGTGAGATATGAACCGTGAAATGTAGTTCAATCGACCTAAGAATCCTCGAACTTCTTTTTCTGTCTTCGGTGCAGGCATTTCTTGAATAGCTTTGACTTTATCAGGGTCAACTTCAATCCCTTTCTCGCTTACAATAAACCCCAGCAGCTTACCGGATCGCACCCCGAATGTGCATTTGTTGGGGTTTAACTTCAGTTGATACTTTCTCAGACGCTTGAATAACTTCAGCAGATTTACCAGGTGATCTTCTTCAGTGAGGGACTTGGCAATCATGTCATCCACATAACATTCGATTTCTTTATGGATCATATCGTGGAATAATGTCACCATAGCCCGTTGATATGTTGCACCAGCATTCTTCAGTCCAAATGGCATCACCTTGTAACAGAACGTGCCCCAAGGTGTGATGAAGGTTGTCTTCTCCATGTCTTCAGGTGACATCTTGATCTGATTGTATCCTGAAAATCCGTCCATGAAGGAGAACACCGAGAACTGAGCTGTGTTATCCACCAATACATCGATGTGAGGTAATGGGAAGTCATCTTTCGGGCTGGCTCTGTTCAGATCCCGGTAGTCAACACACATTCTTACTTTGCCGTCCTTCTTAGGCACAGGTACTATATTATCAACCTACGGCGGATAGCTAGTCACAGCAAGGAACCCGGCGTCCCACTGCTTTTGTACCTCTTCTTTGATTTTCATTGCCATGTTTGGGTGAGTACGGCGTAGTTTCTGTTTAACTGGAGGGCAATCTTCTCTTAAAGGCAGCTTGTGCATAACAATGTCGGTATCCAACCCTGGCATATCCTGGTAAGACCAAGCAAACACATCCACATATTCCTGAAGCAGGTCAATCAGTTGTTTCTTCACTGAGTCTTGTAAGCAGGCCCCGATTTTAACCTCTTTCACATCTTCATCCGTACCAAGATTAATCGTTTCGACCTCCTCCTGATGAGGAGTGATAACTTTCTCCTCTTGCCTTAACAACCTGGCTAGCTCTTCAGGAAGCTCATAATCTTCTTCAACCCCTTCATCAGCTTGATTGATTGGATTGTCAAAGTCATACAGAGTCATAGCTGTGCTGTTGTCGGTGCGGTCTGAAAGGCACTCTCTGCAAGGGTTCAGTTTGTTCATTTTAGTGATTTGATTTTAATCTTGTTTAGAAAGAGTGAAATGAAGTTATCATTTTGAAAACATTGCCATTTATTTTTTGTACAAAAAGAAAAATGGAAAAACAGTGAGCGGAAAAGAGAAAGACTCATTTGCAAAAGATGTCTAATTATCATTGATTGATCTATTTGCACAAAATTACAGATGGCCCGATTAAAAATGAGTCTTGTCATCTTGGGCAAGATGCAAGACTTGATGCATGCTTAAAAAATACAGGAAATAATAATTACTCTGCGGGAGTAACTCTTATAATTTCCTGGGAAGACCAGTTGGAGATACTGCTCCCCGGGATCCTTGGACGTATCCAGCTCTCCAGGTTGCGGTCGCTTTCATCCTCGTCTTCCAAGTTGTTCACGGCATCTGGGGTGAGCATCCCCCCACTGACAAAATTGGACTTCTTAGCAGCCTCTGCTTGATCTTGTTGAGTTGGTTTGTAACCCAACCCAAATCTATCCTCCTTCTTCTCTACGGGCAGCAACTTGCCCCAGCCTTGGGCAGTCCCCTCTTCAACAACCTTTCGGGCTTGCTGATAAGATGTCATTGAGGTTCCAGGTACAGCGGATGCTTCATTTATGTTCAAGGCCTCAAACCCTTGACTCATAGTTTCGTGGATCTCCCCATCCATCTCAATGTATTTGTATGTAGCCAGATGGCTAACAAAGATATCTTCCTCTCCACAAATAGTAACGACTTGGCCTTCCCACTCGAATTTTAATTTCTGGTGAAGGGTTGACGTCACGGCTCCAGCGGCGTGTATCCATGGTCTACCCAATAGACAGCTGTAGGCAGGCTGTATATCCATCACGAAGAAGGTCGTTTTGAAAGTCTGTGGGCCAATCGTTATAGGCAACTCAATTTCCCCCAGAACTGATCTCTTAGAGCCGTCAAAGGCTCTCACCACCAAGTTGCTGGGACGTAATGCCAATCCTTCATACTCCAGCTTCACAAGGGCTTTTTTAGGTAAAACATTGAGGGATGACCCTGTGTCTACCAGTACATGGGAAAGAACTGCACCCTTACACTCCAAGGTAATGTGCAAAGCCTTGTTGTGATTGCGGCCTTCCGTAGTCAAATCAGTGTTGTTAAATCCTAGTCCATTACTAGCGTTAACATTTCCAACCACAGCCTCTAACTGATTGACGGTAATCTCCTCTGGTACATAAGCTGCGTGCAAGACTTTTAGTAGTGCGTTCCGATGAGCCTCGGAGCACATTAGCAATGATAAAATGGAGATTTTGGAAGGTGTCTGGTGAAGCTGGTCCACTATCTTGTAATCACTTTTCTTGATGATTCTCATGAATTCATCAACCTCTTGATCAAAAGGGGTTTTCAAAGCTTCTTTAACAACTTGTTCCTCTTGCACCATGCTCTTCCCTTTTGCTTTGGCAGCAGCTTCTGCTTCAGCAATGGGTCTTGGAATTTGCGGGGCAAAGAGACGTCCGCTTCGGGTGAAGCCTCCGCCTCCCCCCACATTGTCTATTTTTGGTGAAGAAGTTGATGATTCCAAAGTGATTTTCTGTCCTTCGCAGTATAGATCGGAGTCGTAATGCCAAGGGATGGCATTATTGCTTTCATAAGGGACTGGCCCAGGCACTATGATAGTGACTGGACTAATAGCAGCTGCAGAAGGGACCACGATAGTATGTGGATCATAGTATATTGTAACTGGTGCTCTGACAGGAGTGGCATTTTGTGAGTTGTAGGCAGAATCATTTGCAGGATCGTAATAAATTGTAATCGTTGAGACACTTTCATTATTTGCTGTTGATGTTGTAGGAGATACTGTTGATTGGATAGGTGTTGCTGTTGTAGGAGGTTCTGAATGAAGGGGTGCTGAAGTTGTAGACGAGATGGCTGTTGATATTTGGTCCGTTGAAGTGACAGATGAAGCATTTGTTGATGAGATTGAAGAGTTGTTTGGAACAATTGTTGTTGCAGTTGTAGAAGACTCGGGAATTATTGTTAAGGAGATTGCTGGATTTGGAGGTGTTGATGTTGTGATTTGAAGTAGGCCACTCTGGATGAGACCATCTATGCCATTTCTCAAGTTATCACACCCATTTACCGAAATGTTGCAATAGCCGCACCCGAGCTCACACCCGGGAAATATCTGGCATTCAAGGAGTTGAGCTTTAATCTCTACCAGGGGTGTCCGAATCTGCCCCACACTGGTTATCAAGTAAGACGGCTTATCTTCTTCAATAGCATTGATTCTGGGTCCCCCGTGGTTGGGCATAGGGTTCTTACTGACATTTTGCGGGGGTGCAAAGTTTAGCGCTTTGGAATCCACTAGATCCTGTACTTTCATGTGCAAAGCTCCGCACTTCTCTGTACTGTGGCCAGGTGCGTTGGAGTGAAAAACACATCTGGCGCTGGCGTCATAATTTCTGGGCAGACTGGCAGGATCTTGAGGTGCCAATGTCCTTAGCTCAACCAGGGTGAGTTTCAGGAGTTGTGGCAATAATGAGGCATAAGGCATAGGGATCGGATCAATCACCCTATTGGCCTGAGATGGTCTCTGTTGAAAAGGTCTTTGCTGATTGTTGTTGCTGGTGTTGTTGTTGTTATAATTTCTCTGAGGTGGATACTGAGCTTGTTGCTGGTAGTGGGGTTGTTGCTGTGGTTGGTATGCTGGTTGTGGATGAATTGGAGCGGAAATGGTGACAGCTGCCACTGACCTATGAACATACTGGGGTCTGCCCCTACTGGTATGGATAGCATTAGTCTCACCAGTTCTTCTTGGGCCCACAAAAGGCTTTCTTGGGTTGTTGGAAGAGCTCGCACCATTGTCGGAAATCTTACCCATCTTTAGCAGGCTCTCAATTCTTTCTCCAGCTATAACTACATCCGCGAAGCTGGTGGAAGAAAAGGCAGCTAGCCTATCAATGTATGTCCCTTGAAGGGTGTTCATAAACATGTCGGCCATCTCCCTTTCCGACATGGGTGGCTGGACAGCAGCAGCAAGCTGTCTCCACCTCTGGGCGTATTCTCGGAAGCTTTCTCTGGATGAATGGGACATTCCCATCAGGAGGGTCCTGTTAGGGGCCATATCCAAGTTATATTGGTATTGTCTAATGAAGGCCTCAGCCAGGTCCTTCCAACATTTGATGGTTGCTCTGGTCAAATGAGAGTACCATTCCCTTGAAGCTCCTGTTAAACTGTCTTCAAAATAAAACATCCACAGTTTTTCATCCATGGTGTATGCCTTCAGCCTCCCCAGGAAGGATTGCAAGTGGGTTCGTGGACAGGAGGTTCCGTTGTACTTCTCAAAGCACGGAGGTTTAAACTTGTGGGGAATCCTGACCCCGTCCACTAAGCCCATGTCCATAACATCAAAACCCAAGGAGTTTTGAGACTCCAAGGATCTTAATTTCTCAGCAATTTCATCTAGCCTTCTGTCATAGTCCTCATCCCCAGCTCCCATCACAGTGAATTGATCTTCCTGGGGGTCTTCTTGTAGTACTCTGCCTGTAGTAGCATTCCCTTGTACATTAGCAGGGATGTTGATCTCTGGGTGAAGATGGGGCCCAAACACAGGTGGGTTGATATGAGGTTGAACCCTCTCATTGTTGCTTGTTCCACCAGTCCCTAGATGAGGGTCTTCCTGAGTCTGCCTCTCTACCAATGCTCTTAATCTTTCTTGGCTCTGTGCCAATCCATTCATCACCTCCATAAACTGAGTCATCTGATTTCTCATTTCCAACCTCTCGTTGGCCATTTAGGTCCTGACTTCTGTAAGATCCTGTTGTACCTGGTCCATCTGTATACCCGGAAGGTTGTTGCGGGTAGGATATCTGTGCGGACGGTTGAGTGGGAACACCCGACGTCGAGCAATAGTTCCTGAACCACAACAGAGTTAGTAACAAAAACAAAACAAACCTACAAAACAAAACAAAGGTTAGTATGCAATGCAGTATGCCTATTTGTCTCCAAAGTATCCGGCTTGGCACTTGGTTTTAACCTTTCCAGACCCCTGGGGAAGATGCTTTTGATGTTGCTTGGGAGGAAAAGATTGAAACAAACTAATAAATATATTACAACAAGTGAATGATACATAGTTTGTTTTTTACAATACATGCCCCTGAGGGGTCAAAATACAACATAAAAGGAAAAGTACATGAAATGAAAGCAACAACAAGCAAAAAGTCAGACACCAAGACCAAACTCATCCTCCTGAACTTCCTTCAGAAGTGCTTCAGTTACAGGGTCAACTGGATGCTCTGTGAGGTTCCTGATAAGGAGATTCCTGGTGGCAATAGCTGCAGTTAGCTTCTTGTGTCTGCCCTAGTCCTTTGACTTCTTCACACCAGCCCTAATCTTCAACTTTGAGGTCTCTTTCTAGGCTGCTAGCAGGGCCTCCTGTTGCTCCTTTGCACTAGCCTCCAACTGCTCAATCTTGTCTTGAGTCCTTTTATCTTCCTGAGTACGAGCTTCGGTGATTCTGACCCACCTAGCTTGACTCTCTTTCAGATATAAATCAGTCCTGGCCTTCTGAAACTGAGCCTCCTTACAGGCATTCTTCAAAATCTGCTCTCCTGCCCTTGACTTCTTGATGTAGTCTTCTGACTTCTCAATCCTGGCTAGATGCTCCACCTTAAGCTTTTCTAGCCTTTCAATGTCCAGATGACCATCACTCCTTTCCCAGAGGGTCTTCTGTAGGGCCTGAGTCAGATTCTCATTCCTCTCTTTCAGTTTCTCAAACTCTTCCAGGCTGACAGTGGCTGGAGGGGGTGCTGTGGATGGTCCTGGTGCATCCTCAATGGTGAAGGGCATCCCAGAAATTTGAGCCCTAGCATGATACCACTCATAGTACTGAGCTGAGGCCACATTGTTGCATCTCCCAAGAATGGCCATCCCTTTGGTCTGAACATTGTCCCAAGCCCAGGATGCTTGCCTGACAACAGCTAGATTAGGCTTAATCTCACAATAAAGGGTTTCAGCCAAGTCTTGTGCTCTAGGAGGGTGGACCAATGCATAGCCCAATTGTCTTTTGAATAACAGAGGGTTGTAGTTGATGCAACTCTTCACTCCTATCAGAGGTACATTGGGGAACCGCCCACAACTAGTCATGATGCCCCTGCCTTTGGTGATCTGAGTGCACCACCTGATGTCATCTGAGGTCAAAGCAATAAGTCTTCTAGCCCAGTTCTTCTGCTGGTGAGGATTCAAGAATGCATCAGTCTTGGGCAAGTGTTTGAGTAACCAGGTATGGAACAGGGGAGCACAGCACCTCACCAATCTTCCTCTTTGCTTTTCATTCCTTTGGTGAACAGAGTAGTAGAAATCTCCCAGTAAGGTGGGCACTGGGTTCCTCAGAATGAAAAGGTGAATGGAATTTTTGCTAATAAACTTAGGCTCATCTGCAAATAATATAATCCCATATATGTTGAGGGCTAATAATGCACAGACTGCCTTCCATTCTCCCAAGGAGGCTTTCATGGTAGCCTGAGAAGTCAAGAAATCCAAGTGTAGACCAGAGATTCCAGCCTTGGTTGTCATGCTCTGCTCAATCAGAAAAGGTTCCAGATACAGTGCCTTTGCCACTTCTTCATTGCTGGGAAAAACCATTTCTGGGTTGAAGGGGATACCACCCCTGACAGGTACTCCAACCAGTGATGAATACTCCTCTAATAAAGGCCCCAACTGAAAATCCTGGAAGGTGAAGCATCTCAAAGGAGGATCATAGAACTGTAGACAAGTGTGAATCAAGCTCCTATGAGAAGGGTCCAAATCCATAACCACATCAAGGATGCCTCCATAATGTTCTCTAAATAGTGGTATATGGTCTGGAGTAATAAAGGCCTAGATCTTCCTGATGCCAGTCAGCTCAGGCTCAAAGAAATGATATGAGATATTGCTCTTCTTGGGTGCCATTTTGCTGAAGAAGAGCTGAGACAGATGTTGATGATGGAGAACAATACTGAAGATGGGCCACTGACAGGCTAATACTGATGATGCAGGTGACTGAAGCAGGTAGCTGATGAACAGGGGTCTAATCAGATAAAAAGGGGTCAAAAAAAAGCCAAGATATATGATGTGGATACCCTGAAAAAACAAATAAGCAAATGTTAAATAATGCAATGATGATGTATGCAAATGATATGCAAGGGTTTGTGATCAAACTGGATCTGATTGCTGCTTTGATATAAGTCCATGTATTGTTCAAGAAATCCAGATGGAGGTTCATAAGTCCAGTAACCAAGGTGGGGGACTCAAATAAAGAGTCACATGTCCAGGGTTAAAATCACAAGAACTGTCCCAAAATGGAGTACTCTTAATCAAAACAAAGTAACAGGGTATGTTGAGGTCAAGGGTACCTGCAAAATTGTAAACAGCCCAACCCCCTCACAGGTGGTGTTCTAAAACAAGGATCCTCAGACTTGGATCAGTTATGAGAAGTGTAAACACTTTTAACCCAGAGGTACAGTGTTTAAAATAACCATAAAAGATCCTCCTCTAATTCACCTCAGTTTCTGAAGGTCAAAATAAAGGTCATCCAGACTTAGCAGGCTTCCCAGATAGCCCTAGCACTACAGGAGATCTGTAGCACAGAGTTCTCAAGAAGAAACCCATATCTGAACTGTGTTTCATATTCCCGCACCAGACCGAAATGGAATGGGAAAGAACATGAACCACTCTAGCCTAGGTGTCACTCAGGTCCCCGGTATAGGACCTTAACTCTCAATAGAACCCCACCCACCAAAGCAAAACCAGATCCAGCCAAACACAGTATGACAGTATGATATATGTAAAGCTGTAAAGAAAGCAGTAAACAACTGTACATAAAGCAAAAATAAATACAAATATACAAACACCCATAACACCCCGGTAAACACAAATCAAACAAGCGCTAGGAGGAACCCACAAAAAGAACCAGAAGCCCTGGTTACGGTATAAAGGTTCCCCAGCAGAGTCGCCAAGCTGTCGCTCCCAAAGATTTTGCATCCCGGTACAAGCGCGAACGGTCGGCGAAAAGAAATGAGAACACACAGCAGTGAACTCAGAAAGACAAGAGTCGCCAGCTAGGCATTTTTATCCCGGAGGAAAGGTAATGCTGCATAAACCTAGAAAGATATGGATAAGACGGTTGCGAACCAGAGAGACTGAGAAAGGGGGTTGATTACAACCTGGGAAGGTATTAGCACCCAGATTGTCCGCCGTACTCGACGGGATCCACGCTTAAAAGATTTGTGTTTTAAAGGGATAGTGTCAGTGCAATCTGTGTATAAAGAGCTGGAAAAGAATGTACAGGTGTCAGTGTAAAAGAAGTGTGAAGTGTATAAATGTACAGTGTCAGTGTAAGAACAGGAATAAGATGCTCAAGATCATGAGGCTTAAAGAATGAAACTAGAAATAGGGGGAATATACAGAGACTTTTGTTCGATAACTGTTAAGTTATGCCTACGTATCCTCTCGTGCAATGAGGAAGTCAGAACACCGTAGTTCGACCCAAAGAGACTGAAAGATGAATTGACTTATGAACTGCTTACTTGTTTATGCTCAAGTGTATGACTTGTCTGGCTCAGGTGCAAACTGTCTTACATTAGACGGAAGGAGCAAGTTCCCGTTTATGAGTGAGGATGATGAGAAAAGAATCCCGAAGGAGACGATTATTGTTTGTTTTTGGTGTTTTCAGTCTTTTATTGCTTTTGAATTTTTGTCATAAGTTAATGAGCTTAAGCCTAAACCAATGGGTTAGTAAACTCATCACATCTTCCCTCTGATTAGGGGTAATGAGAATACCTTAAGTGTGAAGTCAGCTTCTCACACTTAAACAACTTTGATGTAGGATTAAGATCATTAACCTACCTGTGATTAATTAGATGTTTTTGTGGTTTTTGTTTAGTGTTAAGTAATGAGATTAAGCCATAATCAGGGATTAAACAGACTCATTACACTATCCTAATAGAAGGATAATAGATGAGAATGTTTAAGCTGAGGAAAGCTCCTCAACTTAATCCATGATTAGGGATTAGACTCATGACAAAACAAAGCCTTTATTAAGTGGATTTTAGTTAATGATAAGATGAAGAAATGATTTTTTTTAGGGTTTTAAGACAACTTGAGGGGGACTTGTCCATTAACACTAGGGTTAGTCCTTCTTAACCAATTAAGGAAGAATTAGAACCCTAATGCAAGGCCCAAGTTACAAGCTTGATGTCTTGATGATTATTAGGTGAATTAATTAAAGGATTTAAACACATTAAGGGTTTAATACTTAGGATTAAAGTTATACACTCCATCCTAATAGAAGGATGCAGGCATAAGCTTAATCACAAAGCCTTAAAGCCTTTAGGGTTTAGTCCTTGATTGTGAGGTGAGAAGAGAAGACTCAATGAGACACAAAGGTAAAATCTAAATGGGGGGAATAATCAAAACCCTAATTATTGTCATGCTTGGTTGTTCCTAAGGTTTGTGAGGTTTACAAGAGAAATCTTCAGAGGAACCACCAGGAAGCAGATGAAAGGAGCAAAGGAAGCAAAGTAACTTGCTTCATTTAAGAAGGCAAGTCACTTGAGGAAAGAAAGTAAGAAGAAGAAGAAAGAGCAAGCTCAATCTCAAACACAAGACAAAATGCAGCAATGATGCATAAGAGAGATGAAAAGAAATTGTGAGAAGTGAAGGCAAATTCACTTCTCAAAGTAACTTACCACCTGAAAAGTTAGTGAAAGGAATGCAATGCAATGTAAAATGAGATGAAATGGCATGATGCAAACCAAAACCAGAAGCATAAGTATGATGCTAATGATGCTATGAGATGACACAAACATGAAACAAGGCATGGGGATGATCATACAAACATATGGATGCAAATGAAGCATGCTTAGAACCATGAACATACATGAAAAGTTATGGAATGCAAATGACATACAAAATGGAAAATGAATGATGCAATGATCAAACATGATTCTAATATGTCCTAAGATGTCTAATGAATCAAATGGATTCACAAAGTGTCATGGAAAGTCATGGTATGCAAGCAAATGCAAGATGAATGCAAAAGGAAGCCCAAATTAGGGTTTATGATCAATGCACAAAACAAAAATCAAAACCAGAAGCAAACATCAAGATAAAAAATTGAAAATGCATTCAAGGGAACCCTAAACCTATACAAACTCACTGCCCAAAGGAGGGGATCCAATTCTTAACCTAGTGAAAGTTATGAATTTCCTAAGATTGCTAGGGTTTTAAGGTACCTTGCCAAGAAAAATGTCAAACAAAATGAAAATGTAAGATCAAATCATGCCAATTTAATCCTATAAACTACATGCTATACAAGATGCAATGCAAAAAGAATCATTGTCCAACTCTTAAAGACTATGCAGAAATGAATTTTCAAAGATTGGATCAAAATAATGCCTTGAAATGAAATTAATTCCATGAAAAATTATCAAAAGACATCAAGATCAAAAAAGAAATTTGGTTTGAAGGTTGGACAATGTTTCTAAATGGTTTGAAAGGTTTCATGAATTTTTTTGTGATTTTTAAATACCTAAAAGTATTTTTAATTAATTAATTCTCATTAATTAATTAAAAATAATCTTTTAAATGATTTAAAAATCATTTTTAATGCAAAAAATAAAAATAAAAATGTTTTTGGTTTCTGAAAATTAATAAAAGGTTGCATAAAAATTTTCAGAATTTTTGAATGATTTTTACTATTTTTAATAAATTGTGCAAATAAAATACAAAATAAATGAAATAAAAATTAAAATATGAGAAGTATGCAGAAAGAGAGGCCAGGATTGAATCTGGGAAATGGTTTGTTGACTGCGCGCTAGATCCTGTGGCTGGAATTTAAACTGACTAATCCTAATTAATTAAATTAAATAAATGAGATTAGGGTTAAGTGGAAGATCTGGGCCATTGAGCACGCGCGGGAATTGACTAAGTCAAACAGATCAAGAGTTCACATTCAAACCTGGCTAACCCTAATTAATTAGCCCTAATTACTTTCAGGTCACCGGAGACGAGCTCCGGTCGTCTTCTCCGGTGACCTCCCTCCCTGAAAATCTCCAAAATACTCCCTAGGTCAAATCAAACCCCCCAAATCTCCAGAAATGATCCCCAAGCCCTCTAGAACAAGAATCCAACCTCAAAACTCATTTCTTTCCACTCAAAACCATGATTCGAATCAAAAATGCAAAAATGGCCAAACTTTCAGAGATGCAATACACACTCAATACTCAATCATTTTCAAAAATAAAAGGTTCAGTGAACTCAGGGAAGCATGCTGATCATTTTAGAAACAAGAAATAAGAGTTCTGGAAAAATGAATTTCCATGGCTACCTGAATCGAAGCTTTGATTTCTGGAACTCTCTGGCTGGTTTCTTGCTTCCAATCAACTCCACTGGACCCCCTGAGAAGCTTTCAATGCTTGTTTGAAGTTTATAATGGATGGTTTGAAAGATGGCAGAAGTTCTGTTCAAGGTGGGATGGAAATCGTATTTCTGATTCAGGGAGTTTTAGGCTATGGTGATGGGTGGTTTTTGATCAGGGAAGCATGCTGAGTTGATTTGTGAAGTTGGTTTGTGTGTTTGCCGCTTGGGGAGAGTTTTTCGAAAGCTTTTGCAAAATGGGGTGAAAAATGAGAGAGCTCTGTTGTATGTGCTTTTAGGCTTGTGTTGTATGTGCTTTGGCTTGCTTTTTGTTTGCATAAACTAATGGGATTGGTCAGATGAGTTGATGTGTGCTTTTGTGATTGGTATGGCTCAAGTTGCCAAAATGTCAAAGTTGTGTAAGAGAGGCATGGGCTACTAGCTAGCCAAGGAAAGATGGGGTGTCCTGCGCAGCAAGATGTGTGGAGAGCCATAGGATTGTTTGTGAAGTCAGCAAGCAAGTGGATTCACACTTGAGTGAGTTTTTGCAACTTGCTTCCCTTTTGCTTCCTTTGAGAAATCTTTATCCATAAGTCATGAAGATGAGTGATCTATTGGCCCATTCTGAATTTTAGATGTTGTATGATCATGTTGTGAAGGAATGATACACATTTGAGGCCTTTAGAACACTTGAACAAACCATTTTGCAAAATGTCTCTTTGGTAGAAAACTTCAAATTTTGTGATTTTAGCCAACTTTGACAAGCCATAACTTTTGATCCAAAATGAATTAGGTCATGTTCTTGTACTTTTTGAAAAGGGAATGATCCATTCTACAACTTTCATGACCAAAGTTTTTCCATTTGAAGCATTTTTGGATCAAAAAGCAAGGGTTGAAAAAGTTTCCCAAAATGGCAATTTCATTAAAAGTCAAACTTTCCCAAAAAGTCAACTTTGCAAAAAGACTTGAAATTCTTCAAATTTGTGAACTTCCAACATCTTCAATTATCAAATAAAGATCATACACAATCAAAATGATGAAGAACACCCTTTGGTTGGATCATTGGGGGCCTCAGATGCCCTGATTTTGTACTGACTTGCCTAGAAAGTCAACCCTTGATCAGATGACTTCCCCATTGAATTTCTTCATGAAAAATTGATATGCATGATCCCTATACCATATAGAGACCAATAGAAACAAGAATGACAAAAAAATTTGGAGTTATGGCCTCTGAAACCAAAACCCTAATTTTAGGTCATCTGTGCAGTCAAACCTGGCTCTGCTTCCATGCCATTCTCAGTTCTTGTGATTCTTTGACATTATTGACTTTGAGAGGACATAATATGGTGTTTTAACATACATGGACCCCTTTGAAGTGATTGATGACCTTTGGAGTGGCTCAAGAAGCTCTTGGATTGCTCAGATCACAAACCCTAGATGCAGATGACTTTGAACCAATGCAGTGAATCAAAAATGTGATATGAGATGCTATGATTGAGATTATGCATATGAGGAGATCACAAGCCATGGTGTGAATGGGTGAGGTCAAATTTGGGATGTTTACAAAGACCACTTTGATGTAGCAGCAATGGTGAAGCTTGAATTGAGGCCAAAGTGAAGCTAAATGAGCTATAGAATGTGTAGCAATCATTTCCAAGTTCAACCCCAAAGATAGCATAGCATTCCCCCTTGTTTTGCATTAAAAACAGCAGCAAAATGGAAAAAAAAAACAGCATCATGTATCGATACATAAGGTTATGCATCGATACATACTGAAAAGAAGGCTAAATTCAGCAAAAAACACATTACGTATCGATACATAACACGGATGTATCGATACATAAAAGTTTTTTAACTGTTATGTATCGATACATAACACAAATGCATCGATACATCCTGTTTATGTATCAATACATCCAGCTTATGTATCAATACATAGCCAGCACACATGTATCGATACAAAACTCGTATATATCGATACATGGCCCCCAAAAACCTTTTTTTCCCTTGATTGTTTTCACTCTTTCTTGCTCAAACTTCATCCACAAGTTCCTTATGACCAAGGTTTCATGTCCTTGACCTCAAGAAGTCAAGAGTTGACTTTTTACTCATCATGGTTGACTTTTCTCCAATTTTCTGATTTTCAATCAACTGAACAATTGAGGGCCTTCCAAAATGAGTCCCATGGTGAAATTTGAACCATAGGTACTTGACATCATGTAGAGAACCATGAAACCATGCATGGACCAAAGTCTCATTGATAAGCCCAGTTCATTAGAAACCCTCATCTGACTCCTTTTTGCTGGGAAATGTTGCACTGCTTGCCTCCCTTGATCAAAGCACCTCTGTATAGGACTTGTGGCTTCAAGTGAATACTTGTGGGATGTTGTGGACCATTTGCACAAGGTTGAGAAGCTTTGTTGCCCTTTGATTTCCTTTATATAGCCTTCAGTTGCTTTGTTCACTGATCACAAACCTATGCCCCTGTTGTGATGCTTATGATGCAATGTTTTTGGTTATTTTATGAATTTATGTATGCTAAATGCTATGCAAAAAGTTGGGAAAATGAGAGGGCAAATTTTGGGGTGTTACAGCTGCCCCTATTCAATCACTGTAGACTTGAATGGATGATAGCAGTCGCTTTCAGACGTTTGAAGTATGCAGGGATTGAATACTAGAAACAATCAGAAAATTTGCACTCGGTGGAAGAGAAAAGGGAAATAATCCCAACCATCTAAACTCTGCTTGTGGAGAACACGGATGTGAAGAGTAGTGAATCTGTGAATGTTTCGGAATAATGTCGGGAGATTGCTGATTTGCCACGCTACGGGTGGACTTTTGTGGGGATATTAATGACATGCCACACAACGGGTGGTCTTCTGAATGCTTTGCCACTCTACGGGGGTCGCCGCTCGCTACGGGAGACTTTGACTCACTACGCGAGGATATTTTTCCACACTGCGGGGGCTTTGGAAATCTTGCCACACTACAGGGGCACATTGCTCAGCTACGGGAGACCTTGGGAATTCGCCACACTACGGGGGCGCATTGCTCGCTACGGAAGTCTTTCAGAAACTTTTCAGAGACGATATAAACGAAGATCTAGTGCTGATACTTAGTTTAGATATGTTACAGAGACAATTCAGAGATGGTCGAGACGAAGATCTAATTCTGATACTTGGTGGAATAACAATATTCAGATAAAGTTAAACGTAGACACATTCAGAAACTCTTATCAACAGATACTTTGGATGGCATCTATAAGCCAATATCCAATCACTCTGAATGGCATATTTAAGCCCATTCAAGCAATACAATCAACCAACATTATTACTTTGCGCACCGGCGAATGAAACTTTTTGGGCTTAAGTGTTCAATCCTCTTCCACCTTCAGGTCACGAATGGCGTACATTCCAATCTAACTCCTCAGGTTTCAAAATATTGAATAGGGGAAGCTATTGTACCCCAAAATTTTCCCTCACATCTTCAAGACAATATGTCTCAAGAGGTCTCCTAATGGTCATAAGATTCTCAATTGCTCAAAAGAATTCAAGGTTTAATCAGACAAAGTCTTCTCCTAAGCAATGGATCTTAAATTAGGGTTTTGAAAATCTCAAAGCAAATTGGACTTCCAAAGCCTCAAGTGGACTTCATGACATCCCACATACTTCAAAGAATCCTCATGTCAAGTTTCAAGACTTTCCCTACAAGTTTGGTCAGTCAGATGCTCAGATACTTAAAAAACAATTAACTTGGTCAACAAAAAGTCAAACTTCAAGATTTTTGGTAAACATTAATATTATGAGGTGAAATTCATCATTTGATCAAGGTTTTATCATGATTCATCAAGTAAACCTCAGAATCATCAAGAATCAAGATTTACTAAATTAGGGTTTTGTGAAGGGAAAGTCAATTGTACTTTGACCAACCATAACTTTCACATGCTTCATCAGAAATTTCCTATACAAATCTCATTTTGAAGGAAATTCAATTCTCTACAACTTTGTATCTCACAAACCAGTGCCAAAAATGCTTCATTTGAGAGTTATGAGCCAAGACATTACAGGTCCTTTTAAAAGTCAACAAAAACTCAACTTTTTCAAAAGCTCATTACTTAAAAATGGAAGATCAAATGGACATGGGACCAAAAGGAGAACTTAGAGGACATTCTAATATTTCTAAAAAGTCCTAGAACACCTTCATGGGATAAAAATTGAAGGAGTTATGCATTGTTGAAATTAGGCATTTTTGAGGAGGTGTATGAAGCAAAAAGGCCAAAACTCAAGTTTCTTCCAAATTGGCCCATATTCTTTCAACCCAAACTCAATTATAAGACCATTTACGTCCCATGTATCATAATATATGATTTTTTTAAATATTATATTGGATTTGAATCATTTAAATTCAATTTTAATTAAGTTAAATAATAAAAAAAATCAAATCTTTGGTCTTAAATCTATTTTGGGATTAAATATTTGATGGCTATGTTGATTGAAAGTGTCCAAATTCGTGCAATACCAAAAAGGGGATGATTTTATCTAATTTTTGGACAAAAAACAAAATCACTTTTCTTCATCTTCAAGCAACCTTATATCCATCCACAAGGGCCCAACTTTTTGACCTAATTATATCACTTATAAGTACACAACACAACCAAATGCCAAGGAAACGAAATTCTTACACACAAAAACCTTAAGAGAAATTCCAAAAAAGTGTGAAAACTAGGGAATATTTCAAAGGTACTTCTTAGCAAGTTTTCAGCCTCTTTCTTCATCCAATCATCATCAATAAACTTCCAGGAGGCCAGCCTATGAACACATGTCGTCTTTTACTTTATCTTGATCTTAAATCTTTTGTTTCATAACATTTTAATACATTTTATTTTCATAATATTATTTATAATCGTGTATTGATGCTTTTTAGATCGTTTGTTTTTTAGTTATGATGCAGGTTTTAAACAACACCATTGTTAGGGCACCATGGAGAATTAAATTGTTGGTTAATCTGTTGTAATTTGTTTCCGCCGATACTTTGAAGGTTGCAGTAGTGATAAGAATTCCATCCTGACAGGTAAGTCAGGTAAGTGCTAATGTTTCGATTTACTGCGAATGTTTTCCAAAAATTCAGAACAAAAACGAAGAACAATACTCTTTTAGAATAGAATTCTATGAGATTTCGACCCTCAAAATCGCAAATTCCTCTTTTTTTCTATTTTATTTGATTTATTTTCTATTTCCATATGTTCAAAAAAATATTTAAAAAAATTGTGCGCTCTTAATTTGATTTTATTAGATTCTTAGCATCGTTTTAATATTTTTTAGATTTTATTTTAATCGCTTTTCTTATTTTCCGTTATTTTAAAATCTGCAGTGATTTTATCTGAATCTGTTTATTTTTATATTTTTTTTATTATTCTTCTAATAGCATGATATAAAAACATATCCTCCTCTCATCTCAAAGACTCAATATTCTTCCGATCTTTTTGTTTCAATTATTTTACGATTTCTAAAGATTATGTAATTGCTTTGTGGTTGCAATAGTTAATTAGGTTTACTTTCCGCACTTTATTTTCTGCAATCCCCTAAAAGATAAATGTACCCCCTCCCCGTGAAGTAATAGTCTAGGACCCTTTACTTTTTGCTTTTATTTTCTTCAAATACTTGTATGCTAAATTAATTGGACCTAGTCCACTAAATTAAAAAGATAAATATCTGAAATTAATATCCATGCACGTAAGTCGATTGTTATACAATTGCCATCTGCACCTTCTAGGGTTTCTCCTCTTGGTTGTCTTACAAAATAATATGGTCAAGTCCCTCGAACATGGGGTATCTTATTAAAGTTGCCTACGAATAAAATCATTAAGTCCCTTCAAATAAAAGATCATAGTCCCTTCGATTTCCTACGAATAAATGATCTTGTGCCTCGATGACCCTATGAAAATGATGATAGTCCCTTCGAATTACTAAGATACCCCTACAAGGTTTCCTTCTATGACCATACGATGACCCTATGCCCATCCCTTTAAACATCCAAGGTAAAGACTACTTACTCACTAATAGTAAGGATAATCATACTCTTAAAGGAAATAAATAACAAGAAAGACCTTACAAACTTAGGGTAAGTAATTCTTAATTACTTTCTCACTCTTTTCAAAATACTCTTTACATCCCACTTTTCATACATTTTCAAAACTAAACACTTTGTATACATTCATACGAGGATCACTGCAAAGTTAAAGATTTCTGAAATATTTTTCTAATCACACACTACACTATTTTCTTTCAAACAAAAGTAAAGTGAGCTAAGTAGTTAAGAGCCCATGGATAACCATGGATACAAAGGGTGCTAACACCTTCCCTATGTATAACTTACCCCCCGAACTCAAATCTTTTTTTAAAAAGGTATTTCCTGTTCTTTTATTCCTTTTCCTTATTGGATAAAATAAAAGTCGGTGGATATTCTTGCTATCCGCACATAGTTTTTGTCAATACAAAAACACCCAAGTCAGTTCTCCCGCCGTGTTACAGTCTGCATCAACATCAGTTTCTGAAGATAAAAAGAAGGGAGCATCCATTGCGTCCTACAAATAAGCTCTCGAGATAATTGAATCGGGAAATAATTAAGGTTGGGGAAAGATGATTGAAGTCCCTAAAAAGGAAGATATGTTTGGAGTCAGTTATCACCCTACTCAAGCAACAACCGCACAGAATGCCAAAGGCCAAAAGGGGCCAATCTCTTTCTCCAATGCTGGATTGGTCGATCATAGCCATATTTGCACCATTCAGGAGGCGGTAGTTGACAATGACTGTGAAATAGACGATTGGATCAAGCCGAGTGTTCCAAGAGTGGAGTTTAACAACTGGTAATTAGAAAAGATCATCACTGTTACACATCCATAAGAGTAATAATCTTGTGTTTTTCTTACTTTTGTGTGAAAGCTCTACACCTCGCCCAAGGCGTAGTAACTACTTATAAGGGCATATTTATTTCAATATGCAATGTTTAATCATCAACAAAATGGATAATTTTTGCATTCATGATATGGTGTTCCCTGTCTTTCATTTTTTATTTTTCTTTAAATAATAAATGGCAATGTACATTTATCGTTTTTATCACACTCATTCTAAAACAAAGAATGAATCATCATTCATGTAGATGCACCCATTGGGTCCCATCGATGACAATCCTGCTGTGACTCGCAATGACTTCGACAATCCAATTTGCCAAACCGACAAGGAAGGTGAAGAAGATTATGGACTACCTGAAGAGATATCCATGTTGTTAAAGCGAGAGGAAAGGGTGATTCAGCCGCATGAAGAGGTTATCAAGATCTTTAATCTGGGTACTAAAGAGGCTAAGAAATAGGTAAAGATCGGGATCGCATTAGAAGAATTCATGAAGACATAATTGATTGCCATGCTCCAAGAGTATGTTGATATCTTCTCCTGGTCTTACCAAGATGTGTTAGGGCACGACACTGATATTGTAGTACATAGACTACCGCTCCGAGAAGACTGCTCGCTAGTGAAACAGAAATTGTGTAGAACTCGACCTGATATAGCAATAAAGATCAAAGAAGAGGTTCATAAGCAGTTTGATGTTGAATTTTTGGCTGTTACGAGTTATCCACCATGGGTTGCCAACATTGTGCCAATGCCGAAGAAGGATGGTAAAGTTCGGATGTGTGTTGATTACCGAGATTTGAACAGAGCTATTCCCAAGGAAGATTTCCCATTGCCTCACATTGATGTGTTGGTCGGAAATACAGGTCAATACTTGGTGTTTTCCTTCATGGATGGCTTTTCGGGCTACAACCAGATTAAAATGTTGCCAGATGAAATGGAGAAAACTACGTTCATCACCCCTTGGGGGACTTTCTGTTATAAAGTGATGTCGTTTGGTCTTAAGAACGATGGGGACTTACCAACGGGCAATGGTGACTTTCTTTCATGATATGATTCATCATGAGATTGAAGTCTATGTTGATTACATGATTGTGAAGTCACAAATAGAGGAATAACACCTGGTCAACTTGGCCAAGCTATTTGACAAGCTGCAAAAGTTCAGATTGAGGCTGAATCAGAATAAGTGCACCTTCGGAGGAATAATCAGGTTGTCAGGTGGAACGACAGTTTCCATATGGATTTTGATAGAATAAAAGAGTATTTACAAGAACCTATAATCCTCATGCCTCCGGTTCCGGGGAGGCCTTTGATTATGTATCTTACATTACTTGAAGGGTCAATGTTTGCGTTCTAGGTCAACATGACAAGACAGGTAGGAAGGAGCACGCCATCTACTACCTGAGCAAGAAGTTCACAGACTATGAGTCTAGATACTCAATACTTGAGAAGACATGTTGCGCACTGGCATGGGTTGCTAAGCGATTGAGGCAATACATGCTTACTCACACGACCTTATTGATTTCCAAGATGGATCCTGTCAAGTACATCTTCGAGGAACCAGCACTAACCGGAAGAGTTGCGCATTAGTAGATGGTCTTGACTGAATACAACATCCAATATACTTTCCAGAAAGCCATCAAGGGAAGCGTATTGTCAGACTACCTGGCCTAACAACCAATTGATGACTATCAGCCAATGAAGTTTGAGTTCCCTGATGAAGACTTCATGTTCCTCAAATCAAAAGATTGCGAAGAACCACTCCTGAAGGAGGGGCCAGACCCTGAATATAAAGGGATTTTGATGTTCGATTGGGCTATTAGCATGAATGGTAATGGAGTTGGTGTCATCATTGTCACACCGGAAGGAGTTCACATGCTCTTCACTACCCATTTGACTTTTGAATCCACCAACAATGAGGCAGAATATGAAGCTTGCATAATGGAGATTGAGGAGGCGATTAATTTGCGAATTAAGATCCTCGATATCTTCAGTGGTTTAGCTTTGGTCATTAATCAATTTAGCAGAAAGTGGCTTGTTCATCATCCACATTTGATTCCATACAGGGATTACATGAGGAGGTTCTTAACATTCTTCATGATGGCAAAGCTTCATTATGTTCCTCGTGACAAGAATCAATTTATTGATGCCCTAGAAACCTTGTCCTCCATTATTAAAGTCCAACAATGGAATTATGTGCCCAAAATTGTGGTGTCTCATCTCGAAAGGCCCACTCATATGTTTGCAGCTGATGTTACTGGTGACGATAAGCCTTGGTACTACGATATCAAACGTTTCCTGAAACGTCAAGAATACCTGACAGGGGCATCCAATAAAGATAAGAAGACCCTGAGGAAGTTGGATGGTGGGTTCTTCTTAAATCAGGATGATGTGCTATACAAGAGGAACTTTGACATGGTTCTACTCATATGCGTGGATAGACACGAAGCAAACATGTTAATGCAGGAAGTTCACGAGGGATCCCTCGGTACCCATGCGGGAGAACATGCCATGGAAAAGAAACTTTTGAGATCGGGGTATTATTGGATGACCATGGAATCTGATTGTTGCAAATACTACCGCAAATGCCATAAATGTCAAATCTATGATGATAAGGTAAATGTGCCTCCGAATCCGTTGAGTGTCATGTCTTCTCCTTGGCCCTTTGCAATATGGGGCATCGACATGATCGAAAAAATCGATCCTACCGCTTCCAACGGTCATCGCTTCATTCTAGTTGCCATTGACTACTTCACCAAGTGGGTGGAAGAAGCGTCCTATGCCAATGTCACCAAGCAGGTTGTAGCCCAATTCCTAAAGAAGGACATGATTTGTTGATACAAAATACCCAAGAGAATCATTACTAATAATGGTTCCAATCTCAATAACAAAATGATGGCGGATTTATGTTGGGATTTCAAAATCGAACATAAAAACGCTTCTCCGTACCGCCCGAAGATGAATGGCGTCATCAAGGTAACTAACAAAAACATCAAGAAGATTGTACAGAAGATGGTTGTGACTTATAAGGGTTTGCATGAGATGTTGTCGCTTGCATTGCATGGTACCGAACATTCGTACGCACATCAACCAGGGAAACCTCATTCTCACTAGTGTATAGTATGGAGGCAGTCCTACAAATTGAGGTTGAGATCCCCTATTTGAGGATAATGATGGATGTCAAGATCGATGAAGCTGAGTGGCTTCAGTCCAGATTCAACCAGTTAAGTCTCATCGAGGAGAATCATTTAGTAGTTGTATTACATACCAAAGGCGTATGAAACGGGAGTTCGATCAGAATGTACGACCTCGATGTTATATACTCGGTGACTTAGTGTCGAAAAAGATCCTTCCTCCTCTAACAGATGATAGGGGGAACTAGACTCCAAATTATGAAGGTCCATTTATGGTTAAAAATGTCTTCTCGGACGGAGCCTTGATGCTAACAACCATGGATGGAGAAGACTTCCCATCCCCTATCAATGTAGACGCAGTTAAAAAAAATACTTGGTATAAAAGGACCCGCTGGACAAAAAACGAAATTTCAAGCAAAACACAAAAAAAATGATAAAAGGTTCTGGAAAAATTTAGGGATATACAATTAAAAGAAATGTACACCCGATAAGTGGAAAACGCGCAAGGGCCACTTAGGCAAAAATGGGTATCCCGGTGGATTAAAACCCGCAAAGGGAGGTCCACGCAAAAGAGGGATTTAAACAAACAACTACAATCTGCATAATCTATGATTCATCATTTACATCAATGGATAATCTGAATGTCAAGAATAAGTCTAATCATCTTCTCTAAAGGAAAAGTATGCGGAGAGTCTCGAGAACATATGAGTCAGAGCCAGGTTGGAACTTGATGGAATCCAATTTCACATTGCCATTAGGATAGTTTATTTTTCCTTTTGTGCAATTTCCTCTTTCCAGTAATTGCTTCTCGGTGTAATGCCTATTCATGGACACCTTTCAATCAATGAATTGCATTTCATCTAAATAGCTTTTGTTGTTTTTTTATCATTTACCATTGTTGATTAAAAAAAGTCGAAATATTGTTATAGATATTGCATTGCGAATACATTATGCCTCATAATACATGCTTAAGAGTAAAACACTTGACATATACTTTAATTGTTGAGTAATAGGGATGGTAAACTTAGACCATAGACTTGTGGCATGAGGACTTGTCTAATATTCTCTTTTGTAGGAACTATTAGTTGTTTTCACTAATTTGAAGGTACGGAGTAAAACAAAGTCAGCTTTAGCATGGGACATCCATGGTCCTCTTCCACAACATGACTCATTGATCGTGATTCCTCAGCTTGTTTCAGTGGATTATCTTTCTCCATAGAGAAATGGAAGGCTGGTGTTCTCCAAGAAGGGAGTCTTCCTCCAACAAAGAGGTATTATCCACAAGAGTCTTCTTATCCCCGGAAATACATGAGGATACCTTATTCCCTAACAGTGGCGAAGATAATGAGAAGTTAGGTGGTTTTCGTTCTTGCACGGTGTTGTTCGCAGTCTTTTGTAAGCAAACTCCAATATTCATTTGTATCTCTCCACAACAGAGGATTTTGTGTTTGAGTGATTCCCTAGAAGAATTTCTCCTCAGCTGAGTATCAACAAATCCTTTCCTTAGTCAGGTCAGAAGGTTGTCATTTCCCCAACAGAATTATACAGGTAGCCTTCCTCCCCGATCAAGTTTCTGTCAATTGAAACCTCCCCCAGCAGGGTCATCACACTTTAACCTCTAAAAGTCCAATTTATTTTTGGTAGTTATTGTGGTTCAGAGCCGATATATCAGTAACACTCTCCCCAATAGAGATATTATCCCCATCGGGAGTCCTAAAATCATATCAGTGATTATTTCTCCCTAGTGAAGTCGTCGGGGTTACCTGTTACCTCCTCATTAGGAGATTCCCTTTGCATTTCCATTTAGTAATAATTGTTACACTTGAATCCTCTAAAGCGTAGCATTTCCATCAATATGGAGCATTATGCCATGGAAAAAGTCCAACATATGCATACGAAGCATAAGCTAGTTTTGGTACCTTGCATGAAAACCCGAAACTATACTTATTCAATCAGACCAGAGTAACCCCACAAAGAATGCAAAAGTTAGGGATATACGATGAAAATAAATGTAAATCCCGGAGAACCACAAAAAAATGATAAAAGGTTCGGGCAAAAGTTAAGGATATACAATGAAAAGAAATGTACACCGGTAAGTGAAAAACACGCAAAGGCCACTTAGGAAAAAATGGGTATCCCGGTGGATTGAAAACTCGCAAAGGGCGGTCCATGCAAAAGAGGGATTGAAAGGAACAATTATGATCTGCGTAATATGTGATTCGTCATTTACAACAATGGATAATTTGAAGGTTAAAAATCAGTCCAATTGTCTTCCCCAAAAGCGAAGTATATGGAGATTATCGATGACATATGGGTCATAGCCAGGTTGGAACTTGATGGGATCCAATTTCACATTGCCATTAGGATAGTTTATTTTTACTTTTGTGCAATTTCCTCTTTCCATGAATTGCTTCCTGATGTAATGCATATTCATGGCCACCTTTCAATCAATAAATTGCATTTCATCCAAATAGCTTTTATTGTTTTTGTTTTCATTTACCACTGTTGATTTCAAAAACCTCCAAATATTATGATAGATATTGCATTGCAAAAACATTTATGCCTTATAATACATGCTTAAGAGTAAAACACTTAACACATACTTTAGTTGTTGAGTAACAGGGATGGTAAACTCAGACTATAGACCTGTGGCATATGGGCTTGTCTAATCTTCTCTTTTGCAAGAATTTTCAGTTGTGTTCACTAATTTGCAAGTATGGAGTAAAAAATAAGTTGTCGCCAACACAAGGCATCAGGGAACTTTTTCCTCAGCAGGATTCATTGATCATGATCTCCCAGTATGTCACAGTAGATCACCTTTCTCCAACAATAGTAACAGAAGGTTGATATCCCCAAGCGGAGAATCTTCCTCCAATGGAGAGGTATTCTTCACAAGACTCTTCTTATCCCCAGTAGTACATGATGATTCCTTTCTCTCTAGCATTGGCGAAGGCAGTGAAAAGCCGAATGGTTTTCCTTCTGGCACGGTGTTATTCGTAGTCTTCCCCAACCAAAGTCCAATCTTCATTAGCATCTCTCCCCAACAGAAGATTTTGTGCCTGAGTAATTCCCCAACAGAATATTTCCTAAGCAGAGTATCAACAAACCCTTTCCTCGGCCAGGTCAGAAGGTTGTTACTTCCCAACAAAGTTATACGGGTGATGTTCCTCCCCAATCAAGTTCATGTTAGTTCAAGACCTTCCTTAACAGGGACATCACTCTTCAATACTATTAAGTCCAATTTATTTTTGGCAATGGTGGCAATTCAGATCAAGTATTTCATTAGCATCCTCACCATCAAAGATGTCATATCCCCACAGGGATTCAGGAAATCAGATCAGTGATTATCCTCCCCAGTGAAGTCTCTTGAGTTACTTATTACCTCCTCATCAAGAGATCCCCTTTCATTTGAATTTATTAATTATCATTACATTTCAGCCGCTAACGTGTATCATTTCCATCATTATGGAGCAATATGCGATGGAAAAATTCAAACATATGCATATGAAGCATATGCTAGTTTTGGTACCTTGCATAAAAGCCCAAAACATTATTTCTTTACATAGACCCCAGTAACCCCACAAATAATGCCAAGTTTATTCCTCAGCATGTGGTCGAAACAACCCAAGGTCCGTAACACTTTTATCCTTACCAGTCAATATCACTCATGAGTTATCATCCAAGTATGATATTCTCTTGTCAATATCACTCACGATGTGTCTTGTTTGCTTTATCAACCAAGTGTTATAAATTCTTTTTGATTCCGTCCAAGTCCGATTTCGTTCCTTTGAGTTATCATCCACGTATGATAGTCTCTTTTCAAGCTCACTCACTGTGTGTCTTGTTTGCTTTATCACCAAAAGTGTGGTAAATGCTTTTTGATTCCGTCCAAGTCCGGTTTCGTTCCTTCAAGTTATCATCTACGTATGGTAGTCTCTTTTCAAGCTCACTCACGCTGTGTCTTGTTCGCTTTATTGCCCCAGTATGGTCAATGCTTTTTGATTTCGTCCAAGTCCTGTTTTGTTCCTTCGAGTTATCATCCGTGTATGATAGTTTCTTTTCAAGCTCACTCATGGTGTGTCTTGTTCGCTTTATCACCCACGTGTGATAAATGCTTTTTGATTTCGTCCAAGTCCGGTTTCGTTCCTTCGAGTTAGCATTCGCGTATGATAGTCTCTTTTCAAGCTCATGTAGAACCCCAAATTTGCCCTCTTCTTTTTAAGCATCATAATACACCATTTGCATCATAAGCATATCATATATATAGCATTATAGCATAGAAAAATAAAGCATGACAAGCATCAAGCCCTAGCATGAGGCATATGGCCATTTGGGGAGGTGTTGAAGGCCATTTAAGCCAAGACAAGGGTTCCAATGGATTTTTGAGAGGCCTATGATGAGTTTAGACTCCTTTGTCAAGGCCAAGTTCACTTGCAAAAGCTCAGAAGATTGCTTAATCATCACAAGTTTCAAGATAATGCAAGGCTCCTAGGCAGTGCGACCAAATTAGGGTTTTGGTTTCAAGGGCCTTAACCTCATAATTTTGGCCAACTCTTTTTGTCAATGTCTTCTATATTATAAGAGGTTCCTACATGTCAATTTTCATGGAAAAATTCCAAGTGGAAGTCAGTCATTGCCTCAGTTACTTGCAGATGAAGCAGAAAGTCAACTGGGCCCAGAAAAAGTCAACTGTGCCATTCCAAAGGGTCCAACCCAACTTTTTTGGCCAAATGAGGTCTATTCAATGTTATAAGATGTTTGGTGAGCTCAAAGTACAAGAATTTTGGTGGTTTGAGGGGTTTTGGCAAAAGTGCACAAAGTTGGTCATGGAAAAGTTACTATTTTTGGCTATTTTGACCTAAAACTTCACAAGGCCTTAACTTGATCAAAATATTTTCAAATGGACCAAAGGTAAACATGAAAGTTGGAGAGTAAGGGCTGCCATTTTTAAAAAGTACCAGAGCATTTTCTAGAGATTCATAGATTCTCCTATAGGTCCCTCGAAAAAATGCACATTCTAGGGCAAATTTCAAAATTTCAAGGCCAAGTCATTTGCACAAAGGCTCAAAAGTGGATAGTTTGCTATGCTATGTCCAAAGTAAGTTTACACAATCAAAATGCATCCCATTTAGGTCATTTGTCTCAAACAAAAGTGGTAAAATTCGTGCACATGAAAAAGTTCCATAAAACTTGCATTTTACACTTGAATTTGCACAAGGCATGACAATTGTGTGATAGCTTGCATCCAAGGGCTGAAGTTGTTTGCTGGGAATCATTGGTGGGATGGTGAATTCACATGCAAGAGAGGCCAGCAAATCATGAGCTTGGCATGCTTATGGCACACTTGGGCCAAATTTGCATTTTCACAAAAATCAGCCCTCTCTCACGTGCATTTGTTCTAACCCTTTTGCATTGCCTTATATATTCCATAACAATCAGAATTAGGGTTAGAGGCAGCCAGAATACACACTCATTCTCTCATTCTCATCTCTTATTCAAAATGTCTCATTCTCCACAAACTGTTGCTACAAGAATCCATTCACAAAACTCTTGCTGGATTCTTGATCCTCATCACTCATAGATCATTTCCATACTATTTGTTTGGATTATTCTTCAAGAATCACCCATTTCCCATTTCTTGTGAACATTTGCATTTTGTGCCATAACTTTTGATCTAGGCAAGCTTTCTTCATTCCAAGACCATATTCATACTCCTCTCATCTCAAGGATCATTAAGCACCCATGGATCTAGATTTATAGTGAAGTTTGTTCAAGTGGCCATTTGAGGAGCTTTGAAGCACAAGGAAGCACATTGCTGGATTCACAAGCTTGCAAAGCCTTAGATGCATTTATTTTGCATCTAAGGGGATAAGGAGATCATTTGCCATCATTTTATACCATTCTTGACTTCAAATTTTGAACAACACCTCAGGTATGCTCAAATTTCGCATCTCATAGAAATGTGTTTGGATGGGTGTTTTAGAATCCTCATGTTGTGCTGGTTACAATGCTCTTTGTAGTTTGTGAAATGGTTGAGTATTTACAAAGTTATGTTGATTTAAAGTTTCATGGACAATTTTATTTTCATTCATATCTTGAGTTTCTTTGAGTTTTAATTCAATCCAAGCATGTATTCTTGTTTAGTGATGTTGGTTTGTCCATTCGTGAAGTTTTCATGGCCGGCCGTGGCTTGGTTTGAGATTTCATGAAGCTAGGGTTAGGGTTAGGGTTTTGGTTCATTAATGGTGGTGAGAGTTTAGGGTTTTTCATGAAGAAGAAGGTGCAGCTTCCCCCCAGCGCTATCTGCACCCCCCCATGCGCAGCCCATTGAGTTTTCTAACTAGCATGTTTGCTCCTTGCACCCCCTTGGCCCATTTGCTTTATTTTCATTTTTTTTCTTTACCAATTTATTCCATTTGCTTTTAATTCATTTAAAATATTTATTTAACTCTAAAAAATCCAAAAAAATTCATATGCACTCCTTGATTCATCTAGTTTTTTATCATGATTTTTCCAGATTTTTATTTTTATCCCACCCGGCCAAATAAATTCAACTTGAGCATTGCTTTCTTGTGAACTCTCATAGACCAATTTGCCTTGTCCAATTTCTATTTTTCTCATCCTTTAAGCTATGAACCCCATTCGTTTTTCATTCAAACACTAAGACACTCTACTATCTTCATGATTTATCTTGGATTTTTCACAAACTTCCTTGCTGGATTTTGCTTGAGTTACTTGTGCTTGGATCTTTTTCTTGGGAATTTTCTTCCTCACCTTGCCTTGTTTTGCATTCTTTGAGTCTTCTAGTCTCTTTTAAGTTTAGAAGGGCACTTGTGCCAACTTCTCTTCATCTTTTGGGGTCCTTTAGAGGTCTATGGTTACTCCTGGTCTTAGGATAGGGTTTGAATCTCTTTGAGTCTTGGTTTTGGGTCTCTTTTATGTGCCTTATTTCTTTAAGTGTTATGCATGCCTTCTTTGCACTTGTTTCACCTCTAACCATCTCAATGTGATCTTATGTTGTTTTGCTTACCATCTTGTGATCTCATTTCCATGCCTATATGCTTGAGTAGCTTCTGACTTTGTGGTTTATGACTTGATTTTATGTTGTTGCACTAACCTTGCAGGGGTTATGGTAAGTTTGAGATGTGGGAATTGAGTTCCACATCTCCATTTCTCATCTCTTCTCATATTGTTTATATGGACTAACATCTTCTTGTTGGGCTTAGGCCTTTCTCATCTCTCCTCTTATATTCTCCTTCTTCTCTTGAGATCTTGTTTTTAGGTTAGAAAGACCTCACAAACCCTAGGAACTCCATGTATGCTAACTTAGGATAGAAACTTCCCCCTAGTTTTTCCTTTTTGCTCCTTTGGTTCTCTTTCTTTTCTCATCTCATAACTCTTAAAAACACTTTAATAACTTTGAAGTGATGCATTGATCCATAGCTTTATTCCATGAGGTATGCTTGTAGTCTTCCCATCTTGGGATAGTACAAGTTTACCTTGTGATGCACAAGTCTGATCAAGGTATCTTCTTCATAAAAGAAAAGTCTAAAAAACACTTCTTCATGTAAATAACCAAAAACACTTAATAATTAAGCAGGTTAGTGAGCCTAAGCCCTAAACTTTGGGTCCATGTTTTGGGGATCTTCTCCTTACTTGAGTGTGCTTGTTCTATTATTCCATCTTGGAATGTAGTGACAAGTGCACATTCCATTGATGAGAGCTTGAGTTCACTTCCTTGTGACACACTCATAAAAGCTTCTAAAAAACACAAACAAACAATAAGCGTCTTTCCTTCGGGAATTCTTTTCTCACCTCATTCACTCCTTACGTGAGAACTTGCTCCTACTTGTCATTTTGCAAGACGGTAACGCACTCGTCGTCCGAGCCTGCAACACCTGAGCAATGGCATAGGCAGTTCAAGCCTTTAATTTACAAGCAATTTTCCGTTCGAGCACAATCTTTATTTTCCCTACATTTTTCCTTTGTTTTCTTATTTCAGTTCTTTTTCCAGTTCCAGTTTCTTTTCATTTTCTTTTCTTTACTGCAGCTTTCATACCCTCACCCTTTGAAACAGTTTCTTTTGCAAGCGTGGATCCCGTCGGGTACGGCGGACGATCTGGGTGCTAATACCTTCCCAGGTCGTAACCGACTCCCGAACTCAGTCTCTTTGGTTCGCAGGACCCGTGTCCTTCCTCTTCTTTCTTCTGGTTTGTGCAGCATTACCATTCCCTTTCTTCGGGATAAAAATGCCTGGCTGGCGACTCTATTCTTTATCCGCGCCACTTTTGCGTTTGTACCAGGATGGAAATCCGGGGAGCGACAGCTGGCGACTCTGCTGGGGACTGCACACCAGATCATCTCTGGTTCCCCTGTGAGTCTCTCCTAGCGCTTGTGTGTTTCTGTTTCATTGGGTGATGTTTGTTTTTTGTGACTTGTTGTATTTTATTGTTGTTTATTTACAGCTTTATTTACATCTTTATTTACAGTCTTCAGTCTTTATTTACTGCAGCATGTATATATGCTGGACTGTCTGGACTGGTTTTCTTTGGTGGGATGGGTGTTACTGGTTCTTGAGAGATATAAGCCAAGTACCCGGCTCGAGTGCACCATAGGACTTAGAGAGGTTCCACTTTGGCCTCATGAGATCTTGTCATGGGGGTAGTAGTGAGTTCCACACCCAGGTTGCGATTGTCTTGGAAATGTATTGATTTGGGGATCTTCCTCTCTCATTATATAACCCTGACAGTTATGTGCAGCTAGGGACCGATCATTGAGAACCTTGTGGAAACATCCCTCTTTAGTGATGACAGTGGTAGCCCACATTTTGTGGCAAACCCATTCGCATCCGAGGGCCCACTTGGGGATCGCCTAGGATGACCTTGTTTCCCGGACTCAGCTGAGGCCTCCCTGCGTGGTATATAATGCCAAACTGATTCCCTGATTTGGTCATGAGCCATTTCTCGGAGATGGTGACAGTATTATTGCTATGTGGCTTTGAGAGTCAGTGATGTCTGACCCGGAGCCTTTTACCCGTGAGATTGGGGGGTTATTTACATGTGTGCAGGAACCCATGACCTCAACATACACTCATCTGTTCAGTGGTTCTGGTTATGATCTTTGGTCCTGTGATTATGATCCATGGTTCTATGATTCTATGGTTCCGGGGTTATGGTTCTGGAATTTTGGATTTCTTGATACTGTGATTCTGAGATCTTCTATCAGAGAGTTGTGATTATTAGAGGGTGTGACTCAGTAAACTTTTGGGTTTTCCAGTTATTCAGAGGGGCCCTTGTCAGTGTTCCAGTTCAGATGGTCCCAGTTGGTCATATGCTTGCATTGCATTACATTTGCATCATTCTTTGCATTAACTGTTTATGTTCCCCATTTTTCAGGTCATTGCTCACATCTGTTCCCAGTTCTGGTATTCTTATCTCCATGGCAGAAATCAGAAGGGATCCGAGAAAAAAGAATGTGCATTATACCTTTCTTCAGCCGGAAGTTAAAAGTGTTCAGAGGTTAGCAGGTTTGATGAACGATCAAGTCTTAGGAAATTTCAAGAAAAGATATGGCCAGTTACTGAAGTTTGTGGACAAGCCTACTGCAGACCAAAAGGATAGCTTGCATACGTTGTTGCAATTTTATGATCCCCTGCTGCGTTGCTTTATTTTTCCAGGTTACATCCTAGCTCCGACATTAGAAGAGATCTCCAGCATGCTGAGTGTTCCAATCAGAGAGACATTGTCGTTCTACGGGTCAGAGGTTGTGCTCAGAGATGAAGACATAGCCAAGGTTTATAGGTTGCCAGTTGTTTCAGTCAGAAAGGCTCTGCAAGAGAGTGAAGGCAGAGGTCTACCCTGGAGTGTGCTTATCCCAGAGGCTGAGAAGTATGCTACAGAGGCTAAGTGGAATGACTTTGGAGCTTTGCTTGCATTAATGGTATATGGGTCTAGCCTGTTTCCTAGAGAGAAAGAGTTTGTCAGCTTATAGGTGATCTCAATCTTTGCAAAAGGCAATCCAGTGCCTACTTTATTGGGTGCCTTTTATTTTAGTGTCCATTACAGAAACGAGAAAGGTAGAGGTAGTCCAGTGGTCTACTGTGCTCCTTTGTTTGCTGAATGGTTTGCTAGACAGTTGCCTAAGTCAGGTGCCTTCAAGGATATACGAGACGAATGGAGATGGTCCAGAAGACTGATGGGATTGACTGAAGAAGACATTGCTTGGGGTTATGACAGGGATTTGCTAGGAAAGGAGTTGATGGTTAGTTGCGGAAGGTTTGCTGGAGTACCTCTGCTGGGAAGGAAAGGTGTCATCAGTTACTACCCAACATTATCCAGAAAGCAGTTTGGCTACCCTTTGAAAGATCCTCCTCAGATGGAAATGTTTGCTGAATCTTTGTACTTTCCTGCTGACGAAAACAAAGAGTTAGTCCAACAGCAGTCCAATCCTGGGCTCACAGGATAAAAAAGGGGAAGAAAGACTTCGGCCGAGTTGATCCCAAGACATATCCACCATATGCTGAATGGTTGCAAAGACATATCGAGTCAGTTCTCATGCCTTTTTCAGTCGAGGCTCCACTTTATCCCCGAGAGGTACCAAGTCCGAGCAGTACGGTTTCCTTGGAGGAGTACAAGAAGCTAGAAGCTCAGCTGCATGAGGTCAGAGTAGAGAATATTGAGATGGTAAGCCTATATCACCAGGCCAATAGAGATAAGAAGGAAGATGAAGACAAGCTGCAGAAGCTCCAAGCCTCTCTAGAAGACAAAGAGAAGGATTTTGCCGGTAGAGAAGCCCATTTCCACAGATTGGGTATGATGGAAGCTCAAAGAGAAGTTAAGCGCAAGGAGACTTTAAAGACTCTCAAAAGTGCTCGTCAGTCCATTGTTTGGCTGCAAGGCCAAAGGGATGAAGAGCAAAAGAAATTCAAAGAGAAGGAAGAGTTCTTTGAAGTTCAGATGGCTTTCAAGAAGGAGGAAGTGGAGCAAGTCCATGCCATCCGGAGGGAGAAGACCCAACAGCTAGCCCAAAGCATATTAGCTCTGGAGGAAGCAAGGAAAGAGATCGAAGAGCTCAAGCTGAGAGCGGGTGTCAAGAAAAGCAGGGCAGAGGTGGCAGATCCTGGGTCCTTGGCTTAGTTGTTTATTGTTCAGGCTACCTACAGACTTGTTGTAGGAGTCTTGCTTTTATTTCTTTTGTCTTTATGTACTGACATGTAACCCTTCGGGGAATATTTCTGGTTGTATTCTGACTTTTAGCCTACAGTGGTTTGTTCACGTTCAGTATTAATGTGCAAATTACCATTTTGAATGCACAAGACTCGTTTGTCTGGATACTGCTAATGTCTGAACACTTATCAAAGAGAAAGCTAAGCACTGAAAGTGATTGTCCGAGATAGATGCCAGAACTGGGGCATGCCAAATGTTTAAAACTGGGAACATGAACAGTTACATTGCATTGCATATAACCTGTTTGTTTGTTTTGCAGGTTTTGTCTCAGTTACTAACGTGTTTTGTGATCTCAGGCACTATAGCTCCTCGTAAAGTTCGGGGACAACCAGCAGTACACAAATATCCAACCAAGATTAACAGAGAACGAGTCATGGACCAGTTGCAAGCGGACTTGACAGATTTGAGACAAAGGATGGATAATTTTATGACACTAATGGCCGGCATGGGGCAGACCCAAGAGCGTATGCGGGAGATGGTTGAGAATCAGAACAGGAACACTGCGGCTGCTGTTGCTGCTGACAATCATGCTGGTGCGGGCGCACGTCAGGTTGAACCTCCTGTTACACAGCCAGGAGTGACAATAATCAACGATGGGTTGCACAACATTCAGATGGACAATCATGACGACCAGTTCACTCTACTTGATGAAGCTGAAGGTCAAGGAGCAGAGTTGAACAAGAGGTTCGAAGAGATGGCTGAGCAAATCAAAGCTATTCAGTCCCAAAGCTCTTTGGGATTTGACATAACCGATTTGGGCTTGGTTCCTGGGGTCAGGATCCCGTATAAGTTCAAAGTTCCAACCTTTGAGAAGTATGATGGCACTACTTGCCCGAAGACCCATCTGCAATCATTTGTCGGGAGAATTGTCGCTCATACAGATGATGAGAAACTTTGGATGTATTATTTTCAGGATAGCTTGGTGGGAGCTTCTCTTGAATGGTACATGAAGCTCAATAGGGTCAATATCAAGAGTTGGAAGGATTTAGCTGAAGCCTTTGTGAGGCAGTATCAATATAACATGGACATGGCTCCGAAACGCACGCAGTTGCAGCACATGGCTCAGGCGGCAAAAGAAAGTTTCAAAGAATATGCCCAGAGGTGGCACCAGCTAGCTGCCAGGGTGCAACCACCCCTCTTGGAGGACGAAATGGCTGACATGTTTATGGGCACTCTCCAAGGTGTTTTTCTGGAGAGTTTGGCGTCTAGCTCAGCCACCAAGTTCAATGATATAGTGATTGCTGGAGAGAGAGTTGAGACTCTGTTAAAGACGGGGAAGATTCAGGACCCTAATACTGCTGCTAGCTCTGGAGGAGCAAGGAAAGCCTTTGGCGGACCTCCTAGAAGAAGAGAAGGGGAAGCTAACGCAGTATATGGCCGAGGCAGAGGCAGAGGTTATAGACGAGAATACAATCAGATAGCTGCAGTCACAATTCCCACTACACCAATTCAACCAGATCAACAGGCTCTACAACAGCCTCAGCAACAACAGCAGCGCAACTATCAACAGAGACCGTATCAACAGAGGCAGTCACGCCAAGCTAATAGGGTTTTTGATGTGATCCCAATGACTTACACAACTTTACTCCAGAGATTGTTGGAACTGAACTTAATTCAACTAAGGACCTTGGCTCCACCTACTGGAACTCTTCCTCCAGGTTACGACGCCAATGTTCGATGTGCTTTCCATTCTGGGGCACCCGGGCACTCAACAGAGAAGTGCAGGGCTTTGCACTATAAGGTTCAGGAATTGATTGACTCCAAAGCAATCAATTTTGCGCCACCTCCGAATGTCACGACTAACCCTATCCCTAATCATGGGGGAGCCAGGGTTAATTCTATTGAGATGGAGGAGAGGTTGAACTTGGTGGAGAGGGTTGAAGAAGTGAAGACCTCCTTGTTGTTGGTCAAGGAGAGGTTGTTGAAGGGTCAGGTTTTTCCGGGTTGTGGGCTCGATTGCGAAGACTGTGTTGAGTCAAAGAATGGTTGTGACAGATTGAAGACCGGTTTACAGAGCATGATGGATGATGGGCTGTTACAATTCGATAGGGTTGATAAGAAGATTGATGAAGTGTCAACGGTGACCATATACTATGATCCTGCTGAAATGCCAGCGCGAAGAGAGCCGGTTACTATTTATGTCCCGGAAGTAAGTCCCGTCACCATCACGGTGCCTGGGCCTATTCCGTACTCAGACGAGAAGGCTATTCCGTGGCATTACGGATCAGAAGTGTATGTCGGAGGACAGAAAGTGGAAAATAAGGCGGTAACCATGGACCTAGCTGTGGTGAATGTTGGGGGAAGTGGAGGTTTCACGAGGAGTGGTCTCTTATTCGCTCCCCAGACTTTGAGAGGAGACACTGATGCTGAGGCTTCTGCTAAAGCCAAAGGGAAGCAAATAGCAACTGACGATAATGCCACTCCCGCTACTAGTCAAAGTACTTTCGAGAAGGAAATGGAGGAGTTCATGAGGATTATTAAGAGGAGCGACTATAAGGTAGTCGAGCAGCTAAATCAAACTCCCTCCAAAATCTTTATCTTGTCACTGCTGATGTGCTCACCAGCTCATAGAGAAGCCCTTCTGAAGGTGTTGCAGATGGCATATGTTCCTCAGGAGATTACCGTGAATCAGTTAGAAGCTGTGGTGGGAAGTGTAAATGTGAGCCATGGTCTGGGCTTTACTGATAGAGACCTTACTACTGAAGGGAGGAATCATGATAAGGCTCTCCACATCACAATTGAGTGCAAAGGGGCTGTGCTGTCTCATGTCCTGGTTGATACTGGGTCATCTCTTAATGTCTTGCCGAAGAAGGCGTTAATGAAACTCAATGTGGAAGGGGTTGTTTTGAGGCCAAGTGATTTGGTGGTAAAGGCTTTCGACGGTTCTCGGAGGTCTGTCTTTGGAGAGGTTGAGTTGCCAATCAAGGTTGGGTCGCAAGTGTTTAAGAGCACGTTTTACGTGATGGACATCCAACCTGCTTATAGTTGTCTGCTTGGTCGACCCTGGATTCATGCCGCAGGGGCTGTGACGTCAACCTTGCACCAGAAGCTCAAGTACGTAGCGGATGGTCAAGTTGTGACTGTGTGTGGTGAAGAGGACATATTTGTGAGCCATTTATCTACATTCAAATATGTGGAGATGGATGGTGAAATTCATGAAACCCTGTGTCAGGCATTCGAAGCAGTGAATGTTAGTTCCTTGTCTCCTCTAAGTAGGGTTGAGGATAAAGAAGGTACGTCTATTACCTCCTACAAGCAGGCCAAGGAGGTTGTGCAATCAGGCAGTGCCCAGGGCTGGGGCAGACTACTGGAGCTGGAAAAGAAGGAAGACAAGTTTGGGCTTGGGTATCAACCTGATGGGCTCGTCCGTTCATCAGACAACAAGACCATTACCTTTACTAGTGCTGGGTTGCTGGACCGCAACCATATCTGTGCTACCACTGAAGACGGAGATAGCGAGTGCGATCTGGATAATTGGATCCGCCCGTGTGCACCGGGAGAGGAGTTGCCCAATTGGTCCACGGAAGACATCGTCGAAGTCACCTGGATCACAAAGTAATTGTTTATTTGTCATTTTTTCTACATACTGCATGTCAAATCCTGTACTCTGCCCAAGGTACAAGGATCCATTGTATGGGCCTTCATGTTTTGAAAGCATTTATTTGTCATAAATAAAGGACATTTTTCAATCAGATCGTTCCTTTTCTTTCAATTTTAATTTTTTTGCACAAATAAAGAAAATGGCAATGTGTTTTTTCTTTCTTGCTTTTGGTGTATGTTTTCTCTAAACAGATTCTGAATGAGCACATCACTTGTGCAGTGTCGATCAACCGGATTCCATTGTCAACTCTCCTGCTATGACTGAGCATAACTTCGACAATCCAATCTACCAAGCTGATGAAGAGGTTGAGGAAGATTATGAACTCCCTGAAGAACTGGTCAGGTTGTTGAAGCAAGAGGAAAGAGCTATTCAGCCTTATCAGGAGGAAATCGAGGTTATCAACATCGGCACAGAAGAGGTTAAGAAGGAAATCAAGATAGGTGCCAGCCTGCAGACTAAAGTTAAGAAGGGGTTGATTGAAATGTTGCGTGAATATGTGGACATCTTTGCCTGGTCATATCAGGACATGCCAGGGTTGGATACAGACATAGTTGTGCATCGACTACCATTAAAAGAAGATTGTCCTCCTGTTAAGCAAAAATTGAGAAGAACTCGCCCTGACATGGCGATGAAGATCAAAGAGGAGGTACAGAAACAGTGGGATGCCGGGTTCCTTGCCGTGACTAGTTACCCACCTTGGGTAGCTAACATCGTTCCAGTGCCAAAGAAAGATGGCAAGGTGAGGATGTGTGTGGATTACCGGGACCTGAACAGAGCCATCCCGAAGGATGATTTCCCTTTACCTCACATTGATGTATTGGTCGACAATACGGCTCAGTTCTCGGTGTTCTCCTTCATGGATGGATTTTCAGGATACAATCAGATCAAAATGTCACCTGAAGACATGGAGAAGACAACTTTCATCACTCCCTGGGGCACATTCTGTTATAAGGTGATGCCATTCGGCCTGAAGAATGCTGGTGCTACTTATCAACGGGCTATGGTAACATTATTCCATGACATGATCCATAAAGAAATCGAATGTTATGTGGATGACATGATTGCCAAGTCCCTCACAGAAGAAGACCACCTGGTAAATCTGTTGAAGTTATTCAAGCGTCTGAGGAAGTACCAATTGAGGCTAAACCCCAACAAATGCACATTCGGGGTACGATCTGGTAAGCTGCTGGGATTTATTGTAAGTGAGAAAGGGATTGAAGTTGACCCTGTCAAAGTTAAAGCCATTCAAGAAATTCCTGCACCAAAAACTGAGAAAGAAGTTCGAGGGTTCCTAGGTAGATTGAACTACATTTCAAGGTTCATATCTCATCTTACAGCAACCTGCGAGCCCTTGTTCAAGCTATTAAGAAAAGAACAGACGATCAGGTGGAACGAAGACTGTCAGAGGGCTTTTGACAAAATTAAGGAATACTTACAGGAGGCTCCAATCCTTATGCCTCCAGTTGAAGTAAGACCTCTGATCATGTACTTGACGGTATTAGAAAAGTCAATGGGGTGTGTGCTGGGCCAACATGACGAGTCTGGTCGAAAACAGTACGCAATATACTACCTAAGCAAAAAGTTTACCGACTGTGAACAACGTTATTCACTGCTCGAGAAAACTTGTTGTGCTTTAGCGTGGGCTGCTCGCCGACTAAGGAAGTATATGTTGACCCACACTACCTTGTTGATCTCCTAGATGGATCCAGTCAAGTATATATTTGAGAAGCCGGCACTTACCGGGCGGGTTGCAAGATGGAAAATGATTCTCACGGAGTATGATATTCAATACACCTCTCAGAAGGCCATCAAAGGCAGTGTATTGTCTGATTATCTCGCTGAGCAACCCATTGATGATAACCAGCCTATGAGATTTGACTTCCCTGATGAAGACATCATGTTCATAAAAGCAAAAGATCGTGAAGAGCCTATTCACACTTAAGGGCCTGACCCAGAAGAGGAATGGACTATGATGTTTGATGGGGATGTTAATATGAATGGTCATGCTGTTGGTGCAGTGCTCATTACACCTAAGGGAGTTCACATGCCTTTCTCGGCAAAACTCACATTTAACTACACTAACAACGAAGTTGAATACGAAGCTTGAATTATGGGTCTTGAGGAAGCCATTGACCTCAGGATCAAGACTTTGGCTGTGTTCGGAGATTCAGCTCTGGTAATTAATCAAACCAACGGCAAATGGTACACGCACCAAGATCATCTGATACCTTATCGGGACTACACAAGGAGGTTGTTGACTTTCTTCACAACAGTCAAGCTTGAGTATATCCCTCGAGACGAAAATCAGTTTGCAGATGCTCTGGCTACCATTTCATCCATGATCAAAGTGCAAGCTACCAACTTTGTGCCCCAAATTGCAGTATCCAGACTTGATAGGCCAGCATATGTGTTCTCAGCAGACATTGTCAAAGATGATAAGCCCTGGTACCATGACATCAAATGCTTCTTGGAGGATCAAACATACCCACCTGGGGCATCTTCCAATGATAAGAAGACATTAAGAAGGCTAGCTGGTAGTTTCTTCCTGAACACTGACGGTTCCCTGTATAAGAGAAACTTTGATATGATACTTCTCAGATGCGTTGATAGGGCAGAAGCAGACTTGTTGATGCAATAGGTGCACGAAGGATCCTTTGGTACCCATGCTGGAGGGCATGCAATGGCTAAAAAGTTGCTAAGATCAGGCTATTACTGGATCACAATGGATGCAGACTGTTGTGCTTATGCCAGAAAATGTCATAAATGCCAGATTTATGCGGATAAAGTGCATGTGCCTCTGAATCCTCTGAATGTGATGTCTTCACCCTGGCCCTTTGCCATGTGGGGCATTGATATGATTGGCAAGATTGAACCAACGGCGTCAAACGTACATCGCTTCATCTTGGTCGCGATTGATTACTTCACCAAAGGGGTAGAAGCTGCGTCTTATGCCAATGTTACTCGCCAGGTGGTAGCAAAATTCCTGAAAAGAGATATCATATGCAGATATGGAGTGCCCGAGCGAATCATTACTGATAATGGTTCTAATCTGAACAATAAGATGATGGCAGAACTGTGTCGGGACTTCAAAATCCAGCATCACAATTCCTCTCCTTACCGACCAAAGATGAATGGTGCGATAGAGGCAGCTAACAAGAATATCAAGAGGATTGTACAGAAAATGGTTATCACCTACAAAGATTGGAATGAGATGCTACTGTTTGCGTTACATGGGTACCGAACGTCAGCCAGGACGTCGACTGGGGCAACCCCCTTCTCTTTAGTCTACGGCATGGAGGCAGTCTTGCCTGTTGAAGTGGAAATCCCTTCACTGCGGGTGCTGATGGATGTCAAGCTTGATGAGGCTGAGTGGGTATGTGATCGATACGATCAACTATGCCTAATTGAGGAAATGAGATTAGCAGCTATCTGTCATAGCCATCTTTATCAAAGGAGAATGAAGTGAGCCTTCGATCAGCGAGTACGTACTCGGGAGTACCAAGTAGGCGAGTTGTACTCAAGAGGATCATTCCTCCCAGTTCAGATCACAGGGGCAAGTGGACCCCAAATTATGAAGGACCATTCATAGTGAAGAAAGTATTCTCAGGCGGAGCACTGATGCTCACCACTATGGATGGCGAAGGCTTCCAATACCCTGTTAACTCGGATGCAGTTAAAAAATACTTCGCATAAAAGACCCGCTGGACACAAAAACAGAATTATGGTCTAGGAAAAAAAAAGGGCATCCCGGCGAGCTAAAAACAGAATAAAAGCTCGGGCAAAAATTAGGGAAAAATTAAAAAAAATGTACACCCGCTGAGTTGAAAAGCCACATCGGACAACTCAGGCAAAAAAAGGGTAGCCCGGTGGATTGAAAACCCGAAAGTGCGATCCATGCAAAATCAGGGAATAAGCGAACAACTGCGTTCCAGTTTATCTGAACCACATCACCGTTTCAAATAGCTTGACCATATCAGAAGGGTAGAGATCAGCCCCCCTCATCCTCCTCAGAAGGTCGGAGACAGAACGGAAAGTCTTGAGGATATGCCAGTCATAGCAGGAAGGAAACTCTTTGGAATGTCGTGCCATTGCCATTAGGATAGTTTCTTTTCTCAATTTTACAGTAGCTACCTCTTTCCAGGTGGTTACTTCCGGATGTAAATTTTGCCTATTCAGAGGCCAATCAATAAAACGAATATTCAGTCAAACACCGTGTTATGTTTATTTTGTTTACAAAATTGTCCTGAATTTTTGACAAATAACATTGCATGCGAAACATGTTGCTTTTCAAACTAATAAAAATGACATTGCAGAGACACTTAACATCGCTTTGAGTGTCAGGTGACAGCAGATGAATAGATCAGGCCGTACCAATCTTGGTGCATGTCTGTGTATTCTGTTATTTCAGGATTTGCAGGTTATCACCGTATCCCTAAGCAGCAGAGGGTTATTCTCCAAGTAGAGGTATTTCCCCGACAGAGCGCCTGTTTACAAGTGACATATTCTCAGCAGGTATCTGAACACCTGCACTCCCCAGAGGTCGGGTCAATCCCTAGCAGGAGTTAGTAGAAGTCTCCCATCCCCAGTGGAGTTATCAGAAGTTTATTATCTACAACGGAATCGCTAGAAGTTCTCCTTGCCCAACAGAGTTGCAGGTAACTTCATTTCCCCACATAGTCATCGGGATTCTCATTTCCAAGGGATTTCCCTAGCAGAGCAAGAAGAAATTCTCCCCAGTGGAGTCAGAGCAGGGTGATCAGATCCTTAGCAGAGGGTCAAAGCAGTTGAACGAAGTATACCTCACGCAGAGTCGTCTTTCTTCTAGTGAAAGCCTCTCCGGCAAGCATCGGGTTGCCAATACTTCGTTTCCATCAGAGTTAAAAGTTTTGAGTCCCCAGCAGGTTGTCGGAATCTGCTCCCATAGGTCGCCAGGACTTCATTCCCCAGCCAGAGTGGAATTGTCTACTTCCCCAACATAATCAGCCTTTGTCTGTGTTGATACTTATTCAGTGTTTGTTCGCACTCTTAGACACTTATCTGATGATTCAGTTTGCTCATCCGCAGTCTCCAGAAGAATTAGCACCTTGTGGCACTCGCCTGTGCACTTTCCCCAGTAGAGTCTATGTCTACTAGCACTCGTCTGTGCTCGCATCTTTATTTGATGCTCATCCTCTTTCAGCACTCGTCCGTGCCTTTTCCTCAGCAGATTCCTCTTTATTTGAGGTATTCCTAGCACTCGTCTGTGCTCACATCTTTATTTGATGCTCATCCTCTTTCAGCACTCGTCCGTGCCTTTTCCTCAGCAGATTCCTCTTTATTTGAGGTATTCCTCAGCACTCGTCCGTGCTAGCATCTTTATTTGATGCTCATCCTCTTTCAGCACTCGTCCGTGCCTTTTCCTCAGCAGATTCCTCTTTATTTGAGGTATTCCTCAGCACTCGTCCGTGCTAGCATCTTTACTTGATGACCGTCCGCAGCTCTCAGCACTTGTCCGTGCTTATTAGTTCTTTGAAGTTTTTCCCCAGTGAAGTTGCATGTACTCGTCTGTGTGCGCATCTTCATTTGATGCTCGTCCGCATCCCTGCAGCAATTGTCTGTGCATTGTCCGATTCCTCTTTATTTGAGGCATATCCCCAAGAAAGTCTCCAGTACTCGTCCGTACTCGCATCTTTATTTGATGCTCGACCGCATCTCTTAGCACTCGTACGTGCTTGTTACTCCTTTGAAGGTTGCTCGTCCGCATCCTTCGACACTCGCCCGTATCACTATCAGAAGCACTCGTCCGTGTTTCTTGGATCATCGTCCGGTACTCGTCCGTATCGTCGACTTATGACACTCGTCTGTGTTTCTTTGATGATCATTCCAATGCTCGTCCGCATTGAAGAGGTTGAAAATCCTGACGGTGGGATTAAAACGTCAAAACCATTTCCGGAACCTGCGTAAGGGTTATCCGAAGAAGACTCATCCGTCTTATTCCACTTATCTGCGTAAGGATTCGTGAAGAGGTTGAAAATCCTGACGGTGGGATTAAAACGTCAAAACCATTTCCGGAACCTGCGTAAGGGTTATCCGAAGAAGACTCGTCCGTCTTATTCCACTTATCTGCGTAAGGATTCGTGAAGAGGATTCGTCCATCCTAGTTGCATGTCTATCCTACAGACTTATATGCATTTCCGAAACCTGCGTAAGGGTTATCCGAAGAAGACTTGTCCGTCTTATTCCACTTATCTGCGTAAGGATTGGTGAAGATGATTCGTCCATCCTAGTTGCATGTTTATCCCACAGACTTATATGCATTCCCGAAACCTGCGTAAGGGTTATCCGAAGAAGACTCGTCCGTCTTATTCCACTTATCTATGTAAGGATTAGTGAAGGAGATTCGTCTATCTCAGGTTACTTTGAAGATTCTTAAGGGCTCGTCCGCTCTCTACACCTGGCGTCACAGGTCATTCGAAGACTCGTCCGTTTCATGTTTCATCAGAACCTTTGATTTCGTTGGAAGGAGCTCGTCTGCTCATCTCTCAGCTCGTTTGCAATTTCATTGGATTGGGTTTATTTCCATTTCTTGTTTTCTGCATCAGAGCGCAAATTTCTGTTTTTCTTGGGTATTCAACCACAGTTTATCTTGAACGGCCGAAAGCGGAAGCAATCGTCCTTTTCAGATCAACAGTTGCTTGAATAGGGGCAGCTGTATAACCCCAAATTTGCCCTCTTCTTTTTAAGCATCATAATACACCATTTGCATCATAAGCATATCATATATATAGCATTATAGCATAGAAAAATAAAGCATGACAAGCATCAAGCCCTAGCATGAGGCATATGGCCATCTGGGGAGGTGTTGAAGGCCATTTAAGCCAATACAAGGGTTCCAATGGATTTTTGAGAGGCCTACGATGAGTTTAGACTCCTTTGGCAAGGCCAAGTTCACTTGCAAAAGCTCAGAAGATTACTTAATCATCACAAGTTTCAAGACAATGCAAGGCTCATAGGCAGTGCGACCAAATTAGGGTTTTGGTTTCAAGGGCCTTAACCTCATAATTTTGGCCAACTCTTTTGGGCAATGTCTTCTATATGATAAGAGGTTCCTACATGTCCATTTTCATGGAAAAATTCCAAGTGGAAGTCAGTCATTGCCTCAGTTACTTGCAGATGAAGCAGAAAGTCAATTAGGCCCAGAAAACGTCAACTGTGCCATTCCAAAGGGTCCAACCCAACTTTTTTGGCCAAATGAGGTCTATTCAATGTTATAAGATGTTTGGTGAGCTCAAAGTACAAGAATTTTTGTGGTTTGAGGGGTTTTGGCAAAAGTGCACAAAGTTGGTCATGGAAAAGTTACTATTTTTGGCTATTTTGACCTAAAACTTCACAAGGCCTTAACTTGATCAAAAAATTTTCAAATGGACCAAAGGTAAACATGAGAGTTGGAGAGTAAGGGCTTCCATTTTTAAAAATTACAAGAGCATGTTCTGGAGATTCATAGATTTTCCTATAGGTCCCTCAAAAAAATGCACATTCTAGGGCAGATTTCAAAATTTCAAGGCCAAGCCATTTGCACATAGGCTCAAAAGTGGATAGTTTGCTATGCTATGTCCAAAGTAAGTTTACACAATCAAAATGCATCCCATTTAGGTCATTTGGCTCAATCAAAAGTGGTAAAATTCGTGCACATGAAAAAGTTCCATAAAACTTGCATTTTACACTTGAATTTGCACAAGGCATGACAATTGTGTGATAGCTTGCATCCAAGGGCTGAAGTTGTTTGCTGGGAATCATTGGTGGGATGGTGAATGCACATGCAATAGAGGCCAGCAAATCATGAGCTTGGCATGCTTATGGCACACTTGGGCCAAATTTGCATTTTCACAAAAATCAGCCCTCTCTCACGTGCATTTGTTCTAACCCTTTTGCATTGCCTTATATATTCCATAACAATCAGAATTAGGTTTAGAGGCAGACAGAATACACACTCATTCTCTCATTCTCATCTCTTATGCAAAATTTCTCATTCTCCACAAACTCTTGCTACAAGAATCCATTCACAAAACTCTTGCTGGATTCTTGATCCTCATCACTCATAGATCATTTCCATACCATTTGTTTGGATTATTCTTCAAGAATCATCCATTTCCCATTTCTTGTGCACATTTGCATTTTGTGCCATAACTTTTGATCTAGGCAAGCTTTCTTCAATCCAAGACCATATTCATACTCCTCTCATCTCAAGGATCATTAAGCACCCATGGATCTAGATTTATAGTGAAGTTTGTTCAAGTGGCCATTTGAGGAGCTTTGAAGCACAAGGAAGCACATTGCTGGATTCACAAGCTTGCAAAGCCTTAGATGCATTTATTTTGCATCTAAGGGGATAAGGAGATCATTTGCCATCATTTTATACCATTCTTGACTTCAAATTTTGAACAACACCTCAGGTATGCTCAAATTTCGCATCTCATAGAAATGTGTTTGGATGGGTGTTTTAGAATCCTCATGTTGTGCTGGTTACAATGCTCTTTGTAGTTTGTGAAATGGTTGAGTATTTACAAAGTTATGTTGAGATTTCATGGCCGGCCGTGGCTTGGTTTGAGATTTCATGAAGCTAGGGTTAGGGTTAGGGTTTTGGTTCATTAATGGTGGTGAGAGTTTAGGGTTTTTCATGAAGAAGAAGGTGCAGCAGCCCCCCAGCGCTATCTGCACCCCCCCATGCGCGGCCCATTGAGTTTTCTAACTAGCATGTTTGCTCCTTGCACCCCCTTGGGCCATTTGCTTTATTTTCATTTTTTTTCTTTACCAATTTATTCCATTTGCTTTTAATTCATTTAAAATATTTCTTTAACTCTAAAAAATCCAAAAAAATTCATATGCACTCCTTGATTCATCTATTTTTTTATCATGATTTTTCCAGATTTTTATTTTTAACCCACGTGGCCAAATAAATTCAACATTGAGCATTGCTTTCTTGTGAACTCTCATAGACCAATCTGCCTTGTCCAATTTCTATTTTTCTCATCCTTTAAGCTATGAACCCCATTCTGTTTGCATTCAAACCCTAAGTCACTCTACTATCTTCATGATTTATCTTGGATTTTTCATAAACTTCCTTGCTGGATTTTGCTTGAGTTACTTGTGCCTTAATTTTCAAAACCCTAAATGGTAATACCTTGCATCTTTGAGCTTCATTGACCTAGTTTGGTGCTGTATTTTTGCAAACCCTTTTGGATTCTCATTTCTTTGTGTTTGGAGAGTACTTTTCTGGTTGGGTAGAATTTTTAAGTGCTTGGATCTTTTTCTTGGGTATTTTCTTCCTCACCTTGCCTTGTTTTGCATTCTTTGAGTCTTCTAGTCTCTTTTAAGTTTAGAAGGGCACTTGTTCCAACTTCTCTTCATCTTTTGGGGTCCTTTAGAGGTCTATGGTTACTCCTGGTCTTAGGATAGGGTTTGAATCTCTTTGAGTCTTGGTGTTGGGTCTCTTTTATGTGCCTTATTTCTTTAAGTGTTATGCATGCCTTCTTTGCACTTGTTTCACCTCTAACCATCTCAATGTGATCTTATGTTGTTTTGCTTACCATCTTGTGAGCTCATTGCCATGCCTATATGCTTGAGTAGCTTCTGACTTTGTGGTTTATGACTTGATTTTATGTTGTTGCACTAACATTGCAGGGGTTATGGTAAGTTTGAGATGTGGGAATTGAGTTCCACATCTCCATTTCTCATCTCTTCTCATATTGTTTATATGGACTAACATCTTCTTGTTGGGCTTAGGCCTTTCTCATATCTCCTCTTATATTATCCTTCTTCTCTTGAGATCTTGTTTTTAGGTTAGAAAGACCTCACAAACCCTAGGAACTCCATGTATGCTAACTTAGGATAGAAACTTCCCCCTAGTTTTTCCTTTTTGCTCCTTTGGTTCTCTTTCTTTTATCATCTCATAACTCTTAAAAACACTTTAATAACTTTGAAGTAATGCATTGATCCATAGCCTTATTCCATGAGGTATGCTTGTAGTCTTCCCATCTTGGGATAGTACAAGTTTACCTTGTGATGCACAAGTCTGATCAAGGTATCTTCTTCATAAAAGAAAAGTCTAAAAAACACTTCTTCATGTAAATAACCAAAAACACTTAATAATTAAGCAGGTTAGTGAGCCTAAGCCCTAATCTTTGGGTCCAAGTTTTGGGGATCTTCTCCTTACTTGAGTGTGCTTGTTCTATTATTCCATCTTGGAATGTAGTGACAAGTGCACATTCCATTGATGAGAGCTTGAGTTCACTTCCTTGTGACACACTCATAAAAGCTTCTAAAAAACACAAACAAACAATAAGCGTCTTTCCTTCGGGAATTCTTTTCTCACCTCATTCACTCCTTACGTGAGAACTTGCTCCTACTTGTCATTTTGCAAGACGGTAACGCACTCGTCGTCCGAGCCTGCAACACCTGAGCAATGGCATAGGCAGTTCAAGCCTTTAATTCACAAGCAATTTTCCTTTTAGTACCCCTAGTTAGGGGAACTACGGCGTCTCTGATCCTCATTATCCTGATGAGGTACGTAGGCAGCGGGGTAGGGCCCGTTCGAGCATAATCTTTATTTTCCCTACATTTTTCCTTTGTTTTCTTATTTCAGTTCTTTTTCCAGTTCCAGTTTCTTTTCATTTTCTTTTCTTTACTGCAACTTTCATACCCTCACCCTTTGAAACAGTTTCTTTTGCAAGCGTGGATCCCGTCGGGTACGGCGGACGATCTGGGTGCTAATACCTTCCCAGGTCGTAACCGACTCCCGAACTCAGTCTCTTTGGTTCGCAGGACCCGTGTCCTTCCTCTTCTTTCTTCTGGTTTGTGCAGCATTACCATTCCCTTTCTTCGGGATAAAAATGCCTGGCTGGCGACTCTATTCTTTATCCGCGCCACTTTCGCGTTTGTACCAGGATGGAAATCCGGGGAGTGACAGCTCACTCACGTTGTATCTTGTCCGCTTTATCACCCATATGTGATAAATGCTTTTTGATTTCGTCCAAGTCCGGTTTCATTCCTTCAAGTTATCATCCATGTATGATAGTCTCTTTTCAAGCTCACTCAAGGTGTGTCTTGTTCGCTTTATCACCCACGTGTGATAAATGCTTTTCGATTCCGTCCAAGTTCGGTTTCATTCCTTTGAGTTATCATCCATGTATGATAGTCTCTTTTCAAGCACACTCACAGTGTGTTTTGTTCACTTTATCACCCATAGGTGATAAATGCTTTTCGATTCTGTCAAAGTCCGGTTTCATTCCTTTGAGTTATCATCCAAGTATGATATTCTGTTTTCAAGCTCACTCACGGTGTGTTTTGTTTGCTTTATCGCCCAAGTGTGGTAAATCTTTTAGGTTCCGTCCAAGTCTGATTTTGTTTTCTAGGAGTTATTATCCGAGAGTGACATTATTCCCAACATGCTCTTTTCTTACCCATAGAGTGCAAATTTTCCGTTTTATTCGGGTATTCAATCCCTTCATACTCGATCATCTGAAAGATATTGTTATCACCCATTCAGATCTACAGTTGATTGAATAGGGGCACCTGTAACACCACAAAAATTTCCCTCCCTTTTTCAAGCCATTTAGCATACCATTTCCATACATTACATTGTATTTAAATCAAAGAAATAGGAGGCATACATTCATAGGTTAGAGTATAAGGCATGTGATCAATGATTGTCAAAGTTATGATCTTCTAAAGCCAAAAGCAAGATCCAAGTGTCTCCAAACAAGCCTCAAGGCCTTTTCATATCTCACACAATATTAAATGGTTCCTCAAATATTTGGGAGGAGTGGATTGATCAAGGAATTGCACCAGTGCAATGTCTCCTAACAAAAAGGGCCAAAAATTAGGGTTTCTGATTCAAAGGACTTCTTGATGAAATTTTGGCCAAACATTGATTTCAATGTTATCCATATGTTATCAATGATCTAAGTATTGGATATTGTCCATGGGATAATTTTATAAGGTCTCCAATTGGTCAGTTACTTGAAAATCAAGAAATTGGGGAAAAGTCAACTGTGCAGAGGAAAACGTCAACTCCTGACTTTTTGAGGTCTAAATCATGTTCAATAAATTGAATATGTTTAATGGTTGAAATTTGATCAATAAAAGTCAAGAGATTCATGGAACAATCAAGAAATCACAAAACTTCCCAAAATAGAAACTTAAGGTTTCTATTTAAGGCAACTTTAGGTCATTTTGCACCTCACTTCAAGCCCTCTTTCTTCAAGATATAATCCGCAAACCTCGGGCCTAAGTTGAGCCAATTAAAGAGAACATCTTGAGCTTCAAATCTATAGCAAGAACATCTTCATTGGATCAAACTTGAGAGAGATATGATCAATCAAAGTTTGACAAAAAGTAGGGCAATTTTGCCAAGCAAGCCAAGGCATGGGCGTGCCTGATGCATTGCAATTCATCAAACACACGGTGATCCAAATGTCCAGCCATTTGTCTCCATAAAAAAGGCTTCAAATGAATTTTTTTTAACATCAAAGTTGTTCATTTTCATCTCCTCTTCAACTTTCATGTTTAGAGATTTTTCATTTGATCAAAGGATAAGGAGATATGATGGGTTAAACATGGGTTGTCAAAGTTGAATCTTGCCATAGGCCTAAGGCCAGCCTGACACGCCCATGGTCCTGTTGTGTTTACTTGAGTTCTAAGCCATTTTCCACCACCTAAGAGGCTTTTATTCTTGTTGTAATCCACTACAAACTTGTTTTATCATACATTCTTGATCATATGCATCCAAAATCACTTCATTTAATCCACTAATTTGAGAGAATTTCATCTTGGAACTTCATAATTTTTAATACCCTTTGGTTGCTTGTTATGAAAGTTTGATTAATTCTTATGCATTGATTCATCCACTTCACACACATGAGGTCTCACCATTCACTCTTTTCCTCATTTGGCACACATTTTGTATACATACATGAAGGCATGCATAATTATGCATGGTTATTTAAGAAATTTAAATTTCAAAAAAGAGAAGCCTGGACCATTGAGTTATGATGCAGCAACCATTTCATCATCATTCATTATCATCATAGCCTCACCATAACGCTCATGAGCTTCACCACATTTGAACCAAGCTTCCTCATACGGTTACCCTTGGATTTTTAAACTTGAAGCTTCATTCTTGCACAAGCCACTAACCATATCTAACTAACCATGGTTATAATTGTCAACCATGCTAGTTAAAGGTTAACCATACATATAAATATCAAGAGCATAATAGAATTTCAGAAGCTTCATCATTCACTCACATTTTGCAAACTTTCACCAAATATTTCATCTCAAGTTTCTCTCTGATTTCACACGATTTACTTCTACTTTTCATCAAAAGCTTCATCAATCGATCATACTTGAGCTTCTCTGATCAAGAACAAGCAAAGAAAGGATCAAATACTCAAGTGTAGATTCAATTTCAGATTGGAATTTCTCTCTATTTTCATCAAGATTTGAAGCAATAGAGCATTTATTTTGCTCTTTGGAAACTCAAGATCAAGCTCATATATCAGGTTTTCTCTTGATTCAAGGTTCTTCATAGTTTCAGGTTTGAAATCTCTCAACTCTTTTTACTTCTATTTCAATTATTTAGAGCCTTATTTTACTTGATATGAGCTCAATGGGAGCAATGCTTGACTCCGACTAGTTGATAGGCCTATAGAGGATTAGATCTAAAATCTCATGGAAAAATTGTTGGCTTCGATTCTCTCTGGTTTTACATCTTATGATGATTCTATTTTTGGATTTGGATTGTGCATAGCTTAAGCTTTCGAACATTACCATTTTTAGTCATTTTTGGAGGTTTTGTGGATGTGACCACCGGAGGTCCATCGAAGAAGATGACCGGAAGTCTTCTCCGGTCACCTGAATCTCAACCATTACATAAACCCTAGGAGTTTCCCAGGTTAATTCCCAATCGTTGGATCTTGTTAATCAAAAGTCCATAAGCGTGCCAGCAAATAAATGAGAAGCCTCCTCTGCACATGACTCTCTCTCTCATTGACTTTTACCAACTTGTGTATGTGTGCGTGTATGTTTACTATCATGATCCTTACATCTGATTCATTCATTATGCATACTTTTCTTGATCTTTGCTTTTGACTTGATCCAATGGCTTAGATTAAATCAATATGTTGACTAGGGTGCATTGTATACCTATAGACCTAAGCGCCCTATTGGACTGGATCAGTAGCGCTATCCACACCCCTAACTTAAGCCCAAACCACTTTTATAACTGTGTTTTTGCTATATTCGTACCCCTCCCTCATACTTCTTAATTTTTTTAATTTCTTTTTTGACATAGTTTGAATTTTCTTTTATTGAAAATACCAAAAGGCTCTTAAAAATTCTAAATAAATTCATATAGCCTATAAACACATTTAACTAATTTTTTTACAATTTTTAATTACGATTTTAATTTATTTTGCATTTATTTTCATAATTCTCACTTAATTTCTTTTCAAAAAAAATTCTTCATGATTGTTGTGCATACAACAATTTCTTTGACATAGTTCTTCAATGTTTTTGCACAAAATATTTTTACCATGTTCATACGACACTTTGAGACATCCAAATTAATTTTTTTTTTATAATTTTTAAGTCATTTTTTATAAAGGTTTGAACCATTTCTTAAGGCATCTTTCCATTTGACCTAATGTGAGTTTTGTGACTTTTTTGGACTCATTTCTTAATGAATATTGACATGATCTTTTGACATGTGTATTGCGTCTGACTTAGGTGTTTCATAACTTGATTTCATAGTTTATACTCATTCATTTCAATTTTTGCCATGTTTGTTAAGTATAGGTAGCATTGTGGGATTATATGTTCAACTCTTAACCCTAGTTTAGGTAAGGCACTTGTGGCATCACATTAGAACCAATTTAAACATCTTATATGTTTTCATTAAAACATTATAGGTTATATGGTTAGAATTACAGGTCATGTACATTGTACTTTCATTTGGTTTGTGTGTGTGATATAAAGGCATCTGTAATTTGAATCTTAAGACCTACTTTCTTGTAACACTCATATAATATATATCTAGAATAATATCATACAGTGTTAATTTTTGTTACTGACACCATCATAAATACCTACTAGTATAATTCACATTCTTGTCCAATTCTAAAACTATACAAACTATGGCACAAGATATGGAAATCATACTAAAAATAAAAGCTAAGAACAATACAATATCCATTATTGTACAAAGATACAGAAATACACAACGGAAGACTAAAACTATGCTTCACTTGAAACATCCCGAGCATAGCTCCACTTGTAAATCAAACCTACAAAAGAAACCTGAAAAAGCAACAATAATAGTGGGGTGAGATAACAACATCTCAGTGGGTTCCCTATCTTAGAGTTCTCTCGGCTCTAAGGGTTCTATCAAACCTAACTCAAGTCTTTGGAAAAGGATAATGACCTTAAGTTCACACGTCTCGCACTCCTTGGAACCACATCCAAGAGTTCTACACATCTTACTAACACTAGCTAGGATATTCCTTATACCTCTCAACAAGGAACCAGGACCAGGTGGAACATACTCCATACGATGCCCGCACCACAAAACAAGTGAAACATCTACCTCAAGTCTTTACGAATGCTTCCCGTGGGACTAAGGGTAACCCACCTCAAGACTTACTCAAGACGTTACGGAGGACTCAATATAACACTCACCCAAGTCTTTACGGATGCTTCACGTGGGACTCGAAATAACCCACCTCAAGACTTACTCAAGACTTCCCGCGTTAACCTGTGTAGCACTCACCTCAAACCCTTACGGATGCTTCCCATGGGACTCAGAATAACCCACCTCAAGTCTTACTCAAGGCCTTACGGAGGATCTCGTAACATACACACCTCAAGTCTTTACGAATGCTTCCCGTGGACATAACCCACCTCAAGGATTACTCAAGACTTCACAGAGGAGTTATCATGACGCGTAAAAACAACCATAACCCACAGTACACAAGCGGTACCTCAAGCCTTTACGGATGCTTCTCGTGGGACTAAACATCACCCACCTCAAGACTTACTCAAGACTTTACGGAGGACCCGTGTAATACACACCTCTAGCCGTTACAGATGCTTCCCGTGGGACTCAATGTAATACCCACCTCAAGACTTATACAAGACTATTATGGAGGTCTAGTGTATAGTACGCTAATGGTTCGTAACAACCTAGGGTAAACCTAGTCATTCATACAAGTTACACCATCCACGATCTCTAGTTACAATACTAGGCCACACTATTGGTAAGATAAGGCTTCCTCGCTCTTTCTCCAATTTTGATACTTTTAAACTATATCATTCTCAATCACATAATTCTAACATTTTTGTTTAATCGTTACCATTAAACAATCCTTTCCATAAGCTCATTATCACTTCTTCTGTTCGATTCTCACAATAGTCTCATGCCTCTACTCTCAATAATTCTCAATAGACTAATACCCCAATTCCTTAATTTACATAATTACGGTTATTGGGAAAGTCGAGTAAAATTCGGGTAAAAATAACAATTTTCGGCATCATTAATTAGTAATTGTTTTCAGCTTCGAATCGATATGCGGAACACAAAAATAGGATAACTGAATCACAAGTTATGAATTAAAACACAAAAATTGAAACCTACAGGACTCGTTGAGCGAGCCCTTGCTCGCTGAGCGAACTATACCAGATCACCAACTTCTGCAGAATTTCATCTGTTGGCTGAGCGAGCCTAGCTCGCTGAGTGAGCACTACGATTTCCAGAAAACTCAGGCTTACGAAAAACTACATTTCCATGCCAAACTCGACCCAAACATCACCAACACAGAAGAATCGATCGCCAAACATGTATATGAACATATATAAATAATTATACATCCATTTAATCGAGTTTTAACCGTTTAATCTATCAATTCTTAGATTTTCTACAAAACCCTAAAACTCACATATTCAACCAAAACTCAAAGAAAAGGTTTCTAACTAAGAACCCACCTTCCAATCAATGAGGAGGTTGGTGAAGATGAAGATTTGGTGAATAAATGGTGATAATTCGAGCATTTTCCTCTCTGAGGGTTTTTCCTCCTCTTCCTCTTCTTCTCTTCTCTTTCTTTCTCTTCTTTTCCTTTCTCTTCTATTTTTCTCTTACTAACTTTCTTTCTTTTCTTTTCCTTTATATTATATAACTTGTTTTCCTTCCTTTTATTAACCAAAGAAATTATATCTATCATTTAGTAATATTAACGGGTCCAATTTGAGAGTATCCAAAAATATCTCTGAGCTGAAAATATTTAATAAAGCCTCTGACTCAGATAATACTTAATTAATCTTAATTAATATTATCCGGAGTGTTTTATTAAAATACCGGGTGTTACATCCTCCCCTCCTTGAATTGAAATTTTTCCTCGAATTTCCTTTACTCATCCTCATGACAGTTTAAAACATTGTTTTAGATCCATACTTATCCATAATTCTGTTGCATAACCGGATATACTCAAATTCTAATCTGACTTTGCGGCTCAAAGTCCTCGTTCATAATAAATCAACTTCACGTTCTTGTTCACACGCTCATTCCAACATTGGATTAACTTCCAACTTTCTATTTCCGCAATCTATCTGTTGTTTCATACTTAATCACCTAGTCTCATCTCTCTGTCGAAGGAACATACCACGTTAAAACCTCCCATTAGTTCACAAAACAAGACATAATACTCCGGCTAAAATTCGACAAGGTTCCACAAGGTATCTTGACAAAATCTTAACCACATACAATTCTCCAACGAAACTCTTATTACAATCCTTCAATTACTAAAACCGTTTCAAAAGTTGCTAAACGACCTCTTTAGCAATTCCACTTGGTCTTATACCAAAACTGCCATTTACATCGGACACTTCATTCTCTCGGTACCTTACCATAGAAAACCCACTTAGAACAAGATTCTCTTACTCCACACTTATAAATAGATGTCTTCAATTTCCCATAATCTGACATAAGTCTTTTATATATCTCCTTCCACTATGCCTTAAAAGCCTAACAGTGGAGATACCACGAATTCTCAAGCAATACCAAGTATTGATAGTCATTGAAGAAAACACTTATCCATCATAGCTCTCTCCAACCAATAGAATAAGAACTTGAGAACGTGCAACGATAGAACAATTCACTTGTCTACTACATAATTAACAACATTGGTCCAAACTTTCCAATAACAAAGATACAGGGTTGTACTGCTGCAATCACAACCAATACAATTCCAATTCCATTCTAAACTCGAAACAATTCATCCAATTAAACTTAACCAATATGACCATGGTTACTATGCTCCATATTAATTCTTTTTATAAAATCCCATTCACTCAAGATTTATGTTGACACAAGGTCTCCATCAGTAACAACGCAGTAACGCCACAGACTTACAATAACCAGTGAGTCACTAATACCAAACTCAAATTATTCTTAGTACACTTGCGGGTTTCCATAACTTGATGTTAATAATTTATGATCCAAGCATTGACTAATTCATCATCTCTTATCCATACAATAATTCAAGTACCAAAACATTTTCGGAGAGATCAACACTTCATGTTTCTTGTATCACTTCGCAATTTAATTCTTTAGTAGTCGCAACGACGACACGCTAATCATCCAAATCATTTATTATTTACCAAACATTCTCAAAGGAAAGTCCAACACTTTGTTCACTGACGCTTGAAATGGAAACTAAAACGGACTTACAGCTCAGAAAAACGATTCACTAAAGTCTTCCACAAAAGTCATGTGTCAATCGATTACCTATCCGAGGCTAAACGGTCGAACACAACTAAACTTGCTTCTCTTGCTAACAAATAATCCGACTCAGAATTATCAGTCTAGTCCATACTAACTTTCAATAAGATTCTCACTCGCGGTTTCTAAACACGTGCAACAATCGTCCATCGTTCACAACTCAAGGTAACACAAACGGGTACGACATGCAGATCACAACTCCAACAAGCAACGAAGCAGAACTACCATTCTGTTATAGTCACATCACAAATACTTGAAGGAATAGTCTGATCTCACTCTTACAACGATGCTAGCAGGATACGACAAGGACAACATCAAAGGTTTTTAGCTACAAGCTAATGCTTGGTTCGTCCGTAAACAAAATCCAACACACAATCCTTATCAGTAAAACAAAGGAAAACAAAGGACATATTATCTCTAGTACACAACCTTGTCCTCTCTCTCTCTCTAATTCCTTTCAAGAATTAGTATCAACAATAACATTCTTAATATCGCCAGGGCATAATTCAAACACTTCGATATTCACAACACAGAGGTTTTCCCTTTACACTTGAATACTGAGGCAATGCACTCTTCTGAAGAACCTTACTGTCTATGCTTACATATTAACCGGGGGTTCTCTAACTCGCTACTAAATCAATGCATAGGATGTTTCCACAACTTCCCATCGATACCCAGAATTCTTCGATCGGCCACTCAAGTCCAAAAGTATGCATCTTAGAAAAATCTAATTTTTCCAAAACTTAACAACGATAACCGGTCACTACCAAGAGGGTAACTAATCACTCAGTACAATCTTGTACCTCTAGTAGCTGAAAAAGATTGAGAAACACAATTTTGTAACCGGGTACTATCCATAGGAAAATCCAATTACTCAACGCAAAAGCAAACTTCTGGTCTTCATTGTTACCTAAACCTCCCAAACTTATTCTAATCACATCCAAAAGTTACAACCATACCAAACGACGATTCCACACAATAGTAATCATACCACTAGAGTCCTAATGAGATAACCATCGTCGCTTACACTTCTCAACTTTAGTCTTAACAATAACTTAACAATTCCATTGCACACTTGTCCAAAAATACGCTTCGTTATCACTTTCTCATATCGCACTGCTAATAGCATTTCATACCGTATTAACTTCGCGCTCTGTGGTAATCTTTTCACACCCAACAAAATCCATCTTACTAGAAATTCTTCCACATTCAACGTGTTTATTCTTTCACTTATCACAACTTTATCAAGTTCGTACTCCATACACCTCACATCACTAAATAGAGCTTATTCTTCCTCCGATATTATACCTTATACTATTCCTAGGGTCACTACATAATTCCGAATTAATCTCTACCTAAAATATAACACCCTGATGCATTACTCTAAACTTTGTCTCTTTGGTCACGACCGAACATACAACCCTAGTCTTCTATCCCTCGCACGGGGTATACTTATCTCGCTTGAAACGTGTAATCACATCCTCGTATTTCTTTCCACGTTTTGCCACAACTTTTGGTTCCCATAAGTAAACAAACATTCTTTACATGTAACTTCTATCCATCAGTAAGGTATTGTTCGAATACATTCCTCGAAGTACCCTCGCTCATCCAAGATGCCACTACGATCTTAGGACCGAAACACTAACAATTAACTCATTCCTGGACCTCAAGTCACACGTTCCATAAAACATCTTCCCTTCTTGTGAAATGAAACTTATCAACACTTTTGTCCATACTAGTGACCATCATTGATCCACCAGTGACTTGACTTATCCCGTGGGACACTGATCACTCATCTGGTAGATACTTGTACCCTTCAGACTCTATCCATTCCAAAGGATTTCTTGAACAACACACTACTCTGCAACTCCATGATACAAGAAGTAAAACTCTTAAGAAGACTCCAATCGAGCTGACCAAAGCTCCTTTTGCTAATTCTTGGCTTGAGCCCACTCTCACAGCACAAGTTACAACAACACTTCGGAATCCTCATGGTCTTACAACCATGATCCTACCTACCACATACATAGCACTAGGCTGATCAGACTCATTACTACATAGTATGATATTAAGAATCATGTCGGCTAGACACACTTAAGAGGCATGAAAGATTTACTTATGATGTTTCAAGGCTAGGTCAAGGATACGACCTGCTCTGATACCAACTGTAACACCCATATAATATATATCTACAATAATATCATACAGTGTTAATTTTTGGTACTGACACCATCATAAATACCTACTAGTATAATTCACATTCTTGTCCAATTCTATAACTATACAAACTATGGCACAAGACATGGAAATCATACTAAAAATAAAAGCTAAGAATAATACAATATCCATTATTGTACAAAGATACAGAAATACACAGAGGAAGACTAAAACTATGTTTTACTTGAAACATCTCAAGCATAGCTCCACTTGTAAATCAAACCTGCAAAAGAAACCTGAACACGTCTCGCACTCCTTGGAACCACATCCAAGAGTTATACAAATCTTACTAACACTAGCTAGGATATTCCTTATACCTATCAACAAGGAACCAAGACCAGATGGAACATATTCCATATGATGCCCGCACCACTAAATAAGTGAAACATCTACCTCAAGTCTTTATGGATGCTTCCCATGAGACTAAGGGTAACCCACCTCAAGACTTACTCAAGACGTTATGGAGGAATCGATATAACACTCACCCAAGTCTTTATGGGTGCTTCAAGTGGGACTCGGAATAACCCACCTCAAGACATACTCAAGACTTCCCGTGTGAACCAGTGTAGCACTCACCTCAAACCCTTACGGATGCTTCCCGTGGGACTCAGAATAACCCACCTCAAGACTTAATCAAGGCCTTATGGAGGATATCATAACATACACACCTCAAGTCTTTATGGATGCTTCCCGTGGGGCTTAACATTACCCACCTCAAGGCATACTCAAGACTTCACGGAGGAGTTATCGCGACGCGTAAAAATAACCATAACCCTCAATACACAGGCGGTACCTCAAACCTTTACGGATGTTTCCCGTGGTACTAAACATCACCCACCTAAAGACTTACTCAAGACTTTACGGAAGACCCGTGCAATACACACCTTTAGCCGTTACAGATGCTTCTCGTGGGACTCAATGTAATACCCACCTCAAGACATATACAAGACTATTACGGAGACCTAGTGTATAGCACACTAATGGTTCGTAACAACCTAGGGTAAACCTAGTCATTCGCACAAGTTACACCATTCACAATCTCTAGTTACAATACTAGGCCACACTATTGGTTAAGATAAGGCTTCCTCACTCTTTCTCCAATTTTGATACTTTTAAACTATATCATTCTCAATCACATAATTTTAACATTTTTGTTTAATCGTTACCATTAAACAATCCTTGCCATAAGCTCATTATCTCTTCTTCCGTTCGATTCTCACAATAGTCTTATGCCTCTACTCTCAATAATTCTCAATAGACTAATACCCCAATTCCTTAATTTACATAATTACGGTTATCGGGAAAGTTGGGTAAAAATAACATTTTTCGACATCATTAATTAGTAATTGTTTTCAGCTTCGAATCGATATGCGGAACACAAAAAGCGGATAACCGGATCACAAGTTATGAATTAAAACACAAAAATTGAAACCTACAGGTCTCGCTGAGTGAGCCCTTGCTCGTTGAGCGAGCTATACCAGATAACCAACTTCTGTAGAATTTCATCTGCTCGCTGAGCGAGCACTGCGATTTCCAAAAAACTCAGGCTTACAGGAAACTACATTTCCATGCCAAACTCGACCCAAACATCACCAACACAGAAGAATTGATCACCAAACATGTATATGAACATATATTAATCATTATACTTCCATTTAATCGAGTTTTTAACCATTTAATCTATCAATTCTTAGATTTTCTACAAAACTCTAAAACTCAGAAAATCAACCAAAACTCAAAGAAAAGGTTTCTAACTAAGAACCCACCTTGCAATCGACGAGGAGGTTGGTAAAGATGAAGATTTGGCAAAGAAATGGCGATGATCCGAGCATTTTCCTCTCTTAGGATTTTTCCTCTTCTTCCTCTTCTTCTCTTCTCTTTCTTTCTCTTCTTTTCCTTTCTCTTCTATTTCTTTCTTACTAACTTTCTTTCTTTTCTTTTCCTTTATATTACATAACTTGTTTTCCTTCCTTTTATTAACCAAACAAATTATATCTATCATTTAGTAATATTAACGGGTCCAATTTGAGAGTATCCAAAAATATCTCTGAGCTGAAAATATTTAATAAAGCCTCTGACTCAGATAATACTTAATTAATATTAATTAATATTATCCTGAGCGTTTTATTAAAATACGGGGTGTTACATTTCTCTTCTCTTCTAATCATCAACATAACTTGTAACTGAATCACCCATGCTCGTTCATACTTCTCATGTGCATTTCATAGTTATTATGCCACTGACCCATGATCACTTCATGCATTCAATTGTCATTCATTCCTAACTTGTATGATTACTTGAACTAGTTTGACCTAATTTGCATCTTTTCCTCAACTAGTTTCAAAGTGACTTGCATATGCATTTGGTATTACTAATTCATGAATAATAACCTCATCTTAATTGACATTTGGTACTGACATTATCCATGTTCATTCATGTGTGTTTGCAACTTTTTCTTGTGTTCCAAGTTGCATCATGTTATATGATATATGTTAACTTCTTCTTACTTCTTCTTCATCTTACTTCTTCTATTGCTTGAACATTTATTCTCATGCTTTGTAATCTCCTTTATAGACATTTTAGGACATTCACAGATGATGTATGCTACTGACTTTGGTCATTCATTAAGCATTAACACATGTTCATCTTGCATAATCATTCATTCTTCCTACACTAACTTACATGGAACTTCCTTGAGGTTTAATACATAGTTTGAGCTTAACTAGCTTGTGTTTAGTTTCTTAGACATAAAGAGAAACCGTAGATATATGATACCGACTTTAGAAGTCATGTGACCTTTAGGTACCTTTAGTCTTAGGTTTGGGTTTGGTTTTCATCCTTGTTTCACTTTTGGATGAGTGTAATGCCTAATTGCCTTTATTCCTTTACTTTTGCTTCCAATATGCAAATTATTTTGGTACTAACCTTTTATGTAGGGGCTATAATAAGTCATTGAGTATGTGTATGCTTATCCATACTCATTCCTCTTCTCCCTTCTCTTTTAAAAGCTTTCTCCTTTGTGTTTGTGAAAATCACTTGATGCTTCTTTGACATTTCACATCTTATTACATCCCCTTTAAAGTTCTCATCTCATATTCAATCTTTGAAGTGAGTTAGAACTTGTTCTTATTCTCTCTTCTTTTAGGATTAGAGTTCTTCAAACCTCACTAAGCCTAGGATCCCCATTGTATAATAACATAGGGTGAGTCTTAGTTCTCATTAGAGTTAGCATTTTCTTTCCTTGAGTCTTCTCTCTCTCATCTCTAAACAAAATCAAAATATCTAATAAAGGTTAAGCTTCTTCATGTGCCAAGGGACATTGTCATTGGATATTTGCAGACATTATATGGGGATGAGGTGTAGGGTACTTGTCATAATGAATAAGTCTTAGCATGAGGATGATTCACAAACATAAACTTAAAAACAATTCTTCATCTCAAAAACAACAAAAAAATCTAACAAGTCAAATATGCTAGTGTGCTTAAGCCTTAACCTCTGGAACTAGGTTTGGAGATCTCCATCATACTTAGGTGTGCTTCTTATTCATTCCATTTCAAAATGATGTAAGAAGTACACACTCCATTGAATGAGACTTGAATACACTCTTTGTAACACCCCGATTTTATAAACTAATTTATTTAATAATTATTGAGAGTATGGTGGTGTATTTGGAATAATAAGCATAGAAAGTATTTTATTTAAATAATAATAATATAATGAGGTGGTATTATTATTATGATATTATTATTTAATAAATAAAATAGTAAGTTGGAGGTTTGAGAGGCAAGGTTGTAATTTGGTTATGCTATGAAGAAGAGAGAACACGACACATTTTCTCATTATCGTGCTTTCTGACGAAGAACAGAAGGCTCTGGAGAAAAAGGAAAAGAGAAAGGAGATCAGGGATCGTAGAGCTCCAAGGTCAAGAGTTTGTGAAGAATTGTTCAATTTTGAGGTAAGGGGAGAGAAAGGGTTCTATATTAGTGATCTAACATGAAAGGGTAGTTGAGAGGTACTTACTCTCTTAGGGATTGTATGATATTGTTGATTTTGATGAAATTGTGATATGTTGTGTATAATATGATGATTGATTGTGTGTGTTTGGGATTTTGATGTTGAATTGCATATATATATATATATATATATATATATATATATATATATATATATATATATATATATATATATATATATATATATATATGTGTGTGTGTGTGTGTGTGTGTGTGTGTGTGTGTGTTATGAGGATTGGGTTATGAATGCTATTGAGAATAGAGTAATTGGAGAAGATAAAGAAAACCTAGAATTTTACTAATTTGATTTGTAAATGTTAGGTTAGGTGATTGATTAATTTTAGAGACATAAAATGGTATTAAGCATGACAATTGGACTATTTTGGGTGCTAAGAGTGAAATAAAATAAACTGAATTCGGACTGGTGTGAAAAGGGAAAGAAAAATGATTTTCAGAACAAAATTGAGTTTTTGACGCAGGTCTCCAGACACGGGCCGTGTAACACGACATGGCTGGCCGTGTCAGGCTACGGGAACAAGGTTTGGGTGTGAATTTGGGAGATTGGGCCTCAGAGGGTGTGACACGGGCCGTGTCACACAACACGGGTGGCCGTGTCACCCTTCTATACTTGGGAAATTGAGTTTTTCAGAATGGCATATCAGGCGGTGTGACATGGGTCGTGTCAGGGGACACGGGGGGCCGTGTCAGGCCTCTGATTTTGGAAAAATTTGGATGTTTTAAGCCGGTTTCGTCACATTCTCTTGGTCTACTTTCTTACCATTAGTCTAAGGCATTGAGGATAGCATCCATGTGTAACTATAGGACCTGACAACAGATAATTAGTGTGTGCGTTTTATATGATTATTTTGGATGGTATAACTTTATTAATAGGTCGATTAGAAGGTGTTGATCATGGAAATGTTTATTATATGTTTTGTATAAACTCTATGATGGAATGGTTGATAACTGATGAAGATCATAAGGATCATATTGATTGGGGACATTGTTGATTGTATGCTTACATAGACCCTGTGATGTAAGGTTTGGTAGTGGTGAAGATTGGGAGGATCGTGTTATGTTGGGTGAGTATATGGGAAATAGTTGAGGATGAAATTAATGTAGAGTTCATAAGATATGCTAACTAGTAATTAGTGTGTAAGGATATATGTGCTTATCTTTATTTGTATAACTTATGATGATGAACCATATGGATTGTATGGATAATGTGTATTGAATATTGTTTGACTTTTATGTGACCCATGTGATGGGATGTGTAATAATTTATGAGGATCAGGAGGATCATGTTATGTATGAATATGTTCATGCTTGTGATTTGGTATTCATAATCGAGTTTTCATATGCATGTATGGTGGGATAATCATGTCTCGAATGGAGAGTAAGTGATTATCCGGATTCATTGTGAATCAATGTATAGGGATGATCGTGTCTCAATAGGAGTGTAAGCGATGCATCCGGGTTCGAATCGATGAACCATTGTTGAAGTCAGTATCGCATTCACATTGTGCCATTGAATCACTTTGCATTGATTGAATGAATGATGTATGATATGTGTTGATGAATTGTGTGATATATTTGATTGAATGAATGATATATGATGTGTGTTGATGAATAGAGGTGAGATTACCCTTTAAGATGTTATTTGCACCGTTATGATATAGAATTGTTTTCTCACCCCTTTGTTGTTTGGTTGCGTATGTGCTTCTTCAGGAGTACAGACGATTCAGGTACTTGAGTACACTCGGAATACAAGTGTTGGTTGAGTCCTAGGAGTCGCTCTGATACATAACACGGGGATCAGGGATATTTATTGTTATTTATTATTGTTAGTATTTGTTACGTATCTTGTTTTGTTAAAACTTATAAATCAAGAGAATTGGTGAATGTTATGGATGTTTGGAGAATTGTCATATGATGAATAAAAAGATATTTTTCCGTTGTTTTAATGAATAACTATAATTGTATTTATGTTGAAAAAGTAGCATTCCACTTTTGATGAAACTCTGATTTTATTAATAAATTATTTATTTTATTTAATTGGGATAAGTGGGTGTTAGAATTAGTATCAGAGCAGGTCGGTCCGTCCGGCTAGGTTGTCGCGTGTCATTTGTCCCTAAGTATGCGGTAAGTGTGTGGAACATTATCGGTACTTACTTGTTTGCTAACTGTTTGTTTGTAGGTGTTAGTTGAAAACAAGTGGGGGAGAAGCTATTGCTTCTCTAGAGTGTTAGCTTGTAGTGTGTTGGAATTGCAGTGGTGCAAAGGTTGCTAAGGCTTGTGTTGACCAAGGATTCGCTCATGAATTAACTTAATTCACAAGGTGCAAGGAACGCTATTAGAGTTGGGAGATATGGCTTATGACCATCATGATTGTCGGCTACTTATTGAAAAATTGAGGAACTGATCACCCTCAATCCCTTGTTGATAGTAGACGGAATCGTGTTGGATGCAAAGGACATATTTTTCGGCTAGGATAGTATATTCAGTAGACTGTTTGGAGTTAGCCAAAGTTATTAACGATTCAAAAGAGTATATGTGGATTCCGGTATTCGGAAAAGAGATGGATTTGAGAATTGAGTATGTTGACTAGATTTTACTAATGGTTACTCCTCGGTAAGTAAGAAGTGAATTTGAAATTGACGATTGTAAAAGTGAACATTGTACCTACTGAGTATGTAAGGGAACTTTTGAGAGGAGACTCTGATGTCTGATTTGGTTGCGTAGATAGTATTGATTGAGAGTAAGGTCACAATGATGGATTTTCGGTAGAGTGCAAATTATAATTATGTTTTGAAGGATATATTAGAGGTGTGGTTATAAGGAAAGATGGAACTATTCCTTGATTGGTCCCTGGTGAAGAGGAATAGTGGGAAGATTCATCGATAAAGAGGAATTGTAGAAGTAAAGGTGCCTTCTGGGGAAAACTTCAGTGTTATTGATATAGGAGTATGAAGATGTAAAGTTGCATGTCGATTAGTGAATATTATGAGAATGCACAATTGCGATGGGAATAGATTAGACTCGATTGATAAAGGGTCAAGACTGATTTAGAGTTCATCTGTGGTATTGTTGTTGTGGTGAGTTGGATTATCGTGCCTACCAGAACCTTGAGTTAGTTGGGACTTTGTAAGTATAGTATAAAGGGAATGTGGTCATTGGAATAGATGTTGATAGGTCATGTTGGATGAATTTACTGCAATGATGGATGTCGATGGAAATTGAAGAGGTAAGTATTGAATTATGTTTTGGCATAGTATGATAAGAGGTGGATGAGTTTTTTTGAAAGTATGAAGGTGTAATTTTTGTGGAAATTAATTACAACCATGTATCTTCAAAATGTAGTGATGTCGAGTCGTTGCCTTAGTAGTGTGGTGTATGTTGATACAGAGTATGGATAGCTTCGTAGATGTTTTTGAGACGGTGAACCGTAAGCTACGGGATTGGTTAAAAGATATTTGTCGTGATTATTGTGAGATGAAATGAGAGAAATATAAGTATCATTGTATGTGTTGGATTAATAAGACAAAAGTAAAGTAGTAAGTGTGCAATATTTGTCTTTCCGGAGTTTATGAATTAAAGGGGCTAGGTAATGTGGAATTTTAAACGTTGGAAGGATGATCCAACGAGGGAGTAAATGTAATGTGAAGCCATGAAATGATCATGAATATTGTGTAGAAGATAGTGGTGACTGGTATGTACTAAGGTGGGTATAGAGTCTGAATTGTGCCTTTCATATTTACTTGGATAATTTCGAGATGGTAACTTTTGGAAGAGGTTAGGATCTATGATGAAAGTAGAAAAAGAATTTGTAGAATGTTGGAAATTGAAATATAAGAATTGGAAAAGATACAGTTAGATACTAAGCTATCGATAATAATTTTTATGAACATGTGTATAAGTGTTTGAATGTGTGGTTCAGAGGAAGGTAGGGATATGAGTTAGTCTGAAGTAGATGTGGATCTACAATGGTGGAAATGAGTAAGTTATAAGAGATTAGAATGTAATTGGATTTATTAGTTGTTATTGCAGGTTATAAAAAGGTTTTCCAAGTTCGTATTTTGTTGTTCGGATAATTGGTGAAAGATAAGTTGTTCGTTGAGGAGGGTTGTTTTGAAATAAAGTGCTAGAGAGCCGGAATAGGAGTTATTTACGGTGGTAGTCTGATTTTGTCGGATTCTAACGAGTTGTGGATAGAACGTTGGATAATGATTGTGATAAGTTGATAAGTTATTAGTATTTGATTGTAAAGTCATAGTTGGTATTATACGATAAGAGTGGAATTATGGAACTAATTATCTTACCCATGGATTGAAGGTAGATGAGAGTAAAATTGTGTGAATATCCGGTAATGTTGTTGTTATGATTGAAAATTGGAGTGTTTGGTAATCACACGAGCATACAATTCCGATTTGATCAGAAAGAATGGAGTATGAGACAATTAAGATAGTCAGAATGTCTGAGGAAGAGAGTCGAGAACTTTTCCTAAGTTTGCATTTATAGTTAAAGTGTTGGAATTGAGTTAACAATTAAGAGACTTGCGTTCAGATTTTGAGGTATGCTAAGTAAATTATCATAATTTTGGTGAAGGTTAGAAAGAGTTAAAATTAGTTGTGAACTTCATGGAATAAATAGTTGCGGGTAATAAGAGTGCGCAACGAAAGAGTGAGGTGGGGTCATTACTGATACGTAAATGGTTAGTAAGGGCTCAAGATATTGAGCGATAAGACCTGATAAGATATTGAGGCTATTGGACATTCCGGAATAGATGAGTAATGGTAATAGGTTACCTACATATCTAGGATTGCGAGATATGCAGGAATATTAATATATGTGATGTATGTGCTTCATTGATAGATTATGATTGTGTTGTTTCGGTGGAGAAAGCCGTAAGATTAGTCTGTTAATAGTGTTGTTGTGGCTAGACAATGTATATTGTGAAATTTTCATTTTGTCCTGGTAGTCGCCTCGTTACCTACGGTGATGGTACGAGTGCGGGTGAATAATTCCTATGATGGGGAATTAGGAGTGTCACCTATGGTGATGGTAGCGACTTTCGTTGTGTTCTCTTTCAGGTGTATACCTGTGTGTTGTGAATTGATAATGGTCGTGTTTGTTGTTGTGGTAGTTGTCCTGGCACTAGTGTTGTTGTTTTGGGTTGTTTGCAGAGTTGACGGTTTTGGCAAGGGAGGGATTAGTCAAGTGCGAGAGTAGATCTAAGTAATTTCATTGAGTACTATTTTCGAGGACAAAAATAAAATAAGTGGGGGAGTTGTAACGCCCCGATTTTATAAACTATTTTATTTAATAATTATTGAGAGTATGATGGTGTATTTGGAATACTAAGCAGAGAAAGTATTTTATTTAAATAATAATAATATAATGAGGTGGTATTATTATTATTATTATATTATTATTTAATAATTAAAATAAAATAGTAAGTTGGAGGTTTGAGGGGCAAGGTTGTAATTTGGTTATGTTATGAAGAAGAGAGTGTAGAAGCATACTTCAATCTAAATATTTTGATGAAGACAACAAGATTCAAGTTCAATTCGTGTTTGCAAAAAGTCAAGCTTTCAATAAGATCAAGAACAAGGATATGCATCATCAATGGAAATGTTATCGTGCGAATCAAGTTCCGTATGCAAATGTTCGATAACTTTCAAGACTTGGACACAAGACTTAGGTATATTATAACTCACATCTTAATTAATATGCAAGTGTTCAAATATAAGTTTTCATGATAACACATTGCATATACCTTTTAGAAATTATTTGGAATTGGTTTAATACTTTAAACTTTAATATTTTTCAGAGTTTTAACAGTGTTAACCGGTTAACCAAATAGGTTAATCGATTAACGGTTCAAAAACTCCAATATCCTCAGTTAACGTTACAGCGTTATCTGGTTACCCCTTTTGGTTAACCGGTTAACACTGAACGAATTTTGAAAAATTGTTTCTTTTCATTTGAAATAATTTTTTAATATTATACCTTTTCAATGGTTGTTTCATAAACATTTATACCCCTTTGAATGGGTGTTTTTGAAACATATATATTCTGAATTTTTTAAATGTGAAAGATACCTCTAAATATTTTCTCATAGAATTTTATTAAAATCAAAGTCACTCATTTCTCAAATATTTTCAAATATTTCAAAAGTGTTCATCTTATTCATACCATTTCACATTCATAGATATTGAACACTTGCATGTATATTGTGAAGTGAACTTTGATTTAAAAGGAGAAGATCAATCTTGTATTGATATTGTACAATTCATTATTCTCAAAAACAAACTAATAGAATTATTTCTATTTTGACTTGCGATCCAGGATTATTGGACGCAAGGGTTAGTGTTTGCAAGAGGATTGTTCTTGCACACTATTTGATGTATAGTTGGTAGATAGTAGGCCTCACCGGTTTATGGTGCGATAGGTTGTATGATCTAGAACTATAGTGGAAAATCTCTTACAAGGTGTAAGAGGACTGGATGTACCTTCAGATTGTGAAGGGAACCAGGATAAACCTTTGTGTCTTTTTTACTTTCTACATTATCGCTTTCATTTCTTAGACACTTAAACGATAAAAATCCATCCATCGATAAAATAACCGAGAGCATTTTATATAACCTAATTCACCCCCCTCGTAGGCTATCTTTGTAACTACAATTGGCATCAGAGCAAGTTATAGGTAACTTGTTCCTAGAGATCCAGCATGGCTTCCGCAAGTACAAATCTGGTTTTCAAAGACGGTGGAAGTAGCAACAAGCCCCCACTTTTCTCCGGGGAATATTTTGATTTCTGGAAAATCAGAATGAAAGCACATCTTAAAGCCCAAGGAGAAGGTATATAGGAAGCAATCAAAGAAGGTCCACACAATCCTGTAAACATGATCAATGGTGTTGGAACCGCGAAGTTGAAAAGCACATATGATTAAAATGATAAGAAAAAGATTCTAAACGAGAAAAAGGCAATCAACATACTCCAAAGCGCTCTCATTATGGACGAATTCTTCTGTGTATCATAGTGTAAATTGGCAAAAGAGATTTGGGACACCTTGGTAGAAACGCATGAAGGAACCACCAAAGTAAAGAGATCAAGGCTAAACACATTGAGTCAAGAATATGAGATGTTCCGTATGCAGCCAGGTGAATCTATTGTTGCCTTGCAGAAGAGATTTTTCCATCTAACAAATCACTTGATTGCTCTGGGGAAAACCTTCACCAATGATGATCTCAACCTGAAAGTCCTAAGATCTTTGACAAGGGAATGGCAACCGAAAGTGACCGTTACTTCGGAAAAGAAGAGTCTCTCAACGATGACTTCCGCGTCCTTATTTGGTAAACTTCAAGAGCACGAATTAGAAACTTGGAAGGTTCGAGAAGCACGAAAGTCAAGAAAAGAAGTCCAAGGGAATTGCCTTGAAGGTTGATACTAAGGATGATAAAGATGACGAGACTTTCAAAGATGAGAATTTCATGCTTCTTGTAAAGAAGCTTGGTAAGTTTTTTAATAAAAATAAAAATTCATCTTATCCTAAAAAGAATAAACATTTCAGGAAAAAGGATGCATCCACATCGATTCAAGAAGTCACATGTTACGAATGTGGGAAGCAAGGTCACATAAAGCTGGATTGCCCGAAACTTGCAAAGAAAGGAAGATTCAAAGGCAAGAAGGATTTCAAGAATAAGAAGGCCTATGTTGCTTGGGACGATAATGAGATAAGTTCCTTGTCGGAATCGGAAAGCGATGAATATGCGAATATGGCTCTTATGGCTTCACATCACTCCGATGAAGAAATCGATGAGGTTAGTAGCAATTTTTCAATTTATGAGAATGATGCACAAGAAATTATAGATGAACTTCTAAAAGAATGCAAGACATTGTATAAAATCATTTCATCCCAAAAGAAACGAATTTCATCTTTAGAAGAACAAAATGTCGCTTTTGAAAAATATATTGAAAGTGAAAAACAAAAATTGATGGATGAAAAACAAAGTCTTGTATGCAAAAATTGTGAGTCCTTATCCTTTCAAATTGTTCAACATAAAAGAGTTTTAGAAAGATATGAAAAAGGTCAAATTGGCTTGGAGGAAATTCTTAGGCATCAAAGATATCCTAATGATAAAAGTAGTTTAGGATATTCTAAGTTTTCCAAACCAAGCATAAATAAGGCCATTTTTGTGAAATCAAGTGACCAAGTTGTTTAGGAAAAGGCAACCAATTTTAAAAATATGCATCAAATTCATTAAAAGAAAAGAATTATTAAGAAAAAAAGTTATGTTCCTAGATATAAAAGTAACTTTCAACCTACTTGTTTTTATTGTGGAATCAAAGGACACACACCTAATGCTTGCTATGTGCGCAAATTTGGCGTTGCTAAAGGGCATTATGTGTAGGTTGAAAAGGGTACTAACTATCAAGGACCCAAAACAATTTGGGTACCTAACAATACTTGATTTTGTTTTGTAGGTATGCTTGAAGACAACTTCTAATCAATGGTATCTTGATAGCGGTTGTTCGAAGCATATGACGGGCGACATCAACAAATTTTCAAATCTATCTTTAAAGGCCAAAGGATACGTTACTTACGGTGATGATAATAAAGAAAAGATTCTTGGAGTAGGAACCGTTGGTGCATCTCCATTTACAATCATCGAAGACGTTCTTTACGTTGAAGCCTTTAAACACAACCTACTTAGCATAAGTCAATTGTGTGAGAAAGAGTTTCAAATCAACTTCACAAAGGATGAATGTTTGATAGAACATGAAGTCACCCATGACATCTTTCTAAAAGGTAAAAGATTTACTAATATTTTTATGATTTCTTTTGATGACTCTTCCTTGAAGGTAAAATGCTTAATGGCGAACAACAACGAGGCGTGGCTATGGCATAAAAGGTTTGCTCACATTCACATGGAGCACTTAAACAAGTTGATAAAGCATTACCTAGTTGTTGGTCTTCCAAAGATAAAGTTCTTCAAGGATAAGTTATGCGATGCTTGCCAAAAAGGGAAGCAAACCAAGACAACTTTCAAGTCCAAGAAAGTGGTGTCCACATCAAGACCACTTCAATTGTTGCATATGGATCTTTTCGGTTCATCAAGAACGAAAAGCTTCGGAGGTAAGATTTATGCTTTAGTTATTGTTGATGATTTATCTCGATATACGTGGACATTGTTTTTAGTGCATAAAAGTGATGCTTTCAAAGCATTCAAGAAGTACGCGAAGCAAATACAAAACGAGAAGTCACTCACTATAGCCTCCATTAGAAGCGATCATGGTGGAGAATTCTAAAACTCATCCTTTGAAGATTTTTTTGAAGAGCATGGAATTTATCATAAATTTTCCGCACCAAGGACTCCTCAACAAAACGGTGTTGTAGAAAGGAAGAATAGGTCATTGGTGAAGCTTGCAAGAACAATGCTTAGCGACTCAAATCTCCCTGAGTACTTTTGGGCAGATGCGGTTAGCACAGGTTTTGTAAGCAACTGTGTCAACATTCGACCAATTCTCAAGAAGACTCCGTATGAGTTGTTCAAGGGTAGGAAACCGAACATATCATTCTTTCACATATTCGGATGCAAGTGTTTCGTTCTCAACATAAACAAGGACAATCTCGGTAAGTTTGATGAAAAGTACGAAGAAGGTATATTCCTTGGTTACTCCCTCTCTAGTCAAGCTTTTAGAATTTTTAATAAAAGAACTCTTACTATTGACTAATCTATTCATGTTTCGTTTGATGAGACTAACCCCTCAAAAGAGGATAATAGTATTGTGGATGATGATGATGATGATGATATAGTAGATACACCACAACAACAAAAGGAGATATCAAAGGATCAAGCAATACCACAAGAAGATGACTCACCAATCATTGAAGAACATCAAGATCTTCCGAAGGAATGGAGAACTCATAGAGATCACCCGATAGATAAAGTTATTGGTGATATTAGCCAAGGCGTTGCAACTCGACTAAATCTCAAGGATGCTTGTCTCAACATGGCTTTTGTGTCTCAAATTGAACCAACCAAAATCGATGAAGACTTAGGTGATAATCAATGGATAGTAGCGATGCAAGAAGAACTCAACCAATTCGAAAGGAATCAAGTTTGGAGTCTTGTACCAAGACCAGACAACAAGCACATCATAGGAACAAGATGGGTGTTCAAGAACAAACTTGACAAAAATGGGATCATAGTTCGTAACAAAGCAATATTGGTCGCACAAGGATACAACCAAGAAGAAGGAATTAATTTTGATGAAATGTTCGCTCGGGTAGCAAGGTTAGAATCAATTAGATTATTACTTGCTTACGCTTGTTCTATGAATTTTTAGTTGTACCAAATGGATGTCAAAAACGCTTTCCTGAATGGCTACATCAATGAAGAAGTATATGTCAAACAACCTCCGGGTTTTGAATACTTCAATAATCCCTCTCATGTCTACAAGTTGATGAAGGCTCTTTATGGTTTAAAGCAAGCACCAAGAGTGTGGTATGACCACCTCAGCAACTTCCTATGTGAGAAGGGTTTTGCAAAAGGAAAGGTTGACAAGACGTTGTTCATAAAGAATTTCAAGGGTAACACCTTATTGGTTCAAGTCTATGTCGATGACATCATCTTCGGTTCAACAAACAAAGTTCTTTGCGAAGAGTTTTCACTTATGATGCAAGGAGAATTAGAGATGTCCATGATGGGAAAAATGAACTATTTCCTTGGACTTCAAATAAAGCGAACAAAGGATGGCATATTCATCAACCAATCCAAGTATTGCAAGGAATTATTGAAAATATTCAATATGGATAGTTGCAAGGTGATATCCACTCCTATGGGATCCGGAACATACGTTGATCAAGATGAATCCGACACTTCAATTGATATCACAAAGTATCTAGGTATGATCGGTTCATTATTATATTTGACGGCAAGCCGTCCTGACATTATGTTTAGTGTTTGTTTGTGTGCACGCTTTCAAGCAAGTCCGAAGGAATCGCATCTCATTGCAGTGAAGAGGATTATGAAGTATCTCAAAGGAACAACGAATGTCGGACTATGGTATCCAAAAGGTAGTACATGTTCTTTAATTGGTTATTCTGACGCTGATTATGCAGGATGTAAGACAGATAGAAAAAGCACAAGTGACACTTGTCACATTCTCGGGAACGCACTAGTTTCGTGGGCATGTAAGAAGCAAGCATGTGTTGCACTTAGCACAGCCGAAGCGGAGTACATTGCAGCAGGCAGTTGTTGTGCACAAATCTTGTGGCTTAAGCAACAACTTCTTGATTTTGGTATAAATCTCGGTTGCATTCCTCTTCGATGCGATAACACAAGTGCCATCAATATCACAAAGAACCTGGTCATGCATTCAAGGACAAATCACATAGATATCCGACATCATTTCCTTCGAGATCACGTGCTCAATGGAGATGTAGATGTTACTTTCGTGGATACACACAACCAACTTGTCGACATTTTCACTAAACCATTGGCGAAAGAACCATTCTTCAAGATTCGGCAATAACTTGACATTCTCGATGAAGGTGACATCTAATCTTAACTTAAAATTACTTGTTATATGGCTTAGTTTCTTAAAATATGTTTATTCTCACTTTTATGTTAAAAAATGCTAGCACTCACTTTTCGTTGTTTTTGATTTTTCTCTCTTTCAGATACCCGAAAATTATCGGTTTCAAAATATTTTTTGATAAAAAGTTGCGTTATGTCGTGTGCTAACACTTTGTGAAAGATTTCTGTGAAAAACGTTTCCTATTTCCTCTAGAACATGTTGCTGGATTTTTCGAAAAAATTGTATTTTTTGTCCGTTAACCGGTTAACGGAATCAATTAACCGGTTAACGCTTCCAAGTTTTTGATTCTCAGGACACGTACAACATGTGTATCTTATTATTTTTTTATTTTATTTTTCTTTTCTTTCTTTTGCTTTATGAAATGTTTTATTTGTATATCATTTTAATATATTGCATGTTACTCATTCTCACCAACATTCATAACTTTTACTCTTCATTTTCCTTGACTACATTAAACACTATTTATCATCTTCTTCCAACTTCCAACTCCAAACCATTCAAACCCCATTAAAACCCCACTCACTCTTGGCCTTTATAAACACTTTACAAACCTCATTCCACTCATCTCACCCAAATCCGAAAATACCCTCTCATCCAAACCCTAACTCCAGCACTTTTTCATGGCACCTCAAAGGAAAGGAAAGGAACATGCTTCAGTGTCAGAGGATGTCTCGGCTGAAAAAATACCGATGGAATCAACAAAGAAGAGAAGGTTGGATTTCAAAGTCAGAGTCAGACCACTACTCAAGGGTAAATATGTTCTCATGAAATCTTTCAAACCTCCATCATTTACTTTTCCTGCATTGCTAGAGTTTCAAGGTATTAGTGATTTTGTTGTTGATAACGGGAAAGTTTTCCCGGTTTGGTTCAATCCTTCATGCACAACTTCACACTTAACATGGATAGGCATGGAAAACATAAGCTTCATACTATTATTCGGAACTGCGAAATTAAGGAGGATTTAGGTGCTCTTGCTGCGTCGCTGAAAATTCCCTTTGCCGGTGTTTTTCTCCGCAAAGGTGTGAATCACAAGGATGGCATCTGGTCCGGCTATGACAAAATGGAGTACTACTAGTCACTTTGCCTCTTTCCTAAGGAAGTCATTACGTCGGGACAGCACACTTCAAGGGTACTTTGCTATGCAAAAAAATTGACGATTGACGATCTGATGTTGCACTATGTCATTTGCTATGTACTGCTGCCAAAGGACTCGAATCACTCTCAAATTAATGATCTAGAGATGCAAATTTTGTTCGCTATCAAGAACAAAGTGAAGTTTAATTGGATGTTAACAATGATGTACCATTTGAAACAACAACTCTCACTCAAAACAAGGCTTCCATATGCTCGGTTCATCTCTCGGATTATTGAACAAACCGATTTGGAATTTGGTAGAGAACCATTCATCGCAATAAAGTCTACGGCAAATGAGATCAACGAGATAACCATTGTGAAGAATATCGGGATTGTTCAACGCAATGATGGTACCTATGAGTATGCTGATGGCTCCTCTGCACCCTCCTTTCCTATTCCTGATGGTGGTATAACCAACAAGTTTCTTTACACCACCATTATGACTAACCAACGTGAAACCACCCGTGCTATCAAACACCTCCGGAAACTAGTGATAGGTTCCTGTAACCAACCTGAAGAGGACGATGAAAGTGAAGAGGGTAGCAAAGACGGTGAAGAGGAAAGTGATGGGATGTCGGATGATGAATGATTATGCATGTCATGTTATTGTTTCTTTTGTTTAAGTTTTAGTTTAAAAAATTATGTTGTAAGACCTAATGATATTTAGGCACTTTTGGTTTACCTCATTATGCTTGTTTCCGTTTTCATGAACTTCTTGTAGCACTTTGTGCATTTAATCAAATTCTGGTTTTAGTATGTTTGTTTGTGTCATATGCCTTGCTTGATCAATTATTGCTTGTATGCTTACATATATGCCGATATTGCTTGTTATGGTTTGAAAGCCTATTCCTTTTTGCTAATGACAAAGGGGGAAAAGAGCTTGGTTCTCTAATATCTCTTTGTGCAGAATTTTGCCTCTGTTAAAATAGTGGGAGTTGTTGAACATAGGGGGAGGAATAAGCTTAGACATGTAACATCGATCAAAGCTATCGCGCAAACTCAATTGGTTGTCATCATTAAAAAGGGGGAGAATGTAGAAGCGTACTTCAATCTAAAGATTTTGATGAAGACAATAAGATTCAAGTTCATTCCATGTTCATAAAAAGTCAAGCTTTCAATAAGATCAAGAACAAGGATATGCAACATCAAAGGAAATGTTATCGTGCGAATCACGTTCCGTATGCAAATGTTCGATAACTTTCAAGACTTGGACACAAGACTTAGTAATATCAAAACTCACATCTTAATTGATATACAAGTGTTCAAATATAAGTTTTCATGATAACACAATGCATATACCTTTTAGAAATTATTTGGAACTGGTTTAACACTTTAAACTTTAATATTTTTCTGAGTTTTAACAGTGTTAACCGGTTAACCAAATAGGTTAACCGGTTAACGATTCAAAAACTTCAATATCCTCAGTTAATGTTACAGCGTTAACTGGTTACCCCTTTTGGTTAACCGGTTAACACTGAACGAATTTTGAAAAATTGTTTCTTTTCATTTGAAATAATTTTTTAATATTATACCTTTTCAATGGTTGTTTCATAAACATTCATACCCCTTTGAATGGGTGTTTCGAAACATATATATATTCTGAATTTTTCAAATGTGAAAGATACCTCCAAATATTTTCTTATAGAATTTTATTAAAATCAAAGTCACTCATTTCTCAAATATTTTCAAATATTTCAAAAGTGTTCATCTTGTTCATACCATTTCACATTCATAGATATTGAACACTTGCATTGATATTGTGAAGTAAACTTGGATTTAAAAGGAGAAGATCAATCTTGTATTGATATTGTACAATTCATTATTCTCAAAAACAAACTCATAGAATTATTTCTATTATGACTTGTGATCCAGGATTGTTGGACGCAAGGGTTAGTGTTTGCAAGAGGATTGTTCTTGCACACTATTTGATGTATAGTTGGTAGATAGTAGGTCTCACCGGTTTATGGTGCGATAGGTTGTACGATCTAGAACTATAGTGGAAAATCTCTTACGAGGTGTAAGAGGACTGGATGTACCTTCAAATTGTGAAGGGAACCAGGATAAACCTTTGTGTCTTTTTACTTTCTGCATTATCGCTTTCATTTCTTAGACACTTAAACGATAAAAATCCATCCACCGAGAAAATAACCGAGAAAATTTTATATAACCTAATTCACACCCCCCCTCTTAGGCTATCTCTATAACTACAGAGAGAACACGACACATTTTCTCATTATCGTGCTTTTTGACGAAGATAAGAGGGCTCTAGAGAAAAAGGAAAAGAGAAGGGAGATCAGGGATCGTAGAGCTCCAAGGTCAAGAGTTTTTGAAGAATTATTCAATTTCGAGGTAAGGGGGGAGAAAGGGTTCTATATTGGTGATCTAACATGAAAGGGTAGTTGAGAGGTCCTTACTCTCTTAGGGATTGTATGATATTGTTGATTTTGATGAAATTGTGATATGATGTGTATAATATGATGATTGATTGTGGGTGTTTGGGATTTTGATGTTGAATTGGATATATATATATATATATATATATATATATATATATATATATATATATATATATATATATATATATATATATATATATATATATTGGTGATCTAACATGAAAGGGTAGTTGAGAGGTCCTTACTCTCTTAGGGATTGTATGATATTGTTGATTTTGATGAAATTGTGAAATGATGATTGATTGTGGGTGTTTGGGATTTTGATGTTGAATTGCATATATATATATATATATATATATATATATATATATATATATATATATATATATATATATATATATATATATATATATATATATATATATATATATATATATATATATATATATATATATATTTGTGTGTGTGTGTGTGTGTGTGTGTTTTATGAGGATTGGGTTATGTATGCTATTGAGAATAGAGTAATTGGAGAAGATGAAGAAAACCAAGAATTTTACTAATTTGATTTGTAAATGTTAGGCTAGGTGATTGATTAATGTTAGAGACATAAAATGGTATTAAGCATGACAATTGGACTATTCTGGGTGCTAAGAGTTAAATAAAATGAACTGAATTCAGATTGGTGTGAAAAGGGAAAGAAAAATGATTTTCAGAACAAAACTGAGTTTTTGACGCAGGTCTCCTGACACGGGTCGTGTCACATGACACGGGTGGCCGTGTCACACGACACGGGTGGCCATGTCAGGCTACAGGAACAAGGTTTGGGAGTGAATTTTGGGAGATTGGGCCTCAGAGGGTGTGACACGGGCCATGTCACATGACATGAGTGGCCGTGTCACCCTTCTGTACTTGGGAAATTGTGTTTTTCAGAATGGCGTATCAGGTCGTGTCAGGGGACACGGGGGGCCACGTCAGGCCTCTGATTTTGGGAAATTTTGGATGTTTTAAGTTAGTTTCGTCCCGTTCTCTTGGTCTACTTTCTTACCATTAGTCTAAGGCATTGAGGATAGCATCCATGTGTAACTATAAGACCTGACAACAAATAATTAGTGTGTGCATTTTATATGATTATTTTGGATGGTATAACTTTATTAATAGGTCGATTAGAAGGTGTTGATCACGGAAATGTTTATTATAAGTTTTGTATAAACTATATGATGGAATGGTTTATGACTGATGAAGATCACAAGGATCGTATTGATTGGGGACATTGTTGATTGTATGCTTGCGTATACCCCATGATGTAAGGTTTGGTAGCAGTGAGGATCAGGAGGATCGTGTTATGTTGGGTGAGTATATAGGAAATAGTTAAGGATGAAATTAATGTAGAGTTCATAAGATATAATAACCAGTAATTAGTGTGTAAGAATATATATGCTTATGTTGATTTGTATAACTTATGATGATGAACCATATGGATTGTATGGATAATGTGTATTAAATATTTTTTGACTTTTATGTGACCCATGTGATGGGATGTATGATAATTTATGAGGATCAGGAGGATCGTGTTATGTATGAATATGTTCATGCTTGTGATTTGGTATGCATAATCGAATTTTCATATGCATGTATGATGGGATAATCATGTCTCGGATGGAGCGTAAGTGATTATCCGGATTCATTGTGAATCGATGTGTGGGGATGACCGTGTCTCAGTAGGAGCATAAAAGATGCATCCGGGTTCAAATCGATGAACCATTGTTGAAGTCGGTACCGCATTTGCATTGTGTCATTTAGTCACTTTGCATTGATTGAATGAATGGTGTATGATATGTGTTAATGAATTGTGTGAGATATTTGATTGATTGAATGATATATAATGTGTGTTGATGAATAGAGGTGAGATTACCCTTTAAGATGTTATTTGCACCGTTATGATATAGAATTGTTTTCTCACCCCTTTGTTGTTTGGTTGCTTCTGTGCTTCTTCGGGAGTACAGACGATTCAGGTACTTAAGTAAGCTCGGAGTATAAGTGTTGGTCGAGTCCTAGGAGTCGCTCTGATACGTAACACGGGGATCAGGGATATTTGTTGTTATTTATTATTGTTAGTATTTGTTACGTATCTTTTTTTGTTAAAACTTATAAATCAAGAGAATTGGTGAATGTTATGGATGTTTGGAGAATTGCCATATGATGAATAAAAAGATATTTTTCCGTTGTTTTAATGAATAACTATAATTGTATTTATGTTGAAAAAGTTGCATTCAACTTTTGATAAATCTCTGATTTTCTTAATAAATTGGTTATTTTATTTAATTGGGATAAGTGGGTGTTACACTCTCCTATGCAAACTCAAATAAAAAGCTTATAAAAATCTCCAAACCAACAGCAAGCGTCTTTCCTGCGGGAATTCTCTTCTCATCTCCTTCACTCCAAACGAAAGAACTCTCTTTGACTTGTATTTTGGGTAAGACGATAAACACACTCGTTCTAGATGAGCCTGCAACACCTGAGCATAGGCATATGCAGTTTAATCATAAAATTTCCTCCCTAGTTAGGGGAACTACGTTGACTCTAATTCTCATTCCCGATGAGATACGTAGGCAGTGAGGTAGGGCCCATTCGAGCATATTTCTTTATTTTTCCTACATTTCTCTCGTCGAGTACGACGGGCGTTGTCGTACCTCGAAAAATACGATCCTCGCGAATGCGGTCGCGGCTGGGCTGACTTGAGAGTCGCCACCTAATTTTGATTTATTCCCAAAGAGGGAAAGGGGAAATATAGATAAAACCCGGGAAGAAAGGATAAAGACAAGGTCATCGTAACCATTGTCGGGGTTCGGAAGTCGGTTATGCAGGGGGAAGGTATTAGCACCCCCTACATCCATCGTACTCGATGGGAACCTTCTAAGTTGTCACGCGCGAAAGTATGTCTATGCCTAATGAATTACTTGATAAAGGAGGAAAAGGATTCAAATTTTATTTATCTTTCTTTAGGAGTTGTATTGTACTAAAGACTATGGATAGTTTATTCCTAACCAACAAGCCAAGTATCTTGCGACGGAATAATCAGAGCGAATAACGAGAACTCGTAATCCTCCTTTCTACCACTTAAGGCTCGTGGCGTAAAATTTCCCTCATATTATTAAAGTATTTTAATACCTAAGACCACTTGACGTTGGATCAAGGGTTTGGATTTAAAAAAACATTTTGGTAAGTCGATTGCGAGGCATAAAGTGATCGCGAAGGGTGAGTGCAAAATGGAGGTTAAGGATTAATGGTTATACGAGATCGATTCCTAATCATAAGCTAAAGCGGAGCCGTTGGAGTTCAAATTAAACTGGAAGCCTCAAAATATATCTCTTTAACTGTCTTAGAATCGATTCAAATTTAGAATCATTCTATGAGAAGTCGAGCATTACTTTATAATCAAATAATTATTTAAACAAAAGAAATGCGATAAAAAAATACAATTGGTCTCATATTGACATAAACAACGTCGATTTATTGAAATCGAATATTTAAGTCGTTTGTTATATCATCGACCATAAAAATAAAATAAAGTTGAAATAATAATAAAATAAAAGTTTGGCTTCATATTCAATTTAAATAACGTCGATTTATTTGAAATCGAATATTTAAATATTTATTCATCGGCCGAATAAATAATAAATCAAGATAATATGAAACATTAAGAAAAATAAATGTGTGGCCTCAAATTAGGGGATAACGTCGTTTTATTAGAAATCGAATACCACCACTTATCATTGGCCGAATAATAATAAAGTCGTTAAATAATAATGGATCTAAAATTAATTAGAAACCATAAGAAATAATAGGAAACAGTCTCATATCAATTTGGACAACGTCGATAAAATCGAATGTCACAAACCGGATAATAATATCATAGACCACAATAAAAATGTGAAATAAATCGATAAATCGATAAATAAATAGGAAATAGAAAAATGGCCTCAAATCGGTTTAGACAACGTCGATTAAAAAATCGAATGTCAATAAACCATTAGTTATATCATAGGCCCGAAAAATAACGGACAAAAAATAAATGAAATCGGTCTCAATTTAATGGATAACGTCGATTAAACAATCGAATATCTCATTTTATCATTAACCGAATAAATCAAATAATCGATTAAATAAATAGCGAAGAATAACAATGGCCTCATAACAACTTTGACAACGTCGATTTAAAATCGAATATCAAAAAGTCATAATTATTTCATTGGCCCATACTAAAAATAAACGAGAAATTTATTAACATACCCTTTTATTTAGGTTTTTATTTATTTATTTTTATTTATCAAAAAGATAAACGAAAATAGAAACATAATAGTTTTATTATTAAAAAAAAAAGAAGGAAGAATAAGGACCAACTGAACATGAAATGGGGATGCAGGCCTACTAAAATCAATCCAGTTCAAACCAGATCCGGATTAATAAGAACCCGGTTTGCTCACAGCCCAGAAAGCAAATAAAACAAATGACCTAGCTGTTTCAGCATCATCGGTCCAATCAAATAAAGAAAGAAAAAATAAAGTTAACTGGCGGTAATTCAGAAGCCTTGGGAAGGGAGATAGCCATAATCACCCTCCTTTAAAACACTTTATTCGTATTTAAATCAAAAAATTAATAGCATTAACTAACATTGAAGCATTTTAAAATAAAACAAACACTTGGAAACAAGCTCACGTGAGACCTGAGGGTAAACCGACCGCTTTCAGAAACACTCTCTTTGTTTCCTTCATCACCCTTACGTCTCAACTCAGTGACGATTCTTTCAAATCGTACTTCATCGTCTCATCAATGTCATTGCAAATCAACGATTCTCAACATGAACTCAAAGCAAAGCAAAGCGAAATCAACAACAACATCAAAACAGATACCCTCATCCCCAACCAAAACCCTAGCCCCAAATTCATTGTTCATGGAGATTACCATACGAGTTCAAAAAGAGAATTGCAACATAGATTTGAGATTACCAACAAGGAGAAGCTTCGTAGGTTGTTTTAACAGGTTCGTACTCCGTTTGCCTGTTCTTCTCCGACCTTTCTTTCTCTTCGTGTCCTATCTCTACTATTCTTCTTCTTCTGTTTGTGTATTTTTGTGAGTTATTTGTTGGAAATTGTTGTCGTTTAATAGTTGTGGTTGAATAGTTTAGCTCGAATTATTTCAGAGTTTCAATGAGAAACTCTGAATAATTTGTTGAAATTGAGCTTTAGGTGAAGGTTTCTGGGGATTGCTTTGCTCTGCGCTTTCATTAGGGTTTTTTCAGTGTCCTTGCCTACTCTATGATGAGTGACTTTATAGAGTGATTTGAGTGAGTGTGGTAAAAAGGAATTTTCAGAGGTATATTTGTTTGGTACGTGAGAGTGAGATTGTCCAATTATCCATTCCGTTAGAGAAGATTTTGTTCTGATTTTTGTGGGGACCCCGAAATCGTGAGTCATTGAAATTATTTTGTCTGTAGTGCAGCCTGAAAATGTTTCTAGAACACATGTGGTCCCAATGAGGATTTTCAACTGATTTTTAATTGCCCTGTAATATATGAATTTACTGCTGCAAACTGACTTTTCCACTGCTGTACATCTAGTTTATTACTGATATGGTAGTGATGCTTCGAAGACTTTTCTTCTTACTTGTGAAATGATGCAATTCCTCATTGTCATGTTCTGCCATTAGGAATCACTTTGATGCTAATTTGATGTATCTGTTATAATTGAGACTCTATTGATGCTTTGCAGGTTTTGAAGAGCTGGAAATAGAATGAGATAGGACTTGAAGAGGGGGCCTCCTGTAAGTTGACTGATATATTTATGCTGCAAGTCCTGAAATTATTCTAGCTTTGGCTGCTTGTGAGTTTTATCCTTGTTTTGCCACAACTATTTTGCTCTTTTTGCATGATGACCCCTATTTGATTGAGTGGCATGGTATATTTATCAGGTGTTTTTGAATCATTGTCTGAACAAATGATAGGATGGAAACTGGCCGTCATTTGGTGTGTACTGATGAGTACCAAAGATGAATCGTGGACATATTGCTATGCTTCAGAGGTAATTAGAATTTGACCGTTATGAGCATATATGTCTTGTGAATTTTCTGCTACATTTGTTGAATAAACTCTGGCTTTCATGTGTTTGAGGTTATAGGTCCTCTTGAACTGCTACAACATTTCCTTCATTTACTACAGATTTTAAAAGCCTCATCAACCACCTTCTTTTTGCGATAGTTTCACACAAGTTGACAGGATTTTGCTGACCACATGATGAACATAATTATTTATAGGGACCTCTTCTACCAAAGGTAACAAAGTCTGCTGTCAGTATTCATCTTTTAGAACTGCAGTCAATTAGGGAGTCTAATAGAACAGCAGGAAACTTTTCATTGTTGAATTCCTTGGACAATTCTAATAAAAACCCCTGGCAAATCCCTTAGTTTCTTTAAAATCTCCAAGGCCTTTATTGGAAGTATTTCAACATTTTGGGACTGGATAAGATTGATTAAGGCAATAAGAGACAAACGAAACCAATGAAGACCTATCAACTCTCTAGCCTCCTCGGTAACTGGACGTCAAAAAAGTATAAGCCTCTCTTTTTTTTTAACTCCTTCTGCTGCCATTTGTTTACATTCTGAATTCTCTCTCTTTTTATTTACATCATTCACAGGTTCTTCCAGAGCTTGGACTTTTGCTTGAATGTTAATGTCAAGTGAATGAGAAAGCTACACTTGGATAATGAAAATGAAAATCTTCTGGTAAGGCGGGAGACTCCAGATTCTTGCATCTGCGTCTTGTCTTTTGAAGCCAGTTTGAAAAATGCCATGATATTTCCTTCTTGGTTGAAACATATGCAGACTTGCTTTCAAGAAACTTCTCCGCTACTTCTTGGCCAGTGGTAATATCATGGTATTTTCCCCTTCAATTCTGATACAAGACTTCTCATCAATTCTCATCATAATCTCAATCTTGTCGAGGGGATCATCTCCCGGAGAAGCAAATTTTGACCCTCCAGTAGTTTCAGTTCTATTCGCCAATGTCAATTGTTTTCTTCTTGACAATGTCACTGACTTTAATTGCAATTTCAGGTTTAGCTGCACATGTAATTTGAAGGTGGTATTTCCAGGATTGCGATGTAAGTGACGGAAAGAGTTCTCCTCGTGACAACGATGTGTCTGATTTTCAATGAATTCTCACTGACTGTGAATTTGTTGTTTTTTTTTACCACCACCAAACTTGCTTTGTTCAAGCTGACTTGAATCGCTTATTACTCCTGCGTTTTTATGGCACAGGTTCAATAATCACTGATGGGACGCTCTTGGACCCCTGGATTTCACAGTTTGCGGAGATTTGGAACATGGTTGCATAGGAGTGATGATGAACCTCTTCTGGCTTGGGCGTCGGATCAGACCTGAAGAAATGGCCTCTCGCGAGTTGTGCCAACTAAACCAAACGGTAAGGCCTTATTACTGATACTTATTTGTGATCAATTGCTTATTCGGATTCAATTATGAACCTGGCCTACCTCAACGATAATTAGAACTCAATGCTACTGAATTTTCTCTATGTTTTCCGCATAATACGTGACACATTACTTTGGAATGCAGGTGACAGCCTGAAGAGTACCAGAGACATGCTTTACCGTGGCAGAATACCTGGAGTTATAATGGAGATTGATGCTCAATTCTTTCGGTTAGCCGAAATACACCCCATTTATACGGCGTGATTTTGGCTTTCATCAAGCTGCTTGCCAATAGTATTGAAAGGATGACATATGGCCTCAACATTTTCCTCAGCTGGACAGACTTTGCTGTCAGAAACTCCTAAAAATTCCTGAACAATGTGACGGACACTCTTTTCAGGAACCACCTTTTGCTTCAGCGGCTCACCACTTAAACGGATATTTCCCAGGGTATGAATCTTGACAACTTTTGATTGATCAAGTAGTGCAATTTATACTGAGCTCTTCACATCCCTTTGACTGTCTGTACTGCTATCCATATTGACCTTCCTTGCTTTCTAAATTTGCATCAATTTATACTCTGATTCAATTTCCTTGTGTGCATTTGAATTTTTTTTTGAATGAAATATTTATGACAAGGAATCTTGAATAATTGAACCATCCTCTCATATTCTTGGACTGAATCATTGTTTCCTCATGCTTAAAATGATCTCTGCTACCAGCTCTTGCTATGGGCATTTGAAATGTTTTTCATATTCCCATGATCTGATTTGCTGAAAGCTTCTCTAATAGTTTGCCATAACTTTGTCGAAACAGATCCTACTGATGCTTCTCAAAGACGTTGAAGGAATTACGTAATCACATGAATTGCTGAAGCTCATTGTAAATGTAGGTTGCATTGGCATAATGGGCTAGAATCATCGTTAGTGTGAGGGATTTGAAGGTACCCTGCACTCCTCTTTCAAATCTTGTACATGCGGTAACAGCGAATTTTGTTGATGTCACTTGAACGTCTCGCATTTTTGCTTTGCTTTACAGGAGTTGCACGGTCGATCTCATACCTCTTGGTGTACTTGATTCTGAAGTGCAGTGATGGATTTGCTCATGAATATTTTAGGACTTGGTTTGTTCATGTGGCTGCCGCTTGCCTTGACTTGCACACCAATTTTGTACGATTTTGCAGGGACACCTTAGCACAACTTCTTGTTTTGGCTGCAACTTCTTTTTTTGGAAAATTTCATTTAGTGTTTAGAAGCTCTTTTAGACCTTCATTGTACAGTAGGCATGGAGTACAAGCATTGTTTTGTCCATAGGTTTATTTAGAATAGGTAATGGTATAAGTAATAATGAAAGGATATTGGTGATGCACGTTAGTTTATGAAATGGAGCACAGAGACTTAATCCATCCATGACAGTATTGAATTGTAAAGGAAACGATATAGTGTGCGACGGCACCACAAATGGAAATGTCATAATTTTGTCTTTTCAAATAAACTTAGACATTGCAAATTTGTTCTTTTGTTTGTTATGAAATGCAGCTTTGTAACTTTGCTTTGATGCTATAGATTCACTACTGTAGCTTATTAATGACTCACGACCTTTATCCTGCTGGTTTCGTATTATTTTATTCAAGAAATTGAACCTGAAAGCCTTGAACCCAATTAATGACAAAAAAGGTGAACACACTTGCTTGATCTTAGCACGAGACTATCAATCCTGCATTTTCCTTCGGACGTGAGGCAATATTTAACTCGCCATCTAAGATAAACATGTGCCAAAAACCACGCTTGAGTATCCTTGGCTTTAGATGATCCGAAGGCTTGTAGGAAATACTATGAACAACATGAGCACACCATTTTGTATGACTACAATTAATTCAAACTCAAATTAATTCTTGTCCATCACTGCATATCCATCTGACTTGAATCATTGATTCTCCCGCAAGATCTTAATTTTGACAATAAAAACAAAAATAAGATAAAACACATCCTCTTTTTTTTAATTTTCGAAGTATGATTAATAAGCACAATAAAATGCAAGTAAAAACTAAATGGGTAGTACAAATTTGGGGTATGACAGATGCCCCTATCTAATTGCCTTAAATCCAAAGAATTGAATTTCTAAGGTAAAGGTCAATTAGATACAAAATACCCAAAATTTGTCCGATGCAAAATGCCATGCGATAGTGAAACATGAGATGTATGTATGGATGTAATTGTTGGGGATGAATGCAGTTTGATATGAGACATGAAATATGATGACATAAAGTCTGCAAATGAAATGAGAATAAAACAATGAAAATGAAAAGCTAAGAAACTAGCTAGAACACAAGATATTTTTGAAACTTTGTCTGGGTTACAGAGAATAGTCAGAAATACTTGAAGTGAGAGAAATAAACCCTGAGAAAAGTAATAAAGACATCCAGAAAAATCTATGGATGCACAAACACCAATTTTGGAAATCAACGCCCGAAATATCTAGAAGAGTACTAGACGTGGAATGAGACCAAATTATGAAGGTACACCAAGGGAAAGATCAAACTTTCCAACAAAACATTCAGAGAGATGCTACTTGAAGTAAAGACTCAAGCCAAACTTCTCAATGGCATGAACCAGAAAGAGACAGGTGAAAAAGGGATCCACGACAAACTTCACACAGTTTGAAGGAAAAGAGTTTCACGCCAAACTTAACACAGTTTGAAGGACAAGAAAATATCCACGCCAAATTTATCAATAAGACAAATTTGAAGGAAAAAAGTTTCCACGCCAAACTTAACACAGTTTGAAGGAAAAGAAAATATCCACGCCAAATTTATCAATAAGACAAATTTGAAGGAAAAAGGGTTTCACGCCAAACTTAACACAGTTTGAAGGAAAAGAAAATATCCACGCCAAATTTATCAATAAGACAAATTTGAAGGAAGAGAATTCCACGCCAAACTTAACACAGTTTGAAGGAAAAGGGTTCCACGCCAAACTTAACACAGTTTGAAGGAAAAGGGTTCCACGCCAAACTTAACACAGTTTGAAGGAAAAGGGTTCCACACCAAACTTAACACAGTTTGAAGGAAAAAAAGTTTCCACGCCAAACTTGACACAGTTTGAAGGAAAAGGGTTCCACGCCAAACTAAACACAGTTTGAAGGAAAAAAAGGTTCCACGCCAAACTTGACACAGTTTGAAGGAAAAAGGTTCCACGCCAAACTTATCATAGTTTGAAGGAAAAAGGTTTCGCGCCAAACTTGACACAGTTTGAAGGAAAAAGGTTCCACGCCAAACTTATCATAGTTTGAAGGAAAAAGGTTCCACGCCAAACTTGACACAGTTTGAAGGAAAAAGGTTCCACGCCAAACTTATCATAGTTTGAAGGAAAAAGGTTTCGCGCCAAACTTGACACAGTTTGAAGGAAAAAGGTTCCACGTCAAACTTATCATAGCTTGAAGGAAAAAGGTTCCACGCCAAACTTGACACAGTTTGAAGGAAAAAGGTTCCACGCCAAACTTATCATAGTTTGAAGGAAAAGGGTTCCACGCCAAATTTATCAATAAGACAAATTTGAAGGAAAAGAAAATAAACACGAAAGACAGGGTAACAGACACAACTACTTTGGTACGTGCCAAGTGAGTTGGAATTTGATTTTTTTGGTTTCCAAATAGAAATTGGACTTTAAGGATGCTAAACGAAAATGGACTTTGACCACAAGGTAAGACGACAAGACCTCAGGAAATGCATATGAACATGAAGTAAACTTCGTGTTATGCTTGATATGAAATTGTATGATGTAAATGGTCAATGCTAGCAATGCAAATGCTGAGACCACTGGTATAAGACTCTTTGGAGAGGTGCGGCTGAAGCAGCTGATTCCACAACACAAAGAACTTTGCTAACTATGACCCTTGAAAGATATCCTGAACACAACTTCTATCACACTTGTTAGAAGTATCAAAATGTTGATCCTGTTGGGAAGGAATGATAAGCTTGCTTGGGGATTTCTTGGAATAGATTTCCCCATGTTGAATGATTCTGAAGTGACTGCTTGACTGGTCGCTTGAAATGTTTGCCCCAGCACGAGTCTTGGAAAAAGATTCTTTCTGAATAACAATATCTTTGATTGCAATATGCCCCTGATAGGACCACTGATCAAGTTTCTCAACTGTTTAGAATTCCTTGATAATGAGTGCTTACTTGCAAATAAAATATCCATTCAAAAATGTTAATTTTAATGCAACGCCCAAGCAAAAATTTGAAATCAAAATCATTAGTTGAATGATATTTGGTGTAAATAAAATGAAATACTGGCAAGAATGCACTATTTATTAAGTCATGCAAAGTGCAAAGTGAAAGATAATGCAAATTGAAAAAATATGAAAAAGGTATAATACCAAAGCAAATGATTGGCAAATATCTTGGGGAGTCAGCTTACGCAACCTTGCTGCGATATGCTTTCGAAACAAACCGAACTTCAATTAGGTCTTTAAAGGTTTGTAACGTGGCTTGGTTCACGGTTTATGAAACAAAGGATATAAGGCTCAAAATTTAATTTTACCCAACCCATTCTCCGTGATGATCTCAAGTCCTACACTCAACTAATCCAACCTATGCATTCAGATTACTTAAGGTTGCACTGAGGAAGATGGCTCAGAAGCCAAAGGATTATTGGACAACAGTCATTGCTTATTTCCCAACATTTGTTGGTTTATTTTATGAGGACTTTGGGTCAACTCTTCTTTGTATTGGTTGAGGAATTTTGGTGACCTCTTTTGATTTGAAACTCTTATTATCCCAAACTTTTGCCTGGACCATATCTTTGACATTTTCAATCCAGCGGGATGCTTTTATTTTTCCTAAGTTTCCTTTTAGGTGTTGACTTAGCGGCTTTTTTCATTTTTGATTTGGACAATGACTGCCATCAATTTCCTCGACAATTGTGCGAAGGAAATCTTGGACTTGAAATCCTTATTGAAAGGTGCAATGAATTGATATTCCTGAAATTGAATGTATATTTGAATTAATTGAGAACTACCCTGCCCCAGGTTAATATTGTGAATTTTTTCGTGTAGAAAGAAACTCCAACTTCTAAGCTCAAAGGGGTTGGCAATGGATTAACTTCCTTATTTCTCCAGTGTTTGGGAGTTGAAACAATGCCTGTATATCATCAGCAAGATTTTATTTCGAAAGCATACCATTCAACAACTTGGGTATTTTTCGTCATCCTCCCTCTAATCATTGCTTATGCAGTAGATGAACAAGAGAAACAATGGTATATATTGTTTGGAATTTTTGAAAATGAAAAGCATAAATAACACGCAAATATGAAGGTGAATGAATTGATTCAAAAACATGCGATGCTCATTTCATTAACATTAACATTAAAGAACAAACAAAGTCTTCAAACAAGTACACCTAATACAAACAAGGAAATTAAAACTGAAAAGAAACGAGGCCGTCTAATCAGTAGCAAGGATGAGCCTTCCCGTCTGACCCACTGGCTTTAGGTAGTAACTTGTGATTCTTCGACCAAATCTTCAGTCACTTTGCTCTGGCATGTGATCTTTTCCAACCTGGGGAATCCCTCTCGGTGTGAAGGTAATCACATTTCCTCTGACCAAATCCTGAACTCGAGACTAGAAAGCATAACAACTTTCAATATCATCAGCTCCTTCATGGAATGGGCAATGAAGATCAGTTCTGAACCCATCTGGAAGAATATTCGGAGGAGTAAGTGCTCTAGTTGTTATAAGGCCTTTCAGAACCAAGTAAGGATATAGCTCAGCATATTTCATGGGAATAGGATCAATCGTAGTTCTAGGCCTGGAATTACGAGTCTGACTCTGACGAGCACTCCTTTGTGGGGGAGCCCTACCTTCAGCTTTTGTCACAAACTCCTTCCTCTTTTGAAGCTTTTCAGAGGAATTTCTAGAAGACTCAGCATCATGGTGCAAAAAGTGAGGATTCTCATAAACAACTTGGGAAACAATACCCGTAGGGGTAACATTAATTTGAGGTATGACAATCCTCTGGGACTGAGCTTCCCTAGCCAACAATGTTTGCATCATCTCCATGAGTACATTCATGTTTCCTTTCAACTCATTAAGGTCTTCTCTAACCCTTCTGTTATGCTGCTCTTGATTTTCCATTTTTCTTCCGATGTTGGCTTCAGTTCTGAATTTGTGCTTAGGAATCAGCCTGACGGGTACTCAACAACTGAAGATGGGAACGAATGAACATGAGCGACTATGAATGCAAAATGAATTCAAATATGAATGCAATGATATGAAAATAAAATGCGAAAAGATGTTAAACATAAAGTCAAGGTATCATAAGTCCAAGGTACGAATGGAGGATACCCAGATTGCTTTCCTCACAAGGATCTTGCCGGGTAGGCTATAAAGTTAAAGGAATCTCAAAGTTAACAATCCCTATGGTTGTTCATCACACACGTCATAAGCATGACAGTTGATTGACTCCACCATATGAATCCCTTTTGGGTGAGATCTTCGTATCAAGCCACGCGAGAGGGAAATCTCTCGGTGCCCCATACTACGCGATCATCGACACCGGGTTTAAAACAAAGTCTCAGAGTTATGGACTTTTCTCAATTGTTTGATGCACGTGTCAGTTTTATATATTCTTGACAGTCAATCAACTCCATTGAGTAAGTCTATTCTGAGTGAGGTTTTCGTATCGAGCCACGTGAGGGCGAACCCTGGTGCCCCATACTACGCAACCATCAACCGATGTTTTAACCAAATGGTTCTAAAGGTCTTCAGAGTTGACGACCCTAATGCAAACAACTGAGCACACACGCCAAGGACTTGACGGTTATCAGTATTCTCATTAGAATCTACTCCAAGTGAGGTTTTCGTATCGACAACCCATGAGAGTGGTCCTCTCAGGAGCCCACACTACACAACCTCGCTAACTTATGTTTGCACTCGAAAGCCCGGGTATAAAGCCTTTCACTCAAGTTTCAAAATATCGATCCAAGAACCACAAGGTATAATATGGAAAGTGATAAAGAAAGCGGTAAAACATAAACAAGTAAGTCATAAAGGCAAACATACAAACAAGCGTGAAGCAACCTAGATTAGGCTTGACTCGCATAGGGGTGAACCAGTCGCCAGCTGTCGTACCTCGAAAAATACGATCCTCGCGAATGCAGTCGCGGCTGGGCTGACTTGAGAGTCGCCACCTAATTTTGATTTATTCCCAAAGAGGGAAAGGGGAAATATAGATAAAACCCGGGAAGAAAGGATAAAGACAAGGTCATCGTAACCATTGTCGGGGTTCGGAAGTCGGTTATGCAGGGGGAAGGTATTAGCACCCCCTACATCCATCGTACTCGATGGGAACCTTCTAAGTTGTCACGCGCGAAAGTATGTCTATGCCTAATGAATTACTTGATAAAGGAGGAAAAGGATTCAAATTTTATTTATCTTTCTTTAGGAGTTGAATTGTACTAAAGACTATGGATAGTTTATTCCGAACCAACAAGCCAAGTATCTTGCGACGGAATAATCAGAGCGAATAACGAGAACTCGTAATCCTCCTTTCTACCACTTAAGGCTCGTGGCGTACAATTTCCCTCATATTATTAAAGTATTTTAATACCTAAGACCACTTGACGTTGGATCAAGGGTTTGGATTTAAAGAAACATTTTGGTAAGTCGATTGCTAGGCATAAAGTGATCGCGAAGGGTGAGTGCAAAATGGAGGTTAAGGATTAATGGTTATACGAGATCGATTCCTAATCATAAGCTAAAGCGGAGCCGTTGGAGCTCAAATTAAACCGGAAGCGTCAAAATATAGCTCTTTAACTGTCTTAGAATCGATTCAAATTTAGAATCATTCTATGAGAAGTCGAGCATTACTTTATAATCAAATAATTATTTAAACAAAAGAAATGTGATAAAAAAATACAATTGGTCTCATATTGACATAAACAACGTCGATTTATTGAAATCGAATATTTAAGTCGTTTGTTATATCATCGACCATAAAAATAAAATAAAGTTGAAATAATAATAAAATAAAAGTTTGGCCTCATATTCAATTTAAATAACGTCGATTTATTTGAAATCGAATATTTAAATATTTATTCATCGGCCGAATAAATAATAAATCAAGATAATATGAAACATTAAGAAAAATAAACGCGTGGCCTCAAATTAGGGGATAACGTCGATTTATTAGAAATCGAATACCACCACTTATCATTGGTCGAATAATAATAAAGTCGGTAAATAATAATGGATCTAAAATTAATTAGAAACCATAAGAAATAATAGGAAACGGTCTCATATCAATTTGGACAACGTCGATAAAATCGAATGTCACAAACCGGATAATAATATCATAGACCACAATAAAAATGTGAAATAAATCGATAAATCGATAAATAAATAGGAAATAGAAAAATGGCCTCAAATCAGTTTAGACAACGTCGATTAAAAAATCGAATGTCAATAAACCATTAGTTATATCATAGGCCCGAAAAATAACGGACAAAAAATAAATGAAATTGGTCTCAATTTAATGGATAACGTCGATTAAACAATCGAATATCTCATTTTATCATTAGCCGAATAAATCGAATAATCGATTAAATAAATAGCGAAGAATAACAATGGCCTCATAACAACTTTGACAACGTCGATTTAAAATCGAATATCAAAAAGTCATAATTATTTCATTGGCCCATACTAAAAATAAACGAGAAATTTATTAACATACCCTTTTATTTAGGTTTTTATTTATTTATCAAAAAGATAAACAAAAATAGAAACATAATAGTTTTATTATTAAAAAAAAGGAAGAATAAGGACCAACTGAACATGAAATGGGGACGCAGGCCAACTAAAATCAATCCAGTTCAAACCAGATCCGGATTAATAAGAACCCGGTTTGCTCACAGCCCAGAAAGCAAATAAAACAAATGACCTAGCTGTTTCAGCATCATCGGTCCAATCAAATAAAGAAAAAAAATAAAGTTAACAGGCGATAATTCAGAAGCCTTGGGAAGGGAGATAGCCATAATCACCCTCCTTTAAAACACTTTATTCATATTTAAATCAAAAAATTAATAGCATTAACTGACATTGAAGCATTTTAAAATAAAACAAACACTTGGAAACAAAGCTCACGTGAGACCTGAGGGTAAACCGACCGCTTTCAGAAACACTCTCTCTGTTTCCTTCATCACCCTTACGTCTCAACTCAGTGACGATTCTTTCAAATCGTACTTCATCGTCTCATCAATGTCATTGCAAATCAACGATTCTCAACATGAACTCAAAGCAAAGCAAAGCGAACTCAACAACAACATCAAAACGGATACCCTCATCCCCAACCGAAACCCTAGCCACAAATTCATTGTTCATTTGAGATTACCAACAAGGAGAAGCTTCGTAGGTTGTTTTAACAGGTTCGTACTCCATTTGCCTGTTCTTCTCCGACCTTTCTTTCTCTTCGTGTCCTATCTCTACTATTCTTCTTCTTCTGTTTGTGTATTTTTGTGAGTTATTTGCTGGAAATTGTTGTCAATAGTTGTGGTTGAATAGTTTAGCTCGAATTATTTCAGAGTTTCAATGAGAAACTCTGAATAATTTGTTGAAACTGAGCTTTAGGTGAAGGTTTCTGGGGATTGCTTTGCTCTGCGCTTTCATTAGGGTTTTTTCAGTGTCCTTGCCTACTCTATGATGAGTGACTTTATAGAGTGATTTGAGTGAGTGTGGTAAAAAGGAATTTTCAGAGGTATATTTGTTTGGTACGTGAGAGTGAGATTGTCCAATTATCTATTCCGTTAGAGAAGATTTTGTTCTGATTTTTGTGGGGACCCCAAAATCGTGAGTCATTGAAATTATTTTGTCTGTAGTGTAGCCTGAAAATGTTTCTAGAACACATGTGGTCCCAATGAGGATTTTCAACTGATTTTTAATTGCCCTGTAATATATGAATTTACTGCTGCAAACTGACTTTTGCACTGCTGTACATCTAGTTTATTACTGATATGGTAGTGATGCTTCGAAGACTTTTCTTCTTACTTGTGAAATGATGCAATTCCTCATTGTCATGTTCTGCCATTAGGAATCACTTTGATGCTAATTTGATGTATCTGTTATAATTGAGACTCTATTGATGCTTTGCAGGTTTTGAAGAGCTGGAAATAGAATGAGATAGGACTTGAAGAGGGGGCCTCCTGTAAGTTGACTGATATATTTATGCTGCAAGTCCTGAAATTAGTCTAGCTTTGGCTGCTTGTGAGTTTTATCCTTGTTTTGCCACAACTATTTTTCTCTTTTTGCATGATGACCCCTATTTGATTGAGTGGCATGGTATATTTATCAGGTGTTTTTGAATCATTGTCTGAACAAATGATAGGATGGAAACTGGCCGTCATTTGGTGTGTACTGATGAGTACCAAAGATGAATCGTGGACGTATTGCTATGCTTCAGAGGTAATTAGAATTTGACCGTTATGAGCATATATGTCTTGTGAATTTTCTGATACATTTGTTGAATAAACTCTGGCCTTCATGTGTTTGAGGTTATAGGTCCTCTTGAACTGCTACAACATTTCCTTCATTTACTACAGATTTTAAAAGCCTCATCAACCACCTTCTTTTTGCGATAGTTTCACACAAGTTGACAGGATTTTGCTGACCACATGATGAACATAATTATTTATAGGGACCTCTTCTACCAAAGGTAACAAAGTCTGCTGTCAGTATTCATCTTTTAGAACTGCAATCAATTAGGGAGTCTAATAGAACAGCAGGAAACTTTTCATTGTTGAATTCCTTGGACAATTCTAATAAAAAAAACCTGGCAAATCCCTTAGTTCCTTTAAAATCTCCAAGGCCTTTATTGGAGGTATTTCAACATTTTGGGACTGGACAAGATTGATTAAGGCAATAAGAGACAAACGAAACCAATGAAGATCTATCAACTCTCTAGCCTCCTCGGTAACTGGACGTCAAAAAAGTATAAGCCTCTCTTTGTTTTTAACTCCTTCTGCTGCCATTTGTTTACATTCTGAATTCTCTCTCTTTTTATTTACAACACTCACAGGTTCTTCCAGAGCTTGGACTTTTGCGTGAATTTTAATGTCAAGTGAATGAGAAAGCTACACTTGGATAATGAAAATAAAAATCTTCTGGTAAGGCGGGAGACTCCAGATTCTTGCATCTGCGTCTTGTCTTTTGAAGCCAGTTTGAAAAATGCCATGATATTTCCTTCTTGGTTGAAACATATGCAGACTTGCTTTCAAGAAACTTCTCCGCTACTTCTTGGCCAGTGGTAATAGCATGGGTATTTTCCTCTTCAATTCTGATACAAGACTTCTCATCAATTCTCATCATAATCTCAATCTTGTCGAGAGGATCATCTCCCGGAGAAGAAAATTTTGACCCTCCAGTAGTTTCAGTTCTATTCGCCAATGTCAATTGTTTTCTTCTTGACAATGTCACTGACCTTAATTGCAATTTCAGGTTTAGCTGCACATGTAATTTGAAGGTGGTATTTCCAGGATTGCGATGTAAGTGACGGAAAGAGTTCTCCTCATGACAACGATGTGTCTGATTTTCAATGAATTCTCACTGACTGTGAATTTGTTGTTTTATTTTACCACCACCAAACTTGCTTTGTTCAAGCTGACTTGAATCGCTTATTACTCCTGCATTTTTATGGCACAGGTTTAATAATCACTGATGGGACGCTTGTGGACCCCTGAATTGCACAATTTGCGGAGATTTGGAACATGGTTGCATAGGAGTGATGATGAACCTCTTCTGGCTTGGGCGTCGGATCAGACCTGAAGAAATGGCCTCTCGCGAGTTATGCCAACTAAACTGAACGGTAAGGCCTTATTACTGATACTTATTTGTGATCAATTGATTATTCGGATTCAATTATGAACCTGGCCTACCTCAAGGATAATTAGAACTCAATGCTACTGAATTTTCTCTATGTTTTCCGCATAATACGTGACGCATTACTTTGGAATGCAGGTGACAGCTTGAAGAGTACCAGAGACATGCTTTACCGTGGCAGAATACCTGGAGTTATAATGGAGATTGATGCTCAATTCTTTCGGTTAGCCGAAATACACCCCATTTATACGGCGTGATTTTGGCTTTCATCAAGCTGCTTGCCAATAGTATTGAAAGGATGACATATGGCCTCAACATTTTCCTCAGCTGGACAGACTTTGCTGTCAGAAACTCCTAAAAATTCCTGAACAATGTGACGGACACTCTTTTCAGGAACCACCTTTTTCTTCAGCGGCTCACCACTTAAACGGATATTTCCCAGGGTATGAATCTTGACAACTTTTGATTGATCAAGTAGTGCAATTTATACTGAGCTCTTCACATCCCTTTGACTGTCTGTACTGCTATCCATATTGACCTTCCTTGCTTTCTAAATTTGCATCAATTTATACTCTGATTCAATTTCCTTGTGTGCATTTGAATTTTTTTTTGAATGAAATATTTATGACAAGGAATCTTGAATAATTGAACCATCCTCTCATATTCTTGGACTGAATCATTGTTTCCTCATGCTTAAAATGATCTCTGCTACCAGCTCTTGCTATGGGCATTTGAAATGTTTTTCATATTCTCATGATCTGATTTGCTGAAAGCTTCTCTAATAGTTTGCCATAACTTTGTCGAAACAGATCCTACTGATGCTTCTCAAAGACGTTGAAGGAATTACGTAATCACATGAATTGCTGAAGCTCATTGTAAATGTAGGTTGCATTGGCATAATGGGCTAGAATCATCGTTAGTGTGAGGGATTTGAAGGTACCCTGCACTCCTCTTTCAAATCTTGTACATGCGTTAACAGCGAATTTTGTTGATGTCACTTGAACGTCTCGCATTTTTGCTTTGCTTTACAGGAGTTGCACGGTCGATCTCATACCTCTTGGTGTACTTGATTATGAAGTGCAGTGATGGATTTGCTCATGAATATTTTAGGACTTGGTTTGTTCATGTGGTTGCCTCTTGCCTTGACTTGCACACCAATTTTGTACGATTTTGCAGGGACACCTTAGCACAACTTCTTGTTTTGGCTGCAACTTCTTTTTTTGGAAAATTTCATTTAGTGTTTGGAAGCTCTTTTAGACCTTCATTGTACAGTAGGCATGGAGTACAAGCATTGTTTTGTCCATAGGTTTATTTAGAATAGGTAATGGTATAAGTAGTAATGAAAGGATATTGGTGATGCACGTTAGTTTATGAAATGGAGCACAGAGACTTAATCCATCCATGACAGTATTGAATTGTAAAGGAAACGATATAGTGTGCGACGACACCACAAATGGAAATGTCATAATTTTGTCTTTTCAAATAAACTTAGACATTGAAAATTTGTTCTTTTGTTTGTTATGAAATGCATCTTTGTAACTTTGCTTTGATGCTATAGATTCACTACTGTAGCTTATTAATGACTCACGACCTTTATCCTGCTGGTTTCTTATTATTTTATTCAAGAAATTGAACCTGAAAGCCTTGAACCCAATTAATGACAAAAAAGGTGAACACACTTGCTTGATCTTAGCACGAGACTATCAATCCTGCATTTTCCTTCGGACGTGAGGCAATATTTAACTCGCCATCTAAGAAAAACATGTGCCAAAAACCACGCTTGAGTATCCTTGGCTTTAGATGATCCGAAGACTTGTAGGAAATACTATGAACCACATGAGCACACCATTTTGTATGACTACAATTAATTCAAACTCAAATTAATTCTTGTCCATCACTGCATATCCACCTGACTTGAATCATTGATTCTCCTGCAAGATCTTAATTTTGATAATAAAAACAAAAATAAGATAAAACACATCCTCTTTTTTTTAATTTTCGAAGTATGATTAATAAGCACAATAAAATGCAAGTAAAAACTAAATGGGTAGGACAAATTTGGGTATGACAGGCGTGAATGGATATTAATGAATTCCCTTCACATAACTGACTCCCTTACCCGTTCTCTCTGGTTCGCAAGACCTTGTTCTTTCCTTTTCCCCCAGTTTGTGTAGCATTACCTGTCCCTCTCCTTGGGATAAAAATGTCTGGTTGGCGACTCTTCTTCTTTTTCCGTGCCACTTTCGCATTTGTACTAGGATGAAAATCCCAGGAGCGACAAATGTCACCGTGGTAGCTGAAACAATGCACATTTCGAGTGTGAAGGACTTAAACCCCAAATTTGCAAATTTGTCATATTTTGGGGTTATCGAGCGCATTTGGGTGTTTGATTATGAGAAGTTTCAAATTCCTATATTTCGTTGCAAGTGAGTTGAAAATAATAATGACATACAAATGTATGTGTCAGGATTTTTGCAAGTGGATCTTAATAGGGTGGGGTATAAAGATGAGCCCTTTATTCTAGCCTCTCAAGCTAAACAAGTGTTCTATGTCAGTGATCCGATAAGTACAAAATAATTTATAGTTCTTTTATCTAACAAAGTAATTGATGAAAACATTAGAGATCAAAGTGATATTGATGTTGATATTGAATCATTTACTAGAAATGATCAAGATGAAAATATTATAGCAAATGAATCATATACTAGAAATGATCATAATAAGGGTATTTGGATCAATCCAATCGTCTGTGTTGTTAAGAAACGGGTAGAGCATATTCCAACCAAGAAAAGAAAGAGACATTAGCAAAAAAGGTACTATTTATAAAATTATAGCTTATATCATTCAATAATATTAAATAGTTGTCATGTTATATATATATATATATATATATATATATATATATATATATATATATATATATATGTATATATATATGTATATATATATATATATATATATATATATATATATATATATATATATATGTATATATATGTATATATATATATATGTATATATATATATGTATATATATATATGTATATATATATGTATATATATATATATATATATATATATATATATATATATATATATATATATATATATATATATATATATATATATATATATATATATATATATATGTTTAATTGATTATGGATTTTTATATTTGTCATTTAATTTTTTTTTTCTTTCTTACAGGTCAAATGACTAGTAACCATGAAGACTCACATGAGACACATAATACAAATGAAGCTCAGAATGTAGAAAGTTAAATTAAACGAGGAATAACTATTATGAAGTCAATCATTCATGCAAGAGATAAAGGGATTAAATTTTATGTACATTGGAGTAATGAAAACTAACTAATTGAGCCTAACGGTTCAATGTTGACTAGCTACATAGGTTCCCTTGTCTGTTAGCACATTCCAATCATCAATGATAATTGGAGGAATCAATTGTTGCAAGAGAAAGGATTTGGTGTGACTCCATCTTCCTTGTATAAGCATCCAAAGAGAAAAAAATCCTAGCAATCAAGAAGTGATGCAATCGTTGGTGGAATTAAAAGCGCAAGTCCGTGAATTGCAAAAGGATAAAGAGAGATATGCGGCGGAAAAATGCAGTTTAGAGTTGAAAGATACTAATGACAAAGCTAGTATCAATTGTCAAAAGAAAATTCCCGAGGTAATTAGCACAATTATTTTAAATGACGTATATTTATTTTATTTAATTAGCACATTTATTTTAATTGACATATATACACATTAATAGTTACATATTTATTATTTATTTAGGGAATTTCATCTTGTCAGTTATTTTTATCGTTACCGACTTATCGCATAGTTGGCAAGGGAAACGTGCATAACAAATTAGGAGAGTTACTTCACCATAAACCGCTCCCTGATGGGTATTTGAAAGTTTCAGTTGGTATTGCTTTAGATACAGATGCTTTACTACCTATATCTGACTTGGTTTCAGAGATAACATTACTGCAAGATGCAATAGGATTGTTTGTTGCATGGTCTTCAGACCTTATTTTCATAGATGATGAGGTATATTGAAAACCATTATAAATCTTTTAGTATTCAAATGTCAATTTTGAGCCATTATGAAAATCATTATGAACCATTACGTACATTTTTTTACATGGTAATGTAAGACTCCTACAAAACCCGTATCTAAGGATAAAGGGATTTTGCCGCACAACAAGTCTGTTGCATAAAAAAATGAGGTACATTGAAAGTGTTATTCTATGATCTGAATTCAAAAGCTTCATGATTTTCTACTTTACCTAACTTATATGATTTTTAGGTTCCTGCTCAAGTTTCACAACAAGTCAACAAGAAAAGAGCTCCTACAAGGATCGGACAGGAAAAAAGAGATCTTACACCTCGCTTTCGGAAGTGTCTTGAAACACTTGTGGCAACATCAGATTTGATGGATGGTGTTATTCGTCAAATACACATGGATGAAGATGTTTTTGGTTTTCCTCATTCCGAAACAATTGCAAAAGAGGACATGGAACATATTTTTCGGCATCTTGAATTAGGCATCGATGTTATGCATTCATACATCTGGTACTTTGGTTAATCTATTATTTAATTAGAACAATTTATTTACAGTTCAATGAAAATAGTCTAATGTTTATTATGTTTTTATTTAAGGTGCTTGTATGACAAATTGATGTGCGGGAATCAATTGTCAAATAGATTCTATTTCGTGTCTTCTACCCGTGTCAACACCCCGTTAATTACTAAGGATTCAGATTCAGTAAGAGATTACTTACTCGAGAGATTTATGGCCAGGAGTACAAAAAGTTTGTATCTTTTACCGTATAATACTGGAAACGGGTAAGATTTTCATTCTAATCTTTGTATCTTTTGCGTATAAATTATCCATCTAAATTTTTGTTATATTTTACAGTGGACACGGGTTGTTGGTTGTTATTAATCCTACAAGAGAAGTGGTGTATTATCTGAATTCATTAGATTATGATTGGACAACATATCAGAATATGAAGGATTTGGTTAATACGTAAGTGAGATTGTTCTAAATATTCGTGTGTATTTGTATATTTAATTATTTCTGTGAGATTGTTCTAAATTTATATTTTTCTTTTATAGGACAATATTAGTATATCGAGCACAAAGAGAAGCTCGAGTATCACGGCCTAAAGCAAACAACATTACATGGATCAAAGTGGAGGTATATTAATTTTCACAATGTTGCTTGTAATAGTGATGCTACTTAATAACACAAGACAACTATATATTAATTCTTATATGTTTTTCTATGTGTAGTGTCCTCGTCAGGGTAATGGTATAGACTGCGGTTATTTCGTTTTGAGGTTTATGAGAGAAATCCTTCATTTGGATCGATTAGAGATTTCCATCACAGTATGGATTTATAAATCATGATTTATTTTAATACTTATCGGATATTTCATATAATTTATTATTTTAAACTAAATCATGCATATTGTGATTTGTTATGTAGTACTTTGAGGAATACATGTGTGCTCATCACACGAAAGATAAATTGGAAGAAATCAAAGAGGAATTATGTGAATACCTTATTGAGAAAAGAATCATATAAGGTATGGAAGTTGGTGTGTAGTTATGGAGTGTAATTGTATAGTTTTGAAACTTATTGTATATTAGGAGATCTTTAGAAGTTAAAGGATTGAAATGGTTTAATTATGTGAATGGTTTATAGATTAGAATAGTTTAATTATGTGAATGGTTTATGTTAATGGTTTATGGATTATAATGGTTTACTTATGGAAATGGTTTATGGATTAGAATGGTTTAATTATGAAAATGGTTTATGGATTAGAATGATTTAATTATTATATGAATGGTTTATGGATTATAATAGTTTAATTATGGAAATGGTTAATGGAAATGATTTAAAATTTGAATCATATAAGAATTAGAATTATTTATGTGATTTATAAGGATTAGAAATGGTTAATAGAAATGACTTAAAATGTGAATCATATAAGGATTAAAATGGCTTGAATTATACAGGTTTCTGCATAAAAAAGAAGGAAAATGTGATTTTTTTTAAATAATTAAAAAAAACGTGAAGAAAAGAAAGCGCTTTTAAGCAAAAGCGTTGCCTATAGTGAAAATAAAAAATAAAAAAGAAAGCGTTTTCAATTAAAAGCGTTGTCTTAAAGTAAAAAATAAAAATTAAATAAGGCAGCGCTTTCAAAAGCGTTGTCTAAAGGGGGCAATAGAAAGCTTTTTTTATGCTAAAAACTCACTTTAGAAAGCGTTTTTTCAGTTAAATGTGCTGCTAAACGCCTACTTTAGAAACTGATTTTAAAGGTAAAGCGCTGCCTAAAGTAGACCTTTAGCAGCGCTTTCTCATAAAATAAAAGCGATGTCTTTACCTACAACAGCGCCGCCTTAGACAGCGCTTTTAAGTGATGTTAAAGGCAAAATAAATGTTGTCTTTTCTCTTATTTGACGTTGTGTCTTAATTTAACATGGTTGTCTGTTGATATTTAATCGAATTTAAATCTTGATATAACGAGTTGGAAAGATTCTCCATCTCCATCATTTGTATTAATATGAAGTATGTTAAACCTCATTGTCTTACTCAAATGTGGCATGCAAGTTAGTTTTTTTTATAGATATGATCATTGTCATCAAAAAAATTCTTATTTTCTTTTATAACTTTGATTTTATGTTGATACGGTTATTATGGTGAAGCTTCCAATATAATTTCTAAAAGATTAAATACTTTAACATTCAATTTAACATTTGATAGAGGTAAAATTATTGCGGATGTCAATGAGAAGAATGCATACATGTCACTTGAGATACGCTTAAAAGAGTTTTCAATTAATTCCTGATTTCTATGTGACACTCCATAATAGAGATTCATTTGTATATCAGTCACTTTGCTTTTGTTGAATTGAATCAATATTCTTAAACCTTTGGTTAGTCTGAAATAATAAATATTTTCTTTTTGTTTAAAAAATATATAAATTGATTAATTAATTAATTAATTAATAATAAATAATTATTTATATTCGAAATACACATTTCAATCTTACTTATCAATAACTCATTTAAAATAGTAAAAACAATAAAATTAATATAGTGATTTTGTTAGCGAATAGTTTTCTTAAATAATATTTCTTTTGTCCTATAATGAATGAATGATTTATTTAAATAAAATAAAAATATTTTAAAATAAATTACTCATTTTAATTTCTAATGCATTAATTTTTATTTTACCTTCTAAATAATTTTATTTTTAATATTCTCAATACTCCTGGATAATTTAGTAAGAATATTATTCTCGATTTTTTTTTATATAATTTATGTGAAAATAGTCTAGAGGATCACACAGGGAGTAATATAAAATGTATATATATATATTATGTGTTATTTCTCACTAAACATGATTAGCCACTTGCCGAAGAACCATCATTTTGGGAGTCGACCGGTAACCGGAAATGTCAGTAGCACGGAACAGAAAGAGAGTCTGACGGTGCGAAAGTTGAATCCAGAATACCGGAGATTGCAGGTTAAAATTCATTGGAATGTCGGCTGTCTGTCGGTGGATTACACGAGTATGTGGAAAAACGTGTGTTGTCTGTCATAGTAATGGTTATTTAGTATTTTTCTTTTTATTTGTTTAGCTGGTTCAAAACTTGGAACTAATTTATATTTTTAAAGCTGGTTCAAAACTTGGAACTAATTTATATTTTTTTAAAATGGAAATATTTTTTTAAAGTTTTGGTCAAAAAATTAGTGTTGTCACATTTAATTTAAACCTTGAAACATAGCAATGGTCATTTAATAGTTTTATGTATAAGTTGGTTCGGGGCTTGAAGTTGAAACTAATTTGTATTTTTTAAGAAATAAAGCACTCTTCATTTTTAAGAGAAGTTTCAATTACAATGCCTCATCTCTCATGTTTAAAATCAATGCTCTTACAAATTATATTTATTATCCTAGATGATACAACATTAAAATGTGTTTGACTTATAAAATCAATGCTCTTACAAATTATATTTATTATCCTAGATGATACAACATTAATATACATAAGTATTTGCTCTCCTTATAAAAGATTCATTATTTCTGGTGCTAGAAGGTGCGTGAGCTCAACAACCATGGTCTCTCTCTCTCTCTCTCTCTCTCTCTCTCTCTCTCTCTCTCTCTCTCTCTTCATGGAAAACCCCTCAATAAAGTTTTCATCTTAACGAATAGCCCCTCCAAGCAACTTCATCCCCAACATCGACCTCCCAATGTCTGAAGGAAACAATTCCCCATGAATTTTACTATCATCAAACGAAGACCGGAAGATGTCAGTTTTATGAATATTCAATTTAATACCTAATCCTGGACTGATCTCCCAAATGATGTCGAGGGCCTTATCCACCTCCCCTGATTCCCCTATGATGGTCTTGTCATCAAGGTATCCGACATGAAGAATAAGCTTACAATTATCACTGATCTGGTGAATAAATGGGTGTAACACAAGGGTAAAAAGGAGCGGTGGTCCTAACGGGTCACTTTGTTGCACTTCATTGGTTGCCATAATATGCTCATCCCCAAGGTATAACCTTACTGTCTGACCATATAGAAACTCAACCCACACAGAAATAGATGGGCAACTCACCTTAACCTCTCGCATAACAGTTGATCGATCTACTAAGTTAAAAGCATTCGTGAAATCTACCATGAGCATAGTCAAAGAGCCATCACCATCTCGCTTGCTCAACACCTTGTTGGCATTGTGCAAAATTGCCTCAGCACCACCTGATGTAACACTCAAAATACTCTCCCATGAATTTATGTTTAAAATCAGAGTAAATAAAAATTATCATTTTATTCTGAGTGTCACATTCGACAAAACTCATGGCTCAATAGATACGTGTTACAAAAATATTTCACCTTGTAGCAGAAAACTTTCAAAATTATATAAAATAGTATTTCAAAATACAAATTTTTTTCTAAAAGTAAATGAACAAGCAACAACTGTCGTCTCGACACCCAAAACACGTATCAGAGCCAACTCCTAAAGACGTGAAGCACAGGGACTTCACTGACCACCAATCGACTAATCCTGGTCACCTGCACGTTACCAACATAAGGGTAACATTCAAACAGAAGGGGTGAGATACTTACATCATCAAAAGAGAAAAATAATAAGAATAAGCAAGTGTCATTAACTAGATCACCACCTCCAAACAACAACAACTACACAATCACATCGAAAACACACATCACATATCATACACAACAGCAACAACAACAACAACAACAACAACAACTTATGCAATGAGATTCTACTTGACTTTATGCATGTGGTACCATAATTTGATCTCTATTTCAAGATCAAGTTCTTGTTGAAACTCTCGACACCTCTTTCATGGTCCAGTATGACCCTTATTTCATGATCACATCCATCGACCCCTCTTTCATGGTCTAGTATAATCCCTATTTCATGATCACACCCTCGTACAATCCCTAATTCATGACCGAACCATCTGCGGTGATTGTACTCAATCACGCCATCAACGACTATGCACATGTCATGCACCATCAATGACAATATGCAACAACCACAACATCAACCTCACACAACAACACCATCAAGGAAATACAATACGAAAGCAGGAAGGCCTTAAAGGCATATGTCCTGGTCGATTTTGTTGCCGAGATAACATATAACCTGACCCCGGCTAGCAGCGCCCACAAATAGACGATCTTCGTGGATGGTGCATCCAGTTCGATAGGAAGCGGCGCAAGTATCATGTTTGAGAATAAAGATGGCATATTGATTGATGTGTCGCTAGCTTTGGCCTTCCCGAATTCAAACAACCTAGCGGAATACGAAGCATTCATGGTAGGCCTACGGCTGGCCAAAGACCTAGGGACAAAAGAAGTAAAGATCTCCACTGACTCGCAGCTCGTAGCATCCTAGGTGCGGGGATAGTACCAGGCCAAAAACGACAATCTCATCGAATACTTAGCCCTCGTCAAAGACAAATTGGAAAAGTTTGACTCTAGGGAAGTCCAACAAGTTCCGCGCGATCACAATACGCGAATAGAAATTTTCTCTAAATTGGCGAGCACGCGGAAGAAGGGTGGAAACAAATCTGTAATCCATGAGATCCTCCTATGACTAAGCATCGAGAAACCTTCCCCACCACTTGACGTGAACACCATCGGTGAAACCCTTTGTTGGATGACTCCCATTTACAATTACCTCATAAAGGACGAACTGCCGACCGACCCAAAAGAGGCGTCCGCCACCAAGAGAAGGGCATGCTCCTACGTCATCGTCGAAGACAAACTCTACTTTCGAGGATTCTCCATCCCACTACTCAAATGTGTCGACAAAGAAAAGGTCCCCAACATCCTAGGAGAAATCCAAGGAGGAATTAATGCTCAACATCTCGGAGGAAAATACCTAGCATGGAAAACACTCCGAGCAGGTTACTATTGGCCGACGATGAAGCACGACGCAAAAGAGCGCGTCAAGAGATGCGACATGTGTCAGAGACATGGGGACATGCACCTAGCTGCCCCTAACGAGCTTAAGACCATGTCCTCCCTGTGGCCCTTCACTTGGTGGGGGGATGGACATCCTCAGGCTATTCATGATCGGATCCTATCAAAACAAATATCTTATCATCGGTGTTGACTAATTCACAAAGTGGATCGAGACTGAAGCTCTCGCTAAAATCAAAACACAAAATATACTCTGCTTCTTCAAAAGAAACATACTCGCCCGCTTCGGCATACCCCAGGTGCTCGTCACCAACAACGAAACGCAGTTCACGGACAGAAGGTTCCAAGATTTCTTCACCAATTTAGGCACAAAGCAACACTTCACATCTGTCGAACACCCCTAGACTAACGGCCAAGCAGAGGCGGCCAACAGGGTAATCTTACGGGGCCTAAATCGTAAACTAGGAGAAGCGAAAAAGATAGGGTCGAGGAGTTACATAGCGTACTCTAGGCCTATCGCATGACCCCGTATTCAACGACCAGGGAGACCCAATTCTGGCTTACCTACGGAACTGAGGCGGTTATGCCGATAGAAATTCGAGATCCCTCATGACGGACGAAAGATCCCCTCGACGAGGAGCTAAACGACGAAGCCCTACGAGTGGAGCTCGACTTTGTCGAAGAAATACGGTCTGAGGTGTCCCTTTGCAAAGCATCCTTGAAACAAAAGGTGGCCCTACGCCATGACGTAAAAGTAATTAAAAGAGAATTCCAAGTCGGCAGCCTCGTCCTATGGTGAAATCAGAAAAATTCGTAAGAAGGAAAACAATTAGCGAATACTACCTCGAAAACCTACAAGGAGAAGAACTTGTTCGACCCTAGAATGCTGAAAAACTTAAGCAATACTACGACTAGATAATAAGGCGACCACGAGAGCATGGAAGGTACGACCATAATTCTCCATTTCAAATCAAAAGGAAGGCCTACACCCCTTAGAGACGGGCACAACCCTCCTTGACAGAGGATACTTCAAACAAACTCCAATATCGTAGTACCACGTTGGCAGGGCACCCAGCTCGCGATGGGAAAGCACAAGCCACGATATTAGGGCCTCGATCGCGGCCCTCATCCCGTTTATCCATGGATGTAAAGCCTACAACCTCGTCGATTCCCTAAATTGACGAGTCCATCAAGTCAAGCAACAAGTTCACATACAAAATTTTATTAAAAAGAACTTAGAAAATAAATTCATTTCATTGCATAAACCGACCAAAAACTGGTCGGCACAAAATTACAAAAGAAGGGGTTGCGCCCAAGTACAAAGTGGCATGTAGGTCAAGAAAACAAATGGCACCCAGGCTGACAAAAAAACCATGGCGCACAAGCCATACCTACTCATTATCCTCCCCCCGCCTCTTCTTCATCATCCGAGCCAACGAATGAACAAACAATCTCCCTGTCGGCCACTTTGTAGTTGAAGACGGTCCCCACAGTCACCAGTCTTGGGTTGACAATCTTTAGCTGATCGACGGTGTTATCAAAACTCGGCTTAAGAGTTCCCACGCAATCTCTCTCCAACTTCTTGATTTGAGCAATAAAATCACCCTACTCATCAAAGCCTTGTCTTCCTTGCTTTCTTCCTCGATGAGGGCGATCATGCTCTCTAGCTCGGCCACCCTCGAGCGTAGCCACTGATTCTCCTTGGAAGCCTATTCAAACTCAACCTCTTTGTCCTTGAGTTTTTTGTTTTCATCCAGCAGAGCGTCCCGCTCGAGCTTAACCTCTCCCAGCTCGATCATCAATCCCTCTTGGAGCTTGTGTTTCTCCATGTAGCTGAAGAAATCATACGAAAGCTGCTCCATCTTGATCTTTGCCAATTTGAGCGCTTCCTTTACGGCCTCGAGCTCGGACAGCGGGCAAGTATTTTCGGACAGGACCAAGGTCGCCTCCATGACCCTGCTCACAGTGGCGATGTCCTGAGACAAATTCGCCCGTCTCGTCGCCTTGTCCAGATCGAGGATAACCTTGACTTCAGCATTTGATACCCCGACGAAACCTTCAGTGCTGAAATGTTCCCATTGGAGATGGAAAGAGGGAAGGAGGTAAGTCCCTTGGCTCTCGAACAAACCCTTGCTCCTAGCAGCATCCTGGCTTGGTGAACCCTCACCATGTTGGCATTTTGGAGGAGGAGTTTCACGCTCAACAACTGAGCTGATAGGCGTGACCATGACGCGAGGAGAGTTTGGAGGGGAAGTAGGAGTCCCCGAGCCACCAAACACATCTTCAGCACCACCTGGAAGACACAACTCTTTCCATCCTTCTTCGGAGCCTTGCCTGCGATCCTTGAGGTGAGGCATGGCAGCTGCAAAAATAAAGAGAGTAAGTCAGCTAGTTGTATAAAAAACAAAGGTAAAAAGAGATGAACACAAACTAACTAAAAGACGGAGAGACTCCCCATCCGATTTACACTCGAGCACAACTTTGGTGTTTATCAACTGAACCTCGAAGAAGGGAACCTCGTTGTCATTCAAAATGGGATTATCTAGTCGGTCCATACATTAAGAAATGGTGAAACTCTGGACATAGGCCACTAATTTATCATAGGTCGTCGCGTCCTCAGACCCTAGGTTCTTAGGCTTCACGAAGAAATGGTCAGTCGGCCAATTAAAATGATTATGTTGCCACTAAAATGGAATGGTCGAGACAAGATGTTCCTCACCTCGAGCATCTCGCTACATGGCATAAATACTATTCAGAGCATGCAGAGTAAGGGGTTTCACCGTATACCATCTGTTCTTGAAGTTTCAAACAGAATCATGGTAAGTCTTGAAAAGCTTCATCGACTGCTTGAATGAAACCCAGTTGTGTCGCCCATGCACGCTCAACCGCTGCAGGTGAAAGACCCGTAAAAAGAGGGGCAAGGTGCAACCAATCTCAAGATGTTGACATACTAGTTCAAACGCCCGAACAAACGCGATAGCATTAGGATGAAGTTGGGAAGGATCCAAGTCGAGCCTTCTGAAGATGCCCGCTTGAAAACAGGTGAAAGGAAGTTGAATCCCCGCCTCTCTAAAAGTGAACTCATACATCGGGAACCGCGTTACCCGAAAGGCCGAGCAAATATGTTGCTCATGGAGAGGGGCATTACACTCCAGTTGTGAGGTTCCCCCAGAGCCAAGTCTTCCATAATCGTATGAGAAGTACGAGAATCTTGGATAAAACGTGAGCCTATTTCCAACGGTTACTCCCCGACCCAAGATAGGCCGGCCTCCCCAGAGGAGGCGAGCTCTTTCTTGTCCATGGAATGCTCTTGTTCTTCCCAATCATCCTCGTCTACTTTTACGTCGACATCATCCACAGGGACATCCTTGGCTCTTTGGTCCACGTTAACTGAAAAGTAGAGGAAATCAGTGAATTCGACATCACATCAAATTCACCCTTCCATCACAGTTCAAGTAAAAGGGCAAGGGTCAAAACTAGGAAGAGAAGTGCCCGACACATTCATCACAAACCCAAAGAATACCTGAGATAATCATCAAAAGATGCCTGGGACATTCAAATGATTCCCGGGACATTCATTTAATGATGTCCGGGACATTCATGGGACATTCAAACTATGCCCGGGAGATTCAATGGAAATTCATGAGATTGCCCGACATATTCATGGCAATCTCAAGGAGTTCCCGGGGCATTCATCAGAATTTCCCTAAATAGGGCCCGAGGAAGGCCCTCCTCGACTACTCTGGTGGAAATATCCACCATGGAAAAATTAAATAAATCTAAATTACCAGAAAAAGATGAGTTGTTACCTAACATGATTGATAAAGAGGTAGACGACGCGATTGCGGTGACGGTGATAAGGTGTTTTCCGGCGAGAGAAGGAGAGCGTCTGGAAAACGTCTAAGGAGAATTGAAAGTGAAAGTAAAAAGTGAGGAGCAACTCCCTCAAACCTCTTTTATAGGCTCCCACACGGGAGAGCGTTCCTAGGTCATCATTTCCTAGGCTTTCTAGATTCCCCTAGGTCATCAGGCATTTAATGCACCGTCACACATAAAACGAAGCGACGCGCACTAAATGCCTTTATGGGGGGAAACAAAAAGACAGACACGTCACCCTTGGGAACTCCAAAAGTTACTGGGAACACTTATCCTCAACACCTTAAAAACACAGAGACACGCACGTCCTCGACACTACAATAACACTGAGCATCCAAGTCCTCAACACCGTAAATACGTTGGGGAACGTACGTTATCAACGATGCAAAAGCACAAAAGAAGCATCAAGCAAAACTCTACTCAAGCAATTAGTTCTTCCCGGCATAGCGAAATTCCAATGAGGCCTTACCAGCACCGCCTTTAGACAAGCCTCGACAGACACATGCAAGCGTCCTCGACATTCACTGGCCTCGCTGCTATGAACCTTCTGCCCGACATGCTTACTCTTAAGTCATCCCTCCGATCCAGAGTTGCGACTTGGGGGGCTAATGTTTTGGACTGGGCCAATGCAGTATGCGTTAGGAAGAGGCCCATTTGTCAGGAAAAGCCCATGGCCTAATATAACGGAACATGGGGAGAGCATCTCCCCCACGTACTCCATGTCACCCAACTATCCACTATTTCCTTCTGATATTTTGGGGCAGTTGGACCAAGGGAAAGACAACGTGTTAGGTCTTATCTGCTCCTACGCAGTCCTTTGTAGTTCTTCCTTGGGCCTAGCTAATCCAGTCCATGAGGAGGATTTTGACCCAGCGCTGGGGGAACATTATAAATAACATATTTCATCAGAGGGTCAGTTATTCAAAACATTTTTGATCGTACCTGGAGATCAGGATCCGATGTGGTCGCGTCGGGCGTGGACGAGTGCTGTTGATGATGGAGAAAATATGGGGGTGTACCTGTAAAGGAACTCTGATGCTAAAGTCAGAGAACGAGCAACGAGTGAGCAAGTACAATATAGTTGGGTCTAGACTTGAATACCTGACCCTCTCAAATGAGAGGGTTTATATACTGGTCCAAGTGAGTGCTCATTGGCCCAGAATATTGGGTGCGGATTGCGGATCCCGCGATAATCGACGGTGATTAGGAACTAGCCGTTGGGGCGAGAAAGAGCTTGCTCGATAGGCTCTTCGCCTGACAGTGTAGTTGTCCGACCGAGGGTATGTCGAGCAATCGACTTCATAGCTCCGAGCATGGTCGGGTTTCTGTGGGCCGTTGGGCTGCAAGATATATATGTCCCAATTCTAATGGTTGGGCCAGTCCAGAACAAGAGCCCCCCAAGTCGTTGCTTTCGGTCGAGGAAGTGATCACTTAAAGTCGAGCGTCCCGCCCACAGGCCGGCGCAGAGGAAGTGGAAACGAAAAGGTACCGTGTCTTGGGATTCATGCCAATTTAATGTTCTGACGGCTATCATAGGGCCTAGCGGGTAGGTTATAATTGCCTAGGGATAGGGGTCACGCTCCGGCGCACGTGCCCCTTTTCCCTATAAATAGTAATGCTTTCCCACAGTTGGAACTTTTCGCTTCGTCTTCTTCCCTCCTTTGCTGCTCGTTCACTTGTTTACTATTCAGTGCTACCGACCACCGCAAGCTGTCGTCGACCACCGTACTTCTCAACATATTTCTCCGTAATGGCATCTCAAGGTCAAGGTTAGACTTCTATTCTGCTTTTTTAGAATTAGTTTTTAAGAAGTAGTGATGCATGTGGTTTAGGATTTGGTTTTACCGGTAGATTAGGGAAATGTAGGGATTTTAGGTTTAGTAGTAGTTGTGTTCCGCCTATTCTGGACCCTGGTTCACGGTGGGCGGTGGTCTCGGTCGATGCTCGATCGAGGCTAGGGTTTTGCGTCCTTTTAGGCATTGATCGTTTGGGGGATTTTGCCCGGAACCCTGTTTTCGGGCTGCTGCGCGCCCTTTCACTTGATAGGTAGTGGAAGGGTGGATTTGATGCTCTGATTGAATTCACTAACGCCTTTCCTCTACTTTTCAGGTGAAAACGTGCTCGTCGATCCCTTCGACATCTCCTCAGAGTAGAGCTCATCGGAGGACTCGGGCTCCTCTGAGACTGTTCCGTCTAATTCTGAGAGCTCCTCGGGAGATTTAGAGTCGACCGAGGTGAGTGATGCCGGAAAAGCCTCTAGGGAGGAGGTTGGTGCTCCTGAGGTTACGCAAGAAGAAGCAAGGGTGTTGGCCCACGAGGAGTGGGTTGTCGAAGATTTACTGGACAAAGTTTCTTCGTATGCTCGACCGTGAGAGGATCCTTTGCCAGTAGTGGGGGATTCCGATCATTGGAGGGTGACCTTCCTGGGCGACGATGATCGTATCTTCTCGGAGTTCGGTGGAAGGAAGTCCTCTATGTACAAATACTCCATCACGACTTTGGGAATTAGGATGCCCTTTAGTGATCTGGTGTGCTCGGTACTTGGTTATCTGGGGGTAGCCCCATCGCAGCAGCACCCTAACTCCTACGATTTCAAGAGGGCGTTTGAGATGACGTGCGAGCATATGGGGGAGGGGGCTACCCTTCCTCTCATTTTTTGGCTATTCTCTCTGCAATTCCATGTGGGGCGTGGGACCGATCGAAAAGGGTTCATCTCTTTCAAGCAACGGGCTAAAAATTTCAAAGCACACTCGGAGTCGATTAGGTCGTTCAAAGGTGACTACATTTTGATCGAGCCTTTGACCAAAGGAGCGACTAGGACGATCGGCTTTATGGGCAACGAAACTGATGAGAATGACGTGCCTCGGTTGGACACTGAAGGTCGACCGATTCGTAGGAGGATCTGGAGGTTCCCCTTCTCTTGGGAGCACAGTCATTACGGGCGGCCGATGTGTGACTTTGTGCAAGTAGGGGATAACCTGGGTGAGGATGATGCGACCAGTTTTGAAGAATTCCGCAAGCCGGTATCATCTTTTACCCCGATCCCTTTGGTTGATGGGGAGGGGAAAGTGATGTTGGCTTCTGACGGAGGGGAGGTTGTGGAACGTCTATTGATCGACGTCACAGCTCTCCTGGCCTGTAAGAACGGGCAAGAAGTGTCTGATTTATTTGGTATTTCTCGTTTTTTATTTTGTTGTTTGTATGTCGTGCTTTTGTGCTTGTGAGTGGCCTGACCTTTGTTTCTTTTGTTTCACAGGTTCGATGAAGTCGCTGGACAAGATCCAGGAGAGGTTGTTGCAGGGAAATAAACAGAAAGCCATGACTATTCAGATCAGATTGGTCGGAAATGATACGAGTGGCTCTGGTTCGGGCCCCATCGCTCGAGGATCACCGGGCGTGTCTTCGGGTTCCACACTCAAAAAACATAAGGTTGGAGCGGTCGTTACTGATTTGACGACAAACGCCCCCACAAAGCCAAAGCATCGCTTACCTCCGTGCTTCGTGCAATATAACTTTTTTGAATGCACAACTATGGAGGTTGACCGGGCAGACTCGCTGTACCTCGAGCAGATGGATCGTCCTTCCCGGAGGCTGTCATTGGCGCAGGATGCCAGTGCGGTGATGCGGATGTTGTCGATGGCATCCATGTTTGCTGAAGGGAGTTCTGGGAAAGAGCTCGAAATTAAGCGACTGAAGACTCTCCTGGCCGCCTCTGAAGAGAAAGCGAAGAAAACCGCTGAGGATGCTGAGGCCGCGACTGCGGAGCTAGTGGTGTGGGCGAACGTTATCGCTAAGCTGGAGGTGGACAAAAAGAAGGCCGTCGATCAGAATAGGAAGCTGAGAGAGACATTCTTCCCCAAGGATGACGAAGATGAGGACACCAAGGGGTTGATGAGTCGGGCGCATTTTCTAGCGCGACTAGATCAGGACCTCGAGTATCTGAGGGACTCGACTAAGTTGAGTTTCCAGAATGTTGTGGACCAGATAAAGGCCCTCCATCCTGAGATGAACCTCGATACCGATCAAATCAGCTACTTGTACAAGGTTGAAGATGGTCGGATCATGGTCCCTGATTACATGATCGTGGACGACTCTCAACCTGGGGAGTCTGAGCAGCCGATCCAGCCAGTCGTCCAACAACTTCCAAATGAAGACCAGCCTGAGGTGCAAAAGGGTGAGGGTAATTAGGTCGGCCTACGAGCCTAAATTACTTGTAATTTTAAATTTTTTTTTGGGGACTTGGTCCCTTTTTCATGTAATCTTGAACAAGTTGGCCTTTAGGGGTCGCGACCTTTTGGATTAATATTTCCGACCTTGGTGGTCGTTTTTACAATTTATGCAGCCCTTTGATTATGTGTATAATTGCTCGTCCATCGGAGGACTTTGTTTTTAAACGTTTATTTTTTTGTTAAGTGTTTTGCGCTCGTTTGGAGCATGACGTAATGGTCGATGACGAAGGGGGACGAATGCTCGTGAGGGATGTGATTCATCGGTTTGGGGGACCGATCAGACGTGTGGAAGTTAATCATGGGTCGGTATCCAGGCCAAGTTTATGGCTCGGACATCCGTGGCTTGAACGTCCCATCGCGAGCTGGGGTTCTTCCTGGTCGTGGTACTTAGGCGACGTCAGGCTCGTTTGAATACTCGTACATGCGACAGTTACTTTCTTCGTTACGACGAGGAGGTTTTGTTAGTAGAACGTTTTGGACTGCGATGCTTGTACCTGGGCATGCAGGTTTGGTCGGATCTTTCGCCCTTCGTAGGGGGTTAAGGCGACCTTCATACTAGTTGTAGTATTGTTTAAGTTTCTCGGCGTTCCACGGCCGTGCGAGCTCTTCCCCCTAGAGAGTTTCTAAGTAGTAGGCTCTGTTTTCGATTTTTGCCCGAACGCGGTACGGGCCTTCCCGGTTTGGTGCTAGTTTCCCATCTCGGGAGTCTTTGTGGTTTTTCCACAATATGAGGCTCCCGGCCTCGAACGCTCGTTTAATAACTTTCACATTGTGCCGAGTTGTGCTTTTTTGTTTGAGCGTGGCTTCTCGGAGAGCTGCTCCTGATCGGATTTCTTCGACTAAGTCGAGCTCCTCTCTTAGCGTTTCTGAGTTAGTGTCTTGGTCCATGGGCGATTCTGTGCACATGGACGGTACGTGCATTTCTATGGGGATGACAACTTCGGTTCCGTATGTTAGTCGGAACGGGGATTCTCCGGTCGTTGAATAAGGTATGGTCATGTATGCCCAAAGGATGCTATGTAGATCTTTGTCCCAGTGTTTCTTGTGTTCGTCTAGTCTTCACTTGAGGCCCTTCAAGATCACTCTGTTAGCACCTTCGGCCTGCCCGTTAGTCTGAGGATGTTCGACAGAAGCGAAGTGTTGTTTGGTTCCAACCAAGGATACAAATTCTTGGAAGTGTTTGTCGGTGAACTGTGTTCCATTTTCTGTCACGATGGCGAGCGGTACCCCGAATCGAGCGAGGATGTTTCGCTTGAAGAAGCGTAGGATGTTCAGTGCGGTGATTTTGGCCAGGGCCTCTACTTCGATCCATTTGGTGAAATAGTCGACGCCTACGATGAGATATTTGTTTTGGTTGGTGCCGATGATGAAGGACCCTAATATGTCTAGTCCCCACCAGGCGAATGGCCATGGGGACGATAGTGATTTTAACTTATTAGGGGGTGCTATGTGTATGTCACCATGCCATTGGCACTTGTCACATTTTTTAACATGTTCTTTCGCATTGTCCTGAATCGTTGGCCAGTAATATCCTGCCCGTAGGATCTTACGAGCGAGTGACCTTCCGCCAGGGTGTTGTGCGTTGATTCCCTCGTGGACTTCTCTCAACACGTGTGGGACGTTTTCCTCTTAGACACATCTGAGGAGTGGTGTGGAGAATCCTCGGCGATACATTTTCCCTCCGACCATTGTGTACGAGCACAACCTACGTCGCACGGTGCTGGCCGTTTTCGAGTCTGCTGGTAACTCGTCCTTGGTCAGGAAATTAAATATCGGGGTCATCCAACAGTTAGCCTCGCCTATGATGATGATGTCTATCGGCGTTGACGTTTTTCTAATGCTGGGTTGGGGGAGTATCTCCTGTATGACGGATTTTTTGCCCCCCTTTGTCTTAGTGCTCGCCAGTTTGGACAATATATCCGCTCGGATGTTGTTCTCGCGCGGGACGTGCCTGACTTCTACGGATGTGAATCGTTTTAGCTTTTCCTTGACCAAGGCTAAGTATTCGGCCATGTTGTCATTTTTAGCTTGAAAATTGCCTCGTACTTGGTTAGCGACCAACTGTGAGTCTGTGCATATTATTATATCTTCTGCTCCCAGGTCGTCAGCAAGGCGTAATACGGCCAAGAAGGCCTCATATTCTGCCTGATTATTGGATGTGGGGAAAGACAGGGTTAAGGATGCTTCGATTAGTGTTCCCTCCTCGCTCTCTAACATGACCCCAGCCCCGCTGCCTGTCGAGCTAGATGCTCCATCGACGAAAATGGTCCATTTAGATGGAGATGTTGATGTTTGCTCGTTGAAGGTAAGTTCTGCTACAAAGTCGGCTAATGCTTGAGCTTTGAGGGCCTGCCGTCCTTCGTATTTGATGTCGAACTCGGCCAATTCTAATGACCATTTAAGCATTCGACCGGCCATATCGGGTCTTCCGAGCATCTGTATGATGGGTTGGTCCGTTCTGACAATGATAGTATGGGCCAAGAAGTAGTGTCGTAACCTACTTGCCGCGAAGAGTAGGGCTAGAGCTACCTTTTCGATTTTCAAGTACCTGAGTTCGGGGTCGTTCAACGCCTTTCTCGTGAAGTATATGGGTTTTTGCCCCTCGGGGAGCTCTCGGATAAGGGCTGCACTAACGGCCCCATTCGACATTGCGAGGTAAAGGTATAGCGTTTCACCTTCATTGGGTCTGGAAAGTACCGGTGGTTCGGAAAGTGCTTTCTTTAGGTGAGCCAGGGCTTGCTCGCATTCGTCGGTCCACTCGAAAGCTGACTCTTTGCGGAGAAGTTTGTAGAATGGGAGTGCGTGCTGGGCGGATTTTGCCACAAATTGAGCGAGGGAAGCGAGCACTCCGTTCAGTGATTGTATAGATTTTTTAGAGTTTGGGGTAGGTATTTCTGTGAATGCTCGACATTTATCCGGGTTGGCTTTGATCCCTCGCTTGGTTAAGTAGAACCCGAGGAATTTACCATGCCCGAACTCCGAATGTACATTTTTCAGGGTTGAAACGCATCTTGCATTTTTGAGCTTGGTCGAACACCATTCGTAGGTGGGAAGCATGATTTGTTTCTTCTTGGGAATTGACTATCATGTCGTCCATGTATACTTTGAGCATGTCCCCAATTTCAGCTCGGAAAACTTTGTTCATCATGCGCTGATAAGTGGCGCCCGCGTTTTTTAGACTGAAGGGCATAACATTGTAGTAGTAATTGCCTGATTCGGTCATGAAGGCCGTGTGTTTTTTGTCGGCCATGGCCATGGGGATTTGGTTATATCCCGAATAAGTATCCATAAATGAGAGTAGTTTGAAACCGGCCGAGTTGTCGACCAATTTATCGATATTTGGCAGAGGGTAAGCATCTTTCGGGCAAGCCCGGTTAAGATCATTATAATCAACGCACATTCGTCATTTTCCATTATATTTTTCACAAGTACAACATTGGAAATCCAGGTGGTGTATCTAGCCTCCGTTACAAAGTTTGCCTCTAGAAGGTCTTCAATAGCTTTTTCGGCCGCTTTAGCTTTTTCGGTCGACTGCTTTCTCCTCTATTGGGAAATGGCCTTGTGATTCGGATCGATGGAAAGATGTTGACATGATACGTCTGGATCGAGCCCGGGAATTTCCGATGCGCTCCATGCGAATAGGTCGGCGTTCCCCCTCAGGCATGCTTCTAGATATCTTTTTTCTAATTCTGGGAGGTGTGTTCCGATCTTCACGCATCTGCTCGGGTCCTCTCCCAGTGGGATCAGTTTGAATTCACCGTCGGGGATAGGTTGGGCTAATGAAGAAGAGGGCTGCTGAGAATTCTCGGCCTCATCTGGAAACCTGCAATCGAGGTCGATGGAATCGACCTGGGAGAGAGGTGCGGGTGCATCAGTGCTCGGGGAGAAAGCTGAGGTGGAGGTTTTTGGCTGGTACGATATCAAGCTAAGGCCTGTAGAGGCCTCTTCGAAACAACGTCGGGCAGCTTCCACATCACCATGCAGGGTGGCAACTCTTCCTGAAGTGGTGTAGTACTTCATCTTTAGATGGACGGTGGATGGGACAGTTATGATTTCAGCCAAAGTTGGTTGACCTAGAATGCACTGGTATAGAGAAGGACAATCGACGACCAAGAACTGGATGCGAATTGACCGAGCAGTTTTTGTGGCTCCGAACGTGACTATGAGATCGACGTAACCCCATGGTCGTGACACTGCACCGTTGAAACCTTGTAGGTCCTATCTTACGTATGGTGTCAGGTGAGTTTCGTTCAGTTGGAGCGTAACGAATTGCTGTAAGTACATGATGTCGCATGAGCTACCCTGGTCGACCAGTATCCTGCGGACGTCAAAGTTGGCCATTTGGGCTCGGATGAGTAGTGGAATGCTGGCGTTTGGAGCTCTTCCTAACAGTTCCTCTCTATAAAAGGAGATGGGCACTGAATTGTCTCTAGGGGGATCAAGTGTGGCATTCGGGGCCGGCCCTTTCGCAATTAGCTGGTCGAACTTCCTTTTTATTGAGCCGACCGTGATCTTATTGAACCCCCCGCCTGAGATCACCATGGCGGAAGGGAAATTTTACCACGGGCTATGGGAAGAGAGATAACCTGTACTCGTTGGACGGTCGGGTAGAAAGAAGTCTTCCGGGCGATAGGTGTTGAGGGCCACTTGCATGTTGGCGTCCGCGGGGATTGCCACTACTTCCTCGATCTTGATGGCTTCTTGTATCTCCGACCTGGAGGTCTCCTTGGATTTAGTGAACTGTTTAAGGTGGCCATCCTTGATGAGTATCTCTATTTCATCTTTCAGGTGGATGCAATCCTCAGTGTTGTGTCCACGGCTCTTGTGAAAACGACAGTACTTGGTCTTATCGATGCCCGATTTGGTGGGTAGCTGCTTGGGGAAGCGCACCCCTGCTTTGCGGAACTCTGAGTTAGCACATTCGGTCAGTATTTTGTCCCTCGACACCAGCAAAGGTGTATATTCACGAAATCGACCCACCGGTCCTCTCTGCTCCCGCGGTTCCCGGGAGCGATCTTCCTTTCTTTTGTCGCTTCCCCGACGAGATGTCGAGGGCTCATCTGATTTGAAAAGGTTCGCGTCCTCTCATCGTCGAGCATCGCAGACAGAACTAGCCGCTTGCTTTTCCTCGTATTGGATATACGCTTGGTCCTTCAAGAGGAACGCATCCAGAGTAGAGGATGTTTCAATACCCACCGCGCGGTGAAAGTCGGTAGATGGACGTAAACCACGTTCCAGCAAATATTTCTTCATGTCGTCCGTGGTCGAGACCTGGATGGCTTCTTTATTGAACCTCTCGATGTATGTTCTGAGAGGTTCGTCCTTTCCTTGGATTATGCCCTCAAGAGATGCTTCCATTTTCGGATGGCGCTTGGAAGCGGTGAAGTGCCTGGAGAAGGTTCGACCCAATTGTCTCCAAGAAGTGATGGATTCAGGATCGAGACTTTTGTACCAAGTCATCACCCCTTTCCTTAAGGTGGTCAGAAAGAGACGACACTTGATTGCTCCTCGGACGCCTCTGTAGTCGAGTAGGGCGTTGATGTTCTCGATATGCTCATCGGGGTCGGTCGTCCCGTCGTACGAACCCAAAGGAGGGGGCTTCTCGAGTCCTCTCGGTAGTCTGACGGCCATGATCTCAGAGGATAGGGGTCCCCTGATATCATCATCGTCGCTAGAGGTGATCGTGCAGGATCTTGACCGACACTTCTGGTCTCGTCGCGGGGATGGAGAGTTCGACCTGTTCTTCTTTGGTCGTTTTGGGGATGGAGATTGAGATCATCTTCCTTTTCGGGGAGGGGGACGACGAACGTCTTCTTGTGACTCGTGACGATTCTAGGTCGATACTGGTGATCGATGTCTTCGTGGGGGTGACCGACCGCGGTTCCGTATAGAGGATTCATCGTGGTGGCCCTTATCTTTCTTCCTTCGGGGGGAAAGGCTGTGTTGGCTTCGGTGTCTCTTGGGTGATCGAGATGATCGATGACCAGCGTCCTCCAAACGGGCTATCTTGGCACCGTGTGCCAGGAGCAGGAGATGTGTTTGATTGATTGTTTCAACCAATGCAGCGAAGTCTGACCCGGTGGGTGCGGCCATGGATGGTATAATCTCTGGTTGTTTCTCGAGCGGTTGATCGCGCTCGGGAGATGGTGAAGCAGTCTTTCCGTCCTGACGATCTTGGACGGTTTCTTCGTGTGAAGGGGTGAAGAGGTTGCTCCCCCGTTGAGTAATAAGGACACCATCAACTGTGCGGGCTTCGCATGGTATGTCGTTAGCGGCCATGGATCTTTATGAATAGTAACTTTGGTTCTTGAATTTCTTTGGTGAAGAAGAACGGGGAAGTTGGTTTCCCACAGACGGCGCCACTAGATCATACCTGGAGATCAGGATCCGATATGGTTGCTCGGGCGTGGACGAGTGTTGTTGATGATGGAAAAAAGATGGGGGTGTACCTGCAAAGGCATTCCGATGCTAAAGTCAGAGAACGAGAAACGAGTGAGTAAGTACAATATATTGGGTCTAGACTTGAATACCTGACCCTCTCAAATGAGAGGGTTTATATACTGGTCCATGTGAGTTCTCATTGGCCCAGAATGTTGGGCGCGGATTGCGGATCCCGCGATAATCGACGGTGATTAGGAACTAGCCGTTGGGGCGAGAAAGAGCTTGCTCGACAGGCTCTTCACCCGACACTGTAGTTGTCCTACCGAGGGTAAGTCGAGCAATTGATTTCATAGCTCCAAGCGTGGTCGGGTTTCTATGGGTCGTTGGGCCGCGAGATAGATATGGCCCAATTCTGATGGTTGGGCCAGTCCGGAACAGTTCTATTCTCTTCTATACCTATTTTTTACTTGCACTTTCTCATTTTAGCATCCGAGTGTCTTGCAGGTACACCCCCCAGTTCACCACCGTAGTTTCTCATCACTAGAAGGTTCCTTCTGGTTAGAACATATCATGTAGCTTCATGTATAGTTTAGGACACTTCACACATGCTTCCTCTTGGGCCCATATAATGAACCCTTTTATTTCTCGCAATCCAGTGTACTTACTATGTATCTCGCTCCCCCATTTCGATGTATGTATTTTATTTCCTCGTTTTGAACCCTTGGTCCAACGCCATGTGGTTTCACTTGCACACTCACACTTTCTTTAGGTTTTGATTTCATTTACTAGGCGCCCTCCTTTGGACTAGGAATCAATCCCACATAACCATCTACCCTTACACTCCATTTGCATTAACCCTTGTCGAGCGCTTTGTGCCTCGCAACCGACATTCCCTATGACCAAGACGATTCTTTTAGATCCAAACCCTTGAACATCAAGTGGTCTTAGGTAATAAAACACTTTAACAATACAAGTAGAATTGTACGCCACGAGCCTTAAATGGTAGAAAGGAGGATAATGGACACCCTGTTACTCGCTCCGATTATTTTGATGCAAGACACTTGGCTTGTTGGGCAAAATAGTCACCTATACCCATATAATTTAGTACAATTCAACTCCTAAATCTTTTTTTGAAAGAAAGGTAATAAAATTAAGAACCAACCGTAGTGAGCCGAACTACGAAACTCTGACTTTTCCATTGCACGAGGGAATACATAGGCACACAGATCTCAATCCTTGTCGAGCACCTAGGATCAATCAACCTTTTATTTAGCAAGTAACTCATTAGGTGTAGACATCCTTTCTCGTGTGACAACTTAGATTGTTCCCATCAAGCACGATGGATGTAAGGGGTGTTAATACCTTCCCCTTGCATAACCGACTTCCGAACCCAGGCAATGGTTGCGATGACCTTGTCTTATCTATTTTTCACGGGTTTTATCTATATTTTCCCTTTCCCTCTTTAGAAATAAATCAAAATTAGGTGGAGTCTCTCATGTCAGCCCAGCCACAACCGTATTCGTGATGATCGTATTTTTTGAGCTACGACAGCTGACGACTTTGCTGGGGACTGGTTCACCCCTACGCAAGTCAAGCCTAGAATAGGTTGTTCTACACTTGTTTGGTTGTATGCCTTTATCTGTTACTTGTTTATTTTTATTGCTTTCTTTATCTCTTTCCATATTATATATCATGTAGCTCCTTGGTACTATGATATTGGATCGATAATTTGATTGCAAAAGAAACTTGAGGGAAAAGCTCTATTCCTGAGTCTATGAGGCTCTACACTTGTTTGGTTGTTGCGTAGTATGGGCTCCCGAGAGAACTTCTCTCATGGGTTGTCTATACGAAAACCTTGCTTGTAGTATATTCAAATGAGAATACGGACGATCGTCAAGCTCCTGGCATGGGTGCTTAGTTATTTCCATTGGGATCATCGACTCTAAGACCTTTAGAACCTTGAACTGTTTGGCTAAAATAAAGTTTGATGGTCGTGTAGTATGGGGAACCCAGGTTCACCCTCGCGTGGCTCGATATGAAGATCTCACTCATAATAGACCATTTCGATGGAGTTGATCGACTGTCAAAAGTTGACATGTGCATCAAACAGTTGAGAAAAGTCTGTAACTCTGAGACCTTTATTTAAACCTCGTGTCGATTGTCGCGTAGTATGAGGCACCAAGAAATTCCTCTCATGTGGCTTAATATGAATACCTCACCCAAAAGAGATTCATATGAGGGAGTCAATCAATTGTCATGTTGATGGCGTGCGTGATGAACAACCATATGGATTTATAACTTTGGGGTTCCTAAGAAATTTTAGACTTTACCTTGTGAGATCCTTTGTGAGGAGATCAATCCAAGTATCCTTCATTTGTACCTTGGAATTTTGAAATCCTGATTTTATACGTAACAACTCATTGCATCCTATTTGCATAGCACTACATTAATTTTTGCATACATCATAGTTACTCATGTTGATCTACTCTCGTCCTAAAATTTGTTGAGTCTCTGTCAAGCTGATTCCTAAGCACAGATTCGGAACTAAAGCCAACATCGAAAGAAGAATGGAAAATCAAAAACAACATAACAGAAGGGTTAGAGAAGAACTCAATGAGTTAAAAGGAAACATGAATAGACTCATGGAAATGATGTGAACATTGATTGTCAGAGAAGCTCCCCCGCAAAGAATGGTAGCCAAAATTTGAATTGTAAAGTCAGAAATAGGACTACAATTAATCTTATTCTTATGGCGTATTTTGAGTTGTACCCTTATTTGGTCCTAAAGGCTCCGATCACAACTAGACCACTCACTCCTCAAAATCCTCTTCCAATAGGATTTAGGATCGACCTCCATTGCCCATTCCAGGAAGGAGCTGTAGGTCATGATCTTGAAAGTTGTTGTCATGCCTTCCAGCATTGAGTTCAAGATTTGGTCAGAGGAGATATGCTCACCTTCACACCAAGATGGACTCCCAAGGTTAACAAAAATTCCATGTCATAGCAGAGTGGATGAAGGCTTGGTTAGAGAATCACAAGTTACTACCTAAAGCCAGGGGATCAGATGGGAAAGCTCATCCTTGATTCTGATTAGACAATAGGCCTTATTTCTTTTCAATTTTAGTTTCCTTGGTTGTATTGAGTGTACTTGCTTTAAGACTTGCTTGTTCTTTATTGTTAATGTTAATGAAATGAGCATCTCATATTTAGAATTAATTCATTCACTCTCATATTTGTGCATATTCATGCTTTTCCTTTTCAAATATTCAAAAAAAATATCATTGTTTCTTTCATTCATCTTTCTTTATCGGTTGTTTAAGCAAAGATTGGAGGGAGGATGACAAAAACCAAATACCCAAGTTGTTGAATGGTGTGCTTTCAACATAGAACCTTGCTGATGATGTACAGGCATTGTTTCAACTCCCAAACACCGGAGAAATAAGGAAGTTAATCCCTTGTCAACCCCTTTGAGCCTTGAAGTTGGAATTTCTTTCTAAACAAAAAAAATGCAATCTTAACCGGGGCAGGGTAGTTCTCAATTAATTCGAATGTGCATTCAATTTCAAGGGAATTATTCCTTACACCTTGCAATAAATGTTTCAAGCCCATGTTTTACTTCGCACACATCAAATAATTGTCGAAGAATCTGATGGAAATCATTATCGTTCTAAATCCAAAAAAAAAAGTCTGCTAAGTCAAAACCCAAAAAACTGACTTAGGCAAAAATCAGGGCATCCCGGTGGATTGAAAATGTCAACGATATAGTCCAGACAAAAGTTAGGGATGATAAGAAATATGAATCCAGTGAGGTCACCAAAATCCTCAAAAAAGACAAATATGAGTTTACCCAAAGTCCTCAACCAAAAATAACAAAATTTTATGAAGAAAGTAGTGACTGCTATCTCAATCCAACAATCCCTTGGCTTTTTGATCCATCATCACCAATGCAACACCAAATCTCTTAAAACATGAATGCATAGGTTGAATTAGTTGAGCATAGGACTGGAAATCATCATGGAGAATGGGTTGGGTATAAATAAATTTTGAGCCTTACATCCCTTGTTTTTGAAAATCGTGAACCAGACCACGTTACAACCCTATAAAAGACCTAATTGAAGCTAGGTTTGTTTTGAAAGCATATTGCAACAAGGTTGCGTAACCTAACTCCCAAGAGATTTGCTAATCATTTGTTTTGGTATCATACCTATGCATTATCTTTCACTTTGCATGTCTAAATAAACATTGAATTCTTACCAGTGATTCATCTTATTTACACCAATATCATTCCAATAATGATTTCAAAAATTTCTTGAGCTTTACATTAAAATTAACATTTTTGAATGAATATTTTATTTGCAAGTAAGCACTCATCTTCAAGGAAATTCAAACAGTTAAGAAACTTGATCAGTGATCATATCAGCGGCATATCACAGTTAGAGATCATATTATTCAGAGAAACTCTCTTCAAGACTCGTGTTGGGGAAAGTATTTTAAGCGACCAATTAAGCAGTCATTCCAGAATTAGTAAACATGGGGCAATCTACTTCAAGAAATCCCCAAACAAAGCTTATCACTCCTTCCTAATAGGATCAGCAAAATGATACTTCTAACAAATGTGATAGAAGTTGTATTCAAGACATCTTTTGAAGGCAGAGTTGGCAAAGTTCCCTGTGTCGTGGAATCAATTGTTTCAGCCTTATCTCTCCAAAAGAGTCTTATCCAATGGTCTCATCATTTGCATTGCAAACATTGACCATTCATATCATACAAAATTTCATATCAAGCATAGCTCGAAATATACTTCAAGCTCATTTGCATTTCCCGATGTCTTGTCATCTTACCTTCTGGTCAAAGTCCAACTCACTTGGCGCCTACCAAAGCAGATGTTTCTGTCACTCTATATTTCATCAAAAACCATTTTTGGATGTGTTTATCTATTTCCTTCAAATGCGTCTCGTTGAGAATTTTGACGTGGATATTTTCCTTTCCTTCAAATGTGTCTTGTTGAGAATTTTGACGTGGATATTTTCCTTTCCTTCAAATGCCTCTCATTGAAAAGTTTGACTTGGATATGTATTTTCTTTTCCTTCAAATGCGTCTTGTTGAGAAGTTTGGCTTGGATATATATTTTTCTTTCCTTCAAGTGCGTCTCATTCAGAATTTTGATGTGCTTGTCTCATTTCCTTCAAATTTCTCTCTCCGGTTAATCCCATTAAGAAGTATGATGTGTTACTTTCAGGTTCTTCAAAATTTCTCTCTCCGGTTAATCACATTGAGAAGTTCGACGTGTACCCTTTGCTTATTTCAAAATTCTCTCTCTGGTTGATCCCATTGAGAAGTTCAACATGTCTTCTTTCATTTTCCTTCAAATTTCTCTCCCCGGTTAATCCCATTGAGAAGTTTGATGTCTCTTCTTTCATTTCCTTCTAATTTTTTTTTCTAGTTAATCCCATTGAGAAGCCTCACATATATCTTTCATTTCCTTGAAATTTCTCTCTCTGGTTAATCCCATTGAGAAGTTTGACCTGCATATTTCCGTTCATTCAACTGTCTCTCTCCGGTTAATCTCATTGAGAAGTTTGATATGTTTCTTGCAAATTTCTCTCTTTGGTTAATTCCATTGAGAAATTCTTATGTTTCCTTCAAATTTCTCTTTCCGGTTAATCCCATTGAGAAATTCAATATGTTTCTTACAAATTTCTCTCTCCGGTTAATCCCATTGAGAAATTCTTATGTTTTCTTCAAATTTCTCTTTCTGGTTAATCCCATTGAGAAATTCAATTTGTTTCTTGCAAATTTCTCTCTCCAGTTAATCCCATTGAGAAATTCTTGTGCCATCCTTCAAATTTCTCTTTCTAGTTAATCTCATTGAGAAATTCAATCTGTTTCTTGCAAATTTCTCTCTCCGGTTAATCCCATTAAGAAATTCTTATGTCTCTTTTAAATTTCTCTTTTCAATTAATCCCATTGAGAAATTCATTTTTTTTTTGCAAATTTCTCTCTTTGATTAATACCATTAACAAATTCTTATGTCTCTTTTAAATTTCTCTTTTTGGTTAATCCCATTGTGAAATTCAATCTATTTCTTGCAAATTTCTCTCTGATTAATCCCATTGAGACATTCTTATGTCTCTTTTAAATTTATCTTTCCAGTTAATCCCACTGAGAAGTTCAATATGTTTCTTGCAAGTCTCTCTCTGCTTAATCCCATTGAGAATCTTTACGTGTATCTTTCATTTTCCTTCAATTGTCTCTCTTCGGTTAATCCCATTGAGAAGTTTGACATGGATCTATATTTTAATTGGCATCTCTTTGAATGTCTCGTTGAAAGGTTTGATGTAACCCCTTTTTACACTTATCTGATGCTCTTCCATATATGTTCTTCGTTCTGACATTTCCTTGAACTTGTTTTTGTACATTATGATTTGTTTCAGATATACCTTCATAGTTATTTCGACATACATCCAATGCTTTACTGGATGTACCTGATTTGTTTTTTAGGGTTCATTCAATGCTCTCCTAAGTGTCTCTGATGTCTCCTTTGGTGTACCTTCATAAGTTGGTTTCATCCCACATATAGTGCTCTTTTAGATGTTTTGGGCGTTGATTTCCAAGTTTGGTATTTGTGCATCTAAATCTTTTCTATATGTCTTTAATACTTCTTCTAGGGTTTAACCCCTTTCATTCTAAGTGTTTCTGAATATTCCATGTCGTCCAGACATATATTCAGAAATACCTTATTTTCCTCAGCTAGTTTTCTAACCTTATTGTTTTCAGTGTATTCTCTTTAGTCAGTCATTTCAATTATCCCCACAAAGTTTGTGTTCCGTATCAAATCGCATTCATACACCTAAAATCCCTAGTAATTGCATCCATACATGCATCTCACATTTCACCGTCGCATTGCATTTTACATTGAACAAATTTTTGGGTATTCTTATGTCTAATTAACTTTTACCCTAAAATCGAACGCCATGTCGCAGGTCACTTTCTCAGGTTCAAGATAATTAGATAGGGGCATCTGTCATGCCTCAAATTTTTCCTACTTAATTTACATACGCGTTTAACTTTCTCGAATCATTTCGATTCACACCAATATGGCCATTGCATTAGGTCCTGCAATTTTACTAGCTGAAAGTGATTCATTGGTATGCATTCTATGGAAGTCAAAATTCAAAGGTTTGATTTTTTGAACTTGATTAAATATTTTCACCTTTTTGATACATTTATATTTGAATAAATAATTCAATTATTGGTAATATATATATATATATATATATATATATATATATATATATATATATATATATATATATATATATATATATATATATATATATATATATATATATATATATACACATTCATAAATAAACTTGCATAAATATTATCATCATTCTCATTTTTTGTTATTATCCTTAAATATATTTCATCATCATTTTTTATTTCATCCTCATTTTAACAATCATTTTTGTTCCTTTTATAAATCCGATATGCATTTTTATTCTATAAGCCCAATTCAAATTTGTTACAAAAAAGTCCAATTTGCAATGAAAGGAAAAAACACCAGTCTTGAACACAAAGGCACATGGAAAGCTACAACAACAAATAACGCGATCTCACATAATTTCAGCCCCACTACAAGCATGACCATTCGAAAACGAATTTCCAGTTGCAACCTCAAAATAATATGGTCACACAATTCACACACAACTTCAAAACAATTTATCTTTGTCACTCACAATCCAGCCAAGCCCCACACTCAGCAAAGACGTTACCCAACAAAAATCTCACAGAATCTTTCGTACATCACAAGTGGACGATACACAATAAACTAAAAAATCTAGTTATAAGAATTATTTTGCAAAACTTCATTTGACGAGAAAAATATGTCTCACCACTCTCCAAATTGGACGCTCATCATCTTCATAAATATTCCATCTTCAACATCTCACACCTTAACCTATAAAACCATACACCTCAGAACACCAAAAAAGCTCCTTTAAGACCTTATTCATTATAGAAATCACCCCGCAAAAGTCACAAATCCACTCACAAAACAAACACCACAAAAAAAAATCGAAAAAGAAGAAAATAATAGGAGTAGAAGAGAGAACGAATAACGAAGATATCTAGAGTGAGATTCGGAAAAGAAAACACTCACCGCCGATAAGAACAACTCCATTGTGTCGTGACTCATCCTTTCCTTCGAACCTCACAATCACCATCTCAAATTTCCAATCTACATCCTTCAACACTTCAACTCAAATTCACAAACCATAAATCACCAACCCCGCGATTCAAACAACCAAAAACCTAAGAAAAAAAGGAAAGATTCAGAGACAGTAAGAACTTTAAGAGGCCGAAAGAGACGAAGCAGAGACAAAGAGAAAACTGATTGAAATCGTCGTCACTTTCCTTTCGAGAGAGATAGAGGCCATGCAAACAAAAGGTATGAGAAAATCGAAAAAAACAACAATGAGGCTTTAGCGTTTTTTTCATTTTCTGAGGCGTGATTAACTTCTGACCTTTTTTTTTCATTTTTATGCTGAGTTTGTTGCTGGTTCATAATCTCATATGGGCTAGGCCCATCTTGTCTTCTACTCACATACCCTGAGTACACGATACACCCATCCCCTGTTCCTTTTCATTTTTGGATTTTTTATGATTGTTGTTGTTGATGAAATGGGCCAAGCCCATAGCGATTTTCTTGTTCATACACTGAACCCAGCAACATACCCCCTTTGTTATTTTTTATTTATTTTCTTTTTATTCTTCATTTCTTTATATTTATTATTATTTTGATTTTGTTTTATTTTTTTTAGAATTGTAATGATTCCATATTTCACTTAAATATTTTACTCTTTTGGTTCTTGAATCTGACTTATTTAGGGTCTATGATATTACACCTGATTTTATGACATTCGATTTCGTAAAATCGAGATTGTCTAAATCGATATGAGACCACTTTTCATTTCTATTATTTTTGATGATTTCTAATTAATTTTAGATTCATTTTTATCTCTCTATTTTATTTTTATTTTGGTTGATGACATAATATACAGTTCATTGATATTCGATTTTATCGACGTTATCTAAACTAATATGAGGTCATTCTTTTATTTCATTCTTGTCCCGATTTATTTTTATTCGGCTGATGATAAATTGTTATATATTAGATTTCTAATAAATCAACGTTATTTAAACCAATATGATGCCATTCCTTTATTTTCTTTATTATTTCTTGATTTTCTTTATCTTTATGGCCGATGATATAATAAATTATCTAAATGTTCGATTTCAAAAAATCGACGTCATTTAGATCAATATGAGACCAATATTCTTTTTATCGCTTTTATTTATTTTGTATGCTTGATGAAAGTAAAAAATCATGATAATCGACTAATTTTTTATTAAGACGAGACCATTATTTTATTTTAATAATTGTTCGATTAGTTTTTTATTATGATTTCAAAGTTAAAATTCAATTTAACTTTCGAAAACCGTTTGGATGCATAAATTGACGCTCAAATTCTCATAGAGTGATTCTAACATTGAATTCACTCTAAGATAGTTAAAGGTCACATTTCGACGCTTTCGATCTAATCCCGAGTCTCGTAGCTTCATGTATAGTTTAGGACACTTCACACACACTTCCTCTTGGGCCCATACAACGAACCCTTTTATTTCTCGCAATCTCGTGTATTTACAATGTATCCCACTCCCCCATTTTTATGTACGTATTTTATTTCCTCGTTTCTCCATTTTGAACCCTTGGTCCAATGCAAAGTAGTTTCACTCGCACACTCTTACTTTCCTTAGGTTTTGGTTTCATTTACTAGAAACCCTCCTTGGGACTAGGAATCGATCCCACGTAACCATCAACCCTTACATTCCACTTGCATTCACCCTTGTCGAGTGCTTTGTGCCTCACAACCGACCTTCCCTATGACCAAGAGGATTCTTTTAGATCCAAACCCTTGATCCAAAGTCAAGTGGTTTTAGGTAATAAGACACTTTAACAATATGAGTAGAATTGTACGTCACGAGCCTTAAGTGGTAAAAAGGAGGATAATGGACATCCTATTACTCGCTCCCATTATTTCGACACAAGACGCTTAGCTTGTTGGGCGAAATAGTCACCTCTACCCATAAAATTTAGTACAATTCAACTCCTAAATCCTTTTTTGAAAGAAATGTAATAAAACTAACAACCAACCGTAGTGAGCCGAACTACGAAGCTCTGACTTTCCCATTACACGAGGGAATACGTAGGCACGCAGAACTCAATCCTTGCCAAGCACCTTGGACCAATCAACTTTTTATATAGCAAGTAACTTATTAGGCATAAACATCCTATCTCGCGTGACAACTTAGATGGTTCCTATCGAGTATGATGGATGTAAGTGGAGATAATACCTTCCCCTTGCATAATCGAATTCCGAACCCAGACAATGGTTGTGATGACCTTGTCTTATCTATTTTTCACGAGTTTATCTATGTTTTCCATTTCCCTCTTTACGAAGAAATCAAGATCAGATGGTGACTCTCATGTCAGCCCAGCCGCGACCGTATTCGCGATGATCGTATTTTTCAAGGTACGACAAGAGGTCGACACATCCAAGCCATAGGTTGATAGATATTGAAGTCCTTTTAAAATCAAATTTGTTTCCTTCTATGTGTTGACACACAAGGTTCTTAGGTCGACACATAATGTGTTGTAGTCCATACATGCCATCTTAAGGTCGATGCATGCTAGGTTTTTGCAAAGGCAAACTTTGTGCCTGTTTTTAGGTCGACTCTTAGGGTGATTTAGGTCAACACATGGAGGCTAAAGTGCTTTTATGGGTCGATACAATCACCACATAGGTCAACACATGATATTTTGAAAATTCTAATTTGTAACTTTTCTAAAATCTGTTTTTCTGTTAATTTTTTTACACACACACAAATATATATTTGTTCATGCATCTTGTCTAAACATTGAAACCAAGAATATACAAATCATTTTATCATCATTTTCAACATATTTTTATGCATATACATAACATTTAACACCCGTATATAACATACATCCATAAATGGTAATATTATACATAAATCCAAGTTTTGGTACTAAAATTCCAATAAGTTCCTAGTTAACACATTATATACATTACATGCCCAAAAATACACAATACTAAAGACTATGGCATAATGTATACAAGATGTCCAAAATGCACCAAGACCTAGATAGAACAACGATCTCAAAATAAAGCTCAACAACGAAAGCTACACCCTCCCAAAATATCACATAAGTAAAGATAGTCCAGAGACTTTATCCTTACCTTTTGCATAACCTGAAGCACCTGAAATATAATCAACAACAAGGGGTGAGATGATAAATCTCAGTGAGTTCCATATCTTATGGATTCTCTCGGCTTTACAAGGTTATAACCATCCTAACTCAAGTCTGGTAAAGGGGATAAGGCCTTGAGTTCTCAATTCTCACACTCATATAGAAACATGTTCATGAGTTCACCAACTCAAACTACCACTAATTGGTAACCTCAAGAAGGTATCCCCTATTCATGTCCTCTTTTATGTCTAGAAGTTGGTGCGAGTCATGGATCTTTGTAATTTACTTGACATACAAAAAGGATTTGGATCCTAGGAATTTTAACCTAGAATAGTCACTTTAGGTGGTCTGCTAACCATCGCAAGTCTCTTTATTGTATAGGCTTCATTCTGACTAAACGTGTGAATCAATCCTGCCAAGTAATCATGTGTACATTCCAGAGGAGTCCTGTAATTCTCTATTTATTTAATTATTTATGTAATTAAATATTGTCGTATATTTGGTGTTGATTTGTGTTGATCATCAGAATTGTGTTGAGTTGCTAAGTCGGTTTTAGTTGATTAAGTCGATTAAGTTTATTTAAGTTGTGTTGTTGTTAGTTGGAGTTGATTAAGTTGATTAAGTTGTGGATTTAATAGTAAAATTATACTATTCTTGATAAGTGGGCTTGTTTGTGAATAGAAGTTGTAAAGAGTGGGGGTGTATGGTTTAGGCCCAATGGAACTTATTAAGATTAAGAAAAACCATAAGTTAAATTAGATTATAGAAAATAGGTTATGAGAAAGAAAAAAAAGAATTTAAGAAAGAGGTTACGTGAAGTTGCTTAGGAGAGGAAAAGCTAGGTTTCCGATCAAAGTGTTAGAGTCACCTTCAATCCAAGGTAAGGGTGGGGTTCTAACTCTATAATCGGGAAATATGATGAATACATGTGGGATTGGGTGTATAGATTGTTCTATCAGTATATTGTGTTGTTTTGTTGAATAAGAGGATTAAATTGTGTTGTTGAATCAGTCATAAATTGATTATTTAGTGTTGTTTGTGTATGATTATGTTGTGTTGTTGTTGAATTTGTGTACTGGGTCGATTGGATAATTAGTCTGAGATGAAACTGTGAAGGAATTATAGAGACGGAAGAAGAATGAGAGAAATAGAGAAGAACACAAGTTTTGGCTGTGGGGCGACTGTCCCAATTGCCTAACGTCCGTCTGGGAAGCGTGGCGCCTGTCACTTCCTTGGGACGACCGTCACAAATCATAAGAGTGACGGTGGTCACACGAGTTATGTTGAAAATTTGGTTTCTGCTTCGTGGTTTCTGTTGTGTAGCCTGGCATGCTTACTAATACCTTAGTTTTAGTTCAGAAACATAATTAAGTTAAGTAACTAATACCAGAGACTTAATTAATTGAATTAGAACCATTGTAAGTAATTTAAATAGTAGTATTGTGATGAATTAGCAGAAGAATAATTATGTGACAACGAGGTAGTAGTTGGTGGCAGGTTTTTATGAATTGTTTTATTGACAATGTTGCTGGAAAGTAACAGAGGCAGAATAAGAATTAGTAAGAGATAAACTTAATAGATTTTTTGAAGATAATTAGTAATGTGGTATAAATTTTTGCTCTTGTGTTGTGTTTCTTTATTGTGAGTTGTGAAGTTGTTGGTTGTGGATTATGTTGCAGTGCCTTATTCATGGCAAGAATACAAGTTGTAGGCCTATGGTCGGAGTTGAAATGTTATTGTGTTGCTATGTAGTTATAATTATTGTTGTTTGACATTCATATTGAGTCGCATACATAACATTGTTTAAGTTGGAGTTGCTGCTCGGTAAGTTGACCTGAATTGGAAAAATCAAGTTGAAGGCTCATGCCTTGTTGTTAACACCTCTATTAATTGGAAAAATTACTAAGTTGGGAGTTTTGCTCCAATTGTACCACATGCATGGGCATATGTCTAAGTTGCATTTCAGAGTTGCATAATATGTTGTTGGGTTGTATCCTGCATTGATTTAAGTTGTTTGTGAGTTGTGAAGTGGTGGTTTATATAATCTGATTTAATATGTTTGATCGGTAAAATAGTAAGTGTACTATTTTATCTATGTAGTAATAATAAGGGATTGTCCCCAGTGTCGGTCTCTTTAGGACTGCGCAGGCAAAATAAGTTTTATGCAAAACAATTGAACAAAAAGTCCTTGGGTTGTTTTAAGATTGAATTTTTAAATTAAAATTAACAAAGAAAAAGTACTTAATAAAATAAGCTTATTATGACAAATATGAGAATAACATTAGGGACGCTGTATAATTTGCAATGTAATGACTTAATAATTTATGACTCTAAAGAGACATGCATCAAACCTTATCTTTCATATGTTCAATATTGTTTTTCCAAAATTCCATTAAAGAAAAACCTTTGATATTCTTCCTCGACCCTAATTCCTCAGTGGCCTAGGAAGAACATCAAGCAATAGTTTTGACATAAAAAGGGTTTTCACAGGGTATTCCAATTCCTCGGTAATATCTATCGTGATAAAAATTATGCAACAAGGTTAGGGTGGTTGGTCATACCAAAACCTAACTACGATCAATTATCAAATTTTCCAAAAAGATAAATCATTAAGAATGTTGCATAAGATAAAGAATAAAATCAAACACACAATCTTACAGATTAAGAATTTCAAAAGTCATTACAAAATCAAATTAGGGACACCCCCTAGCATTAGGGGGTTTAGCCTCTCATGTTCATAACAGAAATAAAAATGAAATACGAATAGAAAATAGACATTACAATAAAATTTGGATTGCTTGGATCGTTAATTGCTTCTGCTCCTGATTGATCCTTGTTCTCCGAGAATCTCCACTCTAAACTCTACTCCTCAAAGCGTAAAAGTTCCAAAATAAAAAGTTTTTTCTTTTTTCTGATTCACCCTAAGAATAGCTACAAGTTCAGAAAAATCCTGGAATTCCCCAAAATGCCCTTAGGAATCCCACTTTCACAAAAATAAAAGAAATATTATTTTTTCTCACCAGGCCAACACGAGTTGTGTCAGCTGACACGACCCCCTGTGTCAGCCTGCTTCCTTTTCTTCAAAACTTAATATTTTCTTTCCATTGCCAGGCAAGCTGACATAGGCCGTGTCAGCTGACACGACCCCCCGTGTCAGTCTACTACCTTGCTTCTTTAATCCTTCTTCCTTTGGCACTAAACTTTGGTATTTTTCTTCTTCTTGCTCAAGACTCGAACGATCATCTAGAGTGGACCTGAAAGATATAAAACACTACCACAAACGCATAAAAAGCAACAAAAGCAACATAGATCAGAACATAAATGAAAACATAAACTCTAATGCATAAACTGAAAATACTGAAGCAAACAATACTAAAATCTACAATGTGTTACCGAATATGTCATTTCACGCCGAATGATGGACTGAAACTGTGTTAGAATGGTGATTGATCACAACCCCAAACTTATCTCATTGTTTGTCCTCAAGCAATGCTTAAGAGAGCAATAAGGTTACCCCCGAAATGTTCTTGCTTGCCACAATACCGTTGAGATTTTTCATGATTACTTTTCACCTCTCTCGACCTTTCCTTTTTATCCGACTCATTACGATCAACCACACTTCCACAATTCAGCACCTCTTCTTCGCCAGTATCTCTTAATCTCACCAATTTGCTCGGGCTCAAGTGTTTAGACTCTCTAATCAAGGCATGTATCTTCATTTCATCAGCCTGCATAACATCTAAATTCATACCACACACACACGCACACACTATTTGAAGACTTTGTAGGTTGTAACAGGGCTAAGGGACATGGGTGGATAAACAAAAGAAAATGGGAAAAAACGCAAAGGTGTTTTGGCTCGGACTCAGTGTTATTCATTTCATCTCTGTGTATTTGCGGTTTTTATGCTCAAAAGGTTGAACACACATTATTCTTGATTTTACATTTTTTTAAGTGCCATTCAGAGGATATGCACAAAAATATCAGTTGGTTCCCCACTTCGGTGAGGGCATTATATTCACTTTCTCAATTCTTTCTTTTTTTTTCATTTCATTTTTTTCTTTTTCGAATGCACTCACTCATAATTGTAGATAGTGTTTCAACCCCAAACATAAGGTTTTTACACAGGTAGAAATTTGTAATATCAAATAAGAGCAGGGTATGGAAGTGTTTGGGATGTGGTTAACATATTATGGTTTAAACAAACAAGAGGGTAAATGGCTCAACAGGGTTAGCAAAGGATAATTCACGGAGAGCAGGCTACAAAGGCTCAAGATTAAACAAAAGCAATTGCCTCAGTGTTTGTAAGTGTACAGTGGGACTTCAATAGACAGATCCACCTAAACCCATCATAGAAGGATCGTAATAAACCACAAACGATTCATTTGCTTTCGGTAAAATCAAAACAGGTGCAGTAGTCAATTTCTTCTCCAGCTCAATAAAACTCATCTCACACTGAGAATCCCACACAAAAACCTTGTTCTTACAAGTCAATTGGGTCAAAGAAAGTGCCAACTTCGAAAAGCCCTAAATAAACCTCCGATAATAACCGACAAACCCCAAGAAACATCTAATCTCTGTCACTGACTTCAGAGTCTCCCATTGTAGTATTGCATCTACTTTGGATAGATCTACAACAATCCCTTGTTCTGAAATCACATGACCCAGAAAACTCACCTCTTTCAACCAAAATTCACACTTCGACAATTTCGCATAAAGCTTCTTCTCTCTCAACACTTGCAACACAATTTGCAAATGTTCAGCATGATCTTCTTCTGACTTAGAGTAAATCAGAATATCATCTATAAACACAACAACGAATTGGTCTAAATACTCATGGACAATCCTATTCATATACTCAATGAATACACCAGGCACATTAGTAACTCCAAATGGAATCACTACATATTCATAGTGTCCATACCAAGTCCTAAAATAAGTCTTCTGAATATCCTCATCCTTTACTCTTATCTGATGATAACCTGATCGCAAATTGTTCTTACTGAACACGCAAGCACCCATCTACTGATCCATCAGATCATCTATCCTTGGAAGCGGATACTTATTCTTAATCTTCTCTTTATTCAGTTGCCTGTAACTAATACACAACCTCATGCTACCATCCTTCTTCTTCACCAATAATATCGGTGCTCCCCACAGCGATACACTCGGTCTCACAAATTTCTTTTCTAACAGTTCCTCTAATTGTTTCTTCAACTCAGATAACTCAGAAGCCGACATATGATACGGTACCATCGAAATAAGTCTCGTTCTTGGCACAAGATCGATACTAAATTCCACCTCCCTCTCTGCCGGCACATCCACAACTTCATCTGGAAACACTTACGAGAAATCCTTCACCACTTGCAATTCATTAATTGCCATATCATTCCCCACCGACAACGAAGCAAACAACACCAAAACTTGCGCTTCATCATCCATAAGCTCCTTCAACTCTCGAGCCGACAAATAACCAGCTTCTTCTGCCTCTTCACCAGGAGTAAGAAATCAAACCGACTTACTAAAGCAATTAATATGGACATGGTTGTACTTCAACCAATTCATGCCTAAAATCACATCCATACCTCTCAATAGCAAACCAACCAAATCTACACCAAATTCCTTACCATAGATCGATAACAGACAATTCAAGCATACAAGAGAAGTAGTGAACGACCCATCAGTAGGAGTCTCGATAACCATCTCTCCTTGCATCAGAGACATAATAAATCCTAATTTCCTCACACAATCAAGAGAAATAAAATAATGCGTTGCACCAGTGTCAATCATAGCAATCAAAGGGATACTATTAATATGACAAATACCTCTTATCAAACGATCCTTGCTGGAAGTCTGTGTCCCTGTCAAAGCGAACACCTTTCCTCTAGTTGCAGCTTTCTTGGGCTTATGACAATGCGTACTTATATGACCTTTCTCCCCAAAGTTGTAGCACGTAACCAAATTTGCCTTGCACTCAGCAATCATGTGTCTGGGCTGACCACACTTGAAATACTTCTTCACGTCACTCGTGCATTCACTAACACGATGACCCGTCTCACCACACCTATAGCACTTAAGAGAAGTAGGAGCACCTCTCCCACTTGGCCTCTTTCCATCATTTTTGTTTCTGCTTGCCCTTATCAGCAGAAGCTACATATAGTTTTCCATGATTCACTTGTTTCTTACCCTTCTCTCAGCTAAACCCTTAAAGTGCTCAGATCGAGCCTTACTATCTTCTTCAAAGATCCTATAACAATCCACCAGATCCAGAAACCTACAGATCCTTTGATAGCCAATCGCCTACTTAATCTCAGACCTCAAGACATTCTCAAATTTAACACACTTCAAGAACTCAGCAGTTGCTTCACTGTTGTGTGGATAAAACTTTGCCAAATCAGTGAACTTTGCAACGTACTCAATCACAGTCATGATGCCCTACTTCATCTCCAAAAACTCGATTTCCTTCTTTCCCCAAACATTTTCAGGAAAATAATTCCTCGAGAATTCTCTCTTGAACACAGTCCAGGTGACTACCTCACCAGATGCATCCAATCGTTTGTGAGTGCCAACCCATAAATCATCAGCCTCAGATACCAATTTATACGCACCCAATCACACCTTGCTTCCTTTTGAACATTCCTCGACTCTGAAGATTCTCTCAATCTCCTTCAACCAATATTGTGCTCCATCGAGATGATACTTCCCCTTGAACGTTGGCGGATCATTCCTTCTGAACTCGTCACTTTCACGATCCTCAACATTCATTGAATTTTGCACGTCCTGTGCCATCGCTTGTATAGCAGCGACAAGTGCAACATTGTTTCTCCCAGCCATTCTAAATCTGCCACACAACACAACACAATCCAATAATGATTTAGAACTAACAACAGCAACACAATAACAGCGCATCAACAATGCTTAACACACAACAACAACACAACGACTTAATAACTCGATGACTCAACTACTTGGTCGGACGGACCGACCTGCTCTGATACCACTTTGTAACACCCAAATAACCCCACAAAATTATTAATAAAATCAGAGTAATTTTAACTTCATCAAAACATTTAAGGTCACAATTCTACAAAACCACGCGTGGCTCAATAATATGTTTTATAAAAATATTCAACTCGCAGCGGAAATCAAAATAACTAGTAATAAATCCATTACAAAATTCGTTTTATTAAAAATAAAATAAAAAGTGAAACGTCGTCCCGACACCCAAAGTGACATATCAGAGCCACCATCCCAAAGACGAGAACTACACCGACTTCATTGACCACCACTCAACTTATCCTTCTCACCTGCATGTTACCAACGGGAGGGTAATGTTCTGGACTGGCCCAACCATCAGAATTGGGCCATATCTATCTCGCGGCCCAACGGTCCACAGAAACCCGACCATGCTCGGAGCTATGAAGTCAATTTCTTGACTTACCCTCGATCAGACAACTACACTGTCGGGTGAAGAGCCTATCGAGCAAGCTCTTTCTCGCCCCAACAGCTAGTTCCTAATCACCATCGATTATCGCAGGATCCGCAATCCGTGCCCAACATTCTGGGTCAATGAGCACTCACATGGACCAGTATATAAACCCTCTCATTTGAGAGGGTCAGGTATTGAAGTCTAGACCCAACTATATTGTACTTGCTCACTCGTTGCTCGTTCTCTGACTTTAGCATCGGAGTGCCTTTGCAGGTACACCCCCATATTTTCTCCATCATCAACAGCACTCGTCCACACCCGACGCGGCCATATCGGATCCTGATCTCCAGGTACAATCAGGTGGCGCCGTCTGTGGGAAACCAACTTCCCCGTTCTTCTTCACCAAAGAAATTCAAGAACCAAAGTTACTATTCATAAATATCCATGGCCGCTAACGACATACCATGCGAAGCCCGCACAGTTGATGGTGTCCTCATTACTCAACGGGGGAGCAACCTCTTCACCCCTTCACACGAAGAAACCGTCCAAAATCGTCAGGACGGAAAGACTGCTTCACCATCTCCCGAGCGCGATCAACCGCTCAAGAGCCAACCAGAGATTATACCTTCCGTGGCCGCGCCCACCGGGTCAGACTTTGCTGCATTGGTTGAAACAATCAATCAAACACATCTTCTGCTCCTGGCAAACGGTGCAAAGATAGCCCATTTGGAGGACGCCGGTCGTCAATCATCTCGATCACCCAAGAGACACCGAAGCCAACGCAGCCTTTCCCCCTGAAGGAAGAAAGATAAGGGCCACCACGACGAGTCCTCTATACGGAACCGCGGTATGTCACCCCCACGAAGACCTTGATCACCAGTATCGACCAAGAATCATCATGAGTAACAAGAAGAAGTTCGTCGTTCCCCTCCCTGAAAAGGAAGACGATCTCAATCTCCATCCCCGAAACGACCAAAGAAGAACAGGTTGAACTCTCCATCCCCGCGACGAGACCGGAAGCACCGTTCAAGATCCCACACGATCACCTCTAGCAACGGGACGACCAACCCCGATGAGCATATCGAGAACATTGACGCCCTACTTGACTACAGAGGCGTCCGAGGAGCAATCAAGTGTCGTCTATTTCCGACCACCTTAAGGAAATGGGCGATGACTTGGTACAAAAGTCTCGAGCCTGAATCCATCACTTCTTGGAGACAATTGGGTCGAACCTTCTCCAGACACTTCACCGCTTCCAGGCACCATCCGAAAACAGAAGCATCTCTTGAGGCCATAATCCAAGGCAAGGACGAACCTCTCAGAACATACATCGAGAGGTTCAATAAAGAAGCCGTCCAGGTCTCGACCACGGACTACATGAAGAAATATTTGCTGGAACGTGGTTTACGTCCATCTACCTACTTTCACCGCGCGGTGGGTATTGAAACACCTGCTACTCTGGATGCGTTCCTCTAGATGGCCCAAGCGTATATCCAATACGAGGAAAAGCAAGCGGCTAGTTCCGTCTGCGATGCTCGACGATGAGAGGACGCGAACCTTTCCAAATCAGATGAGCCCTCGATATCTCGTCGAGGAAGCGACAAAAGAAAGGAAGATCGCTCCCGGGAACCGCGAGAGCAGAGAGGACCGGTGGGTCGATTTCGTGAATATACACCTTTGCTGGTGTCGAGGGAGAAAATACTGACCGAATGTGCTAACTCGGAGTTTCGCCAAGCAGGGGTGCGCTTCCCCAAGCAGGTACCCACCAAACCGGGCACCGATAAGACCAAGTACTGTCGGTTTCACAAGAGCCATGGACACAACACTGAGGATTGCATCCACCTGAAAGATGCAATAGAGATACTCATCAAGGATGTCATCCTTAAATAGTTCACTAAATCCAAGGAGACCTCCAGGACGGAGATACAAGAAGCCATCAAGATCGAGGAAGTAGTGACAGTCCCCGCGGACGCCAACATGCAAGTGGCCCTCAACATCTATCGCCTGGAAGACTTATTTCTACCCGACCGTCCAACGAGTACATGTTATCTCTCTTCCCATAGCCCGTGGTAAAATTTCCCTTCCGCCATGGTGATCTCAGGCGGGGGGTTCAATAAGATCACGGTCGGCTCCATAAAAAGGAAGTTCGACCAGCTAATTGCAAAAGGGCCGGCCCTGAATGCCACACTGGATCCCACCAGAGACAATTTAGTGCCCATCTCCTTCTATAGAGAGGAACTGTTAGGCGGAGCTCCAAACGCCAGCATTCCACAACTCATCCGAGCCCAAATGGCCAACTTCGACGTCCGCAGGATACTGGTCGACCAGGGTAGCTTATGCGACATCAAGTACTCACAGCTATTCGCTACGCTCCAGCTGAACAAAACTCACCTGACACCATACGTAGAATCGGACCTACAAGGTTTCAACGGTGCAATGTCACGACCATGGGGTTACGTCGATCTCATAGTCACGTTCGGAGTCGTAGAAACTTCTCGGTCAATCGACGTCCAGTTCTTGGTCGTCGATTGTCCTTCTCTATACTAGTGCATTCTAGGTCGACCAACTCTGGCCGAACTCCTAGCCGTCCCATCCACCATCCATCTAAAGATGAAGTACTACACCACTTCAGGAAGAGTCGCCACCCTGCATGGTGATGTGGAAGCTGTCCGACGTTGTTTTGAAGCAGCCTTTAAAGGCCTTAGCTCGATATCATACAAGCCAAAAACCTCCACCTCAGCTTGCTCCCCGAGCACTGATGCACCAGCACCTCTCCCCCGGGTCGATTCCATCGACCTCGATTGCAGGTTTCTAGATGAGGCCGAGAATTCTTAGAAACCCTCTTCTTCATTAGCCCGGCCTATCCCCAACGGTGAATTCAAATTGATCCCGCTGGGAGAGGACCCGAGCAGATGCGTGAAGATCGGAGCACGCCTCCTAGAATTAGAAAAAAGACAGCTAGAAGCATGCCTGAGGGGGAACGCCCACCTATTCGCATGGAGGGCATCGGAAATTCCCGGGCTCAATCCAGACGTAGCATGTCACCATCTTTCCATCGATCCGAATCACAAGGTCATTTCCAAACGGAGGAGAAAACAGTCGACCGAAAAAGCTAAAGCGGCCGAAAAAGCTGTAGAAGACCTCCTAGAGGCAAACTTTGTAACGGATGCCAGATACACCACCTGGCTTTCCAATGTTGTACTTGTGAAAAAATCTAATGGAAAATGGCGAATGTGCGTTGATTATACTGATCTTAACCGGGCTTTCCCGAAAGATGCTTACCCTCTACCAAATATCGATAAATTGGTCGACAACTCGGCCAGTTTCAAACTACTCTCATTTATGGATGCTTATTCAGGATATAACCAAATTCCCATGGTCGTGGCCGACAAAAAACACACGGCCTTCATGACTGAATCGGGCAATTACTACTACAACGTTATACCCTTCGGTCTAAAAAACACGGGCGCCACTTATCAGCGCATGATGAACAAAGTTTTCCGAACTGAAATTAGGGACATGCTCGAAGTATACATGGACGACATGATAGTCAAGTCCCAGGAAGAAACAGATCATGCTTCCCACCTACGAAAGGTGTTCGACCATGCTCGAAAATGCAAGATGCGTTTCAACCCTGAAAAATGTACATTCGGAGTTCGGGCAGGTAAATTCCTCGGGTTCTTCTTAACCGAGCGAGGGATCAAAGCCAACCCGGATAAATGTCGAGCATTCACAGAAATACCTACCCCAAATTCTAAAAAATCCTTATAAACACTGAACGTTGTGCTCACTTCCCTCACTTAATTTGTGGCTAAATCCGCCCAGCACGCGTTCCCATTCTACAAACACCTCCGCAAAGAGTCAGCTTTCAAGTGGACCGACGAATGCAAGCAAGCCCTGGCTCACCTAAAGAAAGCACTTTCCGAACCACCGGTACTTTCCAGACCCAATGAAGGTGAAACGCTATACCTTTACCTCGCAGTGTCGAACGAGGTTGTTAGTGCAACCCTTATCCGAGAGCTCCCCGAGGGGCAAAAACCCATATACTTCACGAGCAAGGCGTTGAACGGCCCCGAACTCAGGTACTTGCAAATCAAAAAGGTAGCTCTAGCCCTACTTTTCGCGACAAGGAGGTTACGACACTACTTCTTGGCCCATACTATCATCGTCAGAACGGACCAACCCATCAGACAGATGCTCGGAAGACCCGACATGGCCGGTCGAATGCTTAAATGGTCATTAGAATTGGCCGAGTTCGACATCAAATATGAAGGACGGAAGACCCCCAAATCTCAAGCATTAGCCGACTTCGTAGCAGAACTTACCTTCAACGAGCAAACAACAACATCTCCATCTAAATGGACCATTTTCATCGATGGAGCATCTAGCTCGACAGGCAGCGGGGACGGGGTCATGTTAGAGAGCGAGGGGGGAACATTCATCTAAGCATCCTTAACCCTATCTTTCCCCACATCCAATAATCATGAAGAATACAAGGCCTTCTTGGCCGGATTACGCCTTGCTGACGACCTGGGAGCAGAAGAGATAATAATATGCACAGACTCACAGTTGGTCGCTAACCAAGTACGAGGCGATTTTCAAGCTAAAAACGACAACATGGCCGAATACTTAGCCTTGGTAAAGGAAAAGATAAAAAGATTCACATCCGTAGAAGTCAGGAACATCCCGCGCGAGAACAACATCCGAGCGGATATATTGTCCAAACTGGCGAGCACTAAGAGAAAGGGGGCAACAAATCCGTCATACAGGAGATACTCCCCCAACCCAACATTAGAAAAACGTCAACGCCAATAGACATCAACATCATAGGCGAAGCAAACTGTTGGATGACCCTGGTATTTAATTACCTGACCAAGGACGAGTTACCAGTAGACCCGAAAACGGCCAGCACCGTGCGACATAGGTCGTACTCGTACACGATGGTCGAAGGGAAAATATATCGCCGAGGATTCTCCACACCACTCCTCAGATGCGTCAAAGAGGAAAACGCCCCACACGTGTTGAGAGAAGTCCACGAGGGAATCAACGCACAACACCCTGGCGGAAGGTCACTCGCTCGTAAGATCCTACGGGCAGGATATTACTGGTCAACGATGCATGACGATAGGAAAGAACACGTTAAAAAATCTGACAAGTGCCAACGGCATGGTGAAATACACATAGCGCCCCCTACTGAGTTAAAATCACTATCGTCCCCATGGCCATTCGCCTGGTGGGGACTAGACTTCTTAGGGCCCTTCGTCATCGGCACCGGCCAAAAAAATATCTCATCGTAGGCGTCGACTATTTCACCAAATGGATCGAAGCAGAGGCCCTGGCCAAAATCACCGCACTGAACATCCTACACTTCTTCAAGCGAAACATCCTCGCTCGATTCAGGGTACCGCTCGCCATCATGACAGACAATGGAACACAGTTCACCGACAAACACTTCTAAGAATTTGTATTCTCGGTCGGAACCAAACAACACTTTGCTTCTGTCGAACATCCTCAGACTAACGGGCATGCCGAAGCTGCTAACAGGGTGATCTTGACGGGCCTCAAGCAAAGACTGGACGAACACAAGAAACGCTGGGTCGAAGACCTGCATAACGTCCTTTGGGCATACAGGACCATGCCTCATTCAATGATCGGAGAATCCCCGTTCCGACTAACATATGTAACCGAAGCTGTCATCCCCATAGAAATGCACGTACCGTCCATGCACACAGAATCGCCCATGGACCAAGACACCAACTCAGAAACGCTAAGAGAGGAGCTCGACTTAGTCGAAGAAATCCGATCTGGAGCAGCTCTCCGAGAAGCCACGCTCAAACAAAAAATCGCAGCTCGGCACAATGAGAAAGTTTAAACAAGCGTTCGAGGTCGGGAGCCTCGTATTGAGGAAAAACCACAAAGACTCTCGAGAAGGGAAACTAGCACCAAACTGGGAAGGCCCGTACCGCGTTCGGGCAAAAACCGAAAACGGAGCCTATTACTTAGAAAATCTCCAGTGGGAAGAGCTCGCACGGCCGTGGAACGCCAAGAAACTTAAACAATACTACAGCCAGTATGAAGGTCTCCTTAACCCCCTACGAAGGGCGAACGATCCGACCAAACCTGCATGCCCAGGTACAAGCATCGCAGTCCAAAACGTTCTACTAACAGAACCTCCTTGTCGTAACGAGGAAAGTAACTGTCGCACGTACGGGTATTCAAACGAGCCCGACGTCGCCTAAGTACCACGAACAGGAAGAACCCCAACTCGCTATGGGACGTTCAAGTCATGGATGTCTGAGCCATAAACTTGGCTCGGATACCGACATAGGATCAAATTCCACACGTCCGATCGGTCCCCCAAACCGATGGATCACATCCCTCACGAGGATTTGTCCCCCCTTCGTCATTGACCATTACGTCACGCTCCAAACGAGCGCAAAACACTTAACGGAAAAAATAAACGTTTAAAAACAAAGTCCTCCGACGGGCGAGCAATCATACACATAATCAAAGGGCTGCATAAATTGTAAAAACGACCACCAAGGTCGAAAATATTAATCCAAAAGGTCGCGACCCCTAAAGGCCGAATTGTTCAAGATTACATGAAAAAGGGACCAATCCCCAAATAAAAATTTAAAATTACAAGTAATTTAGGCTCGCATGCCGACCTAATTACCCTCACCCTTTTACACCCTAGGCTGGTCTTCATTCAGAAGTTGCTGGACGGCTGGCTGGAGCGCAAAACACTGTATCTGGTCCACAACATTCTGGAAACTCAACATAGTCGAGTCCCTCAGATCCTCGAGGTCCTGATCCAGTCGCACTAGAAAATGCGCCCGACTCATCAACCCCTTGGTGTCCTCATCTTCGTCATCCTTGGGGAAGAAGGTCTCTCTCAACTTCCTATTCTGATCGACGACCTTCTTTTTATCCACCTCCAGCTTAGCAATAACGTCCGCCCGCACCACCAGCTCCGTAGTCGCGGCCTCAGCATCCTCGACGGCTTTCTTCGCTTTCTCTTCAAAGGCGGCCAGGAGAGTCTTCAGTCACTTAATTTCGAGCTCCTGCCCGAAACTCTCTTCAGCAAACATGGATGCCATCGACAACATCCGCATCACCGCACTGGCATCCTGTGCTAATGACAGCCTCCGGGAAGGACGATCCATCTGCTCGAAGTACAACAAGTCTTCCCGGTCAACCTCCATAGTTGTGCATTCAAAGAAGTTATGTTGCACGAAGCAGGGAGGTAAGGGATGCTTTGGCTTTACGGGGGCGTTCGTCGTCAAATCAGTAACAACCGCTCCAACCTTATGTTTTTTGAGTGTAGAACCCGAAGACACGTCCGGTGATCCTCGAGCGATGGGGCCCGAACCAGAGCCATTCGTATCATTTCCAACCAATCTGGTCTAAATAGTCCTGGCTTTCCTTTTGTTGCCCTGCAACAACCTCTCCTGGATCTTGTCTAGAGACTTCATCGAACCTGCGAAACAAAAGAAACAAAGGTCAGGCCACTCACGAGCACAGAAGCACGACATACAAACAACAAAATAAAAAACGAGAATACCAAATAAATCAGACACTTCGTGCCCGTTCTTACAGGCCAGGAGAGCTGTGACGTCGATCAGCGGACGTTCCAAAGCCTCCCCTCTGTCAGAAGCCAGCATCACCTTCCCCTCCCTATCAACCAAAGGGATCGGGGTAAAAGATGATATCAGCTTGCAGAATTCTTCAAAACTGGTCGCATCATCCTCGCCCAGGTTATCCCCTACTTACACAAAGTCACACACCGGCCGCCTGCAATGACTGTGCTCCCAAGAGAAGAGGAACCTCCAGATCCTCCTACGAATCAGTCGACCTTCAGCATCCAACCGAGGCACGTCATTCTCATCAGTGTCGTTGCCCATAAAGCTGATCGTCCTAGTCACTCCTTTGGTCAAAGGCTCGATCAAAATGTAGTCACCTTTGAACGACCTAATCGACTCCGAGTGTGCTTTGAAAATTTTAGCCCACTGTTTGAAAGATATGAACCCTTTCCGATCGGTCCCACGCCCTACCTGGAGTTGCAAAGAGAATAGTCGAAAAAAGAGAGGAAGGGTAGCCCCCGCCCCCAGATGCTCGCACGTCATCTCAAACGCCCTTATGAATGCGTAGGAGTTAGGGTACAGTTGCGACGGGGCTACCTCCAGATAACCAAGTACCGAGCACACCAGATCGCTAAAGGGCATCCTAATTCCCAAAGTCGTGAGGACATATTCGTACATAGCAAACTTTCTTCCAACGAACTCCGAGAAGATACGATCATCGTCTCCCGGGAAGGTCACCCTCCAATGATCGGGATCCCCCACTACTGGCAAAGGATCCGCTCGCGGTCGAGCGTACGAAGACACTTTGTCCAGTAAATCTTCGACGACCCACTCCTCGGGGGCCAACACCATTGCTTCTTCTTGCGTAACCTCAGGAACACCAACCTCCTCCCCAGAGGCTTTTCCGACATCACTCACCTCGGTCGACTCCGAATCTCCCGAGGAGCTCCCAGAATTAGACGAAATAGTCTCAGAGGAGCCTGAGTCCTCCGATGAGCTCTCCTCTGAGGAGATGTAAAAGGGATTGACGAGCACGTTTTCACCTAAAAAGTAGAGGAAAGGCGTTAGTGAATTTGATCAGAGCATCAAATCCACCCTTCCACTACCTATCAAGTGAAAGGGCGCGCAGTAGCCCAAAAATAGGGTTCCGGGCAAAAGCCCCCAGATGATCAACGCCTAGAAGGACGCAAAACCCTAGCCTCGATCGAGCGTCAACCGAGACCACCGCCCACCGTGAACCAGGGTCCAGAATAGGCGGAACACAGCTACTACTAAACCTAAAATCCCTACATTTCCCTAATCTACTGGTAAAACCAAATCCTAAACCGCATGCATCGCTACTTCTTAAAAACTAAGTCTAAAAAATCAGAGTAGAAGTCTAACCTTGACCTTGAGATGCCATTACGGAGAAATATGTTGAGAAGTACGGTGGTCGACGACAGCTTGCGGTGGTCGGCAGCGGTGAATAGTAAACAAGTGAACAAGCAGCAAAGGAGAGAAGAAGACGAAGCGAAAAGTTCCAACTGTGGGAAAGCATTATTATTTATAGGGAAAAGGGGCACGTGCATTGGAGCGTGACCCCTATCCCTAGGTAATTATAACCTACCCGCTAGGCCCTATGATAGTTGTTAGAACATTAAATTGGTACGAATCCCAAGACACGGTACCTTTTCGTTTCCACTTCCTTTGCACCGACCTGTGGGCGGGACGCTCGACTTTAAGTCATCACTTCCTCGACCGAAAGCAACGACTTGGGAGGCTCCTGTTCCGGACTGGCCCAACCATCAGAATTGGGTCATATCTATCTCGCGGCCCAATGGCCCACAGAAACCCGACCACGCTCGGAGCTATGAAGTCGATTGCTCGACTTACCCTTGGTTGGACAACTACACTATCGGGCGAAGAGCCTGTCGAGCAAGCTCTTTCTCGCCCCAATGGCTAGTTCCTAATCACCGATGATTATCGCGGGATCCGTAATCCACGCCCAACATTCTAGGCCAATGAGCACTCACTTGGACCAATATATAAACCCTCTCATTTGAGAAGGTCAGGTATTCAAGTCTAGACCCAATTATATTGTACTTTCTCACTCGTTGCTCGTTCTTTGAATTTAGTATCGGAGTGCCTTTGCATGTACACCCCCATTTTTTCTCCATCATCAACAGCACTCGTCCACGCCCGACGTGGCCATATCGGATCCTGATCTCCAGGTACGATCAGGTAACATTCAAACATAAGGGGTGAGATACTTACATCATAAAAATCATATAATAAGAATTAAGCAAGTATCCTAAAATTACACCGCTTCTCAACAACAACTATTCAACAACATCACATACAACAACTACTCGTACACCACACATCATATACAACAACTACAAAAATCATGCAATGAGACTCGACTTGACTCTATGCAGTGGTACCATAATTCGATCTCTATTTCAAGATCTCGTTCCTGTCAGAACTCTCGACCCCTCTTTCGTGGTCTAGTATGATCCTTATTTCATGATCACACCATCAGCCCCTAGTTCATGGCCACGTACGATCCTTATTTCTTGACCGCACCAACATCACAACAACGACATACCCCACCTTGGTATGTTACACAACTATGCGACATGTCATGCAACATCAATGACATACATGCATACTCACTACAACTACATTATACATCATCAACAACAACAACCACATATCGCAACATCTATCAATTACTACTTGTCACACCCTAAATTTTGACTAGAATTTTTGAATATTTCATTCATCTGACGCATTTTTATCGTAGATTCGATAGTCAATCATTTAAGCATAAACATTTCATTGGTCAATAATCATGCATTTTTAACTGATTTTTTATCATTCCATACCATTTTTTGATTTTTATGATTTCTATTTAGATAATTATTTTAGTTTATTTAGAATTAATCTTAGTTTAATTTTGATTTTAATTTATATTTTAATTAAATTTTATATTAAATTTAGTTTAATTTCAATTTCAATTTATTTAGTTTATCTTTGATTTAGTTTAACTTCAATTTATTTAATTCAATATAATTTATTTATTTTAATAACCATTTTCGATTTATTTTTATTATTATTATTATCATCCTTATTATTATTAGTTATATTATTATTATTATTATTATTATTAGTTTTATTAATATTATTTATTATTATTACTATTACTACTTTTCTTTTGTTTTTCTTCATGTTCAAAAAAAGAAAAAATGGTGAGTGGGGTCCACTACAATGTAGTACAAATACATCACATGGATTGCCAACTTGGAATTATCAATGGTCAAGAATCATTCTCACACTTTACATGGATTGCCAACTTGGACTTATTAATGACCAAAAATCATTCTCACACTTCACATGGATTGCCAACTTGGAATTATCAATGGCCAAGAATCATTCTCATAAAGTCACACAGATTGCCACATCAACACTCCTACCTCATTCACACTATAAATAAGATCTCTCTTTCTCTCATTTGGGACTAACAAGATCACACTTAAATTCTCAAAATCTAGCACATTCATTACATATTTTTCAAAGTCAAAATTCTTTTTTTTTACTTACACAATACACATAAACATTCACCATCTTCTCCACAACAACAACCTCCATCAAAACACATTCACCTTCTTCTACACAACAAACTCAACCTTTTCTAGCTTTGGAGTTTGTGAGTATCATTCATCCTTTATTTATTTATATTTTAGTTTGTGAAGCTATGTTGTAAAAATGTAATATTTTTTTATGTGTTCATATTTTATTGTTGTCATAGTGTTAGTATAGGTTAGCTTATGATAAATATCCATGTTTATTTATTTCTCTTTCATTTTTATTTTACTAGTTTTTATTTATTTATTTTAGTTTGTTATCTATTTAAATTATTTTAACAATTTTCTTATTAGTTTAAGTTATTAGATTGACTTTAGTTTCTTCATTTCAAAATATAGTTTTGTTTAACTTATTTAGTAATCTTAGAAGTAAAGTATATTGGTGATTAACACATAAAAATATAAAATATATTATTGTTTAGTAAGTTATTTAAATTTAGTGTTTAATTTTAGTTGTATTTTTGTTTATGTTGTTCACATTATAATAGTTAACCATTAGGAATAAAAACCTTAGGTTCTCTTTGTTTTAACAAGCAATCAATAACAATAACACAAATACTCAAATCATTTTACACAATAAAAATACGAAAGAATTGAATTCTGGAGTCTAGCACTCCATTAATTCTTGAATGAATAATTCTTGAGGCTCGCCCACGGGACATGGTTCATTCGCCCTTTCCTCTTTCAAAACACCTAATAATTAAATTACAAAAGAACTGAACTCTGGAGTTTAGCATTCCACACGTTCTTGAATGAATTACTCTTGAGGCCCGCCCCACGAGACATGGTTCATTCACCCTTTCGTACTCAAAATACTTAAAACATTCAACTTCCTCAAAAGGATTAGACATGATTCATTTCCATAGGAAATACGTTTCTCCTATTCCCACAAACATAAAAATCAATTTTCTCGAACAATTTCTCTCAAGGAAGAATGTGGCAATCACTTGTTGATCATATATCCAAGTTTGAAGCTTCTTCCATATTCAATTTTCTCCCTTAAATGTTTGTGGTAGAATAGGTGAAGTGTCTCCCTCAAAGATGACGACTTGTCTCTTTCTTTCAAATCCAACTTGAAACCTACCCAACAAACACGAAAATTATTTTCATAATTAATCAACGAAAGAACTGAATTCTGGAGTCTAGCATTCCATTAATTCTTGAATGAAACACTCTTGAGGCCCACCCCACGGGACGTGGTTTATTCTCCTTTTCATTTTAAAACACCTTAACAAAGATCAAACACTTTTCTATAAGCGAACATTGTTTAAATCTTTCTATCTCGCAGACAAGCTAGTGCTTCAGCCTCCTATCACGAGCAGATAAGTCAACGCTTAGCAGTTAGAAAAGCGGTTTAAACAATTGTTCGTTAAAAAACACCAACATACCGTAGTTGCACGAACTATGGAGCTTTGACTTTCCCATTGCACAAGGGAATACGTAGGCACGGGGATTTTAATCCTTCGCGAGCACCCTAATAAAACATTAACTTTTTCTCTGTCATAAATCACACTAATAAAAAAATCTAACCATTTCTCCATAACGAATAATAAAAATAAAAAACACTTTCTTTCGATTAATAAAAATAATCTTAGAAAACCTCTACATTTCGAAGAAGAGAATAATATAAGTTAACATTTAAGCACAAATTAAACTAAGAGGTTCCCGTTGAGTACAACAGACGTGAGGGGTGCTTCAAACCTTCCCCTTGCGTAACCGACTCCCGAACTTAGATTAGTGGTTTCGTTGACCATTTCTTATCCTTATTAGGTTGTGTCTATATCTCCCTTTTCTTTAGTTAGATTAAATAGAATTAGGTGGCGACTTTGTTGTTCTTTCCGCGTCCATCGCGAGGATCGTATTTTTCGAGGTACGACACTACTAATCATCAAGAACACGATTATCATGCATTTCATAACATATCATCATATAATTCAGTTCATACCCCAACAACGCACCATAACATATACGACAACATATCACGTACCCATATACCATCAATAAACATATGAAACATAGTAATACAACACCACTCAACAAATCGACAACATCAACACCAACGAATATATATATATATATATATATATATATATATATATATATATATATATATATGTATATGTATGTATGTATATACATATATTATGTTTAGCTCAATTACACTAATCATCCCTACAATTATGTGTATAACTCTCTTCTCGCTACTTCTATCTACCCCACATCAATTCTTAAGAATTACTAATTAATTAAATAATGTTTTGTAATTTTTTGGAATTTAAAATTTTATTTTTCACGCTCCAGGGCTCGCTAAGCGAGGGCCGCCAAACTCCCTGACTCTTCTCGCTAAGCGAGCTCTGCGATTTCACAAATCACCCAACCGCTCTCTGCTCTCAAAACCTGCTACGAAAATAGTTTCCAAAACACCAAAACCAGCCAGAATTCTTAGCAATTACCAATTCTATTCTCTAATTCATGCAATAATCAACCAACATCAATAAACAACTCTTAATTAAATGAAATTCTTCAACCGTTCATCACAATCTCAATCCCTAATTCTCAACATATCCAATTCTCATTATAGAACCCTTAAGATGGAAGGATCCCACCCTTACCTTAAGTTTCGTTGAGGAATTCTTCTCCTTCGCGAACTCTTCTTCCCGATTAAGCCTTTTCCTCTTCACAACTTTTACAATCGTTCTTACTCTCTCCCAAATACGATTATGTTTTATCCTTTTCCTTATTTCCAACATAACTCCTAAGACCGAACTTATGATCTTCCCCTTTTACCCTTATTACTTTCACCAATTGACCACCTTGTCCTTATCTCTTATTTATTCCATTTATTTTATTTAACCTCTAATAATACAATTATCCACCAAAAATATAATTTAATAACACAATTATATTCGATAATATATATTATTCTTCACACACCACAAAAAAAAAATTTCAATAAAATATTTAAATAAATTCGGGGTGTTACACCTTCCAGGAGAAATTTGGATGATACTTCCACCCTGGGTTGTAGCCGTTGGAGTAAGGATTATTCTGCCTCAGAAAGTTGATTGCTTTGACATGTTCTTGTGTTGCTACACAATGCATAGTAAAATGGTGTCCCACACAAATATCACAAATAATAGCTTGGACCGGTTGCACCTGTGCTACAGTTTGTGGCTCAAGATTCATCTTTTTAAGCCTTCTCTCAACCTCTACGGCAATCTGATCTTCCATCTTTACAACATGCTTGACAAGCTTCAAATCAATCTTGCCTTCAGGTTGATTCAATTTTCTGTCATATGACTCCAAGTGTTTGTTCGCGACTATAGCTTCTATAATTTTCTTTATACAAGTAGTTGTCGAGAAATTTGTGGAACCACCTGCAGTCGTGTCAATGAGCTGTTTGGTCTTAATCTTGAGACCGTTCATAAAATTGTGCATTTGCTCAGTCGCATCCATGTTATGAGTAGGACATGCGAATAAGCATATCTTAAATCTCTTGTATGCATCTCCCAATGATTCCCCCTCTTTTTTTTGAAATTCACTATATCGTATCTCTTGCGAATGTAAACAGGGGAAGGGAAGTATTCATTATGGAATGCAGCCTCCATCTCTTGCCAAGTGGTGATACTTGCACCTAGAAGTGAGTAAAACCATTCTTCAGCATCATCATTCAGGGTGAAAGGAAACATAACCAGCCTTTTCACTTCCTCAGAATGTCCTTCTATTTTCAACGATGGTGTAGTAGTAAGAAATCTTTGTAGATGCTTCTTTGCATCCTCATTGATTCTTCCTGAGAAAGGCTTGCTCTCCAACTGACGGATAGTTGAAGGATGTAACTGGAAATGATCCATATTCAACGGTTGGTTCACAATAGTCATCTGATTTAGTGGAGCATTAGCTCCTCCGTAGTCACCTAACAATCTCTCCATGGGGGGTGGATTATCAGCCATGTCAACTCTGTCTGAATCAGTTTCTCTATCAGTGTCTGAATCACTGGACTCAGAATGCACAAGTATCTCATCCTCTTTTTCTTGATACAAAACAATAGGACCAGAACTTGTCCCCGCCAGCCTTTCAAGCTTTGCCTTGCGAAGTCTTTCGCGCAGTAATCTATCAGGTTCTGCATCAAAGGAAAATTTAGTTGAGGCCTTACCTCACATAAAAAGTTAGATACAAATCAGCGATGATAGTAAAAATAAAATAAAAATGAAAGAAAAATATAAATTAAAAATGATAAATAGTTAAAATAAAAAATAAAAATTTTAGTTTCAGAGCAACAAAAATTTTAATTCAAGTACAAAAACTTAAATGTTGGTAGTCCCCAACAACAACGCCAAAAACTTGATCGGTAAAATAGCAAGTGTACTATTTTATCGATGTAGTAATAGTAAGGGATTTTCCCCAATGTCGGTCTCTTGAGGAATGCGCAGGAAAAATAAGTTTTATGAAAAACAATTGAACAAAAAGTCCTTGGGTTGTTTTAAGATTGAATTTTTATATTAAAATTAACAAAGTAAAAGTACTTAATAAAAGAAGCTTGTTATGACAAATATGAGAATAACACTAGGGACGGTGTATAATTTGCAATGTAATGACTTAATATTTTTTGACTCTAAAGACACAAGCATCAACCCTTATCTTTCCTATGTTCAAGATTGTTTTTCCAAAAAAAATTTAAAGAAAAACCTTTGATATTCTTCCTTGATCCTAATTCCTTAGTGGCCTAGGAAGAACATCAAGCAATAGTTCTGACATAAAAAGAGTTTTCATAGGGTATTCCAATTCCTCAGTAATAGATATCGTGATAAAAATTATGTAACAAGGTTAGGGTGGTTGGTCATACCAAAACCTAACTGTGATCAATTATCATATTTTCCAAAAAGATAAAGCATTAAGATCGTTGCATAAGATAAATAATAAAATCAAACACACAATCTCATAGATTAAGAATTTCAAAAGTCTTTACAAAAGCAAATTAGGGACACCCCCTAGCATTGGGGGGTTTAGCCTCTCATGTTCATAACGGAAATAAAAATAAAATACGAGTAGAAAATATACATTTCAATAAAATTTGGATTGCTTGGATCGTCAATTCCTTCCGCTCCTGGTCAATCCTTGTTTTCCAAAAATCTCCACTCTAAACTCTACTCCTAAAAACGTAAAAGTTCCAAAATAAAGTGTTTTCTTTTTTCTAATTCACCCTAAGAATAGCTACAAGTTCAGAAAAATCCCAGAATTTCCCAAAATGCCCTTAGGACTCCCACTTTCACAAAAATAAAAGAAAGATTTTTTTTCTCGCCAGGCCAACACGAGTCGTGTCAGCTGACATGACCCCCCGTGTTAACCTGCTGCCTTTTCTTCAAAACTTAATATTTTCTTTCCCATGCAAGGCAAGCTGACACGGGTCGTGTCAACTGACATGACCCCCCGTGTTAGCTTGTTGCCTTGTTCTTCAATCCATCTTCCTTTGGCGCTAAACTTTGGTATTTTTCTTCTTCTTGCTCAAGTCTCAAACGATCATCTAGAGTGAAGCTGAAGGATATGAAACACTACCACAAACGCATAAAAAGAAATAAAAGCAACATAGATCATAACATAAATGAAAACAGAAACTCTAATGCATAAACTAAAAATATTGAAGGAAACAATACTAAAAATTTACAATGTGTTATCGAATATTTCGTTTCATGCCGAATGATGGACTGAAATTGTGTTAGAATAGTGACCGATCAATGTTATTCATCATATATTTGATTATATTGTTAGATATCTCACCCTTTTGTTCAAATGTTGCCCTCTGTTGGTAACGTGTGGGTAATCCATAGTAGAGTTTCTTACCTTAGTAGATTCGAGTCAATGTTGTCGCTCTGATACGTAGCACTCGGGGGATAACGTGTGTTTTCTGTTGATGTTGGATTTTATTATGTTGTTGAATGTTAAGTTTTTTTCACTAACGAATTGTTGGTTTTGCGTTGTTTTGATGTCGAATGCAAGTTGTAGTTTTAAGTTGAATTTTATGAGTCCGCTGCGTAGTAATGAAGTATTCTATTTTTAAAGACTAATCAGTTTTTTCAATGTTGTTTTGTAAGTTGGAAATGTATCATCTCATTTGTTTGTTGAAATTTTGCACTCTGATTTTATTAGTAATTATCGGGTAGAAATGGGGTGTTACATTAGTGGTATCGGAGTAGGTCAGTCCGTCCGACCAAGTTGTCGGGTCGTAGTCGTTTAACAATCAAGAATTGTTATCTAGTTCTAACCTTTGTGTTGTGTTGTAGTGTTAAGTTGAGATGGCTGGAAGGAACGATGTTGTGATGGCTGCTGCTATAAAAGCAATGGCTCAAATTGTGTAGAATTTTCCGAATGCTGGTGAGGATGTTGGATCTCGTAGTTTGGCGAATTTTTAGAGGGAGAATTCACCTACCTTCAAGGGTAATTATGATCTTGATCTGGCATTGGCTTGGTTGAAGGATATTGAGATAATCTTTTGTATGATGGATTGAACTCCACCGCAGAAGGCTCGGTATGGGACTCATATGCTAGAAGTCGAGGCTGGTAACTGGTGGCTAAAAACTTGTTACAGATTGGATGCTACACGTGAGGAGATCACTTGGGTTGTGTTTCGTAGGGAATTTCTGAGGAAGTATTATCCAGAGGATGTTTGTGGTAAGAAGGAGATTGAGTTTCTCGAGCTGAAGGAGGGGAACATGTCAGTTACTGATTATGCTGCGAAGTTTGTTGAGTTGGTTAAGTTTTACCCGTAGTATAATGAGGAGAATTCTGAATTATTAAAGTACATCAAGTTTGAGAATGGGTTGCATCCAGATATTAAGAAGGAAGATGGATATCATAAGATTCATGTCTTCGCTGATTTGGTTGATAGTTGTAGAATTTATGAACAGGATAACAATGCTCATTACAAGATTATTAATGAGAGAAAAGGCAAGCACCAACATAGTTGTGGAAATCCTTATGATGCTCCATCTGGGAAAGGTAAACAAAAAATGGCTGATGGTAAGAGAACTAGGGGGAGATGATCCTGCTGGTATTGTTTGTTTCAAATGTGGGAAACTTGGTCATAAAAGTAATGTGTGTACTGCCGAGGTGAAGAGGTGTTACTATTGTGGTATAGCTAGACATGCAACATCTGAATGAAAGCATAAAGAGATGATTTTCTTCAACTGTGGTGAAGAAGGACACATTGGTAGTCAGTGTCAGAAACCGAGGAAGGCGCAGACTGGAAAAGTGTTCGCGTTGCTGAGACTCAGACAGCTAGTGAGAACAGACTTATCAGAGGTACATGTTTCATTAGTAGTACTCCTTTAATTACTATTATTGATATTGGTGCTACTCATTACTTTATTGCTGCCGATTGTGTTAAAAGATTGGGTCTTAAGTTGTCTTCTATGAATGGAGAATTGTTTGTCGATATTCCGGCTAAGGGATCAGTGGCTACTTCTCTTGTGTGTTTAAAGTGTCCTTTATCTATCTTTGATAGAGACTTTGTTGTTGATTTGGTGTGTTTGTCGTTAACTGAAATGGATGTGATTTTATGAATGAACTGATTAGAATATAACTATGTTCATATCAATTGTTATAGCAAGAGGGTGAGGTTTTCTACTCCTGAAAAGGAAGGAGTTGGGTTGTTGTCTTTTAGAGAGTTGCAACAACTGATGAAATAAGAAGCTCAAATGTTTTTATTGATGGCGCCGTTATATATTGAGAGCAAATCTAAGATTGAGGAGTTGCAAGTGGTGCGTGAATTTCCTGAAGTTTTCCCTGATGAAATTCCTGATGTATCGCCATAAAGAGAAGTTGAATTTGCAATTGATCTTGTACCTAGTACTAGGCCTGTGTCAATGGCACTGTACTGGATGTCTGCATCTAAATTTTCAGAATTAAAGAAGCATATGGAGGAACTACTTGAAAATAAGTTTGTGAGACCAAGTGTATCGCCGTGGGGAGCTCCAGTGTTGTTAGTAAAGAAGAAATATGGAAGTATGAGACTTTGTGTTTATTATAAACAATTGAATAATGTGACGATTAAGAAAAAATATTCGCTTCCGAGAATAGATGATTTGATGTATTAGTTGGTAGGTGCTTGTGTGTTTAGCAAGATCGATTTGAGATCGGGCTATCATCAAATTAAAGTGAAAGATGAGAACATTCAGAAGACGGTGTTAAGAACACGTTATGGACATTACGAGTATTCAATGATGCCTTTTGGTGTTACTAATGTGCTAGGACTATTCATGGAGTACATGAACCGTATCTTTAATACCTATTTTGATCGTTTTATGGTGGTGTTCATTGATGATATATTGATTTACTCTAAGTCAGAAGAAGAGCATGTGGAACACTTGAAACTAGTATTGAGGGTTTTGGAAGAGAATAAGTTGTATGCGAAGTTGTCTAAGTGTGAGTTTTGGTTGAAGGAAGTTTGTTTTCTTGGGCATGTCATTTCAGGAAGTGGCATTACGGTGGATCCATCTAAAGTAGATGTTGTGTTGCAGTAGGAGACTCCAAAATCAGTTACCGAGATTAGAAGCTTTTTGGGTTTAGCTGGTTATAATTGAAGGTTCATTGAAGGTTTTTCTAAGTTGGCACTTTCATTAACTAAGTTGACTTGTAAAAGTAAAGCTTTTGTATGGGACGTTCAATGCAAAGAAAGTTTTGCAAAATTGAAGAAGAGGTTGATGTCGGCTCTGGTTTTGACACTACCGAATTCAGGAGAACCGTTTGTGGTATATTGTGATGCTTCTATGATGGGTTTAAGAGGTGCGCTAATGAAGAATAATAAGGTGTTTGCTTATGCGTCAGTACAGTTGAGAACTCATGAAAAGAACTATCCTACACATGATTTAGAGCTTGCTGTAGTTGTTTTTGTACTGAAGATTTGGAGACATTATCTTTATGGTTCTAGATTTGAAGTGTTTAGTGACCATAAGAGTTTAAATTATTTGTTTGATCAGAAGGAGTTGAAAATGAGGCAACAAAGGTGGTTGGATTTATTAAAGGATTATGATTTCAGTTTGAACTATCATCCAGGTAAAGCTAATGTTGTAGTTGATGCTTTAAGTCGGAAAACATTACATATGTCGGCGATGATGGTTAAAGAGTTGGAACTAATTGAACAGTTAAGTGATATGTATTTAGTTTGCAAAGTCACACCAAAGAGTGTTATGTTGGGAATGTTGAAGATTAACAATGATTTTCTAGACAGTATCGGAGAGGCTTAGAAGTTAGATGTGAAATTGGTAGATTTGATGGTAGGAATCGATCAGTCTGAGAATAATGATTTCAAGTTAGATGCGCAAGGTGTGTTGAGATTGTGTGATCGAACTTGTATTCCTGATTATGCAGGGATGAAGAAAGTGATTCTTGAAGATATTCATAAAAGTAAGTTAAGTATTCATCCAGGAGCTACAAAGATGTATCAAGATTTGAAGAAATTATTTTGGTGGCCTGGGATGAAGAACAATGTAGCGGGTTTTATGTATGTATGTTTAACTTGTTAAAAGTCGAAAGTTGAACATCAAAAGCCTACAAGATTGATGCAGCCGTTAGAAGTTCCAAAATGGAAATGGGATAGAATTTCAATGGACTTTGTGACGGGATTGCCTAATACTTCAAGAGGGCATGATTTAATTTTGGTGATCGTTGATAGGCTTGTGAAGTCGTCTCATTTCATTCCTATTAACATTAGTTTTCAAGTATCTAAGTTGGTAGAGATTTATACAAGAGTAATTGTAAAGTTCCATGTGTGCCTTTGTGTATTGTGTCGAATAGAGATCCAATGTTTACTTCTAATATTTGGAAGAGTTTGTAAGAGGCGTTGGATTTGTTGGGAGCATGTGTTCTTGAGAAGGGAGGTTCGTGGGATACTTATCTTCCGTTGATAGAATTCACTTACAATAACAGTTACCATTCTAGTATTGGGATGGCACCTTTTGAGGCGTTGTATGGTCGGAGATGAAGGACTCCTTTAAGTTGGCATGAATATGGAGAAAGTGTGGTGCTTGGACCTGAGATTATTTGAGATACTTCTAAGAAGGTGAAGTTAATTTGAGAGAAGATGAAAACTTCCCAAAGTAGGCAAAAGAGTTATCATGACAAGCGAAGGAATGACTTAGAATTTCAAGTTGGTGATCATGTATTTTTTTAGAGTTACACCTGTAACTGGTGTAGGCAGTGCGTTGAAATCTAAGAAGCTCACTCCTCATTTTATTGGTCCGTATTAGATTTCGGACGGAGTTGGAAATGTTGCTTATAGAGTGGCTTTACCGCCTAATCTTTCAAATTTTAATGATGTGTTTCACGTGTCGTAACTTCAGAAGTACATTTCAGATCCATATCATGTGATTAGTATGGATGATATGCTAGTACAAGATAATCTTACTATTGAGACGATGCATGTATGAATCGCGGATCGTGAAATGAATACTCTAATAGGCAAAGAGATTGTGTTAGTGAAAGTAGTCTGGTTGGGAGCAACCGGAGAAAGTATGATGTGGGAGTTAGAAAGAAAGATGCGAGAATCTTATCCTGAGTTGTTTGAACAAAGTATGATTTTCGAGGAAGAAAATATCCTAAGTGGGGGAGGGTTGTAGTGCCCTGTTTATTTAATTATTTATTTAATTAAATATTATCGTATATTTGGTGTTGATCGTCAGAATTGTGTTGAGTTGATAAGTCTGTTTTAGTTGATTAAGTCGATAAAATTGATTTAAGTTGTGTCGTTGTTAGTTGGAGTTGATTAAGTTGTGGGTTTAATAGTAGAATTATACAATTCTTGATTAGTGGGCTTGTTTGTGAATAGAAGTAGTAAAAAGTGGAGGTGTATGGCTTAGGCCCAATGGAACTTATTAAGATTAAGAAAAACCATAAGTTAAATTAGATTATAGAAAATAGGTTATCAGAAAAAGAAAATAAGAAGTTGAGGAAGAGGTTACGTGAAGTTGCTTAGGAGAGGAAAAGCTAGGTTTTCAATCAAAGTGTTAGAGTCGCCTTCAATCCAAGGTAAGAGTGGGGTTCTAACTCTATAAACAGGTAATATGATGAATACATGTGGGATTGGGTGTATAGATTGTTCTGTTAGTATGTTGTGTTGTTTGGTTGAATAAGAGGATTAAATTGTGTTGTTGAATTAGTCGTAAATTGATTATTCAATGTTGTTTGTGTATGAGTATGTTATGTTGTTGTTGAATTTGTGTACTGGGTCGATTGGATAATTAGTCTGAGATGAAATTGTGAAGGAATTACAGAGACAGAAGAAGAATGAGAAAAATAGAGAAGAACATAGGTTTTGGTTGTGGGACGACCGTCCCAATAGCCTGGCGTCCTTCTCGAAAGCGTGACGCCTGTCACTTCCCTAGGATGAACGTCAAAGGTCACAAGTGTGACGATGGTCACAAGGGTTATGTTGAAAATTTGGTTTCTACTTCGTAGTTTTTGTTGTGTAGCCTAGAATGCTTACTAATACCTTAGTTTTAGTTTAGAAACATAAATTAAGTTAAGTAATTAATTACCAGAGACTTGTAAGTAATTTAAATAGCAGTATTGTGATGAATTAGTAGAAGAATAATTATGTGACAACGAGGTAGTCATTGGTGGCAGGTTTTGATAAATTGTTTGACTGACAGTGTTGCAGGAAAGTAACCGAGGCATAATAAGAGTTAGTAAGAGATAGACTTAATAGAGTTTGAGAAGATAATAAGTAACGTGGTATAATTGGTCTCTCTTGTGTTGTGTTTCTTTGTTGTAAGTTATGAAGTTATTGGTTGTGGATTATGTTGCAGTGCCTTATTCATGGCAAGAATACAAGTTGCAGGCCTATGGCTGGAGTTGAAATGTTGTTGTGTTGCTACGTAGTTATAATTGTTGTTGTTTTACATTCATATTGAGTCGCATACATATCATTATTTAAGTTGGAGTTGCTACTCGGTAAGTTGGCCTGGATTGGCAAAATCAAGTTGAAGGCTCATACCTTGTTGTTGACGCCTCTATTAATTAGAAAAATTACTAAGTTGGGAGTTCTGCTCCAATGGTACCACATGCATGTGCATTTGTCTAAGTTGCATTTCAGAGTTGCATAATATGTTGTTAGGTTGTATCTTGCGTTGATTTAAGTTGTTTGCAAGTTATGAAGTGGTGGTTTATGTAATCTGATTTAATATGTTATTCATCATATATTTGATTATATTGTTCGATATCTTACCCCTTCTGTTCGAATGTTTCCCTCTGTCGCTCTGATACATAGCACTCAGGGGGATAACACATGTTTTCTGTTGATGTTGGATTTTATTATGTTGCTGAATTTTAAGTTGTTTTCATTAAAGAATTGTTGGTTTTGTGTTATTTTGATGTCGAATACAAGTTATATGGTTTTAAGTTGAATTTTATGAATTCGTTGTGTAGTAATGAAGTATTCTATTTTTAAAGACTAATCAGTTGCTTGAATGTTGTTTTTTAAGTTGGAAATGTTTCTTCTCATTTGTTTGTTGAAATTTTTGCACTCTGATTTTATTATTAATTATCGGGTAGAAATGGGGTGTTATAAGTCCTAAGCTCATGAAACGACATTCTCAAGGAAAACGGTTCCGATTACGTGATTACACACAAGCGTGATTGCATATGACAATCATAAGACCACATTCGCCTTAATACATAATTACAAAGTTCCACGTGTCCTATATAGTGTTACACTCTTTACTAGACCCTTACTTGTCGAAGATACGTACTTATACATCGAACACACGAGCATCACCATCTAGTTTTCTATCACTTTCTAGTTATAATATTAGGTATCACTATTGTGGCATGGTAAAGCTTCCTCACAACATCCTAAATCTTCATGTTTTAAATTTGATAATTCACAATTTACATAATCGATATTTCAATCAAAATACCATAAATAAATAATTTCACATCTATACCAATATCTTCTATTTTCATTGGATATAATATCATCATAGCTTTCTATCGATGCCAATAATGCCTCATTCGAACACCCGATGCAAAAGTTATAATTTTCAAAACATTTTTCTCAAAATTGTGTCAGAGTAATTGTTTACTCAAAGAGGGTTATCGATTACTTCATATTTACTGTTCACAAAAAATCAAATTGAAAGTTAGAGGAACAATTGGGTAATCAATTACTCAAAGAGGGTAATCAATTACTTAGTGTAATATTTCACACAGAAGTCAACTTTCAATAGTGTAATCGATTACTCACTGAGGGTAATCGATTACTCTGTGACCGAATGCCTAAAAACCTGCATTTTCAGCTCAAAACCACAATGAACTTCCAAAAACTCAATGCTAACATAATGGAAATCACCATAGATCATATTCATGCATATATCGACTATCCTACGACATTTGTTTCGAATTTTAACCATTAGAATTCATTGATTAGCAAAATTATCATTTCCTCACAAACTTAACCTAACTCTAGAAAACCAAAACTCTAGAACTAGGTTTCTATCTAGATCCTACCTTGGAATGAATGATGAAGAAGTTTGAGATGATAGATGAAGAAGAAGCTTGATGATCCAATGCTTGCTTCCATTCCTAGGTTTTCCTCTTATTTGCTCTTTCTTCATATTCTCTATAACTCCTCTCTCTATCTCACAAACTTGTTTCTATTTTTAGAAATAATGAGGTATAAGAGAGATATAGAGAAACAAATATCTATCAGTTAGTAACACTAACGGGTCCATAATTGAGGGTATCCAAATATGTCTCTAATGTACCAATTAATTAAAAATCTCAGAGTCAGATACTATTAACTAAATCAATTCGAGCTCATCGTTTGCTCTAATTATCTTAGCAGAAAGCTCTCATAGCACACTGAAACCTTTATTGATCTCCATTAATATTATCTAGATTTTTAATTAAATACGAGGTATTACACAACAACTACACATAATCATTTTTGTTAGGTGTCATCTAGATACAAGATTGATAAGGTCCAATTTAGGATTTGTATAATCAAATTGGGCTAAGATTTCTTTAGGGATTTCATTGATAAAACCGGTTGAGGTTTTGCCTACAAGATCAAGGGTGATTTGGGGGGTTTTGGCCCCAGATTTTGCCACTTGGATTCATCTGAGTGAAAGCTTTGAAGAAAGAAGTTTATGTCAAAGGAATTGCAGAATCGAATGATCAATTGGAAATCTTGGGACACTTGATCTTGCTTAAGATCAAGGAAAGAATAAAAGATAAAATTAACATCAAACTTAGTGTTTAGGGGGGGTGGATTGCTACTTCTCTCTTGTATACAACATTTGCTAAGGTTAATTGATTATCTCAATTCCATTTTAAATTGGGGGCAAACATACATATCGTAAGGACAATTGGGGAACTACCTAAACAAATCTTGGTGCTCTCTCTCTCTCTACAATTTGTGAATTCATTTAGTGTGCAATTTCATATACTGATAATTTTGTTTGTGTTGAAGTATTTCAAACTGTTTTGTAAGATAATTGCAATCTATAAAATTGCAATTGGTTTTCACATCAACAACATAAAAGAAAAATTTGCTTGGTGTTCAATGCACATCAAGTGTTAGATAAATTGTCTTAGTCAATATTTGTTTTTTATTTCATTGAAAATTGATTATCAAAGTGTAACATTGTTCAAACATTATTTTGAAAAGCACATTTATTTGTTATCTCATCATTGTTATACTTTTATTTCTTTTTTTAATGGTTTAATATGCATATTTGATTCTTCCGATAACGGTTTGGGATAAACGAGTGTCGATTTAGAATCACTTTCGCTTGCCATAAAAATTAATTTTTAAATACCTAACTTTTTTAATCAAAGAAAATATTAGTTTTGATCTATTAAACCCCCTAGATCATTGTCATCGTCTAACAAACGGTATCTCGAGCACCAACTTATCTTGTGCTTTAAAATCGCTTATTAGATTATGGGTCTCGAACCTAAAGGGGCGTATAATAGAGAGACTATTTTCACAGGCGGAAATTATGGTTATTGGAAGGATCGTATATATGTCCTTATCAATTTTATTGATAGAAATGTATGGAACTCCATCAAAAATGAGTCATTTGAAATTATTATGACCAATGCAAATGGTGTTATTGTACCTAAACCGGAAGCACAATGGAACACAAATGATGGAAAAAATGGTTATGTGATTGGAAAGCAAGGAATATTCTAATATCTGCTTTAGAAGTTGATGAATAACAACGTGTTTCTAATTGTACAATTGCTAAATTTATGTAGGACTCATTGCAAGCTTCCCATAAGGGCATGATGACTCGATTTTGTATAGTTTATTTCGGTTCATTTCACGCATTTCTTATTGTAAATTTACCGAGTCTTTACTGTTTTATTTGTTATTTGCTTATGTTTCTATTTGTTTTTTCTTGACAGATGTTTAATTGGCAAGTATAGAAAAAGGAGCGAAAACAGAGCCAAAGAGTGGAGAAAAAACAACAAAATTGCAAGTTCTGGTCCCCCTAGATGAATGGCGTTCTCCATTTTCCCTGCTTAGGAGAATGTCGTTCGCCATTACTAAAAAAAGAGGGAAATCATGTTTTGAACAGATGGTGATCACCATTTGCAAATGGTGATCTCCATGTGTGGCGGGAGTAGTTTTTTCAGCAACAATTTGGCAGTTTTGCTTCATTTCGAAATCAAATTGACCCAAACTTCTTGGAGCCAAATTTCACCTATAAATAGAGACATCTAAGACTGTATTTATCATCCGGGAAACTATGCAGAAGCGCTGCCGAATCACATTTTAGAATTAAGCATAAATTTACCGTTTAAAGCAGCAATTACTCATATTGAGGAATTGCTGCAACTTCGTATTTTCTATTTCCTTGTATTGTTGTATCACTTCAAGTATCAATACAAATCTTGCTGAAATTTTAATATTCGAGTTCAATTCCATTTACCATATTTTACAGGTTCTTTATTTATCACTTTATTATTATTGTTATCGTAATCTATAATCGTGCAAGCATGTTGTCCTTAATTATGTTTATCATGTTTAGTTTGTTTATGTTTAATTATATGTCTAATTAAATATAATTAGAGCCTGTAGTTTGAGGACCGTCGCAATCGACATGACTCCGTAGGATAACCGACACTCTTTGTATGTTTGAAATTATGGTTTTGTTGTCTAAGTTAACTTTAGGTAGACTAGTCATGACGGCGAGAGGCTGCTTAACAACATTTAGTCACGACAGTGAGAAATGCACTAAGATGAGTCCAACAGAGTGAAAGTTTGAGGTACGCGTCAGATAGTAGGCACAGAACACTGGATCCTAAACATAGCGAGAGCGCTTTAGGTATTCTTTTCGGTCTTACCCATTTTCAAAGAGCGCCTTTTGATTACCAAGAGAGCGAGAGCAAAATCTTGGGGTCATTAGGTGTGGCTCGGTCAATAGCGTGAGAGTGTGAGATGAAGCCTTTAGATTGGTATTTCCTTCAGAACAACTTCAACATCCATTTCAGCCCCGAAACCTATAGAGTCCCTAAGAACCCCAAAAATCACTCTAGGGTCCTATTTCCCTTATTTGTTTTAAACCTTTTTATTTTATTTATTTCTTTATCGTTTTTATCTGTGACAATCTCTAGCCTTAGCTTTTCACTGCAACGATAGATTACAATAGTTTGACATTGGTCTCTGTGGATTCAACAATCTTTTATATTACTTCGATATTTTCGTGCACTTGCGGAGCAATCAAGTTTTTGGCGTCGTTGCCAGGGACCAACAGTCAATATTGTTATCATGTTGTTGCACCGTATAGACTAAGGAACTCTCGTTTAAAATAATAATAAAAAATAATAATAATAATTATTATTATTATCATGTATCACTCAAACTTTCTCTATGATTACCACTCCCAAAATTTTGAGGAACCGCACCCAAATTGTTTCTACAATCACCAGTCCCAAAATTTTGAGGAATCGCAAGAATTAAAATCCAACCTCGAAATACTAATGGAGGATTTCAACGCGACACTAACTCATTCTCACCCAAATCACCACTCCCAATACTTTGAGGAACCACAAGAATCCTATAATTCCAACCTCAAAACATTAATGGAGGATTTCATTGAAATGACAACTAATTATAGGCTTGAATCTATGACGGGACGCTTTATGGAGACACAAACTACCCATAATGAAGAGTTTAGAAATCAAAATCTCCAAAGTTATGAAATATTTAGGCGGATGAACATTGTGGTCGAGTCCCTTGTGTCTCACACTAAGGCATTGGAGACTCAAATCTCTCTGATTGCACAGACACCTATAGGTTCCTACCCTGAGAGACATGTGGATGTTTTAACAACCAATAGTGAAAGAGAAATTGAAAATCCTAAGGAAAGTGATAATGAGGTTGAGGAGAGTGACAATGAGATAGAGGGGAGTTATGATGATAAAGGAGTAGAGATTGAGAAAAATATCCTGACACCACCTAAAAAGGAGGTTGCCAAAGAGGTAGAGAAGAAAGTACATATTGTTGTTCCTCATTCATATACCCCACTGATTCCTTTCCCGCATAGGTTTGTAGATTCCCAATCCAAAACAAATGTGGATGTATTGGAAAATATCTGCACCAATGTACCCTTGTTTGAGATCCAACATAAAAAGAGAAAATTAGAGGAGCATGAAACTAGGGATATCATTATTATTAAGAGGGTAAGGTTAGACTTTGAGATGGTGGATGAAATACCTAAGCCGAAAATTGAAAAACTAATACTTAGGATAGACCCAGAACCACCACCACAAATTCAAAAGGATGAACCACCCCACTAATGGAAGAAAATAAAAGGTGAGGGATATATGAGATGGCTTGATAAGTGGCCATGGAAACCAAAAATTATTATTCGTTGAGCTATCGACATTAAACAAAGCCCTGCATGGGAGGCACCCCATGAGCTTTTAATCTAATGTTTTACTTTTACTGTTTGTGTTTGCAGGAAAATAAAGAAATGTATTTCTTGTCTTGTCTCAGCTTCTTCTAGGTGCCCACTGACATTCCTACGAATGTCGCTGTTGGTGGTGCCGCTGATACCGCACTGTATTTTTCTAACACTTTTGTAGGTACTTCCTCCGTAAATGGGAAACATTATGAGTTATTTCAGAAGAGAGAAAATTCAACAAATTGAGATATCTCAAAGCGCCTACCGTCGAAGCAAAAGTAGCCAGAAAAGACATGGACAATAAGAGAGTATCAGAGAAGATTTGGCATGCAATGACATTCATATAGGTTCTATAATTCCTTTTTCCACCTTTTATCAAAACATTTATGAAATGTTTAGTTTAAGTGTGGGGGAAAAACTTTACCGCTTTCAATTTATCGCTTTTTAGTTTCAGTTTGTTTCTTTATTGAGTCATATGTGCTATGAGTCAAAATTTTACTTTACTTTTTCGTTGTTTGAAAATCCCCTGAAACTTGGCCCCATTTTAAAAAAAAATCATTCTGATTTGTGGCATGACACCAAATAAGTTACTTTATTATGCTTAGGCTATGTTAGGTTGGACTTGGAAAAGTTATGAAAAGATCGGCACTGTTTTTACACCTTAGAGTCTCCAATTATGTGATGTTAGTTTAGATAGCCATTATGCCGAGACCATGTTATAAATTTCTATGTAGCTTCTTGATTAGTTTATCTTAGCAGTGAGCACCATCCTTAGATGCGAACTAAGTAACGAACTGATGCAAATATGTATTGATCTCAAAGTTATGTTTATGTGTTTTCATAATGTGAATCAAAGACATGTTCTTACTAAGTTAGGTGGTCCTCACTCGGCCATTTAGCCCAAAGGAGCAGAATCTTGAAATTCGTAAGCAAAAGGAAAAAAAACAAAGAGATAAAGAAAAAGAAAAGACAAATTTTGTGAATAAGAGATCAAAAACTAACAGGTTTGATTACCATATAAGCAAAAGGATAACAGGCTTAATATGATTGCGCAAGAATGAAAAAGAAGTGAAATAGAATGGTTAACAGTAGGTCGAAGTATAATGTGATGATTCAGGATGATGTTGCATAGGAGGGAAATCTTTGTCCGCTTTAGGTGGATTTGTGTCGTTACGGTATCCTTAGTTTCACTATTTAGTACCTATCCACTTAACCTTAGACTAGCATTTGAGTGCCTAACCATTTGGTTTTGTCGTGCCTAAGAGTCGAACGATGCACTTAATTGTTTACCTAGTGGAGAGTTTACTTAAGGACAAGCAAAAGTCTAAGTGTGAGGGAGTTTGATGACTTAATTTTGTATAGTTTATTTTAGTTCATTTCACGCATTTCTTATTGTAAATTTACCGAGTATTTACTGTTTTATTTGTTATTTGCTTATGTTTCTATTTGTTTTGTCTTGACATGTGTTTAATCGGCAAGTATGGAAAAAAGAGAGAAAACGGAGCTAAAGAGTGGAGAAAAAACAACAAAATTGCAAGTTCTGGTCCCCCTAGATGAATGGCATTCGCCATTACTCAAAAAAAAGAGGGAAATCACGTTTTGAACAAATGGTGATCGCCATTTTCAAACGGTGATCGCCATTAGTGGCGGGAGTAGTTTTTTCAGCAACAGTTTGGAAGTTTTGCTTCATTTCAAATTCAAATTGACCCAGACTTCTTGGATCCAAATTTCACCTATAAATAGAGACATCTAGGGCTAAATTTATCATCCGGGAAACTGCGCGGAAGCGCTTCCGAATCGCATTTTAGAATTAAGCAGAAATTTACTGTTCAAAGCAGCAATTACTCATACTGAGGAATTGCTGCAACTTTGTATTTTTTATTTCCTTTTAATGTTGTATCACTTCAAGTATCAATACAAATCTTGCTGCAATTTTTAGTATTCGAGTTCATTTCCATTTACCGCATTTTACAGGTTCTTTATTCATCGCTTTATTATTTGTCATCGTAATCTATAATCGTTCAAGCATATTATCCTTAATTATGTTTATCATGTTTAGCTTGTTTATGTTTAATTACATATCTAATTAAATATAATTAGAGCCCGTAGTTTGAGGACTGTCGCAATCGACGGGACTCCGTAGGATAATCGACACTCTTTGTATGTTTGAAATTCTGGTTTTGTTGTCTAAGTTAACTTTAGGTAGACTAGTCGCGATGGCGAGAGGCTGCTTAATAGCATTTAGTCACGACAGTGAAAAATGCACTAAGACGAGTCCAACAGAGCGAAAGTTTAAGGTATGCGTCAGATAGTAGGCACATAACACATGATCCTAAACACAACGAGAGCGCTTTAGGTATTCTTTTCAATCTTACCCGTTTTTAAAGAGCGCCTTTTGATTACCGAGCGAGCGAGAGCAAAATCTTGGGGTCATCATGCGTGACTCGGTCAATAGCACGAGAGTGTGAGAGCAAGCCTTTAGATTGGTATTTCCTTCATATCAACTTCAACATCCATTTCAGCCTCAGAACCTATAGAGTCCCTAAGAACCCCGGAAATCACTCTACGGTCTCGTTTCCCTTATTTGTTTTAAACCCTTTTATTTTAGTTATTTCTTTATCATTTTTATCTATGAAAATATCTAGCCTTAGTTTTGCACTACAACGATAGATTACAATAGTTTGACATTGGTCTATGTGGATTCGACAATCTTTTATATTACTTCGATATTTCCGCACACTTGCGGAGCGATCAAGTTTTTGCAAAAACTTGATCACAACTTTATGTGTTTAGTCAGATTGATACTATAAGCATATAGGGTATCACATAGTTTTAAAAGATTTTCGAACCCACATGGATTGATAGTCAATAGGGAGTGTCCTATGATTGCGGTGTAAGGCTAAGGCTAAGGTTGTCGCGGGAAAAAGAGATAAATATATATTTAGGAAATGGTTTAAAACAATTAGAGAAAGAAAGACCGTAGAATGATTTCCAGGGTTCTTATGGACTCTATAGGATCCGTGGCTGAAGTGAATGTTGAAGTTGTTCTGACAAAAGTACCAGTCTAAAGGTTCGGTCTCACACTCTTGTGCTATTGACTGAGCCATGTCTGATAACCCCAAGATTTTGCTCTCACTCGCTCGGTAATTAAAGGGTGTCTTTTTAAAGACAGATAAGATCGAAAAGAAATACCTAATGCGTTTTCCCTGTGCTTAGGTTCCAGTGTCCTGTGCTTACTATCTTACGCGTACCTCAAACTTTCTCTCTGTTGGACTCATCTTAGTGCATCTTTCACTGTCGTGACTAAATATTGGTAAGCAGCCTCTCGTCTTCGTAACTAGACTACCTAAATTATACTTAGAACACAAAACCAGAAAATTCAAGCCTGTTAAGTGTTTTGGTTATCCTACGGAGTCCCATCAAGACGATGGTCCTCAAACTACGGGCTCATACAAATCTATCCTAACATAGTTGATTTTAATGGTAACTTATTTAGGTTAATAAATTCATAAACATACATACTAATTTAATTTTAAGAAAAATTATGTTTTAAGAGTTTTTTTATGAAAAGAGCTTATAACATGAACATAAACATACAAAATGCAGTAAAGTTAATACGCAGGAAAATTAAAGAAAGCGATAAATTATAACCTGTAATAAACGAAAATAATAACTTGTATTAATTTGTGAAACATAAAAGGAAATGATACAAACAGTGTATTAATCACTCAGTATGAGCAATTAATATTATGGCTAAGTGATTTTGCTAGTTCTGTAAGAAATTCGGCAGCGCTTCCACAGGGTATCGATCACATCAAAATGTAGGGTTGGGGTCTTCTATTTATAGAAGAAATTTGGCTCCAAGACTGTTGAGCCTTTTTGAATTTGAACGAGCCAAACTGCTATGAAAACTGCTTCTGGAACTGTTCCCACGACCAATGGCGAACGCCATTTGACTGCTAGCATAATTATGGGACTTTTTGCAAATGTCGAACGCCATTTGGTTCCTTTGAGGGAATGACGAACGCCATTCACCTAGAGAAGGAAGAATGTGCATTTTCCTCCCTTTTTTCAACTGATTTGCCATGATATCTTGTTCTTTTCTTTGATCCAGCTTACTTGGGTCCTGAAAACATAAATTGAACAAAACATAAGTGAATTAATAGAAAAACAATAAATACTCGATAAAGATACGATAAAACATGCCTGAAATGATTCAAAATAACCTATACGGAATCGAGTCATCAAAATCCCCGACACTAAGACTTTTTCTTATCCCCAAGCAAACTCCCTAATGCGAATAAAAATAGTAAGCACGATGTTTCGACTCATAGGCACAACGGACGCGATTAAGCATAAGGTCGCTAGGCTAAAGCAAATAGATAGGTACTAAATAATGAAAACAAGAGCGTCATAATGACACGACTCCACAAAAATGGACAAAGAGTTCCTTCCTATGCAATACCGGTTCAAATCATGATATTATACCTTGACCTACGAACTTTTTGTTCTCATTCACCTCTCTTTCATTCTAGCGCAATCACATTAAGCTCGTTATCCCTTTGCTTACATGGTAATTGAACTTGTTTGTGTGATCTCTTATTCAACATGTTTTTTCTTCTATTTTTCTTGCTTTTGCTTTTTTTACTTATGAATTTCAAGATTATGATCTTTTGAGCTAAGTGATCGGGTGAGGACCACCTAACTTATTAAGAACAGGTCTTTGATTCATATTTTTCTACGAAAGTACATAAACAATTTCTTTTTATTTTTTTCATTTTTAGAGATCAACACATACTTGCATCAGTTCGTTACTTAGTTCGCATGAGGAATGGTGCTGACTGCTAAAATAAACTAATAAAGAGGCTAAACGAAAGAAACTAAGAACAAGGTCTTGGCATAATATGTATCTAAACTAATATCGCATATTGGGGACTCTAAGATGTAAAAACGGTACTGATGTTGACAAAACTTTCCCAAGTCCATCTACCTAGCCTAAAACAACTTATCCTAGGTGTGTCTTGCCTTTTGAATCGAGATTATTTTTTAAATTTTTGGGAAATTTTCAGACTAAGCGAAAACATAAGGTAGACAGTGACTCAAATAAGCATATGACTCAATAACAAAACAAATAAAAGGAACTAATCTAGAAAGTAGGAAATAACATAAAGCAATAAAAAAACAGTAAACGACTCCTCTCCCACAGTTAAATCAAACATTGTCCTCAATGTTTTAATTCAAGGTGAATAGGAAAGGAGTGATGGAACCTAGAATGAAATCAGTGGCGGCGGACACGGCCTCGACGCTGATAGTGGTCCTCTCTGACATCTGGATCCTCAAGTTGGTTTTGGCCTCCAAGACTACGCACCTCTCTGTGCAGACCTATCATTTCGCTAGTAAGATATCTTAATGCCAGATTTGTCCAGACCATGAACTCCACTTGATTGTTGCGAAGCTTGGTGTACTCCCTGTCACGCTCCTCGTCTCTCTCTCTCTCTCTCTCTCTCTCTCTCTCTCTCTCTCTCTCTGCTGCCTGAGCTCGAATAAAATATGATCCAACGATCCTTGCATACTACAAAATCATCATAAATAGGTGCAATGTGTGGTGCGGTGCTAGGACCGGGTACGTTAGAAACACAGGGACAAGGACGGGTCTGTTGGGCAGCCTATCTCGTAGCATCCCTACCCTCTTGCTCATTAGCAAGTAACCATTTAGCGCTTACGCGCACATCAATACGAGCATAGGAAGGTAAAGAAAAACTATGATGCTCACGGTCATGAATCATAATGCGATACTTGCCATCAGGTAAACTTTTTATAAGCCACATACTCTTCCAGTAATCTAGGTCAGCAAAGATACTCTCAAAACAATTCTCATCCACTACATACTCAAGGTTAATAGCCTCAGCTATGATGGTGACTATGCTACCTATGCAAATGGGTCCTCCAGCTCTGTTATACACACTAATCAAGTGGGCAAGGAAAAATGGTACATGGTCTACAAGGTCCTGGTTCATAGCACAATGAAGGAAGTACGAGTCTTATGAATCCACATCACCAGTGTTCTTACGTCCAAAGATGGTGGAAGCAAGGATTCTATGAAGAACTCTAATAGTCGGGTTTTGAATTGAAGTGGCCTTAAGTCCTTCCCACTTGTCAGTGGTTAGACTAGTGATTTCACTCCAAAACTGGAAGGCATTGCCTTGCCACTCACTTTCCAAGGGTGCAATGGTTGTGGCTCCGGCAACCGATGGAAATTCGAAAATCTCCCTAATTCTCTCATGGGTAAGTGAAAAGTCCTAGTTAAGCAACCTAAAGTGTATGGTTATGGAAGTACATGAAATATCATGCACATATCAAAGTGAACTAAGAAACTCATAAGTAAGCCTAGTGGAATTAACATTGCAAAGAGTGCAGAAATGAGTCATACCTAAGTTACTCAGCATCCAAGTGACGCTCGACATGAGACCCAAAGTACGAAGCGCTTACGGGTCAGGTTACCTAGTTGCTTCGATATCTCTCTTTGATATGCGGTGGTAATCCTCACACATGTTGACATCGTTTTCTCCTTCCATGAATTCAATGCCCATGTAATCAACTTCTTGGTTTGCTTCCATACTGAAATTTGAGAGAAAATTTAGAAGAATTTAGAAATGGGTTATGGTGGATAATGATATTTTGTGGTGATGAGAAAGGGTTATGGAAAGGGGTTTATATAGAATAGGAAATGGAATCTAAGTGGTTGGGATGGTTAAGTAGAAGTTAATGGGAGTTATTAAAGGTGGTCGGGTGGTAGAAGAATTCAAAAAGGTGGAAAATAAAAATAGGAGGGAAAAAAGGAATTGGAAAAGGGAAGCATTATAACACGCGCGTCCCTCTGCCTCTGTAGGTAAATGGAGAACACCATTAGGCAATGGCGAACGCCATTGACCTAATGTGTGGCCAATAACCTCAGAGTAGAGGGTTATGCCTCTGGTTATCATTTTTTTCTTGTTTTTATCATTTTTTGTTTTTTTGTTTGTTTTGTTTTCAATGAGATGGGATAAAAAAGGTAAGAACACAAACACAATTAAAGAAAAGGGAAATTGTATAACTTTAAAGGAAAAAGATTCGGTACAGATACGCGTCGGCATTCTGACGGAGAAACACTTAGTTAATGCTCACAATACAAGAAAGGGAAAAACAATACATGGAATTCAAACCATCTTAGGGAAAGCATGGAAAGGATTAACAATACGGAAATTCATCCACCGTTCCACCCAAATAAGGAGTTGACGACATTGCGGAGAGAAAACAAAATCTGATAAAGGTGATCGAACTGCTCATTCACGACATCCATAAACTGAATGTGATCAACTCTGAGTGATTTTATTTCATTACGGAGATCACCTACTTCAACTTACAATGCGTAAATAGCATCAGGAACGGTTATGGTAGTATGGTAAGTGGTAGGGACATCATTGGTAGCATTGTTCTCGGCTTCCTGAGGTACAGTAGTATCCATATGCTCATATGGCTGAGGTGAACAGGGTGGAATAGGGAAATTCAATCCCCCTCATTCAAGTCATACAACCATTTATTTCTGTTATGGACACTTGTCCTATCATGATTGGGCAAGATAAAGGCATGGACAAATGTATTATCAATCAACAATTCGAACTCCACCGGTCCAAAGTTGGCTATGATCCCACGGTTAAAATAGAAATTAATGTCCATTAGGTAATTGCCACCAAAAATGATAGAACGATTCAAATGGTAACGTATCCCAATGGCATCGACAATCATAGTCACTAATCTTCCTATGATAATAGGGTGAAAGGAGTCACGGGCCAGCTTAAGGAAGTTAGATAACAAGTACGGGGCAACATTGACCGACCTTCCTTGGGAGGCACAAAACATGATATACAACTCATCTCGGGATACAACATAGACATTCTCTTCCTTCCTGAAAAGAGTGTGAGCCAGGATATTATGGAAATACCTAATTTTAGGGTTATGAATGCTCTCAGAGGTCATGACATTAGGGTCAGTATTATAGTTACTTGTGATATCACCCCAAAGTTGTTCAAGGTCATATCCGGTAAAAGAATCTTTTGATGTTTTTGTAATGGCATTAGGATCATTGGGTAATCCCAATAATTTATCTATCTCGTGATAAGTGAAACGATACTTATTTCCAAACAGACGGAAGGTGGCCAATCCACGGCCAAATCCGTATCCTCGAGTAGGATCATAATAAAGGGAACTCAGGAATTCCAATGTCAAATTGCGATAGGTGCTGAATTTTCTAGATAGCGCAACGTTTGTCCAATCGAGTTGGCTGAAGAAATAAGCAACATTTTCCCTTATGCCTAAAGTAACCATGGCTTGATCGTCAGGATAAATAGTCAGGGCAAAATCTCTTTGAGGGAGGGCCTCAAAGCGACGCCTCTGAAGATTATTCCTGAACATGAGGGTGTGATTGTCGAAAGTTTGCATGGTTGGGATAACAGGACTATCCTAAGCACAGCGAACCTGAAAAGTTAAAGAAAATAATGTACTGTTAGGGGAAAAGAAAATATACTTACATGGGTTAGTACTAATAATAAACATGACAAACACAATGCAAAATCATGGTAACATATCGAAAACATTGCTCACAAAGATAACAATTAACGTGCTAATAACAATACTAACAATAATAATAAATTAAATACTAAGGTAATAACTACTATGCATGTGCAAAACAAAAATAGTTACTATTACTAAAGGTTGTGATTTAAGCTCTCACAGAGCACTACGTTTAATGTCGGAAGCTCGACATCAGATCGAAAATTGTTTTAGTAGTCTGGAGGAGAGGGAAGCTCTTCCAACTTACAACTGGAATAGAACTCTTTATTTTACGTCAAATGGTAATGTTTGAGTCTTTGCCCATTCACAATGAATGGTTCACACGAATCTCCTTTGATTTCGACAGCACCGCTACTTAGAATTCGGGTAATTTTGAATGATCAAGACCATCTAAATCGTAACTTTCCTGAGAAAAGTTTAAGTCGGGAGTTGAAAAGAATAACTGTATCCATTTCTCTAAACTCTCTTCTTTTTATCCTTTTGTCATGCCACTTTTTGGTTCTTTCTTTGTAGATGCGGGCATTTTCATAGGCATCAAGCCTCAGTTCCTCAAGTTCATGGATAGCTAAAATCCTTTTTTCGTCGGGTGTCGTGTAATTGGTGTTTAGAGTCTTTATGGCCCAATAAGCCTTATGCTTAAGTTCCACAGGCAGATGGCAAGATTTTCCATAAACCAGTTTAAATGGGGTGGTGCCTATAGGAGTTTTGTAAGCGGTTCTATATGCCCAAAGAGCCTCATGAAGTTTGGTCGACCAATCTTTCTTATATGTTGCAATGGTTTTCTCAAGGATTTGTTTAATTTCTCTATTAGAAACTTCCACTTGTCTGCTGGTCTGAGGGTGATAAGATGTCGTTATTCGGTGTCAGACTCCATATTTGAGCAATAATTTTTCAAATATGTTGGAAATGAAATGAGATCTTCCATCACTTATAACAACTATTGTCACTCCGAATCTGGGAAAATAGTATTCTTAAACAACTTAATAACCACTCGTGCATCATTGGTGGGATAAGCCATCACCTCGATTCACTTTGACACATAATCGACTGCAACGAGTATATACGTATTTCTAAAAGAAGAGGGAAAAAGGGCCCATGAAGTCAATACCCCACATGCCAAAGACTTCTACTTCTAGAATACCCTTTTGTGGCATCTCATTTTGTCTAGAAATGTTACCTGTGCGTTGGCACTAGTCGCAATTCAAAACAACGATATGGACATCTTTCCTAAGGTTAGGCCAAAATAACCCAGATTGTAGAATTATTACGCAAGTTTTAGAGGTGCTCGCATGCCCTCCGTATGGTGTGGCGTGACAAAGAGATATGACATCTTCTATTTCGGATTTCGGGACACATCAATGGAATATTCCATCGACGCCTCTTCTAAAGAGTAAGGGCTCATCCCAATAGTAATTTTTCAGATCGTGAAAGAATTTCTTCTTTTGCTGGTTAGTTAAATCAGGTGGAAGCACTTCTGCTGCTAGGTAGTTGACAAAGTTAGTGTACCAAGGCAATGAGGCTTCTAATCAACACGAAACTTTGTTGGGTTCCTGAAATTCCAAAGGGTTTCCTTGGTTTTTGTTTTCTTCTTCCATATGGTCTATAAGTCTATCATACGGGGAATCATCATTAATGGGAACTCGCTTTGGTTCTTGGTGTTCTATTCTAGAAAGGTGATCTGCTACTACATTTTCGATTCCCTTTTTATCTTTTATTTCCAAATTGAACTCTTGTAGAAGCAGGATCCATCTTAAAAGTCTAGGCTTAACATCTTTCTTACTTAAGAAATATCTAATTGTGGCATGATCGGTATAGACAATTATTTTTGTGCATACCAGATAGGTACGAAATTAATCCAATGCGAAAACAACGGCTATAAGCTTTTTTTTTCTTGTGGTAGCATAGTTCAGCTGCACACTGTCTAAGGTTCTACCTGCATAATAAATAGTATGAAGCTTTTTATCTCGCCTTTGACCTAAAACAGCGCCAATGACAAATTCACTAGCATCGCACATTATTTCAAAAGGTTCATTCCAATCTGGTGGCTGCATGATAGGTGCGGTAATTAAAGCATTCTTAAGCAACTCGAAAGCTTTTAAACAGTATTTATCAAATATGAATTCAACATCTTTCATTATTAATCCAGTCAGTGGTTTGGTGATCTTAGAGAAGTCTTTAATGAATCGTCGGTAAAAACCGGCATGTCCAAGAGAACTGCGGATTTCTCTAATGGTTTTCGGAGGTTGAAGGTTTTCTATTATTTCAATTTTGGATTTGTCTACTTCAATCCCTCTTTAGGATACAACATGTCCTAACACAATCCCTTATTGGACCATAAAATCACATTTTCCCAATTTAGCACCAGATTGACTCTGACGCATCTTTTGAGAACTAATTCTAAAACCTAGACTTCGAGTTCACATAAAACTAGAGACAATGATGTAACAACGGAGCACAAAGTGCTTTAAGACATCTTTCCCCGCCCAGCCACTCAAGGGAAAACAAGTACGGGTCACTCGATCTTTAACGTATATATAACTTTCCCCGCCCAACGACACTCCCAGGTGGCAGGCAAACACGGGTCACTTATTATCTATCATAGATACTTTCCCCGCCCAATAATACTCCCCGATGACAAGCAAGTACGGGTCACAGTACCTAACAACTAAGTAACTTTCCCCGCCCAGTCATACTCCCCGATGACAAGCAAGTACGGGTCACGGTTACTCTTCCTAATGGATACTTTCCCCTCCCAGTCATACTCCCCGATGACAAGCAAACACGTGTCATGGTCATCCATTAAGAGATTCGGATCCACAAATTAATTATGTCGACACGAGCCAAATATAATTAAATTAGGATATATCACTAGGAAGTAAACTTCCAACTTCTCATAACTACCTAGTCCGAAGACACTATTCGAGTATTGGCGCCTAAGTATTGTCAAGTCTCTAAAACAGTTCCGTAACCACCTAAGGTAACTTAGCTTCCTCACAAGTTTTCCTTTTTATTACATTTAGCTCATAATTCCCTAACTTAATATTTTTACGGTATAATTGAAAATTCGGGCAAAAGTCGAGTAAAAATAATATTTTTTGGCATCATGTGAAAGTACATAATTTTAGCTTTCAAACGGAATAAAGAACGCTTAAATCGGATAACCGAGTAAGAAGTTAAGAATTTTCAAAGTTTGGAAATAAAACATTTTCCTCCATACTTACAGTGTTAACCGGTTAACGCCTGGGGGTAACCGGTTAACCAAACCAGAAAAACAACCACAATAGCACAAATACAGACGTGTTAACCGGTTAACGCATATGGTTAACCGGTTAACCGAACCCAGAATGCAGAAAAACACGTAATTTCATGACAGAACCTCCCAAACTCATTCACAACTTCAGCAAACATCAAAACAATATGGTAATGGGGTTCCTATACCTAGAGGCAACATACACAAGCATTTATATCAATTTATAACTATTTAATCTACCGATTCTAGAATTCATCCATAAAATGCCCTAAACTCATAAACCCTAAAAACTCTACCAAACCAAAAGTAAAATTTTCTAGCTATGAACCCACCTCTAGCAAGACGATTGGAGAAGATTGAATGATGAATGGATGGAAGGAAGCAACAAGATCAAGAGTCCTCTTCTTTTTCTTCAAGACTTCCTTTTCTTCTTTCTTCTCTCCCTTTTTCTCTTCTTCTTCTTTCTCTATTTCTATTTCTAGAAAAGCAAATAAACAAGACTTTATATCTTAAAGGAAAACATAACTTTTCCTACTGACGGTTCCAAATAGAGAGTATCCAAAAATGTCTCTAAATCCAATATTTTATAAAACCTTTGAGTCAGCTAATATTAATTAATAAAATAAAATCCCGCTGATTACTCTATTTATTTCCGTTAAAATTTCTTAGAGTAATACAAAACAATATTAATATCAAATAATATTATTCAGAGCATTAAATAAATTATGGGGTATTACATCCTGCCCCCTTAAATATAAATTCATCCTCGAATTTAAAATATTACCTGAACAGGTGAGGTTATGATTCCCGCATCTCCGATTCCTATCCCCACGTAGCATCTCCCGGATGCGTCTCATCCCATTTCACTTTAACAAGTGGTATCTCTTTGTTCCTTAACACCTTGGTTTCTCTTCCAACAATACGGTCCAATTGGGGTTCAAAAGTCAAATCTGCTTCTATCTCGATAGAATTCAGCATAATAGGCTGAAGAGGACCAGGAACGAACTTACGAAGTTGAGATACATGGAAAACATCATGCATTTCAGATAGAGAGGGCGGTAAGGCTAATCTATAAGCAATTTCACCAATCCTTTCTAAGATCTGATATGGTCCCATGTATCTCAGACTTAACTTGCGCGATTTAAACGGTCCTTTCAATCTCAATCTCGGAGTGACTTTCCAATACACATGATCATCTTCATCAAATTCCAAAGGTCTCCTTCAATTTTCAGCATAACTCTTCTGACGATCTTGGGCTTGCTTAATCTTTTCTTGAATCATCCGAACCTTTTTCGTAGTCTTTTGAATATCTTTGGGTCCCAAAATCCTATCTTCACCCACTTCCGACCAACACAACGGAGTTCTACACTTTATTCCATACAAAGCCTCATACGGAGCCATTCTGATGCTTGCATGGTAACTGTTATTGTAAGAAAATTCTATCATTGGAAAAAGTTTCTTCCAATTTCCCTTACTTTCCAAAACACACGCCCTTAAAATATCTTCCATCATTTGAATCGTACGCTCCGTCTGACCATCCGTTTGAGGATGATTAGAAGTACTCAAACTCAAATTCGTACCCATGGCTTGTTAGAACACCTTCCAAAACCTCAAAGTGAACTTCAGATACCTATCTGACACAATACTAGATGGGACACTATGCAATCTCACAATTTCAGCAATAAACAACCTCGCAAGATGGCTTGCCTTGTACGTAGTCTTAACGGCTAAGAAATGTACATATTTTGTTAGTCGATCCACAATCACCCAAACAAAATCATAACCACCCTGAGTGCTCGGTAAACCCACTGCAAAGTCCATAGAAATACTATCCCACTTCCAAATTGGGATGTCTAAAGGTTGCAACAAACCGCCCGATCTTTGGTGTTCAATCTTCACTTGTTAACACACCGCTCATTCAGACACAAATACAACAATGTCCTTTTTCATTCCGGACCACTAATACTCTTTCTTCAAGTCTTGATACATCTTCGAAGAACCCGAATGTCTCGTAAAGGAACCTTTATGGGTTTCTTCCAAAATCTTTCTCTTCAACACATCATCACCTGAAATGCAAATTCTTTGGTTGAATAGGATAATCTCATCCAACGCTCTTATAAAACTTGGTTGGAGTAACATCTCCTACAACTTCTCATCTAGAACTTGTGCTTATTGAATCTCATCCCTCAAGGTAGAATTGATATTCAAACTTCCCATGATTACACCATTCAGAGTCCAAACAAATTGAAGGTTAAGGTCTCGAAACGTTTCCAACAGTGCATATTCCAACAACATCAACTCGGCACTATGAATCACTTTTATACTTAAAGCATTTGCCACTTTATTCGCTTTACTCGGATGGTACTTTAATTCAAGGTCATAATCCTTCAAATACTCCACCCATCTTCTTTGTCTCATATTTAATTCCTTCTGATCAAAGAGATACTTCAAACTCTTATGATCACTAAACATCTCAAAACGCACACCATACAGATAGTGCCACCACACTTTCAAAGTAAACACCATGACCGCCAGTTCTAAATCATTAGTTGGATAATTATTCTCATGAACTCTCAACTGTCTAGAAGCATAAGCCAGAACTTGGCCTTCTTGCATAAGAACACCTCCTAATCCCATCTTAGAAGCATCGCAAAACACTTCGTAAGATTTGTTAGGATCGGGAATGATCAAAATTGGATCAGTTGTCAATTTCTCCTTCAACCACACGAAACTTTGCTCACAATCAGAATCTCATTTGTAAGCAAAGTCCTTTCTTGTAAGCTTAGTTAATGGTAATGCCATCTGAGAAAAACCTTTAATGAACCTTCGGTAGTAACCCACCAAACCTAAGAAACTTCTCACTTCTGAAACATTCTTTGGTCTCCCCCAATTAATCACGACCTTTCGATCTTTGACGGATCCACTGCTACACCTCCCTGAGATATAACATGTCCAAGAAACTTGACTTCTGACATCCAGAACTCACACTTGCTAAACTTGGCAAAAAGTTACTTCTCTTGCAGTAACGATAGAATAATCCTCAAATGTTCTATGTGCTCTTGTGGAGTACGAGAATAGATAAGAATGTAATCGATAAAGATCACAACTAATTGGTCCAAATAATCTTGAAATATTCGATTCATGTAATCCATAAAAACAGCTGGAGCATTGGTCACACAAAAAGGCATCACTAAGAATTCATAATGACCATAACGGGTTCTGAACACAGTCTTCAGAACATCAGAACTTTTCACACGAATCTGGTGATAACCCGACCTCAGATCAATCTTCGAGAACACACTGGCTCCTTTCAATTGATCTAGAAGATTGTCTATCCTCGACAAGCGATATTTATTCTTGATAGTAACCTTGTTCAACTTAAAATAATCAATGCACAACCACATACCACCATCTTTCTTCTTCACCAATAAAACAGGGGCTCCCCATAGTGAAACACTTGGTCTCACAAAATGCTTTGCCATCAAATCCTCTAATTGATCCTTCAATTCTTTTAACTCGAGTGGTGCCATCCGATAAGGGGAAACGAATATAGGAGCCGTTCCCGGTATCAGTTCAACTGAGAATTCAACTTCCCTCACCGGAGGTAAGGAAGTGACATCCTCGGGAAAGACATCAGGAAATTCACAAACTATCAGAATATTCAAAACTTGATGGCCACTACTCTCCTCTTTAGTAAGGACAAGCAAGAAAGACTTCTCTTGTTCAAACATAAAATTTACCATTCCAACCGTACCTTCTATGATCGTTGTCAACACATCCTTAGGAGGTACTTCAATGGATGGAATAAGGATCAACTTCTCTTCACATCCAATAACACGGAATTGGAAGACAACCAGTCCATTCCCAGGATAACATCAACTTTCTTAAGAGGCAGACAAATGAGATCAATCTGAAAGACTCTACTATCCACAAACAAGGTACAATTCTCACACCTAAGGGGTGTCTCAACGGTTTTGTCCATAGCGGTAGTAACCATCATCGGAGGAGACAAAGGAAAAACTCGCAACCCAAGTCGCTTCACACAACTATTAGATACAAAAGAATGTGTAGCCCCACAGTCAAATAAAACAAGATAAGGATGATTGTTAACAAGACATGTACCCGCAATGAGAGAGTTGTCGGCTTTGGTCTTTCTAGCATCCATAGTATAAACTCTCGCTTGAACTTGATTCTTCAGCTTGGTACAATCCCTTGACAAATGGCCCATTTCATTACAATTATAGAACTTCATTCCTCCTTCCCTTTGACACCTACCAAAATGACGTTTGCTACACAACCTACACGTTGGTGGAGTGTTAGGCCCAACACTTTGAACTTGTTTCCCTTTGAAGGGTTGAGGACTTGGTCTAAAAGATTGGCTAGCTCTTCCTCAGTCACTTGCTTCGGTTTGTACTTTCTTCAAACTATGTTCGGCGACATAACACTGCCATAAAAACTCTAAATAGGTAGTGAACTCCCTTTGAGAGACACTATGAGAGATTTCGGCCCTCAAACCAAACAAGAATTGATCAATCTTTCATATTTTATCTGGAGCATACATGGATTGTCTAGAGTAAGCCACCATGTCTTCAAACTTCTCGGCATAACTGGCCACAAACATGCTCCATTGTCTAAGCTGTTGGAATTCAAATTATTTTTGGGTTCTCAAGGAACTCGGAAAGTACTTCTCCATAAAAATTGTCTTAAACTATTGCCACACTCTTGGAACTCCTTGCACTGTCATAAGATTTGAAGCACTCTCCCACCACCTAGCAGCAAGACCTTTTAGCAAATGTGACGCAAAAGTCACCTTGTCTTCTTCACCACATATCGCAATCTAGAAAATCCTCTCCATTTAGGTTACCCATTCATGTGCCTTAATCGGATCTAGTCCACCATGAAACTCCTGAGGATTCATGTGGAAGAAGTCTCAGAATGTTCCACCTCCAGCTTCAGGAGCAACCACTTAAGGATGAAGACCCACATTCATTTGGTGCATCATCTCCTGCATGAACTGATGCTACTGCTGCTGCATCTGTTGCATGAATTGGAACATAGGAGCATTCCCGTCACCACTCGGTTGGTCGCTACCAGGAGGAGTGGCACTAGGCCGACCATGTTTTCCATGCCTACCAGCCATATTCCTAAATGTCATCAAAACATGATTAAGTTGATCAGGCTCAATACCAAAAACATAACATTTAGCTATATCATAAGTTAACGTGTATGAACGAAAAGAAACACTTATAATATTCCAAGGATAGGTCGAGGATATGACCTGCTCTGATACCAACTGTAATACCCATATATAAAAGACATACTTCAAAGCATATTTTTCATATATAAAATTAAGTTTGGTATTGAAATACAACAAGTTCTTAGCAACAAATTGTATACATATAGCCACTACAACATAAGGTACTAATACAAAAAGGCTATAAATAATATAAGATGTTCACAAAATAAAAAGTCAAAGAACTAGATCCGACGATCTCAAAAGTCCACAGCGGAAGAAGTCACCAAATAAGCAAAGATAATTAAGTCGCCTTATCTTTACCCTTTGCGGAACCCAAATCACCTGAAATAACAACATCAACATGGGGTGAGATAAAACATCTCAGTGAGTTCCCTATCTTAGAGTTCTCTCGGCTCTAAAAGTTTCGAATCTAAACACTACTCAAGTCGGGGAAAAACGTAGACTTCGTGTTCACATAAAACTAGAGACAACGATGTAACAACGGAGCACAAAGTGATTTAAGGCATATTTCCCCTCCCAACCACTCAAGGGAAAACAAGTACGGGCCACTCGATCCTTAATGTATAGATAACTTTCCCCGCCCATCCACACTCCCAGGTGGCAAGCAAATATGGGTCATTCATTATCTATCATAGTTACTTTCCCCGCCCAGTCATACTCCCCGATGACAAGCAAGTACGGGTCACGGTACCAAACAACTAAGTAACTTTCCCCGCCTAGTCATACTCCCTGATGACAAGCAAGTATAGGTCAAGGTTACTCTTCCTAATGGATACTTTCCCCGCCTAGTCATACTCCCTGATGACAAGCAAGCACGGGTCACGGTCATCCATTAAGAGATTCAGATCCACTGATTAATTATATCGACACGAGCCATATATAATTAAATTAGGATATATCGCAAGGAAGTAAACTTCCAACTTCTCACAACTACCTAGCCCGAAGACACTATTCGAGTATCGACGCCTAAGTATTGTCAAGTCTCTAAAACAGTTCTGTAACCACCTAGGATAACTTAGCTTCCTTACAAGTTTTCTTTTTTATTTCATTTAACTTACAATTCCCTAACTTAACATTTTTATGGTGTAATAGAAAAGTCGGGAAAAAGTCGGGTAAAAATAATATTTTTCGGCATCATGTGAAAGTACATAATTTTAGCTTTCAAACGATATAAAGAATGCTTAAATCGGATAACCGAGTAAAAAGTTATGAATTTTCAAAGTTTGGAAATAAAATATTTTCCTCCATACTTATAGTGTTAACCGGTTAACGCCTGGGGTTAACCGGTTAACCAAACCAGAAAAATAAACACAGTAGCGCAGATACAGACGCATTAACCGGTTAAAGCATATGGTTAATCGGTTAACCGAACCCAGAATGCAGAAAAACACGTAATTTCATGACAGAACCTCCCAAAAATCATTCACAACTTCAACAAACATCAAAACAATATGGTAATGAGGTTCCTATACCTAGAGGAAACATACACAAGCATTTATATCAATTTCTAACTGTTTAATCTACGATTCTAGAATTCGTCCATAAAATGCCCTAAACTCATAAACCCTAAAAACTCTACCAAACCAAAAGTAAAAGTTTCTAGTTATGAACCCACCTCTAGAAAGACGATTGGAGAAGATTGAATGATGAATGGATGGAAGGAAGCAACAAGATCAAGAGTCCTCTTCTTCTTCTTCAAGACTTCCTCTTCTTCTTTCTTCTCTCTTTTTTTCTCTTCTTCTTCTTTCTCTATTTCTATTTCTAGAAAAACAAAGAAACAAGACTTTATGTCTTAAAGGAAAACACAACTTTTCCAACTGACGGGTCCAAATAGAGAGTATCCAAAAATGTCTCTAAATCCAATATTTTATAAAACCTCTGAGTCAACTAATATTAATTAATAAAATAAAATCCCGCTGATTACTCTATTTATTTCCGTTAAAATTTCTTAGAGTAATACATAACAATATTAATATCAAATAATATTATTCAGAGCATTAAATAAATTACGGGGTATTACAGATAGTTTAAATAAATTTTGTGAGATGTCGGGAGAATAGGTAAGTAAAAAGAAGACTAAAATGTTCACCAAGAATGTAACTATTAGTATGAGGAACAGGCTTCTTTCAATGTCAGGTTTTCATGAAACTACACTTGGAAAGTACTTAGGTGTTCCTTTGACAGGGAAAGCTCCTAAATGGTCAGATTACCAATATATTATTGATCAAGTCAGCGAAAAATTGAGAGCTTAGAAAAGTAATCAGTTGGCCTTTGCGGGAAGAGTTACACTCGCTAAAAGCGTGGTTGAAGCTATCCTGATCTATCCGATGATGACAACGCTACTGCCTAAAGCTTGTATAAAAGAAATTCAAAAGTTGCAGAGAGGCTTTGTATGAAGGGGATACAATTGAAAAGAAGAAGCGCCATGGAGTCAGTTGGCAAATCATAATGCGATCGAAGGCAGAATGAGGCTTAGGGCTGCGAAAGTTAGAGTTGATGAACAAATCTTGTAAGGCTAAAAGTGGCTGGAAGTTGTAAAATGGTTGCAATGATCTCTGGTGCAAAGTGTTAAGAGGGAAATATTACAACAATAGGGTTGATAATAAATACATATTGAAGATTTATGATTCTAGTTTCTGGAAAGGCATAGTGAAAACTTGGTCTTTTATTGAAAAGCATTTTGTGTGGAAGGTGGGGGATGGAACTACTGCAAATGCTTGGGACTCGTATTGGTTAGGGAAGAAGTATAGAATTGCAGACTTAGAAGTGGTAATTCTTGAGGCATTCCAGAAAGAAAAAATAATTGACTTAGTGAGCACGAAAGGCGAGTGAAATTGGAACATGTTGAGGGACTGGCTGCCGAAGCATGTTCTAAATCAGTTAGCAGTTGCAGATTTACTGTCGAGCAGAGCTGGAGTTGATATTTGTGAGGGAATTAGTGAGACTTGTTGTGATGTTACAGTTAGCAATGCGTATGCACTGCTAGACATGTACAAAGGCGCGAAGGGGAATAACAGATGGAAGGACATTTGGAAATTGAATGGTACAGAGAGAGTTAGAAGGTTTGTTTGGCTTCTTAAACACAATGGTTTACTGACAAATAATAGAAAAAATAAGATGGGTTTGGGCAGTGCCATGTGCAAGTTCTGTGGTAACGAGAAGAAAAATGCCTTGCATGTTCTAAGAGATTGTCGTTTGGCTAGGCCGATCTGGCTAGAAATGGAGCAAATTAACAAGATTTCAAGTTTTATTTTGCAGGTTCGATTGCATATTGGATAGTTCTTAATATGAATTCCATGTTGGGACGAGATTCCAATATCGAGTGGAGAGTTTTTTGGGCTACTGCTTGTTATAATCTTTAGAGGTGGCGTAACAAAGAAATCCATGATGAGCATTTCATTAGACCAACACTCATGGAGAATCAAATTTACAAACAAGTGGGTGATTACAATCCGGCTAGGAATATCAGTATAACAGCGAATCAAGAGAAGCAAATGAATTGGATCAAAATTAGGTGGGAAACCCCTAGTGAGGGGAAAGTCAAGGTGAACTCGGATGTGGCAAGAGATCATCGAGGTGTTGCAGGATGTGGAGGAATAATTAGAGGAAATGAAGGAGAATGGCTTGGTGGGTACACTAAGCACTTAGGCCTTTGTCAAGTGTATAAAGCCGAGCTTTGTGGAGTGCTTGAAGGGCTAGAGCTAGCCATTAAAATGGGATTTAAGAATATTGATATATGTGTGGATTCTCATCAAGTTTATGAAGATATTAACAATAATTATTCGTTTGATGGAACGGGAAGCAAGCTCATTAAGAGAATTAAGGACTTGTTTCAGGATAACATCGATATCAAAGTGATGCATGTTTTTTGGGAAGCAAATCGTTGTGCTGATATTCTCGCCAAAAGAGGGATTCACATTGATGACTATATCTATTATAAGTCGTGTCCGGACTTTACTACAAAGACCTACGAGAAAGATTGTGCTAGTTTCGAAAGAGATAGATTAATTGATGTTAATTAATTTTTGTCTTGTTTTTCTTGGGACTTAGCCCCTTCCTTGAATAAAAAAATAAAAATAAAATAAAAGAAGGAATCAAATTTGACATTACCTTTCTTAAACCATCTAAACATAAACTTTTGGAACATTTAAGATTTCTTAATTCTAAACAAAGAACAGAAATCCTCAATAGCCCTAGACCTCTCAATGTGAATTTTGTAAAAACACTTGAGAAGAAAAAAAAAGCCAACAAAATATTTACAATAACATTTTCTCAATTTAAAAAGAAAAAATCGAAAAAATATTTATTTATTTATTATACATTCACACCTCAAATTTAAAGCTTGTCAAATAAGTAGTATATACAAACTCCACCAATAAATATGCACAAAAATTTTCCCATATAAAACCCACTAGTAATTTAAGTTAAAAAAACATAAACGCGTCTATAAAATTTCCTCTCTGCACTTGAGGAAGAAGACAGTGTTTGAGAGAGAAACAAAATTTCTGTTATTTTCCATACATGAATTTTCAGATTTGGAGTTTGATTCTCTAACTGTTGCTTCTTCTGAATCAACCAAACCATCACTCTCTCTGATTCACCAAAACAAAACAAAAATGGTAAATCCTCGTTTTCCTCGCTCCAGGATCCGACCCTTCAGCTTCCCTTTCACACTCATCGCTCTCTGCATTTTCCTCACTCTCTCGTTTCTCTTCACTGCCAATTCTTATTCCTCTCATCAACAACACAACTTGGTAAGCTTTTGTTTTCACTTTCATTTTCTGAATTTCTCACACCCCTTTTGTGGTTGTATTTTTTTTTTTTTTGCGGTAAAGTTTGTTAATTTTTGTCTTTTTTGTTTCTGGGTTTGTTTAATTTGAGGAAAAAAATTGTGGGGTTGGGTTAGTTTTGGATCTTACTATCTAGGTTCAAGTGGGTTGGGATCTGATTCTTGAATCATTTAGGGTTTGATGGAAAAAAATTTTTTTTTGTTTTTTTTTTTCTGGGAAAGTAAGTATAGAGATTTAATGGAGCTAGGTTAATTTTTGTTGTAATTTTATGATATAGTTTATCTAGGAAAGGAAAGAGATTTGATTTGATGAAGCTCTGTTAATAATCTGTTTTTATGGTTTTGTTGTATTAGGATTCTGATGGTGGTTCCGTGCATGGATTTGAATCGATAAGGAGATCTGTTTTAGCGTTGAAAACGGATCCGCTTAAGCCTCGGTTGGATCAGATCCGAAAGCAAGCCGATGATCATAAGTCGTTGGCTCTTACGTATGCTTCTTATGCGCGAAAGCTCAAGCTTGAGAGTTCGAAGCTCGTTAGGATTTTCGCTGAACTATCACGAAATTTCTCGGATTTGATGAGCAAGCCTCAATATAGGACTCTTTTCAGCAATGATGCGGTCCCAATTGATGAATCGGTAGTTCGTCAATTGGAGAAGGAAGTGAAAGAGCGGATTAAAACCACGCGACAGGTGATTGGTGAAGCCAAGGAGTCGTTTGATAACCAACTGAAGATTCAGAAGTTGAAGGATACTATTTTTGCTGTCAACGAGCAGTTAACGAAATCGAAGAAGCAGGGTGCTTTCTCGAGTTTGATTGCTGCTAAGTCCATTCCGAAGAGCTTGCATTGTCTAACAATGAGGCTGATGGAAGAGCGGATTGCTCATCCTGAAAAGTATACAGATGAAGGGAAGCCCACTCCTCCTGAAGTTGAAGATCCCAATCTTTACCACTACGCATTGTTCTCGGACAACGTTGTAGCTGCGTCTGTTGTGGTTAATTCAGCGACAAAGAATGCAAAGGAACCATGGAAACACGTGTTTCATGTTGTGACCGACAAGATGAATCTTGGAGCTATGCAAGTGATGTTCAAGTTAAAAGATTACAATGGTGCACACGTTGAAGTTAAGGCAGTTGAGGATTACAAATTCCTGAATTCCTCTTATGTGCCGGTCCTTCGACAACTCGAGTCTGCTAACCTTCAGAGATTTTACTTTGAAAACAAGCTCGAGAATGCTACAAAGGACACAACAAATATGAAGTTCAGGAATCCGAAATATTTGTCGATTTTGAACCATTTGAGATTCTACTTGCCAGAAATGTATCCGAAGTTGCATAAAGTGTTATTTTTGGACGATGACATAGTAGTTCAGAAGGATCTTACCGGTTTATGGAAGATTGACATGGATGGCAAGGTGAATGGAGCTGTAGAAACATGTTTTGGGTCATTCCATAGATATGCACAATACATGAATTTCTCACATCCTTTGATCAAAGCTCGATTTAATCCAAAGACTTGTGCATGGGCTTATGGAATGAATTTCTTCGATTTGGATGCTTGGAGAAGGGAAAAATGCACGGAAGAGTATCATTACTGGCAAAATCTGGTATCTCTTTTGAGCTCTAATTTATATTATCGATATTCTGGTATTCGTGTAGTATATATAAATAATATTATATGTTGATGCTTCTGCAGAACGAGAACCGAACACTATGGAAACTAGGGACGTTACCACCCGGGCTAATCACATATTACTCAACAACGAAGCCGCTAGATAAATCATGGCATGTTTTGGGACTTGGTTATAACCCAAGCATCAGCATGGATGAGATTAACAATGCAGCTGTGGTGCATTTCAATGGTAACATGAAACCATGGCTTGATATTGCAATGACTCAATTCAAACCACTTTGGTCTAAGTATGTCGATTACGAGTTAGACTTTGTTCAGTCCTGCAATTTTGGTATCTAAAAATGGTTAAGTTTCTTCGCACTTGATCGTGATGACATGTCGTGTACCCGCCGCCGCAGCTGTTATTTTATGGTTATTTTTTCAAATATATTTATATATTGCCTATACATTTTTAGCTTAGATTCTAGTTGCAAGAAAAATTCTTGCTTTTTTTTTATCTAATTGTAAAATACTTTAGTATAGTAATTAGAACATGTATTTCTCTTATTTATTCATATTATAATGTGTAAGCAATAATTGTTATGTTGAAGTTGTCATTGATTGATCTTTACTTAATTTGAATTTTTTTGTACCTTCCAAAGTTGGCTTTAGCTGTTTCTTTCTTTCTTCTTTTGGGTTTTTAGGTACAGAAGCATATAGTGCATTGTAATGAATTATTTTATATCATGTTTAATTGAGTGTGTGTGGTAAGATGCCATATAATCCATTTATATTGGATAGTAGAAAAAATTGGAGACTAATTCATTTCAGCATGGATAGTGCAATAAACTTAACCTTATATTGAACTCACTGCTTAGAGAAATATATACCATAGATCTGCACATCTTAACTTTGATATTATTAGATTAAATGTCATCACTCACTCAAAGTTGATATTGTTAAATTGAACGTTTATCAATAATGTTCTTAAAGTTCTTAAAGTTGATATTATTAGTTTATCACTAATGTTCTTAAAGTTCTTAGAGTTGATATTATTAGATTGAACGACTATCACCAATGTTCGGCAGTTGTGTGTATTATAGAAGAAATTGATAATTTTTTATTCTTATGAGGCAATTGTCATCCTTATAACGAACTCAACTATTAGAAAATTTAATTGCATTTAGTTAGATATAAAGTTAGTTTTTTCATAATAGTAAATAACATTTTTTTATTGCATCTATTAATAATAAAATAATAATATATATATATATATATATATATATATATATATATATATATATATATATATATATATATATATATATATATATATATATATATATATATATATATATATATATTTTTTTTTTTTTTTATTATCTTTATCGTGTTTGTTTCTTGAAATATTAAGATAATAATATATATATATTTTTTATTATCTTTATGTTTCTTCAAATATTAAGTTTGTAAGTGTTCTGGACTAACCTAATGATTACATATGGCCCTATCCACGCATGCGTCCAGGACGACCCAGTTGTCTAAATCCAGCCCTTAAAAGATTACATGGGACCTACATGTCTCCTACCCTTCCGTCGAGGAGAAAGCTCCGACCAGCTTCGTCGTAGTCGTTCTCCTCTACTCATGTCTACACTTCTGACCGACACCGCGGGGAAGTCGTCCACAATCACCATGGATAGCTCCTGCTCGATTCCCTGGTTGCCTGACACACTCTTTATTCTAGCAGGTCTGTCCATTCCAACGAATAGTTATGGCAGTTACCTATTTTTGGGGGATCCACGATCCAGGCCCAAAATAGGGACCAATAGACAGACACTGGGGGCACTATATAAACCCTCTCGCATGAGAGAGTCGTGTATCCAATTTTTTACGCTAACAATACCCTCTCTCGTACTTGCTCACTTTTTTGCTCGTTTTCTTACCTTAACATCGGAGTGCCTTGCAGGTACACCCTCTCCTCTCCTCAACTACCGAGCATCATCAACAACGTCTATGACCCACACAAGGTTCTGATCACCCGAACGATCAGTTGCACCCTCCGTGGGAAACAAACTTTCTCGTTTTTCATCCCCGGATCGCAAAGACTAAAGCCCATAAATCAAGACTTTTGTCATGGTTAACCGCGACGATGTCGTTGATGCCCAAATTACCAGTAATATCCCTGTCAAACAGCGTGAAAGTGACAAAATCACCCCCCTGCTCAGGGAGTCCAGCCATTTCCAGCGAGACGGAGCTACCGCCTCCCCGTCTCCCGACCAGACCCTCGAGCCAAAGATCACACCAATTGATCTTCCTCTCATCTCCATCCCCGAGGGAATCAATCCAACCCTTGCTGCATTGGTCGAAACGATGAATCAGGCCAACCTTCTGATCTTCTACCAAGGCGAAAGAATTGAGGCCTTAGAGGACGCTCGCCGTCCCAAATCTCCCTCCCTGTCACGAAGGCCCCGTAAGTCATTCTCTCGAGCGAAGAAGGAACCACCGGCTCCCAGAAGAGTCTAGGTCAATCAAGAAGTGTGTTCGTTCGTCTCCTCGACAACATCTGTTGTACCCCAAAATTTTCCCTCATATCTTCAAGACAATATGTCTCAAGAGGTATCCTAATGGTCATAAGATTCTCAATTGCTCAAAGGGACTCAAGGTTTCATTAAACAAAGCCTCCTCCTAAGCAATAGATTTCAAATTAGGGTTTTGTGTTTCTCAAAGTAAATTGGACTTCTAAAGCCTCAAATGGACTTCATGAGATCCCACATACTTCAAAAGATCCTCATGACTAGTTTCAATACTTGCCCTACAAGTGTGGCCAGTCAGATGCTCAAATAATCAATAATCAGTAAACTTGTGTAAAAAGTCAATTGTGGTTAACATACAGTCAAATCTTCAATTTTTTTTATCAAAATCAATATTATGAGGTAAGATTCATCATTTGATCAAGGGTTGATCATGATTCATCAAGAAAACCTCAAATTCATCACAAAGTAAAAGTTGCTAAATTAGGGTTTCTTAAGGAGAAAGTCAACTGAACTTTGACCAGACGTAACTCTCACATGCTTCATCAGAAACTTCCCATCCAAATCTCATTTTGAAGGAAATTCAATTCTTTACAACTTTGGGTCTCACAAGACAAGGCAAAAAAATGCTTCATTTGAGAGATATGAGCCAAGACATTACAAGTCCTCTAAAAAGTCAACAAAAAGTTAGTTTTTTCAAAAGCTCATAACTTGAACATGGAAAATTAAATTGACATGGGACCAAAATGAGTGATTAAAAGACACTTTAAGATTTCTAAAAGTTCCAGTAGCACATTCATAGGATAAGAATTGAAAGAATTGTGCATTGTTAAAGTTAAGCAAATTTGAGGAGGTGTACAAGGCAAGCAATGACCAAAACTTGAGTTTTTGCCAAATGGACCAATCTTTTCACAATCCAAACTTAATATTAAGATGACCTACTACCTATAAGTCATATCTTTTGATTTTCTTTGTTTATTTTATATTTTATTGGATTTAATTCAATTAAATTCAATTTTAATCAAAATAAATATTGAAAAATCAAAGATTTGATATTTGGATTATTTTGGGATCAAATTATGATCCAAATTCGGGCACAACAAGAGGGAAAGTCATGATAGCACAATAATGGCCAAAATAGAAAGTTTTCAATATCAAATTCAATCAAATCCTTTCATCCCAAAATAAATTGAATCCAATCCCACAAATTGACCCAATTCCTTCTTCTATAGGTACATAACTATTTCAGATGTGAAGGGGACGGAAAGTTCTGATAAAAAATAACACAAAAAACTTCAAAAAATTCAAGAATAAGTAGGTTTTGGTTTCCAAATTGCAGCCTACTCCAAGATGATTTGAAGTCTCGCTCCCACCAAATGACACCAGGCCAAGAAGGGTACAGAAGCGAACGGTCGGCGAAGGAGAGAACATGAAGATGAACTGAAAAGAGTCGCCAGCTAGGCATTTTTATCCCGAAGGAAAGGTAACGCTACATAAACCTAGAAAAAATAGATAAGACGATCACGAACCAGAGAAACTGAGAAAGGGGGTTGGTTACAACCTGGGAAGGTATTAGCACCCAGATTGTCCGTCGTACTCGACGGGATCCACGCTTAAAAGATTTGTGTTTTAAAGGGGTAGTGTCAGTGCTGTCTGTGTGCAAAAGCTGGAAAAGAATGCAAGTGTCAGTGCAAAGAAGTGTAAAGTGAAGAAAAGGAGTGTCAGTGTAAGAAACGAATGCAATGCTCAAGACAATGAGGCTTAAAAGAATAATGCTAGAAGAGGGGGAATATATAGAGACTTTTGTTCGATAACAGTTAAGTTATGCCTATGTATCCTCTTGTGCAATGAGGAAGTCAGAACACCGTAGTTCGACTCAAAGAGACTGAAAGATAAATTGACTTGTGAACTGCTTGCTTGTCTATGCTCAAGTGTATGACCTGTCTGGCTCAGGTGCAAACTGTCTTGCATTAGACGGAGGAAGCAAGTTCTCGTTTGTGAGTGAATGAGGTGAGAAAAGAATCCCGGAGGAGACGATTATTGCTTTTTTTTTGGTGTTTTCAATCTTTTATTGCTTTTTGGAGTTTGCCATAAGAAAATGAGCTTAAGCCTAAACCAAGGGTTAATAAACTCATCACATCCTCCCTCTGATTAGGGGTAATGAGAATACCTTAAGTATGAAGTAAGCACCTCACACTTAATCACCATAATGTAGGATTAAGATCATTATCCTACTTGTAATTACTTAGATGTTTTTTTTGGAGTTTTTGTTTAGTGTTAAGTAATGAGTTTAAGCCATAATCAAGGATTTAATGGACCCATTACACCATCCTAATAGAAGGATAATAGATGAGAACATTTAAGCTAAGGAAGGCTCCTCAACTTAATCCATGATTAAGGATTAATCTCATGACAAAATAAAGCTTTTATTAGAGTGGATTTTAGTTAATGGCAAGATTAAGAAGTGAATTTTATGGTTTGTAAGACAACTTGAGGGGGACTTGTCCATTAACACTAGGGTTAGTCCTTCTTAACCAATTAAGGAAGAACTAGAACCCTAATGAAGGCCCAAGTTACAAGCTTATTGTCTTAGTGATAATTTGATGGATTGAAGAGATTTAAACACATCAAGGGTTTAACACTTAGGATTAAAGTTATACACTCCATCCTAAGAGAAGGATGCAGGCATAACCTTAATCACAAAGCCTTAAAACCTTGAAGGTTTAGTCCCCAATTATGAGGTGAGAAGAGAAGACACAAGAAATGACACAAAGGTAAAACTAATGGGGGACTAATCAAACCCTAATTGTTTTCATGCTTGGGTATTCCTAGGGTTTATGAGGCTTGCAAGAGATCTTCAAGAAAAAGCCACCAAGGAAGAAGGAAGATGAAAGGAGGAGAAGCAGAAGAAACAAGTCAACTTACTTCACTTAAGAAGGTAAGCTGCTTGGAGAAAGAAAGTGAGGAGGGAACATGAGTGAGCAAGCTCACTCTAATACAAATACAAAATGCAGCAATTAATGCATAAGAGAAAAGAGAAGAGGTTATGAGAAGTGAAGGAAAATTCACTTCTCAAAGTAACTTACCACCTGAAAAGTTAGTAAAAGGAAATGAAAATGAAATGAATGCAAGGATGCAAACCAAAACCAGAAACACAATCATGATATAAATTATGCTAAGAGATGATGCAAATGTATGCCAAGAGATGAGAATGATCATACAAGTAATGAGGATGCAAATGAAACATGAAAGGAGCATGAAAGTTCATGAATGTACATGAAATAAAATGAATGCATAACATGGCAAATGGATGATTCAATGATCAAACATGATTCTAATGTGTCCTAAGATGTCTTAGAAGTCATGTGAATGCATATAATGTCATGGCAAGTTCTTATATGCAAGCATATGCAAGATGTATGCAAAGGAAGATGAGAAATTAGGGTTTTATGGGATGAGATGCAAATGACAAAGACAGAAGCAAATGACATGATAAAAAATTGAAAATGAAATCAAGAGAACCCTAACCCCATATGATATCACACCCCAAAGGAGGAGACCTAACTCTTAACCCTAAGGGACTTATGATTTTTCTAAGTTTTCTAGGGTTTTAAGGTACCTAAAGGGAAAAAATGCCAATCAATTCAAAAAGGCAGAAGAAATTCATGAAAAAATTATGTTAGAAATTACATTTCAAATGAAGATCAATGCAAAAAGAACCATGGTCATACCATTCTTGGTTAGGCAGAAAATAATTCTTGAAGTTAGGGTTCAAAAATGAGATTTTATGAACCCTAAATTCAAAGAAAAAATGTCAAAATGATTCAAAACCAAAAAGAAATTTGTGTGGATGGTATGACAATGTCTCTAAATGTTTAAAGATGCAACATGAATTTTTTGGGATTTTATAGAAACCTGAATGATATTTTAATTAATTAATTTTCATTAATTAATTAAAATAAACAATTAAATATCTAAAAAATGATTTTTTAATGCAAAAAATAAAAATAAAAATATTTTTGGGTTGAGAAAATTATTTGGAATTAAAATGCTGAACAAAATATTTTTTGAGACTTTCTAACTATTTTTAATAATTCGTGCAAAATAAATAAGAAAAATTGAATTAAAAATAAAATAAATGAGAAGTATGCAGGATGGATGGCCTGGATTGATCCTGGGTTTGGACTGGGTTGACTGGCGCCACATCCAATGGCCCAAATTCAAATTTCACTAATCCTATTTAATTATTAAATTAAACCTGATTAAATGCTAATGACCTAATCCTAGCCCTTCAATCACGCGCGGGAGAACAGATCAAAGGGTCCACATTCAAACAATGCCCTAACCTTAATTAACACGTTAATGACATTCAGGTGGCCGGAGAAGATCTCTGGTCATCTTCTCCGGCCAGACTCTCCCCTGAAAATTGCTAACTCACTCAAAACCTCACCCCAAGCCCCCTAAAGCTCCAGAATCACTCAACAAACATCAAGGAACAAAAATCCAAGCACGAAATCCATTTATTTTCTGAAACAAGCATGAATCGAACCAATCTTCTTTTAGGTCAAAAATTTCAGAGATTCGGTTCATGCTCATTTCTTCACCATTTTCAAAAATAACAAGTTCAGTGCACTCAGGGGAACATGGGGAACATTTCTATAACTTAAAAGGAGATTTCTGGAAAAAAAGTTTGAGATGGCTACCTGAGATGGAGCTTTCAACGCTTGAGCTTTCTGGCTGCTTCCTTGGTGCAAAATGCCTCCAATGGCCTCCCTGAAGAAACTTTGATGCTTGGAGAGCTTTGAGGAAGGCTGGTTTGTGAGTTTAGACTCCTCTGGTCAGAAAATCGTGTTTGGCTTATGGTGTGTTCTTGGTTGTTTTAATGGGTGGTTTATGATCAGTGATTGATTTAGAGATGAATGGTGGAATTTGTTTTGAGTTTTAGCAAGTGTGTTGCGTGTTTCGAAGGAAAATGCAAGAGAGGTGATTTTTTGTGAAATTGTGGATGCTGAGGTTTCTTGGATGAGTTCTTGTGTGTTATGGCTTGCATAAAGTCCACATATCAAGTTGTGATAGGTTTGTGGAGTTGGTGTGGGCTATGCTGATTGGTATGGGGTTTTTGCAAAAAAGTCAAAAGTTCTTGTCCTTGAGGTATGGGCTGGTTCAGAGGTGGTTCAATGGGATGTCTGGTGCAACAAGGATCAAGGATGGCCATGGAATTCACTTTGTTGCAATTCAGCATGTGGGAAATATGTTATGGGGTGTTTTGCAAATTTGACAAAGTTTGGCCCTTTTGAGATTTCTTCATGGGCAAGGCATGAAAACTTGAGATTCTTTGGGAAATTCTGAGTTTTAGACATTGCACAATGTTTGTATGATGCTTAGAAGTGTGTTTGAAGTCACAAAATAGCTTGGCAAGAGGTTTTGCAAAAATCCCTCTTTGGTGCATTCTTGAAATTTATGTGATTTTTTCCAACTTTGACAAGCCATAACTTGAGTTCCAAAATGAATTAGATCTTGTTCTTGTACTTTTTGAAAAGGGAATGATCCAATGTACAACTTTCATGACCAATAATTTTTCATTTGAAGCATTTTTGGTTGAGAAAGAGGAGGTTGAAAAACTTTCCCAAAATGGAAAGTTTACATTACAAGTCATTTCCATTTTTGGCAACTTTTGGTTTAGCTCACATTTGTGAACTTCTAAGCACTTAAATGATCAAATAAATACCATATAACTTCAATTTGATGAAAAATCCACTTTGGTTGCATGTTGGGGGCCTCAGATGCCCTGATTTTGCTCTGACTTGCTCAGGAAGTTACCCAGTGATCAGATGACTTCCACAATGAATTTCTTCATCAAACTTGGTATGCATGATCCTTATATCATATTGAGACCAATAGAAACAAGAATGACCAAAAAATTTGGAGTTATGGCCTCTGGAACCAAAACCCTAATTTTAGGTCATCTGTGCAGTTAAACCCTAGCTCTGCTTCCATGCTTTGCCAGTTCTTGTGATTCTTTGACTTCCTTGATCCTTAGAGGATAAAATATGATGATTGAACATACATGGACTATCTTGAGATGACTAAAGACCTTTGGAGTGGCTCAGAAGGATCTTGGATGGCTCAAATCACAAACCCTAGATCCAGATGAACTTGAACAAATGCAGTGAAGCAAAAATGCAACATGATATGACATGATTAAACTTATGCAAATATGGAAGATCACAAGCCATGGTGTGAACTTAGTGAGGGAGAATTTGTGGTGTTTACATGAAGGTTCAAACATGTTCCTAAGGTTTCTCTGAAGGTGTCCCAATCATCACCATCCTCCAAAGACCCGTAAATCACCATAGTCGTAACTTGGTTTTTACTTATTTTTTTAAAATTCGATTTCATTCATACACACATAATAAATTTAATTTGATTGCATATTTGGGTTTCTAATGATGTTTGCAAACTTTCTGAACAATCCAATTTGATTTTAGGTGCAGGAATCGCAAACCACCATTGTTAGGGTTCAAAGTTGTGATTTTGGGGAACCCTAACTAGAGGTGATTTCAGGCCAAATTAAAGGGATCAATGGATTCATAGGACAATTTCTAGTTGGTCTATACCTTTTGATTGAATTAATAATTCTTGTTTTAAGTTTTAAAAAATTGCAGGTGCTATAGTGACCGACAAAACCGTCACTATAGGCTTTAGTGACGAATTTTGTCTGTAGGTAAAAGTCTGGACGAATGAGGAAGAAGATGAAGGCTTGCGCGCGTTTTATATATTTTGAAATTTTGTTTTATAATATAATAATTGGTTTCTATTCTTTAATAGCTGAAGGCACATTGCCTAGTGGTTGAAGCGTGTGCTGGCAAACCAAGGGGGTTGAGATCGATTCCCAACACCCCTCCCTTATTTTTGACCCTATTTTCTTCTTTCCTTTTTTTCTTCCTTATTTTCCTTTTTTCTTTTATTTTCATTAAATTAATTGTTTTATTTTATTTTATTCAATTAACATTCTTTTCTAACCAATAAGAAAATAGGTAACTTAATAACATTTTTCATAAAATCATAGTGTCAAAAAAATATTTTTTAGACATAATTAAATTAAATTAAGTTTATTAATCAAATTAATTCCTTTAAAAAATCAATCATTTATTTTAAAAAAATCAATCATTAATCAATTTCATGAAACGAATACCCGAAACTTCTTCCCGATTTTATTTCTTAGAATAATTGTATAAGTTGCATGAATTTGTAATAGTTAAATTTATTTTTCTTGCCCAATTTTTTTTCAAATAATGTAAATGCTAAAGCCTTGTAATAGTTTAGGTTTACTTTCCGCACTTTACATTTTCTGCCAGGTTTTTTATTTATAATTATGTATCTCTCCCAAGGCCATGTAATAACTTAAACTAGGGTTTTATTTTCTTCATTATAAATTGTTAGATGTACGCTTAATAGGATTGTATGGCAAGATTAAAATCAACCGTTAGATAACCCTGATTTCTAAGACTAAAATAACTGAATAAAACACACTTGCACACCTACACCTTTAGGGTAACCTCTCTTTGTTGCCTTACGATAAATGGTCAAGTCCCTCGAACGTAGGGATACTTTAACTTGTTGCCTAAAGAAATAAATCATCACAGTTGTCTTTCGAATAAAAGATCATAGTCCCTCATTGTTCCTTTAAGGTTACCTTTGAATAAATGATCTTGTCCCTACAAAAAAGATCATAGTCACTCGATGACCCTTCGAGTTACCTTCGAATAAATGATCTTGTCCCTATAAGAATGATGATAGTCCCTTCGAATTGTTAAGGTATCCATACATATTGCCTTCTATGACCATAACGATGACCCTACGCTTGTCCCTTCAGATCCAAGGATAAAACTACTTACTAACTAATAATAAGGACATTTCTATCTCTAAGCAAACGAAAAATGACAAGAAAGACGTTACAGTTTAGGGTAGGTAACTCTTAAACGCTTGCTCATAACTTTCAAGACAAATACTTTTACACCCTACACTTGTTTATTTTTTCAAAATACTTGCAAACAAATAAACACGTTGTATACATTCATACGAGAATTATTACAAAGTTAAATCTTTACGAAAATATTTTAATTACACACTACACGTTTCAAACAAAACAAGTATAAAGTGAGCTAAGAATTTAAGAGCCCATGGATAACCATGGATACAAAGGGTGTTAACACCTTCCCTTTGTATAACTTACCCCTCAAACTCAAAATGTGTAAAAGGTCTTTCCTGTTCTTTTATGCCTTTCCTAATTGGATGAAATAAAAGTCGGTGGCGACTCTTACTTACCGCAACATATTTTGCGAAAAAAACTAAAAGTCAGTTCTCCCATCGTGTTACAACATCGATCCCCGGAAGCCAGAAAGATAAGGAGGGTACTCCAAGATGAGACTCGACCATCCCCTCTAGATAGGCAAAGAATCCATTCAAGATCGCCTTACCCACGACGACCAAAGGAAAACCACTCTCGTTCCCTTTCATACAACTCCAGTGACGACGACGAGCCACGAGGACCTCTCTCCTAGGCGATCATGTCCACTAGATTACCAAAGGGTCTAGAGAGGACTCCCCCTCTATGATCCTATGATGGAACCACTGATCCAAACAAACACATAGAAAATATTAACGCCCTCCTAGACTATCACGACATCAGGGGCACGATCAAGTGCCGATTGTTCCCGACCACACTCAGAAAGGGAGAGATGACATGGTAAAAGAGCCTCCCTTACGAGTCCATCACTTCTTGGAGGCAAATCAGAAGAATGTTCTCCAGGAACTTCACCACCTCTCGTCGACACCCCAAGACCGATGCCTCTCTCGACGCAATAATCCAAGGCAAGGAGGAATTTTTGCGAGCATATATTGAATGATTCAAAAGGAGGTTGTTTAGGTCTCAACTACTGATGACATGAAGAAGTATCTCCTAGAGCACTGGTTGCGTCCCCGCAACGACTTTGCCAAGGTCGTTGGCATAGAGACACCGGCCACGCTTGACGCTTTCCTCCTTAAAGTCCAAGCGTACATACAATATGAGGAAAAGGATTATCGCTCCCGCGAACCACGAGAGCACACATGACCATCAGGAAGGTTCCACGAGTATACTCCGCTCACAATGTCGAGGGAAATATTCTCTTGAAATGCACCAATTCAGAGTTTCGCCAGACTGGTATCCGGTTCCAAAAACATCTACTGACCAAAGCCAACATGGAAAAAACTAAATACTGCAGGTTCCATAAGTCTCACGATCACAACACAGACGACTACATACATCTAAAGGATGCCATCGAGATCCTCATCAGGGATGGCCACCTGAAACAATTCACCAAGGGGAAAGAGGCTCCATGACAAGAGGTACAAGAGTCGAGGAAAGTCGATGAGGAAACTTCCCCGACCGTAGATGCTAACCTTCCAGTTGCCCTAAGCGTCATACGACCTGAGGATAAATAGAAAGAGTATTTTTATATAATAAGGATAAATAATGTATTAGTATGACGCTTATTTTTGGAGAGAAAGAGTACTTTTATATAATAAGGATAAATAGTGTATTAGTATGCTATTTTATTATTATTATTATTAAAAATATATTAAAGAAAAGGGTAAGATGGGAAAATACATAATTGAGATAGTTTTTATAAAAAGGAATTACACGATCAATTTTCATTCTACCGTGTTTTGGTGAAGAGCTCTGAGGAAAAAGGAAGGAGAGGGAGCTCAGAGTCAGGAAGCTTGAAGAACCTTGGAGAAGAGTGTCAGTCGGTGAAATTCTCTAAGGTATGAGGAGTTTTCATAATCTATTATAAGTGTATAGGAATTGGTTTATGAGTAGATTAGATTTGTATGAATTTTGTGAATTTTAAGGGTTTTGACTTAGGTTGAGTTTAGGAGTATAATTTGATAAATTGGAGTAGTTAAAATGTGTTAGAATCATAGAATTGATGTATAATTTGTTCGTTGTGTGTAATTGATTGATGAATTGAGGGAATTTTGGAGTGATTTGGTATGGAACCCGTAAGGGGATTTTGGGGGTTTTAGTGAAGTCTACACAAGGTAGCACAAAACTGATGGAAAAGGTGCGTTAACCGGTTAACGCTATAGGTTAACCGGTTAACCATTGCAAAAGTAGTGTTTTTCTGAAAACATACAGGCGTTAACCGGTTAATGCCATGGGTTAATCGATTAACACTGTATTGGAGTCAATTTTTAATTCTTTACAAATTCATATCTTTTAAACCGTAAGTCCGATTTGCATTCCGTTTGAAGCGTCAGAAAGTGCATAAAATGAACTTATTTTGATGAACGAAAATGAGAAAAGTGAGATAATTTTCTGAACCGAGCTTTTAGAAAAATGATTAGAATTACCTTATAATTTTACCGGGATCAGGTTATGTCTTGATGAGTTGAAGTTGTTAATGAGGGGAGGCTTTTGATGTGTTATTGAGATGAAATTATATGATTATTTGATGTTTGAACTGTTGGATATGAAATGAATGATGCACATTTGATTTCTCGATGAATTTTTATGGTGTAACGCATCATTACATTTCATGACATTCTCGATGGGGCTTCGACCTATTTGGTAGCTTCAATCCCATTGTGTGGATTGAAGTGATTCAGTGATTATGGTGTTCTCCCTTGTGGAGGGTTGATGGTCATGTGTCCATCTCATGATGAAATTGGTACCACATGCATAATTGCATATCCTGATAGTTGGAATTGCATTATTGGAGTGTGTTCATGATTGTGTTGTTGTCGCTGAATATTTATCATTGATGATGTTATGAAATGCTTATGCTAATTTATTTATATTCCATTCTTGTATATTTATAATGAATTATGATTACTCACCCTACTTGCATGGAAATGTTGCCTCCTTTGTGGGTAACTTGCAGATGATAAAGAATAGCCTTGCCCTGCAAGTGGAGTTTTTCATGGGTCTCGGAGCGTACCTTATTTACTTTAGGAGTGGTCTAGAGTCTTTGTGTCCTGCTATGTGTCATGTAACACCGGGACGGGGTTTTAGTTGTTAAACTTGTTTTAGTATATTTTATTTGAATATATTTTCCTCTATTTTCTGATGTTAAATTCTTGATGGATAATGTTATGTTTATGAAGTAAATTAATGATGTTTGAACGATGAAGTTTTATTCCGCTGCGAAATGAATATATATGGTTTTATGATGTTGTTTAACCCGTGTTACGAGATAGGACATTGTATGTTTGATTTTTTCGATAGATGTGTGATACCCTTCTTGTGGTTACTCTGATATTACTCTAAATATTTTGCTTTGGAGTATAAGGGTGTTACATTAGTGGTATCAGAGCAGGTCAGTCTGTCTGGCCAAGTCTTGTCGTTGTCAGTCTGTTGTCAGTCGTTATTTATTAACGATTATTTCTTTTCCTGATGTGGCGAGTGTTTTACATAATGATTGGAAACAACACGCGTGTTCTCGCTGATGCTATTACAGCTCTTGCTCGGAACAATGAGCATGATGAGTTTCATGCCTTGGAGAAATTTCAGAGGAATAATCCACCTGTGTTTGAAGGAACTCGTGACTCGGTGAGCGTACAAAAGTGGCTCAAGGCGATTGATAATATTTTCAGAGTGATCGCGTGTGTTGATGCGCAGAAAGTGCAATTCGGGACTCCTATGTTGTCTGAGGATGCTGAGGACTGGTGGGATAATACCCGTTAGCGTCTGGAGGATGAAAGTGTTGTGGTGACTTGGACTGTGTTTAAGGCAGAGTTCCTTAAGAAGTATTTTCTTGAAGATGCTCGTGGTAAGTTGGAGGTAGAGTTCCTTGAGAAGCAAAGAAACATGACGGTGGCAGAGTATGCTGCCAAACTTGAAAGGCTGGTGAAGTTTTGTCCTCACTACAATAGGGCGGATGCTGAACTTTCCAAGTGCCTTAAGTTCGAGAATGGACTGAGACCTGAAATCAAGCAGGGAATTGGATGCCAACAGATTTGCATATATGCAGTGTTTGTGGATAAGAGTCGTATTTATGATGAGGATAGCCGAGCTCGCTCTGCTCACTACAAGCAGCTGAGTGAGAAGAAAGACAAGAGTCAATTTACTGTCGCTCCCAAAGATTTGCATCCTAGTACAAGCGCGAACGGTCGGCGAAGAGAGAAAATGAAGGTGAAGTGAATAGAGTCGCCAACTAGGCATTTTTATCCTGAAGGAAAGGTAATGCTGCATAAACCTAGAAAAATATGGATAAGACGGTTGCGAACCAGAGAAACTGAGAAAGGGGGTTGGTTACAATATGGGAAGGTATTTGCACCCAGACTGTCCGTCGTACTCGACGGGATCCATGCTTAAAAGATTGTGTTTAAAAGGGTAAGTGTATGTGCTATCTGTGTGCAAAAGCTGGAAAAGAATATACAAGTTTCAGTGCAAAAAGGGTGAATGCTCAGGAATTGAGTCTTAGAAAAGAATGTTGAAAGAGGGGGAAGACACAGAGACTTTTGTTTGATAACTGTTATATTATGCCTACGTATCCTCTCGTGCAATGAGGAAGTCAGAACACCGTAGTTCGACTCAAAGAGACTGAAAATAAATTAACTATGAACTGCTTGCCCTTCTATGGTCAAGTGTATGACTCGTCTGGCTCGAGTGCTAACTATCCTGCATTAGACGGAAGAAGCAAGTTCTCGCTTATGAATGAGGGTGATGAGAAAAGAATCCCGAAGGAGACAATTATTGTTTGTTTTTGTGTTTTTAGTTTTGTTATTGTTTTTGGTGTTTTGCATAAGTTAATGAGCTTAAGCCTAAATCAAGGGCTTGTAAACTCTTTATATCCTCCCCGATTAGGGATAATGAGAATACTTAAGTATGAGATAAGCATCTCAACTTAATTACCATGATGATGTAGGATTAAGATCATTAACATAATGGTGATTATTTAGATGTTTTTGGGTTTTTGTTTAGTGTTAAGTAATGAGTTTAATCTCAAATCACAGATTAGTGAACTCATTTCACCATCCTAATAGAAGGATAATAGATGAGAACACTTAAGCTGAGGAAGATACCTCAACTTAATACATGGTTAGGGATTAAATTCATTATATAACAAAGCCTTTATTAAGTGGATTTTAATTAAGGGATGAGATTAAGAAGTGAATTTTATAGTTTGTAAGACAACTTGAGGGGGAATTGTCCATTAAACACTAGGGTTAGTCCTTCTTAACCATAAAGGAAGAATTAGAACCCTAATGTAAGGCCCAAGTTACAAGATGAAGTCTTAGTGATTATTAAGATGATTTGATTAAGAGGTTTAAACAAATTAATGGTTTAACACTTAGGATTAAAGTTATACACTCCATCCTAAGAGAAGGATGCAGGAATAACCCTAATTCCAAAGTCCTAAAACTTTAAGAGTTTAGTCTCTGATTATGAAGATGAGAAGAGAGACTCAAGGAGACTCAAAGGTAAAAACTAAGGGGGACTAATCACAACCCTAATTATTATCATGCTTGGATGTTCCTATGGTTTATGAGGCCTAAGAAAGATCTTCAAGGAAGCCACCAATGGAAGAAGCAGATGAAAGGAGGATGAAGCAGAAGAACAAGTTACTTACTTCATTGAAGAAGATAAGTAACTTAAAGAACGAAAGTGAGAGAAATGGAACACAGGTGAACAAGTTCACTTAAAATTAAAAAAAAATGCAAATGAAAGCGATAAAGAGAAGTGAGAAGTGAAGGCAAATCCACTTCTCAAAGTAACTTACCAACTGAAAATGTTAGCATGAATGCATAAAGTACAAAGCATAAAGAAATGAAATGTGTAGATGTTTAGAATTGGCAGAATTTTTGACCAACAAGAAATGTTGAATTCAGTTCAGGATGTCCTATCAGATATTGAGACATTATCAAACAGAGTATAAGTAAATGAACTTAATTCAGGATGTCACACCAGATGTTGGGACATTGTATCAGTTAATGAAGTAAGTTCAGTTTACAGGATGTCACATCAGATGTTGTGACATTGTATCAGTAAATGAAGTAAGTTCAGTTTTTCAGGATGTCCCAACAGATGTTGTGACATCTCAAACCTGCTACCAGAATTAATTAATGACTAACAGAACTGAGTAAATTAAGGAAAGTTATCTGGAATTAATTATGGATGGATAAAACAGAATAAGGCGCATCTGTAGGGAGTGTTGTTATATGTCTTCAGCATAATCAGAAGAACTGAATCACCTAGAATCTAGGAAGTAACAAACCCTAATTCAAGGTGGAAGCAGCATGCGTTTCAGGATTGGATAAACCTACAAAAAGCCCAAAATCCAAACACCTATTTAAGCAACAGAAACTCTCAGAATAGAGTACGAATTTTAGAAGACAAAATAGGGTGTTTTGTGTTTTAATAGCAGGTTGTTTTTATTGTACCACTTTATGAGCTTTTAAGCAAAAGTATATTTGTGTCTTGATTGAAACTGTGAAGTAAGATCAAGCTGGTTTTGTTTGAAGTATGACTTCAATTTTATTAAACTTGTAAACAAGATCACTGTGTGATTAAGGGGGAGTGAGTTGGTACTCATATCTAAGTTGTGTCTTAGGTAGAAATTTCATTGGGTAGATATTAAGTGAAAGATTAAACTGGGTGGTTTAAGTCTAGAATTAATATTACTTATAGTGGATTTCCTCCTGGCTTGGTAGCCTCCAGATGTAAGTGTGGTTATACACTGAACTGGGTTAACAAATTCCTGTGTTGTTTAATTTTCTTGCACTTTAAGTTTTAGTTAAGTCTTCAAGTGTTTAAACATCTCATTCGACATCTCATACCTGATCACAGAATTTCAATTGGCATCAGAGCAGGCACCCTGCCTGTTTATACTGGGTGAGATCTAGGGACTGCAAATTCTGGAAATATGGACAGAGATGTAGGATCAGTAAATAGACCACCTATATTGGATGGATCTAATTATGACTACTGGAAGCCAAAAATGGTTGCATTCTTAAGGTCACTTGACAATAGGGCCTGGAAGGCAGTCAACAATGGATGGGAGCACCCTGTCCAAGACACTAAAGATGGAGCAAAAGTGTTGAAACCTGAAGAAGAATGGAGTAAGGAGGAAGAAGATTCAGCACTTGGCAACTCCAAGGCCTTAAATGCTTTATTCAATGGCATTGATAGGAACATCTTTAGACTTGTGCATCATTGTGAGCTGGCCAAAGATGTTTGGGACACTCTTAAAACAACTCATGAAGGAACATCAAAGATAAAGATGTCAAGACTTTAACTTCTCACCACCAAGTTTGAAAACTTGAGAATGAAGGAAGATGAGACAATTCATGAATTCTACATGAACATCTTAGAAATAGCCAATACTTCTGGAGCTTTGGGAGAAAAGATGACTGATGAAAAGCTTGTAAGAAAGATCCTCAGATCTTTGCCAAAAAGATTTGACATGAAGGTCACAACAATAGAAGAAGCTCAAGACATATGCACAATGAAAGTTGAAGAGCTCATTGGTTCCCTTCAAACATTTGAGATGGAAATGAATGACACAATTGTAAAGAAGAACAAAAGCATAGCCTTGGTGTCAAATACTGATAAAGAAGAAGAAAATGATGAATCAGAAACTGAAGAAAATTTATCAGAAAACATTGCTATGCTTGGAAGACAATTCAAAAAGATTCTCAGAAAGATGGAAGACAAGTCCAGACCAAGTGGAAGATACACAAACTCTTCTGAGAACAAAAGACCTTATGATGCTAATAGAAGGTCAAATTATGATGAAAAAACCAGTCAAGAAAAAGGGATTAAATGCCATGGATGTGAAGGATATGGACACATCAGAAATGAATGTCCTACCTATTTAAAAAAGCAAAAGAAAGGTCTCTCTGTAACCTGGTCTGATGAAGACTCAGGATGTGATTCAGAAGAAGAATCATCTAAACATATCACTGCTCTAGCTAGATTATGTGAATCTAAAAGTGAATCCAGTGATGGGGAGCTTACTTTTGAAGAGCTTGAGCAATCATACAGAGCACTGGTTAAAAGGATCACTGAAGTATGCATGGAGAATATAAAGCAGAAAAAGCAGATTAAGGCACTAAAGGATGAAAAAACAAGTGATCTAGAGATCATTGACACCTTGAAAAGTGAAGTAAGCCTTCTCAATTCCAAGTTGGAGCATATGTCTAAATCTGTTAGAATGCTGAACAATAGCTCAAACACACTGGATGTTATTATCAACAACAATAAACATTCAGGGGATAGAAGTGGACTGGGATTTAACAAAGCTTATAAGGCTGAAGCTAGCACCAACAAACCTACTTCAAATTCCATACAATCAAATAAGATGTCCCAACAGATGCTTCAACATCATGAAAAGAACACAAAGTCAAACATAATGTTCCAACAGATGTCTCTACATCATGAAAAGAACATAATGAAGAAGAAGTATCAAAGATGGAGATGTCATCATTGTGGAAGGTTTGGACACATCAAACCTCATTGTTACAAGTTGCATGGATATCCAAATCAGATGTATCAGCAACCCCCTAAGCAGAAGATAGAGGACATCAAGAAAGTATGGGTTCCTAAAGCTAGTCTTCATGCTGATCAAAGCTACATGTCCAAGAACAAGTTCAACAAACAACCTGAGAGCTCTTCTAATGGACACTACACAGGGAAGAGGCATCAAAAGAAACCTCAATACAAATGGTCAAAGAAGAATGTTGCATATATAGCTCATACATCTCTAAGAGTATCAGCTAAAGAAGACTGGTACTTTGACAGTGGATGTTCAAGACACATGACTGGATTGAAGAATCTTCTAGTAGACTTAAATTCATATTCATCCAGATATGTAACATTTGGAGATGGAGCTAAAGGAGAAATCAAGGGTGTTGGGACCTTGGACTGTCCAGATGTACAAAGACTGGATGATGTGCTGCTAGTAAAAGGATTGACTGCTAACTTGATCAGCATAAGTCAATTATATGATCAAGGTTACAGTGTAAACTTTACCAAAACTGAATGCATAGTGTCAAATAAAGAACAGGAGGTTGTCATGAGAGGAGCCAGATCTAAAGACAACTGTTATATGTGGGAACCTCAAAATTTCAGTCCCACTTCAACTTTCTCTTTAGCCAAAGAAGAAGAAATGAAACTATGGCACCAAAGACTGGGTCACCTTCACTTCAGAGGCATAAAGAAAATCATATCTATGGAAGATATGAAAGGTATTCCTAAACTGAATATTGATGATGGCAAAATATGTGGTGAATGTCAAATAGGCAAGCAAACCAAGATGTCCCATCCAAAGCTTCAACATCTGACAACTTCCAAAGTTTTGGAATTATTGCATATGGATCTTATGGGACCTATGCAGGTTGAGAGCCTTGGTGGTAAGAGGTTTGCCTATGTGGTGGTTGATGACTTTTCAAGGTATACATGGATAAATTTTATCAAAGAGAAGTCTGATGTATTTGATGTATTCAAAGATTTATGCCAAAGAATACAAAGAGAAAAAGCCAGCTGTGTGGTCAGAATAAGAAGTGACCATGGAAAGGAGTTTGAGAATAAAAAATTCTTAGATTTCTGTTCTTCAGAAGGAATAAATCATGAATACTCTTCACCAATCACTCCTCAACAGAATGGTATTGTTGAAAGAAAGAATAGAACTATTCAAGAATCAGCAAGAGTTATGATTCATGCTAAAAAGTTACCTTTGTACTTCTAGGCTGAAGCTATGAACACAACTTGTTACATCCATAATAGAGTCACTCTAAGGAAAGGAACTTTGACCACAATCTATGAAGTCTGGAAGGGCAGAAAACCCACAGTTAAGTATTTCCATGTGTTTGGAAGTAATTGCTATATTCTGGCTGATAGGGAACAAAGAAGAAAAATGGATCCTAAAAGTGATGAAGGGATTTTTCTTGGATACTCCATAAACAGCAGAGCCTAAAGAGTATTTAAATCTAGAACCAAAGTTATCATGGAATCCATAAATGTGATAATTGATGATGCCCCTGCAGATGTTACAGAAGATGTTGGAACATCTGCTGACAGTCAAACTGAAGCTGAAGAAAAGAATGATCATTCTGATTTCACTCAAACTAATGCAAGGACAGAACCATCCAGCAAACCTCCCTCCATAAGAATCCAGAAGGATCATCCCAAAGATTTGATAATTGGGGATCCCAACAGAGGTGTAAGCACTAGATCAAGAGAGGTGATTTCAGGTTCCTGTTTTGTCTCAAAAATAGAACCTAAAAACATCAAGGAAGCTCTTACTGATGAGTACTGGATTTGTGCAATGCAAGAAGAATTAGGTCAATTTACAAGGAATGAAGTGTGGGATCTTGTTCCTAGACCTGATGACATAAATGTGATTGGCACTAAATGGGTGTATAAGAACAAGTCAAATGAGCAGGGAGTTGTTACAAAGAACAAAGCTAGACTTGTAGCTCAAGGATACACACAAATTGAAGGAGTAGACTTTGATGAAACCTTTGCACCAGTAGCAAGGCTTGAATCAATCAGACTACTGTTAGGAATTGCTTGTATCTTGAAGTTCAAGCTATTTCAAATGGATGTGAAAAGTGCCTTTCTAAATGGATATCTTAATGAAGAAGTATATGTAGAACAACCTAAAGGATTTGTTGATCCAAGCTGTCCAAATCATGTGTATAAACTAAGGAAAGCTCTTTATGGACTGAAGCAAGCCCCAAGAGCATGGTATGAAAGGCTGGCTACTTTTCTTATCAAGCAAGGGTACAGGAAAGGGGGAATAGACAAAACCTTGTTTGTGAAGGATGATGAAGGTAATGTCATGATTGCTCAAATATATGTAGATGACATTGTCTTTGGTGGGATGTCAGACAGGATGGTTAAACATTTTGTCACTCAAATGGAATCTGAATTTGAAATGAGCCTAGTAGGAGAATTAACTTACTTCCTTGGATTGCAAATAAAGCAAATGGAGGATTCCATGTTCATTTCCCAAAGTAAGTATGCTAAGAACATTGTCAAGAAATTTGGGATGGACAATGCTACTCATAAAAGAACTCCTGCCCCCACACATTTAAAACTGACTAAAGATGACAAGAGTGAGAATGTAGATCAAAGTCTATACAGAAGTATGATTGGAAGCTTATTATATCTGACTGCTAGCAGACCAGACATATCCTTTGCAGTAGGTGTTTGTGCAAGATATCAAGCTGATCCAAAAGTCAGTCATCTAAACCAAGTCAAGAGAATTCTGAAATATGTCAATGGTACCTGTGACTATGGCATAATGTACTTTCATGGATGCAAACCAATTCTCACTGGCTTCTGTGATGCTGATTGGGCTGGAAGTGCTGATGACAGAAAAAGCACTTCAGGAGGATGCTTCTTTTTAGGAAACAATTTGATTTCTTGGTTCAGTAAGAAACAAAATTGTGTATCCTTATCTACTGCTGAAGCTGAATATATTGCAGCTGGAAGCAGTTGCTCACAATTGGTTTGGATGAAGCAAATGCTCACTGAGTACAATGTCCCACAAGATGTCATGACATTGTATTGTGACAACTTAAGTGCTATTAACATATCAAAGAATCCTATCCAACATAGCAGGACCAAGCATATTGATATCAGACATCACTTCATCAGAGATCTTGTGGAAGAGAAAGTGATTTCATTGGAACATGTAGCTACAAATCTGCAGTTGGCTGATATATTTACTAAAGCCTTGGATGCTACCCAATTTGAAAAACTAAGGGGTAAATTGGGAATCTGCTTATGTGAAATTTAGCAGTTATGGAGATGTGCCAACATGTCATATGACATCGCGTGGCATGATCACCAGATGGCAACACCAGTCTGGTCAAGTACCTTGTGTATTCCACTCCTAGAAATTCTCCAAGTAACGGCTCTTATAAGAATATCAGCTCACTTTCAGCTATTCATCTTCTCATCATTCTCTCACAACAACTTGCTTGCTACAGCTAACTTTCAGAGATCATCAAACTCAACCAATCTCAATCTCTTTCTTCATCACATTCTAAAATGGCTCATCACCAAAACCCTAACATTTCTGAAGAAATCCTCAACAAGGAAGATGTGGTGCATGCAACCCCCATCTCTGTGGTACCCATGGATTCAACTCCAATGGACGAAATCAGAGGAAGTGTTCCTCTTGCTCAAAAACCAAGAACCCCTACTGTGAAAAAGGCAAAGGATCCTGTATTCAGCAAGGCCAAAGGCATGCCTTCATCATCAAACACCACTCCAAAAGCTTCTGTATATGTGGATGATTCCATAAAGGAGCTGGTAAACAGGATCTTATCTGAGCAAAGAGTGGTAAGTGGCATATCTATCCCTATGAACACCATGCCAGCTCCACAAGAAGATCAACAAACTCAGGCTGAAAAGGACACTCCTGCTCAACAGGATGTCCCAATAGATGTTGAAACATCTGAAGACCAGCAAAAGGTCTCATCTGATACTGCTGATGATACATCCGAGGACCAGAAAAAGGCCTCCACTGATAGTAATGAAGAAACATCTGAGGACCAGCACAAGGCCTCCACTGAAGATCAAACCTCTGTTGATCCACTAGCTGAAGAGGAGACTGCTCAACCTCCTCCTGTTGTGAACATAGAGCATGATTCTGATACAGAAATCATTGCTTCTGTCAACCCTAGCATAGCCAAAAGGATTAGAACTAGGAAGGAAAAGAAGAATGCAGGACATGCAACTCCTGAGAAGAAGCAAGCTACACCAAAGAAGGACAAAGCTAAAGTTGTCTTTGGTCCTACAAAACAATGGAGCAAGGTGCAAACACAAAAGAGGAAAGTTGTCACTCCTCCAGATTCATATGTTGAAGAGGATGTTCCAACATCTCCACCAAAGAAGAAACCAGCACCCTCAAGGTCATCAACTTCTATTCCAGAAGCTCCTCTGGACAACATCTCCTTCCATCATGTTTCAAGTGTGAATAGATGGAAGTTTGTTTATCAAAGAAGGGTAGCACTTGAAAGAGAGCTGGGCAGTAATGCACTTGAGTGCACAAAGGTAATTGATCTCATCTCTTCTGCTGGCCTTTTCAAAACTGTCTCCAACTTCTCTCCTTGCTATGAGCTGCTAGTCAAGGAATTCATAGTCAACCTCCAAGAAGATTGTGCTGATGGTAAGTCTGCTGACTTTAGAAAAGTCTATGTAAGAGGGAGGTGTGTAGAATTCTCTCCTAGGGTTATCAACCACTACCTTGGAAGAGAATCTGATGGCCCAAATGAGTTAGGGAAGACTGATAACCAGGTCTGCAAGGTTATCACTGCTAATCAGGTCAAGACTTGGCCAGTCAAGGGGAAGCTATCTGTTAGCATGCTGACAAGGAAGTATGCCATGCTGCATAGGATTGGCACTGCAAACTGGGTCCCTACCAATCATACCTCCTCAATAGCAACTGGATTGGGCAGGTTCATATATGCTGTGGGCACCCAAACAAAGCTGGATTTTGGAGCTTATATCTTTGATCAGACATTGAAGCATGCTGGATCATCTGCAACAAAGCTGCCAATTGCCTTCCCTTCCTTGCTGTGTGGAATAATGCTGAGTCAGTATCCTGGTATCCTCACTGAGAAGGACACAATTTTCAAAAGAGAAAGCCCTCTGGTCTTCCACTACAAGCTGTTCTTGAGTCATCATGCTGCTGATGTTGAAGCTCCCTCTGGGACATCTGCTGGTCCTTCAAAGGCAAAGTCTCCAATCTCCAAAGCTGCCTTGATTGTTGAGCTGAAGATCACTTGCAAAGAACTGGATGCAAGGAAGCAGAAGTTTGAGGAGATTATCCAAAGGATGGAGAGTGAAGAAAGTGCTCAGAAAACTGCTGCTTCTGATGAGGAGACTGAGGAAGAGGAAAAAACTGATTATGAGGAGTCTGAGTGAAACCTGTATGTGAGGAATATGTAATGACTGCTTCTGCATTGTAATTTTGAATTAGTAACTTTGGCCCCAAATTTATGTCTAACAAGGGGGAGAACTGAACAACAACAACAATGTATGATGCTGATTATTGATTAATGAAAAACTTCTGTTTGCTTCTGAACTAAAATTGTGATTTTAAATGAAAAATTTCTGTTGCAACAAGTCTGAACAAATGTAGAATTGAGGGGGAGTAAAACTCTCACATGACTCAACAGAAAAGAACTTCTGCTGCACTCTGATAACCAGAAAAGTATGTTAGCCAAAAATTAGCCAAAGGGGGAGTTTGTAGATGTTTAGAATTGGCAGAATTTTTGACCAACAAGAAATGTTGAATTCAGTTCAGGATGTCCTATCAGATGTTGGGACATTATCAAACAGAGTATAAGTAAATGAACTTAATTCAGGATGTCACACCAGATGTTGGGACATTGTATCAGTTAATGAAGTAAGTTCAGTTTACAGGATGTCACATCAGATGTTGTGACATTGTATCAGTAAATGAAGTAAGTTCAATTTTTCAGGATGTCCCAACAGATGTTGTGACATCTCAAACCTACTACCAGAATTAATTAATGACTAACAGAACTGAGTAAATTAAGGAAAGTTATCTGGAATTAATTATGGATGGATAAAACAGAATAAGGCGCATCTGTAGGGAGTGTTGTTATATGTCTTCAGTATAATCAGAAGAACTGAATCACCTAGAATCTAGGAAGTAACAAACCCTAATTCAAGGTGGAAGCAACATGCGTTTCAGGATTGGATAAACCTACAAAAAGCCCAAAATCCAAACACCTATTTAAGCAACAGAAACTCTCAGAATAGAGTACGAATTTCAGAAGACAAAATAGGGTGTTTTATGTTTTAATAGCAGGTTGTTTTTATTGTACCACTTTATGAGCTTTTAAGCAAAAGTGTATTTGTGTCTTGATTGAAACTGTGAAGTAAGATCAAGCTGTTTTTGTTTGAAGTATGACTTCAATTTTATTAACTTGTAAACAAGATCACTGTGTGATTAAGGGGGAGTGAGTTGGTACTCATATCTAAGTTGTGTCTTAGGTAGAAATTGCATTGGGTAGATATTAAGTGAAAGATTAAACTGGGTGGTTTAAGTCTAGAATTAATATTACTTATAGTGGATTTCCTCCTGGCTTGGTAGCCTCCAGATGTAAGTGTGGTTATACACTGAACTGGGTTAACAAATTCCTGTGTTGTTTAATTTTCTTTCACTTTAAGTTTTAGTTAAGTCTTCAAGTGTTTAAACATCTCATTCGACATCTCATACCTGATCACAGAATTTCAAAATGAAATGAGATGCAATGAGATGAAATGACCAAAGTCAGAAGTGTTTATGCAATGTTAATGTCATGTGAGATAATGCAAAGGCATACAATGTGTATATGTATGATCATACAAGAATGAGATGTCATGTAAGCATGCTTTGAAGTTTGAAAACACATGAAAGTTAATGAAATGAAATGAATGTAAATCATGGCAAATGAATGAAGAAATGATCAAGCATGGTTCTAACATGTCCTAAGATGTCTAAAATGACTTATAAATGCAAGAAATGTCATGGCAAGTTCATGCAAGGATGCATATGCAAGGTGAATGCAAATGAACATGAGAAATTAGGGTTTTATGAAAGTATGAGATGCAAATGGACAAAACAGAAGCATATGACATGATAAAAATTTGAAATCAAACTCAAACAAACCCTAATCCCATATTAGGTCACACCCCAAAGGAGAAGGTCAGCCTAACCAATCAAAAGTTATGCTTTTCATAAGTTTTCTAGGGTTTTTGGGTGGTTCAAAGGGAAAAATGCAAATCAAATTGAAAATGCAAGATAAATTCATGAGGAAAAAGACCTATAAACTACATACAATATGCAAAACAATGCAAAAAGAATCAACTTCAAACTCTTCTTGGTTAGGCAGAAATGATTTTTTAAAGTTAGGGTTTAAAAAATATGATTTTTATGACCCTTAATTCAAAGAAAATTCACAAACTATGATCAAACCTAAAAAGAAATTTGTGTGAAGAGTTTGACAATGCTTCTAAATGCATTGGAATGATTCATGATTTTTTTGGGGATTTTTAGAAACCTGAATGTATTTTTAATTAATTAAAAGACTTTAATTAATTAAAAATAACATTTAAATATTTTAAAAATACTTTTTTAATGCAAAAAATAAAATAATAATTATTTTTGGAATGAGAAAAATATTTAAAGTCAGAATGCAAAAGGAAATGTTTTTGTGATGTTTTTAGCCATTTTAAATTAAATATGCAAGAAAATGCAACTAAAATAAAATAAAAATGAATAAAAATGAAAGTATGCACATCAAATGGCTAGAATTCAAATTCAGAGGGTGAGGGTTGACTGCGCGCTCAGATGGAAGGCTGAGATTGATTCTGGAAAATTTTAATTAATTAAATTAATTAATCTGGATTAGGGTTAAGTGATTGAATCAGGACCATTCAAACACGCGCTAATACACATCCAAGGGCTGATATTCAAACTGGGCCACTAAACCCTAATTAGGGTTCTAATCATTTTCAGGTGACCGGAGCTAGCTCCGGTCATCTTCTCCGGCAAGCCAAAACACCTATCTTCTTCCCTAGGCTAAATCAAACGCTCTAACTCTCCAAAAATGATCTACTAACCTCCCTCAACAAGAATCCATCATCAAAACACATTTATCATACATCAAAAATTAAGATTCGAAGCAAACCGTGAAATTAACAAAACTTTCAGAAGTTCAATACATGCTCATTTCTCAATCATTTTCAAAACAAATTATATCAAGATGATCAGTGAAGCATGAGGAATCATTTAGAAACTTAAATAACATGTTCTGGAAAAAACGTTCATGAAGCTACCTGAGTTGAAGCTTTGTGTTCTTGAGCTTTCTGGCCTCCCTCTTGGTTCAAATCCACCCCAATGATCTTCCTGATGATGAAGATGAGCTTAGAACAAGCTTGTGATGGCTGTTTTGAGGTGTTTGGTTCTGATGATGCAGAAATTGTATTTATGATTTAGTGGCTTTTAGGCTATGGTGAAGGGTGCTTTGTGATCCTTAGGCTATGTGGAGATGATTGGTGAAAGAAAATTGAAGTTTCAGTGGGTGGTTTTTGAGTTTCGAAGAAGGGATGTTTTTGAAAAATTTTGTGGATTCTGAGTGTGGGGAAGATTCAGGCTTCAATGTTGTGTGTTTTTATGTTTCTTAGGGTTTGTATAAGGTGTCTTGATTGGTTCAGAGAGTTGTTGTGGCCTAGTGTGATTGGTATGGGGTGTTTTGCAAAAAATTCAAGATTTGTGTACTTGAGGTATGGGCCATGGTAGGTCTGATTTCTTGGGGTGTCTGGCCTCAGCAAGTTTCGCGAAGAGCCATGGAATGGTTTTGATGCAGCTGGCACAAGTGGATGAGAGAATCCAATGCATTTTGCAATTCTTGAAAGTTTTGGCCCTTTTGATTTCTTGGAGTTCAAGTCATGAAAATACATGGTTCAATGCAAAATTCTGATGTTTAGAGGTCCAATTGACATATTGTGAAATGTTTGTGTCCATTTGAAGTCATTAGAATGCTTGAATATGCCAATTTGCAAAATCCCTCTTTGACATGAAACTTTAAATTTTAGGATTTTTGCCAACTTTGAAAGGCCATATATTGAGTTCTAGGATGAATCAAATCATGTTCTTGTACTTTTTGAAAAGGAAAAGACCTAATATACAACTTTCATGACCAAGAATTTTTCATTTGAAGCATTTTTTGTTAAGAAAGAGGAGGTTGAAAAACTTTCCCAAAATGGAAAGTTTGCATTTCAAGTCATTTCCATTTTTGGCAAGTTTGCAAATGGCTCAAAATTCTTCAATCTTGTGAACTTCTAACCTCTTATAAGATCAAATAAAGATCAAGGAACTTAAATTTGATGAAAATACCCCTTTGGTTCCATTGTTGGGGGCCTCAGATGCCCTGATTTTGACTTAACTTGCTCAGGAAGTTACCCAGTGAACAAATGACTTCCACAATCAGTTTCTTCATCAAACTTGGTACACATGATCCTTATGACATATTAAGAACATTAGAAACAAGAATGGCCCAAAAAATTTGGAGTTAAAGCCTCTGAAACCAAAACCCTAATTTTGGTCATCTGTGCAGTGAAAACCCTAGCTCTGCTTCAATGCCTTTGCCAGCTCTTGTGATCCCTTGAATTTCATGAATTTTGAGGGACATAATATGATGATAGAACACACATGGACCCTTTTGAAACACTTTGAGGCCTTTGGGATGTCTCAGATGGATCCTTGGATTGCTCAGATCACAAACCCTAGATGCAGATGAACTTGAACCTATGCAGTGAAACAAAAATGCAATATGAGGTGGTATGCTTGTGTTTATACAAAAATGAAAGATCACAAGCCATGGTGTGATATGAGTGAGGGCAAATTTGGAGTGTTTACAGCTGCCCCTATTCAAACATGAGTTAGCTGTGCAGGATGTAAGTGCCTGGCTTAACAGACAAACAAGATAACTTGTGGTTGAATACCAAAGACAATCCAAAATTTGAACTTGCTGAATAGAAGAAGAAAAGGGATATAAATTGTAAAAGGTAGTATGGCATTATTATCAAATGAACGCGATGGAGGACGACCATCGAGTAGAGGACGACTGACGGGGATAAAGCGGTGAGTAAAGCAATGACGGGGACAACCGACAAGCTGGGGAAATAAAGAGACCATGACGGGGACGAACATCAAGTAAAGAAACAAGATTCTCTGGGGATTAAAGTAAAGGCAATGATGGGGATGGCCATCAGGTTTTGGCAAGTAAAGTAAACAACGACGGGGACGACCATCAGGTTAAAGAATAAATGAAATATTGATGAGGGACGGTCATCAAAGGTGAAGGACGATTACCTAGCAGGGGACAGCTGCTATTTATCACGACATAGGATGAATGTTGGATAGAAAAAGGTCAATGATGGGGACGGCCATCGGGTAAAATGATGAAGGAAGATCATCAAGAGGTGAAGGACGATCACCTAGCAGGGTACAACTGCTCTTGGGGTTTATCACGACATAGGACGAATGTAGGATAACAAGATCGACGATGGGGACGACCATCAGATAAAAATGATGAAGGGAGATCATCAAGAGGTGAAGGACGATCACCTAGCAGGGGACGACTGCCAAAATATCACGACATAGGACGAATGGCGGATAGAAAAGGGTTCCACTAATGGGGACTCCGTTGGGGAAGGGGATGAGGGACGGTCATCCAAAGGTGAAGGACGATCACTTGGCAGGGGACGGCTGCCGAAAGTATAACGACATATAACGAATGTCGGATAGAAGGAAGTTGTTCTATTAGTGACTTAGTGGGGAATGGTAAACACGGACGAGTGCTTACGCTTAAAAATAAAAGGTATAAGTGTTTGACGCTGTGTATAGATTAAAGATGCGGACGAGCATCCTTAGGACCATGATACGGATGAGTATCGGTAGAAACAAACGCTGACGGAGGTTCAGAGATGATGATACAAACGAGTATCAGCTGGTTAACAAAGAACCTGGATGAGTGTCAGATCTGTTGAGGAGTGATATATACAAGATACATACGAGTATCAAAGACTTATGTATAAGTGAGTATAGATTTGTTGGTGAAGTATGAGCAAGACACAGACAGGTGTTTGATCTGCTGGGGAATGTAGGACACGGGCGAGTGTCAAATGAGTACTATACAAACAGGCATTTGTTTTGAGAACGCAAAGTGTATGCTTTGGCTTTCTGTGGGGATATGATGACACGGACGGGTGTCGAAAAGAGTGTGTTATAAACAAGTATTTGTTTGTAGAAGGTGTTCTGGCAACCTTGCTGGGGAAGAATGACACAGACGGGTGTCAAAAAGAGAATATACAGGTATCTATATTGGAGAGTGCAAAGGGGACACTTTGGCTTTTATCTGCAGGGGATATGAGCTTTATATACATTGCTGATGAAATACTGATGGTAATTGCAGGTGACTGGCTCGAACCTGACTTGTGATCATGCAAATGTTTGATTTTTGTCGTAATGCTTCGTATTAAACGGAATGCTACGCTTATTTGGTGAATATGATGCAAATGCTATGATTATGCAAAAGAGAAACTGATCCGGGATTCGGATCCCGCCGAAGCTCTCTGGCTGATCTGCTTGAAGGGATGTCCCGGCTGGAGAGAAGGAAACTTTCGTCACTTTGTTGTGTAGGAGTTTCAGGCATTGCTCTTCTGGGGAGAGAATGGAAACTCTGTGGGGAGATAGTTCTTTTAACCTGCTGAGGATGAGGAGGCTTTGGCAACTCCGCTGGGGATAAGCAGTTCAGATATCGTTCGGGAGATCCTGCTTAGGGAAGTAGTATGTTGGGGATTCAGTGCTTGGCATGCCCCATGTTGCGTATTGAATACCTGCAACCTGTTAAGACAAAAGAAACGCTCAAGTATTCCGAGATATCCCTTACCGGATTCCGTCATAGGAGTTAGGCTTTCCTGAAAGTAAACTTATTTCCTGCAAGAATTTATTAAAAATGGCTCATTTGTTTTATGCAAGTATTGTATCTTGAACACCAGACATTTCGCAAACGAAAACAAAATATACAAAACGAGGTGTGACTGAAAATTATGATTTTATTAATCTGGGTGCCCTGAATTGGCAAATACAGTCAAAGAAACAAATCCCCTAAAATGAGGAGATAACTATAAATTGAAAAACAAAAATGTTGGCAATGTTGATAATGTTCCGGTGACTTTCCTTTGCCATGACCTGTATGACCTTGACGTTCTTCTCATCTTGCTTTCCGAAGAAGGTTGATTCTGACCGATGCTTTATCCTTTCGAAGCTTACCATGTTGTGAACGATACAGACGAATTCAGAATGCAGTTGTTCGCCTATTCCCTGATTTTGTGTGGATCTCCCTTTCGGGTTTTCAATCCACCAGGATACCCATTTTTCCCTGAGCTGTCCAATGCGGCTTTTCAACTCAGCGGGTGTACATTTTTTCAATTTTCCCTTATTTTTGCCCGAGTATTTTATTCTGTTTTTGACTCGCCAGGATGCCTTATTTTTGCCTGGACTTACATTCTGTTTTTATGTCCAGCGGGTCATTTTATGCGAAGTATTTTTTAACTGCATCTGAATTCACAGGGGATAAGAAATCTTCACCATCCATAGTAGTGAGCATCAGTGCTCCACTAGAGAAAACCTTCTTTACTATGAATGGACCATCGTAATTTGGAGTCCACTTGCCCCTATGGTCTGTATGAGGAGGAAGAAGTCTTTTCAGCACAAGATCCCCCACTTGGTATTCCCGAAGCCTGACTTTCTGATCGAAGGCTTTCTTCATTCTTTTCTGATATAACTGCCCATGACAAATTGTAACTAATCTTTTTTCTTCGATCAAATTCAGTTGATTGTACCGAGACCGGACCCATTCTACTTCGTCCAGCTTTACATCCATCATTACCTGTAAGGAGGGTAACTCAACTTCAACAGGCAGGACAACTTCCATACCGTATACCAACTGATAAGGTGTTGCCCCGATAGACGTTCTGATTGAGGTTCGATACCCATGCAAGGCAAATGGTAGCATTTCATGCCAGTCTTTGTAAGTAACCACCATCTTCTACACAATCTTCTTGATGTTTTTGTTAGCTGCCTCAACAGCGCCATTCATCTTTGGCCTGTAAGGAGAAGAGTTGTGATGTTGGATTTTGAAGTCCCGACACAGTTCTTCCATCATTTTGTTATTCAAGTTGGAACCATTATCAGTAATGATCCGCTCGGGAACTCCATATCGACAGATGATGTCTCTTGTCAGAAATCTGGCTACCACTTGTCTGGTGACGTTTGCATACGACGCTTTTTCAACCCATTTGGTGAAGTAATAATGGCTACCAGGATGAATTTGTGGCCATTTAAAGCAGTCGGTTCGATCTTTCCAATCATGTCAATGCTCCATATGGCAAAGGGCCAAGGTGAAGACATCACGTTCAAAGGATTTGGAGGCACATGCACCTTGTCTGCATAGATCTGGCACTTGTGACATTTTTTGGCACAGGCACAACAGTCCGCATCCATTGTGATCCAGTAGTAACCTGATCTTAACAATTTCTTAGCCATTGCATGTCCTCCAGCATGGGTATCGAAAGATCCTTCATGCACCTCGTGCATCAACAAGTCTGCTTCTTTCTTATCAACACATCTGAGCAGAATCATGTCAAAGTTTCGCTTGTATAATGAACCATCAGCATTAAGGAAGAAACTACCGGCCAGTCTTCTTAATGTCTTCTTATCATTGGATGATGCCCCAGGTGGATATGTTTGATCCTCCAAGAAGCATTTGATGTCATGGAACCACGACTTGTCATCTTTAGCAATGTCCACGGAGAATACGTATGCTGGTCGGTCTAGTCTGGATACTGAAATCCAAGGCACATAATTGGCAGTTTGAACTTTGATCATGGAGGAAATGGTAGCTAAAGCATCTGCGAACTAATTTTTGTCTCGAGGGATGTACTCAAGTTTGACTGTTGTGAAGAAAGTCAATAATCTCCTCGTATAGTCACGATATGGAATCAGATGCTCTTGGTGAGTGTACCATTTGTCGTTGGTTTGATTGATTACCAAAGCCGAATCTCCGAATAAATTCAATGTCTTGATCCTGAGGTCAATGGCTTCCTTAAGACCCATGATACAGGCTTCGTATTCAGCTTCATTGTTAGTGCAGGCAAAGGTGAGTTTTAGCGAGAAATGCATATGAACTCCTTTAGGTGTAATGAGCACTGCACCAACTCCACGACCATTCATATTGACAGCCCCATCAAACATCATAGTCCATTATTCTTCTGGGTCAGGCCCTTCAGTGTGAACAGGCTCTTCATGATTTTTTTTCTTTTAGGTACATGATGTCTTCATCGGGGAAATCAAATCTCATAGGTTGGTAATCATCAATGGGCTGCTCATCCAGATAGTTAGACAATACACTGTCCTTGATGGCTTTTTGGGATGTGTACTGAATGTCATACTCTGTCAAAATCATCTGTCATCTTGCAACCCTTCCGGTAAGTGATGGCTTCTCAAATATGTATTTAACGGGGTCCATTTTTGAGATCAACAAAGTAGTGTGAGTCAACATATACTGTCTTAGTCGACGAGCAGCCCACGCTAAAGCACAACAAGTTTTCTCGATCAATGAATAACGTTGTTCACAGTCGGTAAACTTTTTGCTTAGGTAGTATATTGCATACTCTTTTCGACCAGACTCGTCATGCTGGCCTAGCACACACACCATTGACCCTTCTAATACTGTCAGGTACATTATCAGAGGTCTTCCTTCAATCGGAGGCATGAGAATTGGAGGTTCTTGTAGGTACTCCTTGATCTTGTCAAAAGCCTTCTGACAATCTTCGTTACACCTGACCATTTGTTCATTTCTTAGAAATTTGAACAGGAGCTCACAAGTTGCAGTAAGATGAGATATGAACCTTGATATGTAGTTCAATCTACCTAGGAACCCCCGAACTTCCTTTTCAGTCCTGGGTGCAGGCATCTCCTGAATGGCTTTGACTTTGTCGGGATCAACCTCAATTCCCTTTTCACTTACAATGAATGCCAACAACTTACCAGAACGTACCCCGAATGTGCATTTGTTGGGGTTTAACTTCAGTTGATACATCCTCAGACGCTTGAACAACTTCAGCAGATTTACCAGATGGTCTTTTTCAGTGAGGAACTTGGCAATCATGTCATCCACGTAGCATTCAATTTCTTTGTGGATCATATCATGGAATAACGTTACCATAACTCGTTGATAAGTTGCACCGACATTCTTCAGTTCAAATGGCATTACCTTGTAACAAAATGTGCCCCAAGGTGTGATGAAGGTTGTTTTCTCCATGTCTTTGGGTGACATCTTGATCTGATTATACCCAGAAAATCCATCCATGAAAGAAAATACCGAGAACTGAGTCGTGTTGTCCACCAATACATCAATGTGAGGTAATGGGAAATCATCCTTCGGGCTAGCTTTGTTCAGATCCCAGTAGTCTACACACATACATACTTTGCCATCCTTCTTAAGCACCGGTACAATGTTAGCCACCCACGACGGGTAACTAGTTACAACAAGGAAATCGGCGTCCCACTGTTTTTGTACCTCCTCTTTAATCTTCATGTCCATATCTGGGCGAGTACGGCGTAGCTTTTGCTTCACTAGAGGGAAATCTTCTTTTAAGGATAGCTTGTGCATAACAATATCCGTATCTAGACCTGGCATGTCTTGATAGGACCAAGCAAAGACGTCGACGTATTCTCGAAGCATGTCAATGAGTTGTTCTTTTACTGAAGCTTGCAGACTGGCTCCAATCTTCACTTCTTTCAAATCCTCTTCGGTACCAAGATTAACTATTTCAACCTCCTCTTGATGCGGAGTAATCACTTTCTCTTCTTGCCTCAACAACCTGGCTAACTCTTCAGGTAACTCATAGTCTTCTTCAACCCCTTCATCAGCTTGATTAATTGGATTGTCGAAGTCATACAAGGTCATAGTAGTGTTGTTGTCAGTGAAATCTGGAGGATAATCTCTACAAGGGTTGAGGTTTGTTCGTTTTAGTGATTAATTTTAATCTTGTTTAGAAAAAGTGTAAATGAAATTAGTATTTTGAAAACATTGCCATTTTATTGTTTTGTACAAAAGTGAAAAATGAAAAGACAGTGAGCAAAAAAAGAGACTTGTTTGCAAAAGATGTCCGATATTCATTGATAATCCATTTTCACAAAATTACAATATGGCCCTATTACAAAATGAGTCCTGACACCTTGGGCAAGATGCAGGACTTGATGCATGCTGAAAAAAGCAGGAAATAATAATTACTTTGCAGGAGTAACCCTTATAATTTCCTGGGAAGACCAGTTAAGGACTTGGTGACTCGGGATCCTTGGACGAATCCAACTCTCCAGGTTGAGGTCGCTTTCCGCCTCGTCTTCCAGGTTGTTAACAGCATCTGGGGTGAGCATCCCCCCACTGATGAACTTGGGCTCTTTAGCAGCCTCTTCTTGATCTTGTCGGAATGGTTTGTAACCCAAACCGAATATGTCCTCCTTCTTCTCCACCGACAGCAGCTTGCCCCAGCCTTAGGCATTTCCATCTTCAACAACCTTCCAGGCTTGCTGATAGGAGACAATTGAAGTACCCATCCTATCCTCCTAGGATGCAGCAAATACTTCAGTTGTCGCCTCATTGATGTTCAGAGCCTCGAACCCCTGGCTCATAGTTTCATGGATTTCACCATCCATCTCAATGTATTTGTATGTAGCCAGATGGCTAACAAAGATGTCCTCTTCACCACAGATGGTGATAATCTGTCCTTCCCACTCATATTTCAATTTCTGGTGAAAGGTCGACGTAACTGCGCCAGTAGCGTGAATCCATGGTCGACCCAACAAACAGCTGTAGGCCGGCTGAATATCCATCACATAGAAAGTAGTCTGAAAGACCTGCAGACCGATTATCATAGGCAGCTCCACCTCTCAAAGAACAGACCTCTTGGAGCCATCAAAAGCCCTGACCACCAGATTGCTTGGTCGGAGAGCTATACCATCATATTCGAGCTTGACAAGAGCTTTCTTCGGCAGTACATTGAGTGAGGACCTAGTGTCAACAAGAACATGAGAGAGCACAACTCCTTTACACTCTAGGGTGATGTGTAAAGCTTTGTTGTGGTGACGTCCTTCCGTTGTTAAGTCAGCATTGGTGAAACCTAGCCCATGGCTAGTATTAACATTGGACACTACTGTCTCAAGATGATTCACTGTGATCTCCTCTGGCACGTAGGCAGCGTGCAAGACTTTGAGTAGTGCATCCCGATGAGCTTCAGAACATAACAGCAGGGATAACATGGAGATCTTAGAAGGAGTCTGGTGGAGCTGATCCACAACTTTGTAATCACTTGTTTTAATTATCCTCATAAATTCATCCACATCCTGGTCAAAGGATGATTTATGAGTCTCTTTTGGTGCAGGTTCTTCAGGTGCCACACTTTTCCCTTTGGCTTTGGCAGCAGCCTCTTCCTGAGTACTAGTTCTTGGAGCTTGCGACGCAAAGATGCGTCCGCTTCGGGTGAAGCCTCCGCCTCCCCCGACATTATCCACTTGGGGGGTGGGAACTGAAGAATCAAGAAGGACTTTTTATCCGTTGTAGTAAAGGTCTGCACCATAATGTCATGGTACAATATTGTCTTTAACATATGGAATGGGCCCTGGCACCGTGATGGTGACTGGGCTAACTGCGGCAGAGGTTGGAACCGTTATTGTATATGGATCATAGAAAATGGTGACAGGACTTCTAGTGGATGTTGGTGGTGATGGATTGAAGCTTGGTTGTTGTTGAAACTGTTTCTGAGATTGTTGTTGACAATTGTTGGAAGCAGGGACCATTGCAGGGTCATAATAGATGGTAACTGTGGAGACGTCGTTGTTGGTGGTTGTTGTAGTTGTAGATGAGTCTGTAGGAACAATTGTCTTTGCAGTTGTAGGAGAATCATTTGTCATTGAAAAAGGAGTTGCTGGTGTTGTAGAAGCTGTTGTTGTTATTTGCAGAATACCCTCTCTGATCAAGCCATTGATGCCATTCTTCAAGCTTGCACACCCGTTCACAGAAATCTTGCAAGATTCACAACAGGCCTCACAACCTGGAAACACTTAGCATTTTAAAAGCTGAGCTTTAACCTCTACCAGAGGTGTCTGAATACTTGCAGTATCTTCAATCAAACTCAAGGGTGATCCCTCCTCTATTGCATTTATCCTTGGCCCACCATGGCTGGGCATAGGATTCTTCGTGATGTTGGGAGGTGGTGCAAAATTTAGGGCCTTTGAATCTACCAGATCCTGGACCTTCATGTGCAGAGCCCTGCACTTTTCTGTGGAGTGACCAGGTGCATTAGAATGAAAAGCACACCTGGCGTTGACGTTGTAATTTCTCGGAAGGTTTTGAGGATCTGGTGGAGCCAATGTCCTTAACTCGACAAGATTAAGCTTTAGGAGTTGAGGTAGAAATGTGGCATATGGCATTAGTATAGGGTCAATTACCCTGTTGATCTGAGATGGACGCTATTGAAAAGGGCGTTGTTGTTGATTATTGTTGTTGTTATTGTAGGATCTCTGTTGAGGGAACTGTGGCTGTTGAGGAAAATGCTGTGGTTGTTGAGTGTATTGAGAAGGTGGAGTAGGAATAGTGACGGCGGCAACTGATCTTGGCAGATACTGGGGTCTACCTCTCCCCATATGTACAAAATTTGTTTCCCGGATCCGCGGGGCCCTGCAAATGGCTTCCTTGCACTGCTTGAACTGGCACCGTTGTCAAAAATCTTTCCCATCTTTAGTAAGCTCTTAATTCTTTCCCCAACTATAACCACATCTGCAAAGCTGGTGGAAGAAAATGCAGCCAATCTGTCAATATAAGTACCTTGGAGAGTGTTCATGAACATATATGCCATCTCCCTTTCTGACATCGGGGGTTGAACAGCAGCAGCTAGTTGCCTTTTTCTTTGGGCATACTCTCTAAAGCTTTCTCGGGAAGATTGTGACATTCCCATCAGAAGGGTTCTGTTTGGAGCCATATCCAAATTATATTAATATTGACGAATGAAAGCTTCTGCCAAGTCTTTCCAATTCCTTACTGTGGCCCTGGTCAAGTGGGAGTACCATTCCCGGGATGCCCCTGTCAAGCTATCGTCGAAGTAAAACATCCACAGTTTCTCATCCATGGTGTAGGCTTTCAATATCCCCAGGAAAGATTGGAGATGGGTACGTGGGCAGGATGTGCCATTGTATCTTTCAAAACAGGGAGGTTTGAACTTATGAGGAATTCTAACCCCCTCCACTAATCCCATGTCCATGACATCAAAACCCAGAGAGTTTTGGGATTCAAGATACCTTAGCTTTTCTGCTATTTCATCCAACCGACGATCGTAAACTTCGTCTCCAGCCCCAACCACAATAAATTGCTCTTCCTGAGGGTCCTCCTGCAAGGCCCTCCCTCCAGTGTTGCCTTGGGGTGTTTCTTATAACATTGATTTCTGGGTTCAGATGAGGTCCAAACTCCGGGGGATCAGTACGAGGCTATATGTAATCGTTGTTGCTGGTACCCCATGTACCTGGATGGTTTTCCTCGGGATTTTGCCGCTCGACTAACTCTCTCAGTCTCTCCTGGCTCTGAGCCAAACCAGTCATCACCGCCATAAATTGATTCATTTGGGCCCTCATCTTTGTCCTTTCATTGGCCATTTGGGTCCTCACATCAGTCAAATCCTGTTGAACCTGATCCATTTGTAATCCCGGAAGGTTGTTTCTTGTCGGATACCGGTGCACTCTATTGACGGGGAACACTCTTCTACGAGCAATGTTTCCTGAAATCACAAAAAAGTGAGAAACAACAAAAATGAAAGCCTACAAAACAAAGAAATGATGTTAGTATGCAATGCAGGATTCCTATTTGTCTTCCAAGGGTATCCGGTTTGGTTCTTTGGTTTTGACCTTTCCAGACCTCGAGCAAATGATGATGTTGCAGAGAGATAAAACCCACAGAATAATACAAACCATATATTACAAAAATGTGAAGATACATAGTTCGATTACAATAAAGTTCCCATGGTGGGTTAAGATGCAACAACAAAATCAAAAGTACAAACAAAAGGAGGTACAAATGCAAAGAAATCAAACATCCAGTCCAAAGTCATCCTCTCTGACTTCCTTCAGGAGAGCCTCAGCCACTGGACCTACTGGGTGCTCTGTAATGGTCCTGATGAGGAGGTTCCTAGTGGCAATTGTACTGGTCAACTTCTTGTGTTTATCTTGTTCCTTTGATCTCTTCAACCCCGCTCGGAGCTTCAACTTAGAGATCTCTTTTTGTGCTGCTAACAAGGCCTCCTGACTCTTCTTTTCATTGGCTTTCAACTGCTCTATCCTAGCCTGGGTCCTTTGATCTTCTTGTGCACGAGCCTCAGTGATCCTGATCCACCTAGCCTGACTCTCCTCTAAGTAATGCTCAGCTCTGGCCTTCTGAGTCTTAGCTTCCTTGCAAGCATTCTTCAGCACTAACTCTCCTGCTCTAGCCCTTTTGATGTAGTCATCTGTCTTCTCAATCTTGGTCAAGTGCTCAATCCGGAGCTTCTCTAACCTTTCATTATCTAGAAGGCTGTCATTCCTCTCTCAGAGGGTCTTCTTCAAAGCTTTAGAGAGCTGAGTATTCCTTTCCTTCAATTTCTCAAACTCCTCTAAACTGACAGTAGCTGCAGGCTCCATTGTTGACGGTCCAGGTACATCCTCTAAGGTGAATGGCATCCAGGTGATCTGTCCCCTGATACGAGACCAGTCAAGATACTGAGTTGAAGCTATATTGATACACTTGCCAAGAATAGTTGTCCCCTTAGTCTGAATATTGTCCCAAACCCAGGCAGCTTGTCTGTCAATGGAAAGGTTGTGCTGGATGTCACAATAGAGGGTTTCTGTCAGATTTTGCCCTCTTGGGGGATGTACCAAGGCATACCCTAATTGCCTTTTGAAAAGCAAAGGGTTGTAGTTGATGCAACCTTTTACTCCAATCAAGGGTACATTGGGATACTGCCCACAGCTAGTGATGATATCCTTACCTTTGGTGCTCTGAGTGCAGCATCTGATGTCTTCTAATGTAAGTGTCTGACTTCGGCAAGTGCCTTAACAACCAACAGTAGAAGAGGGGTGCACATCATCTGACCAATCTCCCCCTTTGCTTTTCATTCCTTTGATGCACTAAATAATAAAAGTCTCCAAGCAAAGTAGGGACTGGATTCTTCAACAGGAAAAGGTGGATAGCACTCTTGCTCATAAACTTAGGCTCATCTGCAAACAAGATGATTCCATATATGCTGAGAGCTAGGAGAGCACAAACAGTCTCCCACTTCCCTACTGCAGCATGCAGGGTGGCCTGGGAGATCAAGAAATCTAAGTGAAGGCCTGGAATCCCAGCCTTGGTGGTCATGCTCTGGTCAATGAGGGTGGACTCCAAGTGCAAAGCCTTAGCTATATCTTCATTCTTGGGAGCAACCATCTCAGGGTTGAAGGGAATTCCCCTCCTGATAGGGACACCTAACAACATAGAGAACTCTTCCATCAATGGTCCTAGCTGAAAATCTGGGAAAGTGAAGCATCTGAGAGGAGGGTCATAGAATTGGAGACAGGTGTGAATCATGCTCCTCTGGGATGCATCCACATCCATGATCATGTCCATAATGCCTCCATAATGTTCCCTGAATAAAGGGACATGATCAGGAGTAATGAGAGACTGGATCTATCTGATGCCTGTCAGAGTGGGCTCAAAGAAATGGTATGTGATGTTGCTCTTCCTGGATGTGTCCATGCTGACAATGGATGCTGGTGAAGAAGACTAAGGAGAAGCACTGGTGAAAACTGCTGAAGATAGCTGGAGAAGATACTGAAGAGGATCTCTGATGAAGATAACTGATGAAAGAGACTGATGCAGATAGCTGAAGGAATCTGAGCAGCAGAACAGGTCAAAACCAAACCAAAGATAAGATGTGGATACCCTGTAAAACAAATAGACAAATGTTAAATGATGCAAAATGATGTATGCAAAATGATATGCAAAAGGTTTGTGATCAAGTGTTGGATTTTTTATCTGCCTTGATAGGGTCCATGTGTGTTCATAAGTCCGGATGAAGGCTTAGAAAACCAGTAACTAGGTGGGGGATTCAAATAAAGAGTCACAAGTACAGGGTTTCACAAGAACAGTCCAAAATGATACAATCTCAACAATACTAGTAACAAGGTATGATGAGGCCAAGGGTTCCTGCAAACCTATAAACATCCCAACCCCCTAACATGTATTGCTCTAGAATAAGGATCCTCAGACTTGGATCATTTATGAGAAGTGTAAACACTTCTAACCCGGAGGTACAATGTTTACAATAATCATAAAAGACCCTCCTCTAATACACCTCAGATGCTGAAGGTCATAAAAAGGTCATCCAGACTTAGCAGGCTTCCCAGATAGCCCTAGTACTACAGGAAATCTGTAGCACTGAGTTCTCAAGAAGAAACCCATGTCTGAACCGTGTTTCATATTCCCGCACCAGACCGAAATGGAATGGGAAAGAATATGAAGCCACTCTATCCTATGTGTCACTCAGGTCCCCAGTATGGAACCTTACTCACTCAATAATCCCTCCAACCAAAACAGACAGAAGATCCAGCACACATGATATGATGATAACAATATGAAATGCATATAAACAGTAAATAAAGCAATAAGTAAAGTTGTACATAAAGCAATAAATAAAGCAATAAACAAAAAGCACAAGTAGCACATAACACCCCCATAAACACAAATCAAACAAGAGCTAGGAGAAACCCACAAAAAGAACCAGAAGCCCTGGTTGCAAGATAGTCCCCAGCAGAGTCGCCAAGTTGTCGCTCCCGAAGATTTGCATCCCGGTACAAGCGCGAATGGTCGATGAAGAGAGAAAATGAAGGTGAAGTGAATAAAGTCTCCAGCTAGGCATTTTTATCCCGAAGGAAAGGTAATGCTGCATAAACCTAGAAAAATATGGATAAGACGGTTGTGAACCAGAGAAACTGAGAAAGGGGGTTGGTTACAATCTGGGAAGGTATTAGCACCCAGACTGTCCGTCGTACTCGACGGGATCCACGCCTAAAAAATTGTGTTTAAAAGGGTAAGTGTATGTGCTATCTGTGTGCAAAATATGGAAAAGAATATAAAAGTGTCAGTGCAAAAGGGGTGAATGCTCAAGAACTGAGGCTTAGAAAAGAATGCTGAAAGAGGGCGAAGACACAGAGACTTTTGTTCGATAACTGTTAAGTTATGCCTACATATCCTCTCGTGCAATGAGGAAGTCAGAACACCGTAGTTCGACTCAAAGAGACTGGAAATAAATTGACTGTGAACTGCTTGCTTGTCTATGCTCAAGTGTATGACTCGTCTGGCTCGAGTGCTAACTGTCTTGCATTAGACGGAAGAAGCAAGTTCTCGCTTATGAATGAGGGTGATGAGAAAAGAATCCCGAAGGAGACGATTATTGTTTGTTTTTGTGTTTTCAATTTTGTTATTGGTATTGGTGTTTTGCATAAGTTAATGAGCTTAAGCCTAAATCAAGGGCTTGTAAACTCATTATATCCTCCCTGATTAGGGATAATGAGAATACTTAAGTATGAGATAACCATCTCAACTTAATTACCATGATGATGTAGGATTAAGATCATTAACCTACTGGTGATTATTTAGATGTTTTTGGGTTTTTGTTTAGTGTTAAGTAATGAGTTTAATCTCTAATAGAAGGATAATAGATGAGAACACTTAAGCTGAGGAAGATACCTCAACTTAATCCATGGTTAGGGATTAAATTCATTATATAACAAAGCCTTTATTAAGTGGATTTTAATTAAGGGATGATATTAAGAAGTGAATTTTATGGTTTGTAAGACAACTTGAGGGGGACTTGTCCATTAAACACTAGGGTTAGTCCTTCTTAACCATAAAGGAAGAATTAGAACCCTAATGTAAGGCCCAAGTTACAAGATGAAGTCTTAGTGATTATTAAGATTATTTGATTAAGAGGTTTAAACAAATTAAAGGTTTAACACTTAGGATTAAAGTTATACACTCCATCCTAAGAGAAGGATGCAGGCATAACCCTAATTCCAAAGTCCTAAAACTTTAAGAGTTTAGTCTCTGATTATGAAGATGAGAAGAGAGACTCAAGGAGACTCAAAGGTAAAACCTAAGGGGGACTAATCACAAACCTAATTATTATAATAATTGGATGTTCCTATGGTTTGTGAGGCTTAAGAAAGATCTTCAAGGAAGCCACCAATGGAAGAAGCAGATGAAAGGAGGATGAAACAGAAGAACAAGTTACTTACTTCATTGAAGAAGATAAGTATCTTAAAGAAAGAAAGTGAGAGAAATGGAACATAAGTGAACAAGTTCACTTAAAAGACAAAAAAATGCAAATGAAAGAGATAAAGAGAAGTGATAAGTGAAGGCAAATCCACTTCTCAAAGTAACTTACCACCTGAAAATGTTAGTATGAATGAATAAAGTACAAAGCATAAAGAAATGAAATGAAATGAGATGCAATGTGATGAAATGACCAAAGTCAGAAGTGTTTATGCAATGTTAATGTCATGTGAGATGATGCAAAGGCATACAAAGTGTATATGTATGATCATACAAGAATGAGATGTCATGTAAGCATGCTTTGAAGTTTGAAAACACATGAAAGTTAATGAAATGAAATGAATGCAAATCATGGCAAATGAATGAAGAAATGATCAAGTATGGTTCTAACATGTCCTAACATGTCTAAAATGACTTATGAATGCAAGAAATGTCATGGCAAGTTCATGTAAGGATGCATATGCAAGGTGAATGCAAATGAACATGAGAAATTAGGGTTTTATGAAAGTATGAGATGCAAATGGACAAAACAGTAGCATATGACATGATAAAAATTTGAAATCAAACTCAAACACACCCTAATCCCATATTAGGTCACACCCAAAGGAGAAGGTCAGAAGCCTAACCAATCAAAAGTTATGATTTTCCGAAGTTTTCTAGGGTTTTTGGGTGGTTCAAAGGGAAAAATGCAAATCAAATTGAAAATGCAAGATAAATTCATGAGGAAAAAGACCTATAAACTACATACAATATGAAAAAACAATGCAAAAAGAATCAACTTCAAACTCTTCTTGGTTAGGCAGAAATGATTTTTTAAAGTTAGGGTTTAAAAAATATGATTTTTATGACCCTTAATTCAAAGAAAATTCTCAAACTATGATCAAACCTAAAAATAAATTTGTGTGAAGAGTTTGAAAATGCTTCTAAATGCATTGGGACGATTCATGATTTTTTTGGGGATTTTTAGAAACCTAAATGTATTTTTAATTAATTAAAAGACTTTAATTAATCAAAAATAACATTTAAATATTTTAAAAATAATTTTTTAATGCAAAAGATAAAATAAAATAATTTTTGGAATGAGAAAAATATTTAAAGTCAGAATGCAAAAGGAAATGTTTTTGTGATGTTTTTAGCTATTTTAAATTAAATATGCAAGAAAATGCAATTAAAATGAAATAAAAATGAATTCAAATGAAAGTATGCGCTTCAAATGGCTAGAATTCAAATTCAGAGGGTGAGGGTTGACTGCGCGCGCAGTTGGAAGGCTGAGATTGATTCTGGCAATTTTTAATTAATTAAATTAATTAATCTGGATTAGGGTTAAGTGAGTGAATCAGGACCATTCAAACACGCACTAATACACATCCAAGGGCTGATATTCAAACTGGGCCACTAAACCCTAATTAGGGTTCTAATCATTTTCAGGTGACCGAAGCTAGCTCTGATCATCTTCTCCGGCAAGCCAAAACACCTATCTTCTTCCCTAGGCTAAATCAAACCCTCTATCTCTCCAAAAATGATCTTCTAACCTCCCTCAACAAGAATCCATCATCAAAACACATTTATCATACATCAAAAAACAAGATTCGAAGCAAATCGTGAAAATGAACAAAACTTTCAGAAGTTCAATACATTCTCATTTCTCAATCATTTTCAAAACAAATTATATCAGGATGATCAGTGAAGCATGAGGAATCATTTAGAAACTTAAATAACAAGTTCTGGAGAAAAAAGTTCATGAAGCTACTTGAGTTGAAGCTTAGTGTTCTTGAGCTTTCTGGCCTCCCTCTTGGTTCAAATCCACCCCAATGATCTTCCTGATGATGAAGATGAGCTTAGAACAAGCTTGTGATGGCTGTTTTGAGGTGTTTGATTCTGATGATGCAGAAATCATATTTCTGATTTAGTGGCTTTTAGGCTATGGTGAAGGGTGCTTTGTGATCCTTAGGCTATGTGGAGATGATTGGTGAAAGAAAATTGAAGTTTCAGTGGTTGGTTTTTGAGTTTCTAAGAAGGGAAGTTTTTGACAAATTTTGTGGATTCTGAGTGTGGGGAAAATTCAGGCTTCAATGTTGTGTGTTTTTGTGTTTCTTACGGTTTGTATAAGGTGTCTTGATTGGTTCAGAGAGTTGTTGTGGCCTAGTGTGATTGGTATGGGGTGTTTTGCAAAAAAAGTCAAGATTTGTGTACTTGAGGTATGGGCCATGGCAGGTCTAATTTATTGGGGTGTCTGGCCTTAGCAAGTTTCATGGAGAGCCATGGAATGGTTTTGATGCAGCTGGCACAAGTGGATGAGAGAATCCAATGCATTTTGCAATTATTGAAAGTTTTGCCCTTTTTGATTTCTTGGAGTTCAAGTCATGAAAATACATGGTTCAATGCACAATTATGATGTTTAGAGGTTCAATTGGCATATTGTGAAATGTTTGTGTCCATTTGAAGTCATTAGAATGCTTGAATATGCCAATTTGCAAAATCCCCCTTTGACATGAAACTTGAAATTTTAGGATTTTTGCTAACTTTGAAAGGCCATATCTTGAGTTCCAGGATGAATCAAGACACGTTCTTGTACGTTTTGAAAAGGGAGAGACCTAATCTACAACTTTCATGACCAAGAATTTTTCATTTGAATCATTTTTGGTTAAGAAAGAGGAGGTTGAAAAACTTTCCCAAAATGGAAAGTTTGCATTTCAAGTCATTTCCATTTTTGGCAAGTTTGCAAATGGCTCAAAATTCTTCAATCTTGTGAACTTCTAACCTCTTCTAAGATCAAATAAAGATCAAATAACTTCAATTTGATGAAAATATCCCCTTGGTTCCATTGTTGGGGGCCTCAGATGCCCTGATTTTGACTTAACTTGCTCAGGAAGTTACCCAGTGAACAAATGACTTCCACAATGAGTTTCTTCATCAAACTTGGTACACATGATCCTTATGACATCTTAAGAACATTAGAAACAAGAATGACCCAAAAATTTTGGAGTTAAAGCCTCTGAAACCAAAACCCTAATTTTGGTCATCTGTGCAGTGAAAACCCTAGCTCTGCTTCCATACCTTTGCCAGCTCTTGTGATCCCTTGACTTTCATGAACTTTGAGGGACATAATATGATGATAAAACACACATGGACCCTCTTGAAACACTTTGAGGACTTTGGGATGGCTCAGATGGATCCTTGGATTGCTCAGATCACAAACCTTAGATGCAGATGAACTTGAACCTATGCAGTGAAACAAAAATGAAATATGAGGTGGTATGCTTGTGTTTATACAAAAATGAAAGATCACAAGCCATGGTGTGATATGAGTGAGGACAAATTTTGGGTGTTTACAACTACTGGTGATAAAGGAAAATAGAAGGAATCAGATGAGAAGAAGCAAAGTAGGGGAGCTGCTAATGTACTTGTTAAGTGTTACAAATGTGGAGAGGCAGGTCCTAAGGCCGATGTGTATACCGCCAGAGTTATGAAATGTTACCGTTTTATCAATGCCCAATGCCAGAAACCAAAGAAGACTGCTGCTACTACTCAGTATGTTGGGAGAGTTTTTGCTTTAGCTGGTTCAGAAGCTCCAAAGAAGGACAACTTGATTAGAGGTACCTGTTTTATTAATAATACTGAGTTGATTGCTATTATTGACACCAGAGCTACACATTAATTTATATCTCTTGAGTGTGCTAATAGATTGGGTTTAAAGTTGTCTAATCTGAATGGTAATATGATAATAGAGACTCATACTAATGGTTCTTTGACTACTATGCTTGTTTGTTTGAAGTGTCCTCTGACAATTTTTTAGAAGAATTTTATGATGGATTTAGTATGCCTACCTTTGCATCAAATCAATGTTATTCTTGGTATGAACTGGTTGGAATTCAATTATGTTCATATTAACTATTATAGTAAGACAGTGAGGTTCCCTGAATTGAGCGAGAATGGCGAGTTGATGTTCTTAACTGCTAAGAAAGTGGATGAACTTTTATTAGATGAAGCCTTGATGCTTGCGGTGTTTGCATCATTGCAAGTTGATGATAATACCGTCAGTACAGAGTTGCATGTGGTTTGTGAATTTCAAGATGTGTTTCCTGATGATATAAGTTACTTACCTCCCGAACGTGAAATTGATTTTTCTATGGACTTAGTACCGGGTACGAGTCCTGTCTCGATGGCTCCTTATAGAATGTATGCTTCAGAGTTGAATGAGTTGAAGAAGAAATTAGAAGAATTGTTAGAGAAGAGGTTCATTAGACCCAGTGTTTCTCCTTGGGGTGCTCCGGTGTTGCTTGTTAAGAAGAAAGATGGTAGCATGAGGTTGTGTGTCGATTATCGACAGTTGAATAAAATAACTATCAAGAATAAGTACCCACTTCCGAGGATTGATGATTTGATGGATCAACTAGTAGGTGCTTGTGTATTCAGTAAGATTGATCTGAGGTCTGGTTATCATCAGATTTGAGTTAAAGCTGATGATATTCTGAAGACAGCTTTCAGGACGAGATATGGGCATTACGAGTATACTGTGATGCCGTTTGGAGTTTCTAATGCGCCTAGTGTGTTTATGGAATATATGAATAGGAACTTTCATGAGTATCTTGATAAAATCGTGGTGGTTTTCATAGATGATATCTTGGTATACTCTAAATCAGAAGAAGAACATGCCGAGCATTTGAAGGTTGTGTTGCAGGTATTGAGGGAAAAGAAATTGTATGCTAAATTATCCAAGTGCGAGTTCTGGTTGAAGGAAGTGAGTTTCCTCGGCCATGTAATTTCAAGTGGTGGAATTTCTGTGGATCCTTCAAAGATTGATTCCGTATTACAGTGGGAGACTCCGAAGTCGGCTACGAAAATTTGTAGTTTTCTTGGGTTGGCTGGTTACTATCGTAAGTTCATTGAAGGTTTTTCTAAGATAGCTTTACCGTTGACGCAATTGACTAGGAAGGGTCAGGCATATGTGTGGGATGTCGCTTGTGAAGAGAGTTTTGTAGAGCTGAAGAAAAGGTTAACGACCGCACCAATGTTGGTCTTACTGAATCTGGATGAGTCCTTCGTGGTTTATTGTGATGCTTCCAAGATGGGTCTTGGTGGTGTTTTGATGCAGAATAATAAGGTGGTTGCTTATGCTTCTAGACAGTTAAGAGTTCATGAGAGGAATTATCCTACTCACGACTTAGATTTGGAGGCTGTGGTATTTGTGCTTAAGATTTGGAGGCACTATTTGTTTGGTTCGAAATTTGAAGTATTCAGTGATCACAAAAGTTTAAAGTACTTGTTTGATCAGAAAGAGTTAAATATGAGGCAGAGGCGGTGACTTGAATTATTGAAAGATTTTGATTTGAATTACCATCCTGGTTTGGCAAATGTTGTGGTTGATGCTTTGAGTAGGAAGTAGTTTCATATTTCGATGCTTATGGTGAGAGAACTGGAAATTATTGAGTAATTCATAGACATGAGCTTGTTGTAGGTTTTAGGGGGTTTTAGTGCAGTCTGCACAAGGTAGCAGAAAACTGATGGAAAATGTGCGTTAACTGGTTAACGCTATACGTTAACCGTTAAACCATTGCAAAAATAATGTTTTTATGAAAACGTACAGGCGTTAACCGGTTAACGCGGTGGGTTAACCGGTTAACACTGTATTGAAGGCAATTTTTAATTCTGTAAAAATTCATATCTTTTAAACGTAAGTCCGATTTATATTCCGTTTGAAGCATCAGAAAGAGCATAAAATGAACTTTATTTTGATGAATGAAAATGAGAAAAGTGAGATAATTTTCTGAACTGAGTTTTTAGAAAAACAATTAGAATTACCTTATAATTTTACCAGGATCGGGTTATGTCTTGATGAGTTGAAGTTGTTAATAAGGGGAGGTTTTTGATGTGTTATTGAGATGATATTATATGATTATTTGATGTTTGAACTTATGGATATGAAATGAATGACGCACATTTGATTTCTCGATGAATTTTTACGGTGTAACACATCATTGAATTTCATGACATTCTCAATGGGGCTTTAGCCTATTTGGTAGCTTCAATCCCATTGTGTGGATTGAAGTGATTCGGTGATTACGGTGTGCTCCCTTGTGGAGGGTTGATGGTCATGTATCCATCTCACAATGAAATTGGTACCATATGCATAATTGCATATCATGATAGTTGGAATTGCATTATTGGAGTGTGTTCATGATTGTGTTGTTGTCGCTGAATTTTTATCATTGATGATGTTATGACATGCTTATGCTAATTTATTTATATTCCATATTCTCATATATTTATAATGAATTATGATTACTCACCCTGCTTGCTTGGAAATGTTATCTCCTTTGTGGGTAACTTGCAGATGATAAAGAATAGCCTTGTGCTAGAAGAGGAGTTTTTCACGTGTCTTGGAGCGTACCTGTCGTACCTCGAAAAATAAGATCCTAAAAAAAACAACAGAGCCGCCACCTAATTCTATTTATTCTACGAGAGAAAAGGGAGATATAGATACAACATAATAAAGGATAAGAAATGGTTTACGAAACCAAATTCTAATTTCGGGAGTCGGTTACGCAAGGGGAAGGTATTAACACCCCTCACGTTCGTTGTACTCAACGGGAACCTCTTAGCTAAACTATGCGATTAAATGTTTGATCTTAAGTCTTTGTCTTCTAAATGATTGTTAATATGTTTGTTCTTAAAGAAAAGTTTTTTTAAATTAATATTAAGACGGAGAAAGGATTAAAGTTTTTAGACAGAGAAATAGTTAAGTTTTTTATTAGGGTGCTCGCGAAGGATTGAAATCCCCGTGCCTACGTATTCCCTTGTGCAATGGGAAATTTAGAGCTTCGTAGTTCGTGCTACTATGGTTTGTGTTTTTTTAATTGAACAATTGTTTAAAATGCATTCTACTGCTAAGCGTTGGCTTATACTCGCGGTGGAGGCTGAAGCGCTAGCTTGTTTGCGAGACAGAAAGATTTAAGCAATGTTAGTTTAGATAAAATGTTTGACCTTTATTAAGGTGTTTTAAACGAAAAGGGCGAATGAACCGCGTCGCGTGGGGCTAACCCAGGAGTGATTTCATTCCAAAACGTGTGGAGTGCTAGACTCCGGAGTTCTGTCTTTCGCTGATTAATTATGAAAATGATTTGAATTGGTTGGTAAGTTTTAAGTTGTTTTAAGATAGGAAAGATGCGAATGGACCACATCGCGTGGGGCTAGCCCATGAATGATTCATTCTTAAAACGTGCGGAATGCTAGACTCCGGGGATCTATTCTTTCGTATTTGAATTAGTTTGTAAAATGATTGAGATATTTTGGTATACAATGATGATTGAACACGTAGCGTGGGGCTAGCCTAATAGCGGTGCAATCTAGAACGTGCGGAGTGCTAGACTCCAGAGTTCTGTTTCCACATATTAATTTTTGCGATTAGATAATTCGAAATACGGAAAGCGAATGGACCACGTTGCGTGGGGCTAGCCCAGTTGCGATCCATTCTAGAACGCGCGGAATGCTAGACTCCGGAGTTCTGTTTCCGTATTAAATTAATTAAATAAGTTGAATAATTATTTTTTAGACGTTTTAGAATCGATGATTAATAACGGAGGAGTGAACGAAACAACACGCGTGGGGCTATCCCAGTTGTAGTTCGTTCTAGAATGTGCGGAGTGCTAGACTCCGGGGTTCTATTCCTTGTTAATTTAAATAAGGCGCGATAAGTCGTGCAGACGGCGGTCACTTGGTGACCGACTTACGTATGTGAAAGATACAAACGCCTGAATTGCTAACTTGGCATTGGACCAGGAAGTTTACTAAATTATTCTTTTAACAATTTAAATATTATCTAGAAATACTAAATTCATGGCTTGATTAACAAAATACAATCAAAAATCGAGAATGAGATTCATGTTTACACAAGTCATATATTATTATTATAACCAAATAAAGTATAAGAAAATGTAAGCAAGACCTTGTAAATATAAACAAGTAAACAAAATAATTGATCAACTAAAATTAATACATTTATTTACCAAAGGTTAATTAACAAAATAATTAAATAAAAAAATATATAATTTAATTGATAAAATGTTTTCTAAATTTGTCTTAGAAAAAAAATCAAAACTTAAAAAGACCTTAACTTAAAAGAGACCTCCTTTTAAAAAAAAAAAACAAAACATAAAAAAATATAAGGAAAGAAAAGAAATAAAATATAATAATAAAAAAAAGAGACCAAAAGATGCAAAGGCGGCCCAAGCAGGCCCAAAGGTGAGAGTGGCTGGGTTGAATCCGATGGGTAGGACCCGGTTTGGACTCCGGTTCAAACTTATGAACCAAAAAATAAACCCTAAAAAAAGCTGAGATTCCCTTTTGATTTTAGAAACAGAGAAAACGAAAACTCTTCTCTCTCGCTCACGAATGCGATTCCCTCCCCCAGTTTGCAGTCCTTCATCTCCCTCACCTCAACCATTTTAACTTCTTAGTTTTCACCTTAGTGAGGGCTTCTTCAGCACCAAACTTCATGTTTCATCAACCCGAGTTCAAACAACACGAATCAAACCCATTACCTCACAACAACTGAAACCCTATTCCCAAATCAAATACCCTCAAACCCCCATTGAAACCCTAAACTCAACAATCCAAAAAAAATCGAGCGAGGAAATGGATGCTATATGAGATGCAACGACCGTAACATGAAGAGAAACGACACACAATATAAGGGGAGTCCAAACAGAAATAGGATAAAGGTACCTTGCAAAGACTTTTGATTGACGAGCTTGTACGAGCTTGCGGAATGTTCTCAAGGTTTCGCGATTTGTTTCTCGGGCTTCCTCTTAGTTCGCTCAAACCTCCGTCCGTTTCAGATGCAACACCGCTGTGATACCTCCATAATTTCGAACGGAACCGCCACGACGTCTAATGGTCGATCATGAGTTCCTCGGGTCATCCTTGTGGCTTCACCTTCTCACGCTCCTGGTTTCGGCTCCCTCCTGATTTTTCTGCAAAATGGTCGACTCTTCAGTGCTCCGCGATCCTCCTGTGACCTCACGTGTGGTTGGGTCAGTGATGCCCGCAAGTTATTATTGATAAAGGTCTTGCGGCGGTGTCGGATGCAGCTCCGTGATTGCGAAGGTAAGGTTTTTAGTAAGCCCTGGTTTAACGTCGCTTGGTTTTGTGAGATGGTAGCAATGGATTTGTGAAGGTGGATGGATTAGCAATGGTTCAAAAATGTTCAAGTGGCTTTCGCGGATGAAGGGGTTCGCTTACTGTTGCGGTTTGCACGCGTTTTCGCCTCAGCTTGCTTATCTCCCTTAACCCGTCCGTTCTCGACGCTTCTTTGGTTTAGTTATGGAAGTCAACTCATTCTGAACCTCACTATGTTTCTGGATTGGTTTGTGTTTGGCAATGAAGGTTAGTGATGAAGGTTTGGATTAATGGTGGAGGGAGTTCTAGTTTTTTGGAAAAGTTTTCATGGCGATAGTTCAGTGGTGTTATGGAGGGTTGGTCCGGATTAAGGACCTGTTTTTTCAGAGATTATCGGTTCGGAGGTTCGATCGTTTTGAAGAAAAGGAAGAGGGTTCGGGTTCTGTTTGAAAAGATTTGAAATAGTGAAAAGGCTTGCGAGATTTGTGATTCTGGTTGATGTGAGCAGAGTATGGAAGAAGGTTTGTCTCTTCGAAGTTTTCCGTTGTTGCTATGTTTTTCGGTTTTGCTCGATGGTTGCTTGCTGTTCCCTTTTTTATATTTTTCAGGTCTGAGACAGGATCGACGAAGGTGGTGATTTGATTTCCTTTTCTGTGTTTGTTTTTTGGAGGTGAGGCTTTTCTGGTGTTTGATGGTGGTTGGACTATGGATGGTGGCTTGAAGGTGTTTGGCTATAGCGGGTCGTGAGCTTAAGGCGGTGACAGGTTTGGCTTGAGGTTTTTGCTGCTGACGCTTTTGGTAATTTTTTTTGCTGTTGATGTTTAGATATGAAGTTTTTTCTTGATGTTTGTGGCTGCTACGGTTTCTTCTATTTCATGATTATGTGGATGGTTTTCTAAAGGTTCCTACTGGTTTTTTGTGGTATTGTTTTTTTGTTTCATGATTATGTGGTTAGATATGAAGTTTGCTGGAGTTTGTGTATGGTTTTTAAGTGTTTGGAGGAATTTTGGTTGTAATTTGTTTGTGAAATTGTGGCTGTTGGTATGATTTTTTGCCTTTTGGATGAAGTTCGGATCTCCCCCCCCCTTTTGTGGCTGCTGCCTCCTCTTTATAAAGCAGTGAATATGGCTTTTAGGTTTGATTCTTATGAAACTTGTTGGCTAAGTTTGGCTGAAAATTTTGGGGGGAAAACTGAGTTTGAGAGTGATGGGTGAGGGCAAAGCAGGGCTAGAAATTGCAGCAGGTCTGCTGCACTTTGACTACAAAATTTGTTTGTTTGTGAGGTATATAAAAAAAGAAAAGTCCTGCTGTTACTGTGCTGTATTTTTTTTGAAATTATGCTTTTTATGAACTTCTTTATTATATTAACACTAAGTGGCAAAATGTTTTATGATTATGTATGCTATGCATAAAGAAACAAAATGAGGTGAAATATGATTATGCTTATGCGGCATAAATGAATATGTGAATGATTGAACTTAGAATAAATGTTTGAAAATTTGTGAATGAATGTTTGATTGCTACTTTGAAAGATTTGAATGAAAAATGTATGCTTAAATATGATTAAGTTAAACTTGAATGAATTGGTTTGAATTTGTAAGATTAGTGCTTGAACTTGCTTTTTTTTGAAATTTAACTTGGCTCTCAATTCCTTTTGTAGGAGAGAAACTAGCATTGGAGCATGAAGCTTGGTCATGAAGGTGAATTCGGAAAAACTTAAAGTCGGTAGTAGGAAATAGATACCTCTTAGGCTTAGAACTCCTTTTATGTAACCTTGTAAAACTTGTAATGACAATGTTCCTAAGATGTAACCATGATTTTTGGAAAGTGAGAATACTAAATGCTTATGAATGATATGTGTGAATGTGCTAAAATGGACACTTGAATTTAATCAAGGAAAGGTATTTTGGATTTTGTTGTGAACTAAAATTTGGAAAGAGACTTAGAACTTGGAAATGGATCTAGGAATGATCATGAGTTGAATTCAAAATTTGAAATTGGATAATTGAATGAGAATCAAAATGGAACTGAAATTTGAGTTTGAACTTGAAGTTGAAATTGAATTAAATATCAATTGGAGTTAAAAGAAAAATTGAAACTTGTATTAGAAATTGAATTGAGAATCTTGGAATAAAAAAATGGAATGGAGAGTCTAACATTTAAACTTTGAGATTTTTTTTGACATGAATTGGTATCTGAAATGTATTGAAATTGGTTCTTGAATTTGACCTTTGAGGTTTGAATAAAACATGGAATGATTTTGCAAATTAGATTTTAAACTTGGAATGAAATTGGAAATTAAGTTAAATAAATGGGTGAGAATTGAAAGGGAAAATAGAAATGGAAAATGGAAATTATGCATGAATTTGAATTAGATTTGAAACAAGAAATTTAAAGATAAACTTGAGCTCAGAATTTGAATAAGAAATCTGAAGCATAAATTTGGTGTTTGAGAATTGACCAGAACAAAAACAACTAAACTTTAGTTAAAAATAAACAAAACTCAACAGCAAATCAAAGATCCAGAGTCCATATCCAAGCTGAAAACCAAACTCCAGGATTCATCCTTTCCTTCTTTTCCAAGCAACAAAAATACTTGTTCCCCAAGAAATGAAATGAACAAAACAACGACAAATCTCAATGAGATAACTCAACTGATAAAATCCTAATGACCCGAGGCTTTGATCTCGTCCATGATTCAACCTCAAAACTCCTGCCCCAACACTTATGAGACCACTTCAAAATATTGTGCTTTTAGCAAAAACCTAGCTTTCCAAGTTCCAAGTACTTGTTACAAAACTAAAGACTTTCCTAGACAATTCTCCCAAATCCGACGTGACTGATATGCACAATGGTATGCAACTAATGAGATGAATGTCTGAAAAAATTTTAGGGGTAAAATTTGGGGTGTGACAGTTGCCCCTATTTAAATAGTTTCACTGGATAGAATGAGAGATGTTAATCCTCATAAAATCGGAGTGAAAAGTATTTAAATATAGAAATAACTGAAAATTTTGCCCCTAAATGCAATGACATGCTATGAACTCAATGAGGGACTTGACGCTTTGCTGGGGATACAACGTGCGAGATGCAATGAACCCTAGCATGCTGATATTTTTTGATGAATATGCTGAAAATGATATGATAAAGACAAATACAACGGTGATACATAAAACATAAATGAGGGCGAAGACTCACTGGGGATAACAATATGCTGGGGATGACAAGACGAAACAGGATGTATTCAAAGTGATAGATCAACAGGTTCAAGTGTAACTGTTGGCACTAAGAATGACAGAAGACGGAAAACAAAACGAAAGATTAAAGACAAACTATCTGAAGTGATGAGTTAGCAAGCTCAAGGTGGGTGTTGGGGATCCCAACACAACAATTCGGTAATTGAGAAAAAAGAAATGAAATGACATCGACTCGGCAGTCAGGAGAACAAAATAACAGGCATCGACACGACGGTCAGGAATAAACAAACATCGACATGGTGATCGAGAAATAAAATAAACAAAAATCGACATGGTGGTCGGGAAATAAAATAATAGATATCGACACGGTGGTCGGGAAATAAAAGACAGACGTCGACACGGCGGTCAGGAATAAAAGACCGGCGTCGAAACGGTGGTCAGGAAACAAAAGACAGGCGTCGACACGGTGGTCAGGAAATAAAAGACAGACGTCGACACGGTGGTCAGGAAAATAAAATGACAGGCGCCGACACGGTGGTCGTGAAATAAAAGACAGGCGTTGATACGGTGGTCAGGAAATAAAAGACAGGCGTCGACACAGTGGTCGGGAAAATAAAATGACAGACATTGACACGGTGGTCGGGAAATAAAAGACAGGCGTCGACACGGTGGTCGGAAAAATGACAGGTAAATAAATCAAAGTGATAAATCAACAGATTCAAGTGTAACTGTTGATACCGAGAATAAAGAAAACAAACACAATGTTTGGGTAGTGGCTCTATGTAACCAACTGATACCAGGGGTAGAAAACATCATACTCAAATAGTCAACGGCTCCAAGAGACCGGCTGGTACTGAGGATAAAGACAAGAAGGCTGGATTTTTCAGCAGGATATCCAACCTCTAGAAATTCCTTAAACGAAGAGTCAAGAGCAGACCTTCAGGAACCATCAGGAAACACGGGTATGTGCCAAATTAAATGGACTTAGACTGCAAGCAAAGGGTTTCACGACCAGCTTAAACAGATTCTTTCCAATGACAATTGGACTTCAAAAAGATTCTTGTAAAGTGACAATAGATTACATGTCAGCAGAGGCCTGTTTTGCAAGGTATGACTCTTTTCTACTGTGAGCAGATGCTTGATGAGTAAGACAGTATCAAGGCTTAACACTAAGAGCGAAGCGACATGACTAGCACATGAAAAAGACATACTGACTCAAACGATTTCCAAATATGCCCCTGGATGGGTATTGGATGGAATAGCTCTTGGAAGACAAATCTTCAGACAAAGATGACGACATGATTCCCGACACCCGTCTTGAACTCAAAATTCACGGGCATAAAGTCTGCTAGAACAACTTGAAGGCACGAAGAAGATTTGCCCCTGTGTGATTCCTCTTGCCCCGGAATCAATGGTTTTGAAATTTTCCTCTTCTCAAAAAGTTTAGACCAGTCTGCCATGACATGGCCCTGAAATGGTTGCCCCAGTGCTGGAATGTCGGAGATTTTCCTCCTAGTTATCTGATTCCTGGGATAGGAAACTCCTGACTTGACTGGTCATCGAGCTCTTGAATTTCTTGTGATAGCTCACACTAGTCTGAGTCTTGAGAAAAGGTTCAACCTCTGAGGTGCTGACTCTTGAAGAGATTAATTCCGATCGACTTATTCTTGAAGTGGTTGCCCCTGGTTACCCAACTCCTAGGATGTGAAACTTTTGATTTGACTAGCAATTGAACTCTTGAACCGTTTGTGATAGCTCACACTAGTCTGAGTCTTGAGAAAAGGTTCAACCTCTGAGTAGCTGACTCTTGAAGAGATTGATTCCGATCGACTTATTCTTGAAGTGGTTGCCCCTGGCTGGGCTTCTCTTATTAAGTCGAACTCCCCAACTGGCTGCGTTCGTCGGGATTCCATTGATGCTGAATTGACTTGCAAATAACATTATTCATTTAAAAATTGGCGATTTTAATGTAACATTTATGCAAGTTTTGAAATCACCATTCATTGGTATGATAGTGATACAATGGAGTTGATTAGAACAAATAAAATGGATCTAGCCATTTTATGGAATGGCAGATCAAGTGATCAATACAAATGATTAGAAAAGATCGTTAGGCGTCAAGTTAACACAACCTTGTTGTAGTATTCTCTCAAAATAAATCCTGCCTCAGCTAGGTCTTTTAAGGGTTGTAATGTGGCTTGGTTCACGGTTTATGAAACAAAGGATAAAAGGCTCAAAATGTATTTGTACCCATCCCATCTCCGTGATGAACTCCAATCCTATGTTCAGTTAATTTGACATGCGCATTCATATCTTAAAAGTCTTTTGACAATGCGTGATAAGGATCGGGATTTGAAAGTGATGGCATCCATCTTACTTTCTCCTGCTTTGTAGAGGATTTGATGGCTTCATTAATTTCACCTAAGTTGTCTTTTTCTGTTTTTGACTTAGCGGTCTTTTCTTTGTATTTATTTTTCCTTACGTCATTCTTTTGTTGAGTGGTTATGACTGCCATCTTATTTGAGGATAGAGAATACGTACTACAAACTTTTGGCTCTTCACGACTTCTTTGGTGTGTGAATGAAAGTATGTCGCTGATCCTTCTCGAATGATGGATTGAAACTCTTGAAGATTGAATGCAAACAGGTTAACTGAACCGACTACCCTGCCCCAGGTTTGAAATTAAGGGTTTTTGCATTTTTGAAAAAGAAAACTCCTACTTCTAGGCTCGAAGGGGTTAGCAAGGGATTATCTTCCTTATTTCACCGATGTTTGGGAATTTGAAACAATTCCTGTACATCATTGGCAAGGTTTTAATTGAGATCATACAAATGGAGAATCCAGGCATATGGTTTTCACCATCCTCCCTCTAATCATTGCTAAAACAAAAGTTTGATAAACAAAATGATAGAAATATGTTTTTTTATAAGAACGAGTGAATACGAATGGATTAATTCAAAAGATGCGTAAACATTTCATTAATTTTGCCAATTCAAAAAACAAACAACGCTAACAAGCAAATACAAAATCAATGTGTAAAGAAAAATAACAATAATGCTGAAACAAACAGGTGATTGTCAGCTTTAGGGAAATGAAGATGTCTTGATTTACTGTCTTCAAGAGATGCACCAAGAAGTCACTCAGGCGAGAGGTTGACATGCACCAACAGGCTTCCTTCTGAAAAGGATATGTACCTCTTGTCGATCAATTGTTGTACCTTGGCTTGAAAAGCTTTGCAGTCATCAGTTGAATGCCCCATTGATCCAGCATGATATCCACATTGCTCATGTGGATTATACTCAGGCGGGTATGGCTCTGTCAATGGCTTGAGAGATTTGGGAACCACCAATGAGCGTTGAATCAAAGGTTGCAAAAGTTGAGTGTATGATAAAGGTACTGGGTGAAGAGGAGCACTCCTTCTTTCTAAATTGTTGCGAGGCTTATGCTGACTCTGATGCTGATTCAGATATTCTCGGCTTTGGCTTGCTGACTTTGATGAGGATTTCCCCTGATAATCGAAGTAGTGTCTTCAAGTGAAAGAATGTTCTTCTCAATTAAATCTTTCACAATGCGTTTTAAGGCATAGCAGCCTTCCAAATCATGCCCTGAAGCACCATCATGGAATGGACAATGGGCATTTGGATTGTAGTTTGCTGGGAGTGGATCCGGTGGAGGACCCAAAGGCTTTGGAACAACCAATCCTTTCCTCAACAATGAAGGATATAATTATGTGTAGGTCATGTGGATTTGAGGGGTTGGGGGTCTTTTCCTTTGTCTTCTATTCTGATTTGAGACACCTTCCGGGCGAGGATCTTGAGTTTTTAATTGCTGATAAACTTGCACTAATGGCACTAATGGCACTCTAGGTACTACTAGCCGCTTGATGTGATGACTTTTAAGTTCCTCACACTCAATGCTGGATGTCATCTCCTTCGATCCACCTCCCACTTCTCTTTTGCTTCCGCCAACAAGAGTGGCGACATTGAAATTCCAAGATTGTGTCCTATTACTCTTGTGAGAAGGCAAAAATGCTCCATCAGTTATGCACGTGACCTGTTCTCTATGGTATGAAATCTTAAGAACCTTCATAGGTCTCATTCCTTTCTTATCTCCTGGCTCAACAATCAAATTGTCTGCAATCGGTTCTCCTTCTTGGGGGACTAGCGACTTAATCACACTTTGTAACTTGAACTCAAAACTCTGGCATTCTTCGATAGGGTGCCCCATGGCTCTAGTGCGGTATCCACATTCAACCTATGGATTGTCCTTTTCAAGAATTAACCTTTTGTTATGGATCAACCTTTGTACCCAGACTTTCAATTCAGAGCAAGTATCCAAATCATGTCCTACCACCCCTTTATGGAATTCACACATCGCATTCGTATCAGGGTTGTACCATGTATTTGGCGATGGCGCAGGTTTGTAAGGAGTTATCAATGAATTTTGGATTAATAGCGGGTAGAGCTTGTTAAGTGGCACTGGATGGGTTCGCAGTGAGCTTCACTCCCTTTGTTCTGACACTGCCCCTTGTTTCGCTTTCGCTTCTTTTTCCGACCTTGAGAAGAAACTGCCAGAGGATATTGAGGTACTGATTTGAAAATCAGAGGATGATTTTGACCTAGTAGGGGAGATCCATGAGTTAGCAGCCGAGGAGTTGCCACAGGGAAACAATCTTGACTAAAGGCAGCATCAAATGGAGGTAGGACATTAGCTCTCTCTGTTGCGGCTATGGGCACAGGGCGACCCTCCTTCTTCAATAGAGCTTGCAAAGTTTCCAAGACCCATTCCATCTATTTCTTCAAGGAAATAACCTCCTCTTTTAACAATTCTTGACTTCTTCTCAGTTCATCAACTGTTTCTTGAGACATAATTCTTAGTTCTGAACACGTGTCGGGAATCAAACTGCTGACCCAAGACAAAGGATAGAATGAGCTTACTCTGAAGAAGGAAAATGATATGCAATGTAGATGCAATGGTATGCGAATGGATGCAATGCAAGGATACTTTCAAGGAACTCAAAAAGCAAATACAAACATCCAATTATAAAAACTTTTCCAAAAGGGATTATAAGCTGAAGTTTGTCTATGGTTAAACTTGTGATGTTTGTAATAGACGTCTCTTTGTTCCTTGAAGACCTTACTGAAATGATGCATATGATGCTGAGATGCAAAGATGCAGGGATAAAAGGTGCAAGGTGTCACAAGTAAATCCGGAACCTTTTTAACAGGTGGGCTGTAAGAGATTGGTTCTACTTTTTACTACCCATAAGTCCCACTTACGGGAGGGTTTCTACGGTGATAGTTCAAGGAAACTCAAGGTCACAGACGTTTATCGTTCTAACACCCCGCCGCAGGCTAGCTGCATTGTGACGATAATAACGATAAGGTCTACCTTGAGTGGAGTTCTTATGCTAGGCTGATAAAGGGGCGAGCCCTCGGAGCCTAACATTACACAACTACCAAAATTGAAACAGGTCCTAGGGGGTCCCAGAATCACAACCCTTTCATGAATCAGGTCACGCGACAGGCTAGCTGCGTTGCGACAAGATCTACGAAAAGTCTAACTTTCTGGGGGAGCTTTCATGCTAGGCGTGCAAGGAGCGAGTCCTTGGAGACTAACACTAATAACATCCAATTCTAAACTTAGGTGTTCCCTCTGCTTTTTCCACCACTCAAATTTTACTTGCAAAGTGACCCCAATATCCCACAGACAAATAATATAATGAGAAATAAAGGGAAAGTGGTAAAAGAATAAACAAACATAAATAACAAACATAGAGAAGACAAGAAGAGATAAGATCAAACAAATAAGCACACAAAGCTAAGTTAGGATCGACTCTCTCTAGCATGGAGCATGTCCCTAGCAGAGTCGTCAACTATCGTACCTCGAAAAATACGATCCTAAAATAAACAACAGAGCCGCCACCTAATTCTATTTATTCTACGAGAGAAAAGGACGATATAGATACAACCTAATAAAGGATAAAAAATGGTTTACGAAACCAAATTCTAAGTTCGGGAGTCGGTTACGCAAGGGGAAGGTATTAGCACCCCTCACGTCCGTTGTACTCAACGGGAACCTCTTAGCTAAACTATGCGATTAAATGTTTGATCTTAAGTATTTGTCTTCTAAATGATTGTTAATATGTTTGTTCTTAAAGAAAAGTTTTTTTAAATTAATATTAAGACGGAGAAAGGATTAAAGTTTTTAGACAGAGAAATATTTAAATTTTTTATTAGGGTGCTCGCGAAGGATTGAAATCCCCGTGCCTACGTATTCCCTTGTGCAATGGGAAATTCAGAGCTTTGTAGTTCGTGCTACTACGGTTTGTGATTTTTTAATTGAACGATTGTTTAAAACGCATTCTACTGCTAAGCGCTGACTTATACTCGCGGTGGAGGCTGAAGCGCTAGCTTGTTTGCGAGACGGAAAGATTTAAGCAATGTTCGTTTAGATAAAATGTTTGACCTTTATTAAGGTGTTTTAAACGAAAAGGGCGAATGAACCGCGTCGCGTGGGGCTAGCCCAGGAGTGATTGCATTCCAAAACGTGCGGAGTGCTAGACTCCGGAGTTCTGTATTTCGCTGATTAATTATGAAAATGATTTGAATTGGTTGGTAAGTTTTAAGTTGTTTTAAGATAGGAAAGATGCGAATGGACCACGTCGCGTGGGGCTAGCCCAGGAACGATTCATTCTTAGAACGTGCAGAATGCTGGTCTCCGGGGCTCTATTCTTTCGTATTTGAATTAGTTTGTAAAATGATTGAGATATTTTGGTATACGAATGGTGATTGAACACGTCGCGTGGGGCTAGCCCAGTAGCGGTCCAATCTAGAACGTGCGAAGTGCTAGACTCCGGAGTTCTATTTCCATATATTAATTTTTGCGATTAGATAATTCGAAATAAGGAAAGCGAATGGACCACGTTGCGTGGGGCTAGCCCAGTTGCGATCCATTCTAGAACGTGCGGAATGCTAGACTCCAGAGTTCTGTTTCCGTATTAAATTAATTAAATAAGTTGAATAATTATTTTTTAGACGTTTTAGAATCGATGATTAATAACGGAGGAGTGAACGAAACAACACGCGTGGGGCTAGCCCAGTGGTAGTTCGTTCTAGAACGTGCGGAGTGCTAGACTCCGGGGCTCTATTCCTTGTTAATTTAAATAAGACGCGATAAGTCGTGCAGACGGCGGTCACTTGGTGACCGACTTACGTGTGTGAAAGATACAAACACATGAATTGCTAACTTGGCGTTGGACCAGGAAGTTTACTAAATTATTCTTTTAACAATTTAAATATTATCTAGAAATACTAAATTCATGGCTTGATTAACAAAATACAATCAAAAATCGAGAATGAGATTCATGTTTACACAAGTCATATATTATTATTATAACCAAATAAAGTATAAGAAAATATAAGCAAGACCTTGTAAATATAAACAAGTAAACAAAATAATTGATCAACTAAAATTAATACAGTTATTTACCAAAGGTTAATTAACAAAATAATTAAATAAATAAAAAATAATAATATAATTTAATTGATAAAATGTTTTCTAAATTTGTCTTAGAAAAAAAATCAAAACTTAAAAAGACCTTAACTTAAAAGAGACCTCCTTTTTTTAAAAAAAAACAAAACATAAAAAAATATAAGGAAAGAAAAGAAATAAAATATAATAATAAAAAAAAGAGACCAAAAGATGCAAAGGCGGCCCAAGCAGGCCCAAAGGTGAGAGTGGTTGGGTTGAATCCGATGGGTCGGACCCGGTTTGGACTCCGGTTCAAACTTATGAACCAAAAAATAAACCCTAAAAAAAAGCTGAGATTCCCTTTTGATTTTAGAAACAGAGAAAACGAAAACTCTTCTCTCTCGCTCACGAATGCGATTCCCTCCCCCAGTTCGCAGTCCTTCATCTCCCTCACCTCAACCATTTCAACTTCTTAGTTTTCACCTTAGTGATGGCTTCTTCAGTGCCAAACTTCATGTTTCATCAACCCGAGTTCAAACAACACGAATCAAACCCATTACCTCACAACAACTGAAACCCTATTCCCAAATCAAATACCCTCAAACCCCCATTGAAACCCTAAACTCAACAATCCAAAAAAAATTGAGCGAGGAAATGGATGCTATATGAGATGCAACGACCGTAACATGAAGAGAAACAACACACAATATAAGGGGAGGCCAAACAGAGATAGGATAAAGGTACCTTGCGAACACTTTTGATTGACGAGCTTGTACGAGCTTGCGGATTGTTCTCGAGGTTTCGCGATTTGTTTATCGGGCTTCCTCTTAGTTCGCTCAAACCTCCGTCCGTTTCAGATGCAACACCGCTGTGATACCTCCATAATTTCGAGAGGCACCGCCACGACGTCTAATGGTCGATCGTGAGTTCCTCAGGTCATCCTTGTGGCTTCACCTTCTCATGCTCCTGGTTTCGGCTCCCTCCTGATTTTTTTGCAAAATGGTCGACTCTTCAGTGCTCCGCGATCTTCCTGTAACCTCACGTGTGGTTGGGTCAGTGATGCCCGCAGGTTATTATTGATAAAGGTCTTGCGGCGGTTTCGGCTGCAGCTCCGTGATTGCGAAGGTAAGGTTTTTAGTAAGCTCTGGTTTAACAGCGCTTGGTTTTGTGAGATGGTAGCAATGGATTTGTGAAGGTGGATGGATTAGCAATGGTTCAAAAAGGTTCAAGTGTCTTTCGCGGATGAAGGGGTTCGCTTACTGTTGCGGTTTGCACGCGTTTTCGCCTCAACTTTCTTATCTCCCTTAACCTGTCCGTTCTCGACGCTGCTTTGGTTTAGTTATGGAAGTCAACTCATTCTAAACCTCACTATGTTTCTGGATTGGTTTGTGTTTGGCAATGAAGGTTAATGATGAAGGTTTGGATTAATGGTGGAGGGAGTTCTGGTTTTCTTGGAAAAGTTTTCATGGCGATAGTTCAGTGGTTTTATGGAGGGTTGGTTCGGATTAAGGACCTGTTTTTTCAGAGTTTATTGGTTCGGAGGTTCGAGCGTTTTGAAGAAAAGGAAGAGGGTTCGGGTTCTGTTTGAAAATATTTGAAATGGTGAAAAGACTTGCGAGATTTATGATTCTGGTTGATGTGAGCAGAGTATGGAAGAAGGTTTGTCTCTTCGAAGTTTTCCGTTGTTGCTGTGTTTTTCGGTTTTGCTCGATGGTTGCTTGCTATTCCCTTTTTTATATTTTTCAGGTCTGAGACAGGATCGACAAAGGTGGTGATTTGATTTCCTTTTTTGTGTTGTTTTTTGGAGGTGAGGCTTTTCTGGTGTTTGATGGTGGTTGGACCATGGATGGTGGCTTGAAGGTGTTTGGCTATAGCGGGTCGTGAGCTTAAGGCGGTGAAAGGTTTGGCTTGAGCTTTTTGCTGCTGACGCTTTTGGTAATTTTTTTTGCTGTTGATGTTTAGATATGAAGTTTTTTCTTGATGTTTGTGGCTGCTACGGTTTCTTCTGTTTCATGATTATGTGGTTGGTATTCTAAAGGTTCCTACTGGTTTTTTGTGGTATTGTTTTTTTGTTTCATGATTATGTGGTTAGATATGAAGTTTGCTGGAGTTTGTGTATGGTTTTTAAGTGTTTGGAGGAATATTGGTTGTAATTTTTTTGTAAAATTGTGGCTGTTGGTATGATTTTTTGCCTTTTGGATGAAGTTCGGATCTCCCCCCCTTTTGTGGCTGCTGCCTCCTCTTTATAAAGAAGTGAATAGGGCTTTTAGGTTTGATTCTTATGAAACTTGTTGGCTAAGTTTGGCTGAAAATTTTGGGGGGAAAACTGAGTTTGAGAGTGATGGGTGAGGGCAAAGCAGGGCTAGAAATTGCAGCAGGTCTGCTGCACTTTGACTACAAAATTTGTTTGTTTGTGAGGTATATAAAAAAAGAAAAGTCCTGCTGTTACTATGCTGTATTTTTTTTGAAATTATGCTTTTTATGAACTTCTTTATTATATTAATACTAAGTGGCAAAATGTTTTATGATTATGTATGGTATGCATAAAGAAACAAAATGAGATGAAATATGATTATGCTTATGCGGCATAAATGAATATGTGAATGATTTAACTTAGAATAAATGTTTGAAAATTTGTGAATGAATGTTTGATTGCTACTTTGAAAGATTTGAATGAAAAATGTATGCTTAAATATGATTAAGTTAAACTTGAATGAATTGGTTTGAATTTGTAAGATTAGTGCTTGAACTTGCTTTTTTTTTTTGAAATTTAACTTGGCTCTCAATTCCTTTTGTAGGAGAGAAACTAGCATTGGAGCATGAAGCTTGGTCATGAAGGTGAATTCGGAAAAACTTGAAGTCGGTAGTAGGAAATAGATACCTCTTAGGCTTAGAACTCCTTTTATGTAACCTTGTAAAACTTGTAATGACAATGTTCCTAGATGTAACCATGATTTTTGGAAAGTGAGAATACTAAATGCTTATGAATGATATGTGTGAATGTGCTAAAATGGACACTTGAATTTAATCAAGGAAAGGTATTTTGGATTTTGTTGTGAACTAAAATTTGGAAAGAGACTTAGAACTTGGAAATGGATCTAGGAATGATCATGAGTTGAATTCAAAATTTGAAATTGGATAATTAAATGAGAATCGAAATGGAACTGAAATTTGAGTTTGAACTTGAAGTTGAAATTGAATTAAATATCAATTGGAGTTAAAAGAAAAATTGAAACTTGTATTAGAAATTGAATTGAGAATCTTGGAATAAAAAAATGGAATGGAGAGTCTAACATTTAAACTTTGAGATTTTTTTTTGACATGAATTGGTATCTGAAATGTATTGAAATTGGTTCTTGAATTTGACCTTTGAGGTTTGAATAAAACATGGAATGATTTTGCAAATTAGATTTTAAACTTGGAATGAAATTGGAAATTAAGTTAAATAAATGGGTGAGAATTGAAAGGGAAAATAGAAATGGAAAATGGAAATTATGCATGAATTTGAATTAGATTTGAAACAAGAAATTTAAAGATAAACTTGAGCTCAGAATTTGAATAAGAAATCTGAAGCATAAATTTGGTGTTTGAGAATTGACCAGAACAAAAACAACTAAACTTTAGTAAAAAATAAACAAAACTCAACAGCAAATCAAAGATCCGGAGTCCATATCCAAGCTGAAAACCAAACTCCAGGATTCATCCTTTCCTTCTTTTCCAAGCAACAAAAATATTTGTTCCCCAAGAAATGAAATGAACAAAACAACGACAAATCTCAATGAGATAACTCATCTGTTAAAATCCTAATGACCCGAGGCTTTGATCTCGTCCATGATTCGACCTCAAAACTCCTGCTCCAACACTTATGAGACCACTTCAAAATATTGCGCTTTTAGCAAAAACCTAGCTTTCCAAGTGTCGCTCCCACCAAAACGACACCTGGGTCAGAAGGGGTACAAACGCGAATGGTCGGCGAAAGGAGGAAGGAAATGAATAGAGTCGCCAGCTAGGCATTTTTATCACGAAGGAAAGGTAATGTTGCATGAACCTAAGAAAAGATATGGATAAGACGGTTGCGAACCAGAGAGACTGAGAAAGGGGGTTGGTTACAACCTGGGAAGGTATTAGCACCCAGATTGTCCGTCGTACTCGACGGGATCCACGCTTAAAAGATTTGTGTTTTAAAGGGGTAGTGTCAGTGCTATTAGTGTATCAAAGCTGGAAGGAATGCAAGTGTCAGTGTAAAAAGAAAGTGAAGTGAAATATGTGAAGTGTCAGTGTAAGGAGAGAATGAAATGCTCAAGATTATGAGGCTTTGAAGGATAATGCTGGAAAAGGGTGGAATATACAGAGACTTTTGTTCGATAACCGTTAAGTTATGCCTACGTATCCTCTCGTGCAATGAGGAAGTCAGAACACAGTAGTTCGACCCAAAGAGACTGAAAGAGATAAATTGACTTGTGAACTGCTTACTTGTCTATGCTCAAGTGTATGACCTGTCTGGCTCAGGTGCAGACTGTCTTGCATTAGACGGAAGAAGCAAGTTCTCGTTTGTGAGTGAATGAGATGAGAAAAGAATCCCGGAGGAGACGATTATTGTTTGTTTTTGTGTTTTCAGTTTTTTTATTGATTTTTTGGGTTTATCATAAGTTAATGAGCTTAAGCCTAAACCAATGGGTTAGTAAACTCATCACATCCTCCCTCTGATTAGGGGTAATGAGAATACCTTAAGTGTGAAGTCAGCATCTCACACTTAATCACCATGATGTAGGATTAAGATCATTAACCTACTTGTAATTATTTAGATGTTTTTGTTGTTTTTGTTTAGTGTTAAGTAATGAGTTTAAGCCATAATCAAGGATTTAATGGACTCATTACACCATCCTAATAGAAGGATAATAGATGAGAACATTTAAGCTGAAGAAAACTCCTCAACTTAATCCATGATTAGGGATTAACCTCATGACAAAACAAAGCCTTTATTAGATGGATTTTATTTAATGATAAGATGGAGAAGTGAATTTTAGGGTTTGTGAGACAACTTGAGGGGGACTTGTCCATTAACACTAGGGTTAGTACTTCTTAACCAATTAAGGAAGAATTAGAACCCTAATGCAAGGCCCAAGTTACAAGTTTGATGTCTTGATGATTATTAAGTGGATTGATTAAAGGATTTAAACACATTAAGGGTTTAACACTTAGGATTAAAGTTATACACTCCATCCTAATAGAAGGATGCAGGCATAAGCTTAATCACAAAGCCTTAAAACCTTTAAGGTTTAGTCCCTGATTATGAGATGAGAAGAGAAGACTCAAAGATGACACAAAGGTAAAACTAAGTGGGGGACTAATCAAACCCTAATTGTTATCATGCTTGGTTGTTCCTAGGGTTAATGAGGTTTGCAAGAAGATCTTCAGAGAAACCACCAGGAAGGAAGCAGATGAAAGGAGGAAAGAGAAGCAAAACAACTTGCTTCACTTAAGAAGACAAGTTGCTTCAAGAAAGAAAGTAAGAGAACAAGAATGAGCAAGCTCAATCCAATACACAAGATAAAATGCATCAAATATGCAAGAGAGATGAGAAGAGATTGTGAGAAGTGAAGGCAAATTCACTTCTCTAAACAACTTACCACCTGGAAAGTTAGCCAAAAGAAATGAAATGTAATGCAAATGAGATGCAATGCCAAGATGCAAACCAAAACCAGAAGCACAAGCATGATGTTAATGATGCTAAAAGTTGATGCAAACATGAGGCAAGGAAAGATAATGATCAAACAAGCATAAGGATGCAAATGAGGCATGCATTGAACCATGAACATACATGAAAAGTTATGAAATGCAATGGACATACAACATGTCAAATGAAAGATGCAATGATCAAACATGGTTCTAATATGTCCTAAGATGTATTATGAATCATGTGGATGCACAAAATGTCATGGTAAGTCATGGGATGCAAGCAAATGAGAAATGAATGCAAGGGAAGGCTCAAATTAGGGTTACATGCATCATACAAAGCAAAAATCCAAAACCAGAAGCAAATGACATGATAAAAATTTAAAAATGCAATCAAAGATACCCTAAACCTATACAAACTCACTGCCCAAAGGAGAGGATCCAACTCTTAACCTAGTGTAAGTTATGAATTTCCTAAGATTGTTAGGGTTTTGGGGTACTTTACCAAGGAAAATGCTAAAAAAATTGAAAATGCAAGATCAATTCAAATCAAATTTATCCTATAAACTACATGCTATGAAGAGTGCAATGCAAGAAGAATCATCACTCAACTCTCAATGGTTAGGCAGAAAGAAATTTTTGAAGTTTGAAACAAAATATTGCCTTGAAATGAAATTAAATCCAATGAAAATGATCAAAAGACATCAAGAACAAAAAAGAAATTTGGTTTGAGAGTTGGACAATGTTTCTAAATGTTTCTAAATGCAATGTGAATTTTTTGGTGATTTTTAGAAACCTAAATGTATTTTTAATTAATTAAAAGACTTTAATTAATTAAAAATAACATTTAAATATTTTAAAAATACTTTTTTAATGCAAAAAATAAAATAAAAAATATTTTCAGGTTGAGAAAATTATTTAAAACAAAAATGCAAAGGGAAATATTTTTAGGATTTTTCTAACTATTTTAAAATAAATGTGAAAGATAAATGAATAAAAATGAAATAAAAAAGAAATTAAATGGAAAGTATGCAGGATCTAAGGCTGAGATTCAAACTAAACACGCGGGAGTTGACTGGCGCGCGTTTGAGTGGCTGGGATTGCTTTTGAGAAATTCAAAAATTAACCCTAATTAATTAACCTAATTAATCTGAATTAGGGTTTAATGGAAGATCTAGTGCGTTCATTCACGCGGGAGTCAATGGAAGTCAACAGGATCCAGGGTCCAAATTCAAAGTTGGTTAATTACACAGATTAGGGTTTAATGACCCTCAGGTGGCCGGAGAAGACTTTCGGTCGTCTTCTCCGGCAAGACCTTCAACCTATCTCTCTCAAAACCTCACTAAAACATGCCAAAATCTCCAGATCAACTCAACCAAACATCCTAAACAAGAATCCAACAACAAAACTTATTTATTTTTCATGAATCACGAAGAACAAGCAAAAATCAAATTCACGGGCAAAGTTTCAGACAAACCATACATCCTCATTTCTGCATCATTTTCAAAAATTCAAAGCTCATTGCATTCAGGGAAGCATGTAGATCATTTTAGTAACTTAAAACAAGGTTTCTGGAAAAAATAATTTTCGAAGCTACCTGAAGTGAAGCTTTCAGTTTGGAGCTTTCAGCCTGCCTTCTTGCTTCAAAACTTCTCCAATGGACCTCCTGAAGATGCTTTGAGGCTTGGCTTGAGTGTATGGTGGCTGGTTTGTGAGATTGATCAAGTTTTGTTCAGTGAGGGGTGAGAATCGTGTTCTGATTTCAGGGGGTTTTAGGGCAAGGTGAAGGGTCAGGGATGATCAGTGAGACATGCTGAGATGTTCTATGGAGTTTGTTTTTGTGTTTGTGTCTTGTACAATGAGTTTCGAAAGAAAAAGCATAAGAGGTGAAAACTTGGAGCTAGGGCTTAGAGGATGTTTCAGGCTTGTGTGTCTTATGAAAATGAACCCTTGGAGTGTGTTTGTAAGGTCTGGATTGGGCAGAGAGTGGGTGGTGGACTGTTGTGATTGGTATGGGTGTTTTTGCCAAAAAGTTAAAAGTGTTGTACTTGAGGTATGGGCAATGGTGTAGCTAGCTCATTGGCTTGTCCTAGCTCAGCTGAGATTAAGGATGTCCATGGAATTGGTTTTGAGATAATTCAGCAAGTTGAGTGAAGTTTATGTAGTGTTTTGCAAATTTGTGAACTTTTGGCCCTTTTGGAATTTCTTAATGCACAAGTCATGAAATTGGACAAATCTTTGGTGCATTCTGATCTTTATACATTGGTTCATGTTTTTGAAAGGATTAGAAGTCACTTTGAGGTCTCATTTCACTTTGGCAAGGGATTTTGCAACTTTGCCTCTTTGGTGCATAACTTGAAATTTTGTGATTTTGTCCAACTTTGACAAGCCATAACTTTTGATCCAAAATGAATTAGAATGAGTTCTTGTACTTTTTGAAAAGAGAATGATCCATTCTACAACTTTCATGACCAAAGTTTTCCCATTTGAAGCATTTTTGAATCCAAAAGAAAGGTTTGAAAAAGTTTCCCAAAATGGCAAGTTTCCATTACAAGTCATTTTCCCAAAAAGGCAACTTTGCAAATGGCTTGAAATTCTTCAATTTTGTGAACTTCCAACATCTTCTATGATCAAATAAAGTTCATATACATCCAAAATGATGAAGAACACCCTTTGGTTGGGTCATTGGGGGCCTCAAATGCCCTGATTTTGCACTGACTTGCTCAAGAAGTCAACTCTTGATTAGATGCCTCCCCCATGGAATTTCTTCATGAAAATTGATATGCATGATCCTTATAACATATAGAGACCAATAGAAACAATAATAACCAAAAAATTTGGAGTTATGGCCTTTGAAACCAAAAACATAATTCTAGGTCATCTATGCAGTTAAACCTGGCTCTGCTTCCATGCCATTCTCAGTTCTTGTGATTCTTTGGATTTCTTGACTTTGTGGGGATATAATATGATGCTTGAACATACATGGACCCCTTTGAAGTGATTGAAGACCTTTGGAGTGGCTCAAATGGCTCTTGGATAGCTCAGATCACAAACCCTAGATGCAGATGACTTGGGAACAATGCAGTGAATCAAAAATGCGATATGAGATGCTATGATTGAATTTATGCACATGAAAAGATCACAAGCAATGGTGTGAAAGGGTGAGGGCAAATTTGGGGTGTTTATACCAAGTTCCAAGTGCTTGTTACAAAACTAAAGACTTTCCTTGACAATTCTCCCAAATCCGATGTGACTGATATGCACAATGACAATACCTTATTTACTTTAGGAGTGGTCTGGAGTATGTGTCCTACTCTATGTCATGTAACACCGTACGGGGTTTTAGTTGTTAAACTTGTTTTAGTATATTTTATTTGAAGATATTTTCCTCTATTTTCTGATGTTAAATTCTGGATGGATAATGTTATGTTTATGAAGTAAATTAATGATGTTTGAACGATGAAGTTTTATTCCGCTGCGAAATGAATATATATGGTTTTAAGATGTTGTTTAACCCATGTTATGGGATAGGACATTGTATGTTTAATGTTTTTGATAGATGTGTGATACCCTTCTTATGGTTACTCTGATATTACTCTAAATATTTTTCTTTGGGGTAGAAGGGTGTTACACAAGCTGATAATAGATCCCGCTTACCGGGCTATAGTGCAGCATAGGAGGAAGCAGTCTCCTAAAAAAATGGAGGCTGGTGACCAAGCAGTAAAAGACCTCCTCGAGGAAAACTTTATCTCGGAGGCCAGGTATACGACCTGGCTCTCTAATGTTGTATTAGTAAACAAGAATAATGGAAAATGGCGTGTGTGTATCAACTACACTGATCTCAACCGCGATTTCTCGAAAGATGCTTATCCTTTTCCCAACATAGATAAATTGGTAGATAATTCTCTAGGTTTTAAATTAATATCATTCCTTGACGCCTATTATGGGTACAATCAGATACCCATGGCCGTGACCGAAAAGAAATACACGACCTTAATGACCGAATCAGACAACTATTACTACAACATAATGCCCTCCGAATTGAAAAACACCGGCACGATCTACCAACGCATGATGAAAAAAGTCTTTCAAGAAGAAATCAGATACATGCTTTAAGACTACATTGAGGATATGATCGTCAAATCCCATGAGGAGATCGATCATGTTCTCCATCTAAATAAAATTTCCGACCAAGTATGAAAGTGTAAAATGCGGTTTCATCCATAAATAAAGGGTTCGCACGGGAAAATTCCCCGGGTTCTATCTGGCCGAAAGAGGATTCAAAGTCAACCCCGACAAGTATCGAGCATTCTCTGAAACTCCGACACCAAGCTCCAAAAATATCTATCCAATTGTTGAACGAGGTTCTCACCTTGCTATCATGCTTCATGACAAAATCCGCCCAACACACCGTCCCCCTCTTCAAGCTCCTCCGCAAAGAGGCTACCTTCGAGTGGATGAAAGAGTGCGACCAAGCTTTGACCCAACTCAAGAAAGCTATATCAAAGCCCCAGGTCCTTTCGCGACCAGTGGTGGGAGAAACTCTGTTTTTATACCTGGTCGTTGCTAACGAGGTCGTGAGTATTTCCCTCATTCGAGAAACATCTGAGGGACAAAAACCAATTTACTTCACGAGCAAGGTCCTCTAGGGACCAAAGCTCATGTACCAGCAGATGGAATAAGTCACACTAGCTCTCTTCAATGCAAAGAGGATACTTATGCACTATTTTCTAGCACATACGATCATCGTTCGGAAAAACCAACCCATTAGATAACTCCTGAACCGACCGGACATGGCCGGAAGGAGGCTCAAATGGTCTTTGGAACTACATGAATTCTACATTAGATACAAAAGCAGGCAAGCCATCAAGGCACAAGTCCTAGCCAATTTCGTAGCCAAGATGACCACCCAGGAGCACGTGGCATGCGCGGCCAGAAGATGGACCATTTTTGTGGATGGAGCTTCGAGCTCAATGGGAAGTGGAGCAGGGATCATCTTAGAAAATGAAGAAGGCATCCTGATAGAGGTATCACTCTCCCTCTCTTTCCTAACATCCAACAACTAAGTAGAATACCAGGTCAAGGGAGAATACCAGGTCAAAAACGACAATTTGTCCAAATATCTAACCCTAGTCAAAGAAAGAATGATCAAATTTACATCCATAGAAGTAAAACATGTTCCTTGTAAACATAACGTCCGAGCATACATCATATCAAAACTTGCAAGCACAAAGAGGAAAGGCGGGAACAAGTTTGTCATCTAAGAAATACTCCTTCAACCGAGCATCAAGAAAGTATCATCGACGATAGACGTAAATCTCATCAGCGACTCCAACTGTTGGATGACCTCGTTCTACAACTACTTGACAAAAGACGAATTTCCTCCAGATCCCAAAGATGTCAGTATAGTCTGACAGAGAGCTTGCTCATATGTCTTGGTCGAAGGAAAACTCTTCCGAAGAGGATTCTCCATTCCCCTCCTCAAATTCATTGAGGAGGAACTAAAACCTCACATCCCATGCAAAATCCACGAAGGGATCAATGTTGAGCATCTGGGAGGGAGGTCACTAGCAAGGAAAGCTCTATAAGTAGGATATTACTGGCCAACAATGCAACACGACACTGAGGAACACGTGAAAAAATGCGACAAATTCCAATAACACTGGGATATACACTTATCTCCCCCCAATGAGCTTAAGACAATGTCCTCCCCGAGGCCATTCGCATGGTGGGCCCTGGACATCCTAGGTCCCTTTATCGTCGGTTCGAACCATAACAAATAACTGATAGTTGGCGTAGACTACTTTACAAAGTGGATAGAGGTAGAGGCTTTAGCCAAAATCATAACACTAAACATATTAAGGTTTTTCAAACGAAATATTATCGCCCGGTTTGGGGTACCCTAAGCTATCGTCACTGAAAATAGGACACAGTTCACGGACAAACATTTCTAGGAATTTGTCGCTAATGTAGGAACAAAGCAACATTTATTTCCAGTCGAGCACCCACAAAAAAATGGGCAAGCTGAGGTCGCGAACATGGTAATCATATGAGGACTCAAGCGGAGATTATATGAAGTAAAGAAATGCTGGGTCGAGGAACTACACAGTGTCCTATGGGCCTACATAACCATGCCTACTCCATAACGGGGGTAACCCCTTTTCAATTAGCATATGAAACTGAGACAGTCATTCCCGTCGAAATATGCGTACCATACAGGAGGAACGAAGCCCCCATGGACGAATATACCAATTTCAAAGCATTGGACGAGTAGCTCGACCTGGTCGAGGAAGTTTGCTCAGGAGTATCCCTCCGTGAAGCAACACTTAAACAAAAAATTGACATTCGACATGACTCCAAGGTCATAAAGCGAGCATTCTAGGTGGGTAGCCTCGTCCTGAGAAGAAACCATAAGGACTCTCAAGAAGGAAAGATGAGCACAAATTTGGAAGGCTCTTACCGTGTTTGAGTAAAAACGAAGAACGAGGCTTACTACTTAGAAAATTTAAATGGGGAAGAAGATATTCCTTGGAACATCAAGAAACTAAAATAATATTATGGTTAAGGCGTCCGTCGGCTTACTTGAATCTCAACAATGAAGCATAAGTACCGACCTAACATGCATGCCTAGGTACAAGAATTGTATACCAACATCTTAAACTAACAGGGTCCCCTCATGAACGAGGAGGTCTACTGTCACACGACCGGATCCTCAAACGAGTCTATCGTTGTTATCATACCACAAACTGGAAGAAATCCAGCTCGCGATGGAATGTTCACACAACGAAGCTAGGGCCATCACCATGACTCGAGCATCGCCCCCTACCAGAACCACTCTGGCATTCTTCCCAATTCCCCAAACTGTCAGAATTATACATAGAGCACTATTTCCCCCAAAAAAACTATGCATATTGTTGCACCCCAAAATTTTCCCTCCACAATCAAGACAACCTCTATCAAGACTTCTAAATGATCACAAGGTCCTCAAGACTCTCAATTGGTCAATAAGTGTTGAAGTTTCCTCAGACAATGCCTCCTCCTAAGCAAAGTGTTCAAAACTAGGGTTTTATGTTTCTTCAGGTTAAATTGATTTTCAAGACCTCAAGTGAGCTTCATAACATCCCACATGTGTTTAAGAATCCCCATGTCAAGTTTCAATGCTTTCCCAATAAGTTTGCCCATGTCAAACTTCAAGATTTTTTGTCAAGATCAAGTTTATGAAGTAAAATTCATCATTTGATCAAGGTTTGATCATGATTCATCAAGGAAGTTTTAGATCATCAAGAATCAGGAGTTTCTAAATTAGGGTTTTCTAAGGAAAAGTCAACTGAACTTTGACCGCCATAACTTTCACATGCTTCATCAAAATTTTTCCATTCAAATCTCATTTTGAAGGAAATTAAATTCTCTACAACTTTGTGTCTCACAAGCTAAGCCTAAAAATGCTTCATTTGGAAGGTATGAGGTAAAACATTATAGGTCATTTTAAAAGTCAACAAAAAAGTCAACATCTTCCAAAGGGCATAATTTGAAAATGGTAAAGGATATGGACATGAGACCAAAGAGGTTGGTTAGATGACTCTCTAAACTTTCCAAAATTTCCAAGAACACCTTCATAGCCTTAAAATTGAGGGATTTATGCCTTTGCAAAGTTGGGAAATTTTTGAGGGGTATATTGAGCAAATGAGGTCTTAAAACCAATTTTTTCCAAATGGGCTTGCAATTTTGTGATCCAATCTTTACCATGACATCATGCACGACCTAATTCTTATTTATTCAGATTTTTATAACTTATTTTATATTTATTCATTAAAAACCAATTTAAAACAAAATAAAATATAACAACTCAAATATTTGATGTGATTCTTCTTTTAGAAGCTCTTAAAGACCAATTAAGTTGATTTGATCACATACAAATTCGTGCACACCCTTTGGAGTATGAAAAGATATGATTTTTCATCAAATTTATGGTTGATCTTTCTTCACACTCAAGGTATCCATATGCCCACAAAGTGATAGGTTTTTCTGACCTAATTTGATTCTACTATAACTAGACAACAAGAACACAAAGTCAAAGGACGAAAATTGGCACAAGAGAGGCATTATCCAAACTCAAGTTTTGCTAGAAAAATTGAAATTCGATTTACAATTTGAAGGCTATTTTCAGGTGATTTAAAGGTTGCAATCCCTTCTTGGATGATCATTGAGTGTTTCCCAATAATCATCATCATCCATAATGCATTGAAATGCCATACCCGAATCGTTTTTCTTCATCTTTATTGAGCTTTTCGATTCCATGAATATACTTGTTATAAATGATTTCTAACATTTGATTTGTGTTAATGAGACTACAAGGAACGTTTCTGGGCAAGCAATTTAAAGAATCATGGCCAAATCCGTAGAATACCATATCCAGGGTTCTTGAAAGTTTTGTTTGGGGGCGCACGATTAAATCAATTTCTATTGAAATTGATGTTGTATTTGTATTCAGGGACTTTATATTAACTAAACTAGACCATTAAAAATCATTTATCCATGTTATTTTTCAATATTTGGTGTGCAGGCTTTATAGTGACGACGAAAATCCGTCACCAGAACCTCTAGTGACGGAAAACCGTGGGTATAGGTCTAAACCAACAGACGGAGGTTGAAGACGAAGCTGCGCGCGAAATCTAATTTTTCAAATGTTGGATTATTATTTAATTAATAGTTTGTATATTAATTCTCAGAAGCGCAGGTGGTCGAGTGGTTATGATATGCGTATGGAAGCAATTGAACCTGGATTCGATTCCCAGGTTTTGCATTTTGGTTGTTTTATTTCATCATATTTGCCAGGTTTAATATTTATTGATTAGTGTTCATCCATTGTTCACTAGCGCACGCTAGCCCAGTGGCAGGGTTTTGTTCTGGTAAGGGAGAGGTCCTGGGATCAAAACCAGGCCTCCCCACTTTTATTTTGGTTATTTGTTTTACTTCTTTTTTATATTTTTTATAATTATTAATAATTAATTAATTTTTTTAATATTAAAACCACTAATTCTTTTTAAAAAAAATAATTATACTTTATACTTTTTGTTAATTTCATATTTTTTCTTAATTATTTATTCTAATTAATTTTATAATATTTTGGTACATAATTTTTATTATATGTATATTTTATAAATAAATATCTAATTATGATTAAAAAAACCCTATTTTTTTCTATTAACCCTAAAAAAACTTAATGTATTTTTCTAAACCCTAATTAGAATATTTTCATAATAACTTTTTTTATTTTGTAAATACTTTATTCTTATTATTATTTAAACATATTATTTTTTTATAAATTTTAATTAATTTCTAACTTATTTAAATTTTAAAAAGAACTAACTTACTAACCCTAATTTTTATTTTAATATTTTTATTTTGTTATTCTTTTTGCTTTATTATTTATTTAATGTTGCTTTATTATTCTATATTTAATTTTTATTTTTTTTTATCTTATTAGAAAAGTGTATAGGTTATTATATTGTAATTTATTTTTCTTGCTCGATTATTTTGTAACTGCCCATAAGCCATGTAATAACGTAGATTTTATATTTCCGTATTTTATTTACTTTATTATAATTGATATGGTTAGTAATTTTAGGGTGTGTATAACCTAAATGTAATTAAAATTAACTTAGAAAATTAATTTAAAAAAGATAAATATTTGAAAATAAACACTTACACACGTAAGTCGATCTTTGATCGCCATCTTGCACTTCCTAGGGCATTCCTCTTGGTTGCCTTAAAATAATATGGTCAAGTCCCTCGAAAGGGGGGTGTCTTAAGCAAAGTCCCTCCATAAATAAATCATCTAGTCCCTCCCAGATTTAAAAAGATCAAGTCCCTACAATGTTGCCTACGATAATGATCTTGTCCCTTCGGTAAAAGATGATAGTCCCTCCCAGGTTGCTAAAGACACCCCTTAAGTTGCCTTCATTGACCATACGATGATCCTACGCCCGTCCCTTAAACAAATCCATGGTAATGACTACCTATTCCTTAATAATAGGGATAGTCTTACCATTGAAAGAACATACGAGAACATGAAAGACTTAATCTAGGGTAGGTATCTCTTAGTTGCTTGCTCACACTTCTTAAAATTACTTTTTACACCTCACTTTCTCAAACATTTTTTTCAAAACAAGGCTTTGTATACATCCATACGAGGATCATTACAAAGTACTTAGAAAAATTTCTAATCACATACTACACTTTTCAAAAACAATTTAAGTGAGCTAAGTAACTAAGAGCCCATGGAGAACCATGGATATAAAGGGTGCTAACACCTTACCTTTGTATAACCTACCCCCCAAACTCAAGTCTTTTAAAATAAGTCTTTCATGTTCTTTTATGTCCTTTCCTTATGGATAAAATAAAAGTCGGTGGCGACACTTGCTATCCGCAACATGACTAAAAGTCAGTTCTCCCACCGTGTTACAGAACTAGCGACTCTGATGAGGAGTTACTAAGTAAAAGAGGGGTACCCTTAGGAATTAGATCACTTAAATTGTTTGCTTTGTTTGCTTTATATTACCTGTTGGGATTTTTTGTGAAAGATCCTAACCCGGATCTAGTGTACCCTAGGTAAATGGCAATATACCAAGGAAACTGTACGGCGTATACCGATATGGTTGATCTGGTGGCCATAGTTAGTGTGACTTCTTGGTTGGTGCTTATGTTCCTTAAGTAAGTTAAGGATAATATGGGGCTGCCATATGTTGTCAATACACTAACTGACCTTTAGAACCCTAGTTATCCCATCTTGGCCTTTAGAAAGTAGTGAGATAGCCGACTTTGGTGAAGACTAAAGTTGGTTGATACTCGATACTACGCTCATTGAGATCCTAAACTTGGAGGGTTTTGGTTGGCAAGTAAGTTTCCTACTGAAAAACCACCCTTGGGAAGGATCAATGATATTGAGATCCCTTAGAACCTGGTTACTTTTGTAGGACAGGATGAACCAACTAAACTTCAAGGGAGGGTACTTACCTTTAAACCTCATGCAAGCCTTCAAACCTAGGGCTATTGTGTGACTTGTTTGTGTGTGCCACATGTTTGTGATTGAGCATAACATCATAACATCATGCATCATAAGCATAGCATTTTCACTAACCATTTCAAGGACCAAAGGATTTATCTTTGTTCTTTGTTGCAGGTCATGGCTTCTGCTCGTAGGAATACTATCCGGATCAACTTTGTAGGGATACCTTCTAAGCTTAAGGAATTGGTCTCTCAAGTTTCTGAAAACTCCCAATTCATCAAGAGTGAAATTCTGTGATCAGGTATGAGATGTCCTATGAGATGTCCCAACACTTGACAGATTTAACCAAAACTTAAAGTGCAAGAAAATTAAACAACACAGAAGTTTGTTAACCCAGTTCAGTGTATAACCACACTTACATCTGGAGGCTACCAAGCCAGGAGGAAATCCACTATAAGTAATATTAATTCTAGACTTAAACAACCCAGTTTAATCTTTCACTTAATATCTACCCAATGCAATTTCTACCTAAGACACAACTTAGATATGAGTACCAACTCACTCCCCCTCAATCACACAGTGATCTTGTTTACAAGTTTAATAAAATTGAAGACATTCTTCAAACAAAACAGCTTGATCTTACTTCACAGTTTCAATCAAGTCACAAATGCACTTTTGCTCAAAAGCTCATAAAGTGGTACAATAAAAACAACTTGCTATTTAAAACAATGAACACACTATTTGGTCTTCTGGAATTCGTACTCAATTCTGTGAGTTTCTGTTGATTAAATAGGTGTTAGTAATTTGGGCTTTCTGTAGGTTAATCCAGTCCTAAAACACAGCAGCTTCCACCTAAAATTAGGGTTTGTTACTTCCTAGATTCTAGGTGATTTAGTTCTTCTGTTTAATCTGAATCCTCATAATAAAACTCCCTGCAGATGCGCCTTGTTCTGTTTTTATCCATCCATAATTAATTCCAGATAACTCTCCTTAAATATCTCAGATCAGTTAGTCATTAATTAATTCTGGTAGCAGGTTTGAGATGTCTCAACATCTGTTGGGACATCCTGAAAACTGAACTTAAGTCATTTACACAATGTCCCAACATCTGGTGTGACATCCTGAAATAAGTTCTTATACTCTATTTGATAATGTCCCAACATCTGATAGGACATTCTGAACTGAATTCAATATTTCTTGTTGGTCAAAAATTCTGCCAATTCTAAACATCTACAAACTCCCCCTTTGGCTAATTTTTGGCTAACATCTTTTCTGGTTATTAGAGTGCAGCAGAAGTTCTTTTATCAGAGTATAGCATTACTTTTCTGTTGAATCATATTTGAGATTACTCCCCCTCAAACATACATGTATCCAGTCTTGTTGCAACAGAAATATTTATCAAAACACACTGATTCAGTTCAGACACAAACAAACAGATTTTTCATTCATAATTAAACAGCATTACATTTTGATTTTGTTGTTGTTGTTCTCCCCCTTGTTAGACACAAATTTGGGGCCAAAGACACTAATTCTGAATTACAATGCAGCTGTCATACATTTTTCCTCACATACAATGATCACTCAGATTCATCACATTCAGTTTCTTCATCTTCCTCAGTTTCTTCATCAGAATCAGCTTTCTGATCACCTTCACTCTCCAGCCTTTGGATAATTTCCTCAAGCTTCTGCTTCCTAGCTTCAAGTTTTTTACAGGTGCTCTTCAGTTCAGCAATCAATGCAGCCTTGGAGATTGGAGTCTTTGCATTTGAAGGACCTGCAGATGTCCCAGAGGGTGCTTCAACATCTGCTGCATGATGACTCAGGAACAGCTTGTAGTGAAAAGCCAGAGGGCTTTCTCTTTTGCAGACTGTGTCCTTCTCATTGAGAATTCCAGGGTACTGACTTAGCATTATACCACACAGCAAGGAAGGAAAAGCTATTGGCAGCTTTGTGGCAGATGAGCTAGCATGCTTCAAGGTCTGATCAAAGATGTAGGCTCCATAATCCAGCTTAGTCTGAGTGCCCACAGCATAAATAAACCTGCCCAAGCCAGTGGATATTGAAGATGTGTGATTGGTAGGCACCCAGTTTGCTGTACCAATCCTGTTCAGCATGGCATATTTTCTAGTCAGCATGCTCACTGAGAGCTTTCCTTTAACTGGCCAAGCCTTGACCTGGTTTGCAGTGATAACCTTGCAAACTTGGTTATCAGTCTTCCCTAGCTCACTTGGTCCATCAGATTCTCTTCCAAGGAATTGGTTGATGATCTGAGGAGAGAACTCTACACACTTGCCTCTAACAAAGACTTTTCTAAATTCAGAAGACTTACCATTGGCACAATCTTCCTGAAGATTGACTATGAATTCTTTGACAAGTAACGCATAGCAGGGAGAGAGGTTGGAGACTGTTTTGAAGAGACCAGCAGCAGAGATGAGATCAATCAGTTCAGTGCACTCAAGTGCATTACTGCTCAGCTCTCTTTCAAGTGCTACCCTTCTTTGGTACACAAACTTCCATCTGTTTACACTTGAAACATGATGAAATGAGATGTTGTCCAAGGGAGCTTCTGGAACAGCAGTTGAAGCCCTAGAGGGTGCTGGTTTCTTCTTTGGAGGAGATGTTGGGACATCTGCTTCAACATTTGAGTCTGATGGAGTGACAGCTTTCCTCTTTTGAGTTTGGACTTTGCTCCATTGTTTTGTAGGACCAAAGACAGTTTTGGCTTTGTCTTTCTTTGGGGTAGCTTGCTTTTTCTCAGGAATTGCATGTCCTGCTTGCATCTTTTCTTTCCTAGTCCTGAGCCTTTTGGCTATGCTAGGTCTTACAGAGGCAATGATCTCTGTATCAGAATCCTGCTCTAGGTTCACCACAGGAGGAGATTGAGTAGTCTCCTCTTCAGCTGGTTGATCAGCAGAGATATGTTCTTCAGTTGAGGCTTTGGTTTGATCCTCATATTCTTCTTCATCACTTTCATTCGAGGCCTTTTTCTGGTCCTCAGATTCTTCTGCAGCAGCATCAGATGAAATCTTTTGTTGATCCTCAGATGTTTCAACATCTATTGGGACATCCTGTTGAGCAGGAGTGTCCTTTGCAGCTTGAGTTTGATCTTCTTGAGGGGCAGGCATGGTGTTCAGAGGAATAGAAATGCCACTTACCACTCTTTGTTCAGATAGGATCTTGGTAACCAACTCCTTTATGGAAGCATCCACATATTCAGAAGATTTTTGAGGCATGTTTGCTGGTGAAGGAATGCCTTTGGATTTGCTACAGACTTGATCTTTTGCTCTTTTTGGAGTTCTTGGCTTTTTAGCATGAAGAACACTTCCTCTTATTTCGTCCAATGGGGTTGACTCCATGGGTACCACAAAAATAGGGGTTGCATGAACCACGTCTTCTTTGTTGAGAATTTCTTCAGGAATGTTAGGGTTTTGAGACATTGTCAAAGAAGATGGATGAAGAGTTTTAGGGTTGATGATTTCTGAAGAACAGCTAGATAATGTGATTCGCTTTTGATAGTATGATGAGAATATGGATAGCTGATTATAAGTTGTTATTATATAAGTAGCCGTTACATTGCAAATTATTAGGAATGGAATACCCAAGGTTCTTGACCAGACTGGTGTTGCCATCTGGTGCTTATGCCACACAATGTCATATGACATGTTGGCACATCTCCATAACTGCTAAATCTCACATAAGCAGATTCCTAATTTGCCCCTTAAGTTCTCAAATTGTGTAGCATCCAATGCTTTGGTGAAGATATCAGCCAACTGCAGATTTGTAGCTACATGTTCCAATGAAATCACTTTTTCTTCTACAAGATCTCTGATGAAATGATGTCTGATATCAATATGCTTGGTCCTGCTATGTTGGATAGGATTCTTTGATATGTTGATTGCACTTAAGTTGTCACAGTACAATGTCATGACATCTTGTGGGACATTGTACTCAGTGAGCATTTGCTTCATCCAAACCAACTGAGAACAACTGCTTCCAGCTGCTATATATTCAGCTTCAGCTGTAGATAAGGATACACAATTTTGTTTCTTACTGAACCAAGAAATCAAATTGTTTCCTAGAAAGAAGCATCCTCCTGAAGTGCTTTTTCTGTCATCAGCACTTCTATCCCAATCAGCATCACAGAAGCCAGTGAGAATTGGTTTGCATCCATGAAAGTACATTATGCCATAGTCACAAGTACCATTAACATATTTAAGAATTCTCTTGACTTGATTGAGATGACTGACTTTTGGATCAGCTTGATATCTTGCACATACACCTACTGCAAATGCTATGTCTGGTCTGCTAGCAGTCAAATATAACAAGCTTCCAATCATGCTTCTGTATATGCTTTGATCTACATTCTCACCCTTTTCATCTTTAGTCAGCTTTAAATGTGTGGGGGCAGGAGTTCTCTTATGAGTAGCATTTTCCATTCCAAATTTCTTGACTATGTTCTTGGTATACTTGCTTTGGGAAATGAACATGGAGTCTTCCATTTGTTTTATTTGCAGACCAAGAAAGTAGGTTAACTCTCCTACTAGGCTCATTTCAAATTCAGATTCCATCTGGTTGACAAAATGTTTGACCATCCTATCAGACATCCCACCAAAGACAATGTCATCTACATATATTTGAGCAATCATGACATTTCCTTCTTCATCTTTAACAAACAAGGTGTTGTCAATTCCACCTTTCCTGTACCCTTGCTTGATAAGAAAAGTAGTCAATCTTTCATACCATGCCCTTGGAGCTTGCTTCAGACCATAAAGAGCCTTCTTTAGTTTGTATACATGATTGGGACAGCTTGGATCAACAAATCCTTTAGGTTGTTCTACATATACTTCTTCATTAAGATAACCATTTAAAAAGGCACTTTTCACATCCATTTGAAATAGCTTGAACTTTAAGATACAAGCAATTCCCAAAAGTAGTCTGATTGATTCAAGCCTTGCTACTGGTGCAAAGGTTTCATCAAAGTCTACTCCTTCAATTTGTGTGTATCCTTGAGCTACAAGTCTAGCTTTGTTCTTTGTAACAACTCCTTGTTCATTTGACTTGTTCTTATACACCCATTTTGTTCCAATCACATTTATGTCATCAGGTCTAGGAACAAGACTCCACACTTCATTCCTTGTGAATTGACCTAATTCCTCTTGCATAGCACAAATCCAGTATTCATCAGTAAGAGCTTCCTTGATGTTTTTAGGTTCTATTTTAGAAACAAAACAGGAACCTGAAATCACTTCTCTTGATCTAGTGCTTACACCTCTGTTGGGATCACCAATTATCAAATCTTTGGGATGATCCTTCTGTATTCTGATGGAGGGAGGTTTGCTGGATTCTTCTGTCCTTATATCAGTTTGAGTGAAGTTATAATGATCATTCTTTTCTTCAGCTTCAATCTTGATATCAGCAGATGTTCCAACATCTTCTGGGACATCTGTAGGAGCATCATCAATTATCACATTTATGGACTCCATGATAACCTTGGTTCTAGAATTAAATACTATATATGCTCTGCTGTTTATAGAGTATCCAAGAAAAATCCCTTCATCACTTTTAGGATCCATTTTTCTTCTTTGCTCCCTGTCTGCCAGAATATAACATTTACTTCCAAATACATGGAAGTACTTAACTGTGGGTTTTCTGCCCTTCCAGACTTCATATATTGTGGACAAAGTTCCTTTCCTTAGAGTAACTCTGTTATGGATGTAACAAACTGTGTTCATAGCTTCAGCCCAGAAGTACAAAGGTAACTTTTTAGCATGGATCATAGCTCTTGCTGATTCTTGAATAGTTCTATTCTTCCTCTCAACTATCCCATTCTGTTGAGGAGTGATTGGTGAAGAATATTCATGATTGATTCCTTCTGAAGAGCAGAAATCTAAGAACTTTTGGTTCTCAAATTCTTTTCCATGATCACTTCTTATTCTGATCACACAGCTGGCTTTTTCCCTTTGTATTCTTTGGCATAAGTCTTTGAATACATCAGACTTTTCTTTGATAAAATTTATCCATGTATACCTTGAAAAGTCATCAACCACCACATAGGCATACCTCTTGCCACCAAGGCTTTCAACCTGCATAGGTCCCATAAGATCCATATACAATAGTTCCAAAACTTTGGAAGTTTTTAGATGTTGGAGCTTTGGATGGGAAATCTTGGTTTGCTTGCCTATTTGACATTCACCACATATTTTTCCATCATCAATCTTCAGTTTAGGAATACCTCTTACAGCATCCATAGATATTATCTTCTTTATGCCTCTGAAATGAAGATGACCTAGTCTTTGGTGCCATAGTTTCACTTCTTCTTCTTTAGCTAAAGAGCAAGTTGAAGTGAGACTGAAGTCTTGAGATTCCCACATATAACAGTTGTCTTTAGATCTGGCTCCTTTCATGACAACCTCTTGTTCTTTGTTAGTCACTATGCATTCAGTTTTGGTAAAGTTTACACTGTACCCTTGATCACATAATTGACTTATGCTGATCAGATTAGCAGTTAAACCTTTAACTAGCAGCACATTATCTAGTCTTGGAACATCTTGACAATCCAAGGTCCCAACTCCCTTGATTTCTCCTTTAGCTCCATCTCCAAAGGTTACATATCTGGATGAATGTGACTTTAAGTTTACTAGAAGATTCTTCAATCCAGTCATGTGTCTTGAACATCCACTGTCAAAGTACCAGTCTTCTTTAGCTGAAACTCTTAGTGATGTATGTGCTATATATGCAACACTTTTCTTTGACCTTTTAAGTTGAGATTTCTTTTGATGCCTCTGCTCTGTGTATTGTTCATCAGTAGATCTCCAAGATTGATTGTTGATCTTGTTCTTGGTTATGTAGCTTTGATCAGCCTGAACGCTAGCTTTTGGTCTCCATATCTTCTTGATGACCTCTGTTGTCTGCTTAGGAGGTTGCTGATTTCTTTGATGTCTATGCAGCACTTTCTTGGTAACTTCTATTTTCTGCTTAGAAGATTGCTGATACATCTGATTTGGATATCCATGCAGCTTATAACAATGAGGTTTGATATGTCCAAATCTTCCACAATGATGGCATCTCCATCTTTGATACTTCTTCTTCATTTTGTTCTTTTTAGAATGTTGAGACATCTGTTGGAACATTATGTTTGACTTTGTGTACTTTTCTTGATGTTGAAGCATCTGTTGGGACATCTTGTTTGACTGTATGGATTTTGAAGTAGTTTTGCTAGAGCTAGCTCCATCTTTATGTACTCTGTTAAATCCCAGTCCACTTTTATCCCCTGAATGCTTATTGTTGTTGAGAATAACATCCAGTGTACTTGAACTGCTGTTCAGCATTCTAACATATTTGGACATGTGTTCCAACTTGGAGTTGAGAAGACTTACTTCACTTTTCAAGGTGTCAATGATCTCTTGATCACTTGCTTTTTCATCTTCTAGTGCCTCATTCTGCTTCTTTCCTCACTGCATATTTCAGTACTTCTTTTGTATAGATCTTTGTAGGCTTGCTCAAGTTCTTCAACAGTAAGCTCCCCATCACTGGAATCACTTTCAGATTCACATAGTCCAGCTAAAGCAGTGATATGCTTAGCTGATTCTTCTTCTGAATCACCTCCTGAGTCTTCATCAGACCAGGTTACAGAGAGTCCTTTCTTTTGCCTTTTTAAGTAGGTAGGACATTCATTCCTGATGTGTCCATATCCTTCACATCCATGGCATTTGACTCCTTTTTCTTGACTGGTCTTTTCATCATAATTTGACCTTCTGTTAGCATCATAAGGCCTCTTGTTCTCAGAAGAGTTTGTGTATCTTCCACTGGGTTTGGATTTGCCTTCCATCCCTCTGAGAATCTTTTTGAATTGTCTTCCAAGCATAACAATGTTGTCTGATAAGCTTTTGCCAATTTCTGATTCATCATCTTCTTCTTCATCAGTATTATTCACCAAGGCTATGCTTTTGTTCTTCTTAACATTTGTGTCATTCATTCCCATCTCAAATGTTTGAAGGGAACCAATGAGTTCTTCAACTTTCATAGTGCATATGTCTTGTGCTTCTTCTATTGCTGTGACTTTCATGTCAAATCTTTTTGGCAAAGATCTGAGAATCTTTCTTACAAGCTTTTCATCAGTCATCTTTTCTCCCAAAGCTCCAGAAGTATTAGCTACTTCTAAGATGTTCATGTAGAATTCATGAACTGTCTCATCTTCCTTCATTCTCAAGTTTTCAAACTTGGTGGTGAGAAGTTGAAGTCTTGACATCTTTACCTTTGATGTTCCTTCATGAGTTGTTTTGAGAGTATCCCACACATCTTTGGCTAGCTCACAGTGATGCACAAGTCTAAAGATGTTCCTATAAATGCCATTGAATAGAGCATTTAAGGCCTTGGAGTTGCCTAGTGCTGAATCTTCTTCCTCCTTACTCCATTCTTCTTCAGGTTTCAACACTTTTGATCCATCTTTGGTGTCTTGGATAGGATGTTCCCATCCAATGTTGACTGCTCTCCAGGCCCTGTTGTCAAGTGATCTTAAGAATGCAATCATTCTTGGTTTCCAGTAGTCATAATTAGATCCATCCAGTATAGGTGGTCTGTTTACTGATCCTATATCTCTGTCCATGTTTTCCAAAATTTGTATTCCCTAGATCTCACCCAGTATAAACAGGCAGGGTGCCTGCTCTGATGCCAATTGAAATTCTGTGATCAGGTATGAGATGTCCTATGAGATGTCCCAACACTTGACAGATTTAACCAAAACTTAAAGTGCAAGAAAATTAAACAACACAGAAGTTTGTTAACCCAGTTCAGTGTATAACCACACTTACATCTGGAGGCTACCAAGCCAGGAGGAAATCCACTATAAGTAATATTAATTCTAGACTTAAACAACCCAGTTTAATCTTTCACTTAATATCTACCCAATGCAATTTCTACCTAAGACACAACTTAGATATGAGTACCAACTCACTCCCCCTCAATCACACAGTGATCTTGTTTACAAGTTTAATAAAATTGAAGACATTCTTCAAACAAAACAGCTTGATCTTACTTCACAGTTTCAATCAAGTCACAAATGCACTTTCGCTCAAAAGCTCATAAAGTGGTACAATAAAAACAACCTGCTATTTAAAACAATGAACACACTATTTGGTCTTCTGGAATTCGTACTCAATTCTGTGAGTTTCTGTTGATTAAATAGGTGTTAGTAATTTGGGCTTTCTGTTGGTTAATCCAGTCCTAAAACACAGCAGCTTCCACCTAGAATTAGGGTTTGTTACTTCCTAGATTCTAGGTGATTTAGTTCTTCTGTTTAATCTGAATCCTCATAATAAAACTCCCTGCAGATGCGCCTTGTTCTGTTTTTATCCATCCATAATTAATTCCAGATAACTCTCCTTAAATATCTCAGATCAGATAGTCATTAATTAATTCTGGTAGCAGGTTTGAGATGTCTCAACATCTGTTGGGACATCCTGAAAAACTGAACTTAAGTCATTTACACAATGTCCCAACATCTGGTGTGACATCCTGAAATAAGTTCTTATACTCTGTTTGATAATGTCCCAACATCTGATAGGACATTCTGAACTGAATTCAATATTTCTTGTTGGTCAAAAATTCTGCCAATTCTAAACTTCTACAAAGAGGCATGGTCACCTACTGGATCTAGTCACTTCAGGGTTCAATGAAGACATGATGAGTGTCCTATTTCAGTTCTTTGATCCTAAACATGATTGCTTCACATTTCCCGACTATTAGTTGGTTCCTACAATGGAGGAGTTCTCCAAACTACTGGGTATACCTATCCTTGATCATAGACTCTTCACAGGCTTAGACAAGGAGCCTAAACCTGAAGTCATTGTTGCAGCCCTACATCTGAAGAAATCAGACATTGTCCTAGAAACAAGAAGCAGAGTTAAGGGTATTCTTGCTAAGGTGTTGATGGAGAAAGCTCAAGTGTTCTTGAAGGCTATGAGTTATGATGCTTTTGAGGAGATCCTAGCCCAAATGATCTATGGCTTAGTTTTGTTCCCTAACCCAGACCAGTTCATAGACATACACGCCATCAATATATTTCTGACTCGTAATCAAGTGCCTACATTACTTGGAGATATCTTACATTCTCTTCACACTCGTACTACGAAGGCGAGAGGAACTATGATGTGCTGCATACCTTTATTGTCTAGGTGGTTTATTTCTCACATTCCTCGATCAGTGATGAAGAATGAACAAGGGTTAAGGTGGTCTAAGATAATTATGTCACTTTCTCATTCAGACATTCATTAGTGCTCTTGATCTATGGAGAATGTTACTATCATTGACCGTTGTGGGGAGTTCCCTAATGTGCCACTTCTAGGCATAAGAGGGGGCATTACCTACAACCCTTCTTTAGCACTACGTCAGTTTGGTTATGCTCGGAGTAATGGTCCTCATGACATGCTTATTCAGGGTATTGTGTTCGACTATGACAACGATCCTCAGGGTTACCGTCAATGGTTTGTATGACCTTGGAACAAGGTAAATAGGATTGATAGCAAGACTTTGGAGCCAAAGTATTCTATTCCTATGGAGCCTTGTCTCAGATGGGTTCGATCTCGTGCTCAGACTCTTATGATGCCATATCCTGCTGTTCTACCAGTCACTATGGAGCCTGTTGCTGAAGGAGACGTTCCTTATACCATCCTTCATCCAGACATACCCACTGATTTGGAAGAATTGCAAAAGTCCTGGATTCAATTGAAGGAGAAAAGGGATACTTTTGAGACTCATTTCAGAGCTGGTCAAGAAAGATTTCTGGAGCTAACAAGGCAACTTCATGAGGAGCAAAACCTGAACAAGTACCTCCACGCAAAGAGGAAGCGTCCATGGGAGACTTAAAACCCCATATATTTATCTTTTGTATCTTATTTCTTTGTAAGCCCAAGAGGCATAACTTATATTAAGTATTTACTAATAAAATTTTGTTCTTGTTTTCTTTTAAACAAATTTAAATCCCGCGGTCCTTGAAAACATTGCATAAGCATATACATACCATATCATTGCATCACAGGTTTCCTATAAATAGGTTTCTCAATCTTCTCACAATTTATTTCAGTAGATATGGCTCTCGAACAAATTGTCAAAGACCTCCAGGCTCAGAATGCTCATTTCCAAGAAGTGATCCTGAATTTGTCCAAGGGGCAAGAAGAACTGAAAGCACTCCTCTCTGAAAATCATGAAGATAACAAGAATGGTCAGTTAGAACAATTGCAAGCTGAGATGGCAGAAATGAGGATCCAGATGAATAACCAGGTGGTTTTAATTCAAAGTTTAGCTCAGGGGCAAGAAGAGCTGAGAACCTTTGTCCATAAACTTCAAAGTAATGGAGTAAGGAATCTAATTGTCAGTCAACCTCCATTAAAACAAGTTGACTTGGTTGAAAGGAAGATGAGGATAAAAGAAGGTAAGAGACAGATTGCCACTGATTGTTCTTCAGTTGAAGAAAAAAGACCTGGTAAGGTTAATCCACCTCAACACAAGGAATGTAGAAGACAATTTATCAAATTCAGAACTCCAATGTCACAAGTTCTGCAATGCTTGTTGGAGATGAAGCTAATTTCCTTGAAACATCCTCCTCAAAATCCTAATACTTCCTCTCCTCGCTATAATCCCAAGGCAATGTGTGGGTATCACTCCAACTATCCCGGACATGATACTAATAGTTGTTGGACATTGAAGAAAAAGATTCAAGACCTGATTGACGAAGGAATCCTCGAGGTTATGCCAGAAGGCCAAATTGAATTCTATTATCGTCCATCAAACATCAAAGCTGCAAGACAAGTTTCCCAAAGTAGCAAGAAAGAAAGCCTACCTATTCCTGTTGAGACATGGGGCACCTTGGGACATCCAAGTGGCAAATTTGATTTCATGGTGAAATATACTGGTCCTGAAAGTTCACAGATTGCAATTGAAGACATTCAGCCAACTGGATGGGACAACATTTGAACTTTCATTTGTAATTTCTTTTATTTTGTTTAAACACTTACTATTATGTTAAACTTTTGTTTTCATTAATGCATTGCATATGTTTGTCTTGAATTAATCCATTTGTTTCACTATATTTTGAACTATGCTTCATATTTCTATTTTGTGATATTTAACTCCTGATAAAGTTATAAGCCTGTAGAGGGAGGATGACGAAAACAATACCATAATCTTATGCAATATGCTTTTGAACAGACTATGCTGACGATGTACATGCATTGTTTCAATTCCTAAATAGTGGAGATATAAGGAAGTTAATCCCTAGTCAACCCTTTTGAGCCTATGAAGTAGAAGTTTTCATTCTCATGTAAATTAAAACCCTTATTCATAACCTGGGGAAGGGTAGTTGCTCGGTTAACTCAATTATGCCAAATGTTTGTGTTGTGCACAACTAATGATGGTTCCCTGTAATCACTAAATTCTGCAAGTCAATATCTAGCAAAAGAAAGGCTCACTAAGTCAAAACCTATGAAGGAGACTTAGTAAAAATTAAGACATCCCGTTGACTATAACCTTGAAATAAACAGTTCAGGCAAAAAGAAAGGATAACAAAGTCAAAAGAAAAAAGGAGGTCACTATAGATCCTAGATAAAGAAAGATGACTGAATTTTCAAATAATTTTTTTTATTCCTGAATCATCACAAATGTCAGTGTTACAATTCCAAACTACTTTGGAACCTCAATGCATAAGTTAATCGAACATAGGACTGAAGAACATCACGAAGAATGGGTTGGGTACAAATAAATTTGAGCCTTTATCCTTTGTTTCTTAAACTGTGAACCAGGCCACGTTATAATCCTTTAAAAGTCCTAACTGAAGCATGGTTAGTTTGAAAGCATATTGCCACAAAAAGGTATCCTGACTCCTTTAGGGCTTATTATAAAACTTGAGTTAATATCACAACTTTCATAAAAATTGTTTTTATAAAATAACTTTTTTTCAAAACTTCAAGACAGACATAAGCATTGTATTTTTGAATATATTTGTTTGCATATACTTGAGTGTTTGACAAAAAGAGAAACTTACAGGATGAATGTTCAATAAACCAAAGTCCTTCTGTTAAACAAAGTTGCTTCCTGGATCAAAGCCCATGTATACAAAGGGGCATAGTCATTATCTCCCAATCAAGGGGGCATGCCATGATACTGCCTAACTCATTTGGGGCAATCAGGACAAGATTCAACTATGTTTAAGTAGCCAGGGGCAAATCTCCTCATCTATCTGAATTACCAAGGGTAACATTACAAAGTTCATGATGCCAGGGGCATATTATTGTGGGGCATTCTGTTTAGATACTTCCATTATGGGACAATTCATCCTCAACCAAGGGGCAACTCTCTCTTTCCAAATCTAATATTCGGAGTGCATATGGTCCATCCCATTGTATTGCCTTGATATTGGATTCTCAGCAGAAGACATTGTGAAAATTAACTGTCTAGGACAGTAGTATCAGATGGTGTCAGTATCATGTCTTCAGATCCAGCTATGAGGATTTCTGGGAAGGTATTCAGGAAAGTTAAGAATCTCAGGAGCTCTAAATCCAATTGGTTATGCACTCTCAAAGTTGAAACGATTCTATTTTCGAGTTCAACTTTACTTTTCCCTCTTTATTCAAGTAGGAAATGCTTTCCGAATTCAGGTTTACTTTTCCCATTTTTACTAAAGCAAGAAATGTCTGTTGGTTATGTTTGAATGTATATATGCCTTTGAATATGATTGATGTTTACTAGAAATGCATAAAATACAATAATAGCATTTACTAAGAACGATTGGAGGTAGGAATTCAATGAAGCTTCGCCGGTTCATCCCCACAGAGTAGTCTTTAAGGATATCCTTACAGAATACCTCAAGTAATATCTTACACTTCCAGCTTTACAAAGTCTTCAAGCAGTTTCATATCCCCTGAAGAATTAAGTCTCCCGGATCTATGTCCATCTCTTTTATCCTCAGTCAGGATATTCAGGAACTTACTCCTTCAAAAAGAAGTACGGCAAACGAAAACAAAAAGGTTCTAAGTACAATATTCTTAAACAAGACAGAAACGAAGTCTTCATACTCCTCAGCAACAAATCGGGATTTATTTTCCCCAGCCAGCAGTTGTTATGTGAAGCTACTGATCAACTTCCCAGCATAATTCATTCGTACATACATCATATCATATCATATTATATCATATCATATCATACCATACACATTCTCATAAAATATTATCTTGCAAGTTGTTATATATATTATTATATTTGCATCAAACTAACCTTGTTTTTCAGGATAATTTTCCAGCAGACAAACTTCATCATCAACTTACCTTGGGCCGTCGTTCATTATTCCCAATGGTTATCCTGTTACCTCGGGCCGTCGTTTATTCTTCCGCAGGTTATCTCATTTTTGGGCCTTCGTTTATTCTTCCCAGAAATCAACTTACCTTGGGCCGTCGTTCATTCTTCCCAATGGTTATCCTGTTACCTCGGGCCGTCATTTATTCTTCCCGCAAGTTTTCTCATTTTTGGGCCGTCGTTTATTCTTCCCATAAATCAACTTACCTTGGGTCGTCGTTCATTCTTCCCAATGGTTATCCAGTTACCTCGGGCCGTCGTTTATTCTTCCCGCAAGTTATCTCATTTTTGGGCTGTCGTTTATTCTTCCCAGAAATCAACTTACCTTGGGCCGTCGTTCATTCTTCCCAATGGTTATCCTGTTACCTCGGGTCGTCATTTATTCTTCCAGCAAGTTATCTCATTTTTGTGTCGTCGTTTATTCTTCCCAGAAATCAACTTACCTTGGGCTGTCGTTCATTTTTCCCAATGGTTATCCTGTTACCTCATGCCGTCGTTTATTCTTCCCGCAGGTTATCTCATTTTTGGGCCGTCGTTTATTCTTCCCAGAAATCAACTTACCTTGGGCCGTCGTTCATTCTTCCTAATGGTTATCCTGTTACCTCGGGCCGTCGTTTATTCTTCCCGCAGGTTATCTCATTTTTGGGCCATCGTTTATTCTTCCCAGAAATCAACTTACCTTGGGCCGTCATTCATTCTTCCCAATGGTTATCCTGTTACCTCGGGCCGTCGTTTATTCTTCCCGTAGGTTATCTCATTTTTGGGTCGTCGTTTATTCTTCCCAGAAATCAACTTACCTTGGGCTGTCGTTCATTCTTCCCAATGGTTATCTTGTTACCTCGGGTCGTCGTTTATTCTTCCCGCAGGTTATCTCATTTTTGGGCCGTCGTTTATTCTTCCCAGAAATCAACTTACCTTGGGCCGTCGTTCATTCTTCCCAATGGTTATCCTGTTACCTCGGGCCGTCGTTTATTCTTTCCGCAAGTTATCTCATTTTTGGGCCGTCGTTTATTCTTCCCAGAAATCAACTTACCTTGGGCCGTCGTTCATTCTTCCCAATGGTTATCCAGTTACCTCGGGCCGTCGTTTATTCTTCCCGCAAGTTATCTCATTTTTGGGACGTCGTTTATTCTTCCCAGAAATCAACTTACCTTTGGCCGTCGTTCATTCTTCCCAATGGTTATCCTGTTACCTCGGGCCGTCATTTATTCTTCCCGCAAGTTATCTCATTTTTTTGCCGTCGTTTATTCTTCCCAGAAATCAACTTACCTTGGGCTGTCGTTCATTTTTCCCAATGGTTATCCTGTTACCTCGGGACGTCGTTTATTCTTCCCGCAGGTTATCTCATTTTTGGGCCGTCGTTTATTCTTCCCAGAAATCAACTTACCTTGGGCCGTCGTTCATTCTTCCCAATGGTTATCCTGTTACCTCGGTGTAAACACCCCAAATTTGCCCTCACCCATTCACACCATGGCTTGTGATCATCCTCATATGCATAAACAGAAACATATCATCTCACATCTCATTTTTGATTCACTACATAGCTTTCAAGGCATCTGCACCTAGGGTTTGTGATCTGAGCAACCTCAGGGCATCTTGAGCCACTCCAAAGGCCACCAATCAACTCAAAGTGGTCCATGTGTGTTCATATATCATATTCCATCTTCTCAAAGTCAAAATTGCAGAGGAATCACAAGAACTAGGGTTTGAGGTGATGCAGAGCCAGGTTTGACTACACAGTTGACTGAAAATTAGGGTTTTGGTTTCAGAGGCCATAACTCCAAATTTTTTGGTCATTCTTGTTTCCATTGCTCTTTATATGGTATAGGGAGTATGCATATCAATTTTCATGAAGAAATTCCATGGGGAAGTCATCTGATCAAGAGTTGACTTTTCAGACAAGTCAGTGCAAAATCAGGGCATCTGAGGCCCCCAATGACCCAACCAATGGGTGATCTTCATCATTTTGAGTGTATATGATCTTTATTTGATCATGGAAGAAGGTTGAAGTTCATAGAAATCAAGAATTTAGGGTTTTTGCAAATGTTGACTTTTTGGGCATAGTTGACTTTTCAAGAATGCATCATTTTAGGTCATTTTTCAAGCCATGATTTTGGATCCAAAAATGCTTCAAATGGAAAAACTTTGGTCATGAAAGTTGTAGATCTCATCTTTCCCTTTCCAAAAAGTACAAGAACATGATCTAATTCATCTTGGATCAAAAGTTATGGTTTGTTAAAGTTGGCAAAAATCACTAAAAATTCAAGTTATGCACCAAATGGAAATTTTGCAAAACCTTGAACCAATGCATCATGTGACCTCTAATTCATTTCAAACCATTGCATAAACATTCTCTAAGTCCTAAAAATCAGAAATGAACCAAGAATGTCATGGTTTCATGTTTGGTTAGGCAAGGAAGTCACATGTGAACCATAAAGCAAGCAACTTGCAAAAACTATCATCACATCTCACCCACTTGATTTCTTGGATGCTGAACCAGCCCTAGCTTCTCTCCATGCCATGCTGCGCCAGTCCATGTACTTATGCTAGCCTAGAACCAAGCCCATGCCTCTCTTACAACCAAGTTGACATTTTGCAAAAGTAAACATCCCAATCAATAAAGGGCATGTCAAATCAACTGACCAATGAGAGAGAGTCATGTGGACAATTTGCAAGCAAAACATAAGAAGAAGCAAGGCTGAAACCATCTCATTCACCACATACACAAAAACTCTCCATTTTGCAAGTTCCTTCGAATCCCTCTCCACAGCCACCAAACACTCAAACTACCTTCATCAATCATCTCACCATACTCCATAGATCATCCAGCACCAAGAACCAAAGCCTGTAATAGCAAGAACACTCCATAACCATTTCACACTCCATTTTGCAGTTTCATTCGAAACTCTCATTCTAGCTCACAAACACACAAACAAGCACCACAAACCTTCTCCATTCATCATCAGGATCACAAGCAATCACTCACCATGGCCTGAATCAGTCAGAATCACCATAGCCATTGTTGACTGAGCTTGAAGCAGTTCCTTTCGAAACTCATTATCCAGCCAGCACAAACTCATTTTGAGCATTCAAACATCATCAAGGGGTTCTAAGGAGTAGATTGCACATAAAGAGAAGGCCAGAAAGTTCCCAAACTAAAAGCTCCAAATCTCAGGTAACTCGAAAATAATTTTTTCCAGAAGTTGTTTTTCTTGTTACAAACTTGTTCATTGTGTTGTCCTGATCATCCTGATGTTCTTAGTTTTTGAAATGATGATGATTTGAGCATTTAATTTGACTCTGAAACTGGTTTGCCCTAAAAATGTTTGTCTTCGATTCATGTGATTGATGAAGAATAAATTTGTTTGGGGTTAGGGTTTTGATTCAGGAGACCATGGGGTTCATTTCTATGTGCTTAGTTTTCATTTTAGTCACGTTTTTAGGAAGTTTGAAGTTTTCAGGGGAGGGGGTCACCGGAGAAGACGACCGGAGCTCGTCTCCGGTGACCTGAAAGTGTTTAATTATTAATTAGGGTTAGGGCACTGAGTTTGAACGTGAGCCATTGGATTCCATTTCCCGCGCGTGAATAGAAGGCCAGGATCTTTTCATTAAGTCTTAATTATGAATTATTATTTAATTAATCAGGATTAGGCTAGTTTGAATTGTGACCCTTAGATCACGCGCCAGTCAACACTTTTAAACCCAGAGCGCATCCTGGCCTTTCTTTCATTTGACTTTTATTTTATTTAATTTTTAATCCATTTTCTTTCACTTAAATTGCATAATTGATTTAAAATAGCAAAAAATTCTTAAAAATTATGAAACTTTTTCTTTAAAGTTTTATTAATGTTTAAGACCCAAAAACATTTTTTATTTTATTTTTATCATTAAAAAAGTATTTTTAAATATTTAAAAGATTATTTTTAATTGATTAATGAGAATTAATTAATTAAAAATACTTTTAGGTATTTAAAAATTACAAAAAAAATTCATGAAATGTTCTAAGACATTTAGAAACATTGTCCAACCTTCAAACCAAATTTCTTTTTTGATCTTGATGCATTTTAAGAATTTTTCATTGAATTAAATCATTTTTTATGCATTATTTTGATCATGGATTCAAAAATTCATTTCTGCCAATTGGTGAAGGTTGAGACATTGATTCTTTTTGCATTGTCTTTTGTTTTGCATGTAGTTCCTAGGATAAAAAGGCCATGAATTGTTCTTGCATTTTCAAATTGTTTGGCATTTGTTTTGTTAAGAACCCTAAAAAACCCTAATAACTTAGAAAATTCATAACTCAAGATTGGTTGAGAGTTGAGAGTTCCCCTTTGGGCAGTGGTTCATCATAGGCCTAGGGTTTCTTTGGATACCATTTTCCATTTTTTATCTTGAGGTTTGCTTCTGTTTTTGGTTTGTGTTTGATGTATGATTCATGAACCCTAATTTGGGCTTTCTCTTGCATCCTTCTTGCATTTCCTTGCATAACATGACTTGTCTTTGCATTTTGTGCATGCTTATGATTCATTTGACATCTTAAGACATATATAAAGCATCTTTGATCATTGCATCCCATATTTGCCATGTCATTTGCCTTGTATGCTTCATAACATTTCATGTTTGTTCATGCTCCTTAACTTGCATCATTTGCATTCATGATCTTGTATGAACATCCCCATTGTCTTGCCTCATGTTTGCAGCACCTCATAACATCATAATCATCATCAACATGCTTCTGGTTTTGCTTAGCATCATACCATTTCATCTCATCTTGTATTGCATTGCATTTTCTTTCTAACATTGCAGGTGGTAAGTAAACTTGAGAAGTGGATTTGCCTTCACTTCTCATACCTTTTCTTTTCATCTCTCTTGCATCCATTGCTGCATTTCTATTTGTGCTTGAGTTTGAGCTTGCTCATTCTTCTTCCTCCCACTTTCTTTCTTCAAGTGACTTGACTTCTTGAATGAAGCAAGTCACTTTGCTTCTCTTGATCCTGTTCATCTGCTTCCTGGTGGCTCCCCTGAAGTTTGTCCTTGAAAACCTCACAAACCTTAGGATCATCCAAGCATGACAATGATTAGGGTTTTGATTAGTCTCCCCTCTTAGTTTTACCTTTGTGTCTCTCTTTGAGTCTTCCCTTCTCATCTCATAATCAGAGACTAAACCATAAAGGCTCTAAGACTTTGTGATTAAGTTTATGCCTGCATCCTTCTTTTAGGATGGAGTGTATAACTTTAATCCTAAGTCTTGAACCCTTTATGTGTTTAAATCCTTTAATTAATCTATCTAATAATTATCAAGACATCACACTTGTAACTTGGGCCTTGCATTAGGGTTCTAATTCTTCCTTAAGTGGTTAAGAAGGACTAACCCTAGTGTTAATGGACAAGTCCCCCTCAAGTTGTCTTACAAATCATAAAAAACACTTCATCATCATACCATTAATCTAAATAAAATCCACTTAATAAAGGCTTGTTTTGTCATGGGTTTAATCCCTAATCATGGATTAAGTTGAGGAGTTTTCCTCAGCTTAAACATTCTCATCTATTATCCTTCTTTTAGGATGGTGTAATGGGTCTGTTTAATCCTTGATTATGGCTTAACCTCATTACTCAACACTAAACAAAATCACAAAAACATCTAAATAATCAACAAGTAGGTTAATGATCTTAATCCTACACCAAAGGTGACTAAGTGTGAGAATCTGACTTCACACTTAAGGTAATTCTCATTTACCCCTAATCAGAGGGAAGATGTGATGAGTTTACTAACCCATTGGTTTAGGCTTAAGCTCATTGTCTTATGACAAATTCTCAATAGCAATAAAAGACTGAAAACTCAAAAACAAACAATAATCGTCTCCTCCGGGATTCTTTTCTCATCTCATTCACTCACAAACGAGAACTTGCTTCTTCCGTCTAATGCAAGACAGTTAGCACCTGAGCCAGACAGGTCATACACTTGAGCATAGACAAGCAAGCAGTTCATCAGTCAATTCACCTTTCAGTCTCTTTGGGTCGAACTACGGTGTTCTGACTTCCTCATTGCACGAGAGGATACGTAGGCATAACTTAACAGTTATCGAACAAAAGTCTCTGTATATTCCCCCCTCTTTCAGCTTCATTCTTTAGCCTCATGATCTTGAGCATTTCATTCTGTTCTTACACTGACACTTTCATACTTCATATCACTTATACACTTTACACTGACACCTGTATATCCTTTTCCAGCTCTTTTATACACAGCTTGCACTGACACTACCCCTTTATAACACAAATCTTTTAAGCGTGGATCCCGTCGAGTACGACGGACAATCTGGGTGCTAATACCTTCCCAGGTTGTAACCAACCCCCTTTCTCAGTCTCTCTGGTTCGCAAACCGTCTTATCCATCTTTTTCCAGGCCTATGCAGCATTGCCTTTCCTCCGGGATAAAAATGCCTAGCTGGCGACTCTATTCATTCTCCAGTGAGTTCACGGCTGTGTGTTCTCACTGTTCCCTTCGCCGACCGTTCGCGCTTGTACCGGGATGCAAATCTTCGGGAGCGACAGCTTGGCGACTCTGCTGGGGACCCTTATACTGCAACCAGGGCTTCTGGTTCTTTTTGTGGGTTCCTCCTAGCGCTTGATTGATTTGTGTTTACTGGGGTGTTATGTGCTTGTTTGTGCTTGTATTTATTTTTGTTTATTGCTTTATGTACAGTTACTTTACTGCTTTCTTTATTGCATTTATATATATCATACTGTCATTATTGCTGGCTGGATCTGGTTTCTTGTTTTGGTGGGTGGGTGTTTCATTGAGAGTTAAGGTCCTATACCTGGGACCTGAGTGACACCTAGGCTAGAGTGAATCATATTCTTTCCCATTCCATTTCGGTCTGGTGCGGGAATATGAAACACGGTTCAGATATGGGTTTCTTCTTGAGAACTCTGTGTTGCAGATTTCCTGCAATGCTAGGGCTATCTGGGAAGCCTGCTAAGTCTGGATGACCTTTTAGTATGGACCTTCAGAAACTGAGGTGAATTAGAGGAGGAATTGTTATGGATATTGTAAACACTGTACCTCCGGGTTAGAAGTGTTTACACTTCTCATAACTGATCCAAGTCTGAGGATCCTTGTTCTAGATCACCACCTGTGAGGGGGTTGGGTTGCTTACAGGTTTGCAGGTACCTTGACCTCAGAATACCCTGTTACTTTGACTTTGTTAAGAATGCTCCATGTTGGACAGTTCTTGTGATTCTGAAACCCTGGACTTGTGGCTCTTTATTTGAGTCCCCCACCCTGGTTACCGGATTTATAGACCTCCATCTGGATTTCTTGAACACACATGGATCTATACCAAGGCAGTTAATCAGATCCAGCTCAGTCACAAACCCTGGCATTTCATTTGCATACATACTCATTGCATCATATTAACATTTGCTTATTTGTGTTTCAGGGTATCCACCTTTATCTGGTTTTGGTTTTGACCCCATCTGCAGTTTTGACCTATCTCCACCAGCACTTGCTTCAGCTTGTCAGCCACATACTTCAGTTACTTGCACTAGCCAGCCAGTGGCCCACTCCTCAGCATCTTCATCAGCACTTATTCTACTCAGTCTCAGCATCATGGCTCCAAAGAAAAGCAACATCACCTATCATTTCTTCCAACCAGACTTATCAGACATCAGGAGGATCCAAACCCTGATCACCCCAGATCACATTCCTTTGTTCAGAGAGCATTATGGGGATATACTGGACATGGTTATGGATCTGGACCCTTCTCAGAGGAGCCTGATCCACACCTGCATTCAGTTTTATGATCCCCCATTGAGATGTTTCACCTTTCAAGACTTTCAGTTGGGGCCTCTTCTGGAAGAATACTCATCATTGACTGGTCTGCCCATCAAAAGAGAAATCCCATTCAACCCTGAAATGGTCTTTCCTAGCAATGGAGAGGTAGCAAAAGCTTTGTATCTGGAGCCTGTTTTGATTGAACAGCATACCACCTCTAAAGTTGGAATCCCTGGTTTTCATCTTGACTTCCTGATTTCTCAAGCTAGTTTGAAGGCCTCCTTGGGGGATTGGAAAGCTGTTTGTGCTCTGTTGGCTTTAAGTGTATATGGAATTGTGTTGTTTGCAGATGAGCCTCGATTCATCAGCAAAAATGCAATCCACTTGTTCATCCTGAAGAACCCTGTGCCAACTTTACTGGGTGATCTCTATTACTCAGTCCATCAGAGAAATGAGAAGCAGAGGGGAAGATTAGTGAGGATTTGTGCTCCATTATTCCATGCTTGGCTTCTCAGGCATCTACCCAGGACAGATGCATTTCTAAATCCTCATCAGCAAAGCAACTGGGCTAAGAGGCTCACTACTCTCACTTCAGCAGATATCAGATGGTGTACTCAGAGCACCAAGGGCAGAGATATGATCACAAGCTGTGGGCACTTTCCCAATGTGCCCTTAATAGGAGTTAAGGGAAGTATCAATTACAACCCTCTGCTGTTCAGAAGGCAATTGGGCTATGCACTGGTCCACACTCCTAGGGAACAAGACTTGGTTGAGACCCTCTACTGTGAGAACAAGATTAGTTTGGCTGTTGTTAGGCAGGCTGCCTGGGCCTGGGATCATGTTCAAACCAAGGGAATCACCATTCTGGGGAAGTGCAATAATGTGGCATCAGTCCAATATTATGAGTGGTCCCATACTAGGGCCCAATTCTCTGGAATGCCCTTCACCATAGAAGACATGCCTGAGTCATCTTCAGCACCACCCCCTGCCTCTATCAGTTTGGAGGAGTTTGAGAGCTTGAAGGAAAGAAACGAGAAGTTAACTCAAGCCTTGCAGAAAACCCTCAGAGAGAGGAGTGAAGGTGTGAGGGAAATTGAGAGATTGGAGAAGTTGAGGGTAGAACACTTGACTAAGATTGAGAAGTCTGGAGATTATATCAACAAGTCTAAAGCTGGTGAGCAGATTCTGAAGAATGCTTGTAAAGAAGCCCAGTTCCAAAGAGCAAGGACAGACTTGTATTTGAAAGAGAGTCAGGCCAGGTGGGTCCGGATCACTGAGGCCCGTACTCTAGAAGACAAGAGAGTTCAGGACAAGATGGAGCAGATAGAAAAAGCCCTGGCAGCAGCCCAGGAGGAAATATCAGAGCTGAAAATCAAAGCAGGATTGAAGAGGTCAAAGGACCAAAGTCAGAACAGGAAGTTGACTGCAGCTGTTGCAACAAGAAACCTTCTCATCAGAAGTCTCACGGAGCATCCGGCTGATCCTGTGACCGAAGCACTTCTCAAGGAAGTTCGTGAGGATGAGTTTGGCCTTGGAGTCTGATCATTTGCTTGTTGTTGTTTTTATTCCATGTACTTTTGCTTTCTGTGATGTATTTTGACCCTTTGAGGGCTTGTGTTGTAATTTGAACAAGTTGTATTATTTTACTTTTGTAATATATTTGTGTTAGTTTCCATCTGGGTTTACATCAAAAGCAACTTCAACAGCATCATCTTCAAGGGTCTGGAAGGGTCAAAACTGAAGGCCAAACCGGATACCTTGAGGACAAATAAGCATAACTGCATTGCATGCTAACCCTTTTGTTTGTTTTGTAGGTTTTTGTTTTGTTGTTGCTAACCTCTGTTGTGATGTTCAGGAATTATTGCTCGCCGCCGGGTATTTCCTCTCAACAGGCCTCACAGGTACCCAACTAGAAACAACCTTCCGGGAATCCAGATGGATCAGATGCAGCAGGACCTTACGGAGGTCAGAAACCAGATGGCCAACGAAAGGTTGGAGATGAGAACCCAGATAACACAATTCATGGAAGTGATGAACAACTTAGCTCAAAGCCAGGAGAGGCTCAGAACTTTGGTAGAAGGGAGGAATCAAGAGGAGCCCCATGTGGGGACTGCAGGCACAAGTAACAATGAAAGGGTGCAACCACATGTTAACCCCCCTGTGTTTGGCCCACATCTACATCCTGAGATTAACATTCCTGCAAATGTTCAAGGAACAGCCACTGCAGCCAGAGTACTTCAAGAAGATCCTCAGGAGGACCAGTATACAGTAATGGGTGCCGGAGAGGAAACATATGATAGACGACTGGAAGAGATAGCTGAGAAGTTGAGATCACTGGAGTCTCAAAACTCTTTGGGGTTCGACGTCATGGACATGGGTTTGGTAGAAGGGGTCAGGATCCCCCATAAGTTCAAGCCTCCTTGCTTCGAAAAGTATAATGGGACTTCATGCCCCCGGACTCATTTGCAATCATTTCTGGGAAGGCTGAAGGCCTATACAATGGATGAGAAATTGTGGATGTTCTATTTTGAAGATAGCTTGACTGGAGCTTCGAGGGAGTGGTATTCCCATTTGACAAGAGCAACTATAAGATGCTGGAAGGACCTGGCAGAAGCCTTCATCAGACAGTATCAGTATAATCTAGATATGGCACCTAACAGGACCCTCCTAATGGGAATGTCACAGTCGTCAAGGGAGAGCTTCAGAGAATATGCTCAAAGATGGAGGCAATTGGCTGCTGCCGTTCAACCACCAATGTCTGAAAGGGAAATGGCAGATATGTTCATGAATACTCTTCAGGGGACCTATATTGACAGGTTAGCTGCTTTCTCTTCCACTAGCTTTGCGGATGTTGTTATAGCTGGGGAGAGAATTGAAAGCCTGTTAAAGATGGGAAAGATCTCAGACAACGGTGCAAGCTCGTCCAGTAGTACAAGAAAGCCTTTTGCAGGCCCGAGAAGAACTGGCGAGACCAATGCCATTCACACCAACAGGGGTAGGCCCCAATATGCTCAGAGGTCAATAGCAGCAGTCACTATCCCTGCTCCAGCTCATCCTCAGCCAATCTATCAACCTCCTCAACAAAGCTTCCAACAACAACCTCAGTATCAGCAGAATCAGTATCCTCCAAGGAACTTCAACAACAACTCCCACAACAACAATCAACAGAGGCCATTCCAACAAAGGCCATCCCAAGCTAACAGAGTGATCGACCCGATCCCAATGCCGTATGCTGCCTTGCTGCCACAACTTCTGAAACTCAACCTGGTTGAGCTAAGAACGTTGGCACCTCCGGATCCCAACAGTCTACCAAGGAACTATGACTCCAATGCTAGGTGTGCTTTTCATTCGAACGCACCTGGTCACAGTACAGAAAAATGCAGGGCTCTGCATATGAAGGTACAAGACTTGGTAGATTCCAAGGCTCTGAACTTTGCACCTCCGCCCAATGTCAATAAAAACCCTATGCCAAACCATGGTGGTCCTCGAATTAATGCTATTGAAGAAGACCAACCATCTTATTTGATAACTAGTGTGGATCAGATCAGGACACCATTGGTGGAAATCAAAGCTCAACTCCGAGAAAACCAAATATTTCCGGGGTGTGAACTAGGGTGTCCCTATTGCAATATTTCATGGAATGGGTGTGAGGACCTGAGAAATGGCATTGACAGCCTTATTCAGAGTGGCTTGCTCCAGATCACTACATCATTTCCGGCAAATCAAGCAATTTCATCAGCAACGGTTTCAGATCCTCCTACAAATGCAGCAACTATTGTTCCCGACAATTCATCGGCACCATCAGCAAGTATTTCACCTGTCCTCCCAAATGATCAGTTTTCAACAGTTCCTCCTGCTACAACTTCAGCTTCATTCCATTTCGACTCTCCATCAGCAACAACATCAGTCCCTCCAACAGTACCTCCTACAACACCAGCGATCAATCATGAAGATGTCTCTACTGTTACCATATTCTATGATCCTGAAAACAATTCCGCCTACCATTCAGAAGGTGCTGCTCCCGCCAGAGCACCAGTTACAATCTTTTATGATCCACAAACAATTACAGTCCCTTCAGCAGCAGCAATCAGTCCGGTCACTGTCACAGTGCCTGGACCCGTACCATATGAAAGCAATAGGGCCATCCCTTGGCACTATGGCTCTGACGTGTACTGTGAAGGGAAAAGAATCACTCTTGAAACAACAGCACCTGCACCACAAGTAGATAATGTGGGGGGAGGCGGAGGCTTCACTCGAAGCGGACGTCTCTTTGCTTCACAAGTTCAAAGACCTACTGCCGAAGCAGAAGCTGCTGCCAAGGCAAAGGGTAAAGGCCCGGTGCAGGAAGATTCAGCTGCCAAAGAAGCCCTGAAGACTCCATTTGATCAGGAAGTTGATGAATTTATGCGGATCATCAAAAAGAGTGACTACAAAATTGTGGATCAACTTCACCAGACGCCATCCAAAATCTCTATCCTCTCACTGCTTATGTGCTCCGAAGCCCATCGGAATGCACTACTTAAAGTCCTGCATGCAGCTTACGTGCCTGAGGAGATTACTGTCAACCAGTTGGAAACCGTGGTTGGAAATGTTACTGCTAGCAATGGGCTAGGGTTTACCAATTCTGACTTGACAGCGGATGGCCGCAACCACAACAAAGCCTTGCACATAACCATGGAATGCAAAGGAGCTGTCCTTTCTCATGTGCTGGTGGACACAGGTTCTTCCCTGAATGTCTTACCAAAGAAGGCTCTGGTGAAGCTTGAATATGATGGATTGGCATTGAGACCCAGCAACCTGGTAGTAAGAGCCTTTGATGGTTCTAAGAGATCGGTTCTGGGAGAGATTGAGCTGCCTGTGACAATTGGCCCACAGACTTTTAAAGCTATCTTTTATGTGATGGACATTCAGCCCGCCTACAGCTGTTTGTTGGGTAGACCCTGGATTCACGCCGCCGGCGCAATAACGTCTACCCTTCACCAAAAGTTAAAATTTGAGTGGGAAGGTCAAGTTGTCACAATCTGTGGGGAAGAGGATATTTTCGTTAGCCATCTGGCTACTTACAAATACATTGAGATGGATGGAGAGATCCATGAAACAATGAGCCAGGGGTTTGAAGCTTTGAATGTGAATGAAGCATCTGATGTGTCAGGGATCTCCATGTCATCATACCAACAAGCCCGGAAGGTTGTTGAAGAAGGAACTGCCCTAGGCTGGGGCAAGGTCTTAGCTGTGGAGGAGAAGAAGGACAAATTTGGGTTGGGTTACAGACCAACTCAACATCAAGCAAAGGCTGCTGCAGAGCCTGGTTTTGTCAGTGGGGGGATGCTTACCCCCGATGCTATCAACTGTTTGGAAGACGAGCTGGAAGAGGAGCGCAATCTGGAGAATTGGATTCGTCCAAAGATCCCGGGGAGCAGTGTCTCGAACTGGTCTTCCCAGGAAATTATAAGAGTTACTCATGCAGAGTAATTATTATTTCCTGTATTTTTTATAGCATGCATCCAAGTCTTGCATCTTGCCCAAGATGACAAGACTCATTTTGTAACCAGGGCCATCTGTACTTTTGTGCAAACAAGATTAAATTAATGAAATATCAGACATCTTTTTGCAAACGAGTCCTTTTTCTTTTCTGCTCACTGTTTTTCCATCTTTCTTTTTGTACAAAAATAAATGGCGGTGTTTTCAAAATGATAACTTCATTTCACTTTTTTCTAAAAGCAAGATTAAAATCAATCACTAAAACGAACAAACTTAACCCTTGCAGAGAATGCCTTCCTGACAGCACCGACAACAGCACGGCTATGACATCGTATGACTTTGACAATCCAATCAATCAAGCTGATGAAGGGTTTGAAGAAGAATATGAGCTTCCTGAAGAGCTAGCCAGGTTATTGAGACAAGAGGAAAAGGTCATTACTCCTCACCAAGAGGAGATTGAAGTGATTAATCTTGGTACTGACGAAGACGTGAAAGAAGTTAAAATCGGGGCCTGCCTGCAAGACTCAGTGAAGAGACAACTGATTGATCTGCTTCAAGAGTATGTTGATGTGTTTGCTTGGTCGTATCAAGATATGCCAGGGTTGGATACCGATATTGTTATGCACAAGCTGCCTCTGAGGGAAGAATGCCCACCAGTCAAACAGAAGCTGCGCCGAACTCGCCCGGACATGGCTATGAAAATCAAGGAAGAGGTACAAAAGCAATGGGACGCCGGGTTCCTTGCTGTAACTAGCTATCCGCCGTGGGTTGCTAACATAGTACCTGTGCCTAAGAAAGACGGCAAAGTAAGAATGTGTGTTGACTACCGGGATCTGAACAGAGCCAGCCCGAAAGACGATTTCCCATTACCTCACATTGATGTATTGGTGGATAACACGGCTCAGTTCTCGGTATTCTCCTTCATGGATGGATTTTCAGGATATAATCAGATCAAGATGTCACCTGAAGACATGGAGAAGACAACATTCATCACACCTTGGGGCACGTTCTGTTACAAAGTGATGCCATTTGGACTGAAGAATGCTGGTGCAACATACCAACGGGCTATGGTGACATTATTCCACGATATGATCCACAAAGAAATAGAATGTTATGTGGATGATATGATCGCCAAGTCCCTTACAGAGGAAGATCACCTGGTAAATCTGCTGAAGTTGTTCAAGCGCCTGAGGGAGTACCAACTGAAGTTGAACCCCAACAAATGCACATTCGGGGTGCGATCCGGTAAGCTGCTGGGCTTTATTGTAAGCGAGAAAGGGATTGAAGTGGACCCTGATAAAGTCAAGGCTATTCAAGAAATGCCTGCACCGAAGACTGAGAAAGAAGTTCGAGGGTTCTTAGGTCGATTGAACTACATTTCAAGGTTCATATCTCACCTCACAGCAACTTGTGAACCCTTGTTCAAGCTGTTAAGAAAGGAGCAAACGGTCAGGTGGAACGAAGATTGCCAGAAGGCTTTTGACAAGATCAAGGAGTATTTACAAGAACCTCCAATCCTTATGCCGCCAGTTGAAGGAAGACCTCTGATCATGTACTTGACAGTATTAGAAGAGTCAATGGGGTGTGTGCTGGGCCAGCATGACGAGTCTGGTCGAAAAGAGTATGCAATTTACTACCTAAGCAAAAAGTTTACCGACTGTGAACAACGTTATTCACTGCTCGAGAAAACTTGCTGTGCTTTAGCGTGGGCTGCTCGCCGACTGAGACAGTATATGTTGACCCACACTACCTTATTAATCTCCAAAATGGATCCAGTTAAGTACATTTTCGAGAAGCCAGCTCTTACCGGACGGGTTGCAAGATGGCAGATGATTCTCACAGAATACGACATACAGTACACCTCTCAGAAAGCCATCAAGGGCAGTGTACTATCTGAATATCTTGCTGAGCAACCCATTGATGACTACCAGCCTATGAGGTTTGACTTCCCTGATGAAGACATCATGTTCATTAAAGCAAAAGATCACGAAGAGCCTATTCACACTGAAGGGCCTAACCCGGAGGAAGAATGGACTATGATGTTTGATGGGGCTGTTAACATGAATGGCCGTGGTGTTGGTGCAGTACTCATTACACCTAAAGGAGTTCACATGCCTTTCTCGGCAAAACTCACTTTCAATTGCACTAACAACGAAGCTGAATACGAAGCTTGCATTATGGGTCTTGAGGAAGCCATTGACCTCAGGATCAAGACATTGACTGTATTCGGAGATTCAGCTTTGGTAGTCAATCAAACCAACGGGAAATGGTACACCCACCAAGATCATTTGATACCTTACAGGGATTATACAAGGAGGTTATTGACTTTCTTCACAACAGCCAAGCTTGAGTATATCCCTCGAGACGAGAATCAGTTTGCAGATGCTCTTGCCACCATTTCATCCATGATCAAAGTTCAAACGGCTAACTTTGTACCCCAGATTTCGGTGTCTAGACTTGATAGACCAGCATATGTATTTGCAGCAGATGTTGTAAAGGATGATAAGCCTTGGTTCCACGACATTAAGTGCTTCTTGGAGGATCAGACATACCCACCTGGGGCATCTTCCAATGATAAGAAGACTTTGAGAAGGCTTGCTGGTAGTTTCTTTCTGAACGCTGATGGGTCTTTATACAAGAGGAACTTTGATATGGTACTCCTCAGATGTGTTGACAAGACGGAAGCAGATTTGCTGATGCATGAAGTGCACGAAGGATCTTTTGGTACCCACGCAGGAGGGCATGCCATGGCTAAGAAGTTGTTAAGATCAGGCTATTACTGGATCACGATGGATGCAGACTGTTGTGCTTACGCCAGAAAATGCCATAAATGCCAGATCTATGCAGATAAGGTGCATGTGCCTCCCAATCCTTTGAACATCATGTCTTCACCATGGCCCTTTGCTATGTGGGGTATTGATATGATTGGCAAGATTGAGCCGACTGCTTCAAACGGCCACAGATTCATCCTGGTCGCCATCGACTATTTCACCAAGTGGGTTGAAGCAGCCTCATATGCAAATGTTACTAGGCAAGTGGTAGCCCGATTCCTGAAGAGAGATATCATCTGTCGGTATGGAGTGCCCGAGCGAATCATTACTGATAATGGTTCCAATTTAAACAACAAAATGATGGCAGAGCTGTGCCGGGACCTCAAGATCCAACATCACAATTCTTCTCCTTACAGGCCAAAGATGAACGGCGCTGTTGAGGCAGCAAATAAGAATATCAAGAAGATTGTGCAGAAGATGGTAATCACATACAAAGACTGGCATGAAATGCTACCGTTTGCCTTGCATGGGTACCGCACATCAATCAGAACGTCCACTGGGGCAACGCCGTATCAGCTTGTGTATGGTATGGAAGCAGTCCTACCAGTTGAAGTTGAATTACCCTCCCTACGGGTATTGATGGATGTTAAACTGAGTGAAGCAGAATGGGTTCGGTCCCGATTCGAACAACTGAGTCTGATCGAAGAGAAAAGATTGGCTGCAATCTGTCATGGACAGCTATATCAGAAGAGAATGAAGAAAGCCTTCGATCAGAAAGTTAGGCACCGAGAGTACCAAGTAGGAGATCTTGTGCTGAAAAGAATCCTCCCTCCTCATACAGACCACAGGGGCAAATGGACTCCAAATTATGAAGGACCATTCGTTGTAAAGAAACTTTTCTCTGGTGGAGCACTGATGCTCAGCACCATGGATGGTGAAGATTTCCCGTCCCCTGTGAATTCAGATGCAGTTAAAAAATACTTCGCATAAAATGACCCGCTGGACATAAAAACAGAATGTAAGTCCAGGCAAAAATAGGGCATCCCGGCGAGTCAAAAACAGAATAAAAGACTCGGGCAAAAGTAAGGGAAAATAAACAAAAAAATGTACACCCGCTAAGTTGAAAAGCCGCATTGGACAGCTCAGGCAAAAATGGGTATCCCGATGGATTGAAAACCCGAAAGGGCGATCCATGCAAAATAAGGGAATAAGCGAACAACTGCATTCTGAATTCGTCTGTATCACCTACAACTTGGTAAGCTTCAAAGGATCAAGCTTCAATCAGAATCAACTTTCTCCAGAAAGCAAGACGAGAAGAACGTCATTGTCATACGAGTCATATCAGAAGAGGAAGCTCCTTAAAGCGTCGTCAACACCGCCAGCACTTTATTTCTCAATTTGTAACAATCTCCTCACTTCAGGAGATATGTTTCTTTGACTGTATCTTGCCAGTTCAGGGCACATGAATTAATAAAATCAGATTTTCGGTCATGTTTCGTTTTTACATTTATGTTTTGCAAAGAGTTGTCTGATATCTCTAAAAATACAATTGCATAAGTACAGATGCCTCTCTCTAAAATAAAAACACATGCTTACAGGGAATGTGATTATTCTCGAAAGTACTTATCTCCTATGACGGAATCCAGTAAGGGATACCTCGGGATCTTTTGTACGTTTCCTTACCTTTGCAGGATTGCAGGTATCCAGAACGCAACCTGGGGCATGCAAGCTACGTCTCAGCAAGTAGGCGAATCATTATCAACTCGGTCTATCTTCAACATACAGCATCGAAGGTGCCCATTTCCCCAGCGGAGCTGCCAAATCAGCGTACACTCAATCTCAGCATCCGAGATGCTCTATCCCCAGATGGGTTGCTCCCCATTGCTTCCCCCAGCAAAGTTGCCAAATCAACATACAGCCTTTGAAATGTTCTATCCCCAGCTGAGTTGCTCTCCCCAGCTGAGTTGCCTCTCACTGCCCCAGCCGAGTTGCCACTCTTCCTCAGCAGAATGCAGAAATCAGGGAATCATCTCCCCACAGAATCCCCAGCCTCTATTCAGAAGAGCAACACACGAAGAAGTCACAACAGAGTGAAGAAAGCTTCTACAAACCCCAGCTGGGTCCCTCATTTACAAGGTTACGTCAATCAGCGACCTATATCCCCAAACAGATACATCATTAGATTTACCAGTGATCTCATACCCAGCTGGGATGTCCATTTCAAGCAGATCATCCAGAGATCTTCGCAGCAATGGGATCCGAATCCCGGATCGGTGCCTCTTTGCATAATCATAGCATTCACATCATATTCACCCTCAGAGCGTAGCATTCCGTCTAATACGGAGCATTACGGCAAAAAACAAATGCATAGCATAATCATAAGTCATGTTGTGAATTGAACGCTTGTGATTAGTGATCAGTCATCAGAATACAGATTACTTTCCCAAAAAAATCCCCACCAGAGTCCCAGCAAAAGCAGCTGCCCTCACAAATCACAAACACCAGTATATGCACCTTTTTGGCACCCGTCCGTGTCATTTTTCCCCAGTAAAGTCGCCTGAATATCTTTACAAACAAGATTACCCGTATTACAGATACATCCTGACACCCGTCCGTGTCAAATCACCAGCAGAAAGCCAAAGACATCCTCTTTGCACTCACATATACTCGTATATACACCCGTCCGTGTCATATCCCCAGCGCAGTCGCCTAGACTTTGTATAGCAGATACTTGTTAATATTATACTTTTCTCTCTTGGCACCCGTCTGTGTCATTCCCCCCAGCAGTTAAAACACTCATCTATACAATACAATACTCACTACTCATGGTACGCTTATACAGATACTCGTCCGTATTTTGTATACATCATAACTCATATCCCCACAGATTCGACAGTAGTCCTTGTCCTTTGTTAACCAGTTGGTACTCGTCCGTACCATCATCTCAGAACATTGCGTCTAGTATTTGTTTCTGCATGATACTCGTCCGTATCATAGTCTTAGGGATGCTCGTCCGCATCTTTAATCCGTACACCGTGTCAAACACTTATGTCTTCTTGGATATAGATACTCGTCCGTGTCTACTTTTCCCCAGAAGAGTCCTTTCAGATGCAACACTCGTCCGTGTTCCTTGTTCACCAGTTGATACTCGTCCGTATCATCATCTCTGAACATGTGTCAGTTTGTTCCTACATGATACTCGTCCGTATCATAGTCTTAAGGATGCTCGTCCGCATCTTTAATCTATACACGATACCAAACACTTATACCTTTTGTTTCCTGGATGTAAACGCTCGTCCGTGTTTACTTTATCCCCAGTAGATCACCAACAAATTTTCTTTTTATCTAACACTCGTCCTGTGTTATGATACCCCTGAGAGCAGCCGTACCCTGCTGAGTGGTCGTCCTCCACTTCTTGATGGTCGTCCTCCATCATGCTCATCCGATGGCCGTCCCCATCGTTGATTTTAGAAGCCGTCCCCTGCTAGGTGGTCGTCCTCCACCTTTTGATGATCGTCCTTCATCACTTTATCCAATGGCCGTCCCCATTGTTGATTTTGGTTATCTGACATTCGTCCTATGTCATGACAAACCTCGAGAGCAGTCGTCCCCTGCTGAGTGGTCGTCCTCCACTTCTTGATGGTCGTCCTCCATCATGCTCGTCCGATGGCCGTCCCCATCGTTGACCTTTTCTATCCGATGGCCGTCCCCATCGTTGATATTTTCGGCAGCCGTACCCTGCCAGGTGGTCGTCCTCCACCTCTGATGGCCGTCCCCATCATATTTCTTTTATTCCCAACAGAGCAGCCGTCCCCTGCTAGGTGATCGTCCTTCGCCTTTGATGGCCGTACCCCATCATCTGTTTATTTCATTCATTATTTAACCCGGTGGCCGTCCCCATCGTTGGTTACTTGACCTTTATGAACTTGATGGCCGTCCCCGTCATGTTTCATTAATCCTCAAAAATTTTACAGCTTTATCTTGATGGCCGTCCCCATCACGATTTTATTTTCCCCAGCTAGTCGGCCGTCCCCGTCTTAGCTTTACTTGTTTTTCCCCAGCTAGTCGGCCGTCCCCGTCTTAGCTTTACTTGTTTTTCCCCAGCTAGTCGGCCGTCCCCGTATTAGCTTTACCTGTTTCTCCCCAGCTAGTCGGCCGTCCCCGTCTTAGCTTTACCTTTTATCCCCAGCATGTCGGCCGTCCCCGTCATTGCTCCTTACCCAGCAGTCGTCCTCTGCTCGACGGTCGTCCTCCGTCGCCCACTTCACAATAGACTTTATTTTGCTTTTACAATCTATATCCCTTTTCTTCTTCATTTCCGTGAGTGCAAATTTTGGACTTTCTTTGGTATTCAACCACAAGTTATCTTATTTGCCTGTTAAGCCGTCGCTTACATCCTGCACAGCTAACTCGTGTTTGAATAGGGGCAGCTGTAAACACCCCAAATTTGCCCTCACCCATTCACACCATGGCTTGTGATCATCCTCATATGCATAAACAGAAACATATCATCTCACATCTCATTTTTGATTCACTACATAGCTTTCAAGGCATCTGCACCTAGGGTTTGTGATCTGAGCAACCTCAGGGCATCTTGAGCCACTCCAAGGGCCACCAATCAACTCAAAGTGGTCCATGTGTGTTCATATATCATATTCCATCTTCTCAAAGTCAAAATTGCAGAGGAATCACAAGAACTAGGGTTTGAGGTGATGCAGAGCCAGGTTTGACTACACAGTTGACTGAAAATTAGGGTTTTGGTTTCAGAGGCCATAACTCCAAATTTTTTGGTCATTCTTGTTTCCATTGCTCTTTATATGGTATAGGGAGTATGCATATCAATTTTCATGAAGAAATTCCATGGGGAAGTCATCTGATCAAGAGTTGACTTTTCAGACAAGTCAGTGCAAAATCAGGGCATCTGAGGCCCCCAATGACCCAACCAATGGGTGATCTTCATCATTTTGAGTGTATATGATCTTTATTTGATCATGGAAGAAGGTTGAAGTTCATAGAAATCAAGAATTTAGGGTTTTTGCAAATGTTGACTTTTTGGGCATAGTTGACTTTTCAAGAATGCATCATTTTAGGTCATTTTTCAAGCCATGATTTTGGATCCAAAAATGCTTCAAATGGAAAAACTTTGGTCATGAAAGTTGTAGATCTCATCTTTCCCTTTCCAAAAAGTACAAGAACATGATCTAATTCATCTTGGATCAAAAGTTATGGTTTGTTAAAGTTGGCAAAAATCACTAAAAATTCAAGTTATGCACCAAATGGAAATTTTGCAAAACCTTGAACCAATGCATCATGTGACCTCTAATTCATTTCAAACCATTGCATAAACATTCTCTAAGTCCTAAAAATCAGAAATGAACCAAGAATGTCATGGTTTCATGTTTGGTTAGGCAAGGAAGTCACATGTGAACCATAAAGCAAGCAACTTGCAAAAACTATCATCACATCTCACCCACTTGATTTCTTGGATGCTGAACCAGCCCTAGCTTCTCTCCATGCCATGCTGCGCCAGTCCATGTACTTATGCTAGCCTAGAACCAAGCCCATGCCTCTCTTACAACCAAGTTGACATTTTGCAAAAGTAAACATCCCAATCAATAAAGGGCATGTCAAATCAACTGACCAATGAGAGAGAGTCATGTGGACAATTTGCAAGCAAAACATAAGAAGAAGCAAGGCTGAAACCATCTCATTCACCACATACACAAAAACTCTCCATTTTGCAAGTTCCTTCGAATCCCTCTCCACAGCCACCAAACACTCAAACTACCTTCATCAATCATCTCACCACACTCCATAGATCATCCAGCACCAAGAACCAAAGCCTGTAATAGCAAGAACACTCCATAACCATTTCACACTCCATTTTGCAGTTTCATTCGAAACTCTCATTCTAGCTCACAAACACACAAACAAGCACCACAAACCTTCTCCATTCATCATCAGGATCACAAGCAATCACTCACCATGGCCTGAATCAGTCAGAATCACCATAGCCATTGTTGACTGAGCTTGAAGCAGTTCCTTTCGAAACTCATTATCCATCCAGCACAAACTCATTTTGAGCATTCAAACATCATCAAGGGGTTCTAAGGAGTAGATTGCACATAAAGAGAAGGCCAGAAAGTTCCCAAACTAAAAGCTCCAAATCTCAGGTAACTCGAAAATAATTTTTTCCAGAAGTTGTTTTTCTTGTTACAAACTTGTTCATTGTGTTGTCCTGATCATCCTGATGTTCTTAGTTTTTGAAATGATGATGATTTGAGCATTTAATTTGACTCTGAAACTGGTTTGCCCTAAAAATGTTTGTCTTCGATTCATGTGATTGATGAAGAATAAATTTGTTTGGGGTTAGGGTTTTGATTCAGGAGACCATGGGGTTCATTTCTATGTGCTTAGTTTTCATTTTAGTCACGTTTTTAGGAAGTTTGAAGTTTTCAGGGGAGGGGGTCACCGGAGAAGACGACCGGAGCTCGTCTCCGGTGACCTGAAAGTGTTTAATTATTAATTAGGGTTAGGGCACTGAGTTTGAACGTGAGCCATTGGATTCCATTTCCCGCGCGTGAATAGAAGGCCAGGATCTTTTCATTAAGTCTTAATTATGAATTATTATTTAATTAATCAGGATTAGGCTAGTTTGAATTGTGACCCTTAGATCACGCGCCAGTCAACACTTTTAAACCCAGAGCGCATCCTGGCCTTTCTTTCATTTGACTTTTATTTAATTTAATTTTTAATCCATTTTCTTTCACTTAAATTGCATAATTGATTTAAAATAGCAAAAGATTCTTAAAAATTATGAAACTTTTTCTTTAAAGTTTTATTAATGTTTAAGACCCAAAAACATTTTTTATTTTATTTTTATCATTAAAAAAGTATTTTTAAATATTTAAAAGATTATTTTTAATTGATTAATGAGAATTAATTAATTAAAAATACTTTTAGGTATTTAAAAATTACAAAAAAAATTCATGAAATGTTCTAAGACATTTAGAAACATTGTCCAACCTTCAAACCAAATTTCTTTTTTGATCTTGATGCATTTTAAGAATTTTTCATTGAATTAAATCATTTTTTATGCATTATTTTGATCATGGATTCAAAAATTCATTTCTGCCAATTGGTGAAGGTTGAGACATTGATTCTTCTTGCATTGTCTTTTGTTTTGCATGTAGTTCCTAGGATAAAAAGGCCATGAATTGTTATTGCATTTTCAAATTGTTTGGCATTTGTTTTGTTAAGAACCCTAAAAAACCCTAATAACTTAGAAAATTCATAACTCAAGATTGGTTGAGAGTTGAGAGTTCCCCTTTGGGCAGTGGTTCATCATAGGCCTAGGGTTTCTTTGGATACCATTTTCCATTTTTTATCTTGAGGTTTGCTTCTGTTTTTGGTTTGTGTTTGATGTATGATTCATGAACCCTAATTTGGGCTTTCTCTTGCATCCTTCTTGCATTTCCTTGCATAACATGACTTGTCTTTGCATTTTGTGCATGCTTATGATTCATTTGACATCTTAAGACATATATAAAGCATCTTTGATCATTGCATCCCATATTTGCCATGTCATTTGCCTTGTATGCTTCATAACATTTCATGTTTGTTCATGCTCCTTAACTTGCATCATTTGCATTCATGATCTTGTATGAACATCCCCATTGTCTTGCCTCATGTTTGCAGCACCTCATAACATCATAATCATCATCAACATGCTTCTGGTTTTGCTTAGCATCATACCATTTCATCTCATCTTGTATTGCATTGCATTTTCTTTCTAACATTGCAGGTGGTAAGTAAACTTGAGAAGTGGATTTGCCTTCACTTCTCATACCTTTTCTTTTCATCTCTCTTGCATCCATTGCTGCATTTCTATTTGTGCTTGAGTTTGAGCTTGCTCATTCTTCTTCCTCCCACTTTCTTTCTTCAAGTGACTTGACTTCTTGAATGAAGCAAGTCACTTTGCTTCTCTTGATCCTGTTCATCTGCTTCCTGGTGGCTCCCCTGAAGTTTGTCCTTGAAAACCTCACAAACCTTAGGATCATCCAAGCATGACAATGATTAGGGTTTTGATTAGTCTCCCCTCTTAGTTTTACCTTTGTGTCTCTCTTTGAGTCTTCCCTTCTCATCTCATAATCAGAGACTAAACCATAAAGGCTCTAAGACTTTGTGATTAAGTTTATGCCTGCATCCTTCTTTTAGGATGGAGTGTATAACTTTAATCCTAAGTCTTGAACCCTTTATGTGTTTAAATCCTTTAATTAATCTATCTAATAATTATCAAGACATCACACTTGTAACTTGGGCCTTGCATTAGGGTTCTAATTCTTCCTTAAGTGGTTAAGAAGGACTAACCCTAGTGTTAATGGACAAGTCCCCCTCAAGTTGTCTTACAAATCATAAAAAACACTTCATCATCATACCATTAATCTAAATAAAATCCACTTAATAAAGGCTTGTTTTGTCATGGGTTTAATCCCTAATCATGGATTAAGTTGAGGAGTTTTCCTCAGCTTAAACATTCTCATCTATTATCCTTCTTTTAGGATGGTGTAATGGGTCTGTTTAATCCTTGATTATGGCTTAACCTCATTACTCAACACTAAACAAAATCACAAAAACATCTAAATAATCAACAAGTAGGTTAATGATCTTAATCCTACACCAAAGGTGACTAAGTGTGAGAATCTGACTTCACACTTAAGGTAATTCTCATTTACCCCTAATCAGAGGGAAGATGTGATGAGTTTACTAACCCATTGGTTTAGGCTTAAGCTCATTGTCTTATGACAAATTCTCAATAGCAATAAAAGACTGAAAACTCAAAAACAAACAATAATCGTCTCCTCCGGGATTCTTTTCTCATCTCATTCACTCACAAACGAGAACTTGCTTCTTCCGTCTAATGCAAGACAGTTAGCACCTGAGCCAGACAGGTCATACACTTGAGCATAGACAAGCAAGCAGTTCATCAGTCAATTCACCTTTCAGTCTCTTTGGGTCGAACTACGGTGTTCTGACTTCCTCATTGCACGAGAGGATACGTAGGCATAACTTAACAGTTATCGAACAAAAGTCTCTGTATATTCCCCCCTCTTTCAGCTTCATTCTTTAGCCTCATGATCTTGAGCATTTCATTCTGTTCTTACACTGACACTTTCATACTTCATATCACTTATACACTTTACACTGACACCTGTATATCCTTTTCCAGCTCTTTTATACACAGCTTGCACTGACACTACCCCTTTATAACACAAATCTTTTAAGCGTGGATCCCGTCGAGTACGACGGACAATCTGGGTGCTAATACCTTCCCAGGTTGTAACCAACCCCCTTTCTCAGTCTCTCTGGTTCGCAAACCGTCTTATCCATCTTTTTCCAGGCCTATGCAGCATTGCCTTTCCTCCGGGATAAAAATGCCTAGCTGGCGACTCTATTCATTCTCCAGTGAGTTCACGGCTGTGTGTTCTCACTGTTCCCTTCGCCGACCGTTCGCGCTTGTACCGGGATGCAAATCTTCGGGAGCGACAGCTTGGCGACTCTGCTGGGGACCCTTATACTGCAACCAGGGCTTCTGGTTCTTTTTGTGGGTTCCTCCTAGCGCTTGATTGATTTGTGTTTACTGGGGTGTTATGTGCTTGTTTGTGCTTGTATTTATTTTTGTTTATTGCTTTATGTACAGTTACTTTACTGCTTTCTTTATTGCATTTATATATATCATACTGTCATTATTGCTGGCTGGATCTGGTTTCTTGTTTTGGTGGGTGGGTGTTTCATTGAGAGTTAAGGTCCTATACCTGGGACCTGAGTGACACCTAGGCTAGAGTGAATCATATTCTTTCCCATTCCATTTCGGTCTGGTGCGGGAATATGAAACACGGTTCAGATATGGGTTTCTTCTTGAGAACTCTGTGTTGCAGATTTCCTGCAATGCTAGGGCTATCTGGGAAGCCTGCTAAGTCTGGATGACCTTTTAGTATGGACCTTCAGAAACTGAGGTGAATTAGAGGAGGAATTGTTATGGATATTGTAAACACTGTACCTCCGGGTTAGAAGTGTTTACACTTCTCATAACTGATCCAAGTCTGAGGATCTTTGTTCTAGATCACCACCTGTGAGGGGGTTGGGTTGCTTACAGGTTTGCAGGTACCTTGACCTCAGAATACCCTGTTACTTTGACTTTGTTAAGAATGCTCCATGTTGGACAGTTCTTGTGATTCTGAAACCCTGGACTTGTGGCTCTTTATTTGAGTCCCCCACCCTGGTTACCGGATTTATAGACCTCCATCTGGATTTCTTGAACACACATGGATCTATACCAAGGCAGTTAATCAGATCCAGCTCAGTCACAAACCCTGGCATTTCATTTGCATACATACTCATTGCATCATATTAACATTTGCTTATTTGTGTTTCAGGGTATCCACCTTTATCTGGTTTTGGTTTTGACCCCATCTGCAGTTTTGACCTATCTCCACCAGCACTTGCTTCAGCTTGTCAGCCACATACTTCAGTTACTTGCACTAGCCAGCCAGTGGCCCACTCCTCAGCATCTTCATCAGCACTTATTCTACTCAGTCTCAGCATCATGGCTCCAAAGAAAAGCAACATCACCTATCATTTCTTCCAACCAGACTTATCAGACATCAGGAGGATCCAAACCCTGATCACCCCAGATCACATTCCTTTGTTCAGAGAGCATTATGGGGATATACTGGACATGGTTATGGATCTGGACCCTTCTCAGAGGAGCCTGATCCACACCTGCATTCAGTTTTATGATCCCCCATTGAGATGTTTCACCTTTCAAGACTTTCAGTTGGGGCCTCTTCTGGAAGAATACTCATCATTGACTGGTCTGCCCATCAAAAGAGAAATCCCATTCAACCCTGAAATGGTCTTTCCTAGCAATGGAGAGGTAGCAAAAGCTTTGTATCTGGAGCCTGTTTTGATTGAACAGCATACCACCTCTAAAGTTGGAATCCCTGGTTTTCATCTTGACTTCCTGATTTCTCAAGCTAGTTTGAAGGCCTCCTTGGGGGATTGGAAAGCTGTTTGTGCTCTGTTGGCTTTAAGTGTATATGGAATTGTGTTGTTTGCAGATGAGCCTCGATTCATCAGCAAAAATGCAATCCACTTGTTCATCCTGAAGAACCCTGTGCCAACTTTACTGGGTGATCTCTATTACTCAGTCCATCAGAGAAATGAGAAGCAGAGGGGAAGATTAGTGAGGATTTGTGCTCCATTATTCCATGCTTGGCTTCTCAGGCATCTACCCAGGACAGATGCATTTCTAAATCCTCATCAGCAAAGCAACTGGGCTAAGAGGCTCACTACTCTCACTTCAGCAGATATCAGATGGTGTACTCAGAGCACCAAGGGCAGAGATATGATCACAAGCTGTGGGCACTTTCCCAATGTGCCCTTAATAGGAGTTAAGGGAAGTATCAATTACAACCCTCTGCTGTTCAGAAGGCAATTGGGCTATGCACTGGTCCACACTCCTAGGGAACAAGACTTGGTTGAGACCCTCTACTGTGAGAACAAGATTAGTTTGGCTGTTGTTAGGCAGGCTGCCTGGGCCTGGGATCATGTTCAAACCAAGGGAATCACCATTCTGGGGAAGTGCAATAATGTGGCATCAGTCCAATATTATGAGTGGTCCCATACTAGGGCCCAATTCTCTGGAATGCCCTTCACCATAGAAGACATGCCTGAGTCATCTTCAGCACCACCCCCTGCCTCTATCAGTTTGGAGGAGTTTGAGAGCTTGAAGGAAAGAAACGAGAAGTTAACTCAAGCCTTGCAGAAAACCCTCAGAGAGAGGAGTGAAGGTGTGAGGGAAATTGAGAGATTGGAGAAGTTGAGGGTAGAACACTTGACTAAGATTGAGAAGTCTGGAGATTATATCAACAAGTCTAAAGCTGGTGAGCAGATTCTGAAGAATGCTTGTAAAGAAGCCCAGTTCCAAAGAGCAAGGACAGACTTGTATTTGAAAGAGAGTCAGGCCAGGTGGGTCCGGATCACTGAGGCCCGTACTCTAGAAGACAAGAGAGTTCAGGACAAGATGGAGCAGATAGAAAAAGCCCTGGCAGCAGCCCAGGAGGAAATATCAGAGCTGAAAATCAAAGCAGGATTGAAGAGGTCAAAGGACCAAAGTCAGAACAGGAAGTTGACTGCAGCTGTTGCAACAAGAAACCTTCTCATCAGAAGTCTCACGGAGCATCCGGCTGATCCTGTGACCGAAGCACTTCTCAAGGAAGTTCGTGAGGATGAGTTTGGCCTTGGAGTCTGATCATTTGCTTGTTGTTGTTTTTATTCCATGTACTTTTGCTTTCTGTGATGTATTTTGACCCTTTGAGGGCTTGTGTTGTAATTTGAACAAGTTGTATTATTTTACTTTTGTAATATATTTGTGTTAGTTTCCATCTGGGTTTACATCAAAAGCAACTTCAACAGCATCATCTTCAAGGGTCTGGAAGGGTCAAAACTGAAGGCCAAACCGGATACCTTGAGGACAAATAAGCATAACTGCATTGCATGCTAACCCTTTTGTTTGTTTTGTAGGTTTTTGTTTTGTTGTTGCTAACCTCTGTTGTGATGTTCAGGAATTATTGCTCGCCGCCGGGTATTTCCTCTCAACAGGCCTCACAGGTACCCAACTAGAAACAACCTTCCGGGAATCCAGATGGATCAGATGCAGCAGGACCTTACGGAGGTCAGAAACCAGATGGCCAACGAAAGGTTGGAGATGAGAACCCAGATAACACAATTCATGGAAGTGATGAACAACTTAGCTCAAAGCCAGGAGAGGCTCAGAACTTTGGTAGAAGGGAGGAATCAAGAGGAGCCCCATGTGGGGACTGCAGGCACAAGTAACAATGAAAGGGTGCAACCACATGTTAACCCCCCTGTGTTTGGCCCACATCTACATCCTGAGATTAACATTCCTGCAAATGTTCAAGGAACAGCCACTGCAGCCAGAGTACTTCAAGAAGATCCTCAGGAGGACCAGTATACAGTAATGGGTGCCGGAGAGGAAACATATGATAGACGACTGGAAGAGATAGCTGAGAAGTTGAGATCACTAGAGTCTCAAAACTCTTTGGGGTTCGACGTCATGGACATGGGTTTGGTAGAAGGGGTCAGGATCCCCCATAAGTTCAAGCCTCCTTGCTTCGAAAAGTATAATGGGACTTCATGCCCCCGGACTCATTTGCAATCATTTCTGGGAAGGCTGAAGGCCTATACAATGGATGAGAAATTGTGGATGTTCTATTTTGAAGATAGCTTGACTGGAGCTTCGAGGGAGTGGTATTCCCATTTGACAAGAGCAACTATAAGATGCTGGAAGGACCTGGCAGAAGCCTTCATCAGACAGTATCAGTATAATCTAGATATGGCACCTAACAGGACCCTCCTAATGGGAATGTCACAGTCGTCAAGGGAGAGCTTCAGAGAATATGCTCAAAGATGGAGGCAATTGGCTGCTGCCGTTCAACCACCAATGTCTGAAAGGGAAATGGCAGATATGTTCATGAATACTCTTCAGGGGACCTATATTGACAGGTTAGCTGCTTTCTCTTCCACTAGCTTTGCGGATGTTGTTATAGCTGGGGAGAGAATTGAAAGCCTGTTAAAGATGGGAAAGATCTCAGACAACGGTGCAAGCTCGTCCAGTAGTACAAGAAAGCCTTTTGCAGGCCCGAGAAGAACTGGCGAGACCAATGCCATTCACACCAACAGGGGTAGGCCCCAATATGCTCAGAGGTCAATAGCAGCAGTCACTATCCCTGCTCCAGCTCATCCTCAGCCAATCTATCAACCTCCTCAACAAAGCTTCCAACAACAACCTCAGTATCAGCAGAATCAGTATCCTCCAAGGAACTTCAACAACAACTCCCACAACAACAATCAACAGAGGCCATTCCAACAAAGGCCATCCCAAGCTAACAGAGTGATCGACCCGATCCCAATGCCGTATGCTGCCTTGCTGCCACAACTTCTGAAACTCAACCTGGTTGAGCTAAGAACGTTGGCACCTCCGGATCCCAACAGTCTACCAAGGAACTATGACTCCAATGCTAGGTGTGCTTTTCATTCGAACGCACCTGGTCACAGTACAGAAAAATGCAGGGCTCTGCATATGAAGGTACAAGACTTGGTAGATTCCAAGGCTCTGAACTTTGCACCTCCGCCCAATGTCAATAAAAACCCTATGCCAAACCATGGTGGTCCTCGAATTAATGCTATTGAAGAAGACCAACCATCTTATTTGATAACTAGTGTGGATCAGATCAGGACACCATTGGTGGAAATCAAAGCTCAACTCCGAGAAAACCAAATATTTCCGGGGTGTGAACTAGGGTGTCCCTATTGCAATATTTCATGGAATGGGTGTGAGGACCTGAGAAATGGCATTGACAGCCTTATTCAGAGTGGCTTGCTCCAGATCACTACATCATTTCCGGCAAATCAAGCAATTTCATCAGCAACGGTTTCAGATCCTCCTACAAATGCAGCAACTATTGTTCCCGACAATTCATCGGCACCATCAGCAAGTATTTCACCTGTCCTCCCAAATGATCAGTTTTCAACAGTTCCTCCTGCTACAACTTCAGCTTCATTCCATTTCGACTCTCCATCAGCAACAACATCAGTCCCTCCAACAGTACCTCCTACAACACCAGCGATCAATCATGAAGATGTCTCTACTGTTACCATATTCTATGATCCTGAAAACAATTCCGCCTACCATTCAGAAGGTGCTGCTCCCGCCAGAGCACCAGTTACAATCTTTTATGATCCACAAACAATTACAGTCCCTTCAGCAGCAGCAATCAGTCCGGTCACTGTCACAGTGCCTGGACCCGTACCATATGAAAGCAATAGGGCCATCCCTTGGCACTATGGCTCTGACGTGTACTGTGAAGGGAAAAGAATCACTCTTGAAACAACAGCACCTGCACCACAAGTAGATAATGTGGGGGGAGGCGGAGGCTTCACTCGAAGCGGACGTCTCTTTGCTTCACAAGTTCAAAGACCTACTGCCGAAGCAGAAGCTGCTGCCAAGGCAAAGGGTAAAGGCCCGGTGCAGGAAGATTCAGCTGCCAAAGAAGCCCTGAAGACTCCATTTGATCAGGAAGTTGATGAATTTATGCAGATCATCAAAAAGAGTGACTACAAAATTGTGGATCAACTTCACCAGACGCCATCCAAAATCTCTATCCTCTCACTGCTTATGTGCTCCGAAGCCCATCGGAATGCACTACTTAAAGTCCTGCATGCAGCTTACGTGCCTGAGGAGATTACTGTCAACCAGTTGGAAACCGTGGTTGGAAATGTTACTGCTAGCAATGGGCTAGGGTTTACCAATTCTGACTTGACAGCGGATGGCCGCAACCACAACAAAGCCTTGCACATAACCATGGAATGCAAAGGAGCTGTCCTTTCTCATGTGCTGGTGGACACAGGTTCTTCCCTGAATGTCTTACCAAAGAAGGCTCTGGTGAAGCTTGAATATGATGGATTGGCATTGAGACCCAGCAACCTGGTAGTAAGAGCCTTTGATGGTTCTAAGAGATCGGTTCTGGGAGAGATTGAGCTGCCTGTGACAATTGGCCCACAGACTTTTAAAGCTATCTTTTATGTGATGGACATTCAGCCCGCCTACAGCTGTTTGTTGGGTAGACCCTGGATTCACGCCGCCGGCGCAATAACGTCTACCCTTCACCAAAAGTTAAAATTTGAGTGGGAAGGTCAAGTTGTCACAATCTGTGGGGAAGAGGATATTTTCGTTAGCCATCTGGCTACTTACAAATACATTGAGATGGATGGAGAGATCCATGAAACAATGAGCCAGGGGTTTGAAGCTTTGAATGTGAATGAAGCATCTGATGTGTCAGGGATCTCCATGTCATCATACCAACAAGCCCGGAAGGTTGTTGAAGAAGGAACTGCCCTAGGCTGGGGCAAGGTCTTAGCTGTGGAGGAGAAGAAGGACAAATTTGGGTTGGGTTACAGACCAACTCAACATCAAGCAAAGGCTGCTGCAGAGCCTGGTTTTGTCAGTGGGGGGATGCTTACCCCCGATGCTATCAACTGTTTGGAAGACGAGCTGGAAGAGGAGCGCAATCTGGAGAATTGGATTCGTCCAAAGATCCCGGGGAGCAGTGTCTCGAACTGGTCTTCCCAGGAAATTATAAGAGTTACTCATGCAGAGTAATTATTATTTCCTGTATTTTTTATAGCATGCATCCAAGTCTTGCATCTTGCCCAAGATGACAAGACTCATTTTGTAACCAGGGCCATCTGTACTTTTGTGCAAACAAGATTAAATTAATGAAATATCAGACATCTTTTTGCAAACGAGTCCTTTTTCTTTTCTGCTCACTGTTTTTCCATCTTTCTTTTTGTACAAAAATAAATGGCGGTGTTTTCAAAATGATAACTTCATTTCACTTTTTTCTAAAAGCAAGATTAAAATCAATCACTAAAACGAACAAACTTAACCCTTGCAGAGAATGCCTTCCTGACAGCACCGACAACAGCACGGCTATGACATCGTATGACTTTGACAATCCAATCAATCAAGCTGATGAAGGGTTTGAAGAAGAATATGAGCTTCCTGAAGAGCTAGCCAGGTTATTGAGACAAGAGGAAAAGGTCATTACTCCTCACCAAGAGGAGATTGAAGTGATTAATCTTGGTACTGACGAAGACGTGAAAGAAGTTAAAATCGGGGCCTGCCTGCAAGACTCAGTGAAGAGACAACTGATTGATCTGCTTCAAGAGTATGTTGATGTGTTTGCTTGGTCGTATCAAGATATGCCAGGGTTGGATACCGATATTGTTATGCACAAGCTGCCTCTGAGGGAAGAATGCCCACCAGTCAAACAGAAGCTGCGCCGAACTCGCCCGGACATGGCTATGAAAATCAAGGAAGAGGTACAAAAGCAATGGGACGCCGGGTTCCTTGCTGTAACTAGCTATCCGCCGTGGGTTGCTAACATAGTACCTGTGCCTAAGAAAGACGGCAAAGTAAGAATGTGTGTTGACTACCGGGATCTGAACAGAGCCAGCCCGAAAGACGATTTCCCATTACCTCACATTGATGTATTGGTGGATAACACGGCTCAGTTCTCGGTATTCTCCTTCATGGATGGATTTTCAGGATATAATCAGATCAAGATGTCACCTGAAGACATGGAGAAGACAACATTCATCACACCTTGGGGCACGTTCTGTTACAAAGTGATGCCATTTGGACTGAAGAATGCTGGTGCAACATACCAACGGGCTATGGTGACATTATTCCACGATATGATCCACAAAGAAATAGAATGTTATGTGGATGATATGATCGCCAAGTCCCTTACAGAGGAAGATCACCTGGTAAATCTGCTGAAGTTGTTCAAGCGCCTGAGGGAGTACCAACTGAAGTTGAACCCCAACAAATGCACATTCGGGGTGCGATCCGGTAAGCTGCTGGGCTTTATTGTAAGCGAGAAAGGGATTGAAGTGGACCCTGATAAAGTCAAGGCTATTCAAGAAATGCCTGCACCGAAGACTGAGAAAGAAGTTCGAGGGTTCTTAGGTCGATTGAACTACATTTCAAGGTTCATATCTCACCTCACAGCAACTTGTGAACCCTTGTTCAAGCTGTTAAGAAAGGAGCAAACGGTCAGGTGGAACGAAGATTGCCAGAAGGCTTTTGACAAGATCAAGGAGTATTTACAAGAACCTCCAATCCTTATGCCGCCAGTTGAAGGAAGACCTCTGATCATGTACTTGACAGTATTAGAAGAGTCAATGGGGTGTGTGCTGGGCCAGCATGACGAGTCTGGTCGAAAAGAGTATGCAATTTACTACCTAAGCAAAAAGTTTACCGACTGTGAACAACGTTATTCACTGCTCGAGAAAACTTGCTGTGCTTTAGCGTGGGCTGCTCGCCGACTGAGACAGTATATGTTGACCCACACTACCTTATTAATCTCCAAAATGGATCCAGTTAAGTACATTTTCGAGAAGCCAGCTCTTACCGGACGGGTTGCAAGATGGCAGATGATTCTCACAGAATACGACATACAGTACACCTCTCAGAAAGCCATCAAGGGCAGTGTACTATCTGAATATCTTGCTGAGCAACCCATTGATGACTACCAGCCTATGAGGTTTGACTTCCCTGATGAAGACATCATGTTCATTAAAGCAAAAGATCACGAAGAGCTTATTCACACTGAAGGGCCTAACCCGGAGGAAGAATGGACTATGATGTTTGATGGGGCTGTTAACATGAATGGCCGTGGTGTTGGTGCAGTACTCATTACACCTAAAGGAGTTCACATGCCTTTCTCGGCAAAACTCACTTTCAATTGCACTAACAACGAAGCTGAATACGAAGCTTGCATTATGGGTCTTGAGGAAGCCATTGACCTCAGGATCAAGACATTGACTGTATTCGGAGATTCAGCTTTGGTAGTCAATCAAACCAACGGGAAATGGTACACCCACCAAGATCATTTGATACCTTACAGGGATTATACAAGGAGGTTATTGACTTTCTTCACAACAGCCAAGCTTGAGTATATCCCTCGAGACGAGAATCAGTTTGCAGATGCTCTTGCCACCATTTCATCCATGATCAAAGTTCAAACGGCTAACTTTGTACCCCAGATTTCGGTGTCTAGACTTGATAGACCAGCATATGTATTTGCAGCAGATGTTGTAAAGGATGATAAGCCTTGGTTCCACGACATTAAGTGCTTCTTGGAGGATCAGACATACCCACCTGGGGCATCTTCCAATGATAAGAAGACTTTGAGAAGGCTTGCTGGTAGTTTCTTTCTGAACGCTGATGGGTCTTTATACAAGAGGAACTTTGATATGGTACTCCTCAGATGTGTTGACAAGACGGAAGCAGATTTGCTGATGCATGAAGTGCACGAAGGATCTTTTGGTACCCACGCAGGAGGGCATGCCATGGCTAAGAAGTTGTTAAGATCAGGCTATTACTGGATCACGATGGATGCAGACTGTTGTGCTTACGCCAGAAAATGCCATAAATGCCAGATCTATGCAGATAAGGTGCATGTGCCTCCCAATCCTTTGAACATCATGTCTTCACCATGGCCCTTTGCTATGTGGGGTATTGATATGATTGGCAAGATTGAGCCGACTGCTTCAAACGGCCACAGATTCATCCTGGTCGCCATCGACTATTTCACCAAGTGGGTTGAAGCAGCCTCATATGCAAATGTTACTAGGCAAGTGGTAGCCCGATTCCTGAAGAGAGATATCATCTGTCGGTATGGAGTGCCCGAGCGAATCATTACTGATAATGGTTCCAATTTAAACAACAAAATGATGGCAGAGCTGTGCCGGGACTTCAAGATCCAACATCACAATTCTTCTCCTTACAGGCCAAAGATGAACGGCGCTGTTGAGGCAGCAAATAAGAATATCAAGAAGATTGTGCAGAAGATGGTAATCACATACAAATACTGGCATGAAATGCTACCGTTTGCCTTGCATGGGTACCGCACATCAATCAGAACGTCCACTGGGGCAACGCCGTATCAGCTTGTGTATGGTATGGAAGCAGTCCTACCAGTTGAAGTTGAATTACCCTCCCTACGGGTATTGATGGATGTTAAACTGAGTGAAGCAGAATGGGTTCGGTCCCGATTCGAACAACTAAGTCTGATCGAAGAGAAAAGATTGGCTGCAATCTGTCATGGACAGCTATATCAGAAGAGAATGAAGAAAGCCTTCGATCAGAAAGTTAGGCACCGAGAGTACCAAGTAGGAGATCTTGTGCTGAAAAGAATCCTCCCTCCTCATACAGACCACAGGGGCAAATGGACTCCAAATTATGAAGGACCATTCGTTGTAAAGAAAGTTTTCTCTGGTGGAGCACTGATGCTCAGCACCATGGATGGTGAAGATTTCCCGTCCCCTGTGAATTCAGATGCAGTTAAAAAATACTTCGCATAAAATGACCCGCTGGACATAAAAACAGAATGTAAGTCCAGGCAAAAATAGGGCATCCCGGCGAGTCAAAAACAGAATAAAAGACTCGGGCAAAAGTAAGGGAAAATAAACAAAAAAATGTACACCCGCTAAGTTGAAAAGCCGCATTGGACAGCTCAGGCAAAAATGGGTATCCCGATGGATTGAAAACCCGAAAGGGCGATCCATGCAAAATAAGGGAATAAGCGAACAACTGCATTCTGAATTCGTCTGTATCACCTACAACTTGGTAAGCTTCAAAGGATCAAGCTTCAATCAGAATCAACTTTCTCCAGAAAGCAAGACGAGAAGAACGTCATTGTCATACGAGTCATATCAGAAGAGGAAGCTCCTTAAAGCGTCGTCAACACCGCCAGCACTTTATTTCTCAATTTGTAACAATCTCCTCACTTCAGGAGATATGTTTCTTTGACTGTATCTTGCCAGTTCAGGGCACATGAATTAATAAAATCAGATTTTCGGTCATGTTTCGTTTTTACATTTATGTTTTGCAAAGAGTTGTCTGATATCTCTAAAAATACAATTGCATAAGTACAGATGCCTCTCTCTAAAATAAAAACACATGCTTACAGGGAATGTGATTATTCTCGAAAGTACTTATCTCCTATGACGGAATCCAGTAAGGGATACCTCGGGATCTTTTGTACGTTTCCTTACCTTTGCAGGATTGCAGGTATCCAGAACGCAACCTGGGGCATGCAAGCTACGTCTCAGCAAGTAGGCGAATCATTATCAACTCGGTCTATCTTCAACATACAGCATCGAAGGTGCCCATTTCCCCAGCGGAGCTGCCAAATCAGCGTACACTCAATCTCAGCATCCGAGATGCTCTATCCCCAGATGGGTTGCTCCCCATTGCTTCCCCCAGCAAAGTTGCCAAATCAACATACAGCCTTTGAAATGTTCTATCCCCAGCTGAGTTGCTCTCCCCAGCTGAGTTGCCTCTCACTGCCCCAGCCGAGTTGCCACTCTTCCTCAGCAGAATGCAGAAATCAGGGAATCATCTCCCCACAGAATCCCCAGCCTCTATTCAGAAGAGCAACACACGAAGAAGTCACAACAGAGTGAAGAAAGCTTCTACAAACCCCAGCTGGGTCCCTCATTTACAAGGTTACGTCAATCAGCGACCTATATCCCCAAACAGATACATCATTAGATTTACCAGTGATCTCATACCCAGCTGGGATGTCCATTTCAAGCAGATCATCCAGAGATCTTCGCAGCAATGGGATCCGAATCCCGGATCGGTGCCTCTTTGCATAATCATAGCATTCACATCATATTCACCCTCAGAGCGTAGCATTCCGTCTAATACGGAGCATTACGGCAAAAAACAAATGCATAGCATAATCATAAGTCATGTTGTGAATTGAACGCTTGTGATTAGTGATCAGTCATCAGAATACAGATTACTTTCCCAAAAAAATCCCCACCAGAGTCCCAGCAAAAGCAGCTGCCCTCACAAATCACAAACACCAGTATATGCACCTTTTTGGCACCCGTCCGTGTCATTTTTCCCCAGTAAAGTCGCCTGAATATCTTTACAAACAAGATTACCCGTATTACAGATACATCCTGACACCCGTCCGTGTCAAATCACCAGCAGAAAGCCAAAGACATCCTCTTTGCACTCACATATACTCGTATATACACCCGTCCGTGTCATATCCCCAGCGCAGTCGCCTAGACTTTGTATAGCAGATACTTGTTAATATTATACTTTTCTCTCTTGGCACCCGTCTGTGTCATTCCCCCCAGCAGTTAAAACACTCATCTATACAATACAATACTCACTACTCATGGTACGCTTATACAGATACTCGTCCGTATTTTGTATACATCATAACTCATATCCCCACAGATTCGACAGTAGTCCTTGTCCTTTGTTAACCAGTTGGTACTCGTCCGTACCATCATCTCAGAACATTGCGTCTAGTATTTGTTTCTGCATGATACTCGTCCGTATCATAGTCTTAGGGATGCTCGTCCGCATCTTTAATCCGTACACCGTGTCAAACACTTATGTCTTCTTGGATATAGATACTCGTCCGTGTCTACTTTTCCCCAGAAGAGTCCTTTCAGATGCAACACTCGTCCGTGTTCCTTGTTCACCAGTTGATACTCGTCCGTATCATCATCTCTGAACATGTGTCAGTTTGTTCCTACATGATACTCGTCCGTATCATAGTCTTAAGGATGCTCGTCCGCATCTTTAATCTATACACGATACCAAACACTTATACCTTTTGTTTCCTGGATGTAAACGCTCGTCCGTGTTTACTTTATCCCCAGTAGATCACCAACAAATTTTCTTTTTATCTAACACTCGTCCTGTGTTATGATACCCCTGAGAGCAGCCGTACCCTGCTGAGTGGTCGTCCTCCACTTCTTGATGGTCGTCCTCCATCATGCTCATCCGATGGCCGTCCCCATCGTTGATTTTAGAAGCCGTCCCCTGCTAGGTGGTCGTCCTCCACCTTTTGATGATCGTCCTTCATCACTTTATCCAATGGCCGTCCCCATTGTTGATTTTGGTTATCTGACATTCGTCCTATGTCATGACAAACCTCGAGAGCAGCCGTCCCCTGCTGAGTGGTCGTCCTCCACTTCTTGATGGTCGTCCTCCATCATGCTCGTCCGATGGCCGTCCCCATCGTTGACCTTTTCTATCCGATGGCCGTCCCCATCGTTGATATTTTCGGCAGCCGTACCCTGCCAGGTGGTCGTCCTCCACCTCTGATGGCCGTCCCCATCATATTTCTTTTATTCCCAACAGAGCAGCCGTCCCCTGCTAGGTGATCGTCCTTCGCCTTTGATGGCCGTACCCCATCATCTGTTTATTTCATTCATTATTTAACCCGGTGGCCGTCCCCATCGTTGGTTACTTGACCTTTATGAACTTGATGGCCGTCCCCGTCATGTTTCATTAATCCTCAAAAATTTTACAGCTTTATCTTGATGGCCGTCCCCATCACGATTTTATTTTCCCCAGCTAGTCGGCCGTCCCCGTCTTAGCTTTACTTGTTTTTCCCCAGCTAGTCGGCCGTCCCCGTCTTAGCTTTACTTGTTTTTCCCCAGCTAGTCGGCCGTCCCCGTATTAGCTTTACCTGTTTCTCCCCAGCTAGTCGGCCGTCCCCGTCTTAGCTTTACCTTTTATCCCCAGCATGTCGGCCGTCCCCGTCATTGCTCCTTACCCAGCAGTCGTCCTCTGCTCGACGGTCGTCCTCCGTCGCCCACTTCACAATAGACTTTATTTTGCTTTTACAATCTATATCCCTTTTCTTCTTCATTTCCGTGAGTGCAAATTTTGGACTTTCTTTGGTATTCAACCACAAGTTATCTTATTTGCCTGTTAAGCCGTCGCTTACATCCTGCACAGCTAACTCGTGTTTGAATAGGGGCAGCTGTAAACACCCCAAATTTGCCCTCACCCATTCACACCATGGCTTGTGATCATCCTCATATGCATAAACAGAAACATATCATCTCACATCTCATTTTTGATTCACTACATAGCTTTCAAGGCATCTGCACCTAGGGTTTGTGATCTGAGCAACCTCAGGGCATCTTGAGCCACTCCAAAGGCCACCAATCAACTCAAAGTGGTCCATGTGTGTTCATATATCATATTCCATCTTCTCAAAGTCAAAATTGCAGAGGAATCACAAGAACTAGGGTTTGAGGTGATGCAGAGCCAGGTTTGACTACACAGTTGACTGAAAATTAGGGTTTTGGTTTCAGAGGCCATAACTCCAAATTTTTTGGTCATTCTTGTTTCCATTGCTCTTTATATGGTATAGGGAGTATGCATATCAATTTTCATGAAGAAATTCCATGGGGAAGTCATCTGATCAAGAGTTGACTTTTCAGACAAGTCAGTGCAAAATCAGGGCATCTGAGGCCCCCAATGACCCAACCAATGGGTGATCTTCATCATTTTGAGTGTATATGATCTTTATTTGATCATGGAAGAAGGTTGAAGTTCATAGAAATCAAGAATTTAGGGTTTTTGCAAATGTTGACTTTTTGGGCATAGTTGACTTTTCAAGAATGCATCATTTTAGGTCATTTTTCAAGCCATGATTTTGGATCCAAAAATGCTTCAAATGGAAAAACTTTGGTCATGAAAGTTGTAGATCTCATCTTTCCCTTTCCAAAAAGTACAAGAACATGATCTAATTCATCTTGGATCAAAAGTTATGGTTTGTTAAAGTTGGCAAAAATCACTAAAAATTCAAGTTATGCACCAAATGGAAATTTTGCAAAACCTTGAACCAATGCATCATGTGACCTCTAATTCATTTCAAACCATTGCATAAACATTCTCTAAGTCCTAAAAATCAGAAATGAACCAAGAATGTCATGGTTTCATGTTTGGTTAGGCAAGGAAGTCACATGTGAACCATAAAGCAAGCAACTTGCAAAAACTATCATCACATCTCACCCACTTGATTTCTTGGATGCTGAACCAGCCCTAGCTTCTCTCCATGCCATGCTGCGCCAGTCCATGTACTTATGCTAGCCTAGAACCAAGCCCATGCCTCTCTTACAACCAAGTTGACATTTTGCAAAAGTAAACATCCCAATCAATAAAGGGCATGTCAAATCAACTGACCAATGAGAGAGAGTCATGTGGACAATTTGCAAGCAAAACATAAGAAGAAGCAAGGCTGAAACCATCTCATTCACCACATACACAAAAACTCTCCATTTTGCAAGTTCCTTCGAATCCCTCTCCACAGCCACCAAACACTCAAACTACCTTCATCAATCATCTCACCACACTCCATAGATCATCCAGCACCAAGAACCAAAGCCTGTAATAGCAAGAACACTCCATAACCATTTCACACTCCATTTTGCAGTTTCATTCGAAACTCTCATTCTAGCTCACAAACACACAAACAAGCACCACAAACCTTCTCCATTCATCATCAGGATCACAAGCAATCACTCACCATGGCCTGAATCAGTCAGAATCACCATAGCCATTGTTGACTGAGCTTGAAGCAGTTCCTTTCGAAACTCATTATCCATCCAGCACAAACTCATTTTGAGCATTCAAACATCATCAAGGGGTTCTAAGGAGTAGATTGCACATAAAGAGAAGGCCAGAAAGTTCCCAAACTAAAAGCTCCAAATCTCAGGTAACTCGAAAATAATTGTTTCCAGAAGTTGTTTTTCTTGTTACAAACTTGTTCATTGTGTTGTCCTGATCATCCTGATGTTCTTAGTTTTTGAAATGATGATGATTTGAGCATTTAATTTGACTCTGAAACTGGTTTGCCCTAAAAATGTTTGTCTTCGATTCATGTGATTGATGAAGAATAAATTTGTTTGGGGTTAGGGTTTTGATTCAGGAGACCATGGGGTTCATTTCTATGTGCTTAGTTTTCATTTTAGTCACGTTTTTAGGAAGTTTGAAGTTTTCAGGGGAGGGGGTCACCGGAGAAGACGACCGGAGCTCGTCTCCGGTGACCTGAAAGTGTTTAATTATTAATTAGGGTTAGGGCACTGAGTTTGAACGTGAGCCATTGGATTCCATTTCCCGCGCGTGAATAGAAGGCCAGGATCTTTTCATTAAGTCTTAATTATGAATTATTATTTAATTAATCAGGATTAGGCTAGTTTGAATTGTGACCCTTAGATCACGCGCCAGTCAACACTTTTAAACCCAGAGCGCATCCTGGCCTTTCTTTCATTTGACTTTTATTTTATTTAATTTTTAATCCATTTTCTTTCACTTAAATTGCATAATTGATTTAAAATAGCAAAAAATTCTTAAAAATTATGAAACTTTTTCTTTAAAGTTTTATTAATGTTTAAGACCCAAAAACATTTTTTATTTTATTTTTATCATTAAAAAAGTATTTTTAAATATTTAAAAGATTATTTTTAATTGATTAATGAGAATTAATTAATTAAAAATACTTTTAGGTATTTAAAAATTACAAAAAAAATTCATGAAATGTTCTAAGACATTTAGAAACATTGTCCAACCTTCAAACCAAATTTCTTTTTTGATCTTGATGCATTTTAAGAATTTTTCATTGAATTAAATCATTTTTTATGCATTATTTTGATCATGGATTCAAAAATTCATTTCTGCCAATTGGTGAAGGTTGAGACATTGATTCTTCTTGCATTGTCTTTTGTTTTGCATGTAGTTCCTAGGATAAAAAGGCCATGAATTGTTCTTGCATTTTCAAATTGTTTGGCATTTGTTTTGTTAAGAACCCTAAAAAACCCTAATAACTTAGAAAATTCATAACTCAAGATTGGTTGAGAGTTGAGAGTTCCCCTTTGGGCAGTGGTTCATCATAGGCCTAGGGTTTCTTTGGATACCATTTTCCATTTTTTATCTTGAGGTTTGCTTCTGTTTTTGGTTTGTGTTTGATGTATGATTCATGAACCCTAATTTGGGCTTTCTCTTGCATCCTTCTTGCATTTCCTTGCATAACATGACTTGTCTTTGCATTTTGTGCATGCTTATGATTCATTTGACATCTTAAGACATATATAAAGCATCTTTGATCATTGCATCCCATATTTGCCATGTCATTTGCCTTGTATGCTTCATAACATTTCATGTTTGTTCATGCTCCTTAACTTGCATCATTTGCATTCATGATCTTGTATGAACATCCCCATTGTCTTGCCTCATGTTTGCAGCACCTCATAACATCATAATCATCATCAACATGCTTCTGGTTTTGCTTAGCATCATACCATTTCATCTCATCTTGTATTGCATTGCATTTTCTTTCTAACATTGCAGGTGGTAAGTAAACTTGAGAAGTGGATTTGCCTTCACTTCTCATACCTTTTCTTTTCATCTCTCTTGCATCCATTGCTGCATTTCTATTTGTGCTTGAGTTTGAGCTTGCTCATTCTTCTTCCTCCCACTTTCTTTCTTCAAGTGACTTGACTTCTTGAATGAAGCAAGTCACTTTGCTTCTCTTGATCCTGTTCATCTGCTTCCTGGTGGCTCCCCTGAAGTTTGTCCTTGAAAACCTCACAAACCTTAGGATCATCCAAGCATGACAATGATTAGGGTTTTGATTAGTCTCCCCTCTTAGTTTTACCTTTGTGTCTCTCTTTGAGTCTTCCCTTCTCATCTCATAATCAGAGACTAAACCATAAAGGCTCTAAGACTTTGTGATTAAGTTTATGCCTGCATCCTTCTTTTAGGATGGAGTGTATAACTTTAATCCTAAGTCTTGAACCCTTTATGTGTTTAAATCCTTTAATTAATCTATCTAATAATTATCAAGACATCACACTTGTAACTTGGGCCTTGCATTAGGGTTCTAATTCTTCCTTAAGTGGTTAAGAAGGACTAACCCTAGTGTTAATGGACAAGTCCCCCTCAAGTTGTCTTACAAATCATAAAAAACACTTCATCATCATACCATTAATCTAAATAAAATCCACTTAATAAAGGCTTGTTTTGTCATGGGTTTAATCCCTAATCATGGATTAAGTTGAGGAGTTTTCCTCAGCTTAAACATTCTCATCTATTATCCTTCTTTTAGGATGGTGTAATGGGTCTGTTTAATCCTTGATTATGGCTTAACCTCATTACTCAACACTAAACAAAATCACAAAAACATCTAAATAATCAACAAGTAGGTTAATGATCTTAATCCTACACCAAAGGTGACTAAGTGTGAGAATCTGACTTCACACTTAAGGTAATTCTCATTTACCCCTAATCAGAGGGAAGATGTGATGAGTTTACTAACCCATTGGTTTAGGCTTAAGCTCATTGTCTTATGACAAATTCTCAATAGCAATAAAAGACTGAAAACTCAAAAACAAACAATAATCGTCTCCTCCGGGATTCTTTTCTCATCTCATTCACTCACAAACGAGAACTTGCTTCTTCCGTCTAATGCAAGACAGTTAGCACCTGAGCCAGACAGGTCATACACTTGAGCATAGACAAGCAAGCAGTTCATCAGTCAATTCACCTTTCAGTCTCTTTGGGTCGAACTACGGTGTTCTGACTTCCTCATTGCACGAGAGGATACGTAGGCATAACTTAACAGTTATCGAACAAAAGTCTCTGTATATTCCCCCCTCTTTCAGCTTCATTCTTTAGCCTCATGATCTTGAGCATTTCATTCTGTTCTTACACTGACACTTTCATACTTCATATCACTTATACACTTTACACTGACACCTGTATATCCTTTTCCAGCTCTTTTATACACAGCTTGCACTGACACTACCCCTTTATAACACAAATCTTTTAAGCGTGGATCCCGTCGAGTACGACGGACAATCTGGGTGCTAATACCTTCCCAGGTTGTAACCAACCCCCTTTCTCAGTCTCTCTGGTTCGCAAACCGTCTTATCCATCTTTTTCCAGGCCTATGCAGCATTGCCTTTCCTCCGGGATAAAAATGCCTAGCTGGCGACTCTATTCATTCTCCAGTGAGTTCACGGCTGTGTGTTCTCACTGTTCCCTTCGCCGACCGTTCGCGCTTGTACCGGGATGCAAATCTTCGGGAGCGACACTCGGGCCGTCGTTTATTCTTCCCGTAGGTTATCTCATTTTTGGGCCTTCGTTTATTCTTCCCAGAAATCAACTTACCTTGGGCCGTCATTCATTCTTCCCAATGGTTATCCTGTTACCTTGGGCCGTCATTTATTCTTCCCGCAGGTTATCTCATTTTTGGGTCGTCGTTTATTCTTCCCAGAAATCAACTTACCTTGGGCCGTCGTTCATTCTTCCCAATGGTTACCCTGTTACCCCGGGCCGTCGTTTATTCTTCCCGCAGGTTATCTCATTTTTTAGGCCGTCGTTTATTCTTCCCAAAAATGTTATCTCATTATTCAAGAAGCATATCAGAAGACTCTTTATTCAAATGGAATCTTTAAGCTCATTCAAGCATTACAGTCAACCAACAGTGTCATTCTACACGCCAGCAAGTACAAATTTTTGGGTTTTTGTGTTCAATCCTCTTCAATCTTCAAGTCACAAATGGCATACATACCAATCTAACTCCTCATAATTCCAGAAAATTGAACACGGGGCAGCTGTTGCACCCCAAAATTTGCCCTCCACAATCAAGACAACCTCTCTCAAGACTTCTAAATGATCACAAGGTCCTCAAGACTCTCAATTGGTCAAGAAGTGTGGAAGTTTCCTCAGACAATGCCTCCTCCTAAGCAAAGTGTTCAAAACTAGGGTTTTATGTTTCTTCAGGTTAAATTGATTTTTAAGACCTCAAGTGAGCTTCATAACATCCCACATGTGTTCAAGAATCCCCATGTCAAGTTTCAAGGCTTTCCCAATAAGTTTGCCCAGTCAATGATCAGATATGCAAAAATCAGTCAAAGCAGTTAAAAAGTCAAACTGAGGTCAACTGTGGTCAAATCAAAGTCAAACTTCAAGATTTTTTGCCAACATCAAATTTATGAAGTAAAATTCATCATTTGATCAAGGGTTGATCATGATTCATCAAGGAAGTTTCAGATCATCAAGAATCATGAGTTTCTAAATTAGGGTTTTCTAAGGAAATGTCAACTGAACTTTGACCAGCCATAACTTTCACATGCTTCATCAAATTTTTTCCACCCAAAAGCTCATTTTGAAGGAAATTGAATTCTCTACAACTTTGTGTCTCACAAGCTAAGCCTAAAAATGCTTCATTTGGAAGGTATGAGCTAAAACATTATAGGTCATTTTAAAAGTCAACAAAAAAGTCAACATCTTCCAAAGGGCATAATTTGAAAATGGTAAAGGATATGGACATGCGACCAAAGAGGTTGGTTAGAGGACTCTCTAAGATTTCCAAAATGTCCAAGAACACCTTCATAGCCTTAAAATTGAGGGATTTGTTCCTTTGCAAAGTTGGGAAATATTTAGGGGTATATTGAGCAAATGAGGTCTTAAAACCAAAATTTTCCAAATGGGCTTGCAATTTTGTGATCCAATCTTTACCATGACATCATGCACGACCCAATTCTTATTTATTCATATTTTTATAACTTATTTTATATTTATTTTGATTTTATTCATTAAAAATCAATTTAAATCAAAATAAAATATAAAAACTCAAATATTTGATGTGATTCTTCTTCTAGAAGCTCTTAAAAACCAATTAAGTTGATTTGATCACATACAAATTCGTGCACACCCTTTGGAGTATGAAAAGATATGATTTTTCATTAAATTTATGGTTGATCTTTCTTCACACTCAAGTTATTCATAAGCCCGCAAAGTGATAGGTTTTTCTGACCTAATTTGATTCTCCTATAACTAGACAACAAGAACACAAAGTCAAGGGACGAAAATTGGTATAAGAGAGGCATTATCCAAACTCAAGTTTTGCTAGAAAAATTGAAATTCGGTTTACAATTTGCAGGCTATTTTCAGGTGATTTAAAGGTTGCAATCCCTTCTTGGATGATCACTGAGTGTTTCCCAATAATCATCATCATCATTCATAATGCATTAAAATGCCATAACCGAATCGTTTTTCTTCATCTTTATTGAGCTTTTCGATTCCATGAATATACTTGTTATAAATAATTTCTAACATTTTATTTATGTTAATGAGACTACAAGGAACGTTTCTGGGCAAGCAATTTGAAGAATCGTGGCCAAATCCGTAGAATACCATAACTAGGGTTCTTGAAAGTTTTGTTTGGGGGCGCACGATTGAATCAATTTCTGTTGAAATTGATGTTGTATTTGTATTCAGAGACTTTATATTAACTAACCTAGACCATTAAAAATCATTTATCCATGTTATTTTTCAATATTTGGTGTGCAGGCTTTATAGTGACGACGAAAATCAGTCACTAGAACCTCTAGTGACAGAAAACCGTGGGTATAGGTCTAAACCAACAAACGGAGGTTGAAGACGAAGCTGCGCGCGAAATCTAATTTTTCAAATGTTAGATTATTATTTAATTAATAGTTTGTATAATAATTCTCAGAAGCGCAGGTGGTCCAGTGGTTATGATATGCGTATGGAAGCAATTGAACCTGGTTTCGATTCCCAGGTTTTGCATTTTGGTTGTTTTATTTCATCATATTTGCCAGGTTTAATATTTATTGATTAGTGCTCATCCATTGTTCACTAGCGCACGCTAGCCCAGTGGCAGGGTTTTGTTCTGGTAAGGGGGAGGTCCTGGGATCAAAACCAGGCCTCCCCACTTTTATTTTGGTTATTTGTTTTACTTCTTTTTTAAATTTTTTATAATTATTAATAATTAATTAATTTGTTTAATATTAAAACCACTAATTCTTTTTTAAAAAAATAATTAAACTTTATACATTTTGTTAATTTCATAATTTTTCTTAATTATTTGTTCTAATTAATTTTATAATATTTTGGTACATAATTTTTATTATATGTATATTTTATAAATAAATATCTAATTATGATTAAAAAAAAACCTATTTTTTTCTATTAACCCTAAAAAACTTAATGTATTTTTCTAAACCCTAATTAGAATATTTTCATAATAATTATTTTTATTTTGTAAATACTTTATTCTTATTATTATTTAAACATATTATTTTTTTATAAATTTTAATTAATTTCTAACTTATTTAAATTCTAAAAAAATCTAACTTACTAACCCTAATTTTTATTTTAATATTTTTATTTTGTTATTCTTTTTGCTTTATTATTTATTTAATGTTGCTTTATTATTCTATATTTAATTTTTATTTTATTTATCTTATTAGAAAAGTGTATAGGTTATTATATTGTAATTTATTTTTCTTGCTCGATTATTTTGTAACTGCCCATAAGCCATGTAATAGCGTAGATTTTATATTTCCGTATTTTATTTACTTTATTATAATTGCTATGGTTAGTAATTTTATGGTGTGCATAACCTAAATTTAATTAAAATTAACTTAGAAAATTAATTTAAAAAAGATAAATATTTGAAAATAAACACTACACACGTAAGTCGATCTTTGATCGCAATCTTGCACTTCCTAGGGTATTCCTCTTGGTTGCCTTAAAATAATATGGCCAAGTCCCTCGAAAGGGGGGTGTCTTAAGCAAAGTCCCTCCATAAATAAATCATCTAGTCCCTCCCAGATTTAAGAAGATCAAGTCCCTACGATGTTGCCTACGATAATGATCTCGTCCCTTCGGTAAAAGATGATAGTCCCTCCCAGGTTGCAAAAGACACCCCTTAAGTTGCCTTCATTGACCATACGATGACCCTACGCCCGTCCCTTAAACAAATCCAAGGTAATGACTACCTATTCCTTAATAATAGGGATATTCTTACCATTGAAAGAACATACGAGAACATGAAAGACTTAATCTAGGGTAGGTATCTCTTAGTTGCTTGCTCACACTTCTTAAAATTACTTTTTACACCTCACTTTCTCAAACATTTTTTTCAAAACAAGGCTTTGTATACATCCATACGAGGATCATTACAAAGTACTTAGTAAAATTTCTAATTACACACTACACTTTTCAAAAACAATTTAAGTGAGATAAGTAACTAAGAGCCCATGGAGAACCATGGATATAAAGGGTGCTAACACCTTCCCTTTGTATAAACTACCCCCCGAACTCAAGTCTTTTAAAATAGGTCTTTCCTGTTCTTTTATGTCCTTTCCTTATGATTAAAATAAAAGTCGGTGGCGACTCTTGCCATCCGCAACATGACTAAAAGTCAGTTCTCCCACCGTGTTACACATATCCTAAGACCCTCAGCGGGCATGTGTGACGAACATCGCGTAAATACTAAGCGAAAATCTAAATGGTCGAGCACCATATAAAACACTTAGTGAAAATAAAAGAAATAAAAAGTGTCCTCCGGTGGAAGAGCATATAGTCACAAGGAAAAATGCAATAAAGTAACAAGGTGATGTAAATATAAACGACCACCATGGCCGGAAACATTTTAACAAAAATGCGACCACGAGGGTCGACTTGTTCAAATATTACATAAAAGGGGGGACACGCCCCCAAGCAAAGAAAAGGTACGGGTATGCAGGCTGACCATCAAAACACATAAACTTGGTAGAATCAGGAGCAAAGTATCAAGTTGAACGGTAGCATCGCCCGCAGGCTGGTTTTCAACGGGAGTCACCTGTGCAATATTTTCCTCTTCTGTAGCCATGGTCTCCTGATCCTCCTCCCCGCAAAGAAACCCGGGCATAAAGATTTTCCCATCTACCACATTGTACAAATAATTCATCCCCACCTCAGTAAGATCGACTCCATAATTAACAATCTTTAACTGAGCCACGACGTTCGCAAACGATGTAGCCGTCACCTACTGAAGGTCCTCATCTCCTTGATCGATCTTGGAAATCATATCAGCCCGGGTGACCAACAGTCTTTGCTCCTCGATCTCATCCTCGGAAGGAGTCATGCCCGCTTTAAGCCGAATGATCAAGTCCTCCGTTGCTTTCTTTTCTGAATCAGTTGTGGCTAGAGCCTCCCCTATCTCCATAATATTCTTGGCATGATCCTTTTTGTCCTTGGAAGCCTTACGAGTCTTCTCCTCAGAAGTAGATTAATTTAATTAATTATATTCGCATTATTGGTGTTGATTTATGTTGAATTGTCAAAGTTGGTTGTGATAAGTTGCTAAATTGATTTTTGTTGAATTAAAGTAAGTTGAGTTAAATTAAGTCGTATTGTGGATTGGACGAATTAATTAAGTGGATAAAGTTGATTAAGTTGTGTCGTTTTTAGTGAGTTGATTAAGTTGTGAATTTAATTGGTAGAATTATGCTAATTTGGATAAAGGGATTTGATGGTGTATAGAAGTAGTAATGGTGGGGCGTATAATTAAGCCTAATAAAATTAATAAAGAAATTATAATAACTATGGGAAATTATTATTATTATTAGTATTTTTAATAATTAATAATTGGGTGGAAGAGAGGAAAATAAGGAAGACTAGGTATTATTATTATTTTAATAATTATAATAGTGAGTCAAGTGGGAGAGAAAAAGAAGAAGAATTATGAGGATAACTTCTAAGTTATTATTTAATTAAAATTATTTTAGATTTAATAAGAATTATTGAAGATTAATCTAAATAATTGGATAAATAATAAGATTAGAGATTTTGAGGGTAAAGTGGTATTTTTGGATGGAGTAAGTGAGGTTAAATATGGAATAAAATAATGAGGTCCAAGGGGTAAGAGTGGCAAAACATAAAAATTGGAGTTTGGGGAAAATTACCTTTATCGATCGAATTTTGGAGAAGAGTGCTCTGAGGAAGAAGAAGGAGAAGCTATGGCTCAGAGAATTCTTGAAGAACTCAAAGAGAAGAATCAAGATTTGTATGACTAAGTTATGGGGAGTATAACTTTCATTATGATTGATATATGGTTCTGAATATAGATATGTTTATGGTTTTATGGGGTTTTGGGTTTTATGATGAGTTCTTGATGAAATAGGTAGAAAGTGATGAAATTAAGATGTGTTTTTGATGTAGAATGATGTATATGTTGTCTAATTTGATGTGTTGATGATATACTATGATAATATGGGTAATCTACGAGTGTTTTAGTTTGTTTAATGATGAACCCGTATGAGAATTTGAGTAGTTTTAGTGAAAAATCGGTAAACATAACATACAATTTTCGGAAAACTTTAAAAATTCATAACTTTTGATCCGTAAGTCTGTTTTGACCACCGTTCAAACCTGTGAAAAGCTAATAAAATGTAATTTGTTTAAAAATGATTTTATGTCCTGGAATAAAAGTTAAATAGTGTGTCATGATGCTTTATTGTGTTAGTGTAAGATGTCGGCGTCAGTGTTTGACAGAAAACATTGGAAATTCATAACTTTAGTTCTGGTAGTCGGATTTTTGTGTTGTTTGAACCTGCGTGAAGTTGAGATAATGTACTTTCATTTAAATATAGTTTCATGTTGCTGGAAATAATTTAAATGATATACATTGATATTTGGGAGGTTTGTAGTTGTATGTGGAACTAATGATGTTTTGTATAAATGACGAAACTTGTGTGTTGTTGCTACAATGTTACTGTGACGTTATTGATGATGTTATACTATGATATTATGATTAATTAAATTGATGATATGAATGTTGATGATATACATGCTATGTGAAGTATTATGAAATTTTTATATGAATGATGATGCAACTTTGATGAGTCGTGACAATGATTATTACGACGTATTGCATCATGTATTCATAGCATTTTTAGGACTTAGGTCTAGTGATGATGTTGGGACTTTGGTCCAATGATGATGTTGGGATTTCGATCCATTGTTGACTTCAATCCCATTGTGTGGATTGCGGTAATTATGGTGTGCTCCATTTTGGAGGGTGATGACCCAGTGTCCATCCATGATATTCGGTACCACATGCATGATTCTATGACATTGCATTTCATACTAAGTGACATTGCATAATTTGTGAGTTAAATGATGTTTTCCGATGTGGTGACTTAAGTGTTATTTTGGTGATGATGATTTATCGATGAGATAACGATGTTGTGAATGGCTTAATGAAGTCACAATATGGGTATATGTTTAATATATGACGAATATATAAATTATTAGTAACAATTGTTGTGAGTACTATATATTTTCCTTATATCTTTTTTAATAAATTATGATTACTCACTCTACCTGTTCGCATGTTGCCTCCGAATGGGTAATGTGAAGGTGATCAAGATTATCCGTAGACGCGTGAAGATTTAGCTTTGGAGTTATTTTACTCTATTTCCGTTAATAATATAGGTGTCTTGCTCTGATATGTAACATCAGGATGGGAACGCTTTTGTTTTAAATATTGTGTTTCTTTGGTTAACATGTTTCATGGGGCTTTCTAAGATGTTGAGTTATTTTTAAATTCCAATTTTGATGAGATTAAATTATTATGAGTTGTTTTTTTAAGGAGATTTTTATGAGGTGTTGATCCAAAATAATTTGTTATTTCTATATGTTGTAACCCATCTTACGAAGAAGGAAAATAATTATGATGTTTTATGAAGATGTGACACCATTGAGTGGTGATTTTATTTTATTTAATTTCCATACGTTATGTGAAATTCTTGTTGGGTTAGAAGGGTGTTACATTAGTGGTATCAGAGTAGGTCGGTCCTTCCGACCAAGTTGTCTAATGTTGTTTATTAACATTGTTTATTTCTTAGTACACGACATGTGTGTGAAAGACTGTCGGTATTTGCTTGTAGGTTTTCTAACCGTTTGTCTCCAGGAGTTGGTTTGGAATAAGTGGAGGAGAAATTGCTTCTCAAGGATGATTGTGGTATGTGAAGTTGGTTTAAAGTGATGTTGATTGCAGTAGTGCAAGCATTGTCGGAACTGTGTTGTTGCGAATCGACGAGTGAGTATGGTTAATGTGTGCTTCTTAGAGGAAAGAAGGCAATGTGACGAAGGGTAAGATGCAAGCGGGGTATAATTCTTGATGTCTCTTGAAGATGATTACAATTTTCCTCTTGAGTATAAATTGAAGTTGGAGTTGATTGAGGAATGATGTTTTATCCGCAAAGCAAGTGAGATGACTCATTAAGAGTGAAACTTATATGAGTGCATGTGTATGATGATGATTGTATGAGATGTGGTGAATCAACTAGTAGAATTGTATGTTTTGAGTATAGTTGGAATGAATTCGGATGATTTTCAGAGTTGAGTGAAGAGAAATGGATAGTTGGAAGAATCTTGGAATCAAGAGAAAGAGAAAGATGTAGAACTCATGTTCACCAATTTCGATTCTGATTTTCGTAGTTAAGGAACAAACTTTAGTATAGTGGGCATAACTTTTTACTCGTTAATCGGATGAGAGTGATTCTGGACTTTTCTGAAATCTTACGAAATTGCCTACAGTTTGCATATATATTTTGCCTTCAACAAGTTTTTGAAGAGGGAGAAAAACGTGTTTGAATGTTTGGGTCTGGTGCTGACTTTTGCAAAATTCTGCATACGGGGTTTCTTGACCAGCCTCATTGCAAGGACAATAACTTTTTACTCGTAATCTGATTTAAAAGATTCTTGAATTTCTGGAATCTACACGAAATTTCCTTCATTTTGGAATATGATTTTGTGTTTGAGAGATCTATGTTGAATGAGATAATTGTGTTTGAAGTTGAGCGATTCTTGCTGAACGTGGAAAGGAAAATGTTGGTATTAAATAGAATGTGTCAGTGTCGGGGAAACTCATAGAGATGCAACTTATGTTGAATGAGAATGATTAGATTATGGATATTGTTGGGAAATTTCAAATAGTAAAGTGGATAGTGTGTTATTGAAGAGATGGTGTCGATATATGTCAGAAAAGTTTTGGAATTTCTATCGCCAATTAGATGCTGAGATGGTACTGTTGAGGTTGCGATTAGAATGAGAACCAAGTACGGAACTAAATGAATTATAGAGGCTCTAAGATTAAATGAAGGAAGAAGGATTAGTTAATGTTGTTAATGTTATTAACTTGATTAAATGTTGCAGATGGAGCAAATCCATTTGGATTGTACTCGATATAGTAGTGATTCCAGTATTAAAAGTATATTCAATACATATGATGTGTGACAAGTGTGTATAGGAGAATATGTGTTGGGTTTTAAGTGTTCTAGTATCATTTCCAAAGTTGAAAATAAGTAAATTAAGAAAAGTTGTAAGCCTTAGAGTTGTGGTGGAGCAGTATGCTCAGGGGACTTAAGCTCAAGGAAAAGACGCTACTATAGTTGAGTAATGATGATTTATGCTACCGTTATGGTTGCCGGTTGTCTATTGACAAATTGAGGAACTGGTCACCCTTAATCTCTTATTAATAATAGACGGAATCATGTTGGATGGAATATATGTGTCTTACCAACTAGAATGGTATGTACATTAGATTGTTGGAGTTGAGCCAATTGCTTAAGAGTTGTTTTGATTAGTCGATGCATTTCCTTTATAAAAAGATGAGTTTAACTTTAGAATGTTAGTATGAGGTTGTGTTGATCGGTGAGTAGTATAAAAACTCACAGTTATGTTTTGGATAATTTTAGTTTTGTCTCATGAGGGATCGAGAATCTGATTGATATGAAAACTTGAAGCATTGTAGAGGTGAATCAAGGAGGAAGTAAATGAAAATGTAAGACCATGATGTAACCAAGGAATGTATGGTTGAGAATAGTAGTGGCCGGTATGCCTTAAAGTATATATAAGGAATATGGATTGTAATTTTTCATACTCGTTGGATAAATTGGATCCGTTGTTCGTTATGGATGTTTTGATATTTTATAATTCAGGGTGAGTAATCGAGAGTTGAATACAAGTGTCAAAAGAAGTGAAATTATATGTTGAGTTATCCAAGTGTGATTTTGATTTGTGAAGATGAGTTTACTTGGTTATGTTACTTCAGATGAAAAATCTTGGAGAATTGTGCTAGTATGAGTAGGAGTGATGAAGTAGTTGGTTAATGCACCGTGTTAAGTATAGAATATTGATGCAGAATACGGGTGTGAGAAAGATGATTTTCTATTGAGATTAATTAGACACCGTACCCTTATGTTGTTGTAAAGTTCTTATCTGTTTAAGATGAGTTGAGACAATGTGTTAATACAAATGGTAAAGTTGTAGTTTATGTTTTATGATGATTGGGGATTCATGTAAGTATTTGTCCTATTTAAGATGTTGAATTTGTTGCATTTGTAGTTGTGTTGGATATTCAGAGTCATTGTTGTTATGGATTTGGGATGAAGTATTCGGTAATCACAAGTGTAGAATACTGTTGGGTTGGAATTTTCGAAGAGTTAAGTCAAAAATCTTCTAATTATGTCTATTATGATGGGCAAAAGTTGGATTGAACTTAGTAGATTTGATAGTTGTTAGTAAGTAGAGTGTGCAGCGAAAGCATAGTGTAGAGCGGTTTTTCTTTCGTGTGTAACAACGATGTTGGTAGTTGGTTACATTGATGTTGTGTTATGGGATTTTATGTCCATATTTTTGTTGTTGCTTCGTTTCCTATGATGATGGTTCGAGTGTGAGTAGCTAAGTCCTATGATGGAAATTAAGGGAGTGTTGGTTATGACGATGGTAAGTTTGTGTTGGGTTTTGGTTCATAATGAACTTGTGTGTTCTTAGTTGGTTAATCTTTGGGTCGTAAGTTGGTCGTTGAGTGCATTGTGTGAGCATTGTTGCATGTTGTTGTTATTGATGTAATGTTATTGTTTGATTTAGTCGCGGGTTTGCCTTTTGTGGTAGGAAAGTTGAGTTGTTAGATGAGATAGTGTATCTGGAGTGTGGTGCATCGAGTAAATTTTCGAGGCGAAAGTATCCTAAGTGGGGAGAGTTGTAATGCCCTGTTTATTAATTAATTATTTAATTAATTATATTCGTATTATTGGTGTTGATTTATGTTGAATTGTTGAAGTTGGTTGTGATAAGTTGCTAAGTTGATTTTTGTTGAATTAAAGTAAGTTGAGTTAAATTAAGTCGTATTGTGTATTGGATGAATTAATTAAGTGGATTAAGCCGATTAAGTTGATTAAGTTGTGTCATTGTTAGTGAGTTGATTAAGTTGTGGATTTAATTAGTAGAATTATGTTAATTTGGATAAATGGACTTATTGGTGTATAGAAGTAGTAATGGTGGGGGCGTAGAATTGAGCCTAATAGAATTAATAAAGAAATTATAATAACAATGCGAAGTTATTATTATTATTAGTATTTTTAATAATTAATAATTGGGTGGAAGAGAGAAAAATAAGGAAGACTAGATATTATTATTATTATTATTATTATTATTATTATTATTTTAATAATTATAATAGTGAGTCAAGTGGGAGAGAAAAAGAAGGAGAATTATGAGGATAACTTCTAAGTTATTATTTAATTAAAATTATTTTAGATTTAATAAGAATTATTGAGGATTAATCTAAATAATTTGATAAGTAATAAAATTAGAGATTTTGAGGGTAAAGTGGTATTTTTGGGTGGAGTAAGTGAGGTTAAAGATGGAATAACATAATGAGGTCAAAGGGGTAAGAGTGACAAAACATAAAAATTAGAGTTTGGGGGGAATCACTTTTATCGATCGAATTTGGAGAAGAGTGCTCTGAGGAAGAAGAAGGAGAAGTTATGGCTCAGAGAATTCTTGAAGAACTCAAAGAGAAGAATCAAGATTTGTATGGATAAGGTATGGGGAGTATAACTTTCATTATGATTGATATATGGTTCTGAATATAGATAGGTTTGTGGTTTTATGGGGTTTTAGGTTTTATGATGAGTTGTTGATGAAATAGGTAGAAAATGATGAAATTAAGATGTGTTTTTGATGTAGAATGATGTATATGTTGTCTATTTTGATGTGTTGATGATATATTATGATAATATGGGTAATCTATGTGTGTTTTAGTTTGTTTAATGATGAACCCGTATGAGAATTTGAGTAGTTTTAGTGAAAAATCCGTAAACATAACAAACAATTTTTGGAAAACATTAAAAATTCATAACTTTTGATCCGTAAGTCCGTTTTGACCACTGTTTAAACTTGTAGAAAGATAATAGAATGTACTTTCTTTAAAAAATGATTTTAAGTCCTGGAATTAAAGTTAAATAGTGTGTCATGATGCTTTATGGTGTTAGTGTAAGATGTCGGTGTCAGTGTTTGACGAAAAACTTTGGAAATTCATAACTTTAGTTCTGGTAGTCCGATTTGTGTGTCGTTTGAACCTGTGTGAAGCTGAGATAACGTAATTTCATTTAAAAATAGTTTATTATTGTTGGAAATAATTTAAATGATATACATTGATATTTGTGAGGTGTGTAGTTGTATGTAGAACTAATGATGTTTTGCTATAAATGACGAAACTTGCGTGTTGTTGCTACGATGTTATTGTGATGTTATTGATGATATTATACTATGATATTATGATGAATTAAATTGATGATATTCATGTTGATGATATACATGCTATGTGAAGTCTTATGATGAATTTTTATGAATGATGATGCAACTTTGACGAGTCGTGACAATGATTATTACGACTTATTGCATCATGCATTCATAGCATTTTTAGGACTTCGGTCCAGTGATGATGTTGGGACTTTGTTCTAGTGATGGTGTTGGGAATTCGGTCCAGTGATGATGTTGGGACTTCAGCCCATTGTTGGCTTCAATCCCATTGTGTGGATTGAGGTAATTATGTTGAGTTCCATTTTGGAGGGTGATGGCCCAGTATCCACCCATGATGTTCGGTATCACATGCATGATTCTATGACGTTGCATTTCATACTAAGTGACATTGCATAATTTGTGAGTTAAATGATGTTTTCCGATGTTGTGACTTAAGTGTTATTTTGGTGATGATGATTGATCGATGAGATACGATGTTGTGAATGACTTAATGAAGTCACAATGTAGGTATATGTGTAATATATGAAGAATATATAAATTATTGGTAACTGTTGTTGTGACTACTATATCTTTTCCTTATATTTTTTGTAATGAATTGTGATTACTCACCCTGCCTATTCGAATGTTGCCTCCACATGGGTAACATGTAGGTGATCAAGATTAGCCATAGACGCATGAATATTTAGCTTTGGAATTATTTTTAAATTCTAATTTTGATGAGATTAAATTATTATGAGTTGTTTTTTTAAGGAGATTTTTATGACGGTAATTCCGCTATGGTGTTTTTTTAAAAAGAGGTGTTGATCCAAAATAAGTTGTTATTTTTATATGTTGTAACCCATCTTATGGAGCAGGAAAATAATTATGATGTTTTTATGAAGATGTGACACCCTTGAGTGGTGATTTTATTTGATTTAATTTCCATACGTTATGTGAAATTCTTGTTGGGTTAGAAGGGTGTTACAGTGGACAACGAAGTCTTCATCCTCTTTATCTCCATCTCCTGAGTGGCGGTCCTGTCGACATACATCGTCGCCATGGTCAGAACCCTCATCACCAAGCTGGCATCTTGATCCAAAGCCAACCTCATTCCAGTTCTGTCTAGATCCTCTATATGCAGGGATTCTGCCCGATGAACTTGAAGGATGTTTTCCTCGATGAACTTGGGTCGAAGAAAGCAAGTAGAAAGCTCATACATGGGTCTTTTTCCTCGGTAAGACCCTAACCTTGGAGAGCCCTAGGGAGCAGTTGAGGAGTTGCCCGAACCTATTCAAGTGAGCATCAGGTGGTCGACCAACCGGGTTTGGGTTATCTTCATTCTCTTCTCTTGGTAGTTGAAGTCGTCTTCATCACCTGATCCTGAACACCCGACATTGAATCTGAAAAAGAGGCAAAATGAGCATGTTAAAACATAACGAATAAGAGGAAAAAAACTATATAAAACAAGAAAATACGGTTAACTATAAAGCTACCAAGATAAGTTGAAACTTCCTCCTTTGTTTCTCAAGTGAGAAGTTTCGCTACATCTATGTAACGAGTTTCCACCAAAGCTCCCCCATCTGTATCCAAAATATGACGACCCTGCTCGTCCACACATTGGATTAGGGAGAAGCTCGAGACAAACATCACCAAGGCATCATAGCTAGCCTCATCCTCTACGTTCACCTTGGAAGGGACAATCAGGTATGCGTATGTGCCATTCAAAAGGTGGCTGCGAGACTAGGAAAAGTCGAACTTTAGCATCAGACGAGGGACAACTCTCCCCTAATCTTCGAGTATTGGGTTCCTTTCATCATCAGTATCTTCCCCCAAGAAATACAAGGAATCCTATGCACGATTTGTCAACGGTTCCACCTACTAATATCTATCTTTGAAATCCCTAATTGACTCTGAATAGGCTTTGAAGATACTCCTCTTTTGCTTGAGAGTTACCCAGCCGTATCGTCCCTTGAAGAATTGTCGTTTGAGGCAAAAAATATGGAAGAACAAAGGAAGAGTTGTCCCAATCTTCAAATAACCACACATCAACTCAAACACCTTGAGGAAGGCATAGGAGTTCGGGTGCAACTATGAAGGGGCCAGCTCCAGGTGAGCAAAAACAGAGGTCTGAAAGGTTATAAACGAAAGTTGGAATTTGAGATCCTTAAAGATGTAGTTATACATAGAAAAGTGGTTTCCCCCGTAGGGTGAGAAAATTCTATCATTTTCCCCGGGATATCGAACAAACCAATCCACGGGATCCCCAATGATCGAAGTTGGGTCTGTTTGATGGTAGGAATAGGTCGATCTTATGGATACGGGCTCTAGAGCAGGCCAGTCTTCAACAACAATTTCCTCCTCGACGAGACTCTCCTCGGAGGGATTTCCTTCATTCTGAGAAGAAGCAATCTCACCAAAGCTACTAGTAGTCGAGGACGTCTCTTCGGAATGTTCTTTCTCGGGCATGGGCTCGTAATCATCATCAGCCATTTTTGCACCTGAAAAGTAGCGAAAGAAAATGTGAATTCGATGAAGTGATCAAATCCATATTTCCACTACTAATCAAGTGAAAGGGCGTGCTGAGGAACAGGGACAATGTCTCCGACCAAAGCCATTATTCAAAATGAATCACACCCTAGACCTCGAGGATATGCTTGAGACTCGCGTGGGGAGAGAAATTCGCGAGTAAAAGACTCTCAACCCACGTCAAGCAGGTCATCCCCAACAGGGAAACCCGGAACCCCGATTGAACTTCAACCGGAATCGTCACGAAGAAACTAAAAAACCACCCTTTACGGGTTTGCCTCATCATGATGACATCAAACGATGATGAAGATGCTACGTGTCGTATCTAAATTGTGATCCGAAATTTTTGTTTGTCTAAAAAGTCAAAGAGGGACTCTTTTGACCCTTTAGACTGATTTTTAAATTTTTATTGGATATATTATCTAATAACTATTTTTTAAAGGGTTAATTCAAGGGGTACTGTTCTGGACTGGTCTATCATATGCCCTACTCCAAATTGAGGTCCAATCCAAAGTTCGAATGGGCAAGAGCCCATTAAGGGATCAGCGAGGATATGATCGTGGCAGGAAAAAAGAGTCGTTGGCATATAGCCGTTGTGGACCTCCCCCTCACGCGCCATAACGTCTTCCACACGGCCAACTTCCCACCAGATTCATAGGGAGGCAGTTATGCTTAGTCAAAGGCTACACGTCCGCTTTATATGGGTATGTTCCCTTATAAAAACCTCCATCTTTGGAGGATCAGGTATTCAAATTCTAACTCTCTTTCACTTACGCTTTGGTTTGTCCCATTCTGAAACTTACTTGAGCATCAGAGTACCTTGCAGGTACCCCACCCCTTCTCCTACCAACATATCACAATCCCAGCTGGAGGCCACAAAGGTTTGCTCGGATCATTTCTGTACAGTGGCGCCATATGTGGGAACTGACAGCTCCCCCTTCTTTCGTGATCAAGATTCCTCTTTTCTTTCACCGCAAGATCAAAGCTTCTCTTTTCGTCTTCATGGCTACTCAGATGAACGAGATTGTGAAAGATACCTCTACCGTTGTCATTAGTGACAGCGACAACACCGGAGGCCACAGAGCGTTCTAACTCATCTTCGGTCACAATGATGGGCATCCTCCTTCCCCAGTGTCAAATAACGAAACAATCGCCAGTTACTCATGTGGATCCTGTGTTTGAACCAATTCCCATCCCCTCGAATGTAGATGTTGCCACTCAGACTCTCATTACCACCCTCAACAGGGCTAACCTTGCTCTCTTTCACCAGAGAGAACGCATGCAAATGCTCGAACGAAACCATCTTTCCTCATTGATAACGAGAAATCGTATCACATTATTACTATGTTTTTAGTCCGTTTTATCGTACATTGATCCTTTTAACTCCCGATTGTTCGAGTTTTTTATGTCACATTGCAGGTATAACATGTCTAAAACCAAATTATGAGAAAAAGATCAAATGAACCAAATCTAGCATGAAAAAAAGATCAAGAGATCAATTATGCTAAAGTCTGCATTTTTTGTTGCTCTCACGGTCGTCACAACTGACTCACGACCGTGACGCGCTATTTAAAGGTCTCATGACCGTTACTCCAATGTCACGACCGTGACACGCTCAATTGAAGAAATCTGACCGTTACACCATGTCACGAACGTGACAAGAAAAAGTTATTAAATTTGTTTGAATTTAATTGAGAACGTGCAACGAGTCTTCAGAGACTCCTACTTTCCCTCAACTGCAGCAACACCCAGTACACCACTTCTCCTGGATTCTCTCAAAATAGAACGAAGCCCACGCTACTACTCATTCAACTGCCAAAATCCTCTTCTATAAATACCCAAGGATCAAATGAAAAAGTACAGAGTTTATTATTGAATTTTTACGCGGAAGCTCTACCGTTTTTTCTTTGAACCCATTTATTTTCCAGCTTTTGTTCTTGCTGTGTTTTCCTTTAATTTCCAACCCATTTAATAACAATTTCCAACATTAGGAAATTGTTATTTTCAATTAAATTTCTTTAAGCCTCAGAACTTGTTATTTTATTTTATTCCGATTCCGACACTCCGAGCTTGCCAATTTGTGGAAGAAGGAGCCTAAGAATTAAATTGTTCAGGTTTTTATTTTACAATTTATATTAAGTTTATTTATGTTAAGTTTCTATTATTATTATATAATGCATGCTTTAATATTTATTTATTTCATTTTGTATCTGTCTGTTGATTTAATAAATATGAGTAGCTAAGTTAATCGAGTCGGTATGTAATAAACCAAACCAAAACGGATAAATCGAATCTAAGCTAAAAATAATTAAGAACTTATATTCTGGCTGTGGCTTTTTATAATTAAAATCAAGCTTTTTGTTACGAGAGTAAGAAAAGTGAAATAGGTTAGGTCGAGACCACGAGAGTGTGAGATTTTAACCGAATAGCTAAAGTTAGGCATTCGATTTAAATACAGCGAGAGCGCTTTAAAACGAATTAAACTTATTAAGTTTTCAAATATTATTTTCTAACCACTTATGGGATAGCGAGAGCAGGCATAAGGCTTTAGGAGTAAGATCTGAGATAAGACCACGAGAGTGTGAGTCGGGGGTTTTTAAACTGGTAATCTCTACAGAATTATTTAAGTGAAACATATTTATAAGCTTAGGTTAGATTGACCCGTATAGGTTAATATTATTACGTACCGACCGCCTTCTCATTATTTCCTTAACTAAGTTTAATTTCCGTTTTTAATCCTTAAAACCATAATCGTGAAAAATTTCCGCCTTAGCTAAACTAGCAGACCTTCTAGCACTAGAGTGATTACAAAATCCCTGTGGGTTCGACATCTTTTTATTACTACTGCGATAGGCTGTGCGCTTGCAGTTCAGATACCGCTAGACACATCACGTCTTCACCCCATCAAGTTTTTGGCGCCGTTGCCGGGGACCTTGATTTAGTCACAAGTGCACTATTAGAGTAGCACTGTCTAGACTAAGGTAACAATTTATTTTCCCTAATCTAATTTACCGAGTGTATGCCAAGTACTCGCTCTCAAAGCGAAGACTTGCAACCTCCAGTCCTAGAATTAGAACGCTTCTTACATTTAAGAAGACGAATATTCGAATACCAACAAAAATACAACATTCCAGATCTTCAAGTTGATCCACCTAAACCAGTTGGAACATCGAAGGATGCAGAGATGGTTGAAGAACCAAATCATCCACTAAAGTATTACGCTAGTCCTTCACAAGCTGAGCCGCATTCCAGCATTGCTGCACCGACTATCAACTGAAACGATTTCGAACTGAAACCTTCGCTGATATCAGCAGTGCAACAAAACCAATTTGCCGGAAATCCTACCGAGGATCCGAACCTTCATCTTTCGATATTTGTGCAGTACGCAGATACTGTAAAAGCTAATGGAGTTACCCAAGAAGCAATTAGATTACGCCTTTTTCCTTTCTCACTTCGAGACAGAGCGAGAGCCTGGCTTCAATATCTACCCTCGAATTGAGTAACTACGTGGGAGGAACTAAAGAGAGTCTTCTTGACAAGATATTTCCCACCTAGTAAGACAGCTATGCTAAGAGCTCAAATCAACGGATTTAAGCAAAAGGAAAACGAATCACTCTTTGAAGCTTGGGAATGCTACAAAGATATGCTGAGACTTTGTCCACATCACGGATTAGTAGAATGGATGGTCATCCATACTTTCTACAATGGACTCTTGTACAACACAAGAATGACGATTGACGCTGCTGCAGGCGGCGTACTGATGGACAAAGAATATAATGATGCTTATGCACTTATCGAGAGTATGGCTCAAAATCATTACCAATGGGGAAGCGAGAGAGTCGCAACTGAGAAACCAACAAAAGGAAGTATGTACGAAGTGAGTAGTATGGACCAAGTCAATGCAAAGTTTGACCAACTTAACCAAAAGATCGACAACTTGGCCATAACACCAACAGCCACCGTGGCTGCGGTAACACCTAACTATGAGTTATGTGGAGTTCCAGGACATGTTGTCCCTGATTGTCAACTATTAGCAGGAATTCCCATAGATCAAGTGAATTATGCTCAAGGAAACCCGTACTCGAACACATACAACCCAGGTTGGAAGAATCATCTGAACTTCTCTTATAAGAATAACAATGCTTTATACGCACCAGGTCAAGCACCAGCTACACCACCAGGATATCAAAAGACTGCTCCTAATGTTCCTAGAAAATCAAACCTTGAGTTAATGATGGAGAACTTCATAGCTACCCAATCTCAAACAAACAAGGAATTCTTAAACCAAAACATACACACTAGCGAGCAGATTAAGCAATTAGTGAGCAAGGTAGATGCATTAGCTACACATAACAAAATGCTTGAAACTCAGATTTCACAAGTAGCTCAACAACAAGCACCTACCGCTGCACTAGCTGGAGTATTTCCTGGACAACCCCAACCTAATCCAAAAGGACAGGCCAATGCTGTGATACTAAGAAGTGGAAAGGAACTTGACGGACCTGCCGATCCAAGACTTGATAGTCCAGCCATGTGCCAAAAGCAGGATAAGCCGACTGAAAAGGAGAATGAACCAGAAGAAAAGGAAGGTAATAATCAAGAGGCAGTGGAGAAAGAAAATCCTTATGTGCCTCCACCACCTTATAAACCACCAATTTCGTACCCTCAGAGATTAACCAATTCCAAGACGATGGGCCAGTTTAAGAAGTTTGTTGAACTTCTGAAACAATTGAATATTACTATTCCATTTACAGAAGCTATCACTCAAATGCCCTCGTATGCTAAATTTCTAAAGGAAATCTTATCTAATAAGAAGAAGATAGAGGATAACGGAACCGTTACACTTACTGTTGAGTGTAGCGCAATAATTCAAAACAATATGCCTCCTAAGCTAAAAGATCCAGGTAGTTTCTCTATACCCTGTGTAATTGGAAAATTCGTCATTGACAAAGATCTATGCGATTTAGGAGCTAGTATCAGTGTTATGCCCTTAACAATTTGCAAAAGGCTAGATATGGGAGGCCTAAGACCAACTAAAATGTCTGTTCAACTAGCCGACCGCTCTATTAAATATCCTGTAGGCATACTAGAAAATGTCCCAGTACGTATAGGTCAATTCTACATTCCTACTGATTTTATAATCATGGACATCACTGAAGACTCCACTACACCTATCATACTAGGAAGACCATTCTTAGCTACCGCCGAAGCTGTTATAGACGTAAAAAAAGGAAAGCTAACCTTTGAAGTAGGTGAAGAGAAAGTTGAATTTATTTTAACACAATTCTTACAATCACCAGCTATAGAGGACACATGCTATTTATTGGATGTCATTGACGAGTGTGTAAGAGAGATGGAAATGAAAGAAACTACTTATTCTGAAATTATGAAAATTCAAATCCCTCCGATTTTCGAAGATGACAATTGGCGTGAACCGTATCAGGATGATAGTCTAAGTGAAAGTTTAGCACATACATCGGATCCCATGCCAAGTAAGAAGAACCCTACATTAGAGTTAAAAACCTTACCTAAGAACCTAAGATATGAATTCCTAGACACTGAATGTACGCGACCAGTTATAATCAATTCCAGTTTAGGAACAATCGAAACGAAGAAACTTTTAGATGTCTTAAAGAAATACCCAACTGCATTAGGATATAACATATCTGATCTCAAAGGAATATATCCTTCAATCTGTATGCATCGTATTATGCTAGAAGAAGATTGCAAAACCTCCAGAGAATCTCAAAGAAAAATTAACCCAATCCTTAGCACTGTAGTAAAGGAAGAAGTTAAGAAACTACTAGACGCTGGAATAATATATCCAATCTCTGATAGTCAATGGGTTAGTCCAGTACATGTAGTACCAAAGAAAGGAGGTATCACTGTTGTGAAAAACGCTAAAGGCGAATCGATATCACAAAGAGTAATGACCGGACATAGAGTGTGCATCGATTATCGAAAACTAAACAAAGCCACTCGAAAAGATCATTTCCCACTACCTTTTATAGATCAAATGTTAGAACGATTAGCCAAACACTCGTATTTCTGTTATCTTGATGGTTAAGAGAAGACTACATTCACATGTCCTTATGGAACGTTCACTTATAGACGAGTGCCCTTTGGATTATGTAACGCTCCTGCAACCTTTCAAAGATGTATGATGTCAATCTTCGCAGATTTCATAGATAACATCATGGAAGTGTTCATGGACGACTTCTCAGTATGCGGGAAAAGTTTTGAAGGATGTCTATCAAATTTAGAAATGGTGTTAGAAAGATGTGTGAAAGTAAACCTCGTACTTAACTGGGAAAAATGCCATTTTATGGTCAGAGAAGGAATAGTACTAGGACACGTTATATCGAATAAGGGAATTGAAGTTGATAAAGCTAAGATAGAAGTCATAAAAGATCTTCAAGCCCCTAAGACCGTTCGATAAATACGAAGCTTTTTAGGACACCCCGGTTTCTACCGACGATTCATCAAAGATTTCTCGAAAATCACTAAACCTCTTACCGGTTTATTAATGAAAGACGCTGAGTTCATATTCGATAAAGATTGTCTTAAAGCATTCGAAACTCTAAAAACAGCCCTCATCACCGTACCAATCATGCAACCACCTGACTGGAGATTACCTTTCGAAATCATGTGCGATGCGAGTGACTATGCTGTAGGCGCAGTTCTAGGACAAAGGAAGGACAAGAAACTTCACGCAATTTACTATGCCAGTAGAACTTTAGATTCTGCTCAATTGAACTACGCCACTACTGAAAAAGAGTTGTTAGCAGTTGTCTTTGCGCTTGATAAATTCCGTTCCTACCTAGTAGGAGCAAAAATAATCATCTACATAGACCACGCTGCTATCAGATATCTATTAACCAAGAAAGATGCTAAACCAAGACTCTTGAGATGGATCTTACTCCTACAAGAGTTTGATCTCAAAATCAAAGATAAGAAAGGTACTGAAAACGTCGTAGCGGACCATTTATCTAGAATAGAAGGTATTAAACCCGAACAAGTGCCAATTAACGACGATTTTCTGTATGAACAGCTGATAGCACAAATAGGAAGCGACCCAGCTCAATTAGACATAGATGAACAAAAAACCGTGGAAACAATCCAAACAACCGTAGGACTGCCATGGTACGCTAACATTGTCAACTACTTAGCTGCAGGAGCACTTCCATCGGACTTAACCTATCAGCAGAAAAAGAAATTCTTCCACAATCTCAAGTATTACTATTGGGACGAACCATTATTGTTTAAAAGAGGACCTGACGGAATCTTCCGTCGGTGTATTCCCGAAGAAGAAATAGAAGATGTCATTGCTCACTGTCATTCATCTCCTTATGGTGGACATGCAAGCACTTCCAAGACTTGTGCAAAAATCTTACAAGCCGGCCTATTTTGGCCTAATCTATGGAAAGATGTCCACATCACTGTTATAAATTGCGATCGGTGTCAACGCACCGGTAACATTTCAAGAAGAGATGAAATGCCTCAAAGAGGAATATTAGAAGTAGAAGTCCTTGACGTCTGGGGAATAGATTTCATGGGACCATTCCCATCATCTTTCAGTAATAAGTACATACTCGTAGCTGTCAATTATGTTTCAAAATGGATCGAGGCTATAGCTTCTCCTACAAATGACACACGAGTAGTAATTAAGCTTTTCAAGAATATAATCTTTCCAAGATTTGGTGTGCCTAGACTTGTCATTAGTGACGGTGGCTCGCATTTCATTTCGAAAATATTTGACAAATTACTATCTAAGTATGGAGTCAGACATCGTGTAGCAACACCATATCATCCACAAACAAGTGGACAAGTCGAAGTCTCGAACAGATAAATAAAACAAATTCTAGAAAAGACTGTCGCCATATCTAGGAAAGATTGGTCATCTAAACTTAATGAAGCTTTATGGGCTTATAGGACAGCCTACAAGACACCCATAGGAACTACACCCTTCAAACTAGTGTATGGGAAGGCTTGTCATCTCCCGGTAGAACTAGAACACAAAGCATATTGGGCGATTAAAACACTCAATATAAACTACAATGCCGCTGGAGAAAAGCGAATCCTCGACATTAATGAATTAGAAGAATTAAGGTTAGACACTTATGAGAATGCTAAGATATATAAAGAAAGAACCAAGCGTTGGCACGATAAGCGCCTATCTAGGAAAGAATTTAATGTGGGAGACGTTGTGCTCCTCTTCAATTCAAGACTTAGGCTCTTTCCTGGAAAACTAAAATCTAGATGGTCAGGACCCTTTGAAATAACTAGAGTGTTCCCAAGCGGAGCAATAGAAATTAAGGGTAGGAATAGTGAACCGTTCACAGTAAACGGACAACGATTAAAACATTACCATAATATTGAAAATAAAGATTATGCAAATAGTTTAAAACTTTTAGAGTTGTCCACTAACTTCCCTGATTAATCTACCACTAAGAACTATGTCAGGCTTATGACGATAAAAACAGCGCTTAGTGGGAGGCGACCCATTTTATTGTTTTATTTTCATTTTTATTATTATTGACTTTATTTATCTATTTTCTATTCCTTATTTTCTTTATTTTAATTTTCATTTTCTAAATCACTTTTAAATTTACCTTGCTACAGATTTTCTAAAGTCTTTTCTACCTTACCTCTTTCTCCCCTGATTTGTTTCCTCCACTTTAACACTAACTATGGCTAACCAACCAAGAAACTTCATGGAAACCATATTTAGAGGTAGAAACCAAAGAAGGAAATTTGAGGAATTATCACAGAGACAAATGGATTTGACTCTGTACTATGATGAACAGACTATGGAAACTTTAGGTATAAATGATAACATCCTATACATGTTTAACCAACTTGGATGGGAGAACGCTCTCATAAAACATAAGTTTGTAACTTACCGCGAGCTCACCCTTGAGTTTTTAAGCTCCTTAGTTTACCTACCTGGGCACGGATTTGGATTAAGGAAAGGATTTATTAGTTTCCGACTATTCGGTATCGAATATGTCTATAACCATAAGGAACTAGCTGACCTACTAGGATTCCCTAGCGGACCTTTTGCCTTTACTACCACCCAGGTAGAATTAATGGATATTGAGCTAGATTTCTTTTGGGGAACTTTAACCGGAAACTACCACCCTGAGCCGGATAACATGGACAATGATGAAATACACAACCCATCTATCCGCTACTTTCATAAAATCCTTGCCCACACCTTCTTTGGAAAGGAGGAGAACCTCACTGGAGTATCTAAAGATGAGATATTCATAATGTCCTGTTTGACCGATGGAAAACCCGTAAATGCTGTACCCTTCATGATGCAAACCTTTACCCACATCGAAGAGGAACCTAATCTACCAATATTGGTCGGAGGCCTGGTCACCATGATTGCTAATGCCCTCGGACTTAGATACCAGTTACACAAGTGCAACAGTTTAGGTACCATTCGCCCTATGAATTTGAACTTCTGCTTTAACCTCCGAATAATAGGAAACTTAGGACAACCACCATACGAGTACCTAATTAGAAATGAAATCGTAACCCTATTCACATTACCGAACCATGCTAAAGTCAGTGTTCACAATAGAGATAATTGGCTTTATGAGCTTACCCCTCCTGACTATTCTACAACACCTGAAACACCACAATCCTACCAAATTAGGGATGACATTATGACTGATGTAGAAAGTGACCTTGAGACCCCTCCTGGTTACCATGACATCAACCACATTGATGAAGTAATTGAGACCCCTGAAATCAACCAAGTAGGATATGCTGACAGCTTAAAGAAAATTTTGACAACTCTTGAAGTATACCAAGCTGACATTAATGTTGTTAAGGATGAAGTTAAAAGCATGAGATTGGACATTATAGGCTTAACTGATATAACATGTGAACAGTTCTATCATATAAACTCCGCACTTGAAGACTTGAAGAAACGGATTTGATAAGGCTGTGGTAATTTGATTTATCTTACTTTTTGCTTTTTGTTTCTAGTTAGTTTTGATATTTTGCAACATTTCATAGTTTATTTTTATCACTGTAATTTCTTTCTGTTATGTCAAAAACAAAGTATTTCCATTTATGCAATTTTCCATTCAATCTATTTACATATTTTTCATTATTTACTGATACTTTTAATTGTTGGATACTTTGTGAACTTTCGTGTGATGAAATCTAATGCTATTATATATTGATCCATTGCAATGTGTTATGTTGGAATTAATTATTGAAAGTGATAAGAATTATAATTGGATTGAACTGAGGTAACCATTCTGTGAAATTCCATATTTTGTGAACATCACGGTCGTCACCATCCCCTCACGATCGTAACGAGCAATTTAGCGCGTCACGACCGTAACTACCCCCTCACGACCGTGACAATCCTAATTCACGACCTCTGAGTTACAGAGGTCGTTCTTCTTCGCAAACTCCACTTCTATTTTCACAAAATTCTCAAACCGCCCATTACCTCTTCTTCTCCCGTAACCACCCATTAATCCCCAATCAATCCCATTACTCCGTTCCACCTTCTCATTTAACCCCAACTCCACATATTCCCTTCACTTCATTATAAACCAATCAATTCCTTCACATTTTCATCACAAAACCTCAAACACCTATCTCACGATAAACCTCATTTGCATGCAATGGCAAACATTTAGTTTAGAGAGGGAGAACAAGGAGAAGCACAGAGAGAGAAGTTTGAAAGGTTTCAAACCCAAGGCATCCAACCTACTCGGTACGTCGACCTCGACTGCCTGAGGGAGTTAGGATTGTTCGACGGAGTGAAGCTACTGCTTGAGCAAGTTGGCTTGTGGGACTTATGCAGTCAACCGCAACCGACATTTGCAAACCTCACTTTGGAGTTCCTAAGTTCTTTTCAATACATCACACCTTCAGGATCAACGAACCAACTCACCGACATCGCAAAATTCCGAATGCTTGGCAGAGAGTTCGAACTCACTCAAACCAGAGTCGCTGAACTATTAGGCTTCAGTCACGGTGACGGTGCTCACTTTCGCGTGCCCGACAACTTTAATGAAGCAGCTTTCACTTTGTGGCACAACATCACAAATAGTCATGCTTCCGCCTACCAAATTCTCAACGCCACTCATATCCATAATCCAGCAATACGGTATTTTCATCGTATCATCTGCAACACAATCTTTGCAAGAGAGAGCAACCATAAGCTCAATTCCAAAGAGCTCTTATTCTTGCATTGTGACTTGAATGAAGAACGCATCAACGCCGCTCCGTTCCTTCTGGCCCACATTCAGTCTGTAGCACAAAGAGGCGACACTCCCTTCTACATTGGCGGGATTGTCACTTCCCTTGCTATACAGCTGACTCTTGGTGACCACCTCTCTCATTTTCCTCATAGAGCACCGGAGCTGCTTACCATGAACTACTGCAACTCCGCTCACATGATCTCTCAGCGTGAGGATGGCAGATTCAACCCTATGATACAAGGCACCATATACCATCATATCGTTTTGCCTTGCAGGAACCGAATTGATCCATCAAACAGAGCCAATTGGCTATTTGATTTGCCGGCTGCTACAGGCCATGTTCCGATTGTTGACGAGCAGCCAGATGCACCTGTGGATGAGATGCAGGATGCGATGGATGCTGCTGAGCCAGATCAGGACATACCTGAGTCTTCCACCAGGCAGCCACCTTCAGCTGACATCACCCTTGAAGAAATCCTCTGTGCCACTCATCAGCGAAATCAGATGAATGCCGCACTTGAGCGTAGGAAGAAAGAGAAGTACGATGCACTCCTTGCAACTGTTGTCAGTAACCAGAAAGCAACAGATGAAAATCTAGGAGAGATTTTCAACGAGTTGGAAGCTTTGCGGATAGACGTCACCTCTCTCACCGTCACTGGTTCTGTTGAGGAAGCCACCCCTACCAGACGCTCCCGCACCAGAAGCCGAGGCCGTGGTCGTCAGCAGCATTAGATTATCTTTTTGGTTTTGCATTTCTGTTCTTGTAATGTATTTCCCCGCTATTATATCACAACATTGAGGACAATGTCTGATATAGTGTGGGAGAGGTACCTTTCCCTTTCCCGTTTTCCATTTCATTGTATTTCCCTTTCCGCATTTTCAATTAAACAAGTAATATTTATGCTATTTCTTAAGTTTCAATTCTTCCCCGCTTTATTTAGCCATACCGAAATTTTTTTGCTTTATCTTCGCATTACTCGACTTACCTATGAAATCGTAGTTAGGAAGCTGAGAAAGATCCAACAAGATCAATACAGTCTTGACACCTTAGACTTCCTACTTAAGCATTCCATTTCGATAATTGTTACGACTACACCTTAAGTCTTAGTTCTAAAGTAACCCCTAGTAGTTTATACTAGCAGTCAACACCGCCTGGACACAAACCACGTGGGGAGCCGATGAACATAAGTGTTTGATGCCTAATCTATAAACGATCCTTCATATCTCGATGCCAAAAAAAAGAAATTGCACCAAAGTACACGGTCGCATATAAGAGATGAGTAATATAAGAAGGAGTCCATTGCTGGTTGGTTCAGAGGTACCTGGTTCTGAACTTGGTAGGGCATGCTACGACTCGATCCCCCACAACCTCCAATTTGGATAACATGTAAAGGATTGCCACATTCATGTACCAGACCCCGTGCTAATAAAGGATCAAAGTCACTAACCGGCTACTCCACTACGTGCGTGCAAAGACAAAGGGCTTAATGTGATTGCGCTAGAATGAAACCGGGTGAAATAAGAACGAAGGACTCTAGGTAGAATCATAACGGAATTACTAAATGTTTCGCTTAAAGGGAAGTCAACGACTTAGCTTGTTGCTTGTGTCATTAGTGTATCGTTAGTGTTCTACTCTAGTATCGGTTTATCTAACTAAATGACTTCACGTATGGTATGTTATGTATATGCGTCTGATGAAAATTGTCCGATCATTTTTTTCAATTGACTATTTGCTTGAGGACAAGCAAAGGTTTAAGTATGGGGGAGTTTGATAACGAGAAATCGTATCACATTACTATGTTTTTAGTCCGTTTTATCGTACATTGATCCTTTTAACTCCCGATTGTTCGAGTTTTTTATGTCACATTGCAGGTATAACATGTCTAAAGCCAAATTATGAGAAAAAGATCAAATGAACCAAATCTAGCATGAAAAGAAGATCAAGAGATCAATTCTTCTAAAGTCTGCATTTTTTGTTGCTCTCACGGTCGTCACAACTGACTCACGATCGTGACGCGCTATTTAGAGGTCTCACGACTGTTACTCCAATGTCACGACCGTGACGCGCTCAATTGAAGAAATCTGACCGTTACACCATGTCACGAACGTGACAAGAAAAAGTTATTAAATTTGTTTGAATTTAATTGAGAACGTGCAACGAGTCTTCAGAGACTCCTACTTTCCCTCAACTACAGCAACACCCAGTACACCACTTCTCCTGGATTCTCTCAAATAAGAAAGAAACCCACGCTACTACTCATTCAACTGCCAAAATCCTCTTCTATAAATACCCAAGGATCAAATGAAAAAGTACAGAGTTTATTATTGAATTTTTACGCGGAAGCTCTGCCGTTTTTTCTTTGAACCCATTTATTTTCCAGCTTTTGTTCTTGCTGTGTTTTCCTTTAATTTCCAACCCATTTAATAACAATTTCCAACATTAGGAAATTGTTATTTTCAATTAAATTTCTTTAAGCCTCAGAACTTGTTATTTTATTTTATTTTGATTCCGACACTCCGAGCTTGCCAATTTGTGGAAGAAGGAGCCTAAGAATTAAATTGTTCAGGTTTTTATTTTACAATTTATATTAAGTTTATTAATTTATTTATGTTAAGTTTCTATTATTATTATATAATGCATGCTTTAATATTTATTTATTTCATTTTGTATCTGTCTGTTGATTTAATAAATATGAGTAGCTAAGTTAATCGAGTCGGTATGTAATAAACCAAACCAAAACGGATAAATCGAATCTAAGCTAAAAATAATTAAGAACTTATATTCTGGCTGTGGCTTTTTATAATTAAAATCAAGCTTTTTGTTACGAGAGTAAGAAATGTGAAATAGGTTAGGTCGAGACCACGAGAGTGTGAGATTTTAACCGGATAGCTAAAGTTAGGCATTCGATTTAAATACAGCGAGAGCGCTTTAAAACGAATTAGACTTATTAAGTTTTCAAAAATTATTTTCTAAACACTTATGGGCTAGCGAGAGCAGGCATAGGGCTTTAGGAGTAAAATCTGAGATAAGACCACGAGAGTGTGAGTCGAGGGTTTTTAAACTGGTAATCTCTACAGAATTATTTAAGTGAAACATCTTTATAAGCTTAGGTTAGATTGACCCGCATAGGTTAATATTATTACGTACCGACCGCCTTCTCATTATTTCCTTAACTAAGTTTAATTTCCGTTTTTAATCCTTAAAACCATAATCGTGACAAATTTCCGCCTTTGCTAAACTAGCAGACCTTCTAGCACTAGAGTGATTATAAAGTCCCTGTGGGTTCGACATCTTTTTATTACTACTACGATAGGCTGTGCGCTTGCAGTTCAGATGCCGCTAGACACATCACGTCTTCGCCCCATCACTCATCACCATCCAGGTGTCGACGTCGCAGAGGTTCTCCCCGTTGGTCTCGATCTTCTCCGCAAGGTCGGAAAGGGAAAGATCCCATACACCATTCTCCTCCTAGAGAACATGATTCTCCTGAAGGTTCACGACCAAAAAGAGCCAGAAAACATACTCGATCTTCTCCCCATAAGACCAGGCACTCGCCTGAAGAGCGGAATCACAACAAAAAGTCTCGATATGATGAAGACCGTCATCGACGAAGCAGATCTCTTTATCCTGAGTCTGGTAGCAGTGACGACGTGGACCATCGTGGGCCACTCTGCCGCGTGATCATGGAGACTCACCTTCCACGAGGGCTCGAGAAACCCCTTCCATTGGCCACTTAAGACGGGACGACCGATCCTGACGATCACATTGAGAATATTAAAGCCATGCTCCATTATCACAACATGGAGGGTGCAATCAAATGCATACTGTTCCTTATCCCCTTGCGTAAAGGCGCAATGTCTTGGTACAAGCACCTCCTCTCAGGCTCCATCACCTTATGAAAGGTCTTGAAAACCAATTCACTGTGAACTTTACAGCATCTAGACGTCATCCAAAATCCGAAGCTATCCTCGAAGGGATTATACAAAGAAAGGAAGAGCCCTGAGGGATTATATCGATCAATTCAATAAAGAAGTCGTCGAGGTGCATACTACTGACCGCATGAAGAGGTATATTTTAGAAAAGGGTATGCGCCCCAACAACGAATTTTGAAGAGCTGTAAGCCTACCGAACCACCCCACACTCGATGTAACAACCCATTTCTGCCCGACGATTATATCGGAAATCAAAGTATTTAAAATTCAACAACAAGTACACAAACAGGATGCTACATTTTTCAACTTATAATAACTTCTTTTAACATCATGAAAGTTGATACATAACACTTTCGGTTTGTAAGAAACTAAAAACAACAACTTTTATTCATTTATAACTTTTACAACCACGCATCGTATTTTCAAATTATTCAACTAAACATGGTATAACATGTTATTCAACTTAAAACAACTTAGTAACAACATAATCATACTGAGACAACTTAAAAACAAAATAAAATAACTAAGCATCCATTCCCCGAGTGTTATGTATCAGAGCACCGACACCGACTCGAACTAATGAAGATAATCATGATCCTTCAAGCTACCTGCACGTTACCAACATAGGGGTAACATTCAAACAGAAGGGATGAGATATCGATAATTATAAACGAAATATGATAAATAATACTTAGATAAGGATCATAAATAATTCACCACTTCACAAAATCAACAACAAAACAACGACTTAATAATCATCCACCTTTTATCAACTTATTTTACTACTATTATATCCATCAACATTTTCTACATAAACCACATAGTCATATATTCAACACGAACTACTTAATCAACCTAATCAACATAATTCACTTAATCAACATGAAAACAACATAACAACTTACCAACTTGAACGATATAAACAACTTATCAACTTGAATAACATAAACAACATAGCCAACATAAATAATGCAACACAAATGCGACTCAACTATGCATATGCATGTGGTACCATTGGAGTAAAACTCCCAACTTAAAATATACCAGGTTATCGAGGTATCTGCAACTTGAAAAACATAACAACTTCGACAACATAGACCAACTTAAACAAATTGAGTAACTTAAACAACATAAACAAGAAACGCAAAAAACTTATATGACATAGGCAACTTAAAATCAACTTTAGCTTATAAAGCCTTTAACATAACAACTTAGAGATTTTCCGTAAATCAGAACCACTTACCAATTCAACTATATCTACAACCCGACTTATAACATCATTTCAACAAAACAACGCAACAAAAATCAACTATTAAACTACCTGACTTACCCCGTCGATTTTCATTAAATTCCAGGCAACTAAGTTTTTCGCATAATTCAGCTAAACCGACTAAACCGACACTGTTTTCGACATTCTGCTATCGTTACGAGTTATTACAAAACCTGCAAATTTATGTTTTCAGATAAATCTCTTCTTTCATAAAAATATCGCTTACTAACTATTTTCTGCTAAATTTTTAAAACTACCTTTTTCTGTCAAAAGTTATATAACATTGTGTTAATCATCAAAACTGTTTTGGTTCGCATTACAATTGCTCCATGACTCTAACTTCTCAATTCTCAATTCCTAATTATTAATGAAATACTATTTCATGACATTGGAATATTATAGTTATAATTTAATACATATAATTTAAGATTGTTTGGAATTCATTTAATTAAAATACTGCATAACCAAAAGAATCACATGATCCTTAAATCACAGGGTGGCTTGCGCCACCTTTCAACATGGCTACATGTGGCTTGCGCCACATTCATGTCTTGGCGGCCACAATAAAAAGTGGTACCCTCCACTTTGGCATTCTTATGATTCATGGGAGCAAATGGCTCCCACCACTAAAAAGTGGCTTCCAAATTTAAGCATGTGGCTCCCGCCACATGCGTTTTTTCCAACCTACGGGTTCTGCTATCATCCCCAATTTCAGATTTTCACACAACTTAGTAATACCAACAAATTCCACACAACCCAAGATGACTTATTCATCATCAAGAAATAAACCATTGTACGGAAACGATCAACAAAATTAGCAACAACATAATATAAGAAACTAACATAATTCGACATCAACCTCAAACATAACACATCATATAAGACCACCCAAACCCAGTATCATTTATCAACCTGGTTATAAAGATCGAACCCCGCCCTTACCTTGGATTAAGGGTTGCTCTAATAATTTTCCGGTTAGTCTCCAAATTTCTAACCCTTTTCCTCTATGAATATTTTCCTCTCCTCTTTCATCCATGGAGATTAGAAATACGAACATGCTACCATTGAGTTCCTATCTTGACCAAAATTCAACCTCCATCATCATCAATCCCGTAACTACCATTTGACCAATTTCCAGCATGAACTTCCAAACTTCAAATGTGTTTTTCTCCTTCAATACCGAACTTATTGACACGAAATCATATATCAAATTGAAGGGCATTTCATAAGATTTCCATAAATTCAAGAATCACTTTAATCAGAATTACGAGTAACAAGTGATCACCTGTTTAGTGGAGGTTGTACCGTAAGTGACAAAATGGAGATATGATCATGAGTTCTTCTTTCTCTTTCTTTGCTCCCAAACTATTTTCTCTCCTCTAAAACCCTTATTCTTCTCTAAGACTTTTTCTTCTGTAACTTCCATGTCCTAATTCTCTTGCTACCAATTAACTTAATTTTCTTATCATATAATTCTATTATATTGGGCCTAAGTCATACACCCTCTTAATTGCTAATTTCGACGCAATCCAAGCCCCTTAACTAACATGCTCCAATAATCGATAATATCACTTATAATATTATTTCCTCGACTTTGCGACTAATAATATGACTTAAAGACTTAATTCTTCACAACATAAAATCAATCGAATAATAATTCGCGACTAACTACTTACTCCCAACTTAATAGATTAACTTCCAATTATCAACCAAATGGTCCAAACATTCCAATCAACATATCCAACAACAAACGGAGAATACTCCATATCGTTTTCCACAACTTATATCGACTTAAATAATTAAATTCGACTTAAACCAACTTATAACCATCAACATAATATTCCTATAAATTTGGTCAACATGAATCGACACAATTCTACACAAAGCAACTCAAATCGACAAATATACTCAAACTAACGCGAATTACCACAACATACCACAATTATATTTAATTAAATAATTAATTAAATAAACGGACGTTACACTCGACTACCAGGGAGACTCCATTCCGGATGACATATGGGACTGAAGCGGTCATTCTCGTGGAAATCAGAGAACCCTCCCGTCGCACATAACCCCTTTAGAAGAAGAGCTCAACGATGAGGCCTTAAGAGAAGAACTCGACCTGGTAGAAGAGGTTCGTTCAGGAGCAGCTCTCCTCGAGGAATCCCTAAAACAAAAAATATCGTTACGCTACAACAACAGAGTCGTCAAAAGAGAATTTCAGGTGGGCAGCCTTGTCCTGCATAGAAATCAGAAATACTCGCGTGAAGGCAAGCTCGTAGCCAACTAGGAAGGCCCATATCGCGTGAAATAAAAAACAGGAACATGTGCATACTTCCTCGAAGAGATGAATGGAGAACCATTTGCTCGACCATGGAACACTGAAAATCTTAAACAATATTACAACTAAAATCCAGCCAAAGCACGAAATAGCTACCAGACAATAGACCCCTCCAATAGGGTGGGATATTCCCGACCACATGTATGTATCGTGGTATAAGTACATCCCCCAACACAAACGTGCACGATCACTTGCCCATTATTCGGACAATTGAATTGCCCAACAGGGACAAATCAAACGAGCTCCTCTGTTGCCATACCAGTGTGGCAAACCCCAAGCTCGCGATGGGAAAGGTCTAAGCCTTAGGGAACAAGGACACGACCTTAGAAAAATATTTAGTCGGGCATTCCCCAGTTCTTCAAACTTAGAAAAATATATAAAAGCACACATGTGATTTGAGTAACAATACATAAACAAGGTATAAAACGACATTAAATTAACAAAAAAAAGCATCGACCATACGGTCGACATTGTCATTACATAAAAATAAAGGGGACCAAGCCCCAAGAAATTTTTTATCAAAAATGGCATGCAGGCCGAAGTCAATATTGGCACGCAGGCCAGACAACTATTCATCATCGGGAGGCATGACTACCCCGTTCTCAATGTGGTGCAGGGGCCCGATACCTTCAACGACCAAGTCCACACTAGGATTAGTCACCTTAAGATGTTCCACTACATTGTAAAAGCCGAATGAAGCCATACTTAAGTTGTCCTACACCAACAGTCGAATCCGGGAAATTAGTTCAACCTTGGTTGTCATGGAAGCTTCTTCCTCGGTCTCATCCTCCCCAACGGCCACCATGCCTTCCGCCTCCACAACTCGTTTCTTCATACGCTCGCTATCACTGGTAAACTCCACCATCTTATTTCGAATCTCGGTAACCTCCCTCATAAGCTCGAGCTTGCTCTCATAGTGCCCATTAGCCTAAAGCAATTCGTTTTCTAGCTTCGCGTTTTCGACCTCCAATTCGGAAATTCTATCCTTGGCAGCTTGAAGGTCCTTGCGAGAGACGAGGTCAACCTCATTAAAAGCAAGGGCAGCCTCCAGAATCCGGATTATCCCTGCATCATCTTGACAAAGCTCAACTGTCAAACTCTTAGAATCTGCGGAGAGGATGGCAGCAACATCAAGATCAGGTACCCGGATAGATGATCCTCTGTCGAACAAAGACCTCTGAGTGATGCAAGGGGGAAACTAAAATGGGCATATCGATGCTACGTCATTTTTTGGAGGAAGAGAGGGCTCGTCAATTCGTTGCCTCTTACCTAGTGGAGACCCACCCAACGAAGTGGTCCCTGGAGTAGAGTTGCCCGAAGCAACGAAGTCATCCAGGGTGGTCTGATCTTTAATGGCTTCAACCCGACCCTTCGCATCCTTCTTTACATTCCCTTTGTTCTCCTTCACCAGACGATCTCGGATCTCGGCCATTTGAGCTGCAAAAACAACAGAAAAATCAATTAGGTATCAATCATATCCATGAACCAAAAAGGCTGAAACTACCAACTACCTAAGAGTTGCATCACTGCCTCGTCGTTCGGGAAAATGAGCAAAGAATTCACATTTATTAGCCTGGCTAGAGTAGTCGGTGTCCCATCAGGCCGAAGAAGGGCGTTCCCATAAGAGTCAACGAGCTCAGTGGGACAAAAACTAGCAACAAAGTTGAACAGCGTATTGTAAGTTGTTGTGTCGTTGGTGCTCAGGTCTTCGAGTTTGGTAATATAGTGCTCGTTGGAATGGCGGAAATGCACGTTCACCCACTCCAACAGAAAGTGGGCCACCATCTCCTCCTCCTCGCCAACCATCTCTCTGTCGTATAACGAATCCTTGGTAGCCTGCGAGCATGGTTGGATAATGTAGAAACAATATTTGAAATCCCGAACAGAATCCACGTATGCCTTGAAGAGTCTGCCCGCTTTCTTTAACGACACCCAACTGTGTCGACCATTCTGGGACTTCCTCTGTAGATGGAAGATCCTAAAGAATAAATTGAGTGTTACCCCTATCTCCAAGTAGAGACATACCAGTTCGAAAGCCCTTATGAAGGCCAGAGCATTGGGATACAGTTGGGAAGGCGCGAGGTCAAGGTGGGTAAAGACCGCCTGTTGAAAATTGGTAAATGGCAGACAATACCCAAACTCGTGAAACGCAAATTCATACATCGGAAACCAGAGGGAAGGAAAGCGCGAAAAAATCCTCTGGGTAGGTTTTGGAGGTAAGGCTCGCCAGTTAGCAACCTCCCCCTTCCTCTTCTTCTAAATCCTGGCCCACGCATCCGAAGCGTCCACCGCAAATTGAGATTCCATTTCAAGCGGCTCGTCCATTATCCATAAACGGTCACGGGTGGGGACATCTGTGCCATCAGAAGCAGGGACCTCCTCGACTTCGCAGGTATTCTTTTGACTACTTTCACCTGAAAAGCAGAGGAAACACAATGAATTCGACAAACTCAAATCCACCCTTCCACTGCAAATCAAGTGAAAGGGATTCGATAAAGACCAGGGACGTGCCCAAGGTCATCCCTTTAGTTAAGAAAAACACTACGAGGGCGAAATCGACACACCGACAGGGATAAGTCCCTCCACTACCCTATTGTCGGTCCGCTAAGACTAAGTTATCACTACTAAGACCTACCCTGGATCTATCACTAATCTACTTACTAACCCTAGAGATTCATGAACATTCATACACTTCTGAAGAACATTCATCTGAATTTCCAAAACTTCATAGGAATCTCCATAAAACTATGAAGATCCTATGAAGTTCATAGGAAATGGATGAATGTTCGTCAGTCAAATCCAGAAAACAAAGGTAGAAGATGAAGAATTACCTTGATCCATGGAGGTTTCTAAAGTTTGTATGGTGGCGTCGACGGGAATCCGTCGAGAAAGTTGCAGACAAGATTTCACGGCAAGAGGAAGAGTTCATGAGAAATGAACAAATGAACTTTTCTTCCTCAATTTTATAGTGTCTTAAGCTCGCATGGAGAATCACAAAAGCCAAAACAATTATTACCTAGGGCTAGCCCCCAGGTGTCATGAATGGATTACAGAGCTTTATTACGCGTGTCATTAAAATATTAGGCGTTTTATCTTCCTAAAAAGAAAATCTTTTGAAATTTGTCTGAATTCCTCTTACGAACAGATGCCCGACACAAAAAAGCAAAGGAATTTTGTATCACAATTGCACTAAAGCTATGTCGATCACGTCCTCAACAACTTAAAGTCACTATCCCCATCGAGCACATCGACTTGGGGGGCTCCTATTCTGGACTGGCCTAGCATATACCTTACTCCAAATTGAGGCCCAATCCAGACTTCGATTGGGCAAAAGCCCATTAAGGGATCAGCGAGGATATGATCGTGGCAGGAAAAAAGAGCTGTTGGCATATAGTCATTGGGAACCTCCCCCTCACGTGCCATAACGCATTCCACGCGGCCAACGGCCCACCAGATTCATGGGAGGCAGTTATGCTTAGTCAAAAGCTACGTGCCCGCATTATACGAGTATACTCCTTTATAAAAATCCTCCATCTTTGGAGGGTCAGGTATTCAAATTCTAACTCTTTTTCACTTACGCTTTGGTTTGTCCCAATATGAAACTTACTTGAGCGTCAGATTACTTTGCAGGTACTCCACCCCTTCTCCTACCAACATACCACAGTCTCAACTGGAGGCCACGAAGATCTGTTCGGATCATTTATGTACAGGTACCAAATTATAAATATTTTTATCATAATTATAATGGGGTTTTAGTTTTTATTAATAATATTATTACTATTATTATTAATATAGGATTTTAGTAAGTTATTATTAGTATCCGGTTTATTAAGATAATTAGAAAATATCCTATTTTTAATAATGATATTGTTATTGGGAATTATTAATAAGAGTATTGTTTTATTTTTATAAAAAGGTGTATTTGGGTTCAATAATAATATATATTTTTTTAAAATAAAAGAAAGATATATTTCAAAATTTAGGAAATACAAAGCATCAAGGATACACCTTGGAACAAAGATCTTTCCTATTTACATTAACATCTTAACAATGTCCCCTTTATACTTAGGTCTTTGCCATCCTCTATATACAATGGTATTAATAATATTTTTAACAATGCACTGCCCTTGATGGCCTTTTGAGATGTGTACTGAATGTCATACTCTGTCAGAATCATTTTCCATCTTGCAACCCTTCTGGTAAGTGTTGGCTTCTCAAATATGTACTTGACGGGGTCCATTTTTTAGATCAACAAAGTAGTGTGAGTCAACATATACTGTCTCAATCGGCGAGCAGCCCACGCTAAAGCACATCAAGTTTTCTCGAGCAGTGAATAACGTTGTTCACAGTCGGTAAACTTTTTTCTTAGGTAGTATATTGCATACTCTTTTCGACCAGACTCGTCATGCTGGCCCAACACACACCCCATTGATCCTTCTAATACTGTCATATGGAATAGGCCCTGACACCGTAATGGTGACTAGGCTAACTGCAGCAGAGGTTGGAACCGTTATTGTCTTTGGATCATAAAAGATGGTGACAGGACTTCTGGTGGATGCAGGTGGTGATAGATTGGAGCTTGGTTGTTGCTGAAATTGTTAATGAGATTGTTGTTGATAATTGTTGGAAACAGGGACCGTTGCAGGGTCATAATAGATAGTAAATGTGGAGACGTCGTTGTTGGTGGTTGTTGTAGTTGTAGAAGTGGATGAAATGGAACTGTTGTTTGTTGAAGTGATGGAAGAGGTGGTTGCTGATTATGTAGACGAGTCTGTAGGAACAATTGTATTTGTAGTTGTAGGAGAAACACTTGTTGTTGAGAAAGGAGTTGCTGGTGTTGTAGAAGCGGTTATTGTTATTTGTAGAATACCTTCTTTGATCAGGCCATTGATGCCATTCGTCAAGCTTGCACACCCGTTCACAGAAACCTTGCAGATTCACAACAGGCCTCACAACCTGGAAACACTTGGCATTTCAAAAGCTGAGCTTTAACCTCTGCCAGAGGTGTCTGAATACTTGCAGTATCTTCAATTGAAATCATGGGTAATCCCTAATCTATTTCATTAATCATTGGCCCACCATGGTTGGGCATAGGATTCTTCGTGACATTAGGAGGTGGTGAAAAATTTAGGGCCTTTGAATCTACCAGATCCTGGACCTTCATGTGCAGAGCCCTGCACTTTTCTGTGGAGTGACCAGGTGCATTAGAATGAAAAGCACACATGGCATTGACATCGTAATTTCTCGGAAGGTTCTGAGGATCCGGTGGAGCCAATGTCCTTAACTCGACAAGATTAAGCTTTAGGAGTTGTGGCAGCAATGTGGCATATGGCATTGGTATAGGGTCAATCATCCTATTGATCTGAGATGGCCGCTGCTGAAAAGGGCGTTGTTGTTGGTTGTTGTTATTGTTGTTGTAGGATCTTTGTTGAGGAAACTGTGGCTATTGAGGAAAGTGTTGTGGTTGTTGAGTATATTGAGGAGGTGGAGTAGGAATAGTAATAGCGGCAACTTATCTCGGCAGATACTGGGGTCTCCCTCTTCCCATATGTATAGAATTTGTTTCACCAGATCTGCAGGGCCCTGCAAATGGCTTCCTTGCACTGCTTGAACTGGCGCCGTTGTTAGAAATCTTTCCCATTTTCAATAAGCTCTCAATTCTTTCCCCAGCTATAACCACGTCTGCAAAGCTGGTGGAAGAAAAAGTAGCCAGTCTATCAATATAAGTACCCTGGAGAGTGTTCATGAACATATCTGCCATCTCCCTTTCTAACATCGGGGGTTGAACGGCAGCAGTTAATTGCCTCCACCTTTGGGCGTACTCTCTGAAACCTTCTCGGGAAGACTGTGACATTCCCATCAGAAGGGTTCTGTTTGGAGCCATGTCCAGATTATATTGATATTGACGAATGAAAGCATCTGCCAAGTCTTTCCAATTCCTAACTGTGGCCCTGGTCAAGTGAGAGTACCATTCCCGAGATGCCCCTGTCAAGCTATCCTCAAAGTAAAACATCCACAGTTTCTCATCCATGGTGTAGGCTTTCAATCTCCCCAGGAAAGACTGAAGATGGGTACGTGGGTAGGATGTGCCATTGTATCTTTCAAAACAGGGAGGTTTGAACTTGTGAGGAATTCTAACCCCCTCCACTAATCCCATATCCATGACATCAAAACCCAGAGAGTTTTGGGATTCAAGAGATCTTAGCTTTTCTACTATTTCATCCAATAGACAATCGTAGACTTCGTCTCCAGCTCCAACCACAGTAAACTGCTCATCCTGAGGGTCCTCCTGCAAGGCCCTTCCTCCAGTGTTACCTTGGGTGTTTCTTATAGCATTGATGTGTGGGTTCAGATGAGGTCCAAACTCTGGGGGATCAGTACGAGGCTGTACGTGATCGTTGTTACTGGTACCCCCTGTACCTGGGTGGTTTTTCTCGGGAGTTTTCCGCTCGACTAACTCTCTCAATCTCTCATGGCTCTGAGCCAAACCAGTCATCACTGCCATAAATTGATTCATTTGGGCCCTCATCTCTGTCTTTTCATTGGCCATTTGGGTCCTCACATCAGTCAAATCCTGTTGAACCTGATCCATTTGTAATCCTGAAAGGTTGTTTCTTGTCGGATACTGGTGCACTCTATTGACGGGGAACACTCTTCTACGAGCAATGTTTCCTAAAATCACAACAAAGTGAGAAACAACAAAAAAAAACAAAAACCTACAAAACAAAGAAATGATGTTAGTATGCAATGCAGGATGCCTATTTGTCTTCCAAGGGTATCTGGTTTTGTTCTTTGGTTTTGACCTTCCAGACCTCGAGGAAATGATGATGTTGCAGAGAGATAAAAGCCCATGAAATAATACAAACCATATATTACAAAAATGTGAAGATACATAGTTTGATTACAAAAAAATTCCCAAGGTGGGTTAAAATACAACAACAAAATCAAAAGTACAAACAAAAGGAAATATAAGTACAAGGAAATCAAACATCCAATCCAAAGTCATGCTCTCTGACTTCTTTCAGAAAAGCCTTAGTCACTGGGCCAACTGGGTGCTCTGTGATGGTCCTGATAAGAAGGTTCCTGGTGGCAATGGCACTGGTTAACTTCTTGTGCTTATCCTGATCCTTTGACCTCTTCAACCCCGCCCGAAGTTTCAACTCAGAGATCTCCTTATGTGCTGCTAACAGGGCCTTCTGACTCTTCCTCTCACTAGCCTCCAGCTGCTCTATCCTAGCTTGGGTTCTCTGATCTTCTTGTGCACGAGCCTCGGTGACCCTGATCCACCTAGCCTGACTCTCCTCTAAGTAATACTCAGCTCTGGCCTTCTGAGTCTTAGCTTCCTTGCAAGCATTCTTCAACACCAACTCTCTTGCTCTAGTTTTTCTTATGTAGTCATCTGTTTTCTCAATCTTGGTCAAGTGCTCAATCCGGAGCTTCTCTAACCTCTCATTATCCAGACGGTTGTCATTCCTCTCCCAGACGGTCTTCTTCAAAGCTTCAGAGAGCTGAGCATTCCTTTCTTTCAATTTCTCAAACTCCTCTAAACTGACAGTAGTTGCAGGCTCCACTGCTGATGGTCCAGGTACATCCTCTAAGGTGAATGGCATCCGGGTGATCTGTCCCCTGGTACGAGACCAGTCAAGATACTGAGCTAAGGCTATGTTGTTTCACTTGCAAAGAATAGCTGTCCCCTTAGTCTGAATATTGTCCCAGGCCTAGGCTGCCTGTCTGACAATGGCAAGGTTGTGCTGGATGTCACAATAGAGGATTTCTATCAAATCTTGCCCTCTTGGGGGATGTACCAAAGCATACCCTAATTTCCTTTTGAAAATCAAAGGGTTGTAGTTGATGCAACCTTTTACTCCAATCAAGGGTACATTGGGATACTGCCCACAGCTAGTGATGATATCTTTACCCTTGGTGCTCTGAGTGCACCATCTGATGTCTTCTGATGTAAGGGAAATCATTCTCTTAGCCCAGTTCCTTGGCTGATGAGGATTCAGGAAAGTGTCTAACTTCGGCAGGTGCCTTAACAACCAACAGTAGAAGAGGGGTGCACAGCATCTGACCAATCTTCCCCTTTGCTTCTCATTCCTTTGATGCACTGAATAACAAAAGTCTACAAGCAAGGTAGGGACTGGATTCTTCAACAGGAAAAGGTGGATAGCACTCTTGCTCACAAACTTAGGCTCGTCTGCAAACAAGATGATTCCATATATGCTGAGGGCTAGGAGAGCATAAACAGTCTCCCACTTCCCTACTGCAGCATGCAAGGTGGCCTGGGTAACCAAGAAGTCCAAGTGATGGCCTGGGATTCTAGCCTTAGTGGTTATGCTCTATTCAATGAGGGTGGTCTCCAAGTGCAAAGCCTTAGCTATATCTTCATTCTTGGGAGCAACCATCTCTGGGTTGAAAGGAATCCCTCTCCTGATAGGGACACCTAACAACATAGAGAACTCTTCCATCAATGGTCCTAGCTGAAAATCTGGGAAAGTGAAGCATCTGAGAGGAGGGTCATAGAACTGGAGACAGGTGTGAATCATGCTCATCTAGGATGCATATAGGTCCATGATCATGTCCATAATGCCACCATAATGTTCCCTGAATAAAGGGACATGATCAGGAGCGATGAGAGACTGGATCTATCTGATGCCTGTCAGAGTGGGCTCAAAGAAATGATAGGTGATGTTGCTCTTCCTGGATGTGTACATGCTGACAATGGATGCTGGTGAGGATAACTGCTGATAAAGGCAATTGAAGAAGATGCTGGAGAAAAGTCTTTGATGAAGACAACTGGTGAAGAGAGCTGAAAAGAATCTCTGGTGAAGATAACTGATGGAGAGGCTGGTGCAGATAGCTGAAGGACTCTGAGTAGTAGAACATGTCAAAACCAAACCAAAGATAAGATGTGGATACTCTGTCAAACAAATAGACAAATGTTAAATGATGCAAAATTATGTATGCAGAATGATATGCAAAGGGTTTGTGATCAAGTGCTAGATCTGTTATTTGCCTTGATATGGTCCATGTGTGTTCATAAGTCCGGATGAAGGCTTAGAAAACCAGTAACCAGGTGGGGGACTCAAATAAAGAGTCATAAATCCAGGGTTTCACAGGAACAGTCGAAAAATGATACAGCATTAAAACAACATTAGTAACAAGGGTATGATGAGGCCAAGAATTCCTGTAAACCTATAAACATCCCAACCCCCTCACATGTATTGTTCTAGAAGAAGGATCCTTAGACTTGGATCAGTTATGAGAAGTGTAAACACTTCTAAACCGGAGGCACAGTGTTTACAATAACCATAAATGATCCTACTCTAATTCACCTCAGATGCTGAAGGTCATAAAAAGGTCATCCAGACTTAGAAGGCTTCCCAGATAGCCCTAGTACTACAGGAAATCCGTAGCACAGAGTTCTCAAGAAGAAACCCATGTCTGAACTGTGTTTCATATTCCTGCACCAGACCGAAATGGAATGGGAAAGAATATGAAGCCACTCTATCCTATGTGTCACTCAGGTCCCCGGTATGGAACCTTACTCACTCAATATCCCCTCCCACCAAAACAGACAAGAGATCCATCACAAATGGTATGATGATAACAGTATGAAATGCATATATAAACAGTAATTGAAAGAAAGAAATAAAGCTGTAGAGAAAACAATAAATAAAGCAATAAAAAGCACAAGTAGCACATAACACCCCCATAAACACAAATCAAACAAGCGCTAGGAGAAACCCACAAAAAGAACCAGAAGCCCTGGTTGCAAGATAAGGGTCCCCAACAGAGTCGCCAAGCTGTCGCTCCCAAAGATTTACATCCCGATACAAGCGCGAACGGTCGGCGAAGAGAGAAAATAAAGTGAACTGAATAGAGTCGCCAGCTAGGCATTTTTATCCCGAAGGAAAGTTAATGTTGCATAAACCTAGAAAAAGATGGATAAGACAGTTGCGGACCAGAGACACTGAGAAAGGGGGTTGGTTACAACCTGGGAAGGTATTAGCACTCAGATTGTCTGTCGTACTCGACGGGATCCACGCTTACAAGATTGTGTTTATAGGGATAGTGTATGTGTTAGCTATGTGCAAAAGCTAAGAAAAGAATATACAAGTGTTAGTGTGTAAACACCCCAAATTTGCCCCCACTCATTCACACCATGGCTTGTGATCATTCTCATATGCATAAACACAATCATATCACCTCACATCTCATTTTTGATTCACTGCATAGCTTTCAAGGCATCTGCACATAGGGTTTGTGATCTGAGCAATCCCAAAGCTTCTTGAGGCATTCCAAAGGCCACCAATCAATTCAAAGTGGTCCATGTGTGTTCTTATATCATATTTCATCTCCTCAAAGTCAAAATTGCAGAGGAATCACAAGAGCTAGGGTTTGAGTGGATGCAGAGCCAGGTTGAACTACACAGTTGACTGAAAATTAGGGTTTTGGTTTCAGAGGCCATAACTCCAAATTTTTTGGTCATTCTTGTTTTCATTGATCTCTATATGGTATAGGGAGTATACATATCAATTTTCATGAAGAAATTCCATGGGGAAGTCATCTGATCAAGAGTTGACTTTTCAGACAAGTCAGTGTAAAATCAGGGCATCTGAGGCCCCCAATGACCCAACCAATGGGTGATCTTCATCATTTTGAGTGTATATGATCTTTATTTGATCATGGAAGAAGGTTGAAGTTCATAGAAATCAAGAATTTAGGGTTTTTGCAAATGTTGACTTTTTGGGCATAGTTGACTTTTCAAGAATGCATCATTTTAGGTCATTTTTCAAGCCTTGATTCATGATTCAAAAAGGCTTCAAATGAAAAAACTTTGGTCATGAAAGTTGTAGATCTCATCTTTCCCTTTTCAAAAAGTACAAGAACATGATCAAACTCTTCTTGGATCAAAAGTTATGGCAATGCAAAGTTGGCTAAAATCATTAATTTTCAAGGCATGCCCTAAGTGAGAATTTTGCAAAATCATGGATCAATGCATTTTGCAGCCTCTAATTCATTCCAAACCAACACACAAACATGTCTCTAAGTCATAAAATCAGAATTGAACCAAGAATGCCCATGGTTATAGTTCATGTAACTTGACTTTTCTCATGAAAGTTCAAAAAGCAACAAGTTGCAAAAACTCATGATCACCTCTCACCAACTTGCAGCCTTGAGTGCTGAGCTTTGCTAGACCTCCCTCTCACCATGCTGCACCAGAACCAACCTTGTACTTGCCTAGACTTTGAGCCATGCCTCACTTACACAAAAGGTGGACTTTATGCAAAAGTAGACATCCCAATCACAGCAGGACATGTCACATCCCCCAGCCACTTGCAATTGTTTATACTATCCAAATGCTGGCCAAAACATAAAGGAGGCAAGGCTGAAACTATCACATTACACACATTCACAAAAACCTTCCACATTGCAAAAACTTTCGAATCTGCCTCCACAGCCAAGAAACACTCAAACTTTCTTCATCATCCAACTCAACACACTCCATAGGCCTCAAACCACCAAAGCTCAAGCCTGAAACAAGCCTGACCTGAGCTCCACCATTTCTCACCTTCCAAACCAGTTCTCTTCGAATCTCACTATACAGCCATCAAACACTTCATCTTTCTTCACCAACAAATCAGAAACACTCAGAGGAGTCCAAACCACCCATCACATTGACTTAATACAGCCTGTACACCAAGTTCATTCTCTGCTATATCAGTTTGGTAACTCATGAAATAGCTTGCTAGAGCCCATTTCAAACCTGCCATTGACACCAGGGGAGTCATTGGAGCTAGCTTGCATCAAGAAATTGCTCTGAAAGCCCAGAAACAGGAGTTGTCACCTCAGGTATGGCCATGAAACTTCTTTCTCAAAGCTTTGATTTTTTGTTGTAAAGTGAAAGTGCATGCCTTGGGGATCATAGTGATATGTTTAGAATCAAAAATGGTGGAAAAATGAGCATTTTGCAGTTGTCTGAAAGTTTGACACCATTTTTGTTTTTGTTTCGATTCAAGCTTTTCTTGCCAGTAAAATGATGTTTGATCATGGATTTGGGTTGTAGGGAGTGTGGGGAATGTTTCTGGGCAGCTAATTTGACATGGGGTGGCCTGGATAAGGAGCTAGGGTTTTGGTATGGCCGGAGAAGACGACCGGAGCTCATCTCCGGTCGCCTGAGTGTAATTAGGGTTTAAGTGTCATTAATTAGCAACTTCAAATCTGGTCCATTAGATGATGTTTCCCGCGCGCTCATGGACGGTGCAGATGGGTCATTAAACCCTAATTTTGTTTAATTAAGTTAATCACAATTAATTAAGTCAGCTTTGAACCATAGCCATTGGATCACGCGCGTTTTGAAACTTTGAACGTGGGCCTTAGATTGAGCTGACCCCCAGTCTTGTTGACTTGCGCGTTGGGCCCTTGGATCTCTCTGCCTTCAATCTCAGCCACCCACATTGCATACTTTTCTTTTTTTATTTCATTTTCTCTTATTTGTTTTGCATAATTATTTAAAAATAGCAAAAATATCTTAAAAATTATGAAACTTTTTCTTAAAAGTTTTATTAATTTTTAAGACCCAAAAATATTTTTATTTTATTTTTTATCATTAAAAAAGTATTTTTAAACATTTAAAAGATTATTTTTAATTGATTAATGAGAATTAATTAATTAAAAATACTTTTAGGTATTTAAAAATTACAAAAAAATTCATGAAATGTTCTAAGACATTTAGAAACATTGTCCAACCTTCAAACCAAATTTCTTTTTTGATCTTGATGCATTTTAAGAATTTTTCATTGAATTAAATCATTTTTTATGCATTAATTTGATCCTAAGTTCAAAAAATCATTTCTGCCTATTGGAGAAGGTTGAGACATTGATTCTTTTTGCTTTGTCTTGTGTTTAACATGTATTTTCAAGGATAAAAAGGCCATGAATTGTTCTTGCATTTTCAAATTGTTTGGCATTTACTTTGTTAAGAACCCTAAAAAACCCTAATAACTTAGAAAAATCATATCTTGAGTTTGGTTGAGAGTTGAGAGCTCCCCTTTGGGCAGTGGTTCATTATAGGTCTAGGGTTTCTTTGGGTACCATTTTCCATTTTTACTTTAGGGTTTTGATTCTGTTTTGGGTTTTTGTTTGATGTTTGATTCATAAACCCTAATTTGGGTTTTCTTTTGCATCCTTCTTGCATTTCCTTGCATAACATGACTTGTCTTTGCATTTTGTGCATTCTTATGATTCATTTGACATATCAAGACATGTAGGAAGTATATTTGATCATTGCATTACATATTTGCCATGTCATTTGTCTTGTATGATTCATAACATTTCATGTTTGTTCATGCTCCTTAACTTGCATCATTTGCATTCATGATCTTGTATGAACATCCCCATTGCCTTGCCTCATATTTGCAGCACCTCATAACATCATTAATATCATCAACATGTTTCTGGTCTTGCTTTGCATCATATCATTTCATCTCATCTTGCATTGCATTGCATTTCTTTCTAACATTTCAGGTGGTAAGTAAACTTGAGAAGTGGATTTGCCTTCACTTCTCATACCTTTTCTTTTCATCTCTCTTGCATCCATTGCTGCATTTCTATTTGTGTTTGAGATTGAGCTTGCTCATTCTTGCTTCTCCCACTTTCTCTCTTCAAGTGACTTGACTTCTTGAATGAAGCAAGTTGCTTTGCTTCTCTTGATCTTATTCATCTGCTTCCTGGTGGCTCCTCTGAAGATTGTTCTTGGAAACCTCACAAACCTTAGGAACAACCAAGCATGACAATGAATTAGGGTTTTGATTAGTATCCCCTCATAGTTTTACCTTTGTGTCTCTCTTTGAGTCTTCTCTTCTCATCTCATAATCAGGGACTAAACCCTAAAGGTTTTAAGACTTTGTGATTAAGCTTATGCCTGCATCCTTCTCTTAGGATGGAGTGTATAACTTTAATCCTAAGTCTTGAACCCTTAAGGTGTTTAAATCTCTTAATCAATTCATCTAATAAATATCAAGACATCACACTTGTAACTTGGGCCTTGCATTAGGGTTCTAATTCTTCCTTAAGTGGTTAAGAAGGACTAACCCTAGCGTTAATGGACAAGTCCCCCTCAAGTTGTCTTACAAATCATAAAAATCACTTCATCATCATATCATTAATCTAAAATCCACTTAATAAAGGCTTGTTTTGTCATGGGTTTAATCCCTAATCATGGATTAAGTTGAGGAGTCTTCCTCAGCTTAAACATTCTCATCTATTATCCTTCTTTTAGGATGGTGTAATGAGTCTGTTTAATCCTTGATTATGGCTTAACCTCATTACTCAACACTAAACAAAATCACAAAAACATCTAAATAATCAACAAGTAGGTTAATGATCTTAATCCTACACCAAAGGTGATTAAGTGTGAGAATCTGACTTCACACTTGAGGTACTCTCATTACCCCTAATCAGAGGGAAGATGTGATGAGTTTACTAACCCATTGGTTTAGACTTAAGCTCATTATCTTATGACAAACTCCAAAAAGAAATAAAAGATTGAAAATACAAAAACAAACAATAATCGTCTCCTTCGGGATTCTTTTCTCATCACCTTCACTCACAATCGAGAACTTGCTTCTTCCGTCTAATGCAAGACAGTTTGCATCTGTGCCAGACAGATCATACACTTGAGCATTGACAAGCAAGCAGTTCATCAGCCAATTCACCTTTCAGTTTCTTTGGGTCGAACTACGGTGTTCTGACTTCCTCATTGCACGAGAGGATACGTAGGCATAACTTAACGGTTATCGAACAAAAATCTCTGTATATTCCCCCTCTTTCCAGCTTTATTCTCTTAGCCTCATGATCATGAGCATACTCTTTCCTTACACTGACACTTCACTTATGCACTTCACACTTCTTTTACACTGACACCTGTACATCTTTTCCAGCTATTTTACACACAGATTGCACTGACACTACCCCTTTAAAACACAAATCTTCTAAGCGTGGATCCCGTCGAGTACGACGGACAATCTGGGTGCTAATACCTTCCCAGGTTGTAACCAACCCCCTTTCTCAGTCTCTCTGGTTCGCAACCGTCTTATCCATCTTTTTCTAGGTCTATGCAGCATTACCTTTCCTCCGGGATAAAAATGCCTAGCTGGCGACTCTATTCATCTCCAGTGAGTTCACGGCTGTGTGTTCTCACTATTCCCTTCGCCGACCGTTCGCGTCTGTACCTTCATCAGACCCTGTTGTCATTTTATCGGGAGCGACAGCTTGGCGACTCTGCTGGGGAGCCTTATACTGCAACCAGGGCTGCTGGTTCTTTTTGTGGGTTCCTCCTAGCGCTTGATTGATTTGTGTTTACTGGGGTGTCATGTGCTTATCTGTGCTTGTATATTCATCTTTGTTTATTTGCTTTAGGTACAGTTACTTTACTGTTTTCTTTACTGCATTTATATATCATATTGTCATTATTGCTGGCTGGATCTGTTGTTTGCCTTGGTGGGTGGGTGATTCATTGAGAGTTAAGGTCCTATACCTGGGACCTGAGTGACACCTAGGCTAGAGTGAATCATATTCTTTCCCATTCCATTTCGGTCTGGTGCGGGAATATGAAACACGGTTCAGATATGGGTTTCTTCTTGAGAACTCTGTGTTGCAGATTTCCTGCAATGCTAGGGCTATCTGGGAAGCCTGCTAAGTCTGGATGACCTTTTAGTATTGACCTTCAGAAACTGAGGTGAATTAGAGGAGGAATTGTTATGGTTATTGTAAACACTGTACCTCCGGGTTAGAAGTGTTTACACTTCTCATAACTGATCCAAGTCTGAGGATCCTTGTTCTAGATCACCACCTGTGAGGGGGGTTGGGATGTTTACAGGTTTGCAGGTACCTTGACCTCAGAATACCCTGTTACTTTGACTTTGTTAAGAGTACTTCATGTTGGATAGTTCTTGTGATTCTAAAACCCTGGACTTGTGGCTCTTTATTTGAGTCCCCCTACCCTGGTCACTGGATTTATAGACCTCCATCTGGAATTCTTGAACATACATGGATCTATACCAAGGCAGTTAATCAGATCCAGCTCAGTCACAGACCCTTGCATTTCATTTGCATACATACCCATTGCATCATATTAACATTTGCTTATTTGTGTTTCAGGGTATCCACCTTCATCTTGGGTTTTGGTTTTGACCCCATCTGCAGTTTTGACCTATCTCCACCAGCACTTGCTTCAGTCTGTCAGCCATATACTTCAGTTACTAGCACTAGCCAGCCAGTAGCCCACTCCTCAGCATCTTCATCAGCATCCTACTCAGTCTCAACATCATGGCTCCAAAGAAAAGCAACATCACTTATCATTTCTTCCAACCAGACTTATCAGACATCAGGAGGATCCAAACCCTGATCACTCCAGATCACATACCCTTGTTCAGGGAGAGTTATGGAGATATACTGGACATGGTTATGGATCTGGACCCATCTCAGAGGAGCCTCATCCACACTTGCATTCAGTTCTATGATCCCCCATTGAGATGTTTTACCTTTCAAGACTTTCAGTTGGGGCCCCTATTAGAAGAATACTCATCTTTGATTGGTTTACCTATCAAGAGGGAAATCCCTTTCAACCCTGAAATGGTCTTTCCCAGCAATGGAGAGGTGGCAAAAGCTTTGCACTTGGAACCTGTTTTGATTGAGCAGCACATGACCTCTAAAGCTGGGATCCCTGGATTTCATCTGGACTTCCTGATTTCTCAAGCTACCTTGAAGGCTTCTCTAGGAGAATGGAAAGCTGTTTGTGCTCTGTTGGCCTTAAGTGTATATGGAATTGTGTTGTTTGCAGATGAGCCCCGATTCATTAGCAAGAATGCAATCCATTTGTTCATCCTAAGGAACCCAGTGCCAACTTTGCTAGGAGATCTCTATTACTCAGTGCATCAGAGGAATGAGAAGCAGAGGGGAAGATTAGTGAGGATTTGTGCTCCATTATTTCATGCTTGGCTTCTTAAGCATCTACCCAGGACAGATGCATTCCTAAATCCTCATCAGCAAAGCAACTGGGCTAAGAGGCTCACTACTCTCACTTCAGCAGACATCAGATGGTGTACTCAAAGCACCAAGGGCAGAGATATAATCACCAGCTGTGGGCACTTTCCCAATGTGCCCTTAATAGGAGTTAAGGGAAGTATCAATTACAACCCTCTGCTGTTCAGAAGGCAATTAGGCTATGCACTGGTTCATACTCCTAGGGAACAAGACTTGGTTGAGACCCTCTACTGTGAGAACAAGATTAGTCTGGCAACTGTTAGGCAGGCTGCCTGGGCCTGGGATCATGTTCAAACCAAGGGAATCACCATTCTGGGGAAGTGCAATAATGTGGCATCAGTCCAATATTATGAGTGGTCCCATGCCAGGGCTCAATTCTCAGGAATGCCCTTTACCATAGAAGATATGCCTGAGTCATCTTCAGCACCACCCCCTGCCACTATCAGTTTGGAGGAGTTTGAAAGCTTGAAGGAAAGGAATGAGAAGTTAACCCAAGCCTTGCAGAAGACCCTCAGGGAGAGGAGTGAAGGTGTGAGGGAGATTGAGAGATTGGAGAAATTGAGAGTGGAACACTTGACTAAAATTGAGAAGTCTGGAGATTATATCAACAAGTCTAAGGCTGGTGAACAGATTCTGAAGAATGCTTGTAAAGAAGCCCAGTTTCAGAGAGCAAGGACAGACTTGTACTTGAAGGAGAGTCAGGCCAGGTGGGTCCGGATCACTGAGGCCCGTACTCTAGAAGACAAGAGAGTTCAGGACAAGATGGAGCAGATGGAAAAAGCCCTGGCAGCAGCCCAGAAGGAAATATCAGAGCTAGAAATCAGAGCTGGAGTGAAGAGGTCTAAGGACCAAAGTCAGAACAGGAAGTTGACTGCAGCTGTTGCAGCAAGAAACCTTCTCATCAGAAGTCTCACGGAGCATCCGGCTGATCCTGTGACCGAAGCACTTCTTAAGGAAGTTCGTGAGGATGAGTTTGGCCTTGGAGTCTGATCATTTGCTTGTTGTTGTTCCTATTTCATGTACTTTTACCTTTTTGTGATGTATTTTGACCCCTTTAAGGGCTTGTGTTGTAATTTGAACAATTTGTATTATTTCACCTTTGTAATATATTTGTTGGTTTCTATCTGAGTTCACTTCAAAAGCAACTTCAACAGCATCATCTTCAAGGGTCTGGAAGGGTCAAAACTGAAGGCCAAACCGGATACCTTGAGAACAAATAAGCATAACTGCATTGCATGCTAACCCTTTTGTTTGTTTTGTAGGTTTTTGTTTTGTTGTTGCTAACCTCTGTTGTGATGTTCAGGAATTATTGCTCGCCGCCGGGTATTTCCTCTTAACAGGCCTCACAGGTACCCGACTAGAAACAACCTTCCGGGAATTCAGATGGATCAGATGCAGCAGGACCTTACGGAGGTCAGAAACCAGATGGCCAACGAAAGGTTGGAGATGAGAACCCAGATAACACAATTCATGGAAGTGATGAACAATTTAGCTCAAAGCCAGGAGAGGCTCAGAGTTTTGGTAGAAGGAAGGAATCAAGAGGAGCCCCATGTGGGAACTGCTGGCACAAGTAACAACGAGAGGGTCCAACCTCATGTCAATCCCCCAGTTTTTGGACCCCATCTCCATCCAGAGGCCAACATCCCAGTCAACATTCAAGGGACAGCCACAGCAGCCAGAGTACTTCAAGAAGATCCTCAGGAGGACCAGTATACAGTAATGGGTGCCGGAGAGGAAACATATGATAGACGATTGGAAGAGATAGCTGAGAAGTTGAGGTCCTTAGAATCTCAAAATTCTTTGGGTTTCGACGTCATGGACATGGGATTGGTAGACGGGGTCAGGATCCCCCACAAGTTCAAGCCTCCATGTTTCGAAAAGTATAATGGGACTTCATGCCCCCGGACTCATTTGCAATCATTTCTGGGAAGGCTGAAGGCCTATACAATGGATGAGAAACTCTGGATGTTCTACTTCGAAGATAGCTTGACTGGAGCATCAAGGGAATGGTATTCCCATCTGACAAGAGCAACTATAAGATGCTGGAAGGACCTGGCAGAAGCCTTCATCAGACAGTATCAGTATAATCTAGATATGGCACCCAACAGGACCCTCCTAATGGGAATGTCACAGTCTTCGAGGGAGAGCTTCAGAGAATATGCCCAAAGGTGGAGGCAACTGGCTGCTGCTGTTCAACCACCAATGTCTGAGAGAGAAATGGCAGACATGTTTATGAATACTCTTCAGGGAACGTATATTGACAGGTTAGCTGCTTTCTCTTCCACCAGCTTCGCAGATGTTGTCATAGCTGGGGAGAGAATTGAAAGCCTGTTAAAAATGGGTAAGATCTCAGACAACGGTGCAAGCTCGTCCAGTAGTACAAGAAAGCCTTTTGCAGGCCCGAGAAGATCTGGCGAGACCAATGCCATCCACACCAACAGGGGTAGGCCCCAATATGCTCAGAGGTCAATAGCAGCAGTCACTATCCCTGCTCCAGCTCATCCTCAGCCAGTCTATCAACCTCCTCAACCAAACTTCCAACAACAACCTCAGTATCAGCAGAATCATTATCCTCCAAGGAACTTCAACAACAACTCCAACAACAACAATCAACAGAGGCCATTCCAACAGAGGCCATCCCAAGCTAACCGAGTGATCGACCCGATCCCAATGCCGTATGCTGCCTTGCTGCCACAACTTCTGAAACTCAACCTAGTTGAGCTAAGAACGTTGGCACCTCCGGATCCCAACAGTCTACCAAGGAACTATGACTCCAATGCTAGGTGTGCTTTCCATTCAAACGCACCTGGTCACAGTACAGAAAAATGCAGGGCTCTGCATATGAAGGTACAAGACTTGGTAGACTCCAAGGCTCTGAATTTTGCACCGCCGCCCAATGTCAATAAAAACCCAATGCCAAACCATGGTGGTCCCCGAATTAATGCTATTGAAGAAGACCAACCGTCTTATTTGATAACTAGTGTGGATCAGATCAGGACACCATTGGTGGAAATCAAAGCTCAACTCCGTGAAAACCAAATATTTCCGGGGTGTGAACTAGGGTGCCCATACTGCAATATTTCATGGAATGGGTGTGAAGATTTAAGGAATGGCATTAACAGCCTTATTCAGAGTGGCCTACTCCAGATCACTACATCATTTCCGACAAATCCAGCAACTTCATCAACAACGGTTTCAGAACCTCCTACAACTGCAGCAACTATTGTTCCCGACAATTCATCAGCACCATCAACAAGTACTTCACCTGTCCTTCCAAATGATCAGTTATCAACAGTTTCTCCTGCTACAACTTCAGCTTCATTCCATTTCGAACCTCCGTCAACAACAACAACAGTCCTTCCAACAGAACCTCCTACAACACCAACAATCAATCATGAAGATGTCTCCACTGTTACCATATTCTACGATCCTGAAAATAATTCCGCCTACCATTCAGAAGATGCTGCTCCCGCCAGGGCACCAGTTACAATCTTTTATGATCCACAAACAATTACAGTCCCTTCAGCAGCAGCAATCAGTCCAGTCACTGTCACGGTGCCTGGACCAGTACCATATGAAAGCAATAGGGCCATCCCTTGGCACTATGGCTCTGACGTGTACTGTGAAGGGAAAAGAATCACTCTTGAAACATCAACACCTGCACCACAAGTAGATAATGTGGGGGGAGGCGGAGGCTTCACTCGAAGCGGACGTCTCTTTGCTTCACAAGTTCAAAGACCTACTGCCGAAGCAGAAGCTGCTGCCAAGGCAAAAGGAAAAGGCCCGGTGCAGGAAGATCCAGCTGCCAAAGAAGCCCTGAAAACTCCATTTGATCAGGAAGTTGATGAGTTTATGCGAATCATCAAAAAGAGTGATTATAAAATTGTGGATCAGCTTCACCAGACGCCATCCAAAATCTCCATCCTCTCACTGCTTATGTGCTCCGAAGCCCATCGGAATGCACTACTTAGAGTCCTGCACGCAGCTTACGTGCCTGAGGAGATAACTGTCAACCAGTTGGAAACCGTGGTTGGAAACGTTACTGCTAGCAACGGGCTAGGGTTTACCAATTCTGACTTGACAGCGGATGGCCGCAATCACAACAAAGCCTTGCACATAACCCTGGAATGCAAAGGAGCTGTCCTTTCTCATGTGCTGGTGGACACAGGTTCTTCCCTGAATGTCTTACCAAATAAGGCTCTGGTGAAGCTTGAATATGATGGATTGGCATTGAGACCCAGCAACCTGGTAGTAAGAGCCTTTGATGGTTCTAAGAGATCGGTTCTGGGAGAGATTGAGCTGCCTGTGACAATTGGCCCACAGACTTTTAAAACTATCTTTTATGTGATGGACATTCAGCCCGCCTACAGCTGTTTGTTGGGTAGACCCTGGATTCACGCCGCCGGCGCAATAACGTCTACCCTTCACCAAAAGTTAAAATTTGAGTGGGAAGGCCAAGTTGTCACAATCTGTGGGGAAGAGGATATCTTTGTTAGCCATCTGGCTACCTACAAGTACATTGAGATGGATGGGGAGATCCATGAAACAATGAGCCAAGGTTTTGAAGCCTTGAACGTCAATGAAGCATCTGCTGTGTCAGGGATCTCCATGTCATCATACCAACAAGCCTGGAAGGTTGTTGAAGAAGGAACTGCCCTAGGCTGGGGCAAGGTCTTAGCTGTGGAGGAGAAGAAGGACAAATTTGGGTTGGGTTACAGACCAACTCAACATCAAGCAAAGGCTGCTGCGGAGCCTGGTTTTGTCAGTGGGGGGATGCTTACCCCCGATGCTATCAACTGTCTGGAAGACGAGCTGGAAGAGGAGCGCAATCTGGAGAATTGGATTCGTCCGAAGATCCCGGGGAGCAGTGTCTCGAACTGGTCTTCCCAGGAAATTATAAGAGTTACTCGATCGGAGTAATTATTATTTCCTGTATTTTCTTTATAGCATGCATCAAAGTCTTGCATCTTGCCCAAGATGACAAGACTCATTTTGTAATCAGGGCCATCTGTACTTTTGTGCAAACAAGATTAAATTAATGAAATATCAGACATCTTTTTGCAAACGAGTCTTTTTCTTTTCAGCTCACTGTTTTCCCATTTTTCTTTTTGTACAAAAATAAATGGCGGTGTTTTCAAAATGATAGTTTCATTTCACTTTTTTCTAAAGCAAGATTAAAATCAATCACTAAAATGAACCAACTTAACCCTTGCAGAGAGTGCCTTCCAGACAGCACCGACAACAGCACAGCTATGACTTCGTATGACTTTGACAATCCAATTAATCAAGCTGATGAAGGGGTTGAAGAAGAATATGAGCTTCCTGAAGAGCTAGCTAGGTTGTTGAGACAGGAGGAAAAGGTTATTGCTCCTCATCAGGAGGAGGTTGAAGTGATCAATCTCGGTACTGACGAAGACGTGAAAGAGGTTAAAATCGGGGCCTGCCTGCAAGACTCGGTGAAGAGACAACTGACAGATCTGCTTCAAGAGTATGTTGATGTGTTTGCTTGGTCGTATCAAGATATGCCAGGGTTGGACACCGATATAGTTGTGCACAAGCTGCCTCTGAGGGAAGAATGCCCACCAGTTAAACAGAAGTTGCGCCGAACTCGCCCAGACATGGCTATGAAAATCAAGGAAGAGGTACAAAAGCAATGGGACGCCGGGTTCCTTGCTGTGACTGGCTATCCACCGTGGGTTGCTAATATAGTACCTGTGCCTAAGAAAGATGGCAAAGTAAGAATGTGTGTTGACTACCGGGATCTGAACAGAGCCAGCCCGAAAGACGACTTCCCATTACCTCACATTGATGTATTGGTGGATAACACGGCTCAGTTCTCGGTATTCTCCTTCATGGATGGATTTTCAGGATATAATCAGATCAAGATGTCACCTGAAGACATGGAGAAGACAACATTCATCACACCTTGGGGCACGTTCTGTTACAAAGTGATGCCATTCGGACTGAAGAATGCTGGTGCCACATATCAACGGGCTATGGTGACATTATTCCACGATATGATCCACAAAGAAATAGAATGTTACGTGGATGATATGATCGCTAAGTCCCTTACAGAGGAAGATCACCTGGTAAATCTGCTCAAGTTGTTCAAGCGTCTGAGAAAGTACCAACTGAAGTTGAACCCCAACAAATGCACATTCGGGGTGCGGTCCGGTAAGCTGCTGGGATTCATTGTAAGCGAAAAAGGGATTGAAGTTGACCCTGATAAAGTCAAAGCTATTCAAGAAATGCCTGCACCGAAGACTGAGAAAGAAGTTCGAGGGTTCTTAGGTCGATTGAACTACATTTCAAGGTTCATATCTCACCTTACAGCAACCTGTGAACCCTTGTTCAAGCTGTTAAGAAAGGAACAAACGGTCAGGTGGAACGAAGACTGCCAGAAGGCTTTTGACAAGATCAAGGAATATCTGCAAGAACCTCCAATCCTCATGCCGCCAGTTGAAGGAAGACCTCTGATTATGTACTTGACAGTATTAGAAGAGTCAATGGGGTGTGTGCTGGGCCAACATGACGAGTCTGGTCGAAAAGAGTATGCAATATACTACCTAAGCAAAAAGTTTACCGACTGTGAACAACGTTATTCACTGCTCGAGAAAACTTGCTGTGCTTTAGCGTGGGCTGCTCGCCGACTGAGACAGTATATGTTGACCCACACTACCTTATTAATCTCAAAAATGGATCCAGTTAAGTACATTTTCGAGAAGCCAGCTCTTACTGGACGGGTTGCAAGATGGCAGATGATTCTCACAGAATACGACATACAGTACACATCTCAGAAAGCCATCAAGGGCAGTGTACTATCTGAATATCTTGCTGAGCAACCCATTGATGACTACCAGCCTATGAGGTTTGACTTCCCTGATGAAGACATCATGTTCATTAAAGCAAAAGATCATGAAGAGCCTGTTCGCACTGAAGGGCCTGACCCGGAGGAAGAATGGACTATGATGTTTGATGGGGCTGTTAACATGAATGGCCGTGGTGTTGGTGCGGTACTCATTTCACCAAAGGGAGTTCACATGCCTTTCTCGGCAAAACTCACTTTCAACTGCACTAACAACGAAGCTGAATACGAAGCTTGCATTATGGGTCTTGAGGAGGCCATTGACCTCAGGATCAAGACATTGACCGTGTTCGGAGATTCAGCTCTGGTAGTCAATCAAACCAACGGGAAATGGTACACCCACCAGGATCATCTGATACCTTACAGGGATTATACAAGAAGGTTATTGACTTTCTTCACAACAGTCAAACTTGAGTATATCCCTCGGGATGAGAATCAGTTTGCGGATGCTCTTGCTACCATTTCATCCATGATCAAAGTTCAAGCTGCTAACTTTGTACCTCAGATTTCAGTATCGAGACTTGATAGACCAGCATATGTATTTGCAGCAGATATTGCTAAAGATGATAAGCCTTGGTTCCATGACATTAAGTGCTTCTTGGAGGATCAAACATACCCACCTGGGGCATCTTCCAATGATAAGAAGACTTTGAGAAGGCTTGCTGGTAGTTTCTTTCTGAACGCTGATGGGTCTTTGTACAAGAGGAACTTTGACATGGTACTCCTCAGATGTGTTGACAAGACGGAAGCAGATTTGTTGATGCATGAAGTGCACGAAGGGTCTTTTGGTACCCATGCTGGAGGGCATGCCATGGCTAAGAAATTGTTAAGATCAGGCTATTATTGGATCACAATGGATGCAGACTGTTGTGCTTACGCCAGAAAATGCCACAAATGCCAGATCTACGCAGATAAGGTGCATGTGCCTCCCAATCCTTTGAACATCATGTCTTCACCATGGCCCTTTGCTATGTGGGGCATTGATATGATTGGCAAGATTGAGCCAACTGCTTCAAACGGCCACAGATTCATCCTGGTCGCCATCGACTATTTCACTAAGTGGGTTGAAGCAGCCTCATATGCTAATGTCACAAGGCAAGTGGTAGTCAGATTTCTGAAGAGAGATATCATCTGTCGATATGGAGTGCCCGAGCGAATCATTACTGATAATGGTTCCAATTTAAACAACAAAATGATGGCAGAGCTGTGCCGGGACTTCAAGATCCAACATCACAATTCTTCTCCTTACAGGCCAAAGATGAATGGCGCTGTTGAGGCGGCAAATAAGAATATCAAGAAGATTGTGCAGAAGATGGTAGTCACATACAAAGACTGGCACGAAATGCTACCATTTGCCTTGCATGGGTACCGCACGTCAATCAGGACATCCACTGGGGCAACACCGTATCAACTTGTATATGGTATGGAAGCAGTCCTACCTGTTGAAGTTGAATTACCCTCTCTACGAGTTCTGATGGATGTTAAACTAAACGAAGCAGAATGGGTACGGTCCCGATACGAACAACTGAGTCTGATCGAAGAGAAGAGATTGGCTGCAATCTGCCATGGGCAGTTATATCAGAAGAGAATGAAGAAAGCCTTCGATCAGAAAGTCAGGCACCGAGAATACCAAGTAGGGGATCTTGTGCTGAAAAGAATCCTCCCTCCTCATACAGACCACAGGGGCAAATGGACTCCAAATTATGAAGGACCATTTGTTGTAAAGAAAGTTTTCTCTGGTGGAGCGCTGATGCTCAGCACCATGGATGGTGAAGATTTCCCGTCCCCTGTGAATTCAGATGCAGTTAAAAAATACTTCGCATAAAATGACCCGCTGGACATAAAAACAGAATGTAAGTCCAGGCAAAAATAGGGCATCCCGGCGAGTCAAAAACAGAATAAAAGACTCGGGCAAAAGTAAGGGAAATAAATGAAAAAATGTACACCCGCTGAGTTGAAAAGCCGCATTGGACAGCTCAGGCAAAAGTGGGTATCCCGATGGATTGAAAACCCGAAAGGGCGATCCTTGCAAAACAAGGGAATAAGCGAACAACTGCATTCTGAATTCGTCTGTATCACCTACAACTTGGTAAGCTACGAATGATCAGCTTCAATCAGAATCAACTCTCTCCAGAAAGCAAGACGAGAAGAACGTCATTGTCATACGAGTCATAGCAGAAGAGGAAGCTCCTCAAAGCGTCGTCAACACCGCCGGCACTTTATTTCTCAATTTGTAACAATCTCCTCATTTCAGGAGATATGTTTCTTTGACTGTATCTTGCCAATTCAGGGCACATGAATTAATAAAATCAGATTTTCAGTCATGTTTCGTCTTTTACATTTATGTTTTGCAAAGAGTTGTCTGATATCTCTAAAAATACAATTGCATAAGTACAGATGCCTTTCTCTAGAAACAAAGCACATGCTTGCAGGGAATATGATTACTCTCGAAAGTACTTATCTCCTATGACGGAATCCGGTAAGGGATACCTCGGGACCTTTTGTACGTTTCCTTATCTTTGCAGGATTGCAGGTATCCAGAGCGCAACCTGGGGCATGCAAGTTACGTCTCAGCAAACTGGCGAATCATTATCAACTCACATGGCACTGGGAGGTGCCCATTTCCCCAGCTGAGTTGCCTCTTGCTGCTCTCCCCAGCTGAGTTGCTCCCCATTGCTTTCCCCAGCAAAGTTGCCAAATCAACTAACAGGCTTAACACTCTCCCCAGCTGGGTTGCCTCTCATAATTCCTCAGCCGAGTTGCCATTCTTCCTCAGTAGAATGCAGAAATCAGGGGATCATCTCCCCACAGAGTTCCAGCCTCTATTCAGAAGAGCAACGCACGAAGAAGTCACAACAGAGTACAAAAGCTTCTACAAACCCCAGTTGGGTCTCGTATTATAAGGATATGTCAATCAGTGACCTATATCCTCCAAACAGATACATTATTAGATCTACCAGTGATCTCATCCCCAGCTGGGATGTCCGTTTCAAGCAGATCAGCCAGAGATCTTCGCAGCAATGGGATCCGAACCCCGGATCTGTGCCTCCTTGCATAATCATAGCATTCGCATCATATTCACCCCCCAGAGCGTAGCATTCCGTCTAACACGGAGCATTACGGCAAAAATCAAATGCATAGCATAATCATAAGCCATGTTATGAAGTAACACTTGTGAAATATAAACTGTTCATCATCATTATACAAAAATCCCCACCAAGGTCCCAGCAAAAACAGTTTGCCTCATATTCACAAACACCACCATATACACCTTTTGGCACCCGTCCGTGTCATCTTTCCCCAGTAAAGTCGCCTGAACACTCTTTACAAACAAAATCACCCGTATTACAGATACGTCCTGACACCCGTCCGTGTCATATCCCAGCAGAAAGCCAAAGACATCCTCTTTGCACTCACATGTACTTGTACATACACTTTCTTGACACCCGTCCGTGTCATATCCCCAGCGCAGTCGCTTACACCTTTATCAACCCACACACTTGTTAATATTATACTTTTCTCTCTTGACACTCGTCCGTGTCACTCTCCCCAGCAGTTAAAACACTCATCTATACAATACTCACTACTCATGGTACGCTTATACAGATACTCGTCCGTATCTTGTATACATCATCACTCATATCCCCACAGATTCGACAGTAGTCCTTGTTCTTTGTTAACCAGTTGGTACTCGTCCGTACCATCATCTCAAAACATTGCGTCTAGTGTTTGTTTCTACATGGTACTCGTCCGTATCATAGTCTTAAGGATGCTCGTCCGCATCTTTAATCCATACACTGTGTCAAACACTTATGTCTTCTTGAATATGGATACTCGTCCGTGTCTACTATTCCCCAGAAGAATCCTTTCAGAATCAACACTCGTCCGTGTTCCTTGTTAACCAGTTGATACTCGTCCGTATCATCATCTCTGAACATGTGTCAGTTTGTTTCTACATGATACTCGTCCGTATCATGGTCTTAAGGATGCTCGTCCGCATCTTTAATCTATACACAATACCAAACACTTATACCTTTTGTTTCTTGGATGTAAACGCTCGTCCGTGTTTACTTTATCCCCAGTAGATCGCCAACAAATTTTCTTTTTATCTAACACTCGTCCTGTGTTATGATACCTCTGAGAGCAGCCGTACCCTGCTGAGTGGTCGTCCTCCACTTCTTGATGGTCGTCCTCCATCATGCTCATCCGATGGCCGTCCCCATCGTTGATTTTAGCAGCCGTCCCCTGCTAGGTGGTCGTCCTCCACCTTTTGATGATCGTCCTTCATCACTTTATCCAATGGCCGTCCCCATTGTTGATTTTGGTTATCTGACATTCGTCCTATGTCATGATAAACCTTGAGAGCAGTCGTCCCCTGCTGAGTGGTCGTCCTCCACTTCTTGATGGTCGTCCTCCATCTTGCTCGTCCGATGGCCGTCCCCATCGTTGACCTTTTCTATCCGATGGCCGTCCCCATCGTTGATATTTTCGGCAGCCGTACCCTGCCAGGTGGTCGTCCTCCACCTTTGATGGCCGTCCCCATCATATTTCTTTTATCCCCAACAGAGCAGCTGTCCCCTGCTAGGTGAACGCCCTTCACCTTTGATGGCCGTACCCCATCATCTGTTTATTTCATTTATTCTTTAACCCGATGGCCGTCCCCGTCGTGGTCCCTTTTCCTTTCTAGCCCGATGGTCGTCCCCGTCGTTGGTTACTTTACCTTTATGAACTTGATGGCCGTCCCCGTCATGTTTCATTAATCCTCAGAAATTTTACAGTTTTATCGTGATGGCCGTCCCCATCATGATTTTGTTTTCCCCAGCTAGTCGGCCGTCCCCGTCTTAGCTTTACCTTTTATCCCCAGCATGTCGGCCGTCCCCGTCATTGCTTTATTTTCATACACTCTCCCCAGCATGTCGGCCGTCCCCGTCATTGCTCCTTACCCAGCAGTCGTCCTCTGCTCGATGGTCGTCCTCTGTCGCCCACACTTTACAATATACTTTATTTTTCATTTACAATCTATATCCCTTTTCTTCTTCATTTCTGTGAGTGCAAATTTTGGACTGTCTTTGGTATTCAACCATAAGTTATCTTGTTTGCCTGTTAAGCCGTCGCTTACATCCTGCACAGCTAACTCATGTTTGAATAGGGGCAGCTGTAAACACCCCAAATTTGCCCCCACTCATTCACACCATGGCTTGTGATCATTCTCATATGCATAAACACAATCATATCACATCACATCTCATTTTTGATTCACTGCATAGCTTTCAAGGCATCTGCACATAGGGTTTGTGATCTGAGCAATCCCAAAGCTTCTTGAGGCATTCCAAAGGCCACCAATCAATTCAAAGTGGTCCATGTGTGTTCTTATATCATATTTCATCTCCTCAAAGTCAAAATTGCAGAGGAATCACAAGAGCTAGGGTTTGAGTGGATGCAGAGCCAGGTTGAACTACACAGTTGACTGAAAATTAGGGTTTTGGTTTCAGAGGCCATAACTCCAAATTTTTTGGTCATTCTTGTTTTCATTGATCTCTATATGGTATAGGGAGTATACATATCAATTTTCATGAAGAAATTCCATGGGGAAGTCATCTGATCAAGAGTTGACTTTTCAGACAAGTCAGTGTAAAATCAGGGCATCTGAGGCCCCCAATGACCCAACCAATGGGTGATCTTCATCATTTTGAGTGTATATGATCTTTATTTGATCATGGAAGAAGGTTGAAGTTCATAGAAATCAAGAATTTAGGGTTTTTGCAAATGTTGACTTTTTGGGCATAGTTGACTTTTCAAGAATGCATCATTTTAGGTCATTTTTCAAGCCTTGATTCATGATTCAAAAAGGCTTCAAATGAAAAAACTTTGGTCATGAAAGTTGTAGATCTCATCTTTCCCTTTTCAAAAAGTACAAGAACATGATCAAACTCTTCTTGGATCAAAAGTTATGGCAATGCAAAGTTGGCTAAAATCATTAATTTTCAAGGCATGCCCTAAGTGAGAATTTTGCAAAATCATGGATCAATGCATTTTGCAGCCTCTAATTCATTCCAAACCAACACACAAACATGTCTCTAAGTCATAAAATCAGAATTGAACCAAGAATGCCCATGGTTATAGTTCATGTAACTTGACTTTTCTCATGAAAGTTCAAAAAGCAACAAGTTGCAAAAACTCATGATCACCTCTCACCAACTTGCAGCCTTGAGTGCTGAGCTTTGCTAGACCTCCCTCTCACCATGCTGCACCAGAACCAACCTTGTACTTGCCTAGACTTTGAGCCATGCCTCACTTACACAAAAGGTGGACTTTATGCAAAAGTAGACATCCCAATCACAGCAGGACATGTCACATCCCCCAGCCACTTGCAATTGTTTATACTATCCAAATGCTGGCCAAAACATAAAGGAGGCAAGGCTGAAACTATCACATTACACACATTCACAAAAACCTTCCACATTGCAAAAACTTTCAAATCTGCCTCCACAACCAAGAAACACTCAAACTTTCTTCATCATCCAACTCAACACACTCCATAGGCCTCAAACCACCAAAGCTCAAGCCTGAAACAAGCCTGGCCTGAGCTCCACCATTTCTCACCTTCCAAACCAGTTCTCTTCGAATCTCACTATACAGCCATCAAACACTTCATCTTTCTTCACCAACAAATCAGAAACACTCAGAGGAGTCCAAACCACCCATCACATTGACTTAATACAGCCTGTACACCAAGTTCATTCTCTGCTATATCAGTTTGGTAACTCATGAAATAGCTTGCTAGAGCCCATTTCAAACCTGCCATTGACACCAGGGGAGTCATTGGAGCTAGCTTGCATCAAGAAATTGCTCTGAAAGCCCAGAAACAGGAGTTGTCACCTCAGGTATGGCCATGAAACTTCTTTCTCAAAGCTTTGATTTTTTGTTGTAAAGTGAAAGTGCATGCCTTGGGGATCATAGTGATATGTTTAGAATCAAAAATGGTGGAAAAATGAGCATTTTGCAGTTGTCTGAAAGTTTGACACCATTTTTGTTTTTGTTTCGATTCAAGCTTTTCTTGCCAGTAAAATGATGTTTGATCATGGATTTGGGTTGTAGGGAGTGTGGGGAATGTTTCTGGGCAGCTAATTTGACATGGGGTGGCCTGGATAAGGAGCTAGGGTTTTGGTATGGCCGGAGAAGACGACCGGAGCTCATCTCCGGTCGCCTGAGTGTAATTAGGGTTTAAGTGTCATTAATTAGCAACTTCAAATCTGGTCCATTAGATGATGTTTCCCGCGCGCTCATGGACGGTGCAGATGGGTCATTAAACCCTAATTTTGTTTAATTAAGTTAATCACAATTAATTAAGTCAGCTTTGAACCATAGCCATTGGATCACGCGCGTTTTGAAACTTTGAACGTGGGCCTTAGATTGAGCTGACCCCCAGTCTTGTTGACTTGCGCGTTGGGCCCTTGGATCTCTCTGCCTTCAATCTCAGCCACCCACATTGCATACTTTTCTTTTTTTATTTCATTTTCTCTTATTTGTTTTGCATAATTATTTAAAAATAGCAAAAATATCTTAAAAATTATGAAACTTTTTCTTAAAAGTTTTATTAATTTTTAAGACCCAAAAATATTTTTATTTTATTTTTTATCATTAAAAAAGTATTTTTAAACATTTAAAAGATTATTTTTAATTGATTAATGAGAATTAATTAATTAAAAATACTTTTAGGTATTTAAAAATTACAAAAAAATTCATGAAATGTTCTAAGACATTTAGAAACATTGTCCAACCTTCAAACCAAATTTCTTTTTTGATCTTGATGCATTTTAAGAATTTTTCATTGAATTAAATCATTTTTTATGCATTAATTTGATCCTAAGTTCAAAAAATCATTTCTGCCTATTGGAGAAGGTTGAGACATTGATTCTTTTTGCTTTGTCTTGTGTTTAACATGTATTTTCAAGGATAAAAAGGCCATGAATTGTTCTTGCATTTTCAAATTGTTTGGCATTTACTTTGTTAAGAACCCTAAAAAACCCTAATAACTTAGAAAAATCATATCTTGAGTTTGGTTGAGAGTTGAGAGCTCCCCTTTGGGCAGTGGTTCATTATAGGTCTAGGGTTTCTTTGGGTACCATTTTCCATTTTTACTTTAGGGTTTTGATTCTGTTTTGGGTTTTTGTTTGATGTTTGATTCATAAACCCTAATTTGGGTTTTCTTTTGCATCCTTCTTGCATTTCCTTGCATAACATGACTTGTCTTTGCATTTTGTGCATTCTTATGATTCATTTGACATATCAAGACATGTAGGAAGTATATTTGATCATTGCATTACATATTTGCCATGTCATTTGTCTTGTATGATTCATAACATTTCATGTTTGTTCATGCTCCTTAACTTGCATCATTTGCATTCATGATCTTGTATGAACATCCCCATTGCCTTGCCTCATATTTGCAGCACCTCATAACATCATTAATATCATCAACATGTTTCTGGTCTTGCTTTGCATCATATCATTTCATCTCATCTTGCATTGCATTGCATTTCTTTCTAACATTTCAGGTGGTAAGTAAACTTGAGAAGTGGATTTGCCTTCACTTCTCATACCTTTTCTTTTCATCTCTCTTGCATCCATTGCTGCATTTCTATTTGTGTTTGAGATTGAGCTTGCTCATTCTTGCTTCTCCCACTTTCTCTCTTCAAGTGACTTGACTTCTTGAATGAAGCAAGTTGCTTTGCTTCTCTTGATCTTATTCATCTGCTTCCTGGTGGCTCCTCTGAAGATTGTTCTTGGAAACCTCACAAACCTTAGGAACAACCAAGCATGACAATGAATTAGGGTTTTGATTAGTATCCCCTCATAGTTTTACCTTTGTGTCTCTCTTTGAGTCTTCTCTTCTCATCTCATAATCAGGGACTAAACCCTAAAGGTTTTAAGACTTTGTGATTAAGCTTATGCCTGCATCCTTCTCTTAGGATGGAGTGTATAACTTTAATCCTAAGTCTTGAACCCTTAAGGTGTTTAAATCTCTTAATCAATTCATCTAATAAATATCAAGACATCACACTTGTAACTTGGGCCTTGCATTAGGGTTCTAATTCTTCCTTAAGTGGTTAAGAAGGACTAACCCTAGCGTTAATGGACAAGTCCCCCTCAAGTTGTCTTACAAATCATAAAAATCACTTCATCATCATATCATTAATCTAAAATCCACTTAATAAAGGCTTGTTTTGTCATGGGTTTAATCCCTAATCATGGATTAAGTTGAGGAGTCTTCCTCAGCTTAAACATTCTCATCTATTATCCTTCTTTTAGGATGGTGTAATGAGTCTGTTTAATCCTTGATTATGGCTTAACCTCATTACTCAACACTAAACAAAATCACAAAAACATCTAAATAATCAACAAGTAGGTTAATGATCTTAATCCTACACCAAAGGTGATTAAGTGTGAGAATCTGACTTCACACTTGAGGTACTCTCATTACCCCTAATCAGAGGGAAGATGTGATGAGTTTACTAACCCATTGGTTTAGACTTAAGCTCATTATCTTATGACAAACTCCAAAAAGAAATAAAAGATTGAAAATACAAAAACAAACAATAATCGTCTCCTTCGGGATTCTTTTCTCATCACCTTCACTCACAATCGAGAACTTGCTTCTTCCGTCTAATGCAAGACAGTTTGCATCTGTGCCAGACAGATCATACACTTGAGCATTGACAAGCAAGCAGTTCATCAGCCAATTCACCTTTCAGTTTCTTTGGGTCGAACTACGGTGTTCTGACTTCCTCATTGCACGAGAGGATACGTAGGCATAACTTAACGGTTATCGAACAAAAATCTCTGTATATTCCCCCTCTTTCCAGCTTTATTCTCTTAGCCTCATGATCATGAGCATACTCTTTCCTTACACTGACACTTCACTTATGCACTTCACACTTCTTTTACACTGACACCTGTACATCTTTTCCAGCTATTTTACACACAGATTGCACTGACACTACCCCTTTAAAACACAAATCTTCTAAGCGTGGATCCCGTCGAGTACGACGGACAATCTGGGTGCTAATACCTTCCCAGGTTGTAACCAACCCCCTTTCTCAGTCTCTCTGGTTCGCAACCGTCTTATCCATCTTTTTCTAGGTCTATGCAGCATTACCTTTCCTCCGGGATAAAAATGCCTAGCTGGCGACTCTATTCATCTCCAGTGAGTTCACGGCTGTGTGTTCTCACTATTCCCTTCGCCGACCGTTCGCGTCTGTACCTTCATCAGACCCTGTTGTCATTTTATCGGGAGCGACAGCTTGGCGACTCTGCTGGGGAGCCTTATACTGCAACCAGGGCTGCTGGTTCTTTTTGTGGGTTCCTCCTAGCGCTTGATTGATTTGTGTTTACTGGGGTGTCATGTGCTTATCTGTGCTTGTATATTCATCTTTGTTTATTTGCTTTAGGTACAGTTACTTTACTGTTTTCTTTACTGCATTTATATATCATATTGTCATTATTGCTGGCTGGATCTGTTGTTTGCCTTGGTGGGTGGGTGATTCATTGAGAGTTAAGGTCCTATACCTGGGACCTGAGTGACACCTAGGCTAGAGTGAATCATATTCTTTCCCATTCCATTTCGGTCTGGTGCGGGAATATGAAACACGGTTCAGATATGGGTTTCTTCTTGAGAACTCTGTGTTGCAGATTTCCTGCAATGCTAGGGCTATCTGGGAAGCCTGCTAAGTCTGGATGACCTTTTAGTATTGACCTTCAGAAACTGAGGTGAATTAGAGGAGGAATTGTTATGGTTATTGTAAACACTGTACCTCCGGGTTAGAAGTGTTTACACTTCTCATAACTGATCCAAGTCTGAGGATCCTTGTTCTAGATCACCACCTGTGAGGGGGGTTGGGATGTTTACAGGTTTGCAGGTACCTTGACCTCAGAATACCCTGTTACTTTGACTTTGTTAAGAGTACTTCATGTTGGATAGTTCTTGTGATTCTAAAACCCTGGACTTGTGGCTCTTTATTTGAGTCCCCCTACCCTGGTCACTGGATTTATAGACCTCCATCTGGAATTCTTGAACATACATGGATCTATACCAAGGCAGTTAATCAGATCCAGCTCAGTCACAGACCCTTGCATTTCATTTGCATACATACCCATTGCATCATATTAACATTTGCTTATTTGTGTTTCAGGGTATCCACCTTCATCTTGGGTTTTGGTTTTGACCCCATCTGCAGTTTTGACCTATCTCCACCAGCACTTGCTTCAGTCTGTCAGCCATATACTTCAGTTACTAGCACTAGCCAGCCAGTAGCCCACTCCTCAGCATCTTCATCAGCATCCTACTCAGTCTCAACATCATGGCTCCAAAGAAAAGCAACATCACTTATCATTTCTTCCAACCAGACTTATCAGACATCAGGAGGATCCAAACCCTGATCACTCCAGATCACATACCCTTGTTCAGGGAGAGTTATGGAGATATACTGGACATGGTTATGGATCTGGACCCATCTCAGAGGAGCCTCATCCACACTTGCATTCAGTTCTATGATCCCCCATTGAGATGTTTTACCTTTCAAGACTTTCAGTTGGGGCCCCTATTAGAAGAATACTCATCTTTGATTGGTTTACCTATCAAGAGGGAAATCCCTTTCAACCCTGAAATGGTCTTTCCCAGCAATGGAGAGGTGGCAAAAGCTTTGCACTTGGAACCTGTTTTGATTGAGCAGCACATGACCTCTAAAGCTGGGATCCCTGGATTTCATCTGGACTTCCTGATTTCTCAAGCTACCTTGAAGGCTTCTCTAGGAGAATGGAAAGCTGTTTGTGCTCTGTTGGCCTTAAGTGTATATGGAATTGTGTTGTTTGCAGATGAGCCCCGATTCATTAGCAAGAATGCAATCCATTTGTTCATCCTAAGGAACCCAGTGCCAACTTTGCTAGGAGATCTCTATTACTCAGTGCATCAGAGGAATGAGAAGCAGAGGGGAAGATTAGTGAGGATTTGTGCTCCATTATTTCATGCTTGGCTTCTTAAGCATCTACCCAGGACAGATGCATTCCTAAATCCTCATCAGCAAAGCAACTGGGCTAAGAGGCTCACTACTCTCACTTCAGCAGACATCAGATGGTGTACTCAAAGCACCAAGGGCAGAGATATAATCACCAGCTGTGGGCACTTTCCCAATGTGCCCTTAATAGGAGTTAAGGGAAGTATCAATTACAACCCTCTGCTGTTCAGAAGGCAATTAGGCTATGCACTGGTTCATACTCCTAGGGAACAAGACTTGGTTGAGACCCTCTACTGTGAGAACAAGATTAGTCTGGCAACTGTTAGGCAGGCTGCCTGGGCCTGGGATCATGTTCAAACCAAGGGAATCACCATTCTGGGGAAGTGCAATAATGTGGCATCAGTCCAATATTATGAGTGGTCCCATGCCAGGGCTCAATTCTCAGGAATGCCCTTTACCATAGAAGATATGCCTGAGTCATCTTCAGCACCACCCCCTGCCACTATCAGTTTGGAGGAGTTTGAAAGCTTGAAGGAAAGGAATGAGAAGTTAACCCAAGCCTTGCAGAAGACCCTCAGGGAGAGGAGTGAAGGTGTGAGGGAGATTGAGAGATTGGAGAAATTGAGAGTGGAACACTTGACTAAAATTGAGAAGTCTGGAGATTATATCAACAAGTCTAAGGCTGGTGAACAGATTCTGAAGAATGCTTGTAAAGAAGCCCAGTTTCAGAGAGCAAGGACAGACTTGTACTTGAAGGAGAGTCAGGCCAGGTGGGTCCGGATCACTGAGGCCCGTACTCTAGAAGACAAGAGAGTTCAGGACAAGATGGAGCAGATGGAAAAAGCCCTGGCAGCAGCCCAGAAGGAAATATCAGAGCTAGAAATCAGAGCTGGAGTGAAGAGGTCTAAGGACCAAAGTCAGAACAGGAAGTTGACTGCAGCTGTTGCAGCAAGAAACCTTCTCATCAGAAGTCTCACGGAGCATCCGGCTGATCCTGTGACCGAAGCACTTCTTAAGGAAGTTCGTGAGGATGAGTTTGGCCTTGGAGTCTGATCATTTGCTTGTTGTTGTTCCTATTTCATGTACTTTTACCTTTTTGTGATGTATTTTGACCCCTTTAAGGGCTTGTGTTGTAATTTGAACAATTTGTATTATTTCACCTTTGTAATATATTTGTTGGTTTCTATCTGAGTTCACTTCAAAAGCAACTTCAACAGCATCATCTTCAAGGGTCTGGAAGGGTCAAAACTGAAGGCCAAACCGGATACCTTGAGAACAAATAAGCATAACTGCATTGCATGCTAACCCTTTTGTTTGTTTTGTAGGTTTTTGTTTTGTTGTTGCTAACCTCTGTTGTGATGTTCAGGAATTATTGCTCGCCGCCGGGTATTTCCTCTTAACAGGCCTCACAGGTACCCGACTAGAAACAACCTTCCGGGAATTCAGATGGATCAGATGCAGCAGGACCTTACGGAGGTCAGAAACCAGATGGCCAACGAAAGGTTGGAGATGAGAACCCAGATAACACAATTCATGGAAGTGATGAACAATTTAGCTCAAAGCCAGGAGAGGCTCAGAGTTTTGGTAGAAGGAAGGAATCAAGAGGAGCCCCATGTGGGAACTGCTGGCACAAGTAACAACGAGAGGGTCCAACCTCATGTCAATCCCCCAGTTTTTGGACCCCATCTCCATCCAGAGGCCAACATCCCAGTCAACATTCAAGGGACAGCCACAGCAGCCAGAGTACTTCAAGAAGATCCTCAGGAGGACCAGTATACAGTAATGGGTGCCGGAGAGGAAACATATGATAGACGATTGGAAGAGATAGCTGAGAAGTTGAGGTCCTTAGAATCTCAAAATTCTTTGGGTTTCGACGTCATGGACATGGGATTGGTAGACGGGGTCAGGATCCCCCACAAGTTCAAGCCTCCATGTTTCGAAAAGTATAATGGGACTTCATGCCCCCGGACTCATTTGCAATCATTTCTGGGAAGGCTGAAGGCCTATACAATGGATGAGAAACTCTGGATGTTCTACTTCGAAGATAGCTTGACTGGAGCATCAAGGGAATGGTATTCCCATCTGACAAGAGCAACTATAAGATGCTGGAAGGACCTGGCAGAAGCCTTCATCAGACAGTATCAGTATAATCTAGATATGGCACCCAACAGGACCCTCCTAATGGGAATGTCACAGTCTTCGAGGGAGAGCTTCAGAGAATATGCCCAAAGGTGGAGGCAACTGGCTGCTGCTGTTCAACCACCAATGTCTGAGAGAGAAATGGCAGACATGTTTATGAATACTCTTCAGGGAACGTATATTGACAGGTTAGCTGCTTTCTCTTCCACCAGCTTCGCAGATGTTGTCATAGCTGGGGAGAGAATTGAAAGCCTGTTAAAAATGGGTAAGATCTCAGACAACGGTGCAAGCTCGTCCAGTAGTACAAGAAAGCCTTTTGCAGGCCCGAGAAGATCTGGCGAGACCAATGCCATCCACACCAACAGGGGTAGGCCCCAATATGCTCAGAGGTCAATAGCAGCAGTCACTATCCCTGCTCCAGCTCATCCTCAGCCAGTCTATCAACCTCCTCAACCAAACTTCCAACAACAACCTCAGTATCAGCAGAATCAGTATCCTCCAAGGAACTTCAACAACAACTCCAACAACAACAATCAACAGAGGCCATTCCAACAGAGGCCATCCCAAGCTAACCGAGTGATCGACCCGATCCCAATGCCGTATGCTGCCTTGCTGCCACAACTTCTGAAACTCAACCTAGTTGAGCTAAGAACGTTGGCACCTCCGGATCCCAACAGTCTACCAAGGAACTATGACTCCAATGCTAGGTGTGCTTTCCATTCAAACGCACCTGGTCACAGTACAGAAAAATGCAGGGCTCTGCATATGAAGGTACAAGACTTGGTAGACTCCAAGGCTCTGAATTTTGCACCGCCGCCCAATGTCAATAAAAACCCAATGCCAAACCATGGTGGTCCCCGAATTAATGCTATTGAAGAAGACCAACCGTCTTATTTGATAACTAGTGTGGATCAGATCAGGACACCATTGGTGGAAATCAAAGCTCAACTCCGTGAAAACCAAATATTTCCGGGGTGTGAACTAGGGTGCCCATACTGCAATATTTCATGGAATGGGTGTGAAGATTTAAGGAATGGCATTAACAGCCTTATTCAGAGTGGCCTACTCCAGATCACTACATCATTTCCGACAAATCCAGCAACTTCATCAACAACGGTTTCAGAACCTCCTACAACTGCAGCAACTATTGTTCCCGACAATTCATCAGCACCATCAACAAGTACTTCACCTGTCCTTCCAAATGATCAGTTATCAACAGTTTCTCCTGCTACAACTTCAGCTTCATTCCATTTCGAACCTCCGTCAACAACAACAACAGTCCTTCCAACAGAACCTCCTACAACACCAACAATCAATCATGAAGATGTCTCCACTGTTACCATATTCTACGATCCTGAAAATAATTCCGCCTACCATTCAGAAGATGCTGCTCCCGCCAGGGCACCAGTTACAATCTTTTATGATCCACAAACAATTACAGTCCCTTCAGCAGCAGCAATCAGTCCAGTCACTGTCACGGTGCCTGGACCAGTACCATATGAAAGCAATAGGGCCATCCCTTGGCACTATGGCTCTGACGTGTACTGTGAAGGGAAAAGAATCACTCTTGAAACATCAACACCTGCACCACAAGTAGATAATGTGGGGGGAGGCGGAGGCTTCACTCGAAGCGGACGTCTCTTTGCTTCACAAGTTCAAAGACCTACTGCCGAAGCAGAAGCTGCTGCCAAGGCAAAAGGAAAAGGCCCGGTGCAGGAAGATCCAGCTGCCAAAGAAGCCCTGAAAACTCCATTTGATCAGGAAGTTGATGAGTTTATGCGAATCATCAAAAAGAGTGATTATAAAATTGTGGATCAGCTTCACCAGACGCCATCCAAAATCTCCATCCTCTCACTGCTTATGTGCTCCGAAGCCCATCGGAATGCACTACTTAGAGTCCTGCACGCAGCTTACGTGCCTGAGGAGATAACTGTCAACCAGTTGGAAACCGTGGTTGGAAACGTTACTGCTAGCAACGGGCTAGGGTTTACCAATTCTGACTTGACAGCGGATGGCCGCAATCACAACAAAGCCTTGCACATAACCCTGGAATGCAAAGGAGCTGTCCTTTCTCATGTGCTGGTGGACACAGGTTCTTCCCTGAATGTCTTACCAAATAAGGCTCTGGTGAAGCTTGAATATGATGGATTGGCATTGAGACCCAGCAACCTGGTAGTAAGAGCCTTTGATGGTTCTAAGAGATCGGTTCTGGGAGAGATTGAGCTGCCTGTGACAATTGGCCCACAGACTTTTAAAACTATCTTTTATGTGATGGACATTCAGCCCGCCTACAGCTGTTTGTTGGGTAGACCCTGGATTCACGCCGCCGGCGCAATAACGTCTACCCTTCACCAAAAGTTAAAATTTGAGTGGGAAGGCCAAGTTGTCACAATCTGTGGGGAAGAGGATATCTTTGTTAGCCATCTGGCTACCTACAAGTACATTGAGATGGATGGGGAGATCCATGAAACAATGAGCCAAGGTTTTGAAGCCTTGAACGTCAATGAAGCATCTGTTGTGTCAGGGATCTCCATGTCATCATACCAACAAGCCCGGAAGGTTGTTGAAGAAGGAACTGCCCTAGGCTGGGGCAAGGTCTTAGCTGTGGAGGAGAAGAAGGACAAATTTGGGTTGGGTTACAGACCAACTCAACATCAAGCAAAGGCTGCTGCGGAGCCTGGTTTTGTCAGTGGGGGGATGCTTACCCCCGATGCTATCAACTGTCTGGAAGACGAGCTGGAAGAGGAGCGCAATCTGGAGAATTGGATTCGTCCGAAGATCCCGGGGAGCAGTGTCTCGAACTGGTCTTCCCAGGAAATTATAAGAGTTACTCGATCGGAGTAATTATTATTTCCTGTATTTTCTTTATAGCATGCATCAAAGTCTTGCATCTTGCCCAAGATGACAAGACTCATTTTGTAATCAGGGCCATCTGTACTTTTGTGCAAACAAGATTAAATTAATGAAATATCAGACATCTTTTTGCAAACGAGTCTTTTTCTTTTCAGCTCACTGTTTTCCCATTTTTCTTTTTGTACAAAAATAAATGGCGGTGTTTTCAAAATGATAGTTTCATTTCACTTTTTTCTAAAGCAAGATTAAAATCAATCACTAAAATGAACCAACTTAACCCTTGCAGAGAGTGCCTTCCAGACAGCACCGACAACAGCACAGCTATGACTTCGTATGACTTTGACAATCCAATTAATCAAGCTGATGAAGGGGTTGAAGAAGAATATGAGCTTCCTGAAGAGCTAGCTAGGTTGTTGAGACAGGAGGAAAAGGTTATTGCTCCTCATCAGGAGGAGGTTGAAGTGATCAATCTCGGTACTGACGAAGACGTGAAAGAGGTTAAAATCGGGGCCTGCCTGCAAGACTCGGTGAAGAGACAACTGACAGATCTGCTTCAAGAGTATGTTGATGTGTTTGCTTGGTCGTATCAAGATATGCCAGGGTTGGACACCGATATAGTTGTGCACAAGCTGCCTCTGAGGGAAGAATGCCCACCAGTTAAACAGAAGTTGCGCCGAACTCGCCCAGACATGGCTATGAAAATCAAGGAAGAGGTACAAAAGCAATGGGACGCCGGGTTCCTTGCTGTGACTGGCTATCCACCGTGGGTTGCTAATATAGTACCTGTGCCTAAGAAAGATGGCAAAGTAAGAATGTGTGTTGACTACCGGGATCTGAACAGAGCCAGCCCGAAAGACGACTTCCCATTACCTCACATTGATGTATTGGTGGATAACACGGCTCAGTTCTCGGTATTCTCCTTCATGGATGGATTTTCAGGATATAATCAGATCAAGATGTCACCTGAAGACATGGAGAAGACAACATTCATCACACCTTGGGGCACGTTCTGTTACAAAGTGATGCCATTCGGACTGAAGAATGCTGGTGCCACATATCAACGGGCTATGGTGACATTATTCCACGATATGATCCACAAAGAAATAGAATGTTACGTGGATGATATGATCGCTAAGTCCCTTACAGAGGAAGATCACCTGGTAAATCTGCTCAAGTTGTTCAAGCGTCTGAGAAAGTACCAACTGAAGTTGAACCCCAACAAATGCACATTCGGGGTGCGGTCCGGTAAGCTGCTGGGATTCATTGTAAGCGAAAAAGGGATTGAAGTTGACCCTGATAAAGTCAAAGCTATTCAAGAAATGCCTGCACCGAAGACTGAGAAAGAAGTTCGAGGGTTCTTAGGTCGATTGAACTACATTTCAAGGTTCATATCTCACCTTACAGCAACCTGTGAACCCTTGTTCAAGCTGTTAAGAAAGGAACAAACGGTCAGGTGGAACGAAGACTGCCAGAAGGCTTTTGACAAGATCAAGGAATATCTGCAAGAACCTCCAATCCTCATGCCGCCAGTTGAAGGAAGACCTCTGATTATGTACTTGACAGTATTAGAAGAGTCAATGGGGTGTGTGCTGGGCCAACATGACGAGTCTGGTCGAAAAGAGTATGCAATATACTACCTAAGCAAAAAGTTTACCGACTGTGAACAACGTTATTCACTGCTCGAGAAAACTTGCTGTGCTTTAGCGTGGGCTGCTCGCCGACTGAGACAGTATATGTTGACCCACACTACCTTATTAATCTCAAAAATGGATCCAGTTAAGTACATTTTCGAGAAGCCAGCTCTTACTGGACGGGTTGCAAGATGGCAGATGATTCTCACAGAATACGACATACAGTACACATCTCAGAAAGCCATCAAGGGCAGTGTACTATCTGAATATCTTGCTGAGCAACCCATTGATGACTACCAGCCTATGAGGTTTGACTTCCCTGATGAAGACATCATGTTCATTAAAGCAAAAGATCATGAAGAGCCTGTTCGCACTGAAGGGCCTGACCCGGAGGAAGAATGGACTATGATGTTTGATGGGGCTGTTAACATGAATGGCCGTGGTGTTGGTGCGGTACTCATTTCACCAAAGGGAGTTCACATGCCTTTCTCGGCAAAACTCACTTTCAACTGCACTAACAACGAAGCTGAATACGAAGCTTGCATTATGGGTCTTGAGGAGGCCATTGACCTCAGGATCAAGACATTGACCGTGTTCGGAGATTCAGCTCTGGTAGTCAATCAAACCAACGGGAAATGGTACACCCACCAGGATCATCTGATACCTTACAGGGATTATACAAGAAGGTTATTGACTTTCTTCACAACAGTCAAACTTGAGTATATCCCTCGGGATGAGAATCAGTTTGCGGATGCTCTTGCTACCATTTCATCCATGATCAAAGTTCAAGCTGCTAACTTTGTACCTCAGATTTCAGTATCGAGACTTGATAGACCAGCATATGTATTTGCAGCAGATATTGCTAAAGATGATAAGCCTTGGTTCCATGACATTAAGTGCTTCTTGGAGGATCAAACATACCCACCTGGGGCATCTTCCAATGATAAGAAGACTTTGAGAAGGCTTGCTGGTAGTTTCTTTCTGAACGCTGATGGGTCTTTGTACAAGAGGAACTTTGACATGGTACTCCTCAGATGTGTTGACAAGACGGAAGCAGATTTGTTGATGCATGAAGTGCACGAAGGGTCTTTTGGTACCCATGCTGGAGGGCATGCCATGGCTAAGAAATTGTTAAGATCAGGCTATTATTGGATCACAATGGATGCAGACTGTTGTGCTTACGCCAGAAAATGCCACAAATGCCAGATCTACGCAGATAAGGTGCATGTGCCTCCCAATCCTTTGAACATCATGTCTTCACCATGGCCCTTTGCTATGTGGGGCATTGATATGATTGGCAAGATTGAGCCAACTGCTTCAAACGGCCACAGATTCATCCTGGTCGCCATCGACTATTTCACTAAGTGGGTTGAAGCAGCCTCATATGCTAATGTCACAAGGCAAGTGGTAGTCAGATTTCTGAAGAGAGATATCATCTGTCGATATGGAGTGCCCGAGCGAATCATTACTGATAATGGTTCCAATTTAAACAACAAAATGATGGCAGAGCTGTGCCGGGACTTCAAGATCCAACATCACAATTCTTCTCCTTACAGGCCAAAGATGAATGGCGCTGTTGAGGCGGCAAATAAGAATATCAAGAAGATTGTGCAGAAGATGGTAGTCACATACAAAGACTGGCACGAAATGCTACCATTTGCCTTGCATGGGTACCGCACGTCAATCAGGACATCCACTGGGGCAACACCGTATCAACTTGTATATGGTATGGAAGCAGTCCTACCTGTTGAAGTTGAATTACCCTCTCTACGAGTTCTGATGGATGTTAAACTAAACGAAGCAGAATGGGTACGGTCCCGATACGAACAACTGAGTCTGATCGAAGAGAAGAGATTGGCTGCAATCTGCCATGGGCAGTTATATCAGAAGAGAATGAAGAAAGCCTTCGATCAGAAAGTCAGGCACCGAGAATACCAAGTAGGGGATCTTGTGCTGAAAAGAATCCTCCCTCCTCATACAGACCACAGGGGCAAATGGACTCCAAATTATGAAGGACCATTTGTTGTAAAGAAAGTTTTCTCTGGTGGAGCGCTGATGCTCAGCACCATGGATGGTGAAGATTTCCCGTCCCCTGTGAATTCAGATGCAGTTAAAAAATACTTCGCATAAAATGACCCGCTGGACATAAAAACAGAATGTAAGTCCAGGCAAAAATAGGGCATCCCGGCGAGTCAAAAACAGAATAAAAGACTCGGGCAAAAGTAAGGGAAATAAATGAAAAAATGTACACCCGCTGAGTTGAAAAGCCGCATTGGACAGCTCAGGCAAAAGTGGGTATCCCGATGGATTGAAAACCCGAAAGGGCGATCCTTGCAAAACAAGGGAATAAGCGAACAACTGCATTCTGAATTCGTCTGTATCACCTACAACTTGGTAAGCTACGAATGATCAGCTTCAATCAGAATCAACTCTCTCCAGAAAGCAAGACGAGAAGAACGTCATTGTCATACGAGTCATAGCAGAAGAGGAAGCTCCTCAAAGCGTCGTCAACACCGCCGGCACTTTATTTCTCAATTTGTAACAATCTCCTCATTTCAGGAGATATGTTTCTTTGACTGTATCTTGCCAATTCAGGGCACATGAATTAATAAAATCAGATTTTCAGTCATGTTTCGTCTTTTACATTTATGTTTTGCAAAGAGTTGTCTGATATCTCTAAAAATACAATTGCATAAGTACAGATGCCTTTCTCTAGAAACAAAGCACATGCTTGCAGGGAATATGATTACTCTCGAAAGTACTTATCTCCTATGACGGAATCCGGTAAGGGATACCTCGGGACCTTTTGTACGTTTCCTTATCTTTGCAGGATTGCAGGTATCCAGAGAGCAACCTGGGGCATGCAAGTTACGTCTCAGCAAACTGGCGAATCATTATCAACTCACATGGCACTGGGAGGTGCCCATTTCCCCAGCTGAGTTGCCTCTTGCTGCTCTCCCCAGCTGAGTTGCTCCCCATTGCTTTCCCCAGCAAAGTTGCCAAATCAACTAACAGGCTTAACACTCTCCCCAGCTGGGTTGCCTCTCATAATTCCTCAGCCGAGTTGCCATTCTTCCTCAGTAGAATGCAGAAATCAGGGGATCATCTCCCCACAGAGTTCCAGCCTCTATTCAGAAGAGCAACGCACGAAGAAGTCACAACAGAGTACAAAAGCTTCTACAAACCCCAGTTGGGTCTCGTATTATAAGGATATGTCAATCAGTGACCTATATCCTCCAAACAGATACATTATTAGATCTACCAGTGATCTCATCCCCAGCTGGGATGTCCGTTTCAAGCAGATCAGCCAGAGATCTTCGCAGCAATGGGATCCGAACCCCGGATCTGTGCCTCCTTGCATAATCATAGCATTCGCATCATATTCACCCCCCAGAGCGTAGCATTCCGTCTAACACGGAGCATTACGGCAAAAATCAAATGCATAGCATAATCATAAGCCATGTTATGAAGTAACACTTGTGAAATATAAACTGTTCATCATCATTATACAAAAATCCCCACCAAGGTCCCAGCAAAAACAGTTTGCCTCATATTCACAAACACCACCATATACACCTTTTGGCACCCGTCCGTGTCATCTTTCCCCAGTAAAGTCGCCTGAACACTCTTTACAAACAAAATCACCCGTATTACAGATACGTCCTGACACCCGTCCGTGTCATATCCCAGCAGAAAGCCAAAGACATCCTCTTTGCACTCACATGTACTTGTACATACACTTTCTTGACACCCGTCCGTGTCATATCCCCAGCGCAGTCGCTTACACCTTTATCAACCCACACACTTGTTAATATTATACTTTTCTCTCTTGACACTCGTCCGTGTCACTCTCCCCAGCAGTTAAAACACTCATCTATACAATACTCACTACTCATGGTACGCTTATACAGATACTCGTCCGTATCTTGTATACATCATCACTCATATCCCCACAGATTCGACAGTAGTCCTTGTTCTTTGTTAACCAGTTGGTACTCGTCCGTACCATCATCTCAAAACATTGCGTCTAGTGTTTGTTTCTACATGGTACTCGTCCGTATCATAGTCTTAAGGATGCTCGTCCGCATCTTTAATCCATACACTGTGTCAAACACTTATGTCTTCTTGAATATGGATACTCGTCCGTGTCTACTATTCCCCAGAAGAATCCTTTCAGAATCAACACTCGTCCGTGTTCCTTGTTAACCAGTTGATACTCGTCCGTATCATCATCTCTGAACATGTGTCAGTTTGTTTCTACATGATACTCGTCCGTATCATGGTCTTAAGGATGCTCGTCCGCATCTTTAATCTATACACAATACCAAACACTTATACCTTTTGTTTCTTGGATGTAAACGCTCGTCCGTGTTTACTTTATCCCCAGTAGATCGCCAACAAATTTTCTTTTTATCTAACACTCGTCCTGTGTTATGATACCTCTGAGAGCAGCCGTACCCTGCTGAGTGGTCGTCCTCCACTTCTTGATGGTCGTCCTCCATCATGCTCATCCGATGGCCGTCCCCATCGTTGATTTTAGCAGCCGTCCCCTGCTAGGTGGTCGTCCTCCACCTTTTGATGATCGTCCTTCATCACTTTATCCAATGGCCGTCCCCATTGTTGATTTTGGTTATCTGACATTCGTCCTATGTCATGATAAACCTTGAGAGCAGTCGTCCCCTGCTGAGTGGTCGTCCTCCACTTCTTGATGGTCGTCCTCCATCTTGCTCGTCCGATGGCCGTCCCCATCGTTGACCTTTTCTATCCGATGGCCGTCCCCATCGTTGATATTTTCGGCAGCCGTACCCTGCCAGGTGGTCGTCCTCCACCTTTGATGGCCGTCCCCATCATATTTCTTTTATCCCCAACAGAGCAGCTGTCCCCTGCTAGGTGAACGCCCTTCACCTTTGATGGCCGTACCCCATCATCTGTTTATTTCATTTATTCTTTAACCCGATGGCCGTCCCCGTCGTGGTCCCTTTTCCTTTCTAGCCCGATGGTCGTCCCCGTCGTTGGTTACTTTACCTTTATGAACTTGATGGCCGTCCCCGTCATGTTTCATTAATCCTCAGAAATTTTACAGTTTTATCGTGATGGCCGTCCCCATCATGATTTTGTTTTCCCCAGCTAGTCGGCCGTCCCCGTCTTAGCTTTACCTTTTATCCCCAGCATGTCGGCCGTCCCCGTCATTGCTTTATTTTCATACACTCTCCCCAGCATGTCGGCCGTCCCCGTCATTGCTCCTTACCCAGCAGTCGTCCTCTGCTCGATGGTCGTCCTCTGTCGCCCACACTTTACAATATACTTTATTTTTCATTTACAATCTATATCCCTTTTCTTCTTCATTTCTGTGAGTGCAAATTTTGGACTGTCTTTGGTATTCAACCATAAGTTATCTTGTTTGCCTGTTAAGCCGTCGCTTACATCCTGCACAGCTAACTCATGTTTGAATAGGGGCAGCTGTAAACACCCCAAATTTGCCCCCACTCATTCACACCATGGCTTGTGATCATTCTCATATGCATAAACACAATCATATCACATCACATCTCATTTTTGATTCACTGCATAGCTTTCAAGGCATCTGCACATAGGGTTTGTGATCTGAGCAATCCCAAAGCTTCTTGAGGCATTCCAAAGGCCACCAATCAATTCAAAGTGGTCCATGTGTGTTCTTATATCATATTTCATCTCCTCAAAGTCAAAATTGCAGAGGAATCACAAGAGCTAGGGTTTGAGTGGATGCAGAGCCAGGTTGAACTACACAGTTGACTGAAAATTAGGGTTTTGGTTTCAGAGGCCATAACTCCAAATTTTTTGGTCATTCTTGTTTTCATTGATCTCTATATGGTATAGGGAGTATACATATCAATTTTCATGAAGAAATTCCATGGGGAAGTCATCTGATCAAGAGTTGACTTTTCAGACAAGTCAGTGTAAAATCAGGGCATCTGAGGCCCCCAATGACCCAACCAATGGGTGATCTTCATCATTTTGAGTGTATATGATCTTTATTTGATCATGGAAGAAGGTTGAAGTTCATAGAAATCAAGAATTTAGGGTTTTTGCAAATGTTGACTTTTTGGGCATAGTTGACTTTTCAAGAATGCATCATTTTAGGTCATTTTTCAAGCCTTGATTCATGATTCAAAAAGGCTTCAAATGAAAAAACTTTGGTCATGAAAGTTGTAGATCTCATCTTTCCCTTTTCAAAAAGTACAAGAACATGATCAAACTCTTCTTGGATCAAAAGTTATGGCAATGCAAAGTTGGCTAAAATCATTAATTTTCAAGGCATGCCCTAAGTGAGAATTTTGCAAAATCATGGATCAATGCATTTTGCAGCCTCTAATTCATTCCAAACCAACACACAAACATGTCTCTAAGTCATAAAATCAGAATTGAACCAAGAATGCCCATGGTTATAGTTCATGTAACTTGACTTTTCTCATGAAAGTTCAAAAAGCAACAAGTTGCAAAAACTCATGATCACCTCTCACCAACTTGCAGCCTTGAGTGCTGAGCTTTGCTAGACCTCCCTCTCACCATGCTGCACCAGAACCAACCTTGTACTTGCCTAGACTTTGAGCCATGCCTCACTTACACAAAAGGTGGACTTTATGCAAAAGTAGACATCCCAATCACAGCAGGACATGTCACATCCCCCAGCCACTTGCAATTGTTTATACTATCCAAATGCTGGCCAAAACATAAAGGAGGCAAGGCTGAAACTATCACATTACACACATTCACAAAAACCTTCCACATTGCAAAAACTTTCAAATCTGCCTCCACAACCAAGAAACACTCAAACTTTCTTCATCATCCAACTCAACACACTCCATAGGCCTCAAACCACCAAAGCTCAAGCCTGAAACAAGCCTGGCCTGAGCTCCACCATTTCTCACCTTCCAAACCAGTTCTCTTCGAATCTCACTATACAGCCATCAAACACTTCATCTTTCTTCACCAACAAATCAGAAACACTCAGAGGAGTCCAAACCACCCATCACATTGACTTAATACAGCCTGTACACCAAGTTCATTCTCTGCTATATCAGTTTGGTAACTCATGAAATAGCTTGCTAGAGCCCATTTCAAACCTGCCATTGACACCAGGGGAGTCATTGGAGCTAGCTTGCATCAAGAAATTGCTCTGAAAGCCCAGAAACAGGAGTTGTCACCTCAGGTATGGCCATGAAACTTCTTTCTCAAAGCTTTGATTTTTTGTTGTAAAGTGAAAGTGCATGCCTTGGGGATCATAGTGATATGTTTAGAATCAAAAATGGTGGAAAAATGAGCATTTTGCAGTTGTCTGAAAGTTTGACACCATTTTTGTTTTTGTTTCGATTCAAGCTTTTCTTGCCAGTAAAATGATGTTTGATCATGGATTTGGGTTGTAGGGAGTGTGGGGAATGTTTCTGGGCAGCTAATTTGACATGGGGTGGCCTGGATAAGGAGCTAGGGTTTTGGTATGGCCGGAGAAGACGACCGGAGCTCATCTCCGGTCGCCTGAGTGTAATTAGGGTTTAAGTGTCATTAATTAGCAACTTCAAATCTGGTCCATTAGATGATGTTTCCCGCGCGCTCATGGACGGTGCAGATGGGTCATTAAACCCTAATTTTGTTTAATTAAGTTAATCACAATTAATTAAGTCAGCTTTGAACCATAGCCATTGGATCACGCGCGTTTTGAAACTTTGAACGTGGGCCTTAGATTGAGCTGACCCCCAGTCTTGTTGACTTGCGCGTTGGGCCCTTGGATCTCTCTGCCTTCAATCTCAGCCACCCACATTGCATACTTTTCTTTTTTTATTTCATTTTCTCTTATTTGTTTTGCATAATTATTTAAAAATAGCAAAAATATCTTAAAAATTATGAAACTTTTTCTTAAAAGTTTTATTAATTTTTAAGACCCAAAAATATTTTTATTTTATTTTTTATCATTAAAAAAGTATTTTTAAACATTTAAAAGATTATTTTTAATTGATTAATGAGAATTAATTAATTAAAAATACTTTTAGGTATTTAAAAATTACAAAAAAATTCATGAAATGTTCTAAGACATTTAGAAACATTGTCCAACCTTCAAACCAAATTTCTTTTTTGATCTTGATGCATTTTAAGAATTTTTCATTGAATTAAATCATTTTTTATGCATTAATTTGATCCTAAGTTCAAAAAATCATTTCTGCCTATTGGAGAAGGTTGAGACATTGATTCTTTTTGCTTTGTCTTGTGTTTAACATGTATTTTCAAGGATAAAAAGGCCATGAATTGTTCTTGCATTTTCAAATTGTTTGGCATTTACTTTGTTAAGAACCCTAAAAAACCCTAATAACAGAAAAATCATATCTTGAGTTTGGTTGAGAGTTGAGAGCTCCCCTTTGGGCAGTGGTTCATTATAGGTCTAGGGTTTCTTTGGGTACCATTTTCCATTTTTACTTTAGGGTTTTGCTTCTGTTTTGGGTTTTTGTTTGATGTTTGATTCATAAACCCTAATTTGGGTTTTCTTTTGCATCCTTCTTGCATTTCCTTGCATAACATGACTTGTCTTTGCATTTTGTGCATTCTTATGATTCATTTGACATATCAAGACATGTAGGAAGTATATTTGATCATTGCATTACATATTTGCCATGTCATTTGTCTTGTATGATTCATAACATTTCATGTTTGTTCATGCTCCTTAACTTGCATCATTTGCATTCATGATCTTGTATGAACATCCCCATTGCCTTGCCTCATATTTGCAGCACCTCATAACATCATTAATATCATCAACATGTTTCTGGTCTTGCTTTGCATCATATCATTTCATCTCATCTTGCATTGCATTGCATTTCTTTCTAACATTTCAGGTGGTAAGTAAACTTGAGAAGTGGATTTGCCTTCACTTCTCATACCTTTTCTTTTCATCTCTCTTGCATCCATTGCTGCATTTCTATTTGTGTTTGAGATTGAGCTTGCTCATTCTTGCTTCTCCCACTTTCTCTCTTCAAGTGACTTGACTTCTTGAATGAAGCAAGTTGCTTTGCTTCTCTTGATCTTATTCATCTGCTTCCTGGTGGCTCCTCTGAAGATTGTTCTTGGAAACCTCACAAACCTTAGGAACAACCAAGCATGACAATGAATTAGGGTTTTGATTAGTATCCCCTCATAGTTTTACCTTTGTGTCTCTCTTTGAGTCTTCTCTTCTCATCTCATAATCAGGGACTAAACCCTAAAGGTTTTAAGACTTTGTGATTAAGCTTATGCCTGCATCCTTCTCTTAGGATGGAGTGTATAACTTTAATCCTAAGTCTTGAACCCTTAAGGTGTTTAAATCTCTTAATCAATTCATCTAATAAATATCAAGACATCACACTTGTAACTTGGGCCTTGCATTAGGGTTCTAATTCTTCCTTAAGTGGTTAAGAAGGACTAACCCTAGCGTTAATGGACAAGTCCCCCTCAAGTTGTCTTACAAATCATAAAAATCACTTCATCATCATATCATTAATCTAAAATCCACTTAATAAAGGCTTGTTTTGTCATGGGTTTAATCCCTAATCATGGATTAAGTTGAGGAGTCTTCCTCAGCTTAAACATTCTCATCTATTATCCTTCTTTTAGGATGGTGTAATGAGTCTGTTTAATCCTTGATTATGGCTTAACCTCATTACTCAACACTAAACAAAATCACAAAAACATCTAAATAATCAACAAGTAGGTTAATGATCTTAATCCTACACCAAAGGTGATTAAGTGTGAGAATCTGACTTCACACTTGAGGTACTCTCATTACCCCTAATCAGAGGGAAGATGTGATGAGTTTACTAACCCATTGGTTTAGACTTAAGCTCATTATCTTATGACAAACTCCAAAAAGAAATAAAAGATTGAAAATACAAAAACAAACAATAATCGTCTCCTTCGGGATTCTTTTCTCATCACCTTCACTCACAATCGAGAACTTGCTTCTTCCGTCTAATGCAAGACAGTTTGCATCTGTGCCAGACAGATCATACACTTGAGCATTGACAAGCAAGCAGTTCATCAGCCAATTCACCTTTCAGTTTCTTTGGGTCGAACTACGGTGTTCTGACTTCCTCATTGCACGAGAGGATACGTAGGCATAACTTAACGGTTATCGAACAAAAATCTCTGTATATTCCCCCTCTTTCCAGCTTTATTCTCTTAGCCTCATGATCATGAGCATACTCTTTCCTTACACTGACACTTCACTTATGCACTTCACACTTCTTTTACACTGACACCTGTACATCTTTTCCAGCTATTTTACACACAGATTGCACTGACACTACCCCTTTAAAACACAAATCTTCTAAGCGTGGATCCCGTCGAGTACGACGGACAATCTGGGTGCTAATACCTTCCCAGGTTGTAACCAACCCCCTTTCTCAGTCTCTCTGGTTCGCAACCGTCTTATCCATCTTTTTCTAGGTCTATGCAGCATTACCTTTCCTCCGGGATAAAAATGCCTAGCTGGCGACTCTATTCATCTCCAGTGAGTTCACGGCTGTGTGTTCTCACTATTCCCTTCGCCGACCGTTCGCGTCTGTACCTTCATCAGACCCTGTTGTCATTTTATCGGGAGCGACATAGTGCAAAAGGGTGAATGCTTAGGAACTGAGGCTTAGAAAAGAATGCTGAAGGAGGGGGAAGACATAGAGACCTTTGTTCGATAACAGTTAAGTTATGCCTACGTATCCTCTCGTGCAATGAGGAAGTCAGAACGTCGTAGTTCGACTCAAAGAGACTGAAAAATAAATTGACTGTGAACTGCTTACTTACCTATGCTCAAGTGTATGACTCGTCTTGCTCGAGTGCTAACTGTCTTGCATTAAACGGAAGAAGCAAGTTCTCGTTTATGAGTGAGTGTGATGAGAAAAGAATCCCGAAGGAGACGATTATTTTTTGTTTTTGTGTTTTTAGTTTTGTTATTGTTTTTTGGTGTTTTGCATAAATTAATGAGCTTAAGCCTAAATCAAAGGTTTGTAAACTCATTATATCCTCCCTGATTAGGGATAATGAGAATACTTAAGTATGAGATAAGCATCTCAACTTAATTACTATAATGATGTAGGATTAAGATCATTAACCTACTTGTGATTATTTAGATGTGTTTGGGGTTTTTATTTAGTGTTAAGTAATGAGTTTAATCTCTAATCACAGATTAGTGAACTCATTACACCATCCTAATAGAAGGATGATAGATGAGAACACTTAAGCTGAGGAAGATACCTCAACTTAATCCATGGTTAGGGATTAAATTAATTATATAAGAAACCTTTATTAAGTGGATTTTAATTAAATGGTGAGATTAAGAAATGGATTTTAAGTTTGTAAGACAACTTGAGGAGGACTTGTCCATTAAACACTAGGGTTAGTCCTTCTTAACCATAAAGGAAGAATTAGAACCTTAATGTAAGGCCAAAGTTACAAGATAAAGTCTTAGTGATTATTGAGATGATTTGATTAAGAGGATTAAACAAATTAAAGGATTAACACTTAGGATTAAAGTTATACACTCCATCCTAAGAGAAGGATGCAGGCATAACCCTAATTCCAAAGTCCTAAAACTTTAAGAGTTTAGTCTTTGATTATTGAGATGAGAAGAGAGACTCAAGGAGACTCAAAGGTAAAAAGCTAAGGGGGACTAATCACAACCCTAATTATTATCATTCTTGGATATACTATGGTTTGTAAGGCTTGAGAAAGATCTACAAGGAAGCCACTAATGGAAGAAGAAGAAGAAAGGAGGAAGAAACAGAAGAATAAGTTACTTACTTCATTAAAGAAGATAAGTAACTTAAAGAAAGAAAGTGAGAGATGGAACACAAGTGAACACGTTCACCTCAAAGACAAATTAAAATGCAAATGAAAGAGATAAGAAGAGGTGAGAGGTGAAGGCAAATCCACCTCCCAAAATAACTTACCAAAACCTGAAAAGTTAGCATGAATGCATAAGGTATAAAGCATAAAGAAATGAAATGAGATGATATGAGATGAGATGAAATGACCAAAGTCAGAAGTTTTTATGCAATGGAAATGTCATTTGAAATGATGCGAAGGCATACAAAATGCATATGTATGATCATACAAATATGAGATGCAAATGGAAGCATACTTTGAAGTTTGAAAACACATGAAAGTTAATCAAAGGAAATGAATTCAAATCATAGCAAATGAATGAAGAAAATATCAAGCATGGTTCTAACATGTCCTAAGATGTCTAAGATGACATATGAATGCAAGAAATGTCATGGCAAGTTCATGTATTGATGCATATGCAAGGTGAATGCAAGTGAACATTAGAAATTAGGGTTATATGGAAGTATGAGATGCAAATGAACAAAACAGAAGCATATGACATGATAAAAATTTGAAATCAATCTCAAACAAACCCTAATCCCATATTAGGTCACACCCCAAAGGAGAAGGTCAGAAGCCTAACCAATCAAAACTTATGATTTTCCTAAGTTTTCTAGGGTTTTTGGGTGGTTCAAAGTGAAAAATGCAAATCAAATTGAAAATTCAAGATAAATTCATGAAATAAATTACCTATAAACTACATACAATATTCAAAGCAATGCAAAAAGAATCAACTTCAAACTCTTCTTGGTTAGGCAGAAATGATTTTTTTAAGTTAGGGTTCAAAAATATGATTTTAATGACCCTTAATTCAAAGAAAATTCACAAACTATGATCAAACCTAAAAAGAAATTTGTGTGAAGAGTTTGAAAATGTTTCTAAATGCATTGGGATGTGTCATGATTTTTTTGGTGATATTTAGAAACCTAAATGCATTTTTAATTAATTAAAAGACTTTAATTAATTAAAAATAACATTTAAATATTTTAAAAATACTTTTTAATGCAAAAAATAAAATAAAAATCATTTTTGGAATGAGAAAAATATTTTAAGTCAGAATGCAAAAGAAAATATTTTTCTGATGTTTTTTTTATATTTTAAATTAATTATGCATAAGAAATGGAAAGAAAATGAATTAAGAATGAATTAAAATGAAAGTGTGCAGATCCTAAGCCTGAGATTTAAACTGGGTTGGAGGGAATTGACTGCGCGCGCAGATCAATGGCCCAAATTCAAACTGGGCTTTAATTATGTTTTGAATTTAATTAATCAGGATTAAAAGTTAATGACTCATCTGGACCACACGTTCACTAACCCTAATCATCATCTAACGGCTACAAACGCATCTGGGCAACTAACCCTAATTAGGGTTCTAAACACTTTCAGGTGACCAGAGCTAGCTCTGGTCATCTTCTCCGGTAAGCCAAACATGCTATCTCCTTCCCTAGGCTACCACAAACCCCCAAACTCTCCAGAATCAATCCCCTAATCATTCTAAACAAGAATCAGGCTACAAACAACATTTATCATTCATCAAAAACAAGATTCGAAGCAAATCGTGAAAATAAACAAAACTTTCAGAAGTTCAATACATGCTCGTTTCTCAATCATTTTCAAAACAAATCATATCAGGATGATCAGTGAAGCCTGTAGATTCATTTAGAAACTTAAATAGCAAGTTCTGGAAAAAAAGGTTCATGAAGTTACTTGAGTTGAAGCTTTGTGTTCTTGAGCTTTCTGGCCTCCCTCTTGGTTCAAATCTATCCCAATGATCTTCCTGATGATGAAGATGAGCTTAGATCAAGCTTGTGATGGCTATTTTGAAGGTTGAAATTCTGTGATCAGGTATGAGATGTCTTATGAGATGTTCCAACACTCGACAGATTTAACCAAAACTTAAAGTGCAAGAAAAATAAACAACACAGTAGTTTGTTAACCCAGTTCAGTGTATAACCACACTTACATCTGGAGGCTACCAAGCCAGGAGGAAATCCACTATAAGTAATATTAATTCTAGACTTAAACCACCCAGTTTAATCTTTCACTTAATATCTACCCAATGCAATTTCTACCTAAGACACTACTTAGATATGAGTATCAACTCACTCCCCCTCAATCACACAGTGATCTTGTTTACAAGTTTAATAAAATTGAAGTCATACTTCAAACAAAACAGCTTGATCTTACTTCACAGTTTCAATCAAGTCACAAATGCACTTATGCTTAAAAGCTCATAAAGTGGTACAATAAAAACAACCTGCTATTAAAATACAAAACAACCTATTTGGTCTTCTTAAATTCTTTTTCAATTCTGAGATATTCTGTTGCTTAAATAGGTGTATGGATTTTGGGCTTTCTGTAGATTAATCCAATCCTAAAACGCATGCAGCTTCCACCTTGAATTAGGGTTTGTTACTTCCTAGATTCTAGGTGATTTAGTTCTTCTGATTATACTGAAGCCTCATAATAACACACCCTACAGATGCGCCTTATTCTATTATTGTCCATCCATAATTAATTCCAGATAACTCTCCTTAAATTTCTCAGATCAGTTAGTCATTAATTAATTCTGGTAGCAGGTTTGAGATGTCTCAACATCTGTTGGGACATCCTGAAAAACTGAACTTAAATCATTTACACAATGTCCCAACATCTGGTGTGACATCCTGAATTAAGTTCTTATACTCTGTTTGATAATGTCCCAACATCTGATAGGACATTCTGAACTGAATTCAATATTTCTTGTTGGTCAAAAATTCTGCCAATTCTAAACATCTACAAACTCCCCCTTTGGCTAATTTTTGGCTAACATTCTTTTCTGATTTTCAGAGTGCAGCAGAAGTTCTTTTATCAGAGTATAGCATTTCTTTTTTGTTGAATCATGTGTGAGATTACTCCCCCTCAAACATACATGTATTCAGTCTTGTTGCAACAGAAATATTTTACATATTTAGATCAGAAGCAAACAGAGATTTTTCATTCATAATCAAACAGCATTATACATTTTTGTTGTTGTTGTTCTCCCCCTTGTTAGACATAAATTTGGGGCCAAAGATACTAATTCAAAAATACAATGCAGAAGCTGTCATTACAAAATCCTCACATACATTTTTCACTCAGATTCCTCACAGTCAGTTTCTTCATCTTCCTCAGTCTCCTCATCAGAAGAAGCAGCTTTCTGAGCACTTTCAATCTCCAGCCTTTGGATAATCTCCTCAAGCTTCTGCTTCCTTGCTTCCAGTTCTTTGCAAGTGCTCTTCAGTTCAGCAATCAATGCAGATTTGGAGATTGGAGACTTTGCAGTTGAAGGGCCAGCAGATGTCCCAGAGGGTGCTTCAACATCAGCTGCATGATGACTCAGAAACAGCTTGTAGTGGAAGGCCATAGGACTTTCTCTTTTGCACATTGTGTCCTTTTCAGTGAGAATCCTAGGGTACTGACTCAACACTATTCCACATAGCAAGGAAGGGAAGGCAATTGGCAGCTTTGTTGCAGATGATCCAGCATGCTTTAATGTCTGATCAAAGATGTAAGCTCCATAATCCAGTTTTGTTTGTGTGCCTACAGCATATATGAACCTGCCCAGGCCAGTGGATATTGAGGATGTGTGATTGGTAGGTACCCAGTTTGCTGTACCAATCCTGTTCAGCATGGCATATTTCCTTGTCAGCATGCTCACTGAGAGCTTTCCTTTAACTGGCCAAGCCTTGACCTGGTTAGCAGTGATAACCTTGCAGACCTGGTTATCAGTCTTCCCTAACTCATTTGGACCATCAGATTCTCTTCCAAGGTATTGGTTGATGACCTGAGGAGAGAATTCTACACACCTGCCTCTTACAAATTCTTTTCTAAATTCAGCAAACTTACCATTGGCACAGTCTTCTTGGAGGTTGACAATGAACTCCTTGACAAGCAGCTCATAGCAGGGAGAGAAGTTGGAGACAGTTTTGAAGAGGCCAGCAGAAGAGATGAGATCAATTAACTCTGTGCACTCAAGTGCATTACTGCTTAGTTCTCTTTCAAGTGCTACCCTTCTTTGATAAACAAACTTCCATCTGTTCACACTTGAGACATGATGAAAGGAGATGTTGTCCAAGGGAGCTTCTGGAACAGCATTTGATGACCTTGAGGGTGCTGATTTCTTCTTTGGAGGAGATGTTGGGACATCTTCTTCAACATCTGAATCTGGAGGAGTGACAGCTTTCCTCTTTTGTGTTTGCACCTTGCTCCATTGTTTTGTAGGACCAAAGACAACTTTAGCTTTGTCCTTCTTTGGTGTAGCTTGCTTCTTCTCAGGAATTGCATGTCCTGCATGCATCTTTTCTTTCCTAGTCCTAAGCCTTTTGGCTATGCTAGGTTTTACAGAAGAAATTATTTCTGTATCAGAATCATGCTCTAGGTTCACCACAGGAGGAGATTGAGCAGTCTCCTCTTCAGCTGGTTGATCAACAGAAATGTGCTCTTCAGTGGAGGCCTTGTGCTGGTCCTCAGATGCTTCTGCATCACTATTTGTGGAGGCCTTTTTCTGGTCCTCAGGTATATCATCAGCAGTATCAGATGAGACCTTTTGCTGGTCATCAGATGCTTCAACATCTATTGGGACATCCTGTTGAGCAGGAGTGTCCTTTGCAGCCTGAGTTTGTTGATCTTCTTGTGGGGCTGGCATGGTGTTCAGAGGAATAGATATGCCACTTACCACTCTTTGCTCAGGTAGGATCTTGGTTACCAACTCCTTTATGGAATCATCCATGTATTCAGAAGCTCTTGGAGTGTTGTATAATGGTGAAGGTATGCCTTTGGTCTTGCTGAAAACTTGATCTTTTGTTCTTTTTGGAGTTCTTGGCTTTTTAGCATGAGGAACACTTCCTCTGATTTCGTCCATTGGGGTTGAATCCATGGGTACCACAGAAATGGGGGTTGCATGCACCACATCTTCCTTGTTGAGGATTTCTTCAGAACTGTTAGGGTTTTGAGACATTTTCGAAGGAAGTGGATGAAGAGTTTTAGGGTTGATGATTTCTGAAGAACAGCTAGAGAATGCAATTCGTTTTTGAGAGTATGATGAGAATATGGATAGCTGAAAGCAAGCTGTTATTATATAAGTAGCCGTTACTTGGAAAATTATTAGGAATGGAATACCCAAGGTGCTTGACCAGACTGGTGTTGCCATCTGGTGCTTATGCCACACAATGTCATATGACATGTTGGCACATCTCCATAACTGCTAAATCTCACATAAGCAGATTCCCAATTTGCCCCTTAAGTTTTCAAATTAAGTAGCATCCAAGGCTTTGGTAAATATATCAGCCAACTGCAGATTTGTAGCTACATGTTCCAGTGAAATCCCTTTCTCTTTTACAAGATCTCTGATGAAATGATGTCTGATATCAATATGCTTGGTCCTGCTATGTTGGATAGAATTCTTTGATATGTTAATTGCACTTAAATTGTCACAGTACAATGTCATGACATCTTGTGGGACATTGTACTCAGTGAGCATTTGTTTCATCCAAACCAACTGTGAACAACTGCTTCCAGCTGCTATATATTCAGCTTCAGCAGTGGATAAGGATACACAATTTTGTTTCTTACTGAACCAAGAAATCAAATTGTTTCCTAGAAAGAAGCATCCTCCTGAAGTGCTTTTTCTGTCATCAGCACTTCCAGCCCAATCAGCATCACAGAAGCCAGTGAGAATTGGTTTGCATCCATGAAAATACATTATGCCATAGTCACAAGTACCATTAACATATTTCAGAATTCTCTTGACTTGATTAAGATGACTAACTTTTGGATCATCTTGATATCTTGCACAAACACCTACTGCAAATGCTATGTCTGGTCTGCTAGCAGTTAGATATAGCAAGCTTCCAATCATGCTTCTGTATAGGCTTTGATCTACATTCTCACCCTTGTCATCTTTAGTCAGCTTTAAATGTGTGGGGGCAGGAGTTCTCTTATGAGTAGCACTGTCCATCCCAAATTTCTTGACTATGTTCTTAGCATACTTGCTTTGGGAAATGAACATGGAGTCCTCCATTTGCTTTATTTGTAGTCCTAGAAAGTAGGTTAATTCTCCTACTAGACTCATTTCAAATTCAGATTCCATCTGGTTGACAAAATGTTTGACCATCCTGTCTGACATCCCACCAAAGACAATGTCATCTACATATATTTGAGCAATCATGACATTTCCTTCTTCATCTTTAACAAACAAGGTTTTGTCAATTCCACCTTTCCTGTACCCTTGCTTGATAAGAAAAGTAGTCAGCCTTTCATACCATGCTCTTGGAGCTTGCTTCAGACCATAAAGAGCCTTCTTTAGTTTGTATAGATGATTTGGACAGCTTGGATCAACAAATCCTTTAGGTTGTTCTACATATACCTCTTCATTAAGATAACCATTTAAAAAGGCACTTTTCACATCCATTTGAAATAGCTTGAACTTTAAGATACAAGCAATTCCCAAAAGTAGTCTAATTGATTCAAGCCTTGCTACTGGTGCAAAGGTTTCATCAAAGTCTACTCCTTCAATTTGAGTGTATCCTTGAGCTACAAGTCTAGCTTTGTTATTTGTAACAACTCCTTGCTCATTTGACTTGTTCTTATACACCCATTTAGTTCCAATCACATTTATGTCATCAGGTCTAGGAACAAGGTTCCACACTTCATTCCTTGTGAATTGACCTAATTCCTCTTGCATAGCACAAATCCAGTATTCATCAGTAAGAGCTTCCTTGATGTTTTTAGGTTCTATTTTAGAAACAAAACAGGACCCTGAAATCACTTCTCTTGATCTAGTGCTTACACCTCTGTTGGGATCACCAATTATCAAGTCTTTGGGATGATCCTTCTGGATTCTGATGGAGGGAGGTTTGCTGGATTGTTCTGTCCTTGCATCAGTTTGAGTGAAGTTATAATGATCACTCTTTTCTTCAGCTTCAATCTTGATATCAGCAGATGTTCCAACATCTTCTGGGACATCTGTAGGAGCATCATCAATTATCACATTTATGGACTCCATGATAACCTTGGTTCTAGAATTAAATACTCTATATGCTCTGCTGTTTATAGAGTATCCAAGAAAAATCCCTTCATCACTTTTAGGATCCATTTTTCTTCTTTGCTCCCTATCTGCCAGAATATAACAGTTACTTCCAAACACATGGAAGTACTTAACTGTGGGTTTTCTGCCCTTCCAGACTTCATAGATTGTGGACAAAGTTCCTTTCCTTAGAGTAACTCTGTTATGGATGTAACATGCTGTGTTCATAGCTTCAGCCCAGAAGTACAAAGGTAACTTTTTAGCATGGATCATAGCTCTTGCTGATTCTTGAATAGTTATATTCTTCCTCTCAACAATCTCATTCTGTTGAGGAGTGATTGGTGAAGAATATTCATGATTGATTCCTTCTGAAGAACATAAATCTAAGAATTTTTGGTTCTCAAATTCTTTTCCATGATCACTTCTTATTCTGATCACACAGCTGGCTTTTTCCCTTTGTATTCTTTGGCATAAGTCTTTGAATACATCAAATACATCAGACTTTTCTTTGATGAAATTTATCCATGTATACCTTGAAAAGTCATCAACCACCACATAGGCATACCTCTTACCACCAAGGCTCTCAACCTGCATAGGTCCCATAAGATCCATATGCAATAGTTCCAAAACTTTGGAAGTTGTCAGATGTTGGAGCTTTGGATGGGACATCTTGGTTTGCTTGCCTATTTGACATTCACCGCATATTTTGCCATCATCAATCTTCAGTTTAGGAATACCTCTTACAGCATCCATAGAAATAATCTTCTTTATGCCTCTGAAATGAAGATGGCCTAGTCTTTGGTGCCATAGTTTCACTTCTTCTTCTTTAGCTAAAGAGCAAGTTGAAGTGAGACTGAAGTCTTGAGGTTCCCACATGTAACAATTGTCTTTAGATCTGGCTCCTCTCATAACAACCTCTTGTTCTTTGTTAGACACTATACATTCAGTTTTGGTAAAGTTTACACTGTACCCTTGATCACATAATTGACTTATGCTGATCAGGTTAGCAGTTAAACCTTTAACCAGTAGCACATCATTTAGCCTTGGTACATCTTGACAGTCCAAGGTCCCAACTCCCTTGATTTCTCCTTTAGCTCCATCTCCAAAGGTTACATATCTGGATGAATGTGACTTTAAGTCTACTAGCAAATTCTTCAATCCAGTCATGTGTCTTGAACATCCACTGTCAAAGTACCAGTCTTCTTTGGCTGATACTCTTAGTGATGTATGTGCTATATATGCAACACCTTTCTTTGACCATTTGAGTTGAGATTTCTTTTGATACCTCTGCCCTGTGTATTGTTCATCAGTAGAGCTCCAAGGTTGCTTGTTGATCTTGTTCTTGGGTATGTAGCTTTGATCAGTATGAAGACTAGCTTTTGATCTCCATACCTTCTTGATGACCTTTGTCTTCTGCTTAGAAGGTTGCTGATCTCTTTGATGTCTATGCAGCACTTTCTTGGTAACTTCTATCTTCTGCTTAGGAGGTTGCTGATACATTTGATTTGGATATCCATGCAACTTATAGCAATGAGGTTTGATATGTCCAAATCTTCCACAATGATGACATCTCCATCTTTGATACTTCTTCTTCATTATGTTCTTTTCAGAATGTTGAGACATCTGTTGGAACATTATGTTTGACTTTGTGTTCTTATGATGTTGAGGCATCTGTTGGGACATTTTGTTTGACTATATGGACTTTGGAGTAGTTTTGCTAGAGCTAGCTTCATCCTTATGAACTCTGTTGAATCCCAGTCCACTTTTATCCCCTGAATGCTTATTGTTGTTGAGAATAACATCCAGTGTACTTGAGCTACTGTTCAGCATTCTAACAGATTTGGACATGTGTTCCAACTTGGAGTTGAGCAGACTTACTTCACTTTTCAAGGTGTCAATGATCTCTAGATCACTTGCATTTTCATCCTTTAGTGCCTCAATCTGCTTCTTTAGCTTTATACTTTCCCTGCATATTTCAGTGCTTCTTTTGACTAGTTCTCTGAATGATTGCTCAAGTTCTTCAAAAGTAAGCTCCCCATCACTGGATTCACTTTCAGATTCACATAATCCAGCTAGAGCAGTGATATGCTTAGCTGATTCTTCTTCTGAATCACCTCATGAGTCTTCATCAGACCAGGTTACAGAGAGACCTTTCTTTTGCCTTTTTAAATAGGTAGGACATTCATTCCTGATGTGTCCATATCCTTCACATCCATGGCATTTAATTCCTTTTTCTTGACTGGTCTTTTCATCATAAGTTGACCTTCTATCATTAGGTCTTTTGTTCTCAGAGGAGTTTGTGTATCTTCCACTTGGTCTGGACTTGTTTTCCATATTTCTGAGAATCTTTTTGAATTGTATTCCAAGCATAGCAATATTGTCTGATAAGCTTTCACCATTTTCTGATTCATCATCTTCTTCTTCATTAGTATTTGTCACCAAGGCTATGCTTTTGTTCTTCTTAACATTTGTGTCATTCATTCCCATCTCAAATGTTTGAAGGGAACCAATGAGCTCTTCAACTTTCATTGTGCATATGTCTTGAGCTGCTTCTATTGCTGTGACTTTCATGTCAAATCTTTTTGGCAAAGATCTGAGAATCTTTCTTACAAGCTTTTCATCAGTCATCTTTTCTCCCAAGGCTCCAGAAGTATTGGCTATTTCTAAGATGTTCATGTAGAATTCATGAACTGTCTCATTTTCCTTCATTATCAAGTTTTCAAACTTGGTGGTGAGAAGTTGAAGTCTTGACATCTTTACCTTTGATGTTCCTTCATGAGTTGTTTTGAGAGTGTCCCACACATCTTTTGCCAGCTCACAGTGATGCACAAGTCTAAAGATGTTCCTATCAATGCCATTGAATAAAGCATTTAAGGCCTTGGAGTTGCCTAGTGTTGAATCTTCTTCCTCCTTACTCCATTCTTCTTCAGGTTTCAACACTTTTGATCCATCTTTGGTGTCTTGGATAGGGTGTTCCCATCCAATGTTGATTGCTCTCCAGGCCCTGTTATCAAGTGATCTTAAGAATGCAATCATTCTTGGTTTCCATTAGTCATAATTAGATCCATCCAGTATAGGTGGTCTATTTACTGATCCTATATCTCTGTCCATGTTTCCAGAATTTGTATTCCCTAGATCTCACTCAGTATAAACAGGCAGGGTGCCTGCTCTGATGCCAATTGAAATTCTGTGATCAGGTATGAGATGTCCTATGAGATGTTCCAACACTTGACAGATTTAACCAAAACTTAAAGTGCAAGAAAAATAAACAACACAGTAGTTTGTTAACTCAGTTCAGTGTATAACCACACTTACATCTGGAGGCTACCAAGCCAGAAGGAAATCCACTATAAGTAATATTAATTCTAGACTTAAACCACCCAGTTTAATCTTTCACTTAATATCTATCCAATGCAATTTCTACCTAAGACACTACTTAGATATGAGTATCAACTCACTCCCCCTCAATCACACAGTGATCTTGTTTACAAGTTTAATAAAATTGAAGTCATACTTCAAACAAAACAGCTTGATCTTACTTCACAGTTTCAATCAAGTCACAAATGCACTTATGCTTAAAAGCTCATAAAGTGGTACAATAAAAACAATCTGCTATTAAAATACAAAACAACCTATTTGGTCTTCTTAAATTCTTTTTCAATTCTGAGATATTCTGTTGCTTAAATAGGTGTATGGATTTTGGGCTTTCTGTAGATTAATCCAATCCTAAAACGCATGCAGCTTCCACCTTGAATTAGGGTTTGTTACTTCCTAGATTCTAGGTGATTTAGTTCTTCTGATTATGCTGAAGCCTCATAATAACACACCCTACAGATGCGCCTTATTCTATTATTGTCCATCCATAATTAATTCCAGATAACTCTCCTTAAATTTCTCAGATCAGTTAGTCATTAATTAATTCTGGTAGTAGGTTTGAGATGTCTCAACATCTGTTGGGACATCCTAAAAAACTGAACTTAAATCATTTACACAATGTCCCAACATCTGGTGTGACATCCTGAATTAAGTTCTTATACTCTGTTTGATAATGTCCCAACATCTGATAGGACATTCTGAACTGAATTCAATATTTCTTGTTGGTCAAAAATTCTGCCAATTCTAAACATCTACAAAGGTTTTGTTTCTGAAGTTGCAGAAATCGTATTTGTGTTTGGAGGTGTTTTAAGCTATGGTGATGGGTGGAAAATGATCCTGGGGTGATGCTAAGTTGATTGGTGGAAGAGTTTGTGATTTTTGTTGGTTGTGTTATGAGATTCGAAGACTTGAAGTTTTTTCAAGTTTTTGGCAATCTAGGCTTAGGGTTACCTTCAGGCTTGTGTGTTATGTTCTTTGAGGTCCATGATGTCTGTATAAGGTGTTCTGATTGGTTCAGAGAGTTGTTGTGGCGTAGTGTGATTGGTATAGCTTCATTTGCAAAAATTCAAGGAAAGTGTACCACAAGCATGGGCTCGGTCAGAGGTGATCTAAAGGGTGGATTTTCCTCAGCTGACTTTGTGGAGAGCCATAGAATCAGATTACATGAGCTGGCACAAGTGGATGAAGAGTTTCATAGCATTTTGCAATTCTTGGAAGTTTTGGCCCTTTTGTGATTTCTTGAAGTTCAAGTCATGAAAATGCTTGGTTCAATGCACAATTCTGATGTTTAGAGGCCCAATTGACATATTGTGAAGTGTTTGTGTCCATTTGAAGTCATTAGAATGCTTGAACATGCCAATTTGCAAAATCCCTCTTTGACATAAAACTTGAAATTATAGGATTTTTGCCAACTTTGAAAGGCCATATCTTGAGTTCTATGATGAATCAAGACATGTTCTTGTACGTTTTGAAAAGGGAAAGATCTAATCTACAACTTTAATGACCAAGCATTTTTCATTTGAAGCATTTTTGGTTAAGAAAGAGGAGGTTGAAAAACTTTCCCAAAATGGAAAGTTTGCATTTCAAGTCATTTCCATTTTTGGCAAGTTTGCAAATGGTTCAAAATTCTTCAATCTTGTGAAATTACAACCTATTATATGATCAAATAAAGATCATATAACTTCAATTTGATGAAAATACCCCTTTGGTTCCATTGTTGGGGGCCTCAGATGCCCTGATTTTGACTTAACTTGCTCAGGAAGTTACCCAGTGATCAGATGACTTCCACAATGAATGTCTTCATCAAACTTGGTACACATTATCCTTATAAGACCTTAAGAACAATAGAAACAATAATGGCCCAAATATTTGGGGTTAAGGCCTCTGAAACTAAAACCCTAATTTTGGTCATCTGTGTAGTGAAACCCTAGCTCTGTTTCCATGCCTTGGCCAGTTCTTGTGATTTATTAACTTTCATGAACCTTGAGGAGCATAATATGATGATATAGCATACATGGACTCTATTGGAAAGCTTTGAGGCCTTTGGGATGGCTCAGATGGACTCTTGGATTGCTCAGATCACAAACCCTAGATGCAAATGAACTTGAACTATGCAGATGAAACAAATATGCAATATGAGGTGTGATGCCTATGCTAATGCAAAAATGAAAGATCACAAGACATGGTGTGATAAAGAGTGAGGGAAAATTTGGAGTGTTTACACTTATGGAATGTGTGACATAAAGTTCATGAACGAGTAAATTGTTAAGTGTTTCAGTTCCAAGATCGCGGTGACATCTTCGATGAGCGAGTGTACTTCAAGGGGTGTAATCGGATAATACCTTATGGAAGGATAGTATTTACAGGATAAGAATGTTCATTTTATTTTGGGAACCTAAAGTGTGGAAGAACGTGAAGAGGGACACGAGGATGTGACTACATGTTTCAAATGAGACAAGTATACCCCGGACGAAGGATAGAAGACCAGAGTTGTTTATTCGGTTGAAATCAAAGAGACAATGATCAGAGTAAGGCATCAGGTTGTTATGTTTTTGATAAGAGATTAAGTCGGAAATTGTTGAGTGACGTAAGGAATGGTATAATGTATAATGTCGGAAGAAGAATAAGCTCTATTTAGTGATATGAGGTGTGTGAAGTGCGGACTTGATAAAGTGGTGATAAGTGTTAGAGTAAACACATTGGATTTGGAAGACGTTCTAGTAAGAAGGTTTGTGTTTGAGTGTGAGAAGATTACCGTAGAGCATGGATTTAATACGGTATGGAGACGACATTGACCGTGCGATATGAGAAGGCATTAGATGGTTTGCGCTCAACTGAAGAGAAAGCATGCTTCTCGATATGCAAATTGTCCGAATGGAACTCTGTTATCATTGTTACCTCTATGGACATAACTCATATCTCCAAGGACAGGATTGTCAACGAATGCGATTGAGTAAGTATAAGGCAAGCCTACAAATTCAGAGACTTGTTTTGGACGGTCGTTAATTCGGTATTATATGAATTTTTAAGAAGAGCAGACATCATGACGTTTGATGGTCTATGAGAATGGTGGATGGAATGACTCTCCTGGAGTTGTTATTAACTTGGTTAAGAAAGATTTTGATGTAAGGAAAGCAATTGTGGAGGTCGACTTAATTAGTTATCACCTTGCACTGAACTTTTGCACATGTATCAGATGAATTTGTAATCTGGTTTGTAGTAACCTATTGCTTGGATTGATGAGAACAGGTCCGCTAACTACAACTTGTCCGCTATTTTTTTCAGCATTGGTCGGTTGGAATCATCTGTTAGTGATGGTTATAACTTTTATTTACGATTGGAATGAGTTGGGAGGCTTAGGTAACAATGAAGATCAGAAGTTGCTTATGTGTTTGAGTAATTGGTTACCCTCCTGTTAGTGACTGGTTAACGTTATTAAGTTTCGAAAGTTGGATCTTTTCTAAGATGCATACATTTGGACTTGAGTGCCCGATTGGAGCGTTCTTGGTACGGTAGAAGGCTATGGAAACATTCTATGAAATGATTAGTGGAAAGTAAGGGAATCCCGAATTATATGTAAGTAGAGGTATCGAAGGTTCTTCAGAGGAGTGCGTTACCTTGGTTTCCAAGTGTAAGGAATAATCGAAGTATTTGGAATTTGTCCCTAATGAGATTGAGAATGTTGTTGTTGTTTTAATCCTCGCCAAGGAATTAAAGAGAGGGGACAAGGTTGTATACTAGACATGAGGTGTTCATTATCTTGTTTTTACCCGATAAGGATTGTGTGTTGGATTTTTTTATGGAAGAAATAAGTGTTAGCTTGCAACAAAAACCTTTTGACAACGTCATTGTGCAAGTAGAATCGAGCCATTCCGTTGAGTATTCGTGTTGTGACCGTGACAGAATGGTTATTCTACTTCGTCGCTTGTTGGATTTATGATATGCATGTTGTGCCCATTCGTGTTATCTCGAGTTGTGAACGGCGAGTGGTTGTGCGCATGTCTGGACATCGAGAGTGAGAATCATCTTTCAAGATGACATGGTCTGTGTCATACCCCAAATTTTTCCTACCTTAGCTTTCAAATTTATCTCTAAAAAATCATTTGACCTTTGGCCAATATCTTCTGAGAATTAAGTCTTATTGATGTTTATTGTGAACTAACAAGCTTGTGTTGGTGTATTAAGGTCAAGACATGATCCATTCGGGTCCTATTGGGGCTAAGTGATGCTAGGTTTTCTAAATAGTTTTGAATTTTGGGCTCATTCTCAAAAAAAATTACTCAAGATATCAAGGCCCATGATGTAGTTTTAACTTGAGTGTGGAGCCCATAGTCCATTTGATTCAAAATTTAATTTCAAGAGTGTGGTTTATCAAACTTTGGTTCACTAATCCCGGAGGTATTATGTGGGGTTCGAATTCATACGACATCATGAGTCACGTTAACTCTGATTAGAAGTCTTGGTGAATTAATATGAGTCAAAATGGTTGACCATTTTACCATTTTCAATATTCATGCTTACTTTGGTTTCACAGGTTATAGACTTGGAATATTTGAGTGGTGAACTTGAAGATTTTGTTCCTTTTGGTCATACATACAAGTCACGGTTGCCTTTCAAAGGAAAATAAAATGACTATTGTGTTGTCCAGAACTGCAGTATTCAAAGGAAATGTCTAAAAGATTTCCAAACTACAATCATGGAAAAGAATTTATTTTGCAAGTCACAACAAGCAATGTTAAGTCAAACTTAAAGCCATTAGTGGAAATGGCAATGCGTGTTTGGTTCAAACTATTTTGGGAAAGTTCAATTCACATTTCAAAAGCCATGAAAGATTCAGGCCCAATTTATGTGCAAGATACTGGAGTGGTTATAACCCAAATGCGACTGAATCAATACAAGTCTCAGTGAATAGTTTGTTACGGTTATTTGAATATTTTAATGATGACAACAGCCTGCTATTAGTTCAAAGTTTACTAAAACAGTCAAAGTTACAAAGCTGAAATTCGCAAATTTTACAAAGTTCTTGTTTCGTTATAAGAATAAAAGATCCTAGTTCTACCATGACTACTTGAAATTAGGCCAAAGGATATTGCAGCAACATGGAGTCAGTTTTCGTGCTCTACCAAAATCCTTGAATTAGAATCATTTTTCTTCATCTGTACAACAAACTCATTGCATCAAACCCATCCATTTAACATATCATCAATGTACCTGCTGTAACACCCCAAATTTACCCTCTTCATTTTAAGCATCATATAACATCATATACATCATACTCATGTCATTTCCTCAGCGTCATATCATGGAAAGATGAAGCATAACATCCCTCATGTCCTAGCATCAAGCATATGGTCATCTGTGGAGTTCCCAGAAGTCTTTCAAGCCATGACAAGGGTCCCAATGAGTTTGTACAAGTTCTATGGTGAGTCTACACTCCATTTACAAGGTCAAGTCCATTGGAAAAAGCTCAGAAGATTGCATGATCATCAGAGATCTCAGGACAAGTCAAAGCTCCTATGCAGTGCACCCAAATTAGGGTTTGAGATTCAAGCACCAAAATCTCACAACTTTGGCCATTTCTCTTGGGCCAAGTCTTATATATGTTAAGAGGATCCTATGTGTCAAATTTCATGAGAAAATTCCATGTGGAGGTCAGTCAATACCTCAGTTGCTTGCAGATGAAGGAAAAAGTCAACAGAGCCCATAAAGAGTCAACTGTGCAATTTCAAGGGGTCCAACCCAAATTTTTTGGCCAAGAGGGGTCCTTACAATGTTATGAGAGGTTTGGAATGCCTAAAGTTTAAGAATCATGGAGATTTGAGGGGTTTTGCAAAAATGGTACAAAGTTGGTTTTTGAAGTTTTCCAAATTTTGCAAGTTTTGCCCTAATTTTCAAGTGGCCTTAACATGATCAAAAATTCTTCAAATGGACCAAAGTCAAACATGAAAGTTGGAGATTAAGGGCTCCCATTTTCAAAAATTAAGAGTACATTTTCACCGGATTCTTGAAACTCCCTAGGGCCTCTTCGAAAATTCTAGCATGGTAGGGCAAAAATTCAACTTTCCAAAAGTGCACCAAGTGCAAGAAGGCTCAAATCTGATTTTTGTGAATTGGTACAGACCCAAACTTGTTTCAAACTTAAAATACATTGCATAAGAAGCATTTTTATCAAAAGAAATGGCCAATTTCGTGCACTTTGAAAAACTCCCCCCAAAACATGCCAATTTGCAAAAATCATGAAACAAGTGTGACACTTGAATCTAAGGGCCAGGAGTGGCTGGATTTGGATCAAGGGTGGGAAATGAAACTCACACATGCTGAGAGGCCCAAGAGAGTATGAGGATAGCATGCTTATTCCACCAAGTGCACATGATGCATATTCACACTTTTCTCATTCAATTTTCGTGCACTTTCTTTCACATTTTCAGCATTGCTTTCTTACATCACAACAAAGAGAATTAGGGTTGCATCAGATCTGAATTCTCTCTCATTCTCAACTTTCTTACATTCTTGCATTTTGCTTCATATCTCTTGATTCTCTTACATTCTCCACAAACTTCTTCCATATTCTTGATCAGTGAATCATATAGATCAAGAATCATCCACCCATTCAAGCTTAAATCACAGAATTGGAAGCTTGCCATTTCAAAGCCACTTGTGTTGAAATCTCAGATCCACACCATTTCAAGACCTTATATGCATTTATTTTGCATTTAAGGAGCAAGAGGAGTGATTTACACGGATTGGTTGGTTTTCTAGCTCAACATTTCAAGATCTCCATCTCAGGTATGGCTTGAAACTTCATGTTTTGGAAATGGAATTTAATTGTTGTTTTGTGTTCCTTGTTGTTTCTTGATCATGCTGCACTTTGTAGAATTGATTTTGGTGCATTATATCATGAGTTATGTGCATTTAAAGTTTGAGGATCAATGTTGTTTTGCTTCGATCCGTCCAATCCATTGAGATCTAGCTATTTTTGATGCCATATTTGAATTCAGTGATGTCTAATTAGTTGATCTGGACTATTTGTTTGCATTATTTGATGAATTTTTGGTACTGGTTTGGTCTCCGGTGCCGGAGCCCTAGCTTCGGTCACCGGAATTTGTCTTGTGTTCATTTAGGGTTTTTCCATGAAGAAGATGAACTAGAGTCGTCGGATCTCATATCCAACGCACCCTAGCGTGCCACATGTCCCTAATTTCCCTCCATTCTTTCTATTTAAATTCTATTTCATTTTAATGCTGCGTGTGGTAGTGTACATAGCAGCTTCCGTGTTCCAGCCAATGGCAACGCGTCTGGCTGCCACCTCAATTAATGAGGTGATTCACCACAGCTCTTAGATCAATCCTGCGGTCCACCTTTTGTCCAGTTTTTATTCATTTTAATTCAGTAATATCCACTATAAGTCCCATACTCCAGTGCATCCCCAGGGCCCTTCAGACGTTGCTGTTCGCACCTCCAGCATTCCAGCCCAATTGAATTTCAACGCACAACCTTTACTACATGCACCTCTCACCAAATTCATTTAAGTTCTTTTTCAACTTTAATTTCTTTTTAATTCAGTTCCATTTTAATTCATATAAAATACTTCCATCCACATAAAAAATCCCAAAAAAAATCATGAAAGTTATTTTGAGTCTCTAGTTTTTTATCATATTTTTATTTTATTTTTTTCATTGATCCACGTGTCAGAATTAATTCACCATTGTACATAGCTTCTTTTTAAGTCCTTCTTGACCAGTCTGCCTTGTCTAATTTCCATAGTCTTCAATATTTTTAGTTTTGATCTCATTCTTTTTTCTTTGTATTCTTAAGATCTTGTACTTTTCATGTGATTTTTTTCTGGATTTTTGGAAATTTATTTCTTGAGTCTTGGTCTGGTAACTTGTGATGTAAGTTTTCTGTCCTAACTTGTGTTCTTGCCTCCATTTAACTTAGTTCACTTCTGAATCTTTTCAAATCCTTTTGGCTAGTTGATATAACATGTTTTAAGATCATTTGGTTTCAATTGTGGAATTTTTAGGTGGCTGGTTGTTTTATTGTGGATTTTATCTTGAACCTTGTCCCGTTTTGCTTCCTTTGAACCTTTAAGTCTCTCATAAGCCTTGAAAGGAACTTGTGCCCATTTCTTCTTCTCATTTGGGGTTCCTTTGGGGTGTGGGTACCTTCCTGGTCCTAGGATAGGTCTTGTGTCTTCTGAATTTTTGTGTTTGCTTCTTCTTTAAGTCATTTGCTTCTTTAAGTGTTTTAACTTCATCCTTTGGTTTCTTTTGCTTCTATTTGGAATTGTTTGGTCTTGTACCTCTCTTCTATTTATCTTGTTGGCTTCTTAAGCCATTCTTCATCTTGTTTTGGTTCTGTTTGTGAGCCTTGTGTTCATATTTTGTGCATTTTGCATTGCATATTTCATAAGTGTGCATTTGTCTTCATATGTGTTCATGTTGTATCATTTTGAGTTGCATGCTTCTTCTCCTCATTTCTTTGAGTTGCATTTGCATTGTTCATTTGTTCATATCATGTCACTTCTGATTTTTTAATGTTAGCATGTTATCTTGCTCATTTTGTTTCATTTGTATGCATACTAACCTTGCAGGGGCTATGGTAAGTGTGGGATGTGGGAATTGAATTCCACATCTCCAATTATCATCTCTTCCTCTTATGTTTACGTGTACTAACCCTTTGTTGTTGGGCTTAGGCCTTTCTCATCCCTTCTTCTATCTTCTTCTTCTCTTCTTCATTAGGATAGAAACCTCACTAACCCTTAGGACATCCATGCATGTTAACACTTAGGATTATTTTAGTCCCCCTTTAGAATTTTTCCTTTGAGATCCTTTGGTGCTCTCTCTTCTCATCTTCAAACTTAATTCTAATTCACTTAATAAAGGTTGAGTACTTCCATGTTACATGAGACTTTTCTATGAGATACTTGCACGTGTTCCGTTTCGGGGCGAGGTGTGAGTCATCACTCGTGGTGGATAGGTCTTAGCATGAGTATCTCACAAAGAAAAGCTAAAAAAACACTTCTTAACCAAAAAACCACAAAAATACTTAATAATGGTAATAGGCCAGTGTGCTTAAGCCTTCACTTGTGGGACTAGCTTTGGGGATTTCCTCCATAGATAGGTGTGCCTCTTGCGCATTCCATTTCGGGATGATGTGAGACGTACACATCCCATTGAGTAAGACTTAGGTACACTTACCTATGCAAACTTTCACTCATAAAAGCTTCATAAAAAAACACAAACAAACAATAAGCGTCTTTCCTTCGGGAATTCTTTTCTCAGCTCATTCACTCCTTACACGAACTTGCTCCTACTTGTCACTTTGCAAGACGGTTACGCACTCGTCGTCCGAGTCTGCAACACCTGAGCAATGACATAGGCAGTTCAAGCCTTAATTCACAAGCAATTTTCCTTTGTTACCCCTAGTTAGGGGAACTACGGCGTCTCTGATCCTCATTATCCTGATGAGGTACGTATGCAGCGGGTAGGGCCCGTTCGAGCACAATCTTTATTTTCCCTACATTGTTTCTCTTTGTTTTCTTATTCATTCCTTTCCAGTTCCAGTTTCTTTTCATTTTCATTTCTTTGCTGCAGTTTTCATACCCTCACCCTTTGAAATAGTTTCTTTTGCAAGCGTGGATCCCGTCGGGTACGGCGGATGATCTGGGTGCTAATACCTTCCCAGGTCGTAACCGACTCCCGAACTCAGTCTCTTTGGTTCGTAGGACCTGTGTCCTTCCTTTTCTTTTCTTCTGGTTTGTGCAGCATTACCATTCCCTCTCTTTGGGATAAAAATGCCTTGTTGGAGACTCTATTCTTTTTCCGCGCCACTTTCACGTTTGTACCAGGATGGAAATCCGGGGAGCGACAGCTGGCGACTCTGCTGGGGACTATTTCACCAGAGATCTCTGGTTCCCCTGTGAGTCTCTCCTAGCGCTTGTTTGTTGCTGTTTCTTTGGGTGATGTTTGTTTGATGTGGCTTGTTGTATTTTATTGTTGTTTATTTACAGCTTTATTTACAGTTTTCAGTATTTATTTACCGCATCATGTGTATCATACTGGACTGTCTGGACTGGTTTTCTGTTTGGTGGGCTCGGGTGATACTGTTTCTGAGAGATAAGCCAAGTACCCGGCTTGAGTGCTTTATAGGATTAGAGTGGACATATTGTACTCACATGTGACATGATGAGTGGCGATGTGTTTCACGCCCAGATTGCGACCGTCTTGGAAATATCTTGTGTGGGGATTTCCTCCACTTCGGGATAGAACCTTGATAGTTATGTGCATCTGGGGACCGATCATTGAGAACCTTTGTGGAAACAACCCTCTCCAGTGGTGGCAGTGGCAGACCACATTTTGTGGCAAACCCATTCGCACCCGAGGGTCCACTGGGGACTCGCATAGGATGGCCTGGTTCTCTTATAGGAACTCATTCAAAGCATCTGGTCGTATGACATTAGTACTGTATCCTACAGGATGAATGTACTATTGTTTCTCGATTTCAGCGCTTGAAGCTGGGGACTTATAAGGGATGCTTGTTTTTCCCGGACTAAGCTGAGGCCTCCCTGCGTAGTACATAATGCCTAACCGATTCCCTGATTTTGTCATGAGCCATTTCTCGGAAATGGTGAAAGTATTATTGCTATTCGGCTTTGAGATCCATGATGTTTGACCCGGAGCACACCTGTGAGATTGGGAATGGGTTTACAGGTTTGCAGGAACCCTTGACCTCATCATACCCTTGTTACCAGTACAGTTTCATGTTCTGATTCAGTTGCTTTGGTTCCGGAGTTCTTGAGTTTCTCTGGTCTTTGATTGGGAGTATCTGAGCTTATCTGAGTGTTTATGGGCTGATATTCAGAGGATTTGGGATTTCTATCATGTGGCCTTGGTATCCAGATTCCAGACAGTCCCAGATGACCATATGTCTTTGCATTTGCATCTGCATTGCATCATTTCATCATTAATCATGTTTTGTTTTTCATTCACAGGTTCATATCTTTGCTTCCGGTTCCGGTATCCTCTTCAAAGATGGAAGATCCTCGCAAGCAGAATATTCACTTCAAGTTCTTTGACACCAAGGTTGGCTTGTTGAAGAAGATGGTAAAGCTGATTACACCCAACCATGTGGAGAGATTCAGGAAAGCCTACGGGAGTATTCTTGATGTGGTGATAGAGCTAGATCCTTCTGAGAGGAGTGCCATTCATACCTTGCTTCAGTATTATGATCCTCAGCTCCGCTGCTTCACTTTTCCTGATTTTCAGCTAGGTCCGTTGCTGGAGGAGTATGCTCTGATCTTGGGTGTACCTGTCCGAGACCAGGTTCCTTTCAATGCTGAGATGAGTAGACCTGCACCTGAGGCTATTGCTAAGGCTCTTTATTTGAGCACTTCTGCTATGAATTCTTTGACCATCATTAAAGGAGGTGTACCTGGGTTTTCTTTGGAGGCTTTGGTAAAGAAGGTGGAAGAGTTAGTTGTCGAGGAAGAATGGGATGTTGTCTGTGCTATCTTGGCTCTTTCTATCTATGGCATTATCTTGTTTGCTGATATGGAGAAGTCATAGATATGAATGCCATATATCTCTTTTTGCTGAAGAATCATGTGCCTACCTTTCTCGGGGATTTGTATTATTCAGTGCACTACAAGACTGAGAAGAAGAGGGGAGGTTTGGTTCGTTGCCGTGCTCCTTTATTTCACATGTAGTTCATGAGGCATCTGCCTAGTACTGGAGTGTTTAGTGACCACACCTTGGTATGGGCTCAGAAGCTGGAAAAGTTGCTTGCCAAGGATGTCAGGTGGATTACTCAAAGGCTGCAAGGTGCACGCTTCATCACTAGCTGTGGGAGTTATCTTAGTGTACCTTTATTGGGAGTAACTGGAGGAATTAATTACAATCCAATCTTGTTGAGGAGACAATTGGGATATGCCTTGAGAGAGGTGCCAGAAGAATTGAAGCCGACCCCTATTTTCTACTTCCCAGTGAAGGACAATATGCCCTTAGTGAGGAAGGTTGCTGGAGCTTGGAAGTGCATTAAAGGAGAAGGGATAGCTAGCTTTGGAAAGTGCAACAATCAGACATTCCCAGAGTATGAATATTGGTTGAAAGACAGATCCAGAAGAGTTTTGTTGCCATTCTCATCACCAGTTCCTCCAGTTGCTGAGTCCATTGATACTGTGTCTTTGGAGGAGTTCAAGAAGTTGGAAGCCCAGCTGCATGCAGTTAGAGTTGAAAATACTGAGATGGTAAGCATGTACCATCATGCCAACAGGGCCAAGATTGAAGTTGAAGAGAAGTTGCTGAAGATGCAGACTGCCTTGGAGGATAAGGAGAAGGACTTTGCTGGCAGAGAAGCACACTTCCACAGGTTAGGGATGATGGAAGCCCAAAGAGAAGCTGAACGCAAGAAGAATTCAAAGACCCTCAAAGATGCTCGTCAGTCTATTGTCTGGTTGCAGGGACAGAGAGAGTAAGAGTTGAAGAGCTATAAGGAAAAAGAAGAGTTCTTTGAAGTTCAGATGGCTTACAAAAAGGAAGAGGTGGAGCAAGTCCACAAGATTCGCAGAGAGAAGACTCAGTAGCTAGCAAATAGTCAACAAGCCCTCGAAGCAGCACTTAAAGAGATTGAAGACCTCAAGTTGATGGCTGGAGTCAAGAAGGTCAGGTCTGATGTGGGGCTTAGTGGGGAAGCTTCAGGGTCCTCAGGCAGTGGTTTTGCTTCTTAGTTTGCTTTTCTTGTATCTGGATTACCTACAGGCATGTTGTAGGAGTCCTGGCTATTTGTTTTCTTTTTAGAAACTTGTACCCTACGGGGAATTTTGTTTTATTTGCCTAATAGGCTGATTTATGTTATGGATTTTTCCACTATTTCTTGGTTTGCCTGCTGTTATGGTTTGAATGTGGTTTCTCGCGAAGGTTTCTGAAAGTCGAGGATCAGTACCCATCTGGTTTTCTTTGCTAAATACCGGAACCGGGGCATGAATGACCTGGGATTGGAAACATAAACAACTGCATTGCATACATATAACTTGTTTGTTTATTTTGCAGGTAGTGTCTCAGTTGCTAATGTGTTTTGTGTTGCAGGCACTATAGCTCCCCGTAAAGTTCGGGAACAACCAGTTGCGCACAGGTATCCAACCAAGATTAACAGAGAACGAGCCATGGACCAGATGCAAGCGGACTTGGCAGATCTGAGACTGAGAATGGATAACTTTATGACAGTGATGTCCGGCATGGGGCAGAACCAAGAGCGTCTGCGGGAGATGATAGAGAATAGTTAACCCAGGAACACTGCTGCTGCTGCTGATAATCGTACCGGTGCGGGCGCACGTCAGGTTGAAATCCCCATTGTTCAACCAGGGGTGACAATAATCAATGATGGTTTGAATAATATTCAGATGGACAATCATGACGACCAGTTCACTCTCCTGGACGAAGCTGAAGGTCAAGGAGCTGAGATGAACAAGAGGTTTGAGGAAATGGCTGAGCAAATCAAAGTTATTCAGTCCTAGAGCTCTTTGGGATTTGACATAACAGATTTGGGCTTGGTTCCTGGGGTCAGGATCCCACACAAGTTCAAAGTTCCAACCTTTGAGAAGTATAATGGCACTGCGTGCCCGAAGACCCATCTTTAATCATTCGTTGGGAGAATTGTTGCCCACACGGATGATGAGAAACTCTGGATGTATTATTTTCAAGACAGCTTGGTTGGAGCTTCGCTGGAATGGTACATGAAACTCAACAGAGTTAATATCAAGAGTTGGAAAGATTTAGCCGAAGCCTTTGTGAGACAATATCAATACAACATGGACATGGCTCCGAACCGCACGCAGTTGCAGCACATGGCTCAGACGGCTAAAGAAGGTTTCAAAGAGTATACACAGAGGTGGCGCCAGCTCGCTGCCAGGGTGCAACCACCGCTGCTAGAGAACGAAATGGCTGACATGTTTATGGGTACTCTGCAGGGTGTTTTTCTTGAACGACTGACATCCAGTTCTGCCACTAAATTCAACGATATTGTTATTGCTGGGGAAAGAGTTGAGACCCTGCTGAAGATGGGGAAGATACAAGATCCTAGTGCTAGCAGCTCAAATGGAGCGAGGAAAGCTTTCAGTGGACCTCCCAGAAGAAGAGAGGGCGAGACAAACGCTGTATTTGGCCGAGGCCGGGGCCGTGGTTATAGAAGACCCTATGAACATGTGGCAGCTGTCACAATTCCTGCAGCTCCAGTGCAACAGATGCAACCTCCTCCACAACAACAACATCAGCAACAACAAGAACCTCGAACCAATTATCAGCAGAGAGCGTATCAGCCGAGGTAAACTCGTCCGGCTAATAGGGTGATTGAGGCTATCCCGATGACTTATGATGCCTTGCTTCCAAGACTGCTATATTTGAACCTGATTCAACTGAGAACTTTGGCACCACCACCTCCTGGAGAGCTTCTAGTTGGTTATGATGTCAACGCGCGATGCGCTTTCCACTCTGGAGCACCCAGGCACTCGACTGAGAAGTGCAGGGCTTTGCATCACAAGGTTCAAGATCTTGTAGACTCTAAAGCAATCAACTTTGCACCGCCGCCAAATGTTAATTCAAATCCTATGCCGCATCATGGAGGGGCAAGAGTCAATGCTGTTGAGGGTGGTGACAAGTTGAGTCTGGTGTTGAGTATTGATGAAGTGAAGACTCCTTTGAGGGTAGTGAAGGAGAGACTGCTGAATGGTCAAGTGTGTCCTGGTTGCTGTTTTGATTGTGAAGACTGTATGAATGCTGAGAATGGTTGTGAGAAGTTGAAGGTGGGTTTGCAGGGTTTGATTGATGATGGATCCTTGAAGTTCAGTAAAGTTGATAATGAGGTGGCTGATGATGTGTCAACCATTACTATTTTCTATGGTGAAGCTGACATGCCTGTCAGGAGAGAGCCTGTTACAATCTATGCTCCTCAGATTAGTCATGTGACTATCACCGTACCTGGGTCTGTTCCATACGCAGACGATAAAGCCATTCCCTGGCATTATGGCTCAGATGTATATGTAGCTGGACAGAAGATTGAGAGCAAGGTTATGGCTGCTGACCCGGCTATAGAGAATGTCGGAGGAGTTGGGGGTTTCACCAGAAGTGGTCGTTTGTTTGCTCCCCCTGTGCTGAGAGGGGATCCTGAGGCTGAAGCTTCGTCCAAGGCCAAAGGAAAGCAAGCTGTGAATGATGAGTCAACTACTCCTGTGGCTGGGCAGGGTACGTTTGAAAAAGAGGTCGAGGAATCCATGAGGATTATCAAAAAGAGTGACTATAAGGTGGTTGATCAACTGAACCAGACACCTTCCAAGATTTCTATCTTGTCACTACTAATGTGCTCTCCCGCACACAGAGAGGCCCTACTGAAAGTCCTGCAAATGGCCTATGTTCCTCAGGAGATTACTGTCAACCAACTTGAAGTTGTTGTAGGAAGTGTCAATGCAAGTCATGGCTTAGGATTTACTGACAGAGACCTCACATCGGAGGGCAGAAACCACAACAAAGCACTACATATCACTATGGAGTGCAAGGGCGTTGTGCTGTCTCATGTTCTTGTAGACACAGGCTCTTTCGTGAATGTGCTTCCGAAGAAGGCACTGATGAAGCTTAATGTGGATGGGATTGTCCTGAGACCAAGTGATCTGGTTGTTAAAGCTTTCGATGGTTCGAGAAGATTAGTTTTTGGGGAGGTTGAGTTGCCCGTCAAGATAGGCTCTCAAGTCTTCAAAAGTGTTTTCTATGTTATGGACATCCAGCCTGCATATAGTTGTTTGTTGGGAAGGCCATGGATCCACGCTGCTGGAGCTGTCACTTCAACCCTGCATCAGAAGCTTAAATACATGGTTGACGGCCAGGTCATTACAGTTTGTGGAGAGGAGGACATATTCGTAAGCCACTTGTCGACGTTCAAGTATGTGGAGATGGATGGTGAAATCCATGAGACTTTATGCCAAGCTTTTGAAGCAGTCAACGTCAGCATATTGACTCCTGTGGAGAAGAGCAATGAGAAGGAGGGTACATCCATCCATTCCTACAGAGAAGCAAAAGAGGTTGTTCAATCAGGCAGTGCCCAAGGCTGGGGCAAGCTGTTGGAGCTGGAAAAGAAAGATGATAAGTTTGGCTTAGGGTATCAGCCTAGTGGATCTACTCCAAGTGGTAAGGCTATCTCGTTCACAAGTGCTGGGTTGCTCGACCGCAGCCAGATCTGTACAGCAAGCCAAGATGGGGATAGTGGCGGTGACTGGGACAATTGGATCCACCCGTGTGCGCCCGGCGAGGAGCTAACAAATTGTTCTGCTGAAGACATTGTTCAAGTCACCTGGCTCTCAGAGTAATTATTTTTGTTTCCTTTTATTAGCATACTGCATTGTCAAATCCAGCATTCTGCCCAAGATGCTTGGATCCATTGTATTGGGCCACCATGTTTTGTATTGCATCTTATTTTGCTATGAAATAAAAGGACATTTTCAGACAAACTGTGTTCCCTGTCTTTGTTTTTAAACTTTTTCACAAAAATATAAAAAATGGCAATGTGTTTTTCCTTTTCGCTTTTATGTTAGCGTCTCTTTTTTCAAAATAAGCAAATTCTGAATAAGCACATCATCTGTGCAGTGTTGATCATCTGGATTCCACATATAACGTTCCTGCTATGACTATGCATGACTTTGACAATCCAGTCTACCAAGTTGATGAAGGGGTTGAGGAAGACTGTGACCTCCCTAAAGAATTGGTCAGATTGTTGAAACAAGAGGAACGGGTTATTCAGCCTCATCAAGAAGAGATTGAGATCATCAACATTGGCAGTGAAGATGCGAAGAAGGAAATCAAGATTGGGGCCAGTCTGCAGGCCGACGTCAAGAAAGAGCTGATCAGTATGCTGAAAGATTATGTAGATATCTTTGCTTGGTCATATCAAGATATGCCAGGTTTAGATACCGACATCGTTATGCATAAGTTACCTCTGAGAGAGGACTGTCCTCCTGTGAAGCAGAAATTGAGAAGAACTCGTCCTGACATGGCGATGAAGATCAAAGAGGAGGTTCAGAAGCAATGGGATGCCGGTTTCCTTGCTGTGACTAGTTACCCACCTTGGGTAGCTAACATTGTACCCGTACCGAAGAAGGAAGGCAAGGTCCGGATGTGCGTTGACTACCGCGACTTGAACAGAGAAAGCCCAAAAGATGATTTTCCGTTGCCACGCATTGATGTGTTGGTAGACAATAGTGCTCAATTCTTGGTGTTTTCCTTCATGGATGGCTTCTCCGGATATAATCAGATAAAGATGGCGCCGGAAGACATGGAGAAGACAACATTCATTACCCCGTGGGGTACATTCTGCTATAAGGTCATTCCCTTTGGTTTGAAGAACGCCGGGGCAACTTATCAGCGGGAGATGGTCACATTGTTCCATGACATGATCCACAAGGAGATTGAATGTTATGTGGATGATATGATTGCTATGTCCCAAGACGAAGAAGAGCATCTGGTCAACCTGAAGAAGCTGTTTGATAGACTGATCAAGTACAAGCTGAGGTTGAATCCGAACAAGTGCACTTTCGGAGTGCGTTCCGGGAAACTGCTGGGTTTCATTGTTAGTCAAAGAGGAATTGAGGTAGATCCTGCTAAAGTAAAAGCTATTCAAGAAATGCCTGCACCGAGGACAGAAAAAGAAGTGCGCGGGTTTTTAGGGAGGTTGAACTACATTTCTCGGTTCATATCTCATCTAACTGCCACGTGCGAACCAATATTCAAGCTGCTAAGAAAAGAGCAAACGGTCAGGTGGAACGATGACTGCCAAAGAGCTTTCAACAAAATAAAAGAATATTTGCAGGAGCCTCCAATTCTAATGCCTCCGGTGGAAGGAATACCTTTAATCATGTACTTGACCGTGCTAGAGGGGTCAATGGGGTGTGTGCTAGGCCAACATGACGAGTCTGGTCGAAAAGAGTACGCCATTTATTACCTTAGCAAAAAGTTTACCGACTGTGAATCCCGATATTCACTGCTCGAGAAAACTTGTTACGCTTTGTCGCTCCCGATAAATGGGGAATGGCCCAAATAAAGGTACAGACGCGAACGGTCGGCGAGAGGGACAATGAGAACACACAGCAGTGAACTCACTGGAGATGAATAGAGTCGCCAGCTAGGCATTTTTATCCCGGAGGAAAGGCAATGCTGCGTAGACCTAGAAAGATATGGATAAGACGGTTGCGAACCAGAGAGACTGAGAAAGGGGGTTGGTTACAACCTGGGAAGGTATTAGCACCCAGATTGTCCGTCGTACTCGACGGGATCCACTCTTGAAAGATTTGTGTTTTAAAAGGGTAGTGTCAGTGCGATTTGTGTATAAAGAGCTGGAAAAGGATGTACAGGTGTCAGTGTAAGAGAAGTGTGAAGTGTATAAATGTACAGTGTCAGTGTAAGAACTGGAATAAGATGCTCAAGATCATGAGGTTTAAAGAATAATGCTGAGAAGAGGGGGAATATACATAGACTTTTGTTCGATAACTGTTAAGTTATGCCTACGTATCCTCTCGTGCAATGAGGAAGTCAGAACACCATAGTTCGACCCAAAGAGACTGAAAGATGACTTGACTGATGAACTGCTTGCTTGTCAATGCTCAAGTGTATGACCTGTCTGGCTCAGGTGTAAACTGTCTTGCATTAGACGGAAGAAGCAAGTTCTCGTTTATGAGTGAATATGATGAGAAAAGAATCCCGAAGGAGACGATTATTGTTTGTTTTTGCGTTTTCAGTCTTTTATTGCTTTTGGGAATTTGTCATAAGTTAATCAGCTTAAGCCTAAACCAATGGGTTAGTGAACTCATCACATCCTCCCTCTGATTAGGGGTAATGAGAATACCTTAAGTGTGAAGTCAGTTTCTCACACTTAATCACCTTTGATGTAGGATTAAGATCATTAACCTACTTGTGATTATTTAAATGTTTTTGTTGTTTTTGTTTAGTGTTAAGTAATGAGGTTGAGCCATAATCAGGGATTAAACAGACTCATTACACCATCCTAATAGAAGGATAATAGATGAGAATGTTTAAGCTGAGGAAAGCTCCTCAACTTAATACATGATTAGGGATTAAACTCATGACAAAACAAGTCTTTGGTTAAGTGGATTTTAATTAATGATATGATGATGAAGTGATTTTTAGGGTTTGTAAGACAACTTGAGGAGGACTTGTCCATTAACACTAGGGTTAGTCCTTCTTAACCAATTAAGGAAGAAATAGAACCCTAATGCAAGGCCCAAGTTACAAGTGTGATGTCTTGATGATTATTATGTGAATTGATTAAAGGAGTTAAACACATTAAGGGTTTGACACTTAGGATTAAAGTTATACACTCCATCCTAATAGAAGGATGCAGGCATAAGCTTAATCACAAAGCCTTAAAGCCTTTAGGGTTTAGTCCCTGATTATGAGATGAGAAGAGAAGACTCAAAAGAGACACAAAGGTAAAAACTAAGTGGGGGACTAATCAAAACCCTAATCATTGTCATGCTTGGTCATTCCTAAGGTTTGTGAAGTTTAACAAGAAAGATCTTCAATGGAGCCACCAGGAAGCAGATGAAAGGATCAGAAGAAGCAAAGTAACTTGCTTCATACAAGAAGTCAAGTCACTTGGAGAAAGAAAGTAAGAAGCAAAAGAAAGAGCAAGCTCAATCTCATACACAAAGTAAAATGCAGCAATGATGCATAAGGGAGATGAAAAGAAAATGTGAGAAGTGAAGGCAAATTCACTTCTCAAAGTTACTTACCACCTGAAAAGTTAGCAAAGGAATGCAATGCAATGCAAAATGAAATGAAATGGCATGATGAAAATTAAAACCAGAAGCACATACATGATGTTAATGATGCTATGGGATGATGTAAACATGAAACAACACATGGGGATGATCATACAAACTTATGGATGCAAATGAAGCAAGTTTAGAACCATGATCATACATGAAAAGTTATGAGATGCAAATGGAATACAACATGGAAAATGCAATATGCAATGATCAAACATGCTTCTAATATGTCTTAAGATGCCAAGTGAATCAAATAGATGCATAAAATGTCATGGCAAGTCAAGGTATGAGTGCAAATGCAAGATGGATGCATATGGAAGCCCAAATTAGGGTTTATGATCAAAGCATCAAACACAAACCAAAATCAGACGCAAACTTCAATACAAAAAATTGAAAATGCACTCAAAGGACCCCTAATCCTATACTAACTCACTGCCCAAAGGAGAAGTTTCAACTCTTAACCAAATTCAAGTTATGATTTTCCTAAGTTTCCTAGGGTTTTAGGGTTCCTTAACAAGAAAAATGTTAAACAAATGGAAAATGTAAGATCAATTCATGCCAAATTAATCTCACAAACTACATGATATGCATAACACAATGCAAAAAGAATCAAAGTCCAACTCTTTAGGGTTAGGCAGAAATGATTTTTGGAAGCTTGGATCAAAATAATGCATTAAAATCGTTTTAATTCCATGAAAAATTCTTAAAATGCATCAAGATCAAAAAAGAAATTTGGTTTGAGGGTTGGACAATGTTTGGTAAATGTTTTTAAATGTTTCATGAATTTTTTGGTGATTTTTAAATACCTAAAAGTATTTATAATTAATTAATTCTCATTAATTAATTAAAAAGAATCTTTTAAATATTTAAAAATACTTTTTTGATGCTAAAAATAAAAATAAAAATATTTTTGTGTTCTGAAATTAAATAATAACTTGTATAAAAAATTTCAGAATTTTTAAAGTATTTTTGCTATTTTTAATAAATTAAACAAAACAAAACAAAAGAAATGAATTAAAAATGAAATAAAAAGAAAGTATGCGCAAAGGAGGGCCAGGATTAGTTCTGGGGAAGGAATTGTTGACTTGACGCGCAATCCAGTGGCCTATATTCAAACTGAGCTAAATCATATTTAAATTAATTAAACTGAATTAAAAGGGTTAATGACGTGGATTAGGGTTAAGTGAATGGATCTGGGCCCTTGAACACGCGCGGGAATGGACTTGGTCAACTCATCCAACGCTCACAATTCAAACTTTATTAATTACAGGGATTAAACCCTAATCTCTTTCAGGTGGCCGGAGAAGACCTCCGGTCGTCTTCTCCGGTGGGAACCCCACCTGAAAATTCCTAAAACCCTCAAAACGTAACTAAAATGAAATCTAAAAGAACAGAAATCCTTCCCACAACTCACTGGATCAAAACCCTAAGCTAAAACTCATTTATATTTCATCAATCTCATGAATCGAAACAAAACAAATTTTAGGGCAAGACTTTCAGAACACGATTAAACTCTCATTTCACCACCATTTTCAAAACCAAAGACATATTCATGATCAGGGAAACAAGTAGAAGCTTTTAAGAACTTAAAAATTCATTTCTGGAAAAAATGTTCTTGAGCTACCTGAGTTTTGAAGCTTTCAGTTTTGCAACTTCCTGGCCTCTTCTCTTGATGCAATCCACTCCTCTTGGTCCCTTGATGATGTCTGAATGCTTAGAAAGAGTTTATGTTGGCTGGTTTGAGAGTTTGAACAGGTTCTGCTCAAGCTCAGGTGAGAATCGTGTTTTGGATTCAGGCAGTTTCAGGCAAGGGTGAGGGGTTCTTTGTGATCAGGATGATGAGTTGAGAAGGTCTGTGAAGTTTGTTTAAGTGTTTGTGGCTTGTATGAAGAGTTTCGAATGCTTTTGCTTTGAGAGTGAAAAATGAGAAAGTTGTGTTCTTGCTGGTTTCAGGCTTGCTTCTCATGTTGTTTGGCTTGCAATTAGTTTGTATAAACAATGTTGATTGGTCAGAAGATGTGACATGTCCTTTTGTGATAGGTATGGTTGCTTTTGCCAAAATGTCAACTTTTGTGTAAGAAGGGCATGGGCAACTTCTAGCCAAGTACATGGGGAGTGGGCTGCGCAGCAAGGTGAGGGGAAAAGGCTAGTGTGGTTCAGCATCCAAGGCAGCAAGTGGATGAGGTGTTATGATGGTTTTTGCAACTTGGTTCCCTTTGGTTCTCATGAAAAGATCTTGTTCCAAACACCATAAAACATGTGATCTCTTTGGTTCAATCTGAACTTTAGGACTTGTATGATGCTTGTGTAATGGTTTGACACCAATTAGAAGTCACAAATTGCCTTGGTACAAGATTTTGCAAATTTCTCATTTGGTGCATAACTTGAAATTTAGTGATTTTTGCCAACTTTGACAAACCATAACTTTTGATCCAAAATGAATTAGGTCATGTTCTTGTACTTTTTGAAAAGGTAAAGATCCAATCTACAACTTTCATGACCAAAGTTTTTCCATTTGAAGCTTTTTTGGATCAAAAAGTAAGGGTTGAAAAAGTTGCATAAAATGACATTTCATTAAGAGTCAACCTTGCCCAAAAAAGTCAACTTTGCAAAAACTTCAAATTCTTGAATTTTGTGAACTTCAACCTCCTTCCATGATCAAATAAAGATCAAATACACTCAAAATGATGAAGATCACCCCTTGGTTGGGTCATTGGGGGCCTCAGATGCCCTAATTTTGCACTGACTTGGCCAGAAAGTCAACTCTTGATCAGATGACTTTCCCATGGAATTTCTTCATGAAAATTGATATGCATACTCCCTATACCATATTGAGACCAATGGAAACAAGAATGATCAAAAAATTTGGGGTTATGGCCTCTGAAACCAAAACCCTAATTTTAGGTCAACTGTGCAATCTAGCTTAGCTCTGCTTCCATACCAATCCCAGTTCTTGTGATTCTTTGGTATTCTTGACTTTGAGAGGATATAATATGATATAAGAACACACATGGACCCCTTTGAAGTGATTGTTGACTTTTGGAGTGGCTCAAGAAGCTCTTGGATTGCTCAGATCACAAACCCTAGGTGCAGATGACTTTGAATCTATGCAGTGAAACAAAAATGTGATATGAGATGGTATGATTGAGTTTATGCATATGAAATGATCACAAGCCATGGTGTGAATGGGTGAGGGCAAATTTGGGGTGCTTACAGCTGCCCCTATTCAAACATGAGTTAGCTGTGCAGGATGTAAGCAACGGCTTAACAGGCAAACAAGATAACTTGTGGTTGAATACCAAAGACAGTCCAGAATTTGCACTCACAGAATGAAGAAGAAAAGGGATATAGATTGTAAAAGAAAATAAAGTATATTATAAAGTATGGGCGACGGAGGACGACCGTCGAGCAGAGTACGACTGTTGGGTAAAGAGCAATGACGGGGACGGCCGACATGCTGGAAAAAGCGCGGACATTAAAGCAATGACGGGGACGGCCGACATGCTGGGGGTAAAAGGGATTATGATGGGGACGGCCACCAAGACAAAACTGTAAGATTCTCTGGGGATTAATGAAGCATGACGGGGACGGCCATCAAATTCATAAAGTAGTGCAAGCCACGATGGGGACGGCCATCGGGCTAAAAAGAAAAGGGACCACGACGGGGACGGCCATCGGGTTAAAGAATAAATGGAATAAACAGGTGATGAGGTACGGTCATCAAAGGTGAAGGACGATCACCTAGCAGGGGATGGCTGCTCTGAAAGGGATAAGATGAGGGACGGTCATCTAAGGTGAAGGACGATCACCTGGCAGGGTACGGCTGCCGAAAATATCACGGCATAGAACGAATGTCGGATAGAAAAGGTCAACGATGGGGACGGCCATCGGACGAGCATGATGGAGGACGACCATCAAGAGGTGGAGGACGACCACCTAGCAGGGGACGGCTGCTCTCAGGGTATGTCATGACATAGGACGAATGTCAGATAACCAAAATCAACAATGGGGACGGCCATTGGATAAAATGATGAAGGACGATCATCAGGAGGTGGAGGACGACCACCTAGCAGGGGACGGCTGCTAAATATCAACGATGGGGACGGCCATCGGGTGAGCATGATGGAGGACGACCATCAAGAGGTGGAGGACGACCACCTAGCAGGGTACGGCTGCTCTCAGGGTTTATCATGACATAGGACGAATGTCAGATAAAGGAAAAATTGCTTTGTTGTCGATCTACTGGGGAATAGTAAACACGGACGAGTGTTTATATCCAAGAAAACAGAAGGTATAAGGGTTTAGATGTGTATAGATTAAAGATGCGGACGAGCATCCTCAAGACTATGATACGAACGGGTATCAGGTAGAAACAAGTACCGACACATGTTCAGAGATGATGATACGGACGAGTATCAACGGGTTAACAAACACGGACGAGTGTTGAATCTGAAAGAATTCTTCTGGGGAATAGTAGACACAGACGAGTATCTATATTCAAGAAGACACAAGTGTTTGACGCAGTGTATGGATTAAAGATGCGGACGTGCATCCTTAAGATTATGATACGGACGAGTATCATGTAGAAACAAACGCTTGCCGCATGTTCTGAGATGATGATACGGACGAGTACCAACTGGTTAACAAAGAACACGGACTAGTGTCGAATCTGCGGGGATATAAATGATGTATACAAGATACGGACGAGTATCTGTATAAGTAACATGAGAGTTAAAAGTATGAGTAATATATATTTGAGTGTTCCACCTGCTGGGGAGAGTGACACGGACGAGTGTCAAAAGGAGAAGAATATAGTATAAACAAATATCTGGTATACAAAGTGTTTACATTACTGTGTTGGGAAAATGACATGAACGGATGTCAAGGAAGTGTATATATATATAAGTATATGTGAGTGCAAAGAGAGTGCCTTTGGCTTTCTGCTGGGGATGTGACACGGACGGGTGTCAAAGGGAGTATATACTGGTATTTGTGAATATGAGGCAACTGCTTTTGCTGGGGACTCTGGGAGAAATTTTTCTGTATACTGATGGATTTTTATTATTCACGAGTGTTCGATTCAAAACATGGCTTATGATTATGCCCTATGTTTGATTTTTGCCGTAATGCTCCGTCCTTAAGACGGAATGCTACGCTTTGTTTGGTAAATATGATGCGAATGCTATGATCGTGCAAAAGATACCGATCTGGGATTCGGATCCCGTTGCTGTGAAGATCTTTGGTCGATCTGTTTGAAGTGAATATCCCAGCTGGGGATGAGATCATTGGTAGATCTGATGCAATGACTCTGCTTGGGGAAATGGGTCAATGATAGACTTATTCTTTGTAAATGAGGGACCCAGCTGGGGTTTGTAGAAGCTTTTGCTACACTGTTGTGATTTCTTCGTGCGTTGCTCTTCTGGATAGAGGCTGGAACTCTGTGGGGAGATGATTCCCTGGATTTTGTACTTGACTGAGGAAGAATGATTGGCAACTCGGCTGGGAGAAGCAACAAGTGGCAACTCAGCTGGGGAGAAAGTACTTGGAATGCTAGGCTGAGTGAGCGTTGGTTTGCCAGCTTGCTGGGATGACGCTTTCATGCTCCATGTTGCGCTTCGGACACCTGCAATCCTGCAAAGACAAGAAACGCACAAGTAATCCTGAGGTATCCCTTACCGGATTCCGTCATAGGAGTTAGACACTTCTGAGAGTAAGTATATTCCCTGCAAGCACGCGTTTTATTTTCTTTACTTTTAAAGATAACACCTGTATTCATGCAATCAATTTTCTTAAGACATCAGACATTCTTTGCAAACAAAAATGTACAAGACAAAACATGACTGAAAAATCTGATTTTATTTATTCATGTGCCCTGAATTGGCAAGATACAGTCAAGGAAACATATCTCCTGAAATGAGGAGATTGCTACAAATTGAGAAACAAAATGCTGGCAATGTTGATGACGCTTCAAGGAGCTTCCCCCTTACTATGAATCGTATGACTTTTGACGTTCTTCTCGTCTTGCTTTCTGAAGAAGGTTGATTCTGAAAGAGGCTTGATCCTTTAGAAGCTTACCAAGTTGTAAGTGATACAGACGAATTCAGTATGCAGTTGTTCGCTTATTCCCTTATTTTGCATGGATCGCCCTTTCGGGTTTTCAATCCATCGGGATACCCATTTTTGCCTGAGTTGTCCAATGCGGCTTTTCAACTCAGCGGGTGTACATTTTTATTTATTTCCCTTATTTTTGCCCAAGTCTTTTATTCTGTTTTTGACTTGCCGGGATGCCCTGTTTTTGCCTGGACTTACATTCTGTTTTTGTGTCCAGCGGGTCATTTTTATGCGAAGTATTTTTTAACTGCATCTGAATTCACAGGGGACGGGAAATCTTCACCATCCATGGTGCTGAGCATCAGTGCTCCACCAGAGAAAACTTTCTTTACAACAAATGGTCCTTCATAATTCGGAGTCCACTTGCCCCTGTGGTCTGTGTGAGGAGGGAGGATTCTTTTCAACACAAGATCTCCTACTTGGTACTCTCGGTGCCTGACTTTCTGATCAAAGGCTCTCTTCATTCTTTTCTGATACAACTGCCCATGACAGATTGCAGCCAATCTTTTCTCTTCAATCAGACTCAGTTGTTCGTATCGGGACCGAACCCACTCTGCTTCGTTCAGCTTAACATCCATCAGTACCCGTAGGGAGGGTAGTTCAACTTCAACCGGTAGGACTGCTTCCATACCATACACAAGCTGATACGGTGTTGCCCCAGTGGATGTTCTGATTGATGTACGGTACCCATGCAAGGCAAATGGCAGCATTTCATGCCAGTCTTTGTATGTGACTACCATCTTCTGCATAATCTTCTTGATATTCTTATTGGCTGCCTCAACAGCGCCGTTCATCTTTGGCCTGTAAGGAGAAGAATTGTGGTGTTGGATCTTGAAGTCCCGGCATAGTTCTGCCATCATTTTGTTGTTTAGATTGGAACCATTATCAGTAATGATTCGCTCGGGAACTCCGTATCGACAGATAATATCTCTCTTCAGAAATCTGGCTACCACTTGTCTTGTAACATTTGCATATGAAGCGGCTTCAACCCACTTGGTAAAATAGTCAATGGCGACCAGGATGAATCTGTGGCCGTTTGAAGCAGTTGGCTCAATCTTGCCAATCATATCAATGCCCCACATAGCAAAGGGCCATGGTGAAGACATTATGTTCAAAGGATTGGGAGGCACATGCACCTTGTCTGCATAAATCTGGCATTTATGGCATTTCCTGGCATAGGCACAACAGTCTGCATCCATTGTAATCCAGTAATAGCCCGATCTTAGAAGCTTCTTGGCCATGGCATGCCCTCCAGCATGGGTACCAAAGGATCCTTCGTGCACCTCGTGCATCAACAAGTCTGCTTCTGTTCTATCAACGCATCTGAGGAGTACCATATCGAAGTTTCTCTTGTATAGGGAACCATCAGTGTTCAGAAAGAAACTACCAGCAAGCCTTCTCAAAGTCTTCTTATCATTGGAAGATGCCCCAGATGGGTATGTTTGATCCTCCAAGAAGCACTTAATGTCGTGGAACCAAGGCTTATCATCTTTGACAACATCTGCCGCAAATACATATGCCGGTCTATCAAGTCTGGATACTGAGATTTGAGGCACAAAGTTGGAAGCTTGAACTTTGATCATTGATGAAATGGTAGCCAGAGCATCTGCAAACTGATTCTCGTCCCGAGGGATATACTCAAGCTTGACCGTTGTGAAGAAAGTCAATAACCTCCTTGTATAATCCCTGTAAGGTATCAGATGGTCCTGGTGTGTGTACCATTTGCCATTGGTTTGATTAACTACCAGAGCTGAATCTCCGAATACAGTTAAGGTCTTGATCCTGAGGTCAATGGCTTCCTCAAGACCCATAATTCAAGCTTCGTATTCAGCTTCGTTGTTAGTGCAGTTGAAAGTGAGTTTTGCCGAGAAAGGCATGTGAACTCCTTTAGGTGTAATGAGTACTGCACCAACACCACGACCATTCAGGTTAACAGCCCCATCAAACATCATGGTCCATTCTTCTTCCGTGTCAGGCCCTTCAGTGTGAATAGGCTCTTCATGATCTTTCGCTTTTATGAACATGATGTCTTCATCGGGGAAGTCAAATCTCATAGGCTGGTAATCATCAATAGGTTGCTCAGCAAGATATTCAGATAGTACACTACCCTTGATGGCTTTCTGAGAGGTGTACTGGATATCATATTCTGTGAGAATCATCTGCCATCTTGCAACCCGTCCGGTAAGAGCTGGCTTCTCGAAAATGTACTTAATTGGGTCCATTTTGGATATCAATAAGGTAGTGTGGGTCAACATATACTGTCTCAGTCGGCGAGCAGCCCACGCTAAAGCACAGCAAGTTTTCTCGAGCAGTGAATAACGTTGTTCACAGTCGGTAAACTTTTTGCTCAGGTAGTATATTGCATACTCTTTTCGACCAGACTCGTCATGCTGGCCCAGCACACACCCCATCGACTCTTCTAATACTGTCAGGTACATTATCAGAGGTCTTCCTTCAACTGGAGGCATAAGGATTGGTGGTTCTTGTAAGTACTCCTTGATCTTGTCAAAAGCCCTCTGACAATCTTCGTTCCACCTGACCGTTTGTTCCTTTCTCAACAGTTTGAACAAAGGCTCACAGGTTGCTGTAAGGTGAGATATGAACCGTGAAATGTAGTTCAATCTACCTAGAAACCCCCGAACTTCTTTCTCAGTTTTCGGTGCAGGCATCTCTTGAATGGCTTTGACTTTATCAGGGTCAACTTCAATCCCTTTCTCGCTTACAATAAAACCCAGCAGCTTACCGGATCGCACCCCGAATGTGCATTTGTTGGGGTTCAGCTTCAATTGGTACTTCCTCAGACGCTTGAATAGCTTCAATATGTTCTCCAGGTGGTCTTCTTCTGTAAGGGACTTGGCAATCATGTCATCCACATAACACTCGATTTCCTTATGGATCATATCGTGGAATAATGTTACCATAGCCCGTTGATATGTTGCACCAGCATTCTTTAGTCCGAATGGCATCACTTTGTAACAGAACGTGCCCCAGGGTGTGATGAATGTTGTCTTCTCCATGTCTTCAGGTGACATTTTGATTTGGTTGTATCCTGAAAATCCATCCATGAAGGAGAATACCGAGAACTGAGCCGTATTATCAACCAATACATCAATGTGAGGTAATGGGAAATCATCTTTCGGGCTGGCTTTGTTCAGATCCCGGTAGTCAACACACATCCTCACCTTGCCGTCTTTCTTAGGCACAGGTACTATATTAGCAACCCACGGCGGATAGCTAGTTACAGCAAGTATTCCGGCGTCCCACTGCTTTTGTACCTCTTCTTTGATCTTCATGGCCATGTCTGGGCGAGTACGGCGCAGCTTCTGTTTAACCGGTGGGCATTCTTCTCTTAAAGGCAGCTTGTGCATGACGATATCGGTGTCCAACCCTGGCATATCTTGATAAGACCAAGCAAACACATCCACATATTCTTGAAGCAGGTCAATCAGTTGTTTCTTCACTGAGTCTTGTAGGCCGGCCCCGATTTTAACTTCTTTCACATCTTCATCTGTACCAAGATTAATTGTTTCTACCTCCTCCTGATGAGGAGTGATAAACTTCTCCTCTTGTCTCAACAATCTGGCTAGCGCTTCAGGAAGCTCGTAATCTTCTTCAACCCCTTCATCAGCTTGATTGATCGGATTGTCAAAGTCATACGAAGTCATAGCCGTGCTGTTGTCGGTGCTGTCTAGAAGGCACTCTCTGCAAGGGTTCAGTTTGTTCATTTTAGTGATTGATTTTAATCTTGTTTTAGAAAAGTGAAATAAAGTTGTCATTTTGAAAACATCGCCATTTATTTTTTGTACAAAAAGAAAAATGGAAAAACAGTGAGCGGAGAAGAAAAAGACTCATTTGCAAAAAGATGTCTGATGTTTCATTGATTAATCTTGTTGCACAAAAAGTACAGATGGCCCGATTACAAAATGAGTCTTGTCATCTTGGGCAAGATGCAAGACTTTGATGCATGCTATAAAAATACAGGAAATAATAATTACTCTGCATGAGTAACTCTTATAATTTCCTGGGAAGACCAATTTGAGATACTGCTCCCCGGGATCTTTGGACGAATCCAGCTTTCCAGGTTGCGTTCTTCTTCCAACTCGTCTTCCAAGTTGTTGACAGCATCAGGGGTGAGCATCCCCCCACTAACAAAGTTGGGCTTCTTAGCAGCCTCTGTTTGATCTTCTTGAGTTGGTTTGTAACCCAACCCAAATCTATCTTCTTTCTTCTCCACAGGCAACAGTTTGCCCCAGCCTTGAGCGTTTCCTTCTTCCACCACCTTCCGGGCTTGTTGGTAGGATGTCATAGAGGTCCCAAGCACAGCATAGGTTTCATTAATATTCAGGGCCTCAAACCCTTGACTCATCGTCTCGTGGATCTCCCCATCCATCTCAATATACTTATAAGTAGCCAGATGGCTAACAAATATATCCTCCTCTCCACAGATAGTAACGACTTGACCTTCCCACTCAAATTTTAACTTCTGGTGAAGGGTAGACGTTACTGCGCCAGTGGCATGAATCCATGGTCTACCCAACAAACAGCTGTAGGCAGGCTGAATGTCCATCACGTAGAAGGTCGTTTTGAAAGTTTGTGGGCCAATCGTTATAGGCAACTCAATTTCTCCCAGAACTGATCTCTTAGAGCCGTCAAAAGCTCTCACTACTAAGTTACTGGGTCGCAATGCCAATCCTTCATATTCCAGCTTCACAAGGGCCTTTTTAGGTAAGACATTGAGGGATGATCCTGTGTCTACCAGCACATGGGAAAGAACTGCACCTTTACATTCCATGGTAATGTGCAAAGCCTTGTTATGATTGCGACCTTCCGAAGTCAAATCAGTGTTGGTGAATCCTAGTCCATTGCTAGCATTAACATTTCCAACCACAACTTCCAACTGATTGACGGTGATCTCTTCTGGCACATAAGCTGTGTGCAAGACTTTGAGTAGTGCGTTCCGATGAGCCTCGGAGCACATAAGCAATGATAGAATGGAGATCTTGGAAGGTGTCTGGTGAAGCTGGTCCACTATTTTGTAATCACTTTTCTTGATGATTCTCATGAATTCATCAACTTCTTGGTCAAAAGGTGTTTTTAAAGCTTCTCTAACAACCTGCTCTTCTTGCACCATGCTCTTCCCTTTTGCCTTGGCAGCAGCTTCTGCTTCAGCAGTGGGTCTTTGAATTTGCGGGGCAAAGAGACGTCCGCTTCGAGTGAAGCCTCCGCCTCCCCCCACATTGTCTATTTGTGGTGCAGAAGTTGATGATTCAAAGGTGATCTTTTGTCCTTCGCAGTATAAATCAGAGCCGTAATGCCAAGGGATGGCATTACTGCTTTCATAAGGTACTGGTCCAGGCACTGTGACGGTGACTGGACTGATGGCAGCTGCGGAAGGAACCGTGATAGTCTGTGGATCATAATATATTGTGACTGGTGCTCTGATAGGAGTAGCACTTTGTGAGTTGTAAGCGGAATCATTTTCAGGATCATAATAAATCGTAACTGTTGAGACATCTTCATGGTTTGTTGCTGATGTTGTAGGAGACATTGTTGGAAGGATGGGTGTTGTTGTTGTAGGAGATTCAAAATGAAGTGGTGCTAAAGTTGTAGAAGGAATGTTCGTTGATACCTGGTCAGTTGAGATGACGGATGAAAAATTTGTTGATGAAGCTGAAGAGTTGTCTGGAACAATGGTTGTTGCAGTTGTAGGAGGTTCTGGAACTGTTGTTAAGGAGATCGCTGGATTGGTAGGAATTGATGTTGTAATCTGAAGCAAGCCACTCTGAATGAGACCATCTATGCCATCCCTCAAGTTATCACAACCATTCACTGAAATGTTGCAGTAAGCACACCCTAGCTCACATCCTGGAAACATTTGACATTCGAGGAGCTGAGCTTTGATTTCTACCAACGGTGTCCGAATCTGACCCACACTGGTTATCAAGTAAGACGGCTTGTCTTCTTCAATAGCATTGATTCTGGGACCACCATGGTGTGACATAGGGTTCTTGTTGACATTTGGTGGTGGTGCAAAGTTTAGAGCTTTGGAATCCACTAGATCCTGCACTTTCATGTGCAAAGCTCTGCACTTTTCCGTACTATGACCAGGTGCATTTGAGTGAAAGGCACATCTGGCGCTGGCGTCGTAGTTTCTGGGTAGACTGTTAGGATTCGGAGGTGCCAACGTCCTTAGCTCAACTAGGTTGAGTTTCAAGAGTTGTGGTAGTAATGTGGCATAGGGCATAGGGATCGGATCGATCACCCTATTGGCCTGAGAGGGCCTCTGTTGGAACGGTCTCTGCTGATTATTGTTGTTGGTGTTGCTGTTGTTGTAATTTCTCAGAGGATACTGAGTTTGTTGCTGGTACTGAGGTTGTTGCTGATAACTTTGTTGCGGTGGTTGATAAGCTGGTTGTGGATGAGCTGGAGCGGGAATGGTAACTGCTGCCACAGACCTATGAACATATTGGGGTCTGCCCCTGTTGGCGTGGATAGCATTGGTCTCACCAGTTCTTCTTGGGCCTGCAAAAGGCTTTCTTGCGTTGCTGGATGAGCTTGCACCGTTGTCTGAGATCTTACCCATCTTCAATAGGCTTTCAATTCTCTCCCCGGCTATGACTACATCTGCAAAGCTGGTAGATGAGAAGGCAGCTAGCCTATCAATGTAAGTCCCCTGGAGGGTGTTCATAAACATATCAGTCATCTCCCTCTCTGACATAGGTGGCTGGACAGCAGCAGCAAGCTGTCTCCATCTTTGAGCATACTCTCGGAAGCTTTCCCTGGATGACTGTGACATTCCCATTAGGAGGGTCCTGTTGGGTGCCATATCCAAATTATATTGGTATTGTCTAATGAAGGCTTCTGCCAAATCCTTCCAACACCTGATGGTCGCTCTTGTCAAGTGGGAGTACCATTCCCTTGACGCTCCAGTTAAGCTATCCTCAAAATAAAACATCCATAGCTTTTCGTCCATGGTATAGGCCTTCATCCTCCCCAGAAAGGATTGTAAATGGGTCCGGGGGCAGGAAGTCCCGTTATACTTCTCAAAGCATGGTGGTTTAAATTTGTGGGGGATCCTGACCCTGTCTACCAAGCCCATATCCATAACATCAAAACCCAAAGAGTTTTGGGACTCCAAGGATCTTAACTTCTCAGCTATCTCATCCAGCCTTATGTCATAGGCTTCCTCCCCAGCTCCCATCACTGTGAACTGATCTTCCTGGGGGTCTTCTTGCAGTACTCTCCCTGCTGTGGCAGTCCCTTGTATATTGACAGGGATGTTGATCTCTGGATGCTGGTGGGGTCCAAAGACTGGGGGATTGACATGAGGTTGGACTCTTTCATTGTTGCTTGTCCCAGCAGTCCCTGGCTGATGGTCTTCCTGGTTCCTCCCTTCTACCAGTGCTCTTAACCTCTCCTGGCTTTGAGCCATATTGTTCATCACCTCCATAAATTGTGTCATCTGATTCCTCATTTCCAACCTCTCATTGGTCATTTGATTCCTGACCTCTGTAAGGTCCTGCTGCATTTGATCCATCTGTATGCCCGGAAGATTGTTGCGGGTGGGGTATCTGTGTGGACGGTTGAGTGGAAACCCTCGACGTCGAGCAATAATTCCTGAGATCACAACAGAGTTAGTAACAATAAAACAAAAACCTACAAAACCAAACAAAAGGGTTAGTATGCAATGCAGTGTGTCTATTTGTTTCCAAGGTATCCGACTTGGTACTTGGTTTTGACCTTTCCAGACCCCTTGAAGAAGATGCTTGTGATGTTGCTTGAAGAATTCAGATGAAACAAACCAACACATATATTACAGAAAGGTAAATGATACATAGTTTGTTTTTCCTTACAACATATGCCCTCTGAGGGGTCAAAAATACAACATAAAGAAAAGTACATAAAAATGAAAGCAACAACAAGCAAAAAGTCAAACACCAAGGCCAAATTCATCCTCCTGAACCTCCTTGAGAAGTGCTTCAGTCACTGGATCAGCTGGACGCTTTGTAAGATTCCTGATAAGGAGATTCCTTGTGGCAACAGCTGCAGTTAGCTTCTTGTGCTGACTCTGGTCCTTTGACCTCTTCACTCCAGCTCTGATCTTCAACTCTGAGACCTCCCTCTGGGCTGCTGCCAGGGCTTTCTGTTGCTCTTTTGCATTAGCTTCCATCTGCTCCATCTTATCCCGAGTTCTTTTGTCCTCCTGAGTACGAGCTTCGGTGATCCTGACCCACCTAGCCTGACTCTCCTTTAGATACAAATCAGTCCTGGCTTTCTGGAACTGAGCTTCCTTGCAGGCATTCTTCAAAATCTGTTCTCCAGCCCTAGACTTCTTAATGTAATCCTCAGACTTCTCAATTCTAGCCAAATGCTCCACTTTCAACTTTTCCAGCCTTTCAATATCCAACCTACCATCACTCCTCTCCCAGAGGGTCTTCTGTAGAGCTTGAGTCAACTTCTCATTTCTCTCTTTCAATTTCTCAAACTCCTCTAAGCTGACAGTTGCTGGAGGTGGTGCTGTGGAAGGCCCAGGCATATCTTCAATAGTGAAAGGCATTCCAGATAATTGAGCCCTGGTATGAGACCACTCATAGTACTGGGCTGAGGCTACATTATTGCATTTCCCAAGAATGATTACCCCCTTAGTCTGCACATTGTCCCAGGCCCAGGCTGCTTGCCTGACAATAGCCAGATTAGGCTTGATTTCAACATAAAGGGTCTCAGTCAGATCCTGTGCTCTAGGAGGATGGACCAATGCATAGCCCAGTTGTCTTTTGAACAGCAGAGGGTTGTAGTTGATGCAACCCTTCACTCCAATCAGAGGCACATTGGGAAATTGCCCACAACTTGTAATGATGTCTCTGCCCTTAGTACTCTGAGTACACCACCTGATGTCATCTGAGGTTAAAGCAACAAGTCTTCTAGCCCAGTTCTTCTGCTGGTGAGGGTTTAAGAATGCATCAGTCTTTGGCAAATGCTTGAGCAGCCAAGTATGGAACAAAGGTGCACAGCATCTCACTAATCTCCCCCTTTTCTTTTCATTCCTTTTGAAATTCTGTGATCAGGTATGAGATGTCCTAAGAGATGTCCCAACACTTGACAGATTTAACCAAAACTTAAATAGCAAGAAAAGTAAACAACACAGAAGTTTGTTAACCCAGTTCAGTGTATAATCACACTTACATCTGGAGGCTACCAAGCCAGGAGGAAATCCACTATAAGTAATATTAATTCTAGACTTAAACCTCTCTGTTTAATCTATCACTTAATAACTACCCAATGCAATTTCTACCTAAGTCACAACTTAGATAAGAGTACCCTACTCACTCCCCCTCAATCACACAGTGATCAAGTTTACAAGTTTAATAAAATTGAAGACATTCTTCAAACAAAAACAGCTTGATCTTACTTCACAGTTTCAATCAAGTCACAAATGCACTTTTGCTTAAAAGCTCATAAAGTGGTACAATTAAAAACAACCTGCTAAAAACACTAGACAGCCTATTTGGTCTTCTGAAATTCGTACTCAATTCTATGAGTTTCTGTTGCTTAAATAGGTATCTGTAATTTGGGCTTTCTGTAGGATGATCCAGCCCTAATGTACATGCAGCTTCCACCTTGAATTTAGGGTTTGTTACTTCCTAGATTCTAGGTGATTTAGGTCTTCTGTTTTAATCTGAATCTTCAATATAAAACTCCCTACAGATGCGCCTTGTTCTGTTTTTATCCATCATTAATTAATTCCAGATAACTCTCCTTAAATATCTCTGATTAGTTAGTCAATAATTAATTCTGGTAGCAGGTTTGAGACGTCTCAACATCTGTTGGGACATCCTGAAAAACTGAACTTAAGTCATTGATACAATGTCCCAACATCTGGTAAGACATCCTGAAATAAGTTCACATACTCTGTTTGATAATGTCCCAACATTTGATAGGACATTCTGAACTGAATTCAATAATTCTTGTTGGTCAAAAATTCTGCCAATTCAAGACATCTACAAACTCCCCCTTTGGCTAATTTTTGGCTAACATCTTTTCTGGTTTTCAGAGTGCAGCAGAAGTTCTTTTTATCAGAGTATAGCATTACTTTTTCTGTTGATTCTTATTTTAGATTACTCCCCCTCAAACATATATGTATCCAATCTTGTTGCAACAGAAAAAAAACTTATTCAGTTCAGAAGCAAACAAACAGAATTTTTTTCATTCATACTTAAACAGCAATACAATTTGTTGTTGTTCTCCCCCTTGGTAGACACAAAATTTAGGGCCAAAGACACTATTCCAGAAATACATTGCTGTCATTACATTTGCCTCACATACATTGATCACTCAGATTCATCACTCTCAGTTTCTTCCTCAATTTCTGTTTCTTCATCAGCTTCACTTTCTTCATCAGAGGCAGCTTTCTGATCTTCTCCACTCTCCAGCCTTTGGATGATTTCTTCAAGTTTCAGCTTCCTTGCTTCAAGTTCTTTGCATGTGCTTTTAAGCTCAGCAATTAGAGCCTTCTTGGAGATTGGAGTCTTAGCAGTTGAAGGACCTGCAGATGTCCCAGAAGGTGCTTCAACATCTGCAGCATGATGACTGAGGAACAATTTGTAGTGAAAAGCCAGGGGGCTTTCTCTCTTGCAGACTGTGTCCTTCTCAGTTAGAATCCCAGGATATTGGCTTAACACTATACCACATAGCAATGAAGGAAAAGCTATTGGTAACTTTGTTGCAGAAGAGCTGGCATGCTTCAGGGTCTGATCAAAAATGTAAGCTCCATAGTCTAGCTTGGTCTGAGTTCCCACAGCATAAATAAACCTGGCCAGGCCAGTGGAGATTGAAGAGGTGTGGTTGGTAGGCACCCAGTTAGCTGTACCAATCCTGTTCAGCATAGCATATTTTCTTGTAAGCATGCTCACAGAGAGCTTTCCCTTCACAGGCCATGCTTTGACCTGGTTTGCAGTGATAACCTTGCAGACTTGGTTATCTGTCTTACCTAGCTCATTGGGACCATCTGTTTCTCTTCCTAGGTACTGATTGATGATTTGAGGAGAAAACTCTACACATTTACCTCTAACAAAAACTTTTTGAAACTCAGAGGACTTACCATTTGAACAATCCTCCTGAAGATTAACAATGAACTCTTTGACAAGAAGTTCATAACAGGGAGAGAGATCTGAGACTGTTTTGAATAGTCCTGCAGCAGAGATGAGGTCAATCAGTTCAGTGCACTCAAGTGCATTGCTGCTCAGCTCTCTTTCTAGGGCAACCCTTCTTTGGTACACAAACTTCCATTTGTTGACACTAGAGACATGATGGAATGATATGTTGTCCAAGGGGGCTTCTGGAACAGCAGATGAAGCCCTAGATGGTGCTGGTTTCTTTTTGGGAGGAGATGTTGGGACATCTGATTCAACATCTGAGTCTGATGGGGTGACAGCTTTTCTTTTCTGAGTTTGAACTTTACTCCATTGTTTTGTTGGCCCAAAGGTAGCTTTAGCTTTGCCTTTCTTTGGGGAAGCTTTCTTATTCTCAGGAATTTCAGCTTCAGCTTGCATCTTTCCTTTCCTGGACCTGAGCCTTTTGGCTATGCTAGGTCTAACAGAGGCTATGATCTCTGTATCAGAGTCCTGCTCCAGGTTTACCACTGGAGAAGATTGAGCAGTCTCCTCTTCAGCTGGTTGATCAGCAGGGATTTGATCTTCATTTGATGCTTTGGTCTGATCCTCAGAGACTTCTTCATCATTTTCATTTGAGGCCTTATTCTGGTCCTCAGTTTGTTCCAAATCAGCATCAGATGAGTTTTTTTTCTCATCTTCAGATGTTCCAACATCTATTGGGACATCTTGTTCTGCAGGAGTGTCCTCTGCAGCTTGAGCTTGTTCTTCTTGAGGTGCAGGCATGGTGTTTAGAGGAATAGAAATTCCACTCACCTTTCTTTGTTCAAACAGAATTTGGGTGACAATCTCCTTGATGGAATCATCCACATATTCTGAAGATTTTGGGGGCATGTTAGCAGGTGAAGGAATGTCTCCTTTGGCTTTGTTGCGGACTTGATCTTTAGCTCTCTTTGGAGTTCTTGGCTTTTTAGTGTGAGAAGCACTTCCTCTGAGTTCGTCCAATGGGGTTTATTTCATTGGTACCACAGAGATGGGAGTGGCATGAACTACGTCTTCTTTGTTGAGAACTTCTTCAGTTGTGTTAGGGTTTTGAGACATTGTTGAGGAAGATGGATGAAAAGCTTTAGGGTTTATGATTTCTGAAGAGTAGCTAGTTAATGTGATTCGCTTGTGATAGTATGATGAGAATCTTGATAGCTGATTATAAACAGTTACTAAATAAGTAGCCGTTATAGTGCAAATGATTAGAGATGGAAGATCTTGTCCAGACTAGTTTTGCCATCTGGAACTTATGCCATACAATGTCATATGACATGTTGGCACATCTCATTAACTGCTAAATATCACATAAACAGATTCCAAGTTTGCCCCTTAAGTTCTCAAATTGTGTTGCATCCAATGCTTTGGTAAAGATATCTGCTAACTGCAAATTTGTAGCTACATGTTCCAATGAAATCACCTTTTCTTCTACAAGATCTCTGATGAAGTGATGTCTGATATCAATATGCTTGGTCCTGCTATGTTGGATAGGATTGTTTGATATGTTGATTGCACTTAAGTTGTCACAGTACAATGTCATGACATCCTGTGGGACATTGTACTCAGTGAGCATTTGCTTCATCCAAACCAACTGAGAACAACTGCTTCCAGCTGCTATATATTCAGCTTCAGCAGTAGATAAGGATACACAATTTTGTTTCTTACTGAACCAAGAAATCAAATTGTTTCCTAGAAAGAAGCATCCTCCTGAAGTGCTTTTTCTGTCATCAGCACTTCCATCCCAATCAGCATCACAGAAGCCAGTGAGAATTGGTTTACATCCATGAAGGTACACTATGCCATAGTCACAAGTACCATTAACATATTTAAGAATTCTCTTGACTTGATTGAGATGACTGACTTTTGGATCAGCTTGATATCTTGCACATACACCTACTGCAAATGCTATGTCAGGTCTGCTAGCAGTTAAGTATAACAAGCTTCCAATCATGCTTCTGTATAAGCTTTGATCTACACTCTCACCCTTTTCATCTTTAGTCAGCTTCAAATGTGTGGGGGCAGGAGTTCTCTTATGAGTAGCATTTTCCATTCCAAATTTCTTGACTATGTTCTTGGTATACTTGCTTTGAGAGATGAACATTGAGTCTTCCATTTTCTTTATTTGTAGACCAAGAAAGTAGGTTAACTCTCCTACTAGGCTCATTTCAAATTCAGATTCCATCTGCTTGACAAAATGTTTGACCATCCTTTCAGACATTCCACCAAATACAATATCATCAACATATATTTGAGCAATCATGACATTCCCTTCTTCATCTTTAACAAACAGGGTTTTGTCAATTCCACCTTTTCTGTATCCTTGCTTGATAAGAAATGTGGTCAGTCTTTCATACCATGCCCTTGGAGCTTGCTTCAAACCATAAAGTGCCTTCTTTAGTTTGTATACATGATTTGGACAACTTGGATCAACAAATCCTTTAGGCTGTTCTACATATACCTCTTCATTAAGATAGCCATTTAAAAAGGCACTTTTCACATCCATTTGAAATAGCTTGAACTTCAAGATACAAGCAATTCCCAAAAGTAGTCTAATTGATTCAAGCCTTGCTACTGGTGCAAAGGTTTCATCAAAGTCTACTCCTTCAATTTGAGTGTATCCTTGAGCTACAAGTCTAGCTTTGTTCTTTGTAACAACTCCTTGTTCATTTGACTTGTTCTTATACACCCATTTTGTTCCAATCACATTTATGTCATCAGGTCTAGGAACAAGATTCCATACTTCATTCCTTGTGAATTGACCTAATTCCTCTTGCATAGCACTAATCCAGTATTCATCAGTAAGAGCTTCCTTAATGTTCTTAGGTTCTATTTTAGAAACAAAACAAGAACCTGCAATTACTTCTCTTGATCTAGTGCTCACACCTCTGTTGGGATCACCAATTATCAGATCTTTGGGATGATCCTTCTGTATTCTGATGGAGGGAGGTTTGCTGGATTCTTCTGTTCTTGTATCAGTTTGAGTGAAGTTATAATGATCATTCTTTTCTTCAGCTTCAATCTTGATATCAGCAGATGTTCCAACATCTTCTGGGACATCTGTAGGAGCATCATCAATTATCACATTTATGGACTCCATAATAACCTTGGTTCTAGAATTAAATACTCTATATGCTCTGCTGTTTATGGAGTATCCAAGGAAAATCCCTTCATCACTTTTAGGATCCATTTTTCTTCTTTGCTCCCTATCTGCCAGAATATAACAGATACTTCCAAATACATGGAAGTACTTAACTGTGGGTTTTCTGCCCTTCCAGACTTCATATATTGTAGACAAAGTTCCTTTCCTTAAAGTAACTCTGTTATGGATGTAACAGGCAGTGTTCATAGCTTCAGCCCAAAAGTACAGAGGTAACTTTTTAGCATGGATCATAGCTCTTGCTGATTCTTGAATGGTTCTATTCTTCCTTTCAACAATCCCATTCTGTTGAGGAGTGATTGGTGAAGAATATTCATGATTGATTCCTTCTGAAGAGCAGAAATCTAAGAACTTTTGGTTCTCAAATTCTTTTCCATGATCACTTCTTATTCTGATCACACAGCTGGATTTTTCTCTTTGCAATCTTTGACATAATTCTTTGAATACATCAAATACATCAGACTTTTCTTTGATGAAATTTATCCATGTATATCTTGAAAAGTCATCAACCACAACATAGGCATACCTCTTACCACCAAAACTTTCAACCTGCATAGGTCCCATCAGATCCATATGCAAAAGTTCCAAAACTTTGGAAGTTGTCAGATGTTGGAGCTTTGGATGGGACATCTTGGTTTGCTTGCCTATTTGACATTCACCACATATTTTGCCATCATCAATCTTTAGTTTAGGAATACCTCTTACAGCATCCATAGATATTATCTTCTTTATGCCTCTGAAATGAAGATGACCTAGTCTTTGGTGCCATAGTTTCACTTCTTCTTCTTTAGCTAAAGAGCAAGTTGAAGTGAGACTGAGATTTTGAGATTCCCACATGTAACAGTTGTCTTTAGATCTGGCTCCTTTCATGACAACCTCTTGTTCTTTGTTAGTCACTATGCATTCAGTTTTGGTAAAGTTTACACTGTACCCTTGATCACATAATTGACTTATGCTGATCAGGTTAGCAGTTAAACCTTTAACTAGCAGCACATCATCTAGTCTTGGAACATCTTGACAATCCAAGGTTCCAACTCCCTTGATTTCTCCTTTAGCTCCATCTCCAAATGTCACATACCTGGATGAATGTGATTTTAAATTTACTAGCAGATTCTTCAATCCAGTCATGTGTCTTGAACATCCACTGTCAAAGTACCAGTCTTCTTTAGCTGATACTCTTAGTGATGTATGTGCTATGAATGCAGTACTTTTCTTTGACCAGATGAGTTGAGATTTCTTTTGATGCCTCAGCCCTATGTGTTGTTTATCAGCTGATCTCCAAGTTTGATTGTTGATCTTGTTCTTGTAGCTTTGATCAGCTTCAGGGCTAGCTTTTGGTTTCCATACCTTCTTGATGTTTTCTGTCTTCTGTTTAGGAGGTTGCTGATTTCTTTGATGTTTATGCAGCACTTTCTTGGTAACTTCTATTTTCTTTTTGGAAGGTTGCTGATACATCTGATTTGGATATCCATGCAACTTATAACAATGAGGTTTGATATGTCCAAATCTTCCACAGTGATGACATCTCCATCTTTGATACTTCTTCTTCATTTTGTTCTTTTCAGAATGTTGAGACATCTGTTGGAACATTATGTTTGACTTTGTGTTCTTTTCCTGATGTTGAAGCATCTGTTGGGACATCTTGTTAGACTGTATGGATTTTGAAGTTGTTTTGCTAGAGCTAGCTTCATCTTTATTTACTCTGTTAAATCCTAGTCCACTTTTATCCCCTGAGTGCTTATTGTTGTTGAGAATCACATCCAGTGTATTTGAGCTGCTGTTCAACATTCTAACAGATTTGGACATATGTTCCAACTTGGAGTTGAGAAGACTTACTTCATTTTTTAAGGTGTCAATGATTTCCTGATCATTTGCTTTGTCATCTTCTAATGCCTTATTCTGTTTCTTTAGCTTTATAACCTCACTGCATATTTCAGAGCTTCTTTTGTATAGATCTTTGAATGCTTGCTCAAGTTCTTCATAAGTAAGTTCTCCATCACTGGATTCACTTTCAGAGTCACATAATCCAGCTAAAGCAGTGATATGCTTAGCTGATTCCTCTTCTGAATCACCTCCTGAGTCTTCATCAGACCAAGTCACAGAGAGTCCTTTCTTTTGCCTTTTTAAGTAGGTAGGACATTCATTCCTGATGTGTCCATATCCTTCACATCCATGGCATTTGACTCCTTTTTCTTGACTGGTCTTTTCAGCATAATTTGACCTTCTGTTAGCATCATAAGGTCTCCTGTTCTCAGAAGAGTTTGTGTATCTTCCACTGGGTTTGGATTTGCCTTCCATTCCTCTGAGAATCTGTTTGAATTGTCTTCCAAGCATAGCAAGGTTGTCTGATAAGCTTTTATCATTTTCTGATTCATCATCTTCTTCTTCATCAGTATTTGACACCAAGGCTATGCTTTTGTTCTTTTTAACATTTGTGTCATTCATTCTCATCTCAAAAGTTTGAAGGGAACCAATGAGTTCTTCAACTTTCATAGAGCATATGTCTTGAGCTTCTTCTATTGCTATGACTTTCATGTCAAATCTTTTTGGCAAAGATCTGAGGATTTTTCTTACAAGCTTTTCATCAGTCATTTTTTCTCCCAAAGCTCCAGAAGTATTAGCAACTTCTAAAATGTTCATGTAGAATTCATGAACTGTCTCATCTTCCTTCATTCTCAAGTTTTCAAATTTTGTGGTGAGGAGTTGAAGTCTTGACATCTTTACTTTTGATGTTCCTTCATGAGTTGTTTTGAGAGTATCCCATACATCTTTGGCTAGCTCACAATGATGTACAAGTCTGAAGATGTTCCTATCAATGCCATTGAATAAAGCATTTAAGGCCTTTGAGTTGCCTAGTGCTGAATCTTCTTCTTCCTTACTCCATTCTTCTTCAGGTTTCAGCACTTTTGATCCATCTTTGGTATCTTGGACAGGATAATCCCATCCAATGTTGACTGCTCTCCATGCCCTGTTGTCAAGTGATCTTAAGAATGCAATCATTCTTGGCTTCCAGTAGTCATAATTAGATCCATCCAGAATAGGTGGTCTATTTACTGACCCTATATCTCTGTCCATGTTACAGAATTTGTATTCCCTAGATCTCACCCAGTATAAACAGGCAGGGTGCCTGCTCTGATGCCAATTGAAATTTTGTGATCAGGTATGAGATGTCCTAAGAGATGTCCCAACACTTGACAGATTTAACCAAAACTTAAATAGCAAGAAAAGTAAACAACACAGAAGTTTGTTAACCCAGTTCAGTGTATAATCACACTTACATCTGGAGGCTACCAAGCCAGGAGGAAATCCACTATAAGTAATATTAATTCTAGACTTAAACCTCTCTGTTTAATCTATCACTTAATAACTACCCAATGCAATTTCTACCTAAGTCACAACTTAGATAAGAGTACCCTACTCACTCCCCCTCAATCACACAGTGATCAAGTTTACAAGTTTAATAAAATTGAAGACATTCTTCAAACAAAAACAGCTTGATCTTACTTCACAGTTTCAATCAAGTCACAAATGCACTTTTGCTTAAAAGCTCATAAAGTGGTACAATTAAAAACAACCTGCTAAAAACACTAGACAGCCTATTTGGTCTTCTGAAATTCGTACTCAATTCTATGAGTTTCTGTTGCTTAAATAGGTATCTGTAATTTGGGCTTTCTGTAGGATGATCCAGCCCTAATGTACATGCAGCTTCCACCTTGAATTTAGGGTTTGTTACTTCCTAGATTCTAGGTGATTTAGGTCTTCTGTTTTAATCTGAATCTTCAATATAAAACTCCCTACAGATGCGCCTTGTTCTGTTTTTATCCATCATTAATTAATTCCAGATAACTCTCCTTAAATATCTCTGATTAGTTAGTCAATAATTAATTCTGGTAGCAGGTTTGAGATGTCTCAACATCTGTTGGGACATCCTGAAAAACTGAACTTAAGTCATTGATACAATGTCCCAACATCTGGTAAGACATCCTGAAATAAGTTCACATACTCTGTTTGATAATGTCCCAACATTTGATAGGACATTCTGAACTGAATTCAATAATTCTTGTTGGTCAAAAATTCTGCCAATTCAAGACATCTACACCTTTGATGAACTGAGTAGTAAAGATCTCCCAGTAAGGTGGGTACTGGATTCCTCAGGATGAAAAGATGGATTGCATTCTTGCTAACAAATCTAGGCTCATCTGCAAAAAGTATGACCCCATATATGCTAAGGGCCAACAGAGCACAGACTGCCTTCCACTCCCCTAGGGAGGCCTTCAGACTAGCCTGAGAAGTCAAGAAATCCAGATGAAAACCAGAGATTCCAGCTTTAGATGTCAAATTCTGCCCAACCAAAACTGGTTCCAGATATAATGCCTTTGCTATCTCCTCATTACTTGGGAAAGCCATCTCAGGGTTGAAGGGGATTCCACCCCTGATAGGTATACCAACCAATGATGAATACTCCTCCAGCAAGGGTCCCAACTGAAAATTCTGAAATGTGAAGCACCTTAGAGGGGGATCATAGAACTGCAAGCAAGTATGTATCAAGCTCCTCTGTGAAGGGTCCAAATCCATAACCACATCAAGGATTCCTCCATAATGTTCTCTGAAAAGTGGTATATGGTCTGGAGTAATCAGGGTCTGAATCCTCCTGATGCTAGCTAGCTCAGGCTCAAAGAAGTGATAGGAGATGTTACTTTTCTTAGGTGCCATGTTGCTGAAGACTGGGTGCTGATGATGATGACTGAAGACAACACTGAAGGTGGGCCACTGATAGGCTGGGACTGAGGATGCAAGTGACTGAAGCAGGTGGCTGATAGCTGAAGCAAGTGCTGATGAAGATAGGTCTAAGCTGAAGAAGGGGTCAAAACCAAGCCAAAATGAGAGGATGGATACCCTGAAAAACAAATAAACACATGTTAAAATGATGCAATGAGGATGTATGCAAATGATATGCAAGGGTTTGTGACTGAGCTGGATCTGATTAATTGCTCCGATATAGGTCCAAGTATGTTCAAGAAATCCAGATGGAGGTTCATAAGTCCAGTAACCAAGGTGGGGGACTCAAATAAAGAGTCACATGTTCAGGGTTTAGAATCACAAGAACTGTTCCAACATGGAGTACTCTTAATCAAAACAAAAGTAACAGGGTATGTTGAGGTCGAGGGTACCTGCAAACCTGTAAACAGCCCAACCCCCTCACAGGTGATGTTCTAAAACAAGGATCCTCAGACTTGGATCAGTTATGAGAAGTGTAAACACTTCTAACCCGGAGGTACAGTGTTTACAATAACCATAAAAGTTCCTCCTCTAATTCACCTCAATTTCTGAAGGTCAATACTAAAGGTCATCCAGACTTAGCAGGCTTCCCAGATAGCCCTAGTATTGCAGGAAATCTGCAACACAGAGTTCTCAAGAAGAAACCCATATCTGAACCATGTTTCATATTCCCGCACCAGACCGAGATGGAATGGGAAAGAATATGAACCACTCTAGCCTAGGTGTCACTCAGGTCCCAGGTATAGGACCTTAACTCTCAATAGAATCCCCACCCACCAAAGCAAAACCAAATCCAGCCAGACAGCATGACAGTATGATATATGTAAAGTTGTAAAGAAAGCAATAAACAAAACTGTACATAAAGCAAAAATAAATACAAATACAAGCACAGATAGCATATAACACCCCAGTAACCACAAATCAATCAAGCGCTAGGAGGAACCCACAAAAAGAACCAGAAGCCCTGGTTACAGTATAAGGTTCCCCAGCAGAGTCGCCAAGCTGTCGCTCCCGATAAATGGGGAATGGCCCAAATAAAGGTACAGACGCGAACGGTCGGCGAGAGGGACAATGAGAACACACAGCAGTGAACTCACTGGAGATGAATAGAGTCGCCAGCTAGGCATTTTTATCCCGGAGGAAAGGCAATGCTGCGTAGACCTAGAAAGATATGGATAAGACGGTTGCGAACCAGAGAGACTGAGAAAGGGGGTTGGTTACAACCTGGGAAGGTATTAGCACCCAGATTGTCCGTCGTACTCGACGGGATCCACTCTTGAAAGATTTGTGTTTTAAAGGGGTAGTGTCAGTGCGATTTGTGTATAAAGAGCTGGAAAAGGATGTACAGGTGTCAGTGTAAGAGAAGTGTGAAGTGTATAAATGTACAGTGTCAGTGTAAGAACTGGAATAAGATGCTCAAGATCATGAGGTTTAAAGAATAATGCTGAGAAGAAGGGGAATATACAGAGACTTTTGTTCGATAACTGTTAAGTTATGCCTACGTATCCTCTCGTGCAATGAGGAAGTCAGAACACCGTAGTTCGACCCAAAGAGACTGAAAGATGACTTGACTGATGAACTGCTTGCTTGTCAATGCTCAAGTGTATGATCTGTCTGGCTCAGGTGTAAACTGTTTTGCATTAGACGGAAGAAGCAAGTTCTCGTTTATGAGTGAATATGATGAGAAAAGAATCCCGAAGGAGATGATTATTGTTTGTTTTTGCGTTTTTAGTCTTTTATTGCTTTTGGGAATTTGTCATAAGTTAATCAGCTTAAGCCTAAACCAATGGGTTAGTGAACTCATCACATCCTCCCTCTGATTAGGGGTAATGAGAATACCTTAAGTGTGAAGTCAGTTTCTCACACTTAATCACCTTTGATGTAGGATTAAGATCATTAACCTACTTGTGATTATTTAAATGTTTTTGTTGTTTTTGTTTAGTGTTAAGTAATGAGGTTGAGCCATAATCAGGGATTAAACAGACTCATTACACCATCCTAATAGAAGGATAATAGATGAGAATGTTTAAGCTGAGGAAAGCTCCTCAACTTAATACATGATTAGGGATTAAACTCATGACAAAACAAGTCTTTGGTTAAGTGGATTTTAATTAATGATATGATGATGAAGTGATTTTTAGGGTTTGTAAGACAACTTGAGGAGGACTTGTCCATTAACACTAGGGTTAGTCCTTCTTAACCAATTAAGGAAGAAATAGAACCCTAATGCAAGGCCCAAGTTACAAGTGTGATGTCTTGATGATTATTATGTGAATTGATTAAAGGAGTTAAACACATTAAGGGTTTGACACTTAGGATTAAAGTTATACACTCCATCCTAATAGAAGGATGCAGGCATAAGCTTAATCACAAAGCCTTAAAGCCTTTAGGGTTTAGTCCCTGATTATGAGATGAGAAGAGAAGACTCAAAAGAGACACAAAGGTAAAAACTAAGTGGGGGACTAATCAAAACCCTAATCATTGTCATGCTTGGTCATTCCTAAGGTTTGTGAAGTTTAACAAGAAAGATCTTCAATGGAGCCACCAGGAAGCAGATGAAAGGATCAGAAGAAGCAAAGTAACTTGCTTCATACAAGAAGTCAAGTCACTTGGAGAAAGAAAGTAAGAAGCAAAAGAAAGAGCAAGCTCAATCTCATACACAAAGTAAAATGCAGCAATGATGCATAAGGGAGATGAAAAGAAAATGTGAGAAGTGAAGGCAAATTCACTTCTCAAAGTTACTTACCACCTGAAAAGTTAGCAAAGGAATGCAATGCAATGCAAAATGAAATGAAATGGCATGATGAAAATTAAAACCAGAAGCACATACATGATGTTAATGATGCTATGGGATGATGTAAACATGAAACAACGCATGGGGATGATCATACAAACTTATGGATGCAAATGAAGCAAGTTTAGAACCATGATCATACATGAAAAGTTATGAGATGCAAATGGCATACAACATGGAAAATGCAATATGCAATGATCAAACATGCTTCTAATATGTCTTAAGATGCCAAGTGAATCAAATAGATGCATAAAATGTCATGGCAAGTCAAGGTATGAGTGCAAATGCAAGATGGATGCATATGGAAGCCCAAATTAGGGTTTATGATCAAAGCATCAAACACAAACCAAAATCAGAAGCAAACTTCAATACAAAAAATTGAAAATGCACTCAAAGGACCCCTAATCCTATACTAACTCACTGCCCAAAGGAGAAGTTTCAACTCTTAACCAAATTCAAGTTATGATTTTCCTAAGTTTCCTAGGGTTTTAGGGTTCCTTAACAAGAAAAATGTCAAACAAATGGAAAATGTAAGATCAATTCATGCCAAATTAATCTCACAAACTACATGATATGCATAACACAATGCAAAAAGAATCAAAGTCCAACTCTTTAGGGTTAGGCAGAAATGATTTTTGGAAGCTTGGATCAAAATAATGCATTAAAATGGTTTTAATTCCATGAAAAATTCTTAAAATGCATCAAGATCAAAAACGAAATTTGGTTTGAGGGTTGGACAATGTTTCTAAATGTTTTTAAATGTTTCATGAATTTTTTGGTGATTTTTAAATACCTAAAAGTATTTTTAATTAATTAATTCTCATTAATTAATTAAAAAGAATATTTTAAATATTTAAAAATACTTTTTTGATGCTAAAAATAAAAATAAAAATATTTTTGTGTTCTGAAATTAAATAATAACTTGTATAAAAAATTTCAGAATTTTTAAAGTATTTTTGCTATTTTTAATAAATTAAACAAAACAAAACAAAAGAAATGAATTAAAAATGAAATAAAAAGAAAGTATGCGCAAAGGAGGGCCAGGATTAGTTCTGGGAAAGGAATTGTTGACTTGGCGCGCAATCCAGTGGCCTATATTCAAACTGAGCTAAATCATATTTAAATTAATTAAACTGAATTAAAAGGGTTAATGACGTGGATTAGGGTTAAGTGAATGGATCTGGGCCCTTGAACACGCGCGGGAATGGACTTGGTCAACTCATCCAACGCTCACAATTCAAACTTTATTAATTACAGGGATTAAACCCTAATCTCTTTCAGGTGGCCGGAGAAGACCTCCGGTCGTCTTCTCCGGTGGGAACCCCACCTGAAAATTCCTAAAACCCTCAAAACGTAACTAAAATGAAATCTAAAAGAACAGAAATCCTTCCCACAACTCACTGGATCAAAACCCTAAGCTAAAACTCATTTATATTTCATCAATCTCATGAATCGAAACAAAACAAATTTTAGGGCAAGACTTTCAGAACACGATTAAACTCTCATTTCACCACCATTTTCAAAACCAAAGACATATTCATGATCAGGGAAACAAGTAGAAGCTTTTAAGAACTTAAAAATTCATTTCTGGAAAAAATGTTCTTGAGCTACCTGAGTTTTGAAGCTTTCAGTTTTGCAACTTTCTGGCCTCTTCTCTTGATGCAATCCACTCCTCTTGGTCCCTTGATGATGTCTGAATGCTTAGAAAGAGTTTATGTTGGCTGGTTTGAGAGTTTGAACAGGTTCTGCTCAAGCTCAGGTGAGAATCGTGTTTTGGATTCAGGCAGTTTCAGGCAAGGGTGAGGGGTTCTTTGTGATCAGGATGATGAGTTGAGAAGGTCTGTGAAGTTTGTTTAAGTGTTTGTGGCTTGTATGAAGAGTTTCGAATGCTTTTGCTTTGAGAGTGAAAAATGATAAATTTGTGTTCTTGCTGGTTTCAGGCTTGCTTCTCATGTTGTTTGGCTTGCAATTAGTTTGTATAAACAATGTTGATTGGTCAGAAGATGTGACATGTCCTTTTGTGATAGGTATGGTTGCTTTTGCCAAAATGTCAACTTTTGTGTAAGAAGGGCATGGGCAACTTCTAGCCAAGTACATGGGGAGTGGGATGCGCAGCAAGGTGAGGGGAAAAGGCTAGTGTGGTTCAGCATCCAAGGCAGCAAGTGGATGAGGTGTTATGATGGTTTTTGCAACTTGGTTCCCTTTGGTTCTCATGAAAAGATCTTGTTCCAAACACCATAAAACATGTGATCTCTTTGGTTCAATCTGAACTTTAGGACTTGTATGATGCTTGTGTAATGGTTTGACACCAATTAGAAGTCACAAATTGCCTTGGTACAAGATTTTGCAAATTTCTCATTTGGTGCATAACTTGAAATTTAGTGATTTTTGCCAACTTTGACAAACCATAACTTTTGATCCAAAATGAATTAGGTCATGTTCTTGTACTTTTTGAAAAGGGAAAGATCCAATCTACAACTTTCATGACCAAAGTTTTTCCATTTGAAGCTTTTTTGGATCAAAAAGTAAGGGTTGAAAAAGTTGCATAAAATGACATTTCATTAAGAGTCAACCTTGCCCAAAAAAGTCAACTTTGCAAAAACTTCAAATTCTTGAATTTTGTGAACTTCAACCTTCTTCCATGATCAAATAAAGATCAAATACACTCAAAATGATGAAGATCACCCCTTGGTTGGGTCATTGGGGGCCTCAGATGCCCTAATTTTGCACTGACTTGGCCAGAAAGTCAACTCTTGATCAGATGACTTTCCCATGGAATTTCTTCATGAAAATTGATATGCATACTCCCTATACCATATAGAGACCAATGGAAACAAGAATGACCAAAAAATTTGGGGTTATGGCCTCTGAAACCAAAACCCTAATTTTAGGTCAACTGTGCAATCTAGCCTAGCTCTGCTTCCATACCAATCCCAGTTCTTGTGATTCTTTGGTATTCTTGACTTTGAGAGGATATAATATGATATAAGAACACACATGGACCCCTTTGAAGTGATTGTTGACTTTTGGAGTGGCTCAAGAAGCTCTTGGATTGCTCAGATCACAAACCCTAGGTGCAGATGACTTTGAATCTATGCAGTGAAACAAAAATGTGATATGAGATGGTATGATTGAGTTTATGCATATGAAATGATCACAAGTCATGGTGTGAATGGGTGAGGGCAAATTTGGGGTGCTTACACGCTTTGGTATGGGCTGCTCGCCGACTGAGGCAGTACATGTTGACCCATACCACACTGCTCATTTCCAAAATGGATCTTGTCAAGTACATCCTTGAGAAACCAGCATTGACCGGAAGGGTTGCTAGGTGGCAGATGATTTTAACTGAATACGACATCCAGTATACTTCTCATAAAGCCATCAAGGGAAATGTATTTTCGGATTACCTTGCACAGCAACCTATTGAGGATGATTATCAACCAATGAGGTTTGACTTCCCTGATGAGGACATCATGTACCTCAAAGCAAACGATTATGAGGAACCACTTCCGAAGGAGGGGCCAGACCCTGAATCCAAATGGAAGTTGATGTTTGATGGGGTAGTCAATATCAATGGTCGTGGAGTTGGTGTCGTACTCATTACTCCTGAAGGTGTTCACTTACCCTTCGCAGCCAGAATTACTTTTGGCTGCACCAACAATGAAGCGGAATACGAGGCATGTATAATGGGAATAGAGGAGGCAATTAATCTTCGGATTAAGAACCTCGATATATTCGGAGATTCAGCCCTCGTCATTAACCAAGTTACCGGCAAGTGGTATACGCATCAAGAGCATCTAATTCCATACAGGGATTATGCTAGAAAACTGTTGACGTTCTTCAAGGCAGTTAAACTTCAATACATACCACGTGACGAAAATCAGTTTGCCGACGCATTGGCCAATCTCTCTTCGTCAATCAAAGTCTTGTGTTGGAATTATGTGCCCAGAATTGACATATCCAGGCTTGACGCTCCAGCTCATACCTTCTCTGTAGACGCCGTGTCTGACGAGAAACCTTGGTATTTTGATATCAAGTTATTCCTGGAAAAGAAAGAATACCCAACTGGGGCATCTTCCAATGACAAGAAGACCTTGAGGCGACTTGCTGCTAGCTTCTTCTTGAACACAGATGGGGTTTTGTACAAGAGAAACTTCGACATGGTCTTGCTCAGATGCGTGGATAGACACGAAGCAAGCCTGTTGATGCAGGAAGTCCACGAAGGATCTTTTGGTACCCATGCAGGAGGGCATGCTATGGCAAAGAAATTGTTGAGATCAGGGTATTACTGGATGACAATGGATGCAGACTGTTGTTCATTCACTCGTAAGTGCCACAAGTGCCAAATATATGCAGACAAAGTGCATGTTCCTCCAAGCCCGCTCAACATCATGTCATCTCCTTGGCCTTTTTCTATGTGGGGCATTGACATGATCGAGAAGATAGAGCCAACTGCTTCAAATGGTCATCGCTTCATCCTGGTCGCGATTGATTACTTTACCAAATGGGTAGAAGCAGCATCTTATGCCAATGTCACTCGTCAAGTGGTGGCAAGATTTCTGAAAAGAGATATCATATGCAGATATGGAGTGCCCGAAAGTATCATTACTGATAATGGTTCTAATCTCAACAACAAGATGATGGCAGACTTGTGTCGGGACTTCAAGATTCAGCATCACAATTCTTCTCCTTACCGACCAAAGATGAATGGTGCGGTAGAGGCAGCTAACAAGAATATCAAGAAGATTGTGCAGAAAAAGGTTGTCACCTGCAAAGATTGGCATGAGATGTTACCATTTGCTTTGCATGGGTACCGAACGTCAGTCAGGACGTCAAAAGGGGAAACTCCCTTCTCTCTGGTGTATGGCATGGAAGCAGTCCTGCCTGTTGAAGTAGAGATTCCTTCACTGTGCGTGATGATGGATGTCAAGCTGGATGAGGCTGAATGGGTGTGTGCTCGTTACAATCAGCTATGTCTAATTGAGGAAAAGAGATTAGCGGCTATCTGTCATGGTCAGCTTTATCAGAGGAGAATGAAGCGTGCATTCGACCAACGAGTACGTACTCGAGAGTATCAAGTGGGAGAGCTTGTGTTGAAGAGGATCATTCCTCCAGGTTCAGATCACAGGGGCAAGTAGACCCCGAATTACGAAGGACCATTCGTAGTGAAGAAAGTCTTCTTAGGAGGAGCACTGATGCTCACCACTATGGATGGAGATGACTTCCAGTCCCCTGTTAACTCGGACGCAGTTAAAAAATACTTCGCATAAAGAGACCCGCTAGACACAAAAACAGAATTATAGTCCAGGCAAAAAAGGGGTATCCCGGCGAGTTAAAAACAGAATAAAAAGCTCGGGAAAAAGTTAGGAAAATAAATTTAAAAAAATGTGTACACCCGCTGAGTTGAAAAGCCACATTGGACAGCTCAGGCAAAAAAGGGTATCCCGGTGGATTGAAAACCTGAAAGGGAGATCCACGCAAAACAAGGGAATAAGCGAACAACTGCGATCCGAGTTATCTGAACCACGTCATCGTTTTATACAACTTGACAATATCAGAATGATAGGAAACAGTCCCCTCATCCTCTTAGAAAGCCAAAGCAGAATGGAGAGTCTCGAAGACATGCTGGTCATAGCAGAAATGGGACTCCTTGGAATGTCGTCCATTGCCATTAGGATAGTTTCTTTTCTCAATTTAACAGTGGCTACCTCTTTCCAGGTGGTTGCTCCCTGATGTAAAATCTTTGCCTATTCAGAGGCCATTCAATAAAAAGAATATTCAGTCAAAAAGTTGTGTGTGTTTATTTTTGTTTGCAAAATGTCCTGAATTTTCAGCAAAAATAACATTGCATTAAAACATGGTGATAATTTTGAAAGAAAACTGACATGCAGGGAAACTGTAACCCTCTTTGAGTGTCGGGTGACGATGGATGAACAGATCATACCATGCGAATCCCCGGGGCACACTTGTGTTTTCTTTTGTTGCAGGTTGCAGGATGGCGTCACATTCTCTCGAGCAATTTACTCTTCCTCAGTAGAGTATCTCCCCAAGCAGAGATTTCTTCTCCCAGCAGGTACCTGAAGCCTGACATCTCCAGCAGAGATTTTCTACAGCTAAGCCTTGGCAGCAGCCCAAGCAGTTTCTTCTTCCCCAGTGAAGTAGCAATCCATTCTTCCCTAGTGGAGTATGCCCAGCAGGTATCTGAAAGCCTGACATCACCAGAGTTGGAATTATCAGTATCCTATCCTCAGCAAGAGTCCTTCTCAGCAGGTGGGACTGAAAGCCTGATATCCCCTCAGAGTCTTGAATAAGCAGATACTCTCCCCAGACAGAGTATTCTTTAAGTAGCTTCCCCAGCCAAGTCTGAAGATGATCCTGTCCCCACATAATTCATATTTGATCTTCACTCCGTCAGTGAAATATTCCCCAGCAAGGTTGCCATACTTTTGGGTATTTTGATGATACGGTCAGGTATTCATCACCCCAGTCAGAGTGGGTACCCAGACCTCTTTACTGGTCTTCCCCTGCAGAGTTGTAACTCCTGTGGCCATTTAGGCATTGGTCTACCGCTCGTCTGCGTTTTTCAACACTCGTCTGTGTTATCCCTAAGCGGAGTTTTCCCCAGTAGGGACATATTATTGCTTTACTGCTGCTCGTCTGCATCTTTCAACACTCTTCTGTGTTGGCCCTTTGGTATTGCTCGTTTGCTCTCCCCAGCAGTGGTTTATGATTACCTTGATTTTGCTCGTCTGCAATTTCAAACACTCGTCTGTGTTCGGTTATATCAGTTGTTGTTTGCTCGTCTGCAATTTCCAGCACTCGTCTGTGCTTTGGGATGTAATGTCTTTGCTGTTGCTCGTCTGCAACTTTCATCACTCGTCTGTATTTGGTATATAATCTCTGTTATTGCTAGTCTGCAATTTTCAACACTCGTCTATGTTGTGATACCTCAGTTGTTGTTGCTCGTCTGCAACTTCCCAACACTCGTCTGTGTTTTGATATGATATTTGTTGTTGCTCGTCTGCAAGTTCCAACACTCGTCTGTGTTATGATATCTCCTTTGTTGTTGCTCGTCTGCAACTTTCCGGCACTAGTCTGTGTTTGGTACGCCTGATATTCGTAGATACTCGTCTGTATCATCCCCAGCACTCGTCTGTGTTGTTTACCTGTTTGAAGCTCGTCTGCTTTGCTTGGATACTCGTCTGTATCACCCTCAGCACTCGTCTGTGTTGTGTATATGTTTGGAGCTCGTCTGCTTTGCTTAGATACTCGTCTGTATCATTCTCAGCACTCGTCTGTGTTATGCCTACATCTGTATGTGAGGATTTGTTGTTTATCCTGATATTCTTCTATTGCTACTTCAAATGCTCGTCTGTGTTTGAATTTCTGGTATTCGTCTATACCAATGGTTGGTGCTCGTCTGTATCATTGCCTGAAGCGCTCGTCTATGTTTCTTGGATCATCGTCTGATACCTGTCTGTATCATTGACTTATGGCACTCGTCTGTGTTCTCTTGATGATCATCCAATACTCGTCTATATTGAAGAGGTTTCAAATCTTGACAGTGGGAATTAATGTCGAAATGGTTACCGGTCCCAGCGTAACAGGTAAATCCGAAGGAGGCTCGTCTGTCTCAAGCACCAATTATTGTTGCTGAACCTGGCGTCACAGGTTTGCGCGAAGAAGACTCGTCTGTCTTATACCATATATCCGCGGATAATATATGAAGAAGGTTCGTCTACCTTGATTGCATGTCTATCCCACAGACTTAAGTGCATTATCGGTCCTGGCGTAACAGGTAAATCCGAAGGGGACTCGTCTGTCTCAAGTCATATGTTTATGCAAATTTTGATGACTCGTATGTCCAGCTCCTGGCGTCACAGGATTGTTGAAGACTCGTCTGTCTCAAATCATATGTTCTTAAAGTGTTTGAGGACTCGTATGTCCAGCTCCTGGCGTCACAGGATTGTTTGAAGACTCGTCTGTCAACATGTTCTTATTTCAGATATCAGTTTCAACTTGGAAGAAGCTCGTCTGCTTTTTCTCTATTTCATGTCCCCAGAGCGTCATCTGGTTGGGTTTATTTCCCGGTGTTGCATTCTTCGTCAGAGTGCAAATTTCTGGTCTTCTCGGTATTCAACCACAGTTTATCTTGAATGGCCGATAGTCCGTACTATCGTCCTTTTTCAGATTAACTGAGGATTGAATAGGGGCAGATGTAACACCCCAAATTTGCCCTCTTCATTTTAATCATCATATCACATCATATACATCATACTCATGTCATTTCCTCAGCATCATATCATGGAAAGATGAAGCATAACATCCCTCATGTCCTAGCATCAAGCATATGGTCATCTGTGGAGTTCCCAGAAGTCTTTCAAGCCATGACAAGGGTCCCAATGAGTTTGTATAAGTTCTATGGTGAGTCTACACTCCATTTACAAGGTCAAGTCCATTGGCAAAAGCTCAGAAGATTGCATGATCATCAGAGATCTCAGGACAAGTCAAAGCTCCTATGCAGTGCACCCAAATTAGGGTTTGAGATTCAAGCACCAAAATCTCACAACTTTGGCCATTTCTATTGGGCAAAGTCTTTTATATGTTAAGCGAATCCTATGTGTCAAATTTCATGAGAAAATTCCATGTGGAGGTCAGTCAATACCTCAGTTGCTTGCAGATGAAGGAAAAGGTCAACAGAGCCCATAAAAAGTCAATTGTGCAATTTCAAGGGGTACAACCCAAATTTTTTGGCCAAGAGGGGTCCTACAATGTTATAATAGGTTTGGAATGCCTAAAGTTCAAGAATCATGGAGATTTGAGGGGTTTTGCAAAAATGGTACAAAGTTGGTTTTTGAAGTTTTCCAAATTTTGCAAGTTTTGCCCTAATTTTCAAGTGGCCTTAACATGATCAAAAATTCTTCAAATGGACCAAAGTCAAACATGAAAGTTGGAGATTAAGGGCTCCCATTTTCAAAAAGTACAAGTACATTTTCACCGGATTCTTGAAACTCCCTAGGGCCTCTTCGAAAATTCTAGCATGGTAGGGCAAAAATTCAACTTTCCAAAAGTGCACCAAGTGCAAGAAGGCTCAAATCTGATTTTTGTGAATTGGTACAGGCCCAAACTTGTTTCAAACTTAAAATAAATTACATAAGAAGTATTTTGCTCAAAAGAAATGGCCAATTTCGTGCACTTTGAAAAACTCCCCCCAAAACATGCCAATTTGCAAAAATCATGAAACAAGTGTGACACTTGAATCTAAGGGCCAGGAGTGGCTGGATTTGGATCAAGGGTGGGAAATGAAACTCACACATGCTGAGAGGCCCAAGAGAGCATGAGGATAGCATGCTTATTCCACCAAGTGCACATGATGCATATTCACACTTTTCTCATTCAATTTTCGTGCACTTTCTTTCACACTTTCAGCATTGCTTTCTTACATCACAACAAAGAGAATTAGGGTTGCATCAGATCTGAATTCTCTCTCATTCTCAACTTTCTTTCATTCTTGCATTTTGCTTCATATCTCTTGATTCTCTTACATTCTCCACAAACTTCTTCCATATTCTTGATCAGTGGATCATATAGATCAAGAATCATCCACCCATTCAAGCTTAAAGCACTGAATTGGAAGCTTGCCATTTCAAAGCCACTTGTGTTGAAATCTCAGATCCACACCATTTCAAGACCTTAGATGCATTTATTTTGCATCTAAGGAGCAAGAGTAGTGATTTACACGGATTGGTTGGTTTTCTAGCTCAACATTTCAAGATCTCCATCTCAGGTATGGCTTGAAACTTCATGTTCTGGAAATGGAATTTAATTGTTGTTTTGTGTTCCTTGTTGTTTGCTGATCATGCTGCACTTTGTAGAATTGATTTTGGTGCATTATATTATGAGTTATGTGCATTTAAAGTTTGAGGATCAATGTTGTTTTGCTTTGATCCGTCCACTCCATTGAGATCTAGCTATTTTTTATGCCATATTTGAATTCAGTGATGTCTAATCAGTTGATCTGGACTATTTGTTTGCATTATTTGATGAATTTTTGGTACTGGTTTGGTCTCCGGTGTCGGAGCCCTAGCTCCGGTCACCGGAATTTGTCTTGTGTTCATTTAGGGTTTTTCCATGAAGAAGATGAACTAGAGCCGTCGGATCTCATATCAAACGCACCCTAGCGTGCCACATGTCCCTAATTTCCCTCCATTCTTTCTATTTAAATTCTGTTTTATTTTAATGTTGTATGTGGTAGTGTACACAGCAGCTTCCGTGTTCCAGCCAATGGCAGCGCGTCTGGCTGCCACCTCAATTAATGAGGTGATTCACCACAGCTCTTAGATCAATCCTGCGGTCCACCTTTTGTCCAGTTTTTATTCATTTTAATTCAATAATATCCACTATAAGTCCCATACTCTAGCGCGTCCCCTGGGCCCTTCAGCAGTTGCTGTTCGCACCTCCAGCATTCCAGCCCAATTGAATTTCAACGCACAGCCTTTACTACATGCACCTCTCACCAAATTCATTTAAGTTCTTTTTCAACTTTAATTTCTTTTTAATTCAATTCCATTTTAATTCATATAAAATACTTCCATCCACATAAAAAATCCCAAAAAAAATCATGAAAGTTATTTTGAGTCTCTAGTTTTTTATCATATTTTTATTTTATTTTTTTCATTGATCCACGTGTCAGAATTAATTCACCATTGTACATAGCTTCTTTTTAAGTCCTTCTTGACCAGTCTGCCTTGTCTAATTTCCATAGTCTTCAATATTTTGAGTTTTGATCCCATTCTTTTTGCTTTGTATTCTTAAGATCTTGTACTTTTCATGTGATTTGTTTCTGGATTTTTGGAAATTTATTTCTTGAGTCTTGGTCTGGTAACTTGTGATGTAAGTTTTCTGTCCTAACTTGTGTTCTTGCCTCCATTTAACTTAGTTCACTTCTGAATCTTTTCAAATCCTTTTGGCTAGTTGATATAACATGTTTGAAGATCATTTGGTTTCAATTGTGGAATTTTTAGGTGGCTGGTTGTTTTATTGTGGATTTTATCTTGAACCTTGTCCCGTTTTGCTTCCTTTGAACCTTTAAGTCTCTCATAAGCCTTGAAAGGCACTTGTGCCCATTTCTTCTTCTCATTTGGGGTTCCTTTGGGGTGTGGGTACCTTCCTGGTCCTAGGATAGGTCTTGTGTCTTCTGAATTTTTGTGTTTGCTTCTTCTTTAAGTCATTTGCTTCTTTAAGTGTTTTAACTTCATCCTTTGGTTTCTTTTGCTTCTATTTGGCATTGTTTGGTCTTGTACCTCTCTTATATTTATCTTGTTGGCTTCTTAAGCCATTCTTCATCTTGTTTTGGTTCTGGTTGTGAGCCTTGTGTTCATATTTTGTGCATTTTGCATTGCATATTTCATAAGTGTGCATTTGTCTTCATATGTGTTCATGTTGTATCATTTTGAGTTGCATGCTTCTTCTCCTCATTTCTTTGAGTTGCATTTGCATTGTTCATTTGTTCATATCATGTCACTTCTGATTGTTTAATGTTAGCATGTTATCTTGCTCAGTTTGTTTCATTTGTATGCATACTAACCTTGCAGGGGCTATGGTAAGTGTGGGATGTGGGAATTGAGTTCCACATCTCCAATTCTCATCTCTTCCTCTTATGTTTACGTGTACTAACCCTTTGTTGTTGGGCTTAGGCCTTTCTCATCCCTTCTTCTATCTTCTTCTTCTCTTCTTCATTAGGATAGAAACCTCACTAACCCTTAGGACATCCATGCATGTTAACACTTAGGATTATTTTAGTCCCCCTTTAGAATTTTTCCTTTGAGATCCTTTGGTGCTCTCTCTTCTCATCTTCAAACTTAATTCTAATTCACTTAATAAAGGTTGAGTACTTCCATGTGACATGAGACTTTGCTATGAGATACTTGCACGCGTTCCGTTTCGGGGCGAGGTGTGAGTCATCACTCGTGGTGGATAGGTCTTAGCATGAGTACCTCACAAAAAAAAGCTAAAAAAACACTTCTTAACCAAAAAAACCACAAAAATACTTAATAATGGTAATAGGACAGTGTGCGTAAGCCTTCACTTGTGGGACTAGCTTTGGGGATTTCCTCCATAGATAGGTGTGCCTCTTGCGCATTCCATTTCGGGATGATGTGAGACGTACACATCCCATTGAGTAAGACTTAGGTACACTTACCTATGCAAACTTTCACTCATAAAATCTTCATAAAAAAACACAAACAAACAATAAGCGTCTTTCCTTCGGGAATTCTTTTCTCAGCTCATTCACTCCTTACGCGAACTTGCTCCTACTTGTCACTTTGCAAGACGGTTACGCACTCGTCGTCCGAGTCTGCAACACCTGAGCAATGGCATAGGCAGTTCAAGCCTTAATTCACAAGCAATTTTCCTTTGTTACCCCTAGTTAGGGGAACTACGGCGTCTCTGATCCTCATTATCCTGATGAGGTACGTATGCAGTGGGGTAGGGCCCGTTCGAGCATAATCTTTATTTTCCCTACATTTTTTCTCTTTGTTTTCTTATTCATTCCTTTCCAGTTCCAGTTTCTTTTCATTTTCATTTCTTTGCTGCAGTTTTCATACCCTCACCCTTTGAAATAGTTTCTTTTGCAAGCGTAGATCCCGTCGGGTACGGCGGACGATCTGGGTGCTAATACCTTCCTAGGTCGTAACCGACTCCCGAACTCAGTCTCTTTGGTTCGTAGGACCTGTGTCCTTCCTTTTCTTTTCTTCTGGTTTGTGCAGCATTACCATTCCCTCTCTTCGGGATAAAAATGTCTGGCTGGCGACTCTATTCTTTTTCCGCGCCACTTTCGCGTTTGTACCGGGATGGAAATCCTGGGAGCGACACCTGCAGCAAATATATGAAGGAAGCTCGACGGAAGTTAGCGTAAAGAATGTGATACCAAAATGAACATCACACATGTTTAGTTAAAAGTGAATGAAGACCATAACTAATTGAGGGTATTCAGCAAGGCTACCAAATCAAACTCACGGTCCGTCAAAAAGGAACTGATGATATACCTGCTAAATGTTCTCAGTGATGAAACATTTATAAGTTGTATCTTGTGAGTTTTTGCATCCTCAATCTGGACTCATCTCTTGGCAACGATGTCGGCTGACCAACTATGACACAGAACAAAAGTAACAAATTAAATTTCATGATACGCATAAACAACATAGCCTCAACTTGGTCATTTGTCAAGGAATCCAGAATGTGAGTCTTACCGATCGAGCTATAAAACTTGCTTGCCTTGGATCCAATGTTGAAACGTTTCTATAAGCAGGCAGGTCATTATCATGATCTGAATGTCATGCTGAATTTTCTTCATAAAAGCCTGCATAGGAAAGCATAACAAAGGCCCAAAGCATATATTAAACTAACGGTGTAACATCAGATTAAGAGATTATAGCTGAAGAAAAATTCATATCACTTGTAGCAAACATGAGCTTTGTAATACCCATTTATTTAATTAATTATTTAATTAAATACAAGTGTATTGTATTGTGTTGATTTGCGATGTTTTGTGTATTTGAAGTTGATTTAAGTTGATTTCTGAAATATCGGAATATTGTGTTGATAATTATAAGTTGGTTTAGGTCGAATTTAATTAATTAAGTTGATATAAGTTATGGAAGAAGATATGAAGTGTTTTCGTTTATTGTTGGATACGTCGATCGGGTTGTTTGGACCATTTGGTTAATAATCGTAAGATAATCTAATTAAGTCTAGAGAAAATAATTAGTAGTGATTTATTAAATTAAAGTTTGGTGTTGTGGTGAATTTAAGTCGTTAAGTCGGGAAAAATAAGTCGGAAGCCGTAGAAATATTATCGGAGTAAATATTATAGTTGTTGTAGTAGATTAATTAGTGGGCTTGAAACCGTGTTGAAATAGCAAATTAAGGGGGTGTTGCAGTTAGGCCCATTAGTTATAATTGGATTATTATTATTATTATAATAAAGAGAAAATAAAAGGAGAATTAGTCAAAAGTAGAAGTTGGAAAAAGTGGAACGTGAAATTGGAGAACGAGGAAAAGTGGAGAAAACGGTTACGAGAAGTCACCGTCGGAAACCCAATCAGAAAGTCGATCGGAGATTCGAAGCGGCCATCGATTAAGGTAAGGGTGGGGTTCGAACTCTATAATCGGGATTATGATAATTATTATGCAGGATTGGGATTTTATAATTTCTATACTGTCGGATGTTAATTTTGTGTTGATCGTGTTGTGTTGAATTATCGTAAAGAACATAATTTTTACGATAATTGAATTAATTGAATTTGTATGATCGTGGCTGGATTAATCGTTGAGAAATTGTTTTGAATTGTGGATTCTGGAAAAAAATGGAATTTGGGGACGGAACCCCTAGGCAGAGGGTGGCGCAGGCTACCCATTAGCAAAGGAAGGGTGGCGCAGGCCACCCATGTGAGAGACAAGTCATGGCGCAGGCCATGCATAGGGAAGGTGGGCGCCATCCCTTTGTTAAGTAGCCACCTCACATGCAAACGGCCCAGGCCACACCTCACGGCCCTTGCCATGGCTTATTTATTTAATGTATATTACGTTACTTTATTTGCTTAAAGGAATAATTAAATATAATAAAAGTTTTAATAATTTTATAATAAGAATATAATTAAAGGAATATTATTATAATAACATTACACTAAGTATTAATTATAGTATTATATGTGTATAAACATGTTTAGTATAATTAAATAATAATATTTATTGGTTTTTAAGATGTGGAGTATAGCAGTAGCATTATTTAGCAGATCATTAAGAGAGATAGAAGTAAGGAATCAGTAACATGAGATTTAGCAGGTGTTGGCATTTTGGTATCGTGGCTGAATTCTTATGATAGTATAATTGGCAATATGATGTGATGGTATCAGTAAGTTGGAAATTGAACATAATCTGTAAAATTGATTAGTAATAGCCGTGGAGTATAAAACAATAAAGTTTGTCTGTTTAGCCGAGTAAGTGAATTTAAGCGGAGAAATTAGTTGTCCGGAATTTAACGAAAATTGTCGAGTTAGTTCGGAATAATAAATAAGTGATTTTAGTCGGCGTACTTTGTTAATTAGTGTTGAATGTGTGTATTTTATAGTATAGTTGCGTATGTTGTTTTGTCCCGGTTTGGGAGCATTTTTAAGTTAAAGGTCGAAGGACCCATGTTGATTATTTGAGTTGTAGGTCGTAAGACCAATGTTGATGTTCAAGTTGTAGGTCGTATGACCAACGTTGAAAGTTGTAGGCCTAAGGCCAAAGTTGAATCGGTGTTGAATTAAAGTTGCGATGTTGTTTGTTGTATGTTGTTGGAGTTGATTTTGTGATGTGTTGAGTCGTTGTATCATGGCATACACTGCATTTCTAAGTTGGAGCGGATGCTCACCACGTTGGCCTGGAGTGGCAAATTTATTAAGTTGAAGGCTTATGCCTTGTAGATACCTCGATAACCTGGTATATTTTAAGTTGGGAGTTTAACTCCAATGGTACCACATGCATATGCACAGTCGAGTCACATTCCGTGTCGCATTAATTATGTTGTTTGTGTTGTTTGTGTTGCCGAGTTGATAAAGTTGTTCTTATTGCTTACATTGATAAAGTTGTGTACGTTGCTCAAGTTGAATAAGTTGTTTATGTATATTTAAGTGGATTATGTGGTTTAAGTTGATTATGTTGAGTAAGTGGTTCATGCTAAGTTGATTATATTATTATGTTGGACAGGTTGATTATGTTGTTAAGTTGATTATATTATTATGTTGGACAGGTTGATTATGTTGTTAAGTTGATTATATTATTATGTTGGACAAGTTGATTATGTTGTTAAGTTGATTATATTATTATGTTGGATAAGTTGATTATGTTGCTAAGTTGATTATATTATTATGATGGATGAGTTGATTATAGGAATATGTTGCCTGAGTTGTTTATATATTTATGTTTGTAATGTCGATTATGCTGATATTGAAGAAGTTGAATATGTTGTAAATGTTCGTCGAAGTTGATAAAGTCGTGTATGCTAAGGTTATAGTTGGAATTGATTATGTTTATGTGTGAATTAAGATGATAAAGTATGTTGGTTGTTTGGGGTGTTTAGTAAGACGTTGTTGTGGATAGTGTATAAATTGTATGATTCTATCTAGCGTATTAATTATCATACTCTTGTTTATATGGTTCGATATCTCACCCCTTTCTGTTGTTGAATGTTACCTTGATTGGTAACGTGCAGGTATTCCAGTTTAGAGTTGCTTACTTTCGTAATCAAGTCGGTGTCGTTGCTCTGATACGTAACACTCGGGGGGATGAACGCTTAATTGTTTTGTTGTTATATTTAGTTGTTGTTATTTTAAGTTGTCTCAATGAAAAACATGTTATTACTAAGTGGTTAGGTGGAAAAAGTTGTTAACTGATGCAAAGTTGAATGTTTGTGGATCCGCTGCCTATTTGTAAAAGTTGTTTGACTTCAATGAACTGAATAAGAGTTGACCTTATAGTTTTATCCTGTTTGAAAGTGTTATGTATCGATGTTCATGAAATTAAATGAATTTGTTTAAGTGGAAAAATGTAGCATCCCGTTTTATTGTTGGCATTTTGAAACTCTGATTTATGAATTTCCGCCGGGTAGATTTGGGGTGTTACATTAGTGGTATCAGAGCAGGTCGGACCGTCCGGCCAATGTTGTCTAGTGTTGTTAATTCCTTAGTAAGCGATATGTGTATGAAACACTGTCGGTACTTGTTGTTAGTTTCTAGTCGATGTCTGAAGATGTTGGTTTGGAAAATAGTGGGGGAGGAGCTTGACTCCCAGACTGTGTTGGAAAGTCGAAGTTGGTTCAAAAATGATGTTGATTGCAAGAGTGCAAGGTTGTTGAAGAGACGTTGTTGCGGACCGGTGAGAGCATGGATTCGTATCGGTCGGGTGTAGAAGTGCATGGATTTATGAAAGGAGATTGCTTAAGAAGAAGGATTTATTCCAATTAAAAAGATAAGTTGATGGATCAAGTTGAAGGATCAAGTCGGTAGACTGCTACACCTTGAGTTTAGTTGGATTAAAGTCGATTAAATTTTGAAGTTGGATGTAGAGCAAGATTTTTGGTAGAACTTGTAAGTAAGATGGAGAGAGATGGAATTTATAATCTTCAATCTCAAAAATTCTGGTTTCGGCAATCTTGGAGTAGCTTTGACGAGAAGTGGCATAACTTTTTAACCGTGATTCGGTTTGAATCGGTTCTGGACTTTTTGGAAAGCTTACGAAATTCCCTACAGTTTGCATATAAGAAATGCATTCAGGAGGTTTATAATGAGGGAGAGAAGTGCATTTTAATAGTTGGGTCTGCTGCTGATTTTTGGAAAATTCTGCATACGGGAATTGTCGACCAGCCCCATTGCAAGGAGGATAACTTTTTACTCGTAAGTCGGATTCGAGCGATCCTTGAAGTTCTGGAACCTGCACAAATTTATCTTCATGATAGAATATAATTTTGTGATTTGGAGATCTGTATTGAAGAAGATAATTGCGTTCGAAGTGGAGCGTGTGTTGCTGGAAATTTTAGAAAAATGAAAATGTTGGAAAAATAATAAGATGTTGGTATTAAAGGGAATGCATAAGTATTCATAGAATGAATAAATATGTAATGAGAATGATTAAAGTGCTGATGTTATATGGTAATGTTGAGAGGAATATGGATGTTTGATTGGTGTTGTTAAGAATCGTAACTTGGTTGGAAGTTGTAATTTGAGCTAACCACTTTGAATGGTACTTGTTGTAATGATTCCAATGTTAGAGGGATATTGGAAGTCGTGTGGTACTATGTGTGTACATAAGAGAATGTGTACTAGAATTTTTGGATGATCTGTATCGTTGATGAAGTTGGAATTAAGGAGACTAAGAAGATGTTGGTAAGCCTTAGATAGTTGACGGGGCAGTATGCTTACGGACTCTGGACACAAGTTGAAGTACATTATGGTGTTGGGTAATGATGATTGATGCCTCTGTTATGGTTGCCGGATGTCTATCAATAAATTGAGGAACTGATCACCCTTAATCTATTGTTGATATCAGACATAATCATAATTGTTGGATAGATGTGTCATGTCAACTAGTATAGTATGTACGTCGAATTGGTTGAAGTCAAGCCGAGTGTTGAGTATTATTTGTTTTGGTCGATGCAAGTTATTATATGAGAGTATTAGGTTGAATTTAAGAGGGAAGTATGAAGTTGCGCTTGGATTGAATTGTAATAAGAAAATTCATAGTTGGACTCATAATAATTGGAATGTTGTTTAATGATGAATTAAGTAGCTTGAGACTTAAAGTTCTATTGAGATGATTAGAAAGGAAAGTAGGTGGAAATGTGAAATGATGATTTGATAAGAATGTCGGATATATGTAGTTGCAAGTATTAGAAGTGAAATTATAAGTTGGTTGTGTTGATTCAGATAAGAATCTATAAAAGGTTGTGTCAATATGAGTAAGGATCGAGTAGTCAGCGAGTTGAATAAGTTAGGGGCAAGGGTATGAGTCATCTTGTGGAGATTCATTGGACCCTTGTACCTTATGTTGGTATAATGATGTTGTGTGGTTAAAAAAATGATTGTCGAAGACGTGTTGCTAAATGATAGTAAAGTTGTAGTCTATGTTGATGATAATTGGGAATTCATGGAAGTATATGAATATTTTATCCAAGATTTGGAAGTAGTCACCGTTGTAATTGGTTGAATGTTTAGAGGCGTTATCTTAAGGAGCTAATTTTTAACTATTCGGTAACTACAAGAGTTAGAATCCCAGTTGGAATGAAAATTCCGAGGAGTGAGTCGGAGGCTTTGTTGATATGCCGATTTTGGTGATTGTAAGTTGGATTTACACTCGGTAAACTTGGTATTTTGCAAGTAATCAGGGTGCACAGCTAGCGCGTGGTGTCGTCATTCGTACGCAGTTGACAACGATGTTGGTAGTTTGGTTGTATTAATGTTGTGATTAAGTTGTATGTTCTTGTGTTGATGTGTTCTAAGTTGTAAGTTGGTTACTCGTTGTGTTGTGTTGATGGTTGTCAAGTGTATTGCTTCATTGCTATATGTGTTGTTATTGACGCTGAGGTTATGAATTGTTGTCTGTATTATAAGTGAGGTTGCCTTTCGCGGATGAGAGTTGATTAGTCGGAATAAATGAGTAGTTGGAGTAATTGAATCGGATAAATTTTCGAGGACGAAAATAATCTAAGTGGGGGAGAGTTGTAACACCCGTTTATTTAATTAATTATTTAATTAAATACAAGTGTATTGTGTTGTGTTGATTTGCGATGTTTTGTGTATTTGAAGTTGATTTAAGTTGATTTCTGAAATATCGGAATATTGTGTTGATAATTATAAGTTGGTTTAGGTCGAATTTAATTAATTAAGTTGATATAAGATATGGAAGAAGATATGAAGTGTTTTCGTTTATTGTTGGATACGTCGATCGGGTTGTTTGGACCATTTGGTTAATAATCGTAAGATAATCTAATTAAGTCTAGAGAAAATAATTAGTAGTGATTTATTAAATTAAAGTTTGGTGTTGTGGTGAATTTAAGTCGTTAAGTCGGGAAAAATAAGTCGGAAGCCGTAGAAATATTATCGGAGTAAATATTATAGTTGTTGTAGTAGATTAATTAGTGGGCTTGAAACCGTGTTGAAATAGCAAATTAAGGGGGTGTTGCAGTTAGGCCCATTAGTTATAATTGGATTATTATTATTATTATAATAAAGAGAAAATAAAAGGAGAATTAGTCAAAAGTAGAAGTTGGAAAAAGTGGAACGTGAAATTGGAGAACGAGGAAAAGTGGAGAAAACGGTTACGAGAAGTCACCGTCGGAAACCCAATCAGAAAGTCGATCGGAGATTCGAAGCGGCCATCGATTAAGGTAAGGGTGGGGTTCGAACTCTATAATCGGGATTATGATAATTATTATGCAGGATTGGGATTTTATAATTTCTATACTGTCGGATGTTAATTTTGTGTTGATCGTGTTGTGTTGAATTATCGTAAAGAACATAATTTTTACGATAATTGAATTAATTGAATTTGTATGATCGTGGATGGATTAATCGTTGAGAAATTGTTTTGAATTGTGGATTCTAGAAAAAAAAAATGGAATTTGGGGACGGAACCCCTAGGCAGAGGGTGGCGCAGGCCACCCATTAGCAAAGGAAGGGTGGCGCAGGCCACCCATGTGAGAGACAAGTCATGGCGCAAGCCATGCATAGGGAAGGTGGGGATGGCGCAGGCCATCCATTTGTTAAGTAGCCACCTCACATGCAAACGGCCCAGGCCACACCTCACGGCCCTTGTCATGGCTTATTTATTTAATGTATATTATGTTACTTTATTTGCTTAAAGGAATAATTAAATATAATAAAAGTTTTAATAATTTTATAATAAGAATATAATTAAAGGAATATTATTATAATAACATTATACTAAGTATTAATTATAGTAGTATATGTGTATAAACATGTTTAGTATAATTAAATAATAATATTTATTGGTTTTTAAGATGTGGAGTATAGCAGTAGCATTATTTAGCAGATCATTAAGAGAGATAGAAGTAAGGAATCAGTAACATGAGATTTAGCAGGTGTTGGCATTTTGGTATCGTGGCTGAATTCTTATGATAGTATAATTGGCAATATGATGTGATGGTATCAGTAAGTTGGAAATTGAACATAATCTGTAAAATTGATTAGTAATAGCCGTGGAGTATAAAACAATAAAGTTTGTCTGTTTAGCCGAGTAAGTGAATTTAAGCGGAGAAATTAGTTGTCCGGAATTTAACGAAAATTGTCGAGTTAGTTCGGAATAATAAATAAGTGATTTTAGTCGGCGTACTTTGTTAATTAGTGTTGAATGTGTGTATTTTATAGTATAGTTGCGTATGTTGTTTTGTCCCGGTTTGGGAGCATTTTTAAGTTAAAGGTCGAAGGACCCATGTTGATTATTTGAGTTGTAGGTCGTAAGACCAATGTTGATGTTCAAGTTGTAGGTCGTATGACCAACGTTGAAAGTTGTAGGCCTAAGGCCAAAGTTGAATCGGTGTTGAATTAAAGTTGCGATGTTGTTTGTTGTATGTTGTTGGAGTTGATTTTGTGATGTGTTGAGTCGTTGTATCATGGCATACACTGCATTTCTAAGTTGGAGCGGATGCTCACCACGTTGGCCTGGAGTGGCAAATTTATTAAGTTGAAGGCTTATGCCTTGCAGATACCTCGATAACCTGGTATATTTTAAGTTGGGAGTTTAACTCCAATGGTACCACATGCATATGCACATTCGAGTCACATTCCGTGTCGCATTAATTATGTTGTTTGTGTTGTTTGTGTTGCCGAGTTGATAAAGTTGTTCTTGTTGCTTACATTGATAAAGTTGTGTACGTTGCTCAAGTTGAATAAGTTGTTTATGTATATTTAAGTGGATTATGTGGTTTAAGTTGATTATGTTGAGTAAGTGGTTCATGCTAAGTTGATTATATTATTATGTTGGACAGGTTGATTATGTTGTTAAGTTGATTATATTATTATGTTGGACAGGTTGATTATGTTGTTAAGTTGATTATATTATTATGTTGGACAAGTTGATTATGTTGTTAAGTTGATTATATTATTATGTTGGATAAGTTGATTATGTTGCTAAGTTGATTATATTATTATGATGGATGAGTTGATTATAGGAATATGTTGCCTGAGTTGTTTATATATTTATGTTTGTAATGTCGATTATGCTGATATTGAAGAAGTTGAATATGTTGTAAATGTTCGTCGAAGTTGATAAAGTCGTGTATGCTAAGGTTATAGTTGGAATTGATTATGTTTATGTGTGAATTAAGATGATAAAGTATGTTGGTTGTTTGGGGTGTTTAGTAAGACGTTGTTGTGGATAGTGTATAAATTGTATGATTCTATCTAGCGTATTAATTATCATACTCTTGTTTATATGGTTCGATATCTCACCCCTTTCTGTTGTTGAATGTTACCTTGATTGGTAACGTGCAGGTATTCCAGTTTAGAGTTGCTTACTTTCGTAATCAAGTCGGTGTCGTTGCTCTGATACGTAACACTCGGGGGGATGAACGCTTAATTGTTTTGTTGTTATATTTAGTTGTTGTTATTTTAAGTTGTCTCAATGAAAAACATGTTATTACTAAGTGGTTAGGTGGAAAAAGTTGTTAACTGATGCAAAGTTGAATGTTTGTGGATCCGCTGCCTATTTGTAAAAGTTGTTTGACTTCAATGAACTGAATAAGAGTTGACCTTATAGTTTTATCCTGTTTGAAAGTGTTATGTATCGATGTTCATGAAATTAAATGAATTTGTTTAAGTGGAAAAATGTAGCATCCCGTTTTATTGTTGGCATTTTGAAACTCTGATTTATGAATTTCCGCCGGGTAGATTTGGGGTGTTACATTAGTGGTATCAGAGCAGGTCGGACCGTCCGGCCAATGTTGTCTAGTGTTGTTAATTCCTTAGTAAGCGATATGTGTATGAAACACTGTCGGTACTTGTTGTTAGTTTCTAGTCGATGTCTGAAGATGTTGGTTTGGAAAATAGTGGGGGAGGAGCTTGACTCCCAGACTGTGTTGGAAAGTCGAAGTTGGTTCAAAAATGATGTTGATTGCAAGAGTGCAAGGTTGTTGAAGAGACGTTGTTGCGGACCGGTGAGAGCATGGATTCGTATCGGTCGGGTGTAGAAGTGCATGGATTTATGAAAGGAGATTGCTTAAGAAGAAGGATTTATTCCAATTAAAAAGATAAGTTGATGGATCAAGTTGAAGGATCAAGTCGGTAGATTGCTACACCTTGAGTTTAGTTGGATTAAAGTCGATTAAATTTTGAAGTTGGATGTAGAGCAAGATTTTTGGTAGAACTTGTAAGTAAGATGGAGAGAGATGGAATTTATAATCTTCAATCTCAAAAATTCTGGTTTCGGCAATCTTGGAGCAGCTTTCACGAGAAGTGGCATAACTTTTTAACCGTGATTCGGACTGAAGCGGTTCTGGACTTTTTGGAAAGCTTACGAAATTCCCTATAGTTTGCATATAAGAATTGCATTCAGGAGGTTTATAATGAGGGAGAGAAGTGCATTTTAATAGTTGGGTCTGCTGCTGATTTTTGGAAAATTCTGCATACGGGAATTGTCGACCAGCCCCATTGCAAGGAGGATAACTTTTTACTCGTAAGTCGGATTCGAGCGATCCTTGAAGTTATGGAACCTGCACAAATTTATCTTCATGATAGAATATAATTTTGTGATTTGGAGATCTGTATTGAAGAAGATAATTGCGTTCGAAGTGGAGCGTGTGTTGCTGGAAATTTTAGAAAAATGAAAATGTTGGAAAAATAATAAGATGTTGGTATTAAAGGGAATGCATAAGTATTCAGAGAATGAATAAATATGTAATGAGAATGATTAAAGTGCTGATGTTATATGGTAATGTTGAGAGGAATATGGATGTTTGATTGGTGTTGTTAAGAATCGTAACTTGGTTGGAAGTTGTAATTTGAGCTAACCACTTTGAATGGTACTTGTTGTAATGATTCCAATGTTAGAGGGATATTGAAAGTCGTGTGGTACTATGTGTGTACATAAGAGAATGTGTACTAGAATTTTTGGATGATCTGTATCGTTGATGAAGTTGGAATTAAGGAGACTAAGAAGATGTTGGTAAGCCTTAGATAGTTGACGGGGCAGTATGCTTACGGACTCTGGGCACAAGTTGAAGTACATTATGGTGTTGGGTAATGATGATTGATGCCTCTGTTATGGTTGCCGGATGTCTATCAATAAATTGAGGAACTGATCACCCTTAATCTATTGTTGATATCAGACGTAATCATAATTGATGGATAGATGTGTCATGTCAACTAGTATAGTATGTACGTCGAATTGGTTGAAGTCAAGCCGAGTGTTGAGTATTATTTGTTTTGGTCGATGCAAGTTATTATATGAGAGTATTGGTTGGAATTTAAGAGGTAATTATGAAGTTGCACTTGGATTGAATTGTAATAAGAAAATTCATAGTTGGACTCAGAATAATTGGAATGTTGTTTAATGATGAATTACGTAGCTTGAGACTTAAAGTTCTATTGAGATGATTAGAAAGGAAAGTAGGTGGAAATGTGAAATGATGATTTGATAAGAATGTCGGATATATGTAGTTGCAAGTATTAGAAGTGAAATTATAAGTTGGTTGTGTTGATTCAGATAAGAATCTATAAAAGGTTGTGTCAATATGAGTAAGGATCGAGTAGTCGGCGAGTTGAATAAGTTGGGGGCAAGGGTATGAGTCATCTTGTGGAGATTCATGGGACCCTTATACCTTATGTTGGTGTAATGATGTTGTGTTGTTAAAAAAATGATTGTCGAAGACGTGTTGCTAAAAGATAGTAAAGTTCTAGTCTATGTTGATGATAATTCAGACTTCATGGAAGTATATGAATATTTTATCCAAGATTTGGAAGTAGTCACCGTTGTAATTGGTTGAATGTTTAGAGGCGTTATCTTAAGGAGCTAATTTTTAACTATTCGGTAACTACAAGAGTTAGAATCCCAGTTGGAATGAAAATTCCGAGGAGTGAGTCGGAGGCTTTGTTGATATGCCGATTTTGGTGATTGTAAGTTGGATTTACACTCGGTAAACTTGGTATTTTGCAAGTAATCAGAGTGCACAGCTAGCGCGTGGTGTCGTCATTCGTACGCAGTTGACAACGATGTTGGTAGTTTGGTTGTATTAATGTTGTGATTAAGTTGTATGTTCTTGTGTTGATGTGTTCTAAGTTGTAAGTTGGTTACTCGTTGGGTTGTGTTGATGGTTGTCAAGTGTATTGCTTCATTGCTATTTGTGTTGTTATTGACGCTGAGGTTATGAATTGTTGTCTGTATTATAAGTGGGGTTGCCTTTCGAGGATGAGAGTTGATTAGTCGGAGTAAATGAGTAGTTGGAGTAATTGAATCGGATAAATTTTCGAGGACAAAAATATTCTAATTGGGGGAGAGTTGTAACACCCGTTTATTTAATTAATTATTTAATTAAATACAAGTGTATTGTGTTGTGTTGATTTGCGATGTTTTGTGTATTTGAAGTTGATTTAAGTTGATTTCTGAAATATCGGAATATTGTGTTGATAATTATAAGTTGGTTTAGGTCGAATTTAATTAATTAAGTTGATATAAGTTATGGAAGAAGATATGAAGTGTTTTCGTTTATTGTTGGATATGTCGATCGGGTTGTTTGGACCATTTGGTTAATAATCGTAAGATAATCTAATTAAGTCTAGAGAAAATAATTAGTAGTGATTTATTAAATTAAAGTTTGGTGTTGTGGTGAATTTAAGTCGTTAAGTCGGGAAAAATAAGTCGGAAGCCGTAAAAATATTATCGGAGTAAATATTATAGTTGTTGTAGTAGATTAATTAGTGGGCTTGAAACCGTGTTGAAATAGCAAATTAAGGGGGTGTTGCAGTTAGGCCCATTAGTTATAATTGGATTATTATTATTATTATAATAAAGAGAAAATAAAAGGAGAATTAGTCAAAAGTAGAAGTTGGAAAAAGTGGAACGTGAAATTGGAGAACGAGGAAAAGTGGAGAAAACGGTTACGAGAAGTCACCATCGGAAACCCAATCAGAAAGTCGATCGGAGATTCGAAGCGGCCATCGATTAAGGTAAGGGTGGGGTTCGAACTCTATAATCGGGATTATGATAATTATTATGCAGGATTGGGATTTTATAATTTCTATATTGTCGGATGTTAATTTTGTGTTGATCGTGTTGTGTTGAATTATCGTAAAGAACATAATTTTTACGATAATTGAATTAATTGAATTTATATGATCGTGGCTGGATTAATCGTTGAGAAATTGTTTTGAATTGTGAATTCTGGAAAAAAAATGGAATTTGGGGACGGAACCCCTAGGAAGAGGGTGGCGCAGGCCACCCATTAGCAAAGGAAGGGTGGTGCAGGCCACCCATGTGAGAGACAAGTCATGGCGCAGGCCATGCATAGGGAAGGTGGGGATGGCGCAGGCCATATCTTTGTTAAGTAGCCACCTCACATGCCTACGGCCCAGGCCACACCTCACGGCCCTTGCCATGGCTTATTTATTTAATGTATATTACGTTACTTTATTTGCTTAAAGGAATAATTAAATCTAATAAAAGTTTTAATAATTTTATAATAAGAAAATAATTAAAGGAATATTATTATAATAACATTATACTAAGTATTAATTATAGTATTATATGTGTATAAACATGTTTAGTATAATTAAATAATAATATTTATTGGTTTTTAAGATGTGGAGTATAGCAGTAGCATTATTTAGCAGATCATTAAGAGAGACAGAAGTAAGGAATCAGTAACATGAAATTTAGCAAGGTGTTGGCATTTTGGTATCGTGGTTGAATCAGTAACATGATGTGATGGCATCAGTAAGTTGGAAATGGAACATAATTTGTAAAATAGATTAGTAATAGCCGTGGAGTATAAAACAATAAAGTTTGTCTGTTTAGCCGAGTAAGTGAATTTAAGCGGAGAAATATGTTGTCCAGAAATATGTTGCTCAAGTTGAATAAGTTGTTTATGTATATTTAAGTGGATTATGTGGTTTAAGTTGATTATGTCAGTAAGTGGTTCATGCTAAGTTGATTATATTATTATGTTGGACAGGTTAATTATGTTGTTAAGTTGATTATATTATTATGTTGGACAGGTTGATTATGTTGTTAAGTTGATTATATTATTATGTTGGACAAGTTGATTATGTTGTTAAGTTGATTATATTATTATGTTGGATAAGTTGATTATGTTGCTAAGTTGATTATATTATTATGATGGATGAGTTGATTATAGGAATATGTTGCCTGAGTTGTTTATATATTTATGTTTGTAATGTCGATTATGCTGATATTAAAGAAGTTGAATATGTTGTAAATGTTCGTCGAAGTTGATAAAGTCGTGTATGCTAAGGTTATAGTTGGAATTGATTATGTTGATGTGTGAATTAAGATGATAAAGTATGTTGGTTGTTTGGGGTGTTTAGTAAGACGTTGTTGTGGATAGTGTATAAATTGTATGATTTTATCTAGCGTATTAATTATCATACTCTTGTTTATATGGTTCGATATCTCACCCCTTTCTGTTGTTGAATGTTACCTTGATTGGTAACGTGCAGGTATTCCAGTTTAGAGTTGCTTACTTTCGTAATCAAGTTGGTGTCGTCGCTCTGATACGTAACACTCGGGGGGATGAACGTTTAATTGTTTTGTTGTTATTTTAAGTTGTCTCAATGAAAAACATGTTATTACTAAGTGGTTAGGTGGAAAAAGTTGGTAACTGATGCAAAGTTGAATGTTTGTGGATCTGCTACCTATTTGTAAAAGTTGTTTGACTTCAATGAATTTAATAAGAGTTGACCTTATAGTTTCATCCTGTTTGAAAGTGTTATGTATCGATGTTCATGAAATTAAATGAATTTGTTTAAGTGGAAAAATGTAGCATCCTGTTTTATTGTTGGCATTTTGAAACTCTGATTTATGAATTTTCGCCGGGTAGATTTGGGGTGTTACAAGCTTCATGATGACAAGCCAGCAATACAAAGTCACAACCAAAAGGAGGATGTTATGCTAATGCTACAGCTTGGGGAAGTCAAGATTACTTAACAGTGAAAATCAGACAGATTGGAATCCTAATAATCAAGTTTTGAAATCCATTTGCACTTAAACTGATGTTAAGAAGAGAAGAAGTTTATAACAGAACCATGATGGCGGAAATCAGACTAACAGCGAAATCATTTGACAAGAGATGTCGAAAAAACTCTGAGCTTAATGCATTACCTTTGGATTGTGATTCTGAGAGGCCATATTAGTTCACCATGGGCACTAAGAGTGCAGATACCAAGTTGAGTTTTGTTTCCATCACACCAAACTTCAAGTTGATAGCCTTCATTATTCCAAGCTATCATCATGCCTTGCAAAACCAGTAGAATTCTGAGATTAGACCGATTATGAACAAGATGTGAGATGCTTCCAAGCCAAGTTATGAAGGGCTTCATCATCATCAAACTCTTGTAAGTTTGTTTCTGAGATACCTGCGAAATACCAAGGCAATCAGATTACTCTATCATCATCATAACACGAACAGAGGCGAAAAGATGTGAGAATTCTTCAACCGTAATGCAACCAGGAAAGCCTTTTCATCAGTCACATTGCAATCCTGTGCCATCTTTCAAATGCATTATCTTGGCAAAATTGTCAAGAGCATTAGTGAGGCTGAGTCAACTGGGCAGAAGCTTTCTGTTTCCAATGTTGAATTTGCCCTGGTCACTTATAATACCTATGGATGCTATTTTGGTGTTGGTTTTAATGATGCAGTAGTTGCTGAAGGGCTTGATGACGCTCTGGTGTTGTTTCCTCCTTCTCAAAGTGGAGGCCCAAATCAGCAGAATGTGGGCAGGTACATACATTGTATTCTCGTGATGACAGTAAGCTTTACCCGTTGCAGACACCAGTATATGTTCTTCAACTGCAGAGTGTAGAGCAGAGTGAATCAATTGACTCAGACCAAGGGAACCAGCTATATGATGCTGAATCTGTTGCTAGAAGGTTTCAGGGAAGTCCGTGTTTCTTTGAGTCGTTCTGGAGCGAGCATGCCTTCAAATTAAAATCATGTAAAAACAGATTCCGCATTTTCAATACCAGTTACGGGGACACCCCAACTACATCACCATAAGTGAATGGATTTATCACAAACCTACAATCAACCCCTGTCGGGACTGTAACTCCTGCTACTTTTAAAATGGAACCAATTCCTGTAATTTCCATGATAATTGGGCCAGCTTTTCATAATAATTCGGTCGTTGCACGTCCTACTAGTATTGGCCAAGGAGTTCCAAGCCTGCAGACATCTTTTCTATTTTCTTTTTTCTCAAGATATTATGACCAGTGATGAAAGTGCACTGGATGCAAAGCCAATAGTGTCAATGTTGCAGCCATGTCCTGCGAATCAAGATGCTGCAAAAGGAAACAATACAATGAAATATTTGAAGATAAAGGAAGATCCTAAACAGAAGTTTGCAGAAGAGTTTAGAAAAACTTATCATCCATAATTTCTTCCTGAGATATTTAGTTTCTTTCTAGGTCCAATTTCATACAAAGCCTCTCCAAAACCCCCATTTTCAACCCCGTTATCTTCTCCAAAGATTCAAACTTTCCAATGCTCCATATTAGAAATACACCAGAAACAACACCTTGAATTGAAGCTGCAAAGAAAAACAGGGCAAAGTCAGAAATTCAGTAGTAAAGGAGAAAATTTGAAGTGTTACTAAAGTGATGAAAAGTGTTAAATTCACAGCAGTAAAACTTAAGGTTTACCTCAGTAAAAGATTCAAAACAAATTTGCAAGGGACCACCAAGAATTCGGGAAGCACACTACAGACAAAAGCAATTTGTGAGTCACCAATTTCAGAGGTCCCCACAAAATCCTTCTGCACAATCCAACTCTAACGGCTTGATTCACAGCTCATGAAAAAATCTCACACGAAATTTTAAAAGAGGGCAATCATTAGCAATGAAGAGAATACTACTGAAAACTCTGCAAAAATCATCATCAAAAAAAACCTAAATACTAAAGCTCAAACACACTTGATTCACCTCTGATTTTCACATTGGAAATCAGAGGTTGAAGAGCTAAAAAACCCTCAACCATACACGAAGGACAACAGAGCAACGGAAACGTGAGAGAAGAAATCAAACTCGAGAAAGTCACACCTTGCTTACCTCATATTCATCGTTCACGAGTCGGTAATTATATTCTTCCCTTTGCGCCTTTGAATATAGCTCGTTTAATAATTGCTAATTTCTTGCTTTCCTTTGTGGTGTCTGTAATTTTGCGTTTGGTATTTGATTCGCATAATCGATGAAATACGATGAAGCTTCGTTCTTCCTCCTTGTGAGAAAGTAAAAAGCTGAGTTTTGAGGTATGAAGGTAGGGGAAAGGGGTTAGGGTTTTCACCATTTGGTATTTGTATTTGTGGTTCTACATAGTTGATGATGTACGATGAAGTAGAAGCTTTTCTTCATTGAAGAAGCGTGAAACCGAGTATGGAAATGTTGAGTTTGAGAAGAACTTGTTAGCTTTCTTATATGGTTTTCTCAAGAAGCTTAAAAGGGATATGTGCTCCATTTGTTTTCTTTTAGTTCGATTTTAATGAGAGTGATGGGTGGCCGCCCATCTCTTTAATCATAACATAAGACTCGCGTGTTTTCTAAAAATTGTCTTAAAAGTTCTATCGTGATGTGATTAAATGGGGGCGGTGGTTTGTCTTCCCAATGCTTAGTCTGTCTCCTTTCCATAAGAGACAGTTGGAATGTGGAGTGTGAGTCCTTTGAGCGAATCATATTCTCACGCAAGGATGTCTGTTTGATCGAAGGATCAGGTCAGATATCATGACCTGACGGTCCTGATCGAATCTCTGAGAGGCCCATGGTACACCCTCCTGGTTGCTGATTATAAAATCAACCCACATTCCTTGTATTTTATTTAGGTCATTTTGTTTAAATTCTTTTATTAAAGAAATCTAATCTAAAAATCATAAAAACTTTTATTAATTAATTATTTTACATAATTTTATTTAATCAAATTAGTTAATCTGTTAACTAATTTTATTAAATGATTTTATTTAATGAATTAATTAATATTCAAAATTCAAAAAAATATTTTCTTGACTTTCTTTTCAAATTTTAAATTCTCTATTTTCTTGTGATTAATTTCTCATTTGAATATTTCAAAATCAAAAGCATTTTCATAGATTAATTTAATTAAATGTCTTATTTAATTAGATTAATTAATTTGATAATTAATCTAATTAAATATTTTTATTTAATTTGATTAATTAATCTTTTCACCTTTGTTCGATTATGTGTGCGGTGAATGTTTGCGTATGCTCGATCTTCCTTGCTTGTGATATGATGATATGACTGCTTGTGTGATTACTTTTGCATTTTTGACGATAAATTGCTCAGTAAAAAAAACGAACGTACACTAAGACTAATCATTTCAAAGATAAACGAAATCTTTGGTCCAACGCCAAGTAAATATCCATACGTACTTTATTTCATACACACAAGTAAGTCGATCATTCCGCGATCGCCATCTGCACTACTTTGCACTTTACATTTTTTCTCAACTTTTTCCAACTTAACGAATCAAAGCATCGCGCTTGTTTTCCATAGCTAGTCTTTAGCTTACTTGATCCCCACATCAAATTTCCAAACCTTGCGAGCCGAGCGCATTGTGCCTCGCTAATAAACCAACAAATAAACTCCCATTTGCATTCACCTCAAATCTCAAAAAAAAAATGCTACTTTTTAGATCCAAACCCTTGATCCAACATCAAGCGGGCTTAGGAAATAAAACACTTCAATAATATGAGGAAAATTGCACGCCACGAGCCTTAAGCGGTAGAAAGGAGGATAACGAGCTCTCGTTACTCGCTCCGATTATTTCGACGCAAGACGCTCGTCTTGTTAGACGGAATAAACTATCCATAGTCTTTAGTGCAAATCGACTCCTAAATCCTTTCATCGAAGAAAGTTAATAAAATCAACAACCAATTACCCATATCAGGCCGAACTACGAAGCTCTGACTTTCCCATGCACAAGGGAATACGTAGGCACGAGGATCTCAATCCTTGTCGAGCCCCTAGGATCAATAAACCGATTAGTTTAGATAGTAATTCTCAAGCATAGATATCCATTCATGCGTGACAACCTAGATGGTTCCCATCGAGTACGATGGATGTAGGAAATGCTAATACCTTCTTCCTACATAACCGACTTCCGAACTCCGACAATGGTTTGCGATGACCTTGTTTTATCCCTTCTTGGTGGTTTTATCTATATTTACCATTTCCCTATTTGGGAATAAATAAAATTAGGTGGCGACTCTCATGTCAGCCTAACCGCGACCACGTTCGCGAGGATCGTATTTTTCGAGGTACGACAGTCTGAATTGGTAATGTTGAGTTGGATTGTTCGTTGATAAGAAGAACAAGTTTATTTGTGTTCGATCGTTTAGCCTTAGATGGGAAATCGATTAACACACGACTTTTGTGGATAACTTTAGAGAATCATACCTTCCAAACTGTAAGTTCGTCTTGGCTCTATTCGAGTATCAGATAGCAAAGTGTTGATCTTCCAGGAAAGGTTTTAGAATTTGGATTATTGTGTGGACACGAGTTAAACAATTGGTCAATTTAGTATCGTCAAATTCTTAACCTCAAGTGTTATGGTAACCCGCAAGTGTTCTAAGGATAATTTGAGTTTGGTATTGGTGACTCACTGGCTATTGTAAGTTATGTGGCATTACTGCGTTTTATTGATGGAGACCTTGTGTTGACAAAAATCTCGAGTGAATGGAAATTTTGTAAAGAGAATTGATACGGAGCATAGTAACTATGGTCAGATTGGTTGAGCTTAATTGGATGAATTGTTTCGAGTTTAGAATGGAAATTGGAATTTGTGTGAGTTATGATTGCAACAGTGCAACGCTGGAGAGTTTGAGACTGAGGTCACTATTAAGCGGTTGTCAGGCAGATTGTTCTATCGTTACACCTTGCAATTTCTTATTCTTTTGGTCGATGAGAGCTCCAATGGGTAAGTGTTTCCCCGCAGACCATCAGTTACTTAGTATTGTTTAAGATTTTGTAGTATCTTTGTTGTTAGGCTTTGAAAGATCAAGTAGAATTAGTAAAGGAAGTCGTTTGACAACTTTTGATATGGAGTTAGTGATTGGAGGATCTTAATAGGAGCTTTTGTTGGGAAATTGTATGAAAATAAGATCTCGCCAAGATACCTTGTGAAACCTTGTCGAGTGTTGTGTGTTCCGGAATCAAACCGGAGTGTTATGTCTTGTGTTGTGAACCAATGGAAGGTTTTAGCATGGTATGTTTCTTCGACGGAAAGATGAGACTGAGTAATTAAGTATGAAGCAACAGATAAATTGCTGAATGGAAAGTTGGGAATTAACCCAATGTTGGAAATGAACGTATGAGTAAGGACGTGAGGTTGGATTTGTTATGAAACAAGGACTTTGAGCCGCAGATTCAAATTGGAATTTAATTACGTTGGAATATGTAAGAGAACTAAGGATAAGTTTGGATCTAAGACAGTGTTGTAAATTGTCATTGAGGATGAGTAAAGGAAACTTGAGGACGAATTTCAATTCAAGGAGGGGAGGGTGTAATACCCCGTATTTAATTAAGTGCTTTGGATAATATTTATTAAGTTTAATAGGGTTTCGGTGTACTCTGAGAGCTTTCAGTTAAAGTAATTAGAGCAACGGATGAACTTAAAATAATTAATTAAGTATTATTTGACACTGAGGCTTTATTAAATATTCGACTCGGAGACATTTTTGAATACTCTCAAATTGGACCAGTTAGTGTTACTAACTAACGAATGGTAATTATTTTATAAAAAGAGAAAATAAGGGTTTATAAGAAGTGAAAGAAAGAAAGAAAGGGGGAAGAGAAGAAGAGGAAGAAAACCTAAGAAGAGGGAAAGCTTGGATCTTCACCATTTCTTCATCAAATCTTCATCTTCACCAACCTCCTCATCGATTGCAAGGTGGGTTTTTAGTTAGAAACATTTTCTTTGAGTTTTAGTTGAGTTTATAGTTTTTAGGGTTTTGTAGAAAATCTTAGAAATTGATAGATTAATGGTTAAGACTCGGCAAAATCAAAGTATGTTAGTTAATATACGAGTATAATCATGTTTGGTAGTTGATTCCTATGTTGGATGAGGTTTTGGGTGAATTTTGGACCCTTGGAGAAGTCCCTTTCGCGACTGGTTTTCTGTAGCAGGTTAATTCTTGGAAAGGTCAAAATACAGGGAGTTTCTCACTTAGCGAGCATACCCCCTCGCTTAGCGAGACCTGGAAGTTGATGTTTTGTGTTTTAATTCATAACTTGTGATCCGGGTATCCATTTTCAGTGGTCCACATATCGTTTTGAAGCTAATAATATGTTCTATCTTTTGAGACCGAGAAATATTATTTTGAGCCGACTTTTACCCAACTTTTCCGATTAACCATAATTATGTTAGTTAAGGAATTATGGTAATAGTTAAATTGTGGAACATGCGTTAATTGTGGAAAACGTATTTGATCATGAGAATTGATGGAGAATATAGACAATGAGATCATTGTGGGATTAGTTTAATGGTGATAATTAAACTAGAATGTTAGAGTTATATGTTTGAAAACTGTATAATTAAAAGTATCAAGGATGACGAAAGAGTTAGGAAATCTTACCATAAACCAATAGTGTGACCTAGTATTGTGACTAGAAATTATTAGATGGTATGACTTGTGAAATGCTTAGGTTCATCCTAGGTTGTTGTGAATCCTTGACGCGTTATACGTGGTATCCTCCGAAGGGTCTTGAGTGAGTCTTGTGGTGGGTATTACACTGAGTCCCACGGGAAGCATCCGTAAAGGCTTGAGGTACAGTCAGCATGGTTTGGACTTGTGGTGGGTATTGCACTGAGTCCCACGGGAAGCATTGAGTAAGTCTTATGGTGGGTATTACACTGAGTCCCACTGGAAGCATCGGTATGGTTTGGGCTTGTGGTGGGTATTACACTGAGTCCCACGGGAAGCATTGAGTAAGTCTTGTGGTGGGTATTACACTGAGTCCCACGGGAAGCATCGGTATGGTTTGGGCTTGTGGTGGGTATTTCACTGAGTCCCACGGGAAGCTTTGAGTAAGTCATGTGGTTGGTATTACACTGAGTCCCACGGGAAGCATCAGACTTGTTTTAGGCTTGAGGTGGGTATTACACTGAGTCCCACGGGAAGCATGGTAGTCGTTTGAGATGGGTGTTATAACGAGTCCCATGATAAGTATAAAGGTAATATCCTAACTAGTAATAGTAGGATTTTTAGAACTCTTAGATGTGGTTATAATGAGTGCAAGATGTGTGAACTCAAGGTCGTTTCCTTTTATAAGGACTTGAGTTAGGTTTTGATAGAACCCTTAGATCCGAGAGAACTCTAAGATAGGGAACCCACTGAGATGTTGTTATCTCACCCCATTATTATTGTTGCTTTTCAGGTTTCTTTTGCAGGTTTGATTTACAAGTGGAGCTATGCTCGGGATGTTTCAAGTGAAGCATAGTTTTAGTCTTCCGCTGTGTATTTCTGCATCTTTGTACAATAATGGATATTGTATTGATCTTAGTATTTTGTTTTAGTATAATTTCCATGTATTGCATCATAGTTTGTATTGTGTTTTAGTATTGGTCAAGAAGGTGAATTATGCTATTAGGCACTTATGATGGTGTCAGTACCAAAAATTAACACATGTATGATATTATTCTAGATATATATTATATTAGGTGTTACAGTTAGGGTAATAAAGGATAGCACCGCCACTTCCAAGTGGGTTGTTAAAATTGCGGCGGCTATAATGGCTTCTTCAAATGGTGTTAAGATTTGAGATATTGTGACCAAGATTAGGAGTATCTTTTCAGTTGGTATAACTATGAGCAGAGCATGGAAGGCAAAAAAAAATTCAAAAGCTTTGATTGAAGGTGATGCAGTGAAATAATACAACCTTTTATGGAGATATTATGTAAATTTAAGGAGAGTTAACGTTAGTAACACTTATGTCGCTCTCGGTATTTCCATCCTGGTACTGACGTGAAAGTGGCGCGGAAAAGGAAGAGTCGCCAGCCAGGACAAACCCGGAAGAAGGAGAAAGTGGGGTCTCCCGAACCAAAGAGAAAGGGTAAGTGAGTCGGTTACAAAATGGGAAGGTATTAGCACCCCAGATTGTTCGTCGTACCCAATGGGATCCATGCTTGCTAGCATTGTTTCAAAGGGTGAGGGTATATGCTACTGCTGCAACTTCTACTGGAAAGTACTGAAAAGAAATAAGGAAAAATGAGATGAAAAGGCATGAAGAACAAGGAAAACGACTGAAGGATTGTGTTCGCCAAGCATCGTCGCTTGTGCCTACGTATTCCTTTTGTGCAATAGGAAAGTCAGAACATTGTAGTTCGATGCAATAAGACTGACACAACTTGCTTATGTTTTTATGGATTGAACTACCTGTGTTTATGCTCAGGTGTTGCAGGCTCGTCTGAAACGAGTGTGTTTACCGTCTTGCAAATGAAAAGTATGAGCAAGTTCTTTTCATTTAGAATGAGGGAGAAGAGAAGAGAATTCTCGAAGGAAAGACGCTTATTGTTTGTTTGAATTTTTTTTAGAAGCTTTTATTTGAGAGTTTGCATAGGAGAGTGTATTCAAGTCTCATTCAATAGAGTGTGTACTTCCTACATCACTCCAAGATGGAATTAAGAAGAAGCACACTAAGTATGGAGAAGACCCCCAAACTTAGTTCCAATGATTAAGGCTCAAGCACACTAGCCTATTTTACTTATTAAGTGTTTTTGTTGTTTTTAAATGAAGAAGTGTTTTTTAGATTATTTGTGAAACATTCTCATGCTAAGACTTGTTCATCATGATAGATACCCTACACCTCATCCCCATATGGAATGAATTCAAGTATCCCATGGAAAAGTCCCTTGGCATATGAAGAGATTCATCCTTTATTAGGTGTTTTTTAGCTATTTGTTTTGAGATGAGAAAGAGAAAAACTCAAAAGGTAAAAGACTAAAGGGAAACTAACAATCCTAAGAGTTGTCATGCTTGGATGTCATAGGGTTAGTGTCATATGATAAATCTATTATAAAAGAAAGGAGAAGGAGAGGAGAATAAAGAAGAAGAAGAATAAGAATAATAATAATAATAATAATAATAATAATAATAATAATAATAATAATAATAATAATAATAATAATAATAATAATAACAATAATAATAAGAAGAAGAAGAAGAAAAAGAAGAAGAGAAGAAAAGAAGAAAGCAACTTACTTCCAAGATGGAAGTTAAGTTGTTTCCATGAGGAATGAGAGAAGATTGTACAAGCAAAGAATATTTAAATTCTTAATCAAACACAAACTGAAAGTTAAAATAAGGGAGAAAAAGTTATAATTTGGATGCACATACACACTCTTATGACTTACCATAGCCCCTGAAAAGTTAGCAAAATGAAACACAATTGCATATAAGAAGTGAAAAAGAAACCAAACAAACAAAGAAGCCACAAGAAATGGATCCTAAGGTATAAGAACCCTACAAGTCAGAACCTAATCAATAAGACGCTCTAAGAAGCCTAAGGTATCTCAAGGAATCCAAACTAGGTCAAAGAAGAACCAAAAAAGCAAACAAGTTCACAAAAGCATACAACTTAAGAAGTATGTGTTGGTATAAGCCCTAGAGGCCAATACTTTTGGTATTTGTATCGAATTACTTATTAATAATAAAAAATATTTCTTTATTATGTTTGTTTTTTCAAAATGATAAAGTCCCTAGAATAGCTAGTTCGTAAATATTAAGTGTGGCTTAATCATGAGATTCCATTAAACATAAGGACATTATTCTTAAAGCATCCATAGTCGAGCTTTTATGTGAAATGGGATAGCCTTAAAGCATTAATACTATTATATAAATAGACTTGATGATCACATCTCATGGATCATGGATAAGGAGTTATTAAGTCTTGACACAGGTATGAATATTAGGAGTCATATTTATACTGGATTGACCCACTATGAGAGTACTACATAGAATGTTATGCAAAGTGTCATAAGTTACTCTCATGGTGATAGTGGTGTATACCACCCTTCAACTTGAAACTACTATGAACCCTAGATGTAGAGTCAAGTACTTTATTGTTGATCAAACATTGTCCATAACTAGATGATCATAAAGATAGTTGATGGGTACTTCACAAAGCATGCTGAGGGACATGAGTAACCTAGATGGAATTTTCCCATCCTGCATAACAGTATAAATGTCTTATGGAACAATATTGAATTGGACAAGGATGACACGGTATAAGCCTTGTGTTTAATATAGACATGAGGGCAAAAGGGTAATTGTACACACAAATACTATCACAAAAGGTTTTGTCATATCACATGAATTTTGTGACATGGGTAGCAGTGATGTGTTGCTAGATACCGTTAACTGTTTATTATGTTAAATACATGATTTAATATAATTGTCAACGTGCAAAATCCTACAGGGTCACACACATAAGGACAGTTAGAGAATGGGTTGAATAAATAAGGTAAACTGTAAGGTACGGTGCACTAGAATGGAATACGGAATATGATAAGGTACCATGTGCTTAATTAACATATGATATAATAATAGTTATTATTAATTTTATAATAGTTATAAAATATAATAATAATAATAATAATAAAATTATGTTTATTATAATAATAGTTATTATAATAATATAATAACATTATTAATGAGTTGGGATTTTAGCTTGAAGCCCTCAAAAGTAGTTCTATAAATAGAATCCTTGTGCAGAAGCTCAAAGGTTGTTTTTTGAAACCCTGGTCGTATTCTATTTTTCCTCTCCCTCACTTTAAACCTTCAATCTAATCAGCTAGCACTGTGACTGAATGAAGTTGTTCGTGTGAACTGAGTAAAGGCGTTATTCATCGTACAATGCTCATGATCATCCATCGATTCAGATTCAAAGGTTTCATCGCCACAAGAGGTAACTTTTCTATCACGGATCATGACCTTTCATAAGGATCTCTAAAGGGAAATTTGTGTTTTTCGCTATGTTATATCGCTAATTTCCCTTCAGTGGTATGAGAGCCACTTACGAAACTATGAGTCTGGTAATTCGTTATTTCTGTTATTTTGTTTTAATTGGATTAAAACACTTAAACAAAAATTAAATCAAATCCGGATATTGAATTTTCGGCATCAAATTGTGTACGGTTTGGATGATTGATATTGACTATGCTTCGGAATTTGACAATAGTATGGTGAAGCAGCGATATGTCAATCGTCCATAAGTTACACATATATGATCGATCTAATTCATATGTGATATGATTAACTTTGATGCAAAGATGTTCTATTGGATATACTATTTTATTTTGTCAGTTCAAATCACGTAATGATTATCATTCGTTTGAGTGATTTATGGTCATCTGCTTCGGAATCTAACTTTAGTATGGTGAAGAGATGGCATACGGATCAATCATACTGAATTATTAATCATGGTATTTTATTGGTGTGAAATTGTTGCATTCGGTTTTACGACAGCACAAGGGTTGCATCGTCAATGAGGTCTGCATCAAGGTCACAGCCGTTGAAAGTGTGACGGTCGTTATACTAGGTGTAACGAACGTCATACTAGGTGTGACGATCGTCATAGGGCAAGAAAGGAAGTGTGACGGTCTCCATTGAAAGCGCCTTCAATACAGAATCTCTTCTTTTCTCATGCTAGGACAGCGGAACCCCTGGCTATGTGATCATTCGCCAAAATTTTAATTTGATTTATTTAATTAACATGATTTAAATTAATAATAAAATTGCTTATTATTCTTGTGGTGATCAGTTATGGCCTTAGTTTATTTTTCTTTGTTTTGGATTTTATAAATACGACTTGCGTGTCGTGCCTCTCTATTATTCTCATCATGTAACTTATTTTCTCATCTCACTCCCTTGTATGTAAAATGAGTTTCCCTTATGTAATGTATTATTATGAAGAAAGAGAAGACTACAAAACAAAGAAGGACACCCTTGGATATCTTGCTTGGAGAAGTGAAGATCGTTATTAGGTTTAGCTTAAGTTCTCCCATTGGCTTGGGAGAACTATTGCGCTAGGGGCCATAACTATTTCATTTGTATGTATGTTGATATATATTATATGTATGTTGATGTATGTGTGAGGAACGATTTATATGATAAATAAAATGTGAGATCAAACTAATTAAAATTCCCTCAAAGCTAATATTAAGTTTTTTGCTTTCCGAGTTTTAGAACTCATCAAGACTAGTATCAAATATTGTAGGTTTCGACTAACGCGAGGTGCATGTTCTATATTAGTAAGGTGCAATGGGATAAAAGTAATATCCAATTTCTAAAATAATGGGTCAAACTTAACTGAACAAAATATAATAATATTATATACGTTTAGAAGCAAGAGTTGGGAATGATCCATATGATGGATTGGAATAAGGAGTTATTCACCCAACTGAAATATTTGAGAATTGTATTGGATGCAATTGGAAGGAGTTCCTACCTAAATAGCTGAGTGTTGTGTAATCAGCCTAATGTTAACTTAAAACAAAGCAAAATATGGATCTCGATCCACTAGAAAATCTTCCAACGGGATTTTCCGAATCAAATGATGAGGGTCATTTGTTTTGATTAAAATAGTGGGAGCATATTTAATTATAGGCCTAATTAAATATGTTGTTTTAATGATACTTATATCTTTACATTCTATGTTTTAGAATACCATGATAACAAACACATCTACTAACATTTTGCGATTAATCCTTGTTAAGGAAAAGTTGTCTGGGACAAATTTTCTAGATTGGCACCAAAATCTGAGGATTATCCTCAAACATGACAAAAAGTTGTTTGTCTTAGAGACACATGTTCCTGATGAGGAACATCCTAGTTATGCTCCTAAGGCTGAAAAAGATTCTTATAAGAAGCATGTTGATGATGCCAATGAAACTGCTTGCCTCATGCTGGCTATCATGAATTCTGAATTACAAAAGCAACATGAAAACATGGCAGTGTTCGATATGATCGAACATCTGAAGATGCTCTATCAAGAGCAGGAAAGGCATGAGTGGTTTGATGTTTCAAAAGCCCTTTTCCAAGTCAAGCTAGCTGAGGGAAGCCCAGTAGGTCCCCATGTACTCAAGATGATTGGGTATGTGGAGAATCTTGAAAGATTGGGTTTTCCCCTAAAAAAGGAGCTTGTAACTGATTTGATCCTGCAATCGTTGCTAGAGAGTTTCGGTCAATTTGTACTTAATTTCAACATGAATAATATGGAAAAATATCTTCCTGAATTGCTAAGCTTGTTAAGAACTGTTGAGCAAAATCTGAAGTCAAAAGGGAAATCCATTATGATGGTCAGTAATGGAAAGAAACATAACAAAAGGCCCACCAAGCAGGGTAGTAAATGGAAAGGCAAGTAAGTTTCCAAACCCAAACATACTACACCTGCTTTGAAGCCTAGTGGAGGCATAGCTAAGGAGGGCACTTGCTTCTATTGCGGTAAGACCGAACACTGGAAGAGAAACTGCCCAAAGTACTTAGAAGATAAGAAGAATGGAATGGAGACTTCAACTTCAGGTATTTTTGTTATGGAAATTAATTTATATACTTCTGCATCATGGGTATTAGATATTGGATGTGGTTCTCACATTTGTACCAATGTGCAGGGACTAAAAAGGAGTAGAGATTTGGAAAAGGGTGAAGTTGACCTACAAGTTAGCAATGGAGCAAAGGTTGTTGCTTTAGCTATAGGAATTTATGATTTTACTTTACCTAGTGGTTAATAATTCAATTAGAGAACTGTTATTATGTACCTGAAATTAGCAGGAATATTATTTATGTTTCTTGTTTGGACAAGTTTGGTTTTTCATTTATAATAAAGAACAATTGTTGCTCTATTTATTTAAATGATATATTCTATGCTACTGCACAAATGAAGAATGGATTGTATATCCTTGATCTTGAAATGCCAATTTATAACATTAATACTAAAAGGATGAAACCTAATGAGTTAAATCCAAGTTACCTTTGGCATTGTCGCTTAGGCCATATAAATGAGAGGCGCATCTCCAAACTCCATAAAGATGGACTCTTGGATTCTTTTGATTATGAATCATATGATACATACGAATCTTGTTTAATTGGAAAAATGACAAAGATCCCATTCAAAGGAAAAGGTGAAAGGGTAAATGATCTTTTGGCCCTCATACATACTGATGTATGTGGACCACTGAACATACCAGCCATAGGAAGTTTTCAATACTTCATCACATTTACTGATGATTTTAGTAGATATGGTTATGTGTATTTAATGAAACACAAATATGAATCCTTTGAAAAGTTCAAGGAGTTCAAGAATGAAGTACAAAACCAATTAGGTAAGAATATTAAAAATATTCGATCAGAACGAGGCGGTGAATATTTAAGCCTAGAGTTTGATGACCATTTAAAAGAGTATGGGATTTTATCCTAGCTCACTCCTCCTGGAACACCACAATGGAATGGTGTATCTGAGAGAAGAAATTGAACCTTGTTAGACATGGTCCGATCCATGATGAGTTACGCCGATCTTCCAAACTCCTTTTGAGGATATGCACTATTGACAGCAGCTTACACACTTAATCGTGTTTCATCCAAAAAGGTAGAAAAGACGCCATATGAGATATGGAGTGGTAAGAAACCACATATGTCTTACATGAAGATTTGGGGTTGTGAATTTTATGTAAAATGACAAGTTTCAACTAAGCTTGAGCCTAAATCTGACAAATGCTTATTTGTGGGGTATCCTAAAGAAACAAGAGGATATTACTTCTATAATCCTTCTGAGGGAAAAGTGTTTGTCGCTCGAACTGGAGTATACTTGGAAAAGGATTTTATTTCCAAAGGAATCAGTGGGAGGAAAGTAAAGCTTGAAGAATATCAAGAATCACAAAGCATTGATACACCTATGGAGGAATTAGAGCAAGAATCACAAACAATTGTGGAAGAGAAACCTGCTCAAGTAGAACAAAATTAGCATAGGTGGAGCAGGATACATCACCAACCAGAGAGATATGGATATCTCATAACTGATCAAGGTGATGTATTACTCATGAATCAAGATAAGCATGTAACCTACCAAGAGGCCATAACTGGTCATGAGTCTGAGAAGTGGCTAGAAGCCATGAAATTCGAAATGGATTCCATGTACACAAACCAAGTTTGGACCTTGGTAGAACCTCTTGTAGGAGTTAATCCTATAGGATGCAAGTGGGTCTTGAAGAATAAGACTGACATGGATGGTAAGGTACATGCCTATAAGGCTAGACTAGCTGCTAAAGGTTATAAACAAATTCATGGGGTAGACTATGATGAAACCTTTTCACCAATAGAAATTCTTAAATATGTTCAGATTTTACTTGCTATCGCTGCATATCATGATTATGAAATATGGCAGATGGATGTTAAGACTGCTTTGCTTAATTGGAATCTTCTTGAGGATGTGTACATGACACAACCTGAAGGATTTGACATACCTAAAGAAGGCCAAAAGATATGTAAGTTACAGTGATCAATCTATGGATTGAAACAAGCTTCCAGAAGCTGGAATCTTCGTTTTGATGAAACTATAAAATAGTATGGATTCCTAAAGAATGAAGATGAGCCTTGTAACTACAAGAAAGTTAGTGGTAGCATGATTGTTTTCCTCGTATTATATGTAGATGACATATTACTCATTGGAAACGATATCCCTACCTTGCAACAAGTAAAAACTTGGCTAGGGAAATGCTTTTCTATGAAGGACCTTGGTGAAGCAACCTATATATTATGAATCAAGATCTATATAGATAGATCACAAAAACTGCTTGGCCTAAGTCAGATTACATACATAGACAAAGTGTTGAGACGCTTTAATGTGCATGATTCCAAGAAAGGGTTCATGCCTATGCAACATGGCATGTGTCTATCAAAAACACAATCTCCTTCAACTAAGGAAGAAAGGGATCGCACGAATAAGATTCCATATGCATCTGCAATAGAATCTATCATGTATGCCATGTTATATACTCGACCAGATGTCTCGTATGTTGTAAGTGCGACGAGTAGGTACCAATCGGATCCTGATGATGCTTATTGGGTAGCTGTAAAGAATATCCTTAAGTACTTAAGAAGGACTAAGGATACATTCTTAATATATGGAGGTCAGGAAGAGCTCGCGGTAATTTGTTACACCAATGCTAGTTTCCAGATAGATATGGATGACTTCAGATTGCAATCTGGTTATATGTTTTTCCTAAATGGTGGTGATGTGAGCTGGAAAAGTTCAAAGCAAGAGACAGTTGCTAATTCTACAACCGAGGCCGAATATATTGTTGCCTCAAATGCAGCTAAGGAAGCAGTTTGAATCAAGAAGTTCATTAGTGAACTTGGCATAATCCCTAGCATTATGGATCTCATTTATCTCTATTGTGATAACAATGGTGCCATCTCACAAGCTAAGGAGCCTAGATCTCACCAACGATCCAAACACATACTTAGGTGTTATCATCTCATTCGAGAGATAATAGATCATGGAGATGTGAAGATATGCAGAGTACCTACACTTGACAATATTGTTGACCCACTAACAAAACCTCTTGCAGAGCAGAAGCATGATGGTCACACTATATTTATGGGTATTAGGGGTATGCATGATTAGCTCTAGTGCTAGTGGTATATTTTTTGTGTAAGCCCTAGAGGTCAATACCTTTGGTACTTGTATCGAATTATTTATTAATAATAAAAGGTATTTCTTTATTATGTTTGTTTTTCCAAAATGATAAAGTCTCTATAATAGCTAGTTCGTTTAATAAAATATTAAGTGTGGCTTAATCATGAGATTCCATTAAACATAAAGAAACTATTCTTAAAGCATCCATAGTCGAGCTTTAAATTGAAATGGGCTAGCCTTAAAGCATTAAGACTATTATGTAGATAGACTGATGATCACATCTCATGGATCATGGATAAGGAGTTATCAAGTCTTGACATAGGTATGAATATTAGGAGTCATATTTATACTTGATTGACCCACTATGAGAGTACTACATAGAATGTTATGCAAAGGGTCATAAGTTACTCTTATGGAGATAGTGGTGTATACCACTCTTCGACCTGAAACTACTATGGACCCTAGATGTAGAGTCAAGTACTTTATTGTTGATCAAACATTGTCTATAACTGGATGATCATAAAGACAGATGATGGGTACTTCACAAAGCATGTTGAGGGACATGAGTAGCCTAGATGGAATTTACCCATCCTGCATAACAGGATAAATGTCTAAGGGCTCAATATTGAACTGAACAAGGATGACATAGTATATGTGTTGTTTTCAATATAGACATGAGGGCAAAAGGGTAATTATACACACAAATACTATCACAAAAGGTTTTGTCATATCACATGACAATTTTGTGACTTGGGTACCAGTGATGTGTTGCTAGATACCTCTCACTATTTATTATGTTAAATACATGATTTAATATAATTGTCAACATCGTGAAATCCTACAGGGTCACACACATAAGGACAGTTAGAGAATGGATAGAATAAATAAGGTATGGTGCACTAGAATAGAATACGAAATATGGTAAGGTACAATGTGCTTAATTAACATATGATATAATAATAGTTATTATTAATTTTATAATAGTTATAAAATATAATAATAATAATAATAATAATAATGAAATTATGTTTATTATAATAATGGTTATTATAATAATATAATAATATTATTATTGAGTTGGGCTTTTAGCTTGAAGCCCGCACAAGTAGTTCTATAAATAGAACCCTTGTGCAGAAGCTCAAAGGTTGTTTTTTGAAACCCTGGCCGTATTCTATTTTTCCTCTCCCTCACTCTAAACCTTCAATCTAATCAACTAACACAGTGACTGAAGGAAGTTGTTTGTGTGGATTGAGTAGAGGCGTTAGTCATCATACAACGCTCGTGATCATCCATCGATTCGGATTCAAAGGTTTCATCACCACAAGAGGTAACTTTTCTATCATGGATCATGGCCTTTCATAAGGATCTCTAAAGGGAAAAAAAAATTCCGTTGTGTTTATATCGCTAAGTTCCCTTCAGTATGAATGCATATGATGTATGTCATGAATGAAAGCATCCATGAATCATTTAAGTCAGAATGTGATGACCTATAAAGATGCCTAAGATGATATGAGATGATCATACAAAGGATGCATTAATTAGTTCATAACAAGATGAGATGGAGAAAAGAAAACAAGTTCATGTTCACATAAGAAACAAAAACAAGTTAAGATCACAAGCCAAAGATGGAAAGTGGATATGAATGAATGCAAGTCAGTAGCATATGACCAATATGATATTATAATAATGCAAATATGATTATACCAATTGTACATATGAAAGATGTCAAGACAATTCAAACAAGTTAACAAAAGATGAACACATAAGAAGTGAATGTCAAATACTTGAGATGCAAGTCACAAATGCAAGATGACATACCAAAATGAATGCATATGATCATGAAGGAAGTAGCATACATAGTATGAATTCATATGAGATGGAGAGAAGAGCATACTTGATGCATACAACCAACATGTGAAGCATAAGGGAAGATGAAGTGAGAGTTTAGTTCAAATACCACATAAGGATGCACAAACACAAACAAAAAGCAAACACAAGCCAACAAGATCTATAATATGAAATAGATGACCTATAAGTGTCTAAACATGTCCAATAATACCACACAAATAAACCTCAAGAAATGGCACAAGTGCCTCCTAATGGATTAGGGTTAAGAAGAAAGAAGAAGTTCACCAAAAGTTACTTAAAACACAAGCTATCAAACAAAAACCAAATCACATTCAAAAATTATGAAAATTGATCTCTGAAGACCTAGGTCATAGGTAAACAACATACCAAAATATCACACCAAAATTTAAAATTAAACCACTTCAACAAATGCTTCAAAGTCACATAAGGTCAAAGAAGAAACAATGCACAAGATGAGGATCAAAATGCAATGTGAAATGAGCTTTAAAATATGAGGAAAACAATGAGACACCTCAAAATGTTGATGAAATAATTCAAAAATAATGGATGCAAAATGTTTTAGGAGCTATGCAAAACAATTCCTCAAAGTCAAGGCAACAAAGAAGAAACGAGTTTAAAAGAAAATAAAAGAAAATATGAAAAATATGATGAAAAATTAATAAAGTTAGAAACAAAAACAATCAAAAATTATTTAAATGTTTAAAGATGTTTCATGATTTTTTTGGTAATTTTTTAATGCATTTTGGTAATTTTAAAAAATTAAAAATGATATGTATGCGAAAAAATAAAATAAAATTTGAAAACAATGAGGCAGAGGTGCAGAGATAGAAAAAATCCACGTTTTAAACACACATTGGGCCCAAGGGAGGGGTTCAAATAGCAAGATCAGGTGTAACGCTCGTAGTTAATTAATTAATTAAATTAAATATTATTGCGTATTTTTCCCGATTATAGGTTGTTAAGTGTTGGTTTGTCGTTTGTGTCGTTAAGTCGTTTAAGTTGTTTAAGTTGATTTTGTGTTGCAGGTTAAGTTGCATTTGGGTGTGTAACACGGTGGAAGAACTGACTTGGTCGTTTTTGTTTACAAAAACTATGTTGCGTATAGCAAGAGTAGCCACCGACTTTTATTTTATCCAATAAAGAAATGTATAAAAGAACAGGAAAGACCTTTGAAAAAGATTTGAGTTCGGGGATTAAGTTATACAAAGGGAATGTGTTAGCACCTTTTGTATCCATGGTTATCCATGGGCTCTTAATTGCTTAGCTCACTTTATTTGTTTTGTTTGAAAAGTGTAGTGTGTGAAAAAAAATTCGTAAAGATTTAACTTTGTAATGATTCTCGTATGAATGTATACAAAGTGTTTACTTTGATTAAAAGTATTTTGAAAAAGAGTGGGGTGTAAAAAGTATTTGTTTTTTGAAAGTTGTGAGCAAGCACTAAGAGTTACTTACCTTAAGTTGTAAGGTCTTTCTTGTTATTTCATTTCCTTAGGGATAGAACTGTCCTTACTATTAGTTAGTAAGTAGTTTTATCCTTGTATTTGAAGGGACATGCGTAGGGTCATCGTATGGTCATAGAAGGCAACATGTAAGGGTATCTTAGCAATTCGAAGGGACTATCAACATTTTTCTGTAGGATCATCGAGGGACGAGATCATTTATTCGTAGGCAACTCGAAGGGACAACGAGGGACTATGATCTTTATATCGAAGGGATTTGATGATTTTATTCATAGGCAACTCGAAGGGACAACGGAAAGTAAACCCTAGACTATTACATCATGGGGAGGGGGATACATGTTTGAAATTAGGGGAGTGTGGAAAGTAAAAGTGCGGAAATTTAAATCCTAATTAAGTTATTACAAATCAGGAGCAGATACATAATCGAGAGAAAAAAAACTACGCTATTACATAGGTCACATATCCTATATAATTTTTTAATAAAATTAAATAGCAAAATAAAGTAAAATAAAGAAAATTAGGAAAATGTTTTTAAAATCCTAAAACCTAAATTAATAAAAAAAAATTATGATGATTACTCTTAATAAGAAAGAATTTAACTAATTAAGAGAAATTAATTAAAATTTTAATAAGAAATAATTTTATGACAAAATCAAAATCATGTCCAAATATCAAATAAATTAGGGTTAGATAAAAAGAATCAATATTTGTTAAACCCTAATTATTAAATTAATAGAAAAATAAATTATGAAAATAACTAATAAAATAACCTAAAACTAATTTTTTTTTAAAAATTTTATTAATCAAGAAAAAGATAATTAATTTAATTAGAAAAAAAAATATAAAATTTTGTATATATTAAAAGAATAAAAAAAAGGTGTTTAATTGGTTAGTTAATTAAAAGAAAATAAATAAAATAAAAACAAAATAAAAGAAAGAAATAGAAAAAAGCCAACAAAAAAATAAGGGTTGAAATCCTGGATCGAACCCAGGACCTCCCTTTTCACATGTGCGTCCTCGACCACTGGGTCATTGTGCTTGCGTTGCATATAAACAAAAAAGAAAAATTATATAATAAAACAAATATTTAAAAATCAGAAACGCGCCAACATCTTTCTTCTTCCTCATCCGTCCATGGCTTGTACCTACGGTTTTTTGTTCGTGGCTAAAACCTATAATGACGGTCTTGTTTGTCACTATAGCACCTGCGTTTTTCAAAAACATCAAATATGCATTATAAATTACATCCAATGGTCTCAATTGCAAATTGTCTTATGAGTTCATTAGAACTATCAATTTGGTTTGAAATCGCCCTTAACCAAAATCCCCAAAGTTGAGGTCGTAAACCCTAACAATGGCGTATCTCCATTCCTGCAATTAAAACTCAATTCAACCATCCAGAAAACTTCTAAACATCAATACAAACAATAATATGTGATCAAATTCAATTTATAATGCATATATAATGGAAATCGAAAATTGGAAAGAAAAAAAAAAGTGAAAACGTGAATTTAGTTTGGGCAAATTATGATGTTTTTCATGATGGTGATGATTGATATATGTTCTAAAGATCCTCAGGAATGCATTGAGACCTTCAAAACTTCTTGAAAGTGTGTGAATAGGAAACCAAATTTGATTTTTTCTTGAATTTTTTGAAGTTTGATAAGGCTTCTTTGGCTCAGTTTTTCAACCTGTGTGTATATGGTATTGTTGTACACTTATAGAAGAGCAAATTAGGTTAAAAAATTTGGGCTTGGATGTTGGATTTGAGATTGCTTTGGGATGAAGAAAGGAAGTTTTTATTTTAGTGAAAAATTGGTGTTATGACCTTCTCTTTTGCTTTGAACGAATTTGGGATCCAAATTATGATCATAAACATCAAAATCTAATCTCAAATCTAATCCCAAAATATAATCCAAATTATGTGAAGTGTTGTAAATACTTGTTGATGATTGTTGAGATGTGTAGTTTGGAATGAGAACTATTGTTAGTGTGTTTAAATACATGATTGTTTATAGTTATATGTAGGATTATAATCATCAGTGTGTTTTTGTCGTTGCATTATTGTATGTCATATATCATATGTTGTTGTTGTTATGAAAAAAGAGTCACGAGTTCAGTTGCATTATTGTATGTCATATATCATATGTTGTTGTTGTTATGAAAAAGGAGTCACGAGTTCAGATGAATGGACGAGTGACTTATCCGAAACTCAGATGAAGGGGCTCAAGATTCAGATGTTAGAACTCAGATTCATATGAAGAACCATCATTAATCTGTACCACATATATAGTATAGATATAGTGAGTCACATGCATGATATCATGGAAAAGGTGTGAGAATGTAATAGTGTGATTTGTGTATTGAATGTAAGATATATTGCGTATTTCTCCCTTCCCATTCTTTACACCGTTTTATATAATGTGATTTAGAACACTATAATTGAAGCAATTAAAAATGATTTTATAGCCAAATTTTACAAAGCCCCTAGGAGAAATCAGATAGAGTTCTCGTTCAGAAACACCATACAGATGGAATACTCCAAAAAGATGGAATACTCCATTAATATATATATATATATCAAAAAATGATACCCCAAATATATATATTTTCATAAAAACTGGGGAAGCACAAAACTACCGTTAGATTCATTATATAATGAATAGAAACTGAAAACTACCTTTTCCCAAGACCACCAATATCAGAAAAATGACCTAAAAAAGGGAACTTTGTAAACTTAACTCATCTAAAAAGGGTTTGCTATTTAATTCGTTCTAATTCCAAATGCTTCAGTTAATGCAAATTGTAATAAACTATCAATCAGTCAGACTCTTAGATGCATAGCTTCCTCAAGCAGAGGCAGGAACACGTTGAGCACCAGTAGGTTTGGGTGCCGAGTTAACAGAAGACCCACCAGCACGATTCATGCGGCCACCATTGGTTCCCATATGGTCGTTTCTCTGATACCCATCACCTCCACGGCTTGAAAATCCTCCCCGGTTACTATTCCTATATCCATATTCCCCTCTTCCGTTAAAGTCTCCACGTCCGTTGAAGTCTCCGCGCCCATTGTAGTCTCCACGCCCATTGTCTCCACGACCGTTATAGTCTCCGTGGCCGTTAATGTCTCCATGACCGTTGAAGTCTCCATGATCGTTGAAGTCTCCACGACCAAAACTTCGGCTATTTCCATAGTTTCCTCGTCCTCTTGCTCCTCCATCACCCCTGAATCCAGGTGCCCTTCCAGACGAGAATCGCCCTCTATAACCTGAACAGAGAATGCAAACAGCTCATTACATGAACTTAAATCAGCAAGCCTAAGTAGAAGTCCATTTTTATGTCAAAAGTTCAGCAATCAAGGACCTCTCCCAAATGATATCTTTCTTGTAAGTAAATGCAAAGCAATAATAATAATAATAATAATAATAATAATAATAATAATAATAATAATAATAATAATAATAATAAAGCCCTTATAAATTTTAAATTTAAAAAAAAAAAGTAACATAGTAATATATTAATCATGTTAAAATAAGTACTAACTGTTTAGTATAAGTGTTCAATATAATTAAATAAAGTTCATTACAAGGCAATACAACAATGAAGAACCCACAAAATTAAAATAAATAAATAAACAAAATTGTCGCAACATAGTAGGAAAACAGAAACTGGTAATAAAAAAATATCATGTTGCAATATGCTTTTGTAACTGAGCTCTAAAGGCATATGTAAAGGCACATGCAAAAGATAAACGACTAATCATTACAAGACATTTGTATCCTTTATTCAACACACCAGATATTGTGTGCAAGGATTTTAAAAACTAAAATTTAGAAATAATATGAATAATCATCTAAAAGCATCTAAATCATTATCTTCCATGAATCAAATTAACAGCTAGTCATTAAGCAAAAGGTAAACAAACGCTCAACATAAAACAACCAAGCGGCAAACACGTTTCATTACAGTTTCATCCATGTAATTGGAGGTTACCCTATAATCATGAAACATGATGGACACCAATTCATTTAAGGTTTTCAATTAATGCTAGAATATAGTTCTGTTAAGAAATGTGGTTGAGTCTAATTCAACCCTACAAAACGAATTTGTACCAATTTGTAGGGTGAAGATTGCCCCCGCTTATAAAAACATGTTCAAGACATATATTATCTGATGTGGTACTCTTAACACTCCCTCACATGCAGGACTAGACATCTAAAGCGTGGAAATAAATGGTGGATGGCACGATAGCGGAAACCTAATAGTAGGTGGACCGTATCTTAAACGAGGCTCTGATACCATGTTAAAAAATATGGTTGAACCTAACTCAATCCTACAAAACCGGCTTGTAGGGTAAGGATTGCCCCCACTTATAAAGACATGCTCATGAGATATATTGTACAATGTTGGACTCTTAACAAGTTCAATATGGGAGAGAAATCTCTTCACAAATCATGGCATCCATACACATAACATGGTTATACATCGACAAACCCCACAAATTCCATAGCTATTATGTGCATAAACATAAATTTTGAACTTTGAAGTGAACTGAACCAACACTAAAAAGCACTTGCCTCGATTAGTTGATCTCTTTTCCTCGACAATAACCTGACGGCCATTGATCAGAACTGGTGAAACCTGAAATGCCGACAAAAAGCATTGCCAATGAAATCAAGAATAAAATTATTTAGAGCATTTATTGACCAAGACAAATCAGAATATTGTACACAACTCCAAAAACCAGATAAAAAAAACAAGGAATGGCAAAACTAAGAGTAGAATTCAACACTCTACAGCCTTCAAGACAACATAATCCAGTAGTAACAAACAGAACTAATAGAATTAGCAACTGACACATGAAAATCAAGAGACAAACAAACACAATGAGAGCATAGTGGAGCAATCTATATATTATATGAAGCACGGACATGCTGAACACGACCACAACATTGACACACTGACACGAGGAATCATTTGAAAAATGAATAAATTTAATGTAATCACAAGTGTCGGTGCAGGTGTCCAACTCGGACACGGACACACTTTTTTCAGAAGTGTCGGTGCTACATCGTTTATATTTCATTTGCTCCATACAAACACCACATACAAATGACTAGAAACAATATCCACAACTCAAAAATATAAGAAATTTATAACAACCGTATTCATTATCAAGCAATGAAGCACAACTCAATTGCAGTGCAGAACAAGTTAGTGAAAGAGCAGATTGGGCAAGTGGATTTCTACTGTAAAAAAACCTACCCTGTTAAGTGAATGTAAGCAAGAAAACAAATACAAGGGAACCAAATACAACTTGCTGATTGGCATCAATGCACTGAAGAACATAATAATTTTGATTTTGAATTATTAGAAATTGTCTATGCAAATCATGTTTGACTATGGAATTCCTGAAGATAAAGTAACATCTGATAAATACCTCGATTGCCATATACATGGATCTTAGTGCTTCAAACTCCACAAAGCCAAAGGAAAATCCCTGACAAATCCATTGAAAGGCCAAAAAAAGGTATGATTAGCTAACAGCCGACACTTCAAAAAACAAGGAACTACCAAATGAAATACCTTTTGCGTCCTAACTTGGATACCACCACTTTTAATAGGGCCAAACTTCTTGAACTCATTTTCGAGAACTGCAGGTGTAGCATTTCCAGGCAGCCCTTTCACATAAATTGAATAGCCCTCAGCTGTTAAAAGGCGAGAAATTTAATACATCAATACATATCGCTATGACAAATGCCATGAAATTTGAACTAGAGTCGAATATGGTGCATCTGACCTTCAGTTTCTTGATTGTGTCCACCTTCGTTAGTGTTTATACTAGAACCCTTTGTTTCTGGCCCGCTGAATGGTAGAGGTGCAGTGGTGCTCTGCTGTTGTTGAATCTTACGGACAGATTTCACAGAAACAGCTGTCACTATGTTGGATGGTGCTGCACCCTCTTTCATTACCTTAACCTAGAACAGATACAACAGTTACATTGGAAAATAATAAGTAACAGATGCAATTATCACTCTTCCAAAAAAAGACGACAAGTATCATTCTTCGTAAACTTTTAGCATTTCAACCAGTGGTAAGATAATATAAAAAGTGGCCTTTACGGTGGTAAGTCAATAAGAGTCTAGAAAGGGATGGAAAGGAAGAGGGTATTTTTAGATTGAAGGCATACAATAGAGGCATATGATTTCTTTGGTACTTCTTCAATTTGGGATGCCAATCCAGATACCATCTGGGAATCATCAGGAATTTCATCAAGAACCTCAGCAACAGGAACTTCCTCTTCTTCAACAGACACTTGCTCATTTTCAGGATTGTAGACTTCTTCCACAGCAACACCCTCAACAGTCACAGATATTTGCTCTGGAACTTGTGTCTCTAGCACAGGTGGATCTGACACTGAAAGGTTGAAGATACAGGCAACTTGAATAAACAACCAAAGGGAACAAAAAACACTTAACTGAATCACATCTTATGCATCGTATATTAATCTTACCATTGGTAGAAGCAGGTGATACAATTTCATGATCAGACTCTTTGATTCCATTTTCATCAACATATCTGAAAACATCATTCAAAACAAAGTAGCCTTTCTCTTGAGGAGCAAGGAAGAAACATTGAGTAAATTTCTGCTTAATATCATCCTTTCCTGTCATAAACCCAGTCACCAAGACAATGACTCCCCCACCATAGGACTCTTGTGCATCCACAGATATAATATCTGCACTCATTTCACTATAACCCAATGATAGTATCTTCTTGTCAATTTCCTGTTTAATAAAATGAAATACGGTACATTACAATTATATATATATATATATATATATATATATATATATATATATATATATATATATATATATATTAAGTAACTTGTTCATACTCAACCAATTCTAATATTGTGTGTATTACTAAAAATATAAGTTAACAAAAGGACTTTGAATGATCATCAATAGAAACAGAAAAACAAATGGAAAGAACTTTAAAAAGCATCATAAAGTAATAAGTAATAAGGTGGACATTTTGGGTCTGATCTTACAGCATATTTTCAATGCATATATAAAGCATATTTTCATTACATATATAAAGCAATGTTGGAGCATGGAGGTATGAAATAAACAAGAGATTACATATTTTCAATACATATATAAAGCAGTGTTTCATCTGATATTTCTTTCCCTAATGCACATGGGAAGTGAAGTAAAAGTCAGGAGTATTACAAATTGGTACCAAACAATGCCAATCGAGATATTATATAAACCTATCAGAGATATGAAACAAGTATGCATGAAAACACACAAAACGAAACATGGGGTAAATATGATGTAGAACAGACAACAGATACATATATATTATACATATAGATGATGAGGGAACTCACGGTCATAGTGGTAGTGATGCCCATTATCCCATTTGGTTCAGGACGACCAAGCTTACTGACTTCTTGGTAAAACCTATGCACCAGCTGAGGGCTTTCATGCAACATATGATAGTACTGATCAACAAAGGCATGACCAACCTAACCCAAAGTTGAATTTTTCAAAATCATCAGCAACGCGAAGATTAACAAAAAAGCTAGTATCAAAAACAAACAAAAAAATGTAGATATACATACAACATCGGGTGCCGGAGTTTTGGTTGGAGCTAGCTGCTCTGAAGATGCCATCGCAATGGAGTCAAAAAGCCAACACAACTGACAAATAAAAACCACAATTCCTATTAATCAAACTTAACTTTAGGTTAGTGTTATTTGATCCAACAATTAGAACAGTGACACTTTCCGAACTGAAATTTCACGTTTCATCAAAAACCCTAACTTAAACTAAATCTCTAAACTCAACAAAACAAATACAAACCTTCGATTTGAGTAGCAATGTTAACACATGGAACTTTACTATAAAAAGAAAAACCAAAATTGCGAAGAGAAGTTAAATCGATTGAGTGTGCGCGCGAGAGAGTTACCTGATAGGAGAAAGGGTGGTGAAAGGGGAAGTGAGGGGAGCGAATAGAGGAAGCGTCTTCTCGGCTCTCTCTCCCTCTCCGCGGAGGGGGTTTGCTAGGGTTTGGGGTTGGATCTTACAGAGGAGCGAGAAAGAAGTGCGATTTAGAGAGAGAATATGAATAGAGAACTCTTAGAATTCGAGCGGGTTTTATAGCGATCGATATAAAAAAATTAAAGATTGAGAAGGAAAAAAAAACAATCAAAATATTTTATATGATTTTATATTCAGTTTGCCCCCCTAAATAATTGGCTTAAATAAAAATGACTTTATAAATTCTATCTATATAATGAAGTCAATATTCTAAAATTGTATTTTAGCGCGAATCAGAAAAAATCAATTAAAACGATAATTTAAATTAAATCTAATTAAAAATAATAATTGTTTTTAGTTCGATTTTAAAATTAAATTGAGCCAATGAAAATTGATATGATTTTGTTTGATTCTCGATTTTAACTTTTAAGAATCAATAAACTGAACCAATAGATATAATTATATTTATGTTCTAAATATTTTATTCCACTCTTCATTAAGCTTAATTTTTATTTTGATTCAACCATTCTCCACATTTGTTTACATCTCCTTTTTTTTAACAAAACATTCATCTAGAACCAAGCTCCAAAAAAATAGAAATAAGAAATCATTTATCACGAAAATTTGATTTATCATTTATCACGGAAATTTGATTTCACTTAATTGTTGCTCTCAGTGTTCGTTATCATTATTGCTCTCTCTAAGTAGTTTTGATAAGTTATTATTGCATTATTCGTGTTCAAGTTCTCTTCGTTAGCTTTTATATATTTTTTATTTTTTCATATATTTTTTAACCTTTTTGTTTCTTATTCTTCAATAAATATCTTTTTAGTACTTTTAAAAAATAGTTTTGATGTGTCTTTGAATGTGAAAGATGTTTATTTATGTGTATTGAAACTTTTTATTTTATTGTTTCGTTTTAATTGATAAGCTTTCAAATCTTTTCTCGTCTTTCTGATGTTAAGTCTTAATTTTAATATTTTATAGTGAATTATTTCATAATGCAATTGAAATCATGTCACTGTTTGTATAGATTAAAAACAACTTGTAATTTATTTGAAAAAATAAAGCATAAAATAAATTATATTAAGGGCCAATTTATTTTAGCTTTAAAAAAATAGATTTTTTCTTTGTATTTTCAAAAATGAATTTTGTAAAATCGTTTTTCGAAATATTACAAGTTTTTTATATTCATTTTTTATAAATTGTAAGACTAATTTTGACATCGTACAACATAAATATACATTATTGAAGAAAAATATATATTCTAAATCATAATTTTTGAAAAAAAATTGTATCTCAAAAATGATTTTTATGAAAATCTATTTGAAATAGCTTCAAAATTGAGTGATTTTTTGAAATTTTGATATCCAAATTTTTTTCGATAAAATGATAAAATATCTAAAATAGTATTTTAAGAATAACTATTCAAATCAAATTTTCATTTGAAGCTTTATGAAAAGTTTCTTTATAAATTTTTTTACACTAATTTTTGTTACATTATAAAAATCATTTTAAAAAAAAGACAAAACAAACGGACTCTGAATGTACTATTTTAAAAAATAATATCATAAAATACGTTGAAAAACACAATAGTTGATGAACATAATATTTAATAAAATACATTGTAAGTCGTTCAATCGAATCAAACCTAACCAAACCAAACCGGTTAGTTTGATTCGATTCCATTTTTAAAAAATACTAAAAACTAAATCAAATCAATTGATGGAGATATCATATGTTCGAATATTTTTTAATCAAAAATTGATCTAAACCGAACTAATTACACCCTTTTTCATACTCTTGAAATACATCTATATTTGTATTTTATGGGTATTTAATAGTTTGTACTATGTAAAATATGTATATCTTATCAAATGGAATTAAAATACTTTATAGATCCCTCTAATCATATTTTTATAATATTTTTAAAATATTTATCTTTTTCTTTGTTATTATATCTTATCAGATGATTTTGTGATAGATAGCTTTCACTCTTCTTTTTCTAAGACTCTTGTCACATTAATTTTTAAAGTCGAATGTCCCTATAAAATTTAAGAAATTCAAGCTCATTATCTTGTGCAACATTATTTACAAGTTTATTGTGAAGATTATGATTACAAATTACGTCCTTATCTAAATCACATAGTTGAATCCTTTCAAAATAGTTTTTATATGATAAAGGAACAACTAACAATGCTATTATCTTCCAAGAAACAATGCATTTAATGTGTAAATCTAAAATAAATAAATAAATAAATAAAAAAAACTAACATGGTGTTCAAAATAGATCTTGAAAAGGCCTACGATCATGTTAACTGAGATTTCTTGAAATTTTGTTCGAAGTGAAACGGGTTTCCTACCATTACTATAAAAGTTGGTCATGCAATGTGTAATTAACTCTTCTATGTTTATTCTTTGGAATGGGCGAAGACTACCAAATTTTGTTTCGACCAAAGGATTACGACAATGTGACCCCCTTTCACCATATTTCTTCGTTATCTATATGGAATTCTTGTCACAAACAACCATTAGGAAAATCAATGAAAGTCATTGGAAATAGGATATCTCGTAATAGATCCCCTTTATCATATTTAATTTTTTGCATATTATGTTTTTTTTTGTATGTTTCTAACTCTCGGGAAGGGATCACTTATGATATATTGAATCGTTTTTCCATAGTTTTTGCCTTTAAAGTGAGCGTTGTAAAATCAAAGGTGTTTTTCTCAGCTAACACCAAGGGGAGAAAAATGGATTCAATTATCTCTAACACAAATATCAAGCGAACTTTTACTCTAGAGAAATACTAGTAAGATACTTGTGCTCCCGCACGGGTAAAATTATTTGATAGGGTATAAAATATATTTAAATGTATATGTAAATTTGATATGATATAAAATGAATTTGTACACGTATTTAAATTTGAAATTAACTATTAATTTTAAAATGAAAAATGATTATGTAAAATCAATTAAATTAAAATATAAAGAAAGGGACTCGTGAGATGACAAAAAAAATAAAATAATAAGGATTTTATTTCTTAAATTAAGATAATTATTGATAAATATAAAATATGCATTGTGTTTATAGTGATCTGTGATATAAAAAGTTTATTTGATATAATATAAAATAAATTTATATACGGATGTAAAATTGAAATTAGTTATTTAATTGTAAAATGATAATTAATCATACAATTTCAATTGTATTAAATAATGATAATAAAAAAAGACTCGCGAGATGAAGAAAGACAAAAAAATTGGTGTGATAATGTCCCGTGAAATAAAAATATTATTTGATGTGTAAAAATGCAAAATTTAAAATAATTTACCTAATTTTAAAATGAACAATAATCATACAATTTTAATTGTATTAAATAATTATAAAGAAAAATGTATCATGAGATGAAAAAAGAAAAAAAATATATTTGAAAATAGTTATTGTGTTGATAGTGACCCGTGAGATAAATATATAGTGTTATTTTACTACGAATAAAAATTTGATTATTAATATTTTTAATGTTATTTTAATTAATGATATGTCAAAATAAAATATATATATATATATATATATATATATATATATATATATATATATATATATATATATATATATATATATATATATATATTGTTATTATAATTAATGATAAATATAGACATATAATTAATTAAAAATAAATAAATAATTATCATTTAAAATATTGATATAAAATATTAAAAGAAACATTTATTAGAGTTTGTGAATACAATATTATTGTCTTAAAAAATATTTATGTTTTATAGCTTAATGAATGAATTGTATTAATAATGTATTAAAATAATATAGCAATCTCTCATGAAAATATCAGATATAAGAAGTTGCTCAATTGACACAAATTCTACACTAAATCATGAAATTAGAAAAGTAATCATAACTAAATATGAACAAATATTTCAATGATAGCAGTTGAAAATATCAGATATAAGAAGTTGCTCAATTGACACAAATTCTACACTAAATCATGAAATTAGAAAAGTAATCATAACTAAATATGAACAAATATTTCAATGATAGTAGTTATTATTAATACTGTGTACGACAATGAATTCACGAGTAACTCACAAATTTTTTTTATGTAAATTTGAGATCCAGTTGTACAAATAACCTTGCAGTGATTTTCTAACTTTGAAGAATGATTTCAATTAACCACATCATCTGAACCATCTTATTTTAACTTGATGACTCTTATATTCTGACTTAAGAGAATTGCCAAACAATAAGTTGTTAGTATTGTAACACCCAAATCACTTCACGAAAATATTAATAAAATCAGAGTAAAATTTTCAACTTTTATTTGAGTGTCACAATCAACTTCATAAACGACTCACTGTACGTTTTCAAAAACATTTGTTCAACATGCAGCGAAAATAAATTTTTTAAACCAACATGACTTAACTCCAATTACAAAAAGTGTTTTCAAAAGAAATAACAAATAAAAGCAATGTCGACCCAACTCCCAAAGCGACGTATCAGAGCCGACACCCTAAGGACGAGAAGTACACCGACTTCACTGACCACCACTCGACTTATCCTGCTCACCTGCATGTTACCAACACGGGGATAACATTTAAACAAAATGGGTGAGATACTTACATCATAAAGATAATATAATAATAATTAAGCAAGTATCATAAAACTACATCGTTTCTCAACAATGACTATTCAGCAACATCTCATACAACAACAACTCATAACCCACAACATCATACACAGCAACCACAATAATCATGCAATGAGACTCAACTTGACTTTATGCATGCAGTACCATAATCCGATCTTTATTTCAAGATCCAGTTCCCGTCAGACTCTCGACCCCTCTTTCAAGGTCTAGTATGATCCTTATTTCATGATCATGCCCTCGGCCCCTATTTCATGACCACGTACGATCCCTATTTCATGACCGCACCAACATCACAACAAAGACATACTCCACCATGGTATGTTAAACAACTATGCAACATGTCATACAACAACAATGACATACATGCATACTCACGATAACTACAATATGCAACAACAGTAATGCCACCAGGTATCGCAACATCAATCAATATACTACAAATTATCATCATCACGATTATCTTGCATTTCATAATATATAATCATATCATTCAACTCATATCATAACAACACACACAACATATATCACAACATATCATATACTCATATATCATTATTAAGCATATGAAGCACAACATCACAACAACAACCACAACAAGCACATCAATCATGTTTAAATTCAAACCACATTAATTATCCCTACGATTAAGTGTATAACTCATTTTTCACTACTTCAAACTACACCCCATCAGATTTTAGGCATTACTAAGCATCAAATAAATTTTCAGTAATTTTTCGGAATTTAAAAATTAATTTTCACACTCCAGGTCTCGCTAAGCGAGGGTCATAGCTCGCTAAGCGTCGAACTCCCTGACTCTGCTCGCTGAGTGAGCTATGCGATTTTGCAAATCGCTCAGCCGCTCTCTGCTCTCAAAACCTACTACGAAAACAGTTTCCCAAAACACCGAAACCAGCCATAATTATTAGCAATTACCAATTCTATTCTCTAATTCATGCAATAGTCAACCAACAACAACAAATAATTCTTAATTCAACGAAATTCTTCAACCATTCATCACAATCTCAATCCCTAATTCTCACCTTACCCAATCCCCATTATAAAACCCTTAAGATGGAAGAATATCACCCTTACCTTAGGTTTTGTTGAGAAATTCTTCTTCTTCGCGAACTCTTCTTCCCGATTAAGTATTTTCCTCTTCTTCTCCTCTACACACCTTTCACGGTCGTTCTTGCTCTCTCCCAAAATACGATTATGTTTTTTTTCCTTTTTCCTTCTTTCCAACATAACCCTTAAGACCCAACTTATGATCTTCCACTTTTACCCTTATTACTTTCACCAATTGACCACATTGTCCTTATCTCTTATTTATTCCATTTATTTTATTTAACATCTAATAATACAATTATCCGCCAAAATATAATTTAACATCATAATTATATTCGATAATATATATTATTCTTTACACACCACAACACAGATTCTGAATAAAATAATTAAAATTTGGGGTGTTACAACTCTCCCCCACTTAAACGGTTTTTGTTATCGAAAACTTACCTCAAGCAAACAGATTCGGATACGACTCTCGCATCCTGCTTTCCAATTTCCAAGTCATATGCCCACCGGGAACTCCTCCCCAAACCACTTGCACAAGGACAATCTTTTTGCCTCTCAACTGCTTTACCTCACGATCATCGATTCATTTCGGTAATGCTTCAACCGTAAGATTATCTCTTACCTCAACTTCATCCATTGGTATCACATGTGACAGATCCGGAACATACTTCTGAAGTTGTGACACATGAAACACATTATGCAAATTTGACAATCTCGGTGGCAACGCCACTCTATAAGCAACAGGTCCAACTCTCGCCGAAATATGATATGGCCCAATAAACTTAGGAGTAAGCTTCCTCGACTTTAAAGCTCTTCCAACACCGGTCACCGGAGTAACCCTAAAAAACACATGGTCTCCTTCTTGAAACTCAAAATCCTTTCTCCTCTTATCATGGTAGCTCTTTTGCCTAACTGTGAAGTCTTCATCTTTTCTCATATCAACTTCACCATCTCAGTAGTCAGTTGCACAATATCAGGTCCAAGTATAATACTCTCACCCGACTCATGCCAACACAAAGGTGTTCTACATCTTCGGCCATACAAAGCTTCAAATGGTGTCATTCCGATACTGGAATGATAACTATTGTTATACGTAAACTCAATCAACGACAAGTGACTATCCCAGGCACCTCCTTGTTCAAGCACACAATCCCTCAACATATCCTCCAAAGATTGTATCGTCATCTCCGTCTGTCCATCAGTCTGAAGATGATAAGTTGAACTCAACTTCAACTTCGAACCCAATTCCTCTTGCAAACTCTCCCAAAACCTTGAAGTAAACCTCATATTTCTATCTGACACAATGTTCAAAGGTATTCCATGTAACTTCACAATTACACTCACATATATCTCTGCCAATCTCTACAAATAATAAGTTATACCAATTAGAATAAAAAGTGCTGACTTCGTCAACCTATAAACAATCACCCAAATGGAATCATGCCCTCTTGGAGTAGTAGGTAACCCCGTAGCAAAATCCATCGATATGATATCCCATTTCCACTCGGGTATATCCAATGGTTGTATCGAACCAGCAGGTTTCTAATGTTCCATTTTCGACTTTTGGCAAGTCAAACACGCATACACAAACTGAGCCACGTCTCTTTTCATACCAGACCACCAAAATATCTTCTTCAAATCCTAATACATTTTTGTCGCTCCTGGATGAATACTTAACCCACTCTTATGACATTCTTATAGAATCATTCTCTTCAAATCAACATCATCAGGAATACATATACGATCCTGAAATCTAAGTACTCCTTGTTCATCAACCCAGAACTAATTATTTCCAACTCGTTCATCATTAACCATAAAGTCCACTAGTTTCACATCTGACTCATGACTTTCCCAAACACGATCAAGAAAATCATTATTAACTTTCAACATTCCCAACATCACACTATGAGGTGTCTGTTCACAAACCAAACTCGTATCTCTGAATTGTTCGATCAACTCCAGCTCTCTAGCCATCATAGCCAACCTATGCAATGTCTTCCGACTCAAGGCATCAGCTACAACATTAGCCTTACCTGGATGATAATTCAAACTAAAGTCATAATCCTTCAGAATTCCAACCAACGACTGTGTCTCATATTCAGCTCTTTCTGATCAAATAAGTATTTCAAACTCTTATGATCGCTATAAACTTCAAACCTCGAACCATACAAGTAATGCCTCCAAATCTTTAAGACAAAAACCACAGCTGCCAACTCCAAATCGTGAGTAGGATAATTCCTCTCATGAACTCTTAACTAACGCGAAACATACACCATTACCTGACCCTCTCGCATCAATACTCCACCTAAACCCATCAAAGAGGTATCACAGTAAACCACAAATGGTTCATCTGCTTTCGATAAAATCAAAATTGGCGCAGTAGTTAACATCTTCTTCAGCTCAGTAAAACTTTTCTCACACTGAAAATCCCACACAAACTCCTTGTTCTTACAAGTCAATTAGGTTAACAGAAGTGCCAACTTCGAAAACCCCTTAATAAACCTCCGATAATAACCGGTCAATCCCAAGAAACTCCTAATCTTTGTCATTGACTTCGGAGTCTCCCATTGTAACACTGCATCTACTTTGGATGGATCCATGGCAATCCCTTGTTCCGAAATCAAATGACCCATAAAATTCACCTCTTTCAACCAGAATTCACACTTCGACAACTTTGCATAAAGCTTCTTCTCTTTCAACACTTGCAACACAATTCGCAACTGTTAAACATGCCCTTCTTCTGACTTAGAATAAATCAGAATGTCATTTATAAACACAACAACGAATTAATCCAAATACTCATGGAAAATTTGATTCATATACTCCATGAATACACCAGGTGCATTAGTAACTCTAAATGACATCACTACATATTCATAGTGTCCATACCGAGTCCTAAAAGCAGTCTTCTGAATATCCTCATCCTTCACTTTTATCTGGTGATAACGCGATCACAAATCGATCTTACTAAACACGCGAGCACCAACCAACTGATGCATCAGATCATCTATCCTTGGAAGTGAATACTTATTCTTAATCGTCACCTTATTCAGTTGTATGTAATTAATACACAACCTTTTGCTACCGTCCTTCTTCTTCACTAACAATATCGGTGCTCCCCACGGCGATACACTCGGTCTCACAAATTTCCTTTCTAACAAATCCTCCAACTCTTTCTTCAACTCAGATAGCTCGGAAGCCGACATACGATACGGTGCCATCGAAATAGGTCTCGTTCCTGGCACAAGATCGATACTAAATTCCACTTCCCTCTCTGGCGGCACATCCACAACATCATCTGGAAACACTTCCGGAAAATCTCTCACCACCTGCAATTCACTAATTGACATATCATTCTCCACCGACAACGAAGCAAACAACACCAAAACTTGCGCTTCATCATCCATAAGCTCTCTCAACTCTCGAGCAGACAAATAACCATCTTCTTCTTCCTCTTCACCAGGAGTAAGAAATAGAACTGACTTACTGAAGCAATTAATATGAACATGGTTGTACTCCAACCAATTCATACCTAAAATCACATTCATATCTCTCAACGGCAAACAAACCAAATCTACATCGAAGTCCTTACCATAGATTGATAACGGATAATTCAGATATGCAATAGAAGTAGTTAACGACCCATCAACAGGAGTCTTGATAACTGATCAGTGATATTTAGTGGTAATATTCAAGCCGGTTTTCAGTGTCTTTTGAGTCTAATTTGATTTGTTTGTAGTGTCTCGTTCATGTTTTGTTTTAGTTTTCTCATTATTGCGTGCAAGTTAGTGTTTATCGTTTTACTTTGTGTTTATCAGTGGAATGGGTTATGTGGTTGTTTTCTTTGTAGTGTTTCAGGTAAAGATGTAATCGGTTGTTCGAGGCGTCCGAAAGATGGTCCAAGCGTTTAAAAAACGACAGAAAATGGGAGTTCAGAGACACAACACGGGTGTCAGTGTTGCACAACACGGCCCGTGTTGTAAATACCAGAAGAGACAAAGATTCTGCTCAGAAAAGAAGAAGTCAGAGTTGTGACACGGGTGCCCGTGTTGCACAACACGGCCCGTGTTGTGAAGACCAGAGGGAATTTTATGTTTTGATGCTTCAAGGGTATTCCGGACATTTCGCGGTGCTTTTTGAAGACTGATTTATATTTGCCCATTATGACTGTGAGAATACTTTTTTGATTTGGGGGGATTTTTGGATAGAACGAACACTGGAGAAGAAGGATTGATCAAGAGCGGAAGCAATTGACGATCCGACAAATCCAACGTTAATTGTAATGTCTCAATTTTCTTGCTCTGTTTTTATTTCCAGTTTGAACATGAGTGGCTAAACCCCCCAATGCCAGGGGGGTGTCCCTGATTTGCTTTTTGTAATGACTTTTTGAATTCTTCAATTTGGGATTATGTTTTTAGTTTCGTTTCTTTATTTTATCGCAACGTCCTTAATGCTTTATCGTTATTGGAAAATGAGATAATTGACCGTGGTTAGGATTTGGACTGACCAACCATCTTAACCTTGTTGCGTAATTTTATCGTAAAAAATATTATTGAGGAATTGGGATATTTTTATGAGAACCTTTTTTATGTCAGAATTATTGCTTGATATTCTTCTTTGACCATTGAGGAATCACGGTCAATGAAGAATACCAAAGGTTTTTCTTTAAAGGAATTTTGGAAAAACATTATAAACTTAGGAAAGACATGTTCTAAAGCATATCTCTAAAATTAAGGAACTTATGAGTCATTGCATTGCGAATCATACACCATACCTGGCATTAATTTCATATTAGTGAAATTATTTTCTTTAAATATACTTTTTAATCTCTTAGTTTATATAAGTTAATCTCAAACCTTTTAACCATGAATTTTGTCCAATTGAAATTAATCACTAAGAACTTATTTTAATACACAGTCCTTGAGATCGATATTTGGGGTTAATCCCTTCTATTACTACATCGGTAAAAATAGTACACTTGCTATTTTCCGGTCAATAACCATCTCTCCTTGCATAGGAGACACAATAAGTCTTAATTTCCTCATACAATCAAGAGAAATAAAACAGTGTGTGACATTGGTGTCAATCATAACAATTAACAAAATACTATTAATATGACAAATACCTCTTATCAAACGATCCTCGTTGGAGGTCTGTGTCTTTGTCAAAGCGAACACCTTTCCTCCAATTGCAACTTTCTCGGGCTTCTGACAATGCATACTGATATGACCTTGCTCCCTACAGTTGTAGCAAGTAACCAGATTTGCCTTGAACTCAACAATCAAGTGTCCAGGCTGACCACACTTGAAACACTTCTTCACGTCACTCGTGCACTCACTTACACGATGACCCATCTCACCACACCTATAACACTTAAGCGAAGTAGGAGAACCTCCCCCACTTGGACTCTTTCCCTCATTCTGCTTCTACTTACCTTTATCAGCAGGAGCTGCATAAGATTTTCCACGATTCCCTTGATGTTTACTTCTTCTCCCAGCTAAACCTTTGAAGTGCTCAGATCGGGCCTTACTGTCTTCTTCAAAGATCCCACAACAATCCACCACATCTGAAAAACTACAGATTCTTTGATAACCAATCGCCTGCTTAATCTCAGGCCTTAAACCATTCTTGAATTTGACACACTTCGAGAACTCAGTAGTTGCTTCACTATAATGCGGATAGAACTTCGCCAAATTAGTGAACTTCGCGGTTTAATCAAATTTTCATGTTGCCCTGCTTCAGCTCTAAAAAATTTATCTCCTTCTTTCCTCGAACATCTTTAGGAAAATACTTCCTCATAAATTCTCTCTTGAATACAGCCCAGGTGACGGCCTCACCAAATGCATCCAATCGTTGGCGAGTGCCAACCCACCAATCATCAACCTTAGATACCAGTTTGTGCGCGCCCAATCTTACCTTGCTTCCCTCTGAACATTCCATAACTCGAAAGACCCTCTCAATCTCCTTAATCCAATCCTGTGCTCCATTAGGATCATACTTCCCTTTGAATGTTCGCGGATCATTCTTCCTGAACTTGTCGCTTTCGCGATCCCCAACATTCATCGGGTTTTGCACGGCTTGTGCCATCGCTTGCATAGCAGCAACAAGTGCATCATCATTCCTCCCTACCATTCTAAATTTGTCACATAACACAACACAATCCAACAACGATCTAGAACCAACAACAACAACACAACTACATCCTGTCAATAATGCTCAACACTCAACAACAACACAACGACTCAACAACTCAACTACTTGGTCAGACGAATTAATCTGCTCTGATACCATTTTGTAACACCCGAATCACCCCACAAAAATATTAATAAAATCAAAGTAAAATTTTCAACTTTTATTTGAGTGTAACAATCAACTTCATAAATGGCTCACTGATACGTTTTCAAAAACATTTGTTCAACATACATCGGAAATAAATTTTTAAACCAACATGACTTAACTCCAATTACAAAAAGTGTTTTCAAAAGAAATAAAAAATAAAAGCAACGTCGACTGATCGCGACTTACTGAGTCTAACGGTTACTAACTGCAAGTGCACAGTCTATCGCGTAGTAATAAAAGGTATTGATCCCATAAATACCAATGTCAACCTACTATACTTTATCATTACTTTGTAAAGCTAAGGCGAATGATGTTTGATTAATACGAAACTAAAATTAGAACTTAAAATAAAAATAAGAAAATAAGATAATGAAGAGAGACCAGAATATGGATTTCGCGTACCTAAAAGACTTAGTATAATTTGGTTACTAATTAGATTATAACTTAGTTCCGTAGAATAAATTGACTTAAAGACTCTGCCTCACGCTCTCGCGGTATTAACTAAAGCCATACCTCCTAATCCCAAGCTTTTGCTCTCGTTCGTCCGGTAATTAAGAAGTATATTTTGAAATCTAATATTATCCTAGACGTATCTAAAGCACTCTCGCTGTATTTAGATTTGTTTCCTAATTTCCACTATCTGGTTCGATCCCCACGCTCTCGTTGTGTCGGTTCTAACCTTAATTAATTTCTCACTCTCGTGACAAAACCGTGTTCAGTAACCTCTCACTCTCGTGACAAAGCTATTTAAATTAAACTTGAAAATTAAAACCAAAATATAATTTTAATCATAAGTTCGCACCTATTATTTTCTACCGAGTCACGTCGGCAACGATGGTCCTCATACGCCAGACTCAAAACTATTTAGCTAGACATGGACATGAAAATAAATATGCAGGTACAATAATAAACTAAAGACGGTAACATAATTCATAAATTTAAATAAGAAGGCGATGAAAATATAAATAGGCGATTAAATAAGAAGGCGAGAAAAATAAATAACAATAAATAAACCTGGAATTAATTGATGCTTGAATCATACATTGTACCATTGAGTTCTTAAATGTGAATCGGAAAAATAAAATACGGAAAATAAAGAATCCTAAAACTAATGTTCGTAATAGTCCTCTGATGTGGAGAGCTATTACTTTTACATAAAATAAAGAAACTTAAAAACTAAACAAGGAAAAATGGTGCAAGAGATGGGTAAAAAAGGAGATGTCGATTCAAGTAGCAGAGGCTGCTATTTATAGCCTATAGACTTTGGTTTGTTGAGAAATTATAGGAATGGATTTAGCTTGGGCCTTTATTGATAAAATTGGACTGAGGTTGATTAAAGTGGAGATAATTTCTCTGTTGAATGAAAAGAAAACGCAAAACGACTCTTTCTGCTTTGACTTTTGTTTCATAATTAGGTTTCTGGTCTTGAGCTTTGACGAGCGTTTGACAATTGAGATGATCGTTTTGAAGCCCAGACAGGTGTCTCACTTATGAGACGGGGGTCTGACAGTGATTATGCAAATATTTATTTTTCTTGCTCTTTTCCTTCTGTTTTTCCATGTTTCTTGTCCAATAAGCTTCCTTTTATATTTTTGCCTCCAAAAGTCAAGTTTAATTAAATATCTGCAAAACAAACACAAAACTCGCATAATATCGTTTGAAATAAATAAATAAATAACATAAATGATCGGAAATTATACTAAATAATCGATACAAATTTGAGTGATCAAATTCCCCCACACTTAAACCTTTGCTTGTCCTCAAGCAAACTATGGCATAAGAAAACTAGTTCAACATAATACTCATCCTAGGCGACCAACTCTACTTCGGTTAAGTTTGTATCGATAGGTACTTGCTCACACACTAAGGATATTGTAACAACATAATTCCTCTTTTGCGGTCATCAACCTCCCTCCTATACAAACCAATCTGAATCATGTCATTATACCTAAGTTTAACTCACTCATCCTTCTTTCGTCCCTTTTCATTCTGGTGCAATCACATTAAGTCCGTTATCCTTTCATACTCATGGTAGGGTAGTCTGTTAGTGACTATGATCTCATTTTCATTATTTTCTTTTTTTTCTTTTGTAATAAAATAAAGAATTTTACACTGTTGGGCTACATGATCGGGTAAGGACCATCTAACTTAGAATGAGCATTTCTTTTCATTCATTCATTTTTCTCTTAATTTTTTTTTATAACTTTGAGATCATACACTTATTTGCATCAGCTTCCTACTTAGTGTGTGCTTAGGATGGTGCTGACTGCTAATATAAACTAATAAGAGACTACTAAAAGGGTGAGAACTTAAGGCTATGACATAATAAGCACTCAAATCAATTTCCTAAGTCTCACAATCTAACCTCAATTTCGTCTGTAACCTAAGATTTTCAAAAGAAACTCTATTTTTAAAATATTTGGTGAGGCTCAAGGGGATAGGAAATCAATAAACACGAAAATCACATACAAGAACTTGACAGCACATGCAAAGACGCAACGAAAATAGATAAATTTAAAATCATGCTGAAAAATATTAAATCTAACTAGAAATGATAAAATAAAAGTGGTAACGTTCCTCCCCCACACTTAAGCCAAACATTGTCCTCAATGTTTTCATAAAAGGTGGAAAAGGAAAGATAGAACATGTATGGATGCCATTTCGTGCCACCACGACCAAATTCACTCTGACTCTTCCCTAGTTGTCCCTGCCTTTGCTGACCACTTCTGCTTCGGCGTCTTATACTACGAGATTTTTGGATTTGCGAGAACTTCACTTTTCAGGAAGCCGCTCTTCATACTGCCTGTTTCCGAAGGAAGTACCTACAAAAATTGTTAGAAATACAGTGTGGTGTGTGCAGGTGGAACTAGACGGTGCGAAAAGACAAAGAGGATAGACGAGTTACAAATGGGAGAGACATGCCATCTCCTATCATACTCATAATTGGTGTCACCACTGTAACACCCACTTTTCCCAATTAAATAAAATAACTATTTTGTTAAGAAAAACCAGAGTTTTTATCAAAAGTGGAATGCTACCTTTTTCAAAAGAAATACAATTTCAGTTATTCATTAAAACAGCGGAAAAATATCTTTTTATTTATCATACGGCAATTCGCCAAATATCCACAATATTCATCAATTCTCTTGATTTATAAGTTTCAACAAAATATGATACATAACTATTACTAACAAGAATAAATAAACAATAAATATCCATGTTTCCCATATTACGTATCAGAGCGAATCCTAGGACTCGACCAAATAACTTGTACTCTGAGCGTACTCAAGTACCTGAATCATCTGTACTTCCAAAGAAGCACAGACGCAACCAAACAACAAAGGGGTGAGAAAACAATTCAATATTTTAACGGTGTATATAACATCTTAAAGGGTAATCTCACACAACCCATCAACATATATCACATATAATATTTCACATATCATTCATTCAATAAAATGCAAAGTGACTCAATGAAACAATGCAAATGCGGTACCGACTCAACAATGGTTCATCGATTCGAACATCGGATGCATCGCTTACGCTCCTACTGAGACACGATCATCCATGCATCAATGATTCAAAATGAATCTGAATAATCACTTACGCTCCATCCGAGACATGATTATCCCACCATACATGCATATGCAAAACTCAATTATGCATACCAAAATACATGCATGAACATAATCATACATAACACGATCATTCTGATCCACATAAGTTATCACACACCCCATCACATGGGTCACATAAAAACCAGACAATAGTCAATATACATTATCAATATGATCCATATAATTCATCATCAAAAGTTATACAAATCAATACAAGCACGTATATCCTACACATTAATCACCGGTTATCATATCCTATGAACTATTCATTAATTCCATCCTCAACTATTTCCCGTATTTTTACCCCACAGAATACGATCCTTCCGATCCTCATAAATTACCAAACATTTCCTCATATAGTTTACACAAAACACACAATCAATAATGTCGCCAACCAACACCATCCAATTGATCCATTACAAAATCATACAAACCAACACAACATATAGAACTTAAACACTAATTATTGTTCATCGTCTCCTAGGAACTATCCATTATTACTATCCCCAACATCTTAGACTAATGTAATAAGTATAGAACAAGAAATCGGGACAAAACCATCTTAGAATACAAAATATTTTCCAAAACAGAGGCCTGGCACGGCCCCCGTGTCACACGGTGTCGCTCCCTAGATTTCCATCCTGGTACAAACACGAAAGTGGCACGGAAAAGAGGTAGAGTCGCCAGCCAGTCATTTTTATCCCGAAAGAACGAGAATGGTAATGTGGCACAAACCGAGGAAAATAAAGGAAGGACAAAGGTCCTGCGAACCAAAGAGACTGAGTTCGGGAGTCAGTTACGACCTGAGAAGGTATTAGCACCCCAGATCGGTCGCCGTACCTGACGGGATCCACGCTTGCAAAGAAACTGTTTCAAAGGGTGAAGAAATGAAAGCTGCTGCAAAGAAAAGGAACTGAACTGGATACGAAGAAAAGAAAAGGGGGAAAATGTTGGGAAAATAAAAGAGTGTGCTCGAACGGGCCCTACCCCGTTACTTACGTACCTCATATGGACAATGAGGATCAGAGTCGTCGTAGTTCCCCTAACTAGGGGTGGAAAAGATTGCTTGTGAATTAAGGTTTGAACTGCCTATGCCAATGCCCAGGTGTTGCAGGCTCAGACGACGAGTGTGTTACCGTCTTGCAAAGTGATGAGTAGTAGCAAGTTCTTATGAAAGGAGTGAAGGTGATGAGAAGAGAAGTCCCGAAGGAGAAACGTTTATTGTTTGTCCAGTGTTTTTTATGAGTTTTTTATGAATGTGGCACAAGGAAGTGAACTCAAACTATTTTCCATGGAATATGTACTTGCTACTACATTCCAAGATGGAATAATAGAACAAGCACACCAAGTAAGGAGAATTTATCCAAGACTTGTTTCCAAGGGCAAGGGCCTAAGCTCACTAACTTGTTGAACTTATTAGATGTTTTAGTGATTAAGAATGAAGAAGTATTTTTTATAGTTTTTCTTGATGAAGATGACCTCATGATCAGACTTGTGCATCATGCTAGACAAGTGTACTATTCCAAGATGGAATAAATACATATGCCACATGGAATAAGACTATACACAAGAAGTCACTTCTTTCTTTATTAAGGTGTTTTTTTTATGGTTTTTGTTTTGAGATGAGAAGAGAAAGAAACAAAAGGATCTTAAAGGTAAAATCTAATGGGGAAAGTATAATCCTAAAGTTATCATACAAAGGTGGTCCTAAGGTTAGTGTGGTTTGAAACCTATCCTAATGAAGAAGGAAAGAAGAAAGAAGAAGAAGAAAGAAGAATTAGAATACAACTTACTCCTCTAAAGGAGATAAGTTGTTTCTAAAGGGGAAAAGATGAAGTTAAACACTAGATGGCATAAGGCACATCATAAAGACAAATGAGAAAGCAAAGAATGAGAAGATGAGATGAAGACTTGAAATATGGATATCATCCATACTTCACTTACCATATGCACATACATGAAAAGGTTAGCTCAACACAAGTAATACCAAGAATGCAAATGAGAACAATTAAGCACAAGTAAGATACAAACAAGCAAAAGATCATATCAAGGCCTCACAAACAGAAACAAGACACTCCATTCACATGTTAATATCAAACAAATCCCATCATGAAAGGATTAGGGTAAACAAGTCATCACAAAGTATCACAAGTTATTATGAAGAAACAAAGCACATATGAGATGAAAAGAAAGCATACAAGCTAAACACGTACCATACAACTCAAGTACAGAACCTTAAAATTGCCAATAAGTGTCTAAGTAACAAATAAGAACACACAAGAAAGCATACAAGTTCAATTAAGATCACACATGAGAGGTATATGAACATATGAAGTGATGTGAGCATACATACAAGTGTGATACCCTTTAAGAACAGGTATTCCAAAGCCAATCAAGATGCAAACACCATAAAAGAACCAATGACCTATACATATGTTAACAGGACTCTAAACATCCTATAGGAGTTGGCACAAGTGCCCTCCTAACCTAAGAAGCAAACATGTAGCAAGAAAGGACACAAATCAGGGCAAGTAAGCAAGAAAATTCACATTAAATTCAAACTTCACTAAAAAATTCCACAATTAAACACAAATGTTCCTTGGACTCATAAAAACAACATGCCAAAAGGATAGGTCTACAAACAAAAGCAAACTAGGGTAATGGTGCTCATACATTGCAACTAGGGTTTTGAAGATCAAGCACAAAGCAACTTGACAAAAATCAACTTACAAATTCCTAAAAATAATGAGATAAATCCCTAACAAACTACATCATGTCTATGATCTAGAGAAAAAAGAACCAAGTCAAAATTAAAATCTATGATCAAAATAGAAATTAAACAAGGCAGCATGCATTTTTTAAAAGAATTAAAAGGAATATTAAACTAAACAATTAATTCTAACACAAAAAATAAAAATAAATGGAAAAGAAAAACATACAAAATTAAAGAAAATTAAAATTGATGTCTATGATTTTTTTGGTAATTTTAGAAACTCCTAACTATTTTTGAAAATCAGAAAGTAAACAAATAATAAAATAAAATAAAAATAAAACAAAAGAGCAAAGGAGGTGCCACAAGCAACTAATTCAGTTCAAATAATTGGGCTTGCAACAGAGGGGGCGTGAATAACATACAAGGCACAATGGATCTTGCGTGTTTCACAAATGCTTATGGTGGAAATTCAATTAAATCGGAAAAAAAAAAGAGCCAATGGATCACATGAACACACCATATCAAGTCAAAATAAAACAAAAGTCAACAAACTAATACGCCAGCGTTTGAGTGTACCATAGCTATCATGTGGAGCCACACACAATGATTAATCAGATTAAAACATAAGGAGCAAGGCACGTGAGGAAGGTGTTGCCTTTTTAATGCGCTGTCACTATTTGAACCCTCCAGATCAATTATCCAATGGCTAGAACTTCATCTTCCTCATTCAAATTTAAAACACAAATCCAGAATCCGACGACTAGAGCCCTACCTCTGGCGTCGGAAAATTCAACCATAAGAAAAAAATCACACAAAAATGGCTACAAACTTCCAGATCAAGCAATTCAAACATGTAGATTTCAAATATGACAATAATTTTCCCTATAGATCAACAGGCTAAGCAAATCGAAGAAGAACAAAATCACACATCAAACTGAAAATCCACATAGCAAGCTCATTTCTCACTCATTTCCAAAAGTAAACAGATCAATGGACTCAGAGAAACATGATGATCATTTATCATACAAAAATTTCAAGATCCAGATCCACGAGTTTAGAGCTCACCTGAGATTTTAAGAGCTTGAAATAGGTCAAGAAAAAGCTCCAAATGATGCAGATCAAAGCCTTTAATCCTCTCCTTGCAAAATAAATGCAAGAGAAAGCTTGAAAGTCTCTAGATCTTGGAATCCGAATACAAATGCACCAAACTTGAAAGGTATGAAATCTTTGATTTCAGCTCAAACTGATGGTGGATCCGTGTTCCTTATGCTTCAAGGATCAAGAATTTGTGGTTTGTTTTGGCAACGTGTGAGTGTGTGAAAAGATTCGAAGCAAAATGAAATGGTGCAGAAAATTGAGAGTGAGAGAATGAGAGAGAATTCTGGTGATTCAAGGGCATGCTTAGCTTATATATGACGTGTATACCATGTTGATTAGGGTTTGCAAGCAATGGCACGTGAGAAGAGGGTGTGTGAGATGAATTTGCATTATGGCATGAGAAGTGTGAATGAATGATTTCTTCGTGCATTTGCTCTATCATGTGCGTGTTCATCTCTATTTCCACTCACTAATTCCAAATGAATCAATCTTGGCCCTTGGATGCACTTGAATCATGCTTTACTTGTGATTTTGCATTTTTGTATTTTGTGAATTACACCTCTCTCCATGCATGATTTTCTTGAATTTCTTTGAGCCAAATGCCTTTCATGCAATGTATTATGATATTCTGACTTTATTTTGTCCATAAAACAACTTAGAAACAAGATGTGATCCTTTCTGCAAATTGGTAGAAAATTGGTTTTCATGAAAACCCTAAAATAAGTCCAACTTCAAATGACCATAATTTCCAAACCACAAATGTTATGGATGAGTTCTTGTACTTTTTGAAAATGGGAAAACATACCCTACAACTTTCATGTTTGAAGAAAATTCATTTGGATCCATCTTAATCATGAAAAAGGCCTTTGAATATTAGGGTAAAACTTGCCAAAAATAGTAACTTTCATTACAAGTCACATGCCAAAAATGGAAAGTCCTTAAAAACCTCTTGATTCTTGAATTTTGCCAACACCAAAGCCCTTATTTGACCTTAAGGACATCCCTTGACTTGAAAAATGGGATTGGACCCCTTGAATTCTCACGGTTGACTTCTTAACTACATATTTGACCAATTTCTTCTTCCACAAGTAACTGATGAATTGACTGCCTTCCTCAATGAGGTTTCTCACCAAAATTCATCCCTAGGCTTCAAATACCATGTAAAGAACTTTGACCATAATAATTGGTCAAAGATGCAAGAGATTCCTGCTCAAAAGCAAAATCCTAATTTAGGGTTCATCTGTGTAGGAAGTGACTGCATTTTTGATCTTTTAATGATCCTTCACCCCTATTAGCTCTTGCAAGCAACTTTGAACTTGTATGGGGTATGAGGAATCTTTGTGAATCCTTTTCAATGTCACTTGGCCCCTTGCTTTGACTTGTAGACTCATGAATTCTCATATGATTGATCATATGCCCAATGCTAGAACATGTGAGTGTTATGCCTCATTTTTCTATGCTAGATGCTAAGGATGTGATATGCTTATGATGATTATGATGTGATCATGATGATAAAAGGGAAGAGGGAAAATTTGGGGTGTTACAGTTGCCCCTATTTAAACATCTGTTGATCTGAAAAGGACGAAAGCATAGGCTCTCGGTCGTTCAAGATGAACTGTAATTGAATACCCATAAGAACCAAAAATTTGCACTCTGTCGGAGAATAAGAAAGGGAATAGGAAATAAACCCAATCCACACCAACAACTGCTTGAGACCCTTGCTGGGATGAAAAGTAACTCAGAATCAAAATTTTGTGTAGATTCAGCATCAAACGGAGCAGACGAGCTTCCTTCAAACAAACCAGTTACGCTAGGTGGATAAATAACTAACCTGTTACGCCACATGAATAAAAAAACCAGGATGGACGAGCCCTCTTCATACATCTTGCTCAGATATATGGTGCTTAAGACGGACGAGTCTTCTTCAGATAACCTATTACGCCGGGACCGGTAGCGCACTTAAGCTTGTGGGATAGACATGCACAAATATGATGGGCGAACCCTCTTCATATACCTTACGTAGATATATGGTTCTAGGACGGACGAGCATTCTTCACAAATCTTGCTTAGATTCGTGGTGCTTAAGACGGACGAGTTTTCTTCGGATGACCTGTTACGCCAGGAAACTGGTAAACATTTTGATGTTTAATCCCGCCGTCAGGATTTCAAACCTTTTCAATACAGACGAGTATTGGATGATCATCAAGGAAACACTGACGAGTGCCCTAAGTCAACGATACAGACGAGTATCAGACCATGATCAAAGAAACACGGACGAGTACTTCAGGCAATGATACAGACGAGTATCAACCACTAATACAGACGGATATCATAAAAGTATCAAACATGGATGGGTGGTTTAGGCAATGATACAGACGAGTATCAACCACTGATACGGACGAGTATCAGAAAAGTATCAAACACGGACGAGTGCTTGCCAAAAGATAACACGGACGAGTGTTAAACACGATATGAACGAGTATCAGATAGGTATCAAACACGGATGAGTGTTTGTCAAAAGATAACATAGATGAGTGCTAACAATGATACAGATGAGTATCAGAAAGATATCAAACACGGACGAGTGCTTGCCAAAAGATAACAGAGACGAGTGTTAACAACAATACGGACGAGTATCAGAAAGATATCAAACACAGACGAGTGTTTGTCAAAAAATAACATGGACGAGTGTTAACAACGATACAAACGAGTGTCAGAAAAGGGTATCAAACACAGACGAGTGTTTTCCAAGAGATAACACAGACGAGTGTTAACAACGATACGGACGAGTATCATAAAAGGTATCAAACACGGACACGTGTTTGCCAAAAGATAACACGGACGAGTGTTAAAAACGATACGGACGAGTATCAGAAAGGTATCAAACACGGACGAGTGTTTGTCAAAAGATAACACAGACGAGTGCTAACAACGATACGTACGAGTATCAGAAAGGCTTGATTTGAGAGGAGAGTGGCAACTCTGCAGGGGAGAATGATATATGTAGAATATTCTGCTGAGGAACGAGATCAAGATACTCTGACCATGCTTGACTCTGGCTGAGGAAAAGAACAACTGGCTGAGTTGTCACAAGAGCCAAAAATAAATTGGTAGCTTCCTGGGGAATATTTGAATGTTGGCCAACTTCCAAACGTGAAATTATGTGGGGAAAAACCATCTTCAGACTTGGTTGGGGAAGATGCTTGGTTAAATAATCCTTGTCGGGACCTGCTAGGAATACTCCATTAATGACTCTTCCTGGGGAGAAGAACTGTTCAATTAACCTTGAAGTTCTGATGGGGATATCATTTGCTCTCACTCAGCTGTGGAGAGGCTAAATGGGACCAAACACTCACTGTTTGTACCTGCAACAACAACAATGCAATCCTATGCCCCGGGAAATTACATGGCATGAGTTAATCATCACATGTCACTTGTCGTTCAAAGCATTTCTAGATGTTTTCCTTTTGCGCGTCATTCATAAAGCCAACAAGTTTATATGCAATGTTCTTTTACCAAACATTCAGGACATTTTTGCAAACAAAGTAAATAAAACAGGAAACAAAGACTAAAATTTTTGACTGAATATTCTTTTATTGATGAGCCTCTGAATAGGCGAGAATTTATGTCAAGGAGACAACCACCTGGAAAGAGGTAGCCACCACAAAATTGAGAAAAAGAAACTATCCTAATGGCAATGTACACGACATTCCAATTAGTTTCCTTTCTGCTATGACCAGTATATCCTCATGACTTTCCGTTCCTACCTTTGCCTTCTGAAGAGGAAGATGAGACTGATTCCTATCCTTTGGATATTGCCAGATTAATTGAGACGATAATATGGTACATATTACCCGAATCACAGTCATTTTCCTATTCCATTGTTTTGTGTGGATCGCCCTTTTAAGTTTTCAATCCACCGAGATACCCCTTTTTGTCTGAGTTGTCCAATGTGGCTTTTCAACTCAGCGGGTGTACAATTTTTTATTCATTTCCCTAACTTTTGCCCAAGCTTTTTATTCTATTTTTAGCTCGCCAAGATGCCTGTCGCTCCCGCCTGATGACACTGGGCCAAGAGGGTTACAGACGCGAACGGTCGACGAAGGAGAGGACACAAGGGTGAACTGAAAAGAGTCGCCAGCTAGGCATTTTTATCCCGAAGGAAAGGTAATGTTGCATAAACCTAGAAAGATATGGATAAGACGGTTGCGAACCAGAGAAACTGAGAAAGGGGGTTGGTTACAACCTGGGAAGGTATTAGCACCCAGATTATCCGCCGTACTCGACGGGATCCACGCTTGAAAGTTTGTGTTTAAAGGGGTAGTGTCAGTGCTATTTTGTGTGCAAAAGCTGGAAAAGAATGCAAGTGTCAGTGCAAAAGAAAAGTGAAGTGAAATGAAAGGGTGTCAGTGTAAGGAAAGAATGCAATGCTCAAGACAATGAGGCTTAAAAGAATAATGCTAGAAGAGGGGGAATATACAGAGACTTTTGTTCGATAACAGTTAAGTTATGCCTACGTATCCTCTCGTGCAATGAGGAAGTCAGAACACCGTAGTTCGACTCAAAGAGACTGAAAGATAAATTGACTTGTGAATTGCTTACTTGTCTATGCTCAAGTGTATGACCTGTCTGGCTCAGGTGCAAACTGTCTTGCATTAGACGGAAGAAGCAAGTCCTCGTTTGTGAGTGAATGAGGTGAGAAAAGAATCCCGAAGGAGACGATTATTGTTTGTTTTTTGTGTTTTCAGTCTTTTATTGCTTTTTGAAGTTTGTCATAAGTTAATGAGCTTAAGCCTAAACAACGGGTTAGTAAACTTATCACATCCTCCCTCTGATTAGGGGTAATAAGAATACCTTAAGTATGAAGTAAGCATCTCACACTTAATCACCATGATGTAGGATTAAGATCATTAACCTACTTGCATTTATTTAGATGTTTTTGGAGTTTTTGTTTAGTGTTAAGTAATGAGTTTAAGCCATAATCAAGGATTTAATGGACTCATTACACCATCCTAATAGAAGGATAATAGATGAGAACATTTAAGCTGAGGAAGATACCTCAACTTAATCCATGATTAGGGATTAACCTCATGACAAAACAAAGCCTTTATTAAAGTGGATTTTAGTTAATGATAAGATTTAAGAAATGGATTTTATGGTTTGTAAGACAACTTGAGGGGGACTTGTCCATTAACACTAGGGTTAGTCCTTCTTAACCAATTAAGGAAGAATTAGAACCCTAACGCAAGGCCCAAGTTACAAGCTTGATGTCTTAGTGATTATTAGGTGAATTGATTAAATGATTTAAAAACATTAAGGGTTTAACACTTAGTATTAAAGTTATACACTTCATCCTAATAGAAGGATACAGGTATAACCTTAATCACAAAGCCTTAAAACCTTTAAGGTTTAGTCCTTGATTAAGAGATGAGAAGAGAAGACTCAAAGATGACACAAAGGTAAAACTAATGGGGGACTAATCAAACCCTAATTGTTATCATTCTTGGGTATTCCTAGGGTTTATGAGGTTTGCAAGAGACCTTCAAGAAGGGCCACCAAGGAAGAAGCAGATGGAAGGAAAAGAAGCAGCAAGAAGCAAGTCAACTTACTTCACTTAAGAAGATAAGTTTCTTGGAGAAAGAAAGTGAGGAGGAGCATGAATGAGCAAGATCACTCTAATTCACAAGTAAAAATGCAGCAAGGATGCATAAAAGGGAAGAGAAGAGGTTATGAGAAGTGAAGGCAAATTCATTTCTCAAACACTTACCACCTGAAAAGTTAGCAAAAGGAGATGAAATGGAATGAAAATGAGATGAAATGCCAAGATGAAAACCAAATTCAAAAGCATATTAAGATGTAAATGATGCTAAGAGGTGATATAAATGGTTGTCACGAGATGTGGATGATCATACAAGTAATGAAGATGCAAATGAGACATGAAAAGGAACATGAAAGTTCATGAAAACTTATGAAATGCAATGGATGCATAACATGGAAAACGGATGATGAAATTATCAAACATGATTTCAATATGTCCTAAGATGTCTTATATGTCACGTGGATGCACAAAATGTCATGGCAAGTTCATGTATGCAAGCATATGAAGAATGAATGCAAATGAAGGCAAAAATTAGGGTTTATGTACAAGATGCAATGCAAAATTCAAAATCAGAAGCAAAACATGAGATAAAAAATTGAAAATGGAATCAAAAGAAACCTAACCCCATATGATATCACACCCCAAAGGAGAAGACCTAACTCTTAACCTAATGAAAGTTATGATTTTTCTAAGTTATCTAGGGTTTTAAGGGTGATCCTAAAGGAAAAATGTCAAACAAATTGAAAATGCAAGAGAAAAATGAAACAAAAATGTTTTTATAAGCTTGAAAGTATGTAGAACACAATGCAAAAAGAACCATCCACAAACTCAACTTGGATCAAAAGTTATCAATTTTTGAAGTTAGGGTTAAAAATATTCAAATTAAAGAACCCCAATTCAAATGAAAATTGTCAAAGTATGATCAAAACCAAAAAGAAATTTGCTTTATGAGTTTGTAAATGTTTGTAAATGTTTTAAAATGCTCTCTGAATTTTTTTTGGGATTTTTAAATACCTAAATGTATTTTTAATTAATTATTTCTCATTAACTAATTAAAATAAACATTTAAATGATTTAAAAATAATTTTTAATGCAAAAAATAAAAATAAAAATATTTTTGGGTTCTGAAAATTAATAAAGGTTTGGATAAAAAATTTCAGAATTTTTTGATATCATTTGCTATTTTTAATAAAATGTACAAAATAAAATAGAAAAAATGAAATAAAAACAAATTAAATGGAAAGTAAACACAATGGAGAGTCAGGATGCAATCTGGGTTTTGAAATGGTTGACTGGCGCGTATCTGGACGGCTGGCATTTAAACTGACCTAATTTTAATTAATTAATATTTAATCCATAATTAAGAGTTAATGAAATGATCTGGGACGTCCAACACACGCGGGAACTGAGAATCCAAGGGTCCACATTTAAACCCAGCCCTAACCCTAATTACCCCATTAATTACTTTCAGGTGGCCGGAAATGACCTCCGGTCATCTTCTCCGGCCACACCCTTCCCTGAGAATTTCAATCTCACTCCCCAGGCCATTTCTGGAGCTCTAAAGCTCTAGATTTGATCCTTTCACTCCCCTAAACCTAAATCCACCATCAAACATAATTTATATCCAACCATTAACAAGATTCAAAGCCAAGAACAAAAATTGCAAAACTTTCAGACAGACCATACATCCTCAATTCTTCACCATTTTCAATAATTTCAAGTTCATTACACTCAGGGGATCAAACTCAACCAATTAAGAACTTAAAATAAAGGTTCTGGAAAAATGTTTTCACATGGCTACCTGAGATGAAGCTTTCAACCCTAGAGCTTTCAGGCTGCTTTCTTGCTTCCAAATGCCTCCAATGGACTCCATGAAGGAGCTTTGATGCTTGGTTGGAGTGTTTTGAGGTTAATTTGTGAGTTTGATACAGTTCAGTTCAATGGGGGAGGAAAATCGTGTTTTTGATATGGCTGCTTTTAAGGCAATCTGATGGGTGGGAAATTATCAGTAGTTGATGCTGAGATGAATGGTGGAAGAATTTTTAAGCTTTGATGTTTGTGTTGAGTGTTTTGAATGAAAATGCAAAGAGGGAGGATTTTTGTGTATGCTGACTTGTGGGAGAGCTCGAGCTATGTTCTTGTGTGAAATGGCTTGCTTGAGGTCCACATAACATGTTATGATTGGGCAGGGAGTTGTTGTGGAGCGGTGTGATTGGTATGGCTCATGTTGCAAAAAGTCAAGAAAGTTGTACTTGGAGGTATGGGCAAGTGGCAGGCTGGGATTTGGGCATGTCCTGGTTCAGCTGAGATCAAGGAATGTTTGTGAATCAGATTTGATGAGCTGTGGCAAGTGGATGAGAGGTTTTGTACCATTTTGCAAATTCATGAAGTTTTGGCCCCTTTTGGATTTCTTCATAGGCAAGGCATGAAACTTTGAAATTCTTGGGCCAATTCTGAATTATAGGTCATGTATGATGTTTGTGTAATGGTTAGAAGTCAATTAGAGATCACAAATTGCCTTGGTATGAGTTTTTGCAAGTTTCCCTCTTTGGTACATAAGTGAAATTTTGTGATTTTTCCCAACTTTGCAAGGCCATAACTTGAGTTCTAAGATGAATTAGATCAAGTTCTTGTACTTTTTGAAAAGGGAATGATCCAATCTACAACCTTCATGACCAAGAATTTTTCATTTGAAGCATTTTTGAATCAAAAAGAGGAGGTTGAAAAACTTTCCCAAAATGGCAAGTTTGCATTACAAGTCACTTTCCAAAATGGAAAATTTGCAAATGGCTTGAAATTCTTTAATTTTGTGAACTTATAACTTCTTATAAGATCAAATAAAGATCATACACACCCAAAATGATGGATAAGAACCTTTGGTTGGATGATGGGGGGCCTCAGATGCCCTGATTTTGCACTGACTTGCTCAAGAAGTCATCTATTGATCAGATGCCTTTCCCATTGAATTTCTTCATGAAAATTGGTATGCATGATCCTCATATCATATAGAGACCAATGGAAACAAGAATGACCAAAAAAATTGGTGTTATGGCCTCTGAAACCAAAACCCTAATTTTAGGTCATCTGTGCAGTTAAGCTTGGTTCTGCTTCAATGTCTTTCTCAATTCTTGTGATTTTCTGACTTTCTTGATCTTGGGAGGATATAATATGATGCTTGAACATACATGGACCCTCTTGAAATGATTGAAGACCTTTGGAGTTGCTCAGATAGCCCTTGGTTTGCTTAGATCACAAACCCTAGATGCAGATGACTTTGAACCAATGCAGTGAAGCAAAAATGTAATATGAGATGATATGATTGAACTTATGCAAAATGAAAAGAATCAAAAGCCATGGTGTGAAATTAGTGAGGGAAAATTTGGGGTGTTTACAGCTGCCCCTATTCAAACATGAGTTAGCTGTGCAGGATGTAAGCGACGGGCTTAACAGACAAACAAGATAACTTGTGGTTGAATACCAAAGACAGTCCAAAATTTGCACTCACTAGATGAAGAAGAAAAGGGATATAGATTGTAAAAGGAAGTAAAGTATGATTATAAAGTGCGGGCGACGGAGGACGACCGTCGAGCAGAGGACGACTGCTGGGGATGAAGCAATGATGGGGACGGCCGACATGCTGGGGAAATGGAAAGATCATGATGGGGACAACCATCAGGTTCTGTAACAAGACTCTCTGGGGATTTGAGGTAAATGATGGGGACGACCATCGGGTTGAAGAAATAAATGATGAGGGACGGTCATCAAAGGTAAATGACGATCACCTAGCAGGGGACGGCTGCTCTGTTGGGGATAAGATGAGGAACAATCATCTAAGGTGAAGGACGATCACCCGGCGAGGTACGGTTGCCGAAGGTAACACGACATAGGATGAATGCCGGGTAGGAAAGGTCGACGATGGGGACGGCCATCGGATAAGCATGATGAAGGACGATCATCAAGAGGTGAAGGACGATCACCTAGCAGGGTACGGCTACTCTCGGGGTTTATCAGGACATAAGACGAATGTCAGATAACAGGATCGACGATGGGGGCGGCCATCGGATAAAATGATGAACGATGATCATCAAGAGGTGAAGGACGATCACCTAGCAGGGGACGGCTGCTAAAATATCACGACATAGGACGAATGTCGGATAAGAAAGGGTTCCAATAATGGAGACTCCACTGGGGGATGATGAAGGACGATCATCAAAAGGTGAAGGACGATCACCTGGCAGGGTACGACTGTCGGAAGTACCATGACATAGGACGAATGTCAGATAGGAATGAAATAATTTATTGGGATTTGCTGGGGACTCTTCTGGGGAAGGGTAGACACGGACGAGTGCCTGAATTCAAAAAAAGGTATAAGTGTTTGACACTGTGTATAGATTAAAGATGCGGACGAGCATCCTTAAGACTACGATACGGACGAGTATCGGTAGAAACAAACGCTGACGCATGTTCAGAGATGATGGTACGGACGAGTACCAACTGGTTGACAAAGAACACGGACAAGTGTCGAATCTGAGTAAGATAAGTAGTCTATACAAGATACAGACGAGTATCTGTATAAGTAAAAGTAAGCACGAGTGAGACACAGACGAGTGTTCAAACTTGCTGGGGAGGGCATGATACAAATGAGTATCCTAAAAGGAAGTGTGTAAGTTATGAACTTATGAATGTAAGAGATATTCTGACGCTCTGTGGGGATAAGATGACACGGACGGGTGTCGAAAGAAGTGTGTTATAAACAAGTGTTTGATTCACAATAAGTGTTTAGGAAACCATGCTAGGGAATGGTGACACGGACGAGTGCCCGAAGAGTGTATAGATATCTGTTTGTAGAGAACGTTCGAGCGACTTTACTGGGGAATGATGACACGGACGAGTGCCAAAAGGAGCATGTATATGTATTTTGAGAGTGCAAAGGGGACGCTTTGGCTTTCTGCCGGGGAAAATTTAGAGGTATTTTGTATATTGCTGATGTGGTATTGTTGGTATTTACAGGTGGCTGATTGAAAACCTGACTTATGATTATGCAATATGTTTGATTTTTGCCGTAATGCTCCGTATTAGACTGAATGCTACGCTCTGGGGGGAAATATGATGCGAATGCTATGATTATGCAAAAGATACCGATCCGGGATTCGGATCCCGCTGCCGTGAAGATCTCTGGCTGATCTGTTTTGGAAGAATATCCCAGCTGGGGGAAAAGATCATTGGTAGATCTGATAAGATGTATGACTGCTTGGGGAAACAAGTCACGGATAGACCTATCTTTGGTGGTGGGTAGCCCAGCTGGGGTCTGTGGAAGCTTTCATCACTTTGTTGTGAGATCTTCAGACATTGCTCTTCTAGATATAGGCTGAAACTCTGTGGGGAGATGGTTCCCTGTCTAACACTTGGCTGGGGAGAGATGATCACTGAATGATCTTCCTAGAGATTTTTGTAGGGATCCTGCTGAGGATGATGAAATTAGCTGGAGAAATGAGCCCCTTATGATGCTGCTCTGATGGGGAGGATCTTTCATGCCCCCATGCTGCGCTTTGAATACCTGCAATCCTGTTATGATAAAGAAACGTACAAGTACCCTGAGGTATCCCTTACTGGATTCCGTCATAGGAATTTAGACACTCCTAGGAGTAAGAAATATATTTCCTGCAAGCATGTAATTTAGCAAAGACGCATCTGTATTTATGCAACCATTATATTAAGGACATCGAACATTTTTTTGCAAATGACAGATAAAATGTACGAGACAAAGCACAACTGAAAATCTGATTTTATTAATTTGTGTGCCCTGAATTGGCAAGTACAGTCAAGGAAACAAATCCCCTGAAATGGGGAGATTGTTACAAATTAAGAAACAAAAAGATGCTGGCAATGTTGATGACGCTTCAGTGTGCTTCCCTTTTGCTATGACTTGTATGACATTGACGTTCTTCTCATCTTGCTCTTGAAGAAGGTTGATTCTGACCGATGCTCGAACCTTTCAAAGTTTGCCATGTTGTAAGTGATACAGACGAATTCAGAATGCAGTTGTTCGCTTATTCCCTTATTTTGCGTGGATCGCCCTTTCGGGTTTTCAATCCACCGGGATACCCATTTTTGCCTGAGCTGTCCAATGCAGCTTTTCAACTTAGCGGGTGTACATTTTTTCATTTATTTTCCCTTATTTTTGCCCGAGTCTTTTATTCTGTTTTTGACTCGCCGGGATGACCTATTTTATCCTGGACTTACATTCTGTTTTTATGTCCAGCGGGTCATTTTATGCGAAGTATTTTTTAACTGCATCTGAATTCACAGGGGACAGGAAGTCTTCACCATCTATAGTACTGAGCATCAGTGCTCCACCATAGAAAACTTTCTTTACTATGAACGGACCATCATAATTCGGAGTCCACTTGCCCCTGTGGTCTGTATGAGGAGGGAGGAGTCTTTTCAGCACAAGATCTCCTACTTGGTATTCCCGAAGCCTGACTTTCTGATCGAAGGCTTTCTTCATTCTTTTATGATATAACTGCCCATGACAAATTGCAGCTAATCTCTTCTCTTCAATCAGATTCAGTTGTTCGTATCGGGATCGGACCCATTCTGCTTCATTCAATTTGACATCCATGGGTACCCGCAAGGAGGGTAATTCAACTTCCACAGGTAGGACTGCCTCCATACCATACACAAGTTGATACGGTGTTGCCCCAGTGGATGTTTTGATTGATGTACGGTACCCATGCAAGGCAAATGGTAGCATTTCATGTCAGTCTTTGTAGGTGACAACCATCTTTTGCACAATCTTCTTGATATTCTTGTTAGCGGCCTCAACAACACCATTCATCTTTGGCCTGTAAGGAGAAGAGTTGTGATGTTGGATCTTGAAGTCCCGACACAGTTCTGCCATCATTTTATTGTTCAAGTTGGAACCATTATCAGTAATGATTCGCTCGGGTACTCCATACCGACAGATGATGTCTCTCTTCAGAATCGGGCTATCACTTGCCTGGTGACATTTGCATAGGAAGCTGCTTCAACCCACTTGGTAAAATAGTCAATGGCTACCAGGATGAATCTGTGGCCATTTGAAGCAGTCGGTTCAATCTTGCCAATCATATCTATGCCCCACACAGCAAAGGGCCAGGGTGAAGACATCACATTCAGAGGATTCGGAGGCACATGCACTTTATCTGCATGAATCTGGCATTTATGACACTTTCTGGCATAAGCACAATAGTCTGCATCCATTGTGATCCAGTAATAGCCCGATCTTAGCAACTTTTTAGACATTGCATGCCCTCCAGCATGGGTACCGAAAGATCCTTCATGCACCTCGTGCATCAACAAATCTGCCTCTGTCTTATCAACACATCTGAGGAGTACCATATCAAAGTTTCTCTTGTACAAGGAACCATCAGAATTCAGGAAGAAACTACCAGCTAGCCTTCTTAATGTCTTCTTATCATTGGAGGATGCCCCAGGTGGGTATGTTTGATCCTTTAAGAAGCATTTGATGTCATAGAACCAATGCTTATCATCTTTAGCAAGGTCTGCTGATAATACATATGCTGGTCTGTCAAGCCTGGATACTGAAATCCGAGGCACAAAGTTGGCAGCTTGAACCTTGATCATGGATGAAATGGTAGCCAGAGCATCTGCAAACTGATTTTCATCTCGAGCGATATACTCAAGTTTGACTGTAGTGAAGAACGTAAGTAGTATTCTTGTATAATCCCGGTATGGAATCAGATGCTCCTGGTGAGTATACCATTTGCCATTGGTTTGATTAATTACCAGAGTTGAATCTCCGAACACAGTTAAAGTCTTGATCCTGAGGTCAATGGCTTCCTCAAGACCCATAATACAAGCTTCGTATTCAGCTTCGTTGTTAGTGCAGTTAAAGGTGAGTTTTGCCGAGAAAGGCATGTGAACTCCCTTAGGTGTAATGAGTACTGCACCAACACCACGACTATTCATATTAACAACCCCATCAAACATCATAGTCCATTCTTCTTCTGGGTTAGGCCCTTCAGTGTGAATGGGCTCTTCATGATATTTTGCTTTTATGAACATGATGTCTTCATCAGGGAAGTCAAATCTCATTGGTTGGTAATCATCAATGGGTTGCTCAGCAAGATAGTCAGACAATACACTACCTTTGATGGCTTTTTGAGATGTGTACGGAATGTCATATTCTGTGAGAATCATTTGCCATCTTGCAACCCGTCCGGTAAGTGCTGGCTTCTCAAAAATGTACTTAACTGGGTCCATCTTGGAGATCAATAAAGTAGTGTGGGTCAACATATATTGCCTTAGTCGGCGAGCAGCCCAGGCTAAAGCACAACAAGTTTTCTCGAGCAGTGAATAACGTTGTTCACAGTCGGTAAACTTTTTGCTTAGGTAGTAAATTGCATACTCTTTTCGACCAGACTCGTCATGCTGGCCCAACACACACCCCATCGACTTTTCTAATACTGTCAAGTACATTATTAGAGGTCTTCCTTCAACTGGAGGCATAAGGATCGGAGGCTCTTGTAAGTATTCCTTGATTTTGTCAAAAGCCCTTTGGCAGTATTCATTCCACTTGACCGTTTGTTCTTTTCTTAACAACTTGAATAAGGGTTCACAGGTTGCTGTAAGGTGAGATATGAACCTTGAAATGTAGTTCAATTTACCTAGAAACCCCCGAACTTCTTTTTCAGTCTTCGGTGCAGGCATTTCTTGAATGGCTTTAACTTTATCAGGGTCAACTTCAATCCCTTTCTCACTTACAATAAATCCCAGCAGCTTACCGGATCGCACCCCGAATGTGCATTTGTTAGGGTTTAACTTCAATTGGTACTTCCTCAGACGCTTGAATAGCTTCAATAGATTCACCAGGTGGTCTTCTTCAGTGAGGGTCTTGGTGTAGAACCCCAAATTTTCCCTCTTCATTTTAAGCATCATAATACACCATTTTCATCATAAGCATATCATATATATAGCATTATAGCATAGAAAAATAAAGCATGACAAGCATCAAGCCCTAGTATGAGGCATATGGCCATCTGGGGAGGTGTTGAAGGCCATTTAAGCCAAGACAAGGGTTCCAATGGATTTGTGAGAGGCCTATGATGAGTCTAGACTCATTTGGCAAGGCCAAGTTCACTTGCAAAAGCTCAGAAGATTGCTTAGTCATCACAAGTTTCAAGACAATGCAAGGCTCCTAAGCAGTGCGAACAAATTAGGGTTTTGGTTTCAAGGGCCTTAACCTCATAATTTTGGCCAACTATTTTGGGCAATGTTTTCTATATGATAAGAGGTTCCTACATGTCAATTTTCATGGAAAAATTCCAAGTGGAAGTCAGTCTTTGCCTCAGTTACTTGCAGATGAAGCAGAAAGTCAACTGGGCCCAGAAAAAGTCAATTGTGCCATTCCAAAGGGTCCAACCCAACTGTTTTGGCCAAATGAGGTCTATTCAATGTTATAAGATGTTTGGTGAGCTTAAAGTCCAAGAATTTTGGTGGTTTGAGGGGTTTTGGCTATTTTGACCTAAAACTTCACAAGGCCTTAACTTGATCAAAAAATCTTCAAATGGACCAAAGGTAAACATGAAAGTTGGAGAGTAAGGGCTGCCATTTTTAAAAAATACAAGAGCATTTTCTGGAGATTCCTAGATTTTTCTAAAAGTCCCTCGAAAAAGTGAGCATTCTAGGGCAAATTTCAAAGTTTCAAGGCCAAGCCATTTGCACAAAGGCTCAAAAGTGGATAGTTTGCTATGCTATATCCAAAGTAAGTTTACACAATCAAAATGCATCTCATTTAGGTCATTTGGCTCAAAGAAAAGTGGCAAAATTCGTGCACATGAGAAAGTTCCATAAAACTTGCATTTTACACTTGAATTTGCACAAGGCATGACAATTGTGTGATAGCTTACATCCAAGGGCTGAAATTATTTGCTGGGAATCATTGGTGGGATGGTGAATGCACATGCAAGAGAGGCCAGCAAATCATGAGCTTGTCATGCTTATGGCACACTTGGGCCAAATTTGCATTTTCACAAAAATCAGCTCTCTTTCACGTGCATTTGTTCCAATCCTTTTGCATTGCCATATATATTCCATAACAATCAGAATTAGGGTTAGTGGCATCCAGAATACACACTCATTCTCTCATTCTCATCTCTTATGCAAAATTGCTCATTCTCCACAAACTCTTGCTACAAGAATCCATTCACAAAACTCTTGATGGATTCTTGATCCTCATCACTCATAGATCATTTCCATACCATTTGTTTGGATTATTCTTCAAGAATCATTCATTTCCCATTTCTTGTGCACATTTGCATGTTGTGCCATAACTTTTGATCTAGGCAAGCTTTCTTCAATCCAAGACCATATTCATACTCCTCTCATCTCAAGGATCATTAAGCACCCATGGATCTAGATTTATAGTGAAGTTTGTTCAAGTGGCCATTAGAGGAGCTTTGAAGCACAAGGAAGCATATTGCTGGATTCACAAGTTTGCAAAGCCTTAGATGCATTTATTTTGCATCTAAGGGGATAAGGAGATCATTTGCCGTCATTTTGTACCATTCTTGACTTCAAATTTTGGACAACACCTCAGGTACACTCAAATTTCGAATCTCATAGAAATGTGTTTGGTTGTGTGTTTTAGAATCCTCATGTTGTGCTGGTTACAATGCTCTTTGTAGTTTGTGAAATGGTTGAGTATTTACAAAGTTATGTTGATTTAAAGTTTGATGGACAATTTTATTTTCACTTATATCATGAGATTCTTTGAGTTTTGATCTAATCCAAGCATGTATTCTTGTTTAATGATGTTGGTTTGTCTATTCTGGAAAGTTTCATGGCTAGCCGTGGCTTGATTTGGATTTTCGTGAGGATAGGGTTAGGGTTAGGGTTTTGTTGCATTAATGGTGGTGGGAATTTAGGTTTTTTTCATGAGGAAGAAAGTGCAGCAGGTGCAGCGCTATCTGCACCCCCCCTGCGTGGCCCATGTAGTTTTTTTAACTAGCGTGTTTACTTCTTGCACCCCCTTGGCCCATTTGCTTTATTTTTATTTTTTTTTCTTTACCAATTTATTCCATTTTGCTTTTAATTCTTTTTAAATATTTCCTTAACTCTAAAAAATCCAAAACAATTCATATACACTCCTTGGTTCATCTAGTTTTTATCATGATTTTTCCATATTTTTATTTTCATCCCACGTGGCCAAATAAATTCAACATTGAGTATTGCTTTCTTGTGAACTCTCATAGACCAATCTGCCTTGTCCAATTTCTATTTTTCTCATCCTTTAAGCTATGAACCCCATTCTTTTTGCATTCAAATCCTAAGACATTCTACTATCTTCATGATTTATCTTGGATTTTTCACAAACTTCCTTGCTGGATTTTGCTTGAGTTACTTGTGCCTTAATTTTCAAAACCCTAAATGGTGATACCTTGTATCCTTGAGCTTCATTGACCTAGTTTGGTGCTGTATTTTTGCAAACCCTTTTGGATTCTCATTTCTTTGTGTTTGGAGAGTACTTTGCTGGTTGGGTAGAATTTATAAGTGCTTGGATCTTTTTTTGGGTATTTTCTTCCTCACCTTGCCTTGTTTTGCATTCTTTGAGTCTTCTAGTCTCTTTTAAGTTTAGAAAGGCACTTGTGCCAACTTCTCTTCATCTTTTGGGGTCCTTTAGAGGTCTATGATTTCTCCTGGTCTTATGATAGGGTTTGAATCTCTTTGAGTCTTTGTGTTGGGTCTCTTTTATGTGCCTTATTTCTTTAAGTGTTAAGCATGCCTTCATTGCATTTGTTTCACTTCCAATCATCTCAATATGATCTTGTGTTGCTTTGCTTATCATCTTGTGAACTCTTTGCCATGCCTATATGCTTGTGTAGCTTCTGACTTGTTGGTTCATGCCTTGATTTTATGTTGATACACTAACCTTGCAGGGGCTATGGTAAGTTTGTGGGAATTGAGTTCCACATCTCCATTTCTCATCTCTTCTCATATTATTTATATGGACTAACATCTTCTTGTTGGGCTTAGGCCTTTCTCATCTTTCCTCTTATATTCTTCTTCTTCTCTTGAGATCTTGTTTTTTAGGTTAGAAAGACCTCACAAACCCTAGGAACTCCATGTATGCTAACTTAGGATAGAAACTTCCCCCTAGTTTTTTCCTTTTTGCTCCTTTGGTTCTCCATCTCTTCTCATCTCATGACTCATAAAAAACACTTTAATAACTTTGAAGTGATGCATTGATCCATAGCCTTATTCCATGAGGTATGCTTGTAGTCTTCCCATCTTGGGATAGTACAAGTTTGCCTTGTGATGCACAAGTCTGATCAAGGCATCTCCTTCATAAAAGAAAAGCATAAAAAAACACTTCTTCATTGTAAATGATCAAAGCACTTAATAAGTAAACAAGTTAGTAAGCCTAAGACCTAATCTTTGGATTCAAGTTTTGGGGATCTTCTCCTTACTTGAGTGTGCTTGTTCTATTATTCCATCTTGGAATGTAGTGACAAGTGCACATTCCATTGATGAGAGCTTGAGTTCACTTCCGTCTGACACACTCATAAAAACTTCAAAAAAAAACACAAACAAACAATAAGCGTCTTTCCTTCGGGAATTCTCTTCTCACCTCATTCGCTCCGTACGCGAACTTGCTCCTACTTGTCATCTTGCAAGACGGTAATGCACTCGTCGTCCGAGCCTGCAACACTTGAGCAATGGCATAGGCAGTTCAAGCCTTTAATTCACAAGCAATTTCTTTTCTACCCCTAGTTAGGGGAACTACGGCATCTCTGATCCTCATTGTCCTGATGAGGTACGTAGGCAGCGGGGTAGGGCCTGTTCGAGCACAATCTTTATTTTCCCTACATTTTTCCTTTTCTTTTCTTATTTCATTTCTTTTCCAGTTCCAGTTTCTTTTCATTTTCATTTCTTTTGCTGCAGTTTTCATACCCTCACCCTTTGAAATAGTTTTCTTTTGCAAGCGTGGATCCCGTCGGGTACGGCGGACGATCTGGGTGCTAATACCTTCCCAGGTCGTAACCGACTCCCGAACTTAGTCTCTTTGGTTCGTAGGACCTGTGTCCTTCCTCTTCTTTCTTCTAGTTTGTGCAGCAATACCATTCCCGTTCCTTCGGGATAAAAATGCCTGGCTGGCGACTCTATTCTTTTTCCGCGCCACTTTCGCGTTTGTACCAGGATGGAAATCCGGGGAGCGACAACTGGCGACTCTGCTGGGGACTGCACACCAGATAGTCTCTGGTTCCCCTGTGAGTCTCTCCTAGCGCTTGTGTGTTTCTGTTTCATTGGGTGATGTTTGTTTTCTATGGCTTGTTGTATTTTTATTGTTGTTTATTTATAGCTTTATTTACAGCTTTATTTACAGTTTTCAGTTTTTATTTACTGCATCATGTATATATGCTGGACTGTCTGGACTGGTTTTCTTTGGTGGGATGGGTGTTACTTGTTCTTGAGAGATATGAGCCAAGTACCCGGCTCAAGTGCACCATAGGACTTAGAGTGGTTCCACTTTGGCTTCATGAGATCTTGTCATGGGGGTAGTAGTGAGTTCCACACCCAGGTTGCGATTGTCTTGGAAATGTCTTGATTTGGGGATCTTCCTCTCTCATTACATAACCCTGACAGTTATGTGCAGCTGGGGACCGATCATTGAGAACCTTGTGGAAACATCCCTCTTTAATGATGACAGTGGCAGCCCACATTTTGTGGCAAACCCATTCGCATCCGAGGGCCCACCTGGGGATCACATAGGATGACCTTGTTTCCCGGACTCAGCTGAGGCCTCCCTGCGTAGTATATAATGCCAAACCGATTCCCTGATTTGGTCATGAGCCATTTCTCGGAGATGGTGACAGTATTATTGCTATGTGGCTTTGAGAGTCCGTGATGTTTGACCCAGAGCCTTTTACCCGTGAGATTGGGGGGTGTTTACAGGTGTGCAGGAACCCATGACCTCAACATACACTCATCTATTCAGTGGTTCTTGTTATTAACTTTGGTCCTGTGATTATGATCCATGGTTCTATGATTCTATGGTTCTGGAGTTATGGTTCTGGAATTCTGGATTTCTTGATACTGTGATCCTGAGATCTTCTATCAGAGAGTTATGATTATCAGAGGGTGTGACTCAGTAAACTTTTGGGTTTGCCAGTTATTCAGAAGGGCCCTTGTCGGTGTTCCAGTTCAGATGGTCCCAGTTGGTCATATGCTTGCATTGCATTACATTTGCATCATTCTTTGCATTAACTGTTTATGTTTCCCATTTTTCAGGTCATTACTCACATCTGTTCCCAGTTCTGGTATTCTTATCTCCATGGCAGAAATCAGAAGAGATCCGAGAAAAAAGAATGTGCATTATACCTTTCTTCAGCCGGAAGTTAAAAGTGTTCAGAGGTTAGCGGGTTTGATGAACGATCAAGTCTTAGGTAATTTCAAGAAAAGATATGGCCAGATACTGAAGTTTGTGGACAAGCCTACTGCAGACCAAAAGGACAGCTTGCATACTTTGTTGCAATTTTATGATCCCCTGCTGCGTTGCTTTATTTTTCCAGGTTACATCTTAGCGCCGACATTAGAAGAGATCTCCAGCATGCTGAGTGTTCCGATCAGAGAGACATTGCCATTCTACGGGTCAGAGGTTGTGCTCAGAGATGAAGACATAACCAAGGTTTGTAGGTTGCCAGTTGTTTCAGTCAGAAAGGCTCTACAAGAGAGTGAAGGCAGAGGTCTACCCTGGAGTGTGCTTATCCTAGAGGCTGAGAAGTATGCTACAGAGGCTAAGTGGAATGACTTTGGAGCTTTGCTTGCATTGATGGTATATGGGTCTAGCCTGTTTCCTGGAGAGAAAGAGTTTGTCAGCTTAGAGGTGATCTCAATCTTTGCAAAAGGCAATCCAGTGCCTACTTTATTGGGTGACTTTTATTTTAGTGTCCATTACAGAAACGAGAAAGGTAGAGGTGGTCCAGTGGTCTGCTGTGCTCCTTTGTTTGCCAAATGGTTTGCTAGACAGTTGCCTAAGTCAGGTGCCTTTAAGGATATACGAGACGAATGGAGATGGTTCAAAAGACTGATGGGATTGACTGAAGAAGACATTGCTTGGGGTTATGACAGGGATTTGCTAGGAAAGGAGTTGATGGTTAGTTGCGGAAGGTTTGCTGGAGTACCTTTGCTGGGAAGGAAAGGTGTCATCAGTTACTACCCAACATTATCCAGAAAGCAGTTTGGCTACCCTTTGAAAGATCCTCCTCAGATGGAAATGTTTGCTGAATCTTTGTACTTTCCTGCTGACGGAAACAAAGAGTTAGTTCAACAAGCAGTCCAATCCTGGGCTCACAGGATAAAAAAGGGGAAGAAAGACTTCGGCCGAGTTGATCCCAAGACATATCCACCATATGCTGAATGGTTGCAAAGACATATCGAGTCAATTCTCATGCCTTTTTCAGTCGAGGCTCCACTTTATCCCCGAGAGGTACCAAGTCTGAGCAGTACGGTTTCCTTGGAGGAGTACAAGAAGCTAGAAGCTCAGCTGCATGAGGTCAGAGTAGAGAATATTGAGATGGTAAGCCTATACCACCAGGCCAATAGAGCCAAGAAGGAAGCTGAAGACAAGCTGCATAAGCTCCAAGCCTCTCTAGAAGACAAGGAGAAGGACTTTGCTGGAAGAGAAGCCCATTTCCACAGATTGGGTATGATGGAAGCTCAAAGAGAGGCTAAGCGCAAGAAGGCTCTAAAGACTCTCAGGGATGCTCGTCAGTCCATTGTTTGGCTGCAAGGCCAAAGAGATGAAGAGCAAAAGAAATTCAAAGAGAAGGAAGAGTTCTTTGAAGTTCAAATGGCTTTCAAGAAGGAGGAAGTGGAGCAAGTCCATGCCATCCGGAGGGAGAAGACCCAACAGCTAGCCCAAAGCCAATTAGCTCTGGAGGAAGCAAGGAAAGAGATCGAAGAGCTCAAGCTGAGAGCGGGTGTCAAGAAAAGTAGGGCAAAGGTGGCAGATCCTGGGTCCTTAGATTAGTTGTTTATTGTTCAGGCTACCTACAGGCTTGTTGTAGGAGTCTTGCTTTTATTTCTTTTGTCTTTATGTACTGACATGTAACCCTTCGGGGAATATTTCTGGTTGTATTTTGACTTTTAGCCTACAGTGGTTTGTTCTCGTTCAGTATTAATGAGCAAATTACCATTTTGAATGCGCAAGACTCGTTTGTCTGGATACTGCTAATGTCTGAACACTTATCAAAGAGAAAGTTTGAAAGCTAATCACTGAAAGTGATTGTCTGAGATAGATGCCAGAACTGGGGCATGCCAAATGCTTAAGATTGGGAACATGAACAGTTACATTGCATTGCATATAACCTGTTTATTTGTTTTGCAGGTGTTGTCTCAGTTACTAACGTGTTTTGTGATCTCAGGCACTATAGCTCCTCGTAAAGTTCGGGGACAACCAGCAGTACACAGATATCCAACCAAGATTAACAGAGAACGAGTCATGGACCAGTTACAAGCGGACTTGACAGATTTGAGACAAAGGATGGATAATTTTATGACACTAATGGCCGGCATGGGGCAGACCCAAGAGCGTCTGCGGGAGATGGTTGAGAATCAGAACAGGAACACTGCGGCTGCTGCTACTGTTGACAATCGTACCGGTGCGGGCGCACGTCAGGTCGAGCCTCCTGTTACACAGCCAGGAGTGACAATAATCAACGATGGGTTGCACAACATTCAGATGGATAATCATGACGACCAGTTCACTCTACTTGATGAAGCTGAAGGTCAAGGAGCAGAGATGAACAAGAGGTTCGAAGAGATGGCTGAGCAAATCAAAGCTATTCAGTCCCAAAGCTCTTTGGGATTTGACATAACCGACTTGGGCTTGGTTCCTGGGGTCAGGATCCCGTATAAGTTCAAAGTTCCAACCTTTGAGAAGTATGATGGCACTACTTGCCCGAAGACCCATCTGCAATCATTTGTCGGGAGAATTGCCGCTCATACAGATGATGAGAAACTTTGGATGTATTATTTTCAGGATAGCTTGGTGGGAGCTTCTCTTGAGTGGTACACGAAGCTCAATAGGGTCAATATCAAGAGTTGGAAGGATTTAGCTGAAGCCTTTGTGAGGCAGTATCAATATAACATGGACATGGCTCCGAAACGCACGCAGTTGCAGCACATGGCTCAGGCGGCAAAAGAAAGTTTCAAAGAATATGCCCAGAGGTGGCGCCAGCTAGCTGCCAGGGTGCAACCACCCCTCTTGGAGGATGAAATGGCCGACATGTTTATGGGCACTCTCCAAGGTGTTTTTTTGGAGAGGTTGGCGTCTAGCTCAGCCACCAAGTTCAATGATATAGTGATTGCTGGAGAGAGAGTTGAGACTCTGTTAAAGACGGGGAAGATTCAGGACCCTAATACTGCTGGTAGCTCTGGAGGAGCGAGGAAAGCCTTTGGCGGACCTCTTAGAAGAAGAGAAGGGGAAGCTAACGCAGTATATGGTTGAGACAGAGGCAGAGGTTATAGACGAGAATACAATCAGATAGCTGCAGTCACAATTCCTACTACACCAATTCAACCAGTTCAACAGGCTCTACAACATCCTCAACAACAACAGTAGCGCAACTATCAACAGAGACCGTATCAACAGAGGCAGCCACGCCAAGCTGATAGGGTTTTTGATGTGATCCCAATGACTTACACAGCTTTACTCCAGAGATTGTTGGAACTAAACTTAATTCAACTGAGGACCTTGGCTCCACCTACTGGAACTCTTCCTCCAGGTTACGACGCCAATGTTCGATGTGCTTTCCATTCTGGGGCACCCGGGCACTCAATGGAGAAGTGCAGGGCTTTGCACTATAAAGTTCAGGAATTGATCGACTCCAAAGCAATCAATTTTGCGCCGCCTCCGAATGTCACGAATAACCCTATCCCTAATCATGGGGGAGCCAGGGTTAATGCTATTGAGATGGATGAGAGGTTGAACTTGGTGGAGAAGGTTGAAGAAGTGAAGACCTCCTTGTTGCTGGTCAAGGAGAGGTTGTTGAAGGGTCAGGTTTTTCCAGGTTGTGGGCTCGATTGCGAAGACTGTGTTGAGTCAAAGAATGGTTGTGATTGATTGAAGACTGGTTTACAGAGACTGATGGATGATGGGCTGTTACAGTTCGACAGGGTTGATAAGAGGACTGATGAAGTGTCAACAATGACCATATACTATGATCCTGCTGAAATGCCATCGCGAAGAGAGCCGGTTACTATTTATGTCCCGGAAGTAAGTCCCGTCACCATCACGGTGCCTGGGCCTATTCCGTATTCAGATGAAAAGGCTATTCCGTGGCATTACGGATCAGAAGTGTATGTCGGAGGACAGAAAGTGGAAGATAGGACAGTAACCATGGACCCAGCTGTGGTGAATGTTGGGGGGAAGTGGAGGTTTCACGAGAAGTGGTCGCTTATTCGCTCCCCATACTTTGAGAGGAGACACTGAGGCTGAGGCTTCTGCTAAAGCCAAAGGAAACAAATAGCAACTAACGATAATGCCACTCCCGCTACTGGTCAAAGTACTTTCGAGAAGGAAATGGAGGAGTTCATGAGGATTATTAAGAGGAGCGACTACAAGGTAGTCGAGCAGCTAAATCAAACTCCCTCCAAAATCTCTATCCTGTCGCTGCTGATGTGCTCACCAACTCATAGAGAAGCCCTTCTGAAGGTGTTGCAGATGACGTATGTTCCTCAGGAGATTACCGTGAATCAGTTAGAAGCTGTGGTGGGAAGTGTAAATGCGAGCCATGGTCTGGGCTTTACTGATAGGGACCTTACTACTAAAGGGAGGAATCATAACAAGGCTCTTCATATCACAATTGAATGCAAAGGGGCTGTGCTGTCCCATGTCCTGGTTGATACTGGGTCATCTCTTAATGTCTTGCCGAAGAAGGCGTTAATAAAACTCAATGTGGAAGGGGTTGTTTTGAGGCCAAGTGATTTGGTGGTAAAGGCTTTCGACGGGTCTCGGAGGTCTGTCTTTGGAGAGGTTGAGTTGCCAATCAAGGTTGGGTCGCAAGTGTTTAAGAGCATGTTCTACGTGATGGACATCCAACCTGCTTATAGCTGTCTACTTGGTCGACCTTGGATTCATGCCGCAGGGGCTGTGACGTCAACCTTGCACCAGAAGCTCAAGTACGTAGCAGATGGTCAAGTTGTGACTGTGTGCGGTGAAGAGGACATATTTGTGAGCCATTTATCTACATTCAAATATGTGGAGATGGATGGTGAAATTCATGAAACCCTGTGTCAAGCATTTGAAGCAGTGAATGTTAGTTCCTTGTCTCCTCTGAGTAGGGCTGAAGATAAAGAAGGTACGTCTATTACCTCCTACAAGCAGGCCAAGGAGGTTGTGCAATCAGGCAGTGCCCAGGGCTGGGGCAGACTACTGGAGCTGGAAAAGAAGGAAGACAAGTTTAGGCTTGGATATCAGCCTGATGGGCTCGTCCGTTCATCAGACAACAAGACCATTACCTTTACTAGTGCTGAGTTGCTGGACCGCAACCATATCTGTGCTACCAGTGAAGACGGAGATAGCGAGTGCGATCTGGATAATTGGATCCGCCTGTGTGCACCGGGAGAGGAGCTGCCCAATTGGTCTACGGAAGACATCGTCGAAGTCACCTGGATCATAAAGTAATTGTTTATTTGTCATTTTTCTACATACTGCATGTCAAATCCTGTACTCTGCCCAAGGTACAAGGATCCATTGTATGGGCCTCCATGTTTTGAAAGCATTTATTTGTCATAAATAAAGGACATTTTTCAATCAGATCGTTCCTTTTCTTTCAATTTTAATTTTTTTGCACAAATAAAGAAAATGGCAATGTGTTTTTCTTTCTTGCTTTTGGTGTGTGTTTTCTCTAAACAGATTCTGAATGAGCACATCACTTGTGCAGTGTCGATCAACCGAATTCCATTGTCAACTCTCCTGCTATGACTAAGCATAACTTCGACAATCCAATCTACCAAGCTGATGAAGAGGTTGAAGAAGATTATGAACTCCCTGAAGAACTGGTCAGGTTGTTGAAGCAAGAGGAAAGAGCTATTCAGCCTCATCAGGAGGAAATCGAGGTTATCAACATCGGCACATAAGAGGTTAAGAAGGAAATCAAGATAGGTGCCAGCCTGCAGACTGAAGTTAAGAAGGGGTTGATTGAAATGTTGCGTGAATATGTTGACATTTTTGCCTGGTCATATCAGGACATGCCAGGGTTGGATACAGACATAGTTGTGCATCGACTACCGTTAAAAGAAGACTGTCCTCCTGTTAAGCAAAAACTGAGAAGAACTCGCCCCGACATGGCGATGAAGATCAAAGAGGAGGTACAAAAACAGTGGGACGCCGGGTTCCTTGCCGTGACTAGTTACCCACCTTGGGTAGCTAATATTGTTCCAGTGCCAAAGAAAGATGGCAAGGTGAGAATGTTTGTAGATTACCGGGACCTGAATAGAGCCAGCCCGAAAGATGATTTCCCTTTACCTCACATTGATGTATTGGTCGACAATACGGCTCAGTTCTCGGTGTTCTCCTTCATGGATGGATTTTCAGGATACAATCAGATCAAAATGTCACCTGAAGACATGGAGAAGACAACTTTCATCACACCCTGGGGCACATTCTGTTATAAGGTGATGCCTTTCGGCCTGAAGAATGCTGGTGCTACTTATCAACGGGCTATGGTAACATTATTCCATGACATGATCCATAAAGAAATCGAATGTTATGTGGATGACATGATTGCCAAGTCCCTCACAGAAGACGACCACCTGGTAAATCTGTTGAAGTTATTCAAGCGTCTGAGGAAGTACCAATTGAAGCTAAATCCCAACAAATGCACATTCGGGGTACGATCTGGTAAGCTGTTGGGATTTATTGTAAGTGAGAAAGGGATTGAAGTTGACCCTGATAAAGTTAAAGCCATTCAAGAAATGCCTGCACCAAAAACTGAGAAAGAAGTTCGAGGGTTCCTAGGTAGATTGAACTACATTTCAAGGTTCATATCTCATCTTACAGCAACATGCGAGCCCATGTTCAAGCTATTAAGAAAAGAACAAACGGTCAGGTGGAATGAAGACTGCCAGAGGGCTTTTGACAAAATCAAGGAATACTTACAGGAGCCTCCGATCCTTATGCCTCTAGTTGAAGGAAGACCTCTGATCATGTACTTGACAGTATTAGAAAAGTCAATGGGGTGTGTGTCACTCCCGATAAATGGGAACAACCCAAATAAAGGTACAGACGCGAACGGTCGGCGAAAAGGAGGATGTGAGAACACACAGGAGTGAACTCACATGAAAAGAAAAGAGTCGCCAGCTAGGCATTTTTATCCTAGAGGAAAGGTAATGTTGCATAAACCTAGAAAAGATATGGATAAGACGGTTGCGAACCAGAGAGACTGAGAAAGGGGGTTGGTTACAACCTGGGAAGGTATTAGCACCCAGATTGTCCGTCGTACTCGACGGGATCCACGCTTAAAAGATTTGTGTTTTAAAGGGGTAGTGTCAGTGTAATTTGTGCATAAGAACAGCTGGAAAAGATGTACAGGTGTCTGTGTGTAACACGGTGGGAGAACTGACTTTAGTTATGTTGCGGATAGCAAGAGTCGCCACCGACTTTTATTTTATCCAAAAGGAAAGGGTATAAAAGAACAGGAAAGACCTTAAGAGAATATTTTGGGTCCGGGGGGTAGGTTATGTAAAGGGAAGGTGTTAGCACCCTTTACATCCATGGTTATCCATGGGCTCTTAGTTACTTAGCTCACTTTTGAATTGTTTTTGAAAAGGTGAAGTGTGTGAATAGAAATTTTCATAAGAGTTGATAATGATCCATGTACGGATGCGTAAAAACTTGTTTTTGAAAATTGTTTGAAAATTGTAAAGTGTTTGAAATTTGTTTTGAAATAGTGAGCAAGTAACTATGAGGAACCTACCCTAAAGTTTAAGTCTTTCTGTTCTTTATCCTTTAAATGGTAAAACTATCCCTACTATTAAGGAGTAGGTAGTCATTACCTTGGATGTAAGGGACATGTGAGGGACATCTGTTTTGAAGGCAACTGTGGGGTGTATTAAGCATACTGGAGGGACTATCATCATTATTCGAAGGGACTTGATTTGTAAAGGCAACCATGTGGGACTTGATGATTTTTTAAGGGACTTGCTTTATACACTCCACTTGACCTTATTAGTAGGCAACATTGAGGGATAACCTTAAAAATGTGAGATGGCGATTAAAAATCGACTTACGTGTGTGAGTGTTCAATATTATTTATCTTATGATCAAAGTGAGCTAAATTTATTTTAAATAGAATACATGTTTACACTCCCTAAATTACTAACCATAGCATAAAAAAATTAAATATTTACAAAATTACACCGAGAAGCAATTACATAATAATTATAATAAGCAAAATAAATAGCAAAATATAAATAATAAGCAAAAATAATAGATTAGCAATAAATAAATAATGGGTTAGTAATAATAAAAATTAGAAAATAGGGTTAGTTAAAATAATAATAATATTAAATAATAATCAAAAATTAGTAATAATAAAATAAGTGAGGTTAGTAAATAATAAATAATAATAATATATAAGATTAATGAAGCAAAAATAAATAATAATATGGTTAGTAACAATAATTAAATAAATAAAATTAAATAGAAAAATATTATAATGACATGATTAGAATAATAAACACAAAATAGGATTATATAAGCATTTATTTAGAAACATGAATAATTAAATAATTACTATAATATAAAATTTTTAAACATAATATAATTATAAATTTTAATTATTACAAATTTAATCATTTTTAAACATATATTAACATTTATTCATTAAAAAAAATAATTATTTACACATTATAAGGAGAAAATAAGTTTTAAATATTATATTCACAAAATTAATCATATTTATAAAATTTACAAGAATCATATTAAATAAATAAATAAATATACATAATAATTACATTAAGAATTAGAAAATAAAATTATTTAGAAAAAATAGAATTAGGTTTTATTTTAGAAAATATTTTTAGGGTTTGTTTAGAAAAATAATCTTAGGGTTTAATTTATAATACAAAATTACATACATATATTTATAATTTAATCACAAGATGTAAAAACATAATTTATGAAAATTTATATATTTTAGAAATTTGAAAAAAATATTAAACATTCTTCATTGTTTTTTAATTATTTAGAAAAAAACATATATACAAAACTATATTTAATTTAATTAATAGAATAATCAAAATAAAAATAAAAAGAATATGAAAAAAAAAAACTTACCTGACTGGGATTTGAACCCAGGTCAGTGTGTTTGCCAGCAAGAAGAACCACCACCAAGCCATTGTGTACGTAGGTGAAAGAGAAAGGAGAATAGTTGCTTTTGATCTTTGTCACAAAAACCTGGAAAATAAAAGAAATAAAAAGGCCTGGGGGAGGATTGAACCCATGACCTTTGAATATTCACACGCACACATCACCACCCGGCTGGAAGAGCCCATCTGATTATATGGTGACTATAATTGGTTATATGTTAAACCTGTGAAATAAACAAAATAAACAAGCAAAATGCCACAAACGGGGAATCGAACCCCAGACCAAGCCACTGCATACGCTCCCTCCATCCACTGGGACAACACAAGTTGTGTGACTTTAAACAGCAAACAATTAATAAAATAGAATACAAATAATTTGAATTTAAACACGCGCGGGAAGAGGTCATCTTCTACCTCCAGAACTGCGAACTTTGCTGCGAATATAGCTAGGAATTTACCTGCGAATTTTCATGCACACATACCCTGCGTTTTTCAAACTACCATCAAACAACATCAATTTATCAAATCAAAGACACCTTTGAGTCCCCTACAACCTGTACAAGTCAATTATGTCCATGGAATTCATTTAAATTGGGTGAATCGAATAACCCCATTTTTAAACTCAAAACCCTAACCATGGCCGTTTGTCCATTAGGTCATGAAACTTCAAGTTTCTTGTCCAGATTCGATCCTTGGAACCTCACAAACACAAAAACTCAAACAAAATTCATTAATAATGCACAAATAAACAGAACCGAAAAATTGAAATATCATGAATAATTTGAATCGGATTATGCCAATGGGAGAGTTCTTGATGCAAATGAGTATTGGTTTAGCTTCAGTGATGATCAAAGAACACGTCTATGTCTTTATTTTACCTTCTAGTGCTCTGAATTTCAAAATCCGAATGTGACTTTTGCTTGAATTTTTTGAAGTGAAACCTACCTTTGAAGCTGCTGGAAATCGTGAATGAGGGCTAGGGTTGTGATCAGCACTTATATGTGAATCATTTAGGTCAGAAAAATTCATTGGTTGTGTGGAAGTTTTGATATTTGAAGATTGAAAAAGATTGTACTTTGAAATTCAAATATTTGCTCATGAAAGCTTACTATTTTTGTACCAATCTCATGATTTCCTTCTTTTTTAATTCCAATCAATATTTAAAATATTCTAGAAACCAAATTTCCCTTTAATAATATATTTTCATATTTTATATTTATTTAAAATGATTTTTATGAATTAAATCAAAAATAAATAAAAATAAAATAATAAAAATTCTTAATTTTGGTCATTTGGGTCGTGCATGATGATATGATATGGATTGGATCACAATTTAGCAAGCCCATTTGGAAGGAATTGGTTCTAGGCCCCCATTTTCATCATAAACCATCACAAAATTTCCCAACTTTGCAAGGGCATATCTCCCTCAATTTTAAGGGTATGAGGGTGTTCTTGGACATTTTGGAAAGCTTGAAGAGTCCTCTAAACAACCCCATTGGTTTCAGGTCCATATCATTTACCAATCTCAAGTTATGCCCTTTTGAAGTTGTTGACTTTTTGTTGACTTTTGAAATGACCTATAATGTCTTAGCTCATATCTTCCAAATTAAGCATTTTTGGGCTTAACTTTCAAGATCAAAGTTGTAGAGAATTCAATTTCCTTCAAAATGAGCTTTGGATGGAGACTTGGTGATGAAGTATGTGAAAGTTATGGCTGGTCAAAGTTCAGTTGACTTTTACTGAGGAAACCCTAATTTAGAAACTCCTGATTATTGATGATCTGGAATCTCCTTGATGAATCATGATCAACCCTTGATCAAATGATGAATTTTACTTCATATACATGATGTTGGCAAAAAATCATGAAGTTTGACTTTGGTTTGACCACAGTTGACCTCAGTTTGACTTTTTAACTGCATTGACTGATTTTGACTTATCTGATCATCTGACTGAGCAAACTTTTGAGAAAAGTCTTGAAACTTGTCATGGGGGTTCTTAAACATATATAAGGTGTTATGAAGCTCACTTGAAGTCTTGGAAGTTCATTTAACCTGATTAAAGTCAAAACCCTAGTTTTGGATGCACTGCTTAGGAGGTGCATTGTCTGAGGGAATTATCAACTCTTCTGACCAATTGTGAACTTTGTGAACCTTGTGAACCATCATAAAATGTCTTGTGAATCTCATGGGAGGTATTGTGAAGCTTGTGAACCTTGTGAACCTCATAAAGTGACTTTGTAGACCTCATGAACCTCAGGAAAGCTTTGTAATCATTGTAAATCTTGTGAACCTTGTGAACCTTCAAGAAGTAACTTGTAGACTTCATGAACCTCATGAAAGGTTATATAAACATTGAGAAACTTGTGAACCTTGTGAACCTTCATAAAGTGACTTGTAGACTTCATGAACCTCATGAAAGGTCTTTGAAAGTATCGTGGGACTTGTGAACCTTGTGAACCTTCAGGAAGTAACTTGTAGACTTCATGAACCTCATGAAAGGTTATATAAGCATTGAGAGACTTGTGAACCTTGTGAACCTTCATAAAGTGACTTGTAGACTTCATGAATCTCATGAAAGGTCTTGTAAATGTTGAGAATCTTGTGAACCTTGTGAACCTTCAAGAAGTGACTTGTAGACTTCATGAACCTCATGAAAGGTTTTGAAAGCATTGTGGAACTTGTGAACTTTGTGAACCTTCTTAGCACACAAAGTCTTATGTTGTGAGGGCAAATTTTGGGGTGCAACACTGTGTAAAAGAAGTGTAAAGTGTAATATGAAAGTGTCAGTGTAAGAAATGAATGAAGTGCTCAAGACTATGAGGCTAAAAGAATGATATTGGGAGGAGGGGGAATAAACAGAGACTTTTGTTCGATAACTGTTAAGTTATGCCTACGTATCCTATCGTGCAATGAGGAAGTCAGAACACCGTAGTTCGACTCAAAGAGACTGAAAGGTAAGTTGACTTGTGAACTGCTTGCTTGCCTATGCTCAAGTGTAAGACCTGTCTGGCTCAGGTGCAAATTGTCTTGCATTAGACGGAAGAAGCAAGTTCTCGTTTGTGAGTGAATAAGATGAGAAAAGAATCCCAGAGGAGACGATTATTGTTTGTTTTTGAGTTTTTAGTCTTTTATTACTTTTGGAAGTTTGTTATAAGTTAATGAGCTTAAGCCTAAACCAATGGGTTAGTAAACTCATCACATCCTCCCTCTGATTAGGGGTAATGAGAATACCTTAAGTGTGAAGTCAGCATCTCACACTTAATCACCCTGATGTAGGATTAAGATCATTAACCTACTTGTGATTAATTAGATGTTTTTGTTGTTTTTGTTTAGTGTTAAGTAATGAGATTAAGCCATAATCAGGGATTAAACAGACTCATTACACCATCCTAATATAAGGATAATAGATGAGAATGTTTAAGCTGAGGAAGACTCCTCAACTTAATCCATGATTAGGGATTAACTTCATGACAAAAAAAAGCCTTTATTAGGTGGATTTTAGTTAATGATATGATGAAGAAGTGATTTTTATGATTTGTAAGACAACTTGAGGGGGACTTGTCCATTAACACTAGGGTTAGTCCTTCTTAACCAGTTAAGGAAGAATTAGAACCCTAATGCAAGGCCCAAGTTACAAGCTTGATGTCTTGATGATTATTAAATGGATTGATTAAAGGATTTAAACACATTAAGGGTTTAACACTTAGGATTAAAGTTATACACTCCATCCTAATAGAAGGATACATGCATAAGCTTAATCACAAAGCCTTTAGGGTTTAGTCCTTGATTATGAGATGAGAAGAGAGGACTCAATGAGACACAAAGGTAAAATCTAAATGGGGGACTAATCAAAACCCTAATTATTGTCATGCTTGGTTGTTCCTAAGGTTTGTGAGGTTTACAAGAGAAATCTTCAGAGAAACCACCAGGAAGCAGATGAAAGGAGCAAAGAGAAGCAAAGTAACTTGCTTCATTTAAGAAGACAAGTCACTTGAGGAAAAAAAGTGAGATGAAGAAGAATGAGCAAGCTCAATCTCAAACACAAGACAAAATGCAGCAATGATGCATAAGAGAGATGAAAAGAAATTGTGAGAAGTGAAGGCAAATTCACTTCTCAAAGTGACTTACCACCTGAAAAGTTAGTGAAAGAAATGCAATGCAATGCAAAATGAGATGGAATGGCATGATGCAAACCAAAACCAGAAGCATGAGTATAATGATAATGATGCTATGAGATGATGCAAACATGAAACAAGGCATGGAGATGATCATACAAGCATATGGATGCAAGAGAAACATGCTTAGAACCATGAACATACATGAAAAGTTATGAAATGCAAATGACATACAACATGGCAAATGAAAGATGCAATGATCAAACATGATTCTAATATGTCTTAAGATGTGTCATGGATCAAATGGATGCATAAAATGTCATGGCAAGTCATGGTGTGCAAGCAAATGCAAGATGAATGCAAAAGGAAACCCAAATTAGGGTTTATGATCAAAGCACAAAACAAAAACCAAAACCATAAGCAAACATCAAGATAAAAAAATTGAAAATTCATCCAAGGGAACCCTAAACCTATACAAACTCACTGCCCAAAGGAGGGGTTCTAACTCTTAACCTAATGAGGGTTATGAATTTCCTAAGGTTACTAGGGTTTTAGGGTACCTTGTCAAGAAAAATGTCAAACAAAATAGGAAATGCAAAATCAATTCATGCCAATTTAAACCTACAAACTACATGATATGCAAGACACAATGCAAAAAGAATCAAAGTCCAACTCTCAATGGTTAGGCAGAAATGAATTTTGGAAGTTTGGAACAAAATATTTCCTTGAAATGATTTTAATTCCATTGAAAATAGTCAAAAGGCATCAAGAACAAAAAAAAATTTGGTTTGAGAGTTGGACAATGTTTCTAAATGATTTTAAAGGTTTCATGAATTTTTTGGTGATTTTTAAATACCTAAAAGTATTTTTAATTAATTAATTCTCATTAATTAATTAAAAATAAACTTTTAAATGATTTAAAAATAAATTTTAATGCAAAAAATAAAAATAAAAATGTTTTTGGTTTCTGAAAATTAATAAAAGATTATATAAAAATTTTCAGAATTTTTGAATGGTTTTTACTATTTTAAATTAAATGGAGAAAACAAATGAATTTAAATGCAAATAAAAATGAAATTAAACTGAAAAATGGAAAAGTATGCAAGATCAAGGGTTGAGGTTCAAACTGGCAGGGGCGAGAATGGACCTGGCGCGCATCTGGACGGCCCAAATTCAAATTCACGCAATTAAGACTAAACCCTAATTAATTAACCCTAATGACTTTCAGACGACCGGAACACTGTTCCGGTCGTCTTCTCCGGCCAACCATTCAAGCTATCTCTCCTAATACGCATCCCCAGGCCCTAAAACTCTCCAGAAATGATCCTCTCCCCAACCCCAACAAGAATCAGCCATCAAAATTCATTTATCCATCATCAAATCCATGAATCGAAGCAAAACGGAAAAGAACACAGAAATTTCAGAAGCTCATGAAATGCTTATTTCTCAACTATTTTCAAAACTAAACACATCATGGCAATCAGTGAAGCATGTAGAATCATTCTATAACATAAAATGAGAAAATTTTGTTTTTGATTGTGGAGGTTTTAGGACAAAATGAGGGCAGGGAAATGATCAGCAAGGTTTGTGGAGTTGAGTGGTGGAAAAAGTTTGAAGGTTTGATGGCTGAATCAAAGGATTCGAAAGCTTTTGCAAATGTGAGGATTTTTGAGTATGTTGTCTTCTTGCAGCTTTCAGGCTTGTGTATGTTGTGTGTTATCCTTCATTTGGTCCACTTATCACAACTAGAGAGGTCAGAGGAGTTGGTGTGGCACTGTGGGATTGGTATGGGTTTTTTTGCAAAAAGTCAAGTCTAGGTGTACTTGAGGTATGGGCAAGTGTGAGGTTGTGATAGGGGCATGGTTGAGTTCAGCAGAGATCATGGAGTTCATATGGATCAGATTCTATGAGCTGTAACAAGTAGAAGCATGGCTTCATGGATTTTTGCAAGTTGGTACATGTTTGCCCCCTTTGGAAATTCATGAAGTTCAAGGCACCAAAATGCAATATTCTTGGGCCAATTCTGACTTTTAGAAGTCATATGATCATATTGTGAAAAGTTTGTGCACATTTGAGGTCTTTAGAACACTTGATCAAGTCATTTTGCAAAATGCCTCTTTGGTAGAAAACTTCAAATTTTGTGATTTTAGCCAACTTTGACAAGCCATAACTTTTGATCCAAAATGAATTAGGTCATGTTCTTGTACTTTTTGAAAAGGGAATGATCCATTATACAACTTTCATGACCAAAGTTTTTTCATTTGAAGCACTTTTGAATCAAAAAGCAAGGGTTGAAAAAGTTTCCTAAAATGGCAATTTCATTAAAAGTCAAACTTTCCCAAAAAGTCAACTTTGCAAATGACTTGAAATTCTTCAATTTTGTGAACTTCCAACATCTTCTATGATCAAATAAAGATCATACACAATCAAAATGATGAAGAACACCCTTTGGTTGGGTCATTGGGGGCCTCAGATGCCCTGATTTTACACTGACTTGCTCAGAAAGTCAACTCTTGATCAGATGACTTCCCCATGGAATTTCTTCATGAAAATTGATATGAATGCTCCCTATACCATATAGAGACCAATAGAAACAAGAATGACCAAAAAAATTGGAGTTATGGCCTTTGAAACCAAAACCCTAATTCTAGGTCATCTGTGCAGTCAAACCTGGCTCTACTTCCATACCATTCTCAGTTCTTGTGATTTTTTGACATTCTTGACTTTGAGAGGATATAATATGATGATTGAACATACATGGACCCCTTTGAAGTGATTGATGACCTTTGGAGTGGCTCAATAAGCTCTTGGATTGCTTAGATCACAAACCCTAGATGCAGATGACTTTGAATCTATGCAGTGAATTAAAAATGTGATATGAGATGCTATGATTGAGTTTATGCATATGAGAAGATCACAAGCCATGGTGTGAATGGGTGAGGGCGAATTTGGGGTGTTTATAGCTGCCCCTATTCAAGCATGAGTTAGCTGTGCAGGATGTAAGCAGCGGCTTAACAGGCAAACAAGATAACTTGTGGTTGAATACCAAAGACAGTCCAAAATTTGCACTCACAGAAATGAATAAGTAAAGGGATATAGATTGTAAAGGAAAATGAAGTATAATATAAAGTGCGGGCGACGGAGGACGACCGTCGAGCAGAGGACGACTGCTGGGGAAAAGGCAATGACGGGGACGGCCGACATGCTGGGGATATAGGCGATTATGATGGGGACAACCATCAAGTTCATAAAGTAAGGTAACCAACGATGGGGACGGCCATCGGGCTAAACTGAAAAAGAAAAAGGGACCACGACGGGGACGGCCATCGGCTTTAAAGAATAAATGAAAAAAATGATGAGGGACGGTCATCAAAGGTGAAGGACGATCACCTAGCAGGGGACGGCTGCTCTTTTGGGGATAAGATGAGGGACGGTCATCTAAGGTGAAGGACGATCACCTGGTAGGGTACGGCTGCCAAAAGTATCGTGACATAGGACGAATGTCGGATAAAAGGTCAATGATGGGGACGGCCATCGGATGAGCATGATGAAGGACGATCATCAAGAGGTGAAGGACGATCACCTAGCAGGGGACGGCTGCTCTCAAGGTTTATCATGACATAGGACGAATGTCAGATAAAGGGGATCAACAATGGGGACGGCCATCAGATAAAATGATGAAGGACGATCATCAAGAGGTGAAGGACGATCACCTAGCAGGGGACGGCTGCTAAATATCACGACACAGGACGAATGTCGGATAGAAAAGGTCGACGATGGGGACGGCCATCAGATGAGCATGATGAAGGACGATCATCAAGAGGTGAAGGACGATCACCTAGCAGGGTACGGCTGCTCTCAAGGCTTATCATGACATAGGACGAATGTCAGATAAAAAGAAATTTTGCTTTGCTGGCGACTACTGGGGAATAGTAAACACGGACGAGTGTTTATATCCAAGAAATAAAAGGTATAAGTGTTTGGTGTTGTGTATAGATTAAAGATGCGGACGAGCATCCTTAAGACTATGATACGGACGAGTATCAGGTAGAAACAAATACTGGCACGTGTTCAGAGATGATGATACGGACGAGTATCAACTGGTTAACAAGGAACACGGACGAGTGTTGATTCTGAGGGGACTCTTCTGGGGAAAAGTAGACACAGACGAGTGTCTAAATTCAAGAAGACAAGAGTGTTTGACACAGTGTATGTATTAAAGATACGGACGAGCATCCTTAGGACTGTGATACGGACGAGTATCAAGTAGAAACAAACGCTTGACGCATGTTCTGAGATGATGGTACGGACGAGTACCAACCGGTTAACACAAAACACGGACGAGTGTTGAATCTGAGGAGTAGGGAGTAATATAGGCAAGATACGGACGAGTATCTGTATATGTGAAAACGGGAGTAATGAGTATGAGCGGTGTATAGTTGAGTGTTTATCCTGCTGGAGAGAGTGACACGGACGAGTGTCAAAAGGAGAAGAGTATAGTATAAACAAGTATCTGATATACAAAGTGTTTAGGTAATTATGCTGGGGAAAGTGACACGGACGGATGTCAAGAAAATTATATACATATCTGTGAGTGCAAAGGGGACGCTTTGGCTTTCCGCTGGGGATATGACACGGACGGGTGCCACAAGGGGTATGTACTGGTATTTGTGGGTGTAAGGTAACTGCTTTAGCCCTTTGCTGAGGAATCTGGGGAGCATTCTGTATGTTGTTGATGGGTTGCTATTATTCACAAGTGTTTAATTTAAACCATGGCCTATGATTATGCAATATGTTTGATTTTTACCGTAATGCTCCGTATTAAACGGAATGCTACGCTTTGTTTGGTGAATATGATGCTAATGCTATGATTATGCAAAAGATACCGATCCGGGATTCGGATCCCGTTGCCGCGAAGATTTCTGGCCGATTTGCTTGAAGTGGACATCCCAGCCGGGGATGAGACCATTGAGATGTATCTGCTTGGAGGAACAGGTCACTGATAGACCCATTCCTGGTAATGAGGGACCCAGCTAGGGTTTGTAGAAACTTCCCTTACTCTGTGGGGAGATGGTTCCCTGGCTTTTGTACTTGGCTGAGGAGGAAGAATGATTGGCATCTCGGCTGGGGAGAAACAACAAGTGGCAACTCAGCTGGGGAGGAAACATTTCTGGTGCTAAGGCTGAGTGAGTATTGATTTGCCAGCTTGCTGGGAGTGAATTTTTCATGCTCCATGTCGCGCTTTGAATGCCTACAGTCCTGAAAAGATAGAGAAACGCACAAGTAGTCCCGAGGTATCCCTTACCGGATTCCATCATAGGAGGTTAGACACACACTAAGAGTAAGTATATTTCCTGCAAGCACGTATTTTTCAAAAGGGAAACATCTGTATTTATGCAATCAGTATCTTAGAGACATCGTACATTTTGCAAATGACAATAAAATGTACGAGACGAGACATGACTGCAAATCTGATTTTATTAATTTATGTGCCCTGAATTGGCAAGATACAGTCAAAGAAACATATCCCCTAAAATGAGGAGATTGTTACAAATTGAGAAACAAAATGTTGGCAATGTTGACGATGCTTCAAGGAGCTTCCCTTTTGCTATGACTCGTATGACTTTTGACGCTCTTCTCGTCTTGCTTTCTGAAGAAGGCTGATTCTGAAAGAAGCTTGATCCTTTCGAAGCTTACCAAGTTGTAAGTGATACAGACGAATTCAGAATGCAGTTGTTCGCTTATTCCCTCATTTTGCATGGATCGCCCTTTCGGGTTTTCAATCCATCGGGATACCCATTTTTGCCTGAGTTGTCCAATTGCGGTTTTTCAACTCAGCGGGTGTACATTTTTTTGTTTATTTTCCCTTATTTTTTCCCGAGTCTTTTATTCTATTTTTTGACTCGCCGGGATGCCCTATTTTTGCCTGGACTTACATTCTGTTTTTATGTCCAGCGGGTCATTTTCATGCGAAGTATTTTTTAACTGCATCTGAATTCACAGGGGACGGGAAGTCTTCACCATCCATAGTGCTGAGCATCAGTGCTCCACCAGAGAAAACTTTCTTTACTATGAATGGTCCTTCATAGTTCGGAGTCCACTTGCCCCTGTGGTCTGTATGAGGAGGGAGGAGTCTTTTCAGCACAAGATCTCCTACTTGGTACTCTCGGAGCCTGACTTTCTGATCGAAGGCTTTCTTCATTCTCTTCTGATACAACTGCCCATGACAGATTGCAGCCAATCTTTTCTCTTCAATCAGACTCAGTTGTTCGTATCGGGACCGGACCCATTCTGCTTCGTTTAGCTTAACATCCATCAGTACCCGTAGGGAGGGTAATTCAACTTCGACAGGTAGGACTGCCTCCATACCATACACAAGCTGATACGGTGTTGCCCCAGTGGATGTTCTGATTGACGTGCGGTACCCATGCAAGGCAAACGGTAGCATTTCATGCCAGTCTTTGTAGGTGACTACCATCTTCTGCACAATCTTCTTGATATTCTTATTAGCCGCCTCAACAGCGCCATTCATCTTTGGCCTGTAAGGAGAAGAATTGTGGTATTGGATCTTGAAGTCCCGGCATAGCTCTGCCATCATTTTGTTGTTCAAGTTGGAACCATTGTCAGTAATGATTCGCTCGGGAACCCCGTATCGACAGATGATGTCCTTTTTTAGAAATCGGGCTACCACTTGCCTTGTAACGTTTGCATAGGAAGCTGCTTCAACCCACTTGGTAAAATAGTCAATGGCTACCAAGATGAATCTGTGGCCGTTTGAAGCAGTCGGCTCAATCTTGCCATTCAGAGGATTGGGAGGCACATGCACCTTATCCGCAAAGGGCCAGGGTGAAGACATCACATTCAGAGGATTGGGAGGCACATGCACCTTATCCGCATAAATCTGGCATTTATGGCATTTTCTGGCATAGGCACAACAGTCGGCATCCATAGTGATCCAGTAATAGCCTGATCTTAACAACTTCTTAGCCATGGCATGCCCTCCTGCATGGGTACCAAAGGATCCTTCGTGCACCTCGTGCATCAACAAGTCTGCTTCTACCCTATCAACGCATCTGAGGAGTACCATATCAAAGTTTCTTTTGTACAGGGAACCATCAGTATTCAGGAAGAAACTACCAGCTAGCCTTCTTAAAGTCTTCTTATCATTGGAAGATGCCCCAGGTGGGTATGTTTGATCCTCCAAGAAGCACTTAATGTCATGGAACCAAGGCTTATCATCTTTGACAACATCTGCTGCGAACACATATGCTGGTCTGTCGAGTCTGGATACTGAAATTTGAGGTACAAAGTTGGCAGCTTGAACTTTGATCATAGATGAAATGGTAGCCAGAGCATCTGCAAACTGATTCTCGTCCCGAGGGATATACTCAAGCTTGACTGTTGTAAAGAAAGTCAATAACCTCCTTGTATAATCCCTGTAAGGTATCAGATGCTCCTGGTGTGTGTACCATTTGCCGTTGGTTTGATTAACTACCATAGCTGAATCTCCGAATACAGTCAATGTTTTGATCCTGAGGTCAATGGCTTCCTCAAGACCCATAATGCAAGCTTCGTATTCAGCTTCGTTGTTAGTGCAGTTAAAGGTGAGTTTTGTCGAGAAAGGCATGTGAACTCCCTTAGGCGTAATGAGTACTGCACCAACACCACAACCATTCATATTAACAGCCCCATCAAACATCATAGTCCATTCTTCTTCCGGGTCAGGCCCTTCAGTGTGAATAGGCTCTTCATGATCTTTTGCTTTTATGAACATGATGTCTTCATCAGGGAAGTCAAATCTCATAGGCTGGTAATCATCAATAGGTTGCTCAGCAAGATAATCAGACAATACACTGCCCTTGATGGCTTTCTGAGATGTGTACTGGATGTCATATTCTGTGAGGATCATCTGCCATCTTACAACCCGTCCGGTAAGAGTTGGCTTCTCGAAAATGTACTTGACTGGGTCCATCTTGGAGATCAATAGAGTAGTGTGGGTCAGTATATACTGTCTCAGTCGGCGAGCAGCCCATGCTAAAGCACAACAAGTTTTCTCGAGTAGTGAATAACGTTGTTCACAGTCGGTAAAATTTTTGCTCAGGTAGTATATTGCATACTCTTTTCGACCAGACTCGTCATGCTGGCCCAACACACACCCCATCGACTCTTCTAATACTGTCAAGTACATTATCAGAGGTCTTCCTTCAACTGGAGGCATAAGGATTGGTGGTTCTTGCAAGTATTCTTTAACCTTGTCAAAAGCCCTCTGGCAGTCTTCGTTCCACCTGACCGTCTGTTCTTTTCTGAACAGCTTGAACAAGGGTTCACAGGTTGCTGTAAGGTGAGATATGAACCTGGAAATGCAGTTCAATCTACCTAGAAACCCTCGAACTTCTTTTTCAGACTTTGGTGCAGGCATTTCTTGAATGGCTTTGACTTTATCAAGGTCAACCTCAATCCCTTTCTCACTTACGATAAAACCCACCAGCTTACCCGATCGCACCCCGAATGTGCACTTGTTGGGGTTCAATTTCAGTTGGTATTTCCTCAAACGCTTGAATAACTTCAGCAGATTCACCAGGTGGTCTTCTTCCGTGAGGGACTTGGCAATCATGTCATCCACATAACATTCGATTTCTTTATGGATCATATCGTGGAATAATGTTACCATAGCCCGTTGATATGTTGCACCTGCATTCTTCAATCCGAATGGCATCACCTTATAACAGAAAGTGCCCCAGGGTGTGATGAAGGTTGTCTTCTCCATGTCTTCAGGTGACATCTTGATCTGGTTGTATCCTGAAAATCCGTCCATGAAGGAGAAAACCGAGAACTGAGCCGTATTATCAACCAATACATCAATGTGAGGTAATGGGAAATCATCTTTCGGGCTGGCTCTGTTCAGGTCCCGGTAGTCAACACACATCCTTACCTTGTCATCTTTCTTAGGCACAGGTACTATATTAGCAACCCACGGCAGATAGCTAGTTACAGCAAGGAATCCGGCGTCCCACTGCTTTTGCACCTCTTCCTTTATCTTCATTGCCATATCTGGGCGAGTACGGTGCAACTTCTGTTTTACTGGCGGGCAGTCTTCCTTTAATGGCAGCTTGTGCATGACGATATCGGTGTCCAACCCTGTCATATCCTGGTAAGACCAAGCAAACACATCTGCATACTCCCGAAGCAAATCAATCAGTTGTTCTTTCACTGAGTTTTGCAGGCAGGCTCCGATCTTAACCTCTTTCACATCTTCATCCGTACCAAGATTAACTGTTTCAATCTCCTCCTGATGAGGAGTGATAACCTTCTCCTCTTGCCTTAACAACCTGGCTAGCTCTTCAGGAAGCTCATAATCTTCTTCAACCCCTTCATCAGCTTGATTGATTGGATTGTCAAAGTCATACGAGGTCATAGCTGTGTTGTTGTCGGTGCAGCCTGAGAGGCACTCTCTGCAAGGGTTTAGATTGTTCATTTTAGTGATTGATTTTAATCTTGTTTAGAAAAAGTGAAATGAAGTTGTCATTTTGAAAACATTGCCATTTTATTTTTGTACAAAAAGAAAAATGGAAAAACAGTGAACGGAAAAGAAAAAGACTCATTTGCAAAAGATGTCTGATTATCATTGATTGATCTGTTTGCACAAAATTACAGATGGCCCGATTACAAAATGAGTCTTGTCATCTTGGGCAAGATGCAAGACTTGATGCATGCTTAAAATATACAGGAAATAATAATTACTCTGCAGGAGTAACCCTTATAATTTCCTGGGAAGACCAGTTTGAGATACGGCTCCCCGGGGTCCTTGGACGTATCCGGCTCTCCAGGTTGCGCTCATCTTCCGACTCATCTTCCAAGTTGTTTACAGCATCAGGGGTGAGCATCCCCCCACTAACAAAGCTGGGCTTCTTAGCAGCCTCTGATTGATCTTGTTGAGTTGGTTTGTAACCCAGCCCAAATTTGTCCTCTTTCTTTTCTACAGGCAACAGCTTGCCCCAGCCTTGAGCATTCCCCTCCTCAACAACCTTCCTGGCTTGCTGGTAGGATGTCATGGAAGTCCCAAGTACAGTAGATGCTTCATTGATGTTCAGGGCTTCGAATCCCTGACTCATGGTTTCGTGGATCTCCCCGTCCATCTCAATGTATTTGTATGTAGCCAGGTGGCTAACAAAAATATCTTCCTCTCCACAAATAGTAACGACTTGGCCCTCCCACTCGAATTTTAACTTCTGGTGAAGGGTTGAGGTCACGGCGCCAGCGGCGTGTATCCATGGTCTACCCAATAGACAGCTGTAGGCAGGCTGTATATCCATCACGAAGAAGGTCGTTTTGAAAGTCTGTGGGCCAATCGTTATAGGCAACTCAATCTCTCCCAGAACCGATCTCTTAGAACCGTCAAAGGCTCTTACTACCAAGTTGTTGGGGCGTAATGCCAATCCTTCATACTCCAGCTTCACAAGGGCTTTCTTAGGTAGGACATTGAGGGATGACCCTGTGTCCACCAATACATGAGAAAGAACTGCACCCTTACACTCTAAGGTAATGTGCAAAGCCTTGTTGTGATCGCGGCCTTCCGTTGTCAAATTAGTGTTGGTAAATCCTAGTCCATGACTAGCGTTAACATTTCCAACTACAGCTTCCAGCTGATTGACGGTAATCTCCTCTGGCACATAAGCTGCGTGCAAGACTTTTAATAGTGCGTTCCGATGAGCCTCGGAGCACATTAGCAATGATAAAATGGAGATCTTGGAAGGTGTCTGGTGAAGCTGGTCCACTATCTTGTAATCACTTTTCTTGATGATTCTCATGAATTCATCAACCTCTTGATCAAAAGGGGTCTTTAAAGCTTCTTTAGCAACTTGTTCTTCTTGCAACATGCTCTTCCCTTTTGCCTTGGCAGCAGCTTCTGCTTCAGCAATGGGTCTTGGAATTTGTGGGGCAAAAAGACGTCCGCTTCGAGTGAAGCCTCCGCCTCCCCCCACATTGTCTATTTGTGGTGAAGAAGTTGATGATTCAAGAGTGATTTTCTGCCCTTCGCAGTATAGATCTGAGCCGTAATGCCAAGGGATGGCATTACTGCTTTCATATGGAACGGGCCCAGGTACCGTGATGGTAACCGGGCTAACTGTAGCAGAGGAGGGTGTTGCAATAGTATGTGGATCATAGTAGATAGTAAATGGTGATATGGCAGGAGATGCCACTGCTTGCTGTTGAAAATTGCTGTTCGGAGGAATACTTGACAGATCATAATAAATAGTGACTGCTGAGATATTTGCTGGTGTTGTAGGAGAAGATTCTGAATAGAGGGCTGCTGATGTTGTAGAAGTAATGTTTGTTGGAATCTGACTTGTTGAAGTGATATTTGAAGCATTTGTTGATGAAACTGAAGAATTGTTTGGAATAATTATTGTTGCAGTTGTAGAAGACTCTGGAACTGTTGTCGGAGGGATTGCCGGATTTGAAGGTATTGATGTTGTGATTTGAAGTAGACCATTCTGGATAAGACTGTCTATGCCGCTTCTCAGATTGTCACATCCATTTACCGAAATGTTGCAATAACCGCACCCGAGCTCACACCCATGGAATATCTGGCATTCAAGGAGTTGAGCTTTAATCTCTACCAGGGGTGTCCGGATCTGCCCAACACTGGTTATCAAGAAAGACGGCTTATCTTCCTCAATAGCATTAATTCTGGGCCCTCCATGGTTGGGCATAGGGTTCTTGTTAACATTTGGCGGTGGTGTAAAGTTTAGAGCTTTAGAATCTACCAAGTCCTGTACTTTCATTTGTAGAGCCCTACACTTCTCTGTACTGTGGCCAGGTGCATTGGAGTGAAAAGCACATCTGGCATTGTTGTTGTGGTTGATATGTCGGTTGCTGTGGAATTGGAGCGGGAATGGTGACTGCTGCCACTGACCTATGAACATATTGTGGTCTGCCCCTGCTGGCCTGAATAGCATTAGTCTCACCGGTTCTCCTTGGACCTACAAAAGGCTTTCTGGGGTTGCTGGACGAGCTTGCACCGTTGTCAGAAATCTTGCCCATCTTTAATAGGCTCTCAATTCTTTCTCCAGCTATGACTACGTCAGCGAAGCTAGTGGAAGAAAAGGCAGCTAGCCTGTCAATGTATGTCCCTTGGAGGGTGTTCATGAACATGTCGGCCATTTCCCTTTCCGACATGGGTGGCTGGACAGCAGCAGCAAGCTGTCTCCACCTCTGGGCGTACTCCCGGAAGCTTTCCCTGGATGATTGAGACATTCCCATCAGGAGGGTCTTGTTAGGAGCCATATCCAAGTTGTACTGGTATTGTCTGATAAAGGCCTCAGCTAGGTCCTTCCAGCATCTGATGGTTGCTCTAGTCAAGTGAGAGTACCATTCCCTTGAAGCTCCTGTTAAGCTATCTTCAAAATAAAACATCCATAGCTTTTCATCCATGGTATATGCCTTCAGCCTCCCCAAAAAGGATTGTAAGTGGGTTCGTGGACAGGAAGTTCCGTTGTACTTCTCGAAGCACGGAGGTTTAAACTTGTGGGGAATCCTTACCCCGTCCACTAAGCCCATGTCCATAACATCAAAGCCCAAAGAATTCTGGGACTCCAAGGATCTCAATTTTTCAGCAATTTCAACTAGTCTTCTATCATAGGCTTCATCCCCAGCTCCCATCACAGTAAATTGATCCTCCTAGGGGTCTTCTTGTAATACTCTGCCGGCAGTGGCATTCCCTTGCACATTAACAGGGATGTTGATCTCTGGATGAAGGTGTGGTCCATACACTGGAGGATTAACATGAGGCTGAACCTTCTCATTGTTGCTGGTTCCCCCAGTCCCTAGATGGGGTTCCTCCTGGGTCTACCTTTCTACTAGTGCCCTTAATCTCTCTTGGCTCTGTGCCAATCCATTCATCACCTCCATAAACTGGGTCATCTGATTTCTCATCTCCAGTCTCTCATTGGCCATTTGAGTCCTGACCTCTGTAAGGTCCTGCTGTACTTGGTCCATTTGTATACCCGAAAGGTTGTTGCGGGTAGGATATCTGTGTGGACGGTTGAGTGGGAACACCCGACGTCGAGCAATAGTTCCTGGATCATAACAGAGTTAGTAACAACAAAACAAAAACCTACAAAACAAAACAAAAGTTAGTATGCAATGCAGTATGCTCATTTGTTTTCAAGGTATCCGGCTTGGCATTTGGTTTTGACCTTTCCAGACCCCTGAGGAAGTTGCTTTGATGTTGCTTGAGAGAAAAAGAACTCAGATAAAACAAACTAATGAATATATTACAAATGGAAAAACATACATAGCTTGTTTTTATTTATTTACAATATATGCCCTCTGAGGGGGCAAAAATACAACATAAGAAAAAGAAAAGTACATGAAAGCAACAACAAGCAAAAGTCAGACATCAAGACCAAACTCATCCTCCTGAACTTCCTTCAAAAGTGCTTCAGTCACAGGATTAGCTGGATGCTCTGTGAGGTTCCTGATGAGAAGATTCATGGTGGTGATAGCAGTGGTTAGCTTCTTGTGTCTGCCCTGGTCCTTTGACCTCTTCACACCAGCTCTGAGTTTCAATTCTGAGATCTCCCTCTGGGCTTCTACTAGGGCTTCCTGCTGCTCCTTTGCATTAGCCTCCAACTGCTCAATCTTGTCCTGAGTTCTCTTATCCTCCTGAGTGCGAGCTTCAGTGATCCTGACCCACCTAGCTTGGCTCTCCTTCAGATAAAGATCAGTCCTAGCTCTCTGGAATTGGGCCTCTTTGCAGGCATTCTTCAAAATCTGTTCTCCAGCCCTGGACTTCTTGATGTAGTCCTCTGACTTTTCAATCTTGGCTAGATGCTCCACCTTAAGCTTTTCTAACCTTTCAATGTCCAGACGACCATCACTCCTCTCCCAGAGGGTTCTTTTCAAGGCTTCAGACAAATTCTCATTCCTCTCTTTGAGCTTTTCAAACTCCTCCAGGCTGACAGTGGCTGGAGGTGGTGCTGTGGATGGTCCAGGTACATCTTCAATGGTGAAGGGCATCCCAGAAATTTGAGCCCTGGCATGAGACCACTCATAATACTGAGCTGAGGCCACATTGTTGCATCTCCCAAGAATGGTTACCCCTTTAGTCTGGACATTGTCCCAAGCCCAGGATGCTTACCTGACAACAGCCAGATTAGGCTTAATCTCACAATAAAGGGTCTCAGCTAGATCTTGTACTCTAGGAGGGTGGACCAATGCATAGCCCAGTTGTCTTTTGAATAGCAGAGGGTTGTAGTTGATGCAACCCTTCACTCCTATCAGAGGTACATTGGGGAACTGCCCACAACTAGTAATGATGTCCCTGCCCTTGGTGCTCTGAGTGCACCACCTGATGTCAGCTGAGGTTAAAGCAATGAGTCTCCTGGCCCAATTCTTTTGCTGGTGAGGATTCAAGAATGCATCAGTCTTGGGCAAGTGCTTGAGCAGCCAGGTATGGAATAGGGGAGCACAGCATCTCACCAATCTTCCCCTTTGCTTTTCATTCCTTTGGTGAACAGAGTAGTATAAATCTCCCAGTAAGGTGGGCACTGGGTTCCTCAGAATGAAAAGATGGATTGCATTCTTGCTAATAAACTTAGGCTCATCTGTAAATAATATAACCCCGTATATGCTAAGGGCTAATAATGCACAAACTGCCTTCCATTCTCCCAGAGAGGCCTTCAGGATAGCTTGGGAAGTCAGGAAATCCAAGTGTAGACCAGAGATTCCAGCCTTTGCTGTCATGTTTTGCTCAATCAGAACTGGTTCCAGATACAATGCCTTTGCCACCTCTTCATTACTAGGAAAAGCCATCTCAGGGTTGAAGGGGACTCCATCCCTGATAGGTACACCAATCAGTGATGAATACTCTTCCAACAAGGGTCCCAACTGAAAATCCTGGAAGGTGAAGCACCTCAGAGGGGGATCATAGAACTGCAGGCAAGTATGAATCAAGCTCCTCTGGGAAGGGTCCAAATCCATAACCACATCAAGGATGCCTCCATAATATTCTCTGAATAGTGGTATATGGTCTGGAGTAATCAGGGCCTGGACTTTCCTGATGCCAGCCAGCTCAAGCTCACAGAAATGATAGGAGATGTTGCTCTTCTTGGGTGCCATGTTGCTGAAGAAAAGCTGAAACCGATGCTGATGATGATGACTGATACTAGAAGATGGGCCACTGACAGGCTGAGACTAGTGATGCAGGTGACTGAAGTAGGTAGCTGATGAGGATAGCTGAAGCAGATACTGGTGAAGATAGGGCCTATGCAGATGAAGGGGTCAAAACCAAGCCAAAATGTAATATGGATACCCTGAAAAACAAATAAACACATGTTAAATGATGCAATGATGATGTATGCAAATGATATGCAAAGGGTTTGTGATCAAGCTGGATCTGATTAACTGCCTTGGTATAAGTCCATGTATGTTCAAGAAATCCAGATGGAGGTTCATAAGTCCAGTAACCAAGGTGGGGGACTCAAATAAAGAGTCACATGTCCAGGGTTAAAATCACAAGAACTGTCCCAAAGTGGAGTATTCTTAATCAAAACAATGTATCAGGGTATGTTGAGGTCAAGGGTACCTGCAAACCTGTAAACAGCCCAACCCCCTCACAGGTGATGTTCTAAAACAAAGATCCTCAGACTTGGATCAGTTATGAGAAGTGTAAACACTTCTAACCCGGAGGTACAGTGTTTACAATAATCATAAAAGATCCTCCTCTAATTCACCTCAATTTCTGAAGGTCATAGTAAAGGTCATCCAGACTTAGCAGGCTTCCCAGATAGCCCTAGCACTACAGGAAATCTGTAGCACAGAGTTCTCAAGAAGAAACCCATATCTGAACCGTGTTTCATATTCCCGCATCAGACCGAAATGGAATGGGAAAGAACATGAACCACTCTAGCCTAGGTGTCACTCAGGTCCCAGGTATAGGACCTTAACTCTCAATGAACCCCACCCACCAAGACAGAAAACAGATCCAGCCAGATAACAGTATGACAGTATGATGTATATAAAGCTATAAAAGAAAGCAATAAATAACTGTACATAAAGCAATAAATAAAACAAATATACAAACTCAAATGGCACATAACACCCCAGTAAACACAAATCAAACAAGCGCTAGGAGGAACCCACAAAAAGAACCAGAAGCCCTGGTTACAGTATAAGGGTCCCCAGCAGAGTCGCCAAGCTGTCGCTCCCGATAAATGGGAACAACCCAAATAAAGGTACAGACGCGAACGGTCGGCGAAAAGGAGGATGTGAGAACACACAGGAGTGAACTCACAGGAAAAGAAAAGAGTCGCCAACTAGGCATTTTTATCCTAGAGGAAAGGTAATGCTGCATAAACCTAGAAAAGATATGGATAAGACGGTTGCGAACCAGAGAGACTGAGAAAGGGGGTTGGTTACAACCTGGGAAGGTATTAGCACCCAGATTGTCCGTCGTACTCGACGGGATCCACGCTTAAAAGATTTGTGTTTTAAAGGGGTAGTGTCAGTGTAATTTGTGCATAAGAACAGCTGGAAAAGATGTACAGGTGTCTGTGTAAAAGAAGTGTAAAGTGTAATATGAAAGTGTCAGTGTAAGAAATGAATGAAGTGCTCAAGACTATGAGGCTAAAAGAATGATATTGGGAGGAGGGGGAATATATAGAGACTTTTGTTCGATAACTGTTAAGTTATGCCTACGTATCCTCTCGTGCAATGAGGAAGTCAGAACACCGTAGTTCGACTCAAAGAGACTGAAAGGTAAATTGACTTGTGAACTGCTTGCTTGCCTATGCTCAAGTGTAAGACCTGTCTGGCTCAGGTGCAAACTATCTTGCATTAGACGGAAGAAGCAAGTTCTCGTTTGTGAGTGAATAAGATGAGAAAAGAATCCCGGAGGAGACGATTATTGTTTGTTTTTGAGTTTTTAGTCTTTTATTACTTTTGGAAGTTTGTTATAAGTTAATGAGCTTAAGCCTAAACCAATGGGTTAGTAAACTCATCACATCCTCCCTCTGATTAGGGGTAATGAGAATACCTTAAGTGTGAAGTCAGCATCTCACACTTAATCACCCTGATGTAGGATTAAGATCATTAACCTACTTGTGATTAATTAGATGTTTTTGTTGTTTTTGTTTAGTGTTAAGTAATGAGATTAAGCCATAATCAGGGATTAAACAGACTCATTACACCATCCTAATATAAGGATAATAGATGAGAATGTTTAAGCTGAGGAAGACTCCTCAACTTAATCCATGATTAGGGATTAACTTCATGACAAAACAAAGCCTTTATTAGGTGGATTTTAGTTAATGATATGATGAAGAAGTGATTTTTATGATTTGTAAGACAACTTGAGGGGGACTTGTCCATTAACACTAGGGTTAGTCCTTCTTAACCAGTTAAGGAAGAATTAGAACCCTAATGCAAGGCCCAAGTTACAAGCTTGATGTCTTGATGATTATTAAATGGATTGATTAAAGGATTTAAACACATTAAGGGTTTAACACTTAGGATTAAAGTTATACACTCCATCCTAATAGAAGGATACAGGCATAAGCTTAATCACAAAGCCTTAAAGCCTTTAGGGTTTAGTCCTTGATTATGAGATGAGAAGAGAGGACTCAATGAGACACAAAGGTAAAATCTAAATGGGGGACTAATCAAAACCCTAATTATTGTCATGCTTGGTTGTTCCTAAGGTTTGTGAGGTTTACAAGAGAAATCTTCAGAGAAACCACCAGGAAGCAGATGAAAGGAGCAAAGAGAAGCAAAGTAACTTGCTTCATTTAAGAAGACAAGTCACTTGAGGAAAAAAAGTGAGATGAAGAAGAATGAGCAAGCTCAATCTCAAACACAAGACAAAATGCAGCAATGATGCATAAGAGAGATGAAAAGAAATTGTGAGAAGTGAAGGCAAATTCACTTTTCAAAGTGACTTACCACCTGAAAAGTTAGTGAAAGAAATGCAATGCAATGCAAAATGAGATGGAATGGCATGATGCAAACCAAAACCAGAAGCATGAGTATGATGATAATGATGCTATGAGATGATGCAAACATGAAACAAGGCATGGGGATGATCATACAAGCATATGGATGCAAGAGAAGCATGCTTAGAACCATGAACATACATGAAAAGTTATGAAATGCAAATGACATACAACATGGCAAATGAAAGATGCAATGATCAAACATGATTCTAATATGTCTTAAGATGTGTTATGGATCAAATGGATGCATAAAATGTCATGGCAAGTCATGGTGTGCAAGCAAATGCAAGATGAATGCAAAAGGAAGCCCAAATTAGGGTTTATGATCAAAGCACAAAACAAAAACCAAAACCAGAAGCAAACATCAAGATAAAAAAATTGAAAATGCATCTAAGGGAACCCTAAACCTATACAAACTCACTACCCAAAGGAGGGGTTCTAACTCTTAACCTAATGAGGGTTATGAATTTCCTAAGGTTACTAGGGTTTTAGGGTACCTTGTCAAGAAAAATGTCAAACAAAATAGGAAATGCAAGATCAATTCATGCCAATTTAAACCTACAAACTACATGATATGCAAGACACAATGCAAAAAGAATCAAAGTCCAACTCTCAATGGTTAGGCAGAAATGAATTTTGGAAGTTTGGAACAAATATTGCCTTGAAATGATTTTAATTCCATTGAAAATAGTCAAAAGGCATCAAGAACAAAAAATAAATTTGGTTTGAGAGTTGGACAATGTTTCTAAATGATTTTAAAGGTTTCATGAATTTTTTGGTGATTTTTAAATACCTAAAAGTATTTTTAATTAATTAATTCTCATTAATTAATTAAAAATAAACTTTTAAATGATTTAAAAATAAATTTTAATGCAAAAAATAAAAATAAAAATGTTTTTGGTTTCTGAAAATTAATAAAAGATTATATAAAAATTTTCAGAATTTTTGAATGGTTTTTACTATTTTAAATTAAATGGAGAAAACAAATGAATTTAAATGCAAATAAAAATGAAATTAAACTGAAAAATGGAAAAGTATGCAAGATCAAGGGCTGAGGTTCAAACTGGCAGGGGCGGGAATGGACCTGGCGCGCATCTGGACGACCCAAATTCAAATTCACGCAATTAAGACTAAACCCTAATTAATTAACCCTAATGACTTTCAGACGACCGGAACACTGTTCTGGTCGTCTTCTCCGGCCAACCATTCAAGCTATCTCTCCTAATACGCATCCCCAGGCCCTAAAACTCTCCAGAAATGATCCTCTCCCCAACCCCAACAAGAATCAGCCATCAAAATTCATTTATCCATCATCAAATCCATGAATCGAAGCAAAACGGAAAAGAACACAGAAATTTCAGAAGCTCATGAAATGCATATTTCTCAACTATTTTCAAAACTAAACACATCATGGCAATCAGTGAAGCATGTAGAATCATTCTATAACATAAAATGAGAGTTCTGGAAAAATAAATGCCATGGCTACCTGAGCTGGAGCTTTCGAATCAGGGACTTTCTGGCCAGTTCTTTGCTTCAAATCCACTCCAATGATCCTCCTAAGAAGCTTGCAATGCTTGGTTGGAGTTTAAATAGCCTCTGGGGAGAGTTTGCAGAATCTCAGTTCATGAAATGTGAAAATCGTGTTTTTGATTGTGGAGGTTTTAGGGCAAAATGAGGGCAGGGAAATGATCAGCAAGGTTTGTGGAGTTGAGTGGTGGAAAAAGTTTGAAGGTTTGATGGCTGAATCAAAGGATTCGAAAGCTTTTGCAAATGTGAGGATTTTTGAGTATGCTGTCTTCTTGGAGCTTTCAGGCTTGTGTATATGTCGCTCCCACCAAATGAAGCCAGGTCAAATGGGGTACAGACGCGAACGGTCGGCGAAAGGGGGATGCGAGGACACACAGGAGTGAACTCACAGGGAATGAATAGAGTCGCCAGCTAGGCATTTTTATCCCGGAGGAAAGGCAATGCTGCATAGACCTAGAAAGACATGGATAAGACGGTTGCGAACCAGAGAGACTGAGAAAGGGGGTTGGTTACAACCTGGGAAGGTATTAGCACCCAGATTGTCCGCCGTACTCGACGGGATCCACGCTTGAAAGATTTGTGTTTTAAAGGGGTAGTGTCAGTGTAATTTGTGTGTAAAAGAGCTGGAAAACAAAATGTACAGGTGTCAGTGTAAGAGAAAAGTGAAGTATATAAGTGAAGTGTCAGTGTAAGAACAGGAGTGAAATGCTCAAGATCATGAGGCTAAAAGAATGAGGCTAGAAAGAGGGGGAATATACAGAGACTTTTGTTCGATAACTGTTAAGTTATGCCTACGTATCCTCTCGTGCAATGAGGAAGTCAGAACACCGTAGTTCGACCCAAAGAGACTGAAAGATGAATTGACTTGTGAACTGCTTGCTTGTCTATGCTCAAGTGTATGACCTGTCTGGCTCAGGTGCAAACTGTCTTGCATTAGACGGAAGAAGCAAGTTCTCGTTTGTGAGTGAATGAGATGAGAAAAAGAATCCCGAAGGAGACGATTATTGTTTGTTTTTGTGTTTTCAGTCTTTTATTGCTTTTGAAAGTTTGTCATAAGTTAATGAGCTTGAGCCTAAACCAATGGATTTAGTAAACTCATCACATCTTCCCTCTGATTAGGGGTAATGAGAATACCTTAAGTGTGAAGTCAGATTCTCACACTTAATCACCTTTGGTATAGGATTAAGATTATTAACCTATTTGTGATTAATTAGATGTTTTTGGTGTTTTTGTTTAGTGTTAAGTAATGAGGTTAAGCCATAATCAGGGATTTAACAGACTCATTACACCATCCTAATAGAAGGATAATAGATGAGAATGTTTAAGCTGAGGAAAGCTCCTCAACTTAATCCATGATTAGGGATTAAACTCATGACAAAACAAGCCTTTGATTAAGTGGATTTTATTTAATGGTATGATGATGAAGTGATTTTTATGATTTGTAAGACAACTTGAGGGGGACTTGTCCATTAACACTAGGGTTAGTCCTTCTTAACCATTTAAGGAAGAATTAGAACCCTGATGCAAGGCCCAAGTTACAAGTATGATGTCTTGATACTTATTAAGTGAATTGATTAAGAGATTTAAACACATTAAGGGTTTAACACTTAGTATTAAAGTTATACACTCCATCCTAAGAGAAGGATGCAGGCATAAGCTTTATCACAAAGCCTTAAAGCCTTTAGGGTTTAGTCCCTGATTATGAGATGAGAAGAGAAGACTCAAAAGAGACACAAAGGTAAAACTAAGAAGGGGACTAATCAAAACCCTAATCATTGTCATGCTTGGTTGTCCCTAAGGTTTGTGAGGTTTTCAAGAGAAGTCTTCAATGGAACCACCAGGAAGCAGATGAAAGGGTCAAGAGAAGCAAAGCAACTTGCTTCATTCAAGAAGTCAAGTCACTTGAAGAAAGAAAGTGGGAAGAGGAAGAATGAGCAAGCTCAATCTCAAACACATACAAAAATGCAGCAAGGATGCATGAAAAGAGATGAAGAGAAGTTATGAGAAGTGAAGGCAAATTCACTTCTCAAAGTCACTTACCACCTGAAAGGTTAGAAAAGGAATGCAATGCAATGCAAAATGGGATGGGATGACATGATGAGAAACAAAACCAGAAGCATAAACATGATGCTAATGATGCTATGAGATGCTACAAACATGAGGCAGCACATGGAAATGATCATACAAGTTCATGAATGCAAATGAAACAAGTTAGGAACCATGAACATACATGAAAAGTTATGAGATGCATATGGCATACAACATGACAAATACATGATGCAATGATCAAACATGCTTTCAATATGTCTCATGATATCAAATAAATCAAATGGATGCTTGAAATGTCATGGCAAGTCATGTTATGCAAGAGAATGCAAGATGGATGCATATGGTAACCCAAATTAGGGTTTATGAACAATACATCAAACAAAAACCAAAATCAGAAGCAAACCCTAAGATAAAAAATTGAAAATGCCACTCAAAGGATCCCTAATACTATACTAAACCAATGCCCAAAGGAGAGGTCTCAACTCCTAACCACTTTCAAGCTATGATTTTTCTAAGATTTCTAGGGTTTTAGGGTTTCCAAACAAAAGAAATGCCAAACAAATTGAAAATGAAAGATCAAATCATGGCCATTTAATCTCACAAACTACATGCTAAACACAATGCAATGCAAGAAGAATCAATGTCCAACTCTTCATGGATAGACAGAAATGATTTTTTGAACTTTGGATTAAAATAATGCACAAAAATGATTTTAATTCAATGAAAAATTCTCAAAATGCATCAAGATCAAAAAATAAATTTGGTTTGAAGGTAGGACAATGTTTCTAAATGTCTTAGAACATTTCATGAATTTTTTTGGTGATTTTTAAATACCTCAAAGTATTTTTAATAAATTAATTTCCATTAATCAATTAAAAATAAACTTTTAAATATTTAAAAATACTTTTTTAATGCTAAAAATAAAAATAAAAATATTTTTGTGTCATAAAAATTAATGAAACTCTTGAGAAAAAGTTTCATAATTTTTAAACAATTTTTACTATTTTAAATAAATTATGCAAATTAAATGAAAAGAAATGAAATAAAAATTAAAATAAACTGAAGTATGCAGGATGGAAGGCCAGGATTCAATCTGGGTTTGCAAATGTTGACTGCGCGCCAGATCTTGTGGCTCACATTCAAACTGAGTTAAACACAATTATGAATTAATTAAATGAGATTTAGGGTTTTAATGACAAATCTGGACCGTTCACACGCGCGGCAAGTCAACTGGTCAAGGCAATCCAACGCTCCAGATTCAAAATCTCATTAATTACAGGATTAAGCCCTAATGATTTTCAGGTGGCCGGAGAAGACCTCCGGTCGTCTTCTCCGGTGGGAACCCCACCTGAAAATCTCCAAAACTCTCAAAACCTAACTAAAATGAAATCTAAAAACATGGAAATGATCCCCACAACTTACTGAATCGAAACCCCAAGCCAAAACTCATTTATATTTCATTAATCTCATGAATCGAAACAAAGAAGATTTTAGGGCAAAACTTTCAGAAACAAATTAAACTCTCATCTCTCCACCATTTTCAAAACTAAAGGTATCAGAGCAATCAGTGAAGCATGGAGAACAACTTTAGAACTTAAAAATCCATTTCTGGAAAAAAAGTTCTTGAGCTACCTGAGTTTCGAAGCTTTCACTCCAGCAACTTTCTGACCTCTCCCTTTGATGCAATCCACTTTACTTGGTCCCCTGATGATCCTTGAATGCTTAGGAGGAGTTTATGTTGGCTGGTTAAGGAGTTTGAACAGCTTCTGCTCAAGCTCAGTTGAAAATGGTGATGGTGATTCAGGCTATTTCAGGCCAATGTGAGTGGTTCTTTGTGATCAGGATGATGAGTGGAGAAGGTTTGTGGAGTTTGTTTGGGTGTTTATGGCCTGTGGAGTGAGTTTCGAATGGTTTTGCTTCTGGGAGTGAAAATGGAGGAATGGTGTTCTTGCTTGATTCAGGCCTAAGTCTTGTTGGTTTTGGCTCAGTGAAGCAAGGTGAGTTGATCTATGAAAATGGTTTTTGTGTTTGTGTGTTGGGCAGAGAGTTTCGAAGAGGAATGCTTGGAGGGGTGATTTTGTGTATGTGATGTTGTGATCTGTTTCATCCTTGCTTGTTGTGTGTTATGGCCAGCATTTGCTTTGCATAAAGAACTCCCATTGGTCAGGTGATGTGACCTGGCCTGCTGTGATTGGGATGTTTACTTTTGCAAAAAGTCCACTTTGTTGTAAGGAGGGTATGGGCTAAGTTCTAGCTTGGTACAAGAGGCATGGGCTGCGCAGCAATGTGTGTGTGGAGGGCTAGCAAGGTTCAATAGCCAATGCAGCAAGTTGGTGAGAGTGTGATGATGGTTTTGCAAGTTGGTTCCTTCTTGGTTCATATGGAAAGATCTTGTCCCACAAACCATGAAACATGAGAAGTTTTGGTTCAAATCTGATTTTTAGGTCACATGGAATGTTTGTGTAGCGGTTAGACATGAATTAGAGGTTGCAAATGCCTTGGTACAAAGTTCTTGCAAGTTTCTCATTTGGTGCACATCTTGAAAATTAATGATTTTTGCCAACTTTGTCACACCATAACTTTTGATCCAAGAAGAATTAGATCATATTCTTGTACTTTTTGAAAAGGGAAAAATGTACTCTACAACTTTCATGACCAAAGTTTTTCCATTTGAAGCATTTTTGGATCAAAAAGCAAGGCTTGAAAAATGGCATAAAATGACATATTCTTGAAAAGTCAACCATGCCCTAAAAAGTCAACTTTGCAAAAACTTGTAATTCTTGAATTTTTTGAACTTCAACCTTCTTCCATGATCAAATAAAGATCATATACACTCAAAATGATGAAGATCACCCCTTGGTTGGGTCATTGGGGGCCTCAGATGCCCTGATTTTGCACTGACTTGTCTGAAAAGTCAACCCTTGATCAGATGACTTCCCCATGGAATTTCTTCATGAAAATTGATATTCATACTCCCTATACCATATAGAGACCAATGGAAACAAGAATGACCAAAAAATTTGGAGTTATGGCCTCTGAAACCAAAACCCTAATTTTAGGTCAACTGTGCAGTCAAACTTGGCTCTGCATCCACACCAATCCTAGTTCTTGTGATTCTTTTGCATTTTTGACTTTGAAATGATGTAATAAGATATAAGAACACACATGAACCCCTTTGAAGTGATTTTTGACCTTTGGAGTGGCTCAAGAAGCTCTTGGATTGCTCAGATCACAAACCCTAGATGCAGATGACTTTGAATCTATGCAGTGAATAAAAAATGAGATATGAGGTGATATGATTGTGTTTATGCATATGAGATGATCACCAGCCATGGTGTGAATGGGTGAGGGCAAATTTGGGGTGTTTACAGTATGTTGTGTGTTATCCTTCATTTGGTCCACTTATCACAACTAGAGAGGTCAGAGGAGTTGGTGTGGCACTGTGGGATTGGTATGGTTTTTTTTGCAAAAAGTCAAGTCTAGGTGTACTTGAGGTATAAGCAAGTGTGAGGTTGTGATAGGGGCATGGTTGAGTTCAGCAGAGATCATGGAGTTCATATGGATCAGATTCTATGAGCTGTAACAAGTAGAAGCATGGCTTCATGGATTTTTGCAAGTTGGTACATGTTTGCCCCCTTTGGAAATTCATGAAGTTCAAGGCACCAAAATGCAATATTCTTTGGCCAATTCTGACTTTTAGAAGTCATATGATCATATTGTGAAGAGTTTGTGCACATTTGAGGTCTTTAGAACACTTGATCAAGTCATTTTGCAAAATGCCTCTTTGGTAGAAAACTTCAAATTTTGTGATTTTAGCCAACTTTGACAAGCCATAACTTTTGATCCAAAATGAATTAGGTCATGTTCTTGTACTTTTTGAAAAGGTAATGATCCATTCTACAACTTTCATGACCAAAGTTTTTTCATTTGAAGCACTTTTGAATCAAAAAGCAAGGGTTGAAAAAGTTTCCTAAAATGGCAATTTCATTAAAAGTCAAACTTTCCCAAAAAGTCAACTTTGCAAATGACTTGAAATTCTTCAATTTTGTGAACTTCCAACATCTTATATGATCAAATAAAGATCATACACAATCAAAATGATGAAGAACACCCTTTGGTTGGGTCATTGGGGGCCTCAGATGCCCTGATTTTACACTGACTTGCTCAGAAAGTCAACTCTTGATCAGATGACTTCCCCATGGAATTTCTTCATGAAAATTGATATGCATGCTCCCCATACCATATAGAGACCAATAGAAACAATAATGACCAAAAAAATTGGAGTTATGGCCTTTGAAACCAAAACCCTAATTCTAGGTCATCTGTGCAGTCAAACCTGGCTCTGCTTCCATACCATTCTCAGTTCTTGTGATTTTTTGACATTATTGACTTTGAGAGGATATAATATGATGCTTGAACATACATGGACCCCTTTGAAGTGATTGATTACCTTTGGAGTGGCTCAAGAAGCTCTTGGATTGCTTAGATCACAAACCCTAGATGCAAATGACTTTGAATCTATGCAGTGAATTAAAAATGTGATATAAGATGCTATGATTGAGTTTATGCATATGAGAAGATCACAAGCCATGGTGTGAATGGGTGAGGGCGAATTTGGGGTGTTTACAGTGTGTGTTGGGCCAGCATGACGAGTCTGGTCGAAAAGAGTATGCAATATACTACCTAAGCAAAAAGTTTACCGACTGTGAACAACGTTATTCACTGCTCGAGAAAACTTGTTGTGCTTTAGCGTGGGCTGCTCGCCGACTAAGGCAGTATATGTTGACCCACACTACCTTGTTGATCTCCAAGATGGATCCAGTCAAGTATATATTTGAGAAGCCAACACTTACCGGACGGGTTGCAAGATGGCAAATGATTCTCACAGAATATGACATTCAGTACACATCCCAAAAAGCTATCAAAGGCAGTGTATTGTCTGATTATCTCGCTGAGCAACCCATTGATGATTACCAGCCTATGAGATTTGACTTCCCTGATGAAGACATCATGTTCATAAAAGCAAAAGATCATGAAGAGCCTATTCACACTGAAGGGCCTGACCTAGAAGAAGAATGGACTATGATGTTTGATGGGGCTGTTAATATGAATGGTCGTGGTGTTGGCGCAATACTCATTACACCTAAGGGAGTTCACATGCCTTTCTCGGCAAAACTCACCTTTAACTGCACTAACAACGAAGCTGAATACGAAGCTTGTATTATGGGTCTTGAGGAAGCCATTGACCTCAGGATTAAGACTTTGACTGTGTTCGGAGATTCAGCTCTGGTAATTAATCAAACCAACGGCAAATGGTACACGCATCAAGATCATCTGATACCTTATCGGGACTACACAAGGAGGTTGTTGACTTTCTTCACAACAGTCAAGCTTGAGTACATCCCTCGAGACGAAAATCAGTTTGCAGATGCTCTGGCTACCATTTCATCCATGATCAAAGTGCAAGCTGCCAACTTTGTGCCCCAAATTGCAGTATCCCGACTTAACAGGCCAGCATATGTGTTCTCAGCAGACATTGTCAAAGATGATAAGCCCTGGTACCATTACATCAAATGCTTCTTGGAGGATCAAACATACCCACCTGGGGCATCTTCCAATGATAAGAAGACATTAAGAAGGCTAGCTGGTAGTTTCTTCCTGAACACTGATGGTTCCCTGTATAAGAGAAACTTTGATATGATACTTCTCAGATGCGTTGATAGGGCAGAAGCAGACTTGCTGATGCACGAGGTGCACGAAGGATCCTTTGGTACCCATGCTGGAGGGAATGCAATGGCCAAAAGGTTGCTAAGATCAGGCTATTACTGGATCATAATGGATGCAGACTGTTGTGCCTATGCCAGAAAATGTCATAAATGCCAGATTTATGTGGATAAAGTGCATGTGCCTCCAAATCCTCTGAATGTGATGTCTTCACCCTGGCCCTTTGCCATGTGGGGCATTGATATGATTGGCAAGATTGAACCAATGACGTCAAACGGACATCGCTTCATCTTGGTCGCGATTGATTACTTCACCAAATGGGTAGAAGCTGCATCTTATGCCAATGTTACTCGCCAGGTGGTAGCAAAATTCCTGAAAAGAGATATCATATGCAGATATGGAGTGCCCGAGCGAATCATTACTTATAATGGTTCTAATCTGAACAACAAGATGATGGCAGAACTGTGCCGGGACTTCAAAATCCAGCATCACAATTCCTCTCCTTACCGACCAAAGATGAATGGTGCGGTAGAGGCAGCTAACAAGAATATCAAGAGGATTGTACAGAAAATGGTTATCACCTACAAAGATTGGCATGAGATGCTACTGTTTGCGTTACATGGGTACCGAACGTCAGTCAGGACGTCAATTGGGGTAACCCCTTTCTCTTTAGTCTACGGCATGGAGGCAGTCTTGCCTGTTGAAGTAAAAATCCCTTCATTGCGGGTGTTGATGGATGTCAAGCTTGATAAGGCTGAATGGGTACGTGCTCGATACGATCAACTATGCCTAATTGAGGAAAAGAGATTAGCAGCTATCTGTCATAGCCAGCTTTATCAAAGGAGAATGAAGCGAGCCTTCGATCAGCGAGTACGTACTCGGGAGTACCAAGTAGGCGAGCTTGTACTCAAGAGGATCATTCCTCCCAGTTCAGATCACAGGGGCAAGTGGACCCCAAATTATGAAGGACCATTCATAGTGAAGAAAGTATTCTCAGGCGGAGCACTGATGCTCACCACTATGGATGGCGAAAGCTTCTAATACCCTGTTAACTCGGACGTAGTTAAAAAATACTTCGCATAAAAGACCCGCTGGACACAAAAACAGAATTATGGTCCAGGCAAAAAAAGGGCATCCCGGCGAGCTAAAAACAGAATAAAAGCTCGGGCAAAAATTAGGGAAAAATATAAAAAATTGTACACCCGCTGAGTTGAAAAGCCACATCGGACAACTCAGGCAAAAAAGGGTAACCCAGTGGATTGAAAACCCGAAAGGGCGATCCACGCAAAATCAGGGAATAAGCGAACAACTGCGCTCCGGGTAATCTGAACCACATCACCGCTTCAAACAACTTGACCATATCAGAAGGGTAGAGATCAGCCCCCTCATTCTCTTCAAAAGGCCGAAGACGGAACGAAAAGTCTTGAGGATATGCCAGTCATAGCAGGAAGGAAACTCTTTGGGATACCGTGCCATTGCCATTAGGATAGTTTCTTTTCTCAATTTTACAGTAGTTACCTCTTTCCAGGTGGTTACTTCCTGATGTAAAATTTTGCCTATTCAGAGGCCAATCAATAAAAAGAATATTCAGTCAAACACCGTGTTATGTTTATTTTGTTTGCAAAAATGTCCTGAATTTTTGACAAATAACATTGCATGCGAAACATGTTGCTTTTCAAACTGATAAAAATGACATTGATGAGACATTTAACATCGCTTTGAGTGTCAGGTGACGGCAGATGAATAGATCGGGCCGTACCAATCTTTGTGCATATGTGTGTATTCTGTTATTGCAGGATTTGTAGGGTATCACCGTATCCCCAAGCAATAGAGGGTTATTCTCCAAGTAGAGGTATTTCCCCGGCAGAGCGCCTGTTTACAAGTGACTTAACACCTGCACTCCCCAGAGGTCGGGTCAATCCCCAGCAGGAGTCAGTAGAAGTCTCCCATCCTCAGTGGAGTTGTCAGAAGTTTATTATCCGCAACGGAATCGCTAGAAGTTCTCCTTGACCAGCAGAATTGCAGGTAACTTCAATTCCCCACAGAGTCATTGGGATTCTCATTCACAAGGGATTTCCCCAGCAGAGCGAGAAGAAATTCTCCCCAGTGGAGTCAGAGCAGGAGGATCAGATCCTCAGCAGATGTTCAAAGCAGTTAAACAAAGTATACCTCGCACATAGTCGTCTTTCTTCCAGTGAAATCCTCTCCAGCAAGCATCAGGTTGCCAACACTTCGTTTCCGTCAGAGTTAAAAGCTTTGAGTCCCCAGCAGGTGGCCGGAATCTTCTCCCACAGGTCGCCAGGACTTCATTCCCCAGCCAGAGTGGAATTGTCTACTTCCCCAACATAATCAGCCTTTGTCTATGTTGATACTTATTCAGTGTTCCTTCGCACTCTTAGACACTTATCTGTTGATTCAGTTTGCTCATCCGCAGTCTCCAGAAGAACTAGCACTCGTCTGTGCTCGCATCCTTATTTGATGCTCATCCTCTTTCAGCACTCGTCTGTGCACTCTCCCCAGTAGAGTCTATATCTACTAGCACTCGTCTGTGCTCGCATCTTTATTTGATGCTCATCCTCTTTCAGCACTCGTCCGTGCCTTTTCCTCAGCAGATTCCTCTTTATTTGAGGTATTCTTCAGCACTCGTCCGTGCTAGCATCTTTATTTGATGACCGTCCGCAGCTCTCAGCACTCATCCGTGCTTATCAGTTCTTTGAAATTTTTCCCCCAGTGAAGTTGCCTGTACTCGTCTGTGCGCGCATCTTCATTTGGTGCTCGTCCGCATCCCTGCAGCACTCGTCCGTGCATTTTATTTTCGATTCCTCTTTATTTGAGGCATATCCCCAAGAAAGTCGCCAGTACTCGTCCGTGCTCGCATCTTTATTTGATGCTCGACCGCATCTCTTAGCACTCGTACGTGCTTGTTACTCCTTTGAAGATTGCTCGTCCGCATCCTTCGACACTCGTCCATGCCTATTACTTATCTAGTGCTCGTCTGCACGCCCCGACACTCGTCCGTGTTTGGTATTTTCTTTTGAAGATCGTCTGAAGTAAGTTGATACTCGTCCGTATCATTATTAGAAGCACTCGTCCGTGTTTCTTGGATCATCGTCCGGTGCTCGTCCGTATCGTCGACTTATGACACTCGTCTGTGTTTCTTTGATGATCATTCCGATGCTCGTCCGCATTGAAGAGCTTTAAAATCCTGACGGTGGGATTGAGACATCAAAACAATTCCCGGAACCTGTGTAAGGGTTATCCGAAGAAGACTCGTCCGTCTTATGCCACTTATATGCGTAAGGATTCGTGAAGAGGGTTCGTCTATCCTATTTTCCGGAACCTACGTAAGGGTTATCCGAAGAAGACTCGTCCGTCTTATTCCACTTATCTGCGTAAGGATTCGTGAAGAGGATTCGTCCATCCTAGTTGCATGTCTATCCCACAGACTTATATGCATTCCCGGAACCTGCGTAAGGGTTATCCGAAGAAGACTCGTCCGTCTTATTCCACTTATCTGCGTAAGGATTAGTGAAGGATATTCGTCTATCTCAGGTTACTTTGAAGATTCTTAAGGGCTCGTCCGCTCTATGCACCTGGCGTCACAGGTCACTCGAAGACTCATCCGTCTCATGATTCATCAGAACCTCTGGTTTCGTTGGAAAGAGCTCGTCTGCTCATCTCTCAGCTCAGTTGCAACGTCATTGGATTGGGTTTATTTCCCATTTCTTGTTTTCTGCGTCAGAGCGCAAATTTCCATTTTTCTTGGGTATTCAACCACAATTTATCTTGAACGGTCGAAAGCGGAAGCAATCGTCCTTTTCAGATCAACAGTTGCTTGAATAGGGGCAGCTGTAGAACCCCAAATTTGCCCTCTTCATTTTAAGCATCATAATACACCATTTGCATCATAAGCATATCATATATATAGCATTATAGCATAGAAAAATAAAGCATGACAAGCATCAAGCCCTAGCATGAGGCATATGGCCATCTGGGGAGGTGTTGAAGGCCATTTAAGCCAAGACAAGGGTTCCAATGGATTTGTGAGAGGCCTATGATGAGTCTAGACTCCTTTGGCAAGGCCAAGTTCACTTGCAAAAGCTCAGAAGATTGCTTAGTCATCACAAGTTTCAAGACAATGCAAGGCTCCTAAGTAGTGCGACCAAATTAGGGTTTTGGTTTCAAGGGCCTTAACCTCATAATTTTGGCCAACTATTTTGGACAATGTTTTCTATATGATAAGAGGTTCCTACATGTCAATTTTCATGGAAAAATTCCAAGTGGAAGTCAGTCTTTGCCTCAGTTACTTGCAGATGAAGCAGAAAGTCAACTGGGCCCAGAAAAAGTCAACTGTGCCATTCCAAAGGGTCCAACCCAACTTTTTTGTCCAAATGAGGTCTATTCGATGTTATAAGATGTTTGGTGAACTTAAAGTCCAAGAATTTTGGTGGTTTGAGGGGTTTTGGCAAAAGTGCACAAATTTGGTTATGGAAAAGTTACTATTTTTGGCTATTTTGACCTAAAACTTCACAAGGCCTTAACTTGATCAAAAAATCTTCAAATGGACCAAAGGTAAAGATGAAAGTTGGATAGTAAGGGCTGCCATTTTTAAAAAGTACAAGAGCATTTTCTGGAGATTCCTAGATTTTTCTAAAAGTCCCTCGAAAAAGTGAGCATTCTAGGGCAAATTTCAAAGTTTCAAGGCCAAGCCATTTGCACAAAGGCTCAAAAGTGGATAGTTTGATATGCTATGTCCAAAGTAAGTTTACACAATTAAAATGCATCTCATTTAGGTCATTTGGCTCAAAGAAAAGTGGCAAAATTCGTGCACATGAGAAAGTTCCATAAAACTTGCATTTTACACTTGAATTTGCACAAGGCATGACAATTGTGTGATAGCTTACATCCAAGGGCTGAAATTATTTGCTGGGAATCATTGGTGGGATGGTGAATGCACATGCAAGAGAGGCCAGCAAATCATGAGCTTGTCATGCTTATGGCACACTTGGGCCAAATTTGCATTTTCACAAAAATCAGCTCTCTCTCACGTGCATTTGTTCCAATCCTTTTGCATTGCCATATATATTCCATAACAATCAGAATTAGGGTTAGAGGCAGCCAGAATACACACTCATTCTCTCATTCTCATCTCTTATGCAAAATTGCTCATTCTCCACAAACTCTTTCTACAAGAATCCATTCACAAAACTCTTGCTGGATTCTTGATCCTCATCACTCATAGATCATTTCCATACCATTTGTTTGGATTATTCTTCAAGAATAATTCATTTCCCATTTCTTGTGCACATTTGCATTTTGTGCCATAACTTTTGATCTAGGCAAGCTTTCTTCAATCCAAGACCATATTCATACTCCTCTCATCTCAAGGATCATTAAGCACCCATGGATCTAGATTTATAGTGAAGTTTGTTCAAGTGGCCATTTGAGGAGATTTGAAGCACAAGGAAGCATATTGCTGGATTCACAAGTTTGCAAAGCCTTAGATGCATTTATTTTGCATCTAAGGGGATAAGGAGATCATTTGCCGTCATTTTGTACCATTCTTGACTTCAAATTTTGGACAACACCTCAGGTACACTCAAATTTCGAATCTCATAGAAATGTGTTTGGTTGTGTGTTTTAGAATCCTCATGTTGTGTTGGTTACAATGCTCTTTGTAGTTTGTGAAATGGTTGAGTATTTACAAAGTTATGTTGATTTAAAGTTTGATGGACAATTTTATTTTCACTTATATCATGAGATTCTTTGAGTTTTGATCTAATCCAAGCATGTATTCTTGTTTAATGATGTTGGTTTGTCTATTCTGGAAAGTTTCATGGCTAGCCGTGGCTTGATTTGGATTTTCGTGAGGATAGGGTTAGGGTTAGGGTTTTGTTGCATTAATGGTGGTGGGAATTTAGGTTTTTTTCATGAGGAAGAAAGTGCAACAGGTGCAGCGCTATCTGCACCCCCCCTGCGTGGCCCATGTAGTTTTTTTAACTAGCGTGTTTACTTCTTGCACCCCCTTGGCCCATTTGCTTTATTTTTATTTTTTTTTCTTTACCAATTTATTCCATTTTTCTTTTAATTCTTTTTAAATATTTCCTTAACTCTAAAAAATTCAAAAAAATTCATATACACTCCTTGGTTCATCTAGTTTTTTATCATGATTTTTCCAGATTTTTATTTTCATCCCACGTGGCCAAATAAATTCAACATTGAGCATTTCTTTCTTGTGAACTCTCATAGACCAATCTTCCTTGTCCAATTTCTATTTTTCTCATCCTTTAAGCTATGAACCCCATTCTTTTTGCATTCAAATCCTAAGACATTCTACTATCTTCATGATTTATCTTGGATTTTTCACAAACTTCCTTGCTGGATTTTGCTTGAGTTACTTGTGCCTTAATTTTCAAAACCCTAAATGGTGATACCTTGTATCCTTGAGCTTCATTGACCTAGTTTGGTGCTGTATTTTTGCAAACCCTTTTGGATTCTCATTTATTTTTGTTTGGAGAGTACTTTTCTGGTTGGGTAGAATTTATAAGTGATGCACAAGTTTGATCAAGGCATCTCCTTCATAAAAGAAAAGCATAAAAAAACACTTCTTCATTGTAAATGATCAAAGCACTTAATAAGTAAACAAGTTAGTAAGCCTAAGCCCTAATCTTTGGATTCAAGTTTTGGGGATCTTCTCCTTACTTGAGTGTGCTTGTTCTATTATTCCATCTTGGAATGTAGTGACAAGTGCACATTCCATTGATGAGAGCTTGAGTTCACTTCCTTCTGACACACTCATAAAAACTTCAAAAAAAAAACACAAACAAACAATAAGCGTCTTTCCTTCGGGAATTCTCTTCTCACCTCATTCGCTCCGTACGCGAACTTGCTCCTACTTGTCATCTTGCAAGATGGTAACGCACTCGTCGTCCGATCCTGCAACACCTGAGCAATGGCATAGGCAGTTCAAGCCTTTAATTCACAAGCAATTTCTTTTCTACCCCTAGTTAGGGGAGCTACGGCATCTCTGATCCTCATTGTCCTGATGAGGTACGTAGGCAGCGGGGTAGGGCCCGTTCGAGCACAATCTTTATTTTCCCTACATTTTTCCTTTTCTTTTCTTATTTCATTTCTTTTCCAGTTCCAGTTTCTTTTCATTTTCATTTCTTTTGCTGCAGTTTTCATACCCTCACCCTTTGAAATAGTTTTCTTTTGCAAGCGTGGATCCCGTCGGGTACGGCGGACGATCTGGGTGCTAATACCTTCCCAGGTCATAACCGACTCCCGAACTCAGTCTCTTTGGTTCGTAGGACCTGTGTCCTTCCTCTTCTTTCTTCTAGTTTGTGCAGCATTACCATTCCCGTTCCTTCGGGATAAAAATGCCTGGCTGGCGACTCTATTCTTTTTCCGCGCCACTTTCGCGTTTGTACCAGGATGGAAATCCGGGGAGCGACACTTGACAATCATGTCATCCACATAACATTCAATTTCTTTGTGGATCATGTCATGGAATAATGTTACCATAGCCCATTGATAAGTGGCACCAACATTCTTCAATCCGAATGACATTACCTTATAACAGAATGTGCCCCAGGGTGTGAAGAAAGTTGTCTTCTCCATGTCTTCAGGTGACATTTTGATCTGATTATATCCTGAAAATCCATCCATGAAGGAGAACACCGAGAATTGAGCTGTATTGTCGACCAATACATCAATGTGAGGTAATGGGAAGTCATCTTTCGGGCTGGCTCTGTTCAGGTCCCGGTAATCCACACACATCCTCACCTTGCCATCCTTCTTAGGCACATGTACAATGTTAGCAACCCACGACGGATAGCTAGTTACAGCAAGTAAACCGGCGTCCCACTGTTTTTGTACCTCTTCTTTTATCTTCATTGCCATATCTGGGTGAGTACGGCGCAACTTCTGTTTTACTGGCGGACAGTCTTCTTTCAGAGGCAGCTTGTGCATAACAATGTCGGTGTCCAACCCTGGCATATCCTGATAAGACCAAGAAAAAACATCCACATACTCCCGAAGCATGTCAATAAGTTGCTCTTTTACTGAATCTTGTAGACCGGCCCCGATCTTAACTTCTTTCAAGTCTTCCACCGTACCAAGATTAACCGTCTCAACTTCCTCCTGATGAGGAGTGATAACTTTCTCCTCTTGTCTCAACAACCTGGCTAGCTCTTCAGGTAGCTCATAATCTTCTTCAACCCCTTCATCGGCTTGATTAATCGGATTGTCAAAGTCATATGAAGTCATAGCAGTGTTGTTGTCGGTGCAGTCTGGAGGGCACTCTCTGCAAGGGTTTAGATTTGTTCATTTTAGTGATCAATTTTAATCTTGCTTAGAAAAAGTGAAAATGAAGTTATTATTTTGAAAAACAATGCCATTTTATTTTTGTACAAAAAATGAAAAATGAAAAACAGTGAACGAAAAAGAAAAGACTCATTTGCAAAAGATGTCCTGATATTCATTAATTGATCGTTTGCACAAAATACAAGATGGCCCGATTACAAAATGAGCCATGACATCTTGGGCAAGATGCAGGACTTGATGCATGCTTAAAAGACAGGAAATAATAATTACTCTGCAGGAGTAACTCTTATAATTTCCTGGGAAGACCAGTTTGAGACATGGTTCCCCGGGATCCTTGGACGTATCCAGCTTTCCAGGTTGCTCTCGTCTTCTGACTCATCTTCCAAACTATTCACAGCATCCGGGGTGAGCATCCCCCCACTGACAAACTTGGGCTCTGTTGCAGCCTCTGGTTGATCTTGTCGAGTTGGTCTGTAACCCAACCCGAATCGGTCTTCTTTCTTTTCCACTGGCAGCAACTTGCCCCAGCCTTGAGCGGTACCTTCTTCAACAACCTTCCGGGCTTGTTGATATGATGTGATGGAGGTCCCAGATACAGCAGATGCTTCATTGATATTAAGGGCCTCAAACCCTTAACTCATGGTCTCATGGATCTCCCCATCCATTTCAATGTATTTGAAAGTAGCCAGCTGGCTAACGAAGATATCCTCTTCCCCACAAATGGTAATGACTTGGCCCTCCCACTCAAATTTTAACTTCTGGTGAAGGGTTGACGTCACGGCGCCAGTGGCGTGTATCCATGTGTAAACACCCCAAATTTGCCCTCACTCATTTCACCATGGCTTGTGATCTTTTCATATAGCATAGGTTCAACAATATCATCTCCTATTGCATTTTTGCTTCACTGCATTGGTTCTAAGTCATCTGCATCTAGGGTTTGTGATCTGAGTCATCCCTGAGCTATTTGAGCCACTCCAAAGGTCATCAATCACTTCAAAGGGGTCCATGTATGTTCAATCATCATATTATATCCTCAAAATATCAAGGAGGTCAAGAAAATCACAAGAACTGAGAAAGGCATGGAAGCAGAGCCAAGCTTAACTGCACAGATGACCTAAAATTAGGGTTTTGGTTTCAGAGGCCATAACTCCAAATTTTTTGGCCATTCTTGTTTCTATTGGTCTCTATATGTTATGAGGATCATGCATATCAATTTTCATGAAGAAATTCAATGGGGAAGGCATCCGATCAGGAGATGACTTCTTAAGCAAGTCAGTGCAAAATCAGGGCATCTGAGGCCCCCAATGACCCAACCAAAGGGTGTTCTCCATCATTTTGATTGTGTATGATCTTTATTTGATCATAAAAGATGTTAGAAGTTCACAAAATTGAAGAATTTCAAGCCATTTGCAAAGTTTCCTTTTTGGGAAAGTGACTTATAATGTAAACTTGCCATTTTGGGAAAGTTTTTCAACCTCCTCTTTTTGATTCAAAAATGCTTCAAATGAGAAAACTTTGGTCATGAAAGTTGTAGAATGGATCCTCCCATTTTCAAAAAGTACAAGAACTCATTCTAATTCATTTTGGATCAAAAGTTATGGCTTGTCAAAGTTGGCAAAAATCACATAATTTCATGTTTTACACCAAAGAGGCATTTTGCAAAATGGTATGATAAGGCATTCTAAAGGCTTCAAATGTGCACAAACACTTCACAACATGCTCATGTGACCTCTAAAGATCAGAATTGGACCAAGAATTATGCATTTTGGTGCCTTGAACCTAAAGAATTTCCAAAAGGGCCAAAGTTGGACAAATTTGCAAAATCACCCATAAGCTTCAATCCACTTGCTGCATTGCCTCAATATTACTTCCATGGTTCTCCTTGATCACAGCTGCACAAGACATGCCCTTGTCCTTGGCCTGCCATGACCCATACCTCAAAGGACATCTAACATTGACTTTTGGCAAAATGGACCATACCAATCAGCATAGGCCACACCAACTCCACAGACCTATCACAGTTTGATAAGTGGACCAAATGGAACTCAAAAGACACAAGAAGCAAGCTTGAATACACAACATCATCAGCATTCACAAAAATCCCTCTTTATGCATTTTTCTTCGAATCTCAATACACAAACATCAAACCTCAAAACCAACTTCACCATTCATTCAGAAAAGCTTCATAGAGCATAAACCACCCTTCATCTTGCCTTGAAAGCCCTTGAAACAGAAATACGATTTTCCATCCCCTTTGGACAGAACTTCATCAATCTCACAAACTAGCCACCATAAACTCCAACTAAGCCTCAAAGCATCTTTAGGGAGATCATTGGAGGGACTTTGAAGCCAGAAAGCTGCCTGAAAGTTCCAGAGTTGAAAGTTCCATCTCAGGTAGCTCTCTCAAACTTTTTTTCCAGAAATCCTCTTTTAAGTTATAGAATTGTTCCTCATGGTCTCCTGATTACTCTGAGCTTTGTGGTTTTGGAAATGGTGAATAAATGAGCATGAACCGAATCTCTGAAATTTTTGACCTAAAAAGAGATTGATTCGATTCATGCTTGTTTCTGAGAATAAATTGTTTTCGTGCTTGGATTCTTGTTCCTTGATGTTTGTTGAGTGATTCTGGAGCTTTAGGGGGCTTGGGGGGAGGTTTTGAGAGAGATAGCAATTTTCAGGGAGGGATGTCACCGGAGAAGACGACCGGAGCTCTTCTCCGGTGACCTGAATGTCATTAGGGTTTAATCTGTGATTAGGGTTCAGTTTAAATATGGAGCGTACGATGGTGTTTCCCGCGCGTGTTCAAGGGCTCAGATCACCCCATTTAGCCCTAATCCACGTCATTAAGTTAATTAATTAGGTTTTAGTTTTAAATATGTCAGTTTGAATTTGGGCCATAGGATCTGGCGCCAGTCAATTCCCTTCAATTCTATTTGAATGTGAGCCTTAGGATTTGCATACTTTTCCATTCATTCATTTTAATTCATTTTTGTTTATATTTTATTTACACGAATTTTTAAAAATAGCAAAACATATTAAAAAATTCTGAAATTTTTTGTCAAACCTTTTATTAATTTTCAGAACCCAAAAATATTTTTATTTTTATTTTTTGCATTAAAAATTATTTTTAAATCATTTAAATGTTTATTTTTAATTAGTTAATGGAAATTAATTAATTAAAAATGCATTTAGGTATTTAAAAATCACCAAAAAATTCACATTGAATTTTAAAACATTTAGAAACATTATCAAACTCTCAAAACAAATTTCCTTTTGGTTCTTGACCTATTTTGACCTTTTTCATTGGAATTAAATTTGTTTAAAGGCAATATTTTGATCCTAACTTGAAAAAATTCATTCTGCCTAACCATGAAGAGTTTGATAATGGTTCTTCTTGCATTGCATCCTTCATAGCATGTAGTTTTTAGGGTAAAATTGGTTTGAATTTATCTTTCATTTTCAATTTGTTTTGAATTTTTCATTGTGAGGTATCTCAAAACCCTAGTTGACTTGAAAAAATCATAACTCCCATTAGGTTAAGAGTTAGGTCCCCTCCTTTGGGAAGTGAACTTGTGTAGGGTTAGGGTTCCTTTGGTCCCATTTTCAATTTTTTGTCATGCCCTTTGCTTCTGATTTTGAATTTTGTATTGTATGTTGTGCATAAACCCTAATTCTTGCCTTCCTTTGCATCCATTTCTCATTTGCTTGCATATATGAACTTGCCATGACATTTTGTGCATCCATATGACATATAAGACATCTTAGGACCTATTAGAGTCATGTTTGATCATTGCATCATTCATTTGACATGTCATACTTTCATTGCATTTCATAAACTTTCATGAACTTTTATGGTTCAAAGCATGCTCCATATACCTCCATTCTCTTGTATGCTCACATATATGTATCTTGTATGACTTTGCACCATCTCTTGACATCATTTGCATCATGTGTATGTTTCTGACTTTGGCATTTGCCCATCCATATGCATTGTTTCATCTCATTTCTTCCTTTATGCATCTTGTACTAACTTTTCAGGTGGTAAGTTGTTTTGAGAAGTGAATTTGCCTTCACTTCTCACAATCTCTTCTCATCTCTCTTATGCATCATTGCTGCATTTTATCTTTGTATTAGAGTGAGCTTGCTCATTCATGCTCTCTCCCACTTTCTTCCTTCAAGCAACTTGTCTTCTTAAGTGAAGCAAGTTGTTTTGCTTCTCTCTGTTTCTTTCTCCTTTCATCTGCTTCTCTCCTTGGTGGCTCTTTGAAGATTCTTTCTCTCTTAAGCCACACAAACCCTAGGAACAACCAAGCATGATCATAATTAGGGTTTGATTAGTCCCCCATTTAGCTCTTACCTTTGTGTCATCTTTGAGTCTTATCTTCTCACCTCCTAATCAGGGACTAAACCTTAAAGGTTTTAAGGCTTTGTGATTAAGCTTATGCCTGCATCCTTCTATTAGGATGGAGTGTATAACTTTAATCCTAAGTGTTAAACCCTTAATGTGTTTAAATCCTCTAATCAATTCACTTAATAATCACTAAGACATCAAGCTTGTAACTTGGGCCTTGCATTAGGGTTCTAATTCTTCCTTAATTGGTTAAGAAGGACTAACCCTAGTGTTAATGGACAAGTCCTCCTCAAGTTGTCTTACAAACCATAAAAATCACTTCTTAATCCTACCATTAACTAAAATCCACTTTAATAAAGGCTTTGTTTTGTCATGAGGTTAATCCCTAATCATGGATTAAGTTGAGGAGCCTTTCTCAGCTTAAATGTTCTCATCTATTATCCTTCTATTAGGATGGTGTAATGAGTCCAATAAATCTTTGATTATGGCTTAAACTCACTACTTAACACTAAACAAAAATAACAAAAACATCTAAATAATTGCAATTAGGCTAATGATCTTAATCCTACATCATGATGATTAAGTGTGAGGTGTTTACTTCATGCTTAAGGCATTCTCATTACCCCTAATCAGAGGGAGGATGTGATGAGTTTACTAACCCTTGATTTAGGCTTAAGCTCTTTTACTTATGACAAATCCAAAAGCAATAAAAGATTGAAAATACCAAAAACAAACAATAATCGTCTCCTCCGGGATTCTTTTCTCATCTCATTCACTCATAAACGAGAACTTGCTTCTTCCGTCTAATGCAAGACAGTTTGCACCTGAGCCAGACAGGTCATACACTTGAGCATAGACAAGTAAGCAGTTCACAAGCCAATTTATCTTTCAGTCTCTTTGGATCGAACTACGGTGTTCTGACTTCCTCATTGCACGAGAGGATACGTAGGCATAACTTAACAGTTATCGAACAAAAGTCTCTGTATATTCCCTCCTCTTCCAGCTTTATTCTTTAAGCCTCATAGTCTTGAGCTTCATACTCTCTCCTTACACTGACACTTCTCTTATACACTTCACACTTCTCTTACACTGACACTTGCATTCTTTTCCAGCTTTGATACACAGATTGCACTGACACTACCCCTTTAAAACACAAATCTTTTAAGCGTGGATCCCGTCGAGTACGGCGGACAATCTGGGTGCTAATACCTTCCCATGTTGTAACCAACCCCCTTTCTCAGTTTCTCTGGTTCGCAACCGTCTTATCCATATTTCCTCAGGTTTATGCAACATTACCTTTCCTTCGGGATAAAAAATGCCTAGCTGGCGACTCTTTTCATTCTTTTCCTTTCCCTTTCGCCGACCGTTCGCGTCTGTACCCCTCTTGGCCCTGTGTCATCAGGTGGGAGCGACACCATGGTCTACCCAATAGACAGCTGTAGGCAGGCTGTATATCCATCACAAAGAAGGTCGTTTTGAAAATCTGTGGGCCAATCATTATTGGCAACTCTATCTCTCCCAGAACTGATCTTTTAGAACCGTCAAAGGCTCTCACTACCAAGTTGCTTGGGCGTAGTGCCAACCCATCATACTCCAGCTTCACAAGGGCTTTCTTAGGTAGGACATTGAGTGATGACCCTGTGTCCACCAATACATGAGAAAGAACTGCAACCTTACACTCCAAGGTAATGTGCAAAGCCTTGTTGTGATTGTGACCTTCTGTTGTCAGATCAACGTTGGTAAATCCTAGTCCATGACTAGCGTTGACATTTCCAACCACAGCCTTTAACTGATTGACAGTAATCTCCTCCGGCACATAAGCTGCGTGCAAGACTTTTAATAGTGCGTTCCGATGAGCCTCGGAGCACATTAGCAATGATAGTATGGAGATTTTGGAAGGTGTCTGGTGAAGCTGGTCCACCACCTAATAATCACTCTTCTTGATTATCCGCATGAATTCATCAACCTCTTGATCAAAAGGAGTCTTCAAAGTTTCTTTAGCAACTGATTCTTCTTGCACCATGCTCTTCCCTTTTGCCTTAGCAGCAGCTTCTTCTTCAGCAATGGGTCTTGGTATTTGCGAGGCAAAGAGACGTCCGCTTCTAGTGAAGCCTCCGCCTCCCCCCACATTGTCTATCTGAGGTGAAGAAGTTGATGAATCTAAAGATATTTTCTGCCCCTCGCAGTATAGATCTGAGCCATAATGCCAAGGGATGGCATTATTGCTTTCGTAAGGAACTGGCCCAAGCACTGTGATAGTGACCAGACTGATAGCAGCTGCAGAGGGGACCACAATGGTGTATGGATCATAGTATATGGTAACTGGAGCTCTGACAAGAGTAGCATTTTGTTGTGAGTTGTTGGAAGGAACATTTGCGGGATCGTAGTATATCGTAACCGCTGAGACACTTTCATTAACTGTTGCTGGTGTTGTAGACGAAGTTGATTGGACGGGTGTTGAAGTTTTAGCAGGAACTGTGACTGAATCTGTATCCGTTGAAGTGATTGATTGAATATTTGTTGGAGTTGTAGCAGAATCTGTTGGAACAATGGTTGCTGACGTTGTAGGAGCATCTGTGATTGTTGATGAAGGAATTGTTGGAGTTGTAGTCGCTGTTGTCGTAATCTGAAGAATGCCATCTCTAATGAGGCCATATATGCCGTTTCTCAGTCTCTCACATCCATTAACGGTAATGTTGCAATATCCACAGCCGACCTCACATCCGGGGAATACTTGGCATTCTAACAGCTGAGCTTTGATTTCAACCAAGGGTGTTCGGATTTGTGCAACACTGTTAATTAATGTGGATGGTTTGCCTTCCTCAATAGCATTGATCCTAGGCCCGTGGTGACTAGGCATCGAATTTCTTGTAACGTTCGGAGGAGGTGCAAAATTGAGAGCTTTTGAGTCCACCAGATCCTGGACCTTCATCTGAAGGCCCCTGCATTTTTCAGTATTATGCCCCGATGCGTTTGAGTGGAATGCACACCTGGCATTTGCATCATAGTTCTTTGGCATATTAAGAGGATCTGGAGGTGCCAACGTCCTCAACTCAACTAGGTGAACTTTAGGAGTTGTGGCAAGAGTGCAGCATACGGCATTGGGATTGGGTCAATTACCCTGTTTGCTTGTGATGGCCTCTGTTGGAAGGGACACTGCTATTGGTTGCTATTGTTGTTGTTGTACGACCTTTGTTGCGGATAATGAGCTTGTTGTTGATATTGTGGTTGTTGTTGTTGAGGATATGATGATTGTTGTGGAATTGGAGCTGGGATGGTAACAGCTGCTACTGACCTGTGGGAATACTGGGGCCTGCCCCGGCTTGTATGAATAGAATTTGTTTCACCTGCCCTTCGGGGCCCTGCAAAAGGTTTTCTAGGATTGCTGGAGGAACTTGCACCACTGTCGGAGATTTTTCCCATCTTCAGGAGACTTTCAATCCTCTCACCAGCTATGACCACATCAGCAAAACTGGTAGAGGAGAAAGCAGCCAGTCTATCAATATAGGTCCCTTGCAATGTGTTCATGAACATGTCAGCCATTTCCCTTTCTGACATGGGTGGTTGGACAGCAGCAGCAAGCTGTCTCCACCTTTGAGCATAATCTCAGAAGCTTTCTCTAGAAGATTGTGACATGCCTATTAGAAGAGTTCTATTGGGAGCCATGTCCAGGTTGTATTGATATTGCCGGATGAAAGCCTCGGCCAAATCCTTCCAACATCTTATGGTGGCCCTAGACAAATGCGAATACCATTCTCTCGAAGCTCCAGTCAGACTGTCCTCAAAGTAGAACATCCATAAATTTCATCCATGGTATAAGCTTTGAGCCTTCCCAAGAAAGACTGCAGATGAGTGCGAGGACAGGAGGTACCATTGTACTTTTCAAAGCATGGGGGTTTGAATTTGTGGGGAATTATCACCCCATCTACTAGTCCCATATCCATTACATCAAAGCCCAAAGAATTCTGAGATTCCAAAGATCTTAACTTTTCAGCAATCTCGTCTAATCTTCTGTCGTATATCTCATCTCCAGCCCCAATGACAATAAACTGTTCTCCCTGGGGATCCTCCTGCAGGATTTGGCCCCCAATAGCATTACCTTGACCATTTCTCGGGATGTTAACTTCCGGATTCAGATGAGGTCCATACTCCTATGGGTTAATACGAGGCTGACCCCGTTCATTGTTGCTAGTTCCTCCTGTTCCAAGATGAGGCTCCTCAGGAGTTTGTCTTTCCACCAACTCTCTTAACCTTTCTTGACTCTGGGCTAAGCCAGTCATCACTGCCATGAACTGAGACATCTGATTTCTCATCTCTACTCTCTCATTGGCCATCTAATTTCAGACCTCAGTCAGATCCTGTTGTACTTGTTCCATTTGAATGCCGGGAAGGTTGTTACGAGTCGGGTACCGGTGCGCGCGGTTGACAGGGAACACTCAGCGACGAGCAATGTTTCCTGAGATCACAACAAAGTTAGAAACAATAATAATAAAACCTACAAAACAAAAACAAAGTTAGTATGCAATGCAGTATGCTTATTTGTTTTCCAAGGTATCCGGTTTGGTTCTTGGTTTTGACCTTTCCAGAGTTCGAGGAAGATGCTTGATGTTGTTGAGAGAAAACCCAAAATGAAAACAAACTAAAATATATTACAAATGGTGAACAATACATAGTTTGTTTTACATGCCCATGGAGGGTCAAAATACAACAAAGGGAAAAGTACATCAAAAGGAAACAAACAACAAGCAAAGAATCAGACATCCAGTCCAAACTCATCTTCTCTGACCTTCTTCAGGAGTGCCTCAGTCACTGGACCAGCTGGGTGCTCTGTAATGGTCCTAAAGAGGAGGTTCCTGGGTGAAATGGCAGTGGTCAGCTTCTTATGCTTGTCCTGGTCTTTTGATCTTTTCAATCATGCTCTAAGCTTCAATTCTGATATTTCCTTCTGTGCAGCCAACAAAGCTTCCTGCTGCTTCTTCTCATTGGCCTCTAGCTGTTCAATCTTGGCTTGAGTCTTCTGGTCTTCTTGTGTACGGGCTTCGGTGATCCTGACCCACCTAGCCTAACTGTCTTGCAGATAGTGCTCAACCCTAGCTTTCTGAATCTTGGCCTCTTTACAGGCATTCTTCAATATCTGTTCCCCAACCCTTGCTTTCCTTATGTAGTCTTTAGTCTTCTCAATTTTGGCAAGATGCTCCACCCTGAGCTTTTCCAATCTCTCAATGTCCAGGCGACCATCACTTCTTTCCCAAAGAGTCTTCTTCAAGGCCTGGGATAGTTGTTCATTCCTTTCTTTCAACTTTTCAAATTCCTCCAGGCTAACTGTTGCTGCAGGCTGTACTGTAGATGGTCCAGGTATGTCTTCCAAGGTGAAAGGCATTCTGGTAATCTGAGCTCTAGTACGGGACCAGTCTGAGTACTAAGCTGAAGCAACATTGTTACATCTTCCAAGAATAGCTACCTCTTTTGTCTGGATGTTGTCCCAAGCCCAGGATGCTTGTCTAGCAACAACTGAATTAGGTTGCACTTCACAATATAGGGTCTCAGCTAAATCCTATCCTCTGGGAGGGTGAACCAAGGCATAACCCAATTGTCTCTTAAACAGTAAAGGATTATAGTTGATGAAACCCTTCACTCCTATCAGAGGCACATTTGGGTATTGTCTACAACTGGTGATAATGTCATTGCCCTCGGTGCTCTGGGTGCACCATCTGATATCATCTGAAGTCAAGGGAATGAACCTCTTGGCCCAATTCTTCTGTTGGTGGGGATTCAGGAAAGTATCTGACTTAGGCAGGTGTCTAAGCAGCCAGGTGTAAAACAAAGGAGCACAACATCTTACCAACTTCCCCCTTTGTTTCTCATTCCTCTGATGGATGGAATAGTAGAAATCTCCTAGCAATGTGGGTATTGGGTTCTTCAAAAGAAACAGATGGATGGCATTCTTGCTGACAAATTTAGGCTCATCTGCAAACAGTATAGCCCCATATATATTGAGGGCTAACAGTGCACAGACTGCCCTCCACTCTCCCAATGAAGCCATCAGGATGGCCTGAGAAATCAAGAAGTCCAAATACAAACCAGGAATCCCAGCTTTTGTTGTCATACTTTGCTCAATAAGGGCAGGCTCCAAGTGCAATGCCCTTGCTATCTCTTCATTTCTGGGAGCAGTCATCTCTGGATTGAAAGGGATTCCACCTCTGATAGGTACTCCAATCAACAAAGAAAATTCTTCCAGCAGAGGTCCTAACTGAAAGTCTGGAAAGGTGAAGCACCTCAATGGAGGGTCATAAAACTGCAAGCATGTGTGGATCATGCTCCTCTGAGAAGGGTCAAGGTCCATAACCATGTCTAGGATACCTCCATAGTGTTCTCTAAACAGTGGGATGTGATCAGGTGTGATAAGTGACTGGACCTGCCTGATACCAGTCAACACAGGCTCAAAGAAGTGGTAGGATATGTTGCTTTTCCTGGGAGTAGTCATGAGTGTTGCTGAAGAAGCTGAAGACAAATGCTGATGAAGATCACAGATACTAACAGACTGATGCTGATGAGGAGATAACTGAAGCAGGTAACTGATAAAGACAGCTAAAGCAGAAGTCTATGTAGAAGAAAGGGTCAAAACCAAAAACCAAGATATAATGAAATGGATACCCTGAAAAGCAAATAAACAAATGTCAAATGATGCAATGATGATATATGCAAATGATATGTAAGGGTTTGTGATCAAGCTGAATCTGATTATCCGTCTTGATATAAGGTCTATGTATGTTCAAAAGTCCAGATGAAGGCTTAGAAATCCAGTAACCAAGGTGGGGGACTCAAATAAAGAGTCACATGTCCGGGGTTAATCACAAGAACTGTCCAAAGTGAAGTATTCTTAAACAATACAGTAACAGGGTATGATGTGGCCAAGGGTTCCTGCAAACCTATAAACAGCCCAACCCCCTCACAGGTAATGTTCTAGAACAAGGGTCCTCAGACTTGGATCAGTTATGAGAAGTGTAAACACTTCTAACCCAGAGGTACAGTGTTTACAATAACCATAAAAGATCCTCCTCTAATTCACCTCAGCTTCTGAAGGTCATAATAAAGGTCATCCAGACTTAGCAGGCTTCCCAGATAGCCCTAGTACTACAGGAAATCTGTAGCACAGAGTTCTCAAGAAGAAACCCACATCTGAACCGTGTTTCATATTCCCGCACCAGACCAAAATGGAATGGGAAAGAACATGAACCACTCTAGCCTAGGTGTCACTCAGGTCCCAGGTATAGGACCTTAAACTCTCAATGGAACCCCACCCACCAAAACAGCAAACCAGATCCAGCAAATGACAGTATGACAGTATGATGTATAAAACTGTAAAGAAAGCAATAGATAAAACTGTACATAAAGCAATAAATAAAGCAAAAATAAACAGACACACATAGCACATAACACCTCAATAAACACAAATCAAACAAGCGCTAGGAGGAACCCACAAAAAGAACCAGAAGCCCTGGTTGCAATATAAGCATCCCCAGCAGAGTCGCCAAGCCGTCGCTCCCGCCTGATGACACCGGGCCAAGAGGGGTACAGACGCGAACGGTCGGCGAAGGAGAGGACACAAGGGTGAACTGAAAAGAGTCTCCAGCTAGGCATTTTTATCCCAAAGGAAAGGTAATGCTGCATAAACCTAGAAAGATATGGATAAGACGGTTGCGAACCAGAGAAACTGAGAAAGGGGGTTGGTTACAACCTGGGAAGGTATTAGCACCCAGATTATCCGCCGTACTCGACGGGATCCACGCTTGAAAGTTTGTATTTAAAGGGGTAGTATCAGTGCTATTTTGTGTGCAAAAGCTGGAAAAGAATGCAAGTGTCAGTGCAAAAGAAAAGTGAAGTGAAATGAAAGGGTGTCAGTGTAAGGAAAGAATGCAATGCTCAAGACAATGAGGCTTAAAAGAATAATGCTAGAAGAGGGGGAATATACAGAGACTTTTGTTCGATAACAGTTAAGTTATGCCTACGTATCCTCTTGTGCAATGAGGAAGTTAGAACACCATAGATCGACTCAAAGAGATTGAAAGATAAATTGACTTGTGAACTGCTTACTTGTCTATGCTCAAGTGTATGACCTGGCTGGCTCAGGTGCAAACTGTCTTGCATTAGACGGAAGAAGCAAGTCCTTGTTTGTGAGTAAATGAGGTGAGAAAAGAATCCCGAAGGAGACGATTATTGTTTGTTTTTTGTGTTTTCAGTCTTTTATTGCTTTTTGAAGTTTGTCATAAGTTAATGAGCTTAAGCCTAAACCACGGGTTAGTAAACTCATCACATCCTCCCTCTGGTTAGGGGTAATAAGAATACCTTAAGTATGAAGTAAGCACCTCACACTTAATAACCATGATGTAGGATTAAGATCATTAACCTACTTGCATTTATTTAGATGTTTTTGGAGCTTTTGTTTAGTGTTAAGTAATGAGTTTAAGCCATAATCAAGGATTTAATGGACTCATTACACCATCCTAATAGAAGGATAATAGATGAGAACATTTAAGCTGAGGAAGATACCTCAACTTAATCCATGATTAGGGATTAACCTCATGACAAAACAAAGCCTTTATTAAAGTGGATTTTAGTTAATGATAAGATTTAAGAAATGGATTTTATGGTTTGTAAGACAACTTGAGGGGGACTTGTCCATTAACACTAGGGTTAGTCCTTCTTAACCAATTAAGGAAGAATTAGAACCCTAACGCAAGGCCCAAGTTACAAGCTTGATGTTTTAGTGATTATTAGGTGAATTGATTAAAGGATTTAAACACATTAAGTGTTTAACACTTAGTATTAAAGTTATACACTCCATCCTAATAGAAGGATACAGGTATAACCTTAATCACAAAGCCTTAAAACCTTTAAGGTTTAGTCCTTGATTAAGAGATGAGAAGAGAAGACTCAAAGATGACACAAAGGTAAAACTAATTGGGGACTAATAAAACCCTAATTGTTATCATGCTTGGGTATTCCTAGGGTTTATGAGGTTTGCAAGAGACCTTCAAGAAGGGCCACCAAGGAAGAAGCATATGGAAGGAAAAGAAGCAACAAGAAGCAAGTCAACTTACTTCACTTAAGAAGATAAGTTGCTTGGAGAAAGAAAGTGAGGAGGAGCATGAATGAGCAAGCTCACTCTATTTCACAAGTAAAAATGCAGCAAGGATGCATAAAAGGGATGAGAAGAGGTTATGAGAAGTGAAGGCAAATTCACTTCTCAAACACTTACCACCTGAAAAGTTAGCAAAAGGAGATGAAATGGAATGAAAATGAGATGAAATGTCAAGATGAAAACCAAAGTCAAAAGCATATTAAGATGTAAATGATGCTAAGAGGTGATACAAATGGTTGTCATGAGATGTGGATGATCATACAAGTAATGAAGATGCAAATGAGACATGAAAAGGAACATGAAAGTTCATGAAAACTTATGAAATGCAATGGATGCATAACATGGCAAATGGATGATGAAATGATCAAACATGATTTAAATATGTCCTAAGATGTCTTATATGTCATGTGGATGTACAAAATGTCATGGCAAGTTCATGTATGCAAGCATATGAAGAATGAATGCAAATGAAGGCAAAGATTAGGGTTTATGTACAAGATGCAATGCAAAATTCAAAATCAGAAGCAAAACATGAGATAAAAAATTTAAAATGGAATCAAAAGAAACCTAACCCCATATGATATCACACCCCAAAGGAGAAGACCTAACTCTTAACCTAATGAAAGTTATGATTTTTCTAAGTTATCTAGGGTTTTAAGGGTGATCCTAAAGGAAAAATGTCAAACAAATTGAAAATGCAAGAGCAAAATGAAACAAAAATGTTTTTAGAAGCTTGAAAGTATGTAGAACACAATGCAAAAAGAACCATCCACAAACTCAACTTGGATCAAAAGTTATGAATTTTTGAAGTTAGGGTTAAAAATATTCAAATTAAAGAACCCTAATTCAAATGAAAATTGTCAAAGTATGATCAAAACCAAAAAGAAATTTGCTTTATGAGTTTGTAAATGTTTGTAAATGTTTTAAAATGCTCTCTGAATTTTTTTTGGGATTTTTAAATACCTAAATGTATTTTTAATTAATTAATTCTCATTAACTAATTAAAAATAAACATTTAAATGATTTAAAAATAATTTTTAATGCAAAAAATAAAACTAAAAATATTTTTGGGTTCTGAAAATTAATAAAGGTTTGGATAAAAGTTTTCAAATTTTTTTGATATCATTTGCTATTTTAATAAAATGTACAAAATAAAATAGAAAAAATGAAATAAAAACAAATTAAATGGAAAGTAAACACAATGGAGAGTCAGGATGCAATCTGGGTTTTAAAATGGTTGACTGGCGCGTATCTGGACGGCTGGCATTTAAACTGACCTAATTTTAATTAATTAATATTTAATCCATAATTAAGAGTTAATGAAATGATCTGGGACGTCCAACACACGCGGGAACTGAGAATCCAAGGGTCCACGTTTAAACCTAGCCCTAACCCTAATTACCCCATTAATTACTTTCAAGTGGCCAGAAATGACCTATGGTCATCTTCTCCGGCCACACCCTTCCCTGAGAATTTCAATCTCACTCCCCAGGCCATTTCTGGAGCTCTAAAGCTCCAAATTTGATCCTTTCACTCCCCTAAACCTAAATCCACCATCAAACAAAATTTATATCCAGCCATTAACAAGATTCGAAGCCAAGAACAAAAATTGCAAAACTTTCAAACAGACCATGCATCCTCAATTCTTCACCATTTTCAATAATTTCAAGTTCATTACACTCAGGGGATCAAACTCAACCGATTAAGAGCTTAAAATAAAGGTTCTGGAAAAATGTTTTCACATGGCTACCTGAGATGAAGCTTTCAACCCTAGAGCTTTCAGGCTGCTTTCTTGCTTCCAAATGCCTCCTATGGAATCCCTGAAGGAGCTTTGATGCTTGGTTGGAGTGTTTTGAGGCTAATTTGTGAGTTTGATACAGTTCAGTTCAATGGGGGAGGAAAATCGTGTTTTTGATATGGCTGCTTTTAGGGCAAGCTGATGGGTGGGAAATGATCAGTAGTTGATGCTGAGATGAATGGTGGAAGAATTTTTAAGCTTTGATGTTTGTGTTGAGTGTTTCGAATGAAAATGAAAAGAGGGAGGATTTTTGTGTATGCTGACTTGTGGGAGAGCTCAGACTATGTTCTTGTGTGAAATGGCTTGCTTGAGGTCCACATAACATGTTCTGATTGGGCAGAGAGTTGTTGTGGAGCAGTGTGATTGGTATGGCTCATGTTGCAAAAAGTCAAGAAAGTTGTACTTGGAGGTATGGGCAAGTGGCAGGCTGGGATTTGGGCATGTCCTGGTTCAGCTGAGATCAAGGAATGTTTGTGAATCAGATTTGATGAGCTGTGGCAAGTGGATGAGAGGTTTTGTACCATTTTGCAAATTCATGAAGTTTTGGCCCCTTTTGGATTTCTTCATAGGCAAGGCATGAAACTTTGAAATTCTTGGGCCAATTCTGAATTATAGGTCATGTATGATGTTTGTGTAATGGTTAGAAGTCAATTAGAGATCACAAATTGCCTTGGTATGAGTTTTTGCAAGTTTCCCACTTTGGTACATAAGTGAAATTTTGTGATTTTTCCCAACTTTGCAAGGCCATAACTTGAGTTCTAAGATGAATTAGATCAAGTTCTTGTACTTTTTGAAAAAGTAATGATCCAACCTACAAGTTTCATGACCAAGAATTTTTCATTTGAAGCATTTTTGAATCAAAAAGAGGAGGTTGAAAAACTTTCCCAAAATGGCAAGTTTGCATTACAAGTCACTTTCCCAAAATGGCAACTTTGCAAATGGCTTGAAATTCTTCAATTTTGTGAACTTCTAACTTCTTCTAAGATTAAATAAAGATCATACACACCCAAAATGATGGAGAAGACCCTTTGGTTGGATGATGGGGGGCCTCAGATGCCCTAATTTTGCACTGACTTGCTCAAGAAGTCATCTATTGATCATATGCCTTCCCCATTGAATTTCTTCATGAAAATTGGTATGCATGATCCTCATATCATATAGAGACCAATGGAAACAAGAATGACCAAAAACTTTGGAGTTATGGCCTCTGAAACCAAAACCCTAATTTTAGGTCATCTGTGCAGTTAAGCTTGGTTCTGCTTCAATGTCTTTCTCAGTTCTTGTGATTTTCTGACTTTATTGATCTTGGGAGGATATAATATGATGCTTGAACATACATGGACCCTCTTGAGATGATTGAAGACCTTTGGAGTTGCTCAGATAGCCCTTGGTTTGCTTAGATCACAAACCCTAGATGCAGATGACTTTGAACCAATGCAGTGAAGCAAAAATGTAATATGAGATGATATGATTGAACTTATGCAAAATGAAAAGAATCACAAGCCATGGTGTGAACTTAGTGAGGGCAAATTTGGGGTGTTTACAATTCCCTTTTTTTTGCCTGGACCTATAATTCTGTTTTTGTGTCCAGCGGGTCTTTTTATGCGAAGTATTTTTTAACTACGTCCGAGTTAACAGGGGATTGGAAGTCTTCACCATCCATAGTAGTGAGCATCAGTGCTCCACCGGAGAAAACTTTCTTTACTATGAATGGGCCTTCATAATTTGGTGTCCACTTGCCCCTGTGATCTGAACATGGAGGAATGATTCTCTTGAGTACCAGCTCACCAACTTGGTACTCCCGAGTGCGTACTCTTCTAAATCTTCTTGTTTGTTGCCTCTACCGCAACGTTCATCTTTGGTCGGTAAGGAGAAGAATTGTGGTGTTGAATTTTGAAGTCCCGACATAATTATGTCATCATCTTGTTATTCAAATTGGAACCATTGTCAGTAATGATTCGCTCGGGAACTCCATATTGGCAAATGATATCTCTTTTCAGAAATTTGGCCACCACTTGGCGAGTGACATTGGCATAAGATGCTGCTTTGACCCATTTGCTGAAATAGTCGATTGTGACCAAAATGAAACGATGGTCGTTTGAAGCAGTAGGCTCTATTTCTCCGATCATGTCAATTCCCCACATAGAAAATGGCCAAGGAGGTGACATGACGTTGAATGGGCTTGGAGGTATATGCACCTTATCTGCATAGATCTGGCATTTATGACATTTACGGGCATATGAACAACAGTCTACATCCATTGTTAGCCAATAATACCCTGATCTTAACAATTTTTTAGCCATTGCAAGACCTCCTGCATGAGTACCGAAAGATCCCTCATGGACTTCCTGCATTAACATGTTCGTTTCCTGCTTGTCCACACATCTGAGCAAGACCATGTCAAAGTTTCTCTTGTATAGAACACCGTCGGTGTTTAAGAAGAAACTAGCAGCAAGTTGCCTTAAGGTCTTCTTGTCATTGGAAGTTTCCCCAAATGGGTATTCTTTACTTTCCAGGAACTGTTTGATATCATGATACCAAGGCTTCTCATCAGACATTGCGTCTACAGAAAACACATATGCTGGTACATCAAGCCTGGAAATGTCAATTATGGGGACATAATTCCAACACATGACTTTGATTGACGAAGAGAGCGTAACCAATGCATCGACAAATTGATTTTCATCTCGTGGTATATACTGAAGCTTTATCATTCTGAAGAACGTCAACAGTCTTATGGCATGATCCCTATAAGGAATTAAGTGTTCTTGGTGTGTATAACACTTGCCGGTAATCTGGTTTATTACGAGGGCGGAATCTCCGAATATATCGAGGGTCTTAATCTTGAGATTAATAACCTCCTCTATTCCTATAATGCACGCCTCGTATTCCTCTTCATTATTGGTGCAGCCAAAAGTGATTCTGGCAGCGAAGGGAAAATGAACACCTTCGGGAGTAATGAGAACAACACCAACTCCACGTCCATTGATATTGACTGCCCCAACAAACATCAACTTACATTTGGATTCAGGGTCAGGCCCTTCCTCCGAAAGTGGTTCCTCGCAATCTTTTGCCTTGAGGTACATGATGTCCTCATCAGGGAAATCAAATCTCATTGGCTGATAATCGTCTTCAAGGGGTTGCTATGCGAGATAGTCTGAAAAAATGCTTCCCTTGATGGCTTTCTGAGAAGTGTATTGGATGTCGTACTCTGTCAGCACCATCTGCCACCTAGCAACCCTTCCAGTTAATGCTGGTTTCTCAAAAATGTATTTAACAGGATCCATCTTTGAAATTAACAGGGTTGTGTGAGTCAACATGTACTGTCTCAGTCGGCGAGCAGCCCATGCCAAAGCGCAACAAGTTTTCTCAAGAAGTGAATAACGGGATTCACAGTCGGTAAACTTTTTGCTAAGATAGTATATTGCATGCTCTTTTCGACCAGACTCGCCATGTTGGCCTAGAACACACCCCATTGGTCCTTCTAGCATAGTTAAATACATGATTAATGGCCTTCCTGGAACTGGAGGTATTAGAATTGGAGGTTCCTGCAAGTATTCTTTTATCTTTTCGAATGCTCTTTGACAATCTTCATTCCACCTGACCGTCTGTTCTTTTCTCAATAGTTTGAATATTGGCTCACATGTGGCTGTTAGGTGAGATATGAACCGAGCAACGTAGTTCAATCTCCCCAAGAAACCACACACTTCTTTTTCAGTTCGCGGTGCAGGCATATCTTGTATTGCTTTAACCTTTGCAGGATCTACCTCAATTCCTCTTTGACTAACAATGAAACCCTGCAGCTTACCAGCACACACCCCGAAGGTGCACTTGTTTGGATTTAACCTCAAACGGTACTTTCTCAATCTTTCAAACAATTTCTTGAGGTTAACCAAATGCTCTTCTTCATCACGGGACTTGGCTATCATGCCATCCACATATCATTCAATTTCCTTATGGATCATGTCATGAAACAGAGTCACCATTGCTCGTTGGTACGTTGCCCCGACATTCTTCAAACCAAAGGGCATGACTTTATAACAGAATGTCCCCCAAGGGGTGATGAACGTTGTCTTCTCCATGTCTTTCGGCGCCATTTTGATCTGATTATAACCAGAAAAGCCATCCATGAAGGAGAATACCGAGAATTGAGTTGTATTATCCACCAATACATCAATGTGAGGTAATGGGAAATCATCCTTTGGGCTTGCTCTATTCAAATCCCGGTAATCAACGCACATCCGGACCTTGCCGTCCTTCTTCAGTACAGGTACAATATTTGCTACCCAAGGTGGATAACTAGTCACGGCAAGGAAGCCGGCATCCCATTGCTTCTGAACCTCTTCTTTAATCTTTAACGCCATGTCAGGACAGGTTCTCCTAAGCTTTTGTTTGACAGGAGGGCAGTCTCCCCTCAATGGCAGCTTATGCATAACGATGTCGATATCTAAACCTAACATATCTTGATATGACCAAGCAAAAATATCCACATACTCTCGAAGCATGCCAATCAATTCTTCCTTTACCTTGCCCTACAGACTGGCCCCAATCTTAATTTCCCTCTTTACATCCTCAGCCCCAATATTGCTTACTTCAAGCTCTTCTTGATGAGGCTGAATAACCCTTTCCTCTTGTTTCAATAACCTGGCTAATTCCTGGGGGAGTTCACAGTCTTCTTCAACCCCTTCATTAGCATGGTAGATTATATTATCAAAGTCATACTTGGTCATAACAAAAGAGTTATCAGAGAAATCCGAATGATTGACTCTGCACAAGGATGTGCTTATTTCAGATTTTTCTTTTTGAAGAATGAACAAAATAAAAACAAAAACATTGCCATTTTTATATTTTTTTGTGAAAATTTTTTAAAAAGAAAGAAAAGGAACGCAATTTGTATAGAAATGTCCTTTATTCATGGTAAAATTAACTGCATAGAATGCAAAGGTGGCCCTACAATGGGTTCATACACCTTGGGCAGAGTGTAGGACTTGACATGCAAATGAATAAAAGGACAACAAGAAAAATTACTATGTTGGACCGGTGACTTGAATGATCTCTTCAGAAAACCAGTTCTGTAATTCTTCCCTAGGAGCACATGGGCGAACCCAGTTGTCCAAATCACAGTCGTTGTCAGCATATTCGTCCATGGCACACACATGATTGGGGTCAATCATCCCATCACTCTTAAAGTTCATTGCTTAGCTATTATGAGACCATCCTGCCTGCCCTGGTTGGTATCCAATGCCAAATTTATCATTCTTATTCTCAACCTCTAGCAACCTGCCCTAGCCTTGGGCCTGACCTGACTGTACCACTTCTTTAGCCTACTTATACAAAGAGATATAAGTTCCCTCCTTCTCACTGCTCTGAAACATAGAAGTGGGAGACACTGAACTGACATTTACCGCTTCAAACGCCTGGCACAGGGTTTCATGGATTTCTTCGTCCATCTCAACATACTTAAATGTAGACAGGTGACTAACAAAAATATCCTCCTCGCCACAAACAGTCACCACCTATCCGTCCACCACATATTTTAGCTTCTGATGAAGAGTAGATGTCACAGCTCCAGCATCATGAATCCAGGGACGTCCCAACAAATAGCTGTAAGCCGACTGAATGTCCATCACATAGAAGATACACTTAAACACATGGGATCCAATCTTCACTGTTAACTCTACCTCCCCAAAAACAGACCTTCAAGAGCCATCAAAAGAATTTACCACTAAATCACTGGGCTGGAGGATAAAACCATCTACCTCTAGTTTCATCAGAGCCTTCTTTGGAAGCACGTTTAGGGAGGAACCTATGTCAACCAAGACATGTGACAACACAATGCATTTGCACTCCATTGTGATGTGCAAATCTTTGTTGTGGTTCCTTCCTTCTGTTTTAAGGTCTCTGTCGGTAAACCTTAGCCCATGGCTAGCGTTTACGTTGGCCACTACAACTTCCAACTGATTAACGGTAATCTCCTGAGGCACGTATGCAGACTGCAACACCTTCAATAAAGCTTCTATATGTGCTTGCGAAAACATCAGTAGTGATAGTATTGAAATCTTGGACGACGTTTGATTCAGTTGCTCCACTATCTTATAGTCACTCTTTTTTATTATCCTCATAAACTCTTCTACCTCTTTTTCAAAGACATTCTGATCAGCATTTGGGGTTACCACCTCCTCATTAGCCACATACTTTCCCTTAGCTCTGGCAGCTGCTTCAGCTTCATCGTTGTTCTGAAGAGTCTGTGGAGCAAACAATCGCCCACTTCTAGTGAAGCCACCCAAGCCTCCAACACTAGGAACAACATGATTTGTAGTTACGGGTTTATCTTCCACCTTTCGTCCTTGTACATACACATCTGACCCATAATGCCATGGCACAACTTTGTCATCATCATACGGTACGGGACCAGGCGTAGTAATTGTAACAGGACTGACCTCCTATGGAACATAGATTGTAACAGGCTCTCTCCGGACTGGGGCTGGCATATCAGCTGGATCATAGAACATAATCATAGTAGAAACATAGTCGCTTTGTTTGTTAACTCTGTTAAACTGTAATGTCCCTTCATTTATCAAATTTTGCAGCCCCGCTTTCAACTTTTCACAACCATTAATAGACATCTCACATTACTCACAGTCAAAATCACATCCAGGGAATTCATATCCTCTTAACAACTTTTCCTTTACAAACAATAAGGGAGTCTACACCCCTTTTATATCCAGAATCAATTTCAAGTGTTCTCCACCTTCAACAGCATTAATCCTAGCCCCACCATGATTATGGATAGGATTAGAATTAATGTTTGGTGGCGGCGCAAAGTTAATAGCTTTTGAATCTATCAGGTCCTGACCTTTGTTGTGTAACACCCTGCATTTCTCTGTTGAATGTCCAGGAGCTCCTGAGTGGAAAGCACATTGTACATTAACATCATACCCTGGTAGAAGATCACCTGGTGGTGGTGGAGCCAACATTCTCAGTTGTATCATATTCAAGTCTATCAACCTCTGCAGCAATGTTGTGTAGTTCATGGGAATAACTTCAAAAACACGATCAACAGGGCAAGGATGACGCTGTTGGTAAGGCCTCTGTTGATAATTGTCGTGTTGCCGTCGTGGTTGAGGAGCAGGACTTGTGGGAATAGTGACAGCTGCCACTTGGTCATATAATTTTCTGTAGCCACGACCCCTTCCTCTTCCATAAACAGCACTAGCCTCCCATTCTCTTCGTCTTTGAGGGCCAACAAAAGGTTTTCTTGCTCCCGAAGAACTTCCAGCTCTGTTGTCTTGGATTTTACCCATCTTCAACAATGTTTCAACCCTCTCCCCTGCTATGACAATATCATTGAATTTAGTCGTTGAGCACAACGCTAAACGTTCAATGAACACTCCTTGCAAAGTACCCATGAACATATCATCCATCTCATTTTCTAGCAGTGGAGGTTGTACCCTGGCCGCAAGCTGGCGCCATCTTTGAGCGTATTCTTTGAAACTCTCTTTTGCATTCTGCGACATGTTTTGCAATTGTGTGCGATTGAGAGTCATGTCCAGATTATATTGGTATTGCTTAACAAACGCCTCCGCTAAATCTTTCCAACTTCTGATAGTAACCCTGCTTAGCTTCGTATACCATTCCAAAGATGCCCCAACAATTCTTCCAACAAAAGATTGAAGATGGGTTTTTGGGCATGCAGTGCCATTGTACTTATCAAACGTTGGAGCCTTAAACTTGTAAGGGATCCTCACCCCGGCTACCAGCCCCAAATCAGTAATATCAAATCCCATGAATTGATCCATTCTCGTTCGTAAATCTGCCAAGTCGGCCTGCATTTGATCTATCACTCTTTCTCTATTCTCCTTGGTTGGGTATCTGTGGATCTTCTTGGGACCTTTCTTCGGAGCTATAATTCCTGAAATCAAAAGAGACGTTAGAAACCTGGTAATTGTACCTGCAAAACAAACACCAGGTTATATGCATGCAATGAAACTATTCATGCTTCCATGGTCAGGTATTTTGGTGCCCCAATTCCGGTATTTATCAGGGAACAATCCAGATGGCTTTTTTGTGGAAATTGATTTTCCATCACGAAGTTTCTTTGAGTGGTATTCAGATCCCGATGGCTTTGGACAAATAGGTCTTAGCATATTCAGAGGAAAAACCAGAAGACTAAGCATGGGAAGCTACTATAATAAACAAAACCTCAAAAAGGCAAGAGTATCCACAATTCCCTAGAGGGTTACAAGTCTTACAAATAAAGTGCATGAAAAATAAATGAGATTCCTACAACAAGCCTGTAGGTAATAAAAAATACAAGAAAAGACACTAGAACTCTAAATTGCAAGGAGATTCTGCCTCCTCTCCTGTAAGTCCCAACTCTATCCTAGCTTTCTTCACTCCAGCCCTTAAGTTGAGATCTGCAATCTCCTTAAGTGCTTCCTCCAAAGCCTGTTGACTCGGTACCAACTGTTGGGTCTTTTCCCTCTGTATTGTGTGAACTTTCTCCAATTCATCTTTCTGGTCTTGGATTTGTAGCCTGTACACCTTCTCTTTCTCCTCAAACTCCTTCTAATCCTTGTCCCTCATCTCCTGCAACCAAGTGATGGATTGTCTGGCCTCCCTGAGAATATTCTGAAGCTTCTTATGCTCTACTTCTTTCCTTGAGTCCATCAAACCTCTCCTTTGGAAGTAGGCTTCCCTTCCAGCAAACTCCTTCTCTTTAGCTTCCTGGGCCCTTTGTATCTTCTTGAGTTTCTCCTCTACCTCTATTTTAGAACTGGTTGCACGATGATACAAACTAGTCATCTTAGTATTCTCAACTCTTAGCTCTTGTATCAGTGCTTCCAACTTCTTGTATTTTTCAACAGAGACAGTGGCCTGAACATGTACTTTTTTTTGGTATAGCGGAGCTTCAACTGAAAATGAAAGAAGAAAAGTCTCTACACGAGCCTGTAACCAAGTAGCAAAAGGAGGATACGTCTTTGGATCCACTCTCCCAAATTCCTTCTTACCTTCCCTTGTCTTCACTTCCCAAGCCTGGGATGCCTCTATAACCAAATCCTCATTCCCTTCTACTGGAAAATACAAGGACTCAACTAACTCTTCATTGGATGGAGGATTCTTCAGGGGGTAACCAAACTGCTTTCTGGACAACATTGGATTGTAACTTATCACTCATTTTCTTCCTAGCAGAGGTACATTAGGAAATTCACCACACCTGGTAATGATCTTTTTCCCCACTAAATATTTGTTGTATCCCCAAGCTATGTCATCAGAAGTTAGCCCCATCAGTCTTCTAGCTCACTTCTACTCCTGCTTAATATCCTTAAATGGCCTTGACTTTTGAAGTCTCTTTGCAAACCACTCAGCAAATAAGGGTGCACAACAATTCACATATCCTTTTCTCTTTTCATTTATGTGATGGACACTATAATAAAATTCCCCTAACAATGTGGGCACTAGGTTTCCTTTGATGAAAATAGTGATGGCCTCCATACTGACCCAACCTTTCTCTCCAGGAAACAAACTTGTCCCATACATCATCAAGGCCAATAATGCACTGAATTCAGACCATTTGTTGCCCAAAGAAAAAACATGGGCTTCTGTGATAAGAAAATCCAAGGCAACCCCTTTTCCTTTACCAGCTTCCAAGCCTATCTTCACCCTAAGCATACGTAGATGGCAAGCACTTACTAGATCTTTGTACGGAGGAACCCTCTCTGAAGCATAATAAGGAATGCTCTCTTTGATAGGAATCTTCAGCATATCAGAAACTTCTTCCAAGGTAGGGGCTAGAATATAATCTGGTAACACAAAAACTCTTAGCTGAGGATCATAGACCTGTAACAAGGAATGGAGACTATCTCTCTGATCAACAGTAGGCTTATTTATGTAGCCTAAAATCTTCCCATACCAGCTTCTGAAATCTCCTAACACCTTGTCATTCATTAAACCCATCAGTTTATGAATACCCTCAATTTCTGGTTGAGGGAAATTATAATGCATATTTCTCTTTCTAGGAGCCTCTCTATTCTCTTCCATCTGGGTAAATAACACTTACCAGAACTGGGTACAAGATGCAAGTAACTACCTGAAAATGAAAACACAAACAGTTAATGCGAGTATGATGCAATGCAAATGCAATGCAAGCATATGATCAACATCTGGAACTGTCTAGATACTGAATATTAGCCAAGTGACCAGGGACCAAAAACCTCTGAATAAAGCCTCATGAACAATAACTCAGTCTCAAATAATCCCAGATCAAATATCAGATAACTCAAGACCTCTAGAGTCCATGTAACCATATCAAGTCATAGGACTGTACTGATAATGAGGTATGATGAGGTTAAGGGCTCCTGGAAACCTGTAAACCCCTCCCAATCTCACGGGTGTGCTCCGGGTCAAACATCACGGACTCTCAAAGGCGAATAGAAATAATACGTTCACCATTTCCGAGAAATGGCTCATGACCAGATCAGGGAATCGATTTGGCATTATGTACTACTCAGGGAGGTCTCAGCGTGAGTTCGGGAAAATAAGCATCCTTTATAAGTCCCCAACTTCAAGCGCTGAAATCGAGAAACAATAGTATATTCAGCCCATAGGATACAATACTATCTTCATATGACCAAATGCTTTGACTGAGTTCCTATGAAAGAACCAGGCCATCCTATGCGAGTTCCCAGTGGGCCCTCGGGTGCGAATGGGTTTGCCACAAAATGTGTTCTGCCATTGTCACCACTAGAGAGGGATGTTTCTACAAAGGTCCTCAATGATCGGTCCCCAGATGCACATAACTATCAAGGTCGTGTAATGATCCAAGAAAGATTCATGCATCAAAACATTTCCAAGACGGTCGCAAGTCTGGGTGTGGAACTCACTGCTACCAACATAGCAAGATGCCATGAAGCCAAAGTGATTGTCCATGCTAAGTCCTAGGGTGCACTCGAGCCCTGGTTACGGGATCATCTCACAATAACAGTCCCCAACCGCACCAAACAGAAGAAATCCAATCCAGACAGTCCAGTATAATATATATGATGCATGAAAATAAATACTGAAAACTGTAAATAAAACTGTAAATAAACAACAATAAAATACACACACAACATCTAACAATCAACACACAAAGTAACAGAAACACGCAGGCGCTAGGAGTGACTCTCAAGGGAACCAGAGATTGTGGTTTCTATCCCCAGCAGAGTCGCCAGCTGTCGCTCCCTGGATTTCCATCCTGGTACAAACGCGAAAGCGGCGCGGAAAAGAGGTAGAGTCGCCAGCCAGGCATTTTTATCCCGAAAGAACGGAAATGGTAATGCTGCACAAACCGAGGAAAAGAAAGGAAGGACAAAGGTCCTGCAAACCAAAGAGACTGAGTTCGGGAGTCAGTTACGACCTGGGAAGGTATTAGCACCCCAGATCATCCGCCGTACCCGACGGGATCCACGCTTGCAAAGAAACTGTTTCAAAGGGTGAAGAAATGAAAGTTGTTGCAAAGAAAAGGAACTGAACTGGATACGGAGAAAAGAAAAGGGGGGAAATGTAGGGAAAATAAAAGAGTGTGCTCGAACGGGCCCTACCCCGCTGCCTACTTACCTCATCTGGACAATGAGGATCAGAGTCGCCGTAGTTCCCCTAACTAGGGGTGGAAAATATTGCTTGTGAATTAAGGCTTGAACTGCCTATGCCAATGCTCAGGTGTTGCAGGTTCGGACGACGAGTGCGTTACCGTCTTGCAAAGTGACAAGTAGTAGCAAGTTCTTACGAAAGAAGTGAAGGTGATGAGAAGAGAAGTCCCGAAGGAGAGACGTTTATTATTTGTCCAGTGTTTTTTTATGAGTTTTTTATGAGTGTGGCACAAGGAAGTGAACTCAAACTCTTTCCCATGGAATGTTTACTTGCTACTACATTCCAAGATGGAATAATAGAACAAGCACACCAAGTAAGGAGAATTTATCCAAGACTTGTTTCCAAGGGCAAGGGCCTAAGCTCACTAACTTGTTGAACTTGTTAGATGTTTTAGTGATTAAGAATGAAGAAGTGTTTTTTATAGTTTTTCTTGATGAAGATGACCTCATGATAAGACTTATGTATCATGCTAGACAAGGGTACTATTCTAAGATGGAATAAATACATATGCCTCATGGAATAAGGCTATATACAAGAAGTCACTTCTTTCTTTATTAAGGTGTTTTTTTATGGTTTTTGTTTTGAGATGAGAAGAGAAAGAAACAAAAGGATCTTAAAGGTAAAATCTAATGGGGAAAGTCTAATCCTAAAGTTATCATACAAATGTGGTCCTAAGGTTAGTGTGGTTTGAAACCTATCCTAATGAAGAAGGAAAGAAGAAAGAAGGAGAAGAAAGAAGAATTAGAATACAACTTACTCCTCTAAAGGGGATAAGTTATTTCTAAAGGGGAAAATATGAAGTTAAACACTAGATGGCATAAGGCACGTCATAAAGACAAATGAGAAAGCAAAGAATGATAAGATGAGATAAAGACTTTAAATATGGATATCATCCATACTTCACTTACCATATGCACCTACATGAAAAGGTTAGCTCATACACAAGTAATACCAAGAAGGCAAATGAGAACAATTAAGCACAAGTAAGATACATACAAGAAAAAGATCATATCAAGGCCTCACAAACAGAAACAAGACACTCCATTCACATGTTAATATCAAACAAATCACATCATGAAAGGATTAGGGCAAACAAGTCATCACAAAGTATCACAAGTTAATATGAAGAAACAAATCATATATGAGATGAAAAGAAAGCATACAACCTAAACATGTACCATACAACTCAAGTACAGAACCCTAACATGGCCAATAAGTGTCTAAGTAACAAATAAGAACACACAAGAAAGCATACAAGTTCAATTAAGATCACACATGAGAGGCATATGAACATAAGAAGTGATGTGAGCATACATACAAGTGTGATACCCTTTAAGAACAGGTATTCCAAAGCCAATCAAGATGCAAACACCATACAAGAACCAATGACCTATACATATGTTAACAGGACTCTAAACATCCTATAGGAGTTAGCACAAGTGCCCTCCTAACCTAAGAAGCAAACATGTAGCAAGAAAGGACACAAATCAGGGCAAGTAAGCAAGAAAATTCACATTAAATTCAAACTTCACTAAAAAATTCCACAATTAAACACAAATGTTCCTTGGACTCATAAAAACAACATGCCAAAAGGATAGGTCTACAAACAAAAGCAAACTAGGGTAATGGTGCTCCTACATTGCAACTAGGGTTTTGAAGATCATGCACAAAGAAACTTGACAAAAATCAACTTATAAATTCCTAAAAATAATGAGATAAATCCCTAACAAAAAACCTAAGTCAAAAAACCAATACACCAACGCTTGAGTGTACCATAGCTATCGTGTGGAGCCACACAAAGTGATTAATCAGATTAAAACATAAGGAGCAAGGCACGTGAGGGAGTGTTGGACCCCAAAATTTGCCCTCCACAAGACAATACATTGTGTACCAAGAGGTTCACAAGGTTCACAATGTTCACAAGACATCTCATGAGGTTCACAAAGTTCATAAGGTTCACAATTAGTCAGAAAATTTGACAATTCCCTCAGACAATGCATCCTCCTAAACAATGCATCTTAAACTAGGGTTTTGACTTTCATCAGGCTAAATGGACTTCCAAGGCTTCAAGTGAGCTTCATAACATCCTATATGAGTTCAAGAATCCCCATGTCAAGTTTCAAGACTTTCCCAAAAGATTTGCTCAGTCAAATGATCAGAAAGGTTAAAATCAGTCAAAGCAGTTAAAAAGTCAAACTGAGGTCAACTGTGGTCAAACCAAAGTCAAACTTCATGATTTTTTTCCAACATCAAGTATATGAAGTAAAATTCATCATTTGATCAAGGGTTGATCATGATTCATCAAGGAGATTTCAGATCATCAAGAATCAGGAGTTTCTAAATTAGGGTTTTCATAGGAAAAGTCAACTGAACTTTGACCAGCCATAACTTTCACATGCTTCATCAAAAAATTTCCATCCAAAGCTCATTTTGAAGGAAAATGAATTCTCTACAACTCTGTGTCTCACAAGACAAGCCCAAAAATGCTTCATTTGGAAGGTATGAGCTAAGACATTATAGGTCATTTCAAAAGTCAATAAAAAGTCAACAACTTCCAAAGAGCATAACTTGAGAATGGTAAAAGATATGGACATGAGACCAAAGAGGTTGGTTAGAGGACTCTTTAAGCTTTCCAAAATGTCCAATAACACCTTCATAGCATTAAAATTGAAGGATTTGTGCCCTTGCAAAGTTGAGAAATTTTTGGGAAGTTTATGAAGCAAATAAGGCCTTAAAACCAATTTTTGCTAAATGAGCCCACCTAATTGTCATCCAAACATTACAAAATCATCAAGCACGACCCAACCCACACATTTTCTGATTTTTTATATTTTATTTAATATTTATTTGAATTTTATTCATTAAAATACAAATTAAATTGAAATAAAATATGAAAGTCATATATTTTGAAAAGATTTGGATTCTAGAAGGTCTTAAAATCCATTTAAACTTGATTGACACTAGAATATTTCAGATCATACCAAAATAGCAATGTTAGATCAAGAAAAAATCAAGTTTTAATATCACATCTTTTTCAATCTCCCAAGGTCCAAAAATCCATAAGTTTTGTGAAAGTTTTGACCTAATTTCATTGTATCCTATATAAACAACATTAAGCAAAGCATTGTACACGATATCACAACCTCAAGTATAAGTTTCAAAACTTCAAAATTCATCAAAAATTTGAAATTCGGATTCTAATATTTCGTGGCTTTTCAGGTGAATTAAGGGTACCAATCTCTTCCTTGATGGTTATTGAACATCATTGCAACTTCAACCTCATCAAAACACCATGAATTCGTGATAACCGAATCCATATTTTCATTCATATTTCATTTTTTCGATTTCGATTATACATGCGTTATACATTGAATCTAATGCCATATTATTGATTGTTATGATGCTTGAAAGCTTTCTGGATGGTTTAATTTGGTTTTAGGTCCATGATTGAAGATTCACCATTCTTAGGGTTCTTAAGTTCCGAATTGGGAATGGTGGATTACAGGCGATTTCGTCTCAAATTGATGTGATAATTGGACTTTAGGCACTTTATATGATTGATCTTTGGTGCTGGAATGAATTTATTTCTTGTCTAGCGTGTTTTTTTGATTTCCAGGTTTGTAGTGACACTGAAAGAACCGTCACTAAAAGCTTTAGTGACAGACAAACCGTAGGTAAAGCCTAACTGGACGGATGGGTGAGGAAGATGAAGGCTGGCGCGAAATCCAGAATTCAAATGTTTACTTATTTTATATTATATATATTGCGTTTATGTTTCACAAGAGCATGAGTGCTCTGGTGGTTTTGGTGCGCGTACAACATGATGAGAGGCCTGGGTTCGAATCCGGCCAAGGGCAATTTTTTTGCTTTAATTTAATTTGTTTTACAGGATGATAACAAAACCATGTTGTTGTGGATAGCTACCAAGCGTGCGCAGTGGCTCAGCTGGTTTTGGATCACATTGGCCTGGTAAAGGACCTGGGTTCAAATCCCAGGTCCTGTTTTTTTGAAGTTTTTCTTATTTATTTTGTTATTTCTTTGTTTTATTTCTTTAAATTAATTAAAATATTTTTTCTAAAATAATAATTAAATTGTATTTTTATAAAACCTTATATTCTTTTAAAATGAATATTATTTTCTTAAAAAAAAATCTTATTAGTATATTTATTTTATCATATGTTTGTATTAGTAATATATTTATAATATGTACATAATTTAGTTAAGTTTAAGTTAAATAATCAAAACCCTAATTTCATAAACCCTAATTCTATTTTCTAAAATTCCAAACCCTAATTTCTAAAACCCTAATTTTATTTTTAAATTTCTAACCCTAGTTCTTATTTTATTTAAATATTAAAATTTATTAAATTTTTCTAATATCTAATTAAATAATTAATAATGTTTTCTTTGTAAATATTTATTCTATGACTTCATATTATTATTCTCATTATATTTTCTTTCAAAAATTCTTTTAAAAATGTTTATTTAATTTAAAAATATTTAATTAACTTGTATATATTTTTGTATTCATGCTAACCTCTTTTTTTTCTTATAATTGTTTTATTATTAACCCTTTTTATTATTTATTTATATGCTTATTATTTAATCGTTTCTATATTTATGTAACTGCAAAAGCCTTGTAATAGTCGTAGGGTTATTTTTGTCTTTATTTTATTTTATTATAAATATATATATTGCCATGGTTAGTAAATATGGGGAGTGATAACATAGTTGTATTTTAAAATTAATTTAGAATCACTAATTTAATAAGATAAATATATGAATATGGACACTCACACACGTAAGTCGATCTTTGATCGCCATCTCACTTCCTAAGGTTATCCCTCATGTTGCCTAAATCAAAAGGTCAAGTAAGGTGTCTAAAAAGCAAAGTCCCTTCTCATAAACAAATCATCTAGTCTTGTTCAATATTATAAGATCAAGTCCCTTCGATGTTGCCTACGTAAATGATCTTGTCCCTTTCGAATAAAAGATGATAAGTCCCTTCGTATTGCCAAGACACCTTACAGTTGCCTAAACACAGATGACCCTTCACATGTCCCTTACAGCATCCAAGGTAATGACTACCTATTCCTTAATAATAGGGATAGTCTTACCATTGAAAGAACATTTAAGAACAGAAAAGATTTAACATAGGGTAGGTTCCTCTTAAGTACTTGCTCACTTTTCATCAAATTACTTCATTACACTTCACATTTCAAACAAATTTTCAAAAACAAAGTCTTTATATACATCCATATGAGGATCATTATAAAGTACTTAGAAATTTTTTAATCACACACTACACTTTCTCAAAACAGTTTAAAGTGAGCTAAGTAACTAAGAGCCCATGGATAACCATGGATATAAAAGGTGCTAACACCTTCTCTTTGTATAACCTACCCCCCGAACTCAAAAATCTTTTAAGGTCTTTCCTGTTCTTTTATACCCTTTCCTCTTGGATAAAATAAAAGTCGGTGGCGACTCTTGCTATCCGCAATATAACTAAAGTCAGTTCTCCCACCGTGTTACAGAACTGGCGACTCTGCTGGGGATTTAATAAAAGAGGGGTACCCTTAGGAATTAGATCACTTAAATTGTTTGCCTTGTTTGCTTTATATTACTTGTTGGATGCTCTTATGTGTGAAAGATCCTAACCCGGATCTAGTGTACCTTAGGTAAATGGCAATAGACCAAGGAAATTGTACGGCGTATACCGATATGGTTGATCTGGTGGCCATAGTTAGTGTGACTTCTTGGTTGGTGCTTATGTTCCTTAAGTAAAGTTGAGGATAATATGAGGCTGCCATATGTTGTCAATACACTAACTGACTTTTAGAACCCTAGTCATCCCATCTTGGCCTTTAGAAAGTAGTGAGATAACCGACTTTGGTGAAGACTGAAGTTGGTTGATACTCGATGCTACACTCATTGAGATCCTAACCTTGGAGGGTTTTGGTTGGCAAGTAAGTTGCCTACTGAACAAGCACCCTTGTGAAGGATCAGTGATATTGAGATCCCTTAGAACCTGGTCACTTTATAGGACAGGATGAACCAACTAAACTTCAGGGGAGGGTACTTACCTTTAAACCTCATGCAAGCCTTCAAACCTAGGGCTATTGTGTGACTTATTTGTGTGTGCCACATGTTTGTGCTTGAGCATCACATCATAGCATTATCATGCATCATAAGCATAGCATTTTCACTAACCATTTCAAGGACCAAAGGATTTATCTTTGTTCTTTGTTGCAGGTCATGACTTCTTCTCGTAGGAATACTATCCGGATCAACTTTGTAGGAATACCTCCTAAGCTTAAGGAATTGGTCTCTCAAGTTTCTGAAAACTCCCAGTTCATCAAGAGACATGGTCACTTATTGGATCTAGTCACTTCAGGGTTCAATGAAGACATGATGAGTGTTCTGTTTCAGTTCTTTGATCCTAAACATCATTGCTTCACATTCCCCGACTATCAGCTGGTTCCTACAATGGAAGAGTTCTCTAAGCTTCTGGGTATACCTATCCTCAATCAGAAACCCTTCACAGGCTTGGAAAAAGAGCCTAAACCTGAGGTTATTGCTGCAGCCTTACATTTGAAGAAATCAGACATTGTCCTAGAAACGAGAAGCGGAGTTAAGGGTATTCTTGCTAAGGTATTGATGGAGAAAGCTCAAGTGTTCCTGAAGGCTATGAGTTATGATGCTTTTGAGGAGATCTTAGCCCTATTGATTTATGGCTTATTGTTGTTTCCCAATCCAGACCAATTCATAGACATACACGCCATCAACATATTCCTGACTCGCAATCCAGTGCCTACATTGCTTGGAGACATCTTACACTCTCTTCATACCCGTACTACGAAGGCACAAGGAACTCTGATATGCTGCATACCTTTATTATCTAGGTGGTTTATTTCTCACCTTCCTCGATCAGTGATGAAGAATGACCAAGGGTTTAGGTGGTCCAAGAGGATTATGTCACTCTCTCATTCAGATATTCATTGGTGCTCTCGATCTATGGAGAATGTTACTATCATTGACCATTGTGGGGAGTTCTCTAATGTGCCACTCCTTGGCATAAGAGGGGGCATTACCTACAACCCTTCCTTAGATTTACGTCAGTTTGGTTACGCTCGGAGTGATGGTCCTCATGACATGCTGATTCAGGGTATTGTGTTTGACTACGACAACGATCTACAAGGTTATCGTCAAAGGTTTATACGAGCATGGGGTAAAGTGAATAAGGTTGACAACAAGACTCTGGAACCCAAGTACACTATTCCTATGGAAGCTTATCTCAGATGGGTATGATCTCGTGCTCAGACTCTTATGATGCCATATCCAGCCATCCTGCCAGTTACTATGGATCCTGTTGCTAAAGGAGATACTTCATATATCATTCTTCATCCAGACATGCCCACTGACATGGAAGATTTACAGAGGTCCTGGATCCAGTTGAAGGACCAAAGGGATACTTTTGAGACTCATTACAAAGCAAGTCAAGAAAGAATCCTGGAGTTAACAAAACAACTTCACGAGGAGCGGAACCTCAACTCATACCTCAACATAAAGAGGAAACGTCCATGGGAGACTTAAAACCCCATCATTTGTATTCATTTCATTTTTATTGTAAGCCCAAGGGGCAAACAAATTTATTACTAATAAAAGTTTACTTTTTGGTTGTTTAAACAAATTTAAATCCTGCGGTCTTTGAAAACATTGCATACGCATTTACATACCATATAATTGCATCACAGGTTTCTTATGTACATGTATCTTATCTTCTCGCTGTTTATTTCAGCAGAAATGGCTCTTGAACAGACTGTCAAAGATCTCCAGGCTCAGAATGCACAATTCCAAAAGCTGATCCTGAACTTGTCCAAGGGGCAGGATGAATTGAAGACACTGCTGGCTAAGAAGACTAAGAAGGCTAGAAGATCAGGAGGCTTTATCAATCTGGGAAGAAGATTCAAAGGTCCTGTCAAGACAAAGGAACAGGTTGAAGATTATGAGTCTGAGGAATCTGAGAAAGAGGGAGGCAGTCTCCATAATACTATGGGGGATTCTGATTCTGAAGCAAATTATTATCATGATCCTAATGAAGATGAGTTCAAGATGCTGGTGGATAGAATGAATGCCATGGAGTTACAAAAATCTTCTGGGCTGGATTTTGAAGATCTGAGTTTGATATCTGGAGTGGTTATACCTGCTGGTTTCAAGGTTCCTGCTTTTGTGGTGTATGATGGTGTCTCATGTCCCAAGCTGCATCTAAGGTCCTATGTCAGGAGGATTCAACCACATACTGGTGATAAAAAATTGTGGATTCATTTCTTCCAAGAGAGCTTGTCTGGAGCTCAATTGGAATGGTACTATCAATTGGAGAGTGCCAATATTCGTGATTGGAATGATCTTGCTGAGGCCTTCTACAGGAAATACCAATACAATGCTGATTTAGCACCTACTCGCATGCAACTCCAAAGCATGTCAATGGGTGCTAAGGAGAATTTCAAGGAGTATGCCCAGAAATGGAGAGACCTGGCTGGCAGAGTTCAACCTCCTCTGACTGACAGGGAGCTAGTGGACATGTTTATGAGTACGCTGAATGGTCCTTTCTATAGTCATCTCATTGGAAGCTCATCATCTGGCTTCACTGAGCTGATAATGACTGGAGAGCGTGTGGAAAGTGGTATAAGAAGTGGCAAGATACAGGTAAGTGCCTCTTCATCAAGCATTTCCAAGAAGCCCCCTAGTGGGAAGAAGGAGTCTAATGCTGTTTATGGTCAACCTGGTCGTAATAGGAGTCACCAATCTGTGGGAGCAGTTCACATTTCCAATCCTACTCCTGCAACACCAGAGCCACCACAGAGCAATCAGCAAAAGCCCAGAAGACAGTTCACCAAGATCAACATGTCACTGGCCCAAGCCTTGCAACACCTATTGAAAGGGGAACTCATTACTTTGAAGGACCCTCCTCAGAATCCTAATACTTCCTCTCCTCGGTACAATCCTAATGCACGATGTGCCTATCATTCTAATTGTCCGGGACATGACACCATCAACTGCTGGATATTGAAAAACAAAATTCAAGATATGATTGATGCTGGAGAGATTGAATTTGACCCTCCTGGGACTCCAAATGTGATTACTGCTCCTATGCCAAATCATGAGAAGACTGTTAATGCCATTGATGAGCTTTCATATATTTCCTCAGTTGCAGATGTGACTACTCCATTATCCGTTATCAAGAAGAAGTTGGCACAAGCTGGATTCTTTCCAGGTTGTAATGAAGACTGTTTCTATTGTGCTTACAAACCTGATAGCTGCTGGAAGTTGAAGGATGGTATTCAACGCCTCATGGACAATTACACTATATTGTTTGAGAGGACACCTTCTGTGGAAAGTATGGTTGAACATCTAACTCAAGGTGCGAAGGTTGAAGATGTGGGTATGGTTGATAAAGTACCAGTGAGGATTACCTCCAAAGGCCCTGTCAAGATCACTCATAAGGGTCCTATCAAGATTACTATTGAAGGCCCTGTGAAGACTGTTGCTGAAGCTAGAGTGGCTCCCATGATTATTACCACTCCTGGTCCTATTCCGTATACTTCTGATAAAGCTATACCCTGGAATTACGGTTCTGATGTTTATATCCATGGTATTAAACAAGAACCTTTGACTGATACCCCTGCTACTGATGATAACCTTGATGTTGATAATATTGCTGGATCTAGTAAGATCACAAGAACTGGAAGAATTTTCTCTCCTCCGGTTACCTCAAAAAATACAGCTACCCCAACTACTACCTCTACTTCTGAGCCAAATGTTGATGCTCGGGGCAAAGGTCTTGTGGTTGAACCTGTGCAAGCTGAGGCACCGACTGCTGAGAATCTTTCTAAACAGATGGAAGAAGTGCTGAAGATAATTCGCAAGAGTGATTATGATATTGTTGATCAATTGGGGCATACTCCCTCCAAAATTTCCACGTTGTCTTTGTTGTTGTGTTCTGAGGCTCATGCTAAAGCCTTGATTAAATTCTTGAAGACTGCTCATGTACCAAATGAGATTTCTGTGGATCAATTTGAAAAATGTGTGGCACATCTGACTTATGATAATGGTTTAGGTTTTTCTGATGCTGACTTGACTCCTGCCAAGAGAAATCATAACAGAGCTTTACATATCTCCATTGAATGTAGGGGCACTTCCCTGTCTCATGTGTTGATAGACAAAGGTTCTTCATTGAATGTACTTCCCAAAGAGGTTCTAAACAAGCTTAGTCCTGAAGATGTTGTGTTGAGACCAAGTAATATAGTGGTGAGGGCCTTTGATGGTTCAAGAAGAGTGGTGCATGGTGAAATAGATCTCCCGATCAAAGTAGGCTCTCAAGTTTTCAATTCAGCCTTCTATGTAATGGATATTCGTCCTGCGTACTCTTGTTTGCTTGGGTGCCCCTGGATCCACGGGGAAGGTGCTGTGACCTCCACTCTACATCAGAAGTTGAGATACCCAGTAAAGGGAAAGGTCGTCACTGTTTATGGAGAGGAAGAATATATGATCAGTCATGTGAATACATTTAAGTATGTTGAAGTAGAAGGTGAATATGTTGAGACTCCTTGCCAAACATTTGAAGTAGTTCCTTGGGTTGTTCCTGCTGCTGAAGCTCCTCCTGTTGCTAAAAAAGTTCATGTGGTTACCAGAGTACCTCCTACAATGGCCTCCCTCAAAGATGCTAGAGCTGTGGTTGAAGAAGGTGGTTGTACTATTTCGGGTCAGCTTCCTGACATTCCTTACAAGTCTGATAAGTTTGGTTTGGGTTTCACTGCAGAGTCCCAGAAGGTTGTTCGTCGTGCTCGTGCTGTTCGTATAACCAATCAAGGGATCATGAAAGATCAAATCAATGCTGTGGGTGACTATAATGAAGACTACAACCTGGATGACTGGATTTTTCCTACTGTGGGTGATGGGCTCAACAATTGGAAGGCTGAAGACGTTATTCCTATCTCCTTTAGTCAGAAGTAAATACTATTACTGTGTTGTTATTTTTAAGTTTGTAATTTTTGAACAATTAAACTCTTAAGCCTTGTGCCTTACCCGGGGCACAATGGCATGCTTGTTTCGGGATCTCATTTCATTTGCATACTTCATTCAATAAAAATCAGTGGACGTTTCGTTTTTCGTAAATATTGTGTTCCCTTGTCTTTCTTTTATTTTTATTTTTGTTTTATCAGCTATGTGTTCTTACACACACCCACATCACTAAAATGTAGATCCTTATCCACTCTGGATCCTGTTGATAACAGTTCTACTATTGCTAATTATAATTTCGAGAATCCGATCTATCAAGCTGAAGATGGAAAGGAGGAAGATTGTGAAGTACCTGTAGAGCTTGCTAGGTTGTTACAACAAGAAGAGAAAGCTATACAGCCACATGAAGAGCCAATCGAAGTTGTGAATCTGGGAACTGAAGAAAACAGGAAAGAGGTCAAGATAGGAGCTGAATTAGAGGATGGTGTTAAGAACAGACTAATTCAGATGTTACGGGATTATGTGGAGATCTTTGCTTGGTCCTATGAAGATATGTCAGGGTTGGACACAGACATTGTGGTTCACCGTTTACCAGTAAAATAAGACTGTCGTCCAAAGAAGCAGAAGGTTCGTCGCATGCATCCTGAAATGTCAGAGAAGATTAAAGTAGAGGTGATGAAACAGTTTGATGCAGGGTTCTTAGCTGTGACTTCTTATCCTCAATGGGTTGCAAATGTGGTACCGGTACCTAAGAAAGATGGTAAGGTACGCATGTGTGTAGATTACAGGCATTTGAACAAGGCCAACCCCAAAGATGACTTTCCACTTCCTCATATTGATGTTCTGGTAGACAACACTGCTCAGCATAAAGTATTCTCTTTCATGGATGGTTTCTCTGGTTACAATCAAATCAAGATGGCACCTGAAGATATGGAGAAGACTACATTTGTTACACAGTGGGGCACTTTTTGTTATAAAATAATGCCGTTTGGTTTGAAGAATGTCGGGGCAACATATCAGCGTGCAATGGTGGCTTTGTTTCACGATATGATTCATCATGAGATAGAGGTATATGTGGATGATATGATAGCCAGGTCCCAGAATGAAGAGCAACACCTCGATCATCTGCATAAGTTGTTTGAGAGGTTGAAGAAATATAAGTTGAGATTGAACCCAAACAAGTGTACTTTTGGAGTTAGATCTGGTAAACTCCTGGGTTTCATTGTCAGTGGAAAAGGTATTGAAGTAGACCCTGCAAAAGTGAAAGCCATACAAGAGATGCCAGCTCCCCATACTGAGAAGGAAGTTAGAGGTTTCTTGGGACGATTGAATTACATTGCAAGATTTATTTCCCAATTAACCGCTACCTGTGAGCCAATCTTCAAGTTGTTGAAGAAAGATCAGGTAATGGAGTGGAATGATGAGTGCCAGACAACCTTTGATGAAATCAAGAGATATTTTCTAGAACCCCCAATTTTGATGCCACCAGTTGATGGAAGACCCTTGATTATGTACTTAACAATATTAGACAACTCAATGGGGTGTGTGTTGGGGCAACATGACGAGTCTGGTCGAAAAGAGCAAGCAATATACTACCTTAGCAAAAAGTTTATCGACTGTGAAACAAGATACTCACTGCTCGAGAAAACTTGTTGCGCTTTGGCATGGGCTGCTCGCCGACTAAGACAATATATGTTGACTCATACTACCTTATTGATTTCGAAGATGGATCCAATCAAGTACATATTCGAGGAAACCTGCTCTCTCTGGACGAATAGCAAGATGGCAAATGATCTTAACAGAATATGATATACAGTACACTACTCAGAAGGCCATTAAAGGAAGTGTTATAGCTGATCATTTGGCTCATCAGGCAGTGGATGATTATCAGTCAATGAGTTTTGAATTCCCCGATGAAGACATTATGATTATTACCAAAGAACCTGGATAATATGACGGACCTGAACAAGGATCCCGATGGACTATGGTTTTTGACGGAGCTTCTAATGCACTTGGTAATGGTGTTGGGGTTGTGATTATTTCCCCTGAAGGTTGTCATACCCCGATTACTGCAAGACTTTGTTTCTATTGTACCAATAACATGGCTGAGTATGAGGCATGTATCCTGGGTATCAAAGCTGCCATTGATATGAAGATTCAGTTCCTGGACATATATGGAGATTCATCCCTGGTAGTAAGTCAGATTAAAGGAGATTGGGATACCAAGCATGATAATCTCATTCCTTATAGAGAGTATGTGTTATCTTTGATCCCATATTTTGAAGAGATTACCTTTGGACATATTCCACGAAGAGAGAATCAGTTGACAAATGCATTAGCCACCATGGCATCTATGTTTGAGATTAGCTGGGATGATGAAGCTCCCAAGATTACTATTGATATATTTGAGAAGCCTGCATACTGCAATGAGATTGACACTGAAGAAGCAGAGGGGATGCCTTGGTTCTATGAAGTGAAAAGATATCTTGAAACTCAGGAGTTCCCTGAAGGGGCATCTGTCAAAGATAAGAAGTTTCTGAGGAGGTTTTCTGTTAAGTTCTTCTTGAGTAATGGAATTTTGTACAAGCGCAATCATGATTCGACTTTGCTTCATTGTGTGGATAAGAAGGAAGCAACCGAGATTATGGAAGACATGCATGATGGGATCTTTAACACTCATTCTACTGGTCATACCATGGCAAAAAAGATATTGAGAGCAGGTTACTATTGGTCTACCATGGAAGCTGACAGCTATCAACATTCCAGAACATGTCATAAGTGTCAAATCTATGCTGATAAAGTACATATACCTCCATCACCATTGAATGTGTTGACTGCTCCTTGGCCTTTTGCCATGTGGGGTATTGATATGATTGGTGAGATCAAGCCTACTGCTTCTAATGGGCATTGTTTCATCCTAGTTGCTATTGATTACTTTACTAAGTGGGTGGAGGCAGCTTCATTTGCATCTGTTACTAAGAATGTGGTGGCTCGATTCATTAAGAATAATCTCATATGTAGGTATGGCATCCCTGAAAGGATTATCACAGATAATGGCTCTAATCTGAACAACACTATGATTACTGATCTCTACACGCAGTTCAAGATTAAGCATCACAACTCTTCTCCGTATCGTCCGAAGATGAATGGGGCAGTAGAAGCTGCTAATAAGAACATTAAGAAGATTCTACAGAAGATGACTGTCACTTACAAGGATTGGCACGAGATGTTACCATTTGCTCTTCATGGTTATCGTACTACAATACGTACTTCAACAGGGGCAACCCCATTCTCCTTAGTCTATGGCATGGAAGCATTTCTGCCCATTCAAGTTCAGATCCCTTCCTTAAGAATCATGAAGGATGCAGGCTTGGATGAAGATGAGTGGATTCAGACTCGACTCGACCAGATAAATTTGATTGATGATAAAAGGTTAGCAGCTGTTTGTCATGGTCAGATGTACCAGAAACGGATGATCAAAGCTTTTAACAAGAAGGTTAAGCCAAAGGTATATCAGGCTGGCGACTTGGTAATCAAACATATCATATTACCACAGGGTGATCCTAGGGGCAAGTGGACTCCTACATATGAAGGGCCATTTGTGGTCAAGACAGTATTCTCAGGAGGTGCCATGATACTTACTACTATGGATGGTGAAGACTTTCCACAACCTGTAAACGCAGACATAGTTAAAAAATACTACGCATAAAAAGAGACCCGCTAGGTTGACTGGCCTAGGCAAAAATAAGGGCATCCCGGCGAACCAAAAGGGTTCGGGCAAAAATTAGGGATATATATAAAAAAAATGTACACCCGGCAAGTCGAAAACCTGAAAAGGCGACTTGGGCAAAAAAAAGGGTATCCCGGTGGATTGAAAACCCGAAAGGGCAATCCAGGCAAAAGTTAGGGATTAAAGCGTATGACTATGTCTCGTTTGGGTCACCCATGTAACTCCAACCAGTTGTGCTACTTAACTCAAGCTCGAACAGATAAAGATCAATCTAATCGTTTCCGTCTCAACAGCAGAAGATGAGATACTTGAAGATAATGGCAATAGTAGAATTGAAACTCAATAGGATTATTTCTCACATAGCTGTTTTCTTTGTTTTGTAAAATTTTTATGACAAATTCCTCTTACTAGGATTTCTGTCTCCTTGTACAAAAATTGCCTATGTATAGGTCACTTTGTAATATAAATAAAATTTCATCTTTGAATCCAGATTTACTTTTACCCTATTTACATAAGCGAAAACGTCCATTGGTTGTGTTTGAATGTATGTATGCTTTTGAATATGATTGATGTTTACCAGAAATGCATAAAATGCAGTAATAGTATTTACTAAGGACAAACGAAGGTAGGAATTCAACGAAGCTTCGCCGGTTCATCCCTACAAGACAACTACAAATCCCCAGTAGAGCAAATCTATCTTTATAGATACTTTGAGTTACATCTCCCCTTGAATTTATGTCCATCTCTTTTATCCTCAGTCGGGATACTCAGGAACTTATTCCTTCAATAGAAGTACGACGAATGAAGACGGAAGATTATAAATACTATACTATCAAACAAAACGGGAACAAGTTCCTCATATTCTTCAGCAACGAATCGAGATTTATTTTCCCTAGCCAGCAGTTGTTATACAAAGATATCCGGACGCTTCAGGCTGCATGATTCATACATACATCATTTACATCATATCATAGCATACATATCCATAAATGCATAATACATTACTTGAGTGCACCATGCCATACATGCATGCACGCACATTGCATAAACTAACCTTTTCTTTGCAGGATAGTTATATGCAGATAAAACAATATCAACAACAGGTCAGAAATGATCTATACATTACTCAAGATGTCCTCGGAGAGTAGGCAAACGGTCTGTACAAAGATCCATTCCCTAATCCAGGATATTTTCAGGAGATTTAATCCTGACACTCTTTTGTCCTCGGAGAGTAGGCAAACGGTCTGTACAAAGATCCATTCCCTAATCCAGGATATTTTCAGGAGACTTGATCCTGACACTCTTTTGTCCTCGGAGAGTAGGCAAACGGTCTGTACGAAGATCCATTCCCTAATCCAGGATATTTCCAGAAGATTTCATCTATCTGGTCTTGAATAGTAGGCAAACGGTCTGTACAAAGATCCATTCCCTAGTTCAAGATATTTTCAGAAGATTTAATCTATTTGCTCTTGAATAGTAGGAAAATGGTCTGTACAAAGATCCATTCCCTAGTTCAAGATATTTTTCAGAAGAATTAATCCTGATATTCTTTTGTCCTTGGAGAGTAGGCAAACGGTCTGTACAAAGACCCATTCCCTAATCCAAGATATTTCCAGAAGAGATAATCGTCACGAAGATTTATTTCTACTGGTCTATTCAACAATTCAAACTATGTTGCATAAACGATTCAGAGACGGCCTATACGAAGACCTAGTACTGATATCCAGTATCAACATTAAAATATTATCACCTCCTGATATTATGGATGGCATCTATAAGCCCATATCCAGTTCTTCCAAGTGGCATCTTCAAGCCCACTCAAGCATATACAACTAATCATCAGTGTTACTTTACACACCGACGAGTGCAAATTTTTGGGCTTTTGTGTTCAATCCCCTTTAACCTTCCAGGTCACGACTGACACATATACCAATCTAACCCTTCAGGTTTCAGAAAATTGAACAGGGGCAGCTGTTGCACCCCAAAATTTTCCTTCCACAAGAAGCTACATTGTGTCCCAAGAGGTTCACAATGTTCACAAGACATCTCATGAGGTTCACAAAGTTCACAAGGTTCACAATTAGTCAGAAAATTTGACAATTCCCTCAGACAATGCATCCTCCTAAGCAATGCATCTTAAACTAGGGTTTTGACTTTCATCAGGCTAAATGGACTTCCAAGGCTTCAAGTGAGCTTCATAACATCCTATATGAGTTCAATAATCCCCATGTCAAGTTTCAAGACTTTCCCAAAAGATTTGCTCAGTCAGATGATCAGAAAGGTTAAAATCAGTCAAAGTAGTTAAAAAGTCAAACTGAGGTCAACTGTGGTCAAACCAAAGTCAAACTTCATGATTTTTTTCCAACATCAAGTATATGAAGTAAAATTCATCATTTTATCAAGGGTTGATCATGATTCATCAAGGAGATTTCAGATCATCAAGAATCAGGAGTTTCTAAATTAGGGTTTTCATAGGAAAAGTCAACTGAACTTTGACCAGCCATAACTTTCACATGCTTCATCAAATATTTTCCATACAAAGCTCATTTTGAAGGAAATTGAATTCTCTACAACTTTGTGTCTCACAAGACAAGCCCAAAAATGCTTCATTTGGAAGGTATGAGCTAAGACATTATAGGTCATTTCAAAAGTCAACAACTTCCAAAGAGCATAACTTGAGAATGGTAAAAGATATGGACATGAGACCAAAGAGGTTGGTTATAGGACTCTTTAAACTTTCCAAAATGTCCAAGAACACCTTCATATCATTAAAATTGAAGGATTTGTGCCCTTGCAAAGTTGGGAAATTTTTGGGAAGTTTATGAAGCAAATAAGGCCTTAAAACCAATTTTTGCTAAATGAGCCCACCTAATTGCCATCCAAACATTAAAAAATCATCAAGCACGACCCAACCCACACATTTCCTGATTTTTTATATTTTATTTAATATTTATTTGAATTTTATTCATTAAAATACAAATTAAATTGAAATAAAATATGAAAGTCATATATTTTGAAAAGATTTGGATTCTAGAAGGTCTTAAAATCCATTTAAACTTGATTGACACTAGAATATTTCAGATCATACCAAAATAGCAATGTTAGATCAAGAAAAAATCAAGTTTTAATATCACATCTTTTTCAATCTCCCAAGGTCCAAAAATCCATAAGTTTTGTGAAAGTTTTGACCTAATTTCATTGTATCCTATATAAACAACATTAAGCAAAGCATTGTACACGAATTCACAGCCTCAAGGATAAGTTTCAAAACTTCAAAATTCATCAAAAATTTGAAATTCGGATTCTAATATTTCGTGGCTTTTCAGGTGAATTAAGGGTACCAATCTCTTCCTTGATGGTTATTGAACATCATTGCAACTTCAACCTCATCAAAACACCATGAATTCGTGATAACCGAATCCATATTTTCATTCATATTTCATTTTTTCGATTTCGATTATACATGCGTTATACATTGAATCTAATGCCATATTAGTGATTGTTATGATGCTTGAAAGCTTTTTGGATGGTTTAATTTGGTTTTAGGTCCATGATTGAAGATTCGCCATTCTTAGGGTTCTTAAGTTCCGAATTGGGAATGGTGGATTACAGGCGATTTCGTCTCAAATTGATGTGATAATTGGACTTTAGGCACTTTATATGATTGATCTTTGGTGTTGGAATGAATTTATTTCTTGTCTAGAGTGTTTTTTTGATTTCCAGGTTTGTAGTGACACTGAAAGAACCGTCACTAAAAGCTTTAGTGACAGACAAACCGTAGGTAAAGCCTAATTGGACGGATGGGTGAGGAAGATGAAGGCTGGCGTGAAATCCAGAATTCAAATGTTTACTTATTTTATATTATATATATTGCGTTTATGTTTCACAAGAGCATGAGTGCTTTGGTGGTTTTGGTGCGCGTACAGCATGATGAGAGGCCTGGGTTCGAATCCGGCCAAGGGCAATTTTTTTGCTTTAATTTAATTTGTTTTACAGGATGATAACAAAACCATGTTGTTGTGGATAGCTACCAAGCGTGCGTAGTGGCTCAGCTGGTTTTGGATCACATTGGCCAGGTAAAGGACCTGGGTTCAAATCCCAGGTCCTGTTTTTTTGAAGTTTTTCTCATTTATTTTGTTATTTCTTTGTTTTATTTCTTTAAATTAATTAAAATAGTTTTTCTAAAATAATAATTAAATTGTATTTTTATAAAACCTTATATTCTTTTAAAATGAATATTATTTTCTTTAAAAAAATCTAATTAATATATTTATTTTATCATATGTTTGTATTAGTAAATATATTTATAATATGTACATAATTTAGTTAAGTTTAAGTTAAATAATCAAAACCCTAATTTCATAAACCCTAATTCTATTTTCTAAAATTCCTAACCCTAATTTTATTTTTAAATTTCTAACCCTAGTTCTTATTTTATTTAAATATTAAAATTTATTAAATTTTTCTAATATCTAATTAAATAATTAATAATGTTTTCTTTGTAAATATTTATTCTATGATTTCATATTATTATTCTCATTATATTTTCTTTCAAAAATTCTTTTAAAAATGTTTATTTAATTTATAAATATTTAATTAACTTGTATATATTTTTGTATTCATGCTAACCTCTTTTTTTTCTTATAATTGTTTTATTATTAACCCTTTTTATTATTTATTTATATGCTTATTATTTAATCGTTTCTATATTTATGTAACTGCAAAAGCCTTGTAATAGTCGTAGGGTTATTTTTGTCTTTATTTTATTTTATTATAAATATATATATTGCCATGGTTAGTAAATATGGGGAGTGATAACATGGTTGTATTTTAAAATTAATTTAGAATCACTAATTTAATAAGATAAATATATGAATATGGACACTCACACACGTAAGTCGATCTTTGATCGCCATCTCACTTCCTAAGGTTATCCCTCATGTTGCCTAAATCAAAAGGTCAAGTAAGGTGTCTAAAAAGCAAAGTCCCTTCTCATAAAAAAATCATCTAGTCCCTTTCAATATTATAAGATCAAGTCCCTTCGATGTTGCCTACGTAAATGATCTTGTCCCTTTCGAATAAAAGATGATAAGTCCCTTCGTATTGCCAAGACACCTTACAGTTGCCTAAACACAGATGACCCTTCACATGTCCCTTACAACATCCAAGGTAATGACTACCTATTCCTTAATAATAGGGATAGTCTTACCATTGAAATAACATTTAAGAACATAAAATATTTAACATAGGGTAGGTTCCTCTTAAGTACTTGCTCACTTTTCATCAAATTACTTCATTACACTTCACATTTCAAACAAATTTTCAAAAACAAAGTCTTTATATACATCCATACGAGGATCATTATAAAGTACTTAGAAAATTTTTAATCACACACTACACTTTCTCAAAACAGTTTAAAGTGAGCTAAGTAACTAAGAGCCCATGGATAACCATGGATATAAAGGGTGCTAACACCTTCCCTTTGTATAACCTACCCACCGAACTCAAAAATCTTTTAAGGTCTTTCCTGTTCTTTTATGCCCTTTCCTTTTGGATAAAATAAAAGTCGGTGGCGACTCTTGCTATCCGCAACATAACTAAAGTCAGTTCTCCCACCGTGTTACAGGGAGGTGTTGCATTTTTAATGCGCTGTCACTATGTGAACCCTCCAGATCAATTATCCAATGGCTAGAAATTCATCTTCCTCAATTCAAATTTAAAACACAAATCCAGAATTCGTCAACTAGAGCCCTAGCTCCGGCGCCGGAAAATTCAACCATAAGAACAAAATCACACGAAAATGGCTACAAACTTCCAGATCAAGCAATTCAAACATGTAAATTTCAAATATGACAATAATTTTCCCAATAGATCAACAGGCAAAGCAAATCGAAGAAGAACAAAAATCACATATCAAACTGAAAATCCACATAGCTGTCGCTCCCACCAAATGAAGCCGGGTCAAATGGGGTACAGATGCGAACGGTCGGCGAAAGGGGGATGCAAGGACACACAGGAGTGAACTCACAGGGAATGAATAGAGTCGCCAGCTAGGCATTTTTATCCCGGAGGAAAGGCAATGCTGCATAGACCTAGAAAGACATGGATAAGACGGTTGCGAACCAGAGAGACTGAGAAAGGGGGTTGGTTACAACCTGGGAAGGTATTAGCACCCAGATTGTCCGCCGTACTCGACGGGATCCACGCTTAAAAGATTTGTGTTTTAAAGGGGTAGTGTCAGTGCAATTTGTGTGTAAAAGAGCTGGAAAACAAAATGTATAGGTGTCAGTGTAAGAGAAAAGTGAAGTATATAAGTGAAGTGTCAGTGTAAGAACAGGAGTGAAATGCTTAAGATCATGAGGCTAAAAGAATGAGGCTAGAAAGAGGGGGAATATACAGAGACTTTTGTTCGATAACTGTTAAGTTATGCCTACGTATCCTCTCGTGCAATGAGGAAGTCAGAACACCGTAGTTCGACCCAAAGAGACTGAAAGATGAATTGACTTGTGAACTGCTTGCTTGCCTATGCTCAAGTGTATGATCTATCTGGCACAGATGCTAACTGTCTTGCATTAGACGGAAGAAGCAAGTTCTCGCTTGTGAGTGAATGAGATGAGAAAAGAATCCCGAAGGAGACGATTATTGTTTGTTTTTGAGTTTTCAGTCTTTTATTGCTTTTGAAAGTTTGTCATAAGTTAATGAGCTTAAGCCTAAACCAATGGATTTAATAAACTCATCACATCTTCCCTCTGATTAGGGGTAATGAGAATACCTTAAGTGTGAAGTCAGATTCTCACACTTAATCACCATTTGATGTAGGATTAAGATCATTATCTTACTTGTGATTATTTAGATGTTTTTGTTGTTTTTGTTTAGTGTTAAGTAATGAGGTTAAGCCATAATCAGGGATTAAATAGACCCATTACACCATCCTAATAGAAGGATAATAGATGAGAATGTTTAAGCTGAGGAAAGCTCCTCAACTTAATCCATGATTAGGGATTAAACTCATGACAAAACAAACCTTTGATTAAGTGGATTTTATTTAATGATATGATGATGAAGTGATTTTTAGGGTTTGTAAGACAACTTGAGGGGGACTTGTCCATTAACACTAGGGTTAGTCCTTCTTAACCAATTAAGGAAGAATTAGAACCCTAATGCAAGGCCCAAGTTACAAGTGTGATGTCTTGATGATTATTAGATGGATTGATTAAAGGATTTAAACACATTAAGGGTTTAACACTTAGGATTAAAGTTATACACTTCATCCTAAGAGAAGGATGCAGGCATAAGCTTAATCACAAAGCCTTAAAGCCTTTAGGGTTTAGTCCCTGATTATGAGATGAGAAGAGAAGACTCAAAAGAGACAAAAAGGTAAAACTAAGGGGGGGGAGACTAATCAAAACCCTAATCATTGTCATGCTTGGTTGTTCCTAAGATTTGTGAGGTTTTCAAGAGAAGATCTTCAATGGAACCACCAGGAAGCAGATGAAAGGATCAAGAGAAACAAAGTGACTTGCTTCATTCAAGAAGTCAAGTCACTTGAAGAAAGAAAGTGGGGAGAAGAAGAATGAGCAAGCCCAATCTCAAACACATACAAAAATGCAGCAATGGATGCAAGAGAGATGAAAAGAAAAGTTATGAGAAGTGAAGGAAAATTCACTTCTCAAAGTCACTTACCACCTGAAAGGTTAGAAAAGAAATGCAATGCAATGCAGAATGGGATGAGATGACATGATGAGAAACAAAATCAGAAGCATAAACATGATGCTAATGATGCTATGAGATGCTACAAACATGAGGCAGCACATGGAAATGATCATACAAGTTCATGAATGCAAATGAAACAAGTTAGGAACCATGAACATACATGGAAGGTTATGAAGTGCACATGGCATACAACATGGCAAATACATGATGCAATGATCAAACATGCTTTCAATATGTCTTATGATGTCAAATGGGTCACATGGATGCTTGAAATGTCATGACAAGTCATGTTATGCAAGAGAATGCAAGATGGATGCAAATGGAAGCCCAAATTAGGGTTTGTGAACCATACATCAAACAGAAGCCCCAAAATCAAAAGCAAAACATAAGATAAAAAATTGAAAATGCCACTCAAAGGACCCCTAATCCTATACTAAACCAATGCCCAAAGGAGAAGCTTCAACTCCTAACCAAGCTCAAGTTATGATTTTTCTAAGATTTCTAGGGTTTTAGGGTTTTCAAACAAAAGAAATGTCAAACAAATGAAAAATGAAAGATCAAATCATGGCCATTTAATCTCACAAACTACATACTAAACAAAATGCAATGCAAAAATAATCAATGTCCAACTATTCATGGATAGGCAGAAATGATTTTTGGAACTTTGGATCAAAATAATGCACAAAAATGATTTTAATTCAATGAAAAATTCTCAAAATGCATCAAGATCAAAAAATAAATTTGGTTTGAAGGTTGGACAATGTTTCTAAATGTCTTAGAACATTTCATGAATTTTTTGGTGATTTTTAAATACCTAAAAGTATTTTTAATAAATTAATTCTCATTAATCAATTAAAAATAAACTTTTAAATATTTAAAAATACTTTTTTAATGTAAAAAATGAAAACAAAAATATTTTTGTGTCATAAAAACTAATGAAATTCTTGAGAAAAAGTTTCATAATTTTTAGAACATTTTTACTATTTTTAATAAATTGTGCAAATAAAATGAAAAAGAAATGAAAATAGAATGAAATAAAAGAAAGTAAGCAGGATGGAGGGCCAGGATTGAGTCTGGGTTTGAAAATGTTGACTGCGCGCGCCATCTGATGGCCCATATTCAAACTGATTTAATCTCAATTAATTAAATAAAAAATGATGATTAGGGTTTAATGACTGCATCTCAGCCATACACACGCGCGCGAAGTCAACTTTTTCAACGCATCCAACGTTCCAGATTCAAATGCACTTAATGACTGGGATTATGCCCTAATGATTTTCAGGTGGCCGGAGAAGACCTCCGGTCGTCTTCTCCGGTGGGAACCCCACCTGAAAATCCCCAAAATCCACAAAACGCAACCAAAATGAAATCCAAAAACATGGAAATGATTCCCACACTCCCCTGAATCAAAACCCTAAGCTAGAAACCATTTATTTTTCCCCAAACTCATGAATCGAAACCAAGAATATTTTAGGGCAAAACTTTCAGAAACAAATTAAACTCTCATCTCTCCACCATTTTCAAAACTAAAGATATCAGAGCAATCAGGGAAGCATAGAGAACAACTTTAGAACATAAAAAATGATTTCTGGAAAAAATGTTCTTGAGCTACCTGAGTTTCGAAGCTTTCAATCCAACAACTTTCTGCCTTCTCCCTTTGATGCAATCCACTCTACTTGGTCCCCTGATGATCCTTGAATGCTTAGAAGGAGTTTAAGTTAGCTGGTTAGGGAGTTTGCACAACTTCTGCTCAAGCTCAGTTAAAAATGGTGATGGTGATTCAGGCTGTTTCAGGCAAAGGTGAAGGGTTCTTTGTGATCAGGATGATGAGTGGAGAAGGTTTGTGGAGTTTGTTTGGGTGTTTATGGCCTGTGGAGTGAGTTTCGAATGGTTTTGCTTCTGGGAGTGAAAATGGAGGAATGGTGTTCTTGCTTGATTCAGGCCTAAGTCTTGCTGGTTTTGGCTCAATGAAGCAAGGTGAGTTGATCAATGGATTTGGTTTTTGTGTTTTTGTGTTGTGCAGAGAGATTCGAAGAGAAATGCTTGAGGGAGTGAGTTTGTGAATGGTGTCTTAGGGCTTGTTTCAGGCTGGCTTGATGTTATGTTTTGCTTGCAAATGGATAGTATAAACAATTCCAATTGGTCAGATGATGTGACCTGGCCTGCTGTGATTGGGATGTTCACTTTTGCAAAAAGTCCACTCTTGTGTAAGGAAAGCATGGGCTTGGTTCTAGGCTAGTACAAGCATGGGGCTGGCGCAGCATGGTATGTGAGTGATGCTAGGAAGGTTCAGCAGCCAAGACAACTAGTTGGTGAAAGTGTGATGATGGTTTTGCAAGTTGATCACTTTTGAAACTTCATGAAAAATCTCTTACTTTGCCAACCATGAACATGTGATCTTTTGGTTCAAATCTGATTTTTAGGTCACATAGAATGTTTGTACATTGGTTTGATATGAATTAGAAGTCACAAATGCCTTGGTACAAAGTTTTTGCAAGTTTCCCATTTTGTGCATAACTTGAAAATTAGTGATTTTTGCCAACTTTGACACACCATAACTTTTGATCCAAAATGAATTAGGTCATGTTCTTGTACTTTTTGAAAAGGGAAAAATGTATTCTACAACTTTCATGACCAAAGTTTTTTCATTTGAAGCATTTTTGGATCAAAAAGTAAGGTTTGAAAAGTGACCTAAATTGACAAATTCCTTAAAAGTCAACTATGCCCTAAAAAGTCAACTTTGCAAAAACTTCAAATTCTTGAATTTTGTGAACTTCAACCTTCTTCCATGATCAAATAAAGATCATATACACTCAAAATGATGAAGATCACCCCTTGGTTGGGTCATTGGGGGCCTCAGATGCCCTGATTTTGCACTAACTTGTCTGAAAAGTCAACTCTTGATCAGATGACTTCCCCATGGAATTTCTTCATGAAAATTGATATGCATACTCCCTATACCATATAGAGACCAATGGAAACAAGAATGACCAAAAAATTTGGAGTTATGGCCTCTGAAACCAAAACCCTAGTTTTAGGTCAATTGTGCAGTCAAACTTGGCTCTGCTTCCACACCAAATCCAGTTCTTGTGATTCCTTGGCATTTTTGACTTTGGGAGGATGTAATATGATATAAGAACACACATGGACCCCTTTTAAGTGATTGCTGACCTTTGGAGTGGCTCAAGAAGCTCTTGGATTGCTCATATCACAAACCCTAGGTGCAGATGACTTAGAAACTATGCAGTGAACCAAAAATGTAATATGAGGTGATATGATTGTGTTTATGCATATGAAGTGATCACAAGACATGGTGTGAATGGGTGAGGGCAAATTTGGGGTGTTTACAGCTGCCCCTATTCAAACATGAGTTAGCTGTGCAGGTTGTAAGCGACGGCTCAAAAGGCAAACAAGATAACTCGTGGTTGAATACCAAAGACAGTCCAAAATTTGCACTCACAGAATGAAGAAGAAAAGGGATATAGATAGTAAAAGGAAAATAAAGTATATTGTAAAGTGTGGACGACGGAGGACGACCGTCGAGCAGAGGATGACTGTTGGGTAAATAGCAATGACGGGGACGGCCGACATGCTGGGAAAAGTGCGGAAAATAAAGCAATGACGGGGACGGCCGACATGCTGGGGATAAAAGAATTATGATGGGGACGGCCATCAAGATAAAGTTGTAAAATTCTCTGGGGATTAATGAAACATGACGGGGACGACCATCAAGTTCATAAAGTAAAGTAACCAACGATGGGGACGGCCATCGGGCTAAAAAGAAAAGGGACCACGACGGGGACGGCCATCGGGTTAAAGAATAAATGAAATAAACAGATGATGAGGTACGGTCATCAAAGATGAAGGACGATCACCTAGCAGGGGACGGCTGCTCTGTCGGGGATAAGATGAGGGACGGTCATCTAAGGTGGAGGACGACCACCTGGCAGGGTACGGCTGCCGAAAATATCGCGACATAGGACGAATGCCGGATAGAAAATCAACGATGGGGACGGCCATCGGATGAGCATGATGGAGGACGACCATCAAGAGGTGGAGGACGACCACCTAGCAGGGGACGGCTGCTCTCCAGGTTTATCATGACATAGGATGAATGTCAGATAACCAAAAATCGACAATGGGGACGGCCATTGGATAAAATGATGAAGGACGATCATCAAGAGGTGGAGGACGACCACCTAGCAGGGGACGGCTGCTAAAAAACAACGATGGGGACGGCCATCGGATGAGCATGATGGGGGACGACCATCAAGAGGTGGAGGACGACCACCTAGCAGGGTACGGCTGCTCTCAAGATTTATCATGACACAGGACGAGTGTCAGATAAGAAGAAAAGAAATGCTTACTTGGCGATCTACTGGGGAATAGTAAACACGGACGAGTGTTTACAACCAAGAAAAGAAAGTATAAGTGTTTAGATGTTTGTGTATAGATTAAAGATGTGGACGAGCATCCTTAAGACTACGATACGGACGAGTATCGGGTAGAAACAAACTGACACGTGTTCAGAGATGATGATACGGGCGGGTATCAACGGGTTAACAAAGAACACGGAAGAGTGTTGAATCTGAAGAGACTCTTCTGGGGGATAGTAGACACAGGCGAGTATCTATATTCAAGAAGACAGAAGTGTTTGACATGGTGTATGGATTAAAGATGCGGACGAGCATCCTTAAGACTATGATACGGACGAGTATCATGTAGAAACAAACACTTGACGCATATTCTGAGATGATGGTACGGGCGAGTACCAACTGGTTAACGAAGAACATGGACCAATGTTGAATCTGTGGGGATATAAATGATATATACAAGATACGGACGAGTTTCTGTATAAGTGCAATCAGGAGTAGTGAGTATGAGTATTGTATAGATGAGTGTTTATCTGCTGGGGAGAGTGACACGGACGAGTGTCAAGAGAGAAAAGTATAATAATAACAACAAGTATATGGGTTGTAAAAGTGTAGATGACTGTGCTGGGGATATGACACGGACGGGTGTCAAGAAAGTGTATATAGGTATATGTGAGTGCAAAGAGGATGTCTTTGGCTTTCTGCTGGGAGTATGACACGGACGGGTGTCAGGACGTATCTGTAATACGGGTGGTGTTGTTTGCAAAGAGTGTTCAGGCGACTTTACTGGGGAAAGACGGCACGGACGGGTGTCAAAATGAGTATATACTGGTGTTTGTGGACTGTGAGGCAGCTGCTTCTGCTGGGGACTCTGGTGGGGATTTTTATGTACGTTGACGAACTGTCATTATTCACAAGTGTTGGTTTAAAACATGGCTTATGATTATGCTATGTGTTGGATTTTTGCCGTAATGCTCCGTGTTAAAACGGAATGCTACGCTTTGTGGGTGAACATGATGCGAATGCTATGATTATGCAAAGATACCCAACCGGGATTCGGATCCCGCTGCCACGAAGATCTTCGATCGATTTGTTGAAGTGAACATCCCAGCTGGGGATGAGATCATTGGTAGATCTGATGATATGATATATGCTTGGAGATGTGGGTCATTGATAGACCTGTCCTGACAATGAGGGACCCAGCTGGGGTTTGTAGAAGCTTTCTTCGCTCTGTTGTGATCTTCATGCGTTGCTCTTCTGGATAGAGGCTGGGGCTCTGTGGGGAGATAGCTCCTTGACTTTTGTACTCGGCTGAGGATGACAACTCGGCTGGGGAGAAAAAGAAATCATTGAGATCTCCCTAGGGATTCTGCTGAAGTAGATTCTTGACTCAGCCGGGGATATGGGCGCCTTCTGTAATGCCTGGCAACTCTGATGGGGAGAAGTAACAAGTGGCAGCTCAGCCGGGGGAGGCATGAGAGGCAACTCAGCTGGGGAGAGAGCACTTCGGGTGCTAAAATTGAGTGTTGACTTGCTAGCTTGCTGGGATGAAGCTTACATGCCCCAAGTTGCATTCTGGATACCTGCAATCCTGAAAAAGATAGAGAAACGCACAAGTAATCCCGAGGTATCCTTTATTGGATTCCGTCATAGGAATTTAGTCACTTCTGAGAGTAAGTATATTTCCTGCAAGCACGTTTTTGTTTGAAGATAAACATCTGTATTTTATGCAATCAGTTTCCTTTAGACATCAGACACTTTTTTTTGCAAATAAATGAAAATGTACAAGACGAGACATGACTGAAAATCTGATTTTATTAATTCGTATGCCCTGAATTGGCGAGATACAGTCAAAGAAACAAATCCCCTGGAATGAGGAGATATGTTACAAATTGAGAAACAAAATGCTGGCAATGTTGATGACGCTTTAAGGAGCTTCCCCTTTACTATGACTCGTATGACTTTTGAAGTTCTTCTCATCTGGCTTTCTGAAGAATGTTGATTCTGATTGAAGCTTGATCCTTTCGAAGCTTACCGAGTTGTAGATGATACAGACGAATTCGAAATGCAGTCATTCGCTTATTCCCTTATTTTGCATGGATCGCCCTTTCGGGTTTTCAATCCATCGGGATACCCATTTTTGCCTGAGCTGTCCAATGCGGCTTTTCAACTCAGCGGGTGTACATTTTTTGTTTATTTTCCCTTATTTTTGCCCGAGTCTTTTATTCTGTTTTTGACTCGCCGGGATGCCCTGTTTTTGCCTGGACTTTCATTCTGTTTTTATGTCCAGCGGGTCATTTCTTATGCGAAGTATTTTTTAACTGCATCTGAATTTACAGGGGACGGGAAGTCTTCACCATCCATGGTGCTGAGCATGAGTGCTCCACCCGAGAAAACTTTCTTTACTACAAATGGCCCTTCATAATTTGGAGTCCATTTGCCCCTGTGGTCTGTATGAGGAGGGAGGATTCTTTTCAGCACAAGATCTCCTACTCGGTACTCTCGGTGCCTGACTTTCTGATCGAAGGCTTTCTTCATCCTTTTTTGATACAACTGCCCATGACAGATTGCATCCAATCTTTTCTCTTCGATCAGACTCAGTTGTTCGTATCAGGCCCTAACCCATTCTGCTTCACTCAGTTTAACATCCATCAATACTCGTAGAGAGGGTAATTCAACTTCAACCGGTAGGACTGCTTCCATACCATATACAAGTTGATACGGTGTTGCCCCAGTGGACGTTCTGATTGACGTATGGTACCCATGCAAGGCAAACGGTAGCATTTCATGCCAATCTTTGTAAGTGACTACCATCTTCTGCACAATCTTCTTGATATTCTTGTTTGCTGCCTCAACAGCGCCATTCATCTTTGGCCTGTAAGGAGAAGAATTGTGATGTTGGATTTTGAAGTCCCGGCACAGTTCTGCCATCATTTTGTTGTTTAGATTGGAGCCATTATCAGTAATGATTCGCTCGGGAACTCCGTATCGACAGATGATATCTCTTTTCAGAAATCTGGCTACCACTTGTCTTGTAACATTGGCATAGGAAGCTGCTTCGACCCACTTGGTGAAGTAATCAATGGCAACCAGGATGAATCTATGGCCATTTGAAGCAGTTGGCTCGATCTTGCCAATCATATCAATGCCCCACATGGCAAAGGGCCAGGGTGAAGACATTATGTTCAAGGGATTGGGAGGCACATGCACCTTATCCGCATAAATCTGACATTTATGGCATTTCCTGGCATAGGCACAACAGTCTGCATCCATTGTGATCCAGTAATAGCCTGATCTCAGCAACTTTTTGGCCATGGCATGCCCTCCAGCATGGGTACCAAAAGATCCTTCGTGCACTTCATGCATCAACAAGTCTGCTTCTGTCTTATCAACACATCTGAGGAGTACCATATCAAAGTTCCTTTTGTACAAAGACCCATCAGTGTTCAGGAGGAAACTACCAGCAAGCCTTCTCAAAGTCTTCTTATCATTGGAAGATGCCCCAGGTGGGTATGTTTGATCCTCCAAGAAGCATTTAATGTCATGGAACCAAGGCTTATCATCTTTAACAACATCTGCCGCGAGCACATATGCTGGTCTGTCAAGTCTGGACACTGAAATTTGAGGTACAAAGTTGGCAGCCTGAACTTTGATCATGGATGAAATGGTAGCAAGAGCATCTGCGAACTGATTCTCGTCCCGAGGGATATACTCAAGCTTGACGGTTGTGAAGAAAGTCAATAACCTCCTTGTATAATCCCTGTAAGGTATCAGATGATCCTGGTGTGTGTACCATTTTCCGTTGGTTTGATTAACTACCAGAGCTGAATCTCCGAATACAGTCAATGTCTTGATCCTGAGGTCAATGGCTTCCTCAAGACCCATAATGCAAGCTTCGTATTCAGCTTCGTTGTTAGTGCAGTTGAAAGCGAGTTTTGCCGAGAAAGGCATGTGAACTCCTTTAGGTGTAATGAGTACTGCACCAACACCATGACCATTCATATTAACAGCCCCGTCAAACATCATGGTCCATTCTTCTTCCGGGTCAGGCCCTTCAGTGTGAATAGGCTCTTCATGATCTTTTGCTTTAATGAACACGATGTCTTCATCAGGGAAGTCAAATCTCATAGGCTGGTAGTCATCAATAGGTTGCTCAGCAAGATATTCAGATAGTACACTGCCCTTGATGGCTTTCTGAGAGGTGTACTGGATGTCGTATTCTGTGAGAATCATCTGCCATCTTGCAACCCGTCCGGTAAGAGCTGGCTTCTCGAAAATGTACTTGACTGGGTCCATTTTTGATATCAACAAAGTAGTGTGGGTCAACATATACTGTCTCAGTCGGCGAGCAGCCCACGCTAAAGCACAACAAGTTTTCTCGAGCAGTGAATAACGTTGTTCACAGTCGGTAAACTTTTTGCTCAGGTAGTATATTGCACTCTTTTCGACCAGACTCGTCATGCTGGCCCAGCACACACCCCATCGACTCTTCTAATACTGTCAAGTACATTATCAGAGGTCTTCCTTCAACTGGTGGCATAAGGATTGGGGGTTCTTGTAAATACTCCTTGATCTTGTCAAAAGCCTTCTGGCAGTCTTCATTCCACCTGACCGTCTGTTCCTTTCTTAACAATTTGAACAAGGGTTCACAGGTTGCTGTAAGGTGAGATATGAACCGTGAAATGTAGTTCAATCGACCCAAGAACCCTCGAACTTCTTTCTCAGTTTTCGGTGCAGGCATCTCTTGGATGGCTTTGACTTTGTCAGGGTCAACTTCAATCCCTTTCTCACTTACAATAAATCCCAGCAGCTTACCAGATCTCACCCCGAATGTGCATTTGTTGGGGTTCAATTTCAGTTGATACTTCCTCAGACGCTTGAACAGCTTGAGCAGATTTACCAGGTGATCTTCTTCTGTGAGGGACTTGGCAATCATGTCATCCACATAACACTCGATTTCTTTATGGATCATATCGTGGAATAGTGTCACCATAGCCTGTTGATATGTCGCACCAGCATTCTTCAGCCCAAATGGCATTACCTTGTAGCAGAACGTGCCCCAGGGTGTGATGAAGGTTGTCTTCTCCATGTCTTCAGGTGACATCTTAATCTGATTGTATCCTGAAAATCCGTCCATGAAGGAGAATACCGAGAATTGAGCCGTATTATCCACCAATACATTAATGTGAGGTAATGGGAAGTCGTCCTTCGGGCTGGCTCTGTTCAGATCTCGGTAATCAACACACATTCTTACTTTGCCGTCTTTCTTGGGCACAGGTACTATGTTAGCAACCCACGGTGGATAGCTAGTTACAGCAAGGAACCCGGCGTCCCATTGCTTTTGTACCTCTTCCTTGATTTTCATTGCCATGTCTGGGCGAGTACGGCGCAGCTTCTGTTTAACCGGTGGGCATTCTTCTCTTAAAGGCAGCTTGTGCACAACAATGTCGGTATCCAACCCTGGCATATCTTGATAAGACCAAGCGAACACGTCCACATACTCTTGAAGCAGGTCAATCAGTTGTCTCTTCACTGAGTCTTGTAGGCAGGCCCCGACTTTAACTTCTTTTACGTCTTCATCTGTACCAAGATTGATCACTTCAACCTCCTCCTGGTGAGGAGTAATAACCTTTTCCTCCTGCCTTAACAACCTGGCTAGCTCTTCAGGAAGCTCATATTCTTCTTCAACCCCTTCGTCAGCTTGATTGATTGGATTGTCAAAGTCATACGAAGTCATAGCCGTGCTGTTGTCGGTGCTGTCTGGAAGGCACACTCTGCAAGGGTTCAGTTTATTTATTTTAGTGATTTGATTTTAATCTTATTTTAGAAAAGTGAAATAAAGTTGTCATTTTGAAAACATCGCCATTTATTTTTGTACAAAAAGAAAAATGGAAAAACAGTGAGCGGAAAAGAAAAAGACTCATTTGCAAAAAGATGTCTGATATTTCATTGATTAATCTTGTTGCACAAAAAGTACAGATGGCCCGATTACAAAATGAGTCTTGTCATCTTGGGCAAGATGCAAGACTTTGATGCATGCTAAAAATACAGGAAATAATAATTACTCTGCATGAGTAACTCTTATAATTTCCTGGGAAGACCAGTTTGAGATACTGCTCCCCGGGATCTTTGGACGAATCCAGCTTTCCAGGTTGCGTTCTTCTTCAAACTCGTCTTCCAAGTTGTTGATAGCATCAGGGGTGAGCATCCCCCCACTCACAAAGTTGGGCTCTTTCGCAGCCTCTGCTTGATCTTGTTGAGTTGGTTTGTAACCCAACCCAAATCTGTCCTCTTTCTTCTCCACCGATAACAGTTTGCCCCAGCCTTGGGCGTTTCCTCCCTCAACAACCTTCTGAGCTTGTTGGTATGATGATATTAAAGTACCAGGCACAGCAGATGTTTCATTGACATTCAAGGCTTCGAAACCTTGGCTCATTGTTTCATGGATCTCCCCATCCATCTCAATATACTTATAGGTAGCCAGGTGGCTGACAAAAATATCCTCCTCTCCACAGATTGTAACGATTTGACCCTCCCACTCATATTTTAACTTCTGGTGAAGGGTTGAGGTCACGGCGCCAGCGGCGTGAATCCATGGCCTACCCAACAAACAGCTGTAGGCAGGCTGAATGTCCATCACATAGAAGATCGTTTTAAAGGTTTGCGGGCCAATCGTCACAGGCAGCTCAATCTCTCCCAGAACCGATCTCTTTGAGCCATCAAAAGCTCTCACCACCAGGTTGCTGGGTCTTAACGCCAATCCGTCATATTCTAGCTTCACCAGGGCCTTTTTAGGTAAGACATTGAGGGATGACCCCGTGTCTACCAGTACATGGGAAAGGACAGCACCTTTACATTCCATGGTTATGTGCAAGGCTTTGTTATGGTTGCGGCCTTCCGTAGTCAAGTCGGTGTTGGTGAACCCTAGTCCATGACTAGCATTAACATTTCCAACTACAGCTTCCAGCTGATTGACAGTGATCTCTTCAGGCACGTAAGCTGCGTGCAAGACTTTGAGTAGTGCGTTCCGATGGGCTTCGGAGCACATGAGCAATGATAGGATTGAGATCTTGGAAGGCGTTTGATGAAGCTGATCCACTACTTTATAATCACTCTTCTTGATGATTCGCATGAACTCATCAACCTCTTGATCGAAGGGTGTTTTCAAAGCTTCTTTAACAGCTTGATCTTCCTGCACCGGGCTCTTTCCTTTTGCCTTGGCAGCAGCTTCTGCTTCGGCAGTGGGTTTCTGAATTTGTGGAGCAAAGAGGCGTCCGCTTCGAGTGAAGCCTCCGCCTCCTCCCACATTGTATATTTGTGGTGCAGGGGTTGATGATTCAAAAGTGATTTTTTGTCCTTTGCAGTACAGGTCAGAGCCGTAATGCCAGGGGATAGCATTACTGCTTTCATAAGGTACTGGTCCAGGCACCGTGATAGTGACTGGACTGATTGCAGCTGTGGAAGGAATTGTGATAGTTTGTGGATCGTAATAAATCGTGACTGGTGCTCTGATGGGAGCAACACCTTCTGAGTTGTAGGCAGAGTCGTTTTCTGGATCATAATAGATTGTAACGGTTGAGACATCTTCATGGTTTGTTGCTGATGTCGTAGGAGACATTGTCGGAAGGATGGGTGTTGTTGTTGTAGGAGTTTCAAAATGATGTGGTGCTGGAGTTGTAGAAGAAAAACTTGTTGATAGCTGATCAGTTGAGATGATAGATGAAGTACTTGTTGATGAAACCGAAGAATTGCCGGGAACAATGGTTGTTGCCGTTGTAGGAGTTGCTGGAACTGTTGCTGATGAGGTTGCTGGATTTGTAGGAAATGATGTGGTGATTTGAAGCTGGCCACTCTGAATGAGACCATCTATGCCATTCCTCAGGTTATCGCACCCATTTACCGAGATATTGCAGTAAGCACACCCCAACTCACACCCCAGGAACATTTGACATTCGAGGAGTTGAGCCTTGATCTCTACCAACGGTGTTCGGATCTGACCCACACTGGTTATTAAATAAGAAGGCTTGTCTTCTTCAATAGCGTTAATTCTGGGACCATCGTGGTTTGGCATAGGATTTTTGTTGACATTAGGTGGTGGTGCGAAATTCAGAGCTTTTGAGTCTACCAGGTCTTGTACCTTCATGTGCAAGGCTCTGCACTTTTCTGTACTGCGGCCAGGTGCATTTGAATGAAAAGCACATCTGGCGTTGGAGTCATAATTCCTGGGTAAACTGTTGGGATCTGGAGGTGCCAACGTCCTTAGCTCAACTAGGTTGAGTTTCAAGAGTTGTGGCAGCAACGTAGCATATGGCATAGGGATCGGATCGATCACCCTATTGGCTTGAGATGGCCTCTGCTGAAATGGCCTTTGCTGGTTGTTGTTGTTGGTGTTGTTGTAATTTCTTGGAGGATACTGAGCTTGTTGATGATACTGAGGTTGTTGCTGATAGTTTTGTTGTGGAGGTTGATAAACTGGTTGAGGATGAGCTGGAGCGGGTATGGTGACTGCTGCCACTGACCTGTGAACATATTGGGGTCTGCCCCTGTTGGTGTGGATGGCATTGGTCTCGCCAGTTCTTCTCGGGCCTGCAAAAGGCTTCCTTGTACTACTGGACGAGCTAGCACCATTGTCAGAAATCTTGCCCATTTTTAACAGGCTCTCAATTCTCTCCCCAGCTATGACAACATCTGCAAAGCTAGTGGAAGAGAAAGCAGCCAGCCTATCAATATATGTTCCCTGGAGGGTGTTCATAAACATGTCTGCCATTTCCCTCTCAGACATAGGTGGCTGAACAGCAGCAGCCAGTTGCCTCCATCTCTGGGCATATTCTCGGAAACTTTCCCTTGACGACTGTGACATTCCCATTAGGAGGGTCCTGTTGGGTGCCATATCTAAGTTGTACTGATACTGTCTGATAAAGGCCTCTGCCAGGTCCTTCCAGCATCTAATAGTTGCTCTTGTCAAGTGAGAGTACCATTCTCTTGACGCTCCAGTTAAGCTATCCTCGAAATAGAACATCCAGAGCTTCTCATCCATAGTATAGGCCTTCAGCCTTCCCAGAAATGATTGCAAATGAGTCCGGGGGCATGAAGTCCCGTTGTATTTCTCAAAACAAGGAGGCTTGAACTTATGGGGAATCCTGACCCCGTCTACCAAGCCCATGTCCATGACGTCAAAGCCCAAAGAGTTTTGAGACTCTAAGGATCTCAGTTTCTCAGCTATCTCATCCAACCTTCTGTCATAAGCTTCCTCCCCAGTGTTGCACCCCAAAATTTGCCCTCACAATGCAAGACTTTGTGTTCTAAGAAGGTTCACAAGGTTCACAAGTTCTCCAACCCTTGCATAACCTTTCATGAGGTTCATGAAGTCTACAAGTTACTTTATGAAGGTTCACAAGGTTCACAAGTTTCTCAACATGAGGTTCATGAAGTCCACAAGTTACTTTATGAAGGTTCACAAGGTTCACAAGACAGTTTATGAAGATTCACAAGGTTCACAAAGTTCACAATTGGTCAAAGAAGTTGACAATTCCTTCAGACAATGCACCTCCTAAGCAGTGTATCCAAAACTAGGGTTTTGACTTTAATCAGGCTAAGTGGACTTCCAATACCTCAAGTGAGTTTCATAACATCTTATATGTGTGTAAGAACCCCCATGACAAATTTCAAGACTTTTCTCAAAAGTTTGCTCAGTCAGATGATCAGATAAGCCAAAATCAGTCAATGCAGTTAAAAAGTCAAACTAAGGTCAACTGTGGTCAAACCAAAGTCAAACTTCATGATTTTTTGTCAACATCAAGTATATGAAGTAAAATTCATCATTTGATCAAAGGTTGATCATGATTCATCAAGGAAATTCCAGATCATCAATAATCAGGAGTTTCTAAATTAGGGTTTCCTCAGTAAAAGTCAACTGAACTTTGACCAGCCATAACTTTCACATACTTCATCACCAAGTCTCCATCCAAAGCTCATTTTGAAGGAAATTGAATTCTCTACAACTTTGATGTTGAAGGTTAAGCCCAAAAATGCTTCATTTGAAAGATATGATCTAAGACATTATAGGTCATTTCAAAAGTCAACAAAAAGTCAACAACTTCAAAAGGGCATAACTTGAGATTGGTAAATGATATGGACCTGAAACCAGTGGGGTTGTTTAGAGGACTCTTCAAGCTTTCCAAAAAGTCCAAGAACACCCTCATACCATTAAAATTGAGGGAGATGTGCCTTTGCAAAGTTAAGAAATTTTGTGATGGTTTATGTTGAAAAGGGAGGTTCAAAATCATTTCTTTTCAAATGGGCCATTCAATTTGTGACCCAATCCACTTCATAATGCCATGCACGAAATTTTCATGATATTTTCATATTTTTTATTTTATTTTATTAATTTATTATGATTTATTACATTTTAAATCATTTTAAATTTAAAAAAAATATTAAATATGAAAAGATATTTTTGTGATTGGATCTAAAAAATCATAAAGTGTGATTGGAGTCAAAGAAGAAGGAAATCATATGAATCATCCCAAGATAGCAAGGTTTTATGATCAAATATTTGACTTTTACAACTTAATCTTTGTCAATCTTTTTTGGATCAATTTTTCACATAGCCCATCAATATTTCTGACCTAAATTCATCACACATATATACTTAACACAAACCTAATGTTCAGACACGAATTGGAGCAGCCAAGAGGTAAGAACAAGAACACAAAAATTCTTCAAAAGTTGGAATTCGGTTTTGAAGATTGAAGCCCTTTTGAACCAATTTAAAGGTTGAGACACGTTCCTGAGACATCATTGAAGCATTCCCAATGATCATTTGCATCTGAAACATCATACATGACACAACCCGAATCCATGAATGTTCATCATATTTTGATTTTCGATTTTGCATATTGGCTGATTTTTAACAATTTTTGACCATTGTTTTGTGTTTGTATGGAGTTCTTGATTGTTTCTGGACAGGTTTCGTGAAGAACCATTACCTAATATGGATTTCACCATTACTAGGTTTTTTCGGCCAAATTAGGGTTTATCAATCCACCAAATATAAATGAATTTGGAAAACACAGGATTGTTGTATGAATCATGGGAATCATAAATCATTAATCAATTTTATGAATCTGTACCGTTTTGTCCATGTTTGATTTTCGTAGGTTTTTGATGTTGAAGAACACGCAGTTAAATTCGCAGGAAAAGCCAAAGGAAAATTCGCAGCAAAATTCAGTGAAGAAGATGACCTCTGGCGCCAGTTTCAAAATTCAAATTTTGTTAAAATATTTTATGATTGTTTTGTTATCTCACTTACACACACGCGCATGTGTCCTGGTGGTAAACTATGGTTGTGTATATTGTGAAGTCCATGGTTCGATTCTTGGCCATGGCAATGTTTTGTTTATTTTTCGCAGGATAAAAAGAGGTTTCATATATTATTAGTCGTAGCCGTTTCATGACCAGGAAGGCTCTCCCAGCCAGGCGGTCAAGCGTATGCGTGCACATCCATAAGGTCCTGGGTACGAAACCACCCCAGGCCTTTTGCTTCTTTATTTTTTTTGAATCGTTCAAAATGTGGCATAAAAGCAATCACAGTCATCCTATGGTCACCAACGCATGGTTGGTCTGGTGGAAAGTTTTGATGCTGGCAGGCATGAGGACCTGGGTTCAAACCCAGCCAAGGTAAGTTCTCAAATTTTTGTTATTTTCTCTATTTTTCTTAGTTAAGTGGTTTATTTGTTTTATATTCTTAATAAAATTTAAATTATCTATACATTTCAAATTTTGAAATAACTTCATATTCTCTAAAATTTCTAAATTTTTCTATTATGTTATTCAAAAATTTATTTTATAACATGTATATTAGTTAATTTTGTATATAAATTAAACCTAATTCTTTAAAACCCTAAAAAAATATTTTTCTAACAAACCCTAATTTATATTTCAAAACCTAATTCTATTTTTTCTTAATAATTTATTTTCTAATTTTTATTATAATTATTATGTATATAATTTTTAATATAGTTAATTTTTGTAAACATAATTATAAGTCAAATTAATTTTCTTTTAATATTTAGAAATAATTTAATTTAGGATAATTATATGATTAAAAATAATTTGTGAATATAATGAATAATAGAAATTGAATTTTAATATGCTATTTAAAAATTCATCTTTTTCTTAGAATATGTATATAAATTGTAAATCTATATATTTATAATGATTAAAATTTTGTAATTATAATTTATTTAAAAAATGATTTAATAATTAGTATGTGAATTAGAAAATATTTGGTTGTGCATGTTAATTTCTTGGTTTCTATTATTATTGCTAATTATATTGTTATTAATTTTTGCTTATTATAGTTTTATTAACCTCTTAATTAATTTTTATTACTAACCATATCATTATTATTTTATATTTCTAACCTTGTTTATTATTTATAATTACTATTATTATTATATTATTATGACTAACCCTTTTATTTATTTATTGCTAAATTATTAGTTGCTTATTATTTATTTGTGCTTATTATTATAATTTTGTAATTGTTCCTTGGTGTAAAGTTTGTAATAATTTATTTATTTATGTATCATGGTTAATAATTAGGGAGTGTAAAACATATATGTTCTTAAAATTAATTCTAGATCACTTTTTAATCAAAGATAATTAATTTAAACACTTCACACACGTAAGTCGATTTTAATCGCCGTCTCACTTCCTTAGGGTTATCCCTCATGTTGCCTACGAATAATGGTTAAGTGGGGTGTATAAAAGCAAGTCCCTCGAATAAAAATCATCAAAGTCCCTTATGTTGCCTATACAAATCAAGTCCCTTCGGAAAAAATGATGATAGTCCCTTATAAATGCTTATTACACCCCACCATTGCCTTAAAGATCAAATTGTCCCTCACATGTCCCTTTAACATCCAAAGTAAGGACTACCTACTCCATTATAGTAGGGATAGTCTTACTAAGGAAAGAATAAAAAACAAGAAAGACCTTTAAACATTAGGGTAGATTACTCCTAAGTACTTAAGCTCATTTCAAAACTTTTTCACACTTAAACAAATTTCCAACCAAATTTTCAAACATGTTTTTAACACATCCTTACATGGATTATTTATTAACTATTCTGAAAATTTTCCTATTCACACACTACACTTTCAAAAACAATCTAAAGTGAGCTTAAGTATCTAAGAGCCCATGGATAACCATGGATGAAAAGGGTGCTAACACCTTCCCTTTTCATAACCTACCCCCCGGACCCAAAATATTCTCTAAGGTCTTTCCTGTTCTTTTATAACCTTTCCTTATGGATAAAATAAAAGTCGGTGGCGACTCTTGCTATCCGCAACATTGTTTAAAGTCAGTTCACCGGGTTACAGAACTGGCGACTCTGCTGGGGACTTAAATTTAAGAGGGGTACCCTTAGGAATTAAGATCACTTTAAATTGTTTGCCTTGTTTGCTTTATATTATCTTGTTGGGGTGCTCTTATGTGTGAAAGGTCCTAACCCGGATCTAGTGTACCTTAGGTAAATGGCAATAGACCAAGGAAACTGTACGACGTATATCGATACGGTTGATCTGGTGGCCATAGTTAGTGCGACTTCTTGGTTGGTGCTTATGTTCCTTAAGTCAAGTTGAGGATAATATAAGGCTGCCATATGTTGTTAATGCACTAACTAACTTTTAGAACCCTAGTTAACTCATCTTGGCCTTTAGAAAGTAGTGAGGTAGCCGGCTTTGGTGCAGACTGAAGTTGGTTGACACTCGATACTACGCTCATTGAGATCTTAAACTTGGAGGGTTTTGGTTGGCAAGTAAGTTGCCTTCTGATCAACCACCCTTGTGAAGGATCAATGATATTGAGATCCCTTAGAACCTGGTTACTTTTGTAGGACAGGATGAACCATCTAACTTCGGTGGAGGGTACTTACCTTTGAACCTCATGCAAGCCTTTAAACCTAGGGCTATGGTGTGACTTGTTTGTGTGTGCCACATGTTTGTGATTGAGCATAACATCATGACATCATCATGCATCATGAGCATATCATTTTCCCTAACCATTTCAAGGACCAAAGGATTTATCTTTGTTCTTTGTTGCAGGTCATGGCTTCAGCTCGTAGAAACACCATCAGGATCAACTTTGTGGGAATACCTCCCAAGCTTAAGGAGTTGGTTTCTCAAATGTCTGATCACTCCCGGTTCAACAAGAGACATGGTCACCTATTGGATCAGGTCACTTCAGGGTTCAATGAAGACATGATGAGTGTCCTGTTTCAGTTCTTTGATCCTAAGCACCACTGCTTTACATTCCCCGACTACCAGCTGGTTCCAACCATGGAGGAGTTCTCCAAACTTCTGGGTATACCTGTTCTTGATCAAAGACCCTTCACAGGCTTGGAGAAGGAGCCCAAACCAGAGGTTATTGTTGCAGCCCTACATTTGAAGAAGTCTGACATTGTTCTAGAAACGAGAAGTGGAGTCAAGGGTATTCTTGCTAAGGTATTAGTGGATAAAGCTCAAATGTTCTTGAAGGCCATGAGCTATGATGCTTTTGAGGAGATCTTAGCCTTGCTGATATATGGCTTAGTATTGTTCCCTAATCCAGATCAGTTCATAGATGTTCATGCCATCAACATTTTCCTGAGTCACAATCCAGTGCCTACATTGCTTGGAGACATCCTGCATTCTCTTCACACCCGTACTACAAGGGCAAGAGGAACTTTGATGTGCTGCATACCTTTGCTTTCTAGGTGGTTTATTTCTCACCTTCCTCGCTCAGTAATGAAGAATGAGCAAGGGTTCAGATGGTCCAAAAGGATCATGTCACTTTCTCACTCAGATATTCATTGGTGCTCCAGATCTATGGAGAATGTTATTATCATTGACCGTTGTGGGGAGTTTCCTAATGTGCCACTTCTAGGCATAAGAGGAGGCATCACCTACAACCCTTCACTAGCTTTACGACAGTTTGGTTACGCTCGGAGTGATGGCCCACATGACATGTTGATTCAGGGCATTGTGTTTGATTACGACAACGATCTTCAGGGTTACCGTCAGAGATTCATACGAGCTTGGGGAAAGGTAAACAGGATTGACAGCAAGACACTGGAGCCTAAGTACACTATTCCTATGGAGGCTTATCTCAGATGGGTACGATCTCGTGCTCAGACACTCATGATGCCATATCCTGCCGTCCTACCAGTTACCATGGAACCTGTTGCTGAAGGAGACACAGCTTATACCATCCTTCATCCAGACATGCCTACTGATATGGAAGACTTGCAGAGATCATGGATCCAACTGAAGGAGCAAAGGGATACTTTCGAGGCTCATTACAAAGCAAGCCAAGAAAAGGTTCTGGAACTAACAAAGCTACTTCATGAGGAACGGAACCTCAACTCTTACCTCAACACAAAGAGGAAACGTCCATGGGAGACTTAAAACCCCATCTTTTGTACTTATTTCATTTTCATTTTTGTAAGCCTAAAAGGCAAAACAAAGTTATTACTAATAAAAGTTTACTTTCGTTTTTGTCTAAGCAAATTTAAATCCTGCGGTCCTTGAAAACATTGCATATGCATTCCCATATCATTTCATTGCATCACAGGTTTATAATTGTGCACAGGTTTCTCATCTTCTCGCTGTTTATTTAAAGCAATGGCACTTGAACAATCAGTTAAGGATCTCCAGGCACAAAATGCACAGTTCCAAGAGCTGATCTTGAACCTGTCCAAGGGGCAGGATGAATTGAAGACACTGCTGGCTAAGAAGAAGAATCCTGAGGACAAAAAGGATGATCAACTAAAACAACTACAAGCTGAGATGACAGGAATGAGGATCCAGATGAATGGCCAAATGGCTCTTATCCAAAGTTTAGCTCAGGGGCAAGAAGAGCTAAGGACCTTTGTCCACAAACTTCAAGGTGATAGAGTCAGGGATCTAATTGTCAGTCAACCTCCATTAAGACAAGCTGATTTCCTTAAAAGAAGGATGAGGATAAAAGAGGGTAAGAGACAGGTTGCCATTGATTGTTCCTCGATTGAAGAAGAAAGATCTGATAAGGTTAATCCACCTCAACACCAGAAAGGTAGAGGGCAGTTTATCAAGTTCAGCACTCCAATGTCACAAGTTTTGCAATGCCTGTTGGAGATGAAGTTGGTTTCCTTGGAAAAGTCTCCTAAAAATCCTAAAACTTCCTCTCCTCGCTATAATCCCAGGGCAAGGTGTGAGTACCACTCCAACAGTCCTGGACATGATACAAATAACTGTTGGGCATTGAAGGAAAAGATTCAAGACCTGATTGATGAAGGAATCCTAGAGGTTACTCCAGAAGGTCAAGTTGAGTTCTACTATTGTCCATCAAACACCGAAGCTGCAAGACAAGTTGCCCAAAGTAACAAGAAAGGAAGAATACCTATGCCTGTTGAGATATGGGGCACCTTGGGGCATCCAAGTGGAAAATTTGATTTCATGGTGAAGTATACTGCTCCTCAAAGTTCACAGATTGCAATTGAGGACAGTCAGCCAACTGGATGGGACAACATTTGAATTTTCATTTGTAATTTCTTTTATTTGTTTGAACACTTATTATTATGTTAAACTTTTGTCTTCATTAATGCATTGCGTATGTTTGTCTTGAACTAATCCATTCGTTCCACTATGCTTTGAATTATGCTTCTTATTTCTATCTTGTGATATTTAACTCCTGATAAAGCTATAAGCCTGTAGAGGGAGGATGACGAAAACAATACCATAATCTTATGCAGTATGCTTTTGAACAGACTGTGCTGACGATGTACAGGCATTGTTTCAATTCCTAAACAGTGGAGATATAAGGAAGTTAATCCCTAGTCAACCCTTTTGAGCCTATGAAGCAGGAGTTTTTATTCTCGCACAAATTAAAACCCTTATTCATAACATGGGGCAGGGTAGTTACTCAGTTAACTCAAATATGCCATTTATATGTGTTGTACACAATGAATGATGGTTCACTGTAATCATTAAACCTAATAGTCAATATCTAGCAAAAGAAAAGCTCACTAAGTCAAAACCTATGAAGGAGACTTAGTAAAACATCAAGACATCCCGCTGACTGTAACCTTGAAATAAGCAGTTCAGGCAAAAAGAAGGGATAATAAAGTCAAAAGAAAAAAAAAAAAAAGAGGTCACTATGAACCCTCAACAAAGAAAGATGGCTGAATGTTCAAATAAATTTTGGGTTTCTGAACCATCACAAATATCGGTGTTACAACTCCAAACTGCTATGGAACTTCAATGCATGAGTTAACTGAGCATAGGACTGAAGAACATCATGGAGATTGGGTTGGGTACAAATAAAATTTGAGCCTTTATCCTTTGTTTCTTAAACCATGAACCAGGCCACGTTACAACCCTTTAAAAGTCCTAACTGAAGCATGGTTAGTTCGAAAGCGTACTGCTGCAAAAAGGTATCCTGACTCCTTTAGGGCTTGTCATAAAATTTGAGTTAATATCACAGTTTTCCCAAAAAAAAAAAAAGTTTTTCTAAAATAACCTGTTTCAAAACTTCAAGACAGACATAAGCATTGCATTTTTTTTAATATATTTGTTTGCATATACCTAAGTGTTTGACAAATGGAGAAGCTTACAGGATGAATGTTCAATGAACCAAAGTCCTTCCGATAAACAAAGTTGCTTCCTGGATCAAAGTCCATGTATACAAAGGGGCATAGTCATCTCCCAATCAAGGGGGCAAGCCATGATACTTCCTAACTCATTTGGGGCAATCAGGACAAGATTCAACTATGTTTAAGCATCCAGAGGCAGATCTCCTCATCTATCTGAAATGCCAAGGGCATAGTCACTGTTTCCCAGTCAAGAGGCATACCAAGTTACTGTTCAATTCAGTTGGGGCAATTAGGTCCAGACTCATCTGTTCACAATGCCAGGGGCATATGCTTATGGGGCATTCTGCTTGTTTCTCTTGAGGTAGCTCATTACAGATACTTCCATTATGGGACAATTCATCCCCAACCAAGGGGCAATGCTTTCTTTTCAAATCCAGTATCCGGAGGGTACATGGTCCATTACCACTTGAAGACACATTCCTCTACCTTGATTTGGAATTCTCAGCAAAAGTCATTGTGTGAATTAATTGTCTATACCAGTAGTATCAGATGGTGTCAGTATCATGTCTTCAGATCCAACTATGAGGATTTCTGGGAAGGTATTCAGGAAAGTTAAGAATTTCAGGAGCCATAGATCCAATTGGTTATACGCTCTCGAAGTTGAAACGATTCTGTTTTCAAGTTCAGCTTTACTTTTCCCTCTGAATCCAGATTTACTTTTACCCTAAGCGAAACGTCCATTGGTTATGTTTGAATGTATCATGTTTTTGAATATGATTGATGTTTACCAGAAATGCATGTATGCTTTTAATACGATTAATGTTTACCAGAAATGCATGTATGCTTTTAATACGATTAATGTTTACCAGAAATGCATGAAAATGCAGTAATAGTATTTACCAAGAACGAACGAGGGAAGGATTTCAACGAAGTTTCGCCGGTTCATCTTTACAAGACAGTTACAAACCCTCAGTAGGGCAAATCCATCTTCATAAAGGTCTCCTCTCCCCTGGAATTTATATCCATCTCTTTTATCCTCATACGGATATTCGGGAAATTACTTTCCAATAAGGGTACGACGAACGAAGACGGGATGTTATACTTATCCTACTATCAAACGAAGACGAAGGTTATATATACCTTACCATCCCCAGCATACGGGAGGTTATCTATATCTTACCATCCCCAACAACGGGAGGTTATATCTATACCCTGTTATCCCCAGCAGACGGAGGGTTATATATTCTTCAACAACGAATCGGGATTTATTTTCCCTGACCAGCAGTTATTATATGAAGATATCCAGACGTTTCCGGCAGTATCATATCATACATACATCATTTACATCATACCATAACATACGTATCCATAAGTACATAACACATTTACTTAAGTGCATCATATCATACATGCATACACAATGCATAAGCTAACATTATTATACAAAAGCTACATTGTTTCAGGTTAATTATCCAACAAACAAACTTATGAGCTCCAGGACTGCTTTATTGTCACCTCAGGGTTACTTTATCCTCCTAATAACTTCTCGTTACTTCAAGACTGCTTTGGAGTTGTCATTATTGATTGCTCTATCCTCCTGAAGCCATTACTTCAAGACTGCTTTAGAGTTATCATTATTGATTGCTCTATCCTCCTGAAGCCATTACTTCAAGACTGCTTTGGAGTTGTCATTATTGATTGCTCTATCCTCCTGAAGCCATTACTTCAAGACTGCTTTGGAGTTGTCATTATTGATTGCTCTATCCTCCTGAAGCCACTACTTCAAGACTGCTTTGGAGTTGTCATTATTGATTGCTCTATCCTCCTGAAGTCACTACTTCAAGACTGCTTTGGAGTTGTCATTATTGATTGCTCTATCCTCCTGAAGCCATTACTTCAAGACTGCTTTGGAGTTGTCATTATTGATTGCTCTATCCTCCTGAAGCCACTACTTCAAGACTGCTTTGGAGTTGTCATTATTGATTGCTCTATCCTCCTGAAGCCATTACTTCAAGACTGCTTTAGAGTTATCATTATTGATTGCTCTATCCTCCTGAAGCCATTACTTCAAGACTGCTTTGGAGTTATCATTATTGATTGCTCTATCCTCCTGAAGCCATTACTTCAAGACTGCTTTGGAGTTGTCATTATTGATTGCTCTATCCTCCTGAAGCCATTACTTCAAGACTGCTTTGGAGTTGTCATTATTGATTGCTCTATCCTCCTGAAGCCACTACTTCAAGACTGCTTTAGAGTTATCATTATTGATTGCTCTATCCTCCTGAAGCCATTACTTCAAGACTGCTTTGGAGTTGTCATTATTGATTGCTCTATCCTCCTGAAGCCATTACTTCAAGACTGCTTTGGAGTTGTCATTATTGATTGCTCTATCCTCCTGAAGCCATTACTTCAAGACTGCTTTAGAGTTATCATTATTGATTGCTCTATCCTCCTGAAGCCACTACTTCAAGACTGCTTTGGAGTTGTCATTATTGATTGCTCTATCCTCCTGAAGCCATTACTTCAAGACTGCTTTGGAGTTGTCATTATTGATTGCTCTATCCTCCTGAAGCCACTACTTCAAGACTGCTTTGGAGTTGTCATTATTGATTGCTCTATCCTCCTGAAGTCACTACTTCAAGACTGCTTTGGAGTTGTCATTATTGATTGCTCTATCCTCCTGAAGCCATTACTTCAAGACTGCTTTAGAGTTATCATTATTGATTGCTCTATCCTCCTGAAGCCACTACTTCAAGACTGCTTTAGAGTTATCATTATTGATTGCTCTATCCTCCTGAAGCCATTACTTCAAGACTGCTTTGGAGTTATCATTATTGATTGCTCTATCCTCCTGAAGCCATTACTTCAAGACTGCTTTGGAGTTGTCATTATTGATTGCTCTATCCTCCTGAAGCCATTACTTCAAGACTGCTTTGGAGTTATCATTATTGGTTGCTCTATCCTCCTGAAGCCATTACTTCAAGACTGCTTTGGAGTTGTCATTATTGATTGCTCTATCCTCCTGAAGCCATTACTTCAAGACTGCTTTGGAGTTGTCATTATTGATTGCTCTATCCTCCTGAAGCCATTACTTCAAGACTGCTTTGGAGTTGTCATTATTGATTGCTCTATCCTCCTGAAGCCACTACTTCAAGACTGCTTTGGAGTTGTCATTATTGATTGCTCTATCCTCCTGAAGCCATTACTTCAAGACTGCTTTAGAGTTATCATTATTGATTGCTCTATCCTCCTGAAGCCATTACTTCAAGACTGCTTTGGAGTTATCATTATTGATTGCTCTATCCTCCTGAAGCCATTACTTCAAGACTGCTTTGGAGTTGTCATTATTGATTGCTCTATCCTCCTGAAGCCATTACTTCAAGACTGCTTTGGAGTTATCATTATTGGTTGCTCTATCCTCCTGAAGCCATTATTTCAAGACTGCTTTAGAGTTATCATTATTGATTGCTCTATCCTCCTGAAATCATATTATTTCTTCAAGACTGCTTTAGAGTTACTGATTGCTCTATCCTCCTGAAGACATATCATCTTATTATTTCAAGACTGCTTTAGAGTTATCATTATTGATTGCTCTATCCTCCTGAAATCATATTATTTCTTCAAGACTGCTTTAGGGTTATCATTATTGATTGCTCTATCCTCATGAAGACATGCTGTTACATCAGTATTACTCTTGACTCCTGACAGCTCTCATTATACTGCTGAAGAACTTTCCCCTAGTGGCATCTTTAAGCCCACTCAATCATGTTCAACTATCAATATCACTCTATGCACTGGTGAGTGCAAATTTTTGGGCTTTTGTGTTCAATCCCCTTCAACCTTCCAGGTCACGACTGGCAAATATACCAATCTAACCCCTCAGGTTTCAGAAAATTGAACAGGGGCAGCTGTTGCACCCCAAAATTTGCCCTCACAATGCAAGACTTTGTGTTCTAAGAAGGTTCACAAGGTTCACAAGTTCTCCAACCCTTGCATAACCTTTCATGAGGTTCATGAAGTCTACAAGTTACTTTATGAAGGTTCACAAGGTTCACAAGTTTCTCAACATGAGGTTCATGAAGTCCACAAGTTACTTTATGAAGGTTCACAAGGTTCACAAGACAGTTTATGAAGATTCACAAGGTTCACAAAGTTCACAATTGGTCAAAGAAGTTGACAATTCCTTCAGACAATGCACCTCCTAAGCAGTGTATCCAAAACTAGGGTTTTGACTTTAATCAGGCTAAGTGGACTTCCAATACCTCAAGTGAGTTTCATAACATCTTATATGTGTGTAAGAACCCCCATGACAAATTTCAAGACTTTTCTCAAAAGTTTGCTCAGTCAGATGATCAGATAAGCCAAAATCAGTCAATGCAGTTAAAAAGTCAAACTAAGGTCAACTGTGGTCAAACCAAAGTCAAACTTCATGATTTTTTGTCAACATCAAGTATATGAAGTAAAATTCATCATTTGATCAAAGGTTGATCATGATTCATCAAGGAAATTCCAGATCATCAATAATCAGGAGTTTCTAAATTAGGGTTTCCTCAGTAAAAGTCAACTGAACTTTGACCAGCCATAACTTTCACATACTTCATCACCAAGTCTCCATCCAAAGCTCATTTTGAAGGAAATTGAATTCTCTACAACTTTGATGTTGAAGGTTAAGCCCAAAAATGCTTCATTTGAAAGATATGATCTAAGACATTATAGGTCATTTCAAAAGTCAACAAAAAGTCAACAACTTCAAAAGGGCATAACTTGAGATTGGTAAATGATATGGACCTGAAACCAGTGGGGTTGTTTAGAGGACTCTTCAAGCTTTCCAAAAAGTCCAAGAACACCCTCATACCATTAAAATTGAGGGAGATGTGCCTTTGCAAAGTTAAGAAATTTTGTGATGGTTTATGTTGAAAAGGGAGGTTCAAAATCATTTCTTTTCAAATGGGCCATTCAATTTGTGACCCAATCCACTTCATAATGCCATGCACGAAATTTTCATGATATTTTCATATTTTTTATTTTATTTTATTAATTTATTATGATTTATTACATTTTAAATCATTTTAAATTTAAAAAAAATATTAAATATGAAAAGATATTTTTGTGATTGGATCTAAAAAATCATAAAGTGTGATTGGAGTCAAAGAAGAAGGAAATCATATGAATCATCCCAAGATAGCAAGGTTTTATGATCAAATATTTGACTTTTACAACTTAATCTTTGTCAATCTTTTTTGGATCAATTTTTCACATAGCCCATCAATATTTCTGACCTAAATTCATCACACATATATACTTAACACAAACCTAATGTTCAGACACGAATTGGAGCAGCCAAGAGGTAAGAACAAGAACACAAAAATTCTTCAAAAGTTGGAATTCGGTTTTGAAGATTGAAGCCCTTTTGAACCAATTTAAAGGTTGAGACACGTTCCTGAGACATCATTGAAGCATTCCCAATGATCATTTGCATCTGAAACATCATACATGACACAACCCGAATCCATGAATGTTCATCATATTTTGATTTTCGATTTTGCATAAACCTCTTGATCGAAGGGTGTTTTCAAAGCTTCTTTAACAGCTTGATCTTCCTGCACCGGGCTCTTTCCTTTTGCCTTGGCAGCAGCTTCTGCTTCGGCAGTGGGTTTCTGAATTTGTGGAGCAAAGAGGCGTCCGCTTCGAGTGAAGCCTCCGCCTCCTCCCACATTGTATATTTGTGGTGCAGGGGTTGATGATTCAAAAGTGATTTTTTGTCCTTTGCAGTACAGGTCAGAGCCGTAATGCCAGGGGATAGCATTACTGCTTTCATAAGGTACTGGTCCAGGCACCGTGATAGTGACTGGACTGATTGCAGCTGTGGAAGGAATTGTGATAGTTTGTGGATCGTAATAAATCGTGACTGGTGCTCTGATGGGAGCAACACCTTCTGAGTTGTAGGCAGAGTCGTTTTCTGGATCATAATAGATTGTAACGGTTGAGACATCTTCATGGTTTGTTGCTGATGTCGTAGGAGACATTGTCGGAAGGATGGGTGTTGTTGTTGTAGGAGTTTCAAAATGATGTGGTGCTGGAGTTGTAGAAGAAAAACTTGTTGATAGCTGATCAGTTGAGATGATAGATGAAGTACTTGTTGATGAAACCGAAGAATTGCCGGGAACAATGGTTGTTGCCGTTGTAGGAGTTGCTGGAACTGTTGCTGATGAGGTTGCTGGATTTGTAGGAAATGATGTGGTGATTTGAAGCTGGCCACTCTGAATGAGACCATCTATGCCATTCCTCAGGTTATCGCACCCATTTACCGAGATATTGCAGTAAGCACACCCCAACTCACACCCCAGGAACATTTGACATTCGAGGAGTTGAGCCTTGATCTCTACCAACGGTGTTCGGATCTGACCCACACTGGTTATTAAATAAGAAGGCTTGTCTTCTTCAATAGCGTTAATTCTGGGACCATCGTGGTTTGGCATAGGATTTTTGTTGACATTAGGTGGTGGTGCGAAATTCAGAGCTTTTGAGTCTACCAGGTCTTGTACCTTCATGTGCAAGGCTCTGCACTTTTCTGTACTGCGGCCAGGTGCATTTGAATGAAAAGCACATCTGGCGTTGGAGTCATAATTCCTGGGTAAACTGTTGGGATCTGGAGGTGCCAACGTCCTTAGCTCAACTAGGTTGAGTTTCAAGAGTTGTGGCAGCAACGTAGCATATGGCATAGGGATCGGATCGATCACCCTATTGGCTTGAGATGGCCTCTGCTGAAATGGCCTTTGCTGGTTGTTGTTGTTGGTGTTGTTGTAATTTCTTGGAGGATACTGAGCTTGTTGATGATACTGAGGTTGTTGCTGATAGTTTTGTTGTGGAGGTTGATAAACTGGTTGAGGATGAGCTGGAGCGGGTATGGTGACTGCTGCCACTGACCTGTGAACATATTGGGGTCTGCCCCTGTTGGTGTGGATGGCATTGGTCTCGCCAGTTCTTCTCGGGCCTGCAAAAGGCTTCCTTGTACTACTGGACGAGCTAGCACCATTGTCAGAAATCTTGCCCATTTTTAACAGGCTCTCAATTCTCTCCCCAGCTATGACAACATCTGCAAAGCTAGTGGAAGAGAAAGCAGCCAGCCTATCAATATATGTTCCCTGGAGGGTGTTCATAAACATGTCTGCCATTTCCCTCTCAGACATAGGTGGCTGAACAGCAGCAGCCAGTTGCCTCCATCTCTGGGCATATTCTCGGAAACTTTCCCTTGACGACTGTGACATTCCCATTAGGAGGGTCCTGTTGGGTGCCATATCTAAGTTGTACTGATACTGTCTGATAAAGGCCTCTGCCAGGTCCTTCCAGCATCTAATAGTTGCTCTTGTCAAGTGAGAGTACCATTCTCTTGACGCTCCAGTTAAGCTATCCTCGAAATAGAACATCCAGAGCTTCTCATCCATAGTATAGGCCTTCAGCCTTCCCAGAAATGATTGCAAATGAGTCCGGGGGCATGAAGTCCCGTTGTATTTCTCAAAACAAGGAGGCTTGAACTTATGGGGAATCCTGACCCCGTCTACCAAGCCCATGTCCATGACGTCAAAGCCCAAAGAGTTTTGAGACTCTAAGGATCTCAGTTTCTCAGCTATCTCATCCAACCTTCTGTCATAAGCTTCCTCCCCAGTGTTGCACCCCAAAATTTGCCCTCACAATGCAAGACTTTGTGTTCTAAGAAGGTTCACAAGGTTCACAAGTTCTCCAACCCTTGCATAACCTTTCATGAGGTTCATGAAGTCTACAAGTTACTTTATGAAGGTTCACAAGGTTCACAAGTTTCTCAACATGAGGTTCATGAAGTCCACAAGTTACTTTATGAAGGTTCACAAGGTTCACAAGACAGTTTATGAAGATTCACAAGGTTCACAAAGTTCACAATTGGTCAAAGAAGTTGACAATTCCTTCAGACAATGCACCTCCTAAGCAGTGTATCCAAAACTAGGGTTTTGACTTTAATCAGGCTAAGTGGACTTCCAATACCTCAAGTGAGTTTCATAACATCTTATATGTGTGTAAGAACCCCCATGACAAATTTCAAGACTTTTCTCAAAAGTTTGCTCAGTCAGATGATCAGATAAGCCAAAATCAGTCAATGCAGTTAAAAAGTCAAACTAAGGTCAACTGTGGTCAAACCAAAGTCAAACTTCATGATTTTTTGTCAACATCAAGTATATGAAGTAAAATTCATCATTTGATCAAAGGTTGATCATGATTCATCAAGGAAATTCCAGATCATCAATAATCAGGAGTTTCTAAATTAGGGTTTCCTCAGTAAAAGTCAACTGAACTTTGACCAGCCATAACTTTCACATACTTCATCACCAAGTCTCCATCCAAAGCTCATTTTGAAGGAAATTGAATTCTCTACAACTTTGATGTTGAAGGTTAAGCCCAAAAATGCTTCATTTGAAAGATATGATCTAAGACATTATAGGTCATTTCAAAAGTCAACAAAAAGTCAACAACTTCAAAAGGGCATAACTTGAGATTGGTAAATGATATGGACCTGAAACCAGTGGGGTTGTTTAGAGGACTCTTCAAGCTTTCCAAAAAGTCCAAGAACACCCTCATACCATTAAAATTGAGGGAGATGTGCCTTTGCAAAGTTAAGAAATTTTGTGATGGTTTATGTTGAAAAGGGAGGTTCAAAATCATTTCTTTTCAAATGGGCCATTCAATTTGTGACCCAATCCACTTCATAATGCCATGCACGAAATTTTCATGATATTTTCATATTTTTTATTTTATTTTATTAATTTATTATGATTTATTACATTTTAAATCATTTTAAATTTAAAAAAAATATTAAATATGAAAAGATATTTTTGTGATTGGATCTAAAAAATCATAAAGTGTGATTGGAGTCAAAGAAGAAGGAAATCATATGAATCATCCCAAGATAGCAAGGTTTTATGATCAAATATTTGACTTTTACAACTTAATCTTTGTCAATCTTTTTTGGATCAATTTTTCACATAGCCCATCAATATTTCTGACCTAAATTCATCACACATATATACTTAACACAAACCTAATGTTCAGACACGAATTGGAGCAGCCAAGAGGTAAGAACAAGAACACAAAAATTCTTCAAAAGTTGGAATTCGGTTTTGAAGATTGAAGCCCTTTTGAACCAATTTAAAGGTTGAGACACGTTCCTGAGACATCATTGAAGCATTCCCAATGATCATTTGCATCTGAAACATCATACATGACACAACCCGAATCCATGAATGTTCATCATATTTTGATTTTCGATTTTGCATATTGGCTGATTTTTAACAATTTTTGACCATTGTTTTGTGTTTGTATGGAGTTCTTGATTGTTTCTGGACAGGTTTCGTGAAGAACCATTACCTAATATGGATTTCACCATTACTAGGTTTTTTCGGCCAAATTAGGGTTTATCAATCCACCAAATATAAATGAATTTGGAAAACACAGGATTGTTGTATGAATCATGGGAATCATAAATCATTAATCAATTTTATGAATCTGTACCGTTTTGTCCATGTTTGATTTTCGTAGGTTTTTGATGTTGAAGAACACGCAGTTAAATTCGCAGGAAAAGCCAAAGGAAAATTCGCAGCAAAATTCAGTGAAGAAGATGACCTCTGGCGCCAGTTTCAAAATTCAAATTTTGTTAAAATATTTTATGATTGTTTTGTTATCTCACTTACACACACGCGCATGTGTCCTGGTGGTAAACTATGGTTGTGTATATTGTGAAGTCCATGGTTCGATTCTTGGCCATGGCAATGTTTTGTTTATTTTTCGCAGGATAAAAAGAGGTTTCATATATTATTAGTCGTAGCCGTTTCATGACCAGGAAGGCTCTCCCAGCCAGGCGGTCAAGCGTATGCGTGCACATCCATAAGGTCCTGGGTACGAAACCACCCCAGGCCTTTTGCTTCTTTATTTTTTTTGAATCGTTCAAAATGTGGCATAAAAGCAATCACAGTCATCCTATGGTCACCAACGCATGGTTGGTCTGGTGGAAAGTTTTGATGCTGGCAGGCATGAGGACCTGGGTTCAAACCCAGCCAAGGTAAGTTCTCAAATTTTTGTTATTTTCTCTATTTTTCTTAGTTAAGTGGTTTATTTGTTTTATATTCTTAATAAAATTTAAATTATCTATACATTTCAAATTTTGAAATAACTTCATATTCTCTAAAATTTCTAAATTTTTCTATTATGTTATTCAAAAATTTATTTTATAACATGTATATTAGTTAATTTTGTATATAAATTAAACCTAATTCTTTAAAACCCTAAAAAAATATTTTTCTAACAAACCCTAATTTATATTTCAAAACCTAATTCTATTTTTTCTTAATAATTTATTTTCTAATTTTTATTATAATTATTATGTATATAATTTTTAATATAGTTAATTTTTGTAAACATAATTATAAGTCAAATTAATTTTCTTTTAATATTTAGAAATAATTTAATTTAGGATAATTATATGATTAAAAATAATTTGTGAATATAATGAATAATAGAAATTGAATTTTAATATGCTATTTAAAAATTCATCTTTTTCTTAGAATATGTATATAAATTGTAAATCTATATATTTATAATGATTAAAATTTTGTAATTATAATTTATTTAAAAAATGATTTAATAATTAGTATGTGAATTAGAAAATATTTGGTTGTGCATGTTAATTTCTTGGTTTCTATTATTATTGCTAATTATATTGTTATTAATTTTTGCTTATTATAGTTTTATTAACCTCTTAATTAATTTTTATTACTAACCATATCATTATTATTTTATATTTCTAACCTTGTTTATTATTTATAATTACTATTATTATTATATTATTATGACTAACCCTTTTATTTATTTATTGCTAAATTATTAGTTGCTTATTATTTATTTGTGCTTATTATTATAATTTTGTAATTGTTCCTTGGTGTAAAGTTTGTAATAATTTATTTATTTATGTATCATGGTTAATAATTAGGGAGTGTAAAACATATATGTTCTTAAAATTAATTCTAGATCACTTTTTAATCAAAGATAATTAATTTAAACACTTCACACACGTAAGTCGATTTTAATCGCCGTCTCACTTCCTTAGGGTTATCCCTCATGTTGCCTACGAATAATGGTTAAGTGGGGTGTATAAAAGCAAGTCCCTCGAATAAAAATCATCAAAGTCCCTTATGTTGCCTATACAAATCAAGTCCCTTCGGAAAAAATGATGATAGTCCCTTATAAATGCTTATTACACCCCACCATTGCCTTAAAGATCAAATTGTCCCTCACATGTCCCTTTAACATCCAAAGTAAGGACTACCTACTCCATTATAGTAGGGATAGTCTTACTAAGGAAAGAATAAAAAACAAGAAAGACCTTTAAACATTAGGGTAGATTACTCCTAAGTACTTAAGCTCATTTCAAAACTTTTTCACACTTAAACAAATTTCCAACCAAATTTTCAAACATGTTTTTAACACATCCTTACATGGATTATTTATTAACTATTCTGAAAATTTTCCTATTCACACACTACACTTTCAAAAACAATCTAAAGTGAGCTTAAGTATCTAAGAGCCCATGGATAACCATGGATGAAAAGGGTGCTAACACCTTCCCTTTTCATAACCTACCCCCCGGACCCAAAATATTCTCTAAGGTCTTTCCTGTTCTTTTATAACCTTTCCTTATGGATAAAATAAAAGTCGGTGGCGACTCTTGCTATCCGCAACATTGTTTAAAGTCAGTTCACCGGGTTACACCCAGCACCCATTACTGTGAATTGGTCCTCTTGGGGGTCTTCTTGCAGTACCCTGGCTGCAGTGGCAGTCCCTTGAACATTTGCAGGGATGTTGATCTCAGGATGGAGGTGTGGTCCAAAGATTGGGGGATTGACATGAGGTTGGACCCTCTCATTGTTGCTGGTGCCGGCAGTCCCTATATGTGGATCTTCCTGATTTTGCCTTTCCACTATGGCCCTCAATCTTTCCTGGCTCTGAGCCATGTTGTTCATCACTTCCATAAACTAAGTCATCTGCGTTCTCATTTCCAATCTTTCGTTTGCCATTTGATTTCTAACCTCTGCAAGGTCCTGCTGTACCTGATCCATTTGTATGCCCGGAAGATTGTTACGGGTTGGATAACGGTGCGGACGGTTGAGGGGAAATACCCGGCGTCGAGCAATAGTTCCTGAACATCACAACAGAGTTAGTAGCAATAAAACAAAACCCTACAAAACAAACAAAAGGTTTGCATTCAGTATGCTTATTTGTTTTCAAGGTATCCGGCTTGGCATTCAGTTTTGACCCTTCCAGACCCTTGATGATGCTGTTGATGTTGCTTTCAAAGTAAACTCGGGTGGAACAAACTAAAACATATATTACAAAAGGCAAATGGTACATAGTTTGTTTACAAATACAAGCCCTCTGAGGGGTCAAAATACATCACAAGAAAAGAAAATAAAAGTACATGGAATGAAAACAACAACAAGCAAATGGTCAAACACCAAGACCAAACTCATCCTCCCGAACTTCCTTGAGAAGTGCTTCGGTCACAGGATCAGCCGGACGCTCCGTGAGATTCCTGATGAGGAGATTCCGGGTAGTAACAGCTGCTGTCAGCTTCTTGTGCTGACTTTGGTCCTTTAACCTCTTCACTCCAGCTTTGATCTTCAGCTCTGATATCTCCCTCTGGGCTGCTGCCAGGGCTTCTTGCTGCTCTTTTGCACTAGCTTCCAGTTGCTCTATCTTGTCTTGAACCCTCTTGTCCTCCAGAGTACGAGCTTCGGTGATCCTGACCCACCTAGCCTGACTCTCCTTCAGATACAAGTCTGTCCTTGCTCTCTGGAACTGGGATTCCTTGCAAGCATTCTTCAGAATTTGTTCTCCAGCCCTAGACTTTTTGATATAATCCCCAGACTTCTCAATCTTAGCCAGATGCTCCACTCTCAGCTTCTCTAATCTCTCAATCTCTATCCTACCATCACTCCTCTCCCGGAGGGTCTTCTGCAAAGCCTGGGTTAACTTCTCATTTCTCTCCTTCAAGCTCTCAAACACCCCCAAACTGATAGTGGCAGGGGGTGGTGCTGAAGATGATTCAGGCATATCTTCTATGGTAAAGGGCATTCCAGAGAATTGAGCCCTGGCATGGGACCACTCATAATATTGTGCTGATGCCACATTGTTGCACTTCCCTAGAATGGTCACTCCCTTGGTTTGAACATTATCCCAGGCCCAGGCTGCCTGCCTAACAATAGCCAGATTAGGCTTGTTCTCACAATAAAGAGTCTCAACCAAGTCTTGCACCTTAGGAGCGTGGACCAGTGCATAGCCCAGTTGTCTTTTGAACAGCAGAGGGTTGTAATTAATACTACCCTTAACTCCTATTAGGGGCACATTGGGAAAATGCCCACAGCTGGTGATGATATCCCTGCCCTTGGTGCTTTGGGTGCACCACCTGATATCAGCTGAAGTTAGTACAGTGAGTCTTTTAGCCCAGTTTCTCTGCTGATGAGGATTCAAAAATGCATCTGTCCTGGGTAGATGCCTGAGAAGCCAAGTATGGAATAATGGAGCACAACACCTCACTAACCTTCCTCTCTGCTTTTCATTCCTCTGATGCACTGAGTAATAGAGATCCCCCAATAAAGTGGGTACTGGGTTCCTCAAGATGAAAAGATGGATTGCATTCTTGCTAATGAATCGAGGCTCATCTGCAAACAATACAATTCCATATATGCTCAGGTCCAATAAAGCACAGACAGCTTTCCACTCTCCTAAAGAAGCTTTCAGGGTAGCTTGAGAGATCAAGAAATCCAGATGAAAGCCAGGGATTCCAGCTTTAGAAGTCATATGCTGCTCAACCAGAACAGGTTCCAGATGTAAAGCCTTTGCCACTTCTTCATTACCAGGAAAGACCATCTCAGGGTTGAAAGGGACTCCACCCCTGATAGGCATACCAACCAATAATGAGTATTCTTCCAATAAAGGGCCCAGCTGAAAGTCTTGAAAGGTGAAACATCTCAATGGGGGATCATAAAACTGAAGGCAGGTGTGAATCAAGCTTCTCTGTGAGGGGTCCAGATCCATAACCATATCAAGTATATCTCCATAGTGTTCCCTGAACAATGGTATATGGTCTGGAGTGATCAGGGTTTGAATCCTCCTGATGTCAGATAGCTCTGGCTGGAAGAAGTGATAGGTGATGTTGCTCTTTTTAGGAGCCATGATGCTGGAGATGAGTAGAGACAGGTGCTGATGATAACACTGAAGAATGGGCCACTGATTGGCTGGTGCAGGTGACTGGAATAGATAGCTGATAACTAAAGCAGATGCTGATGAAGATGGGTCAAATACTGAAGATGGGGTCAAAACCAAAACCAAAGATGAAAGTGGATACCCTGAAACACAAATAAGCAAATGTCAATATGATGCAATGAGTATGTATGCAAATGATATGCAAGGGTTTGTGACTGAGCTGGATCTAATCAAAAACTATGATATAGGTCCAAGTATGTTCAAGGATTCCAGATGGAGGTCTATAAATCCAGTAACCAAGGTGGGGGGCTCAAATAAAGAGCCACATGTCCAGGGTTTAGAATCACAAGAACTGTTCCAACATGGAGTATTCTTAATCAAGTCAAAGTAACAAGGGTATGTTGGAGTCAAGGGTACCTGCAAACCTGTAAACAGCCCAACCCCCTCACAGGTGGTGTTCTAGAACAAAGATCCTCAGGCTTGGATCAGTTATGAGAAGTGTAAACACTTCTAACCCGGAGGTACAGTGTTTACAATAACCATAAAAGTTCCTCCTCTAATTCACCTCAGTTTCTGAAGGTCAAAACTAAAGGTCATCCAGACTTAGCAGGCTTCCCAGATAGCCCTAACATTGCAGGAAATCTGCAACACAGAGTTCTCAAGAAGAAACCAATATCTGAACCGTGTTTCATATTCCCGCACCAGACCGAGATGGAATGGGAAAGAATATGAACCACTCTAGCCTAGGTGTCACTCAGGTCCCAAGTATAGAACCTTAACTCTCAATAGAACCCCACCCACCAAAGCAAACAAACCAGATCCAGCCAGACAGCATGACAGTATGATATATGTAAAACAATAAAGAAGGCAGTAAAGCAACTGTACATAAAGCAACAACAAATACAAATATACAAACACAAATAAACACATAACACCCCAATAAACACAAATCAATCAAGCGCTAGGAGGAACCCACAAAAAGAACCAGAAGCCCTGGTTGCAGTATAAGGGTCCCCAGCAGAGTCGCCAAGCTGTCGCTCCCACCAAATGAAGTCGGGTCAAATGGGGTACAGATGCGAACGGTCGGCGAAAGGGGGATGCGAGGACACACAGGAGTGAACTCACAGGGAATGAATAGAGTCGCCATCTAGGCATTTTTATCCCGGAGGAAAGGCAATGCTGCATAGACCTAGAAAGACATGGATAAGACGGTTGCGAACCAGAGAGACTGAGAAAGGGGGTTGGTTACAACCTGGGAAGGTATTAGCACCCAGATTGTCCGCCGTACTCGACGGGATCCACGCTTAAAAGATTTGTGTTTTAAAGGGGTAGTGTCAGTGCAATTTGTGTGTAAAAGAGCTGGAAAACTAAATGTACAGGTGTCAGTGTAAGAGAAAAGTGAAGTATATAAGTGAAGTGTCAGTGTAAGAACAGGAGTGAAATGCTCAAGATCATGAGGCTAAAAGAATGAGGCTAGAAAGAGGGGGAATATACAGAGACTTTTGTTCGATAACTGTTAAGTTATGCCTACGTATCCTCTCGTGCAATGAGGAAGTCAGAACACCGTAGTTCGACCCAAAGAGACTGAAAGATGAATTGACTTGTGAACTGCTTGCTTGCCTATGCTCAAGTGTATGATCTATCTGGCACAGATGCTAACTGTCTTGCATTAGACGGAAGAAGCAAGTTCTCGCTTGTGAGTGAATGAGATGAGAAAAGAATCCCGAAGGAGACGATTATTGTTTGTTTTTGAGTTTTCAGTCTTTTATTGCTTTTGAAAGTTTGTCATAAGTTAATGAGCTTAAGCCTAAACCAATGGATTTAATAAACTCATTACATCTTCCCTCTGATTAGGGGTAATGAGAATACCTTAAGTGTGAAGTCAGATTCTCACACTTAATCACCATTTGATGTAGGATTAAGATCATTATCTTACTTGTGATTATTTAGATGTTTTTGTTGTTTTTGTTTAGTGTTAAGTAATGAGGTTAAGCCATAATCAGGGATTAAACAGACCCATTACACCATCCTAATAGAAGGATAATAGATGAGAATGTTTAAGCTGAGGAAAGCTCCTCAACTTAATCCATGATTAGGGATTAAACTCATGACAAAACAAACCTTTGATTAAGTGGATTTTATTTAATGATATGATGATGAAGTGATTTTTAGGGTTTGTAAGACAACTTGAGGGGGACTTGTCCATTAACACTAGGGTTAGTCCTTCTTAACCAATTAAGGAAGAATTAGAACCCTAATGCAAGGCCCAAGTTACAAGTGTGATGTCTTGATGATTATTAGATGGATTGATTAAAGGATTTAAACACATTAAGGGTTTAACACTTAGGATTAAAGTTATACACTTCATCCTAAGAGAAGGATGCAGGCATAAGCTTAATCACAAAGCCTTAAAGCCTTTAGGGTTTAGTCCCTGATTATGAGATGAGAAGAGAAGACTCAAAAGAGACACAAAGGTAAAACTAAGGGGGGGGGACTAATCAAAACCCTAATCATTGTCATGCTTGGTTGTTCCTAAGATTTGTGAGGTTTTCAAGAGAAGATCTTCAATGGAACCACCAGGAAGCAGATGAAAGGATCAAGAGAAACAAAGTGACTTGCTTCATTCAAGAAGTCAAGTCACTTGAAGAAAGAAAGTGGGGAGAAGAAGAATGAGCAAGCCCAATCTCAAACACATACAAAAATGCAGCAATGGATGCAAGAGAGATGAAAAGAAAAGTTATGAGAAGTGAAGGCAAATTCACTTCTCAAAGTCACTTACCACCTGAAAGGTTAGAAAAGAAATGCAATGCAATGCAGAATGGGATGAGATGACATGATGAGAAACAAAATCAGAAGCATAAACATGATGCTAATGATGCTATGAGATGCTACAAACATGAGGCAGCACATGGAAATGATCATACAAGTTCATGAATGCAAATGAAACAAGTTAGGAACCATGAACATACATGGAAGGTTATGAAGTGCACATGGCATACAACATGGAAAATACATGATGCAATGATCAAACATGCTTTCAATATGTCTTATGATGTCAAATGGGTCACATGGATGCTTGAAATGTCATGACAAGTCATGTTATGCAAGAGAATGCAAGATGGATGCAAATGGAAGCCCAAATTAGGGTTTGTGAACCATACATCAAACAGAAGCCCCAAAATCAAAAGCAAAACATAAGATAAAAAATTGAAAATGCCACTCAAAGGACCCCTAATCCTATACTAAACCAATGCCCAAAGGAGAAGCTTCAACTCCTAACCAAGCTCAAGTTATGATTTTTCTAAGATTTTTAGGGTTTTAGGGTTTTCAAACAAAAGAAATGTCAAACAAATGAAAAATGAAAGATCAAATCATGGCCATTTAATCTCACAAACTACATACTAAACACAATGCAATGCAAAAAGAATCAATGTCCAACTCTTCATGGATAGGCAGAAATGATTTTTGGAACTTTGGATCAAAATAATGCACAAAAATGATTTTAATTCAATGAAAAATTCTCAAAATGCATCAAGATCAAAAAATAAATTTGGTTTGAAGGTTGGACAATGTTTCTAAATGTCTTAGAACATTTCATGAATTTTTTGGTGATTTTTAAATACCTAAAAGTATTTTTAATAAATTAATTCTCATTAATCAATTAAAAATAAACTTTTAAATATTTAAAAATACTTTTTTAATGTAAAAAATGAAAACAAAAATATTTTTGTGTCATAAAAATTAATGAAATTCTTGAGAAAAAGTTTCATAATTTTTAGAACATTTTTACTATTTTTAATAAATTGTGCAAATAAAATGAAAAAGAAATGAAAATAAAATGAAATAAAAGAAAGTAAGCAGGATGGAGGGCCAGGATTGAGTCTGGGTTTGAAAATGTTGACTGCGCGCGCCATCTGATGGCCCATATTCAAACTGATTTAATCTCAATTAATTAAATAAAAAATGATGATTAGGGTTTAATGACTGCATCTCAGCCATACACACGCGCGCGAAGTCAACTTTTTCAACGCATCCAACGTTCCAGATTCAAATGCACTTAATGACTGGGATTATGCCCTAATGATTTTCAGGTGGCCGGAGAAGACCTCCGGTCGTCTTCTCCGGTGGGAACCCCACCTGAAAATCCCCAAAATCCACAAAACGCAACCAAAATGAAATCCAAAAACATGGAAATGATTCCCACACTCCCCTGAATCAAAACCCTAAGCTAGAAACCATTTATTTTTCCCCAAACTCATGAATCGAAACCAAGAATATTTTAGGGCAAAACTTTCAGAAACAAATTAAACTCTCATCTCTCCACCATTTTCAAAACTAAAGATATCAGAGCAATCAGGGAAGCATAGAGAACAACTTTAGAACATAAAAAATGATTTCTGGAAAAAATGTTCTTGAGCTACCTGAGTTTCGAAGCTTTCAATCCAACAACTTTCTGCCTTCTCCCTTTGATGCAATCCACTCTACTTGGTCCCCTGATGATCCTTGAATGCTTAGAAGGAGTTTAAGTTAGCTGGTTAGGGAGTTTGCACAACTTCTGCTCAAGCTCAGTTGAAAATGGTGATGGTGATTCAGGCTGTTTCAGGCAAAGGTGAAGGGTTCTTTGTGATCAGGATGATGAGTGGAGAAGGTTTGTGGAGTTTGTTTGGGTGTTTATGGCCTGTGGAGTGAGTTTCGAATGGTTTTGCTTCTGGGAGTGAAAATGGAGGAATGGTGTTCTTGCTTGATTCAGGCCTAAGTCTTGCTGGTTTTGGCTCAATGAAGCAAGGTGAGTTGATCAATGGATTTGGTTTTTGTGTTTTTGTGTTGTGCAGAGAGATTCGAAGAGAAATGCTTGAGGGAGTGAGTTTGTGAATGGTGTCTTAGGGCTTGTTTCAGGCTGGCTTGATGTTATGTTTTGCTTGCAAATGGATAGTATAAACAATTCCAATTGGTCAGATGATGTGACCTGGCCTGCTGTGATTGGGATGTTCACTTTTGCAAAAAGTACACTCTTGTGTAAGGAAAGCATGGGCTTGGTTATAGGCTAGTACAAGCATGGGGCTGGCGCAGCATGGTATGTGAGTGATGCTAGGAAGGTTCAGCAGCCAAGACAACTAGTTGGTGAAAGTGTGATGATGGTTTTGCAAGTTGATCACTTTTGAAACTTCATGAAAAATCTCTTACTTTGCCAACCATGAACATGTGATCTTTTGGTTCAAATCTGATTTTTAGGTCACATAGAATGTTTGTACATTGGTTTGATATGAATTAGAAGTCACAAATGCCTTGGTACAAAGTTTTTGCAAGTTTCCCATTTTGTGCATAACTTGAAAATTAGTGATTTTTGCCAACTTTGACACACCATAACTTTTGATCCAAAATGAATTAGGTCATGTTCTTGTACTTTTTGAAAAGGGAAAAATGTATTCTACAACTTTCATGACCAAAGTTTTTTCATTTGAAGCATTTTTGGATCAAAAAGTAAGGTTTGAAAAGTGACCTAAATTGACAAATTCCTTAAAAGTCAACTATGCCCTAAAAAGTCAACTTTGCAAAAACTTCAAATTCTTGAATTTTGTGAACTTCAACCTTCTTCCATGATCAAATAAAGATCATATACACTCAAAATGATGAAGATCACCCCTTGGTTGGGTCATTGGGGGCCTCAGATGCCCTGATTTTGCACTAACTTGTCTGAAAAGTCAACTCTTGATCAGATGACTTCCCCATGGAATTTCTTCATGAAAATTGATATGCATACTCCCTATACCATATAGAGACCAATGGAAACAAGAATGACCAAAAAATTTGGAGTTATGGCCTCTGAAACCAAAACCCTAGTTTTAGGTCAACTGTGCAGTCAAACTTGGCTCTACTTCCACACCAAATCCAGTTCTTGTGATTCCTTGGCATTTTTGACTTTGGGAGGATGTAATATGATATAAGAACACACATGGACCCCTTTGAAGTGATTTATGACCTTTGGAGTGGCTCAAGAAGCTCTTGGATTGCTCAGATCACAAACCCTAGGTGCAGATGACTTAGAAACTATGCAGTGAACCAAAAATGTAATATGAGGTGATATGATTGTGTTTATGCATATGAAGTGATCACAAGCCATGGTGTGAATGGGTGAGGGCAAATTTGGGGTGTTTACAATAGCAAGCTCATTTCTCACTCATTTCCAAAAGTAAACAGATCAATAGACTTATAGAAACATGAGGATCATTTATCAAACAAAAATTTAAAGATCCAGATCCACGAGTTTAGAGCTCACCTGAGATTTGCAGAGCTTGAAATAGGTCAAGAAAAAGCTCCAAATGATGCAGATCAAAGCCTTTAATCCTCTCCTTGCAAAATAAATGCAAGAGAAAGCTTGAAAATCTCTATATCTTGGAATCCGAATGTAAATGCACCAAACTTGCAAGGTATGAAATCTTTGGTTTCAACTCAATTGGTGGTGGGTATGTGTTCCTTATGCTTCAAGGATCAAGAATCTGTGGTTTGTTTTGGAAATTTGTGAGTGTGTGAAGAGATTCGAAGCAAAATGCAATGGTGCAAGAAAATTGAGAGTGAGAGAATGGGAGAGAATTATGGTGACTCAAGGGCATGCTTAGCTTATATATGATGTGTATACCATGATTTTCTTGAATTTATTTGAGCCAAATGCATTTCATGCAATGTATTATGATATTTTGACTTTATTTTGTCCATAAAACAACTTAGAAACAAGATGTGATCCTTTTTGCAAATTGGTAGAAAATTGGTTTTCATGAAAACCCTAAAATAAGTCCAACTTCAAATGACCATAATTTCCAAACCACAAATGCTATGGATGAGTTCGTATACTTTTTGAAAATGGGAAAACATACCCTACAACTTTCATGTTTGAAGAAAATTCATTTGGATCGATCTTAATCATGAAAGAGGCCTTTGAATATTAGGGTAACACTTGCCAAAAATAGTAACTTTCATTACAAGTCACATGCCAAAAATGTAAAGTCCTTCAAAACCTCTTGATTCTTGAATTTTGCCAACACCAAAGCCCTTATTTGACCTTAAGGACATCTCTTGACTTGAAAAATTGGATTGGACCCCTTGAATTCTCACAGTTGACTTCTTAACTGCACAATTGACAAATTTCTTCTTCCACAAGTAACTGATGAATTGACTGCCTTCCTCAATGAGTTTTCTCACCAAATTTCATCCCTAGGCTTCAAATACCATGTAAAGAACTTTGACCACAAGAATTGGTCAAAGATGCAAGAGATTCCTGCTCAAAAGCAAAACCCTAATTTAAGGTTCATCTGTGTAGGAATTGACTGCATCTTTGATCTTCTAATGATCCTTCACCCCTCTTGGCTCTTGCAAGCAACTTTGAACTTGTATGAGGTATGAGTAATCTTTCTAAATCCTTTGCAATGTCACTTGGCCCCTTGCTTTGGCTTGTAGACTCATGAATTCTCAGATGATTGATCATATGCCCAATGCTAGAACATGTGAGTGTTATGCCTCATTTTTCTATGCTAGATGCTAAGGATATGATATTCTTATGATGATTATGATGTGATCATGATGATAAAAGGGAAGAGGGAAAATTTGAGGTGTTACACACAACCTGACGTTCCATCTTAAAAATCACATTTTCATCAAAGACAGAAGGCTGACACGGCCACCCGTGTCGCGTGACACGGCCCGTGCCAGGCCCTCTAAAGCGCGTCCCTCCAAAAACTCCATCATAATTCTTTCCCATATCTTAAAACTGCCACCCATGTCCTGTGACACGGCCCATGTCAGGAGGCCTGCGTCAAAAACTCACTTTTTCTCAAAAATCCCTTTTTCTTCCCACTTCCATACCAATCCAAAATAAGTCACTTATACCTCATTCTAAAACCCAAAACAGTTCCATCATGGTTCTTATTATCATTTTACACCTCTAACATTACACAATCTCCTAGCCTAACATTTACTAACCCCTTTGGGGGAAACCTAGGTTTTACTTCATTACCTTAATTTGCATCATCAACAACAATGAACATATGACATATTTCATATCACTAATATCACACAATTCAAACAATAAACACTTCACTTATAAAGATCAACAATGTAACTTTATACACATATCACAAATTCATCACCATAGATCAAAATCACATAATCTCTAAGAGATTAAGGAACTCTCAACTACCCTTTCATGTTAAATCACCAATATAGAACCCTTTCTCCCCCCTTACCTTGAATTTGATCGATTCTTTGAAAACCCTTGATCTTGGAGCTTTAGACATCTTGTTCTTCTCCCTCTTTTCCTCTTTCTCCAGAGCTCACTTCTTTTTCATCAGAAAAACATGATGTGATAAAATGAATCGTTCTTCTCTTTTCATAACCCAACACAAATTACTACCTTGTCCCTTAGACCTCCAATTTTATTATTTTATTTATTTAATAACAATATTCCAATAATCCCATATTATCATTATATTATTATTTAAATAAAATAACTCTTTTGCTTACAACTTCAAAAACACCACATTATTCACCATAATTATTTTATAAAATAATTTATGAAATCGGGGTGTTACAACCACCACCAGCGACATTCGTAAGAATATCCATGGGCACCAACTCGTCTTAAGGGATTGTCATTTAGAGGTCTTTAGCCTAAATGTAGCTGAAATGTGGCAAGCGATACATTTCTTTATTTTCAGCAGATAAAAACAGTAAAAGAAAAACATTAAAATAAATGATGGTGGGTTGCCACCCACGCAATGTTTTGTCTAACGTTGATAGCTCGACGGTTAGGAGTGTTAATTCTTCGGTTTCCATGGCCATTTATCAATCCATCTCACATATCCCTCACCTTTTCTTTTCTTCCTTCTATGGGGTGGTTTAGTCTTTTGAAGTTGTGGCAGTGGTTCTGGATCTATGCTAAGTATTAGCTTTTCAAGTTTGGGCTTAGTTATTCCATCCAACACCTCAAAAGTTAACCTTACCCGCTTAAGATTAATAATTTCCCTAGTTTCAAGGTCCTTTGGTTTTCTCTTTTTATGCAAGACTTCAGAAAAATGTGCTTTGGTGTGGATATTTTCCAATTCCTCCGCATATGTTTTGGGTTTGGAGTCTGCAAACTTATACGAGAAAGGATATAGTGGGGTATAAGGAGGGGTACCGATAATTGTTTCATCCTCTACCTTTGTGACAACCTCCCATTCAGATGATATTGGTGGATTTTCCTCACCAGAACTTTCATCATCCTCATAATCACTCTCCTCAACCTCATAATTACTCTCCTTAGAAATTTCGAGCTGATTTTCAATACTAGTTGTTATAACATACGTAATTTCCCCAGGGGAAGGTCCTATAGGTGTCAGTGCAAGTATCAAGATTTGGGTCTCCAATGCCTCAGTGTGAGTCATGAGGGACTCGACCATTGTGTTTATATGCCTAAGAGTTTCATGAGTATCGAGATGTTGTCTTCTAAGTTATTCATTCTGAAGAGATTGTGCCTCCACAAAGCACTCCATCATCGATTCTAGCCTAGCATTAATTGTTGTTTCAATGAAATCTTCCAATAACATCTCAAGGTTAGAATTAACAGATTCTTGTTGTTCCTCGAAGTGTTAGGGATGGTGATCATGGAGGGGCTTCAGGTGTGATTTCGATAGATATTGGACATTAGTCAACGTCGCATTGAGATCATTCATTAATATTTCTAGGTTGGAATTATGGGCTTCTTGTGGTTCCTCAGAATATTGGGGATATTAATCATAAGGAGAATTTGAGTGTGTTTCCTCGAAGTACTGGGGGTTATCATCATAGAAGAAGTTTGGGTGATACATAGTATTGTACCCCAAAATTTTCCCTCCCATGTTCAAGATAATGTATCTCAATAGGTCTCTTAATAGTCACAAGATTCACAATTGCTCAAAAGGATTCCAGGTTTCATCAGACAAATCATCCTCCTGAGCAATGGATATGAAACTAGGGTTTTGAATTTCTCAAGGAAAAATGGACTTATAAAGCCTCAAGTGGACTATATTACATCCCACATACTTCAAAGAATCCTCATGTCAAGTTTCAAGGCTTTTCCTACAAGTTTGGTCAGTCAAATGCTCAGATACTTAAAAATCAGTTAACTTGGTCAAAACGTCAACTGTGGTCAACATAAAGACAAACTTCAAGATTTTTGGTTGAAATCAAGGTTATGAAGTGAAATTCATAATTTGATCAAGGGTTGATCATGATTCATCCAGGAAGCCTCAGAATCACCAAGAATCAAGAGTTACTAAATTAGGGTTTTGTGTATGAAAAGTCAACTAAACTTTGACTAGCCATAACTTTCACATACTTCATAAAAAATTTCCCATCCAAATCTCATTTTGAAGAAAATTCAATTCTCTAAAACTTTATGTCTCACAAGCCAAGGCCAAAAATGCTTCATTTGAGAGATATGAGCCAAGACATTACAGGTCCTTTTAAAAGTCAACAAAAAATCAACTTCTTCCAAAGCTCATAACTTAAAAATGGAGAATCAAATGGATATGGGACCATAAGGAGAAGTTATAGGACACTCTAAAATTTCTAAAAAGTCCTAGAACACCTTCATGGGATAAAAATTGAGGGAGTTATACATTGTTGAAGTTGGGCAATTTTGAGGAGGTGTATGAAGCAAAAAATGTCAAAACTCAATTTTTCTTCACACAGGCCCATAATATTTCAACCCAAACTCAAATATGAGACCATTCACGACCCATTGATCATATTTTCTGATTTTTATTATTTATTTTATATTATATTGAATTTTAATCATTTAAATTCAATTTTAATTGAAATAAATCATAAAAAATCAAATATTTGATTCCAAATTTTTTTTGGGATCAAATATTTGATGATTAAGTTGTTTAATCATGTCCAAATTCGTGCAAGATTAAAAAAGTATGATTATATATGATTTTTTTGACAAATTTGGAAACATGGTTTCTTCACAACCAAGCAATCCATAAACCATCCTTCAAGCCCAAGTTTCTGACCTAATTTTATCCCTCTATAAATGTACAACATATACAAAGGTCAAGTTACGAAAATTGAGAGCTAAAAAACCACCATCAAACTTCAAATTTTTCCAAGAAAATTGACCATTCGGTTTTGCCATTCTAGTGATCTTTCAAAGGTTTGAAGAGTTGCATTATTTTCCTTGGTGTATTCTGAACCTATATTGATCATCACCTTCATCAAAAACCTCATGAATCAATCAAACTGAATTCACATTCATATCATATTTTGACTTTTTCGATTTCATTGATTCATGTGCTTTCAATTGATTTTGATCATCTAACATCGTTTATTTCATTGTATAGAAGCTTTCTGGACAATTGATTTGAAGTTTCATTGCAGGATATGAAAACCACCGTTGCTAGGGTTTAGAGCTTGAAATTAGGGACTTCTGATTGAGGCGTTTTCAAGACTATTTGATAGCATATTTAGAATGTAAAGCTTGTGGGCAATTGATTTGTGTATTTAAACTGACCTAATCGTGCGTATTTGGTTTGTTTGAGAAGCACATGTGTATTAGCTACGAAAGAAACCATAGCCAAATCGTAGCAATTCTGTAGCTAAAACCTGGAAACTAAAGGTTGAAGAGGAAGTCGTGCACGCATTTCAGAGTTTCAAAATTTGGACTTATTTTATATTATATTATTTGCGTTACTTTTCACAGGTACACAAGCGTCCTGGTGGCAAAGGCGTGGAGGTTGTGAAAGGGAGGTCATGGGTTTGAATCCAGGCCTCTACCTTTCTTTTTATGCATTTGATCTTTTTCTATTCTTTTTTTCTTTTTCTATTTTAATAATTAATATTATTATCTTAATTAAATCATTAATTATAATTAACTTAAAAGCAATTAAAATAAATCTCCATTAATCTTTTTCTTTAAAGAACAATTTTACAAATAATGCTTAATATTTTTCTCACATAATATATTTTTTATAATAATTAGTTTATTATGTTTTTTAATTGTAAATTAATTTATTTAATTAGGTTTAGACTAATTAATCAACCCCAATTTTCTAAAACCCTAATTAATCAACCCTAATTTTCTAAAACCCTAATTAATACACCCTGATTTTTCTAAAACCCTAATTTAATTAACCCAAACTTTTTTTTCATAAAAAACGATTAACCATTTTCTTATTTTAATTTAATTATATTTGACTTATTTCTTTTATTTAGAAAATTGTAGAGGTCGCACTCTTATGTAATTTAATTTTCCGCTTTATCCTCGATTATGTAACGGTTTCTCCTATATAATAACTTAGGTTTAATTTTCCGTATTTTAATTTCCCCAATCCCCCTAAAAGACAAATGTACCCCATTCCTCTAATGTAATAGCGCATGACTTTAATTTTCGCTTTTAATTTCTGCAAGTATAACTGTGTGGTTAGTAATTTAGGGAGTGCAAAGATTGTATGATAATTAAATTGGACTTAGCCCACTAATTACAAGATAAATAATTGAAACTGATATTCACACACGTAAGTCGGTCGTTCTACGATCGCCATCTGCACCTCCTAGGATTTTCCCTCTTGGTTGCCTTTAAAACATGGTCAAGTCCCTCGAACATGGGGGTGTCTTAGTAAATGTCCCTTCAGATGAAAAATCATCACAATCCTTCCAAGATTAAAATATCATAATCCCTTTGAAGTTGCCTATGAATAAATGATTTTGTCCCTCGAGACCCTACGAAAATGATGATAGTCCCTTCAAATTACTAAGACACCCCTACAGGTTGCCTTCTATGACCATACGATGACCCTACGCCCGTCCCTTATAACATCCAAGGTAAAGACTACTTACTCATTAATAGTAAGGACAGTCTTACCCCTTTAAGGAAATAAATAACAAGAAAGACCAACTTAGGGTAAGTAGCTCTTAAATACTTGCTCACTCTTTCAAAAACGCTCTTTACACCCCATTTTTCTCAAATACTTTCAAACTAAACACTTTGTATACATCCATACGAGGATCATTAATAAGTTAAAGACTTTTGAAATATTTTTCTAAATACACCTCCACTATTTTCAAACAATAGTAAAGTGAGCTAAGTAATTAAGAGCCCATGGATAACCATGGATACAAAGGGTGCTAACACCTTCCCTTTGTATAACTTACCCCCCGAACTCAAATTTTTTAATGGTATTTCCTGTTCTTTTATTCCTTTTCCTGTTGGATACAATAAAAGTCGGTGGCGACTCTTGCTATCCGCAACATAAATAAAAAGTAAGTTCTCCCACCGTGTTACACATAGTTATAGAGAGAAAAGAGTAAATGCCTTAGTCTATACGGTGCAACAACGGAATGACAATATTGACTTTTGGTCCCCGACAACGGCGCCAAAAAACTTGATCGCGACTTTCTGAGTCTAACGGTTACTAACTGAAAGTGCACAGTCTATCGCGTAGTAATAAAATATATAAATCCCACAGAGACCAATGTCAACCTACTGTACTCTATCGTTACTTTGTAAAGCTAAAGCGAATGATGTTTGATTAATACAAACTAAAACTAGAACTTAAACTAAAACTAAGAAAATAAGATAATGAAGAGAGACCAGAATATGGATTCCACGTTCCTAAAGGACTTAGTATAATTTGGTTACTAATTAGATTATAACTTAGTTCCGTAGAATAAATTGACTTAAAGACTCTGCCTCACGCTCTCGCGGTATTAACTAAAGTCATACTTCCTAATCCCAAGATTTTGCTCTCGCTCTCCCGGTAATTTAGAAGTATATTTTTAAAGCTAATATTATCCTAAACGTATCTAAAGCGTTCTCAATGTATTTAGGTTTGTTGCCTAATTTCCACTATCTGGTTCGATCCCCACGCTCTCGCTGTGTCGGTTCTAACCTTAATTAATTTCTCACTCTCGTGACAAAACCGTGTTAAGTAGCCTCTCACTCTCGTGACAAAGCTATTTAAATTAAACTTGGAAATTAAAACCAAAACATAATTTTAATCATAAGTTTGCACCTATTATTTTCTACCGAGTCCCGTCGGCAACGATGGACCTCATACGCCAGACTCAAAACTATTTAGCTAGACATGGACATGAAAATAAATATGTAGGTACAATAATAAAATAAAGACGATAACATAATTCAGAAATTTAAATAAGAAGGCGATGAAAATATAAATAGGTGATTAAATAAGAAGACGAGAAAAATAAATAACAATAAATAAACCTGGAATTAATTGATGCTTGAATCATACATTGTACCCTTGAATTCTTGAATGCGAATCGGAAAAATAAAATATGGAAAAGAAAGAATCCTAAAACTAATGTTCGTAATAGTCTTCCGATGTGGAGAACTATTACTTTTACATAAAATAAAGAAACTTAAAAACTAAACAAGGAAAAATGGTGCAAGAGATGGGTAAAAAAGGAGATGTCGATTCAAGTAGCAGGGGCTTCTATTTATAGCCTCTAGACGTTGGTTTGTTGAGAAATTATAGGAATGGATTTAGCTTGGGCCTTGACTGATGAAATTGGACTGAGGTTGATTAGGGTGGAGATAATTTCTCTGTTGAATGAGAAGAAAACGCAGAACAACTCTTTCTTCTTTGACTTTTGTTTCGTAATTAGGTTTCTAGTCCTGAGCTTGTGACGAGTGTTTGACAATTGAGACGACCGTCTTGAAGCCCAGACGGGCGTCTCACTTATGAGACGGGCGTCTGACAGTGGTTATGCAGAAATGTATTTTTCTTGCTCTTTTCCTTCTGTTTTTCCACGTTTCTTGTCCAATAAGCTTCGTTTTATATTTTTGCCTCTAAAAGTCAAGTTTAATTAAATATCTGCAAAACAAACACAAAACTCGCGTAATATCGTTTGAAATAAATAAATTAATAACATAAATGATCGTAAATTATACTAAATAATTGATACAAATTCTAGTGATCATCGACCCAACTCCCAAAGCGACATATCAGAGTTGACACCCTAAGGACGAGAAGTACACCGACTTCACTGACCACCACTTGACTTATCCTGCTCACCTGCACGTTACCAACATGAGGGTGACATTAAAATATAAGGGGTGAGATACTTACATCATAAATATAATATAATAAGAATTAAGCAAGTATCATAAAACTACACCGCTTCTCAACAACGACTATTCAACAACATCTCATACAACAATAACTCATAACTCACAACATCATACATAGCAATCGTAATAATCATGCAATGAGACTCAACTTGACTCTATGCATACGGTACCATAATCCAATCTCTATTTCAAGATCCAGTTCCCGTCGGAACTCTCGACCCCTCTTTCATGGTCCAGTATGAACCTTATTTCACGATCATACCCTCGGTCCTTATTTCATAACCACGCACGATCCCTATTTCATGACCGCGCCAACATCACAACAATGACATACCCCACTGTGGAATGTTAAACAACTATGTAATATGTCATGCAACATCAATGACATACATGCATACTCACGATAACTACAACACGCAACAACAACAATGCCACCATATATCGCAACATCGATCAATATACTACTAATCATCATCATCACGATTATCATGTATTTCATAACATATAATCATATCATTCAAATCATATCATAACAACGTAACACACCATATATCACAACATATCATATACTCATATATCATTATTAAGCATATGAAGCACAACATCACAACAACAACCACAACAAACACACTAATTACCAGAATTAAGTTTTGTCTTGATGAGTTGGAGTTGTTGATGAATGAAGGTTTTTGGAGTGTCATTGTAATGAAACATATGATTATTTGATGTTTGAATTGCTGGATATGAAATGAATGATGCACATTTGATTTTCGGTGATATTTACAGAGTAAAGCATCATTGCATTTCATGACATTCACGATGGGGCTTCGGCCTATTTGGTAGCTTCAATCCCATTGTATGGATTGGAGTGATTCAGAGATTACGGTGTGCTCCCTTGTGGAGGATTGATGGTCATGTATCCATCTCACGATGAAATTGGTACCATATGCATATTGTGCATTTCATGATGATTGAATTTGCATTTTTTTTTGGAATGTGTTTATGATGGTATTGTTACTGAATTTTGTCGTTGATGTTGTTATGATATATTTTGTGCTGATTTATTCATATTTCATGTTCCCATATATTTAAAATGAATTATGATTACTCACCCTGCTAACTTGGAAATGTTGCCTCTTATGTGGGTAACTTGCAGATGATAAAGAATAGCCTTGCAGTGCAAGAGGAGTTTTTCAGAGTCTCGAAGCGTGTCCGTTATTACCTTAGGAGTGGTTTTGGAGTCTTGTGTCCTGCTCTGTGTCATGTAACACTGGGTTGGGGTTTTAGTTATTAAACCTATTTCATATTATGTTATTTGAAGAAAAAATTTCTTTTACTTTATGATGTTGACCCTGGATGGATTGGAGTTTATTTTTAAGAATATTGATGAATTGAATTTTATGTTAATTCGGCTGCGAAATAAATTTATATATGTTTGAATTGATGATTGACCCGTGTTACGGGACATGACATTGTATGATTGATCTTTTTGATAGATACGTGATGCCTTCTTGTGGTTGTACTATGATATTAATCTAAGTAATTTGCTTTAAGGTAGAAGGGTGTTACATTAGTGGTATCAGAGCAGGCCGGTCTGTCCGGCCAAGTCTTGTTGTTGTCAATCTGTTGTCAGTCATTATTTATTAACGATTATTCTTTTTCTGATGTGGTGAGTGTTGTGCAGAATGGCTGGAAACAACATGCGTGCTCTCGCTGATGCTATTGCAGCTCTTGCTCAGACCACTGCTTGAAACAATGCGTATGATGAGTTTCGTGCCTTCGAGAAGTTTAAGAGGAATAACCCACATGTGTTTGAAGGAACTCATGACCCGACGAGTGCGCAGAAGTGGATCAAGGAGATTGAGAAGATTTTCAGAGTGATGGCATATGCCGACGCGCAGAAGGTGCAATTCGGGACTCATATGTTGTCTGAGGAAGTTGAAGACTGGTGGGATAATACTCGTCAGCGTTTGGAGGATGAGGGTGTTGTGGTGACTTGGACTGTGTTTAAGGCAAAGTTCCTTAAGAAGTATTTTCCAGAAGATGCTCGTGGTAAGTTGGAGGTAGAGTTCCATGAACTGAAGCAAGGGAACATGACGGTAGTGGAGTATGCTACCAAATTTGAGAGACTAGTAAAGTTTTATCCTTACTACAAAAGGGCGGATGTTGAACTTTCTAAGTGCCTTAAGTCCGAGAATGGGCTGAGACCTGGAATCAAGAAGGGAATTGGATGCAAACAGTTTCACAGATATGTAGAGTTGGTAGATAAGAGTCGTATTTATGATGAGGATAGTCGAGTCCGCTATGCTCACTATAAGCAGTTGAGCAAGAAGAAAGACAAAGGTCAGTTTAGAGGGAAACCTTATGTGACTACCGGTGATAAAGGGAAACATAAGTCATCAGATGAGAAGAAGCAAAGTAGGCGAGCTGCTAATGTACCTTTTAAGTGTTACAAATATGGAGTGGCAGGTCATAAGGCTGATGTGCCAGAGTTCTGAAATGTTATTGTTGTGGTAAGCTTGGACACAAGATGAGTGATTGTTCGAATGAGGGTCCAACCTGTTACAATTATGGTGAGAAGGGACATATTGGTGCTCAATGCCAAAAACCAAAGAAGACTGCTGCTACTACTCAGAATGTTGGGAGAGTTTTTGCTTTGGCTGGTTCAGAGGCTCCGAAGAAAGACAACATGATCATAGGTACTTTATTTATTAATAATGTTAAGTTGATTGTTATTATTAACACTGGAGCTACACATTCATTTATCTCTCTTGAGTGTGCTAATAGATTGGGTTTAAAGTTTTCTAGTATGAATGTTAGTATGATAATAGAGACTCCGGCTAATGGTTATGTGACTACCATGCTTGTTTGTTTGAAGTTTCCGCTGACAATTTATGAGAAGAATTTTGTGATGGATTTGGTGTACCTGCCTTTGCACCAAATTGATGTTATTCTTGGTATGAACTGGTTGGAATTCAATTATGTTCATATTAACTGTTATAGTAAGACTGTGAGGTTCCCAGAATTGTGCGAGAATGGCGAGTTGATGTTCTTATCTGCTAAGAATGTTGATGAACTGTTATTAGATAAAGCTTTGATGTTTGCGGTGTTTGCATCGTTTCAAGTCAATGATAAGATCGTCAGTATAGAGTTACCTGTAGTTTGTGATTTCAAGACGTGTTTCCTGATGATATAAGTGACTTACCTCCCGAACGTGAAATTGATTTTTCTGTGGACTTAGTACCAGGTACGAGTCCTGTCTCGATGGCTCCTTATAGAATGTCTACTTCTGAGTTGAATGAATTGAATAAGAAATTAGAAGAATTATTAGAGAATAAGTTCATTAGAACTAGTGTTTCTCCATGGGGTGTTCCGGTGTTGCTTGTTAAGAAGAAAGATGGTAGCATGAGGTTGTGTGTCGATTACCGACAGTTGAATAAAGTAACTATCAAGAATAAATACCCACTTCCGGGGATTGATAATTTGATGGCTCAACTGGTAGGTGCTTGTGTGTTCAGTAATATTGATATGAGGTGTGGTTATCATCAAATTCGAGTTAAAGCTGATGATATTCCGAAGACAGCTTTCAGGACGAGATATGGTCATTACGAGTATACTATGATGCCATTTGGAATTTCTATTGCGCCTGGTGTATTTATGGAATATATGAACAGGATCTTTCATGAATATCTTGATAAATTCGTGGTGGTTTTCATAGATGATATCTTGGTATATTCTAAATCAGAAGAAAAACATGTTGAGCATTTGAAGATTGTGTTGCAGGTGTTGAGAGAAAAGAAATTGTATGCTAAATTATCCAAGTGTGAATTCTGGTTGAAGGAAGTGAGTTTCCTCGGCCATGTAATTTCAAGTGGTGGAATTTATGTGGATCCTTCGAAGATTGATGCGATATTACAGTGGGAGACTCCGAAGTCTGCTATGAAGATTCACAATTTTCTTGAATTAGCTGGTTACTATCGTAAGTTCATTGAAGGTTTTTCTAAGATCGCTTTATGTTGACGTAAGTGATTAGGAAGGGTCAGGCGTATGTGTGGGATGTCGCTTGCGAAGAAAGTTTTGTGGAACTGTAGAAGAAGTTGACGGCTGCACCAGTGTTGGTTTTACCGAATCCATATGAGTCCTTCGTGGTTTATTGGGATGCTTCCAAGATGGGTCTTGGTGGAGTTTTGATGCAGGATAATAAAGTGGTTGCTTATGCTTCTAGGAAGTTAAGAGTTCTTGAGAGAAACTATCCTACTCATGACTTAGAGTTGGTGGCTATGGTATTTGTGCTTAAGATTTGGAGGCACTATTTGTTTGGTTCGAAATTTGAAGTCTTTAGTAATCATAAAAGTTTAAAGTACTTGTTTGATCAGAAAGAGTTAAATATGAGGTAGACGGTGGCTTGAATTATTAAAAGATTTTGATTTTGATTTGAATTACTATCCTGGTAAGGCAAATGTAATAGCTGATGCTTTGAGTAGGAAGTCGTTGCATATTTCGATGCTTATGGTGAGAGAACTTGCGATGATTGAGCAATTCAGAGATATGAGCTTGTTGTGTGAGACTACTGCAGATAGTGTGAAGTTGGGTATGTTAAAGCTAACTGGTGGAATTTTGGAAGAGATTCACGAGGGTCAGAAATCTGATTTGAAATAAGTTGATCAATTGATGTTGGTCGATCAAGGTAATGCAAGTGACTTCAGAATTGATGAAGAGTGAGTTTTGAGATTTTGGGATAGAGTATGTGTTTCGGATATTCCTGAAATTAAAAAGAGTATTTTAGAAGAAGGACATAAGAGTCGAATGAGTATTCATCACGGTGCTACAAAGATGTATCAGGATTTACGCAGGTTGTTTTGGTGGCCGTGTATGAAAAGAGATATTGCTGAATTTGTATATGCTTGTTTGACATGTTAGAAGTCAAAGATTGAACATACGAAGCCTTCAAGTATGATGCAACCTTTGAACGTTCCTGAGTGGAAATGGGACAGTATTTCCATGGATTTTTTGACTGGTTTACCTAAGACTGCAATAGGTAATGATTCGATTTGGGTGATTATTGATCGGTTAACTAAGTCGGCATACTTCTTGCCGATGAATATTAATCATTCCATGCAAAGGTTAGTTGAAATTTATATTGATGAAATCGTGAAGTTGCACGGTGTACCTTCGAGTATTGTGTCGGATAGAGATCCACAGTTTATGTCGAGGTTTTGGAAGAGTTTGCAGGATGCTTTGGGTACTAAGTTGAGGATGAGTTCTGCTTATCATCCTCAAACGAATGGTCAGACGGAAAGAACAATCCCATCTTTAAAAGATTTGCTGAGAGTTTGTGTATTGGTCCAAGGAGGATCTTGGGATAATCATTTGTTATTGGTTGAGTTTACTTATAACAACAGTTTTCATGCTAGTATTGGAATGGCTCTGTATGAAGCGTTGTATGGTAGACGTTATCATACTTTGTTGTGTTGGTATGAGTCAGGAGAGAGTTTGGTGCTTGGAAATGAGATTGTCCAAGAAATAGCTGAGAAGATAAAAATGATTCGGGAAAGGATGAAGACATCGCAGAGTCTTCAGAAGAGTTATCATGATAAGAGGAGGAAAGCACTTGAGTTCCAAGAGGGAGATCACGTGGTCTTAAGGTTTACTCCTATGACTGGTGTGGGACGAGCTTTGAAGTCTAGAAAGCTCACTCCATGTTTTGTCGGTCCGTATCAAATTATTCAGAGGATATGAGAGGTTGCCTATCGAGTAGCTTTACCGTCGTCACTTGCGAATTTGCATGATGTGTTCCATGTGTCACAACTGAGGAAATATATTCCAGATCCGTCGCATGTGATTCAGGTAGATGATGTTCAGGTGAGGGACAATCTGACAATTGAAGCTTTACCTGTAAGGATTGATGGCAGAGAATTGAAGCAACTGCAAGGTAAAGAAATTGCGTTAGTGAAGGTATTATGGGGTGGACCAGCTTGAGAAAGATGGACTTGGGATCCGGAAGATCAGATGAGAGAGTCGTATCCGACTCTGTTTACTTTAGGTAATTTTCGAGGACCAAAATTATTTAAGTAGGGGAGAGTTGTAACGCCCCGAAAATCTAAATTTAATTATTTAGTTATTTATTTAATTAATTTAGAAGGATTGGAGGATTTGGATAAAATGGAGAATTCTTGAGAAAAAGTGTATTTTTTTTCATAATAAAAATGAATAGTGTATTATTATGCTATTTTGTTATTATTATTAAAAATATTTTTAAAGAAAAGGGTAAGGTGGTCTTTATGTGAAAAGTGTAAGGTTAAGTTAGGAAAAGCATAAACTGGGATAGTTTTTTATCAATAAAGGAATTACACAATCAAATTCTCATTCTATCGTGTTTTTGATAAAGAGCTATGAAGAAATGACGAAGAGGAAGCTCAGAGTCAGGAAGTGGTGAAGAACCTTGGAGAAGAGTGTCAATCGATGGAATTTTCTAAGGTATGGGGAGTTTTCATAATCTATTATAAGTGTATAGGAATTGGTTTATGAGTAGATTAGATTGGTATAATTTTATGAGTTTTAGGGGTCTTGACTTAAATTGAGTTTATGAGTATAATTTGATGATTTGGAGTAGATAAGATGAGTTAGAATTGCATATATGATGTGTGAATTATTGTTTTGTTGTTGTTTGTGTTTGAGGAGTGATGTGAATGAGTTTTGGAGTATAATGAGATGAAAATCGTATGAAAATTTGGGAATTTTTGGTGTTGAATTCGTAAACAGCAGGAATTTGCTGATATACGTGTGTTAACCGGTTAACGTTATGGGTTAACCGGTTAACCACTGTGAAAATTGGGTTTTTCTGAAAATACGCAGACGTTAACCGGTTAACACCATGGGTTAACCGGTTAACACTGTATTAGTGACAATTTTTATTTTTTTAAAAATTCATAACTTTTAAACGTAAGTCCGATTTGCATTCCGTTTGAAACGTCGGAAAGAGCATAAAATTAACTTTATTTTGATGAATGAAAATGAGAGCAGTGAGATAATTTTCTGAACTGATTTTTTAGAAAAACAATTAAAATTACCTTATAATTTTACTGAAATTAAATTATATCTTGATGAGTTGGAGTTGTTGATGAATGAAGGTTTTTGGTGTCATTGTAATGGAACATATGATTATTTGATGTTTGAATTGCTGGATATGAAATGAATGATGCGCATTTGATTTTAGGTGATATTTACAGAGTAAAACATCATTGCATTTCATGATATTCACGATGGGGTTTCGGCCTATTTGATAGCTTCAATCCCATTGTGTGGATTGGAGTGATTCAGTGATTACGGTGTGCTCCCTTATGGAGGGTTGATGGTCATGTATCCATCTCACGATGAAATTGGCACCACATGCATATTGTGCATTTTATGATGATTGAATTTGCATTTTTTTTGGAATGTATTTATGATGCTATTGTTGCTGAATTTTGTTGTTGATGTTGTTATGATATGTTTTGTGCTGATTTATTCATATTTCATGTTCCCGTATATTTATAAAGAATTTTGATTACTCACCCTGCCTGCTTGGAAATGTTGCCTCTTTTGTGGGTAACTTGCAGATGATAAAGAATAGCTTTGCAGTGCAAGAGGAGTTTTTCAGAGTCTCGAAGCGTGTCCGTTATTATCTTAGGAGTGGTTTTGGAGTCTTGTGTCCTGCTCTGTATCATGTAACACCGGGTTGGGATTTTAGTTATTAAACCTGTTTCGTATTATGTTATTTGAAGAAAAAATTTCTTTTACTCTATGATGTTGACCCTGGATGAATTTTATGTTGATTCCGCTACAAAATAAATTTATATATGTTTGAATTGATAATTGACCCGTGTTGCGGGACAAGACATTGTATGTTTGATGTTTTTGATAGATATGTGATGCCTTTCTTGTGGTTGTACTCTGATATTGATCTAAGTAATTTACTTTGGGGTAGAAGGGTGTTACACCAATCGTTTTCTTGAAGTATTTTGGACATGCCTCAATCATCACCATCATCCAAAACATCATAGAACATACAAACCGAATTCATCTAACCTCATGTTCTTGAAATTTTCGATTCCTTTGATTTATGTGTCGTACCTCGAAAAATACGATCCTCGCGAATGCGGTCGCGGCTGGGCCGACTTGAGAGTCGCCACCTAATTTTGATTTATTCCCAAAGAGGGAAAGGGAAAATATAGATAAAACCCGGGAAGAAAGGATAAAGACAAGGTCGTCGGAACCATTGCCTAGGTTCGGAAGTCGGTTATGCAGGGGGAAGGTATTAGCACCCCCTACATCCATCGTACTCGATGGGAACCTTCTAAATTGTCACGCGCGAAAGGATGTCTATGCCTAATGAATTACTTGCTAAAAGAGGAAAAGGATTTAAATTTTATTTATCTTTCTTTAGGAGTCGAATTGCACTAAAGACTATGGATAGTTTATTCCGAACCAACAAGCCAAGTGTCTTGCGACGGAATAATCAGAGCGAATAACGAGAGCTTGTAATCCTCCTTTCTACCACTTAAGGCTCGTGGCGTACAATTTCTCTCATATTATTAAAGTGTTTTAATACCTAAGACCACTTGACGTTGGATCAAGGGTTTTAATTTAAAGAAACATTTTGGTAGGTTGATTGCGAGGCATAAAGCGATCGCAAAGGGTGAGTGCAAAATGGAGGTTAAGGATTAAATGGTTACGCAAGAACGAATCCTAATACTAAGCTAAGGTGGAGCCGTTGGAGATCGAATTAAACCGAAAGCGTCGAAATTTAGCTCTTTAACTGTCTTAGAATCGATTCAAATTTAGAATCATTCTATGAGAAGTCGAGCGTTACTTTATAATCGAATAATTATTTAAATAAAAGGAATGCGATAAAAAATACAATTGGTCTCATATTGATCTAAATGACACCGATTTGTCGAAATCGAACATTTAGATCGTTTGTTATATCATCGACCATAAAAATAAAATAAAGTCGCAATAATAATAAAATATGAGTTTGACCTCATATTTAATTTAAATAACTTCGATTTATTTGAAATCGAATATTTAAACATTTATTCATCGGCTGGAAAAAAATAAATTGTGATAATGAGAAATAATAAGAAAAATAAAAGTGTGGTCTCAAATTAGGGGATAACGTCGATTTATTAGAATTCGAATATCACCATTTATCATTGGCCGAATTAAATAGTAAAGTCGATAAATAATAATGGATCTAAAATTAATTAGAAACCATAAAATAATAGAAAATGGTCTCGTATCAATTTGGACGACGTCGCAAAGTGGAATGTCACAAATTGGATAATAATATCATAGACCAATTAATATAAATAGATCAATAAATTGATAAAATAATAAATGGATAAAAATCGGCCTCAAATTGATTTAGACAACGTCGCGAAATGGAATGTCGATAAATCATATTTTTTATCATAGGCCCTAAAATAATAAATATAAAATAATGAGAAAATAATGAAATCGGTCTCAATTTAATGGATAACGTCGATTAAATAATCGAATATCACATTTTATCATTAACCTAATAAATCGAATAATCTATTAAATAATAGCAAAATAAAAGTTGGCCTCATACCGGTATCGATAACGTCGAATCAAAAAATGATTGAATGTCGATACCATAATTATATCATCGGCCCCTTATCATAATAAATCGAGATTAAAATTAAAGACAAAATCAAAAGAATATGAATAACATAGGAAACCAAACCATTAATTAATTTTTTTTTTAAAAGTTAAAAGTAACAAAACAATATCAGCTTGGGCTGATAGAATCTGGTCCAAAAGGGACTCGGTTGAATCACATGGTCTAAAGAAAAAAATGAAATAGGTAACCCTTTCCATACAAAACCTAACCGCATGAAGGATGAGGATTGAAAAAATCAGCAACAGCAGACCAATAAGGCTGCTGACACTTGGCTCTATGATTGTAGCCACCTTCGCTGGATAATGAACAACATTAAATTTTTATGACCTATTGATATACAATAGTACACTAGTAAATAAATAATAACAAAAGATGAAACTAGAACAGCAACGATATGATTCTTTCCATAAAACCTAATCAAACCTATTAAAACAAAATAAAAATCCTTGAAACATTCTGAAAAAAACGCAGACATGAGAAAAAGAGAAGAAAACGACTTGCTCTCTTCTACATCTCTCTCAACAAAAACAACATAGATAGTTTTCAACTCAGTCATGGAGGCCTCATCGCATCATCAAACTATCAATTGACGGAGAAAAATCATACCGCATCCACTAAACCTAATCCCCAAAATCAAACTCTGAGTCTCTTCTACAATCAACAAGGTCCAACAATGTCAGAAGAAAACGAATACGAAGATATACCTTCGAAGATTTGACCTCGAATGCTCTGATTCGTTCTTCCTTTCCTCTCTTCCCCGTCTCGTCCTGCTTCTTCACCCAATTTCCCTTATTTTAACGCGTCCCTTATTGTATGACCGTTGTTATCCTTGAGTCATCAAGGCTTAAATCGAGATTGTCGAGCTTCAAGGCAAAGACTCAACAATCTCCAAGTAGAATGAGCTTTTTTGAGTGATTAGGGTTTTTCTGGGGAATTTGTGCAGAGAGTTTTTTTTGTTTGGGGTTTCTTTTGTGCCTCTTTTTAGTAGCTAGGGTTTTTCCGTGTGTTCTTTGTGACTAGTCCCTTTTTTTTACCGAGTGAGATCATGAATGATTTTATAGAAGAGATGAGGGTGATTCTTGTATGTGTGAGAATTGTGAAATTTGTGCGTGGAAACCATGTGAGGGTGAGCTGGAATTTTCATTCCGTTAGAAAATATCTTCAGTGTGATTGTGTGGGGTCCTGAGGTGGATGACTCGCAAAATTCACTTGTCTGTAGTGAATGAGCTTCTAGAACAGATGTGGCCCACTGTGAATTTTGAATGCAAACTTCATTTTTACTGCTCTTATTTTCTTGTACTTTCACTGCTAGTAAAACCTGTTTTCGCTGCTTGTTTATTTCACTGCTGGCTGGTTCACTATTTTTTGCTGCACAAAACTGACTGGATGCATCTATTATGACAGGTTTTTGTGGCTTTTGCTTGGTCACAATTTGCTCTCATGCTTGACAAAATTCTGATTGATAAAGTAGTGCAATTTGTCTGTCAATTATCTTGAATCATTATCATTTGATCTTCAAGAATTACATAAGAGTGTTAGTGATTGCCAAAGAAACAAAGTTTTGTAGGGGTGCTTTGTTATGTCACACTTCAAAGGTAATGTATTTAAATTGAATTTTTCGCATCCCTGATAACTCCCATGTGTGCAATGTTTATATTATGACTCCTATTGATACCTTGCCATTTGTAGATGAAAGAATATCACCCAACCATTATCTTGCAGCCATGAGGTTCAAGCCATATATGGGGGTGAGAGCAATGCACACCATGAAAGATGATGAAGATCAGAAACTCAGGTAGGACACTCTTGATGAATATATCATGGTTCCTTTCTTATCTTATGATACTTGGCAATTTTTGTTGCGAGTTTTGTCGACTTGAGTTGATGCTGATATAAATACTAGCACAATTCCATATAATTTATGCTTTGCTTGTGTGACTGCCATTATTTTATCGATATGCATCTTGTTCTCATTTTAGCTTAAACTTGTTTTTTTTTTATTAATCCCTTATGCAACGTGTGATTTGGTTGCCTCATTTCAACGCCAATTTCGCACAGCAACCATGGCTGAAGTTCTTCAAGGGCCCGAGGTTGTTGTTTCAGATCCCTCACAGATCGAAGTCACACTGTTTAACCGTTGGAGCTTTGATGACGTCCAGCTCTCTGATGCGTCTTGGAGTAATTACATTGGATTTGTGGCATCCAAACATGCCACCTATGTTCCTCACACTGCTGGTAGATACTCTGTGAAAAGGTTTAGGAAAGATCAGTGCCCTATTGTGGAGAGGATCATAAACTCTCTCATGATGCAGGCAGTATTGGGATGCAGAAATCTCGTTTCATGGCATGGCTTGCTACGGTTTGAAGCTGACTTGGTTGTTTGTTTGTTTGCACATGACCTGCTTACAAATATGCTGATGCTTTTGTCCTGTAAATTGGTATGCCGCTGTTCGTATACCTGGCTTTCTATGGCTGGAAGTTTGAAAAGATGTAGGTACTGTTGGATCAATTCCTTGAAGAGTAAATGAAATGACATTACGCTGGCCTAGGTAATCTGAACCCTTATTTCCTTGCAATTTCCGTAAACATGACCTTTATAGCTTATTGTATTAATCATATCTTGATTCTTTTGTTTTGGTATTTGTCGTGTGATGTGGATGATGAGAGACTGGACGCATTTGCACATGAAGAATCGTTTATTGCAGCATGCTGTAGCTGCTGAAATTGGTTGTGAATGTGACGTGATGTCCAATACGGTGTGCGGTAATGACGGTTGACTTGCGAGGAGTAATTTTTGCAGAATCATCCATGATCCTTTGCCAAGTCTTTTTCATATGTAACATTGTAAGAAGATTCTATCACCATGTTCAGAACTGAAACTGATGACAATTTGGACGAGGGAACTTCATAATTCGTTACTCTAATTGTCTGTGTGCAGGCTGATTCTCTAATGCATAATACTAACATAAGCAAAGGTATCATGCTCTCCTTAATTCCTTGATTTCTCAGCACTCTTGTTTATACCAGTCATTAAATTCTCTCTAACTTCATGATCTAACTTGTTGCTACAGCTTTCAAATAGATCCACCGTCAGGATACTAGCTGAGTCTTTTGTTAGGCTTTACAGTTTTCCTGCAAGTCTGCAACTTCGAGTTAATTCACGCGCAGGTTGGCTTTGCCGCTTTATTCTTAACGCAGACGTAGCTCCTTTGTATTGCATCTGTTTTTTCATTTATAACTGTTTTGTACTGTCTCACATGCTGCAGCATGTTGTAGCTATTGAAGTTTGTTGTAAGTGTTGGATGTTGCAGGATTGGATCTCATTCCTCTTGGTGTACTCGATTCTGACATGCAGTGATGGATTTGCTCATGAATATTTTAGGACTTGGTTTGTTCATGTGGCTGCCGCTTGCCTTGACTTGCACACCTATTTTGTACGTTTTTGCAGGAACACCTTAACACAACTTCCTGTTTTGGCTGCAACTTCTTTGGAAAATTTCATTTGTAGTGTTTGGAGGCTCTTCACTTGTCCTTTCAAGTCTGACATCCCTAGAATACTATTTTTTTAAAACAAAGTATTTGTAATGGATTTTTGTAACAAAGTCTTGATTTTAACTTTCAAAACAATTTGCAACTATCCTGACCTTGAGCGAATATCACTCTCATTCTTGGAAATTAATTTGACTCATGCAGTTATTTATTTTGAAATTATCCATTAGGAATGCTTCTACCATTCTTGAATATTCACACCAACAAAACTTGCTTCCAAACATTTCTATATGTGACCAAACCCCCACACACTTTCTTTTAAGCCCTCTTTTAGCAACCAAATCAAACGTGAGTATGAGGCTACCACCTCATACCTATATCAAGAAATGATTATTAAAATAAAGTAAGGACAAAGGAGAACCCTTTTAACCATATGGTATGGCCATAACGTAGAATTTTGAATTAGTGATGCCTCTGCCCTAGTGAGGTTATTTTTCACGCAAAATGAAATGTAACCATATATTATTCTGTGCAAGCTTGAGAAATAAATATCATGGTCCAAAATGATTCAACACCACACTTTAATGATGATAAGCCATATCCCAAAAGCCATCTTGAGATCAATTAGAGATTTATTGAAAACCAAAGCCCAAAAGCCAACTTTAAATCAAGTTTGCAATGTCTTAAAAAAAAGGAAACTTAAGTTTTGATCCAAAACCACAATGACCGAAGAGTTCTAAAAAATGTCCCAACAATGACTTCTGAAAATGTCTTGAAAAAATATGGCCCTAAGACCATCTTGAAATTCTAAAGCCATTTAGATCAGAATCAGCTAAACATGTCTTGAAGTGCTTTGACCATGAGAATTTGAATTCAATGCACCTACAAAACCTTATTAGTCACAATGAACATAAACACAATAATTTATGACCTATTTGGTCATAAGATCAAAAAGTAGGACAAATTTAGGGTATGACAGATGCCCCTATCTAATTGTCTTAAACTTGAAGTGAACGGCCACATGGCGTTCGATTCTAAAGTAAAAGTCAATTAGATATAAGTAGACCTAAAATTTGTCCGATGCAAAAAATGCAATGCGATGTTGAAACGTGATATGCATGCATGGATGCAATTGTTGGGGATGTAATGTAGTTTGAATGCGATATGAAATAAGATGACATAAAGTCCGAAATGATGAAATGATCGAATAAAGAGAAAACACTGAAAACGGCGAGGTAAGAAAACTAGATGGTTAAAAACAAGATATTTCTGAAAATCCGTCTGAACATCCTGGAATAATCTGGAATACTCGGAGCGAAATGGGTTAAACCCTGGAAGAGGCATTAGCAATGCTACAGATGCACCAGTACCAAACTTGGATATCAACGTCTGACACATCTAGAAAAGCACCAGATGTGGAATGAGCAAATTATGAAGATATGCCACGGGAAACATCAAACCTTTCAACTTGAAATAGAGATTCTCTCTGAATTTCTCAATGGGATGAACCGGAGAGAGAGATTGGGATAAAACCCTTAATACGGTTGTTAGAAAAACGCACTTCGAAATTTCTCAAAGGGATTAACTGGAGTGAGAACTTCGAAGGAAACAAATAGCTTCTCAATGGGAAAAACCGGATTGAGACAGTTGAAGGAAATACGAATTTCTCAATGGGAAACAACCGGATTGAGACAGTTGAAGGAAATAAGAATTTCTCAATGGGAACAACCGGAGAGAGAAATTAGAAAGAAACAAATAACTTCTCAATGGGAACAACCAGAGTGAGAAAGTTAAAAGAAATAAGAGCTTCTCATTGGGATTAACCGGAGTGAGAACTTCGAAGGAAACAAATAGCTTCTCAATGGGAAAAACCGGATTGAGACAGTTGAAGGAAATAAGAATTTCTCAATGGGAACAAACCGGAGAGAGAAACTAAAAGAAATATAGGAATTTCTCAATGGGAACAACCGGAGTGAGAAATTAGAAAAAATTGTATTGAACTTCCCAATGGGATTAACCGAAAAGAGAAATCTGAAGAAAAAATGAATTTCTCAATGGGAATAACCGGAGAGAGAAATCAGGATCCAAGAATAACATTGCATGAAAGACAGAGCGACAGACATTACTGCTTTGGTAAGTGCCAAGTGAGTTGGACTTTACTCTTGTTGGTTGCCAATAGAAATTGGACTTTAAGGGTGCCAAACAAAATTGGACTCTGACCACAAGGTAAGATGACAAGACCCCGGGCAATGCAAACGAGCACAAAGTATACTTCGAACTATGCTTGATATGAAATTGTGTAACGTAAATGGTTGATGCTTGCAAAGCAAATGCCAATGCGAATGCAAATGATGAGACCAATAGATAAGACTCTTTTGGAGAGGTGCGGCTGAAGCAGCTGATTCCACAACACAATGAACTTTTGCCAACTATGCCTTTGAACAATGCTCTGAACATAAACTTCTATTATACTTGTTAGAAGTATAAGGATGTTAATCCTGCTAGGAAGGAGTAATAAGCTTTGTTTGGGGATTGCTTGAAGTAGACTTCCCCATGTTGAATGATCCTGAGGTGACTGCTTGACTGGTCACTTGAAATGTTTGTCCCAGTGTGAGTCTAGAAAGAAGATTCCCTGAAGAATACAATCCTTGGCTGTAAGGTGCCCCTGATAGGATCACGGGCCAAGTTTCTCAACTGTTAAGAAATTCCATGATGAGGAGTGCTTATTTGCAAATAAAATATTTATTCGAAAAATGTTAATTTTAATGCAATGCTCAAGCAAAAATTTTGAAATCAAAATCATTATTGGAATGATATTGGTGTAAAGAAAATGAAATACTGGCAAGAATGCATTGTTTATTAAGTCATGCAAAGTGCAAAGTGAAAGATAATGCAAATTGAAAAATATGAAAAAGGTAAGATACCAAAGCAAATGATTGGAAAATCTCTTGGGGATTCAGCTTACGCAACCTTGTTGAGATATGCTTTCGAAACAAACCGAACTTTAATTAGGTCTTTAAAGGGTTGTAACATGGTCTGGTTCATGGTTTATGAAACAAAAGGATATAAGGCCCAAGATTTTTGCCCGACCCATTCTCCACGATGATCTCCAGTCCTACGCTCAATTAACTCAACCTATACATTCAGGTTATTTGTATTTGTATTGACAATGATGGCTTAAGAGCCAAAGGATCATTGGATAGTAGTTATTACTTATTCACAACATTTGTTGGTTTATTTGATGAGGATTTTGGATCAGCTCATTTTTGTCTTTGTTGAGGAATTTTGGTGACCTCTTTTGATTTGAATTATCCCTAACTTTTGCCTGGACTGTATCTTTGAAGTTTTCAGTCCAGCGGGATGTTTTTATTTTTGCCTAAGTCACCTTTTGGGTATTGACTTAGCGGCTTTTTCATTTTTTATTTGGACAATGACTGCCATTAACTTCCTCGACAATTATGCGAAGGAAAACTTGGGCTTGAAAGCCTTAGAAAAAGGTGTAAGGAGTGATTTCCTGAATTGAATGCACATTCGAATTAATTGAGAACTAACCTGCCCCGGGTTAAAATTATGGGTTTTTCGTGTAGAAAGAAACTCCAACTTCTAGGCTCAAAGGGGTTGACAATGGATTAACTTCCTTATTTCTCCAATGTTTGGGATTTGAAACAATGCCTGTATATCATCAGCAAGGTTTTATTTTGAAAGCATACCATTCAAAAATTTGGGTATTTATTTGTCATCCTCCCTCCAATCATTGCTTGTACAATAGATGAATAAGAGAAACAATGGTATATATATATTTTTTGGAATTTTTGAAAATGAAAAGCATGAATACACACCAATATGAAGGTGAATGAATTGATTCAAAAACATGCGATGCTCATTTCATTAAGATTAACATTAGAGAATAAACAGAGTCTTTAAACAAGTACACATAATACAAACAAGGAAACAAAAATTGAAGAGAAACAAGGCCTAGCGTCTAATCAGTAGCAAGGATGAGCTCTCCCGTCTGATCCACTGGCTTTAGGTAATGACTTGTGATTCTTCGACCAAATCTTCAGCCACTTTGTTCTGGCATATGATCTCTACCAACATGGGGAATCCCTCTCAGTGTGAAAGTGAGCATGAAATTCTGGGATCAGGTACGTGATGTCGAATGAGATGTTTAAACACTTGAAGACTTAAACAAAACTTAAAGTGCAGGTAAATTAAACAACACAGGAAATTGTTAACCCAGTTCAGTGTATCACCACACTTACATCTGGGGGCTACCAAGCCAGGAAGGAAATCCAATATAAGTAATATTAATTCTGGACTTAAACCACTCAGTTTAATCCTTCACTTAATAACTACCCAAGGCAATTTCTACCTAAGACACAACTTAGATATGAGTACCAACTCACTCCCCCTCAATCACACAGTGATATGTTACAATGTTTAATAAAATTGAAGTCACACTTCAAACAAAACAGCTTGATCTTACTTCACAGTTTCAATCAAGACACAATACACTTTTACTTAAAAGCTCATAAAGTGATACACATATAAAACCTGCTATTAAAACACAAACACCCTATTTAGTCTTCTTAATTTCGTACTCTATTCTGAGAGTTTCTGTTGCTTAAATAGATGCTTGGATTTTGGGCTTTCTGTAGGTTATCCAATCCTGATACGCATGCTGCTATCACCTTGAATTAGGGTTTGTTACTTCCTTGATTCTAGGTGAGTCAGTTCTTCTGTTTATACTGAAATCATATAACCAATCTCCCTACAGATGCGCCTTCTACTGTTCTATCCATTCACACTTAATTCCAGATAAATTCCCTGAATTTACTCAGTTCTGTTAAGCATTATTTAATTCTGGTAGCAGGTTTGAGATGTCACAACATCTGGTGTGACATCCTGAAAACTGAACTTACTTCATTAACTTATACAATGTCACAACATCTGGTGTGACATCCTGAATTAAGTTCATTAACTTATACTCTGTTTGATAATGTCACAACATCTGATGTGACATCCTGAACTAAGTTCAACACTTCTTGTTGGTCAGAAATTCTGCCAATTCTAAACATCTACAAACTCCCCCTTTGGCTAATTTTTGGCTAACACAATCTTCTGGTTTTATCAGAGTGCAACAGAGTTTCTTTTATCAGAGTGCAGCAGTTCTTTTCTGTTGAGTCATGTGTGAGTTTACTCCCCCTCAAACCTGTATGTGTTCTGACTTGTTCAACATAAATTTCTCATTAAAAACAACTTAGTTCAGAAGTAGACATTAAACAGACAAAAGACATTTTTCATTAATCACTAAGCTGCAGCAGAGATTTTTGTTGTTCTCTTCTCCCCCTTGTTAGACATAAATTGGGGCTAAATTCTACATAGTCAGAGAGAAATACAAAATTACAAAATCAAAATATAATGCTGAAGCAGACAGTACACATTCCTCACACACATTTTTCACTCATAATCTTCATATTCAGTGTCTTCTTCTTCTTCAGATTCATCATCAGAGTCAGCAGCCTTCTGAGCACTTTCTTCCATTTTCCAGCCTTTGAATAATCTCCTCAAGCTTTTGCTTCCTGGCATCCAGCTCTTTGCAGGTGTTCTTCAGTTCAGCAATCAAGGCAGCTTTGGATATAGGAGACTTTGCTTTTGAAGGTCCAGCAGATGTCCCAGTGGGAGCTTCAACATCAGCTGCATGATGGCTTAAGAACAACTTGTAGTGGAAGGCCAGAGGACTTTCTCTTTTGCAGATTGAATCCTTCTCAGTGAGGATACCTGGATACTGGCTGAGGATTATTCCACACAGCAAAGAAGGAAAGGCTATAGGCAGCTTTGTTGCTGATGTCCCAGCATGCTTCAATGTTTGATCAAAAATGTAAGCCCCAAAGTCCAGCTTTGTTTGGGTGCCCACAGCATATATGAATCTGCCCAATCCAGTTGCTATTGAAGAAGTATGGTTGGTAGGGACCCAGTTTACAGTACCAATCCTATGCAGCATTGCATACTTCCTTGTTAGCAGGCTAATAGAAAGTTTTCCCATGACTGGCCAAGTCTTGACCTGATTAGCAGTGATGACCTTACAAATTTGATTATCAGTTTTCCCCAGCTTATTAGGTCCATCATATTCTCTCCCTAGGTAATGATTAATAACCCTAGGAGAGAATTCCACACATCTCCCTCTTACATAGACTTTTCTGAATTCATCTGACTTACCATCAGCACAGTCTTCTTGCAAGTTGACTATGAACTCCTTGACTAGCAGCTCATAGCATGGTGAAAAGTTTGAAACTGTTTTAAATAAACCAGTAGATGAAATTAGGTCTATTACCTCAGTGCACTCAAGTGCATTGCTGCCCAGCTCTCTTTCAAGTGCCACTCTTCTTTGGTAGACAAATTTCCATCTGCTCACACTTGACACATGATGGAAAGAAACATTGTCCAGAGGAGCTTCTGGAACAGCAGAGGTAGACCTTGAAGGTGTTGGTTTCTTCTTTGGTTGGGATGTTGGGACATCCTCTTCAACATCTGAATCTGGTGGAGTGACAACTTTCCTCTTTTGTGTATTCACCTTGCTCCATTGTTTAGTAGGTCTAAATACCACTTTGGCCTTGTCATTCTTTGGAGTAGGCTGCTTCTTTTCAGGAGTTGCATGTCCTGCAGTCTTCTTTTCTTTTCTAGTCCTAAGCCTTTTGGCTATGCTAGGGTCCACAAAGGCAATGATCTCTGTGTCAGAATCATGCTCTATTTCTACAACAGGAGGAGGTTGGGTAGTCTCCTCTTCAGCAGGTGGATCAACAGAAGCTTGGTCATCAGTGGCTTCATCATCATCATCAGTTGAGGCCTTGTGCTGGTCCTCAGATGTTTCAACATCTATTGGAACATCCTGTTGAACAGGAGTGTCCTCTTCAGCTTGATTGGGTTGTTCTTCTTGTGGAGCTGGCATGGTGTTCAGGAGAACAGATATACCACTCACAACTCTTTGCTCAGACAGAATCCTATTAACAAGATCCTTAATAGAAGCATCCACATATTCAGAAGCTTTGGGGTGGTGTTTGAGGATGAAGGCATCCCTTTGACTTTGCTGAATACAGGTTCCTTTGCTCTTCTCACATTAGGAGTTCTAGGCTTTTGAGCAAGAGAAACACTTCCTCTGATTTCGTCTATGGGAGTTGAATCCATAGGTACCACAGAGATTGAGGCTGCATGCACCACATCTTCTTGGTTAAGGTTTTCATCAGTGAGGTTAGGTTTTTGATGTTGAGACATTTTCGAATGTGGTGGAAGAAGAGGTTAGGTTTGATTGATTTTGATGAGCTCTGAAAATTAGTTATAGCATGCAATTTGTTTTGATGAGATGATGAGAAGATGAATAGCTGAGAGCAAGCTGAAGCTTTTATAAGAGCCGTTACTAGGAGAATTTTGAGGAGTGGAATACACAGAGTTCTTGACTAGACTGGTGTTGCCATCTGGTGATCATGCCACACGATGTCATAGGACATGTTGGCACTTCTCCATAACTGCTATATTTCACATAAACAGATTCCCAATTTACCCCTTAGGTTTTCAAATTGGGTAGCATCCAAAGCTTTAGTAAATATATCAGCCAATTGCAGATCTGTGGCTACATGTTCTAATAAGATCACCTTCTCTTCCACAAGATCTCTGATGAAATGATGCCTGATATCAATGTGCTTGGTCCTGCTGTGTTGGATGGGATTCTTTGATATGTTAATAGCACTTAAATTGTCACAGTACAATGTCATGACATCTTGTGGGACATTGTATTCTGTGAGCATTTGCTTCATCCAAACCAACTGTGAACAACTGCTACCAGCTGCAATATATTCAGCTTCAGCAGTGGATAAGGATACACAATTTTGTTTCTTACTGAACCAAGAAATCAAATTGTTTCCTAGAAAGAAGCATCCTCCTGATGTGCTCTTTCTATCATCTGCACTTCCAGCCCAATCAGCATCACAAAAGCCAGTGAGAATTGGTTCACATCCATGGGAGTACATTATGCCATAGTCACAAGTACCATTGACATATTTCAGAATTCTCTTAACCTGGTTTAGATGGCTAACTTTTGGATCAGCTTGATATCTTGCACATACACCTACTGCAAAGGCTATATCTGGTCTGCTAGCAGTCAGATATAATAAGCTTCCAATCATGCTTCTGTATAGACTTTGGTCCACCTTCTCACCCTTGTCATCCTTTGTCAGCTTTAAATGAGTGGGGGCAGGTGTTCTTTTGTGACTTGCACTATCCATCCCAAATTTCTTGACAGTGTTATTGGCATACTTGCTTTGGGATATGAACATGGAGTCTTCCATCTGCTTGATTTGTAGTCCAAGAAAGTAGGTTAGTTCTCCTACTAGGCTCATCTCAAATTCAGATTCCATTTGAGTGACAAAATGTTTAACCATCTTGTCTGACATCCCACCAAAGACTATGTCATCTACATATATTTGAGCAATCATGACATTTCCTTCTTCATCCTTCACAAACAAGGTTTTGTCTATTCCACCTTTTCTGTATCCTTGTTTTGTGAGAAAAGTAGTCAGCCTTTCATACCATGCTCTTGGGGCTTGCTTCAGTCCATAAAGAGCCTTCCTTATTTTGTACACATGGTTTGGACATCTTGGATCAACAAATCCCTTAGGCTGTTCTACATATACCTATTCATTAAGATATCCATTTAGAAAGACACTTTTCACATCCATTTGAAATAGCTTGAACTTCAGAATACAAGCAATTCCTAAAAGTAGTCTGATTGATTCAAGCCTTGCTACTGGTGCAAAGGTTTCATCAAAGTCTACTCCCTCAATTTGTGTGTATCCTTGAGCTACAAGTCTATCTTTGTTCTTTGTAACAACTCCCTGCTCATTTGACTTGTTCTTATACACCCATTTAGTGCCAATCACATTTATGTCATCAGGTCTAGGAACAAGATCCCACACTTCATTCCTTGTGAACTGACCTAATTCTTCTTGCATAGCACAAATCCAGTATTCATCATTAAGAGCTTCCTTGATGTTTTTAGGTTTTATTTTTGAAACAAAACAAGAACTTGCAATCACCTCTCTTGATCTAGTGCTTACACCTCTGTTGGGATCCCCAATTATCAAATCTTTGGGATGATCCTTCTGGATTCTGATGGAGGGAGGTTTGCTGGATTGTTCTGTCCTTGCCTCAGTTTGAGTGAAGTCAGGATGATCACTCTTTATTTCAGCTTCAGTCTGACTTTCAGCAGATGTTCCAACATCACCTGCAACATCTGCAGGGGCATCATCAATTATCACATTTATGGACTCCATTATAACCTTGGTTCTGGAGTTAAATACTCTATAGGCTCTGCTATTTATGGAGTATCCAAGGAAAATCCCTTCATCACTTTTAGGATCCATCTTTCTTCTTTGCTCCCTATCAGCCAGAATGTAACAATTACTTCCAAACACATGGAAGTACTTAACTGTAGGTTTTCTGCCCTTCCAGACTTCATAGATGGTGGACAAGGTTCCTTTCCTTAGAGTGACTCTATTATGAATGTAACAAGCTGTGTTCATAGCTTCAGCCCAGAAGTACAATGGTAACTTTTTAGCATGGATCATAGCTCTTGCTGATTCTTGGATAGTTCTGTTCTTCCTCTCAACAATCCCATTTTGTTGAGGGGTGATAGGTGAAGAGTATTCATGATTGATTCCTTCTGAAGAACAAAAATTTGAGAATTTTTTATTCTCAAACTCCTTTCCATGGTCACTTCTTATTCTGACCACACAGCTTGCTTTTTCTCTTTGTATTCTTTGGCACAAATCTTTGAATACATCAAATACATCAGACTTTTCTTTGATAAAATTTATCCATGTATACCTTGAAAAGTCATCAACCACCACATAGGCATACCTTTTTCCACCAAGGCTCTTAACCTGCATTGGTCCCATAAGGTCCATATGCAATAATTCCAAAACTTTGGAAGTTGTCAGATGTTGGAGCTTTGGATGGGACATCTTGGTTTGCTTGCCTATTTGACATTCACCACATACTTTGCCTTCATCAATCTTCAGTTTAGTAATACCTCTCACAGCTTCCATATATATGATTTTCTTTATACCTCTGAAATGAAGATGACCCAGTCTTTGGTGCCATATCTTCACTTCTTCTTCTTTGGCTAAAGAGCAAGTTGAAGTGAGACCGAAATCTTGAGGTTCCCACATATAACAGTTGTCTTTAGATCTGGCTCCTCTCATGACAACCTTATGTTCTTTATTAGACATTATGCATTCAGTTTTGGTAAAGTTTACACTGTAACCTTGATCACATAATTGACTTATGCTGATCAAGTTAGCAGTCAATCCTTTTACCAGCAGCACATCATCTAGTCTTGGTACATCTGGACAGTCCAAGGTCCCAACTCCCTTGATTTCTCCTTTAACTCCATCTCCAAAAGTTACATATCTGGATGAATGTGACTTTAAGTCTACCAGCAAATTCTTCAATCCAGTCATGTGCCTTGAGCATCCACTGTCAAAGTACCAGTCTTCTTTAGATGATACTCTTAGAGATGTGTGAGCTATATATGCAACACCCTTCTTTGACCATTTTTGCTTGTAGTGAGGTTTTCTTTGATGCCTCTGCCCTGTGTAGTGACCATTTTTAGAGCTCCAAGGTTGTTTGTTGAACTTGTTCTTGGGCATATAGCTTTGATCAGCATGAAGACTAGCTTTAGGTACCCATACTTTCTTGATGACCTCTGTCTTCTGCTTAGGGGGTTGCTGATATCTTTGATTTTGATGTCCATGCAGCACTTTCTTGGTAACCTCTATCTTCTGCTTAGGGGGTTGCTGATGCATCTGATTTAGATATCCATGCAACTTGTAGCAATGAGGTTTGATGTGACCAAACCTTCCACAATGATGACATCTCCATCTTTGATACTTCTTCTTCATCATGTTCTTTTCATGATGTTGGGACATCTGTTGGGACATCTGGTTTGACTTTATGGGATTTGAAGTAGTTTTGCTGGTGCTAGCCTCAACCTTTTGAGCTTTGTTAAATCCCAGTCCAGTTCTATCCCCTGAATGCTTATTGTTGTTGAGAATGACATCCAGTGTGTTTGAGCTACTGTTCAGCATTCTAACAGATTTGGACATATGTTCCAATTTGGAGTTGAGAAGACTTACTTCACTTTTCAAAGTGTCAATGATTTCTAGATTACTTGTCTTTTCAACCTTTAATGCCTCAATCTGCTTCTTCTGTTTTATATTCTCCATGCATACTTCAGTGCTCCTTTTACACAGCTCTTTGTATGATTCTTCTAGCTCTTCAAAAGTCAGCTCCTCATCACTGGATCCACTTTCAGATTCACATACTCAAGCTAGAGAAGTGATGTGCTTTGCTGATTCTTCTTCTGAATCACATCCTGAGTCTTCATCAGACCAGGTCACAGAGAGACCTTTCTTCTGCTTCTTAAGATAGGTAGGGCATTCATTTCTGATGTGTCCATATCCTTCACATCCATGACATTTAATCCCTTTTTCTTGATTGGTCTTTTCATCATAATTTGACCTTCTATTAGCATCATAAGGTCTTCTATTCTCAGAAGAGTTTGAGTTTCTTCCACTTGGTCTGGACCTGCCATCCATTCTTCTGAGAATCTTGTTGAATTGTCTTCCAAGCATAACAATTGTTTCTGATAAATTTTCTTCAGGGTCTGCTTCATTATTTTCTTCTTCTTTATCAGTATTTGACACCAAGGCTATGCTTTTGTTCTTCTTTACAATTGTGTCATTCATTCCCATCTCAAATGTTTGAAGGGAACCAATGAGCTCTTCAACCTTCATTGTGCATATGTCTTGAGCTTCTTCTATTGCTGTAACCTTCATGTCAAATCTTTTTGGTAAAGATCTGAGAATCTTTCTTACCAGCTTTTCATCAGTCACCTTTTCTCCCAAAGCACCAGAAGTATTAGCTATTTCCAAGATGTTCATGTAAAACTCATGAATTGTCTCATCTTCCTTCATTCTCAAGTTTTCAAACTTGGTGGTGAGAAGTTGAAGTCTTGACATCTTCACCTTTGATGTTCCTTCATGAGTTGTTTTGAGAGTGTCCCAAACATCTTTGGCCAGCTCACAGTGATGCACAAGTCTGAATATGTTCCTATCAATGCCATTGAATAAGGCATTTAAGGCCTTGGAATTTCCAAGTGCTGAATCTTCTTCCTCCTTACTCCATTCTTCTTCAGGTTTCAACACTTTTGCTCCACCCTTGTTGTCTTGGACAGGGTGCTCCCATCCTTTGTTGACTGCTTTCCAGGCCCTACTGTCAAGTGATCTTAAGAATGCTACCATTCTTGGCTTCCAGTAGTCATAATTGGATCCATCCAATATAGGTGGTCTATTTACAGATCCTACATCTCTGTCCATGTTCCCAAAATTTGCAGTCCCTAGATCTCACCCAGTTAAACAGGCAGGGTGCATGCTCTGATGCCAATTGAAATTCTGGGATCAGGTACGTGATGTCGAATGAGATGTTTAAACACTTGAAGACTTAAACAAAACTTAAAGTGCAGGTAAATTAAACAACACAGGAAATTGTTAACCCAGTTCAGTGTATCACCACACTTACATCTGGGGGCTACCAAGCCAGGAAGGAAATCCAATATAAGTAATATTAATTCTGGACTTAAACCACTCAGTTTAATCCTTCACTTAATAACTACCCAAGGCAATTTCTACCTAAGACACAACTTAGATATGAGTACCAACTCACTCCCCTTCAATCACACAGTGATATGTTACAATGTTTAATAAAATTGAAGTCACACTTCAAACAAAACAGCTTGATCTTACTTCACAGTTTCAATCAAGACACAATACACTTTTGCTTAAAAGCTCATAAAGTGATACACATATAAAACCTGCTATTAAAACACAAACACCCTATTTAGTCTTCTTAATTTCGTACTCTATTCTGAGAGTTTCTGTTGCTTAAATAGATGCTTGGATTTTGGGCTTTCTGTAGGTTATCCAATCCTGATACGCATGCTGCCATCACCTTGAATTAGGGTTTGTTACTTCCTTGATTCTAGGTGAGTCAGTTCTTCTGTTTATACTGAAATCATATAACCAATCTCCCTACAGATGCGCCTTCTACTGTTCTATCCATTCACACTTAATTCCAGATAAATTTCCTGAATTTACTCAGTTCTGTTAAGCATTATTTAATTCTGGTAGCAGGTTTGAGATGTCACAACATCTGGTGTGACATCCTGAAAACTGAACTTACTTCATTAACTTATACAATGTCACAACACCTGGTGTGACATCCTGAATTAAGTTCATTAACTTATACTCTGTTTGATAATGTCACAACATCTGATGTGACATCATGAACTAAGTTCAACACTTCTTGTTGGTCAAAAATTCTGCCAATTCTAAACATCTACAGAGCACATCCATTCTAACCAAGTCTTGAACTCAACATTGGAAGGCATAACAATGTTTAATATCATGGCCTGCAGCTCCTTCATGGTATGGACAATGAAGATCAGCTCTAAATCCTACTGGAAGAGGATTTGGAGGAGTAAGGGGTCTAGTTGTGATCAGACCTTTTAGGACCAAATAAGGGTACAACTCAGAATACGCCATAGGAATAAGGTCAATTGTAGTCCTATTTCTGACTCTGTGATTCAGATTCTGACCAACATTCCTTTGTGGGGGAGCCCTATCTTCAACTTTTGTCACAAACTCCTTCCTCTTTTGAGGCTTTTCAGAGGACTTTCCAGAAGACTCAGCAGCATGGTGCAAAAAGTGAGAATTCTCATAAACCGCTTGGGAAACGATACCCGCAGGGATAACATTGATTTGAGGTATGACAATCTTCTGAGATTGAGCTTCTCTAGACAACAATGCTTGCATCATTTCCATGAGTCTATTCACATTTCCTCTCAACTCATCAAGGTCTTCTCTAACCCTTCTGTTATGATGTTCTTGATTTTCCATTCTTCTTTCGATGTCGGCTTTAATTCTGAATTTGTGCTTAGGAATCAGTTTGACGGGTACTCAACAACTCTGAAGACGAGAACGAATGAACATGAGGGACTATGAATGCAAAAAAGAATGCAAATATGAATGCAACAATATGCGAATAAACTACGAAAAGATGTTAAACATAAAGTCATAGTATCATAAGTCCAAGGTACAGATGGAGGATACTCGGATTGCTTTCCTCACAAGGATTTTGCCGGTTAGGCCATAAAGTTAAAGGAATCCCAAAGTTAACAATCCCTATGGTTGTTCATCACACACGCCATAAGCCTGACGGTTGATTGACTCCACCATTTGAATCTCTCTTGGGTGAGATCTTCGTATCGAGCCACGTGAGAGGGAAGTCTCTCGGTGCCCCATACTACGAGATCATCGACACAGGGTTTAAAACAAAGTCTCAGAGTTATGGACTTTACTCAATTGTTTGATGCACGTGTCAATTTTTATATATGCAGGCCCAAAGTTGAAAAGTTAAATCAGAATTATGACGAAAACATACTTTCGGCATAACCTAACGTTCTCGACAATTAGATATTGTTAAAAACCTCTTTGTAAACAATGTTCACAGTTGTCGATTTAAGCTTGTCGTATTCATCATAAACCAAATATTTGATTCCTTGTTTGGTTGTGACCCTAGATATCGCGACATAGATCTGACCATGAATGAATACATCCGTTGGCAGGTAAAGACCAACTGTATCCAGGGATTGTCCCCGAGATTTGTTGATTGTCATTGCATATGAGACAACTATAGAAAATTGACGTCGTTTAAGCTTGAAAGGCCAAGGGGACTGTGAGGGTGACATATCCATTCGAGGGATATACACCATGATTCCACAACCCTTTCCGACCATTATTTTTTCCTCGATGACATGGTTCGCCATTTTAGTTATCATTACCCTCGTGCCGTTACACAAACCTTCCGACTGATCTATGTTTCGCATAAGCATAACCTATGTTCCTACCTTCAACTTAATGTGATGGTTAGGTAACCCAGAAGTACTAAGTGAACTTAGAAACTCTGGTGTTTGGATGTCCACTACATTGGCATCATGAATTTCAGACTTGTCGACAGAATTTGAGCTATAGTAATCCTTTATTTCTCCTACAAAAGAAATGTTGGCATGTTATTGATTGTTCATAATGTAAGAGTTAAATATTACGGTCCAGTAGGAGAAAAATACCCGACATCAAATCTAGGACGTGATCGTTGATTTTGTCAATAACTTCTAATGTAGAAGCAAGTATTGCGCGAGATCTGAGGTAGTCGTTAGATTGATAATGAAGGAGAAAATCAGGATAGGTACTATTTACAATGGCAAGAATAGGGTCGTCATAATCTGTGATTAAAAGTTCCGGCGGTAACTCAATGTCGGCGAATCCTTCATTTGGCTCAGACAGTTTACCTTCACCAATTTGCAAGAGCCATTCTGAGAAGTCTGTTATTTCTCTCTTTTCATTTTTGTTTGGTCCAGATTGTAGTCGCATATTCTGTGTCAAAGTTAAAACTTGTACCGAATGCCATATGTAAGAAGCATTAATTACAGAGTGCATAATATCAGAACGACTCCCTCTGGGAACAACCGGTAAATTCTATCTAAAATCATCACCGAATACAACAACCTTGCCACCAAATACATCCTTTGAATTACTATAAGTACTCATAACATCCTTCAAAGTTCGGTCAAGTGCTTCAAACGCATGCTTGTGTGCCATTGGTGCTTTGTCCCATATGATAAGCTTCGCCTGCTTTAGAAGATCGGCTAGTCAATTTTGTAGGTTGAATTTTCCAATGTTGGTACGGGAATCTTGAACTTAGAATACACAGTTCTACCTCCTGGAAATAACAGAGAAGAAATTCCGCTGGTCGCAACGGTTAAACATATATGATGTCTCGATCTCAATGCACTCGCGAGCGTTCTCCACATATAAGTTTTTCTGGTTCCCCCGTAACTATGTAAGAAGTACACCCCACCCTTCTGAGCTTAGACAAATGCCATAATTTTATCAAAGATTGTCTGCTGCTCATCTAAGGAAAATCCATCAAGAATAATAAGTATGGAAACAATGTAAGTGACTAAGAAAGTGCCTAGAAATGAATGATTACAAACCTGTTAGTGCGTTAAAAAGGTTTGTGAATTCGGATCTTATTGCAGCCATGTCATAACTCCGTTCATCATATATTAGTCAATTGCCGATTTGTTGTAGAACATACCCGTCCGGATATGGAATTGGTTCAAATTCTTTGAGACTTCGTCGGTTTGCTTGAAGCAGTTTTTCAATTTCGGTTAAAGTCAATTTCATCAATTGCTCTTTAGTTAACACAATTCTGTCCCATTGTAATCAAACATACAGTCAAGGATTAATTATAACACCAAAGCACAGTACATTGGAAAATGATAATATGCATGGTTTATTTGATGGATTGATTACTTGGACATAAAAATTTTATGATGGTTACAACCTGTATTATGGGCCAACAGTCGTTGTGCATGGAGTAAGCCATCAGACAGAAGAATCCATGATTCATTCCAAACATGAGCGGGTCTACGGACGGCCCCGGACAAAAGCATTACTATAAAAAGTTTGCGGAGAAAGTGACCCGAACCCCATTCACTCGCCTCTTTTATTGCACCAATGTACTCTCAATCATCTTCAAGGAACCCCATTGCAAAGCATGCATCCCTAAAAGTATCGAATCAAGTGTCACCGACTTTGCGAATTTCTTCATATGTAGTCGGACCCTTGACTACTGTCAACATCATTCGCAAAAAATTAGCTCCCCGATCGTAGGTGGAACCCATATCAAACGGCCAATGGTGAAACCCTTTTTGCGTGGTTTCCACACTCTGGTCCTCTTATGATAAACAAACTTAGACACAAATTGACCATATGTTAGTGATCGGGTGTCTTCGTATGCTCCGTTAGCAACCGACCAAGCAGTGAACATTGATTCATACACACTTACTTTTTCCAATATATTTTCCATTTTGGCGTGGTCGGCATAGTAAACCGCTTTTTCGCCTACCAAATGATAATACATTCGTTCCACAGTCGGTTTCCTACCGTGAATCTTGTAAGAGTAAATTCGCCAACATGCCTCACTTGGAGATACATATCTACAATCCAGATATTGTTTGATCTCATCAATTGGCTCTTTGTCATTCCTGTTGCCAGGGCTTGAAATTGTTATGGTTGCCGTTATTTGATCAAATCCTTTGTGAATATACTTGAAGAGATATTTGATAGAAGTCACTTGGTTACACCATTCCATGTTAATATGTGCGTGGTACTTCAAAAGGAATCTTATATTATACGGTACAACATGTCGATTGTCTAAAGCAATGCCATTTTTGTGAATCACTTGGGAATTCGATCGTCTTCGGTAAAGAGGACACCCATCTGCATCAACAACAGTTGTTTCTTGATATTTTTTTGGGAAGTATTTTGAACACTTTATTTTTCATTCACGGTGAAGTCATGCGTGACTGACCATAAGGTCCATGCATCATGTGTGCTGACACCAAGTTGTATAACACAAGATGAGCAATTGGGTCTGGGATCACAACATAAATAATCTTATTTATGTCCGAAGGTGTCAGGTATTTGCTTTGTGCGTGTAAAAATACCAGGATATGAGCATGTGGCAGATTGTGTTTCTGAAATTCAATTGTGTACATGACTGTCATGAAAAAAAAAGGTTTGTTAATACACAAACCAAATCCATTGATAAGGTGAAATGAGTGTTTAAATAACTTATTCAAGAATGCTTACATGCAATAACCTTACCGAGCACATAGTGTTTTATTATATCAGTCATGAGCTCGTCAAATTTAAGTTTGAAAACTTTGGAAATTATATTCGGTCTATCATGTGGCTTTAAAGTAGTACTAGACAACATACATGTTATTTCAGGCCAAGCAGGATTGCATGTAAATGTAATAAATAAATTAGGGAAACCCAAATTTCTTGAAATAGCCATACCATCAAAATATAGTTGATCCATGTATCGTCTGCTCCCAACAATGGTTGATGGAAAAACCACGTACTTTCCTCTCTTTGGTGCAGCATTTGATTCAGTATCGCGACATTGGTCATTGAGTTGGTTATATTTCCCAACGTGTAAGTTGGATTTATTAGTCCTCAACCAGTTGAGTCTCTCGGACTCCATCATCGCGAATCCATCAACTAAAAACTGTTGAAAAAGCCGTCTTGAGTGAAGTAATGTTTTTGCCTCTGAAATACGCTCCTGTAACCGGAATGATAGCCAATCTTTGATGGATTGATGGTTTGTCCTGGTTACCTCATATTGATGCTCATATCGATGAAGTATATCTTTTTTGTATCCTTCCTCGCCATACACAAAAATGAGAGGGTATTGGTAGGCTAAGTATGTGGGATGAAACTCTGTAATTTGTTGCAAACCACCATCACGTGCGTGAATGATTATGTCTCGCAGAGTTGTAGCATCAATATCTCCAACAATGAGAGCAGCAACCTCCGACACAGTTGGTTTGTTGTATATACGGCCATCATCAGGTCTATCAATGATTAGCCTTAGCTTTAAGTCAAAGAAAACATTGGTTCTCAAAAGATCTCTTGCCATCTGAAAAGCCTTTGCATGCGGATTACAGTCGTCCAACATAACCTTCAACTTCCCGACAATATCCTTGTTGACATGTTTGTTATCCTTACATGTCGTGTTAAAATGGAATGAGAAGGACCCGTTCATATATGTGAAATGAAAGTTAACTATTGAGGAAGAAGTACATATACCTGAAACATTTAATATGGTTATCGATTTCGTTGCCGGTGTCATATATATATATATATATATATATATTTGGGCATATTGAGGAAGATGTCCAGTCTCTGGCATCAAACAACCGATGCGGTGACAGGTTTGACCATGTACTCTGAAAGTAGGCGGTCCGCGGCCATTGGCAACATTGTTGTCGAATTTCATCCCAGGAGACGTGAAAGAAAACATGGAGTTGTAAGTTCGTATATTGCTCTGGTAGTTTTTACTTTCCGAACATGTTCCATTATACATTAGATGCTGCAGCAGTTGCATGGGATCATTTAGAAAGGGAAACACAACCTTTCCACTCCTGCAACATGGAGTGAACGTAGGAACATTGGAATGTCGTGTCTTGCCCTTGTGTTCGTGGTACCACATAGAGGCATGACAGGATTGACATTCCCGAGAATGATCTCCTATGTTGTAATATTCTACATATGCATGTTAATGTTTATTATAAAAAATTATAAGTATAAGAAATAACAATAATGAGTCGGCTAACATACCTTCAAGATGAGCATTAGCCATATCATTGTTATCAAATTCGACATCATCATCATCAGAACTATCACCCAGGGACAACTCATTGTCGGTATCCGAGGCTTCATCGTCATAAAAATTAGCTCTTGCGCCAACATTCAAAGTAGATGCGTCGTTGGGGTTGGCAGCAGGTCTTAGTGTTTGGTTAAAACTCGCAAGCAAGTTGGTGCCAGGGTTGCAATGTAATCTTGTGTTTTTATGAGTTGGTGGGTGATTTATATGTCATTTCGAGGGTGCAATAATCCTCAAGTTAGATACAATCTCTGTCAGTGGCACACAATCACCAGTAGTAGGTGTTTGCTGGGGGGTGATCGGAGGTCGTGTGATGGTTGAAGGATTTCCTTGTTGGTTCAAATCATTGTTGTCTCCCTGTTAGATAAGATTAATCTCCTCATATTTCTTGGAAGAAGGCGTTGATTTGTCTTGGAAGCCTTCTGTTTCCATAGAAGAACCACCATGTTCCAAATACGGTGGATACTGAGGGCTGTCGTGTTGCAGTTGTTGTGGAATTGAACGACGTAGATTGTTTCTAAGTTGACGGGAATGTCTTTTCGCGGACATGATGAGTCTTCTTCTACTTCTAGAAATAAAATAAGGAGAGACATTGTTTGACGTTGAAGTGGAGTACATGGAAACTACAAAATATTGTACAATATTTCTGCAGGAAAACAAAAAAACACAAAATAATAAAATAATCCTTCTAAGCATATGTCAGACAATGATGGAGTCATATATAATCAATATAATATATCAATCAAACATGTTGGAATCATGCACGTGAACTAACTTCTGAACATACTTTAAGTTTGGGAAATACTATTGATTAATCACGAAGAGCTGAAGAAGAAGTAGTTCTCCTGAGGATGCAAAACTTAGCACACATGGAAAAGTATGAAAAAGTTTGTATCTCCCGCTATATGTTTCACAATTTTGAAAATTCAAATTTGAATACAAAAATAATTAATATATTAAAAATGTAGTACCAAAATAGGTTGGCACCATCTTTTAAATTTTAGACTATGTATAATATAAATCAATACACAAAATCTTGTTTTTTTAGACAGTGTAGGCACATGAATGGTTGTACATAGGGTGGTTGAGACTATACTTATTTGATGGAAGGGGGAGTAGTAGGTGATTGACCTGACAATGTTAAATATTAATATCATAATAATGTTTTTATTAATTGAAAGTTAAATATAATGACATCCCAACCCAACTAGTTGGGTACATGTTGAAGAAGGTAGTATTTGTCATTGGTTTTTTCATATGATTCTTTCACCTAATTTTACTGCCACAATACTTAGCTGAAATTCCATACACTAACCACATGAATCATTATAAAGCTGGTGAATATAACTTTTTAGCCGTAAAGAAGATAAGGTATTTTTCTAGTGGTTAAATGGACATACATGTACGAAGGAGATATATATAACAGTGAGTAACATGAATGTAAAAGCAAAACAACTTCATTACATAAAGAAGGCATATAATATATAATAATAGACCAATAGCCAAAAAGTTGTTGGTTACAGACTATCTTGGATATAGACAACAATGATTTATAACCCAAATACAAGTACAACAAATTGCAACATTAATTTCGGACAAGTCAAGATATCACAGGTTTAACGCAACCTTAAATAGACTACAAAACAAAACGAAGACTTTGGACAAGTGAATATATCACAGGTTTAACACAACTTTAATTAGACTACAAAACAAAACGGAGACTGCAATTCTAGCTGCACCAAATCTTCCTTATACTTGTGTTTTAAACAGGACTAATGTTCTTCTCCAATTTGATGATTTTTTTGAGTTTTGTGGACGACAGTTCTCCATCACACAGATCGCCAATTGTAGTTGATTCACTTGAGCCACCATTTTTCAGTCTCTTGGCCGTGGGGGTCAGGGGATCAGGATTATGCATTGATGTTATCTCCAGGTCCTGCTGAAATAAAAGCGTGAGGAACAAAACACAATCAACAAAGCAATAATATGAGTTTTTTTTATAGTTTAGGGTGGAATACCATAAGTATCTCACAATCTTCTGCATAATTACTTTTCGCCTCATCAACGCTCTCTTTAATCTGCATAACATAAATATCGGTAGTGTTACTCAATAGACAACAGCTATTTAGGACATTAGCCAAAGCATAGAAATAATATATACTTTATATGCAACTATACCTGCAACGGGGCCGATGTACCCGACGGTTGAGAGTTGGTTACTTCGCGGTAGTGAACAGATTGGTGTTGAAGTTCCCACTGAGCCTTTAACTGTTTTATCAATGGATCATCCCTAAGCAACATAACAACCGAGCAACTGTCCCAATTGGGATGCCATTTCACTCTAAAAGCCATCTCTAACTTCAACATGGCATCAAGTGCTAATGGAATTCCAACGGATCCGTAACTCCATCCTAAATAAAATACAATCATAGTACAGTACCAAGCATATTAAATATTGAATAACATATATGATTTATGAACCAAATAAATAACCTGAATCATGGTGTCACACATCTGAGCGGCAGACACTCGAAGAATAGATTCACATTCCATGTCCCGGAAAATAAACTTACATGCCGTTCCCAAATGGACAACATCAATTTCGATTTTATACCTAATGCATGGAAAAACCTTAAGTAAAGAAAGAAATGGAGAATAGTTACTAAAGTCAACAAAGATACAGATGGTTGTAAAACTTTTGATACCTATAGATCACCGCTTCAGTCCTATGACCATTATCACATTCGAAATGAGATTTATCACCGCGAGCAGTTTTAGTGTATGCATGGCAGGCCTGGTAATACCATCCATATGAAGAAGAAATAAGCTTATATGTTGTAGCAACGGTAGCACAAAAAGAAATATGGTATTTGAAATCATATACATGAAGCAAATCAATGGTTATATTCAATACAACATATGCATATGTTAGAAAGATGCTTAGAAGATGCCTTTTGTAGCTTTTTAATTTCACTCAGAGGTAAGGCAACAACACCGGAAAACAATTTTTGAGACTCTGTTTTTCTACCACTGTCAGCATTTGAGTTACAGGACAAATGTCCGTATTGAGAACTGAGTTGTCTGGAAAAACTTTGCAAAGATTCCTTAGGGAAACTGCAACACAAAAGGTTTGATTAGGCAAACATAAATAGGCATTCCAATAGTCGGGAAAATGAAAAATTAGTACACCACACCATTGGATACCTGTCTAAGAAGCATTTAACCGAAGGAAAATCCAGATTGATAGACAACTTTGTAACATGGAAGGTGTTGGTAACAAAAAGTGGATACTGGCCTACATTCACAAATATTTTTCTTAATATAAGAGTATATAAAAAAGTATGATACATATATATGTATGTCAATCAAAACAGGAGGTTATGTGATCACCCTCTTCTTTCACTTTCACGTATTGAAGGATGATGACTATTGGCACAAACATATTGTCTCGCTGCTGGTTAAATCTAAAAAATTGTGCGGCATAACCCTCCCAAAGGGTGCAATTCATAGTGTTGTTGCTGGAGATAGTAAAAGAATGTGGTCAGAGATCTATTAATAGACAATGGAGGAAGATCAAAATGAATAGACAATGGAGGAACATCAAAATGAATAGACGTACGTATCCATGAGGACCAAATTAAGCTGGAGTTTTCTCCCACCGGTTTGTGTCTGCATATAGCCAATCGTCTCGACCAAACCTATAATATTTGCGAAAAAGTACCAAACATCGGAATATAAGATAACATGACTACATGAACAATTCAATCTAAGTAATACAGATACACAATAATATTACTGATCAAAACATCTTTCTGAAACTTGCCGGTGATAATATCAGAGAAACCAGTGAAGATCCGTTCCTTGGGAGGTATCTCATGTTTGTTAACATCAGAAACAGATGTCCCTTCGATAAACCGCACCATCCACTTATGATTTGTTGGTTTAAAGACCAAGTTATTGGGATGGACTTTAAAGTTTGATACGGTGTAGGTATGGTTCAAGGCAAACTTTTCCTTGTATGCATCCACATGTTGTGTTGGAACAACAACATGGATTTCACATCCCTGGCAAAGAAATACAAGCATAATGTCAAGCCTAAAGACAGAATAGGATGAAACCTTGTAACCAACAGAGACAAAGACATCGTAGGACGAAAACATATAAACATCAAGTCATCTGACGCGTATAACGACCCAAAACATGAAACCCTAAAATCATGTGAAGGGTAAAACAAACCGAAGAACTGAAAGCTAGCAAAATCCAGAAATAACAAAGTGATCAAAAGAAATATATTAAGTAATAGCAACACAAGTCATGTACTCACCTCACAGTCAACGAAGATCATTTCGAAATGTTGTTTGTTGTTCGAAACAACATCCCACATATGATCCACTCGAACCTGGACCTTCCACAACTCCTTCCCGTCGTTGATATTGTACAATTTTTCAAACTGTCTGGCCATGAGGATGGTGCGTTTACAAGGTCAGGAACAGAGAAAGGTAGGAATAAGGGAAAGGTAATGAGAAAAGAGAGACACAGGGTTTTGATAAGGTAGATGAACGAAGTTTGGAAGGTTTGTAGTTGAGCCATATGTCTGCTACAATAGGGTTGATGGAAAAAAAGGAGAATTAAAAACTATTTGTTAGTTTGCGTAATGAAAAAAACAGAGGGAAAGAAAAATTGTTAGTTTGCGTAATAAAAAAACAAAGAGAAAGAAAAATGAGGAATTGTTTCAAGAGGCCATCCACGTGGCTGATTAAGATGGAAGCAGGGGCATCATGGTAAATTAAAGAACATCTAATTTTCTTTTATATGTTAGATTTTGATGTGAGATTTTTACCCTAAATTTTAAACTAACTACATTTGTTTGTTATTATAAGTTCTTGTCACTTTCACATTATAAAAAAATGTAATCATAAAAAATAATAATAATTTTTTTATAAAATTGTTTCTTTACTGATAGTAATATGAGAAAAATAAGTTTAAAATTTTGAAAAAAGAAAAAACAATATACATTTTAAAATATAATAATAAAAAAACTTTAATATCAGTATTTATATTCCACCGCTTGGATTCTTTCTCTGATCTCTGAACAAGTTATGGCTGCCAATTTCTGGACATCATCTCATTAGTATGTTTCATCTCTTTTTATTGTTTGTGCCTATTGTATTATCTTTATTGGTGTGTGGATTTGTGTGGTCAATTTGCTTCATGTTGTGTGTGTGTCTCTTGCAGCAAGCACCTTTTGGATCAAGAAGATGTGGATATGGTGAATCCACTTGACAAAGAAAAGGGTCTCACACTTGAGGATTTTAAGCTCATTAAGATGCACATGTCTAATTGTACGCTCTCTTTTTATACCTCTCTCTATATTCATTTCTTTGATTTTTATGTTGAATCGAGGGTTTGGGACGATGCAGTTTATGTTTTGTATTAAGGGATTAGTACTCGAGTATCATGATGGAGAGAGAAGACCGGTAGATTTTGTGGTAAGATTTCGTGTGCCAGTGATCACGAACTGCATAGGCCAACAGCCACAATGCGTTGCAAAGAGAATTTCTTATACGGATAATTTCTCTCTTAAATCTTATAATGTTTTTCATGATTTTCTTTTCTTATTCTCTTGTTTGGACTTTAGGAACTCAAACCGGTGTAAAAGTAAATTACTATGGAATTGATATTGATGTCTGTCATCTGCCATAAAAGCAATTCGTATTATTTAACTTTACTGAATTTCCGCATTTTCGTTTATTGCTTGTGCAGATATTCTGAAGTTGGCTCAACAAGTAAAAGTGAGGCAGAGGTGTGAACTGCACTTCTTGAATACATGCAATCCTATTCCCTTGGACAAATAGAATATGAATGGAATTTTTTTGTAAAACTCACGATTTTATTTGTGTTTATCAGAAGTTGGTTATTTATGTACCAACAGTATTGCATTGATTCTTGCAATTCTTGTCGAGTTTCATAATATGACTAGGTTCGAAAGTTTTTCGAACTATAACATTCATAATCGGATTAAACTTAAATGGCAATCGTTCATATTAATAATACTGGTTGAGGAACTTAAGAAATCCTTGCCTTCCTTCATAGAGAAATTTCTATGGACGTGTAAAAGAGTGAGTTGCGAAGAGTTAAGTTTTTGTTTTGAACCTTTCTGCTAAAAAAGTGATAGATGTTTTTCATCATTTTACCAAAACATCTTTTGTCTATTATTTTCATTGTGGCACACCTAATATGTTGGTTAATCTTTCAGGGTTGTTGCTACCGCAGTTACTTACATGAGACGTGTTTACACAAGGTACGCGTCTTAAATTTCTAAGCCGGTAGAAAGAGTACACCTGAAATCATAGGAATTTCCTGTTTTATTTTTATGACGGTGGATTTTATTTGTGTTGTTTTGCTCTATTTATGTGATAGAAAGATACCGTTCAAATTGGATGTTGTGTTGGATGTGTGGTAAGACTAGACATGATAAGATTAGAAATGACTATATTAGAGAGTGTTGGGGTAGCACCTATGGTAGAAAAAATGGTGGAGAATAGACTTCGGTGGTTTGGACATGTAGAGAAGACCTGTAGTCTGTAGATTATGTGGTAAGGAGAGTAGATCAGATGGAGAGGAGTCAAATAGTAGAGGTAGAGGAAGACTTAGGAAAATTATAAGAGAAGTTATTAAAAAAGATCTCGAGTTTAATATTTTAGATAAAAGTATGGTTCTAGATAGAACATTATGGTGGAAGTTTATCCATGTACCTGATCCCACATAGTGGGATGGCTTGGTCGTTGTTGTTGCGTTGTTGTTGCTGCTGCTCTATTTATGAAGTTGAATCAATATTATTGCAAGTTTAAAGTTCATAAATTTCTTTTCTTTTGATGTCATGATATATAAAGAAGCCGTTTCTCTTTTCGTTCATAAAAATTAGTACACTCGATTATTTTCATAAGAAATGTGTATAACCTTAAACGACACTTAATATGAGACAAGGCGCGTATCATCTAAGAGCTAACTTTATATTTTTTTTGCTTTAAGGAAGAGTATGACAGAATATGATCCACGCCTGGTAGCTCCAACCTGCTTGTATCTGGCATCGAAAGCCGAAGAAAGCACAGTGCAGGCTAGGCTGCTTGTATTTTACATTAAGAAATTATGTAAGCTGTTAGCCAATAAATTCGTCTTATTTTGCCTCATATTAACTTCTGATATCAAAAGTGAGTTATTTCCTTTATGTTCTGAATGCACGATTTCGTAAGCAGATGCTGATGATAAGTATAGGTATGAAATCAAGGACATACTTGAAATGGAAATGAAGATTTTAGAAGGATTGAACTATTACCTGGTTGTATTCCACCCATACCGTTCCCTCTCCGGGTAAGTGTTTGATAAAATGGTTGTCCATTTTGCACGCACAAAGTCTAGTAAGGACAAAAGTCACATATACTTTTTTACGTCCAAATATACGCTGGTCTTCATCACTTACGTCCCTGTTCTTTTATCTTCACATTTCCAAATACTATAATTTCCCACTTACTATAATGATATTTCTTCAGGTTTCTTCAAGATGCAGGTTTGAACGATTTAAGCATGACTCAACTAACTTGGTAAGAGTCCTTCGTGTTCAACAGATTACGTTTTTTAAATAGAGCCCTCACCCTAGGAAAAAGTAGATGGAATTGGTTCAAAGCTTAGACTAATGAATTGTTTACCTGCTGCTGACGTTGTAACTTCCGATATATCATTAATTTGTTGAATTCAATTATGAAAAAAACTAAACATGAATGCCAATGCGGACAGGGGGCTTGTTAATGACACATACAAGATGGACCTAATGCTTGTACATCCACCACATCTGATTGCCTTAGCTTGCATATACATTGCCAGTGTACTAAGGGAGAAAGACACCACTGTTTGGTATGAAGAACTTCGAGTTGATATGAATGTGGTGAGTATTCCACACTAGATTAAATATATTTTTAGTCTCTATAAAATACTATACCATCTAGTTTAGTCTCCATAAAAATTTCATCCATATTTAATTTTTTTTTTTTACGAATCGAAGCGATAACTGTGGATTGGCCAAATTCCTCATTTGATGAGAAGCTTGATTTGCAATTAGAGCATTTGTTTGATAGAGAAATCAACATGTATGTCTAAGGATTTTTATTTTTGTTGTTTGACAGATTAAGAACATATCAATGGAGATACTTGATTTTTATGAAAGCAACAGAATGTTCACTGATGAGAGAATCAATGCTGCTCTCCACAAGCTATGAGCAGAGTCCCGAAAAGTGTTGTTGTGGAATATGTAGAAGTGGAATGAAATAAAGTGTTGTTATCAATGACATGTTAATTTGTTAATCTATTTATGAGTTCTAACTATTTATGTGTCAAAAGTAGAAGTCCATGGTCCTCCTTGTCCTAACAGATGAGACAGTGATGTAATTGATACTGGTTTGTAAAAAACAAGAGAAACAAACAAGAGTGCCTCATCAAAATTCAACTTGTTAGTTTACTGTTTTTGTTGGTGGATGTTTTGATTTCTTTAGTAGTTAACCAACATCGATGTCTCACTAATGAGATTATGACCTTTTACTTTTGAAAGATGACCTTGTTTTTTTTCTTCTTTTTTTTGGTTTGTTAAAAATTATCTGTGGTTTAGTTTTAATTTTTATTTTCGACATGCTCTTCAGTTATTTTTTTCTTCCAATCAAGGATTTAACTTGACACCCTTATTATATCTGGCACCCCCACACATCTTTTTAATTCTAAAATTGTCCCTGATCAAAATTTTATAGAATTCTCCTAGCTAAATTTCTGGTAGGTGTTTTTTCATCGGAAATTTTATAATTTCTGGTATATGTGATACATTAACGATATTTTTGTAATTTGTCATGTCATACTGGAAATTTTAACCTAATGAAAATTTTCGGTAGTGTTAAATTTCAACGGCTACGATTTTGTCGACAATTTTGTACGTTTGTGATTGCATCGACCGTTTTGTGGTTTAGAATAATTATAAAGTTGTATAAATATGAGGTTATGTGTTGTTAACTTGCATAACATCATACAATGTATCTTCCTCAGTTTTTGTTCAGGCAAAAGTGTTTCACAATGGGGACAAATCTCCTGTACATTTTTGGATTCTGGATGGAGCCTTATGTCTCGTCGCTCTGAAAAGTAAGATGAATTATCTGTTGCCCGACACAAATAATCAGAGGGTGGTTATGATCTGGTTTTGTATAGACCTAATCGATAATGAGGGAAATGTTGCATAGGACTTTGTTGAGTTGAAAACATGTAACGCCCATATATAAAATACATACATCAAAGCATATTTTTCATATATAAGTTCAAGTTTGGTACTGAAATACAATAAGTTCTTAGTATAACACATTGTAAAATTTTAGCCAACTAAATACATAAGGTACTACAACAAAAGTCTAACAATAATACAAGATGTCCAAAACAAAAGAAAACTAAGAACTAGATCCGAAGATCTCAAAACATCCATAGTGGAAGAAAAGCCATCGATAAACAAGGATAATCAAACTGCCTTATCCTTACCCTTCGCGGAACCTGAAGTACCTATAAAATATAACAACAACATGGGGTGAGATAACAACATCTCAATGAGTTCCCTATCTTAGAGTTCCATCGACTCTAAAGGTTCGAATCTATCAACTACTCGAAACTTTGGTCACTTCTCAACGAGGAACCAAAGCAAGATGGAAACATCCATACATCGCACTCAACAATTCACGCAGGACTCAATGGAATACCCATCGTAAGTGCTATCGACAAGAATTCCCGTGGGACTCAGTGTAATACCCACCACAAGTCACTACCTAAGTCTTTACAGATGCTTCCCGTGAGACTCAGTGTAATACCCACCACAAGCCTAAAACTCGGCAAGACTTCCCGTGGGACTCAGTGTAATACCCACCACAAGTCACTACCAACCTCACCAACGATTTTCGCATCAATCTAGGGTAATCCTAAACACCACACAATTCATGTCTTTTGTTTTCCAATAGCTCACAATTTCCTAACTAACATAATTACGATTAATTATAAAATTCGGGTAAAAGTCGGCTCAAAATAATATTTTTCGGTCTTATTTGATAGAACATATTTTTAGCTTCAAATCAATATAAAGAACAGTTAAATCGGATAAACGATGAAGAAGTTATGAATTTTTAAAGATGGAACAAAATTAATATTTTCACAATACTTACAGTGTTAACCGGTTAAAGCATATGGTTAACCGGTTAACCATATCAGCTTCTAAAAGTTAGTAGCCTTATGCAGTCCCGTTAACCGGTTAACGCACATGGTTAATCGGTTAACTGACAGTCAGTGGCTGAAAACCTGCGTTTTTAAAAGACATAACTTCTCCAAAACTCATCCAATTAACATCAAACATCAAAACCATTAACAACAAAGGTTCCTACACCTAATATCAACATGCTCATGCATTTTAATCAATATTCAACCGTTCAAAATCTCGATTCTACGATTTCTACCATTTTGACCTAAACTAAAAAATTCTATAAACTCTAGAAATAAAAGCATCTATCTAGAACCCACCACTACCAAAGATGATTGAGAGATAAATGGGTGGTGGAATCTTCAAGACCAAGAGCTTCTTCTTCTTCTTCTTCTTCAAGCTTTTCCTCTTCCTCCCTTTTCTCTTCTTCCCTTTCCTTTCTCTCTTGCTATGTTTCTAAGTTTTTAACATAAAGAAAAACAAACTTAGGTCTTATACGAGAAAAGTAGAAATTGCTCCCAATGGGTCCAAATAGAGAGTATCCAAAAATATATCTTAGCCAACAATTTAATACAACCTCTGAGTCAGATAATATTAGTTAATATAAATTAATTTGCTGATTTCTCCAATTATTTTTGTTAAAACATCTTAGAGCAACCCGAAACCCTATTGATATCAATTAATATTATTCAGGACATTAAAATAATTTACGGGGTATTACATCCTCCCCCCTTAAATAGAAACCCATCCTCGAACTTAAAGATTACCTGAAAAGGTGAGGATATACTTCCCGCATTTTGATTCCAGCTCCCACATAGCATCTCCCGGATACGTCACATCCTATTGTACCTTAACAAGTGCAATCTCTTTGTTTCTTAACACCTTGGTTTCTCTTCCAACAACACGATTCGATTGGGGTTCAAAAGTCAAGTCCGCTTCTATCTTGATATAATCCAGCAGAATAGGCTGAAAAGGATCAGGAACAAACCTACGAAGTTGAGATACATGAAAAGATCATGCATTTCAAATAGAGAGGGTGGTAAGGCTAATATGTAAGCAACTTCACCAATCCTTTCTAAGATCGGATATGGTCCTATGTATCTCGGACTTAACTTGCGCGACTTGAATGATCCTTTCAATCTCAATCTCGGGGTAACTTTCAAATAAATATGGTCACCTTCCTCAAACTCCAAAGGTCTCCTTCGATTGTCAGCATAACTCTTCTGACGATCTTGGGCTTGCTTAATTTTCTCTTGAATCATTTGAATCTTTTCTTTAGTCTCTTGAATAACTTTGGGTCCCAAAATTCTATCTTCACCCACTTTCGAAAAACGCAAAGGCGTCTTACACTTTCTTCCATATAAAGCCTCATACTGAGCCATTTCAATGCTTGCATGGTAACTATTATTGTAAGAGAACTCGATCAAAGGTAAAAGTTCCTTCCAATTTCCTTTACTTTCCAACAGACAAGCTCTTAACATGTCTTCCATCGTTTGAATTGTTTGCTCCGTCTGACCATCTGTTTGAGGATGATTAAAAGTACTCAAACGTAAATTCGTACCCATAGCTTGCTGAAACACCTTTCAAAACCTCGAAGTAAACTTTAGATCTCTATCAAACACAATGCTAGACGAAACACTATGTAACCTTACAATTTCAGCAATAAACAACCTCGCAATATGACTTGCCTTGTATGTAGTTTTAACGGCTAAGAAATGCGCAGATTTCGTTAGTCGATCTACAATCACCCAAATAGAATCATAACCCCCTTGAGTACTAGGTAATCCCACTGCAAAGTCCATAGAAATACTATCCCACTTCCAAATTGGAATATCCAAGGGTTGTAACAAACCACCTGGTCTTTGGTGCTCGATCTTCACTTGTTGGCATACCGCACACTCAGACACAAACACTGCAATATCCTTTTTCACACCGGACCACCAATACTCTTTTTTTAAGTCTTGATACATCTTCGAAGAACCCTAATGTATCATAAAAGTACCTTTATGGGATTCCTCCAAAATCTTTCTCTTTAACACATCATCATCCGAAATACAAATCCTTTGGTTAAATAGGATAATCCTATCCAACGCTCTTACAAAACCCGGTTGGAGTAACATCTTTTGTAACTTCTCATCTAGAACCTGTGCTTGTTGAATTTCTCTCCTTAAGGTATAATTGATATTTAAATTTCCCATAATCACACCATTCGGAGTCCATACAAATTGAATATTAAGATCCCAAAACTTCTCCAATAATACATATTCCACAACCATCAACTCGGCACCATGAATCACCTTTCGGCTTAAAGCATCTACCACTTTATTCGCTTTTCCCAGATGATACTTCAATTCTAGGTCATAATCCTTCAAGTACTTCATCCAACTTCTTTGTCTCATATTCAATTCTTCCTGGTCAAAAAGACACTTCAAACTCTTATGATCGTTGAACATCTCAAAACGCACACCATGCAGATAATGCCGCCACACCTTTAGAGTAAACACCACGGTCGCTAATTCCAAATCATGAGTTGGATAATTCTTCTCATGAACTTTCAACTGTCGAGAGGCATAAGCTACAACTTGACCTTCCTGCATAAGAACACCTCTTAATCCCATATTAGAAGCATCGCAGAACACTTCGTAAGACTTGTTAGGATCGGGAATGATCAACACTGAAGCAGTTGTCAATCTTTCTTTCAAATATATGAAACTTTGTTCGCAACTAGAATCCCATTCGTAAGCGAAATCCTTTATAGTAATCTTAGTCAATGGTAATGCCAACTGAGAAAAACGCTTGACGAACCTTCTGTAGTAACTTGCCAAACCTAAGAAACTTCTAACTTCCGAAGCATTCCTCGGTCTCTCCCAATTTATCACGACTTCAATCTTTGAAAAATCCACTGTTACACCTCCTTGAGATATAATATGTCCAAGGAATCTGACTTCTGACATCCAAAACTCACACTTGCTAAACTTAGCAAAAAGTTGTTTCTCTTGCAATATCGATAGAATAATCCTCAGATGCTCTCCGTGCTCTTGTGGAGTATGAGAATAAATAAGAATGTCATCAATAAAGATTACAACAAACTGATCCAAATAAGCTTGAAATATTCGGTTCATGTAATCCATAAAAACAACTGGAGCATTCGTCACACCGGAAGGCTTCACTAGAAATTCATAATGACCATAACGGGTTCTGAATGCAGTCTTCAGTATATCGGAACTCTTTACACGAATCTGATGATAGCCCGACCTCAGATCAATCTTCGATAACACACAGGCTCCTTTCAATTGATCCAAAAGGTCGTCTATCCCCGGTAAGGGATACTTGTTCTTGATAGTAACCTTGTTCAACTTACGGTAATCAATACACAACTACATACCACCGTCCTTCTTCTTTACCAATAAAACAGGAGCTCCCCACGGTGAAACACCCAGTCTAACAAAATGCTTCGCCATCAAATCCTCTAATTGATCCTTCAATTCTCTTAATTCAAGCGGTGCCATCCGATAAGGGGAAATGTATATAGGAGTCGTCTCCGGTATCATGTCAACTATGAATTCAACTTCCCTCATTGGAGGTAAGGAAGTGACATCCTCGGGAAAGACTTCAGGAAATTCACAGACTATTGGGATGTTCATAACTTGCTGATCATTATTCTCCTCTTTAGTAAGGACCAGTAAAACAAATTTCTCTTTTTCAAACAATTTTTTTACCATTCCAACCGTACCTTCTAAGATTGTTGTCAACACATCTTTCGGAGGAGCTTCTACGGATGGAATGATGATCAATTTCTCTTTGCACCCGATAAACACATAATTAGCAGATAACCAATCCATTCCCAAAATAACATCGACCTTCTTAAGGGGTAGGAAAATAAGATCAATATGGAAAACTCTACCATCCATTAACAAAGTACAATTTTCACAAATAAGAGGTGTCTCAACGGTTTCATCCATAGCGGTAGTAATCACCATAGGAGGAGATAAGGGAAAAACTTGTAACCTAAGTCGCTTCACACAACTAGTAGACACAAATGAATGTGTTTCCCCACAATCAAATAAAACAAGACAAGAATGTTCATTAACAAGACATGTACCCGCAATAAGAGAGTTGTCGGCTTTAGTCATCCTCGCATCCATGTTATAAACCATTCCTTGAACTTGGTCTCTTTTCTGTGGGCAATCTCTAGCATAATGATCTTCTTTCTAGCATAGGTAACATATCACACCACCTAAACCACACCTTCCATAATGATTCTTACAACACTTAGGGCATGAAAGATGAGCATTAGGTCTAGGATTCACCACTTGCTTCCCTTTGAAGGGTTGGGGCCTTGGCCTAAAAGGTTGATTCGCCCTTCCACAATCACTTTGAACAACTCTTCCAGCATTTGCTTCAGTCTGCACTTTCTTCAAACTATGCTCAACAACATAACATTGTCCCAATAATTCATAATAAGTAGTGAACTCCCTCTGAGAGACACGATGAGAAATCTCAACCCTCAATCCAAATAAAAATTGATCAATTTTCCACTTCTCATCTGGAGCATACATAACTTGCCTAGAATAAACCGCCATGTCTTCAAACTTTTATGTATAATTGGCCATAGTCATGTTTCCTTGCCTATGCTGCTGAAACTCAAACTCTTTCTGGGTCCTTAGAGAACTTGGAAAATACTTCTCCATGAAAGTTGCCTTAAATTGTTCCCACACCTTCAGAACCTCTTGCACGGTCAGAAGAGTAGAAGCACTCTCCCACCACCTAGCAACATGACCTTTCAACAAGTGTGAGGCGAAAATCACCTTGTTCTCTTCACTGCACAACACGATCTGAAAAATTCTCTCCATATCAGTTATCCATTCATGAGCTTTCACCGAATCTAATCCACCATGAAATTCTTGAGGATTCATGCGGAAAAAGTCACGGAAAGTTCCACCTTTAGTTTTAGGAACGACCACTTGAGAATGAAGACCCCCCATTCATCTGGTGAACAATCTCCTGCATGAACTGAAACAGAGGAGTATTCTCATCGCCACCGGGCTGGTTACCAACAGGAGGAGTGACATTATGCCGACCACGAGTTCTACGTCCACTAGCCATATCCCTAAATGTCATCAAAATAGGATTAAGTTGATCAGGCTCAATACCATAAACATAACATTTAGTTCTATAGCGAGATTACGTATAGGAATGGAAAGAAACACTTATAATATTCTAAGGCTAGGTCGAGGATACAACCTGCTCTAATACCAATTGTAATGCCCATATATAAAATATATACATCAAAGCATATTTTCATATATAAGTTCAAGTTTGGTACTGAAATACAATAAGTTCTTAGTACAACATATTGTAAAATTTTAGCCAACTAAATACATAAGGTACTACAACAAAAGGCTAATAATAATACAAGATGTCCAAAACGAAAGAAAACTTAGAACTAGATCCGAAGATCTCAAAACACCCACAGCAGAATAAAATCCATCGATAAGTAAGGATAATCAAAATGCCTTATCCTTACCCTTCGCAGAACCTGAAGTACCTTCAAAATATAACAATAACATGGGGTGAGATAACAACATCTCAGTGAGTTCCCTATCTTAGAGTTCCCTCGGCTCTAAAGGTTCAAATCTATCAACTACTCGAAACTTTGGTCACTTCTCAACGAGGAACCAAAGCAAGATGGAAACATCCATACATCGCACTCAACATTTCACGCGGGACTCAATGGAATACCCATCATAAGTGCTATCGACAAGACTTCCCGTGGAACTCAGTGTAATACCCACCACAAGTCACTACCTAAGTCTTTACGGATGCTTCTCGTGGGACTCAGTGTAATACCCACCACAAGCCTAAAACTCGACAAGACTTCCCGTAGGACTCAGTGTAATTCCCACCACAAGTCACTACCGGCCTCACCAACGATTTTCGCATCAACCTAGGGTAATCCTAAACACCTCACAATTCATGTCTTTTGTTTTCCAATAGCTCACAATTTCCTAACTAACATAATTACGATTAACTAGAAAAGTCGGGTAAAGTCGGCTCAAAATAATATTTTTCGGTCTTATTAGATAGAACATATTTTTAGCTTCAAATCGATATAAAGAACAATTAAATAGGATAAACAATGAAGAATTTATGAATTTTTAAAGATGGAACAAAATTAATATTTTCCCAATACTTACAGTGTTTACCGGTTAACGCATATGGTTAACCAATTAACCATATCAGCTTCTAAAAGTTAGTAGCCTCATGTAGTCCTGTTAACCGGTTAATGCATATGGTTAACCGGTTAACCAACAGTCAGTGGGTGAAAACCTGCGTTTTTGAAAGACACATAACTTCTTCAAAACTCATCCAATTAACATAAAACATCAAAACCATCAACAACAAAGGTTCCTACACCTAATATCAGCATACTCATCTTTTTAATCGATATTCAACCGTTCAAACTCTTGATTCTACGATTTCTACCATTTTGACCTAAACTTAAGAATTCTATAAACTCTAGAAATAAAAGCATTTATATAGAACCCACCTCTACCAAAGATGATTGAGAAGATTGAGAGATAAGTGGGTGGTGGAATCTTCAAGACCAAGAGCTTCTTCTTCTTCTTCTTCTTCAAGATTTTCCTCTTCCTCCCTTTTCTCTTCTTCCTTTTCCTTTCTCTCTTGTTATGTTTCTAAGTTTGTAACATAAAGAAAAACAAACTTAGGTCTTATACGAGAAAAGTAGAAATTGCTCCCAACGAGTCCAAATAGAGTGTATCCAAAAATGTCTCTTAACCAACAATTTAATAAAACCTCTGAATCAGATAATATTAGTTAATATAAATTAATTCACTTATTGCTCCAATTAGTTTTGTTAAAACATCTCAGAGCAACCCGAAACCCTATTGATATCAATTAATATTATTCAGAGCATTAAAATAATTTACAGGGTATTACAAAACCGATGAAGATTTGAAGGCTATGTGGATAACAAATCATTGTAGGATAACTATGGGACCAATCAAGTTTGAGGAGTAAATTTCAAGATATGTTGATGACATAATCGAGATGTTGAAACACCCAGAGTCGTCTGGTCGTAGTGGCTAGGTTTTGTTATGTATTATTCTTATCGTTGATTGTAATGTTTTAAGTTATGTTCATATTGCAATAATAAAAGTGACAAAATGTTATGTTATAAATAGTACGATGCATATGTCTAAATAAATAGATATAATACAAAAAAAAATGTCTAGATAGGTCCCCAATGGGTTATGTGTGTTGTTCGTGATAATCCATTAAAATATCACCATTTGGGTTTATCAAATCCATGAGGTCATCCATGATAATATCGATCATCTGCAGACGTTGATGGTCATCAACATTAGGTGGAGGTAGTGTCGCGACACAAAAAATACCCGAGCATACTAACGCTTGAAATAAACTACAGAGTTGCCACCAAAGTTTTATTTTTAAAGGGAAATGTCGATAAAACCCTTGAAGGACAAAAATATGGTCATCACAACCAATTTTAGATTTTGGAGTCAGTTATACAAGGTGAAGGTATTAACACCCCTCATATGACACCCAAAACCCTGAAACTTATATATATATATATATATATATATATATATATATATATATATATATATATATATATATTAAGTTTTACACGACCATCTAAGGTGTTAACAACAAACAATTCTTCAATAAATCAAACAATAACAAACACATAGCGGAACATAAACGACATACAACACCTGTCATCGCACAATCACCTTCACTTAGGGTATCATTATGGCAGTGTCACTCTTATTTCAGTTAAATAAAAACAACATAACTTAAACATTTAGTTTCAACTTCAAAATGATATAAACTGATATCAAAATATTGAGTTATCATGTCCAACTCTCAACAAATTCAACATAAACTGAAAAAAACAAATTAAGCTCCAACAAAACTGTTCTAGACTGGGTCCAATGCCAGGAATGTCGGGCACGACCCAGTCCGTCGGGCACAGGCTCAAGGCCCAATACACAAGGATATGGGGAGAGCGTCCCCACACATAGTCCACACCTTCCACCAACTTCCCCGTAATAGTCTCCTAGTCTCACGAAGCAGTTGGACCAAGGGCAAGACCTCCTACTAGGTCTTATCTACTCCTACGCTCACCTTGGCAGTTCTTACTTGGGCCTAGCTGATCCAGCCCATGAGAAGAACCTTGGTCCAGCGCTGAGGGCTTGTAACATCCAAAATACCCCACAGATTTATTTTGAAAAATCAGAGTAATTAAAATACACCAAAATATTTAAGTGTCACATTCAACTAAAACCACACGACTCAAATGATACGTTTTACAAAAATAGTTCAACTTGCAACAGAAACTTCAAAATAAATATAAAGTAGTATTCAAATACAAAATGTTTTCTTAAAACTAAATGAATAAGAACAAATGTCATCCCGATACCCAAAGAACGTATCAGAGCCGACTCCTAAAATTGTGAAGTACACTGACTTCACCGACCACCACTCTACTTATCCTGATCACCTGCACGTTACCAACATAAGGGTAACATTCAAACAAAAGGGGTTAGATACTTACACCAACAAAAGAGAAAAATAATAAGAATAAAAGTAAGTATCATTAACTAGATCACCACTTCTCAACAACATCAATTAAACAAAGACATCACAATACATATCAACAACATACACATCAACAACAACTTATGCAATGATACTCGACTAATTCTATGCACATGGTACCATAATTCGATCTCTATTTCAAGATCCAGATCCCGTCAGAACTCTCGATCCCTCTTTCATGGTCCAGTATGACCCCTATATCATGATCACATCCTCGACCCCTATTTCATGGTCACACGCGATCCATATTTCATGACCGCACCAACATCACAACAATCCCCTATGGGATTCAAATGGACATACCCTACCTTGGTATACCATACCCAACCATGCACATGTCATGAAACATCTAAGACAATTATTTCATGCATTCACCAACAACCCTAACATACAACAACTTACCACAATACCAAATGTCACAAACATCATACATCTTCGCATACAACAACATCAATGAGAATATGTGCAACAATACAACATACAACAACATGTTACATCCACATATATCAACAAAAATGTCATGTAACTACAACTACTAATAAACATATCAACTTATGTTCATTTCAAGTTATACTAATTATCCCTCTAATTAAGCTCATAACTCATCTCTACCTACTTCTAACAACACCACTTCAATTCCCATCCATTACTATATTAATTAGATAATTTTAAGGAATTTTTTAGACTTAAATCATTTTATTTTTCACTCCAGGTCTCGCTAAGCAAGGAGCTTGCTCGCTGAGCGAGCAACTCCCTGTATTCAAAGCTCTAAAATTCTCACTAGCTCGCTAAGCGAGCTTTGCGGTTTCCGCAATTCTTCCTCTGCGAAGAGCCAACAACCAGCACGATAATTTCACCAAAAAACCAGTCCAACCACCAGAACAATGCATAATTTTCACAATATAATGCCTAATTCATACACTTATCATACAACATCAACAACTACGAACGATTAGACACAATTTCATACAAAATCACCCAAACCCTAAATCCTCTAATCAATACTCTATACCTGATTCCTATTATTAAACCCTTAAGAGATGAAGATATCCCATCCTTACCTAAGTTTTGATGAGAAATTCTTCCTTCTCCACGAGTTCTTCTTCAAGCTTTTCATGTTTCTTCTCCGTCTTCTCAGTTTTCACGATCTTTCTATTATTCACCAAAAACACGAGTGACTTATCTTCTTTTCCTAATTCCAACCCTATCCCTTTGACCCAATCTATGATCTTCCTCATTTACCCTCACTATCCTTCACCAAATGACCATTCTACCCTTAATTCCTTATTTTCCAAATATTTTAATTATTCAATGTAATATTATTCATATAAATACATATCATATTAAATAATTTTTTCTTTCTTCCTCACACAAAATACAAAAATTCCAAATAATTAATAAAAAAACCGAGGCGTTACAGGGCTCACTATAAACACCCTCTTTCACTAGAGGGTCAAGTATTCTACTTTTTACTACTTTCTGTACTTACTCACTCCACAAGCTCTTTCTTACTTTGGCATCGGAGTACCTTGCAGGTACACTCCCCAAAATTTCTCCACCGCAAAAGCTGCTGATCACTGGAAGGTTCCTCCTGATCAGGCCAGATCAAAAACATAATAAGCAAACAAACATTCCCAACCTCGATGTTACAGGATCAAAGCAAGACTTCTAAACAACGATGAAACTAATAAAAGTAACTCTAGGAGCTAACTTCCATTTACAACAGTAATCTCTACTTCTGAGTATCTGCAAGATGTCCATGGTAGACAACATGAAAGCAAAGGGGTGAGAATACACTTCCATAACTTAACAGTGAAAACAAGTAAAGGTAAATTATTAAATAACAACAAGTACACATATTAATCATACGAACATCCATATATAAAGTATTATCATTCATACAATACATCGCCAAATGATCATTCACAAATGCAACATTAATTTAATTGTACTCAACAAGTGACTCAATATGCATGTGGTACTATTCATGAACATTTAGGTTCATATCACTCTCAATCCCCACCATAGGTCCATATCACACCAAATAATTACCATCACCATAATTAACGCTTCACCATCCCCCATCTGGACTCCTGATCCCCACCATAGGATTAAAGCGCACCAAAGTTCGTTACCATCACCAAAGTTCATTATACGTAACAGTCATTCAATGTTACAACATCAATAAACCACAACATACAACAATATTTAATCAAAACAAAATATTGTCATAACATTCACCGTTTGCACCACACAATATAATTCATCATTTAAATCATGTTAAATTTAATTAAGCACTACTAATATTTTGCAAGATCCTGCCTGCAGCAGTGTTGCCTGGTACATTTCTTGGGATATTGACTTCCGGATCTAGATGAGGTCCAAATACTGGTGGGTTAACATGAGGCTGACCTCCCTCATTATTACTAGTTCCTCCAGTCCCAAGATGGGGTTCCTCGGGGTTTTGTCTTTCTACCAATGCCCTCATCCTTTCCTGACTCTGAGCCAAGCCAGTCATTACAGTCATGAATTGGGCCATTTGGTTCCTCATCTCCACTCTTTCATTAGCCATCTGTGTTCTGACCTCTGTTAGGTCCTGCTGTACTTGATCCATTTGGATACCAGGAAGGTTGTTGCGAGTAGGATACCGGTGCGGACGATTGAGAGGAAACACCCGACGGCGAGCAATAATTCCTGAACCACAACAGAGTTAGAAACAGACAAAATAATGACAAAACCTACAAAACAAAACAAAAGTTAGCATGCAATGCAGTATGCTTATTTATTTTCCAAGGTATCCGGCTTGGCTCTTGGTTTTGACCTTTCCAGACCCCGAGGAAGATGCTTTGATGTTGCTTGAGAGAAAGAAATCCAATGAAACAAACTGACAAATATATTACAAATGGTGCATAATACATAGTTTGTTTTTTACAACACAAGCCCCTGAGGGGTCAAAATACAACATAAAAGAAAAATACATCAATATGAAAGCAGCAACAAACAAAATTCAGACATCAAGTCCAAACTCATCCTCCTTAACCTCCTTCAAAAGTGCCTCAGTTACAGGACCAGCCGGATGCTCTGTAATAGTCCTGATGAGAAGGTTCCTAGTGGCAATGGAAGTGGTCAGCTTCTTGTGCCTATCTTGGTCCTTTGACCTCTTCAAACCAGCCCTAAGCTTCAATTCTGAAATCTCCTTCTGGGCTGTCAGCAAAGCTTCCTGTTGTTTCTTTTCATTGGCCTCTAACTGCTCAATCCTGGCTTGAGTTCTCTTATCTTCTTGAGTACGAGCTTCAGTGATCCTGACCCACCTAGCTTGACTTTCTTGCAGATAGAGATCAGTCCTAGCCTTCTGATGCTTGGCCTCCTTACAGGCATTCTTCAATATTTGCTCCCCAGCTCTTGATTTCTTGATGTAGTCCTCTGCTTTCTCAATCTTGGCTAGATTCTCCACTTTAAGCTTCTCCAACCTCTCAATGTCTAGACGACCATCACTCCTTTCCCAAAGAGTCTTCTTCAGAGCTTGAGACAGATTCTCATTCCTTTCCTTCAGTTTCTCAAACTCTTCCAGGCTGACAGTGGCTGCTGGCTGTGCTGTGGAAGGTCCAGGTGTGTCCTCAATGGTGAAGGGCATCCCAGAAATATGAGCTCTAGCATGAGACCATTCATAATATTGAGCTGAAGCCACATTATTGCACCTCCCAAGAATGGCCATCCCTTTGGTCTGGATGTTGTCCCAAGCCCAGGATGCTTGCCTGACAACAGCTAGATTAGGCTTTATCTCACAATACAAGGTCTCAGCTAGATCTTGCACTCTAGGAGGGTGTACTAAAGCATAGCCCAATTGTCTCTTGAACAGCAAAGGATTGTAGTTGATGCAACCCTTCACTCCTACTAGAGGTACATTGGGGTACTGCCCACAGCTAGTGATGATGTCCTTGCCCTTGGTGTTCTGGGTGCACCATCTGATGTCATCTGAAGTCAAAGCAATAAGTCTCTTAGCCCAATTCTTCTGTTGGTGAGGATTCAGGAAGGCATCAGTCTTAGGTAAGTGTTTGAGCAGCCAAGTATGAAACAGGGGAGCACAGCATCTCACCAACTTCCCTCTCTGTTTCTCATTCCTCTGATGAATGGAATAATAGAAATCTCCCAGCAATGTGGGTACTGGGTTCCTCAAAAGGAAGAGATGAATGGCATTCTTGCTGATAAATTTGGGCTCATCTACAAATAATATAACCCCATATATGCTGAGGGCTAACAATGCACAAACTGCCCTCCATTCTCCCAAGGAGGCCTTCAGGATGGCCTGAGAAATCAGAAAGTCTAAGTGCAAACCAGGGATCCCTGCCTTTGTCGTCATGTTCTGCTCAATCAAAATAGGCTCTAGGTACAGTGCTTTTGCCACTTCTCCATTGCTGGGAGAAGTCATCTCTGGGTTGAAGGGGATACCACCCCTAACAGGTACTCCCATCAATGATGAGAACTCCTCCAGCAGAGGTCCTAACTGAAAGTTCTGGAAAGTGAAGCATCTCAAAGGAGGGTCATAAAACTGTAGACAGGTGTGGATCATACTCCTCTGAGAAGGATCCAGGTCCATAATCATATCAAGGATGCCTCCATAATGCTCTCTGAATAATGGGATGTGGTCTGGAGTGATAAGTTCCTGGTGTAAACACCCCAAATTTGCCCTCACCCATTCACACTATGGCTTGTGATCTTTTCATATGCATAAGTTCAATCACATCATCTCATATTGCATTTTTGATTCACTGCATTGATTCTAAGTCATCTGCATCTAGGGTTTGTGATCTGAGCAATCCAAGAGCCATTTGAGCCACTCCAAAGGTCATCAATCACTTCAAAGGGGTCCATGTGTGTTCAATAATCATATTACATCCCCACAAAGTCAAGAAATTCAAAGAATCACAAGAACTGAGAATGGCATGGAAGCAGAGCCAGGTTTAACTGCACAGATGACCTAGAATTAGGGTTTTGGTTTCAGAGGCCATAACTCCAAATTTTTTGGTCATTCTTGTTTCTATTGGTCTCTATATGGTATAGGGATCATGCATATCAATTTTCATGAAGAAATTCCATGGGGAAGGCATCTGATCAAGAGTTGACTTTTTGAGCAAGTCAGTACAAAATCAGGGCATCTGAGGCCCCCAATGACCCAACAAAAGGGTGTTCTTCATCATTTTGATTGTGTATGATCTTTATTTGATCATAGAAGATGTTGGAAGTTCACAAAATTGAAGAATTTCAAGCCATTTGCAAAGTTGACTTTTTGGGAAAATGACTTGTAATGGAAAATTGCCATTTTGGGAAACTTTTTCAACCCTTGCTTTTTGATTCAAAAATGCTCCAAATGAGAAAACTTTGGTCATGAAAGTTGTAGAATGGATCTTTCCCTTTTCAAAAAGTACAAGAACTCATTCTAATTCATTTTGGATCAAAAGTTATGGCCTTGCAAAGTTGGGCAAAATCATTGAAATTTCACTTTTGCACAAAATGGAAAACTTGAAATTTCTCATGGCAAGCCTTTATGTGACTTCAATGTGACCTCTAATCATCATACCAATGCAATGCATGACCTAAAATCAGAATTGATCCAAAGAATTTTCCATTTCTATGCCTTGATTTTCACATAACCATAAGTCATTTTTCATGAAAGTGCAAAGAGGGATTTCTTGCAAATTGGTTCTCAAAGGGTTTGTTTGACCTCTAGCTGGTTTCAATACATTGCCATAACTTCATGAGGCATCACACACCAAAATTCAGCAAAGTTTTCTCACATGTACATAGCCAAAAGTCATGAAATGTCACAAGTTGTCAAATTGCAAAAACCCTTCCAACTCATGATCCAAATGCAGCAGCCTCTCATGAACCATCCAAGGGCCATCCTTGACTTAAGCTGAGGCAGGACAAGCCTCTAGATTGCCTCTGACCTAAGCCATGCCTAAGGTACACCATATCTTGACTTTTTGCACAAAGGCCCATACCAATCCCACAGTGATACACCAACTCTCTGCCCAACCAGAGCATGATATGTGGACATCAAGCAATCCAAAAAGAGACCACACACAAGCTGAACACTCCCACTTTCTTGCATCCACAAAATTCTGTCAAAAACTCTTCCTCTTCGAATTTCCTTACACAGCCATGAAACCTCAGTTCTTGCTTCACCAGTGAACTACAAATCCTCCATGGAACAAAAACCCACCATTAAAACAGCCTGAAACCCCCTAAAACACAACTGTAAAATCTGCTACACCAGAACTCATCTTCACAAATCAGCCATCAACAAAAGTTTTGAAGCATTCCATTGAGCTCAGGAGGTTCAGGAGAGGTGGTTTGCACAAAGGAAAGGCTCAGAAAGCTCATTTTTGAAGGTCTCCATCTCAGGTATAGCTCAAGAACTTTTTTCTCAGAACTCCATTTTCTTGTTGCAAATTGAATCTACATGTTGCACTGATCATCTGGATGTATTTAGATTTGAAAATAAGTAAGAGATGACCATTTCATGTCACTCTGAAAGTTTGCTCGTGTTTCGTATTTTCCTTCGATTCAGGCTTGTTAATGAAAATAAATGATTTTTGAAAGAGGGGTTAGGTTTAGATTGGGGAGAGGATCATTTCTGTGGAAGAAATTGCTTGTTTAGTAACCTGTAGCGAAATCTAGGGTTTTGGTTCGCCGGAGAAGACGACCGGAAGTCTTCTCCGGCCACCTGAAAATCATTAGCCCTAATCTGTGTCATTAATGAGAGTTTGAATGTGGAGCGTAGGATGGTTTGACCAGGGTTGACCCGCGCGTGTTTGAATGGCCTGGATGCGTCATTAGAAACCCTAATCCTCATTAACTTAATTAATTCAGTTTAATTAATTGTAAAACTAGAATTAGCCAGGTTTGAACTTGGGCCATCGGATGTGGCGCCAAGTCAACCTTTCCCAGCCCAGAATCAATCTGGTTCGTCCATTGAGCATACTTCTCATTATTTTAATTTTAATTTTCATTTTATTTGATTTATTTTGTACATTTAATTTAAAATAGCAAAAAATGTTTAAAAATTATGAAAATTTTTGTCAAAGTTTTCATTATTTTTCAGAACACAAAAATATTTTTATTTTTATTTTTTGCATTAAAATTTATTTTTAAATCATTTAAAAGTTTATTTTTAATTAGTTAATGAAAATTAATTAATTAAAAATACTTTTAGGTATTTAAAAATCACAAAAAAATTCATGTAACCTTTAAAAACATTTAGAAACATTGTCCAACTCTCAAACCAAATTTCTTTTTTGTTCTTGATGCCTTTTGATAATTTTCTTTGGATTTAATTTCATTTCAAGGCATTATTTTGATTCAAACTTCAAAAATTCATTTCTGTCTAACCTTTGAGAGTTGGATCATGATTCTTTTTGCATTGTATCTTGCATAGCATGTAGTTTATAGGATAAAATTGGCATGATTTGATCTTGCAGTTTCAATTTGTTTGGCATTTTTCTTGACAAGGTACCTTAAAACCCTAGCAATCTTAGGAAATTCATAACTTCCACTAGGTTAAGAGTTGGATCCCCTCCTTTGGGCAGTGAGTTTGTATAGGTTTAGGGTTCCTTTGATTGCATTTTCAATTTTTTATCATGTCATTTGCTTCTGGTTTTGGATTTTGCTTTGTGTGTTGATCATAAACCCTAATTCATGCCTTCCTTTGCATCCATCTTCCATTTGCTTGCATACCATGACTTGCCATGACATTTTGTGCATTCATTTGATTCATATAACATCTTAGGACATATTAGAATCATGTTTGTTCATTGAATCTTTCATTTGCCATGTTGTATGTCATTTGCATTCCATAACTTTTCATGAACATCCATGTTTCAAAGCATGCTTCTCTTGCATCCATATGCTTGTATGATCATTCTCATCTCTTGTCATGTGTTTGCATCATCTCTCAGCATCATTAATATCATGTATTTGCTTCTGACTTTGTCTTGCATCATGCCATTTCATCTCATTTGCATTGCATTTCATTTCTTTTGCTAACTTTTCAGGTGGTAAGTTACTTTGAGAAGTGAATTTTCCTTCACTTCTCACTTCCTCTTTTCATCTCTTTCATATTTCATTTGCTGCATTTTGTATGTGTTTGGGTTTGAGCTTGCTCATTTTTGTTCATCTTACCTTCTTTCTTCAAGCAACTTGTCTTCTTAAGTGAAACAAGTTGTTTTGCTTCTCTTTGCTCTTCTCATCTGTTTCTCTCCTTGGTGGTTCCTTGAAGATTTCTTTCTTGAGCCTCACAAACCCTAGGATCTCCAAGTATGATAACAATTAGGGTTTGATTAGTCCCCCATTTAGTTTTTACCTTTGTGTCATCATTGAGTCTTCTCTTCTCATCTCATAATCAGGGACTAAACCCTAAAGGCTTTAAGGCTTTGTGATTAAGCTTATGCCTGCATCCTTCTATTAGGATGGAGTGTATAACTTTAATCCTAAGTGTTAAACCCTTAATGTGTTTAAATCCCTTAATCAATCCACTTAATAATCACTAAGACATCAAACTTGTAACTTGGGCCTTGCATTAGGGTTCTAATTCTTCCTTAATTGGTTAAGAAGGACTAACCCTAGTGTTAATGGACAAGTCCCCCTCAAGTTGTCTTACAAACCATAAAATTCACTTCTTCATCTTATCATTAACTAAAATCCACTTAATAAAGGCTTTCTTTTGTTATGAGGTTAATCCCTAATCATGGGTTAAGTTGAGGAGTCTTCCTCAGCTTAAACATTCTCATCTATTATCCTTCTATTAGGATGGTGTAATGAGTCTGTTTAATCCCTGATTATGGCTTAAACTCATTACTCAACACTAAACAAAAACAACAAAAACATCTAAATAATCACAAGTAGGTTAATGATCTTAGTCCTATACCATGGTGATTAAGTGTGAGATGCTGACTTCACACTTAAGGTATTCTCATTACCCCTAATCAGAGGGAGGATGTGATGAGTTTACTAACCCATTGGTTTAGGCTTAAGCTCATTAACTTATGACACATTTCCAAAAGCAATAAAAGACTGAAAATACAAAAACAAACAATAATCGTCTCCTCCGGGATTCTTTTCTCATCTCATTCACTCACAAACGAGAACTTGCTTCTTCCGTCTAATGCAAGACAGTTTGCACCTGAGCCAGACAGGTCATACACTTGAGCATAGGCAAGTAAGCAGTTCACAAGTCAATTTACCTTTCAGTCTTTTTGAGTCGAACTACGGTGTTCTGACTTCCTCATTGCACGAGAGCATACGTAGGCATAACTTAACAATTATCGAACAAAAGTCTCTGTATATTCCCCCTCTTTCCAGCATCATTCTTTTAGCCTCATAGTCTTGAGCAATTCATTCCTGTTCTCTCATTGGCACTGTACATACTACACTTTACACTTCTTTTACACTGACACTTGCATTCTTTCTAGCTTTGAAACACAGATTGCACTGACACTACCCCTTTAAAACACAAATCTTTTAAGCGTGGATCCCGTCGAGTACGGCAGGCAATCTGGGTGCTAATACCTTCCCAGGTTGTAACCAACCCCCTTTCTCAGTCTCTCTGGTTCGCAACCGTCTTATCCACCCTTTCTCTAGGTCTATGCAGCATTACCTTTCCTTCGGGATAAAAATGCCTAGCTGACGACTCTTTCTTTCTCTTGAGTTCACCCCTGTGTGTTCTCATCCCCCCTTTTCGCCGACCGTTCGCGTCTGTACCCCTTTTGACCCGAGGTGTCATTTTGGTGGGAGCGACAGCTTGGCGACTCTGCTGGGGAACCTTATACTGTAACCAGGGCTTCTGGTTCTTTTTGTGGGTTCCTCCTAGCGCTTGTTTGATTTGTGTTTACTGGGGTGTTATGTGCTGATTGTGTTTACATATTTGTATTTATTTTTGCTTTATGTACAATTATTTATTGCTTTCTTTACAGCTTTATATATCATACTGTCATACTGTTATCTGGCTGGATCTGGTTTTGTTGCTTTGAAGGGTGGGGTTCTACTGAGAGTTTTAGGTCCTATACCTGGGACCTGAGTGACACCTATGCTAGAGTGGTTCATGTTCTTTCCCATTCCATTTCGGTCTGGTGCGGGAATATGAAACATGGTTCAGATGTGGGTTTCTTCTTGAGAACTCTGTGCTACAGATCTCCTGTAGTGCTAGGGCTATCTGGGAAGCCTGCTAAGTCTGGATGACCTTTATTATGACCTTCAGAAACTGAGGTGAATTAGAGGAGGATCTTTTATGGTTATTGTAAACACTGTACCTCCGGGTTAGAAGTGCTTACACTTCTCATAACTGATCCAAGTCCGAGGATCTTTGTTTTAGAACACTACCTGTGAGGGGGTTGGGCTGTTTGCAGGTTTGCAGGTACCCTTGACCACAACATACCCTGATACTTGTTTGATTAAGAATACTCCATTTTGGGACAGTTCTTGTGATTTTTAACCCTGGACATGTGACTCTTTATTTGAGTCCCCCACCTTGGTTACTGGACTTTTGAACCTCCATCTGGACTTCTTAAACATACATGGACTTATATCAAGGCAGTAATCAGATCCAGCTTGATCACAAACCCTTGCATATCATTTGCATACATCATCATTGCATCATTTAACATTTGTTTATTTGTTTTTCAGGGTATCCACATCATATTTGGCTTGGTTTTGACCCCTTCATCTGCATAGACCCCTGTTCATCAGTATCTACTTCAGCTATCTTCATCAGGTGTCTGCTTCAGCTTCAGCCTATTAGTGGCTCATCTCCAGTATCAGTCTTCATCATCAGTACTTGTTCTCAGCTCTTCATCAGCAGTCATGGCACCCAAGAAGAGCAACATTTCATACCATTTCTTTGAGCCTGTGCTGGCTGGCATCAAGCAGGTCTAGGCACTTATCACTCCAGACCATATCCCTTTATTCAGAGAGCATTATGGAGGCATCCTTGATATGGTTATGGATTTGGACCCTTCTCAGAGGAGTTTGATTCACACCTGCCTACAGTTTTATGACCCTCCTTTGAGATGCTTCACTTTCCAGAACTTTCAGCTAGGACCTCTGCTGGAGGAGTTCTCATCTTTGATTGGAGTACCTGTCAGGGGTGGTGTCCCCTTCAACCCTGAGATGGCTTTTCCCAGCAATGAAGAAGTGGCAAAAGCACTGTACCTGGAGCCTATTTTGATTGAGCAGAACATGACAACAAAGGCTGGAATCTCTGGTCTACACTTGGATTTCTTGACTTCTCAGGCTATCCTGAAGGCCTCCTTGGGAGAATGGAAGGCAATTTGTGCATTGTTAGCCCTCAGTATATATGGGGTTATACTATTTGCAGACGAGCCCAAGTTTATCAGCAAGAATGCCATTCATCATTTCCTTTTGAGGAACCCAGTGCCCACATTGCTGGGAGATTTCTATTATTCTGTTCACCAAAGGAATGAGAAGCAGAGAGGGAGGTTGGTAAGGTGCTGTGCTCCTCTATTCCACACCTGGCTGCTTAAACACTTACCCAAGACTGATGCCTTCCTGAATCCTCACCAACAGAAGAATTGGGCTAGGAGACTTATTGCCTTGACTTCAGATGACATCAGATGGTGCACCCAGAGCACCAAAGGCAGGGACATAATTACTAGCTGTGGGCAGTTCCCCAATGTACCTCTAATAGGAGTGAAGGGTTGCATCAACTACAACCCTTTGCTGTTTGAGAGACAGTTGGGCTATGCTTTGGTTCACCCTCCTAAAGTGCAAGACTTGGCTGAAACCCTGTATTGTAAGATAAAGCCTAACCTAGCTGTTGTCAGGCAAGCATCCTGGGCTTGGGACAACATCCAGACCAAAGGGATGGCCATTCTTGGGAGATGCAATAATGTGGCTTCAGCTCAGTATTATGAATGGTCTCATGCCAGAGCTCAGATTTCTGGGATGCCTTTCACCATTGAGGATGCACCTGGACCATCCACAGCACCACCTCCAGCCACTGTCAGCCTGGAAGAATTTGAGAAACTGAAGGAAAGGAATGAGAATCTGTCTCAAGCTCTGAAGAAGACCCTCTGGGAGAGGAGTGATGGTCGTCTAGACATTGAGAGGTTGGAAAAGCTTAAGGTGGAGCATCTAGCCAGGATTGAGAAAGCAGAGGACTACATCAAGAAATCTAGAGCTGGAGAGCAGATTTTGAAGAATGCCTGTAAAGAGGCCCAGTTCCAGAAGGCTAGGACTGATCTCTATCTGAAAGAAAGTCAAGCTAGGTGGGTCAGAATCACTGAAGCTCGCACTCAAGAGGATAAGAGAACTCAAGACAAGATTGAGCATTTAGAGGCCAATGAAAAGAAACAACAAGAGGCTTTGCTAGCATCCCAGAAGGAGATTTCAGAGTTGAAGCTTAGGGCTGGTGTGAAGAGGTCAAAGGACCAAGACAGGCACAAGAAGCTGACCACTGCTATTGCCACCAGGAACCTTCTTATCAGAAACATTACAGAGCATCCGGCTGGTCCTGTAACTGAAGCACTCTTGAAGGAGGTTAAGGAGGATGAGTTTGGCTTAGATGTCTAACTACTTTACTTGTTGTTATTTCCATTTCATGTACTTTTCTTTTATGTTGTATTTCTGACCCTTCAGGGGCATATGTTGTAAAATCAGACTATGTATGATCCACCTTTTGTAATATATTTGTTAGTTTGTTCCACTGAGTTCTTTTTCTCTCAAGCAACATCAAAGCATCTTCCTCAGGGTCTGGAAAGGTCAAAACCAAGCACCAAGCCGGATACCTTGGAAAATAAATAAGCATACTGCATTGCATACTAACTTTTGTTTTGTTTTGTAGGTTTTTGTTTTGTTTGTTACTAACTCTATTGTGACTCAGGAATTATTGCTCGCCGTCGGGTGTTCCCTCTAAACCGTCCGCACAGATATCCTACTCGCAACAATCTTCCTGGTATCCAGATGGACCAAGTACAGCAAGATCTGACAGAGGTCAGAACTCAGATGGCTAATGAAAGGCTGGAGATGAGAAACCAAATGACCCAGTTCATGGAGGTAATGAATGGCTTGGCCCAAAGTCAAGAAAGATTGAGGGCATTGGTAGAAAGACAGACCCCGGAAGAGCCCCATCTGGGAACTGGAGGAACAAGTAACAATGAGAGGGGTCAGCCTCATGTTAATCCACCAGTATATGGGCCTCATCTACATCCGGAAGTTAACATCCCAACTAATGTGCAAGGGAATACTACTGCAGGCAGAATCTTACAAGAAGACCCCCAAGAGGAGCAATTCACTGTAATGGGAGCTGGGGATGAAGTCTATGATAGGAGGTTTGATGAAATTGCTGAGAAGTTGAGATCTCTGGAGTCTCAAAATTCCCTGGGCTTTGATGTCATGGATATGGGGTTAGTGTATGGGGTAAGAATCCCTCATAAGTTTAAACCCCCTTGCTTCGAGAAGTACAATGGAACTTCCTGTCCACGAACTCACCTGCAGTCCTTTCTGGGAAGACTTAAAGCATACACAATGGATGAAAAACTGTGGATGTTTTACTTTGAAGACAGTTTGACTGGGGCTTCAAGGGAGTGGTACTCACACTTAACCAGGGCTACTATCAGATGCTGGAAGGACCTAGCCGAGGCCTTCATCAGGCAGTACCAATACAATCTGGACATGGCTCCTAACAGGACCCTTTTGATGGGAATGTCTCAGTCCTCCAGAGAAAGCTTCAGGGAATATGCCCAGAGATGGAGACAGCTTGCTGCTGCTGTCCAGCCACCCATGTCGGAAAGAGAAATGGCCGACATGTTTATGAACACTCTGCAAGGAACATACATTGATAGGCTATCTGCCTTTTCTTCCACCAGCTTCGCTGACGTAGTTATAGCTGGAGAAAGAATTGAAAGCCTTCTGAAGATGGGTAAGATTTCTGATAATGGTGCAAGTTCGTCTAGTAACCCCAGGAAGCCTTTTGTGGGACCTAGTGGTGAGACAAATGCCATTCATGCTAGCAGGGCCAGACCTCAGTATGTCCACAGATCAGTAGCAGCTGTCACCATTCCAACTCCGATTCCTCAGCAACCATCATATCAACCACAACAACAACCACACTATCAACAGCAAGTTCAGTATCCGCCACAGAGGACCTACAACAACAGTAACAACAATCAGCAGCAAAGACCTTTTCAGCAAAGACCATCACAGGCCAATAGGGTGATTGATCCAATCCCTATGCCTTATGCTGCTTTATTGCCACAACACCTGAAACTCAACTTGGTTGAATTAAGGACATTGGCACCACCAGATCCCTCTAATCTTCCAAGAAATTATGATGTCAACGCCAGATGTGCTTTCCATTCCAATGCACCTGGCCACAATACGGAGAAATGCAGGGCTTTACAAATGAAGGTACAAGACCTGGTGGATTCTAAAGCCCTCAACTTTGCACCCCCGCCAAATGTCAACAAGAATCCCATGCCCAATCATGGAGGACCAAGAATTAATGCCATTGAGGAAGACAAGCCATATTTCTTAATCACCAGTGTTGGGCAGATTCGGACACCTCTGGTAGAAATTAAAGCTCAGCTCCTAGAATGCCAGATGTTCCCCGGGTGTGAGCTCGGTTGTGGTTATTGCAACATTTCGGTCAACGAGTGTGATAATTTGAGAAGCGACATAGATGGTCTTATCAAAAGTGGTATACTTCAGATCACAACATCAGTACCTACAAATCCAGCAATCCCTTTGACAACAATTCCTGACTCTTCTACAACTGCAACAACAATCATTCCAACTAATTCATTAATTTCATCAACAATGGCTTCATCTATCACTTCAACAAGTCAAATGTCAACAACTATCTCTTCTACAACATCAGCATCCATTTATTCAGCAGAATCTTCTACAACACCAACAACAATTAATGAAGATATCTCAGCAGTCACTATCTACTATGATCCGTCAAGTGTTCCTCCAAACAACAACTTTCAACAACAAACAGTGGCACCTCCTGCCAGGTCACCAGTCACCATTTACTACGATCCGCACACTATTTCAGTACCTTTCTCTGCAGCAGTCAGTCCAGTTACCATCACGGTACCTGGACCAGTTCCATATGAAAGCAGTAATGCCATACCTTGGCATTATGGCTCTGATCTTTACTGCAACGGAGAGAAAATCACTTTGGATTCTTCAACCTCTTCTCCACAGATTGATAATGTTGGGGGAGGCGGAGGCTTCACCAGAAGCGGACGCCTTTTTGCCTCACAATTGCAAAGACCTAATGCCGAAGCAGAAGCAGTTGCCGAAGCAAAGGGGAAGAGTGTAATACCTGAAGAACCAATCATCAAGGAAACTCAGAAGACATCTTTTGAACAAGATGTAGACGAGTTTATGAGGATTATAAAGAGAAGTGATTACAAAGTGGTGGATCATCTTCACCAAACTCCCTCAAAGATCTCCATATTATCCCTGTTGATGTGTTCCGAAGCTCACAGGAATGCATTACTGAAAGTCCTGCACGCAGCATACGTGCCAGAGGAGATCACCGTTAATCAGCTAGAAACTGTGGTGGCGAATGTCAATACCAGCCATGGATTGGGTTTTACCAATGCTGATTTAACAACTGAGGGACGTAACCACAACAAGGCTTTACACATCACTCTAGAATGCAAGGGTGCTGTTCTATCCCATGTACTGGTAGATACTGGGTCTTCACTCAATGTTCTGCCAAAGAAAGCCTTGGTGAAGCTGGAGTATGATGGCTTGGCACTGCGTCCAAGTAATTTGGTGGTAAGAGCATTTGATGGCTCAAAGAGATCAGTGCTTGGAGAGATTGATCTGCCTGTGATGATTGGCCCGCAGACTTTTAAAATTACCTTCTATGTGATGGAAATTCAGCCGGCCTACAGCTATTTGTTGGGTAGACCTTGGATCCATGCCGCTGGCGCTGTTACGTCTACCCTTCACCAGAAGCTGAAATTCGAGTGGGAAGGCCAGATCATCACCATCTGTGGTGAAGAAGATATCTTTGTTAGCCATCTGGCTACGTACAAGTATATTGAGATGGATGGAGAAATCCATGAAACCATGAGCCAGGGATTTGAAGCCCTGAACATAAATGAAGCATCTGCTGTACTAGGAACCTCCATGACATCTTATCAGCAAGCCAGGAAGGTTGTTGAAGAGGGGACTGCCCAAGGCTGGGGCAAGCTGCTGCCTGTGGAGAAGAAGGAGGACAGATTTGGGTTGGGTTACAAACCAACTCAACAAGATCAATCAGAGGCTGCTAAGAAGCCCAGTTTTGTCAGCGGGGGAATGCTCACCCCGGATGCAGTGAACAACTTGGAAGACGAGGATGAAAGCAACCGCAACCTGGAGAGTGGATACGTCCAAGGATCCCGGGGAGCCAAGTCCTTAACTGGTCTTCCCATGAAATTATAAGGGTTACTCCTGCAGAGTAATTATTATTTCCTGTATTTTTTAAGCATGCATCAAGTCTTGCATCTTGCCCAAGATGACAAGACTCATTTTGTAATCGGGCCATCTTGTAATTTTGTGCAAACAGATCAATCAATGAATATCGGACATCTTTTGCAAATGAGTCTTTTTCTTTTCCGCTCACTGTTTTTCATTTTTCTTTTTGTACAAAAATAAAATGGCATTGTTTTCCAAAATGATAAACTTCATTTCACTTTTTTCTAAATAAGATTAAAATCAATCACTAAAATGAACAATCTAAACCCTTGCAGAGAGTGCCTTTCAGACTGCACCGACGACAGCACTGCCATGACTTCGTATGACTTTGACAATCCAATCAATCAAGCTGATGAAGGGGTTGAAGAAGATTATGAGCTTCCCGAAGAGCTAGCCAGGTTGTTAAGGCAAGAGGAGAAGGTTATCACTCCTCATCAGGAGGAAGTCGAAACGGTTAATCTTGGTACGGAAGAAGACGTGAAAGAGGTTAAGATCGGGGTCTGCCTACAAGACTCGGTGAAGGAACAACTGATTGATATGCTTCGAGAGTATGTGGATGTGTTTGCTTGGTCTTATCAGGATATGCCAGGGTTGGACACCGATATCGTCATGCACAAGCTGCCTTTAAAAGAAGACTGCCCGCCAGTAAAGCAGAGACTGCGCCGTACTCGCCCAGATATGGCAATGAAGATAAAGGAAGAAGTACAAAAGCAGTGGGACGCCGGGTTCCTTGCTGTAACTAGTTATCCGCCGTGGGTTGCTAACATCGTACCAGTGCCTAAGAAAGACGGCAAAGTGAGAATGTGTGTAGACTACCGGGACTTGAACAGAGCCAGCCCGAAAGATGATTTCCCATTACCTCACATTGATGTATTGGTTGATAACACGGCTCAGTTCTCGTTATTCTCCTTCATGGACGGATTTTCAGGATATAATCAGATCAAGATGTCACCTGAAGACATGGAGAAGACAACTTTCATCACGCCCTGGGGCACGTTCTGTTATAAGGTGATGCCATTCGGACTGAAGAATGCTGGTGCAACCTATCAACGGGCTATGGTAACATTATTCCACGACATGATCCATAAAGAAATCGAATGTTATGTGGATGACATGATTGCCAAGTCCCTCACAGAAGAAGACCACCTGGTGAATCTGCTGAAGTTATTCAAGCGTCTGAGGAAGTACCAACTGAAGTTGAACCCCAACAAGTGCACATTCGGGGTGCGATATGGTAAGTTGCTGGGATTTATCGTAAGTGAGAAAGGGATTGAAGTTGACCCTGATAAAGTTAAAGCCATTCAAGAAATTCCTGCACCGAAGACTGAAAAAGAAGTTCGAGGTTTCTTAGGAAGATTGAACTACATTTCACGGTTCATATCTCATCTTACAGCAACCTGTGAACCTTTGTTCAAGCTGTTAAGAAAAGAACAAACGGTCAGGTGGAACGAAGACTGCCAGAGGGCTTTTGACAAAATCAAGGAATACTTGCAAGAGCCTCCAATCCTTATGCCTCCAGTTGAAGGAAGACCTCTGATAATGTACTTGACAGTATTAGAAGAGTCGATGGGGTGTGTGCTGGGCCAGCATGACGAGTCTGGTCGAAAAGAGTATGTAATTTACTACCTAAGCAAAAAGTTTACCGACTGTGAACAACGTTATTCACTGCTCGAGAAAACTTGTTGTGCTTTAGCGTGGGCTGCTCGCCGACTGAGACAGTATATGTTGACCCACACTACTTTATTGATATCAAAGATGGACCCAGTTAAGTACATTTTTGAGAAGCCCGCACTTACCGGACGGGTTGCAAGATGGCAGATGATCCTCACAGAATATGACATTCAGTACACATCTCAGAAAGCCATCAAAGGCAGTGTATTGTCTGAATATCTTGCTGAGCAACCTATTGATGATTACCAGCCTATGAGATTTGACTTCCCTGATGAAGACATCATGTTCATAAAAGCAAAAGATCATGAAGAGCCTGTTCACACTGAAGGGCCTGACCCGGAAGAAGAATGGACTATGATGTTTGATGGGGCTGTTAATATGAATGGTCGTGGTGTTGGTGCAGTACTCATTACACCTAAGGGAGTTCACCTGCCTTTCTTGGCAAAACTCACCTTTAACTGCACTAACAACGAAGCTGAATACGAAGCTTGTATTATGGGTCTTGAGGAAGCCATTGACCTCAGGATCAAGACTTTGACTGTATTCGGAGATTCAGCTCTGGTGATTAATCAAACCAATGGCAAATGGTACACACACCAAGATCATCTGATACCTTATCGGGATTATACAAGGAGGTTATTGACTTTCTTCACAACGGTCAAGCTTGAGTATATCCCTCGGGACGAGAATCAGTTTGCAGATGCTCTGGCTACCATTTCATCCATGATCAAAGTTCAAGCTGCCAACTTTGTGCCTCGGATTTCAGTATCCAAACTTGATAGACCAGCATATGTATTTGCAGCAGATGCTGTCAAAGATAATAAGCCTTGGTTCCATGACATTAAGTGCTTCTTGGAGGATCAAACATACCCACCTGGGGCATCTTCCAATGATAAGAAGACTTTGAGAAGGCTTGCTGGTAGTTTCTTTCTGAATACTGACGGTTCCCTGTACAAGAGAAACTTTGATATGGTACTCCTCAGATGCGTTGATAAGACAGAAGCAGGCTTGTTAATGCACGAAGTGCACGAAGGATCCTTTGGTACCCATGCAGGAGGGCATGCCATGGCTAAAAAGTTGCTAAGATCAGGTTATTATTGGATCACAATAGACGCCGACTGTTGCCTATGCCAGAAAATGCCATAAATGCCAGATTTATGCGGATAAAGTGCATATGCCTCCCAACCCTTTGAATGTGATGTCTTCACCCTGGCCCTTTGCCATGTGGGGCATTGATATGATTGGCAAGATTCAACCGACCGCTTCAAACGGCCACAGATTCATCCTGGTTGCCATTGACTATTTTACCAAGTGGGTTGAAGCAGCTTCATATGCAAATGTTACAAGGAAAGTGGTAGCCCGATTTCTGAAGAGAGATATCATCTGCCGATATGGAGTGCCCGAGCGAATCATTACTGATAATGGTTCCAACTTAAACAACAAAATGATGGCAGAGCTATGCCGGGACTTCAAAATCCAACACCACAATTCTTCTTCTTACAGGCCAAAGATGAATGGCGCTGTTGAAGCGGCTAATAAGAATATCAAGAAGATTGTGCAGAAGATGGTGGTCACCTACAAAGACTGGCATGAAATGCTACCGTTTGCCTTGCATGGGTACCGCACGTCAATCAGAACATCCACTGGGGCAACACCGTATCAACTTGTGTATGGTATGGAGGCAGTCCTACCTGTTGAAGTTGAGTTACCCTCCCTACGAGTACTGATGGATGTTAAGCTGAACGAAGCAGAATGGGTCCGATCCCGATACGAACAACTGAGTCTGATTGAAGAGAAAAGATTGGCTGCAATCTGTCATGGGCAGCTGTATCAGAAAAGAATGAAGAAAGCCTTCGATCAGAAAGTTAGGCTCCGAGAGTACCAAGTAGGAGATCTTGTGCTGAAAAGACTCCTCCCTCCTCATACAAACCACAGGGGCAAGTGGACTCCGAACCATGAAGGGCCATTCGTAGTAAAGAAAGTTTTCTCGGGTGGAGCACTGATGCTCAACACTATGGATGGTGAAGACTTCCCGTCCCCTGTGAATTCAGATGCAGTTAAAAAATACTTCGCATAAAAATGACCCGCTGGACATAAAAACAGAATGTAAGTCCAGGCAAAAATAGGGCATCCCGGCGAGTCAAAAACAGAATAAAAGACTCGGGCAAAAATAAGGGAAATAAATAAAAAAATGTACACCCGCTGAGTTGAAAAGCCGCATTGGACAGCTCAGGCAAAAAGGGGTATCCCTGTGGATTGAAAACCCGAAAGGGCGATTCATGCAAAAATAAGGGAATAAGCGAACAAACTGTATTCTGAATTCGTCTGTATCACTTACAACTTGGTAAGTTTCGAAAGGATCAAGCTTCTTTCGGAATCAGCCTTCTTCAGAAAGCAAGACGAGAAGAACATCAAAAGTCATACGAGTCATAGCAAAAGGGAAGCTCCTTGAAGCGTCATCAACATTGCCAACATCTTTTTGTTTCTCAATTTGCAACGATCTCCTCATTTCAGGGGATCTGTTTCTTTGACTGTATCTTGCCAATTCAGGGCACATGAATTAATAAAATCAGATTTCCAGTCATGTTTCGTCTCGTACATTTGATTTTCATTTGCAAGAATGTCCGATGTCTTTAAAATACTGATTGCATAAATACAGATTGCTTCTCTTCTAAAGAATACGTGCTTGCAGGGAATATACTTACTCCCGGGAGTGTCTAAACTCCTATGATGGAATCCGGTAAGGGATACCTCGGGATTACTTGTGAGTTTCTCTGTCTTTTCAGGTTTGCAGGTATTCAAGCACAACATGGGGCATGAAAGCTTCACCCCAGCAAGCTGGCAAATCATCATTTACTCAATTAGCACCGGAGGTGCTTTCTTCCCAGCTGGGTTGCCATTCATTACTCCTCCTCAGCCAAGTACAAAAGCCAAGGAACCATCTCCCCACAGAGTTTCAGCCTCTACCCGGAAGAGCAACGCGTGAAGAAATCACAACAGAGTGACGAAAGCTTCTACAAACCCCAACTGGGTCCTTCATTTACTGGAATAGGTCTATCAGTGACCTATATCCCCAAGAAGAATCCCATATGTCAGATCTACCAATGATCTCATCCCCAACTGGGATGTTCACTTCAAGCAGATCAGCCAGAGATCTTCGCAGCAGTGGAATCCGAATCCCGGATCGGTATCTTTGCATAATCATAGCATTCGCATCATATTCTCCCCACAGGGCGTAGCATTCCGTCTAATACGGAGCATTATGGCAAAAATCAAACATATTGCATAATCATAAGCCATGATCTGAATCAAACACTTGTGAAAACTGACAATCCATCAAATATACAGAAAACTCCCCAAGACTCCCCGGCAGAGAGCCAAGGCATTTGTCTTTTACCCACAAATGCAAGTGCACACTCCTTTTTGGCATCCGTCCGTGTCATCATTCCCCAGTAAAGTCACCCGAGCATTCTTCATGAACAGACACTTATATACTACAGATACTTCTTGACACCCGTCCGTGTCACGTCCCCAGTAGAAAGCCAAAGCGTCCTCTTTGCACTCACAGATACATATATACACAATTCCTTGACACCCGCCCGTGTCACCTTTCCCAACATAACTACCTGAATACTTTGTAAAGCATATATTTATAATATACCTTTTGACACTCGTCCGTGTCACCCTCCCCAGCAAGTTAGACACTTGTCGTTGTTTCACTCATACTTATTACTCCTGTTCCACTCATACAAGTACTCGTCCGTATCTTGTATACACCACTTATATCCCCTCAGATTCGACACTCGTTCGTGTTCTTTGTTAACCAGTTGGTACTCGTCCGTATCATCGTCTCTGAACATATGCCAGTGTTTGTTTCTACCTGATACTCGTCCGTATCATAGTCTTAAGGATGCTCGTCCGCATCTTTAATCTATACACCGTGTCAAACACCTATGTCTTCTTGAATTTAGACACTCGTCTGTGTCTACTATTCCCCAGAAGAGTCCCCGCAGAATCAATACTCGTCCGTGTTCTTTGTTAACCAGTTGATACTCGTCCGTATCATCATCTCTGAACATGTGTCAGTGTTTGTTAATACCTGATACTCGTCTGTATCACGGTCTTAAGGATGCTCGTCCGCATCTTTAATCTATACACAATGTCCAAACACTTATATCTTTCATTTCTTGGATGTAAACACTCGTCCGTGTTTACTATTCCCCAGCAAAGTCCCCAACAAAACTTGTTGAACTATTTCCTTTCTATCTGACATTCGTCCTATGTCATGATACCCTTTCGGCAGCCGTACCCTGCCAGGTGATCGTCCTTCACCTATTGGATGACCGTCCCTCATCCTTTCCCTAGCGGAATCTCTATTCATTAGACCCCTTTTCTATCCGGCATTCGTCCTATGTCGCGATGCTTTCAGCAGCCGTCCCCTGCTAGGTGATCGTCCTTCACCTCTTGATGATCGTCCTTCGTCACTTTATCCGATGGCCGTCCCCATCGTTGATCTTATTATCTGACATTCGTCCTATGTCATGATAAACCCTGAGAGCAGCCGTACCCTGCTAGGTGATCGTCCTTCACCTCTTGATGATCGTCCTTCATCATGCTTATCCGATGGCCGTCCCCATCGTCGACCTTTTATCCGGAATTCGTCCTATGTCGCGATACTTTTGGCAGCCGTACCCTGCCCGGTGATCGTCCTTCACCTTAGATGACCGTCCCTCATCTTACCCCCAACAGAGCAGCCGTCCCCTGCTAGGTGATCGTCCTTCACCTTCTGATGACCGTACCTCATCATTTATTTCATAATCCCCAGAAAGTCTTATAGCTCTGCTTGATGGTCGTCCCCATCATAATCTTATACCCCCAGCTTGTCGGCCGTCCCCGTCATTGCTTTATTTCCCGCATTTTCCCAGCATGTCGGTCGTCCCCGTCATTGCTTCATCCCCAGCAGTCGTCCGCTGCTCGGCGGTCGTCCTCCGTCGCCCGCACTTTATAATATACTTTATTTTCTTTTACAATCTATATCCCTTTTCTTCTTCATTTCGTGAGTGCAAATTTTGGACTGTCTTTGGTATTCAACCACAAGTTATCTTGTTTGCCTGTTAAGCCGTTGCTTACATGCCTGCACAGCTAACTCATGTTTGAATAGGGGCAGCTGTAAACACCCCAAATTTGCCCTCACCCATTCACACCATGGCTTGTGATCTTTTCATATGCATAAGTTCAATCACATCATCTCATATTGCATTTTTGATTCACTACATTGATTCTAAGTCATCTGCATCTAGGGTTTGTGATCTGAGCAATCCAAGAGCCATTTGAGCCTCTCCAAAGGTCATCAATCACTTCAAAGGGGTCCATGTGTGTTCAAGCATCATATTACATCCCCACAAAGTCAAGAAATTCAAAGAATCACAAGAACTGAGAATGGCATGGAAGCAGAGCCAGGTTTAACTACACAGATGACCTAGAATTAGGGTTTTGGTTTCAGAGGCCATAACTCCAAATTTTTTGGTCATTCTTGTTTCTATTGGTCTCTATATGGTATAGGGATCATGCATATCAATTTTCATGAAGAAATTCCATGGGGAAGGCATCTGATCAAGAGTTGACTTTTTGAGCAAGTCAGTACAAAATCAGGGCATCTGAGGCCCCCAATGACCCAACCAAAGGGTGTTCTTCATCATTTTGATTGTGTATGATCTTTATTTGATCATAGAAGATGTTGGAAGTTCACAAAATTGAAGAATTTCAAGCCATTTGCAAAGTTGACTTTTTGGGAAAATGACTTGTAATGGAAAATTGCCATTTTGGGAAACTTTTTCAACCCTTGCTTTTTGATTCAAAAATGCTCCAAATGAGAAACCTTTGGTCATGAAAGTTGTAGAATGGATCTTTCCCTTTTCAAAAAGTACAAGAACTCATTCTAATTCATTTTGGATCAAAAGTTATGGCCTTGTAAAGTTGGGCAAAATCATTGAAATTTCACTTTTGCACAAAATGGAAAACTTGAAATTTCTCATGGCAAGCCTTTATGTGACTTCAATGTGACCTCTAATCATCATACCAATGCAATGCATGACCTAAAATCAGAATTGGCCCAAAGAATTTTCCATTTCTATGCCTTGATTTTCACATAACCATAAGTCATTTTTCATGAAAGTGCAAAGAGGGATTTCTTGCAAATTGGTTCTCAAAGGGTTTGTTTGAACTCTAGCTGGTTTCAATACATTGCCATAACTTCATGAGGCATCACACACCAAAATTCAGCAAAGTTTTCTCACATGTACATAGCCAAAAGTCATGAAATGTCACAAGTTGTCAAATTGCAAAAACCCTTCCAACTCATGATCCAAATGCAGCAGCCTCTCATGAACCATCCAAGGGCCATCCTTGACTCAAGCTGAGGCAGGACAAGCCTCTAGATTGCCTCTGACCCGAGCCATGCCTAAGGTACACCATATCTTGACTTTTTGCACAAAGGCCCATACCAATCCCACAGTGACATACCAACTCTCTGCCCAACCAGAGCATGATATGTGGACATCAAGCAATCCAAAAAGAGACCACACACAAGCTGAACACTCCCACTTTCTTGCATCCACAAAATTCTGTCAAAAACTCTTCCTCTTCGAATTTCCTTACACAGCCATGAAACCTCAGTTCTTGCTTCACCAGTGAACTACAAATCCTCCATGGAACAAAAACCCACCATTAAAACAGCCTGAAACCCCCTAGAACACAACTGTAAAATCTGCTACACCAGAACTCATCTTCACAAATCAGCCATCAACAAAAGTTTTGAAGCATTCCATTGAGCTCAGGAGGTTCAGGAGAGGTGGTTTGCACAAAGGAAAGGCTCAGAAAGCTCATTTTTGAAGGTCTCCATCTCAGGTATAGCTCAAGAACTTTTTTCTCAGAACTCCATTTTCTTGTTGCAAATTGAATCTACATGTTGCACTGATCACCTGGATGTATTTAGATTTGAAAATAAGTAAGAGATGACCATTTCATGTCACTCTGAAAGTTTGCTCGTGTTTCGTATTTTCCTTCGATTCAGGCTTGTTAATGAAAATAAATGATTTTTGAAAGAGGGGTTAGGTTTAGATTGGGGAGAGGATCATTTCTGTGGAAGAAATTGCTTGTTTAGTAACCTGTAGCGAAATCTAGGGTTTTGGTTCGCCGGAGAAGACGACCGGAAGTCTTCTCCGGCCACCTGAAAATCATTAGCCCTAATCTGTGTCATTAATGAGAGTTTGAATGTGGAGCGTAGGATGGTTTGACCAGGGTTGACCCGCGCGTGTTTGAATGGCCTGGATGCGTCATTAGAAACCCTAATCCTCATTAACTTAATTAATTCAGTTTAATTAATTGTAAAACCAGAATTAGCCAGGTTTGAACTTGGGCCATCGGATGTGGCGCCAAGTCAACCTTTCCCAGCCCAGAATCAATCTGGTTCGTCCATTGAGCATACTTCTCATTATTTTAATTTTAATTTTCATTTTATTTGATTTATTTTGTACATTTAATTTAAAATCGCAAAAAATGTTTAAAAATTATGAAAATTTTTGTCAAAGTTTTCATTATTTTCCAGAACACAAAAATATTTTTATTTTTTTTATTTGCATTAAAATTTATTTTTAAATCATTTAAAAGTTTATTTTTAATTAGTTAATGAAAATTAATTAATTAAAAATACTTTTAGGTATTTAAAAATCACAAAAAAATTCATGTAACCTTTAAAAACATTTAGAAACATTGTCCAACTCTCAAACCAAATTTATTTTTTGTTCTTGATGCCTTTTGATAATTTTCTTTGGATTTAATTTCATTTCAAGGCATTATTTTGTTTCAAAACTTCAAAAATTCATTTATGTCTAACCTTTGAGAGTTGGATCATGATTCTTTTTGCATTGTATCTTGCATAGCATGTAGTTTATAGGATAAAATTGGCATGATTTGATCTTGCATTTTCAATTTGTTTGGCATTTTTCTTGACAAGGTACCTTAAAACCCTAGCAATCTTAGGAAATTCATAACTTCCACTAGGTTAAGAGTTGGATCCCCTCCTTTGGGAAGTGAGTTTGTATAGGTTTAGGGTTCCTTTGATTGCATTTTCAATTTTTTATCATGTCATTTTCTTCTGGTTTTGGATTTTGCTTTGTGTGTTGATCATAAACCCTAATTCATGCCTTCCTTTGCATCCATCTTCCATTTGCTTGCATACCATGACTTGCCATGACATTTTGTGCATTCATTTGATTCATATAACATCTTAGGACATATTAGAATCATGTTTGATCATTGCATCTTTCATTTGCCATGTTGTATGTCATTTGCATTCCATAACTTTTCATGAACATCCATGTTTCAAAGCATGCTTCTCTTGCATCCATATGCTTGTATGATCATTCTCATCTCTTGTCATGTGTTTGCATCATCTCTCAGCATCATTAATATCATGTATTTGCTTCTGACTTTGTCTTGCATCATGCCATTTCATCTCATTTGCATTGCATTTCATTTCTTTTGCTAACTTTTCAGGTGGTAAGTTACTTTGAGAAGTGAATTTGCCTTCACTTCTCACTTCCTCTTTTCATCTCTTTCATATTTCATTTGCTGCATTTTGTATGTGTTTGGGTTTGAGCTTGCTCATTTTTGTTCATCTTACCTTCTTTCTTCAAGCAACTTGTCTTCTTAAGTGAAGCAAGTTGTTTTGCTTCTCTTTGCTCTTCTCATCTGTTTCTCTCCTTGGTGGTTCCTTGAAGATTTCTTTCTTGAGCCTCACAAACCCTAGGATCTCCAAGTATGATAACAATTAGGGTTTGATTAGTCCCCCATTTAGTTTTTACCTTTGTGTCATCATTGAGTCTTCTCTTCTCATCTCATAATCAGGGACTAAATCCTAAAGGCTTTAAGGCTTTGTGATTAAGCTTATGCCTGCATCCTTCTATTAGGATGGAGTGTATAACTTTAATCCTAAGTGTTAAACCCTTAATGTGTTTAAATCCCTTAATCAATCCACTTAATAATCACTAAGACATCAAACTTGTAACTTGGGCCTTGCATTAGGGTTCTAAATCTTCCTTAATTGGTTAAGAAGGACTAACCCTAGTGTTAATGGACAAGTCCCCCTCAAGTTGTCTTACAAACCATAAAATTCACTTCTTCATCTTATCATTAACTAAAATCCACTTAATAAAGGCTTTTTTTTTGTTATGAGGTTAATCCCTAATCATGGGTTAAGTTGAGGAGTCTTCCTCAGCTTAAACATTCTCATCTATTATACTTCTATTAGGATGGTGTAATGAGTCTGTTTAATCCCTGATTATGGCTTAAACTCATTACTCAACACTAAACAAAAACAACAAAAACATCTAAATAATCACAAGTAGGTTAATGATCTTAGTCCTATACCATGGTGATTAAGTGTGAGATGCTGACTTCACACTTAAGGTATTCTCATTACCCCTAATCAGAGGGAGGATGTGATGAGTTTACTAACCCATTGGTTTAGGCTTAAGCTCATTAACTTATGACACATTTCCAAAAGCAATAAAAGACTGAAAATACAAAAACAAACAATAATCTTCTCCTCCGGGATTCTTTTCTCATCTCATTCACTCACAAACGAGAACTTGCTTCTTCCGTCTAATGCAAGACAGTTTGCACCTGAGCCAGACAGGTCATACACTTGAGCATAGGCAAGTAAGCAGTTCACAAGTCAATTTACCTTTCAGTCTTTTTGAGTCGAACTACGGTGTTCTGACTTCCTCATTGCACGAGAGGATACGTAGGCATAACTTAACAAATATCGAACAAAAGTCTCTGTATATTCCCCCTCTTTCCAGCATCATTCTTTTAGCCTCATAGTCTTGAGCAATTCATTCCTGTTCTCTCATTGACACTGTACATACTACACTTTACACTTCTTTTACACTGACACTTGCATTCTTTCCAGCTTTGAAACACAGATTGCACTGACACTACCCCTTTAAAACACAAATCTTTTAAGCGTGGATCCCGTCGAGTACGGCGGACAATCTGGGTGCTAATACCTTCCCAGGTTGTAACCAACCCCCTTTCTCAGTCTCTCTGGTTCGCAGCCGTCTTATCCACCCTTTCTCTAGGTCTATGCAGCATTACCTTTCCTTCGGGATAAAAATGCCTAGCTGGTAACTCTTTCTTTCTCTTGAGTTCACCCCTGTGTGTTTTCATCCCCCCTTTTCGCCGACCGTTCGCGTCTGTACCCCTTCTGACCTGAGGTGTCATTTTGGTGGGAGCGACAGCTTGGCGACTCTGCTGGGGAACCTTATACTGTAACCAGGGCTTCTGGTTCTTTTTGTGGGTTCCTCCTAGCGCTTGTTTGATTTGTGTTTACTGGGGTGTTATGTGCTGATTGTGTTTACATATTTGTATTTATTTTTGCTTTATGTACAGTTATTTATTGCTTTCTTTACAGCTTTATATATCATACTATCATAGTGTTATCTGGTTGGATTTGGTTTTGTTGCTTTGAAGGGTGGGGTTCTACTGAGAGTTTTAGGTCCTATACCTGGGACCTGAGTGACACCTAGGCTAGAGTGGTTCATGTTCTTTCCCATTCCATTTCGGTCTGGTGCGGGAATATGAAACACGGTTCAGATGTGGGTTTCTTCTTGAGAACTCTGTGCTACAGATCTCCTGTAGTGCTAGGGCTATCTGGGAAGCCTGCTAAGTCTGGATGACCTTTATTATGACCTTCAGAAACTGAGGTGAATTAGAGGAGGATCTTTTATGGTTATTGTAAACACTGTACCTTCGGGTTAGAAGTGTTTACACTTCTCATAACTGATCCAAGTCCGAGGATCTTTGTTTTAGAACACTACCTGTGAGGGGGTTGGGCTGTTTGCAGGTTTGCAGGTACCCTTGACCACAGCATACCCTGATACTTGTTTGATTAAGAATACTCCATTTTGGGACAGTTCTTGTGATTTTTAACCCTGGACATGTGACTCTTTATTTGAGTCCCCCACCTTGGTTACTGGACTTTTGAACCTCCATCTGGACTTCTTAAACATACATGGACTTATATCAAGGCAGTAATCAGATCCAGCTTGATCACAAACCCTTGCATATCATTTGCATACATCATCATTGCATCATTTAACATTTGTTTATTTGTTTTTCAGGGTATCCACATCATATTTGGCTTGGTTTTGACCCCTTCATCTGCATAGACCCCTGTTCATCAGTATCTACTTCAGCTATCTTCATCAGGTGTCTGCTTCAGCTTCAGCCTATTAGTGGCTCATCTCCAGTATCAGTCTTCATCATCAGTACTTGTTCTCAGCTCTTCATCAGCAGTCATGGCACCCAAGAAGAGCAACATTTCATACCATTTCTTTGAGCCTGTGCTGGCTGGCATCAGGCAGGTCCAGGCACTTATCACTCCAGACCATATCCCTTTATTCAGAGAGCATTATGGAGGCATCCTTGATATGGTTATGGATTTGGACCCTTCTTAGAGGAGTTTGATTCACACCTGCCTACAGTTTTATGACCCTCCTTTGAGATGCTTCACTTTCTAGAACTTTCAGCTAGGACCTCTGCTGGAGGAGTTCTCATCTTTGATTGGAGTACCTGTCAGGGGTGGTGTCCCCTTCAACCCTGAGATGGCTTTTCCCAGCAATGAAGAAGTGGCAAAAGCACTGTACCTGGAGCCTATTTTGATTGAGCAGAACATGACAACAAAGGCTGGAATCTCTGGTCTACACTTGGATTTCTTGACTTCTCAGGCTATCCTGAAGGCCTCATTGGGAGAATGGAAGGCAGTTTGTGCATTGTTAGCCCTCAGTATATATGGGGTTATACTATTTGCAGACGAGCCCAAATTTATCAGCAAGAATGCCATTCATCTTTTCCTTTTGAGGAACCCAGTGCCCACATTGCTGGGAGATTTCTATTATTCTGTTCACCAAAGGAATGAGAAGCAGAGAGGGAGGTTGGTAAGGTGTTGTGCTCCTCTATTCCACACCTGGCTGCTTAAACACTTACCCAAGACTGATGCCTTCCTGAATCCTCACCAACAGAAGAATTGGGCTAGGAGACTTATTGCCTTGACTTCAGATGACATCAGATGGTGCACCCAGAGCACCAAAGGCAGGGACATAATTACTAGCTGTGGGCAGTTCCCCAATGTACCTCTAATAGGAGTGAAGGGTTGCATCAACTACAACCCTTTGCTGTTTGAGAGACAGTTGGGCTATGCTTTGGTTCACCCTCCTAAAGTGCAAGACTTGGCTGAAACCCTATATTGTGAGATAAAGCCTAACCTAGCTGTTGTCAGGCAAGCATCCTGGGCTTGGGACAACATCCAGACCAAAGGGATGGCCATTCTTGGGAGATGCAATAATGTGGCTTCAGCTCAGTATTATGAATGGTCTCATGCCAGAGCTCATATTTCTGGGATGCCTTTCACCATTGAGGATGCACTTGGACCATCCACAACACCACCTCCAGCCACTGTCAGCCTGGAAGAATTTGAGAAACTGAAGGAAAGGAATGAGAATCTGTCTCAAGCTCTGAAGAAGACCCTCTGGGAGAGGAGTGATGGTCGTCTAGACATTGAGAGGTTGGAAAAGCTTAATGTGGAGCATCTAGCCAGGATTGAGAAAGCAGAGGACTACATCAAGAAATCAAGAGCTGGAGAGCAGATTTTGAAGAATGCCTGTAAAGAGGCCCAGTTCCAGAAGGCTAGGACTGATCTCTATCTGAAAGAAAGTCAAGCTAGGTGGGTCAGAATCACTGAAGCTCGCACTCAAGAGGATAAGAGAACTCAAGACAAGATTGAGCATTTAGAGGCCAATGAAAAGAAACAACAAGAGGCTTTGCTAGCAGCCCAGAAGGAGATTTCAGAGTTGAAGCTTAGGGCTGGTGTGAAGAGGTCAAAGGACCAAGACAGGCACAAGAAGCTGACCACTGCTATTGCCACCAGGAACCTTCTTATCAGAAACATTACAGAGCATCCGGCTGGTCCTGTAACTGAAGCACTCTTGAAGGAGGTTAAGGAGGATGAGTTTGGCTTAGATGTCTAACTACTTTGCTTGTTGTTATTTCCATTTCATGTACTTTTCTTTTATGTTGTATTTCTGACCCTTCAGGGGCATATGTTGTAAAAGCAGACTATGTATGATCCACCTTTTGTAATATATTTGTTAGTTTGTTCCACTGAGTTCTTTTTCTCTCAAGCAACATCAAAGCATCTTCCTCAGGGTCTGGAAAGGTCAAAACCAAGCACCAAGCCGGATACCTTGGAAAATAAATAAGCATACTGCATTGCATACTAACTTTTGTTTTGTTTTGTAGGTTTTTGTTTTGTTTGTTACTAACTCTATTGTGACTCAGGAATTATTGCTCGCCGTCGGGTGTTCCCTCTCAACCGTCCGCACATATATCCTACTCGCAACAATCTTCCTGGTATCCAGATGGACCAAGTACAGCAAGATCTGACAGAGGTCAGAACTCAGATGGCTAATGAAAGGCTGGAGATGAGAAACCAAATGACCCAGTTCATGGAGGTAATGAATGGCTTGGCCCAAAGTCAAGAAAGATTGAGGGCATTGGTAGAAAGACAGACCCCGGAACAGCCCCATCTGGGAACTGGAGGAACAAGTAACAATGAGAGGGGTCAGCCTCATGTTAATCCACCAGTATATGGGCCTCATCTACATCCGGAAGTCAACATCCCAACTAATGTGCAAGGGAATACTACTGCAGGCAGAATCTTACAAGAAGACCCCCAAGAGGAGCAATTCACTGTAATGGGAGCTGGGGATGAAGTCTATGATAGGAGGTTTGATGAAATTGCTGAGAAGTTGAGATCTCTGGAGTCTCAAAAATCCCTGGGCTTTGATGTCATGGATATGGGGTTAGTGGATGGGGTAAGAATCCCTCATAAGTTTAAACCCCCTTGCTTCGAGAAGTACAATGGAACTTCCTGTCCACGAACTCACCTGCAGTCCTTTCTGGGAAGACTTAAAGCATACACAATGGATGAAAAACTGTGGATGTTTTACTTTGAAGACAGTTTGACTGGGGCTTCAAGGGAGTGGTACTCACACTTAACCAGGGCTACTATCAGATGCTGGAAGGACCTAGCCGAGGCCTTCATCAGGCAGTACCAATACAATCTGGACATGGCTCCTAACAGGACCCTTTTGATGGGAATGTCTCAGTCCTCCAGAGAAAGCTTCAGGGAATATGCCCAGAGGTGGAGACAGCTTACTGCTGCTGTCCAGCCACCCATGTCGGAAAGAGAAATGGCCGACATGTTTATGAACACTCTGCAAGGAACATACATTGATAGGCTAGCTGCCTTTTCTTCCACCAGCTTCGCTGACGTAGTTATAGCTGGAGAAAGAATTGAAAGCCTTCTGAAGATGGGTAAGATTTCTGATAATGGTGCAAGTTCGTCTAGTAACCCCAGGAAGCCTTTTGTGGGACCTAGAAGAACTGGAGAGACAAATGCCATTCATGCTAGCAGGGCCAGACCTCAGTATGTCCACAGATCAGTAGCAGCTGTCACCATTCCAGCTCCGATTCCTCAGCAACCATCATATCAACCACAACAACAACCACACTATCAACAACAAGTTCAGTATCCGCCACAGAGGACCTACAACAACAGTAACAACAATCAGCAGCAAAGACCATCACAGGCCAATAGGGTGATTGATCCAATCCCTATGCCTTATGCTGCTTTATTGCCACAACTCCTGAAACTCAACTTGGTTGAATTAAGGACATTGGCACCACCAGATCCCTCTAATCTTCCAAGAAATTATGATGTCAACGCCAGATGTGCTTTCCATTCCAATGCACCTGGCCACAATACGGAGAAATGCAGGGCTTTACAAATGAAGGTACAAGACCTGGTGGATTCTAAAGCCCTCAACTTTGCACCCCCGCCAAATGTCAACAAGAATCCCATGCCCAATCATGGAGGACCAAGAATTAATGCCATTGAGGAAGACAAGCCATATTCCTTAATCACCAGTGTTGGGCAGATTCGGACACCTCTGGTAGAAATTAAAGCTCAGCTCCTAGAATGCCAGATGTTCCCCGGGTGTGAGCTCGGTTGTGGTTATTGCAACATTTCGGTCAACGAGTGTGATAATTTGAGAAGCGGCATAGATGGTCTTATCAAAAGTGGTATACTTCAGATCACAACATCAGTACCTACAAATCTAGCAATCCCTTTGACAACAATTCCTGACTCTTCTACAACTGCAACAACAATCATTCCAACTAATTCATCAATTTCATCAACAATGGCTTCATCTATCACTTCAACAAGTCAAATGTCAACAACCATCTCTTTTACAACATCAGCATCCATTTATTCAGCAGAATCTTCTACAACACCAACAACAATTAATGAAGATATCTCAGCAGTCACTATCTACTATGATCCGTCAAGTGTTCCTCCAAACAACAACTTTCAACAACAAACAGTGGCACCTCCTGCCAGGTCACCAGTCACCATTTACTACGATCCGCACACTATTTCAGTACCTTCCTCTGCAGCAGTCAGTCCAATTACCATCACGGTACCTGGACCAGTTCCATATGAAAGCAGTAATGCCATACCTTGGCATTATGGCTCTGATCTTTACTGCAACGGAGAGAAAATCACTTTGGATTATTCAACCTCTTCTCCACAGATTGATAATGTTGGGGGAGGCGGAGGCTTCACCAGAAGCGGACGCCTTTTTGACTCACAATTGCAAAGACCTAATGCCGAAGCAGAAGCAGCTGCCGAAGCAAAGGGGAAGAGTGTAATACCTGAAGAACCAATCATCAAGGAAACTCAGAAGACATCTTTTGAACAAGATGTAGACGAGTTTATGAGGATTATAAAGAGAAGTGATTACAAAGTGGTGGATCAGCTTCACCAAACTCCCTCAAAGATCTCCATATTATCCCTGTTGATGTGTTCCGAAGCTCACAGGAATGCATTACTGAAAGTCCTGCACGCAGCATACGTGCCAGAGGAGATCACCGTTAATCAGCTAGAAACTGTGGTGGCGAATGTCAATACCAGCCATGGATTGGGTTTTACCAATGCTGATTTAACAACTGAGGGACGTAACCACAACAAGGCTTTACACATCACTCTAGAATGCAAGGGTGCTGTTCTATCCCATGTACTGGTAGAAACTGGGTCTTCACTCAATGTTCTGCCAAAGAAAGCCTTGGTGAAGCTGGAGTATGATGGCTTGGCACTGCGTCCAAGTAATTTGGTGGTAAGAGCATTTGATGGCTCAAAGAGATCAGTGCTTAGAGAGATTGATCTACCTGTGATGATTGGCCCGCAGACTTTTAAAATTACCTTCTATGTGATGGACATTCAGCCGGCCTACAGCTATTTGTTGGGTAGACCTTGGATCCATGCCGCTGGCGCTGTTACGTCTACCCTTCACCAGAAGCTGAAATTCGAGTGGGAAGGACAGATCATCACCATCTGTGGTGAAGAAGATATCTTTGTTAGCCATCTGGCTACGTACAAGTATATTGAGATGGATGGAGAAATCCATGAAACCATGAGCCAGGGATTTGAAGCCATGAACATAAATGAAGCATCTGCTGTACTAGGAACCTCCATGACATCTTATCAGCAAGCCAGGAAGGTTGTTGAAGAGGGGACTGCCCAAGGCTGGGGCAAGCTGCTGCCTGTGGAGAAGAAGGAGGACAAATTTGGGTTGGGTTACAAACCAACTCAACAAGATCAATCAGAGGCTGCTAAGAAGCCCAGTTTTGTCAGCGGGGGAATGCTCATCCCGGATGCAGTAAACAACTTGGAAGACGAGGATGAAAGCAACCGCAACCTGGAGAGCTGGATACGTCCAAGGATCCCGGGGAGCCAAGTCCTTAACTGGTCTTCCCAGGAAATTACAAGGGTTACTCCTGCAGAGTAATTATTATTTCCTGTATTTTTTAAGCATGCATCAAGTCTTGCATCACCCATTTGTCCTCACCCATTCACACCATGGCTTGTGATCTTTTCATATGCATAAGTTCAATCACATCATCTCATATTGCATTTTTGATTCACTGCATTGATTCTAAGTCATCTGCATCTAGGGTTTGAGATCTGAGCAATCCAAGAGCCATTTGAGCCACTCCAAAGGTCATCAATCACTTCAAAGGGGTCCATGTGTGTTCAAGCATCATATTACATCCCCACAAAGTCAAGAAATTCAAAGAATCACAAGAACTGAGAATGGCATGGAAGCAGAGCCAGGTTTAACTACACAGATGACCTAGAATTAGGGTTTTGGTTTCAGAGGCCATAACTCCAAATTTTTTGGTCATTCTTGTTTCTATTGGTCTCTATATGGTATAGGGATCATGCATATCAATTTTCATGAAGAAATTCCATGGGGAAGGCATCTGATCAAGAGTTGACTTTTTGAGCAAGTCAGTACAAAATCAGGGCATCTGAGGCCCCCAATGACCCAACCAAAGGGTGTTCTTCATCATTTTGATTGTGTATGATCTTTATTTGATCATAGAAGATGTTGGAAGTTCACAAAATTGAAGAATTTCAAGCCATTTGCAAAGTTGACTTTTTGGGAAAATGACTTGTAATGGAAAATTGCCATTTTGGGAAACTTTTTCAACCCTTGCTTTTTGATTCAAAAATGCTCCAAATGAGAAACCTTTGGTCATGAAAGTTGTAGAATGGATCTTTCCCTTTTCAAAAAGTACAAGAACTCATTCTAATTCATTTTGGATCAAAAGTTATGGCCTTGTAAAGTTGGGCAAAATCATTGAAATTTCACTTTTGCACAAAATGGAAAACTTGAAATTTCTCATGGCAAGCCTTTATGTGACTTCAATGTGACCTCTAATCATCATACCAATGCAATGCATGACCTAAAATCAGAATTGGCCCAAAGAATTTTCCATTTCTATGCCTTGATTTTCACATAACCATAAGTCATTTTTCATGAAAGTGCAAAGAGGGATTTCTTGCAAATTGGTTCTCAAAGGGTTTGTTTGAACTCTAGCTGGTTTCAATACATTGCCATAACTTCATGAGGCATCACACACCAAAATTCAGCAAAGTTTTCTCACATGTACATAGCCAAAAGTCATGAAATGTCACAAGTTGTCAAATTGCAAAAACCCTTCCAACTCATGATCCAAATGCAGCAGCCTCTCATGAACCATCCAAGGGCCATCCTTGACTCAAGCTGAGGCAGGACAAGCCTCTAGATTGCCTCTGACCCGAGCCATGCCTAAGGTACACCATATCTTGACTTTTTGCACAAAGGCCCATACCAATCCCACAGTGACATACCAACTCTCTGCCCAACCAGAGCATGATATGTGGACATCAAGCAATCCAAAAAGAGACCACACACAAGCTGAACACTCCCACTTTCTTGCATCCACAAAATTCTGTCAAAAACTCTTCCTCTTCGAATTTCCTTACACAGCCATGAAACCTCAGTTCTTGCTTCACCAGTGAACTACAAATCCTCCATGGAACAAAAACCCACCATTAAAACAGCCTGAAACCCCCTAGAACACAACTGTAAAATCTGCTACACCAGAACTCATCTTCACAAATCAGCCATCAACAAAAGTTTTGAAGCATTCCATTGAGCTCAGGAGGTTCAGGAGAGGTGGTTTGCACAAAGGAAAGGCTCAGAAAGCTCATTTTTGGAAGGTCTCCATCTCAGGTATAGCTCAAGAACTTTTTTCTCAGAACTCCATTTTCTTGTTGCAAATTGAATCTACATGTTGCACTGATCATCTGGATGTATTTAGATTTGAAAATATGTAAGAGATGACCATTTCATGTCACTCTGAAAGTTTGCTCGTGTTTCGTATTTTCCTTCGATTCAGGCTTGTTAATGAAAATAAATGATTTTTGAAAGAGGGGTTAGGTTTAGATTGGGGAGAGGATCATTTCTGTGGAAGAAATTGCTTGTTTAGTAACCTGTAGCGAAATCTAGGGTTTTGGTTCGCCGGAGAATACGACCGGAAGTCTTCTCCGGCCACTTGAAAATCATTAGCCCTAATCTGTGTCATTAATGAGAGTTTGAATATGGAGCGTAGGATGGTTTGACCAGGGTTGACCCGCGCGTGTTTGAATGGCCTGGATGCGTCATTAGAAACCCTAATCCTCATTAACTTAATTAATTCAGTTTAATTAATTGTAAAACCAGAATTAGCCAGGTTTGAACTTGGGCCATTGGATGTGGCGCCAAGTCAACCTTTCCCAGCCCAGAATCAATCTGGTTCGTCCATTGAGCATACTTCTCATTATTTTAATTTTAATTTTCATTTTATTTGATTTATTTTGTACATTTAATTTAAAATAGCAAAAAATGTTTAAAAATTATGAAAATTTTTGTCAAAGTTTTCATTATTTTTCAGAACACAAAAATATTTTTATTTTTATTTTTTGCATTAAAATTTATTTTTAAATCATTTAAAAGTTTATTTTTAATTAGTTAATGAAAATTAATTAATTAAAAATACTTTTAGGTATTTAAAAATCACAAAAAAATTCATGTAACCTTTAAAAACATTTAGAAACATTGTCCAACTCTCAAACCAAATTTCTTTTTTGTTCTTGATGCCTTTTGTTAATTTTCTTTGGATTTAATTTCATTTCAAGGCATTATTTTGTTTCAAACTTCAAAAATTCATTTCTGTCTAACCTTTGAGAGTTGGATCATGATTCTTTTTGCATTGTATCTTGCATAGCATGTAGTTTATAGGATAAAATTGGCATGATTTGATCTTGCATTTTCAATTTGTTTGGCATTTTTCTTGACAAGGTACCTTAAAACCCTAGCAATCTTAGGAAATTCATAACTTCCACTAGGTTAAGAGTTGGATCCCCTCCTTTGGGCAGTGAGTTTGTATAGGTTTAGGGTTCCTTTGATTGCATTTTCAATTTTTTATCATGTCATTTTCTTCTGGTTTTGGATTTTGCTTTGTGTGTTGATCATAAACCCTAATTCATGCCTTCCTTTGCATCCATCTTCCATTTGCTTGCATACCATGACTTGCCATGACATTTTGTGCATTCATTTGATTCATATAACATATTAGGACATATTAGAATCATGTTTGATCATTGCATCTTTCATTTTCCATGTTGTATGTCATTTGCATTCCATAACTTTTCATGAACATCCATGTTTCAAAGCATGCTTCTCTTGCATCCATATGCTTGTATGATCATTCTCATCTCTTGTCATGTGTTTGCATAATCTCTTAGCATCATTAATATCATTTATTTGCTTCTGACTTTGTCTTTCATCATGCCATTTCATCTCATTTGCATTGCATTTCATTTCTTTTGCTAACTTTTCAGGTGGTAAGTTACTTTGAGAAGTGAATTTGCCTTCACTTCTCACTTCCTCTTTTCATCTCTTTCATATTTCATTTTCTGCATTTTGTATGTGTTTGGGTTTGATCTTGCTCATTTTTGTTCATCTTACCTTCTTTCTTCAAGCAACTTGTCTTCTTAAGTGAAGCAAGTTGTTTTGCTTCTCTTTGCTCTTCTCATCTGTTTCTCTCCTTGGTGGTTCCTTGAAGATTTCTTTCTTGAGCCTCACAAACCCTAGGATCTCCAAGTATGATAACAATTAGGGTTTGATTAGTCCCCCATTTAGTTTTTACCTTTGTGTCATCATTGAGTCTTCTCTTCTCATCTCATAATCAGGGACTAAACCCTAAAGGCTTTAAGGCTTTGTGATTAAGCTTATGCCTGCATCCTTCTATTAGGATGGAGTGTATAACTTTAATCCTAAGTGTTAAACCCTTAATGTGTTTAAATCCCTTAATCAATCCACTTAATAATCACTAAGACAACAAACTTGTAACTTGGGCCTTGCATTAGGGTTCTAATTCTTCCTTAATTGGTTAAGAAGGACTAATCCTATTGTTAATGGACAAGTCCCCCTCAAGTTGTCTTACAAACCATAAAATTCACTTCTTCATCTTATCATTAACTAAAATCCACTTAATAAAGGCTTTGTTTTGTCATGAGGTTAATCCCTAATCATGGGTTAAGTTGAGGAGTCTTCCTCAGCTTAAACATTCTCATCTATTATCCTTCTATTAGGATGGTGTAATGAGTCTGTTTAATCCCTGATTATGGCTTAAACTCATTACTCAACACTAAACAAAAACAACAAAAACATCTAAATAATCACAAGTAGGTTAATGATCTTAGTCCTATACCATGGTGATTAAGTGTGAGATGCTGACTTCACACTTAAGGTATTCTCATTACCCCTAATCAGAGGGAGGATGTGATGAGTTTACTAACCCATTGGTTTAGGCTTAAGCTCATTAACTTATGACACATTTCCAAAAGCAATAAAAGACTGAAAATACAAAAACAAACAATAATCGTCTCCTCCGGGATTCTTTTCTCATCTCATTCACTCACAAACGAGAACTTGCTTCTTCCGTCTAATGCAAGACAGTTTGCACCTGAGCCAGACAGGTCATACACTTGAGCATAGGCAAGTAAGCAGTTCACAAGTCAATTTACCTTTCAGTCTTTTTGAGTCGAACTACGGTGTTCTGACTTCCTCATTGCACGAGAGGATACGTAGGCATAACTTAACAATTATCGAACAAAAGTCTCTGTATATTCCCCCTCTTTCCAGCATCATTCTTTTAGCCTCATAGTCTTGAGCAATTCATTCCTGTTCTCTCATTGACACTGTACATACTACACTTTACACTTCTTTTACACTGACACTTGCATTCTTTCCAGCTTTGAAACACAGATTGCACTGACACTACCCCTTTAAAACACAAATCTTTTAAGCGTGGATCCCGTCAAGTACGGCGGACAATCTGGGTGCTAATACCTTCCCAGGTTGTAACCAACCCCCTTTCTCAGTCTCTCTGGTTCGCAGCCGTCTTATCCACCATTTCTCTAGGTCTATGCAGCATTACCTTTCCTTCGGGATAAAAATGCCTAGCTGGAGACTCTTTCTTTCTCTTGAGTTCACCCCTGTGTGTTCTCATCCCCCCTTTTCGCCGACCGTTCGCGTCTGTACCCCTTCTGACCTGAGGTGTCATTTTGGTGGGAGCGACACCTGGACCTGCCTGATACAAGTCAGCACAGGCTCAAATAAGTGGTATGAAATGTTGCTCTTCCTGGGTGCAGACATGAGTGTTGATGAAGAGCTAAAAACAAGTGTTGATGAAGATCAAAAATCAAAACTGGAGATGAGCCACTGATAGGCTGGTGCTGGTGATGAAGGCAGCTGAAGCAGACAACTGATGAAGATGGCTGAAGCAGATAACTGATGAACAGAGGTCTATGCAGATGAAGGGGTCAAAACCAAGCCAAATATGATGTGGATACCCTGAAAAACAAATAAACAAATGTTAAATGATGCAATGAGGATGTATGCAAATGACATGCAAGGGTTTGTGATCAAGCTGGATCTGATTACTGTCTTGATATAAGTCCATGTATGTTGAAGAAGTCCAGATGGAGGTTCAGAAGTCCAGTAACCAAGGTAGGGGGACTCAAATAAAGAGTCACGTGTCCATGGTTTAAATCACAAGAACTGTCCAAAGTGAGGTACTCTTAATCAAAACAAAGTACAGGGTATGATGTGGCCAAGGGTACCTGCAAACCTGTAAATAGCCCAACCCCCTCACAGGTAGTGTTCTAAAACAAGGATCCTCAGACTTGGATCAGTTATGAGAAGTGTAAACACTTCTAACCCGGAGGTACAATGTTTACAATAACCATAAAAGATCCTCCTCTAATTCACCTCAGTTTCTGAAGGTCATAATAAAGGTCATCCAGACTTAGCAGGCTTCCCAGATAGCCCTAGCACTACAGGAGATCTGTAGCACAGAGTTCTCAAGAAGAAACCCATATCTGAACCGTGTTTCATATTCCCGCACCAGACCGAAATGGAATGGGAAATAACATGAACCACTCTAGCCTAGGTGTCACTCAGGTCCCAGGTATAGGACCTTAAACTCTCAGTAGAACCCCACCCATCAAAACAACAAACCAGATCCAGCAAGATGACAGTATGACAGTATGATGTATAAAGCTGTAAAGAAAGCAATAAATAACTGTACATAAAGCAGTAAATAAAGCAAATATATAAACACAATTAGCACATAACACCCCAGTAAACACAAATTAAACAAGCGCTAGGAGGAACCCACAAAAAGAACCAGAAGCCCTAGTTACAGTATAAGGGTCCCCAGCAGAGTCGCCAAGCTGTCGCTCCCACCAAAATGACACCTGGTCAGAAGGGGTACAGACGCGAACGGTCGGCTAAAGGAGAAGAGAACACACAGGGGTGAACTCAGAAAAAAGAGTCGCCAGCTAGGCATTTTTATCCCGGAGGAAAGGTAATGCTGCATAAACCTAAGAAAGGATGGATAAGACGGTTGCGAACCAGAGAAACTGAGAAAGGGGGTTGGTTACAACCTGGGAAGGTATTAGCACCCAGATTGTCCGCCGTACTCGGCGGGATCCACGCTTAAAAGATTTGTGTTTTAAAGGGGTAGTGTCAGTGCAATTTGTATATCAAAGCTGGAAAAGAATGCAAGTGTCAGTGTAAAAGAAATGTGAGGTGTATAAGAGAAGTGTCAGTGTAAAGAAAGAATATAATGCTCAAGACTATGAGGCTTAAAGAATAATGCTGGAAGAGGGGGGAATATACAGAGACTTTTGTTCGATAACTTGTTAAGTTATGCCTACGTATCCTCTCGTGCAATGAGGAAGTCAGAACACCGTAGTTCGACTCAAAGAGACTGAAAGATAAATTGACTTGTGAACTGCTTACTAGCCTATGCTCAAGTATATGACCTGTCTGGCTCAGGTGCAAACTGTCTTGCATTAGACGGAAGAAGCGAGTTCTCGTTTGTGAGTGAATGAGGTGAGAAAAGAATCCCGGAGGAGACGATTATTGTTTGTTTTTGAGTTTTCAGTTTTTTATTGCTTTTTGAATTTGTCATAAGAAAATGGGCTTAAGCCTAAACCAAAGGGTTAGTAAACTCATCACATCCTCCCTCTGATTAGGGGTAATGAGAATACCTTAAGTGTGAAGTAAGCACCTCACAATTAATCACCATGGTGTAGGATTAAGATCATTAACCTACTTGTGATTATTTAGATGTTTTTGTTGTTTTTGTTTAGTGTTAAGTAATGAGTTTAAGCCATAATCAGGGATTTAATGGACTCATTACACCATCCTAATAGAAGGATAATAGATGAGAACATTTAAGCTGAGGAAGACTCCTCAACTTAATCCATGATTAGGGATTGACCTCATGACAAAACAAAGCCTTTATTAAATGGATTTTAGTTAATGATAAGATGAAGAAATGATTTTTATGGTTTGTAAGACAACTTGAGGGGGACTTGTCCATTAACACTAGGGTTAGTCCTTCTTAACCAATTAAGGAAGAATTAGAACCCTAATGCAAGGCCCAAGTTACAAGCTTGATGTCTTAGTGATTATTAAGTGGATTGATTAAAGGATTTAAACACATTAAGGGTTTAACACTTAGGATTAAAGTTATACACTCCATCCTAATAGAAGGATGCAGGCATAAGCTTAATCACAAAGCCTTAAAACCTTTAGGGTTTAGTCCTTGATTATGAGATGAGGAGAGAAGACTCAAAGATGACACAAAGGTGTCTAAGTGGGGGGACTAATCAAATCCTAATTGTTATCATGCTTGGTTATTCCTAGGGTTAATGAGGTTTTCAGGAAGATCTTCAGAGAAACCACCAGGAGGGGAGCAGATGAAAGGAGCAAGAAGCAAAGAGAAGCAAAACAACTTGCTTCACTTAAGAAGACAAGTTGCTTGAAGATGGAAAGTAAGATGAACAAGAATGAGCAAGCTCAATCCAATACACAAGATAAAATGCAGCAAAGATGCAAGAGAAATGAGAAGAGATTGTGAGAAGTGAAAGCAAATTCACTTCTCAAAACAACTTACCACCTGAAAAGTTAGCAAAAGGAATGCAATGCAATGAAAATGAGATGAAATGCCATGATGCAAGACAAAGTCAGAAGCATAAACATGATGTTAATGATGCTAAGAGATGATGCAAACACATGTCAAGGGTTGTGGATGATCATACAAGGATGAGAATGCAAATGAAGCATGCTTTGAACCATGGAAGTTCATGAAAAGTTATGAAATGCAATGGACATATAACATGGCAAATGAAAGATGCAATGATCAAAAATGCAAGGGTTTTGGGGTAAGTTATGAATTTCCTAAAATTGCTAGGGTAAGTTATGAATTTCCTAAAATTGCTAGGGTTTTGGGGTACCTCATCAAGAAAAATGCTAAACAAATTGAAAATGCAAGGTCAAATCAAACCAAATTTATCCTATAAACTATATGCTATGAAGGATGCAATGCAAGAAGAATCATCATCCAACTCTCAATGGTTAGGCAGAATGAAATTTTCAAAGGTTGAACCAAAATATTGCCTTAAAATGAAATTAAATCCAATGAAAATGATCAAAAGGCATCAAGAACAAAAAAGAAATTTGGTTTGAGAGTTGGATAATGTTTCTAAATATTTCTAAATGCAATGTGAATTTTTTGGTGATTTTTAAATACCTAAATGCATTTTTAATTAATTAATTTTCATTAACTAATTAAAAATAAACATTTAAATGATTTAAAAATAATTTTCAATGCAAAAAATAAAAATAAAAATATTTTTGGGTTTCAAAAATTAATGAAATCTTTGACAAAAAATTTCATAATTTTTAAATGATTTTAGCTATTTTTAATAATTCGTATAAATAAAATGAAAAGAAAATGAAATAAAAATGAGAATAATGAAAAGTATGCAAATCTGAAGGCTGACATTCAAATGGAAAAGGAGGGAATTGACTGGCGCGTCATCCAACGGCTGCAATTCAAACTGACCAGATTAATTTAAAAAATCCAATTAATTAAACTAATGACGTGGATTAGGGCTTAAGTGATGGATCTGAGCCATTCGTTTGCGCGCGGGTCAATGCAAGTCAACTGGATCTATGGCCTATATTCAAACCAAACCCTAATTGTAATTAAAGACTTAATGACATTCAGGTCACCGGAGAAGAGCTCCGGTCGTCTTCTCCGGTGACATCCTTCCTTGAAATTTTCAATCTCACTCTCTAGGTCATTTCTGGAGCTCTAAAGCTCCAGATCACTTCCTCTCACCTTCCTAAACTCATCCCTGCCCTCAAATGGAATTTATTTCTCACCATTAACAAGATTCGAAGCTATGAACAAAAATGGCAGAAATTTCAGGCAGACAATACACTCTCAATTCTTCATCATTTTCAAAAATAAAAAGTTCAATGAACTCAGGGGATCAAACTTAACAAGTTGAGAACTTAAAATAGAGCTTCTGGAAAAAATAAATTTCGAAGCTACCTGAGGTGAAGCTTTCAGTTTGGAGCTTTCAGCCTGCCTCCTTGCTTCCAATCACCTCTACTGACCTCCCTCAAGTGTTTGCAAAGCTTGTTTGGAGTTTATTTTGGCTAGTTTGTGAGTTTGAAGGAGTTCTGTTCAGAGAGGGGAGGAAATCATGTTTTGATTTCAGGGGGTTTCAAGGCAAGGTGGAGGGTCAGGGATGATCAGTGGAGTGTTTTGAGATGGATGGTGGAAGAAATTTCAAGTTTTTGTTGCTGAGTTGAGAGATTCAATAGAAAATGCAAAGGGAGGGATTTTTGTGTATGCTGACTTGTGTGGTGTTTTAGGCTCCAAGATGTTATGAAATGGCTTGCTTGAAGTGTGTTTGTAAAGTCTTGATTGGTCAGAATAGTTGGTGTGGCACTGTGGGATTGGTATGTGGGTTTTTGCAAAAAGTCAAGTCTAGGTGTAAGAGAGGTATGGGCTATGGCAGTGAAGGTACAAAGCATGGTTTGGCTGCAGCTTGAATCAGGGAGAACCATGGAAATGGATTAGAGGCAATGCAGCTAGTGGATTAGGGTTTGTGAGATGTTTTGCAACTTTGCCCAACTTTGGCCCTTTTGGAAATTCATGAAGTTCAAGGCACCAAAATGCATAATTCTTGGGCCAATTCTGATTTTTTAGAAGTCACATGAATATGTTGTGAAGAGTTTGTGCACATTTGAAGTCTTTAGAATGCTTGATCATACCATTTTGCAAAATGCCTCTTTGGTACAAAACTTGAAATTATGTGATTTTTCCCAACTTTGACAAGCCATAACTTTTGATCCAAAATGAATTAGAATGATTTCTTGTACTTTTTGAAAATGGGAGGATCCATTCTACAACTTTCATGACCAAAGTTTTCTCATTTGAAGCATTTTTGAATCAAAAAGAAAGGGTTGAAAAAGTTTCCCAAAATGGCAAGTTTCCATTACAAGTCATTTTCCCAAAAAGGCAACTTTGCAAATGGCTTGAAATTCTTCAATTTTGTGAACTTATAACATCTTCTATGATCAAATAAAGATCATACACATTCAAAATGATGAAGAACACCCTTTGGTTGGGTCATTGGGGGCCTCAGATGCCCTGATTTTGCACTGACTTGCTCAAGAAGTCATCCCTTGATTAGATGCCTTCCCCATGGAATTTATTCATGAAAATTGATATGCATTATCCCTATGACATTTAGAGACCAATAGAAACAAGAATGACCAAAAAATTTGGAGTTATGGCCTTTGAAACCAAAACCCTAATTCTAGGTCATCTGTGCAGTTAAACCTGGCTCTGCTTCCATGCCATTCTCAGTTCTTGTGATTCTTTGACTTTCTTGACTTTGTGAGGATATAATATGATGCTTGAACATACATGGACCCCTTTGAAGTGATTAAAGACCTTTGGAGTGGCTCAAATGGCCCAGGGATGGCTCAGATCACAAACCCTAGATGCAGATGACTTTGAACCAATGCAGTGAAGCAAAAATGCAATATGAGATGCTATGATTGAACTTATGCATATGAAGAAATCACAAGCCATGGTGAAATGAGTGAGGGAAAATTTGGGGTGTTTACACATAACACTTTTCAAACCTTCAAAGACATTGACAATGGCATAAACATGAAAACACTCATAACATAATATTTAGCACACATTGGTACACAAATTTGATTATCAAAATCATCATTTAACCCCAACACAACACAATTATACCGATTTCACATATAACACATAAAATCCTATTGGAGGTTAATGATTCTTCAACTCTACTCCTCATTCTTAACACACATTAAATAAGAAATCTACCCTTTACCTTGTTTTCCTAGCAGCAATGGAATTTCACACTTGGATTCTTATTCTTCTACCTTTAGCCTTTTTGACTTCACCTTTGTCTCCATATCTCTTTTAAAGTTTCTACGTATCTGATTTAGAATTAGGTTGTCTCTAATTTTATATCAGGCTTAACGTAATTTTCTCACTTCCAATATTTATATTTTCCTCCCCACATTTATTCTTCTCTTACTTCGTCATCTCATTATCCTACTAATTCCCAATCTAGCTCCATATCTTACTATTCTCTATTTTCTTATTAGTTCTTTAATATTTTAATTAATAAATTAATAATATTCTATAATTTTTCTCCACACCATCCACAATACTAACCATACACTCTCCCGCGTTTATTTATTTAATTAAACACCTAATAATTAAATAAAATAGACATAGTATAAATAAATCACTAAAAAATTTACAAATAATTCAATTAAGAAAATTTAATTGAAATTAGGGTGTTACACCACACATCTGTTGTACTCAACGAGAATATTCTAATTAGCTTAGGGAAAAGTGTGTTTAGCTTAAAGTTATTAGCAATTTTTCTATTTATTGAAAGGATGTTTACATGGAAGGGGAAATTTTTAGTTTTTTTATTAATGGGTCTAACAAGATATCGAGTCTCGCTCCTACGTATCCTCATGTGCAATAGGAAACTCAAGGCTACATAGTTCTTTGGTATAAAATGTTTGTATGTTTAGATCTCATTCGAGCGGTTAAACATTTTCTTGTATGCTCGAACAATGGAGGTTGAAGCGTCTGTTTGTATATCATGTTGGAATGAACAAAACACTATTCTTTTATGAAAAAGTTGGTTTTGATCGCACAAAGGCATCAAAATTAATTTGATGAGTTGATATTGATTTTAGGTGTGGAAGATGGATAACTGATTTAGGCAAAGCGTGTGATAAGCCTTCAATTGTTCGAGAAACAAATGAGCGCACATTCACCCATTCCTCTTTTAATTCTAAGTTTATTGTGAAAAATTGTTTGTGGAAGGCAAATGATCGTGCATACGAAGTATGCACTAAGTCCTCAATTATTCAAGAAGCGGTGAATGTGCATTCACCCACTCATTCCAAATTAATTATGGTATTTTAAATGTGAATTTAATTTAAAAAAGACATAGAACTATTTTTCTAGATTTTTATATTTTTATATTTGCTTTATTTTAAATCTTTTGGTATTTTAATATTTGCTTTATTTTTAATTATTTTAAATTAATTAATTAATTAAATTAACTAAATTAATTAAATAACTAAAACAAAAATAATAAAAATTATAGGTTTAATCACAATTTTAGTCCCCATGTTTTACCCGATTCACGAAATTGGTCATTTTATTTTAAATTTAAACAGTTTTGATTCCCCTATTTAAAATTTAAATAGTTCTCGTCCCCCTCTTATACTTTTGCACTTAAAATTAACAATGTTTCCATTTTTAAATGATAATTTACTTGTGAAACATGACAAATCATCGTATATAAACATATTGTTGAACTTTATAGATAAAAATATAAGTTAAAAAATGAACATTTTTTCGATTTTATTTGAAAAAATGTGAGAGGGGGCTAAAACTGATTGAATTTAAAATAAGGGGAACAATGTTGTTTAAATTTATAATAGGGGGACTAATTTCGTGAATTAGACAAAATTTTAATTTAGCCATAATAATAATAATAATAATAATAATAATAATAATAATAAAATATGGAGATTTTCTTAATGCATCCTAGACCCTTTTAATGCTTCACATGAATTTCTTCAAATGCCCCCTGATTCTAGAGATGTATCTCCGTACACACATATTTTTGAATAAACGTTGACATATTCTGGAGATACATCCCTAGAACCATTTGAAACATTCAAAACATCTCACTAAGAAGCCATTTACATTTGAATTGTTACATAGATGCATCTTCGTGAATATTTTGGAGATGCAACTCCAAAATGTATTAAAACATGTATTGTTTACTATAAACTATGTATTTTTGTTCAGATGTAGTATAACACATGATCCAAAATAAAATAAAAATAGACATACAAAATGAAAGCTCCTGAAGTTTGACTAAAATTTTGGTAAAACACGTTGATGATAAAGATGAGAAATATGGACAAAGACAAAGATGTCAAAGGAGATGTCCTAACAACTGACAAGATATCTTACTGATTTAGCAAGTTTAATTGTAAAACAAATCTAGTTAAGATTTGTTGTGCTTTTAAAGAATGGATCAAGACAGAATTATAAGACCCAAGAAAGAAAACAAAAGACTATAAAAGAAGACTTAAACCTAGGATGGCATTATGCCTTATGTAACAATTTAAACCTGGTTCTCTTTTGTAAAATAAGGGTTTAGATTTTGAGAGTTGTTGACTCTTAGGGTTGTAGTTCCAATTTGCAATATGGGATAGAAAGAGGATGGCATAAGTGCATGTACACTTCCAGAAGCCTTTAGGTAATGTTTATTGTATTGTTCTTGGACGAAGCCTTTAAGCATGTCCAAGATGACTTGTAGGTCAAGAAACAGTGACAGGTTCTGTGATGGCAGAAGATAGATGCAATGCAGGTTGTGAAGGATGTGAGTGGTCTCTCATATCAAGGTTGTAAACCGTAGAGTTTAGCTTTGGTAAGGATGTTCATTAGGGTAATGATTAGGATCCAAAGTTGTAAACAAGGGAGTTTAACTTTGTGATAATACTAAGATATAGCGAAGTCTTCATCCTGGATTGGTATCCCCCAAATGTAGGTTTGTTAAGACCGAACTTGGTCAACAATTATTGTGTTCTTTAAATTCTGCAGATTTACAGTTTTTCTATATGTATGTTCTTGAATGAGATGTCCTAACATGTTGTCTTGACATTTGTTGGTATTTGTGATGCACTACTTCAAAACAACAACTATGTTATTTCTCTTATTCACTAAAGTGAAGTAATCATTGTCTTAACATTACGATAAGAATAAGAGACTAATATTGGGTGTGTCGAAAATAAAATAGTAATATATGTAGAAAATTTCCTACAATCAAGATCGAAAATGTAGTAAAATCCTCAAAATAAAGTAGAAAGTATAATACTACAACAAAATAATAACAGACTATTACTACGTGTATCTGATAACATCTCCTCTACCTCCTCGATCATCAATCCGTCTTGTCCTCCGACGATGTCCCTGATACAACAATATCCCCTGTGCCTCTACCATGATGACATCTAGGACTCGTCTGATACCTGACCCATCAGGGAAGATATCCTCATTAATGGTTTTCCATGCAATCTCCACTATGCAATGACACCTAGGAAAGACATCATCAATATGATTTACCTGATCCTGCTCCTCCTTTAGTATATCCTGATGAGTTGGTCTCGGTGGATATCCTAGAGTAGCTTGCACCATATACAAATGTAACACCCTAAAGAACCATTTGATTTACCTCTCAACGTAGCTCCAATCATTCGGGGCTATGGTAACCCATGCCTCCTTAAGTACCAGATGACTCTCATAACCAACAAACATATCCTCTATAAATTTACGAGTCAAGGCATGGGGAAAAGGGACAATAGCGTGTCTGGGGATGGTCTAGGTGTACCTGAACTACCGCATGACGTGCTCGGGAAGATAAGGAGCAGTGATGTACTATGTGCAAGACAACCATATGGAGTATAGCGATATCTCGTCAAATGGTCACGTCTGACAGTGATCCACCTAGTTGTTGACGTACATGTCCTCAACAATCAAACAATCAAGATAAACTCTAAAAGGCTCGATTTCCTAGCTCCCTTTGAGCGGGATAAAAGCACAGGTACGCGATATATCCTCAGTGTACCCCCTACTCATTATCACCATGAGCCTATTTTGCCCTCAGGATCTCATTTTTATATATGTTTTTTCAGGAACTCAAATCTAGCATGAGCACCTTGGTCCTATCCACCTCCTCTATAACCTTCTCTAGATCAGCCCCCAGATGCTCTACTATCATCTCGACTACCATGTTTTTGGTCATCCTCCCATGATCGAGGAATTTCCCCCTTATTGGAAGATGAAAGAAACACAAGACATCGTCCAGTGTGATAGACATCTCACCACACGAGAGATGAAACAAAGAGGTCTGACAATGCTATTTCTCCATAAATGCATTAAGCATCTAGTGGTTAACCAAAGTGAAACCGGTCATACATAGGTCCTTGTTGTACCCAAAATTTTTCCCTCATACAATAAAAGAAATATGTCTCAAAAGTTCTCTCAATAGCCACAAGGTTCACAAGGTTCACAATTGGTCAAAAAGATTGAAGGTTTCATTAGACAAAGCCTCATCCTAAACAATGGATCTAAAACTAGGGTTTTGAATTTCTCCAAGATAGATGGACTTACAAGGCCTAAAATGAGCTTCATAACATCCCACATGCCCTAAATAATCCTCATGTAAAGTTTCAGAGCTTTCCCAATAAGTTTGACCAGTTAGAGGCTCAGATATCCAAAAATCAGTTAATCTGGTAGAAAAGTCAACTGAGGTCAACTGTGGTCAACTTAAAGTCAAACTTCAATATTTTTTGTCAACATCAAGATTATAAGGTAAAATTAATCATCTAATCAAGGTTTGATCATAATTCATCAAGGAAATCTCAGATCATCAAGAATCAAGAAGATTCTAAATTAGGATTTCCATAGTAAAAGTCAACTGAACTTTGACCAGACATAACTTTCACATACTTCATACAAAATTTCCCATCCAAAGCCCATTTTTAAGTAAATTGAATTCTCTACAACTTTGTGTCTAACAAGCCAAGCCTAAAAACGCTTCATTTGGAAGGTATGAGCTAAAACATTATAGGTCCTTTTGAAAGTCAACAAAAAGTCAATTTTTTTCCAAAGCTCATAATTTTAAAATGGTAAACTATATGGACATGGGACCAAAAATTTTGGTTATATGATACTCTAAGCTTTCTAAAAAGTCTAAGAACACTTTCATAACCTTAAAATTGAGGAAGTTGTGCCTTGTCAAAATTTGGAAATTTTCAAGGGGTGTTTGAAGCAAAAAAGGCCTTGACTTTATTTTATTTTTCAAATGGGCCCATGAAATTGCAACCCAAACTCAAAGATAAAGCCATGCACGACCCAATGACCATTTATTCTGATTTTATAATTTTATTTTATATTATTTTGGATTTTATTTTCTAAAATTCAATTTTAATAAAAATAAAATATGAAAAATCAAATAAGGGATCAAATCTTTGTTCTAGAATGATTTACAGAACATTTAAACTGATTAGATACCATCCAAATTCACGCTAGACCAAATTGGCAAGGATATATGTGATATTTGAACATTTATGGATGTTTGGTTTCTTCAATCTTAAGTAATCAAAATCCATGAACAACAGGCCCATATTATGACCTAATTCTGCTCACTACATATACAGAAACATAAACAAATACAAGGGGACGAATTTCTGCAGGCAAAACCCTTATTCCAATTTCAAAAAAATCATCAAAAAAGTGAGAAACGGTTTTGAGCTTATAGGCGATTTCCAAGCATTTTGAAGGTTGCAACACCTTCTATGATGATCACTGAACCCATCTCAACCCTCAATAGCATCTGAATCATACTCATATGACATAACCAAATCTCTCTCATCCTTACATTAAAAAAATTTCGATTTCATATATAGCATTGTTTTAAATCGTATTTGATGATTGATTGATGTTTATGTTGATGCTTGGAACGATTCTGGATAATTTGATTTGAGATTTGATGCAGGGAACGCGTGACACCATTTTTAGGGTTCAAATCTTCGAATTGGGGCTTTGTAATTTAGCTAATATAAATAGATTTTAATGGTACAAATGAATTGTATAGGACATGGGAAATCCATTGATATTACTAATTTGGTCCAATTACATTTGTTATGTGATGTTTGAAAATTCGCAGGTCTTCATGCGCAAGAAAATTCGCAGTAAATCCCGTATAAAAATTCGCAGGAAAACCTGCAGAGACAGAGGTTGAAGATGATGGCGCCATCTGATGGAATTATAATTTGAATTTTTATTATATAGTTTTTGTGTTGATTATAGGTTGTGAAAACACGCCCAACCTGGTGGACGAAGCATACGCGTGCGAAGCTTAAGACATGGGTTCGATTCCCAGGTTTTCTCTTTTTTTTTAATCATTTCCTTTATCTTGCAGGTTTAGTATTTTTTGGATTTTGATTAACAAGAATGTGAGCTAGAGCGCGCAGCCTAGTGGAGAGACTCTTGGTCTGGTAAGGGGGAGGTCCTGTGATCAAAACCAGGCCTCCCCAATTTTGTGCGCCTGTATTTTTTTACTTTTGTTTTCTATTTTAATTATTATATACTAATATTAGGTTAATTAAGTTACAAATTATAATTAAATTAATCTAATAACAATTACTATTCTTTTTCCGTCAAAATAAAAAATAATAATTTAATTATAACTCCTATTTTAATATGCAATTATTCTTGTATAATAATTAACCCTAATTTTCTTTAATCAACTTTATTTATTTTTCTAACCCCACTTTTTAATTTATTAAACCTTAATTTTTAATTCAAAACTCTATTTTTTTTCTCCAGCCTTAATTTACATTATTTAATCATTTAGAATAATTTTCTTTATTTTATTCATTTATTTTGCTTAGAAAAGTTGTATAGGTTATTATCATTTGATGTAATTTATTTTTCTCGCTCGTATAATTATGTAATTACTCCAAAGCAATGTAATAGCGTAGGATATCTGTTTTCTGTTTCTTTTTATTTATGCCCTTTATTTTATTGTGGTTAGTAATAATAGGGAGTGCAAAACGTAAGTTGAAATTAATACGGACTTAGATTACTTAACAAATAAGATAAATATCTGAAAATAATCACTCACACACATAAGTCGATCGTTCTACGATCGCCATCTGCACTTCCTAGGATTCTCCTCTTAGGTTGCCTTAAAACAAATGATCAAGTCCCTCAAAAATGGGGGTGTCTTAAGCAAAGTACCTCCATAAATAAATCATCTAGTCCTTCCCAGATTTAAAAGATCAAGTCCCTACGAGGTTACCTACGCTAATGATCTTGTCCCTTCGGTAAAAGATGATAGTCCCTCCCAGGTTACTAAAGACACCCCTTAAGTTTCCTTCATTGACCATACGATGACCCTACGCCTGTCCCTCAAATAAATCCAAGGTAATGACTACGTACTCCTTAATAGTAGGGACAATCTTACCCTTGAAAGTGAAGGTGCGCAAAACACAAGGAAGGGGGGTTGGAATTGGGTTTTCTTATGCAACTTAAATTAACAGCTTCTAAAGACAAGATAATTTATCCTGGTTCGTTTGAACTCAAACTACGTCCAGTCCACCCGCCAAGGTGATTTTGCCTCTACTGAGGTCTTAATCCACTATTCAACTATTGAATACACACAAAGACCTATAGTCAATGTCCTCTTGAGTCTTTTGACTAAACTTAGTCACTCAAGGAATAAAATAACTATTACAATGATAATAACGAAGTAACTAAAAATGCTTCTTGTCAAGAAAGGATCACTAAGTGAAAGTTACAATATATTAGCACAAATTGATTCAGTCTTTTTGCGTGAGTGTATTATTTTCAATTCTTCAAATTGAATCCTTTATATAGTTCTTGAATGAATATAGCCGTTGGAGACATCTTGAGCTAGTTTAGGATATTAGTTAATACCATAACTTCCTTCCATAATTAGAGATACTTGTCTTGACCATTAATTAAAATATTCTTTTAATTAATATCTTCATTATGAATATCAACATCTTCTAAGCGGAAATCAGAGATAATAAATATTTGATGCGCAGCCAATAAACATGTCATTAAATGATGGATTCTTCATTAAGAGTATCTTCTATAAGTGGCTCAATAAATCTTCTTGTAATGCACGTTTCCCTTAATTGAATTGATCTTCTACACAAGAATAAAGGTATTCATTAGAACTTCTATTCTAACATAATAATCTTTGTTATCATCAAAACACTTAGAGGTTCAGAACCATAATTGTTCTAACAATCTCCCCCTTTTTGATGATGACAAAACATTTAGATAATGAGAATAAAGTTTAATAATATTAGATGGACTCCCTTTGATTTAATCAAATATTTCTTATAAATATTTCTTCAGAAGTTCCATGATCCTTAGATCCCCCTGAGTTGATTACTTGACCTATTTCTATTCTATGATCACAACTTAAATAGTTTTATTAGAATATTATATGTAAAAGGCAAATCATGGTAAACTGCTATGGATCAGAATCTTCTACGTTTCTCCCCCTTTTTGTCATAATCAAAAAGAGTTGATGCAGAAAAAAATGCAATTGTATAGAAGCAAAATATGTTACCATTAATTATATAAAAAAAACTTGTAAAGACAAATCCAGTAGAACTTTAAAAAGTTATGATAAGCAGAAGATAAAACAGAAACAACTAAAGCAGAAGATAAGCATAAAATCAGGAGTTCATCTTAGTAACTAAGGCCTCCAGCAAAGATTTAATCTCAGATGATGATTCCACTTGCTTGCCAAGCATTGTCTTCAATTCAGCAGTGGTTTCATCTTGCTTATCTAGATGTTGCTTCACCATCTCATTCTCCTTCTTCAGCTCTTCCAATGTTTGCAGAACAAAATTTGTTGTCAGAGGTTCTTCAACTTCTGGGGAAGCTTGATTCTCAGATTCATCATCATGATCTTCTTCAGAAGGTACCAGAACCATTTGAAGTTCAGAGTGTTCTTCCAGAGTTTCTGACTCTGTCCAAGGCTTATTGTCCAGCAGAAGGGGTTTATAGTGTTCAACATTAGAAACAACTGCTTGAAGATACTCACAGAAATTTTGGTGAGCAATATCATAGTAGATGTCCTTGAGTCTCTTTGACTCAGTATTAAACCACTTTCTGAAGGTAGCCCACAGAAAGTCAGAAGCAGCTGGATCTGTAAGCTTTGAGCACGCAGACTTCAGATCCTCTAACTTCAATTTCAAGTCTGTTTCAAAAGCAAGTAATAAAGTAGAAATGTCTGTTCTAGAGGGCTTTGGTTTAGGTACAGGTATGGCTATTTTGTTAGAGACCGAGGACAATTTTTGTAAAGCCTCAAAATTAACAGATGTTCTAAGTGGATTATCATGTTCAGTTTCTTCTGAGGAGTGTCAGGGATGGTTATAAAGGCAGGTGAGTTTGGAGGTGTAGATTCATATGAGGACAGTGAACTTTCTCTTATGGGAGAGATACTAGGAGCATTTTCAGAGGATGGAATTTGGACAGATTCTGGGGGTTGAAAATTGTCAATATCAGAGAGGACATGTTGCAGGGCAGTTTGTGTTTCAGTTATAGGAGAGTGATCAATGTCAGACAGAGGAGTAGTATCTATTGGAATGTCAAAATCAAAAATTGTTTGTGGTTGATTGTGTTCAGCTTCTGGTGGATAAAGTGATGATAGGATGGATGAAACAGCAGCAAATGCAGGTATTTCAGTTGGAATAGGATTAGAGGATTGAGGTGGTTCAGAAGAAGGGATAGGTGAAGAAGGAATATCAACAGACGGTAATGGGTTAGAAGGTTTTTCAGACTCTTCTACATTAACTGCTTCTACTACAGAAATGAATTCAGAGTTAGAGGCAGAAGTTTTACCTGATCTTCTGGTTGATTTTGGAATCTTCTGAGATGTTCCTTCAACAGCCTTTCTCTTCTTGGGTCTTGCAGAGGCAGCATCTGGAGTTTTCTGAGTGAGTTCAGTTGGCTTGAACATAGGGTCCACACCATGTTGCTTGCAAATATCCAAGTAATTGACCACAACGTCTGGAGGGGTGTCAGAAGAGAAGAGAGGGAAGTTCTCCAAGGGAATCTTCCTGGTGGTGATCACTTCTCTAGAAGGAAGGACATGTTCTTGCTGAATAGAAGTAATAAACTTCATCTTCTTCAAATTCTTTGCATTCAGAGGTTTTCCAACATCTGTTTCAAGAAGTTGAGTCTGCTTTAATTCTGCCAGAAAGTCTACCAGCTTGTTTTGACAGAGGATGTCAGAAATAACACGTCCTAGAGGAATCCAATCCCTCTTGGTTTTCTCCCTATCTCTAGTTTCCTTCACACTATTTTTCAAATGTTGAAACAAGGTGTGTGCAAGGTTGATCTTCTTCTGTTTGGCAATGAAGTAAAGTAGAAATTGCTGATCCATATTGATATAGTCTGGAGAGTTGGTAACCTTCCTATGGCAGATTGTCCCAAGAATGATCTTGGCCCAAATTCTGAGAGGGGTCTTTAGATCCTTTATTTTATTTGAGGGTTGGCCAAAGGTGAAGATCTCCTTGGCTATCACTATTGTATCAGACATCCTATCCATGTCACTACACTTAATACCATTGCCATCAGCTTCTATGAGTTTGGCAATGTGGTCTTCAGAAATAATTATCCTTTTACCCAGCACGTACGACGTAACATGTATGTTGGATGCTGTTGCGTAAGCCCAGAATTCCTTTACCAGTTTTGGGAAGACTGGTCCCATTAAACGATCAAAGTACTTCTCCCAACCCTGAGCTTGAACATCCGGAAAGAGATCAAAACCATTATCCTTAAGACTGTCGAAATCCACAAATAGTTCACAAAGGACTTCCAGTTTTTCAGCAGGAGTAGTAAGAGTCTTCGTAGGTTCAAAGTAGAACACATCAGAGAAGTCTTTTCTTTGTTGAGAAGAGGAAGCCATTTGTTACTAAGATGAGGTTTTGAAGGTTTAGGGTTTTAGAAAGTTTCAGAGAGAATGAAAAGTGAGGGTGAAAAGATTTTCAGTGAAAAATGCACTAAGGGTAAATAGTGAAAGTGAAAAGTTACTTATATAGGAAAATAATGCATTTAATTAGACGAGAAATTAGTGGGGAAAATTAAGTTTAAAAACATAATGATTATATGCAATAAATGCAGCAGACATAGGGTAAGGTGTAAAAGATTCTGGAACAGTTACCCAAGAGATTTTTGCCTTTTTGGTGTCAATTCAGCCGTATCAGTTTCCCAGAAGATCAACAGATGTCCTTCTGTAGAGGACAGTTGTCCAATGCATGTTCTGTCACTTTTCAGAATTTGGACACTTGTTTTGATTCTGATGGGATTCCTTATAGCCTTGTTGACACTTGTTGATTTGAAGATCTGCATGTTATTCCTTTGAACAGAAGTTCTCAGAATGAAGCAGTTAGAACATAGTATCTTCTGAGGAAATAATATAGAGGATAAATTACAGAACTTCTAAGAGTTAAAGACATATAATTAAAGCATTTTCATTCTGGACATAACTTCATGCTAAGGTTAGTTAGTATGAAATTAAATCTATCTTTAGGAAGGGGTTTTGTAAAAATGTCAGCCCATTGGTGATTTGTATCTATGAATTTTAACATTAAAATTCCCTTCTGAGTATAGTCCCTAATGAAGTGATGTTTAACTTCTATGTGTTTAGCTCTAGAATGTAAAATTGGATTTTTAGATAAACAAATAGCAGAGGTATTATCATAGAGGATGAGAATGTTACTCTCATAAATATTGAAATCCTCAAGCTGATTTTTCATCCAGAGCATCTGAGTACTGCATCCAGCTGCTGCAATGTATTCAGCTTCTGCAGTTGATAATGCTATGGTTGACTGTCTTTTGCTAGACCAAGAGATTAGATTATCTCCCAGAAATTGACAACTTCCAGAAGTACTTTTTCTTTCTGTTCTGTCTCCAGCAAAATCAGCATCACAATATCCTACAAGTTTATACTCTTCTGATCTTCTGTAATACAAACCAAGATTAGTAGTACCTTTCAGATATCTAAAGATTCTCTTAACTGTTGTTAAGTGAGTTTCTCTAGGATCTGATTGGAATCTAGCACATAAACATACACTGTATAGAATATCTGGTCTAGAAGCAGTTAGATAGAGGAGAGATCCAATCATATCTCTGTAGAGCTTCTGATCTACTTTCTTACTTACCTCTTCTTTCTCCAGAATACATGTAGGATGCATAGGAGTTTTAGATATTATGCTTTCTGATAGATTGTAAACACCCCAAATTTGCCCTCACCCATTCACACCATGGCTTGTGATCATTTCATATGCATAAACACAATCATATCATCTCATATCTCATTTTTGATTCACTGCATTGGTTCTAAGTCATCTGCACCTAGGGTTTGTGATCTGAGCAGTCCAAGAGCCTCTTGAGCCACTCCCAAAGGCCACCTATCACTTCAAAGGGATCCATGTGTGCTCTTATATCACATTACATCCTCCCAAAGTCAAGAATGCCAAAGAATCACAAGAACTGGGTTTGGTATGGATGCAGAGCCAAGTTTGACTGCACAGTTGACCTAAAATTAGGGTTTTGGTTTCAGAGGCCATAAATCCAAATTTTTTGGTCATTCTTGTTTCCATTGGTCTCTATATGGTATAAGGAGTATGCATATCAATTTTCATGAAGAAATTCCATGGGGAAGTCATCTGATCAAGAGTTGACTTTTCAGACAAGTCAGTGCAAAATCAGGGCATCTGAGGCCCCCAATGACCCAACCAAGGGGTGATCTTCATCATTTTGAGTGTATATGATCTTTATTTGATCATGGAAGAAGGTTGAAGTTCACAAAATTCAAGAATTACAAGTTTTTGCAAAGTTGACTTTTTAGGGCATAGTTGACTTTTAAAGAATATGTCATTTTATGCCACTTTTCAAGCCTTGCTTTTTGATCCAAAAATGCTTCAAATGGAAAAACTTTGGTCATGGAAGTTGTAGATTAGATCTTTCCCTTTTCAAAAAGTACAAGAACATGATCTAATTCATCTTGGATCAAAAGTTATGGTGTGTTAAAGTTGGCAAAAATCACTAATTTTCAAGTTATGCACTAAAAGGAAAACTTGCAATTTCATGAACCAAGCATTCTAGTGACTTCAAAATGACTTCAAAGCTGCATTACATGATCACACATGACCCCAAAAACAGATTTGGCCCAAGGAATTTTGGATGGCTTGCCTTGATTTTCAAAGTTCCATAAAGCATTTTTCATAAGTATGCAAAAGGGAATTCTTGGCAAAAATCATTTGTTAGAAAGTTATGTGACCACTAGCTGATTTCTAAACATTGCCATGACTAAAAGAAGTGCCATGCCACAAAATTCAGCAAGCATTGTTTCATGTACTTAGCATAAACTCATGAGAAAACACAAGTTGTCAAGTTGCAAAAGCTAGCATAGCTTGTCATCCACATGTTGCAGTCAGCTACAAACAATCCAAGGGCCCTCCTCAACTCAAGCTGGAGCAAGACATGACTTGAACCTGCTGTTGCCATGACCCATACTCTCAAGGACACAAACTTGACTTTTTTGCAAAAGGCTCCCATACTCTTGGCACAGTACACAGCCACCCTACTGACCTGCCTCACAGTTTATCCACACAAGTTGGAGATGTTATAGCAAAGCATTGAGCATTGAAGCTGGCCAGAACACAACATACACAAACTCACCCCATTTTGCATTTCTCTTCGAATCATCTTCCACAGGCCTCAAACACTAAAACAAATTCCACATATCAACTCACCTTGCTTCATTGAGCAGAAACCAACAAGACTCAGGCTTGAACTGAGCAAGAACATAGCTTCACCATTTTTCATCCTCACAGCCAGAACCTTCGAATCTCACTTTCCAGCCATCAAACATCCCATTTTTCTTCACTAACAAGTCAAACACACTCAAGAGAGCAAGAACCAACCATTAACAGAGCTTGAAACCACTCACACACAAACTCCATTTTCTGCTACACCAGAACTGGATTTCTCAAAGCAGCTTGTCTAAGCTCATTCCAAGCCTTCCATTGGCATCAGGGGAGACAAAGAAGTTCATTTGCACGCAAAGGAGGCTCTGGAAGCTCAGTATTGAAGCTTTCCAGCTCAGGTATGAACATGAACATTTTTTCCCAAAGCTTGCATTTTAAGTTATAATCTGGTTGCTTATGTCTTGCTGGTCATGGGGTTGCTTTTAGAATCGAAAATAGATGAGAAATGAGTTTGTATGGTCACTCTGAAATTTCACCCGTGAAATTTGTTTCTTTCGATTGGCTGGATTCTTGGTGTTTAAATGATGTTTGAGAGTGGATTCGTGTCCTAGGATGTTAAAGGATCATTTGGCTGTGTTTAATTTGTTGTTTAGTTGCCTGAATCGTATTCTAGGGTTTTGGGGTCGCCGGGGAAGATGACCGGAGCTCCCCTCCGGTCACCTGAGTTTGATTAACCCTAATCCCAGTCATTAATTCCATTTGAATGTGGAGCGTTGGATTCGTTGACCCTATTGACCTCCCGCGTGCATGAATGGCCCAGATCCATTTGTTTAGCCCTAATCCCTTTAATTAGTTTAATTAATCTTAATTAAATTAATTTAATCAGATGCAATCCTGGCCCTCCACTAACGCGCGCAGTCAACCCATTCAAACCCAGAAGCCATCCCAGCCCTCCATTCGGTTGACTTTCCCATTTTCTTTGTTTTAATTCATTTATTTCATATTTGTTTTACATAATTTATTTAAAATAGTAAAAATTGTTTAAAAATTATGAAACTTTTTCTCAAGAGTTTCATTAATTTTTATGACACAAAAATATTTTTATTTTTATTTTTAGCATTAAAAAAGTATTTTAAAATATTTAAAAGTTTATTTTTAATTGATTAATGGAAATTAATTTATTAAAAATACTTTTAGGTATTTAAAAATCACCAAAAAAATTCATGAAATGTTCTAACACATTTAGGAACATTGTCCAACCTTCAAACCAAATTTATTTTTTGATCTTGATGCATTTTGAGAATTTTTCATTGATTTAAAATCACTTTTATGCATTAATTTGATCCAAAGTTCCAAAAATCATTTCTGCCTATCCATGAAGAGTTGAACATTGATTCTTTTTGCATTGCATTGTGTTTAGCATGTAGTTTGTGAGATTAAATGGCCATGATTTGATCTTGCATTTTCAATTTGTTTAGTAATTTTCTTGTTTAGGAACCCTAAAACCCTAGCAAACTTGTAAAATTCATATCTTAAAATTGGTTAAGAGTTGAGACTTCTCCTTTGGGCATTGGTTTAGTATAAGATTAGGGGTCCTTTGAGTGGAATTTTAAATTTTTTATCTTAGGGTTTGCTTCTGATTTTGACTTTTGTTTGATGTATGGTTCATAAACCCTAATTTGAGCCTCCATTTGCATCCATCTTGCATTCTCTTGCATAACATGACTTGCCATGACATTCCATGTTTCCATTTGATTCATTTGACATCATAAGACATATTTAAAGCATGTTTGATCATTGCATCATGTATTTGCCATGTTGTATGCCATGTGCACTTCATAACTTTTCATGTATGTCCATGCTCCTTAACTTGCTTCATTTGCATTCATGAACTTGTATGATCATTTCCATGTGCTGCCTCATGTTTGTAGCATCTCATAGCATCATTAGCATCATGTAAATGCTTCTGGTTTTGTTTCTCATCATGTCATCTCATCCCATTTTGCATTGCATTGCATTTCTTTTCTAACATTTCAGGTGGTAAGTGAATTTGAGAAGTGAATTTGCCTTCACTTCTCATAACTCTTCTTTTCATCTCTCTTGCATCCATGCTGCATTTTTATATGTGTTTGGGTTTGAGCTTGCTCATTCTTCTTCTTCCCACTTTCTTTCCTCAAGTGACTTGACTTCTTGAATGAAGCAAGTTGCTTTGCTTCTCTTGATCCTTTCATCTGCTTCCTGGTGGTTCCATTGAAGATTGTTCTTGTAAACCTCACAAACCTTAGGAACAACCAAGCATGACAATGATTAGGGTTTTGATTAGTCTCCCCCCTTAGTTTTACCTTTGTGTCTCTTTTGAGTCTTCTCTTCTCATCTCATAATCAGGGACTAAACCCTAAAGGCTTTAAGGCTTTGTGATTAAGCTTATGCCTGCATCCTTCTATTAGGATGGAGTGTATAACTTTAATCCTAAGTGTTAAACCCTTAATGTGTTTAACTCTCTTAATCAATTCACATAATAATCATCAAGGCATCACACTTGTAACTTGGGCCTTGCATTAGGGTTCTAATTCTTCCCTAATTGGTTAAGAAGGACTAACCCTAGTGTTAATGGACAAGTCCTCCTCAAGTTGTCTTACAAATCATAAAATCCACTTCATAATCATACCATTAAATAAAATCCACTTAATCAAAGGCTTGTTTTGTCATGAGTTTAATCCCTAATCATGGATTAAGTTGAGGAGCTTTCCTCAGCTTAAACATTCTCATCTATTATCCTTCTATTAGGATGGTGTAATGAGTCTGTTTAATCCTTGATTATGGCTTAACCTCATTACTCAACACTAAACAAAAAGCACCAAAAACATCTAAATAATCACAAGTAAGATAATGATCTTAATCCTACACCAAAGGTGATTAAGTGTGAGAATCTGACTTCACACTTAAGGTACTCTCATTACCCCTAATCAGAGGGAAGATGTGATGAGTTTACTAACCCGTTGGTTTAGGCTTAAACTCATTAACTTATGACAAACTCTCAAAAGCAATAAAAGACTGAAAACTCAAAAAACAAACAATAATCGTCTCCTTCGGGATTCTTTTCTCATCACCTTCACTCATAAACGAGAACTTGCTTCTTCCGTCTAATGCAAGACAGTTTGCATCTGTGCCAGACAGATCATACACTTGAGCATAGGCAAGCAAGCAGTTCACAAGTCAATTCACCTTTCAGTCTCTTTGGGTCGAACTACGGTGTTCTGACTTCCTCATTGCACGAGAGGATACGTAGGCATAACTTAACAGTTATCGAACAAAAGTCTCTGTATATTCCCCCTCTTTCCAGCATCATTCTCTTAGCCTCATGATCTTGAGCATTTCACTCCTGTTCTTACACTGACACTTCACTTATTACACTTCACTTCTTTTACACTGACACCTGTACATCCTTTTTCCAGCTCTTTATACACAAATTGCACTGACACTACCCCTTTAAAACACAAATCTCTTAAGCGTGGATCCCGTCGAGTACGGCGGACAATCTGGGTGCTAATACCTTCCCAGGCTGTAACCAACCCCCTTTCTCAGTCTCTCTGGTTCGCAACCGTCTTATCCATCTCTTTCTAGGTCTATGCAGCATTACCTTTCCTCGGGATAAAAATGCCTAGCTGGCGACTCTTTTCTTCTCCAGTGAGTTCACGGCTGTGTGTTCTCATTGTCCCTCTCGCCGACCGTTCGCGTCTGTACCTTTATCTGGGCCCATGTCCACTTATCGGGAGCGACAACTTGGCGACTCTGCTGGGGACCCTTATACTGCAACCAGGGCTTCTGGTTCTTTTCGTGGGTTCCTCCTAGCGCTTGATTGATTTGTGTTTACTGGGGTGTTATGTGCTATTTGTGTTTGTGTATTTGCTCTATTTTTGCTTATGTACAGTTGCTTTATTGCTTTCTTTATTGCTTTTGTACATATCATACTGTCATGCTGTCTGGCTGGATCTGGTTTTGCTTTGATGGGTGGGTGTTCCATTGAGAGTTAAGGTCCTATACCTGGGACCTGAGTGACACCTAGGCTAGAGTGAATCATATTCTTTCCCATTCCATCTCGGTCTGGTGCGGGAATATGAAACACGGTTCAGATATGGGTTTCTTCTTGAGAACTCTGTGTTGCAGATTTCCTGCAATGCTAGGGCTATCTGGGAAGCCTGCTAAGTCTGGATGACCTTTTAGTATTGACCTTCAGAAACTGAGGTGAATTAGAGGAGGAACTTTTATGGTTATTGTAAACACTGTACCTCCGGGTTAGAAGTGTTTACACTTCTCATAACTGATCCAAGTCTAAGGATCCTTGTTTTAGAACACCACCTGTGAGGGGGTTGGGCTGTTTACAGGTTTGCAGGTACCTTGACCTCAGAATACCCTGTTACTTTGATTAAGAATACTCCATGTTGGAACAGTTCTTGTGATTCTAAACCCTGGACATGTGGCTCTTTATTTGAGCCCCCCACCCTGGTTACTGGATTTATAGACCTCCATCTGGATTTCTTGAACATACATGGACCTATATCAGGGCATTTGATCAGATCCAGCTCAGTCACGAACCCTTGCATATCATTTGCATACATAATCATTGCATCATATTGACATTTGCTTATTTGTGTTTCAGGGTATCCATCTTCATTTGGTTTTGGTTTTGACCCCATCTTCAATATTGACCTATCTTCATCAGCACTTGCTTCAGCTATCAGCTATCTACTTCAGTCACCTGCACCAGCCAATCAGTGGCCCATTCTTCAGTATCACCATCAGCACTTGTCTCTACTCAGTCTCAACATCATGGCACCTAAAAAGAGCAACATCACCTACCACTTCTCCCAGCCAGAGTTAGCTGACATCAGGAGGATTCAGACCCTGATCACTCCAGACCATATACCACTGTTCAGGGAGCACCATGGGGATATACTTGATATGGTTATAGATCTGGACCCCTCACAGAGAAGCCTGATCCACACTTGCCTTCAGTTTTATGATCCCCCACTGAGATGTTTCACTTTTCAAGACTTTCAGCTGGGCCCCTTATTGGAAGAATACTCATCATTAGTTGGTATACCTATCAGGGGTGGAGTCCCTTTCAACCCTGAGATGGTCTTTCCTGGTAATGAAGAGGTAGCAAAGGCAATGCATCTGGAACCAGTCCTGATTGGGCAGCATATGACTTCTAAGGCTGGAATCCCTGGCTTGCATCTGGATTTCTTGATCTCTCAAGCCACCTTGAAAGCTTCTTTAGGAGAGTGGAAAGCAGTCTGTGCTTTATTGGCCCTGAGCATATATGGGATCATACTATTTGCAGATGAGCCTCGATTTGTTAGCAAGAATGCAATCCATCTTTTCATCCTGAAGAACCCAGTACCCACTTTATTGGGGGATATCTACTATTCAGTGCATCAGAGGAATGAAAAGCAGAGGGGAAGATTAGTAAGATGCTGTGCTCCTTTGTTCCATACTTGGCTTCTCAGGCATTTGCCCAGGACAAATGCATTTTTGAACCCTCATCAGCAGAGAAACTGGGCTAGAAGACTTACTACTCTAACTTCAGCTGATATCAGGTGGTGCACTCAAAGCACAAAAGGCAGGGATATCATCACCAGCTGTGGGCATTTTCCCAATGTGCCCCTAATAGGAGTTAAGGGTAGTATTAATTACAACCCTCTGCTGTTCAAAAGACAACTGGGCTATGCACTAGTCCATACTCCTAAGGCACAGGACTTGGTGGAGACTCTTTATTGTGAGAACAAGCTTAATCTGGCCATTGTCAGGCAGGCAGCCTGGGCCTGGGACAATGTGCAGACTAAAGGGATAACTATTCTTGGAAGATGCAATAATGTAGCCTCTGCCCAGTACTATGATTGGTCCCATGCCAGGGCTCAATTCTCTGGGATGCCCTTTACTATAGAGGATATGCCTGGGCCTTCCACAACACCACCTCCAGCAACTGTCAGCTTAGAGGAGTTTGAGAAATTGAAAGAGAGAAATGAGAAGTTGACTCAAGCTTTGCAGAAGACCCTCTATGAGAGGAGGGATGGAAGATTGGATATTGAAAGGTTGGAAAAGTTGAAGAAAGAGCACTTGGCTAGAATTGAGAAGTCTGAGGATTACATTAAGAAGTCTAGGGCTGGAGAGCAGATCCTGAAGAATGCTTGCAAGGAAGCCCAATTCCAGAAAGCCAGGACAGACTTGTATCTGAAGGAGAGTCAGGCTAGGTGGGTCAGGATCACCGAGGCTCGTACTCTGGAGGACAAGAGGGTCCAAGACAAGATGGAGCAGATGGAAGCTAGTGCAAAGGAGCAACAAGAAGCCCTGGCAGCAGCCCAGAGGGAGATATCAGAGCTAAAGATCAGAGCTGGAGTGAAGAGGTCAAAAGACCAAAGTCAACACAAGAAGCTAACTGCAGCTGTTACTACCCGGAACCTCCTTATCAGGAACCTTACGGAGCGTCCGGCTGATCCTGTGACCGAGGCACTTCTCAAGGAAGTTCGGGAGGATGAGTTTGGTCTTGGTGTCTGACCATTTGTTTGTTGTTGCTTTCATTCCATGTACTTTTATTTTCTTGTGATGTATTTTTGACCCCTCAGAGGGCTTGTATTTGAAAACAAACTATGTACCAGTGGCCTTTTGTAATATATGTATTAGTTTTTCCATCCGAGTTTACTTCGAAAGCAACATCAACATCATCATCTTCAAGGGTCTGAAGGGTCAAAACTGAATGCCAAGCCGGATACCTTGAAAACAAATAAGCATACTGCATTGCATGCTAACCCTTTGTTTGTTTTGTAGGTATTTGTTTTATTGTTGCTAACTCTGCTGTGATGTTCAGGAACTATTGCTCGGCGCCGGGTATTTCCCCTCAACCGTCCACACCGATATCCAACCCGTAACAACCTTCCGGGCATACAAATGGATCAGGTACAGCAAGACCTTGCAGAGGTTAGAAACCAAATGGCAAACGAAAGATTGGAAATGAGAACACAGATGACGCAGTTTATGGAAGTGATGAACAACATGGCTCAGAGCCAAGAAAGATTGAGAGCCATGGTGGAAAGGAAAAATCAGGAAGATCCACATGTAGGGACTGCTGGCACAAGCAACAATGAGAGGGTCCAACCTCATGTCAATCCCCTAGTCTTTGGACCACACCTCCATCCTGAGGTCAACATCCCTGCAAATGTTCAAGGGACTGCCACTGCAGGAAGGGTACTGCAAGAAGACCCCCAGGAGGATCAGTTCACAGTAATGGGTGCTGGGGAGGAAGCTTATGATAGAGGGCTGGATGAGATAGCTGAGAAATTAAGATCCTTGGAGTCTCAGAACTCTTTGGGTTTTGACGTTATGGATATGGGCTTGGTAGACGGGGTCAGGATTCCCCACAAGTTTAAGCCACCCTGCTTTGAGAAATATAATGGGACTTCCTGTCCCCGGACCCATCTACAATCTTTTCTCGGGAGGCTAAAGGCCTATACCATGGACGAGAAGCTTTGGATGTTCTATTTTGAGGATAGCTTGACTGGAGCTTCGAGGGAATGGTATTCCCATCTGACAAGAGCAACTATTAGATGCTGGAAGGACCTGGCAGAGGCCTTCATCAGACAGTATCAGTATAATCTGGATATGGCACCCAACAGGACCCTCCTGATGGGAATGTCACAGTCATCTAGAGAGAGCTTCCGAGAGTATGCTCAAAGATGGAGACAGCTTGCTGCTGATGTCCAGCCACCTATGTCAGAAAGGGAGATGGCTGATATGTTCATGAACACCCTTCAGGGGACTTACATTGATAGGCTAGCTGCCTTCTCATCTACCAGCTTTGCAGATGTAGTCATAGCCGGGGAGAGAATTGAAAGCCTATTGAAGATGGGTAAGATCTCAGACAACGGTGCAAGCTCATCCAGTAATGCAAGAAAGCCTTTTACAGGCCCAAGAAGGACTGGTGAGACTAATGCCATCCACACCAACAGGGGAAGGCCCCAATATGTGCATAGATCTGTGGCAGCAGTCACCATTCCCGCTCCAGCTCATCCACAACCAGCTTATCAGCCTCCGCAGCAAAACTATCAGCAACAACCTCAGTACCATCAGCAAAATTAGTATCCTCCGAGAAATTACAACAACAGCAACACCAACAACAATAACCAGCAAAGGCCATTCCAACAGAGGCCATCTCAAGCCAACAGGGTGATCGATCCGATCCCTATTCCATATGATACATTGCTGCCACAACTCCTGAAACTCAACCTAGTTGAGCTAAGGACGTTGGCACCTCCAGATCCCAATAGTCTACCCAGGAATTATGACTCCAACGCCAGATGTGCTTTTCATTCAAATGCACCTGGCCATAGTACAGAGAAGTGCAGAGCCTTGCACATGAAGGTACAAGACTTGGTAGACTCTAAGGCTCTGAATTTTGCACCACCACCAAATGTTAACAAGAACCCCATGCCAAACCACGGTGGTCCCAGAATCAACGCTATTGAAGAAGACAAGCCGTCTTATTTAATAACCAGTGTGGGTCAGATTCGGACACCGTTGGTAGAGATCAAGGCTCAGCTCCTCGAATGTCAGATGTTCCCGGGGTGTGAGTTAGGGTGTGCTTACTGCAATATTTCAGTAAATGGGTGCGATAACCTGAGGAATGGCATAGATGGTCTCATACAGAGTGGCCAACTTCAGATCACCACATCATTTCCAACAAATCCAGCAATCTCATCAGCAGCAATTCCGGTATCTCCTACAACTGCAGCAACCATTGTTCCTGACAATTCTTCGGCTTCATCAACAAGTACTTCATCTATCATCTCAACTGATCAGTTATCAACAAATTTTTCTTCTACAACTTCAGCACCACTCCAATTTGAACCTCCTACAACAACAACATCCATCCTTCCGACAATGTCTCCTACAACTCCAGCAACAAACTCTGAAGATGTCTCAACTGTCACAATATTTTATGATCCTGAAAACAACTCTGCCTACAACTCAGAAAGTGCAGCTCCCATCAGAGCACCAGTCACAATTTATTATGATCCACAAACTATCACAGTTCCTTCTGCAGCTGTCATCAGTCCAGTCACTGTCACAGTACCTGGACCAGTACCTTATGAAAGCAATAGGGCCATCCCTTGGCACTACGGCTCTGACGTATACTGCGAAGGAAAGAGAATCACTCTTGATACATCAACACCTGCACCACAAATAGACAATGTGGGAGGAGGCGGAGGCTTCACTCGAAGCGGACGTCTCTTTGCTCCACCAATTCAGAGACCCACTGCCGAAGCAGAAGCTGCTGCCAAGGCAAAAGGAAAGAGCCCGGTGCAGGAAGATCAAGCTGTTAAGGAAGCTTTGAAAACGCCATTCGATCAAGAAGTTGATGAGTTTATGAGAATCATCAAAAAGAGTGATTACAAAATAGTGGATCAGCTTCACCAGACGCCATCCAAGATCTCTATCCTATCATTGCTTATGTGCTCCGAAGCCCATCGGAATGCATTACTCAAAGTCTTGCACGCAGCTTACGTGCCTGAAGAGATCACCGTCAATCAGTTGGAAACCGTGGTTGGAAATGTTACTGCTAGCAATGGGCTAGGGTTCACCAATACTGACTTGACAACGGAAGGCCGCAACCATAACAAGGCCTTGCACATCACCATGGAATGTAAAGGTGCAGTCCTTTCCCATGTGCTGGTAGACACAGGATCATCCCTTAATGTCTTACCAAAAAAGGCCCTGGTGAAGCTAGAGTATGAAGGATTAGCATTGCGTCCCAGTAACTTGGTAGTAAGAGCCTTTGATGGTTCTAAGAGATCGGTTCTGGGAGAGATTGAGCTACCTGTGACAATTGGCCCACAAACCTTTAAAACGATCTTCTATGTGATGGACATTCAGCCTGCCTACAGCTGTTTGTTGGGTAGACCCTGGATTCACGCCGCTGGCGCAGTAACGTCTACCCTTCACCAGAAGTTAAAATTTGAGTGGGAATTCCAAGTTGTTACTATCTGTGGGGAGGAGGATATATTTGTTAGCCATCTGGCTACTTATAAGTATATTGAGATGGATGGGGAGATCCATGAAACAATGAGCCAAGGGTTTGAGGCCCTGAATGTTAATGAAGCATCTGCTGTATCTGGAGTCTCCATGTCATCTTACCAACAAGCCCGGAAGGTTGTTGAGGAAGGAACTGCCCAAGGCTGGGGCAAGGTTTTATCTGTGGAGGAGAAGAAAGACAAATTTGGGTTGGGTTACAGACCAACTCAACAACATCAAGCAAAGGCTGCTGAGAAGCCCAGTTTTGTCAGTGGGGGGATGCTCACCCCTGACGCTATCAACAATTTGGAAGACGAGCTGGAAGAGGAGCGCAATCTGGAGAATTGGATTCGTCCAAAGATCCCGGGGAGCAGTATCTCAAACTGGTCTTCCCAGGAAATTATAAGAGTTACTCATGCAGAGTAATTATTATTTCCTGTATTTTTATAGCATGCATCAAAGTCTTGCATCTTGCCCAAGATGACAAGACTCATTTTGTAATCGGGCCATCTGTACTTTTTGTGCAAACAAGATTAATCGATGAAATATCAGACATCTTTTTGCAAATGAGTCTTTTTCCTTTTCGTTCACTGTTTTTCCATTTTTCTTTTTGTACAAAAAATAAATGGCGATGTTTTCAAAATGATAACTTCATTTCACCCTTTTTTTTTAAAAAACAAGATTAAAATCAATCACTAAAATGAACAAACTGAACCCTTGCAGAGAGCGCCTTCCTGACAGCATCGACAACAGCACGGCTATGACTTCATATGACTTTGACAATCCGATCAATCAAGTTGATGAAGGGGTTGAAGAAGAATATGAGCTTCCTGAAGAGCTAGCCAGGTTGTTAAGACAAGAGGAAAAGGTTATTACTCCTCACCAGGAGGAGGTTGAAGTGATTAATCTTGGTACAGATGAAGACGTGAAAGAGGTTAAAATCGGGGCCTGCCTGCAAGACTCAGTGAAGAGACAACTGATTGATCTACTTCAAGAATATGTGGATGTGTTTGCTTGGTCGTATCAAGATATGCCAGGGTTGGACACCGACATTGTTGTGCACAAGCTACCTTTGAGAGAAGAATGTCCGCCGGTTAAACAGAAACTGCGCCGCACTCGCCCAGACATGGCTATGAAGATCAAAGAAGAGGTACAAAAGCAGTGGGACGCCGGATTCCTTGCTGTAACCAGCTACCCGCCGTGGGTTGCTAATATAGTACCTGTGCCTAAGAAAGACGGCAAAGTAAGGATGTGTGTTGACTACCGGGATCTGAACAGAGCTAGCCCGAAAGATGATTTCCCATTACCTCACATTGATGTACTGGTAGATAACACGGCTCAGTTCTCGGTATTCTCCTTCATGGACGGATTTTCAGGATATAATCAGATCAAGATGTCACCTGAAGACATGGAGAAGACAACATTCATTACACCTTGGGGCATGTTCTGTTACAAGGTAATGCCATTCGGACTGAAGAATGCTGGTGCAACATATCAACGGGATATGGTGACATTATTCCACGATATGATCCATAAAGAAATAGAATGTTATGTGGATGACATGATTGCCAAGTCCCTTACTGAAGAAGACCACCTGGTGAATCTGCTGAAGCTGTTTAGGCGTCTGAGGAAGTACCAATTGAAGTTAAACCCCAACAAATGCACATTCGGGGTACGATCCGGTAAGTTGCTGGGCTTTATTGTAAGCGAGAAAGGGATTGAAGTTGACCCTGATAAAGTCAAAGCTATTCAAGAGATGCCTGCACCGAAAACAGAGAAAGAAGTTCGAGGGTTCTTAGGTCGATTGAACTACATCTCACGGTTCATATCTCACCTCACAGCAACCTGTGAGCCTTTGTTCAAGTTGTTAAGAAAGGAACAGACGGTCAGGTGGAATGAAGACTGCCAAAGGGCTTTTGACAAGATCAAGGAGTACTTACAAGAGCCTCCAATCCTTATGCCTCCAGTGGAAGGAAGACCTCTAATAATGTACTTGACAGTATTAGAAGAGTCAATGGGGTGTGTGCTGGGCCAGCATGACGAGTCTGGTCGAAAAGAGTATGCAATATACTACCTAAGCAAAAAGTTTACCGACTGTGAACAACGTTATTCACTGCTCGAGAAAACTTGCTGTGCTTTAGCGTGGGCTGCTCGCCGACTGAGACAGTATATGTTGACCCACACTACTCTATTAATTTCAAAGATGGACCCAGTTAAGTACATATTTGAGAAGCCAGCTCTCACCGGACGGGTTGCAAGATGGCAAATGATTCTCACAGAATACGACATCCAGTACACCTCTCAGAAAGCCATCAAGGGCAGTGTACTATCTGAATATCTTGCTGAGCAACCTATTGATGACTACCAGCCTATGAGATTTGACTTTCCTGATGAAGACATCATATTCATAAAATCAAAAGATCATGAAGAGCCTATTCACACTGAAGGGCCCGACCCGGAAGAAGAATGGATTATGATGTTTGATGGGGCTGTTAATATGTATGGTCGTGGTGTTGGTGCAGTACTCATTACGCCTAAAGGAGTTCACATGCCTTTCTCGGCAAAACTCACTTTCAACTGCACTAACAACGAAGCTGAATACGAAGCTTGCATTATGGGTCTTGAGGAAGCCATTGACCTCAGGATCAAAACATTGACTGTATTCGGAGATTCAGCTCTGGTAGTTAATCAAACCAACGGAAAATGGTACACCCACCAGGATCATCTGATACCTTACAGGGATTATACAAGGAGGTTATTGACCTTCTTCACAACGGTCAAGCTTGAGTATATCCCTCGGGACGAGAATCAGTTTGCAGATGCTCTTGCTACCATTTCATCCATGATCAAAGTTCAAGCTGCCAACTTTGTGCCTCAGATTTCAGTATCCAGACTCGACAGACCGGCATATGTGTTCGCAGCAGATGTTGTCAAAGATGATAAGCCTTGGTTCCATGACATTAAATGCTTCTTGGAGGATCAAACATACCCACCTGGGGCATCTTCCAATGATAAGAAGACTTTGAGAAGGCTTGCTGTTAGTTTCTTTCTGAACGCTGATGGGTCTTTATACAAAAGGAACTTTGATATGGTACTCCTCAGATGTGTTGATGAGACAGAAGCAGACTTGTTGATGCACGAGGTGCACGAAGGATCCTTTGGTACCCATGCTGGAGGACATGCCATGGCTAAGAAATTGTTGAGATCGGGTTATTACTGGATCACAATGGATGCAGACTGTTGCGCCTACGCCAGAAAATGCCATAAATGCCAGATTTATGCAGATAAGGTGCATGTGCCTCCAAATCCTCTAAACTTGATGTCTTCACCATGGCCCTTTGCCATGTGGGGCATTGATATGATCGGCAAGATTGAACCGACTGCTTCAAACGGCCACAGATTCATCCTGGTTGCCATTGATTATTTCACCAAGTGGGTCGAAGCAGCTTCCTATGCCAATGTTACAAGACAAGTGGTAGCCAGATTTCTGAAGAGAGATATCATCTGTCGATATGGAGTTCCCGAGCGAATCATTACTGATAATGGTTCCAACTTGAACAACAAAATGATGGCAGAGCTGTGCCGGGACTTCAAGATCCAACACCACAATTCTTCTCCTTACAGGCCAAAGATGAACGGCGCTGTTGAGGCAGCGAATAAAAATATCAAGAAGATTGTGCAGAAGATGGTAGTCACCTACAAAGACTGGCATGAAATGCTACCATTTGCTTTGCATGGGTACCGCACATCAATCAGAACGTCCACTGGGGCAACACCGTATCAGCTTGTGTATGGTATGGAGGCAGTCCTACCTGTTGAAGTTGAATTACCCTCTCTGCGGGTACTAATGGATGTTAAATTGAACGAAGCAGAATGGGTTCGATCCCGATACGAACAACTGAGTCTGATTGAAGAGAAAAGATTGGCTGCAATCTGTCATGGGCAGCTGTATCAGAAAAGAATGAAGAAGGCCTTCGATCAGAAAGTCAGGCACCGAGAGTACCAAGTAGGAGATCTTGTGCTGAAAAGAATTCTCCCTCCTCATACAGACCACAGGGGCAAATGGACTCCCAATTATGAAGGACCATTCGTGGTAAAGAAAGTTTTTTCCGGTGGAGCACTGACGCTCAGCACCATGGATGGTGAAGACTTCCCGTCCCCTGTGAATTCAGATGCAGTTAAAAAATACTTCGCATAAAACGACCCGCTGGACATAAAAACAGAATGTAAGTCCAGGCAAAAATAGGGCATCCCGGCGAGTCAAAAACAGAATAAAAGACTCGGGCAAAAGTAAGGGAAAATAAATAAAAAAATGTGTACACCCGCTGAGTTGAAAAGCCGCATTGGACAACTCAGGCAAAAATGGGTATCCCGATGGATTGAAAACCCGAAAGGGCGATCCATGCAAAAATAAGGGAATAAGCGAACAACTGCATTTTGAATTCGTCTGTGTCGCCTACAACCTGTTAAGCTTCGAAAGGATCAAGCTTCAATCAGAATCAGCCTTCTTCAGAAAGCAAGACGAGAAGAACGTCAAAAGTCATACGAGTCATAGCAGAAGAGGAAGCTCCTTAAAGCGTCGTCAACATCGCCAGCACTTTGTTTCTCAATTTGTAACAGTCTCTTCATTTTAGGAGATTTGTTTCTTTGACTGTATCTTGCCAATTCAGGGCACATGAATTAATAAAATCGGATTTTCCAGTCATGTCTCGTTTTATACATTTTTATTTGCAAAGGATGTCTGATGTCTCTAAAAATTAATTGCATAAGTACAGATGTTTTCTCCAAAATAAAAAAAAATACATGCTTGCAGAGAATATACTTACTCTTGAAAGTGCTTGACTCCTATGGCGGAATCCAGTAAAAGATACCTCGGGACCATTTGTGCGTTTCCTTATATTTGCAGGATTGCAGGTATCCAGAACGCAACTTGGGGCATGCAAGTTACATCTCAGCAAGCTGGCAAATCAACACTCAATTTTAGCACCCGACGTGCCCCTTCCCCATCTGAGTTGCCTCTCATGACTCCCCCCAGCTGAGCTGCCAATTATTACTTCTCTCCATCAGAGTTGCCAGGGCAATGCCAGAAGGCGCCCATATCCCCGGCTGAGTCAAGAATCATCCTCAACGGAATTTCTAGGGAGATCTTTCAGTGATTTCTCTTTCTCCCCAGCCGAGTTGCCATTTCATCCTCAGCCGAATACAGAAGCCAGGGAATCATCTCCCCACAGATCTCCAGCCTCTATCCAGAAGAGCAACGCATGAAAGATCACAACAGAGTGAAGAAAGCTTCTACAAACCCCAGCTGGGTCGTTCATTTATTAGGTCTCTCAGTGACCCGAATCCCCAAGCAGATATCATATCATCAGATCTACCAATGATCTCATCCCCATCTGGGATGTCCACTTCAAATAGATCAACCAGTGATCTTCGCGGCATTGGGATCCGAATCCCGGTTTGGTATCTTTGCATAACCATGGCATTCGCATCATATCCACCCACAAAGCGTAGCATTCCGTCTAATACGGAACATTACGGCAAAAATCAAATACATAGCATAATCATAAGCCGTGTTGTGAATCAACACTTGTGAATAAAAACCGTTCATCATTAATATACAGAAATCCCACCAGAGTCTCCAGCAAAAGCAGTTGCCTCACAATTCACAAACACCAGTTGACACCCGTCCGTGTCATCACTCCCCAGTAAAGTCGCCTGAATATCCTTTACAAACAAGATCACCCGTATTACATATACGTCCTGACGCCCGTCCGTGTCATACCCCAGCGGAAAGCCAAAGACATCCTCTTTGCACTCACATATACCTATATATACATTTTCTCGGCACCCGTCCGTGTCATATCCACAGCGCAGTCGCTTACACTTTTACAACCCATATACTTGTTGATATTATTATACTTTTCTCCTTTTGACACTCGTCCGTGTCACCCTCCCCAGCAGATAAACACTCATCCATACAAAACTCATACTCACTACTCATGTTACACTTATACAGGTACTCGTCCGTATCTCGTATATGCCATTTATATCCCCACAGATTCAACATTGGTCCTTGTTCTTTGTTAACCAGTTGGTACTCGTCCGTACCATCATCTCAGAATATGCATCAAATGTTTGTTTCTACATGATACTCGTCCGTATCGTAGTCTTAAGGATGCTCGTCCGTATCTTTAATCCATACACCGTGTCAAACACTTTTGTCTTCTTGGATATAGATACTCGTCTGTGTCTACTATTCCCCAGGAGTCCCCTCAGATTCAACACTCGTCCGTGTTCTTTGTTAACCCGTTGATACTCGTCCGTATCATCATCTCTGAACATGTGTCAGTTTGTTTCTACCCGATACTCATCCGTATCGTAGTCTTAAGGATGCTCGTCCGCATTTTTAATCTATACACAACACCTAAACACTTATGCTTTCTTCTCTTGGTTGTAAACACTTGTCCGTGTTTACTATTCCCCAGTAGATCACCGACAAAGCAAATTTTCTTCTTTTTATCTGACACTCGTCCTGTGTCATGATAAACCTTGAGAGCAGCCGTACCCTGCTAGGTGGTCGTCCTCCACCTCTTGATGGTCGTCCTCCATCATGCTCATCCGATGGCCGTCCCCATCGTTGATCTTTAGCAGCCGTCCCCTGCTAGGTGGTCGTCCTCCACCTCTTGATGATCGTCCTTCATCATTTTATCCAATGGTCGTCCCCATTGTTGATTTTGGTTATCTGGCACTCGTCCTGTGTCATGAGAAACCTCGAGAGCAGCCGTCCCCTGCTAGGTGGTCGTCCTCCACCTCTTGATGGTCGTCCTCCATCATGCTCGTCCGATGGCCGTCCCCATCGTTGACCTTTTATCCGGCATTCGTCCTATGTCGCGAAATTTTCGGCAGCCGTACCCTGCCAGGTGGTCGTCCTCCACCTTAGATGACCGTCCCTCATCTTAACCCAACAGAGCAGCCGTCCCCTGCTAGGTGATCGTCCTTCACCTTTGATGACCGTACCTCATCATCTGTTTATTTCATTTATTCTTTAACCTGATGGCCGTCCCCGTCGTGGTCCCTTTTCCTTTTCTTTTTAGCCCGATGGCCGTCCCCATCGTTGGTTACTTTACTTTATGAACTTGATGACCGTCCCCGTCATGTTTCATTAATATCCAGAAAATCTTACAGCTTTATCTTGATGGCCGTCCCCATCATAATATCTTAGTTTTCCCAGCTAGTCGGCCGTCCCCGTCTTGGCTTTACCTTTTATCCCCAGCATGTCGGCCGTCCCCGTCATCGCTTTATTTTCCACACTTTTCCCAGCATGTCGGCCGTCCCCGTCATTGCTATTTACCCAGCAGTCGTCCTCTGCTCGACGGTCGTCCTCCGTCGCCCACACTTTACAATATACTTTATTTTCCTTTTACGATCTATATCCCTTTTCTTCTTCATTCTGTGAGTGCAAATTTTGGACTGTCTTTGGTATTCAACCACAAGTTATCTTGTTTGCCTGATAAGCCGTCGCTTACATCCTGCACAGCTAACTCATGTTTGAATAGGGGCAGCTGTAAACACCCCAAATTTGCCCTCACCCATTCACACCATGGCTTGTGATCATTTCATATGCATAAACACAATCATATCATCTCATATCTCATTTTTGATTCACTGCATTGGTTCTAAGTCATCTGCACCTAGGGTTTGTGATCTGAGCAGTCCAAGAGCCTCTTGAGCCACTCCCAAAGGCCACCTATCACTTCAAAGGGATCCATGTGTGCTCTTATATCACATTACATCCTCCCAAAGTCAAGAATGCCAAAGAATCACAAGAACTGGGTTTGGTATGGATGCAGAGCCAAGTTTGACTGCACAGTTGACCTAAAATTAGGGTTTTGGTTTCAGAGGCCATAACTCCAAATTTTTTGGTCATTCTTGTTTCCATTGGTCTCTATATGGTATAAGGAGTATGCATATCAATTTTCATGAAGAAATTCCATGGGGAAGTCATCTGATCAAGAGTTGACTTTTCAGACAAGTCAGTGCAAAATCAGGGCATCTGAGGCCCCCAATGACCCAACCAAGGGGTGATCTTCATCATTTTGAGTGTATATGATCTTTATTTGATCATGGAAGAAGGTTGAAGTTCACAAAATTCAAGAATTACAAGTTTTTGCAAAGTTGACTTTTTAGGGCATAGTTGACTTTTAAAGAATATGTCATTTTATGCCACTTTTCAAGCCTTGCATTTTGATCCAAAAATGCTTCAAATGGAAAAACTTTGGTCATGAAAGTTGTAGATTAGATCTTTCCCTTTTCAAAAAGTACAATAACATGATCTAATTCATCTTGGATCAAAAGTTATGGTGTGTTAAAGTTGGCAAAAATCACTAATTTTCAAGTTATGCACTAAAAGGAAAACTTGCAATTTCATGAACCAAGCATTCTAGTGACTTCAAAATGACTTCAAAGCTGCATTACATGATCACACATGACCCCAAAAACAGATTTGGCCCAAGGAATTTTGGATGGCTTGCCTTGATTTTCAAAGTTCCATAAAGCATTTTTCATAAGTATGCAAAAGGGAATTCTTGGCAAAAATCATTTGTTAGAAAGTTATGTGACCACTAGCTGATTTCTAAACATTGCCATGACTAAAAGAAGTGCCATGCCACAAAATTCAGCAAGCATTGTTTCATGTACTTAGCATAAACTCATGAGAAAACACAAGTTGTCAAGTTGCAAAAGCTAGCATAGCTTGTCATCCACATGTTGCAGTCAGCTACAAACAATCCAAGGGCCCTCCTCAACTCAAGCTGGAGCAAGACATGACTTGAACCTGCTGTTGCCATAACCCATACTCTCAAGGACACAAACTTGACTTTTTTGCAAAAGGCTCCCATACTCTTGGCACAGTACACAGCCACCCTACTGACCTGCCTCACAGTCTATCCACACAAGTTGGAGATGTTATAGCAAAGCATTGAGCATTGAAGCTGGCCAGAACACAACATACACAAACTCACCCCATTTTGCATTTCTCTTCGAATCATCTTCCACAGGCCTCAAACACTAAAACCAATTCCACATATCAACTCACCTTGCTTCATTGAGCAGAAACCAACAAGACTCAGGCTTGAACTGAGCAAGAACATAGCTTCACCATTTTTCATCCTCACAGCCAGAACCTTCGAATCTCACTTTCCAGCCATCAAACATCCCATTTTTCTTCACTAACAAGTCAAACACACTCAAGAGAGCAAGAACCAACCATTAACAGAGCTTGAAACCACTCACACACAAACTCCATTTTCTGCTACACCAGAACTGGATTTCTCAAAGCAGCTTGTCTAAGCTCATTCCAAGCCTTCCATTGGCATCAGGGGAGACAAAGAAGTTCATTTGCACGCAAAGGAGGCTCTGGAAGCTCAGTATTGAAGCTTTCCAGCTCAGGTATGAACATGAACATTTTTTCCCAAAGCTTGCATTTTAAGTTATAATCTGGTTGCTTATGTCTTGCTGGTCATGGGGTTGCTTTTAGAATCGAAAATAGATGAGAAATGAGTTTGTATGGTCACTCTGAAATTTCACCCGTGAAATTTGTTTCTTTCGATTGGCTGGATTCTTGGTGTTTAAATGATGTTTGAGAGTGGATTCGTGTCCTAGGATGTTAAAGGATCATTTGGCTGTGTTTAATTTGTTGTTTAGTTGCCTGAATCGTATTCTAGGGTTTTGGGGTCGCCGGGGAAGATGACCGGAGCTCCCCTCCGGTCACCTGAGTTTGATTAACCCTAATCCCAGTCATTAATTCCATTTGAATGTGGAGCGTTGGATTCGTTGACCCCATTGACCTCCCGCGTGCATGAATGGCCCAGATCCATTTGTTTAGCCCTAATCCCTTTAATTAGTTTAATTAATCTTAATTAAATTAATTTAATCAGATGCAATCCTGGCCCTCCACTAACGCGCGCAGTCAACCCATTCAAACCCAGAAGCCATCCCAGCCCTCCATTCGGTTGACTTTCCCATTTTCTTTGTTTTAATTCATTTATTTCATATTTGTTTTACATAATTTATTTAAAATAGTAAAAATTGTTTAAAAATTATGAAACTTTTTCTCAAGAGTTTCATTAATTTTTATGACACAAAAATATTTTTATTTTTATTTTTAGCATTAAAAAAGTATTTTAAAATATTTAAAAGTTTATTTTTAATTGATTAATGGAAATTAATTTATTAAAAATACTTTTAGGTATTTAAAAATCACCAAAAAAATTCATGAAATGTTCTAACACATTTAGGAACATTGTCCAACCTTCAAACCAAATTTATTTTTTGATCTTGATGCATTTTGAGAATTTTTCATTGATTTAAAATCACTTTTATGCATTAATTTGATCCAAAGTTCCAAAAATCATTTCTGCCTATCCATGAAGAGTTGAACATTGATTCTTTTTGCATTGCATTGTGTTTAGCATGTAGTTTGTGAGATTAAATGGCCATGATTTGATCTTGCATTTTCAATTTGTTTAGTAATTTTCTTGTTTAGGAACCCTAAAACCCTAGCAAACTTGTAAAATTCATATCTTAAAATTGGTTAAGAGTCGAGACTTCTCCTTTGGGAATTGGTTTAGTATAAGATTAGGGGTCCTTTGAGTGGCATTTTCAATTTTTTATCTTAGGGTTTGCTTCTGATTTTGACTTTTGTTTGATGTATGGTTCATAAACCCTAATTTGAGCCTCCATTTGCATCCATCTTGCATTCTCTTGCATAACATGACTTGCCATGACATTCCATGTTTCTATTTGATTCATTTGACATCATAAGACATATTGAAAGCATGTTTGATCATTGCATCATGTATTTGCCATGTTGTATGCCATGTGCACTTCATAACTTTTCATGTATGTCCATGCTCCTTAACTTGCTTCATTTGCATTCATGAACTTGTATGATCATTTCCATGTGCTGCCTCATGTTTGTAGCATCTCATAGCATCATTAGCATCATGTAAATGCTTCTGGTTTTGTTTCTCATCATGTCATCTCATCCCATTTTGCATTGCATTGCATTTCTTTTCTAACATTTCAGGTGGTAAGTGAATTTGAGAAGTGAATTTGCCTTCACTTCTCATAACTCTTCTTTTCATCTCTCTTGCATCCATGCTGCATTTTTATATGTGTTTGGGTTTGAGCTTGCTCATTCTTCTTCTTCCCACTTTCTTTCCTCAAGTGACTTGACTTCTTGAATGAAGCAAGTTGCTTTGCTTCTCTTGATCCTTTCATCTGCTTCCTGGTGGTTCCATTGAAGATTGTTCTTGTAAACCTCACAAACCTTAGGAACAACCAAGCATGACAATGATTAGGGTTTTGATTAGTCTCCCCCCTTAGTTTTACCTTTGTGTCTCTTTTGAGTCTTCTCTTCTCATCTCATAATCAGGGACTAAACCCTAAAGGCTTTAAGGCTTTGTGATTAAGCTTATGCCTGCATCCTTCTATTAGGATGGAGTGTATAACTTTAATCCTAAGTGTTAAACCCTTAATGTGTTTAACTCTCTTAATCAATTCACATAATAATCATCAAGGCATCACACTTGTAACTTGGGCCTTGCATTAGGGTTCTAATTCTTCCCTAATTGGTTAAGAAGGACTAACCCTAGTGTTAATGGACAAGTCCTCCTCAAGTTGTCTTACAAATCATAAAATCCACTTCATAATCATACCATTAAATAAAATCCACTTAATCAAAGGCTTGTTTTGTCATGAGTTTAATCCCTAATCATGGATTAAGTTGAGGAGCTTTCCTCAGCTTAAACATTCTCATCTATTATCCTTCTATTAGGATGGTGTAATGAGTCTGTTTAATCCTTGATTATGGCTTAACCTCATTACTCAACACTAAACAAAAAGCACCAAAAACATCTAAATAATCACAAGTAAGATAATGATCTTAATCCTACACCAAAGGTGATTAAGTGTGAGAATCTGACTTCACACTTAAGGTACTCTCATTACCCCTAATCAGAGGGAAGATGTGATGAGTTTACTAACCCGTTGGTTTAGGCTTAAACTCATTAACTTATGACAAACTCTCAAAAGCAATAAAAGACTGAAAACTCAAAAAACAAACAATAATCGTCTCCTTCGGGATTCTTTTCTCATCACCTTCACTCATAAACGAGAACTTGCTTCTTCCGTCTAATGCAAGACAGTTTGCATCTGTGCCAGACAGATCATACACTTGAGCATAGGCAAGCAAGCAGTTCACAAGTCAATTCACCTTTCAGTCTCTTTGGGTCGAACTACGGTGTTCTGACTTCCTCATTGCACGAGAGGATACGTAGGCATAACTTAACAGTTATCGAACAAAAGTCTCTGTATATTCCCCCTCTTTCCAGCATCATTCTCTTAGCCTCATGATCTTGAGCATTTCACTCCTGTTCTTACACTGACACTTCACTTATTACACTTCACTTCTTTTACACTGACACCTGTACATCCTTTTTCCAGCTCTTTATACACAAATTGCACTGACACTACCCCTTTAAAACACAAATCTCTTAAGCGTGGATCCCGTCGAGTACGGCGGACAATCTGGGTGCTAATACCTTCCCAGGCTGTAACCAACCCCCTTTCTCAGTCTCTCTGGTTCGCAACCGTCTTATCCATCTCTTTCTAGGTCTATGCAGCATTACCTTTCCTCCGGGATAAAAATGCCTAGCTGGCGACTCTTTTCTTCTCCAGTGAGTTCACGGCTGTGTGTTCTCATTGTCCCTCTCGCCGACCGTTCGCGTCTGTACCTTTATCTGGGCCCATGTCCACTTATCGGGAGCGACATAGATCAAATTTCTTCAGAAGTTCTTTTACATATTTGCTTTGATGGATATACGTTCCTTCTGATGTTTGATTTATCTGAATTCCCAAGAAGAACTTTAATTCTCCCATCATGCTCATTTCAAATTCTGCCTGCATAGACTTAGCAAATTCCTTTCCCAAGGCACTTTTAGTGGAACCAAAAATTATATCATCTACATAGATTTGACATATCAGAAGATCATTTTTAATGTTTTTACTGAAAAGAGTTGTATCCACTTTCCCTCTGATGAAATTATTTTCCAGAAGAAAAGTACTTAGTCTTTCATACCAAGCTCTGGGAGCTTGTTTCAGACCATATAAATATTTTTTGAGTTTAAGAACATGTTCTGGAAATTTTGTATTTTCAAAACCAGGGGGTTGGTGTACATACACTTCTTCATCAATATAACCATTTAAAAATGCACTCTTGACATCCATTTGATATAGAATGATATTATGGTTTACAACAAATGAGATTAGAAGTCTAATTGATTCTAACCTGGCAACTGGTGCATAGGTTTCTGTATAGTCAATTCCTTCTTGTTGACTATAACCTTGTGCAACCAGTCTTGCTTTGTTTCTGACAACTTCTCCTTGCTCATTTAGCTTGTTTCTAAATACCCACTTGGTGCCAATGATGTTGAATCCTCTGGGCCTAGGAACTAGATCCCATACATCATTTCTGGTGAATTGGTTAAGTTCTTCTTGCATAGCCAGAATCCAATCATTTTCTGAGAGAGCTTCTTCTACAGAAGTTGGTTCAATCAGAGAAACAAGTCCCATTAGAGATTCTTCAGAGTTTCTGAATGATGATCTTGTTCTGATTGGTTCATCTTTCTTTCCTAAGATTTTATCTTCTGGATGATTCACCTTGCTTCTGGATAGTTTCTTCTGAGTGGGTTCTTCAGAAGTTGTTGGAGAAATTGTATTGTTTTGATCTTTAGGTGATTGATCTTCAGAAGTTCTATTTGTAGAAACTTCTACTTCTATATCTGCAATTAATTCATTCTGCTTTGGTTTTTCAGAACCAAGCTTATCATCAAATCTGACATAAATAGATTCTATCACAATGCGTGTTTCTGTATTGTATACTCTGTATCCCTTAGAACGTTCAGAGTATCCTAACATATAACACTTTTGTGCCTTAGAGTCAAATTTATTCAGAGTATCATTAGTATTTAAAATAAAACAAGTGCATCCAAAAGGATGAAAATATGAAATGTTGGGCTTTCTGTTCTTCCACAATTCATAAGGAGTCTTTTCAAGAATAGGTCTTATAGAGATTCTATTCTGAATATAGCATGATGTATTTACTACTTCTGCCCAAAAATGTTTAGCCATATTAGTCTCATTGATCATGGTTCTGGCCATCTCTTGCAATGTTCTATTCTTACGTTCTACAACCCCATTTTGTTGTGGAGTTCTAGGACAAGAAAAATCATGAGAGATGCCATTTTCATTAAAAAATGATTCTAATTGTTTATTTTCAAATTCTCCACCATGATCACTTCTGACTTTAATGATTTTAGATTCCTTTTCATTTTGAACTTGTTTGCAGAAGTTAGAAAATAAAGCAATTGACTCATCCTTGTGTCTAAGAAACTTTACCCATGTCCATCTGCTGAAGTCATCTACGATCACCAATCCATACTTCTTGCCACTGACAGAAGCAGTTTTCACTGGTCCAAACAAGTCAATGTGCAGAAGTTCTAATGGTCTAGAGGAAGATACAACATTTTTAGCTTTAAAACCAGGTTTTGAAAATTTGCCTTTCTGACATGCTTCACACAGAGCTTCTGAGTTGAACTTCAAATTTGGAAGTCCTATGACTAGATTGAGTTTGTTAAGTTGAGATAATCTTCTCATATTAACATGTCCCAATCTTCTATGCTAGACCCATTGCTCAGTTTCCACAGACATTAGACATTTTACATTTTGAATTTTTAATTCTGAAAGTTTTATTTTATAAATGTTGTTCTTTCTCTTTCCACTAAAGAGGATTGTTCCATCTTTCTGACTAAGAGCTTTATAGAACTTTTGATTAAAGATTATGTCATAGCCATTATCACTTAATTGACTTATGGATAATAAATTATGCATTAATCCTTCTACTAATAGAACATTAGAGATAGAGGGAAGATTTCCATTACCAATAGTTCCAGAGCCAATTATTTTTCCTTTTTGATTGCCTCCGAAACCTACGTGGCCTCCATCTTTTAATTCAAGACTTTGAAACATATGCTTTCTTCCCGTCATGTGTCGTGAGCATCCAGAGTCCAGGTACCATGATTGGTGTTTTAGTTTTGCTGTCAAAGACATCTGCAACATACACAATTTTATATTTGGGTACCCATATTCTTCTGGGTCCTTGTTTGTTAGTTTTTACAAACTTCTGATTCATTTTAGGTTTTAAATCAGAACTTGTGGAACAAGATGACTCACTAGTGTATATTAGATCATGGTTATGACCATAGGTAAAATGAGAACTTAGAGGAGTATTAGTTTTTATGACAATGTCATCAATCTTTTTATACTTCAGAGTTTCTTTAGTTTTCACATAGCATATGCCTCTTCTATCATTTCTGCTAACTCCATAGATCATAGATGCAATTTTGCTTCTATCTATGCTTTTAGCTAGAAATTTTTGAAAACCATAGTCATATTGTTTTATGATACTATCAGAATTGATTAGATCTTCTAATTCAGATTCCTTCTGAGCTTTAAGTTTTTCAAAAGAGTTTTTGCATTCAAAAATATTTTCTTTCAGCTCAGAGTTTTCTGTTTTTAGTTTTCTAACTTCTTCTAATTCAGATACCAGACTTTGTTTCATGTCTTTGCATTTGAATTGAAGTTTCTGATATTTTTCAAGAATTTCTGAGAGGCTAGCTTCTAATTGAGATCTGAAAAGCTTAGAAAATACCTCTTCTGAATCTGATTCTGATTCAGATTCTGATGAGTGATCATCTTCTGGTATGTTTGCCATTAATGCAATATTAGCTTGTTCATCTTCAGAATCTGACTCTGCTTCAGATGATTCAGAATCATCCCATGTTGCCATGAGACTCTTTTTCTTTTCTCTGCTGAATTTGTAGTGTCCTGGTTCTTTGCATTCGTAGCACACAACTTCTTTGCTTCTGGGTTTCTTGTGACCAGATGCTGATTCAGAATAGTTGTTTGTTCTTCTGGTATTTCTGAACTTCTTCTGACGATGCTTCCAGAGTTGTTGAACTCTTCTGGATAGGAGAGATAATTCATCTTCTTCTGATGAGCATCCAGAACTTTCTTCTTCTTCTTCTGCCTGTAAAGCTTTAGAAACAAATTTGTTAGATTTAAGAGCTACAGACTTACCTTTCTTCTGGGGTTTATCTTCTTCTAGTTCAATCTCATGACTTCTCAAGGAGCTGATCAGTTCTTCTAAGGAAATTTCATTCAGATTTTTTGATAGCTTTAGAGCAGTGACCATGGGCCTCCAAGCTTTTGGTAAACTTCTGATGATTTTCTTCACATGATCTGCTGTTGAGTAGCCTTTGTCCATAACTTTTAGTCCAGCTACCAGGATTTAGAACCTTGAGAACATTTTTTCAATTGTCTCATCTTCTTCCATCTTGAAAGCTTCATACTTCTGGATGCGGGCTAGAGCTTTAGTCTCCTTGACTTGAGTGTTGCCTTCATGTGTCATCCTCAGAGAATCAAACATGTGTTTAGCTGAGTCCCTGTTTGTGATCTTCTCATATTCTATATATGAGATAGCACTTAGAAGTATGGTTCTAGCTTTGTGATGATTTCTGAATTCCTTCTTCTGCTGAGCTGTCATATTTTTTCTTTCAATCTTCTGACCATCTGCTCCAACAGGATGAATGTATCCATCTGTCACCATGTCCCAGAGATCTCCATCTAGAGCTAGAAAGAAACTCTCTAGAACATCCTTCCAGTAGTCAAAATTGTCCCCATTGAACATTGGAGGTTTAGCGTTGATCTTGTCATTCTGGTAGTCATTGTTGTTATTTCCAGCTTCTGCCATGTGTTTAACTTCTGGATCTTTTACTGACACGGTTAAGTGTTTTTCTCAGAACCTAGCGCTCTGATACTAATTGAAGGTGCGCAAAACACAAGGAAGGGGGGTTGGAATTGGGTTTTCTTATGCAACTTAAATTAACAGCTTCTAAAGACAAGATAATTTATCCTGGTTCGTTTGAACTCAAACTACGTCCAGTCCACCCGCCAAGGTGATTTTGCCTCTACTGAGGTCTTAATCCACTATTCAACTATTGAATACACACAAAGACCTATAGTCAATGTCCTCTTGAGTCTTCTGACTAAACTTAGTCACTCAAGGAATAAAATAACTATTACAATGAGAAGACTCGTCATTTATTAAAGTGACTTGAAATTAAATTTGAAGATGAGAAGAGAGAGCACCAAAAGGATCTCAAAGGTAAAATCTAATGGGAAAGACTAATCCTAATATTAACATGCATAGATAAGCCTAGGTTAGTGTGGTTTGAATTCTATCCTAATGAAGAAGAAGGAAAGAAAAGAAAAAATAAGAAGAAAGGAGCAGACAACGCTAGAAGACAACTTACTTCTCTAAAGAAGTTAAGTTGTTTCTAAAAGGGAAGAGATGGAGTTAATCACAAGATGGCATAAGGCACATCACAAATACAAATGAGAAAGAAAAAATAAAGGATGAGATAAAGACTTGAAATGTGGATATCATCCACACTTCACTTACCATGAGCCCCTACAAAACAAAGGTTAGTGAACCACATAAGCATAAGATGAGAATAAGAATATTCAAACATTGCACAAACCAAATGTGAAGATCACAAATCAAGCCAATCAAAAAGTCAGTACCTAAACCCTATAGGTGACCTAAAACAAAGACCAATAAAACCTAATAGGATGACATAAATGCCTTCCTCAAACTATGTTAGAAGGAGGGAAGAAAGAGGCACGAAAAGCTACCTAAGAAGAAAAACACCAAACAAATACCAAAGGACATGAGAAAATTATGAAATTAAATCTCTAAAGTCAACAACCAGCAACAAATAATGTGTCTAAATGGCTCACAAAAATTCACAACGAAACTCCACTAAAAGATCGCACAAAGTTGCTTAGGAACGGTTAACGAAACGCACAAGCACAACTTACAAAAACTATGGATAAAATGAAAATAAAAATGTAACAAAAATATTTTTAAGAGATTTACTGAGTCAATGAGATGATGCAAAAAGAACGGAGTCAAAATGTTAATCGAGGCGGAAGAAATAAAATCTATAAGCTACGGTATTAATAAGGAAATTAAATGAGAAAGGAAATTAAATGAAAATTCGAAATAAAATCGAGAAATTAATAATATCAGGAAATAAAAGTATGAAAAAATTCTAAAATGAGTTATGATTCTAAAATAACTTTTCATGGAATTTTATAAAGTGTTTTCATATTTTAAATGAATAAAAACTAAACTATGTGCAAAAAAAGAAATAAAAAAAACAAGAAAAGAAATAGGGGGTGCCACATAGTAAAAACAAAGTTAAAACAAACAGAGTGGGCCTAAAGGGGGTGCGGATAGTGAAAATAGAGGGCCCAATGCAGAAGGAGACTGAGGGAGCATACAGTAAGGACCAGTCAACGAAATTGACTCCATCGTGGAGCGCGGGATCTGAAGACTTCTCATAGTATGGTCATCAAGTGGCCATGAGCGTAAGGTGTATGGTGGTTACAGTGGGTGAGTGCGCAGGAAAATTAGATGGAGATATCCTACCGGACGGTAACAAGTGTCACCGCTGGTGTGGAGGAAATCAAAACTTTTCCAGATCTTATCCTTATCTCATCGGTAGCCATAATCTCTCTATTCTTTCCATTAATCTTATAAACTCTTATAATATATTAAATTCTACTTATTAGATATCAAAAGGAAAACAAACAAATAATTCACAAACATAGAAATCAAACACGCCCTTCTCTATGCTAAATGCTTCCTCTCCTTCCTTCAAACCTAGCCGCCATCGTTCTTCTTCCTCGCCGCACTCCCTCCGTCACGTTGATCTTCATCTTCTTCGACCTAATGCCGACCAACCTTCACCGGAGAACCACCCCTAACCACCACACAATAAACACACACCTTAGCTAAAACTACTCCTACATCACGAATCTAAATCCTCAAATGTCACACTCAAACCAACAGAACAACACTTTCACGATCGAGCATAACACACGAACAAAACACCGAAACAAAATCTTAATAGCTTCCTACCAAAACTGAAGCATCATCTAGAAAGAACGAGATCAATACTAACCTAGAGCATTGAAGAAAGCCTACCGATGCGTTCATCCTCTTCAGCTCGTTCAATATCCTTCTTCAAATACTATGAATCCGCGACACCTCATAATGCTCTCAAATCCTTTCTTCGTGATTTGCAGGCTTCAGAATGATGAAGATTGAAATGATTCTTTAGCGGTTTGCAGATCGGTGAAGCTTGGTTGAGTGAAACGTGACGAACTCACGGTGATGAATTCTCAGAAACACTCCTCCTTTTTTTGTGCTCAATGAATGATGATGAGTTTAGATCTCATTTCAATCCTGAACGATGTCGAATCTCTGTTTTGGTTGAATGAAGAAGAGATTGAATATGAATTTGTTGTTGGCTTGATGATTGAACTTCTGGTTTTGTTTTTGTTAATGGAGAAGAGCGATTTTCGTTTCAATCTATGGCAAAGATTTTAATAGAGGAAGCTTCGAGTCAAGGCTTGATGGAGGTGATTGATGAAATCGTTTTATTCTTTGTGTTCAAGATGGAATGAAAGTTTTTTTTTGTGCTATGATGATGGAGAATGATGAATCAGTTTTGTGTTTGATTTGGAATGAGCGCGAAATTGATTTCTTTGTGATGGAGAAGAGGTGAATTTTTGTGTTTTGTTATGAAGAAGAGAAATTTTGTTTTGTTATCATGAAGATGATGAAGAGAGAAAAATTCTGTTATTGGTGGAGAGTGATGAATATGTTATTCTTAATGAGTCTCTCGTGACCTCCTCTTTGTTATTCTCTTTTTTTCTTGTGTTAGTTTTTTCTTTTTCTTTTTTGAATTTTCACAAGTTATTGCATTCTTGATCACGGTTTGTGCGTGTTACTGGCTTGCGTTTTGTCCCTCGGCTTCTTGCGTTTTGAAATCCTTGTGCTAGTTGTGTGTCCCATACGCGTGTGCATGCTCAACTTGGATGAAGTCGGATGGAAAAAACTAATGACGTGTTTTGTCAACCTACATGGTGCTGCCTAAATGATGATTAAAGCATGCATCAAGTGACTCCTTTTTTATTTATGAGTTTTTGTAACACCTTCTTATAAATGGGTCCATGATGAGATAATAAAAAGTATTGAGAAGAAAAATGAGTATTAAAATGGATATTATAATAGTTTTATGGAAAAAGAAATTGAATATTGGAAAAAAAATAATGGATGGGTTAGTAAATGGATTATAAGAATTGGAATGATTTTTTATTTAGAAAAAGGTGAAAACAAAATTAAAAAGTGGACTTTATTTTGGATATGGTTTGAAAAAGAAATGAATGGAATTAGAAATGGAAATGTGGTTTTAAATGAAATGGCTAATGGGCTAAATGATGGAAATTGAAATATTGAAATAAAAAATGGAATGAAATAATCAGGAATAGTTTATGAAAATGAGGGCAAAGTAATGAATGGATAGGAAGTCCCGATTTAGCCCAAAATCGATTTTGAATTCTTTCCACAAGCCTATGAACACGACCACTTCTGAACCAATGAATAACTTGCCGGATAAGCCACGACATTTGAATCATCTGAAACTTTCCCTGATTACATAAATCCATGCTGAGAAAAAATAGATTCACAGACGAGTCACTGATGAATTGTCAAACACTCAATCACACCAATATAAATCTAACTTCAATACGGACCACTGCTCAATAACATGAAGAATTTCAGCATCCTACCACTTGTCATTTAACATGCATCGCCTGAGGAATAACCACCAATGCAGATGACTTGCAATCTCTTAATAGTTTGACCAAGAATAGGTCAAACGTCCATCTGAATCGTATCGTGAACTGAACAACCACACCTGAAGCAAAATCAGTGTCAGCTCTATGTAATGTTATGTATGTTATGCTTCATATTTCTATGCTAATGATGCAGTGCAAAATATGAGAATGATATATGTTAAATGCTATGAAATAAAAGAGAGGGCAAATTTGGGGTGTTACACTTACCTCAGATGGGTGCAGTCTCATGCTCAGACTCTTATGATGCCATATCCCGCTGTTCTACCAGTTACTATGGAGCCTATTGCTGAAGGAGATGTTCCTTATACCATCCTTCATCCAGATATACACACTGATTTGGAAGAGCTGCAAAAGTCCTGGATCCAATTGAAGGAACAAAGAGATACCTTTGAATCCCAATTCAGGATTAGCGAAGAAAGAGTGTTGGAGCTGACAAAGCAACTTCACGAGGAGCAGAATCTCAACACATATCTCCACACTAAGAGGAAGCGTCCATGGGAGAATTAATTCTCAGATGTTTTATTTTCTTTATAAATTTTGTTTATTTTAATTTGTAATCCCAAAGGGAAATATTATTTCAAGCTTCCTAATAAGAGTTTTTTTTGTTTGTTTTAACAAATTTAAATCCCGCGATCCTTGAAAACATTGCATATGCATCTACATACCATATCATTGCATAACAGGTTTCTCATCTTCTCGCTGTTTATTTTAGCAGAAATGGCTCTCGAACAATCTGTCAAATATCTCCAGACCCAAAATCCTTAGTTTCAAGAGGTGATCTTGAGTTTGTCCAAGGGGCAAGAAGAGTTGAAATAACTCCTTTCTAAGGACATGAAAAAGAAGAATCCTAAAGACAACGAGGATGATCAGTTGGAACAACTGCAAGATGAGATGGCAGAGATGAGAATCCAGATGAATGGCCAGGTGGCTCTTATCCAGAGCTTAGCCCAGGGGCAAGAAGAGCTGAGAATCTTTGTCAATAAACTTCAAGATAACAGAGTCAGGAATCAAATCATCAGTCAACCTCCGATGAAATAAGCTGACTTTGTTGAAAGGAAGATAAGGATAAGAAAAAGAAATAGACATGCTACTACTGATAGTTCTTCAATTGAAGAAAGAAGGTCTTGTAAGGTTAATCCACCTCGACACAAGGAATGTAGAAGACAATTCATCCAATTCAGCATGCCAATGTCACAAATTTTGCAATGCTTATTGGAGATGGAGCTAATTTCTTTGGAAAATTCTCCTCGAAAACCCAATACTTCCTCCCCTCGCTATAATCCCAATGCAAGGTGTGTGTATCACTCCAACCGTCCTGGACATGACACTGATAATTGTTGGGCATTGAAGAATAATATTCAAGACCTGATTGACAAAGGAATCCTCGAGGTTACGCCAGAAGATCAAATTGAATTCCGCTATCGTCCATCAAACATCGAAGCTGCAAGACAAATTGCTCGAGGTAACTAGAAAGAAAGCCCACCTATCCCTGTTGAAGTATGGGACACCTTGGGACAACCAAGTGGCAAATTTGATTTCATGGTGAAATATACTGCTCCTGAAAGTTCACAGATTACACTCAAAGACATTCAGCCAACTGGATGGGACATCATTTGATTTATTCAGTTGTAATTTCTTTTGTTTGTCCAAGCATTTACTATTATGTTAAACTTTGTTTTCACATTAATGCATTGCGTATGTTTGTCTTGAATTAATCCATTTGTTTCACTATATTTAAAACTATGCTTTTTACTTCTATTTTGTGATATTTAACTCTTGATAAAATTGTAAGCCTTTAGAAGGAGGATGGCGAAAACAATACCATAATCTTATGCAGTATGCTTTTGAACAGACTATGCTGACAATGTACATGCATTGTTTCAATTCCTAAACAATGGAGATATAAGGAAGTTAATCCCTAGTTAACCCTTTTGAGCCAAAGAAGTAGGAGTTTTTCTTTCTCAAGCAAGTTAAAACCCTTATTCATAACCTGGGGCAGGGTAGTTACTCGGTTAACTCAATTATGTCAATTGTCTGTATTGTACACAACTAATGATGGTTCCCTGTAATCATTAAGCCTGACAGTCAATATCTAGCAATACAAAAGCTCACTAAGTCAAAACCTATGAAGGAGACTTAGTAAAAAAAATTGACATCCCACTGACTGTAATATTGAAATAAACAGTTCAGGCAAAAGGAAGGGATAACAAAGTCAAAAGAAAAAAGAGGTCACTACAAATTCTCAACAAAAAAATGACTTACTTTTCAAATAAAGTTTTGGTTTCTGAACCATCACAAATGTCAGTGTTACAATTCCAAACTCCTTTGGAGCCTCTATGCATAAGTTAACTGACAATAGGACTGAAGGACATCGCGAAGAATGGGTTGGGTACAAATAAAATTTGAGCCTTTATCTTTGTTTCTTAAACCGTGAACCAAATCACGTTACAATCCTATAAAAGTCCTAACTGAAGCATGGGTAGTTCAAAAGCGTACTGCTACAAAAAGGTATCCTGACTCCTTTAGGGCTTATTATAAATCTCGAATTAATATCACAGTTTTTACAAACATTGTTTTGCTAAAATAATTCTTTTTCACAAATTCAAGGCAAACATAAGCGTTGCATTTTGAATATCATTGTTTGCATATAACTAAGTGTTTGATAGTAGAGAATATTACATGATGAACATTCAAATAAACCAAAGTCCTCTCGACAGACAAAGTTGCTTCCTGGATCAAAGCTAATGTATACAAGGGGGTATGGTCACTATCTTCCACTCAAGGGGCATGGTCACTATCTTCCACTCAGGGGGGCATGCCTTGTTACTGTCTAATTCATTTGGGGCAATTAAGTCAAGATTCAACTATGCTTAAGTAGCCAGGGGCAGGTCTCCTCATTTATCTAAAGGTAACATTACATAGTTCACGATGCCAGGGGCATATTATTATGGGGCATTCTGCTTATTTCTCTTGAGGCAGCTCCTTTCAGATACTTCCATTATGGGACAAATCATCCTCAACTAAGGGGTAACGCTCTCTTAACAAATCTAATACCCGGAGCGTATATGGTCCACCACAGTCTGAAAGCACGTTCCTATCATTATATTGCCTTGATATTGGATTCTCAGCAGAAGCCATTGTGGAAATTAACTGTCTGTGCCGGTAGTATCAGATGGTGTCAGTATCATGTCTTCAGATTCAGTCATGATAATTCCTAGAGAATTACTCTGGAAAGTCGAGAATCTCATAAGTCCTAAATCTATTGGTTACTTTGAATGAGTATACACTTCCAAAATTGATACAACTCTATCTCCGAATTCAAGTTTACTTTTCCCTTTTACTTAAGCGAAGATGTCTGTTGATTAGGTACGAATGTATATATGCTTTTGATTATGATTGATGTTTACCATAAATGCATAAAATACAATAATAGTATTTACTAAGGACGATCAGAGGTAGGAATCCAACGAATCTTCGTCGGTTAATCCCCACAGAGTAATCTTTACAGATATTCTTACAAACTTCAAGTAGTATTGTGTACTTACAACTCTACAAAGTCTTCAAGTGCTTTCCTTTAAAATATAATGCATCCTCCGAAGAATTGATACTTGACCGAACAAGTCACCCGGAGGAATGTCCATCTCTTTTATCCTCGGTCGGGATATTCAGGAATTTAATCCTTCAATAAGAAGTACGACGAACGAAAACGGGAGGTTCTAAGTACGATATTCCAAAACAATACGGGAATGAAGTCTTTATATTCCTCAACAACGAAATGAGATTTATTTCCCTCAGCCAACAGTTGTTCTACGAAGCTACTCATGCGCTTCAACTACATAATTCATACATTATCATATCATATCATATGCATACAACATTCTCATAAGAATATCATATTTCAAAGTGTTATATATATATATCATGATATTTGCATAGAAATAATCTTGTTTTTGAGGTTAATTCCCTAGCAGACGAATGTCATCAACAACTTAATCTTGGACTGCTAAAATCCTCCAGGAGTACGTATACCAATATCTTAGGCTGCTATAAATCCCCCATGATAATCTTGGATTGCTCAACCCTCTAGGAATACATATACCAATACCTTGGGCTTCTATATTCCCCCCAAGGGCTATCTCACAATATCTTGGACCGCTATATCCTCCAGGAGTACGTATATCAATATCTTGGGTTGCTATAAATCCCTCATGATGATCTTGGACTGCTAAATCATCCAAGAGTACGTATACCAATATCTTGGGCTGCTATAAATCCCCCAGGATGATCTTGGACTGTTGAATCCTCCAGGAGTACGTATACCAATACCTTGGGCTGCTATATCCCCCTAAGGGCTATCTCACAATATCTTGGACTGCTCTATCCTCCAGAAGTACGTATATCAATATCTTGGGCTGCTATAAATCCCCCAGGATGATCTTGGACTGCTGAATCCTCCAGGAGTACGTATACCAATACCTTGGGCTGCTATATCCCCCAAGGGCTATCTCACAATATCTCAGACAGTTCTATCCTCAAGGAGTACGTATATCAATATATTGGGCTGCTATAAATCCCCCAGGATGATCTTGGACTGCTGAATCCTCCAGGAGTACGTATACCAATACCTTGGGCTGCTATATCCCCCCAAGGATTATCTCACAACATCTTGGACTGCTCTATCCTCCAGGAGTACGTATATCAATATCTTGGGTTGCTATAAATCCCCCAGGATGATCTTAGACTGCTAAATCCTCCAGGAGTACGTATACCAATACCTTGGGTTTCTATACCCTCCAAGGGCTATCTTACAATATCTTAGACCGCTCTATCCTCCAGGAGTACGTATATCAATATCTTGGGCTGCTATAAATCCCCCAAGATGATCTTGGACTTCTGAATCCTCTAGGAGTACGTATACCAATACCTTGGGCTGCTATATCCCCCCAAGGGATATCTCACAATATCTTGGACTGCTCTATCCTCCAGGACTAGGTATACCAATACCTTAGGCTGTTATATCCCCCAAGGGCTATCTCACAATATCTTGGACTACTCTATCCTCCAGGACCACACTAAACAACCTCTTGGGCTGCTACATCCCCGAAGATTGCATCAATCTACATTTTAGTTTGCTTTATCCTCCAAGAAGTATATCTAAATATCATTTTATTTCGAATGACATCTTTAAGCCCATTCAATCAATACAACCAACTAACAACATTATTTTGTGCACCGGCGAGTGCAAATTTTTGGGCTTTAGTGTTCAATCCCCTTCAACCTTCAAGTCACGAATGGCGTACATGCCAATCTAACTCCTCAGGTTTCAGAAAATTGAACAGGGGTAGCTATTGTACCCCAAAATTTTCCCTCCCACAATCAAAGCAACATGTCTCAAAATTTCTCTCAATAGCCACAAGGTTCACAATTGGTCAAAAGGATTGAAGGTTTCATTAGACAAAGCCTCCTCCTGAACAATGGATCTAAAACTAGGGTTTTGAATTTCTCCAAGCTAGATGGACCTCCAAGGCCTCAAACGAGCTTCATAACATCCCACATGCCCTAAATAATCCTCATGTCAAGTTTCAGAGCTTTCCCAATAAGTTTGACCAGTTAGAGGCTCAGATATCCAAAAATCAGTTAACTTGGTAGAAAAGTCAACTGAGGTCAACTGTGGTCAACTTAAAGTAAAACTTCAAGATTTTTTATCAACATCAAGATTATGAGGTAAATTTCATCATCTGATCAAGGTTTGATCATAATTCATCAAGGAAATCTCAGATCATCAAGAATCAAGAAGTTTCTAAATTAGGGTTTCCACAGTAAAAGTCAACTGAACATTGACCAACCATAACTTTCACATAATTCATCAAATATTTTCCATCCAAATCCCATTTTGAAGGAAATTGAATTCTCTACAACTTTGTGTCTTAAAAGCCAAGCCTAAAAACGCTTCATTTGGAAGGTATGAGCTAAAACATTATAGGTCCTTTTGAAAGTCAACAAAAGTCAACTTTTTCCAAAGCTCATAATTTTAAAATGGTAAAGTATATGGACATGGGACCATAAAGGTTGGTTAGAGGACACTCTAAGCTTTCTTAAAAGTCCAAGAACACTTTAATATCCTTAAAATTGAGGGAGTTGTGCCTTGTCAAAATTTGGAAATTTTCAAGGGGTGTATGAAGCAAAAAAGGCCTTGACTTCTTTTTTTTCCAAATGGGCCCATGAAATTGCAACCCAAACTCAAAGATAAAGTCATGCAGGACCCAATGACCATTTATTATGATTTTATAATTTTATTTTATATTATTTTGGATTTTATTTGCTAAAATTCAATTTTAATAAAAATAAAATATGAAAAATCAAATAAGGGATTAAACCTTTGTTCTAGAATGATTTACACAACATTTAAACTGATTAGATACCATCCAAATTCGTGCTAGACCAAATTGGCAAGTATATATGTGTTTTTTGAACATTTATGGATGATTGGTTTCTTCAATCTTAAGTAATCAAAATCCATGAACAACAGGCCCATATTATGACCTAATTCTGCTCACTACATATACACAAATATAAGCAAATACAAGGGGACGGATTTCTGCAGGCAAAACCCTTATTCCAATTTCAAAAAAATCATCAAAAAAGTGAGAAACGGTTTTGAGATTATAGGCGATTTCCAAGCATTTTGAAGGATGCAACACCTTCTATGATGATCACTAAACCCATCTCAACCCTCAATAGCATCTGAATCATACTCATATGACATAACTGAATCTCTCTCATCCTTACATTCAAAAAATTTCAATTTCATATATAGCATTGTTTTAAATCGTATTTGATGATTGATTAATGTTTATATTATTGTTTGGAACGATTATGGATAGTTTGATTTGAGATTTGATGCAGGGAACGCGTGACACCATTTTTAGGGTTCAAAGCTTCAAATTGGGGCTTTGTAATTTAGCTAATATAAATAGATTTTAATGGTACAAATGAATTATATAATTCATGGGGAATCCATCGATGTTACTAATTTTTCCAATTGCATTTGTTATGTGATGTTTGAAAATTCGTAGATCTTCACGCGCAAGATAATCGCAGCAAATCCCGTATAAAAATTCGCAGGAAAACATGCAGAGACGGAGGTTGAAGATGATGGCGCCATCTGATGGAATTTGAATTTGAATTTTTATTATATAGTTTATGTGTTGATTATAGGTTGTGAAAACACGCCCAACCTGGTGGACGAAGCATACGTGTGCGAAGCTTAAGACCTGGGTTCGATTCCTAGGGCTTTTTTTAACATTTCCTTTATTTTCCAGGTTTTAGATTTTTATTTATTTTGATTCACAAGAATGTCAACTAGAGCACGCAGCCCAGTGGAGAGACTCTTGGTCTGGTAAGGGGGAGGTCATGTGATCAAAACCAGGCCTCCCCAATTTTGTGCGCCTGTATTTTTTTTTTTACTTTTGTTTTCTATTTTAATTATTATCTACTAATATTAGGTTAATTAAGTTACAAATTATAATTAAATTAATATAATAACAATTACTAATCTTTTTCCTTCAAAATAAAAAAAATAATAATTTAATTATAACTCCTATTTTTTTATGCAATTATTCTTGTATAATATTTAACCCTAATTTTCTTTAATCAACTTTATTTATTTTTCTAACCCTACTTTTTAATTTATTAAACCTTAATTTTTAATTCAAAACCCTATTTTTTTCTCCAGCCTTAATTTACATTATTTAATCATTTAGAATAATTTTCTTTATTTTATTCATCTATTTTGCTTAGAAAAGTCGTATAGGTTATTATCATTTGATGTAATTTATTTTTCTCGCTCGTATAATTATGTAATTGCCCCAAAGCGATGTAATAGAGTAGTATATCTGTTTTTTGTTTCTTTTTATTTATACCCTTTATTTTATTGTGGTTAGTAATAATAGGGAGTGCAAAACGTAAGTTGAAATTAATACAGACTTAGATAACTTAACAAATAAGATAAATATCTGAAAATAATCACTCACACACGTAAGTCAATCGTTCTACGATCGCCATCTGTACTTCCTAGGATTCTCCTCTTAGGTTTCCTTAAAACAAATGGTTAAGTCCCTCGAAAATGGGGGTATCTTAAGCAAAGTCCCTCCAAAAATAAATCATCTAGTCTCTCCCAGATTTAAAAGATCAAGTCCCTACGAGGATGCCTATGCTAATGATCTTGTCCCTTCGGTAAAAGATGATAGTCCCTCCCAGGTTGCTAAAGACACCCCTTAAGTTGCCTTCATTGACCATACGATGACCCTACGCCTATCCCTCAAATAAATCCAAGGTAATGACTACCTACTCCTTAATAGTAGGGACCGTCTTACCCTTGAAAGAACATAAAAGAACATTAAAGACTAGTCTAGGGTAGGTACCTCTTAGTTACTTGCTCAGATTTCAAAAATACTTTTCACACCCCACTCTTTTCAAAAACAAGGCTTTGTATACATCCATACGAGGATCATTACAAAGTACTTAGATAAATTTCTAAACATACACTACACTTTCCTTTTTCAAACGAATAAGTGAGCTAAGTAACTAAGAGCCCATGGATAACCATGGATATAAATGGTGCTTACACTTTCCCTTTATATAACCTACCCCCCGAACTCAAGTCTTTTAAAAAATAGGTCTTTCCTGTTCTTTTATGTCCTTTCCATATGGTTAAAATAAATGTCGGTGGCGACTCTTGCTATCCGCAACATTTATAGAAAGTCAGTTCTCCCGCCGTGTTACAGTACCCATCCAGAAAACAATAGTAGTCATGCACATCCAATCTTTCTAACATCTGGTCAATGAACGACAACGGAAAGTGATATTTTCTTGTGGCTAAATTTAACCTACCGTAGTCAATGCACACCCTCCAACCAGTAACCGTTCTAGTAGAAATCAACTCATTCTTTTCATTAGTTATCACAGTTGTACCTCTTTCTTGGGCACCACATGAACAAGACTCACCCACGCACTGTCTGATATAGGATAGATAAGCCCTGTATCTAACAGCTTCACAACTTCCTTTCTCACCACCTCCTTCATAACAGGGTTCAATCTCCTTTGGGGTTGCACAACCGGTTTGTGATCTTCTTCCATGAGGATTTTGTGCATGCACACAATAGGACTTATGCCCTTGAGGTATTCAATTTTCCAACCAATATCTCCTTTGAACTTTTTAATAACTGCAATCAACTTTTCCTCTTGCACACTTTTCAAGCTAGAACTAATAATAGCGGGACATTTTTCTTCAGTGTCGAGAAAAACATATTTGAGATTTTCAGGTAGTTGTTTCAACACTGAACTTTTCAGCTTGTCTTCATTACCGTCCACCACTATAGGTCACCTTAGATCTTCCCATCGATGTGTTCGGGATCGTTTTAGGACAGGTTGAGTTTCCAACATTGCTACCACTTCCATATCACTACTATCAACTTCCTTATCATCCTCAAAAATGGACATGTTTAAAACTTTCTCTAATGGAAATTGGGACACACTCTCCAAATGTTCACTAGCCTCCACTTGTTCTAGCACTTGTATATTTCTACTAGTGCCAACATCATCTTTATGCTTCAAGGTATTCCGCACATCAATTTTTAACTCTTCATCATACACTTTCAAAGTCAATGTTCCCCCTTCCATATCTATCATGACTCTCCCGGTTTCCAAGAATGGGCAGCCCAAAATTAAAGGGATTTCTTCATCTTCCGGCATTTCAAGGATAAAAAAATCTACCAAAAACACAAACTTATCCACTTTCACAAGCACATCATGGTCTACTCCGTAAGGCCGCTTAACTGACTGATCCGCAAACTGAAGAGTCACCCGAGTGTCTTGAACTGCACCGATGCCCAATTTTTTGTAGATGGACAAAGGCATGAGGATAATACTTGCTCCAAAATCGATTAAAGCTCTCCTGAATGATCTATCACCAATAGGGCATGGAATGGTGCAACTCCTCTGTCCTTCTTCTTCACCAAAATCTTTAAACCCTGCAAAATAGCACTACAAGTTTCGGTTAGAATAATAGGTTCAGCCTCAATGGTTCTCTTTTTAGCGATGATATCCTTCATGAATTTAGCATAGGTGGGCATTTGCTCAAGTGCTTCCAGTAACGGAATATTCAGCTCCAGCTTTTTGAACAACTCAAGGAACTTCTCAAAATTCTTCTCTTGTTGTCCTTTCTTTTTATTCCTCGAGGGATAAGGAAACTTGTTCACCAGTCTCAGTTCCACCGCTTTTTCTTTAGTTACCGGTGCTGGTGTTAACACTTCTTTTTCAACAACCTCATTCTCTTTTATTTCCAGCTCCACTTCTAGCATTTGATCATCACTCTCAGAATTATCCTTCACCTCTTCACTAGATTTCCCTCTTCGCGTAGTGACTGCATTAACTTTATGGTTGTCCTTGGGATTAGTTATAGTTGCGTTTGGGAGGGCTCCTAGTGTTTGAGGAATTGCAAGATGTTGGGCAATTTGACTTATTTGCACTTCAAGATTCTTGATTGAGGCTCCGGTATTCCTTAGGTTGCTTCTTGTTTCTTCTTGGAATTGGGAACTTTGAGCGGCCATCTTTTCAATGGAAATTTCCCAATCCGCCTTTCTTGGACACTGTGGTTGGTATTGTTATTGAGGTTGTTGGTACAGTTGTTGTTGCGGATGATATTGTTGTTGCTGGGGTTGGTACGATTGTTGGCCTTGAACCGGTTTCTAAACGTTTCCTTGTTGATCTTTCCATGAGAAATTCAGGTGATTTTTCCAACCCGGATTATATGTGTTGGCATAAGGATTGTTCTGCCTTAACATATTAATCTGCTCAACCTGTTCTTGAGTTGCCAAACAATGCATGGAAAAATGCGGTCCACCATAGATTTCACAAAGCATCGCTTGAACTGGTTCAAAATGTGCCATTGTCTGAGTGCCAATATTCATCTTCTTCAATCTTCTTTCAACCTCTGCAGCAATTTGATCCTCCATTTTAACAACCTTCTTTGTCAGCTTTAAATCAATATTGCCATCCGGTTGGCTCACAGTGCGATCATACAACTCAAGATTCTCATTAGCGGCAATTACTTCTATGATTCTTTTGATACCAGTGGTTGTTGAAAAATTTGTTGAGCCATCAACAGCAATATCTATAAGCTGTTTTGTCTTGAGTCACAAACCATTCACGAAGTTTTGCATCTACTCGGTCGCATCAATGTTATGAGTATGACAAGCATTCAGACACCTTTTGAACCACTTGTATGCATCCCTATGTGATTCCCCCTCTTTTTGTTTGAAATTGACAATGTCGTATCTTTTTCGGATGAACACTGAAGCATGGAAATACTCGTTAAGGAATGATGTTTCCATCTCTTGCCATGTTGTGATACTCGCAGTTGGAAGTGAGTAGAACCACTCTTCTGCATCATCAGTAAGTGTAAATGGAAACACAATAAGTCTCTTTGCCTTCTCTGAATGACCTTCTATCTTCAAAGACATAGTGGTAGTAAGGAATCTCTGAAGATGCTTGTTTGCATCCTCGTTGATTCTTCCGGAGAAAGGATTGCTCTCCAACTGGAGAATGGTGGAAGGATGTAACTAGAAGTGTGCCACATTCACTGGTTGATTAACAATGGTCATCTGGATGGGTTGAGCATTTTCCCCTCCATAGTCCCCTAACAATCTTTCTGCAGGAGGTTGATTTCCTGCCATGTTACCAAATTCCTGATTTATCTCTCTGTCAGAGTCAGAGTCACTGTGCTCAGAATGCACCGATACTCCATCTTCCATTTCCTGATTTAGAGCACCAGGACCTGCACTAGCAGCTGCCAGTCTTTCAATTCTTGCCTTGCAGCGTCTCTCGTGCAAAGCTCTTTCTGGTTCTGTGTCAAAGGAAAATTTAGCTGAGGTCTGACCTCGCATAAACAGTTAGACAAAAGTTAGAATAGCTAACAAAATTGCAATAATAATAAAATAGCAGAAAAACAAATTTTTGGTTGGAAAGCAACAAAATTTCAATTGAAATATGAAAAGAAACTTAAATCTTTGGCAATCCCCGACAACGGCACCAAAAACTTGATCGGTAAAATAGAAAGTGTATTATTTTATCGATGTAGTAATAAATGGGAAAACCCCAGTGTCGATCTCTTGAGGATTGTGCAGTGAATTAAGTTTATTTTTCGAATCGATTTCAATTGAACAAAACCTTGATTGGTGGTTTGTTTTGAGTTAAAATTATAAAAGAAAGAAAACAGGTAAATAGACAAGTAAAAGTTGTATGAATATGAGAGTAATGCCCGGAGGGTGTATAATTTGCAAAGTAATGACTTAATCGTTCCTTGAATTTAAAAAGTTATGTTTCACCTTTATCTTTCCCTATGTCATAAATTATTTTTCCAAAATTCCTTTTAAGAAATACCTTTGGCATTCTTCCTTGGCCCTAATTCCTCAGAGACCAAGGAAGAACATCAAGCAATAGTCCTGACATAAAAACAGGTTTTCACATGGTATTCTAATTCCTTAGAAATATCTACTATGATAAAAGCTATGCAACTGTGTTAGGGTGGTTGGTCAGGCCAATCCCTAACTACGATCAATTATCGATTTTTTCCAAAAATACAAAGCATTAAGCATATTGCATAAAATAAAGATAAAGGTTCAAACATTCAAACTCATATAAGAAACTCAAAAGTCATTACAAAAGTATATCAGGGACACCCCCTGGCATTGGGGGGTTTAGCCGTTCATGTTCATAACAAAAATAAAAACAGAATCAAGAAAAAGAGACATTACAATAATATGTGGATCAGTTGGATCGTTAATTGCTTCCGCTTTTGATCGATCCTTCTTCTCCCTGAATTTCCCTTTTGTCTTTCTCAAGCGTAAAATAATAAATTAAAACGTAAAAAAATTTCCAACCACAATGTGCCTAATATATCAGATCTCCAATTACACCATGAAATGCCCAAACTGCCCTCCTAAATAACAAACACTGAAAATTTAACTTCCAGGGGTCCTGACACGGGTGGCCGTGTCAGACCACTGATCTTCACTTAACACACCTTAACTTCAGGGGCCCTGACACGGGCCGTGTCCTGTGACACGGGCACCTGTGTCAAGCATCTGGATTGTTTTCTAACATCTCTGGGACCTCCTGACACGGGCACCCGTGTCAGGCTTCTGAAATCTATTTTTCAACATTTTTCTGCACTCAGAAGTCTTTGAGCCTGAAAACACACTAACAAAACAACCAAATCACATGCACCAATAGTAAAAATGATAAAAATATCGAAACATGACCTGCTTGATAAAATATGAAAACTAATATGAAAACAAAACCAAAAGACTCAAAAACAAACGCAAATATACGAAACGAACGAAATAAACTGTTTGAAATATACTGCTAAAGACCGCTGATCAGTTACATATTCTTAGCAAGTAGTGGAGAAACAAGGTTGGAGAAGAGAGATACGAGAAGTTGTCATTAGAAAACCAAGTTTCAGATTCAATCGGAAATTCGAGCTACTTTCAATCCAAGGTAAGGGTGGGGTTCAAATTTTATAACCGGGAATACGATAATTGATATGTAAGATTGGGATTATATAGTTTTCTATTTTGTGGTGTTGTTTAATGTTGAATAAATGATATCGTTTATGTGGAAGAATTATGAAATGTTGATGTTTATGTTGAGGATCGTTTTCGTGGTAATCGATTTAGTGAATTAGGGGCTGATATTGAATACAAAAGGGTTTGGTTGAATTAGGTGTATTACATAGTCGAAAACATGACTGAAAATTGAAATATAGAAATAGAGGAGAGAAACTAGAAATGGAGAGGAAACTGGAAAATTTGAAAAATTCGGTGACGAGGGCCACAAAGGAGGGTGGCGCATGCAGTCGCACCCCGAAAAAATACGACCTTGCAATAAAAGAACCACGCGCTGGGTAGACATGAGAGTTGCCACCTAATTCTCATTTATTTCCATAAGGGGAAAGGGAAGATATAGATAAAATTTGTCTAAAGAGGGGATGAAGACAAAGGTCATCGCAACCATTGCCTGGGTTCAGAAGTTGGTTATGCAAGGGGAAGGTATTAGCACCCCTCACATCCATCGTACTCGATGGGAACCATCTAAGTTGTCACGCGTGAAAGGATATCTATGCCTAATGAGTTACTTGCTAAGGGAAAAGATTTTATGTCATAAGTTTGATTGATCCTAGGTGCTCGACAAGGATTGAGATCCTTGTGCCTACGTACTCCCTCGTTCAATGGGAAAGTCAGAACCATGTAGTTCGGCCTACTATGGATGGTTGGTTATTGATTTTATTACCTTTCTTTCATGAAAGGGTTTAGGATTCGAATTTCCCTAAAGACTATGAGTAGTTTATTCCTCCCAACAAGCCAAGCGTCTTGCGTCAAAATAATCAGAGCGAATAACGAGATGCTCATTACCCTCCTTTCTACCACTTAAGGATCGTGACGTATAATTCTTCTCATATTATTGAAGTTTTTTATTACCTAATGACCGTTTGACATTGGATCAAGGATTTGGATCTAAAAGAAACGTTTTGGTTTTTTTGAGGTTAAGGGGTGAATGCAAATGGAGATTTATTTGTGGGTTTGTTAGCGAGGCACAATGCACAATACGCTCAGCTCACAAGGTTAGGTGGATCCAATTCCTAGTACCTAGGGGTGCTCCTAGCAAACAAAACCATAACCGAAAAATAAAGTGCAAGTGTGCGAGTGAAACCACTTGTCGTTGGACCAAAGGTTCGCGAACTAAGGCGATATCTAAACTAGTCCCTAAGGGTTCTCCTAGCGATCTAAACGATAAATGCGGAAAATAAATAACGTACATGAAATGGGAGAGGGGTACAAAGTAAATTACACGGAATTGCACGAAATAAAAGGGTTCATTGTATTGGCCCAATAGGAAGAATGTGTGAAGTGTCCTAAACTATTCGGAGTTGTTGGAGCTTGATATTTAATCGAAAGCGTCGAAATGTAGCTCTTTAACTACCTTAGAACCGATCCAATGTTAGAATTGTTTCTATGAGGAGTCGAGTATTAATTTGTATTGAAATGCAAAAAATAAAGTAAACGATTAATGATCTCATCTTAACGAAGATTTATGGTAATCTCGATTTTTAGACTTTCATCGGCCAAATAAATAAAATAAACTAAAAAATAAAATAAACTATTACTTTGAAAAAACGGAAAATAAATTGAAAACGATAAATAAATAACTAAACTATATAGGCCTCGTATTGATCAAAATTGAACGATTTTAAAAAATCAAACATATTTGATTGTTTGTTATATCATCGGCCCGGAAATTAAAAAAAAAACAATTAACACATATTTTTTAAAAGATTTTTTTTCCTAAATAAAGAGACTATCTAAAAATTAGAAAAAAAGATTATAGAACTAAAATAAAAAAAAAACAAGACAATAATAAATAAATAAAATAAAATACATAGGGGGTATGTTATCAGATCGGTGGTGTGTTTTACAAATTCGTGGGCTAGGCCCAATCTGAGAAAAAAGACATCAATGAAAACATGGAGAGGGAGGGATGGACCGAATATGGTGAGTGTGTGCATAACATGAAAATCAAACGGGCTTTCTAAGCCCACAACATAAGCAATATGACCAGTTTTTTATTTATATTAAACAAATAAACTTGAGAGGGATAAGGTTTTATTAATAAAATAAAAACACGATTCAATGTTATCAAGCATTCAGAATAAAGAAACAAAGTTCCACCTCACCTTTTTTCGTTCAAACAGGTTGTCTCTCTTTCAATGTTTTTGCTCTCAACGTGATTCTCTCCGATCAGATTTGTTTGCTTCACGCGTTTTAGGTTTCGTGTTCGTTTGTTTTCGGCCGGCTCTTGAACTCTCAGATCCATTCGTTTTAAGACCTCAAGACTCTCCCTGTTGTTTTGGTTTTCATTCGGTCTGAAGGTTTATAACTCGAAGTGGTGGTGAGCAGGAGTTATTATGAGCGTTTGTGGTGTTTAGATTTGGGTGTGGTGGTGTTCGCGATGCTCTGTTTTAATGGTGTGTTGCATTCTCGTCTCAAAATCGGTTCATTTGTGGGTTGTCAGATGTTTTTTGGTTGAGGATGTTTAATGGAGGCTTCAATTTCGGTTTGGTTTGAAGCGTATTGGCGGACAAGAAGCGAAAAAGTAAAGAAACGCAATGCACAATGCACTAAATGCACTAACAGCAATGAAATGCAATGCACACAACTTTTTACAGCTCACAATCAGTATGCAAAACAGGTGTAAAAAGTATGAAAATGCAACAATCAACATACATTTTACAGCTACTGTATGAAAACACAACTATGAAATGCAAAAGGTAAATTTGATTTATTTTCATTTTTTATGCACAAAACCAATGGTAAAATGCACAATTAACATGCAACATGATTAAATGAAATCAATATACATGATTAATGAACATGATTATGAATAATGAGTGATTGTGAAAGAATTCACCAAAACATTAACATATGCAACAAGTTTTCATTTCCAATTATTGGAATATGAGCACAAAGGTGTATATTATGACCATGCATCAACAATCAACACAATGAATTATGCAACTTGATGCAAAGATCAGAATTAGAATAATATGCAAGTGTGATCAACCATGCAAACAAAATGCAACAACATGTACATTTATGATTGTGTATTTTCAAGAATGCAACAAAAATATGCAATGCAATTATGCATACAAGTTAACGAACCATGCAAGGATCATGCAAGGGATGCGAAAACAGAATGTGAAACACATATAAACATGCTAAATGAAAGGCTTGAACATGGCAACAATGATTTACAAGTCACTTTATGCACATATAACAAGTAAATATGCAATATGCCAAATGTAACGGAAATGCATCGAGACGACTCGAAACGATGGAATGTGGTACCAAAAATAGTCTTGAAAATTCCCTAAATTCATGCTTTATCACTACATGAAGTTTCAAGACACAATGAAATGCAAACACACAAAGAAACAAAAGCATTTTTCAAGATTTCAACAGCGTTAACTGGTTAACGCTATAGGTTAACCGGTTAACGCCCTATAATTTTCAATTCTAGGGGCGTTTTTAACGTGTTAACTGGTTAACCATATGTGTTAACCGGTTAACACTGAACAAAATGGTGGAAAAAGTGAAGAAATAAGCAATTATGGTCATGAACTTACTTCTAAGGACTCCTAACACATACATGAACATGTTAACTCGAATTTTCTACTTAAAGGAGGTTTTCTAACACCTATTAGGAGCTAGATTAAGCTACAAATCTAGCTTCTAACAATTGAAATGCATAAATTGCAATCAAAACGTAATTGAACGGTAAAACGCAAACACAATCAACGATCATACGAAGAATGCCGTTACGGCGAGATGAAGAGAATAAGTTAAAGCAAAAAGAGGATTTAGATCACCAACCTACGAAGCGGAGGATTGCTTCGGTGAGTGTTGCAGTGTAGATCAGAATGCAAATGAAGAAGAAAACCGAAGATCCGCGAATGCAAAATAAATGTGATTCGATCTTGATGAATACTTGCACGATTCCTTCCAATAAGCCACAAATCACTCCAAAAACATAATTGCTTCTTCAAATAAGCTCCACAATTGGTGATTGATGAAGGTTTAGCTTCAAGTTCTTCAAATTCCAATGAAGAATTTGAAGAACTTCTATGAAGAAGCTTTGGTGAATTTGGTGAAAAAGTGGGAGAATTGAGAGATAAATGAGATATTGAAGATGAAAATGGTGAGAATGAGGTTGCAACTTGGAAAAATGAAGTGGAACCCTTTGCTTTGGAATGATTAGGGCTTATATAGAGTGTAGGTTTGGCATGAGGCTAGGTTGGGAGCTTGCTTGGGCATTAAATTATGTTTGGAGTTAGGTTAGGAGGTAATTGGAGTTCTAGAATATTCCTTGGAATATTCCTTGGAGTATGCTAGAAGAGTCTAGAATGTGGTAGAATTTCCAAGGTGAAATGGAGTGTGAATGAAGTGTGAAACAAAGTGGAAAAGAATGAAGGAAAAAAATGGAGGGAAGTGAAGAACCAACCAATTTTAAACTTTTTGCCCATTTTCCGCGCCCGTTAACCGGTTAACCAAATGCGTTAACCGATTAATGGTAGAAAATTTGTTTTCCTCTTTTCTTTGATGGATTAATCATGGAAATAACTTGGATTATTTTTGTAGTGTTATTTTTCTTCCCTCGAGCTCCAAAGATTGACAAGCCTTGCCCGATCACATACCTCATGCATATGCAAATGATCATGATTTATTTATTTATTTTTATATTATTTTGAATGCAATGCGATGCTCGGACAATCATGCGAAATGACGAAGCATAAACAACTTGAGGTTGGCGATAAATTAAGAGGACAAATTTTAGGGTATTACAGCTGCCCCTATTCAATCATCTGTAGACCTGAATGGATGATAGCAACGGCTTTCAGACCTTCAAGGTATGGAGTAATTGAATACCCAAATAAATCGGAAAATTTGAACTTTGTGGGGATGAAAAGTGATTGAGAAGAGAACGTCATTCTTGGATGACAACTCTACACATGGGATTGACCTCCGATAGGATAAAAGGAATGAGTTCATCTAGATAATAACCCAAAGGAAACGAGACCATCGTACTTAGATGAAATCGGGAATGAAACCATTGCACTAAAACGAAATCAGAAGGGACAAGATCGTTGTACTTAAACGATAACCCTAAATGTGATCGTTGTACTTAAACGGAAACGAAGGAACGAGGCCATTGTACTTAAATGGGAGCTCGACAACACGAAATCATTGTACTTAAATGGAATCATAGACATGAAATCATCGTACTTAGATGAAGTCAAGGAAAACGAGATCATTGTACTTAAATGATTACCCGCGACGCGACTGTTGTACTGAAACAGAGACGCGAAAAGAAGAGAGACTGTTGTACTAAAACAGAGACTCGAAGACGAGAACATTGTACTTAAATGGAATCGAAGAAATGAAATCATCGTACTTATATGAAATCAAGGAAATGGGCTCATTGTACTTAAATGACTACCCGCGACGCGACCGTTGTACTGAAACGGAGACGCGAAAAAATGAGACTGTTGTACTAAAACGAGACTCACTAGGGAGACCATTGTACTTAAATGGAATACCCGAAAGGAGAGGGATCTTTGTACTTAAATGAGAGCCCAAGATGCGACTGTTGTAGTTAAACGGAGACGCAAAGAAATGAGACTGTTGTACTTAAACAAGACTCGAAGACGAGACCACTGTACTTAAATGGAGACTCGACTGGGGATGTCAAACAAGACTTGGTAGAAATAACCACACTGGCGAATGAACTTGGAATTCTATGGGGATACTTTAGTCTGATTGCAAAAATACTGTTCGAGCCTTTGTCCAAGGTACCAAAACTGGTTTATGCTTCGTATGCATATGTTTGAATTTTTCCATGGCGTAATGCTCCATAATGATGGAAATGTTACGCGTTTTGAGGATGCAAATGTGATGATGATTACTAGATGCAAATGCAAGGAGATATCCCGATAAGGAGACAACAAGTATCCTTGACGACTTTGTTGGGCAAGAACCAATTTCTGTATTGATTACGATGAATCCCTGTGAGAAAAAGAAACTCCGTGGGGAGATAGTGGTAATGATCCACCGGCTCTGAACCGCCACCATTGCCAAAAATAAATTGGACTTTGAGATTGGAGATCCAAGACCATGTTGGGGATGAACTTGATTTGGAAGGTACGCTACCCGCCGAACTCCGTTGGGGAATTGATATTTCTCTAACCCGATTGGGAAATCAGACACGTTGGTACTCTGCCAAGGAAGAGACCTGATAGGGGGAATCCCTTAAGTATGACATCTTCTTCTTAGGTAAGAGATGCCAATGAGGATTGTACTTTGTTTAGCCAACCCGCTGGGGGAAATGGTAGCCACTGATGGGTAGAGAAGAGAACTCTCAGGCTCTTCTGCATCTTCGCCTCTGTTGGAGAATGATGAATTATCCCGTGCTGCTGGAGACAAGAAGACTCTGGTAGGGGAATCTATTTGTTGAACGATGGCTCTCTTCTTGGGGAGAATACTTTCCTTTTTCCAATTCTGACCCTACTAGGGATAACGGAAAATCAAGTCCCGCGTTGGGGATGAGAAGTTATGACATTCTTTCGTTTAAGGAGTATCTTTCCTCTGGCTGCTTTGATGTTGGGGAAAACTTCCCTTTCCAATCCCCGCTGGAGAGGATGGAGAACTCAACTGGGGATACTCCTTACTGGAAATAAGAGTTTGATTGCCCCTTGTCGGGAGTGAGAGGTAGGACGTGTCTCATGCTGAAGATGAGAAGTGGACGGCGTCCTCCGCTGGGGATGAGGAATAATGATATTCTTCTTCTATGGAAGTATCATTCTCTTTGTTGTTGCTCTGCTAGAGATGAGATTATTTGACGGGATTTGCTAAGGAGTCACGCTCAATGAAACCCGTTGAAGAAACAACTCCTTGATGTCTCATGATAGCAATGGCTTTGCTTCCAGTCTTTGGACTGATCAATTAACTACTGATCATGAATGAACAACGGTTCCTTGTGATCTTCAACTTTCTTCAAAATATGGTCTATTAGAGGAAATCGTCTCAAGAGGATTTTACAGAAAACATGGCATCCAAGATGCATCAGTGTCTTCAAACTCTTAGAGAGATTCGTCGGATCTCGAAATAGCTGCCCCAGTCTGCATGGTCTATGCAAGAATTTTGCCTCGCGAGGATTCATGAAAAACCTCATATCACAATGAGATATTCTTCCCCGGTATTTTGAACCTTGGTTAGGTGCTTCTGATTATTCGTCTTCGGGAGAGAGTAACTTCTAGTGCTCTTGGGGTGGCCTGCCCCAGTACGAGCCTTGAAGTGATCACCTCTGATTGACTGTTCTGCAAGTGAATACCCAGACCAATTGTTCTTGGAGAGATTTGAATATTAAAGTGGTTGCCCCAGTCTGCATAACTGTTGGGAAAGTCCCCACTTAATGGAGTTTCTTGAAAAAGTGCCTCTCGACCTGATTGTCTTTTGGAAGTTTCAGACTTCTCAACTTGGCAAGATTAGGCTTCTGGACTGAGGTTCCACATGTGAACTCCTACGATGTCAAACAAATGTATGCAAGCACATAATGTTTATTCTGAGAATGAAAATTCTAATACAACACACATGTTAATCTTGAAGTCTTTATTGACAATGCGTCGCAAACCTTTGTGAGCGAATCACTGGTTAAGATACGACATTATTTTTTAATAAAAGAAAGCATGCCATGCAATACCAACAAAGGTATTTTAGCATCACTCATAGGAGTCAAGAACACGGTCTCGTGGTAGTACGCTCTCAAAATAACCCTGTTTCAGTTAGGACTTTTTGAGGGTTGTATCGTGGCCTGGTTCACGGTTATAGAAACAAAGGATATAGGCTCGAAATTTATTGTTACCCACCCCTCTTCATGATGTTTTCCATTCCTATGTTCAAGCTAGCTTTCACAAGCGATCACCTCTCAAAAAGGGTTTTGTGATGGTTGAGGAACCATTGACACTAACGATTTAAACACCAATCAGGTTGTCGTTTGGAGTCAGTCACCCCTTTGTCTTCCGTGTCTGTATCACACGACTTGTTTTTGCTTAAGGATGTTTCTTGTGTAATCCTCCCCGTCTTTCTATTTTGTGTTCTTTTGCTTATCCCTAACTTTTGACTGGACTGATTCTTATGAATCTTTGATTGTAAAGTCCAGCAGGATGCCCTAATTTTTCCTAAGTCGCTTGTTTTCAAGTTTCGACTTAGCGAGCTTTTTCATTTCTTTTTGTTTTTGAACAAATCGTGTGACACTGTTTGTCTTGATTGCTTTGAAAAGGTCGTGACTGTCTCACTTCTCAATTTATGAGGGATAACCATTGTAGTTTCTTGACTTTGGACCTTTTGACTAGGATAACCATTGTGGTTTCTGATCTTTGGACCCCTTGATTTGGTGCAGTGAAAGGTAATGGATCCTCAGATGTGCACTCCCCTTTTTTTGAAATTTGAACGCTCGGTCAAACTAACTGACGCCTACCCTGGCCCTGGATTAAATGCGAGGGTTTTTTCATGCAAAAAGAAACTCCTACTTCAAGGCTAAAATGGGTTGGCGAGGGTTTATCTCCCTTATATCTCCAGTGTTTAGGATTTGAAACAAAGCATGTACATCGTTAACATGGTCTTATTCAATAGCATACAATTGGAGATTTTCGCGTTTTCACTTTGTCATCCTCCCTAGAAGAATTTAGGCATGACCGTTGGTATTGTAATGCACATACACAAAATTAAGAGTAACTACAGATGAATTACTTCAAGAAAAACATGTGAGTTTTATTATGATTATCATTCAAAAACAAATAAATTTCATGCATCCATACAAACGTTTAAACAAACAACAAAAACTACAACTAGAAATGCAGTAAAGAAGCTGAACATCACCATCATTGAGGAGACTTGACTCCGTCTGGACTACTCATTGTTGTTATGCTTCTTGTGATCAATAACTCTTCATGGACTTATAGTCTTCAAGTAAGTGGTTGCATGTCCGACATGACAATCATACCTCTTCTTCCAATTATTTTGACACGAGACGTCTGGAGGAAAGATTAAAGCTCGGGAATAAAGTTGCCCCATAAGGTTGCTCGAAAAGACCTGATGATCTTCTACCTACGTATCTTCATTGACCAATGAAGAATCAGAGTGACGTAGTTCCCCTCAATAGGGATGAAAATGCTTTGAAAGAAACAATGCCATTACTGGGAGTATTGGAATGCCCTTTCCCTTATCTGTTTGGTGCAAGGTTGACAAATTTTGAGTCAATTAAATCCTTCACCTTGTGGTGAAAAGTTTTACATCCATAGATATGATGCCCTGGTGCCCCGTAATGAAAATCACAGCGGGCATTGGCATCCCATCCATCCGGTAGTGGGAAAGGAGGTGGGGACAACTTACGAAGCTCAATCAATTTCAACGGAAGAAAGTGTTGTAGTAGGTCGATATGAGACATTGGCAAAGGGTCGAAAACTCTTTCCCTCCTTTGTGGATGCTGACGACCCTGTTGAGGGTTATGCTGGCGATGATTTTGTTGTTGCAATTGGGTTGCCCTTGGAAGAATCACAAATGCTATCTGGTAATATGAACCTTGATTTCTCCTCTTTCGTTGACCATAGACAGTCCTGGCTTCTTCATACTATCTCTTTTGCCCGCTTGAAGACGACTTCTTGGTTCCAGAAGTAGAGGCACCATTGTTCTGGATTTTTCCTCGCTTCATCCAGTTTTTAACTCGTTCACCGGTCAGTATGACATCAGAGAAACGGCTGGACGAACAACCTTATAACCGTTCTATAAAGTGCCCAGGAAGAGTATCCATGCAAAGGTCCACCATTTCTCTTTCCAGCAACGGTGGTTGTACTCTGGCTGCGACCTCGCGCCACCTTTGCGCGTACTCCATAAAGCTCTCAGAGTTCTTTTGAGACATGCTGTGTAGCTAAGTCCGGTTGGGAGCCATGTCGATATTGTATTGATACTACTTAAGAAAAGCTTCCCCAAGCTCCTTCCAGTTACGAACAAAATTCTTCTCCAGTTTCATGTACCACTCCAGCGAGCCCCAAGACAGGCTATCTTGGAAGTAATACATCCAAAGCTTCTCGTCTTTGGTATGTGCAGCAATTTTGCGATAGAAGGCCTGCAAGTGGGTCTTAGGGCAAGAGTTTGCGTTATACTGGTCAAAACCAGGTGGTCTAAACTTCGGAGGGATGACCACTCTTGAAACCAGACCCATATCAGAAACGCTGATACCAAGAGTATCCTTGCATTCCAAGGCTCTCTCACCTTCTCTGCCAGCATTTTGAAATCCTGATTGTTATCTCCAGTACCAAACCCCATATCTTCGTTGAACATAGTGAACTGATCCTCCTGACGGTCTACCACATGAACAGGAATTTGGCCACCACCCTCTGGAGTTGGAGGTCAATTCACCCGGGTGGGATAACAATGTTGTTATTTGGATTGCCTTGGACATCCAAGGTAACCACTAGAGGATCGATTTGTGGGGGGTTAACTATGTGCATAGCAGCCCTCATCTCTTGCTTCCCCAGGGCTATACCCTGTATCAATGTCATGAACTCTCCCATCCGGGTACGGAGTTCGTTCAGTTCAGTCTGCACTTAGTCCATGAAATTCCCTTGATTACGGCGAATAGCGTATCGATGTGGAAGACAATTATCCTAAAATGGTCAAATAAATTAGAAAATCCGGGTGACCCGTTAGTATGCAAAAATGATATGCATGAAAATGCCATGTTACTGATCCCACTTCATTCATATGGGGGGATAGATACCCCACAAAGTGCCACACTATCAGATAGAGTGTTGGGTGAGTGTGTGCGGAGAACGTGTTGACCGTTGGGAGTTCAATATCAAAATAAAATTGCCAGGATATAAAAGTTGAAACAATGGCACCCGAAAACTTCCATAAAGCAATAATGCGCAAACGTGCGAAAAGTTATACAACCAATGTCAATAATACTGAAGTACAGGAAAAGGTCACAATTAACAACAGAAAGAACAAGAGATTCCATCAATAACTCTGAAGGTAATCTCGGAACACAATAAAGCAATCCACATGCATCAAGGAAATATACATCTCTTGACTTGAGCTTCTAAAGACACATGTGCAGTCTGCATGGCCAACTGGGTCAAGAGGCTTCAACTCCCGAGGTCCCCTTCTGGTGTAATGATCCCTGAATCAATTAGATCTTGGACATTGTGCCTGAATTCTTTGCACTCGTCAATGGTAAGCCCGAATGTTCCAGAGTGGAATTCACACGTAACGCCCATATTATAATCCGGGGGAGTGGTGTATGGCATTGGCAAGGCATTCCTTGGATGAATCAAAGAATTCTCGAGCAAACAGGCAAACACTTAGCTAGGAGGGCTGAGACTTGGAGTAAACACTCCTTCAGACTGCTTGAGTTTGATTCCTCCCTGTTGTTGATAGCTCTGATGCTGAGATGAATTCGAACACCCGAAGTCCTTCTACACTTTCTTCCCCATGTTAGATCGGTGAATAGGCAGAGGTAGCTGTCGTGATGTCTTTACGACCCAGAGTGGAGGGACACACCCTTGATTGGGGATGATCTTTGCGGTAGGGAAAGAAAGAGTCCCTTCTTTTGCCACCACTGATATGAGATCCCTTGACACATCCCCACTGATTGGTGCAAACTCAATCATCTTTGAATCAATGAGCTCTTGAACCTGGTATTTGAACCTCTTACAGTTCTCCACATAGTGACCAGGTGCCCTAAGATGGAAAACACACCTAGCACTGGCGTCAAAATCTAGAGGAAGCTTTTTGGGCATGGTTGTCTTGGTGAAAAGTTCAACCAGATTAAGCTCGAGCAAACATGGAAGCAGCTGCGCACATGACACCGAAATCAAATCAAACTTAGCTTCAGGCTTCTTCGGCCTTTGTCTGCAATTTTTTCCTTTACCCTTCCTTTGGTGAGCTGGAAGAGCCTGCAAGTTGAGAGGCTTATGAGCCCAAAGTTGAGGAGAATGTCCGCAAAACACTTCCTGATCTTGGAACAACCCCACTGAACAGGGAGGAGAAACAACTTCAGTAGTAGCAACGGGGACATGATGCCCTTCTTTGAGTACTGCCTCTACAGCTTCCATGGTTTGGTTCTCTTGTTTCTTCAGCTGGTAAACTTTCTCTCTCAATAACATGTGGCCATGACATAAGGTCTACATGCCCACCAGGAGTTGTTCCATTCAGATTTTCATTTAAGCTATCTCTTCTTGGCATTGCTCCATGTCCATCTCTTGGTGACTGTGATTCAAATTGGCCATTCTGGAGAGTAACCAAATCAGGATGAGAATCTGTCCCCGGACACCTGTAATGAGTGTAAGGATGCATGCAAATGCCATGTTCGATTATTTCCAAGGAATCCATCTGCTTTGATTCCAGTTTTGATATAGGAACATATAATGACATGGTTCAAATATGGGATCTTTGGAAATAACCGAACATGTATGCTAAAATGCCATGATGTTATGTATGCAACAGGCATGTGATCAGACGTGTCTGTAATGTGTCAAGCATATAATCATGTGTCTGTGCAAGGTCGCTGTAATACCTCAAAATTTGCCCTCATTCTTTTTTACCTTAACTGGCTTGCGCTTCATACTCATCTATATTCTCATTAGATTATATCATTCGCAATCATGCATTTCATTGATTTCTTAAGGCATGAGATCTAAGGATTTTTGGTGACTTAAACGTCCTTATCCAGAGGATCATTTCTCAGGTTCCTTATTTAAGGGTATTGGTAAAAAAACGTTGAATCAAGCCATTGTGACTGGTGTAAACACCCCAAATTTTCCCTCACTTTTTCTCACACCATGGCTTGTGATCTTTTTTTGCATTAGCATAAGCATACCATCCCACTGCATGGTTTCATTTCATCTGCATCTAGGGTTTGTGATCTGAGCAATCCAAGAAGTGATCTGAGTCATCCCAATTGTCTTGAAGCTTGCCAAGAGGGTCCATGTGTGTTCCATGACAATAATATGCTCCCCAAAGTTCATAAAAGTCAAAAGATCACAAAGAATGGCAAAGGCATAGAGGCAGACTGAAGATTTCTTGCACAAATGACCTAAAATTAGGGTTTTGGTTTCAGAGCCCTTAATCCCAATTTTTTTGGTCATTCTTGTTTCTAATGGTCTTAATATGTTATAAGGATCATGTGTACCAAGTTTAATGAAGAAATTCACTGTGGAAGTCATCTGATCATTTGGTAACTTCTTGAGCAAGTAAAGTCAAAATCAGGGCATCTGAGGGCTCCCTCAAGGGTACCAAAGGGTCATCATCATCATTTTGAGTCTCTATTATCTTTATTTGATCTTAGAAGTGGTTGGAAGTTCACAAAGTTGAATAATTTTGAGCCAATTGCAAACTTGCTATTTTTGGAAATGACTTGTAATGGAAACTTTCCATTTTGGGAAAGATATTCAACCTATTCTTTCATGATAAAAAATGCTTCAAATGAAAAATTCTTGGGCATGAAAGTTGTAGATTATGTCTTCCCATTTTCAAAAAGTACAAGAACATGTCTTGATTCATCCTAGAACTCAATATATGGCCTTTCAAAGTTGGAAAAAATCCTATAATTTTCAAGTTCATGCCAAAGAGGGATTTTTGCAAATTCAAGTTTCAAGCCATTTCATGACCTCTAATTGACTTCTAAGCATCGTACAAACATGGTGCAATGCATTTGGACCAGAATTGTGCCTTGATTGCAAGTTTCATCAAGCCATTTTCAAAAAATTCTCAAAGTTGGAAATTTGCAAAAACCTATTGAAACTCTTCATCCACTTGTGCCAGCTGCATAAACTTCATCCTAGGGCCATCCATGAATCAAGCTTAGGCCAGACACCCCTTGAAACAGCTTCTTCCATGGCCTATGCTTGTGGTACAAAACTTTTGACTTTTTTGCAACTTGCCCATACTAATCACACTATGCCACCACCAACCTTCTGACCAATCAAGACCTCACATACAAGCATCATGGACCTCATTTCATATGATCTTGGAGCCTTAAACACAACACAACTCAGAATCACCAAAAATCCCCAAAACCTTCAAGCTTTCGAAACTCACTCCTCAGCCATCAAAACTCAATTTCTTTCTCCATTCAACTCCACATACCTCAAGGATCATTTCCCACCCCTTTCCATGGTCTGAAACAAGCCCAAACACAAACACGATTTCTGCACATTCAGAACTGAAACACTAAAACCAGCCACCATAAACTTTTTCTAAGCATCACAACATCCTCAAGGGGTCCATTGGAGTTTATTTTCACCAAGGAAAGGTCCAGAAAGCTCAAATGAGAAAGCTTAATCTTAGGTAACCATCAAGAACAATTTTTCCAGAACTCCCATTTTAAGTTCTTAAACGATTCTATATGTCTCTCTGATCACGGTGATGTGTTTAGTTTTCAAAATGGCTAAGAATCAAGCATGTATTTAACTTCTGAAAGTTTTGTGTATTTTTCTGTTTTGCTTCGATTCATGTTATTCTTGAAATATAAATGTTGTTTGTTGTTGGATTCATGTTTGTTGTTGTTCATTGATCATTTATGGAGAGTTTGTGCATTTTTATGGGGTTTTGAGGGAGTTGGGGTGGAAGAGTGACCGGAGAAGATGACCGGAGCTTGCTCCGGTCACCTGAAAATGCTTAGGGTTTGTGATTAGGGCTAATCCTCTCAGTTTGAATGTAGGCCATTAGATTGTGTTTACCGCGTGTTTGGAGGGCCATGATGCTTCCACTTAAAACCCTAATCCTTTAATTAATTAATTAATTAATTAGGATTGATTAAATAAAATGCCAGATTGATTCTCAGCCTTAGGATTACGCGCGCAGTCAACCCTCCCTTTCCCAGTTTGAATCTCAGCCTTCAGATCCTCATACTTTCATTTATTTTCATTTTTATTTCATTTTATTTTCATTTTATTTTCGTTTCTTTGTTCATTTTATTAAAAATAGTAAAAATCATCAAAAACAAAATCTCAAACTTTGCATTTCTATTTTAAATATTTTTCTTAACCTAAAAACATTTTTATTTTTATTTTTTGCATTAAAAAATTATTTTTAAAATATTTAAATGTTTTATTTAATTAATTAATTGATTTTAATTAATTAAATATGCATTTAGGTTTCTAAAAATCACCAAAAAATTCATGAAGCATTCCAATACATTTAGAAACATTTTCAAACTCGCCATACAAATTTCTTTTTAGGTTTGATTACATTTTCACAATTTTCTTTGAATTAGGGTTCTTAAAAATCACATTTTTTAACCCTAACTTGAAAAATTCATTTCTACCTAACTATAATGAGTTTGAACTTGGTTCTTCTTGCATTGTTTCACATATTGCATATAGTTTCTAGATTATTTATCTCATATTTTTATCTTGCATTTTCAATTTGATTTGCATTTTCCCTTTAGAAGTATCCAAAAACCCTAGGTAACTTAAAAATTTCATAACTTCCATTAGGTTAAGCTTCTGACTTTCTCCTTTGGGGTGTGATCTTATATGGGATTAGGGTTTGTTTGAGCTTAATTTCAATTTTTTTATCATGGTGAATGCTTCTGTTTTGGTCATATGCATCTCATGTTGCCGTAAAACCCTAATTTTGCATCTTCATTTGCATTCTTCTTTGTATATCATGAACTTGTGAACTTGCCATGCCATTCCATTATTTTGTATGTAATCTTAGACATCTTAGGACATGTATGAAACATTGCTTGATCATTTCTTCATTCATTTGCTATGCTTTGCATCCATTACATTTCATGAACATCCATGTGTTTTCATGTTTCTAAACATGCTTCCATTGCATCTCATCTTTGTATGATCATTCATATGCATCTTGTATGACTTTGAATCATCTCATATGTCATTTAAATTGCATATTCACTTCTTACTTTGGTCTTTGCATCTCATTTCATCTCATTTCCTTTTGCTTTATGTCTTATGCATTCATACTAACATTTCAGGAGCTTTTGGTAAGTTATCTGGGAGGTGGATTTGCCTTCACCTCCCTCCCCCCCTTTATCACCATTCATATGCATATTTACTTGTCTTTGAAGTTAACTTGTTTCACTTATGTTCTATCCTTCTTACTTTATTTCTTTTAAGTTACTTATCTTCTTCAGGAAGTAAGTAACTTATTCTTCTTCCTCCTTCTCTTTTCATCTGCTTCTTCTTCCATGGTGGCCTCCTGAAGATCTTTTCTTTAAGCCTCACAAACCATAGGATATCCAAGCATGATAATATTTAGGGTTGTATATAGTCCCCCCTAACTTTTTACCATTGAGTCTCCTTGAGTCTCTCTTCTCATCTCTTAATCAGAGGCTAAACTCTTAAAGCTTTAGGACTTTGGAATTAGGGTGTAAACACCCCAAATTTGCCCTCACCCACTCACCTCTTGGCTTGTGATCATTTCATATGCATAAACACAATCATACCATCTCATATCCCATTTTTGATTCACTGCATAGATTCAAGGTCATCTGCATCTAGGGTTTGTGATCTGAGCAATCCAAGAGCTTCTTGAGCCACTCCAAAGGCCATCAATCACTTCAAAGGGGTCCATGTGTGTTCTTATATCATATTATATCCTCTCAAAGTCAAAAATGCCAAAGAATCACAAGAACTGGGGTTTGTATGGAAGCAGAGCCAGGTTTAACTGCACAGATGACCTAAAATTAGGGTTTTGGTTTCAGAGGCCATAACTCCAAATTTTTTGGTCATTCTTGTTTCTATTGGTCTCTATATGGTGTAGGGAGTATGCATATCAATTTTCATGAAGAAATTCCATGGGGAAGTCATCTGATCAAGAGTTGACTTTTCAGACAAGTCAGTGCAAAATCAGGGCATCTGAGGCCCCCAATGACCCAGCCAAGGGGTGATTCTCATCATTTTAAGTGTATTTGATCTTTATTTGATCATGGAAGAAGGTTTAAGTTCACAAAATTCAAGAATTACAAGTTTTTGCAAAGTTGACTTTTTAGGGCATGGTTGACTTTTGAAGAATATGTCATTTTATGCCACTTTTCAAACCTTACTTTTTGATCCAAAAATGCTTCAAATGGAAAAACTTTGGTCATGAAAGTTGTAGATTAGATCTTTCCCTTTTCAAAAAGTACAAGAACATGATCTAATTCATTTTGGATCAAAAGTTATGGTGTGTCAAAGTTGGCAAAAATCACTAATTTTCAAGATATGCCTCAAATGAGAAACTTGCAAAAACTTTGTACCAAGGCATTTGTGACTTCTAATTCATGTCTAACCATTACACAAACATCACATGTGACCTAAAAATCAGATTTGAACCAAAATTTCTCATGTTCATGGTTTACCAAGCAAGAAATTTTCATGAAGTTTCAAAAGTGAACAACTTGCAAAAACCATCATCACACCTCACCCACTAGTTGCCTTGGCTGCTGAACCATTCTAGCATCTCTCACACACCATGCTGTGCCAGCCCATGTACTTGTACTAGCCTAGGGCTCAACCCATGCTTTCCTTACACCAAAGTTGACATTTTGCAAAAGGCAACTTACCTATCACAGCAGACCAGGTCACATCATCTGACCAATGAGATTATTTTATGCAAGCAAAATGCTAGCCATTTCATACATCAAGCAAGGCTGAAGCACACAAAGACATCACATTCACAAACTCACTCCCTCAAGCAAAACCCTTCGAATCTCTCCATACAACTCACAAACACAAGAACCAATTCCACTGATCAACTCACCTTGCTTCACTGAGCCAAAACCAGCAAGACATAAGCCTGAACCAAGCAAGAACTGAGCTTCCCCATTTTTCACCCCCAAAGCCAGAACTTTCGAATCTCATTCCACAGCTCACAAACACCTGAACAAACTTCATAAACCTTCTCCATTCATCATCCTGGTCATGAAGAACCCTTCACCTTTGCCTGAAACAGCCTGAATCACCAACACCATTTTCACCTGAGCTTGAGCAGAAGCTGTGCAAACTCCTCAACCGGCCAACATAAACTTCGTTTAAGCATCCAAACATCATCAGGGGGTCACAAGGAGTGGTTTTCATCAAAGGAAGGGGACAGAAAGTTGCAAGAGTGAAAGCTTCGAAACTCAGGTAGCTCAAGAACTTTTTTTCCAGAAATCATTTTTAAAGTTCTTAAGTTGTTCTATATGCCTTCCTGATCATGAATATGTCTTTAGTTTTGAAAATGGTAGAGAGATGAGAGTTTACCATGCTTCTGAAACTTTTTGCCCTAGAAGTAGATTGATTCGATTCAGCCATTGTAGGAATGATAAATTTGTTTTAAGTTGGGGTTTTGATTCGTGAGTGAGTGGGGATCATTCCTGTGTTCTTAGATTTCATTTTAGAAGCGTTTGGAGTGAGATTGGATTTTGGGATGAACGGAGAAGATGACCGGAACACTGTTCCGGTCACCTGAAAGTGATTAACGGCAGGATTAGGGCATAAGCATTGATTAGCTGAGTTTGAATGCTGGCCGTGAGATTTGGCGCCAGGTCAATTCGCGCGCAGGCTTGTTTGAATCTGAACCCTAGGATTTGATTACTTTTCCTTTTTTAGTTTAAAATTCATTTAATTTTCATATTATTTCATTTGTTTTCCTCAATTTATTTAAAACAGCAAAATTGTTTTAAAAATTATGAAACTTTTTGTCAAAAGTTTCATTAATTTTTAAAACACAAAAATATTTTTATTTTCATTTTTAGCATTTAAAAAGTATTTTTAATTATTTAAAAGTTTATTTTTAATTGATTAATGAAAATTAATTTATTAAAAATACTTTTAGGTATTTAAAAATCACCAAAAAATTCATGAAATGTTCTAAGACATTTAGAAACATTGTCCAACCTTCAAACCAAATTTATTTTTTGATCTTGATGCATTTTGAGAATTGTTCATTGAATTAAAATCATTTTTATGCATTATTTTGATCCAAACTTCAAAAAATCATTTCTGCCTAATCATGAAGAGTTGGACATTGATTCTTTTTGCATTGCATTGTGTTTAGCATGTAGTTTGTGAGATTAAATGGCCATGATTTGATCTTTCATTTTCCATTTGTTTGATAATTTTCTTGTTTAGGAACCCTAAAACCCTAGAAAACTTAGAAAAATCATAACTTGAATTTGGTTAAGAGTTGAAACCTCTCCTTTGGCCATTGGGTTAGTATAGGATTAGGGGTCCTTTGAGTGCATTTTCATTTTTTTTTATAATGTTGTTTGCTTCTGATTTTGGTTTGTGTTTGTTGCTTTGTTCATAAACCCTAATTTGGGCTTCCATATGCATTCATCTTGCATTTGCTTGCATAGCATGACTTGCCATGACATTTCATGCCTCCATGAGATTCATTTAACATCATAAGACATATTGGAAGCATGTTTGATCATTGCATCTCTCATTTGCCATGTTGTATGCCATATGCACTTCATAACTTTTCATGTATGTTCATGGTTCATAACTTGTTTCATTTGCATCCTTGAGCTTGTATGAACATTTCCATGTGCTGCCTCATGTTTGTAGCATTTCATAACATCATTATCATCTCATGTTTGCTTCTGGTTTTGTTTCTCATCATGTCATCTCATCTCATTTTGCATTGCATTGCATTTCTTTTCTAACTTTTCAGGTGGTAAGTTATCTTGAGAAGTGAATTTGCCTTCACTTCTCATAACTTCTCTTCATCTCTTTTTGTGCATCCTTGCTGCATTTGTTATATGTGTTTGAGATTGAGCTTGCTCATTCTTCTTTTTCTTACTTTCTTTCTTCAAGTGACTTGACTTCTTGAATGAAGCAAGTCACTTTGCTTCTCTTGATCCTTTCATCTGCTTCCTGGTGGTTCCATTGAAGACTTCTCTTGTAAACCTCACAAACCTTAGGAACAAACAAGCATGATAATGATTAGGGTTTTGATTAGTCCCCCACTTAGCTTTTACCTTTGTGTCTCATTGAGTCTTCTCTTCTCATCTCATAATCAGGGACTAAACCCTAAAGGTTTTAAGGCTTTGTGATTAAGCTTATGCCTGCATCCTTCTATTAGGATGGAGTGTATAACTTTAATCCTAAGTGTTAAACCCTTAATGTGTTTAAATCTCTTAATTAATTCACTTAATAATTATCAAGACATCACACTTGTAACTTGGGCCTTGCATTAGGGTTCTAATTCTTCCTTAATTGATTAAGAAGGACTAACCCTAGTGTTAATGGACAAGTCCCCCTCAAGTTGTCTTACAAACCCTGAAAAACACTTCATTATCTTATCATTAAATAAAATCCATCTAATAAAGGCTTTGTTTTGTCATGAGGTTAATCCCTAATCATGGATTAAGTTGAGGAGTCTTCCTCAGCTTAAACATTCTCATCTATTATCCTTCTATTAGGATGGTGTAATGAGTCTGTTTAATCCCTGATTATGGCTTAATCTCATTACTTAACACTAAACAAAAACAACAAAAACATCTAAATAATCACAAGTAGGTTAATGATCTTAACCCTACACCAAAGGTGATTAAGTGTGAGAAGCTGACTTCACACTTAAGGTATTCTCATTACCCCTAATCAGAGGGAAGATGTGATGAGTTTACTAACCCATTGGTTTAGGCTTAAGCTCGTTAACTTACGACAAAACTTCAAAAAGCAATAAAGAACTGAAAACTCAAAAACAAACAATAATCGTCTCCTTCGGGATTCTTTTCTCATCTCATTCACTCATAAACGAGAACTTGCTTCTTCCGTCTAATGCAAGACAGTTTGCACCTGAGCCAGACAGGTCATACACTTGAGCATAGACAAGTAAGCAGTTCACAAGTCAATTTATCTTTCAGTCTCTTTGGGTCGAACTACGGTGTTCTGACTTCCTCATTGCACGAGAGGATACGTAGGCATAACTTAACTGTTATCGAACAAAAGTCTCTGTACATTCTCTAGCTTTATTCTTTTAGCCTCATGATCTTGAGCATTATATTCCAGTTCTTACACTGACACCTCACTCATACACTTCACTTTCTTTTACACTGACACCTGTACATTCTTTTCCAGCTCTTTTATACACAAATTGCACTGACACTACCCCTTTAAACACAAATCTTTTAAGCGTGGATCCCGTCGAGTACGGCGGACAATCTGGGTGCTAATACCTTCCCAGGTTGTAACCAATCCCCTTTCTCAGTCTCTCTGGTTCGCAACCGTCTTATCCATCTTTTTCTAGGTCTATGCAACATTGCCTTTCCTCCGGGATAAAAATGCCTAGTTGGCGACTCTTTTCATCTCCAGTGAGTTCACGGCTGTGTGTTCTCATTGTCCCTTTCGCCGACCGTTCGCGTCTGTACCTTCATCTGGGCCATTTCCCATTTGTCGGGAGCGACAGCTTGGCGACTCTGCTGGGGACCCTTATACTGCAACCAGGGCTTCTGGTTCTTTTTGTGGGTTCCTCCTAGCGCTTGTTTGATTTGTGTTTACTGGGGTGTTATGTGCTATTTGTGTTCGTATTTTTGTTTTATTTATTGCTTTATGTACAGTTGGTTTATTGCTTTCTTTATAGCTTTACTTATATCATACTGTCATACTGTGCTGGCTGGATCTGTTTTGTTGCTTTGGTGGGTGGGTGTTTTATTGAGAGTTGAGGTCCTATACCTGGGACCTGAGTGACACCTAGGCTAGAGTGGTTCATATTCTTTCCCATCCCATCTCGGTCTGGTGCGGGAATATGAAACACGGTTCAGATATGGGTTTCTTCTTGAGAACTCTGTGTTGCAGATTTCCTGCAATGCTAGGGCTATCTGGGAAGCCTACTAAGTCTGGATGACCTTTATATTGACCTTCAGAAACTGAGGTGAATTAGAGGAGGAACTTTTATGGTTATTGTAAACACTGTACCTCCGGGTTAGAAGTGTTTACACTTCTCATAACTGATCCAAGTCTGAGGATCCTTGTTTTAGAACACCACCTGTGAGGGGGTTGGGCTGTTTACAGGTTTGCAGGTACCCTTGACTTCAGCATACCCTGTTACTTTGTTTGAATAAGAGTACTCCATTTTGGAACAGTTCTTGTGATTCTAAAACCCTGGACATGTGGCTCTTTATTTGAGTCCCCCACCTTAGTTACTGGACTTATAGACCTCCATCTGGTTTTCTTGAACACACATGGACTTATATCAGAGCACTTGATCAGATCCAGCTCAGTCACAAACCCTTGCATATCATTTGCATACATCCTCATTGCATCATTCTAACATGTGTTTATTTGTTTCTCAGGGTATCCATCCTATCATTTTGGCTTGGTTTTGACCCCTTCTTCAGCTTAGACCTGTCTTCACCAGCACTTGCTTCAGCTATCAGTCACTTGCTTCAGTCACTTGCATCCTCAGTCTCAGCCTGTCAGAGGCCTATCTTCAGTGTTGTCATCAGCATCTATTCTTCAGCAACATGGCACCTAAGAAGAGTAACATCTCCTACCACTTCTTTGAGCCTGAGCTAGCCAGCATCAGGAGGATTCAGACCCTGATTACTCCAGACCATATACCATATTTCAGAGAACATTATGGAGGAATTCTTGACATGGTTATGGATTTGGATCCTTCACAGAGGAGCCTGATACATACTTGCCTGCAGTTCTATGATCCCCCTCTGAGGTGCTTCACATTTCAGAACTTCCAGTTGGGACCTTTGCTGGAGGAGTATTCATCATTGGTTGGTGTACCCATCAGGGGTGGAATCCCTTTCAACCCTGAGATGGCTTTCCCAAGTAATGAGGAGATAGCAAAGGCATTATATTTGGAACCAGCTTTGATTGGGCAGAATTTGACATCTAAGGCTGGAATCTCTGGTTTTCATCTGGATTTCTTGACCTCTCAAGCTAGTTTGAAGGCCTCCCTAGGGGAGTGGAAGGCAGTCTGTGCCCTGTTGGCCCTCAGCATATATGGGATCATACTTTTTGCAGATGAGCCTAGGTTTGTTAGCAAGAGTGCAATCCATCTTTTCATCCTGAGAAACCCAGTGCCCACCTTACTGGGAGATCTTTACTACTCAGTTCATCAAAGGAATGAAAAGCAAAGGGGGAGATTAGTGAGATGCTGTGCTCCTTTATTCCATACTTGGCTGCTCAAGCATCTACCAAAGACTGATGCATTCCTGAACCCTCATCAGCAGAAAAACTGGGCTAAGAGGCTTGTTGCTCTAACCTCAGATGATATCAGATGGTGTACTCAGAGTACTAAGGGCAGAGACATCATTACAAGCTGTGGGCAATTTCCCAATGTGCCTCTAATTGGAGTGAAGGGATGTATCAATTACAACCCTCTGCTGTTCAAAAGACAGTTGGGCTATGCATTGGTCCATCCTCCTAGGGCACAGGATCTGACTGAGACCCTTTATGTTGAAATCAAGCCTAATCTGGCTGTTGTCAGGCAAGCATCCTGGGCCTGGGACAATGTGCAGACTAAGGGGGGTAACCATTCTTGGAAGATGCAATAATGTAGCCTCAGCCCAGTACTATGAGTGGTCTCATGCCAGGGCTCAAATTTCTGGAATGCCCTTCACTATTGAAGATATGCCTGGACCTTCCACAACACCGCCTCCAGCAACTGTCAGTTTAGAGGATTTTGAGAAATTGAAAGAGAGAAATGAGAAGTTGACTCAGGCTCTACAGAAGACCCTCTGGGAGAGGAGTGATGGTAGGTTGGATATTGAGAGGCTAGAAAAACTAAAGGTGGAGCATCTGGCTAGAATTGAGAAGTCTGAGGATTACATTAAGAAGTCTAGGGCTGGAGAGCAGATCTTGAAGAATGCCTGCAAGGAAGCTCAGTTCCAGAAGGCTAGGACTGATTTGTATCTGAAGGAGAGTCAGGCAAGGTGGGTCAGGATCACCGAAGCCCGTACTCAGGAGGACAAAAGGACTCAGGATAAGATTGAACAGATGGAAGCTAGTGCAAAAGAACAACAGGAAGCCCTGGCAGCAGCCCAGAGGGAGGTCTCAGAGTTGAAGATCAGAGCTGGTGTGAAGAGGTCCAAGGACCAGAGTCAGCACAAGAAGCTAACAGCAGCTGTTGCTACAAGGAATCTCCTTATCAGGAACCTTACAGAGCGTCCAGCTGATCCTGTGACTGAAGCACTTCTCAAGGAAGTTCAGGAGGATGAATTTGGCCTTGGTGTTTGACTTTTGCTTGTTGTTGCTTTCATTTTATGTACTTTTTCTTTATGTTGTATTTTTGACCCCTCAGAGGGCATGTATTGTAAGAAAACAAACTATATATCATTTGATTTTTGTAATATATGTGTTGGTTTGTTCTTATCTGAGTTTCTTCCAAGCGACATCACCGGCATCTTCTTCAGAGGTCTGGAAAGGTCAAAACCAAGTACCAAGCCGGATACCTTGGAAACAAATAGACACACTGCATTGCATACTAACCTTTTGTTTTGTTTTGTAGGTTTTGTTTTGTTGTTACTAACTCTGTTGTGACATCAGGAACTATTGCTCGACGTCGAGGGTTTCCACTCAACCGTCCACACAGATACCCCACCCGCAGCAACCTTCCGGGCATACAAATGGACCAAGTACAGCAGGACCTTACAGAGGTCAGGACTCAAATGGCCAACGAGAGGTTGGAAATGAGGACTCAAATGACTCAGTTTATGGAAGTGATGAATAACATGGCTCAAAGCCAGGAGAGGTTAAGAGCACTGGTAGAAGGAAGGAACCAGGAAGACCATCATCCAGGGACTGCTGGGACAAGCAACAATGAGAGAGTCCAACCTCATGTCAATCCCCCAGTCTTTGGACCCCACCTACATCCAGAGATCAATATCCCTGCTAATGTGCCAGGGACTGCTACAGCGGGAAGAGTACTGCAGGAAGACCCCCAGGAAGATCAGTTCACAGTGATGGGAGCTGGGGAGGAAGCCTACGACAGAAGGCTGGATGAGATAGCTGAGAAATTAAGATCCTTGGAGTCTCAAAACTCTTTGGGTTTTGATGTTATGGATATGGGCTTGGTAGACGGGGTCAGGATTCCCCACAAATTTAAACCACCATGCTTTGAGAAGTATAATGGGACTTCCTGTCCCCGGACCCATCTACAATCTTTTCTGGGGAGGCTGAAGGCCTATACCATGGACGAAAAGCTATGGATGTTTTATTTTGAGGATAGCTTGACTGGAGCTTCGAGGGAATGGTACTCCCATCTGATAAGAGCAACTATTAGATGCTGGAAGGACCTGGCAGAGGCCTTTATCAGACAGTATCAATACAACCTGGATATGGCACCTAACAGGACCCTCCTAATGGGAATGTCACAGTCGTCCAGGGAGAGCTTCCGAGAATACGCTCAAAGATGGAGACAGCTTGCAGTTGCTGTCCAGCCACCTATGTCAGAAAGGGAGATGGCTGATATGTTCATGAACACCCTTCAGGGGACTTACATTGATAGGCTAGCTGCTTTCTCCTCTACCAGCTTTGCAGATGTAGTGATAGCCGGGGAGAGAATCGAAAGCCTATTGAAGATGGGTAAGATCTCAGACAACGGTGCAAGTTCATCCAGTAATGCAAGAAAGCCTTTTGCAGGCCCAAGAAGAACTGGTGAAACCAATGCTATCCATGCTAATAGGGGCAGGCCCCAGTATGTTCATAGGTCTGTGGCAGCAGTCACCATTCCCGCTCCAGCTCATCCACAACCAGCTTATCAACCACCGCAACAAAATTATCAGCAACAAGCTCAGTACCAGCAACAAACTCAGTATCCTCCGAGAAATTACAACAACAGCAGCAACAACAACAATAGTCAGCAGAGACCATTCCCACAAAGGCCCTCTCAGGCCAATAGGGTGATTGATCTGATCCCGATGCCCTATGCTACATTGCTGCCACAACTCCTGAAACTCAACCTAGTTGAGCTAAGGACGTTGGCACCTCCAGATCCCAACAGTCTACCCAGGAATTACGACGCCAGCGCCAGATGTGCCTTTCACTCAAATGCACCTGGCCATAGTACAGAAAAGTGCAGAGCTTTGCACATGAAAGTGCAGGACCTAGTGGATTCCAAGGCTTTAAACTTTGCACCACCACCAAATGTCAACAAGAACCCTATGCCACATCATGGTGGTCCCCGAATCAATGCTATTGAAGAAGACAAGCCGTCTTACTTGATAACCAGTGTGGGTCAGATTCGGACGCCCTTGGTGGAGGTTAAAGCTCAGCTCCTAGAATGTCAAATGTTCCCAGGATGTGAGCTAGGGTGTGCTTACTGCAACATTTCAGTGAATGGTTGTGATAACTTGAGGGATGGCATAGATGGTCTCATTCAGAGTGGCCTGCTTCAGATTACAACATCAATTCCTACCAATCCAGCAATCTCCTTAACAACAGCTCCAGAACCTCCTACAACTGCAACAACCATTGTTCCAGATAACTCTTCAGCTTCATCAACAAATGTTTCATCTGTCACTTCAACTGACCAGGTATCAACAAACATCCCTTCTACAACTTCAGCACCCCTTCACTCAGAGTCTCCTACAACAACAACACCCGTCCTTCCAACAATGTCTCCTACAACATCAGCAGCAGGCAATGCAAGTGTCTCAACAGTTACAATTTATTATGATCCTGCAAATGACTCTGCCTACAACTCACAAAGTGCTACTCCCATCAGAGCACCAGTCACAATGTATTACGATCCACAGACTATCACGGTCCCTTCTGCAGCTGCCATCAGTCCAGTCACTATCACAGTGCCTGGGCCAGTACCTTATGAAAGCAGTAGGGCCATCCCTTGGCACTACGGCTCTGACATATACTGCGAGGGACAAAGAATCACTCTTGATACATCAACACCTGCACCACAGATAGACAATGTGGGAGGAGGCGGAGGCTTCACTCGAAGCGGACGTCTCTTTGCTCCACAAATTCAAAGACCCACTGCCGAAGCAGAAGCCGCTGCCAAGGCAAAAGGAAAGAGCCCGGTGCAGGAAGATCAAGCTGTTAAGGAAGCTTTGAAAACTCCATTCGATCAAGAAGTTGATGAGTTCATGAGAATCATCAAAAAGAGTGATTACAAAATAGTGGATCAGCTTCACCAGACGCCATCCAAGATCTCTATCCTATCATTGCTTATGTGCTCCGAAGCCCATCGGAATGCACTACTCAAAGTATTGCACGCAGCTTACGTGCTTGAAGAGATCACCGTCAATCAGTTGGAAACCGTGGTTGGAAATGTTACTGCTAGCAATGGGCTAGGGTTCACCAATACTGACTTGACAACGGAAGGCCGCAACCATAACAAGGCCTTGCACATCACCATGGAATGTAAAGGTGCAGTCCTTTCCCATGTACTGGTAGACACAGGGTCATCCCTCAATGTCTTGCCTAAAAAGGCCCTTGTGAAGCTGGAATATGAAGGATTGGCATTGCGGCCCAGTAACTTGGTAGTAAGAGCTTTTGACGGCTCTAAGAGATCAGTTCTGGGAGAAATTGAGTTGCCTGTAACAATTGGCCCACAAACTTTCAAGACGACCTTCTACGTGATGGACATTCAGCCAGCCTACAGCTGTTTGTTGGGTAGACCATGGATTCATGCCGCTGGCGCAGTAACGTCTACCCTTCACCAGAAGTTAAAATTCGAGTGGGAGGGCCAAGTTGTTACTATCTGTGGAGAAGAAGATATTTTTGTTAGCCATCTGGCTACTTATAAGTATATTGAGATGGATGGGGAGATCCACGAGACCATGAGTCAGGGGTTTGAGGCCCTGAATATTAATGAAACCTCTGCTGTACTGGGGACCTCTATGACATCCTACCAACAAGCCCGGAAGGTGGTGGAAGAAGGAAACGCTCAAGGCTGGGGAAAACTGTTGCCCGTGGAGAAGAAGGAAGATAGATTTGGGTTGGGTTACAAACCAACTCAACAAGATCAAGCAGAGGCTGCTCAGAAGCCCAACTTTGTTAGTGGGGGGATGCTCACCCCTGATGCTGTCAACAACTTGGAAGATGAGTCGGAGGATGAACGCGACCTGGAAAGTTGGATTCGTCCAATGATCCCGGGGAGCAGTATCTCAAACTGGTCTTCCCAGGAAATTATAAGAGTTACTCCTGCAGAGTAATTATTATTTCCTGTATATATATTTTTTTTTTTTTTTTTTTTAAGCATGCATCAAGTCTTGCATCTTGCCCAAGATGACAAGACTCATTTTGTAATCGGGCCATCTGTAATTTTTGTGCAACAAGATTAATCAATGAAACATCAGACATCTTTTGCAAACAAGTCTTTTTCTTTTCCGCTCACTGTTTTTTTCCATTTTTCTTTTTGTACAAAAAATAAATGGCGATGTTTTCAAAATGACAACTTTTATTTCACTTTTCTAAACAAGATTAAAATCAATCACTAAAATGAACAAACTGGACCCTTGCAGAGAGTGCCTTCCAGACCGCACCGACAACAGCACGGCTATGACTTCGTATGACTTTGACAATCCGATCAATCAAGCTGATGAAGGGGTTGAAGAAGACTACGAGCTTCCTGAAGAGCTAGCCAGATTGTTGAGACAAGAGGAGAAGGTTATCACTCCTCATCAGGAGGAGGTGGAAACGATTAATCTTGGTACAGGTGAAGATGTGAAAGAAGTTAAAATCGGGGCCGGTTTACAAGACTCAGTGAAGAAACAGTTGATTGACCTGCTTCAAGAGTATGTGGATGTGTTTGCTTGGTCTTACCAGGATATGCCAGGGTTGGACACCGACATCGTTATGCACAAGCTGCCTTTAAGAGAAGAATGCCCGCCAGTTAAATAGAAGCTGCGCCGTACTCACCCAGACATGGCAATGAAGATCAAGGAAGAGGTACAAAAGCAATGGGACGCCGGGTTCCTTGCTGTGACTAGCTATCCACCGTGGGTTGCTAATATAGTACCTGTGCCTAAGAAAGACGGCAAAGTGAGAATGTGTGTTGACTACCGGGATCTGAACAGAGCTAGCCCGAAAGATGACTTCCCTTTACCTCACATTGATGTATTGGTGGATAACACGGCTCAGTTCTCGGTATTCTCCTTCATGGACGGATTTTCAGGATACAATCAGATCAAGATGTCACCTGAAGACATGGAGAAGACAACCTTCATCACCCCCTGGGGCACGTTCTGTTACAAGGTGATGCCATTCGGATTGAAGAATGCTGGTGCAACATATCAACGGGCTATGGTAACACTATTCCACGATATGATCCATAAGGAAATCGAGTGTTATGTGGATGACATGATTGCCAAGTCCCTTACAGAGGAAGACCACCTGGTAAATCTGCTGAAGCTATTCAAGCGTCTGAGGAAGTACCAATTGAAGCTGAACCCCAACAAATGCACATTCGGGGTGCGATTTGGTAAGCTGCTGGGCTTTATTGTAAGCGAGAAAGGGATTCAAGTGGACCCTGATAAAGTCAAAGCCATTCAAGAGATGCCTGCACCGAAAACTGAGAAAGAAGTTCGAGGGTTTCTAGGTAGATTGAACTACATTTCACGGTTCATATCTCACCTCACAGCAACCTGTGAACCCTTGTTCAAACTGTTAAGAAAAGAACAGACGGTCAGGTGGAACGAAGATTGCCAGAAGGCTTTTGACAAGGTCAAAGAATACTTACAAGAACCTCCAATCCTTATGCCCCCAGTTGAAGGAAGACCTCTGATAATGTACTTGACAGTATTAGAAGAGTCAATGGGGTGTGTGCTGGGCCAGCATGACGAGTCTGGTCGAAAAGAGTATGCAATATACTACCTAAGCAAAAAGTTTACCGACTGTGAACAACGTTATTCACTGCTCGAGAAAACTTGTTGTGCTTTAGCGTGGGCTGCTCGCCGACTGAGACAGTATATGTTGACCCACACTACCTTATTGATATCCAAAATGGACCCAGTTAAGTACATTTTCGAGAAGCCAGCTCTTACCGGACGGGTTGCAAGATGGCAAATGATTCTCACTGAATATGACATACAGTACACCTCTCAGAAAGCCATCAAGGGCAGTGTACTATCTGAATATCTTGCTGAGCAACCCATTGATGACTACCAGCCTATGAGATTTGACTTCCCTGATGAAGACATCATGTTCATTAAAGCAAAAGATCATGAAGAGCCTATTCACGCTGAAGGGCCGGACCCAGAAGAAGAATGGACCATGATGTTTGATGGGGCTGTTAATATGAATGGTCGTGGTGTTGGTGCAGTACTCATTACACCTAAGGGAGTTCACATGCCTTTCTCGGCAAAACTCACCTTTAACTGCACTAACAACGAAGCTGAATACGAAGCTTGCATTATGGGTCTTGAGGAAGCCATTGACCTCAGGATCAAGACATTGACCGTATTCGGAGATTCAGCTCTGGTAGTTAATCAAACCAATGGCAAATGGTACACTCACCAGGACCATCTGATACCTTACAGGGATTATACAAGAAGGTTACTGACCTTCTTCACAACAGTCAAGCTTGAGTATATCCCTCGGGACGAGAATCAGTTTGCAGATGCTCTGGCTACCATTTCATCAATGATCAAAGTTCAAGCTGCCAACTTTGTACCCCAGATATCAGTGTCCAGACTCGATAGACCAGCATATGTATTTGCAGCAGATATTGCCAAAGACGAAAAGCCTTGGTTCCATGACATTAAGTGCTTCTTGGAGGATCAAACATACCCATCTGGGGCATCTTCCAATGATAAGAAGACCTTGAGAAGGCTTGCTGGTAGTTTCTTTCTGAACACTGATGGGTCTTTGTACAAAAGGAACTTTGATATGGTGCTCCTCAGATGTGTTGACAAGACGGAAGCAGATCTGTTGATGCATGAAGTGCACGAAGGATCCTTTGGTACCCATGCTGGAGGGCATGCCATGGCTAAGAAATTGCTAAGATCAGGTTATTATTGGATCACAATGGATGCCGACTGTTGCGCTTATGCCAGAAAGTGCCATAAATGCCAGATCTACGCAGATAAGGTGCATGTGCCTCCCAATCCTTTGAACATAATGTCTTCACCCTGGCCCTTTGCCATGTGGGGCATTGATATGATTGGCAAGATTGAACCAACTGCTTCGAATGGACACAGATTCATCCTGGTGGCCATTGACTATTTCACCAAGTGGGTCGAAGCAGCCTCTTATGCAAATGTTACAAGGCAAGTGGTAGCCAGATTTCTGAAGAGAGATATAATCTGTCGATACGGAGTTCCCGAGCGAATCATTACTGATAATGGTTCCAACTTGAACAACAAAATGATGGCAGAGCTGTGCCGGGACTTCAAGATCCAACATCACAATTCTTCTCCTTACAGGCCAAAGATGAATGGCGCTGTTGAGGCAGCAAATAAAAATATCAAGAAGATTGTGCAGAAGATGGTAGTCACTTACAAAGACTGGCATGAAATGCTACCGTTCGCCTTGCATGGGTACCGCACGTCAATCAGAACATCCACTGGGGCAACACCGTATCAGCTTGTGTATGGTATGGAAGCAGTCCTACCGGTTGAAGTTGAATTACCCTCCCTACGGGTGTTGATGGACGTTAAGCTGAACGAAGCAGAATGGGTTCGGTCCCGGTTCGAACAACTGAGTCTGATTGAAGAAAAAAGATTGGCTGCAATTTGTCATGGCCAGCTATATCAGAAAAGAATGAAGAGAGCCTTCGATCAGAAAGTCAGGCACCGAGAGTACCAAGTAGGAGATCTTGTGCTGAAGAGAATCCTCCCTCCGCATACAGACCACAGGGGCAAATGGACTCCAAATTATGAAGGACCATTTGTGGTAAAGAAAGTTTTTTCCGGTGGAGCACTGATGCTCAGCACCATGGATGGTGAAGATTTCCCGTCCCCTGTGAATTCAGATGCAGTTAAAAAATACTTCGCATAAAAATGACCCGCTGGACATAAAACAGAATGTAAGTCCAGGCAAAAATAGGGCATCCCGGCGAGTCAAAAACAGAATAAAGGACTCGGGCAAAAATAAGGGAAATAAATAAAAAAAATGTGTACACCCGCTGAGTTGAAAAGCCGCATTGGACAACTCAGGCAAAAAGGGGTATCCCGATGGATTGAAAACCCGAAAGGGCGATCCATGCAAAATAAGGGAATAAGCGAATGACTGCATGCTGAATTCGTCTGTATCACTTACAACTTGGTAAACCTCGAACGGATCAAGCCTCTATCAGAATCAGCCTTCTTCAGAAAGCAAGACGAGAAGAACGTCAAAAGTCATACGAGTCATAGCAAAAGAGGAAGCTCTTCAAAGCGTCATCAACATTGCCAGCATTTTGTTTCTCAATTTGTAGCAATCCCCTCATTCCAGGGGATTTGTTCCCTTGACTGTATCTTGCCAATTCAGGGCACATGAATTAATAAAATCAGATTTTTCAGTCATGTCTCGTCTTATACATTTTTGTTTGCAGAGAATGTCTGATGTCTTAAGAAAAACTGGTTGCACGAATACAGATGATTATCTCTAAAAAAATAAAGAAAATAAAACACATGCTTGCAGGGAATATACTTACTCTCAGAAGTGTATAACTCCTATGACGGAATCCGGTAAGGGACACCTCGGGGTTACTTGTGCGTTTCTCTGTCTTTGCAGGATGGCAGGTATCCAAAAGCGTAACATGGGGCATGAAAGCTTCACCCCAGCAAGCTGGCAAATCAATACTCACTCAGCCTTAGCATCCAAAGTGCTTTCTCCCCAGCTGAGTTGCCACCGATAAATCTCCCCAGCCGAGTTACCAATCATTCTTCCTCAGCAGAATACAAAGTCAGGGAATCATCTCCCCACAGAGTTTCAGCCTCTATTCGGAAGAGCGGCGCATGAAGGAGTCACAACAGAGTACAGAAGGCTTCTACAAACCCCGGCTGGGTCCTTCATTTACTGAAAAAGGTCTATCATTGACCCATTTCCCCAAGCAGATGCATCTCATCAGATCTATCAATGATCTCATCCCCAGCTGGGTTGTTCACTTCAAGCGAGATCGACCGAAGATCTTCACGACAACGGGATCCGAATCCCGGATTGGTACCTTTGCATAATCATGGCATTCGCATCATATTCACCCGCAAAGCGTAGCATTCCGTCTAATACGGAGCATTACGGCAAAAACCAAATACATAGCATAATCATAAGTCATGTTTCGAATCAAACACTTGTGAATAATAACCGTTCATCAACATCGTACAGAAATATCCCCAAAATCCCCCAGAGTCCCCAGCAAAAGCAGTTGCCTCACATCCACCAATACCATTATATACTCCTTTTGACACCCGTCCGTGTCATCATTCCCCAGTAAAGTCGCCTGGATACCCTTTACAAACAAGACCACCCGTATTACAGATACTTCCTGACACCCGTCCGTGTCAAACCACCAGCAGAAAGCCAAAGACATCATCTTTGCACTCACCTAATTGTATATACATTGTCTTGACATCTGTCCGTGTCATATCCCCAACGCAGTCGCCTACACTTTTACAACCCACATACTTGTTTATACTATACTCTTCTCCTTTTGACACTCGTCCGTGTCACTCTCTCCAGCAGGTTGAATACTCATACTCATATTTATACAGATACTCGTCCGTATCTTGTATACACCATTTATATCCCCACAGATTCGACACTGGTCCGTGTTCTTTGTTAACCAGTTGGTACTCGTCCGTACCATCATCTCAGAACATGCGTCAAGCGTTTGTTTCTACATGATACTCGTCCGTATCATACTCTTAAGGATGCTCGTCCGCATCTTTAATCCATACACTGTGTCAAACACTTTTGTCTTCATGAATATAGATACTCGTCTGTGTCTATTATTCCCCAGAAGAGTCCCTTCAGATTCAACACTCGTCCGTGTTCCTTGTTAACCAGTTGATACTCGTCCGTATCATCATCTCTGAACACGTGTCAGTTTGTTTCTACCCGATACTTGTCCGTATCGTAGTCTTAAGGATGCTCGTCCGCATCTTTAATCTATACACAAACCTCTAAACACTCATACTTTCTTTTCTTGGTTGTAAACACTCGTCCGTGTTTACTATATCCCCAATAGGTCGCCAAGTAAGCAAATTTTCCTTTTATCTGACACTCGTCCTGTGTCATGATAAACCTTGAGAGTAGCCGTACCCTGCTAGGTGGTCGTCCTCCACCTCTTGATGGTCGTCCTCCATCATGCTCATCCGATGGCCGTCCCCATCGTTGATATTTAGCAGCCGTCCCCTGCTAGGTGGTCGTCCTCCACCTCTTGATGATCGTCCTTCATCACTTTATCCAATGGCCGTCCCCATTGTTGATTTTGGTTATCTGACATTCGTCCTATGTCATGACAAACCTTGAGAGCAGCCGTCCCCTGTTAGGTGGTCGTCCTCCACCTCTTGATGGTCGTCCTCCATCATGCTCATCCGATGGCCGTCCCCATCGTTGACCTTTTATCCGGCATTCGTCCTATGTCGCGATATTTTCGGCAGCCGTACCCTGCCAGGTGGTCGTCCTCCACCTTAGATGACCGTCCCTCATCTTAACCCCAACAGAGCAGCCGTCCCCTGCTAGGTGATCGTCCTTCACCTTTGATGACCGTACCTCATCATCTGTTTATTTCATTTATTCTTTAACCCGATGGCTGTCCCCGTCGTGGTCCCTTTTCTTTTTAGCCCGATGGCCGTCCCCATCGTTGGTTACTTTACTTTATGAACTTGATGGCCGTCCCCGTCATGTTTCATTTGATCTCCAGAGAATTTTACAGCTTTACTTGATGGCCGTCCCCATCATAATATCTTATTTTTCCCAGCTAGTCGGCCGTCCCCGTCTTTGCTTTACCTTTTATCCCCAGCATGTCGGCCGTCCCCGTCATTGCTTTATTTTCCGCACTTTTCCCAGCATGTCGGCCGTCCCCGTCATTGCTCTTTACCCAGCAGTCGTCCTCTGCTCGGCGGTCGTCCTCCGTCGCCCATACTTTACAATATACTTTATTTTCCTTTACAATCTATATCCCTTTTCTTCTTCATTCTGTGAGTGCAAATTTTGGACCGTCTTTGGTATTCAACCACAAGTTATCTTGTTTGCCTGATAAACCGTCGTTTACATCCTGCACAGCTAACTCATGTTTGAATAGGGGCAGCTGTAAACACCCCAAATTTGCCCTCACCCACTCACCTCTTGGCTTGTGATCATTTCATATGCATAAACACAATCATACCATCTCATATCCCATTTTTGATTCACTGCATAGATTCAAGGTCATCTGCATCTAGGGTTTGTGATCTGAGCAATCCAAGAGCTTCTTGAGCCACTCCAAAGGCCATCAATCACTTCAAAGGGGTCCATGTGTGTTCTTATATCATATTATATCCTCTCAAAGTCAAAAATGCCAAAGAATCACAAGAACTGGGGTTTGTATGGAAGCAGAGCCAGGTTTAACTGCACAGATGACCTAAAATTAGGGTTTTGGTTTCAGAGGCCATAACTCCAAATTTTTTGGTCATTCTTATTTCTATTGGTCTCTATATGGTGTAGGGAGTATGCATATCAATTTTCATGAAGAAATTCCATGGGGAAGTCATCTGATCAAGAGTTGACTTTTCAGACAAGTCAGTGCAAAATCAGGGCATCTGAGGCCCCCAATGACCCAGCCAAGGGGTGATCCTCATCATTTTAAGTGTATTTGATCTTTATTTGATCATGGAAGAAGGTTGAAGTTCACAAAATTCAAGAATTACAAGTTTTTGCAAAGTTGACTTTTTAGGGCATGGTTGACTTTTGAAGAATATGTCATTTTATGCCACTTTTCAAACCTTACTTTTTGATCCAAAAATGCTTCAAATGGAAACACTTTGGTCATGAAAGTTGTAGATTAGATCTTTCCCTTTTCAAAAAGTACAAGAACATGATCTAATTCATTTTGGATCAAAAGTTATGGTGTGTCAAAGTTGGCAAAAATCACTAATTTTCAAGATATGCCTCAAATGAGAAACTTGCAAAAACTTTGTACCAAGGCATTTGTGACTTCTAATTCATGTCTAACCATTACACAAACATCACATGTGACCTAAAAATCAGATTTGAACCAAAATTTCTCATGTTCATGGTTTACCAAGCAAGAAATTTTCATGAAGTTTCAAAAGTGAACAACTTGCAAAAACCATCATCACACCTCACCCACTAGTTGCCTTGGCTGCTGAACCATTCTAGCATCTCTCACACACCATGCTGTGCCAGCCCATGTACTTGTACTAGCCTAGGGCTCAACCCATGCTTTCCTTACACCAAAGTTGACATTTTGCAAAAGGCAACTTACCTATCACAGCAGACCAGGTCACATCATCTGACCAATGAGATTATTTTATGCAAGCAAAATGCTAGCCATTTCATACATCAAGCAAGGCTGAAGCACACAAAGACATCACATTCACAAACTCACTCCCTCAAGCAAAACCCTTCGAATCTCTCCATACAACTCACAAACACAAGAACCAATTCCACTGATCAACTCACCTTGCTTCACTGAGCCAAAACCAGCAAGACATAAGCCTGAACCAAGCAAGAACTGAGCTTCCCCATTTTTCACCCCCAAAGCCAGAACTTTCGAATCTCATTCCACAGCTCACAAACACCTGAACAAACTTCATAAACCTTCTCCATTCATCATCCTGGTCATGAAGAACCCTTCACCTTTGCCTGAAACAGCCTGAATCACCAACACCATTTTCACCTGAGCTTGAGCAGAAGCTGTGCAAACTCCTCAACCGGCCAACATAAACTTCGTTTAAGCATCCAAACATCATCAGGGGGTCACAAGGAGTGGTTTTCATCAAAGGAAGGGGACAGAAAGTTGCAAGAGTGAAAGCTTCGAAACTCAGGTAGCTCAAGAACTTTTTTTCCAGAAATCATTTTTAAAGTTCTTAAGTTGTTCTATATGCCTTCCTGATCATGAATATGTCTTTAGTTTTGAAAATGGTAGAGAGATGAGAGTTTACCATGCTTCTGAAACTTTTTGCCCTAGAAGTAGATTGATTCGATTCAGCCATTGTAGGAATGATAAATTTGTTTTAAGTTGGGGTTTTGATTCGTGAGTGAGTGGGGATCATTCCTGTGTTCTTAGATTTCATTTTAGAAGCGTTTGGAGTGAGATTGGATTTTGGGATGAACGGAGAAGATGACCGGAACACTGTTCCGGTCACCTGAAAGTGATTAACGGCAGGATTAGGGCATAAGCATTGATTAGCTGAGTTTGAATGCTGGCCGTGAGATTTGGCGCCAGGTCAATTCGCGCGCAGGCTTGTTTGAATCTGAACCCTAGGATTTGATTACTTTTCCTTTTTTAGTTTAAAATTCATTTAATTTTCATATTATTTCATTTGTTTTCCTCAATTTATTTAAAACAGCAAAATTGTTTTAAAAATTATGAAACTTTTTGTCAAAAGTTTCATTAATTTTTAAAACACAAAAATATTTTTATTTTCATTTTTAGCATTTAAAAAGTATTTTTAATTATTTAAAAGTTTATTTTTAATTGATTAATGAAAATTAATTTATTAAAAATACTTTTAGGTATTTAAAAATCACCAAAAAATTCATGAAATGTTCTAAGACATTTAGAAACATTGTCCAACCTTCAAACCAAATTTATTTTTTGATCTTGATGCATTTTGAGAATTGTTCATTGAATTAAAATCATTTTTATGCATTATTTTGATCCAAACTTCAAAAAATCATTTCTGCCTAATCATGAAGAGTTGGACATTGATTCTTTTTGCATTGCATTGTGTTTAGCATGTAGTTTGTGAGATTAAATGGCCATGATTTGATCTTTCATTTTCCATTTGTTTGATAATTTTCTTGTTTAGGAACCCTAAAACCCTAGAAAACTTAGAAAAATCATAACTTGAATTTGGTTAAGAGTTGAAACCTCTCCTTTGGCCATTGGGTTAGTATAGGATTAGGGGTCCTTTGAGTGCATTTTCATTTTTTTTTATAATGTTGTTTGCTTCTGATTTTGGTTTGTGTTTGTTGCTTTGTTCATAAACCCTAATTTGGGCTTCCATATGCATTCATCTTGCATTTGCTTGCATAGCATGACTTGCCATGACATTTCATGCCTCCATGAGATTCATTTAACATCATAAGACATATTGGAAGCATGTTTGATCATTGCATCTCTCATTTGCCATGTTGTATGCCATATGCACTTCATAACTTTTCATGTATGTTCATGGTTCATAACTTGTTTCATTTGCATCCTTGAGCTTGTATGAACATTTCCATGTGCTGCCTCATGTTTGTAGCATTTCATAACATCATTATCATCTCATGTTTGCTTCTGGTTTTGTTTCTCATCATGTCATCTCATCTCATTTTGCATTGCATTGCATTTCTTTTCTAACTTTTCAGGTGGTAAGTTATCTTGAGAAGTGAATTTGCCTTCACTTCTCATAACTTCTCTTCATCTCTTTTTGTGCATCCTTGCTGCATTTGTTATATGTGTTTGAGATTGAGCTTGCTCATTCTTCTTTTTCTTACTTTCTTTCTTCAAGTGACTTGACTTCTTGAATGAAGCAAGTCACTTTGCTTCTCTTGATCCTTTCATCTGCTTCCTGGTGGTTCCATTGAAGACTTCTCTTGTAAACCTCACAAACCTTAGGAACAACCAAGCATGATAATGATTAGGGTTTTGATTAGTCCCCCACTTAGCTTTTACCTTTGTGTCTCATTGAGTCTTCTCTTCTCATCTCATAATCAGGGACTAAACCCTAAAGGTTTTAAGGCTTTGTGATTAAGCTTATGCCTGCATCCTTCTATTAGGATGGAGTGTATAACTTTAATCCTAAGTGTTAAACCCTTAATGTGTTTAAATCTCTTAATCAATTCACTTAATAATTATCAAGACATCACACTTGTAACTTGGGCCTTGCATTAGGGTTCTAATTCTTCCTTAATTGATTAAGAAGGACTAACCCTAGTGTTAATGGACAAGTCCCCCTCAAGTTGTCTTACAAACCCTGAAAAACACTTCATCATCTTATCATTAAATAAAATCCATCTAATAAAGGCTTTGTTTTGTCATGAGGTTAATCCCTAATCATGGATTAAGTTGAGGAGTCTTCCTCAGCTTAAACATTCTCATCTATTATCCTTCTATTAGGATGGTGTAATGAGTCTGTTTAATCCCTGATTATGGCTTAATCTCATTACTTAACACTAAACAAAAACAACAAAAACATCTAAATAATCACAAGTAGGTTAATGATCTTAACCCTACACCAAAGGTGATTAAGTGTGAGAAGCTGACTTCACACTTAAGGTATTCTCATTACCCCTAATCAGAGGGAAGATGTGATGAGTTTACTAACCCATTGGTTTAGGCTTAAGCTCGTTAACTTACGACAAAACTTCAAAAAGCAATAAAGAACTGAAAACTCAAAAACAAACAATAATCGTCTCCTTCGGGATTCTTTTCTCATCTCATTCACTCATAAACGAGAACTTGCTTCTTCCGTCTAATGCAAGACAGTTTGCACCTGAGCCAGACAGGTCATACACTTGAGCATAGACAAGTAAGCAGTTCACAAGTCAATTTATCTTTCAGTCTCTTTGGGTCGAACTACGGTGTTCTGACTTCCTCATTGCACGAGAGGATACGTAGGCATAACTTAACTGTTATCGAACAAAAGTCTCTGTACATTCCCCCTCTTCTAGCTTTATTCTTTTAGCCTCATGATCTTGAGCATTATATTCCAGTTCTTACACTGACACCTCACTCATACACTTCACTTTCTTTTACACTGACACCTGTACATTCTTTTCCAGCTCTTTTATACACAAATTGCACTGACACTACCCCTTTAAACACAAATCTTTTAAGCGTGGATCCCGTCGAGTACGGCGGACAATTTGGGTGCTAATACCTTCCCAGGTTGTAACCAATCCCCTTTCTCAGTCTCTCTGGTTCGCAACCGTCTTATCCATCTTTTTCTAGGTCTATGCAGCATTGCCTTTCCTCCGGGATAAAAATGCCTAGCTGGCGACTCTTTTCATCTCCAGTGAGTTCACGGCTGTGTGTTCTCATTGTCCCTTTCGCCGACCGTTCGCGTCTGTACCTTCATCTGGGCCATTTCCCATTTGTCGGGAGCGACATAGGGTTATACTTGCATCCTTATCTTAAGATGGAGTGTATAACTTTAATCCTTAGTGTTAAACCTTTAATTTGTTTACACCTCTTAATCAAATCACATTAATAATCACTAAGACTTTATCTTGTAACTTGGGCCTTACGTTAGGGTTCTATCTCTTCCTTATGGTTAAGAGGGACTAACCCTAGTGTTTAATGGACAAGTCCCCCTCAAGTTGTCTTACAAACCATAAAACCCACTTCTTAATCTCACCCCTTTAATTAAAATCCACTTAATAAAGGCTTGTTATATAATGCATTTAGTCCCTAACCATGGATTAAGTTGAGGTATCTTCCTCAGCTTAAGTGTTCTCATCTATCATCCTTCTATTAGGATGGTGTAATGAGTTCACTAATCTGTGATTAGAGATTAAAATCATTACTTAACACTAAAAAAAACCCAAAAACATCTAAATAACCACAAGTAGGTTAATGATCTTAATCCTTCATCATTAAGGTAATTAAGTTGAGATGCTTATCTCATACTTAAGTAGGCTCATTATCCCTAATCAGGGAGGATATAATGAGTTTGCAAACCTTGGATTAAGGCTTAAGCTCATTATCTTATGAAAACACCAAAAACAATAAAAACATGAAAACACAAAAACAAACAATAATCGTCTCCTCCGGGATTCGTTTCTCATCATACTCATTCACAAACAAGAACTTGCTTCTTCCGTTTAATACAAGACAGTTAGCACTCGAGCCAGACGAGTCATACACTTGAGCATTGACAAGCAAGCAGTTCATAGTCAAATCATCCAGTCTCTTTGAGTCGAACTACGGTGTTCTAACTTCCTCATTGCACGAGAGGATACGTAGGCATAACTTAACCATTATCGAACAAAAGTCTCTTTGTCATCCCCCTCTTTCAGCACTCACTTCTAAGCCTCAGTTCCTGAGAAATTCACCCTTTTGCACTGACACATGTACTTTCTTTCTTTAGCTTTTGCACACAGATAGCACATTCACTTACCCCTTTTAAACACAATCTTGTAAGCATGGATCCCGTCGAGTACGACGGACGATCTGGGTGCTAATACTTTCCCAGGTCGTAACCAACCCCCTTTCTCAGTTTCTCTGGTTCATAACCGTCTTATCTATCTCTTTCCAGGTTTATGCAACATTACCTTTCCTTTGGGATAAAAATGCCTAGCTAGTGACTCTATTCAATTCACCTCATCATTCCTCTTTCTCCGATCATTCGCGTTTGCACCAGGATGAAAATCTGGGGAGCGACAGCTTAGCGACTCTGCTGGGGATAAGTTTTGAACCCAGGGCTTCTGGTTCTTTTTGTGGGTTTCTCCTAGCGCTTGTTTGATTTGTGTTTATGGGGGTGTTATGTGTGCTTTTTGTTTATTGCTTTATTTATTGTTTTCTGTACAACTTTATTTATTTCTTTCATTTACTGTTATGCATTTCATATTATTGTCATCATATCATGTGCTGGATTTGTTTGTTTACCTTGGTGGGAGGGGTAACTCAGTGAGCAAGATTCCACATTGGGAGCCTGAGTGTCACATAGGATTAGAGTGGCTTCATATTCTTTCCCATTCCATTTCGGTATGGTGCGGGGATATGAAACACAGTTCAGACATGGGTTTCTTCTTGAGAACTTTGTGCTACAGATTTCCTGTAGTACTAGGGCTATCTGGGAAGCCTGCTAAGTCTGGATGACCTTTTAGATGACCTTCAGCATCTGAGGTGAATTAGAGAAGGGTCTTTTATGATTAATGTAAACATTGTACCTCCGGGTTAGAACTGTTTACACTTCTCATAATAGATCAAAGTCTGAGGATCCTTGTTCTAGAACAATACCTGTGAGGGGGTTGGTATGCTTACAGGTTTGCAGGAACCCTTGGCCTCAACATACCCTGCTACTGATATTGTTTTAAGGTCACACTATTTCGGACTGATTCTATGAAACCCTGGACTTGTGACTCTTTATTTGAGTCCCCCACCTGGTTACTGGTTCTCTAGCCTTCATCTGGATTTCTGAACACTCATGGACCCTATCAAAGCAAATGACAAATCCAGCACCTGATCACAAACCCTTGCATATCATTCTGCATACATCATTTTGCATCATTTTAACATTTGTCTATTTGTTCTACAGGGTATCCACATCTTCTTTGGTTTGGTTTTGACTGTTCTTCTGCTCAGCCACCTTCATCAATTATCTTCATCAGTTATCTTCCTCAGAGATCTTCTTCAGCTGATATCTTCTCCAGTTGTCTTCATCAGCATCCATTGTCAGTATGGACTCATCCTAGAAGAGCAACATCACATACCATTTCTTTGAGCCCCCTCTAGCAAGAATCAGGCAGATTCAGGCACTTATCACTCCTGATCATGTCCCTCTATTCAGGGAACATTATGGTGGTATTATGGACATGATCATGGACTTAGATGCATCACATAGGAGCATGATTCACACTTGCCTTGAGTTTTATGACCCTCCTCTCAGATGTTTCACTTTCCCATACTTTCAGATGGGTCCTTTGTTGGAGGAGTTTTCCATGTTGTTGGGTGTCCCCATCAGAAGAGGAATCCCTTTCAACCCTGAGATGACTGCTCCTAGGAATGAAGACATAGCTAAGGCTCTGCACTTGGAAGCCACCATCATTGAACAACATATGACCACCAAGGATGGAATCCCAAGCCTCCATTTGGACTTCTTGATCACTCAAGCCACCAGTCATATTGCAGCAGGGAAGTGGGAAACTGTTTATGCTCTCCTAGCTCTTGGTATATATGGAATCCTCTTGTTTGTAGATGAGCTTAAGCTTGTAAGAAAGAATTCTATCCATATATTCCTGCCGAAGAATCTAGTTCCTACCTTGTTAGGAGATTTCTACTACTCAGTGCATAAGAGAAATGAGAAGCAGAGGGGAAGATTAGTCAGATGATGTGCACCTCTCTTCTACTGTTGGTTATTGAGACACCTGCCAAAGACAAAAGCTTTCTTGAATCCTCATCAGTCAAGAAATTGGGCTAAGAGAATGATTGCTCTCACTTCAGAAAACATCAGGTGGTGTACTCAGAGCACCAAAGGCAGGGACATAATTACAAGTTGTGGACATTATCCTAATGTACCTCTTATTGGAGTGAAGGGTTGCATAAACTACAATCCTTTGCTTTTCAAAAGGCATCTAGGGTATGCCTTGGTACATCCACCAAGAGAGAAGGATTTAGCAGAGACCCTTTACTGTGATGTTCAGAATAATCATACCGTCATCCGACAAGCAGCCTGGGCTTGGGATAATATACAGACAAAAGGGACTGCTATTCTTGGCAAGTGCAACAACATAGCTTCAGCTCAGTACATTGATTGGTATCACATCGAAGGACAGATCACTCGCATGCCATTCACCCTAGAAGATGTGCCAGGGCCATCAGTAGTAGAGCCTGTAGCTATAGTCAGTTTGGAGGAGTTTGAGAAGCTGAAAGAGAGGAATGCTCAGCTTTTTGAAGCTCTGAAGAAGACCCTCTGGGAGAGGAATGATAGTCTTCTGGACAATGAAAGGTTAGAGAAGCTCCATATCGAGCATGTGACTAAGATTGAGAAAACCGACGATTATATCAGAAAAGCACGAGCAGGGGAGTTGGTATTGGAGAATGCTTGCAAAGAAGCTAAGATTCAGAAAGCCAGAGCTGAGCACTACTTGGAAGAGAGTCAGGCTAGGTGGATCAGGATCACTGAGGCTCGTTTGCAAGAAGATCAGAAGACACAAGCTAGGAGTGAGCAGTTGGAAGCTAATGAGAAGAAAAGTCAGGAAGCCTTGTTAGCAGCACAGAAGGAAATCTCCGAGTTGAATCTCCGGGCGGGGTTGAAGAGATCAAAGGACCAAGACAAGTACCAAAAATTGACAAGTGCCATTGCCACCAGGAACCTTCTTATCAAGACCATCACAGAGCATCCAGTTGGGCCAGTGACTGATGCTCTCCTGAAGGAAGTCAAGGAGGATGACTTTGGGCTAGATGTTTGATATCTTTGTATTTGTATTTTGGTTGTACTTTATTTCTCATGGTGATTCTGTTGTATTTCTTGGATTGATTGTATTTTGACCCACCCTGGGAACTTATTGTAATCATAAACTATGTATCTTTTGCATTTGTAATATATGGTTTATGTATCACTTGGATTTCCTCTTAGGCTTCATTTCTCTCCAACTTCATCTTCATTTCCCCGAGGTCCGGAAGGTCAAAACCAAAGAGCCAAACCGGATACCCTTGGAAAACAAATAGACATATTGCATTGCATACTAACGTCATTCTTTGTTTTGTAGGTGTTTTTGTTGTTGTTTTCTCACTTTGCTGTGTGTTTCAGGAAACATTGCTCGTAGGAGAGTTTTCCCCATCAACAGAGTTCACCGGGATCCTACAAGAAACAACCTTTCGAGCTTACATATGGACTAAGTTTAGGAAGATTTGACTGACGTGAGAACTCAGATGGCTAATGAGAGAATTGAGATGAGGGCTCAGATGAACCAGTTCATGGCAGTAATGACTGGGTTGGCTCAAAGCCAAGAAAGATTAAGAGAGTTAGTCGAGCGACAAACTCCAGAAGAGAACCATCCAGGTACAGGAGGTACTAGTAACAATGACCATGGGCAGCCACGAACAGATGCGCTAGAGTTTAGGCCTCACCTCAATCCTGAGATCAATGCTATCAAAAATACCCAAGGAAACACTGGAGGTCGTGCCTTGCAAGAGGACCCTCAAGAGGAACAGTTTCCAGTAATTGGTGCTGGGGATGAAGCCTATGATCATCGTCTGGACGAAATAGCGGAGAAGCTGAGATCTTTGGAGTCCCAAAACTCTTTGGGATTTGATGTAATGGACATGGGTCTAGTTGAGGGAGTCAGAATTCCTCACAAATTCAAGCCTCCTTGCCTTGAGAGATTTAATGGTACCTCTTTCCCGCGTACTCACCTACAGTCCTTTCTAGGGAGACTGAAGGCTTATACCATGGACGAAAAGTTATGGATGTTCTACTTCGAAGACAGTCTGATCGTGGCATCCCGTGAATGGTATTCTCACCTGTCCAGAGCAACAGTCAGGAATTGGAAGGATTTGGCCGAAGCTTTCATACGCCAGTATCAGTATAACTTGGACATGGCTCCCAACATGACCCTCCTGATGGGTATGTCTCAGCCTTCAAGAGAAAGCCTCAGGGAGTATGCCCAAAGATGGAGACAGCTTGCTGCTACTGTCCAGCCTCCAAAGTCTACGAGAGAAATGGCCGACATGTTTATGAACACCCTATATGGGACTTACATTGACAGACTTGCTGCTTTCTCATCCACTAGCTTTGTTGATGTAGTCATAGCTGGTGAGAGAATTGAGAGTCTTCTAAAGATGGGAAAAATTTCAGACAACGGTGCCAGTTCCAGCAATACAAGGAAACCTTTCGCAGGACCTCATAGGACAGGAGAGACCAATTCAGTGCACATGGGCAGAGGTAGGCCTCAATACTTGCCAAGATCAGTGGCTGCTGTCACCATTCCAACTCCAGTATCTTAACAATAATATCCTACACAACCACAACACTTTCCACAGTAACAACAATTCCCTCAACATAGATCTTACAACAATAACAATCAGCAACAATGTCTGTTTCAACAGAGAACTTCACAAATCAACAGGGTTATCGATCCCATTCCAATGCCCTATGCTGCTTTACTTCCACAATTGCTAAAGCTCAACTTGATTGAATTGAGGACTCTGGCTCCCCCAGATCCCAAGAATCTTCCAAGAAACTATGATGTTAAGGCCCGGTGTGCCTTCCACTCAAATGCACCTGGCCATACAACAGAAAAGTGCAGAGCCTTACACATGAAGGTTCAGGATTTGATTGATTCTAAGGCAGTCAACTTTGCACCTCCTCCAAGTGTTACCAAGAATCCTATGCCTAGCTATGGTATGCCTAGGATAAATGCAATTGAGGAGGATCAACCAATGAACCTAATTGACAGTGTTGCAAGCATTCAGACACCTCTGGCCGAGGTTAAAGCCCAACTTTTAAAGTGCCAAGTGTTCCCGGGTTGTGAAGCCCATTGTGAAGCTTGCAAGACTTCCATCAACGGTTGTGCAGATTTGAAAACCGGTATCAACAATCTTATCAAGGAAGGAACTTTACAGATCACTTCAACAGTTCAAGCTCCTACAACATCAACAACCATTCCTCCTACAACTCCAGCACACATCATTTCATCAGATGTAACAGACAGTCCTCCTACAACTTCAACAACAATCATTCCAACAGTTTCTTCTACAACATCAACAATCATCCCTTCTTCGACTTCAACGGACATCAGTTCAACACATCCTTCTACAACGACAACAACCATCAATGAAGACATTTCCACAGTTACCATTTACTATGATCCGACAACAATTCACATTCCAGATTCTTTCAACTCATAACAACATATCCATCAACATCAGCAACCTTCATCACCAACACCATCTTCGGTCAGACCTCTTGTTACAATTTATTATGAACCTCAGATTGTCTCAATTCCTTTTTCCATAGCAATCAGTCTGGTTACTATCACGGTACCAGGACCAGTTCCATATGATAGCAGCAGTGCCGTGCCTTGGCACTATGGCTCAGATTTATATTGCGGCAGAAAGAGAGTCACTCTTGAAACTTTTACACCACAGATTGATAATGTGGGGGAGGTGGAGGCTTCACCCGAAGCGGACGTCTCTTTGCCTCACAATTCCAAATAACTAATGCTGAAGCAGAAGTTGCTGCCAATGCTAAGGGCAAGAGTGTGGTTCCTGAAGAACCTATTGCCAAGGAAGCTCAGAAGACATCCTTTGACTAGGATGTAGACGAGTTCATGAGAATAATCAAGAAGAGTGACTATAAGGTTGTGGACCAGATCCATCAGACCCCCTCCAAAATCTCTATTCTATCACTACTAATGTGTTCCGAAGCCCACAAGAATGCACTTCTCAAAGTTCTGCATGCAGCTTACGTGCCATAAGAGATTACAGTTAATCAGCTAGAAACAATATTTCAAATGTCAATACTAGCAATGGGCTAGGTTTTTTACTGATGCTGATCTAACTACGGAGGGTCGTAACCATAATAAGGCTTTGCATATCACCTTGGAGTGCAAGGGTGTTGTTCTCTCTCATGTCTTGGTCGACACTAGGTCATCGTTCAATGTTCTTCCAAAGAAAGCCTTGGTCAAGATGGAATATGATGGTCTAGCATTGCGTCCAAGTAACCTGGTAGTGAGAGCCTTCGATGGTTCTAAAAGATCGGTTCTTAGGGAAATTGAGCTGCCTGTGGTGATTGGCCCACAGATCTTCAAAACTATCTTCTACGTGATGGACATTCAGCCTGTCTATAGCTGTTTGTTGGGTCGGCCATGGATTCATGCCGCTGGCGCTGTAACGTCGACCCTTCACCACAAGTTAAAATAAGAATGGGAGGGCCAAGTTATCACAATCTGCGGGGAGGAGGATATCTTCGTCAGTCACCTAGCTACTTACAAGTATATTGAGATGGACGGAGAGATCCACGAGACAATGAGCCAAGGGTTTGAGGCCCTCAATTTCAATGAAGCAACAACAGAAATGTCTGGTACTTCATTCTCCTCTTATAAGCAAGCTCGGAAGGTTGTTGAAGACGGGAATGTCCAAGGCTGGGGTAAGCTGCTACAAGTTCAGGTCAAGGAAGACAAGTTCGGGTTGGGTTACAAACCATCCCGACAGGTCCAAGAGGAGGCTGCTGAAGCTCCCAAGTTTATCAGTGGGGGAATGCTAACCTTGGATGCAATCAACAATGTGGAAGATGAGGCTGAAAGTGACTTCAACCTGGAGAGCTGGATTCGTCCAAGGGTCCCAGGCCAACAAGTCCTTAACTGGTCTTCCCAGGAAATTATAAGGATTACTTTTGCAGAGTAATTATTATTTCCTGTTTAAGCATGCATCAACTCCTGCATCTTGCCCAAGGTGTCAGGACTTATTTTGTAATAGGGTCATATTTGTATTTTGTGCAAATGAATGATTAACGAACAAATGGACATCTTTTGCAAACGATCCTTTTTTTGTCGCTCATTGTCTTTTCATTTTTGATATTTTCACACAAAGCAATAAATGGCAATGTTTTTCAATAAATAACTCCATTCACACTTTTTCTAAATAAAATAAAATCAATCACTAAAATGAACAAATCTCAACCCTTGCAGAGATAGCCTTCCAGATTGCACCGACAACAACACTGTTATGACCTCGTATGACTTCGACAATTCGATTAATCAAGCAGATGAAGGGGTTGATGAAGACTATGATTTGCCTGAGGAGTTGGCCAAGTTGTTGAGACAAGAGGAAAAAGTGATTGTTCCTCATTAGGAGGAGGTTGAAACTATCAATCTTGGTACCGAGGAAGATGTGAAAGAGGTGAAGATTGGGGCCAGTCTGCAAGCTCCAGTGAAAGAACAACTCATCAGTATGCTTCGGGAATATGTTGATGTGTTCGCTTGGTCCTATCAAGATATGCCAGGTCTAGATACGGATATTGTCATGCACAGATTGCCACTGAAAGAAGATTGGATGCCAGTCAAACAGAAGCTACGCCGTACTCGCCCAGACATGGCCATGAAAATCAAAGAGGAAGTACAAAAGCAGTGGGACGCTGGTTTTCTCGCTGTGACTAGTTACCCGCCGTGGGTTGCTAACATTGTACCCGTTCCTAAGAAAGATGGCAAGGTGCGTATTTCTGTGGATTACCAGGACCTGAACAGAGCTAGCCCGAAAGATGATTTCCCATTACCTCACATTGATGTATTGGTGGATAACACGGCTCATTTTTCGGTATTTTCTTTCATGGATGGATTTTCTGGATACAATCAGATTAAGATGTCACCTGAAGACATGGAGAAGACAACTTTCATCACACCTTGGGGCATGTTTTGTTACAAGGTAATGTCGTTTGGTCTGAAGAACGCTGGTGCAACATATCAACGGCCTATGGTAACCTTATTCCACGATATGATCCACAAAGAAATTGAGTGCTATGTGGATGATATGATTGCCAAGTCCCTTACAGAAGAAGTATCAATTGAAATTGAACCCTAACAAGTGCACATTCGGGGTGCGTTCCGGTAAGCTGCTGGGTTTTATTGTAAGTGAAAAGGGAATTGAGGTTGATCCCGACAAAGTGAAAGCCATCCAGGAGATGCCTGCACCTAAGAATGAGAAAGAAGTTAGAGGGTTTTTAGGAAGATTGAACTACATCTCAAGGTTCATATCTCATCTTACTGCAACTTGTGAACCCTTGTTCAAGCTGTTAAGAAAGGAATAAACAGTCAGGTGGAACGATGATTGTCAGAGAGCTTTTGACAAGATCAAAGAATATCTGCAAGAACCTCCAATTCTCATGCCTCCAATCGAAGGAAGACCTCTAATCATGTATCTGACAGTATTAGAAGAGTCAATGGGGTGTGTGTTGGGCCAGCATGACGAGTCTGGTCGAAAAGAGTATGCAATATACTACCTAAGAAAAAAGTTTACCGACTGTGAACAAAGTTATTCACTGCTCAAGAAAACTTGATGTGCTTTAGTGTGGGCTGCTCGCCGACTAAGACAGTATATGTTGACTCATACTACCTTATTGATCTCAAAGATGGATCCAGTCAAGTACATATTTGAGAAGCCAACACTTACCGGAAGGGTTGCAAGATGGCAAATGATTCTGACAGAGTATGACATTCAGTACACCTCTCAAAAGGCCATCAAGGGCAGTGTATTGTCTGACTATCTGGCTGAGCAACCCATTGATGATTACCAGCCTATGAGATTTGACTTCCTTGATGAAGACATCATGTTCTTGAAAGCAAGAGATTATGACGAGCCTGTTCACACTGAAGGGCCTGACCCAGGAGAGGCATGGACTATGATGTTCGATGGGGGCAGTTAATTGCAACGATCGTGGAGTTGGTGCAGTGCTTATTACACCCAAAGGGGTTCATATGCCTTTCTCAGAAAAACTCACATTTGCCTGCACTAACAACGAAGCAGAATACGAAGCTTGTATCATGGGTCTTGAGGAAGCCATTGACCTCAGGATCAAAACCTTGAATGTATTCAGAGATTTAGCTTTGGTAATCAACCAGACCAACGACAAGTGGTACACTCATCAGGAGCATCTGATTCCCTACCGTGACTATACAAGGAGATTGTTGACCTTCTTCACAATAGTTAAGCTTGAATACATCCCTCGAGATGAGAATCAGTTTGCAGACGCTTTAGCTACCATTTCGTCCATGATCAAAGTACAAGCTGCTAATTATGTGCCTCGGATTTTGGTATCCAGACTGGACAGACCGGCATATGTATTTTCTATGGACACTGTCACTGATAACAAGCCTTGGTTCCACGACATCAAATGCTTCTTGGAAACTCAGACATACCCATCTGGGGCATCGTTAAATGATAAGAAGACATTAAGAAGGTTAGACGCTAGCTTCTTCCTCAATACTGATGGTTCTTTGTACAAGCGAAACTTCGACATGGTCTTGCTCAGATGTGTTGACAAGAAGGAAGCAGACCTACTAATGCACGAAGTACATGAAGGTTCTTTCGGTACCCATGCCGAAGGACATGCAATGGCAAATAAGTTGTTAAGACCGGGTTACTACTAGATCACAATGGATGCAGATTGTTGTGCTTATGCCAGAAAATGCCACAATTGTCAGATCTACGCAGATAAAGTGCATGTGCCTCCGAATCCTTTGAATGTAATGTCTTCACCTTGGCCCTTCGCCATGTGGGGCATTGATATGATTGGAAAGATTGAACCGACTGCTTCAAATGGTCACAAATTCATCCTGGTGGCCATTGATTACTTCACCAAATGGGTTGAAGCAGCTTCATATGCAAATGTCACCAGACAAGTGGTAGCTCGATTTCTGAAAAGGGATATCATTTGTCGATATGGAGTTCCCGAGCGAATCATTACTGATAATGGTTCCAATTTAAACAACAAGATGATGGCAGAACTTTGCCGGGACTTCAAAATTCAACATCACAACTCTTCTCCTTACAGGCCAAAGATGAATGACGTTGTTGAGGCTGCTAACAAGAACATCAAGAAGATTGTGCAGAAGATGGTAGTCACCTACAAACACTGGCAAGAAATTCTACCATTTGACTTACATGGGTACCGAACCTCTATCAGAATATCTACCGGGGCAACACCTTATCAGCTTGTGTATGGTATGGAAGTCGTCCTACCTGTTGAAGTCGAACTACCCTCCTTACGAGTAATGATGGATGTAAAAAGCATAATGGGTCCTATCTCGTTATAACCAACTGAGCTTGATCGAAGAAACGAGATTAGAAGCTATTTGTCTTGGTCTGCTATATCAAAAACGGATGAAGAAGGCCTTCGATCAAAAAGTCAGACCTCGGGAATACCAAGTGGGAAAGCTTGTTCTGAAAAGACTTCTTCCTCCTCATACAGACCACAGGGGCAAATGAACGCCAAACTACGAAGGCCCATTCATAGTAAAGAAAGTTTTCTCTGGTGGGGCACTGATGCTCACTACTATGGATGGCGAGGACTTCTTATCTCCTGTGAATTCGGATGTAGTTAAAACATACTTCGCATAAAAGACCCGCTGGACCTAAAAACAGAATGTAAGTCCAGGCAAAAACAGGGCATCCCGGCGAGTCAAAAACAAAATAAAAGACTCGGGCAAAAGTAAGGGAAAAATTGAAAAAAAATGTACACCCACTGAGTTGAAAAGCCACATCGGACAGCTCAGGCAAAAAATGGGTATCTCGGTGGATTGAAAACCCGAAAGGGAGATCCACGCAAAATCAGGGAAAAAGCGAACAACTGCATTCTGAATTCGTCTGTATCACTCACAATATGGCAAGCTTTGAAAGGATAAAGCGTCGGTCAGAATCAACCTTCTTAAGAAAGCAAGATAAGAAGAACGTCAAGGTCATACGGGTCATAGCAAGGAAGCTCACTGGAGCGTCATCTTCAAACATTGCCAACACTTTTATTTTCTCAATTTACAACAATCTCCTCATTTCAGGGGATTAGCTTCTTTGACTATACTTGCCTGTTCAGGGCACACAAATCAATAAAATCAGAATATTCAGTCACACTTTGTTTTTGTACATTTTTGTTTCGTTTGCAAAATGTCCAAAGTTCATAATACAACACTTGCATAAAACATATGAGCCATTTTAATAAATGCTTGCAGGAAATATGTTACTCTCAGGTAAATCAAACTCCTATGTCGGAATCCGGTTAAGGATACCTCGGGACACTTGTGTGTTTCCTTTGTTTAACAGGTTGCAGGTACTCAAGGCAGACCATTTCACAGCATGGGGCATATCAAGCATAGTATCCCCAACCAAGTCAGCAATTACATCATCAGCAGGACTCTTTGACAAGAATCGTCTCCTCGCAAAGTTTTGTATCCCCCAGAGGATCCCTTGAGGAATTCACCAATCCCCAGCATATTACTTCCCAAAAGTTATCTCCTCCCCAAGCGGGACCTCCCGAGCAATGCCTGACGACTTTTTCCCAGCAAAGTGATCAAGAACTTTCTATTCCCCATCCGAGTTGCCAGGATTCCCTCATCCTAAGTAGAGTCGGTAGAATTGCTTCCCCACAGAGTTGCTATTCTCTCCCCAGTAGAGCAATACAGGAGATACTTCCCCAGCGGAGTTGCTGAAACTTCCTCATCCCCAACGGAGTTCTCCCTCCGGACAGATCAACCAATGATCTCTTCCCCTAGCTGAGTTCTCCCTTCAGACAGATCGCCCGGAGATCTTCCTCCCCGCAGAATCCGGACCTCGGATCGGGTTTCTCTCTTTTTGCATAATCATAGCATTCACATCATTTTTTCCCAAAATAAGCGTAGCATTCTGTCAAATGCGGAGCATTACGGCAAAAATCAAACATTTGCATGACCATAAGCCAGGTTCGAGCCAGTCACCCGCAAATACCATATTCACTTCACCAGCAATTTACAAAACTCATATCCCCTACAGATAAAATCCAAAGCATCCCCTTTGCACTCTCAAACACAGATGCCTGTTTATATTTATACATGCTCTTTTCGACACTCGTCCGTGTCATCTTTCCCCAGTAAGGTCACCGTAAAACCTTCAAAATTTTCAAACACCTGTTCATACCTGTACATATTCTTTGTTGACACTCGTTCATGTCATACTCCCCCAGCAAGTTAAAACACTCGTTTGTGTCCCTTGATCAATCATTTTTGACACTCGTCCGTGTCTTGCACATATTTCCCTAGCAGATCAATACTTGTACATACTTATACAGAAGTCTTTGACACTCGCCCGTATCTTGTATATATCATCCCTCAGCAGATTCAACACTCGTCCATGTTCCTTGCTTAACCGATTGATACTCGTCCGTATCATCATCCCTAAACACGTGTCAGCGTCTGTTTCTGCCGATACTCGTCCGTATCATGGTACTAAGGATGCTCGTCTGCATCTTTGATCTATACACATTGTCAAACACTTATACCTTTTAAAGAGCTAAGCACTCGTCCGTGTTTATCATTACCCAGTAAGTCGCCAATAAGACAACTTTTTATATCCGACATTCGTCCTATGTCGTGATATCTTTCGGCAGTCGTCCCCTGCCAGGTGATCGTCCTTCACCTTTGGATGACCGTCCCTCATCCTTTCCCCAGTGGAATCCCCATTGTTGGAACTTCTTATCCGACATTCTTCCTATGTCGCGATATCTTTTTAGCAGCCGTCCCCTGCTAGGTGATCGTCCTTCACCTTTTGATGACCGTCCCTCACCATTTATCTGATGGCCATCCCCATCGTTGATCTTGTTATCCGACATTCGTCCTATGTCGAGATAATTCTCCAAGAGCAGCCGTCCCCTGCTAGGTGATCGTCCTTCACCTCTTGATGATCGTCCTTCATCATGCTTACCCGATGGCCGTCCCCATCGTTGACCTTTTCTATCCGACATTCGTCCTATGTCGTGATAAAGAGCAGGTCGTCCCCTGCTAGGTGATCGTCCTTCACCTTTGATGATCGTCCCTCATCAAATATTTCATTTATTCTTTAACTCGATGACCGTCCCCGTCGTAGTCCCTTTTCCTTTTCTTGATGATCGTCCTTCATCAGTTTAGCCCGATGGCCGTCCCCATCATTGTTTACTTTACTTTCCAAGCCTGATGGTCTTCCCCGTCATTGCTTTTCTTGATCCCCAGAGAATTTTATTTCCTTACCTGATGGCCATCCCCGTCGCGTTTTCTTTATTTCCCAGCATGATGGCCGTCCCCGTCATTGTTTTGCTTACCGTTTACCCCCAGCAGTCGTCCTCTGCTCGATGGTCATCCTCCATCGCTTTCATTTGATACTCATACTATATTATCTTTTACAATTTATATCCCTTTTCTTCTTCTCCCTAGTGAGTGCAAATTTCGGACTGTCTTTGGTACTCAACCACATGTTATCTTGTTTGTCTGTTAAGCCAGGCGCTTACATCCTGCACATCTAACTCATGCTTGAATAGGGGAAGCTATAAACACCCCAAATTTTCCCTCACTTTTTCTCACACCATGTCTTGTGATCTTTTTTTGCATTAGCATAAGCATACCATCCCACTGCATAGTTTCATTTCATCTACATCTAGGGTTTGTGATCTGAGCAATCCAAGAAGTGATATGAGCCATCCCAATGGTCTTGAAGCTTTCCAAGAGGGTCCATGTGTGTTCCATGATCATAATATGCTCCCCAAAGTTCATAAAAGTCAAAAGATCACAAAGAATGGCAAAGGCATAGAGGCAGACTGAAGATTTCCTACACATATGACCTAAAATTAGGGTTTTGGTTTCAGAGGCCTTAATCCCAATTTTTTTGGTCATTCTTGTTTCTAAAGGTCTTAATATGTTATAAGGATCATGTGTACCAAATTTAATGAAGAAATTCACTGTGGAAGTCATCTGATCATTGGGTAACTTCTTGAGCAAGTAAAGTCAAAATCAGGGCATCTGAAGCCTCCCTCAAGGGTACCAAAGGGTCATCATCATCATTTTGAGTCTCTATGATCTTTATTTGATCTTAGAAGTGGTTGTAAGTTCACAAAGTTGAAGAATTTTGAGCCAATTGCAAACTTGTTATTTTTGGAAATGACTTGTAATGGAAACTTTCCATTTTGGGAAAGATATTCAACCTATTCTTTCATGACCAAAAATGCTTCAAATGAAAAATTCTTGGGCATGAAAGTTGTAGATTATGTCTTCCCATTTTCAAAAAGTACAAGAACATGTCTTGATTCATCCTAGAACTCAAGATATGGCCTTTCAAAGTTGGCAAAAATCCTATAATTTTCAAGTTCATGCCAAAGAGGGATTTTTGAAAATTCAAGTTTCAAGCCATTTCATAACCTCTAATTGACTTCTAAGCATCATACAAATATGGTGCAATGCATTTGGACCATAATTGTGCCTTGGATTTCAAGTTTCATCAAGCCATTTTCACAAAATTCTCAAAGTTGGAAATTTGCAAAACCTATTGAAACTCTTCATCCAATTGTTCCAGCTGCATAAACTTCATCCTAGGGCCATCCATGAATCAAGCTGAGGCCGGACATCCCTTGAAACAGCTTCTGCCATGGCCCATGCTTGTGGTACAAAACTTTTGACTTTTTTGCAACTTTCCCATACCAATCACACTATGCCACCACCAACCTTCTGACCAATCAAGACCTTACATACAAGCACCATGGACCTCATTTCATATGATCTTGGAGCCTTAAACACAACATAACTCAGAATCACCAAAAATCCCCAAAACCTTCAAGCTTTCGAAACTCACTCCTCAGCCATCAAAACTCAAAATTTCTTTCTCCATTCAACTCCACATACCTCAAGGATCATTTCCCACCCCTTGCCATGGCCTGAAACAAGCCCAAACACAAACACGACTTCTGCACATTCAGAACTGAAACACTAAAACCAGCCACCATAAACTTGTTCTAAGCATCACAGCATCCTCAGGGGGTCCATTGGAGTTGATTTTCACCAAGGAGAGGTCCAGAAAGCTCAGATTGAGAAAGCTTCATCTCAGGTAACCATCAAGAACAATTTTTCCAGAACTCCCATTTTAAGTTCTTAAATGATTCTATATGTCTCTCTGATCATGGTGATGTGTTTAGTTTTCAAAATGGTTAAGAATCAAGCATGTATTTAACTTCTGAAAGTTTTGTGTATTTTTTCGTTATGCGTCGATTCATGTTATTCTTGAAATATAAATGTTGTTTGTTGCTGGATTCATGTTTGTTGCTGTTCATTGATCATTTCTGGAGAGTTTGATGTGTTTTTATGGGGTTTTGAGGGAGTTGGGGTGGAAGAGTGACCGGAGAAGATGATCGGAGCTTGCTCTGATCACTTGAAAATGCTTAGGGTTTGTGATTAGGGCTAATCCTCCCAGTTTGAATGTAGGCCATTAGATTGTGTTTACCAAGTGTTTGGAGGGCCAGGATGCATCCACTTAAAACCATAATCCTTTAATTAATTAATTAATTAAGATTAATTAAATAAAATTCCAGATTGATTCTCAGCCTTAGGATTACGCGCGCAGTCAACCCTCCATTTCCCAGTTTGAATCTCAGCCTTCAGATCCTCATACTTTCATTTATTTTCATTTTTATTTCATTTTATTTTCGTTTCTTTGTTCATTTTATTAAAAATAGTAAAAATCATAAAAAAAATCTCAAACTTTGCATTTCTGTTTTAAATATTTTTCTTAACCTGAAAACATTTTTATTTTTAATTTTTGCATTAAAAAATTATTTTTAAAATATTTAAATGTTTTATTTAATTAATTAATTGATTTTAATTAATTAAATATGCATTTAGGTTTCTAAAAATCACCAAAAAATTCATGAAGCATTCCAATACATTTAGAAACATTTTCAAACTCACCATACAAATTGCTTTTTAGGTTTGATTACATTTTCACAATTTTCTTTGAATTAGGGTTCTTAAAAATCACATTTTTTAACCCTAACTTGAAAAATTCATTTCTGCCTAACTATGATGAGTTTGAACTTGGTTCTTCTTGCATTGTTTCAAATATTGCATATAGTTTCTAGGTTATTTATCTCATATTTTATCTTGCATTTTCATATTGATTTGCATTTTCCCTTTAGAAGCATCCAAAAACCCTAGGTAACTTAAAAATTTCATAACTTCCATTAGGTTAAGCTTCTGACTTTCTCCTTTGGGGTGTGATCTTATATGGGATTAGGGTTTATTTAAGCTTAATTTCAATTTTTTATCATGGTGAATGCTTCTGTTTTGGTCATATGCATCTCATGTTGCCTTAAAACCCTAATTTTGCATCTTCATTTGCATTCTTCTTTGCATATCATGAACTTGTGAACCTGCCATGCCATTCCATTCTTTTGTATGTCATCTTAGATATCTTAGGATATGTATGAAACATTTCTTGATAATTTCTTCATTCATTTTCTATGCTTTGCATCCATTACATTTCATGAACATCCATGTGTTTTCATGCTTCTAAATATGCTTCCATTGCATCTCATCTTTGTATGATCATTCATATGCATCTTGTATGACTTTGCATCATCTCATATGCCATTTACATTGCATATTCACTTCTGACTTTGGTCTTTGCATCTCATTTCATCTCATTTCCTTTTGCTTTATGTCTTATGCATTCATACTAACATTTCAGGAGCTTTTGGTAAGTTATCTGGGAGGTGGATTTGCCTTCACCTCCCCCCTTTCTCATCATTCATATGCATATTTACTTGTCTTTGAAGTGAACTTGTTTCACTTATGTTCTCTCCTTCTTACTTTCTTTCTTTTAAGTTACTTATCTTCTTCAGGAAGTAAGTAACTTATTCTTCTTCCTCCTTCTCTTTTCATCTGCTTGTTCTTCCATGGTGGCCTCCTAAAGATCTTTTCTTTAAGCCTCACAAACCATAAGATATCCTAGCATGATAATTTTTAGGGTTGTATATAGTCCCCTCTAACTTTTTACCTTTGAGTCTCCTTGAGTCTCTCTTCTCATCTCTTAATTAGAGGCTAAACTCTTAAAGCTTTAGGACTTTGGAATTAGGGTTATGCCTGCATCCTTATCTTAGGATGGAGTGTATAACTTTAATCCTTAGTGTTAAACCTTTAATTTGTTTACACCTATTAATCAAATCACATTAATAATCACTAAGACTTTATCTTGTAACTTGGGCCTTACATTAGAGTTCTATCTCTTCCTTATGGTTAAGAGAGACTAACCCTAGTGTTTAATGGACAAGTCCCCCTCAAGTTGTCTTACAAACCATAAAACCCACTTCTTAATCTCATCCCTTTAATTAAAATCCACTTAATAAAGGCTTGTTATATAATGAATTTAGTCCCTAACCATGGATTAAGTTGAGGTATCTTCCTCAACTTAAGTGTTCTCGTCTATCATCCTTCTATTAGGATGGTGTAATGAGTTCACTAATTTGTGATTAGAGATTAAACTAATTACTTAACACTAAACAAAAACCCAAAAACATCTAAATAATCACAAGTAGGTTAATGATCTTAATCCTTCATCATTAAGGTAATTAAGTTGAGATGCTTATCTCATACTTAAGTAGGCTCATTATCCCTAATCAGGGAGGATATAATGAGTTTGCAAACCTTAGATTAAGGCTTAAGCTCATTATCTTATGAAAAACACCAAAAACAATAAAAAAACTGAAAACACAAAAACAAACAATAATCGTCTCCTCCGGGATTCGTTTCTCATCATACTCATTCACAAACGAGAACTTACTTCTTACGTCTAATGCAAGACAGTTAGCACTCGAGCCAGACGAGTCATACACTTGGGCATTGACAAGCAAGCAGTTCACAGTCAAATCATCCAGTCTCTTTGAGTCGAACTACGGTGTTCTGACTTCCTCATTACACGAGAGGATACGTAGGCATAATTTAACCGTTATCGAACAAAAGTCTCTTTATCATCCCCCTTTTCCAGCACTCTCTTCTAAGCCTCAGTTCCTGAACAATTCACCCTTTTGCACTAACACATGTACTTTCTTTCTTTAGCTTTTGCACACAGATAGCACATACACTTACCCGTTTTAAACACAATCTTGTAAGCGTGGATCTCGTCGAGTACGATGGACGATCAGGGTGTTAATACCTTCCCAGGTCGTAACCAACCCCCTTTCTCAGTTTCTCTGGTTTGCAACCGTCTTATCCATCTCTTTCCAGGTTTATGCAGCATTACCTTTCCTTCGGGATAAAAATTCCTAGCTTGCGACTCTATTCAATTCACCTCATCATTCCTCTTTCTCCGACCGTTCGCATTTGCACCAGGATGAAAATCCGGGGAGCGACAACTGGGATTAGGGTTGTCTCCCTCTAATATCCCAAAGCCATTTTCTTCATCAATAATCATCGAAGATATTACATAACTAATTAAGGATCAAATTATGGCAAAGACTTGGGCTATGTGGTATAATCCAAGTACATTCGAGATATGTGAAAGACCAGCTTCATTCATGACTGCACCCTTCGGTTTTTATTTCTCAGTTGGTTTTGCGTTCAGCATGTGATCCAAATGGTGCATTAGAAGTTTTCTCAAGATTCAAGTTTCTACCGCCATTCAAGTTTATGTGTCCATCTCCATTTAAATTTTATACTCATTCGCCCAATTTTTCAATTATGTTCATTTTGATCCATCATCCAAATAAATTCATGAAAACACCTTTTAAAGTCCAATTGTCCAAAACCATATTCAATTTTCAAAGCCAATGACCATCTACATTCCCTAAACCTTTACAAAATCCAAACACATATTTAAATTCAATTCATTTCTAATTCAAGTGACCATATTTGTCCAAATTTTCTACTTCAGTTCCTCATGAATCAAGATTGAAAACTCGCAATACATATGATAAGATTAATCCAATAATGGATCCTCGAGATGTGATACAAGAAAAGTTGGATGCAAAAGATAATTAAACTTGACTCTAGCATGTTCACCAGGTCACACGAAGATGGTGCTTTATCAATCTTGAAACAGATAAAAAGGACAAGTATCGATTTAAGTTGCCATGTTGAGGATTTATTAATATTAGAAGCACTTTGGCCCATTTGCGGTATTTAGTTAATAGATTTCTCATGATTTAATGGCCGCATTTCTCATGATCTTATGCTTGTCACAATACAGTTAGGAAGTTTAATATTTTCCAGCATAAAAATACAGAAAAAAGAGAAGGATAGGGAACTAACAGAAATTGAGCATAAACTAATGTAACAGGAAAATTCAGTTAGGAACTGAACACAGATAATCGATACCAAATTCAGGTGAAAACTTATAATTGAATGCTAACTGATAACTGATAAAAAAGGAATATATCAGAAATTCAGTTACAGAAAATTACATGAGGAAATATCACAATAGAATAAGTTACACAAGAAATTCAGTTACAGAAAAATACAATGGGAAAACTCAGAAGAATCAGTGACAGTGGAAAAAATGAGAAGAAGAACAACTGAAAATTCACCAAAACTCAGAAGAATCAGTTACAGTGAAAAGTTCACAAAAACCTCATAAATCTTCATGAGCTTCACTCTCTAATCTCCAGTCCGAAAATCACTCCATGATCATCTTCTTCAACTCTCCAATCTCCGCTCCGCATAACGATCACCACCTCCAATCTTCTTCAATCGTCACAGCACCAACAACTTCATCAACTCGACTTCTTCAGTCCTCAACAACTCTCCAACAAACTCTAACATAATCATCACTCTCTGCATCAAACTTTAACTAACTTCGCAGAACTTCACATCAACACCTAGAATTCTCTCAATCTTCATCAATCTTCACATACAACAACCTTCGACCCACTTCTTCTCCATTTTGCAATCATCGTCATCTACAAATCTGCAACCTACAAAATCGATCCAAGATTCCATAATATCACATCGTTCAACAACAATAACAGAAACAAAAGCGTAAGCATCGAAGCAAGAAGAATTGGCAAGCATTTTACCTGAATCTTTTCGTGTTCTAAGTGATACTTCATCTTCTTTATTAAGATTCTGATAATATCGATACCTTTCATCTTCAATGCGAGTTCTGGTTAAGATTATGAATTGAGAGGAGTAGGGTGAGACTCGGATAATATAGGGCGGCATGCCTAAGGATATGCGAAATCCGCCGCCACCAATTATAAGATCCAACGCAACGGGGCTTTACTTATGTGGTGGATGGATTTCGACGAGTTGAGCTGACGAAGAAGGACGAACGGATTTCATACCGAGAGATTCGCATCCTCTTGGTCGTCGTCATCATCTCGCGGGTGCGACGATCTACCATGGTCATATTCTTCGTGTGTGATTCGTGGTTTGGTTATCTTTGTGACGAGGTTTAGAGAGGACGAAGCTTCATGATGGCGCGACGGGTTTCTTTTGGCCGGCGATTGAGGGAAGCAACAAGACGATGTGAGTGTGAGGTTGACGGTGATGGAAACAGTTAGTAACGGCGCCCTTCGCGGCATGTTTGTTCTCTGAGGATTTAAGAAGAAGCAAGGTTCGTTGATGATGGAGTGGCGACTGTCGGCGTCGATTTGAGTCGGAAATGGGGATGAAGGTGATGAGGAATGAAGAGGAAGATGATAACTCATATGTTATATTCTTCTTCTTCAGTTATTTTAGGAATTAGGGTTTCAAATTGGTTTGGGCCTTTTCGCTTTCAGCACCTCCAATTCTCTCATCACACCTCCTTGCAACTCTCCTCATGAGAAATGGGCCATAACCCATAGAATTTCTATTGAAACCATCCGCTTCCACTAAACACACCCCTCTTGCGCTGGTATAAGGTTTTGGGCCTTATTTTATTTCCTGCACCACCAATTTGCTAATCTACACCCTTCTGTTTCTCTTGAAGTTTCTAATTAATTTTCTTGTTCAATATGAATTAATTTTCTGGTTAAAATGATTTTTAGGGATTAACATTTGGATTAGTTTCTTGAGAAATTTAATTATAATTTTTTCACTAATTTTAATTAATTGTTTTGGATCGATTTTGATTAAAGTGAATTAATTTTGGAGTAAATTATTCATGAGTTTTTGATCAATACAAATCAATTTCGGTTACGGTGGAGCTTCAAAATGCAATTATGGAAGATGAGCATTTATTTTTCTCATGCGATATTACAAAACTTGCATGGATTTTTTGGATTTCTTTTATATGAAGAATCGGTACTTCGATCAAGTAAGTAATCTCGATGCTCCACTTTTACGCATCATTCTATTTGTATGCGGCTTAGGATCATATAACTTAAGGTGCATATTGAGCCCTCCCCCCTGAGGCAATGAATTTATTTATGATTTATGATGATATGTGTCGATATCAGAGCTTAGAGATTAGATTACGAATTATAGGATTCGTTTCCTTTCACTTTCCCTTAAATCACCCTTTTTTTCCTATTTCGTCGCAATTATTAAAAATATTTTTAGGTATGATAAAATTCTGGAAATATTCATGAGTTATTCTCATTACATTATTTAATTTTGTATAATTTTTGTTTCTAGCTTTGGATGGTTTTAGTAATTAATTTGGATTTTTCATTCCAAGCTGTCCCAAAAGGAAGTGTTTTGACATAAGGGACCGAAGACAATTTTTTTCCCAAAGGTGTGAGACCTATTTTTTGTTTTTGATTAACCACTTGAATTTATGACATTTTGATGCTCCTTAGGAATTTTTTTCATAATTTTTAGTGCCATTTTTGGTCCACTTTAAGAGTTTTTTTTCGGCGATCATGCCTTGTTACATTGACCGTTAGGGAATTGTTTTGGCACTTTGGTGCATAATTTTGTGAAATACTTTTATCCAATACAATCTACTGACTATACCATTTTAAATATTTAATTTCATAAATTTTAAAGCCATTTTGCTATTTTTTCATGTCACCTAGATTTTAGGTCCGATTATGTGCCTATTTGCTCCATACCCTAGATGTTAGGAAGGCATTCATGCCATTTTATTGAGATACCTTGTGGTAAATTTTAGGAGTTAATTATAGGTCACTTTTAGGTCCTTAATTCTAGTTATAGGTCATTTTTTGAACCATATTCATTTGGGTTGTTTTGGTGTTTCAAAATGCATCATTATTTTAACTAGTTTAACTTAAACTTGTTTCTCTCCTCCTCTAAATGTTAACATGAATTATGTGGGAATCATTAATGTCAATCCATGAATTCTAGTTGCATATCATACCTTTTATGCTACTTACCCATAATCATCTCATGCATATTCATATGTCATTCATCTTTAACTTGCATCATTTGTGATCTTATGCGACACTTATTCCATTTCTTCCCACATCTTCTTATCTGTGTTCCATATGCTTAAACAATTGCATACATGATGGTATATTCATTCATCCTTATTCATATGCATTTACTACTGACTTTGATACTCATTTCATGTATTAATTCATGCTTGTATTCCATATGCACTCATACTTCATTCTTGAACTCTAACTTGCATTCATGTGAACTTATGTGAACTCTTTGTACATAGTTTGACATAGTTTGAAATTGTGAGGTATCCTAGCATAATTAGGGACCTATAGCATGTAGCTACTGACTTTAGAAGTCATATAACCTTTAGTTACCTTCACCTCTAGACTTAGGTCTTGTTTTGAACCATAATTCCATTATAGGATGTGTGTAAGGTTTAATTGCCTTTATGCTTTGGTTTAGTTGCCAATATGCAAATTATTGTGTTACTAACCTTTGTTTTATAGAGGGGAGGATTGAGGTAAGCATTACTTCTATCTTCTCTTTACGCATTATAAATGTGGTTGCCTTAGCACTTTGTGCTTTTCTTGTATAGGTTCTCCCTTTCTTTAGAAACAACTTAACTTCCTTAGGAAGTAAGTTGAGTTCTAATTCTCTTTTTTCCTTTTCCTTCTCTCATTAGGATTAGAAGACCTCATAAACCATTAGGATCTCCCTTTTACATGAAATAAACAATTTAGGGTTGTGTCTTAGTCCCCCTTAGTGTTTGTCCTTTCTCCATTTTGAGTCATTCTTTCTCATCTTCAAACAAAAAGCCAAAAGACACTTAATAATGGATTGTAGTAGTCTCTTGTGTATATCCTTATTACATGGGGCACTCATATTCATTCCATCTTGGAATAGTATGGGCTTGTCTAGCATGATGTACAAGTTTGATCATGAGACTATCTTCACAAAGAACACATAAAAGACATTTCTTCAAAAACTACAAAAACATGTAATAAGTTCAATAAGCTAGTGAACTTAGACCCTAATCCTTGGGAACAAGTCTTGGATAAATTCTCCTTACTTGGTGTGCTTGTTCTACTATTCCATCTTGGAATGTAGTAGCAAGTACACATTCCATGGAAAAGAGTTTGAATTCACTTCCTTGTGGAAAATTCATAAAAAATCTTAAAAAGCAAACAACAAACAATAAGCGACTTTCCTGCAGGAACTCTCTTCACTCATCTTATTCACTCTAAACGCGAACTTGCGACTACTTGTCTCGCATGCAAGACGGTAAACGCACTCGTACAAGGCGAGCCTCCAGTAACTGAGCATAGACATAAGCAGTTCCAGCGATAAAAAAACACAAACAAAGTTCCCGCCTGTTTAAGCGAACTACGTCGACTCTGATCCTCATTTTCCTGATGAGGTACGTAGGAAGCGGGGTAGGGCCCGTTCGAGCACATTCTTTATTTTCCCTATATTTCCCCCATTCATTCTTTACATTTTCATTTCCAGTTCCCTTTCTTATTCTATTCCAGTTAGCAGTTCATTTGTTCAGCAACAACTTTATTCTCTCACCCTTTGAAACAAAACAAGCAAGCGTGGATCCCGTCAGGTACGGTAGACGATTTGGGGTGCTAATACCTTCCTAGGTCGTAACCGACTCCCGAACCCAGATCTTTGGTTCGCAAGGCCTCGTTATTTCCTTCTTCCTTTGGTTTGTGCATCATTACCTTTCCCATTCATTCGGGATAAAAATGCCTGGCTGGCGACTCTACCTTTTTCGTGCCACTTTCGCGTTTGTACTAGGATGAAAATCCCAAGAGCGACAGTCACAACATCACAACAACAGTTTTCTCTGAACATGAATTCCAGATTTTGGAATCAAGGAAACAAATCACAAGATCACAATACTGAACAGTGCTGGAAAAATGGGTATGTTGGAAGTTTTAGGGTTCCTGCAAACATGTAAACCCTTCCCATCTCGCGGGTGTGCTACTCGGGTCAACATCATGGACTCTCAAAGCCGAGCAACAATAATACGTTCACCATTTCCGAGAAATGGCTTATGACCAAATCAAGGAATTGGTTTGGCATTATGTACTACTCAGGGAGGTCTCATCTGAGTCCAAGGAAACAAGCATCCCTCATAAGTCCCCAGCTTCAAGCATTGAATTGAGAAACAATAGTACATTCAATCCTTGAGATACAGTACTATCATCATACGAACAATTTGATTTAACTCGATTCCTATGAGAGAACCAAGCCATCCTATGTGAGTTCCTAGTGAGCCCTCGGATGCAAGTGGGTTTGCCAACAAATGTGGTATGCCACTGTCATCACTGGAGAGGGGTGTTTCCACTAAGGTCCTCAAAGATCAGTCCCCAGATGCACATAACTATCGAGGTCGTACCCTGAAGTGAGGCAAAACCCCCACACATAATAGTTCCAAGACGAACGCAATCTGGGTGTGGAACACATCGCCACTCATCATGTAACCATGTGAGTACAACGTGTCCATGCTAATCCTATGGTGCACTCAAGCCGAGTGTTTGGCTTATCTCACAGTAACTCCCATCCCATAGAAAAAATGGAAACCAGCACAGTCCAGACAATCCAATATATATGATTCATGTTAAAATAAATACTGAAAACTGTAAATAAATGCGGTAAAGCTGTAAAGTAAAACTGTAAATGAAAATAGTAAATAAACACACAACAGTACACACATAAACACCCAAAGAAACAGAAGCAAACAGGCACTAGGATTGACTCTACAAGGGGAAACCAGAGATTCTGGATTCGGTCCCCAGCAGAGTCGCCAGCTTTTCTACCATTAACCGGTTAACGCATTTGGTTAACCGGTTAACGGGGCGACATTGTTGTTTTGTGTTTATTGAAGGAGGACAGGTTGTTGAAGAATACGATTTGAAATTGTTTATGGTTTTTGAAGATTGGTTTGTATTAATTTCTACAGAGTTGATTTAGGCTCTCCAAGCTTCAGATTAAATGGAGTGAAGGGTTGTTTATATAGAGGAATCATGGAATGTATTAGAGGAAAAGACTGAGGAAATTGTTGCTGAAGGAAATGTAATGTCGTAACGTTTGGAATGGTTGGTGGTGCGTGGTTCGCGTTTGATGAAGGAGTTTTGTTATGCCGAGAGTGAGTGGGTTGTACAGGTTGTTGCTATTGTGTGATGTGCGTGAGTGAGGAAGTTGAAGTGGGGCCTGAAGATTTATTTTATTTTGTTTATGATAAAAAATTGGTGGGGTCAGGAATTGCTGTGGAGAAATTGTTTGATATTTTGGTGTAGTTTTCATGTTGAAGTATTGAGAGCAAAAGAAAAATAGTGTGGAGTCCAGGTTTGTTGTTGTACAATGGGATAGAGAAAAAAAAAAGAAGTGGGTCAACTTGAAAAATTTGCTCCATTGGATATTGATGGCTTTTGGAACAAAACAAACAACAAAAAATATAATAATAATAATAACAATAATAGTATGAAAAAATAATAATAATAATAATAATAATAATAATAATAAAGGTAAAAATTATAGTAATAATAATAATAAGGATATGGAAATTGAAAATGTGGATAGTAAGAAAATTAAAAAGGATATATATATATATATATATATATATATATATATATATATATATATATATATATATATATATATATATATATATATATATATTAAAAGATGAAAAATAATTAAAGAGAAAATATAAATTGATTTTTTTGTGTAGTTTTTTTTTAATGAAAAGAGAAAAAAGATTAATAGAAAATGAAGGTGATAGTCGGACAAATGCCTCCACACAACACACCGACTTCTGAAACAACATTGCACACACACTCGACCTGAAAACCTCGAACTCTGATTTTTCCGCACAAACCCGAGTTTAGACTACAAGAAGAAATGACATATATTTTTTGGATTTTTTTGAATATGGTTAGACAGAAAAATAAAATTGTACATATGAGACAAATTTGGGGCGCAAGCTACATGAAGGAGGGTGGGACCACTTTTTGGTTACTGTGTGTGTACTTAGTTGTTTATATTAAATAGTTAGTATGCATTAATTAATTTACACAATTAGCTGAATTAATTATTTGGTAGTGTATTATAGATGAACAAATAAATAACATGGTAGAGTTAGAAGTAGTAGTAATGGACTTTTAGCAGGAAACCGAAAACGAGAAATTTAGCAGGTAATGGTATATTATACCAGGATGGAAGTATGATGACAACAGAAGTAACAGAAAAATGTATATTTAGAATGTTGATTTAGTCGAATAAGTGAAATTAAGGGTAGGAATTAGTCGAATAAATGAAATTAAGCGTAGGAATTAGTTGTCTGGAATTAATTGAAATTTGTCGGGGTAGTTCATATAAACTAGTAGGTGATTTTGGTAGGTTTATTTATTGGAATCTAGTCGAATACATGGAATTGTATGTACTGTTGAATAAGTTGTTTTGTCCCGATTTATGGACATATTTGAGTTATAAGTCTAATGACGATGTTGATTTAAGTTGATGCATATTTTGTTCTTGTTGTTGTATGTCATTCATAATAGTCGCATACATCGTATTTTCTAAGTTGAAGCTAATGCTAAGCCACGTTGGCCTGGATTGGAAAAAGAATTATAAGTTGAAGTTGAAGGCTTATGCCTTGTTGTTGCCTCGATAAATTGACACTTTCTAAGTTGGGAGTTCTACTCCAATGGTACCACATGCATACGCATAGTCGAGTCGCATTTGAGTTTTATATTATATGTTTTACGTTGATTGTTGCTTTGTTGTTGTTGGATAGTGGCGATTTGTATGATTCTAGCCTAATGTATTGATTATCATACTTTTGTTTATATCTTTCGATATCTCACCCCTTCTGTTTGAATGTTGCCTTCTGTTGGTAACATGCAGGTAATCCAGAGTAGAGTGGAGTACCTTAGTAGATTCGAGTCGGTGTTGTCGCTCTGATACGTAGCACTTGGGGGGATAACACATGTCTTCTTTTGATATTGGATTTTAATATGTTGCTGAATTTTAGTTGTTTTCGTTAAAGATTTGTTGTTTACGTTGTTTCTAGTTTGAAAACAAGTTGTGATACTTTTAAGTAGATTAGTATGAATCCGCTGCGTAGTATTAAAGTATTTTATTTTAAATATTACTTAAATGATGTCACGTGGTTATTTAAGTTGAAATGTATAATTCCATTTGTGTTGTTGCGATTTTAATACTCTAATTTTATGATTAATTATCAGGTAGAAATGTGGTGTTACAGTTGGCTCCCCGTGAGCGATCGGGCGGTGAGAGGAGGTCGCAGGTTGTTTTGTAGTTGTTTTTTTGTATGTTGTTTTCTTGTTGTTAAGAGTTGATTTGTTGTTTAGTTGATGTTTTTTCATGATGTTATGATTTTGTATATGTGTATGATGATGAAGCATGATTTATGATAATTTATTTTGATGACATGAAATTATGATGCACCATGTTAATTATGTTGAATTTTGATGAGAATAATACATCATTGCATTTCATAGCATCCTATGTTGAGACTTCGGTCTATTGATGGCTTCAACCCCATTGTGTGGATTTAAATGACTATGTTGTTTATGTTGTGCTCCTTAACAGAGGGTTGATGGCTCAGTGTCCATCTTATGTTGACGAAGTCGATACCACATGCATTGAAGTATGACACATACTAGTTGACATCGCATGAATGTGTGTGATTAGTTGGATGATCTTCAGTGATTGCCTATAAAGGTGTAAATGATGTTATTGATGTTGTCCTAATTATTTTATTTTTATTAGGTTATTATAATGAATGTTGATTACTCACCCTGCCTATTTGAATGTTGCCTCTATGTCGGTAACATCAGATACTCAAGAAGGATAACTTTCGGTGCATGGATTCTAGTTTAAGTCTTTCTTATTTATTTGAATTCATTAGATATAAGAATTGGGTCCTGCTCTGTATCATGTAACTTTGAGTTGGGAACGATTGTAGACCTTAGTGTTCTTTTGTTTTGTTTTATAAGTTAAGTTCTAGTTTAAACTCGATTATGTCAAATTGACTTAAGATTTGAAGTAGTGTTGAATTGTTGATATTTCATGACGATTAATGGAAGTTTATGTTTTTCGTTGCATAATGAATGATTAATTGAAAAGACATGATATAACTCGTGTTACGGGACAAGACACAAATATTTTGATGTTTTGAATAAAAATATGACGCTTTTTTTGGTTTACTCTGATTTTTAAATGAATTATCTGTATATTTTATGTTGTAGTAAAAAAGGGTGTTACATTAGTGGTATCAGAGCAGGTTGATCTGTGCGGTCGAGTCTTGTCGTTGTTAGTCCTTTTCGGTTGTTGCGTGTGAGTATAGGGTTGATGATTCGTTCTTTTGACGTTGTTGGTGATGTGCAGAATGGCTACAAATCATGTTCTTGCGGATGCGGTGACTGCACTTTCTCAAGCTATAGCTCATAACAATGTTCCTGATGAGTTTCGTGTTTTGGACAAGTTTAAGGGGAATAATCCGCTGACCTTTGAGGGTACCTATGACCCGGATAACGCTCAAAAGTGGCTTAAGGCGATTGAGAATATTTTCTGAGTGATGTTGTGTAATGATGCTCAGAAGGTGCAATTTAGTACTCACATGTTGTTGGAAGAAGCCGAGGACTGGTGGGATAATACCCGTTAACGATTAAAAGATGTTGGTACTGTGGTGACTTGGGTTGTGTCAAAACAAAAATTTTGGGAAAGTATTTTCCTGAGCATGCTCGTGGTAAGAAGGAAGTGAAATTTCTTAAGTTGAAACAAGGAAATATGAATGTGGCAGAGTATGCTGCAAAGTTCGAGAAGCTAATGAAGTTTTGTCCTCACTACAACCGTGTTGATGGTGAACTTTCCAAGTGTCTCAAGTTTGAGAATGGGATGAGACCAGAAATCAAGCATGAGATTGGATGTCAGCAGATTCGTAGGTATACTGAGTTAGTGGATGAGAGTAGAATTTATGATGAAGATAGTCGAGTTTGATCTGCTCACTACAAGCAATAGGGTGAGAAGAAAGAGAAAGGCCAATTTCGAGGAAAACCTTATGTGACTCCAGTTGATATAGGAAAACAAAAGGTTTTAGATGGGAAAAAGCCAAGTGGGGAGCAGGTTTCGTTCCTCTCAAGTGCTACAAATATGGAGAATCAGGTCGCAAGTTTGATGTGTGCAACAACCAAGTGATGAGATGCTACAAATGCGACAAGAAGGGTTATTTGGTTGGTGATTGCCCAAATGAAGGCCCGACTTGTTTCAATTGTGGTGAATTGGGTCATATCAGTATTTAATGCCAGAAACCGAAGAAGAATGCTATTACTGCTCAAACCAATGGAAGAGTGTTTGCCTTGCGTGGTTTAGAAGTTCCCAAGAAGGATAATTTGATTCGAGGTATATGCTTTATTAATGATATTGTGTTGACTGCTATTATTGAAATTGGTGCTACTCATTCGTTTATTTCTCTTGAGTGTGCGACCAGGCTGGGATTGAAATTGTCTGATATCAATGGTGGTATGGTGATAAAAAAGCATGCAAATGGTTTTTTCACTATTACTCGTGTGTGTTTAAGTTGTCCTTTGTCTATTTTTGGGAAGAGTTTCTTGATGGATTTGTGTGTTTACCCTTGCACCAAATCGATGTTATTTTGGGGATGAACTAGTTAGAGTTTATTTTTGTGCATATCAATTGTTATGCCAAGACGCTAGAGTTCACGAAGGTTGGTGACCGTGGTAAGTTAATGTTCTTATCGGCTAAACATGTGGATGAACTTCTAAGAGATGAAACTCATATGTTTGTGATGTTTGCATCGTTGCAAGTTGCCGCAGTGAGAATCAGATGTCAAGCTATTGATTAAGCTTGAATCACAAATCATTTAATGTTCACCATCGACTTTAATTTATCCAAAGGGAAAGCGAAAAGATCGAAAAGAAAACCTAATTGTGAAGATTCTAAGGTTCGGGGGTTGGTTATACCTTGGGAAGGTGTTAGCACCCTAAGCATCTGTAGTATCCTACGGGAACCTCTTGTTAATATTTGTGTTATTGTTATTATTGATTGCTAAAACTAAAGGGAACCTAAGGTTTTTATTTCTAAGGGTGAACGAACACTTGATTATGATCAAGGTTCGGAGGGGGAAGTAAATGCTATGACAAACATACACGAGACTTAACAAAGTCACAAAAAATTGTAAAGTAAAAGCTAAGGACCTAATGGCTAAAGTTAAACGAGAACTAGGGCTTACTAAACGACCTATGACATTGAGTCAATTAAAGGAGTTCTTTCCCTTTGGATTTATTAACAAAATAAAAAAACGTAAAAGGTAAATGAAAGCGGGCAAGCTCCTAAGAATAAGGCAAAGATTGCAACTTGCGATAATAATGATTGATTTATAATGAATGGAGTGAAGGACCAAAGAACTAAACTAAGGTTGGCGGAGCCACGCAAGGTGGTCGACTTACAAAAATGAAATAGGGCTTTAGAGATAAAATTTGAAAACACAACCAAAATACTTACATTGACATATAAACAAGGACATAAACAAACTTAAATAAAGACTACAAACATAATTAAACAATACATCAAAATTATCTATTTAAAATATAAAAACTAAATAAAAATAAATTTTAAGTAATAAAAAGAACAAGAAATGTATTTTTCGGAAATGTCCGAAAATCCTTTCGAAAATAAAAAAGATAAAAATCATTATAACTAAAAAATATTTAAAATTAATGCAATAAATTTCAGCCGATGACCTTAACTCTACCAATAAGCCAATAGAAAATAAACAAAGTAAATTAGTGATTCAAATTTACCTTTATTAATATATTTTGTTAGAGACAAAGAACTCCCTATCATAATCATAAAGTGCAGTTGAATAACAAAATCATATGTTCCTAATTTCAATAGATCTAAACATACTACTATGTATATACACATATTTAAAAATGTACATTATATAAATATATTTGGAAATGTATATTGTCAGTATGAACAAAACTATATACACAAACTTTATAGAGAAAATAAAACAAGGATTACATTATTATGGCTAAAATAAGACATTAAAATAAATGTTAGAAACTTTGAAACTTTGCCTCTTCCAAATCAATATAACTAAAAAAAATAAACAAAGTAATATAATTCATGAGAAGTTAGACAAAGAACAACCAGATATCATTCAAAACAGAATGGCTAGAACTTAGACAAACCACGTAGAACCAAAATATATTTCTTAAACACATTCGGCTGGAAAAAGCTCCACAGGAAACAAAGCATAAACTCCACATAATTTATCAAGCATAAATCGATGAAAATGATACATTCCAAATCAAACGACATGGAGTTATTGAATCGGAAAAAATACCTAGCACGAAATGGAGAATGCAAAGGGCGTTGTTGTTGGTTGAATCTGCACTGTTGAGCTTGCTTTAGATTGTTACCACGACGTCGAACGGTTGACACGAATCACGCACCACAACAACATAGCGTCGTCACTTTCATCGAATCAACGTGACCACAACATTCAAACCTTACAGCTGAGTTGAACATAAACATGGCTCGTAGTAACGAACTAGGCTACGCAACTCAAACCTGTCACACAGAATAAAAGCAACAAACACAAAATATTCACACGACAGTAACGAAGGCAACCAAGAATGGTGTTGTTAAGGTTGTTTTACGGTGAGGGCGGTGATGGTGATGGTAGTGTTTATGTATTATGGAATGTGTGATGAAGATCACGTTGTTCTACTGAAGCCTTTTCATCTTTTTTCTAATGCTTAAAATCGAGAGATAATAGGATATCTGAAAGTGTGACCGACTGAGTCTCATATGCAGAAGAATCGTGGCTGGAGCTAATGCGAGTTTGTGGTGGGTTGTGGTTGGTTTTGTTAGATGGGGGATATATAGAATCAATGTAAATCGTGTTTGATTGACGGTGGATCAAAAAGATGGAGTGAGGGAGGAGGGAATGATGAATTTGTCATTTAGTGATGAGATGCGCCGTTTTTTTTGCCAGCCCCTATTTGTAACACCCCGATTTAATTAATTTATTTAATTAAATTTATTTGAGAATATTTGTTGTTAATTGCGATGTGTGATGTTTGATAATAAGATGATTGATCGATTTAAGTTGTTTTAAACTGAGTTGTGGGTTAAACTTATTTTGGGGAGGTTTTAATAGTAATGTTGAGAGGTGTAGATAGAAATCCATTAGTGGATTAATTAAATGAATTTTTAGTAATAATAATATTAGTATTATTTTTAAGTCATTTTAATTAAAATAAGGAAAATAGGATTAGTAAGGGTTTAGAGAGAATTAGTCATAATCAAAATTTGGGGAGAAGAACGAGTTTTGGGGGATCAAGAGCTAAGGCTAAGGATTTGTAAGAAGATTTTCGTAGGAATTTTTTCACCCATAGATTCGAGTTGCATTCAATCCAAAGGTAAGGGTGGGATTCATATTTTATAACCGGGAGAAAATAATATGTATGAATGGGAGAGGATTGTTTGATTTCCTTGTTGTTGTTTGTATGATGTTTTCTATGCGATTTCGTATGAATATGATGAATCGATGATCATATGACTGATGTGAATCTTCGGTTGATCGTTGTTATGTATATTTTCTCTGATGATGTTCAGAGATGTGTGATGAAATTATGACGAATCTGAATTAGATGATGATGATAGGATAATAAACCGGTATAGTAATGATAGATGAGTAATAAGACGATGAATTAGGAGTCTAAAAGATGGTAAAAACCCAATTAGGACTGATTTAGAGTAATAGAACGATGAACACGTAGCAGAAGATGAACTGAGATGGTCTCTGGTGATTTGCATAATGGATCTGGTCTTACGCGTATAGGACCAGGTGTTACGCGTAACAACTGGTGGTTACGCCTCCTGTTACGCGTAAGGAGGGTGAATTTTGAGGCCCCTCTGGCCATTTGCGTATGGTACGCGTAAGAGTGTACACTGATACGCGTATGGGAGGTTGTTGCACGTTTGGGAAGTAGTGATGCGTTTTTGTGATTTCGTAGCGTTTCGCCTATCGATTCGCGTACGTTCCTTTTTCTGATGTTCCGTAAGATGACTGATAACTAGTAATTGATGATAGATGTAATTAGAGGTTAATAATATGATGATTTGATGAGTGTTGTTGAACGAATTTGGATGAAGAATTTAAAGATAACAAACTAAGATGATTAAGATGATTTTACACTATTGTGATGTTATATTTTGATGTAGGTCTTATGACCAAAGATGTTATGATGATTTAAGATGATGTGATGTGAGATGATTTAAGATGATGTGATTGACAATGTTTATGATGTTTAATTTTGTTGTATGTTATTTTCATACAACATACATATGCATTATTAAGATGGCCTGGATTGGCAAACACGATGGCCTGGATTGGCAAACACGATGATTAAGATGAAGACTTATGTCATGCAGATGCTAACCAAACTGGAATGATTTTTAAGATAGGAGTTCGCTCCAAATGGTACCACATGCATGCATTGTCAAGTCACATTTGAATTGCATTATTGAATGAATTATTGAGATGTTATGGATGTTGTGATGATACGATGTTTATGATGTATATGATGTGAATGGGTGATTGAATGACTTTAACTTGTATATGCTAATTATTGTATCCTATTTATAATTATCGATATCTCATCCCTTCTGTTTGAATGTTACCCTCTGTTTGTAATGTGCAGGTAATCCTGAGTAGCGAGGAGTCCGGTTAGATGGTTTGAGTCGTTGGTCGCTCTGATATGTAACTCTTCGGGGGGGGGGGGGGGGGGTTAGCGAATGTTTGAATTAAGTTGAACCTTTGTTTTGTTTACGATTGGATTTTGATGATGTTTTTGGATTTTGATGAATTACTTATGAAATTGATTTTAAGATGAGTTGTTATGTTTTAAATGATTTCGTTGCGTAGTAAAGACATTACTTATTACTTGATATGTTGTGAGGAATTGTTTTAAAGAAGAAGAATGTGATACCCTATTTCGTTGAACTCTGATTTATTTATAATTGTTTGCGGGTAGAAATGTGGTGTTACATTAGTGGTATCAGAGCAGGTCGGTCTGTCCGGTCAAGTGTCGAGTTTTAGTTGTCTAACAATCGAGTTGTGCAGAACCTACCGAATGCTGGCGAGAATGAAGGATCTCGTAGTTTGGCGACTTTTCAGAGGTAGAATCCGCCTACTTTCAGGGGTAAGTATGACCCTGATACAACATTGGAATGGTTGAAGGAGATTGAAAGGATCTTCTGAGTGATGGATTGTACGGTAAAACATAAGGTTCGCTATGGTACACATATGTTGGCGCTTGAGGCTGATGATTGGTAGTTAGAGACTCGTATGAGATTTGAAGCGGCAGGTGAAGAGGTCACTTGGGCTATTTTCCGCAGGGAGTTTTTGATAAAGTATTACCCTGAAGATGTTCACGGTAAGAAAGAAGTGGAATTCCTTTAGCTGAAGCAAGGAAATATGTCAGTGACTGACTATGCTGGAAAGTTCACTGAATTGTCTAAATTTTATCCGCATTATGATGGGGCTGGAGCAGAATTCTCTAAGTGCATCAAATTTGAGAATGAGTTGCGTTCTGAGGTTAAGAAGGTTGTGGGATACCAGAAGATTCGAGTGTTTTCTCATCTGGTTGATAGCTGCAGGATCTTCGAAGAAGACAATAATGCTCATTACAAGATGGTGAATGACAGGAGAGGCAAGCACCAACAGAATCGTGGCAAGCCTTATGAGTTGTTATGATTTAAATGATTTCACTGCGTAGTAAAGACATGACTTATTACTTGATATGTTGTGATGAATAATTTTAAAGACGAAAAATGTTATATCCTATTTCGTTGAACTCTGATTTATTTATAATTATTTGCGGGTAGAAATGGGGTGTTACACTAAACTCATTTATAGTACTAAGGTCTATTTTATGAAAAGAAATACAATCAATAATAATAAAACCCTTTTTCTAATTTTGTAGACAAGAAAACTAAAGAGTTAAAAATAAATATCTTGTGTTATTTTTTAAAAGGAAAGTATTAAAACGTAAAATCAATTAAATAAATTTAAACTATTTAAATTAAAATAATTATTTTAACTAAAAAAAATTTAAACAAAGCGGTTTAAAATGGATAAAAAGTCGAGTATCAAAGTGCTATAAAAACTAAAAATGAGTGCGCCCAAATAATCGGCACAAAATAAACATATCGAAAAAATACAGCGTTTGGCCAAATTTTAAAATAAATAGACCGGTTAAAACGGCTAAACTGATCGAAATATGACTAAAAAAGTTGTTGAAAAATTTAAATAATCACACCATATTAAACCACATGAAATGCGGATTAATATAACTGATGTCTACAAGCTTGATTTTAAAACTTTTCGTCTACCGATTTTAAGCATATTTGACTTTTAGTTTGACCAAATTGACTCTAAATCCAACAAGTGTATTTTGGCTAAGAATTCGGGCATTATGCATGATGAAAATTATGATATGCGATGTAGATGATGCATATGATTCAATGAACTTATTTTGGAAATTCAGGGTCAAAATTAGGGTATGACACAAGTTGATCAGGAAGCAGGGGGTGTCGAATACCCAGTTGTCAATGAATTTCCATATGTGTTTCCGGACGAAATAAGTGATTTGCCTTCAAAACGTGAAATAGAGTTTGCAATGGATTTGGTACCGGGTACTAGTTATGTGTCGATGACTCCTTATCGGATGTCAGCATCTGAATTGCATGAGTTGAAGACACAACTAGAGGAATTACTCGAGAAGATGTTTGTTCGACCATCTGTTTCTCCATAGGGTGCTCGGTAACACCCGTATTTAATTAATTAATTTAATTAAATGTTATCGCATATTTTTCCCGATTATTTGTTGTTAGGTGTTGTTTTATCGAGAATGTCTTTAAGTTATTTAAGTTGGTATTAAGTTGATGGTTAAGTCGTGTTTGGGTTGGCCGAGTTAATTAAGTCGAAGTAATAATATAATTATTAATGAAATAATATTAGTAAGTTGGCTTATTTGTGGTACGAGAGTAGTAAAGATGGGGGTGCTATTTTATGCCCATTAGTAATTTGATTAATTAGTGAAATTATAGTATTACTAAGCTGAAAACCTAATTAGAAGAGATAATCATAATTTTTTGAGAAAAAGAACAAGTCTTGAGGAAGAATAAGGAGGCTAGGATTTGGATTTTTGTAGAGAATTTTCACTGTGAATTTGAGCTACCTTCAATCCAAGAAAAGGGTGGGTTTGAATTCTATAAACGGGATTAGGATAATTTGTAAGTAGGTTGGATATTTCGTATGATTGTTGTTGTGTTCTTGTATGCTATGTTATTGTCGATTTCGTATGGATTGTCATGATGAATATGATGTGTTTGTTGTGCCGTTTTCATAAACTTGTTCATGTTGTTGTGTTATTGTGTTGCTGTGTTGCTGGACTGGTTTTGTTTCAGGAAAATTGTGTAGAGAGGAGATTTAGGACTCGTAATCGAATATAGAATTGTTAGATGATGTTTATACAAAAGATTATTAGTCTAAAATCAATGTAGAAACCTAATTAGGCTTGAATTGAGTGCTGAAGTTAAGAAATTCGTAGTAGAGGTGGGACTGGTGTGAAGAATTGTGAATCACGCAGTAGATTTGGTGATACACGTAACAGGAGAAGCCTTACGCATAATACATGATTTTTACGTTGGGCATTACATGTAAGGGAAGAGTTATGGCACGACCCTATGGTCATTTATGTAGGCCACGCGTAGGGGTGCATGCATTACACGTATTGGCAACATTTATGCGTAATAAGGAGCGTAGGAAGTAGATTGCTAAGCCTAACAGTAGGTTTATACGCGTATAAGCAGAGCTGTGTGCAAAAAATGCAATTTTTGGCGATTTATCCTATTTTCGCATCCGAGTCGAACTGAGTTGATTCTAAAAATTAAGTAGAGATAAAATAAGTTTACTTAGTACAGTTGAGGAATAAAAATAATAAATTTAGAAATTTAATTAGTTAAGTCGTAATTAGTTGGTTTTTCGTGTTTTAGTCGTATAAGCCGAAATAAGTTATGTTGTCCCAATCTTGGGAAATATTAAGTTGCAGTCGATTAACCAATGTAGATATAAGTTGTTGTGTTGTTAACTTGTTGTTTATGTTGTTGTTATTGTATGCCATTCATAATTCACATACATTTGCACATTTTAAGTTGGAGTGAATGCTCAAATCAAGTTGGCCTGGATTGGCAAATATGTTGTTGTTGCCTCGATAAACTGGTAAGATTTCAAGTTGGAAGTTTTACTCCAAATGGTACCACATGCATATACATAAGTTGAGTCGCATTTAAGTTTCATTATATATAAATATATGTTGTTAATCGTTGTTGGTTGAAGTTGTATGTTGATGTTTCTTGTTGTGTGAAGTGGTGTGATTGTATGATTTCTCGTTTACGTATTGATTATCATACTCTTGTTTATATTGTTCAATATCTCAAACCTTTTGTTTGAATGTTGCCCTTATGTTGGTACCGTGCAGGTAATCCAGAGTCGAGTACTTAGTAGCTTCGAGTTGGTGTTTGTCGCTCTGATACGTAGCACTTCAGGGGATGGACGCATGTCTTGTCTTTTATGTTGGATTTTATTTTAGTTAACGAATTTGTTTACGTTGTTTATTTAGAAAACCATGTTGAAGTGATTTGATGTTGAAAAGAATTAATGTTGTTTGGTTTTAAAGTTGAAAAATGTGATATCCTATGTTTGTGGAGAATTTTTATAACTCTGATTTAATTATGAGGTCGGGTAGAAATAGGGTGTTACATTAGTGGTATTAGAGCAGGTCGATATGTCCGATCAAGTTGTCGAGTTGTAGTTTGTTTAACAATAGAGTATTTTTAAGTGGTTTTAAATTTTGTAATGTTGTAGTGTTAAGTTGAGATGGTTGGAAGAAACGATGTTGGAATGGCTGCTGCAATGCAAGCAATGGCTCAAGATGTGCAGAACTTAACGAATGCTGACTGGAATGATGAGTCTCGTACTTTGGCAACTTTTCAGAGAGAGAATCCGCCTACCTTCAAGGGCAAGTATGATCCTGATGTAGCATTGGCTTGTTTGAAAGAAATTGAGAAAATCTTCCGTGTGATTGATTGCACTCTAACGCAGAAGGTTCGTTATGGAACTCACATGTTGGTTGTTGAGGCTGATGATTGGTTGTTGGAAACTCGTGAAAGGTTGGAAGTTGTAGGTGAATAGATCATTTAGGTTGTATTTTGTAGAGATTTTATGAGGAAGTATTATCCTGAAGATGTGCGTGGTAAGAAGGAGATTTAATTCCTTGCGCTGAAACAGGGAAATATGTTAGTGACTGATTATGCAGCAAAGTTTACCGAGTTGTCAAAGTTTTATACGCACCATGATGCGGCGACTGCTGAATTCTCAAAGTGCATCAAGTTTGAAAACGAGTTGCGTTCCGAGATTAAGAAGGTTGTTGGGTATCAGAAGATTCGTGTTTTTGCGAGACCTGGTTGATAGATGCAAGATCTTCAAAGAAGATAACAATGCTCACTACAAGATTGTTATTGATAGGAGAGGAAAGAATCAGCAGAACCATGGCAAGCCTTATGATACTCCAGCTGGTAAGGGTAAGTAAAAAGTTGTTTCGGTCAGATAACTAGTGGGGTAGATGATCCTTCTAATATTATTTGTTTCAAGTGTGGGCAGGCTGGACACAAGAGGAATGCGTGTACTGTCGAAGTGAAGCGTTGTTTCCGTTGTGGAAAAGTTGGGCATGCAATATATGATTGCATCCATAAAGAAATGATATGTTTTAACTGCGGTGAAGAATGGCACATTGGTAGCCAATGTCGGAAGCTAAAGAAAGCAAAGTCTGGAGGAAAAGTGTTCGCTTTAGCTAGGACTCAGACAACTAATGAGGACAAGCTCGTCAGAGGTAAATGTTTCATTAATAGTATTCCTTTAATTACTGTTATTGATATAGGTGTTACCCATTATTTTATTGTTTTTGATTGTGTTAAGAGATTGGGTCTTGAGTTGTCTGTTATGAAATGAGAAATGGTCGTCGAGATTCCGGCTAAGGGATCAGTGACTACTTCTCTAATGTGATCGAAGTGCCCGTTTTCTATCTTTGATAGAGACTTTTATGTTGTTTTGGTATGTTTGTCGTTGATTGGGATAGATGTAATCCTAGGTACGAACTAGTTTGAGTAAAACTATGTTCATGTTAATTGCTATCGTAAGTCAGTGAGGTTTTCTACTCTATAAGAGGAAGGAATTAAATTTTTTTCGTTTAGAGAGTTGCAAAAGTTGATGAAAGAAGAAGCCGTGATGTTTTCATTGATGGCGTCGTTATCTGTGGATAGTAAGGCTAAGATTGAAGAGTTGCAAGTGGTAAATGAATTTCCTGAAGTTTTCCCTGATGAAACTCCTGACGTACCGCTTGAGAGAGAAGTTGAGTTTGCAATTGATCTTGTACCTGGTACTAGACCTATTTCTATGGCACCGTACATGATGTCCGCCTCTAAGTTGGCTGAATTAAAGAAGTTGAAATAGTTGCTTGAGAAGAAGTTTGTAAGACCAAGTGTATCGCCATGGGGAGCTCCAATTCTGTTGGTTAAGAAGAAAGATGGAAGTATGACGCTTTGTATAGATTATAAATAGTTGAACAAGAAAACAATTAAGAACAAGTATCTGTTACCAAGAATAGATGATTTGATGGATCAGTTGATAGATAATTTGATGGATCAGTTGGTAGGTGCTCGTGTGTTTAGCAAGATCGATTTGAGATCGGGCTATCATCAGATTGAGGTGAAAGATGAGGATATTTAGAAGACAACGTTCAGAACTCGGTATGGACATTACGAGTATTTGGTGATGCCTTTCGGTGTGACTAATTGGTGACGACTTTCTGAGTTTGACGCTTATTAACTGCAAGTGCACAGTCTATCACGTAGTAATAAAAGATATTGATCCCACAGACTCGATAATCAACCTAGTGCTATTGGGTGTTACTATTCTTAGCTAAGGAGATCAATGTTTTTAGTTTTAAAAGGTGAAGAATTAATTGATTTAAATTAATGGTAAAAATATCGGTACATATTTGATTCGCCTTTGCAAATTCAATAGAGGTTCGGCTTATTAAACTTTGTTAAGTTATCTCTCCGTAGAAACTCTCGGTTTAACAGTCGTTGACTCACACTCTTGTGGTCTTTCCTATTACTATACTCCTAAGTTCAATTGAGCGCTCTCTCTGTGTCAATTCAAGTTAGAAATATTGTTTGGAAACCTAAAGGTTCTAATTGGTTTTAAAGCGCTTCCGTTGTATTTAAAACAAATGTCCGATTTCAGCTATCTGATTATGATCTCACACTCCCGTGGTCTTAATCCTAATCTTTTATACTCCCTTACTCTCGTAACGAAAGTTATTAAAAACAAGAAATCAAAAACGGAAAATAACTTAATTTAAAGCATAGCCTAATTCTACCGAATTAGTTCCGGTTAGACAACTACATACCAATTAACGGTTTATTCAGGCATATTAAATAAAAACAAAGAAAGGTAGAAGGAGAATAAATTCATAATATAAATAAATGCAATGATAAATAAACAATAAAGCATTAAAATTAGAAACCTGGTTGCAATGTTCTTGATCAACCAAACTTCTGAAAAACTTGAAAAGTAAACAATAATTATGTGTCTGGAAACAATAAAAATGGGGATAGTTTCCTAATGATGGAAACTATCACTAAGGGTTGGTAAAGGAAAATAAAAACGAATGCTGAAAATAAAATTGTGAACTTCGAACAAATGAAAAACGACAAAAATTTGGACTTGAACGAAGCTCCCTTTGCAAATTGCAGTGGCTTCTATTTATAGGCAGCCGTTTAGGTTTGTTGAGCATTTAAAGGCATGGACTTCGATTGGGCTTTGAACTGAGTTGCTTGGACTGAGTTGATTAGGGTGGAGGAAAATTCTCTGGTTGGAGCGATCGATTCTCATAACTTCTCTCTCTATTTGAATTCTATTTCGTAATTAGGTTTCTGGAAATTTAGAATTGAGATGAGCGTTTTAAAAAGAGACGAGCAACTTTGACATTGAGACGAGAATCTTGGCATTGAGATGGCCAACTTGCAGTTAAGACGGGCGTCCCACAAATAAATATTGTAGAAGTGACTTTTCTTGCTCCTTTCTTTCTCTTTTTCCCTCGTTTCTTGTCCAATAAGCTTCCTTTTATACTTTTACCTCCAAAAGTCATGTTTTACAAAATATCTACAAAATAAACATAATTCTCACGTAATATTGTCCAAAATACGTAAATTAACATGTTAAACAACCGGAAACCGCATTAAATAATCGATATAAATTAGAGTTATCAAATTCCCCCATACTTGACTCTTTGCTTGTCCTCAAGCAAACAATCAAATATGTTTTGAATAAAATACCTTCATATGCAGACACAAAACACATCACCTATCCGTACGTGGTTGTGCGGCTTTATGCTAAAACAACTAATATTAACTCGAACACCAAAAATACACTAATGACACTAAAACGAATAACGTTCTTAAACTCCTCGTACAAACCAATCTGAATCATGTTATTATAACTCAACCTAATGCTCCTGTATCAGTTTCACCCGGTTTCATTCCGAAGCAATCATATTAATCCCTTTACCTTTGCACTTGTATAGTAGAATAGCCTGTTAGTGAATTTGATCCTTCTTTTCATACAGGGTCTGGTACGTGTAATGCCCCAATTTTTATAAGTTATTTTATAAAATAATATTGAGAGTATGGATTATATTTGGGATAAGAATTAGAGAATTATTTTATTTTTAAATAATATTATCATAATAAGGTGATGTATTATTATAATATTGTCATTTAAATAATAAAATAGTAATTTGGAGGTCTGAGGGGCAAAGGTGTAAATTGGTTATTTTATGAAAAGAAAAACACGATACAATTCTCATTATCGTACTTTTGACGAAGAACAGAGGGTTCTGGAGAAAAGAGAGAAGAGGAGGAAGATCAAGCATCGTAGATCGTCAAGATCAAGAATTTGTGAAGAATCATCCCAATTTCGAGGTAAGGGGGAGAAAGGGTTTTGTATTGGTGAATTAACATGAAATGGGTAATTGGGAGATCCTTACTCCCTTAGGAATTTATGGATTGTGATTGGAATTGAGGAATTCAGGATAAGTATAAATAATATGAGAATTGTTTGTGTATGTTTGTGATTTTGATATTGATTTGTCTATGTATGTGTGTTATATGAAGTAGGTTATGAATGTTAGGAAGAATATAGTAGTTAGAAAAGATAAAGAATACCTAGATTTTCTCCATTTTGGTTCGTAAAAGTTAGGCTAGGTGATGGATGGATGTTGGGGATATAAATTGATAATAAGCATGTAAATTGGACGGTTTTGGATTCTAATAGTGTGATAAAAATAAAATGAATTCGTGTTGGTGTAGAAAGAGAAGAAAAAAATGATTTTTGTGAAAAGAACGGAGTTTCTGGTGCAGGCCTCCTGACACGGGTGGCCGTGTCAGGCTACGGGAAGAAGGTTTAGGAGGATTTTTGAGGAAGAATGCTTCAAGAGGTGTGACACAGGTTGTGTAACACGACACGGGTCGTGTCACACGACACGGGCAACCGTGTCAGCCTTCTGTCTTTACTAAAAGATGGATTTTTGGGCGTGCATTTCAGGACACCTGACACGGGCCGTTTCAGGGGACACGGGAGGCCGTGTCAGGCCCCTGTATTTGGAAAACTTGTGATGTTCTGAGTATGATTCATCCTGTTTTCTTAGTTAAGGTTCGTATCGTTAGTCTAAAGTATTAGAGATGATGCTTAGTAACAACTATAGGACCTGACAATCAACGATTAACAAATATGTTCTATGTGACTGTTTTGAGTTGTAGGCTTTTACTAATGACTATGACTTGTGTTAATAATGAAGATGTTTGTTATATGTTTGGTATCAATTGAGTGATGCAATGATTGATGATTAATGAAGATCTTGAGGATCGTGTCGGCATGATTGTATTCATGCGTGTTTGTGATATTGTATGTGTGATCGAGTCTTGCATACGCATACATGTTATTGGAATAATCATGTCTCGGATGGAGCGTAAGTGATTATTCGGATTCATTGTGAATTGATGTGCATGGATGATCGTGTCTCAGTAGGAGCGTAAGCGATGCATCTTGGTTCAAATTGATGAACCATTGTTGAAAGTCGGTACCGCATATTGCATTGTGTCATTGAGTCACATTGCATTTGTTTGTATGAACGGTTGTTGTTACATGTTGTGTCTTGTTTATGTGATTACCCTTTTGTAATGTTATTTGCACCGTGATAGTATGAAACTGTTTCTCACCCCTTTGCTTTTGTTGTTGTGTCTGTGCTTCTTCGGAAGTACAGATAACCAGGTACCTGAGAAGTGATCTGGTGTTCCTTGTTTGAGTCCTAGGGCGCTCTGATATGTAACACGGGAACAGGGACTTTATTACTTTGTTTCATTTTACTTTTAAGACTTTGTTTGTTATGTATCTTTTAATAAACCAAAGGAATTGTTTTATTTATTTTTGAAATGTTTGTGTTGTTGAGCACCTGGATTATTGAAACTAATTATTCCGCTACTTATGAATGAATAAATTGGACTTTTGCTGAGTTTTGAAATGTAGCCACTCACTTTGTTATTAAACTCTGATTTTTATGAAAACTTATGCAAATTTTGAAAATGGGAAAAATGGGTGTTACAATTGGTATCAGAACAGGTCGGTCCAACCGGCCAGATGTAGAGTCGAGTCAGTCCTTAGAATAGGAGTTGTTGTGTGTCCTAACCTGAGATTGTTGTTGTATCAGTATGGCAGGAAGGAATTATGTTGCTCTTGCTGCGGTGGTGATGCAGACAGTCGAGAAAATCGTTCAGGTGGTTCAGGTTAGTGGTGATTCTCAGTCTCGTGACTTTGATCAATTCCGGAACAACAAGCCGCCTAAGTATGAAGGTGGAATCTTGAATCCAGAGGTTGCGCATAAGTGGTTGAAAGATGTTGAGAAGATCTTCAGAACTATGGGATGCACTGATGATCAAAAAGTGAGGTTTGGTACTCACATGCTGGAGGACGAAGCTGAAGTCTGGTGGGACAACAGTCGCCAAAGGTTGGAAGTTGCGGGTACTGCAATCACTTGGGCTGTGTTTCGCAGAGAATTCTTGGAGAAGTACTTCCCGGAAGACGTCCGCAATGCTAAATAGGTGGAGTTCCTAGAAATCAAACAAGGTAACATGACGGTGGCGGAGTATGCTTCCAAATTTGAAGAGTTGGTGCAATACTGTGCGCACTACAATACTGAGGAAACTATGACCTCCAAATGCCTGAAGTATGAGAATAGACTGCATCTTGAAATTAAATAGGGCATTGCTTTCCAGAAGATCAGGAATTATCCAGAGCTGGTGAATAGAAGCGGGATTTATGATAATAACAACAGAGCCTTAATTGCACATTACAAAGTTGTAAATGAAAAGAAGGGAAATAAGAGATTTGGTGGTACTCCTTACAGTGCTCCAGCTGACAAAGGGAAGCAGAAAGCGAGTAATGAGAAGAAACCAAGTGGGGGAGGAGGTACTCCCAGCGTACTCAAATGCTACAGATTCCATAGAACGGGTCATCGTGCCAATGATTGTCCTAATGAGGTGAAGAAGTGCTTCAAGTGTGGGAAGCCGGGTCACGTGATGACCCATTGTAAGGTGAATGTGCCTACTTGCTATAATTATGGAGAGCAGGGTCATATCAGCACCAATTGACAGAAACCGAAGAAGCAACAGTCGAGTGGGAAAGTATTTGCAATAGTGGGAGCTCAACCTACTAGTGAGGACCGATTGGTCAAAGGTACTTGCTTTATCAATAATATTCCTTTATTTGTGATTATTGATACGGGTGCAACACACTCGTTTATCTCTTTGGAATGTGTGAAGAAGTTAGGATTGGAACCTTCTCAGTTGAGTCGAGGAATGGTAATTGACACTCCTTCCATAGGTTATGTGACTACAACCTTGGTGTGTCGTAACTGAACTCTAACTATATCTGGTAAAGAGTTCGGAGTGGATCTTATATGTCTACCACTCAGTAATCTTGATGTGATTTTGGGTATGAACTGGTTGGAATCCAACCGAGTTTATATTGATTGCTTTAGGAAGAGATTATTGTTCATGACTCCCAAAGAGGAAGCCTTGGCCAGTTCAATTTCTACGAAGGAACTGAGGACTTTATTGGAAGACGAAGCGAAAATGTTTGTTGTGTTCGCTTCGTTATCGATTGAAGAAACGATTACTATTGAAGAGTTTTCAGTGGTGAATGAGTTTCTGGAAGTGTTTCCTAGAGATATTACGGAGTTGCCTCCGACGCATGAAGTGAAGTCCACTATTGACTTGATTCTTGGTACTAGGCCTATTTCAATGGCGCCGTACAGAATGTATGCGAATGAGTTGAAATCTCAGATTGGTGAATTGCTTGATAAGAAATTTATTAGACCCAGTGTATCACCGTGGGGAGCACCAGTGTTGCTAGTTAAGAAGAAGGATGGTAGTATGCGTCTATGCATTGATTACCGACAGCTGAATAAAGTGACCATTAAGAATAAATATCCACTTCCAAGGATCGACGATTTAATGGATCAACTTGTTGGAGCGTGTGTTTTTAGCAAGATTGACTTGAGGTCAGGATATCATCAGATTAGAGTAAAAGAGTAAGATATTCAGAAGACGGCGTTTAGAACTCGATATGGTCATTATGAATATGCAGTGATGCCTTTCGGAGTGTCTAATGCGCCAGGAGTGTTTATGGAATATATGAACCGTATATTTCACTCGTACTTGGATCGGTTTATTGTAGTGTTCATTGATGATATACTGATATATTCAAAGTCAGAAGAGGATCATGTGAGGCATTTGAGAATTGCATTGCAGGTGTTGAAAGATAACAAATTGTTCGCCAAGTTCTCCAAATGTGAATTCTAGTTGAAGACAGTGAGCTTTTTGGGGTATGTGATATTTGGTGAAGGTATAACAGTAGACCCTTCAAAGGTCAGTGTTGTGCTTGAGTGGGAACCTTCGAAGACGGTAACGGAAATTAGAAGTTTTCTTGGTCTGGCTGGTTATTTATGAAGATTCATGGAGGGATTTTCTAGTTTGGCGTTGCCATTGACTCAATTGACCCGGAAGAGTCAAGCCTTTATTTGGGATGCAACTTGCAAGAAAAGTTTTGAAGAATTGAAGAAGAAATTAACTTCGACACCGGTATTAATTTTACCGAATCTGAGTGAAGCTTTTGTAGTTTATTGTGATGCATCTAAAATAGGTTTAGGTGTTGTGTTAATGCAAGTTGGTAAAGTGGTGGCGTATGCTTCAAGATAATTGAGGGTACACGAGAGGAATTATCCTACCCATTATTTAGAATTGGCTGCAGTAGTATTTGTATTGAAAATTTGGCGGCATTACCCTTATGGTTCGCGGTTTGAGGTTTTTAGTGACCATAAAAGCTTAAAGTATTTGTTCGATCAGAAAAAACTTAATATGAGGCAGAGAAGGTGGTTAGAATTTCTGAAGGACTATGATTTTAACTTGAGTTACCACCCAGGAAAAGCGAATGTGGTAGTAGATGCATTAAGCCGGAAGACAATTCATATGTCGACTATGATGATTAAAGAAATGGACATGATTGAGCAATTTCGAGATTTAAGTATGGTTTGTGAAATGACACCGGAAAGCGGAAAGTTGGGTATGTTGTGGGTTAATAATGAATTTCTTGAGGTGATCAAGGAGGGACAAAGGCAAGATGTAAAATTGGTGGACTTAATGCCTATTGAAGAAAATGATCAAGGCGGTGATTTTAGTTTGGATAATAATGGTATTTTGAAATTCCAAGGAAGAATGTGTGTACCTAACAGTGTTGAGTTAAAGAAAGCAATTTTGGAAGAAAGTCATCGAAGTAGCTTGAGTATTCACCCAAGAGCTACAAAGATGTACCATGATTTAAAGAAGTTATTATGGTGGAACTGTATGAAGAGAGATATTGTGCAGTTTGTTTATGCTTGCTTGGTGTGCCAGAAATCTAAAGTGGAACATCAGAAGCCTTCAGGGTTGATGCAACCATTAGAAATTCCGGAGTGGAAATGGGATAGTATTGCCATGGACTTCGTGACGGGTTTACCGAATACGGCAAGAAGTTTTGATGCTATTTGGATAGTTGTGGACCGGTTGACTAAGTCTGCACATTTTATTCCGATCAACATCAGTTTTCCGTTAACTGAGTTGGCAGAGATTTATATTCGGATTGTTATGAAATTGCATGGTGAACCGTCTAGTATAGTGTCAGATAGAGATCCGCGGTTCACTTCTGAATATTAGAGAAGTTTGCAGGAGGATTTGGGTTCTAAGTTGAAATTGAGTTCGGCTTACCACCCACAGACGGACGAACAATCTGAGAGGACTATTCAGTCATTGGAAGACTTGTTGAGAACTTGTGTGTTAGAAAAAGGTGGTGCTTGGGATACTCATTTGCCACTAATTGAGTTCACATATAATAACAATTACCATTCGAGTATTGGAATGGCACCGTTTGAAGCTTTATATGGTAGAAGATGTAAAACGCCTCTATGTTGGTATGAGACGGGTGAGACCGTTATGCTCGGACCTGAGATTATTCAACAAACTACCGAGACCATTCAGATGATCAAAGAGAAAATGAAAGCGTCTCAAAGTCGACAGAATAGTTACCATGACAATAGAAGTAAGGACTTGGAGTTCAGTGAGGGCGACCATGTGTTTTTGAGGGTCAATCTGATGATCGGTGTTGGACGTGCTTTAAAATCTAAGAAGTTGGATCCTAAGTTTATTGGACCGTATCAGATTATACAGAGAGTGGGTAAAGTTGCTTACAAGGTGGCGTTACCGCCAGAGCTTTCAAATCTGCACGAAGTGTTTCATGTGTCGCAACTCAGGAAGTATGTAACTGACCTGTCACATGTTATCCAAAGGAATGAGGTGCAAATTTGTGACAACCTTACGGTGGAGACTTTACCTTTGAGAATTAAAGATCGTAAGATGAAGCAACTGCGAGGCAAGGAGATACCTCGGGTGAGAGTAGTTTGGGGAGGAGTCGCTGGTGGAAGTTTTACCTGGGAACTGAAGAGAAATATGCGGGAAGCATATCCAGAGTTATTTCATTCAGGTACATTTTCGAGGAGGAAAAAAAAAGTGGGGGAGAGTTGTAACGCCACAATTTTTATAAATTATTTTATAAAATAATATTGAGAGTATGAATTATATTTGGGATAAAAATTAGAGAATTATTTTATTTTTAAATAATATTGTGATAATAATGTGGTGTATTATTATAATATTGTCATTTAAATAATAAAATAGTAATTTGGAGGTCTGAGGGACAAAGGTGTAAATTGGTTATTTTATGAAAAGAGAAAACACGATACAATTCTCATTATCGTACTTTTGACGAAGACAGGAGGGTTCTGGAGAAAAGGGAGAAGAAGAGGAAGATCAAGCATCGTAGATCGTCAAGATCAAGAATTTGTGAAGAATCATCCCAATTTCGAGGTAAGGGGGAGAAAGGGTTTTGTATTGGTGAATTAACATGAAAGGGGTAATTGGGAGATCCTTACTCCCTTAGGAATTTATGGATTGTGATTGGAATTGAGGAATTCAAGATAAGTATGAATAATATGAGAATTGTTTGTGTATGTTTGTGATTTTGATATTGATTTGTCTATGTATGTGTGTTATATGAAGTGGGTTATGAATGTTAGGAAGAATATAGTAGTTATAGAAGATAAAGAATACCTAGATTTTCTCCATTTTGGTTCGTAAAAGTTAGGCTAGGTGATGGATGGATGTTAGAGATATAAGTTGATAATAAGCATGTAAAATTGACGGTTTTGGATGCTAATAGTGTGATAAAAATAAACTGAATTCGTGCTGGTGTAGAAAGAGAAGAAAAAATTGATTTTTGTGAAAAAAACTGAGTTTCTGGTGCAGGCCTCCTGACACGGGTCGTGTCACACGACACAGGTGGCCGTGTCAGGCTACGGGAAGAAGTTTTAGGAGGATTTATTTTGGAAGAATGCTTCAGGAGGTGTGACACAGACCGTGTCACACGACACGGGCGACCGTGCCAGCTGTCTGTCTTTACTAAAAGATGGATTTTTGGGGGTGCATTTCAGGACACCTGACACGGGCTGTGTCAGGGGACCTAGGTGGTCGGGTCAGACCCCTGTATTTGTAAGTTGTGATGTTCTGAGTCGGATTCGTCCAATTTTCTGAGTTAAGGTTCGTATCGTTATTCTAAAGTATTAGAGATGATGCTTAGTAACAACTATAGGACCTGACAATCAACGATTATTAAATAAGTTCTATGTGACTGTTTTGAATTGTAGGCTTTTACTAATGACTATGACTTGTCTTAATAATGAAGAGGCTTGTTATATGTTTGGTATCAATTGAGTGATGGAATGATTGATGATTCATGAAGATCTTGAGGATCGTGTCGGCATAATTGTATTCATGCATGTTAGTGATATTGTATGTGTGATCGAGTCTTGCATACGCATACATGTTGTTGGAATAATCATGTCTCGGATGGAGCGAAAGTGATTATTCGGATTCATTGTGAATCGATGTGCAGGGATGATCGTGTCTCAGTAGGAGCTTAAGCGATGCATCCGGGTTCGAATTGATGAACCATTGTTGAAAGTCGATATCGCATATTGCATTGTGTCATTGAGTCACATTGCATTTGTTTATATGAACAGTTGATGTTGCATGTTGTGTCTTGTTTATGTGATTACCCTTTTGTAATGTTATTTGCACCATGATATTATGAAATTGTTTCTCACCCCTTTGCTTTTTTTGTTATGTATGTGCTTCTTCGAAAGTACAGATAACCAGGTACCTGAGAAGTGATATAGTGTTGTTTGTTCGAGTCCTAGGGCGCTCTGATACGTAACACGGGAACAGGAACTTTATTACTTTGTTTCATTTTACTTTTCAAACTTTGTTTGTTACATATCTTTTAATAAACCAAAGGAATTGTTTTATGTATTTTTGAAATGTTTGTGCCGTTGAGCATCTGGATTGTTGAAACTAATTATTCTGCTGCTTATGAATGAATAAATTGGACTTTTGTTGAGTTTTGAAATGTAGCCACTCACTTTGTTATTAAACTCTGATTTTTATGAAAACCTATGAAAATTTTGAAAATGGGAAAAATGGGTGTTACAGTATGCAAATGCAGTAACCCTTTATCACACTGAGTGTAAGTCGTGGGGGATCGAATAGTAATTCGCCCTACCGACTTCAGAACCAGATTTCTTTAAATCAACTTGCATCGGTCTTTTTGCTTTTCCTTTTGTGCAGTTTGATTGTTTTACTAATGACTTGTATATTCTTAAGATTTTTTCTTTTTCTTCTTTTTGGCAATTTTTACGGTCAATCACTTATTTGCATCAGCTTTCCATGTAGCTTGTACTTCAGGTGGTGTTGACTGCTAATATAAACTACTCAGGGCTAATTTAGAGCTAAAGCTTTAGATTTATGTATAACAGGTATCCAAATCGATATCGCTTCTAAGGGTCTAAGGTGTCGAGACTGTATAATTTTTTTAAAGTCTTTTCTCAGTTTCTAACAAAGCCTATTAACCTATATACTTGAAGGGTGTGCTAAATGAAAACATTCTAAAGGAATAAAAAAAAATTGTTATGCTAAAAATACTTGAGAGAATTTGAAACTAAATACTTCGATTAATTTAATTTTGTTTCTTACAATGAAAAAGGGAAATCTAATACCTTCTCCCACACTATCTCAAACATTGTCCTCAATGTTGCGAGATATAGGTACACTTCTAAAGAAAACAATAAAAACAAAAAAAACTATTAATTAAAAACTACTAAACTATTCCTGCGGTGGTGGTGGTCTTTGGCCTCGTCCTCTGGCTCTGCCTCTAAGAGCTCTATGTCCATGTATCGCTACATGGTCAGGTACACCTACAAGATGGATAAAATCATGCATATCATGAACTTCGCGTGTCAGGCCACCAAAAGCTTCAATGTTGGCAACAATGAATCTTCCCTGAGCTATTTGAGAGAGTTGCATCCTCCCCATTCTCTCTGACATCTCCTCGTAATGCTTTTGCTGCATCTCTTGGCTCTGAATGATGGCCGCAATAATATCATCCATAGACACGGGTTGTTGATTCCTTCAATGGCGTATAGTAGAGGTGCTTCTGCTGGCAAGGTTAGCGACTCTCGTATCAGCAGTTACAACTTCATCCATAGCTTGTTTTACCTCATCAATCCCGGCAGCTTGTTGCTCTTCCTGTATAGCCGCACCTGGTGAAGGAGCATTGAGGTCGTAGTTCCACTTGGCTCGGACCCTCACATCTGTCCTGGTGTGATAGGGTAAGAAGATGCTTTGGATGACCTTGTTACTTACAACCAGGTTCTTCCTAAAATCCCTCCTTTGCCTGATTAGGTGACTGGCTCTACAATATTCCATATCAAGATACTAGGCGGGCGTTGCTAACAGCTGGTTCAGGTTTTCCTCTAGATCAAGCTTAAGTGAGATGTCGGTAATCATGCCGCCAAAACAAAAGGGTGTTTTCCCTCTATTGTAGATGTACTCAATGTTGTGACAGATGAAGGCTACGGGGTTCACACGGATGTCGAAGAAGGCACAGTAAATTAGGAACAACTCCCTCTGGTTTACTTTATGGTTGTTGAACCTTCCTAAGACTATGCTGGATACGATCCTTTGAAAATAACGGATGGCGGGGTTATGGATATGAGTTGCATATAAATCATCCCACGCATGCTGCCTTTCTCTTGTTAACTCTTCCCACAAATTAAAAGAGTTAATATGCCAGTCTCCATCTCTTGGAATGGTTAAGTGCACACCATCGCCTTGTGGAAATCCAAACCACTCGTTGAACTGCTCCTGAGTGACAAAAAATTCCATTCCGAAGAGGCGGAAAGTAATATTCCTCGCCAGGAATTTTGTTTCATCGCTGGGCGTGTGGTACTCATAAGAACTCAGAAATTCCAACACAAGTGTAGCGTAGGTGGGCCTGTTGATTTTGTAAAGTTCCGTGAGATTAGTTCTTTCGATCATATAGTTGACGCTGTCGAGGAGACCCAAACGAGTCAGGCAGTCCTCGTCAACGTAACTAGTGATGTTGATGGTTCTCTCATGGAACTATGTAAAATGTGCCCTTTGGAGAACTCCGGCGGCACCTTCTCTTGAAATGAGGTTTGTGGGTGTTTGCTCTGCCATTTTAGAATGGTTTTGGAAAATAAAAGATGATATGGAAAGCAAAGAAAACAGAATTTGTGAAGGGATTGGACTGGGATAGCATGTAAGTGACGCTGCAAACTTATAGAAAAAGAAAAGCAGAGAGTGGGATAGTGGGGTAAATGCTACGAAAATAATGCTTTGAAGGTTTGTGTGAAAATGAGAGTTGGTAGTGGCTTTTTATAGGAGGTGGGGGGATATTTCCGTTGGGGAACATGGGATAGTGGGGATGCAACAATCATCACGAACGTTGCAAGGTTAACGTTGCAGGACTAGGAACTTGAGACGTCAGTCTCATTAGTATGTTGGTCATCCCACATTAAAATTCCCAACACCTCCAAATTTGGCTTCTTCTTATTCTGTTATATACGTGATGCATTATGTACACTATTTTCATACATTTGGTGTGTGTAGAAGGTAACAAAATAAATAATGTAGTAGGTTATACTTCTTATATCAATAGCTAGCAATTATTTCTAGCAGTAGGTAACAACATTACAAATGTTGGGCATTAAACTAGCAATGTCTTATAATTGCATCAGACTGATATATCTAAACATCAATAACACATGAAATTTAATAATTGGTTAGAGTACTCTTAACACACTTGAGCATTTAAAATTTAAGGCACACATAAATTAAGAACAAGACCAAAGTACTTTATTAAAACATAGAAAATTACAAGATTCATAAATCAAAATAAGCTGAAAATTTAAAATCAACTAGAAGTCACGTTCAGGATTATTTGTAGTAGGTGTAGGTTTCTCAGCAGGTTTAAGTTTCTCTTCTCCGGGCTTCTCGACTTCAATCATATCATCCGAATCATAGTAATTTGAGGGGGTATTTGGATCTATTTCAACTTTGGACCAAGCATCTCCTGGTTCATAAATCGGCTCATCTAGATCATAAAGCCAGATGCGTTTACTATGCACACTTGTGCGCTCATGGTCAGGTAGCACTAAATGCGGTACAACTACCTCATTGATCAGAAGCTTAAAATGGTCAGGACCTCGGTCATACAACATCTCCCTCTCAAAACAGAATGTGACATTCATGGGCCTAAAACTCTCCAAGTGGTTTAATATTACCAAGGCGGGTTCTGAATCCCATTACATCAGCAATCTTGGTAACTAGGCCACGTATCATGATTTGACGCTTTTCACTCTGAATGATTTTGCAGAAGTTTGCGAACATGAAAGTCACCGCATTAACTTCTCTGAAGGTGAAAGCATAAAACATAATGAATAATTCCTCTCTTGAAATAGTGTTAACACTCTCAGATTTTCCGAACAATGAATATGCTATGATCATATAGAAGTATCTAATAGCTGGGTTATGAATCTCAATGGACAACACAGGGTATAAATCATGATCAGGTCGTCCTGAGATACTACACCAAAAACGGTACAAATTACCATGTACAAGCAAATTCTCTTGTGGTTCCGAGAAAACGGAAGGGCCATCTAAACCCCTAGAAGGTTATCCATCTCATGAATGTTAAACTCACAAGGGTATCCAAAGAATTTAAATGTTATCTTTACTCTGGTTAAACCTTTTCCATAGTTTGGGTTGTAAGCTAGTGAACTTAGGAATTCTAAGGTTAGCTCATAGTAGGTTCTATGTTTCCTAAGTGCAAATCCCTCCCAGCCTAGCTGGCTAAACATGTAGTCAATGATGGCACCTATTCCTAAAGCTTTCATGGTAGGTACATGAGCAAATTTGGTTAAGGACATAGGTCGTAGGGTGAAATCTTCATAACAGCGTCTTTGGACGCCATCTCTAAAATCCACAATCATATTGGTAGTCATGATCAGAGTTAGTGAAAAATAGAGAGAGAAAAGGTAGAAGGTAGAAAAACTTTAAAAATCCTGGAATCACACAATAAAACAAATCAACACAAAAATTAGTGAGTTTAAAGCATTTAAAAGACAAAATTTCGAAAAACTAAATAAAATGAAAATTTAAAGCGAAAATTAAAAAAATAAATCGTGGGTTGCCTTCCACTAAGCGCTTCATTTAATGTCGGGGCTTGACACAACTTAAGGGAAACTAATCTAAGGTTTCTAATGGAAATTTTGCCAATTTCAAACCCATTGAAAATTCTTTGTCTTCTACGCAATTATAATGTTTAAGGCATTGCCCATTTACTATAAACGGTGCACTAGACCTACCCTTAATTTCAATAGCGCCACTACTTAAAACTTTAGTTATTTCGAAAGGACCGGACCATCTAGATCGTAATTTTCCCGGAAACAACCTAAGTCTAGAATTGAATAAAAGAACGACGGCTCCCACACTGAATTCTTTCCTAGAAATTCGCTTGTCATGCCATTTCTTGGTTCTCTCCTTATATATGCGGTCATTTTCGTAATCGTATAGTCTTAGTTCTTCCAATTCATGTAAGTATATAATATGTTTCTCACATGCGTTAATGTAGTTAAAGTTGAGAGTTTTAATTTCCCAATAGGCCTTATTCTCTAATTCTACTGGCAAGTGACAAGATTTTTCGTAGACTAATTTGAACGGTGTGGTTCCGATGGGTGTCTTAAAAGTTGTTATGTAGGCCCATAATGCTTCAGGTAATTTGATAGACCAATCTTTACTCGATGTAGCTATAATTTTCTCTAGAATTTGTTTTATTTCTCTATTTGAAACTTCTACTTGTCCACTAGTTTGTGGGTGGTAAGGTGTAGCTACTCAGTGTCTTACTCCATATTTTAATAAGAGTTTATCAAATATTCTAGATATGAAATGAGAGCCTTTGTCACTTATGACGAGTCTTGGTACACCAAATCTTGGGAAGATAATATTCTTAAAAAGCTTTATGACTACTCGAGTGTCATTTGTTGGAAAGGCTATAACTTCTACCCATTTTGAATTCATTTCCAAAAGAAGATGGAAATGGTCCCATAAAATCAATTCTCCACACATCGAAAACTTCTACCTCAAGAATGCCTTTTTGGTGCATCTCATCGCACCTCGAGATGTTACTAGTGTATTGGCATCGGTCGTAATTTAGAATGGCGAGGTGAACATCTTTCCATAGAGTGGGCCAAAATAGGCCTGATTGAAAGATCTTCGCACAAGTCTTTAAAGTGCTTGCATGTCCACCGTAAGGAGCAGAGTGGCACTGAGAAATTATGTTTTTCATTTCTTCATCTGGGACACATCGACGGTAAATACTATTGGGTATTCGCTTGAAAAGCAACGGTTCATCCCACTAATACTGTTTTAAATCATGGAAAAATTTCTTCTTTTGCTGATAAGTGAAATCCGGTGGAAGTACTCCGGCAGCTAAATAGCTGATTATGTTAGCATACCATGGCAAAGTGGTTTGTGAACAAATTTCTTCCATTCTTTCTTCTTGGATTTGATCATCTAAAGAAGATATTGTATGTTCTAACTGGGCTATAAGACATTCATCAGGGAAATCATCATTAATTGGTATCGGGTCGAGTTTAATTCCTTTCATACGTGATAAGTGGTCTGCTATTACGTTGGTAGTCCCTTTCTTATCCTTGATTTCTAAATCAAACTCTTGTAGCAATAAGATCCACCTTAGTAATCTAAGTTTTGAATCTTTTTTACTTATAGGGTATCTGATGGTTGCGTGATCGGTATATATGATTATTTTAGCTCCTACTAGGTAAGAACAGAATTTATCAAGTGCGAACACAACTACTAAGAGTTCCTTTTCTGTTGTGGCGTAATTCATATGAGCAGGGTCTAAGGTCCTACTTATGTAATATATAGCGTGGAGTTTCTTATCTTTTCTTTGGCCTAAAATTGCGCCAACAACGTAATCACTCGTATCGCACATAATCTTGAATGGTAGCGTCCAATCAGGTAGTTGCATGGTGGGTGCAGTGATGAGGGCTGTTTTGAGTGTTTCAGTGGGAATCAGTGGGAATGAATCAGTGGGAATGATAGTCCTTGCAGTTGTAGGAGGATCTGATATCGCTGAAGAGAGAATTGTTGATGTTGTAGACGCCGTTGTGGTAATTTGCAAAATTCCATCTCTGATAAGGCCATCTATGCCAAGCCTTAGCCTCTCACAACTATTAATAGCAGTCTTGCATGATTCACAACAGGCCTCACAACCTGGGAACACCTGGCATCTTAAAAGTTGAGCTTTAACTTCTGCCAACGGTGTTTGAATTTATGTAACATCATCAATTAGTGCAGATGGTTGGTCCTCTTCTATGGCATTAATCCTGGGCCCACCATGATTAGGCATAGGATTTCTGTTAACATTTGGAGGAGGTGCGAAATTGAGAGCTTTGGAATTAACCAAATCCTGAACCTTGATTTGCAAGGCTCTACATTTCTCGGTATTGTGACCAGGTGCGTTGGAATGGAAGGCACACCTGGCATTAACATCATAATTCTTCGGGAGGTTGAAAGGATCTGGTGGAGCCAACGTCCTTAACTCAACCAGGTTAAGCTTCAGGAGTTGTGGTAGTAAAGCGGCATAAGGCATAGGGATGGGATCAATCACCCTATTTGCCTGAGATGGCCTCTATTGAAAGGGGCGCTGCTGTTGGTCGTTGTTGTTATTGTTGTACGTTCTTTGTTCTGAAATTGGGGTTGCTGCTGATAATGAGGTTGTTGTTGTTGTTGAGGAAAAAGTGGTTGTTGTGGAGTTGGAGTTGGGATAGGAACGGCTGCTATTGATCTGTGAGAATACTGGGGTCTGCCCCTGCTTGTATGAATAACATTTGTTTCACCCACCCTTCGGGTCCTGAGAAAGGTTTTCTGGTATTGTTAGAAGAACTTGCACCATTTTCGGAGATTTTTCCCATCTTCAAAAGACTCTCAATTCTCTCACCTGCTATAACTACATCAGCAAAACTGGTGGAAGAGAAAGCAACAAGTCTGTCAATATAAGTTCCCTGCAATGTGTTCATAAACATGTCAGCCATCTCTCGTTCAGACATGGGTGGCTGGACAGCAGCAGAAAGTTGTCTCTACCTCTGAGCATAATCCCGAAAGTTTTCCCTTGAAGACTGAGACATGCCCTTTAGAAGAGTTCTATTGGGAGCCATATCTAGGTTGTACTGGTACTGACGGATGAAGGCTTCGGCCAAGTCTTTCCAACATCTTATTGTGGCCCTGGTCAGATGCGAATACCATTATCTTGATGCTCCAGTCAGGCTGTCCTCAAAATAGAACATCCATAACTTCTCGTCCATGGTATAAGCTTTGAGTCTCCCCAAGAAAGATTGCAGATGAGTACGCGGGCAAGAGGTACCATTAAATTTTTCAAAGCACGGGGGTTTGAACTTGTGGAGAATCCTCACCCCATCTACCAGCCCCATATCGATTACATCAAAGCCTAGGGAATTCTGGGATTCCAAAGACCTTAGCTTCTCAGCAATCTCATCCAATCTTCGGTCATAAACTTCATCCCCAGCTCCAACAACTGTAAACTGCTCTTCTTGGGGATCCTCTTGCAAGATCCTGCCTCCAGCAGTGTTACCTTGAGGGTTCCTTATGGCGTTTACATCTGGGTTCAAATGGGGCCCAAACTCTGGTGGGTCGATGCGAGGCTGCCCGCGTTCATTATTGCTGGTTCCTCTTGTACCAGGGTGAGGCTCTTCAGGAGTCTGTCTTTCCACCAACTCTCTTAGCCTTTCCTGGCTCTGAGCCAAGCCAATCATCACAGCCATAAACAGAGTCATTTGATTTCTCATCTCAACCCTTTCGTTTTCCATTTGGTTTCTTATTTCATTCAGGTCCTGCTGTACCTGATCCATTTGAATGCCCAGAAGGTTATTTCTCGTTGGGTACCGGTGTATACGGTTGACAGGGAACACTCTGCGACGAGCAATGTTTCTTGAAACCACAACAAAGTGAGAAACAACAATAAAATAAAAACCTGCAAAATAAAGAAAATATTAGTATGCAATGCAGTATGCTTATTTGCCTTCCAAGGTATCCGGTTTGGTTCTTGGTTTTGACCTTTCCAGACCTCGAGGAGATGCTTGATGATGTTGAGAAATGAAGCCCACCAAAATAAAACAAACTGATATATTACAAAATGACGAAAATACATAGTTTGTTTACAAAACATACCCATGGTGGGTCAAAATACAACAAAAAGAAAATTACATCAAAAGAAAGAAATACAAGCAAAAGGAATCAGACATCCAGTCCAAAGTCATCTTCCCTGACTTCTTTCAGGAGGGCCTCAGTCACTGGACCAGCTGGGTGCTCTGTAATAGTCCTAATGAGGAGGTTCCTGATAGCAATGGCATTAGTCAGCTTCTTATGCCTGTCCTGATCCTTTGACCTCTTCAACCCCGCCCGGAGTTTCAATTCAGATATCTCTCTCTGAGCTGCCAATAATGCCTCCTGATGTTTCTTCTCATTGGCCTCTAGCTGCTCAATCTTGGCCTGAGTCCTCTGGTCTTCTTGTGCACGGGCTTCGGTGATCTTGATCCACCTAGCTTGGCTTTCCTCTAGACACTGTTCAGCCCTAGCCTTCTGAATCTTGGCCTCCTTGCAGGCATTCTTCAAAACCAGCTCTCCTGCTCTTGCTTTCCTTATGTAGTCATATGTCCTCTCAATATTGGTCAGATGCTCAGTCTTGAGTCTTTCCAATCTCTCAATGTCCAGGCGACTGTCATTTCTCTCCCAGAGAGTCTTCTTCAAGGCTTCAGCTAGCTGAGTGTTCCTCTCTTTCAGCTTCTCAAACTCCTCTAAACTGACAGTAGCTGCAGGTTGTACTATAGAAGGTCCAGGTGTGTCTTCCAAGGTGAAAGGCATTATGGTGATTTGAGCTCTAGTACGGGACCAGTCAGAATACTGGGCCGAAGCAATATTGTTACATCTTCCAAGGATGGCTGTCCCTTTGGTCTGGATGTTGTCCCAAGCCTTGGAAGCTTGTCTGACAATAGCTGAGTTAGTTTGAACTTCACAGTAGAGAGTCTCATCCAAATCTTGTCCTCTGGGAGGATGAACCAAGGCATATCCCAATTGTCTTTTAAACAGTAGAGGGATGTAATTGATGCAACCTTTTACTCCTATTAGAGGCACATTAGGATACTGCCCACAGCTAGTAATAATGTCTTTGCCTTTGGTGCTCTGGGTGCACCACCTGATGTCATCTGATGTTAAGGCAATGAACCTCTTGGCCCAATTCTTCTGCTGATGTGGGTTCAAGAAGGCATCTGATTTAGGCAAGTGTCTGAGCAGCCAGTAATAGAACAGAGGAGCACAACATCTAACCAACTTCCCCTTTTGCTTTTCATTTCTCTGATGGATGGAGTAGTAAAAATCCCCTAGCAGTGTAGGCACTGGGTTCCTTAGCAGGAACAAGTGGATGGCGTTCTTACTCACAAATTTGGGCTCATTTGCAAACAATATAACCCCATATATGTTGAGGGCTAAAAGTGCGCAAACTGCTTTCCATTCTCCCACTGCAGCCCTCAAGGTGGCCTGAGAAATTAAGAAGTCCAGATGTAAGCCAGGAATCCCAACTTTGGTTGTCATGTTTTGCTCAATGAGGACAGGATCCAAATGCAATGCCCTTGCTATCTCTTCACTTCTGGGAGCAGTCATCTCTGGGTTAAAGGGGATCCCTCTTCTGATAGGCACTCCAATCAACAAGGAAAACTCTTCCAACAGAGGCCCTATCTAGAAATCAGGAAAGGTGAAGCATCTGAGTAGAGGATCATAAAACTGTAAGCATGTGTGGATCATTCTCCTCTGAGATGAATCAAGATCCATAACCATGTCCAAAATGCCTCCATAGTGCTCTCTAAATAGTGGGATGTGGTCAGGGGTGATAAGTGATTGGACCTTCCTGATATCAGTCAAGATGGGCTCAAAGAAATGGTAAGATATGTTGCTCTTCCTTGGAACATCCATGAGTGCTGATGAAGAAACTGAAGACAACTGCAGATGAAAATCACTGACTGATAAGCTGAAGGTAAGTCTCTGACAGACTGATGAAAGTGCTGAAGGAGATAGCTGAAGCAAAGGTCTAAGCAGTAGAAGGGGTCAAAACTAAACCAAATATGAAATGATGGATACCCTGAAAAACAAATAAGCAAATGTTAAATGATGCAATGATGTTGTATGCAAATGATATGCAAGGGTTTGTGATCAAGAGCTGGATCTGATTATCTGCCTTGGTATAAGGTCCATATATGTTCAAAAGCCCGGATGGAGGTTCAGAAATCCAGTAACCAGGGTGGGGGACTCAAATAAAAAGCCACATGTCCAAGGTTAATCACAAGAAACTGTCCAAAGTGATGAATTCTTAAACAATACAGTAACAGGGTATGATGTGGCCAAGGGTTCCTGCAAACCTGTAAACGACCCAACCCCCTCGCATGTAATGCTCTAGAACAAGGATCCTCAGACTTGGATTAGTTATGAGAAGTGTAAACACTTCTAACCCGGAGGTACAGTGTTTACAATAACCATAAAAGATCCTTCTCTAATTCACCCCAGATTCTGAAGGTCAAAATAAAGGTCATCCAGACTTAGCAGGCTTCCCAAATAGCCCTAGCACTACAGGAAATCTGTAGCACAGAGTTCTCAAGAAGAAACCCACATCTGAACCGTGTTTCATATTCCCACACCAGACCGAAATGGAATGGGAAAGAACATGAACCACTCTAGCCTAGGTGTCACTCAGGTCCCAGGTATAGGACCTTAATCACTTAGTGAAACCCCACCCACCAAGGAAAACCATATCCAGTAATGATAATGACAGTATGATGTATAAAAAAATGTAAAGAAAGCAGTAAATAAAGCTGTACATAAAGCAAGAAATAAAGCAAATAAATAAGCACAAGTAGCACATAACACCCCCGTAAACACAAATCAAACAAGCGCTAGGAGGAACCCACAAAAAGAACCAGAAGCCCTGGTTGCAGTACAATGGTCCCCAGCAGAGTCGCCAAGCTGTCGCTCCCGCCAAATGACACAAGGTCAGATAGGGTACAGACTCGAATGGTCGGCGAAGAGAGAAAATAAAGGTGAACTGAGAAGAGTCGCCAGCTAGGCATTTTTATCCCGAGGGAAAGTTAATGCTGCATAAACCTGGAAAAAGATATGGATAAGACGGTCGCAAACCAGAGAAACTGAGAAAGGGGGTTGGTTACAACCTGGGAAGGTATTAGCACCCAGATTGTCCGTCGTACTCGACGGGATCCACACTTAAAAGATTTGTGTTTAAAGGGGCGGTGTCTGTGCTATCTGTGTGCAAAATCTGGAAAAGAATGTACAGGTGTCAGTGCAAAAGAGATGTGAAGTGAAATGCTCAGGAATGAGGCTTAAAAGAATAATGCTGGAAAAGGGGGAATATACATAGATTTTTTGTTCGATAACAGTTAAGTTATGCCTACGTATCCTCTCGTGCAATGAGGAAGTCAGAACACCGTAGTTCGACTCAAAGAGACTGAAAGATGAATTGACTTGTGAACTGCTTACTTGCCTATGCTCAAGTGTATGACGTGTCTGGATCAGGTGCAAACTGTCTCGCATTAGACGGAAGAAGCAAGTTCTCGTTTATGAGTGAAGATGATGAGAAAAGAATTCCGGAGGAGACGATTATTGTTTATTTTTTGTGTTTTCAATCTTTTATTGCTTTTTGGAGTTTGTCATAAGAAAATGAGCTTAAGCCTAAACCAAGGGTTAGTAAACTCATCACATCTTCCCTCTGATTAGGGGTAATGAGAATACCTTAAGTATGAAGTAAGCACCTCAAACTTAATTTCTCTGATGTAGGATTAAGATTATTAACCTACTTGTGATTATTTAAATGTTTTTGGAATTTTTATTTAGTGTTAAGTAATGAGTTTAAGCCATAATCAAGGATTTAATGGACTCATTACACCATCCTAATAGAAGGATAATAGATGAGAACATTTAAGCTGAGGAAGATACCCCAACTTAATCCATGATTAGGGATTAACCTCATGACAAAACAAAAGCCTTTATTGAAGTGGATTTTATTTAATGGTAATATTAAGAAATGAATTTTATGGTTTGTAAGACAACTTGATGGGGACTTGTCCATTAACACTAGGGTTAGTCCTTCTTAACCAATTAAGGAAGAATTAGAACCCTGATGCAAGGCCCAAGTTACAAGCTTGATGTCTTGGTGATTATTAAGATGGATTTGGTTAAGATATTTAAACACATTAAGGGTTTAACACTTAGGATTAAAGTTATACACTTCATCCTAAGAGAAGGATGCAGGCATAATCTTAATCACAAAGCCTTAAAACCTTAATGGTTTAGTCTCTGATTATGAGATGATAAGAGAGACACAAGAGAAGACACAAAGGTAAAACTAATGGGGGACTAATCAAAACCCTAATTGTTATCATGCTTGGGTGTTCCTATGGTTTATAAGGCTTGCAAGAGATCTTCAAGAAAAATCCACCAAGGAAGAAGCAGATGAAAGGAGGAGAAGCAGAAGAAACAAGCTAACTTACTTCACTTAAGAAGATAAGTTACATGAAGAAAGAAAGTGAAGGGGGAACATGAATGAGCAAGCTCACTCTAAACAAAAGCAAAATGCAGCAATGAATGCATAAGAGAAATGAGAAGAGATTGTGAGAAGTGAAGGCAAATTCACTTCTCAAAGTACTTACCACCTGAAATGGTTAGCATAAAAGAAAGAATGAAGTGAAAATGAGATGTATGCAAGGATGCAAACCAAAACCAGAAGCATATTCATGATGTAGATGATACTAAGAGGTGATGAAAATGTATGTCAAGAGTAATGGATGATCATACAAGTGATGAGAATGCAAATGAAGCATGAAAGGAGCATGAAAGCTCATGAATGTCCATGGAATGTAATGAATGCATAACATGGAAAATGGATGAATAAATGATCAAGCATGATTCTAATGTGTCCTAGGATGTCTTAGAAGTCATGTGAATGCATAAAATGTCATGGCAAGTTCATGAATGCAAGCATATGCAAGATGTATGCAAAGGAAGATGAGAAATTAGGGTTTTCATGCAACATGAGATGCAAAACTCAAAAACAGAAGCAAATGACAAGATAAATATTGAAAATGCAATCAAAATAACCCTAACCCCATATGATTTCACACCCCAAAGGAGAAGACCTAACTCTTAACCTAATGAAAGTTATGATTTTTCTAAGTTATCTAGGGTTTTAAGGCACCTAAAGGGAAAAAATGCAAATCAATTCAAAAAGGCAGAAACAATTTGTGACAAAATTATGCTAGATACTACATGTCAAATGAAGATCAATGCAAAAAGAATCATTGTCGTACCATTCATGGTTAGGCAGAAAAGAATTCTTGAAGTTAGGGTTCAAAAATAGGAATTTTATGAACCCTAAATTCAAGAAAATTGTCAAAGATGGTTCAAAACCAAAAAGAAATTTGTGTGGATGGTATGATAATGTCTCTAAATGTTTAAAGATGCAATGTGAATTTTTTTGGGAGTTTTAGAAACCTAAATGATATTTTAATTAATTAATTTTCATTAATTAATTAAAATAAACATTTAAATGTTTTAAAAATGATTTTTTAATGTGAAAAATAAAAATAAAAATATTTTTGGGTTAAGAAAACTATTTGAAATAAAAACGCTGAATAAAAATATCTTTTGGGATTTTCTAACTATTTTAAATAATTCGTACAAAATAAATGGGAAAAATATGAATTAAAATTAAAATAAACTGAAGTATGCAAAAGGAATGGCTGAGATTGATTCTGGGTTTATGGGGGTTGACTGCGCGCCAGATCCTGTGGCCTACATTCAAACTTACCTAAACTTAATTAATTAATTATTTAATCCTAATTAATAACTAATGATCTAATTTGGACCACACAACACGCGCGGGAGAGACAGATCCAATGGTCCACGTTCAAAGTTCCTTAATTACGCAGCTAAACCTAATTAAAACCCTAATCCCCTTCAGGTGACCGGAACAGTGTTCCGGTCATCTTCTCCGGCCATCCATTTTGCTAACTCACTCAAAACCTCACCCCAAGCCCTCTAATGAGGTATGGGCAAGGATGCAGCGCGGAACAGTGTTCGAATCAATCTTCTTTTAGGTCAAAAATTTCAGAGATTCGGTTCATGCTCATTTCTTCATCATTTTCAAAAATAATAAGTGCAAAGTAACCAGGGGAACATGGGGAACACTTCTATAACTTAAAAAGGGATTTCTGGAAAAAAAAGTTTGAGATGGCTACCTGAGTTGAAACTTTGAGATTCTGAGCTTTCAGGGCCTCTCCTTTGTGCAAAATGCCTCTAATGACCTTCCTGAAGAAGTTGCAATGCTTGGAAAGCTTTGTGGATGGCTGGTTTGTGAGTTTGCACTCCAACTGGTCAGAAATCGTATTTGGTGTATGAGGTGCTTTTGGTTGTTTCAATGGGTGGTTTATGATCAGTGAGTGATTTAGAAATGAATGGTGGTGTTTGTTTGAAGATTGAGTGGCTGAGTTATGAATTTCGAAAGCTTTTGCAAGAGGGAGTGTTTTTGTGAACTTGGTGATTCTTAGGGTTTAGCTTGCAATGTTGTGTGCTATGATCAGCATTTGGTCCACATATCAAGTTGTGATAGGTCTGTGGAGTGGTTGTGCCCTATTGTGATTGGTATGGCCTTCTTGCAAAAAGTCACCAACTTGTGTACTTGAGGTATGGGCAAGGATGCAGCTGGCCTTTGGGCATGTCCATGCGCAACTGACTTCAAGGAAGTCCACAAATTCATTCTTGAGACAAATCAGCATGTGGGAAATAAGTTATGGGGTGTTTTGCAATTATGTGAAGTTTTGGCCCCTTTGAGAAATCTTGATGTTCAAGGCATGTAATCTTGCAATTCCTTGGGCAATTCTGATCTAGAAGCAACGCACTATGATGTTATGATGTATTGAAGTGTGTTTGAAGTCACAAAAAGCCTTGGCAAGTGGTTTTGCAAAGAATCCCTTTTGGTGCATTCTTGAAAATTATGTGATTTTTGCCAACTTTGACAAGCCATAACTTGAGTTCCAAAATGAATTAGATCTTGTTCTTGTACTTTTTGAAAAGGGAATGACCCAATCTACAACTTCCATGACCAAGAATTTTTCATTTGAAGCAATTTTGGTTGAGAAAGAGGAGGTTAAAAAACTTTCCCAAAATGGAAAGTTTACATTACAAGTCATTTCCATTTTTGGCAACTTTTGGTTTAGCTCACTTTTCTCCAATTTTGTGGACTTCTAAGCACTTCAATGATCAAATAAAGATCATATAACTTCAATTTGATGAAAAATCCACTTTGGTTCCATGTTGAGGGGCATCATATGCCCTGATTTTGCTCTGACTTGCTCAAGAAGTTACCCAGTGATTAGATGACTTCCACAATGAATTTCTTCATCAAACTTGGTACACATGATCCTTATACATATTGAGACCAATAGAAACAAGAATGACCAAAAAATTTGGAGTTATGGCCTCTGAAACTAAAACCCTAATTTCAGGTCATCTGTGCAGTTAAACCCTGGCTCTGCTTCCATGCTTTGCAAGTTCTTGTGATTCTTTGACTTCCTTAATCTTTGGAGGATATAATATGATGATTGAACATACATGGACCCTATTGAGATGATTGATGGCTTTTGGAGTAGCTCAGATGAACCTTGGATTGCTCAGATCACAAACTCTAGATGCAGATGAACTTGAACCAATGCAGTGAAACAAAAAAAGCAATATGAGATGGTATGCTTATACTAATGCAAATATGAAAGATCATAAGCCATGGTGTGAACTTAGTGAGGGCAAATTTGGGGTGTTTACAGCTGCCCCTATTCAAACATGAGTTAGCTGTGCAGGGTGTAAGCGCCTGGCTTAATAGACAAACAAGATAACTTGTGGTTGAATACCAAAGACAGTCCAAAATTTGCACTCACTAGGTAGAAGAAGAAAAGGGATATAGATTTTAAAAGAAAGTAAAGTATGATTATAAAGTGCGGGCGATGGAGGATGACCATCGAGCGGAAGACGACTGCTGGGGATAAAGCGATGATGGGGATGGCCGACATGCTGGGGAAACAGTGGTGAACGAGGCAATGACGGGGACGGCTGACAAGCTGGGGAGATAAAGGGATCATGATGGGGACGGCTATCAAAATAAAGTAACCAGGCTCTCTGGGGATTAAAGCAAAGGCAATGATGGGGACGACCATCAGGTTTGTAGAGTAAGGTAAACAACGAAGGGGACGACCATCGGTTGAAAGAATAAGTGAAATAAATGATGAGGGACGGTCACCAAAGGTGAAGGACGATCACCTAGCAGGGGACGGCTGCTCTTTATCGTGACATAGGACGAATGTCGGATAGAAAATGTCGACGATAGGGACGGCCATCGGATAAAAGTGATGAAGGACGATCATCAAGAGGTGAAGGATGATCACCTAGCAGGGTACGACTGCTCTCGGGGTTTATCATGACATAGGTCAAATGCCAGATAACAAAGTCAACGATGGGACGACCATCGGATAAAAGTGATGAAGGACGATCATCACAAAGGTGAAGGACGATCACCTAGCAGGGGACGGCTGCTCTGTTGGGGATAAGGATGAGGGACGGTCATCCAAGGTGAAGGACGATCACTTGGCAGGGTACGGCTGCCGAAAATATCATGACATAGGACGAATGCCGGATAGGAGAAAAGTTGCTCTGCTGGGGAATGGTAAACACTGACGAGTTCTTACACTTAAAAAGTAAAGGTATAAGTGTTTGACGTTGTGTATAGATTAAAGATGTGGACGAGCATCCTTAAGACCACGATACGGATGAGTATCGGTAGAAACAAACGCTGACGCGTATTCTGAGATGATGATACGGACGAGTACCAACTGGTTAACAAAGAACACGGACGAGTGTCGAATCTGAGGGGAAATAAGTGCGTATACAAGATACGGACGAGTATCTGTATAAATAAGACAAGTATTGTAAAATGTAAGCAAGACACAGACGAGTGTTCAACTTGCTGGGGAAAGGTGACACGGACGGGTGTCAAAGAGAAAGTGTATAAGTTATGAACTTATAAGTGTAAAAGATATTCTGGCGATCTATGGGGATAGGATGACACGAACTAGTGTCGAAAAGGAGTATATTATGAACAAGTATTTGGGTAACCATGCTAGGGATGGGTGACAAGGACGGGTGTCAAGAGAGTGTATGTAAAGTTCTGTATTCAAAAAGGATTTTTGTGGCTTATATCTGCAGGGGGATGATATGACACAGACGGGTGTCGAAAGTGTATATATAAACATGTACTTGTGTTGGAGAGTGCAAAGGGGACGCTTTGGCTTTCTGCTGGGACTGTGAGTCTTTATATACATTGCTGATGGAATGCTGGTGGTGTTCGCAGGTGACTGGTTCGAACCTGACTTGTGATTATGCAATATGTTTGATTTTTGCCGTAATGCTCCGTATTAGACGGAATGCTACGCTCTGGGGGAAGAAATGATGTGAATGCTATGATTATGCAAAGGAAACCGATTCGGGATTCGGATTCCGCTGCTGTGAAGATCTCTGGCTGATCTGGCTTGAAGTAATATCCCAGCTGGGGACAAGATTATTGGTAGATCTGATGAACTCAAATGGTTCTGCTTGGGGAAACATGTCAATGATAGACCTGGCTTTGTAATGAGAAGCCCAGCTGGGGATGTGGAAGCTTTCGTCACTTTGTTGTGTGGGAAATTCAGACATTGTTCTTCTGGAAAGAGGTTGGAGCTCTGTGGGGAGAGAAAAGATCACTGGATGATCTTCCTTGAGTTCTCTCGTGAGGATCCTGCTGAGGATGAGGATATTTGACAACTCGGATGGGGAATGGAAGGATCACTGGACGATCTTCCTAGAGGTTTCTGTGAGGGTTCTGCTGAGAACGAGGAGACTTGACAGCTCAGCTGGGGAAATGAGCATTTTCTGATGCTGCTTTGAAGAAGATGTGTTGGGTAAATGATGCCTGGCAACTTTGCTGGGGAAAGCATTCGAGATACTGCAATCCTGTTAAGACAAAGAAGCGCACAAGTATCCCGAGGTATCCCTTACCGGATTCCTTCATATGAGTTAGATATTCCTGAAAATAAATACATTTCCTGCAAGCATGTAATTTAGAATGGCACATATGTTTTATGCAAGTATTATATCATGGATATTGGACATTTTTGCAAACGAGACAAAAAACAATGTTCAAGACGAAATGTGACTGAAAATTCTGATTTTATTAATTTGGGTGCCCTGATTTGGCAAATACAGTCAAAGAAACAGATCCCCTGAAATGAGGAGATTGTTACAAATTGAGAAAAGTAAAGGTGCTGACAATGTTGATGACGCTTTAGTGAGGTTCCCTTTGCTATGATCCGTATGACCTTGACGTTCTTCTCATCTTGCTTTCTGAAGAAAGTTGATTCTGACCGATGCTTTAATCTTTCGAAACTTGTCGTGTTGTGAATGATACAGACGAATTCAGAATGCAGTTGTTCGCTTATTCCCTTATTTTGCGTGGATCGCCCTTTCGGGTTTTCAATCCATTGGGATACCCATTTTTGCCTGAGCTGTCCAATGCGGCTTTTCAACTCAACGGGTGTACATTTTTTGATTTTCCCTTATTTTTGCCCGAGTCTTTTATTCTGTTTTTTGACTCGCCGGGATGCCCTATTTTTGCCTGGACTTACATTCTGTTTTTATGTCCAGCGGGTCATTTTTATGCGAAGTATTTTTTAACTACATTTGAATTCACAGGGGATAAGAAATCTTCACCATCCATAGTAGTGAGCATCAGTGCTCCACCAGAAAAAACCTTCTTTACTATGAATGGGCCATCGTAATTCGGAGTCCACGAGCCCCTGTGGTTTGTATGAGGAGGAAGGAGTCTTTTCAGCACAAGATCTCCTACTTTGTATTCTCGAAGCCTGACTTTCTGATCGAAGGCTTTCTTCATTCTCTTCTGATATAACTGCCCATGGCAGATTGCAGCCAATCTCATTTCTTCGATCAGACTTAGTTGATTGTACCGGGATCGGACCCATTCTGCTTCGTTCAGCTTTACATCCATCAGTACCTGTAAAGAGGGTAATTCAACTTCAACTGGTAGGACTGCCTCCATACCATACACAAGCTGATACGGTGTTGCCCCAGTAGATGTTCGGATTGACATATGGTACCCATGCAAGGAAAATGGTAGCATTTCATGCCAGTCTTTGTAAGTGACCACCATCTTTTGCACAATCTTCTTAATGTTTTTGTTAGCTGCCTCAACAGCGCCATTCATATTTGGCCTGTAAGGAGAAGAGTTGGGATGTTGAATCTTGAAGTCCCGACACAGTTCTGCCATTATTTTGTTGTTCAAGTTGGAACCATTATCAGTAATGATTCGCTCGGGCACTCCATATCGGCAGATGATGTATCTTTTTAGAAATCTGGCTACCACTTGTCTTGTGACATTTGCATACGAAGCTGCTTCAACCCATTTGGTGAAGTAATCAATGGCTACCAGGATGAATCTGTTGCCATTTGAAGCAGTTGGTTCGATCTTTCCAATCATGTCAATGCCCCACATGGCAAAGGGCCAAGGTGAAGATATCACGTTCAAAGGATTTGGAGGTACATGCACCTTATCTGCATAAATCTGGCATTTATGACACTTCCTGGCATAAGCACAACAGTCTGCATCCATTGTGATCCAGTAATAGCCTGATCGTAATAATTTCTTAGCCATTGCATGTCCTCCAGCATGGGTACCGAAAGATCCTTCATGCACCTCGTGCATCAGCAAGTATGCTTCTTTCTTATCAACACATCTGAGAAGAACCATGTCAAAGTTTCGCTTGTATAACGAGCCATCAGCATTCAAGAAGAAACTACCAGCCAGCCTTCTTAATGTCTTCTTATCATTGGATGACGCCCCAGGTGGGTATGTTTGATCCTCTAAGATGCACTTGATGTCATGGAACCAAGGCTTGTCATCTTTAGCAATGTTCACGGAGAAAACGTATGCCGGTCTGTCAAGTCTGGACACTGAAATCCGAGGCACAAAGTTGGCAGCTTGAACTTTGATCATGGAGGAAATGGTAGCCAGAGCATCTGCGAACTGATTTTCATCTCGAGGGATATACTCAAGCTTGACTGTTGTGAAGAAGGTCAATAATCTCCTTGTATAATCCCTGTATGGAATCAGATGCTCTTGGTGAGTGTACCATTTGCCGTTGGTCTGATTGATTACCAAACCTGAATCTCCGAATACAGTTAAAGTCTTGATCCTGAGGTCAATGGCTTCCTCAAGACCCATGATACAGGCTTCATATTCAGCTTCGTTGTTAGTGCAGTTAAAGGTGAGTTTTTCCGAGAAAGACATGTGAACTCCTTTAGGTGTAATGAGTACTGCACCAACTCCACAACCATTCATGTTGACAGCCCCATCAAACATCATAGTCCATTCTTCCTCTGGGTCAGGCCCTTCAGTGTGAACAAGCTCTTCATGATCTTTTTCTTTCAGGAACATGATGTCTTCATCAGGGAAGTCAAATCTCATTGATTGGTAATCATCAATGGGTTGCTCAGCCAGATAGTCAGACAGTACACTACCCTTGATGGCCTTTTGAGATGTGTACTGAATGTCATACTCTGTCAGAATCATTTGCCATCTTGCAACCCTTCTGGTAAGTGCTGGCTTCTCAAATATGTACTTGACTGGATCCATCTTTGAGATCAACAAGGTAGTGTGGGTCAACATATACTGCCTTAGTCGGCGAGCAGCCCACGCTAAAGCACATCAAGTTTTCTCGAGCAGTGAATAACGTTGTTCACATTCGGTAAACTTTTTGCTTAGGTAGTATATTGCATACTCTTTTCGACCAGACTCGTCATGCTGGCCCAACACAGACCCCATTGATCTTTCTAATACTGTCAGGTACATTATTAGAGGTCTTCCTTCAACTAGAGGCATAAGAATTGGAGGTTCTTGTAGGTACTTTTTGATTTTGTCAAAAGCATTCTGGCAGTCTTCATTCCACCTGACCGTTTGTTCCTTTCTTAACGACTTGAACAGGGGCTCACAGGTTGCAGTAAGGTGAGATATGAACCGTGATATGTAGTTCAATCTACCTAAGAACCCCCGAACTTCTTTTTCAGTCTTAGGCGCAGGCATCTCCTGAATGGTTTTGACTTTGTCAGGATCAACTTCAATTCCTTCTTCACTCACAATAAACCCCAGCAGCTTACCGGACCATACCCCGAATGTGCATTTGTTGGGGTTTAACTTCAACTGGTATTTTCTCAGACGTTTGAACAGCTTCAACAGATTTACCAGATGGTCTTCTTCTGTGAGGGACTTGGCAATCATGTCATCCACATAACATTCAATTTCTTTGTGGATCATGTCGGGGAATAATGTCACCATATCCCGTTGATAATTGGCACCCGCATTCTTCAATCCGAACGACATTACCTTATAACAAAATGTGCCCCAAGGTGTGATGAAGGTTGTTTTCTCCATGTCTTCGGGTGACATTCTGATCTGATTATACCCAGAAAAACCATCCATGAAAGAGAACACCGAGAACTGAGCTGTGTTGTCGACCAATACATCAATGTGAGGTAATGGGAAGTCATCATTTTGGCTAGCTTTGTTCAGATCCCGGTAATCCACACACATCCGTACTTTGCCATCCTTCTTAGGCACTGGTACAATATTAGCAACCCACGGAGGGTAACTAGTTATAGCAAGGAAATCGGCGTCCCACTGTTTTTGTACCTCTTCTTTTATCTTCATGGCCATATCCGGACGAGTACGGCGTAGCTTCTATTTCACTGGAGGACAGTCTTCTTTCAAAGGCAGCTTGTACACAACTATGTCGGCATCTAGACCTGGCATATCTTGATAGGACAAAGCAAAGACATCAACGTACTCTTGAAGCATGTCAATAAGTTGTTCCTTCACTGAATCTTGCAGACGGGCCCCGATCTTCACTTCTTTCAAGTCTTCTTCTGTACCAAGATTAATTGTCTCAACTTCCTCCTGATGAGGAGTGATAACCTTTTCCTCTTGCCTTAACAGTCTGGCTAGCTCTTCAGGTAGCTCATAATCTTCTTCAACCCCTTCATCGGCTTGATTAATTGGATTGTCGAAGTCATACGAAGTCATAGCAGTGTTGTTGTTGGTGCAATCTGGAGGGCACTCTCTGCAAGGGTTTAGATTTGTTCATTTTAGTGATCAGTTTTATCTTGCTTAGAAAAAGTGAAAAATGAAGTGGTTTATTTTGAAAACATTGCCATTTTATTGTTTTGTACAAAAAATGAAAAATGAAAAATACTGAGCGGAAAAAGATTCGTTTGCAAAAGATGTCCTGATATTCATTAATTAATCATTTGCCCAAAATACAAGATGGCCTGATTACAAAATGAGTCTTGACACCTTGGGCAAGATACAAGACTTGATGCATGCTTAAAAGACAGGAAATAATAATTACTCTGCAGGAGTAACTCTTATAATTTCCTGGGAACACCAGTTAGAAACTTGGTTCCCCGGGATCCTTGGACGTATCTAGTTTTCCAGGTTGCGTTCGTCTTCTTCCTCGTCTTCCAGACTATTCACAACATCTGGGGTAAGCATTCCCCCACTAACAATTTTGGGCTCTATTGCAGCCTCTGGTTGATCTTGTCGAGTCGGTCTGTAACCCAACCCGATTCTGTCTTCTTTCTTTTCTACTGGCAGCAGCTTGCCCCAGCCTTGAGCGGTACCCTCTTCAACAACCTTCCGGGCTTGTTAATATGAAGTGATGGAAGTTCCAGACACAGCAGTTGCTTCATTGACGTTAAGGGCCTCAAACCCCTGACTCATAGTCTCGTGGATCTCCCCATCCATCTCTATATACTTGTAAGTAGCCAGCTGGCTAACGAAAATGTCTTCCTCCCCGCAAATTGTGATGATCTGGCCTTCCCACTCAAATTTTAATTTCTGGTGAAGGGTAGATGTAACAGTGCCAGCGGCGTGAATCCAGGGTCTACCCAACAAACAACTGTAGGCCGGCTGAATGTCCATCACGAAGAAAGTAGTTTTAAAGATTTGTGGGCCAATCATCACAGGTAGATCAATCTCTCCAAGCACTGATCTCTTAGAGCCATCAAACGCTCTCACCACCAAGTTACTTGGACGCAATGCCAAACCATCATATTCCAACTTCACCAAGGCTTTCTTTGGGAGGACTTTGAGCGAGGACCCAGTGTCTACCAGCACATGAGAAAGAACAGCACCTTTGCACTCTAAGGTGATGTGTAAAGCCTTATTATGATTGCGTCCCTCCATTGTTAAATCAGCATCTGTGAAGCCAAGTACATGATTGGTTTTAACATTTGCAACCACTGTTTCCAGCTGATTAACCGTGATCTCTTACGGTACGTAGGCTGCGTGTAGGACCCTCAAAAGTGCATTCCTATGGGCTTCAGAACACATTAACAAAGACAATATAGAGATTTTGGAGGGTGTCTGATGGAGCTGGTCCACCACTTTGTAATCACTCTTTTTGATTATTCTCATGAACTCATCCACCTCTTGTTCAAAAAAGGTCTTCGGAGTTTCTTTAATAGTTGGCTCTTTAAGTACCACATTCTTCCCTTTTGCCTTAGCAACAGCTTCTACTTCGACATTGGGTCTTGGTATTTGTGAGGCAAAAAGGCGTCCGCTTCTGGTGAAGCCTCTGCCTCCTCCAACATTTTCAACTTGTGGTGAAGAGGTTGATGAATCTAGAGTGACCTTCTTTCAGTCGCAATAGAAATCAAAGTCGTAGTGCCAGGGTATGGCATTACTGCTTTCATAAGGAACAGGTCCAGGCACCGTAATGGTGATCGGACTTATTACTGCAGCGGAAGGAACTGTAATGGTATGCTGGTCGTAATAGATTGTGACTGGAGATCTGACAAGAGATGTTGCAGTTTGTTGTTGAAAATTAGTGTTGGGATGAACATTTTCCGGGTCATAATAGATCGTGACCGTTGAGACATCTTCATTAGTGTTTGTTGGCGTTGTAGGCGATTCCGTTGATAAGATGGGTGCTGATGTTGTAGAAGTAAATGTTGCTGAACTCTGATGTGTTGAAATAATGGATGGAGTGATTGTCGGAGTTGTGGATGAATCAGTGGGAATGATAGTCCTTGCAGTTGTAGGAGGATCTGATATCGCTGAAGAGAGAATTGTTGATGTTGTAGACGCCGTTGTGGTAATTTGCAAAATTCCATCTCTGATAAGGCCATCTATGCCAAGCCTTAGCCTCTCACAACTATTAATAGCAGTCTTGCATGATTCACAACAGGCCTCACAACCTGGGAACACCTGGCATCTTAAAAGTTGAGCTTTAACTTCTGCCAACGGTGTTTGAATTTGTGTAACATCATCAATTAGTGCAGATGGTTGGTCCTCTTCTATGGCATTAATCCTGGGCCCACCATGATTAGGCATAGGATTTCTGTTAACATTTGGAGGAGGTGCGAAATTGAGAGCTTTGGAATTAACCAAATCCTGAACCTTGATTTGCAAGGCTCTACATTTCTCAGTATTGTGACCAGGTGCGTTGGAATGGAAGGCACACCTGGCATTAACATCATAATTCTTCGGGAGGTTGAAAGGATCTGGTGGAGCCAACGTCCTTAACTCAACCAGGTTAAGCTTTAGGAGTTGTGGTAGTAAAGCGGCATAAGGCATAGGGATGGGATCAATCACCCTATTTGCCTGAGATGGCCTCTATTGAAAGGGGCGCTGCTGTTGGTCGTTGTTGTTATTGTTGTACGTTCTTTGTTCTGAAATTGGGGTTGCTGCTGATAATGAGGTTGTTGTTGTTGTTGAGGAAAAAGTGGTTGTTGTGGAGTTGGAGTTGGGATAGGAACGGCTGCTATTGATCTGTGAGAATACTGGGGTCTGCCCCTGCTTGTATGAATAACATTTGTTTCACCCACCCTTCGGGTCCTGAGAAAGGTTTTCTGGTATTGTTAGAAGAACTTGCACCATTTTCGGAGATTTTGCCCATCTTCAAAAGACTCTCAATTTTCTCACCTGCTATAACTACATCAGCAAAACTGGTGGAAGAGAAAGCAACAAGTCTGTCAATATAAGTTCCCTGCAATGTGTTCATAAACATGTCAGCCATCTCTCGTTCAGACATGGGTGGCTGGACAGCAGCAGAAAGTTGTCTCTACCTCTGAGCATAATCCCGAAAGTTTTCCCTTGAAGACTGAGACATGCCCTTTAGAAGAGTTCTATTGGGAGCCATATCTAGGTTGTACTGGTACTGACGGATGAAGGCTTCGGCCAAGTCTTTCCAACATCTTATTGTGGCCCTGGTCAGATGCGAATACCATTATCTTGATGCTCCAGTCAGGCTGTCCTCAAAATAGAACATCCATAACTTCTCGTCCATGGTATAAGCTTTGAGTCTCCCCAAGAAAGATTGCAGATGAGTACGCGGGCAAGAGGTACCATTAAATTTTTCAAAGCACGGGGGTTTGAACTTGTGGAGAATCCTCACCCCATCTACCAGCCCCATATCGATTACATCAAAGCCTAGGGAATTCTGGGATTCCAAAGACCTTAGCTTCTCAGCAATCTCATCCAATCTTCGGTCATAAACTTCATCCCCAGCTCCAACAACTGTAAACTGCTCTTCTTGGGGATCCTCTTGCAAGATCCTGCCTCCAGCAGTGTTACCTTGAGGGTTCCTTATGGCGTTTACATCTGGGTTCAAATGGGGCCCAAACTCTGGTGGGTCGATGCGAGGCTGCCCGCGTTCATTATTGCTGGTTCCTCTTGTACCAGGGTGAGGCTCTTCAGGAGTCTGTCTTTCCACCAACTCTCTTAGCCTTTCCTGGCTCTGAGCCAAGCCAATCATCACAGCCATAAACAGAGTCATTTGATTTCTCATCTCAACCCTTTCGTTTTCCATTTGGTTTCTTATTTCATTCAGGTCCTGCTGTACCTGATCCATTTGAATGCCCAGAAGGTTATTTCTCGTTGGGTACCGGTGTATACGGTTGACAGGGAACACTCTGCGACGAGCAATGTTTCTTGAAACCACAACAAAGTGAGAAACAACAATAAAATAAAAACCTGCAAAATAAAGAAAATATTAGTATGCAATGCAGTATGCTTATTTGCCTTCCAAGGTATCCGGTTTGGTTCTTGGTTTTGACCTTTCCAGACCTCGAGGAGATGCTTGATGATGTTGAGAAATGAAGCCCACCAAAATAAAACAAACTGATATATTACAAAATGACGAAAATACATAGTTTGTTTACAAAACATACCCATGGTGGGTCAAAATACAACAAAAAGAAAATTACATCAAAAGAAAGAAATACAAGCAAAAGGAATCAGACATCCAGTCCAAAGTCATCTTCCCTGACTTCTTTCAGGAGGGCCTCAGTCACTGGACCAGCTGGGTGCTCTGTAATAGTCCTAATGAGGAGGTTCCTGATAGCAATGGCATTAGTCAGCTTCTTATGCCTGTCCTGATCCTTTGACCTCTTCAACCCCGCCCGGAGTTTCAATTCAGATATCTCTCTCTGAGCTGCCAATAATGCCTCCTGATGTTTCTTCTCATTGGCCTCTAGCTGCTCAATCTTGGCCTGAGTCCTCTGGTCTTCTTGTGCACGGGCTTCGGTGATCTTGATCCACCTAGCTTGGCTTTCCTCTAGACACTGTTTAGCCCTAGCCTTCTGAATCTTGGCCTCCTTGCAGGCATTCTTCAAAACCAGCTCTCCTGCTCTTGCTTTCCTTATGTAGTCATATGTCCTCTCAATATTGGTCAGATGCTCAGTCTTGAGTCTTTCCAATCTCTCAATGTCCAGGCGACTGTCATTTCTCTCCCAGAGAGTCTTCTTCAAGGCTTCAGCTAGCTGAGTGTTCCTCTCTTTCAGCTTCTCAAACTCCTCTAAACTGACAGTAGCTGCAGGTTGTACTATAGAAGGTCCAGGTGTGTCTTCCAAGGTGAAAGGCATTATGGTGATTTGAGCTCTAGTACGGGACCAGTCAGAATACTGGGCCGAAGCAATATTGTTACATCTTCCAAGGATGGCTGTCCCTTTGGTCTGGATGTTGTCCCAAGCCTTGGAAGCTTGTCTGACAATAGCTGAGTTAGTTTGAACTTCACAGTAGAGAGTCTCATCCAAATCTTGTCCTCTGGGAGGATGAACCAAGGCATATCCCAATTGTCTTTTAAACAGTAGAGGGATGTAATTGATGCAACCTTTTACTCCTATTAGAGGCACATTAGGATACTGCCCACAGCTAGTAATAATGTCTTTGCCTTTGGTGCTCTGGGTGCACCACCTGATGTCATCTGATGTTAAGGCAATGAACCTCTTGGCCCAATTCTTCTGCTGATGTGGGTTCAAGAAGGCATCTGATTTAGGCAAGTGTCTGAGCAGCCAGGAATAGAACAGAGGAGCACAACATCTAACCAACTTCCCCTTTTGCTTTTCATTTCTCTGATGGATGGAGTAGTAAAAATCCCCTAGCAGTGTAGGCACTGGGTTCCTTAGCAGGAACAAGTGGATGGCGTTCTTACTCACAAATTTGGGCTCATTTGCAAACAATATAACCCCATATATGTTGAGGGCTAAAAGTGCGCAAACTGCTTTCCATTCTCCCACTGCAGCCCTCAAGGTGGCCTGAGAAATTAAGAAGTCCAGATGTAAGCCAGGAATCCCAACTTTGGTTGTCATGTTTTGCTCAATGAGGACAGGCTCCAAATGCAATGCCCTTGCTATCTCTTCACTTCTGGGAGCAGTCATCTCTGGGTTAAAGGGGATCCCTCTTCTGATAGGCACTCCAATCAACAAGGAAAACTCTTCCAACAGAGGCCCTATCTAGAAATCAGGAAAGGTGAAGCATCTGAGTAGAGGATCATAAAACTGTAAGCATGTGTGGATCATTCTCCTCTGAGATGAATCAAGATCCATAACCATGTCCAAAATGCCTCCATAGTGCTCTCTAAATAGTGGGATGTGGTCAGGGGTGATAAGTGATTGGACCTTCCTGATATCAGTCAAGATGGGCTCAAAGAAATGGTAAGATATGTTGCTCTTCCTTGGAACATCCATGAGTGCTGATGAAGAAACTGAAGACAACTGCAGATGAAAATCACTGACTGATAAGCTGAAGGTAAGTCTCTGACAGACTGATGAAAGTGCTGAAGGAGATAGCTGAAGCAAAGGTCTAAGCAGTAGAAGGGGTCAAAACCAAACCAAATATGAAATGATGGATACCCTGAAAAACAAATAAGCAAATGTTAAATGATGCAATGATGTTGTATGCAAATGATATGCAAGGGTTTGTGATCAAGAGCTGGATCTGATTATCTGCCTTGGTATAAGGTCCATATATGTTCAAAAGCCCGGATGGAGGTTCAGAAATCCAGTAACCAGGGTGGGGGACTCAAATAAAAAGCCACATGTCCAAGGTTAATCACAAGAAACTGTCCAAAGTGATGAATTCTTAAACAATACAGTAACAGGGTATGATGTGGCCAAGGGTTCCTGCAAACCTGTAAACGACCCAACCCCCTCGCATGTAATGCTCTAGAACAAGGATCCTCAGACTTGGATTAGTTATGAGAAGTGTAAACACTTCTAACCCGGAGGTACAGTGTTTACAATAACCATAAAAGATCCTTCTCTAATTCACCCCAGATTCTGAAGGTCAAAATAAAGGTCATCCAGACTTAGCAGGCTTCCCAAATAGCCCTAGCACTACAGGAAATCTGTAGCACAGAGTTCTCAAGAAGAAACCCACATCTGAACCGTGTTTCATATTCCCACACCAGACCGAAATGGAATGGGAAAGAACATGAACCACTCTAGCCTAGGTGTCACTCAGGTCCCAGGTATAGGACCTTAATCACTTAGTGAAACCCCACCCACCAAGGAAAACCATATCCAGTAATGATAATGACAGTATGATGTATAAAAAAATGTAAAGAAAGCAGTAAATAAAGCTGTACATAAAGCAAGAAATAAAGCAAATAAATAAGCACAAGTAGCACATAACACCCCCGTAAACACAAATCAAACAAGCGCTAGGAGGAACCCACAAAAAGAACCAGAAGCCCTGGTTGCAGTACAATGGTCCCCAGCAGAGTCGCCAAGCTGTCGCTCCCGCCAAATGACACAAGGTCAGATAGGGTACAGACTCGAATGGTCGGCGAAGAGAGAAAATAAAGGTGAACTGAGAAGAGTCGCCAGCTAGGCATTTTTATCCCGAGGGAAAGTTAATGCTGCATAAACCTGGAAAAAGATATGGATAAGACGGTCGCAAACCAGAGAAACTGAGAAAGGGGGTTGGTTACAACCTGGGAAGGTATTAGCACCCAGATTGTCCGTCGTACTCGACGGGATCCACACTTAAAAGATTTGTGTTTAAAGGGGCGGTGTCTGTGCTATCTGTGTGCAAAATCTGGAAAAGAATGTACAGGTGTCAGTGCAAAAGAGATGTGAAGTGAAATGCTCAGGAATGAGGCTTAAAAGAATAATGCTGGAAAAGGGGGAATATACATAGATTTTTTGTTCGATAACAGTTAAGTTATGCCTACGTATCCTCTCGTGCAATGAGGAAGTCAGAACACCGTAGTTCGACTCAAAGAGACTGAAAGATGAATTGACTTGTGAACTGCTTACTTGCCTATGCTCAAGTGTATGACGTGTCTGGATCAGGTGCAAACTGTCTCGCATTAGACGGAAGAAGCAAGTTCTCGTTTATGAGTGAAGATGATGAGAAAAGAATTCCGGAGGAGACGATTATTGTTTATTTTTTGTGTTTTCAATCTTTTATTGCTTTTTGGAGTTTGTCATAAGAAAATGAGCTTAAGCCTAAACCAAGGGTTAGTAAACTCATCACATCTTCCCTCTGATTAGGGGTAATGAGAATACCTTAAGTATGAAGTAAGCACCTCAAACTTAATTTCTCTGATGTAGGATTAAGATTATTAACCTACTTGTGATTATTTAAATGTTTTTGGAATTTTTATTTAGTGTTAAGTAATGAGTTTAAGCCATAATCAAGGATTTAATGGACTCATTACACCATCCTAATAGAAGGATAATAGATGAGAACATTTAAGCTGAGGAAGATACCCCAACTTAATCCATGATTAGGGATTAACCTCATGACAAAACAAAAGCCTTTATTGAAGTGGATTTTATTTAATGGTAATATTAAGAAATGAATTTTATGGTTTGTAAGACAACTTGATGGGGACTTGTCCATTAACACTAGGGTTAGTCCTTCTTAACCAATTAAGGAAGAATTAGAACCCTGATGCAAGGCCCAAGTTACAAGCTTGATGTCTTGGTGATTATTAAGATGGATTTGGTTAAGATATTTAAACACATTAAGGGTTTAACACTTAGGATTAAAGTTATACACTTCATCCTAAGAGAAGGATGCAGGCATAATCTTAATCACAAAGCCTTAAAACCTTAATGGTTTAGTCTCTGATTATGAGATGATAAGAGAGACACAAGAGAAGACACAAAGGTAAAACTAATGGGGGACTAATCAAAACCCTAATTGTTATCATGCTTGGGTGTTCCTATGGTTTATAAGGCTTGCAAGAGATCTTCAAGAAAAATCCACCAAGGAAGAAGCAGATGAAAGGAGGAGAAGCAGAAGAAACAAGCTAACTTACTTCACTTAAGAAGATAAGTTACATGAAGAAAGAAAGTGAAGGGGGAACATGAATGAGCAAGCTCACTCTAAACAAAAGCAAAATGCAGCAATGAATGCATAAGAGAAATGAGAAGAGATTGTGAGAAGTGAAGGCAAATTCACTTCTCAAAGTACTTACCACCTGAAATGGTTAGCATAAAAGAAAGAATGAAGTGAAAATGAGATGTATGCAAGGATGCAAACCAAAACCAGAAGCATATTCATGATGTAGATGATACTAAGAGGTGATGAAAATGTATGTCAAGAGTAATGGATGATCATACAAGTGATGAGAATGCAAATGAAGCATGAAAGGAGCATGAAAGCTCATGAATGTCCATGGAATGTAATGAATGCATAACATGGCAAATGGATGAATAAATGATCAAGCATGATTCTAATGTGTCCTAGGATGTCTTAGAAGTCATGTGAATGCATAAAATGTCATGGCAAGTTCATGAATGCAAGCATATGCAAGATGTATGCAAAGGAAGATGAGAAATTAGGGTTTTCATGCAACATGAGATGCAAAACTCAAAAACAGAAGCAAATGACAAGATAAATATTGAAAATGCAATCAAAATAACCCTAACCCCATATGATTTCACACCCCAAAGGAGAAGACCTAACTCTTAACCTAATGAAAGTTATGATTTTTCTAAGTTATCTAGGGTTTTAAGGCACCTAAAGGGAAAAAATGCAAATCAATTCAAAAAGGCAGAAACAATTTGTGACAAAATTATGCTAGATACTACATGTCAAATGAAGATCAATGCAAAAAGAATCATTGTCGTACCATTCATGGTTAGGCAGAAAAGAATTCTTGAAGTTAGGGTTCAAAAATAGGAATTTTATGAACCCTAAATTCAAGAAAATTGTCAAAGATGGTTCAAAACCAAAAAGAAATTTGTGTGGATGGTATGATAATGTCTCTAAATGTTTAAAGATGCAATGTGAATTTTTTTGGGAGTTTTAGAAACCTAAATGATATTTTAATTAATTAATTTTCATTAATTAATTAAAATAAACATTTAAATGTTTTAAAAATGATTTTTTAATGTGAAAAATAAAAATAAAAATATTTTTGGGTTAAGAAAACTATTTGAAATAAAAACGCTGAATAAAAATATCTTTTGGGATTTTCTAACTATTTTAAATAATTCGTACAAAATAAATGGGAAAAATATGAATTAAAATTAAAATAAACTGAAGTATGCAAAAGGAATGGCTGAGATTGATTCTGGGTTTATGGGGGTTGACTGCGCGCCAGATCCTGTGGCCTACATTCAAACTTACCTAAACTTAATTAATTAATTATTTAATCCTAATTAATAACTAATGATCTAATTTGGACCACACAACACGCGCGGGAGAGACAGATCCAATGGTCCACGTTCAAAGTTCCTTAATTACGCAGCTAAACCTAATTAAAACCCTAATCCCCTTCAGGTGACCGGAACAGTGTTCCGGTCATCTTCTCCGGCCATCCATTTTGCTAACTCACTCAAAACCTCACCCCAAGCCCTCTAATGAGGTATGGGCAAGGATGCAGCGCGGAACAGTGTTCGAATCAATCTTCTTTTAGGTCAAAAATTTCAGAGATTCGGTTCATGCTCATTTCTTCATCATTTTCAAAAATAATAAGTGCAAAGTAACCAGGGGAACATGGGGAACACTTCTATAACTTAAAAAGGGATTTCTGGAAAAAAAAGTTTGAGATGGCTACCTGAGTTGAAGCTTTGAGATTCTGAGCTTTCAGGGCCTCTCCTTTGTGCAAAATGCCTCTAATGACCTTCCTGAAGAAGTTGCAATGCTTGGAAAGCTTTGTGGATGGCTGGTTTGTGAGTTTGCACTCCAACTGGTCAGAAATCGTATTTGGTGTATGAGGTGCTTTTGGTTGTTTCAATGGGTGGTTTATGATCAGTGAGTGATTTAGAAATGAATGGTGGTGTTTGTTTGAAGATTGAGTGGCTGAGTTATGAATTTCGAAAGCTTTTGCAAGAGGGAGTGTTTTTGTGAACTTGGTGATTCTTAGGGTTTAGCTTGCAATGTTGTGTGCTATGATCAGCATTTGGTCCACATATCAAGTTGTGATAGGTCTGTGGAGTGGTTGTGCCCTATTGTGATTGGTATGGCCTTCTTGCAAAAAGTCACCAACTTGTGTACTTGAGGTATGGGCAAGGATGCAGCTGGCCTTTGGGCATGTCCATGCGCAACTGACTTCAAGGAAGTCCACAAATTCATTCTTGAGACAAATCAGCATGTGGGAAATAAGTTATGGGGTGTTTTGCAATTATGTGAAGTTTTGGCCCCTTTGAGAAATCTTGATGTTCAAGGCATGTAATCTTGCAATTCCTTGGGCAATTCTGATCTAGAAGCAACGCACTATGATGTTATGATGTATTGAAGTGTGTTTGAAGTCACAAAAAGCCTTGGCAAGTGGTTTTGCAAAGAATCCCTTTTGGTGCATTCTTGAAAATTATGTGATTTTTGCCAACTTTGACAAGCCATAACTTGAGTTCCAAAATGAATTAGATCTTGTTCTTGTACTTTTTGAAAAGGGAATGACCCAATCTACAACTTCCATGACCAAGAATTTTTCATTTGAAGCAATTTTGGTTGAGAAAGAGGAGGTTAAAAAACTTTCCCAAAATGGAAAGTTTACATTACAAGTCATTTCCATTTTTGGCAACTTTTGGTTTAGCTCACTTTTCTCCAATTTTGTGGACTTCTAAGCACTTCAATGATCAAATAAAGATCATATAACTTCAATTTGATGAAAAATCCACTTTGGTTCCATGTTGAGGGGCATCATATGCCCTGATTTTGCTCTGACTTGCTCAAGAAGTTACCCAGTGATTAGATGACTTCCACAATGAATTTCTTCATCAAACTTGGTACACATGATCCTTATACATATTGAGACCAATAGAAACAAGAATGACCAAAAAATTTGGAGTTATGGCCTCTGAAACTAAAACCCTAATTTCAGGTCATCTGTGTAGTTAAACCCTGGCTCTGCTTCCATGCTTTGCAAGTTCTTGTGATTCTTTGACTTCCTTGATCTTTGGAGGATATAATATGATGATTGAACATACATGGACCCTCTTGAGATGATTGATGGCTTTTGGAGTATCTCAGATGAACCTTGGATTGCTCAGATCACAAACCCTAAATACAGATGAACTTGAACCAATGCAGTGAAACAAAAAATGCAATATGAGATGGTATGCTTATACTAATGCAAATATGAAAGATCACAAGCCATGGTGTGAACTTAGTGAGGGAAAATTTGGGGTGTTTACAACAGTCTTCGTCAAAGATAAACTCAACGTCTTTCATTAATAAACCTGTCAACGGCTTAGTGATTTTGGAGAAGTCCTTAATAAATTGTCGGTAAAAACCAGCGTGTCCTAGGAAACTTCTTATATCTTTCACAGTTTTAGGCGGTTGAAGGTGTTTTATCACTTCTATCTTTGTTTTATCTACCTTGATGCCTGTGTTGGATATCACATGTCCTAAAACAATCCCATGTTGAAGTGATTTGATGTTGAAAAGAATTAATGTTGTTTGGTTTTAAAGTTGAAAAATTTGATATCCCATGTTTGTGGAGAATTTTATAACTCTGATTTAATTATAAGGTCGGGTAGAAATGGGGTGTTACATGCTCCAGTGTTGTTAGTGAAGAAGAAATATGACAGTATGAGGTTGTGTGTCGATTATCGACAGTTGAATAAGGTGACTATCAAGAATAAGTATCCACTTCCAAGAATCGAAGATTTGATGGATCAGGTTGTAGGGGCTTATGTGTTTAGCAAGATTGATTTGAGGTTTGGTTACCATCAAATTCAAGTTAAGCTTGATGGTAATTCAAAAACGGTTTTCAGGATGAAGTATAGTTACTATGAATACATTGTGATGCCATTCGGTGTATCCAATGCACCTGGTGTGTTCATGGAGTACATGAATCAAAATTTTCATGCGCATCTAGATAAGTTTGTCGTGAATTTCATTGATGATATCCTGATATATTTTAAGTCGGAAGAAGAACACGCAGAATATCTGATGATTGTGTTGCAAGTGTTGAGAGAGAATAAGTTGTATGCGAAATCGTCGAACTAGGAATTATGGTTGAAGGAAGTAAGTTTCCATGGTCATGTAATTTCAAATGGTGGAATTTTTATGGATCCTTCGAAGATTGATGTTGTGTTGAATTGGGAGACTCCGAAGTCTGCGACAGAAATCCGAATTTTTCTAGGATTGACAGGTAATTACCGAAAGTTTATTGAAAGCTTTTCAAAATTGGAGTTACCTTTGACTCAGTTAACTCGAAAGAGTCAGGCTTATGTGTGGGATGTTGCATGTGAAAACAGTTATGTGGAATTAAAGAAGAAGTTGATGACTACTCCAGTGTTAATTTTTCCTAATCCGAGTGAGTCTTTTGTGGTGTATTGTGATGCGTCGAAGATGGGACTTGGAGGAATGTTGATGTAGAATGGTCAAGTAGTTGCCTATACTTCTAGGAAACTAAGAGTTAATGAAAGGAATTATCCTACGCATGATTTAGAGTCGGCAGTAGTGGTGTTTGTGTTGAAGATTTGGATTATCTCTTTGGTTCGAAAATTGAGGTATTCAGTGATCATAAGAGTTTGAAATATTTATTTGATAAGAGGGAACTGAATACGAGGTAGAGAAGGTGGTTGGAATTGATGAAATATTTTGATTTTGATTTGAGTTACCACCCTGGTAAGGAAAATGTGGTTGCGGATGCTCTGAGTAGGAAGACATTGCATATGTCGATGCTTATGGTGAAATAAATCGAGATGATTGAACAGTTCATAGACATGAGTTTGTTGTGTGAGACTACTTTCGATAGTGTAAAGTTGGGAATTTTGAAATTGACTAGTGATATTGTGGAGAGGATCCGAGTAGAACAACAATCTGATTTGAAGTTGGTTGATCAGTTAACTTTGATTAACCAAGGTAATGAAGGTGAATTCCGAATTGATGAGAATGGTGTAATGAGATTCCGAGATAGAATGTGTATTCCAAATGTTCCGAAGATTAAGTAAAGTATTTTAGAGGAAGGACATCATAGTAGGCTGGGTATTCATCCTAGTGCTACGAAGATGTATCAAGATTTACAGAAATTGTTTTGGTGGTCGGGTATGAAAAGAGATATTGCTGAATTTGTATATTCGTGTTTGGTTTGTCAAAACTCAAAGGTAAAACATCAGAAACTGTATGGAATGATGAAACCGTTGAATATTACAAAATTGAAATGGGGTAGCATTTCAATGGATTTTGTGTCGGTTTTGCCGAAGACTGTGAAAGGAAATGATTTGATTTGGGTGACTGTGGATAGATTGACTAAGTCATCTCATTTCTTGCCGATGAAGATTAATCATTATATGTAGAAATTAGCTGAGATGTATATTGAGGAAATTGTGAAGTTGCATGGGATACCATCAAGTATTTTATTAGATAGAGATCTGCGGTTTACATCGAGGTTTTGGAAGAGTTTACAAGATGCTTTGGGTACTATGTTGAGGATGAGTTCCACATATCATCCATAGACGGACGGTCAAACAAAGAGGACTATCCAATCTTTAGAAGACTTATTGAGGGCATGTATGATGGACCGTGAGTGAGCTTGGGACAATCATTTTCCATTGATTGAGTTTACCTACAACAACAATTTTCATGCGAGTATTGGCATGAAACCGTATGAAGCGTTGTATGGTAGGCGGTGTAGTGCTCCATTATGTTAGTATGAATCAGGCGAGAGTGTTGTACTCGGACCTAAGATAGTGCAGGAGACAACTGAGAAGATTAAGATGATCCAAGAGAGAATGAAGGCGTCGCAGAGTCGTCAAAAGAATTACCATGATAAGAGAATGAAGGCACTTAAGTTCCAAGAGGGAGATCATGTATTCTTGAGAGTTACCACGGTGACTAGTGTCCGACGAGCTTTGAAGTCTAGAAAGCTCACTCCATGTTTTGTTGGTCCGTACCAAATTTCGCAAGGGATCAGAGAGGTAGCATATCAGATTGTGGTACCACCGTCGCTTGTGAATTTGAATAATGCATTTCATGTGTCGCAATTGAGCAAGTATATGTGTGATCCGTCACATGTGATTTAGATGGATGAAGTACATGTAAGAGATAACCTGACTGTCAAAGAGTTTCCATTGCAGATCGAAGGTCAAGAAATGAAGCAACTACGAGGTAAAGAGATTGCCTTAGTGAAGGTATTGTAGGATGGACCAACTGGTGAAAGGTGGACTTGGGATATTGAAGATCAGATGAAGGAGTCGTATCCGACTCTGTTTGCTTTAGGTACATTTTCGAGGACGAAAATTCCTTAAGTGGGGGAGAGTTGTAACGCCCTAAAATTCATAATTTAATTATTGGTTAATTATTTATGAATATATGGCAATTTTGTTGATTTGTTGTTGTGTTTTTTAATGGTTGGAATAAAATTATTTTAATTGATAATGATATTTGAATAATGTAAAGTATATTAGTTAAATATTATTATTAAATTAAAATAAGGAAGTTAGAGGTCTTAAGGGTAGGTTGGTCTTTTGTGGAGGTTAAGTGAGGGTAAATACGGAAGAGTCTATTTAGGGGTATTTGGGAGATAAGAGAGGGGTAGAGAAAAAGGTTTTTCATTATACGTGTTTTTGGTGACTGAAGTAAGAGAGTTCTGAAGAACAAGAGGCTAGGGTTGGAGAGTTGCAAAAGGAGGAAAAGAAATCAGATTCTATTCTAAGGTATGGGGAGAATCATTGTTTATTATTCTAGCATAATAGATTGATTATGATATATTTGGGGTTTTGATGAGAAATGGGTAGATTCTAATGAGATAGGTTGAATGATGTTTTTCTTGATTTTACCTATAATATGTTGTATGTTATTGGTACTAAATGTTGCCAGAATTGTATGTGATTTTCGTGCAATATGAGACTGGGTTTTGGGGGATTTTTGGGGCTGGTGTAGCAAAATTTCACACTGCAGGAAATATGTCCCATGCTCGTGCGGCTGGGCGGTGGGATAATGCGGTCGGGTTGTGTGTGGTCGGGCTGTGAGGAAGTCGCATCAAGGAACGTTGCTAGATTTCGGAACCTTTGAGGGAGAGTTGGCGCCCCGTGTGCGACCGGGCGGTGAGAGGAGGCCACAAGCAGTTTTGTTGTTGTTTTTTTATGTTGTTTTCTTGTTGTTAAGAGTTGATTTGTTGTTTAGTTGATATTTGTTCATGATGTTATTATTTTGTATATGTGTATGACGATGAAGCATGATTTATGATAATTTATTTTGATGACATGAAATGATGATGCACCATGTTGATTATGTTGAATTTTGATGAGAATAATGCATCATTGCATATTATAGCATCCTATGTTGAGACTTAGGTCTATTGATGGATTCAATCCTATTGTGTGGATTGAAGTGACTATGTTGTTTATGTTATGCTCCTTAACGGAGGGTTGATGGCCCAGTGTTTATCTTATGTTGATAAAGTCGGTACCACATGCATTGAAGTATGATGCATACTAGTTGACATTGCATGAATGTGTGTGATTGTTTGGATGATTTTTAGTGGTTGCTTATGAAGGTGTAAATGATGTTACTGATGTTTTCCTAACTGTTTTCTTTTTATTATGTTATTATAATGAATGTTGATTACTCACCCTGCCTGTTTGAATGTTGCCTCTACGTGGGTAAAGTGCAGATACTCAAGAAGGATATCTTTCAGTGTGTGGGGTCTAGTTGAAGTCCTTCTAATTTATTTGAATTTGTTAGATTTAAGAATGGTGTCCTGCTCTGTGTCATGTAACATCAGGTTGAGAACGATGGTGAACCTTAGTGTTCTTTTATTTTGTTTTATTAGTTAAGTTCTAGTTTGAACTCGATTATGTCAAATTGACTTAAGATTTGAAGTAATGTTGAATTGTGTAGATTTCATGATGATTAATGGAAGTTTATGTTTTTCACTGCATAGTGAGTGATTAATTGAAAAGACATGATGTAACCCGTGTTACGAGACAGGACACATATATTTTGATGTTTTGAATAAAAATGTGATGCCTTTTTTTTTGTTTACTCTTTAAATGAAGTATCTGTATATTTTATGTTAGGGTAAAAATGGTGTTACACTAAACCCTAGTTCTTCCTCTTGTTCTTCTCCTATCAACTCCTCTTGATGGATAATAATGTTATGACTAATTCAGTCCCTAATCTTAGATTAATGACTTAGTTCACCTTATTTTTCTCCCACTAACAATATTACTAATTAATTCAGATTTTTAATTAATAATAATATTAATAATAATCATAATCATAATAAAAATAATAGTGATAATAATAATAATAATATCTCTTATACTACTATTATCAATTACACCCTTTAATTATCCATTATATTATTCACCCATTACCTCTAAACAATGCCAACCATCCAAACACCCTACACAAAGTCAATACACGACGATTAAATAAATTAAAATGAGGTGTTATATCCCTCACCCAAACGAACTTATCTTTCCAATATTTATAGTTGTTAGATTGAAGGGTATAAAACCTTGGGCCTGCTGATTGCTCAAAGTCACCCAACTGGCTTTCTTATGTTTGGTAATGAAGAAATAAAAGAAGACCCCAATAATATGGTTGATGTCTAACTTCTCGCAAACCATCTCGAAATCCCTAACGCAACCTCAAAGGTTCAGAAAAAATGGGAAGGGGAAATGTTAAGTACCATAAGGAAATCTACGGAGAAGGAAAAGAGAGGAAAAAAGACCCTCATATCTTTGACAAAGAGGGGGGTTAAAATAGAAGTACGAAAAATGGGGGGCGTGAGGTATCTGACAGGGTCACCGTCTCTGAGGGTAAACAACTCTCCAAACTAACCCCATCATAATCTCCCGAGGAGGAGACGCCAACTCCCGCCAAGAAGACACAAATCAGTTCCTCATAAGAGAAAATGGAGGCAAAGTCACCCGCGTCCTTTGAAATGACGGAGGAGGTAATTTTGTTTTTGAAAAAACAATAGAACAAAAAGAAGTCACCACCATCGTCGCAACCATCCAAAAAATAACTATCTACCCAATAATATTATATCTAAGGGATGTTCCACCATACGAATCTCTTAGGATCCATCATGCAGAATTAAAGAAGGAAACAAATCTCATACTCGTGAAAAAGTTTAAGGTCGTTTTGAAAGATCCAAAAGATGCCTTGAGAAAATTTGTAGAAAGTAAAAGAGGAATAATAAATCCCTTCTTATAGTAAAATTCCAAATCGCTTAAGATTTTACAAAACTATGCATGCCACCTACACATGCCAATATTGTTTGTAGTTTTAAAACTAGGCCATCATTGATTGCATTAAATGAAAAAGAACATATTCACATCATGATTGTTCAAGATCTCAAATGGATTACCATAATTGTGTGAGAGACACTTAAACGTTGATTCACCATGCGAGAACCATAATCAATAATCGCATATACTATTGCACACGCCTTCAGTGGAGGGACTCACCAGTTATTTCACTCACCCACAAAGAATGTATCGTCTAGAAAAACCACCCTTAATCGTGGAGAGCATCACTTGGGCGAGGGACATGCAAAAAGGAAAGATGTTACGAACACTTTGCCCTTTAATGAAAAATACCTCGTGCTTAAGGGACTGTGTAGTGTCCTATTTGGAAAATTCCATGATTGGGACGCCACTCGCATGACTATTAGGCCTTCCCAGCGTAATCCAGCGGGGCATCCCTTTCGATTTATCCAACATGAAAGTTCAATGATAGAAAGTCTTTGTTGACTCCGGAAATGTAGCCGGTCAATAATCTCCTTAATAAAGGAGAACGGTTGAGACCAAATCTAGGGGGCCAACCCTAGCCCTAGAACTTTCCTATAAATAGATGATCTCGAAAGAGAGAAGGATCAAGTCATATTCACTCATTACCACATAATACTACTTAGTGAACACTTTGCACCTAATAGTCCTAACACTGATAATCTAATCGTCCGCATGCAATATAGAAACGCCGACCACCAGTAGGACCCCTCTCCTCACGTGAGTCGGTCCCCAAAATAGTCTCGAAAACCACCGTACAGAGTTACTCGCAACCATGGATAGGAAGCTATTGACAATCGTCAAATCTTGATGAATAAAATACATTCGTTAAAAGAAAAGATCCTAGACGAGCGATTTAAATCAATTAAAGTAAGTTCAATTGGGTGGGTGATTATTTGAATTGATCTAGCTTGTGTCATTATGTTTGCTAGAATTTTATTCCATTGTAAATTGAGGGAAATCAAGTTGATCTCCTTGGGACATTTACGTACTTGGTCCTGAGTTAACTTGTTTTTACGGAATTATCGGTCGATTTCCTCTTTATTTATTTTTTGCAGAAAATTGGATAATTCCAATGTTGAGAACAATCTGTCAAAATTAAATCATGTTTCAAATTAGCTGTTTAGGGTTTCATAATGAGCTCTTAGGGTTTCATAATGAGCTCTACCATTTTCTTGCCTTTTCCCCCTACTTTAGTGGTATGATTGAAATACTTGTAACACCCCAAATTTGACCTCTTCTTTTTAGCATCATCATCATATCATAAGCATCATAAGCATGGCATATCCTTAGCATTTTGCATAGAAAATGAAGCATAACATTCTCATGTTCTAGCATTGGGCATATGATCAATCATTGGTGTATTTGAAGCCTTACAAGTCAAAGAACGAAGTCAAGTGACCTTGTCCAAGTCCCATGAAGTGTCTACATTGCATGTACCAGCTCAAGAGCCTTTGCAAGAGCCCAAAAGGTTGGGAGATTATCAGATGATCCAAGAAAGGGCAAGCTCCTACACAAATGGTCTCCAAATTAGGGTTTCATTTTCAAGCAGATATTCTTTGTGACTTTGGCCATTTAATGTGGGAAAAGTCCTTCATATGATATGTGAATGCTATGGATGAAATTTGGTGAGAAAATTCATTGAGGAAGGCAGTCATTTCATCAGTTGCTTGCAAAGGAAGAAATTGGTCAAACTAAGTATCTGAAAAGTCAATTGTGGCAATTCAAGGGGTCCAATCATATTTTTCAAGACAAGGGATGTTCTTAAGGCTAAATAAGAGGTTTGATAGTCTCAAAATTCAAGAATCAAGAGGTTTTGCAAGACTTTCCATTTTTGACATATGGCTTGTAATCAATATTTCCAAATTTAGTAAGTTTTGCCCTAATTTTCAAGGCTTTCTTTCACAACCAAAATGACTCCAAATGGATTTTCTTTAAACATGAAAGTTGTAGAGTATGCTCTCCCATTTTCAAAAAGTACAAGAACATGTCCATATCCTTCATGGTTGGAAAATTGTGCTCAAATTAAGTTTGGTCACTTTTAGGGTTTTACTTAAAATCCAACTTTCTACCAAAATGCAAAAAGACTCATACCTTGTTTTCAAATTGTTTCATGGGCAAAGTAATGTCACAACATCACAAAGCATTGCATGAAAGGTGTTTGGCTCAAGATAAAATCATAAAATCGTGCATGAAGTGCATGGTATTTCACTTAATGCAAAAAATGCAAATCATCATCCAAGGCAAAATGCACTCACATCCAAGGGCCAGGATTGCTTCAGTCATGATTAAGGAGAGATGTGTAATCAGCATGTGCATGGAATGGGGAGAGAGCACGAGCAAATGATGTGTACACTGACTTCTTGCAAAATTTCAGTTTGATTCCCATCACACTTTTGATGTGCACACTCACTACAAACCCTAATCAGTATCAAAAGTCACTCCATATATAAGCAAAGGATAGCATTTATGAACCCTAAGCAGCTCTCATTCTTCAATTTCACACTCTCTTGCATTTATGCAATTGGCTTCGAATCTCTTCTCTCCCTCACACATTTTCCAAACCAATCACACAACCTTCATCCTTGAACTTCAGAGATCATGAATCCATCATTATTGTGAGCTCTAAGCAAAGTTCTATACCAGTGCAAGTTCAGACGGAATGCTTTCGAATTGCTAGATCCAAGTTATTTGAAGAGTTCTTTCACATTTATTTTGTGATTAGAAGCTACAAGGAGTCTATCTGGAGCTGATAACTGGATTTCTTGGAGGATTTTGAGTTCTTCAAATCTCAAGTACCTTCAAATTTCATCATCTTAGATCTTGATTTTTTGGTATGCGTTATGATCTGTTTGTTGTCCTGATCATAGAGATATGTTTATTTTTGAAAATGGTTGCAAAATGAGCAAGAGCAGTGGATCTATTTTTTTTAGATCTAAGTTTGTTTCCTTCGATTCTACTTGTGTATGATTGATAAATGTTTTTTGATGGTTGATTCATGATCTACATAGCCTAAGGTTCATTTTGATGTAAGGATTGTATGATTTGGTTGAGAGATGCGTTTATGCAATTTCTGGTTGGCCAAAGAAGGTGACTGACGCTTCTCCGGCCGGTTAGGGTTTATGTTAGGGTTAATTAGGGTTTATGATTCTCCAGATTGAATCTTAGCCCTTGGATCGTGATTAATTAGGATAATTTTGTTTTATTAATTTAATTAATCAGGATTAATGCAACTTTAAAATGTGACCATCAGATTTCACTTAATTAATTAAATTGAATGTGAGCCTTTGGCTCTGAATACCCTGAGTCAAGTTGACTAGCGCGCGTGGCCATTGATCTTGTTTCCTTTGAATCTCATCCCTCTGATTTGATTACTTCTCATTTTTTTTCCTTTTATTGGTTTTGTTTTGTTTAATTCATAAAAAATCGTTAAATGTTCACAAAAATTCTAAAAAAATTCATGACTGATTCTTTTAATTTTCTTTAATTTTTGACACATTTATTTTTATTTGTCACGCATAATTTAATTTTTGATTTTATTATTTGTTTTTTATTCATTTTAAATACATGTTGACTTGTGGAATTTATTTCTTGATCAATAATTTGAGTTTTGAGTTGGTTCTTTTTGCATCTGATTCATATTAGGATGTAGTTTATGGTTGATTTTCCCCCTGATTTTTAGAAGCTTGTATGAATATTTTTGGCAATTGACTTATGTGTGAAGTTTCAAAACCCTAGTTTGTGTTCATAAGGTCCCTTGACATAGTTTGCTTTTGTTTCTGATCTTGTTCTTTTGGTATGATGTTATCATATGATTAATGAACACTTGTGCTTAGTTGTGGAATTTTTGAATGAAGTTCTGATTTGATTTGAATTTTCATATGTGCTTGCCTTAGTTTTTGCCCTTTTCTTGTCACTTGGTTAGTTCTTAGGCTAGGAGGGCACTTGTGCCAACTCCCATAGGATGTTTAGAGTTCTCTTTGTATGAAGTTTGATCCTTGGTCCTTGATTGGTGTTTGTGCTTTGGAAAGTTTTGTGTTGCTTTTTTTTGAAGTTTCTCACAAATGTATGCATGTTCACCTCACCTTCTTTGTTCATTTGCTCTCTGTGATGCTTATGCTTGAGTTTGTATGCTTCTTCCCCATGATTGTTCATGCTTCTTAGGCACATTTCAACTTGTTTAGGTCCCTGGTTTTTTAGGTGATGCTTATGCTTTGAGTTGATTTGCATTTGTTTGTCTTTACACTTGTGCACATGCTCACTTCACTTCTCATTCTTGTGATGATTATGATTGAACTTGTATGATCTTTTCTTTGGTCTTTTGTGTTGTTTGTGCACATTCTTGTAATGATAAGGTTCTGGTCTTGAGTTTTTTAGTGCTTGTCTAACTTGCTTGATCCTTTGTGCTTCATTTATGTTTTGTCTCTTCATAAGAACCTGTGAAACTTGGTAATAGTTTGTGTGCTTTAACTCTTGCTTGATTTGTTTTGATTTGTGGGTCTTAGTGTAATCAATGGATGACTTTGCCTCTGGTTTTTGTGAGTAAGAGTTGATATTTTGGTTTGCTTACATTTCATTTGGTTCAAGTTTGTCCATCTAAGTGTGTACTAACCATTTCAGGGGCTCATGGTAAGGGAAATGTGGATGTTATCCACATTTCAATTCTTCATCTCCTCTCTTACTTTGCTTTCTATTTTGTAATTGTCGATGTGCCTTATGCCATCTTGTGACTCAATTCTTCATCTTCCCCCTTTAGAAGCATCTTATCTCCTTTAGTGGAGTAAGTTGTTCTCTAACTCTCTTCCTCTCTTCTTCTTCTCCTTTCTTAGGTTACTTTCAAACCACACTAACCTTAGGACCACCTTTGCATGATAATGTTAGGATTGGACTTTCCCCATTAGATTTTACCTTTGAGCTCCTCTTTTGTTTCTTTCTCTTCTCATCTCAAAACAAAACTTGAAAAACATTTAATGAGGATGGAAGTGGTCTCCTGTGCAATAGCCTTATTCCATGGGGCACTTGTAGTCTTCCCATCTTGGGATAGTACAAGTTTGTCTAGCATGATGCACAAGTCTGATCAGGAGACCATCTTCATAAAGAAAACTTAAAAAAACACTTCTTCACAAAAGCTACAAAAAAACACTTAATAAAGTCAATAAGTTAGTGAGCTTAGGCCCAAATCTCTGGAGCCAAGTTTTGGGGATCTTCTCCTTACTTGGGTGTGCTTGTTCTATTATTCCATCTTAGAATGTAGTAACAAGTACACATTCCATGGAAAAGAGCTTGAGTTCACTTCCTTGTGCAACACTCTTAAAAATACTTCTAAAAAACACAAACAAACAATAAGCGTCTCTCCTTCGGGACTTCTTTTCTCACCACCTTCACTCTGTACGTGCGAACTTGCTCCTATTTGTCATTTTGCAAGACGGTAACGCACTCGTCGTCCGAGCCTGCAACACCTGAGCATTGACATAGGCAGTTCAAGCCTTAAGACACAAGCAATATTTTCCACCCCTAGTTAGGGGAACTACGGCGACTCTAATCCTCATGTCCAGATGAGGTACGTAGGCAGCGGGGTAGGGCCCGTTTGAGCACTCTTTTATTTTCCCTACATTTTCCCCCTTTCTTTTCTTTTCTCCAGTTCCAGTCTTTCTTTTTGCAGCAACTTTCATTTCTTCACCCTTTGAAACATTTTCTTTGCAAGCGTGGATCCCATCGATTACGGCGGACGATCTGGGGTTCTAATACCTTCCCAGGTCGTAATCGACTCCCGAACTCAGAATCTTTGGTTCACAGGAACTTTTTCCTTCCTTTTCTTTTCTTCTGGTTTGTGCAGCATTACCATTCCCGTTCCTTCGGGATAAAAATGTCTGGCTGGCAACTCTACCCTTTTCTGTGCCACTTTCGCGTTTGTACCAGGATGGAAATCTAGGGAGCGACAATACTTAATTATTTATTGTTTGGATTTATTTTCCCAATTTAAATATGAATGATGGACAAGGGTTCTTTTTGTTAACCTTGATATTTAGCTTTGATTTAATTTTTAATTTACTCAGGATAAACTTTGGATAAATAGGGAGAATCTTCGGTTTAAACTTTCCGAGGTCACGACAGCGGTGTCAAGAAATACCTCATTACAGACCAAGGAAACTAACACTAAAATGCTTTCTTCAAGAATTTACAATCTTGTCAGTAAGTTTAGTGGTTTTCGTCAAGGTTTAGGAAAGAGAGAACAAATACAAAATCAAGATGTATCCTTTGAGAAAAGTTTCAAGTGACCATGCACTGAAAAGATACCTACATATACATTTTGGTTACATTTGGCCAAGTGAGTTTTATTTTCACATTTTGAAGATCTAGAAATCCTATAATGTGCATTTTTAAAAATTGAAAACAAATGTTTATTCTTATTCCGCTTTAAAATATATATTTAATGTCATCATTCCTGTGTCATTTTTATTGTGTATTTATTACTTTAATAATATCTTTTGCACAAAATAGGAATGAGAGGATGACCAAAGATCAATCATTTGCGGCAAGAAGAAACATATACTATGATCAACATTGTGGTGAAACAAGGATATGTAGTGACACCGAAGAAGAGTTCAAAGAGAATAGAGAAGATAAACATGATTTTTCTCAGGGTGAAGACCAAATTCTATGGTAAATCAAAATGGAGATATATTATTATTTACATTTAGAAGTTTTATTTTTATGTGAATAAGTATAAAATAACCATAAGATCTAGAGATCCTAGTAGCAGTATTTGTTATTATAAGTGATATAAATCTTCAATTTCCATATTGAATTTTGTAATGATATAGATGCCTTGCCGGTTCTCCAATGTTTTTCCTTGGAGGTGCAGTTGAATAAGTCCTTTATCATTGCCACACAACTAAATGTTTAAATTTAACACCATATTTAAACTCATTGTACATCATTTTTCCACTTCATTTTTAAGTTTCTCATTTACTAAACTACTATTTTACTATTGAATGTGTTAGGATGGCATTTGAGGAACCTGATTTTACAGAGGAGGCGTTGAGTGTTGTTAAAAGCTGTATTGGGAGCACCTACTCAGAGATTCAGGTAAAATTGAATGTATAACATACATTAATGTTTTCATGATAATTATTAACCTTAGTACTCATTGCAAAGTTTCCCCATAAATATCATGATAATTGTTAATCTCAGTACTCATTGCAAAGAGATTCAGAGCTGTATGTTTTAGTTTATTGGTGGATCTCATAGACTTGCATGATTTTTTGTCAGTGGAAAAAATATTAAATAGAGAAAAAATGATTACAAGTAGTACTGGAGTATTCTGAACCAAAACAGAAAGTTCAAAAATGAGAAGAAAAAACAAGCTGAGATAAAATAACACAACAAGACAACAACAGAACCACCCCACCCATAACATGCCAACACCACCACACTTGCACAAGCAAACAAGAGTAGAGAGAACCACCAGTAAATCCACCTAAGGGCGCTGAAGATCAAGGGCCAAACCAAGCTCAGACCGGATCGCCACCGCCAATAACACAACATTATTGGACCAAACACTAGTGAGAATCCCCTTCCCATTCAGATTGAGAATATGAAAAATCCTCAGATCTAGAGAGAAACCACTCTCAGGAGGAAAAAATAATATACTACCCATCAAATATTGAACAATCATAATCCTTTCCCGAGAGGGTAGGTTGTTACATGATTTATAAATGAGTCAAACAACCAAATTTCAAATCAAAGCCAAACTGGATCTAACACTCTTCCCCACCCCAAACAAGGAGAAAATATCAACAACAATAATAATACTCAAAGGCATCACCATCTCCCATCCTAACCACATAAACACATTATACATAAAATCACAAGCTGTGAAAAGTTGATAGAGTCAGAGCTCTATCTTGAAGTAATTGCCAAAAAAGAACTCTGACATTATTGGACACCCAACTTTTCCTCACACTCGATAAAGTCCTAATCACCTCTTTCGAGCAGCCGCCCCCACATGGGAAGCCTCCGGAAGTACCAAATAAACAAAGCTAATCGAGTACATGCCCGAAGAGTCGTGCTTCCACAACTAAGAGGCCTCATCATGGGATAAATGAGTTCCATTCAGAGTCGTAAACAAAGAGACAACCAACTCCTCCAACAAATATACCTCTCCTTCATCTAAGATCCATGACTAACCCACCCACCATATGACCAATCATATTGTCTCTCTAGTCTGTCTCTCTAGTCTGAAACGTGATAAAGTCTTTGGAATTTATCTGCGAGAGGCACCCTAACCTAACCGTCCTTCTAGGAAGTCATGGACCAAATTCACTACACCACCAGAAAACTGATAGACCGTTTAAACATCTTTATAGGAGAAGGGATATAACAACAGTAACCAAGCCTTATCTCGATAGCCAAGCCTTATCCCACTAAGTGGGGTTGCCTTCATGGATAAAATGGGAAAGGGTGAACATGAACAAGGAGGACAACTAGAAGTGAAAGAAGTGGGGGAAGGTGTACAAGAAGCATGAATGACAGAATGTCCAGGTGGCACTAGGGGATTGGAGGATCATGATTGAGAATCAGGATCATAATTACATAAAAAGAGAAGGGCAATGAGAGTGAGGTAAGCAACTCGTGAGTAGGAAAGGGGTTGAGGGTATGGTTATTCTCACATTAGTAAGGATGGTATTTCTTAAGAGTGTTCTTGATTAGTATAAGGACTTATTCCAGGAAGCTACAAAATTACCCCCTCAAAGATGTGATAATGCAATTGTCCTTAAAGAAGGATCCCAAATTCCCAACATAACACCTTATTGTTACCCTTGTCAAAAAAAGGAGGCCATAGAAACATTTGAGAGAGAAATGTTAGCTGCCAGACTCATCAAGCCAGTGTAAGCCCTTTTACTAGAGTCCTTTGATATTAGTTAAAAAAAGATGGGAATTGGAGGTTTTGTACCGATTATAGGGCTTTGAATAGCATCATTACCCCTAATAAATTTTCTACTCCCGTTATAGATGAATCATGGGGTGCAATCATATTCTCTAAATTGGATTTAAAATAGGGCTAGCATCAAATTAGAATGAGAGATATTCTCAAAACAGCCTTTCGAACCAATGAAGGACATTATGAATACTTAGTAATGCCCTTTGGGTTAACCAACACCTCATCCACATTTCAAGCTCTCATGAATGAAATTTTTAAGCCTTATTTGAGGAAGTTTGTGTTGGTCTTTTTTTGTTGACATATTGGTTTACAATACTACTCCTCATATTCAAATTGATCACCATAAAATAGTGCTTGAAGCTTTGAAATTTAGTTTTGACACAATTAGAATATTTAGGTCATATAATCACTACAACATGGTTAACAGCTGATCCAAATAAGGTGAAAGTGATGTAAGAATGGCTTATTCTAAAAGATCTTAAGAGTTGGGGGGTTGGAATTTACAGGAACAACAGGGCATTATAGGAGGTTTGGGTAGGGGTATGGGGTGATTGCAATGCCTCACTCAATTATAGAAGAATAATAAATTTGGTTTGGGTTCTGAAGCTATGCATGATTTTTGTTGACCATGCCAAAATGTAGAATAAAATGGTAGATTTCCATTGTTGACCATGCCAAATTTTCAACTTCTATTTGAAATTGTGACCGATGCTTCCGTGTAGGAATTATGGCGGTACCGATGCAGCAAGGGAAGCCATTGGATTTTATTATTCAAGCTTTATCTGATAGGGCACGTTTGAAATCAATTTGCGAAAGAGAATTAAAGGCCATAGTGTTTGCGGTGCAGAAATGGAGACACTACTTGATGGGAAATCACTTTATCATACAAACTGATCAAAGGTGTTTGAGATACTTGCTGGAGCAGAGAATTTTAGATGGAGAGAAGCACAAATGGATGGCCAAAATAATGAAATTTGACTTTGAAATACAATATAAGTAAGGGTAGGAGAATATGGTGGCTGATGCTCTATCTAGAGTCACTCAAACGAAGGAAGTATCCATGGTTAGTTCTGCCGAATGGTCAACATTTGAGTAGGAAGGGGCTAAGTGCTCTCAACTGAAGATTTTCTATGTGATCCTGCTTCACATCCTTTATTTATGGTAGAAAAAAAGTGTTTGTGGCCCAAAGGAAGGCGAGTGCTACCAACCAATTCAGCATGAATTCCTATGATTCGGGATGAGTTCCATGCTTCAGTTTGGGGAAGGACATGTCGGGGGACTAAGAACCTTCAAAAGAATAGATAATGTATTCTTTTGGAAAGTTATGAGAAAGGATGTGGAAGAATATTTTTGGAAGTGTGATGTGTGCCAAAAGAATAAGTACCAAGCCCTCAAACCAGTTGGTCTTTTGCAGCTCACTCACATACCTAGCGAGATCTGGGAGGATCTTTTGATGGATTATATTGGGGGACTACCCAAAGAAAAAGCCAAAGACACCATATTAGCAGTGTTAGATAGGTTGACAAAGGGTGCTCATTTCATGACCTCGAGTTATCCTTATGCAGCCTGGACACTGGCAAAGACATTTACGAATGAAGTCGTGAAACTGCATGGCTTTCCTGCCTCTATTATCTCGGATAGGGATAGTCTTCTTGAGTTTATTCTGGAAGGAACTGTTCTTTGGAAGGAACTAAGGGTAAATTTAGTTCAGCTTATCACCCTCAGACAGATGGGTAGTCAGAGGTAACTAATCGCATCTTGGAATCATATTTACAGTGTTTTGTGAATGGGCAATCCAAGCATTGGGTGAAATGGTTAGGTTGGGCATAGTTCTGGTTTAACTCTTTAATTAATTCTTCTATTGGCATGAGCCTATTTAAGGCCATGTACGGGAGAGAAGCGGAAACTATCATCAGTTACCCTAGAGTGGGAGCTAGAGTCAGGGAGTGGATCAATTATTGCTGGAAAGAGATGATGTGTTGGGTGAGCTGAAGAATCAACTCTGTAATATGATGAAACAATGGGCTTACAAGAAAATAAGAGAGGTGGTTTTTGATGTTGGGGATATGGTCAATGTGAAAGCTCAACCTTACTAGTTCAAATCCCTTGCTAACATGCTTAATGAGAATTTGGGTCTAAGGTTTTATGGGCCATTTGCTATTACTGAGAAGATAGGTCAGGTTGCCAATAAGTGGACTTTCCCCCTAATTCTAAAATATATTATGTATTTCATGTATCACAGTTAAAGAAACAGTGGGAGCAGGGTTCACTATGCAACCACTACCACAGTGATTAAATGAGGAATGTGAGTTGCAAGTTCAACCTAAGGAGGTAAAATGGGAAAATGGTTAAACATGTCGATAAGAGAAGGGATAAAATGGGAAAAATGGGAAAGTGTGCACATGAGTAAGGAGAGACAGTTGGTTGTGAAAGAAGTGGAGAAAGGTGTGCAATAAGCATGAATAACAGAATATCAAAATGGCACTAAGGGGATTGTAGGATCATGATTGAGAATCAGGGTCATAATTACATAAAAATAGGAGGGCAGTGAGAGTGAGGAAAGCAATTCATTGGTAGGGAAAAGGGGCCTGAGTGTGAGATTATTCTCACATCAGTAAGGGTGCTCTCTCTTGAGGGTCACATTTGTTCTATTTCCATTTCCTCCAAGGAGAATTCTTTCCATCCATTGTAACTTTTCTGATTCAATAATAATACACCCGACTCATATTCATCATACTTCTATTCCTTTACTATTATTGTTTTAGAGCATATTAAAAACTAGTCCGAGGTTGAATCCAGGTTTTCTCCGAGAAGAGAAATAACTTTCCACCCGGAAGAGGTAGACTGGAACCGCTCCAATTGCTAGCATAGTGGGTCAAACAAAATTTGAACCCGTATCTAGATGTGACCGCCTTTTTCCATAAAGACAACCCTCAAATAATGACCCTCCAATGTCACTTTCCCAACAGTCATATTATTCAGGCGATTATCCCTCGCTGCAAGACCTTTCCTACTCTTAGGCTTGCACACCATAAACCAACTAACTCAAGAAATTGTATTCAGACCCTTTACCCCAAAAGAAATTGCCTCTACAAGCGAAGTTTCATTGTTCTTGATATCAATTTGCAGTAATATTAAGTTTTATTAATGATAACAATACTAAATTGTATTAATACTTTATATTTTAATTGACTTCAATGATCCACCTTTAAACAATTTTTTAAAGGTGACTATTAAAAACACTTTTAAATAATCATTTTTATGTAGGAGAGGTATAAATATCTCAAGGAAAAAGACTTGCTTGCTAAAAATTCTCGAGAAAGTGAATCTACTACTGGAATATGTTTGGACAAAAGTTTGAATGCCAGTTTAAGTACTTTTGATCACCTTTTCTGTCGCCGTTGCATGGTAAATACTAAAAACTATATTTTTAGCATTCTTGTCAATCTTTATGTTTAATATCAAATATCTTATGTGTTTATGCTTTTCTAATTCCCTACAGATCTATGATTGTCCTTTACATGGATGTTCGTAACCCTTAATATATCCTGTAAGGAAAAAATATTCTACATTTGTTTCTTAACTTATGTTCATTAGTAAAATGACAAGAATTGTTTTCATAGAGTGAAAAGCAATCAGTTTGGAATGAACCAGAAGGTCAGAGTAAACCCTGATGTGATAATTGTTACCTTAAGGTATTTTTCTTCTCATTTTCTTGGTGTTTCATGTAATTTTATTTTATCAAACTTTGACAATCATATGTTCCTTAAAATGCTTCACATTCTATGATCTATGTGTGCTACATCTACGTCCCTTGCAATACCGTTAATTAATTATCTATCCATTTCATTTTCTAATTGATTACAATTTTCAAACAATATTGCTAATGATTCTCCACCTTGTTCAACATTTCAAAGATGAAGTTCAGAGGATGAACCTAAATGGATTATTAATTTTGATTTTTTTTTTCCAGTCTGAAATGTAGATAGAGTGATAAATACCGCCTGAAAACTCCTAAATACAAAGAGAAGATTTCGGGTAATTGATAGAGACCCGAGTAAGGGCCCATTAGGAAAACAAGGGTTATTATGTAATAATGAGTGTGGTAAGTATATATAGTGAGGTAAGTGGATGGTAGTGATCATGTAAGAAATATTGGAATGAACCATTATGGTATTATGATCAGGCATATATAAAGGTTTTCTCCTTCTCCCAGGAGCTTGACTCTTGAATAGATTTATTTTATTTTCTTTCTCCATTTTCTCTCCTCATCAATAAATTAAATATATTTTATTTTCCTTTGTTGATACATTTTTATTTATTAATTTGTGTTTTGGAAGTTCGGATTTCCATCTATAACTACAGAGAATATCATGTCTAACAATTTCAACATTGACAGTTGACTTAGGCCTTACAGACTACTTTAGAAAATTTTAATTGTTTGTGAGACTAGCTAGAAGTGAAAGACCTTTTAAGGAGCCAATAGTTGCCACAAATTCCTCAAATAAAAAAATGTTCTATGGCATCTAGAGTTTTGTTTGGTACTAGTATTCTAAAGAAAATTAATGCAAAATTTAAATTCATTTTCTTGCATGTGGTAATTCTGGTATTCTAAAGAAAATTAATGCAAAATTTAAATTCATTTTCTTGCATGTTGTAATACTAGACGAGATGAAATTAGAAATGGAAGTATTAGAGAAAGTGATAGGATAACACCTATAGTAAAAAAGATGGTGGAAACTAAGCTTAGATGTTTGAGGATGTAGAGAAAAAACATGTAGATTTTGTAGTAAAGATGGTGGAAACTAAGCTTAGATGTTTGGGCATGGAGAGAGAAAACATGTATATTTTGTAGTAAAGAGAGTAGATCAAATGGAGGGTAGTCATACACTAGAGATAGAGAAAGACCTAAAAGAGAAACTATTAAGAAAGATCTCAAGATTAATAAGTTAGATAGATATATGGTTTTTCATAGAACATTACGAAATATTTTAATATATGTAGCCGACCCTTCTTAGTAGAGTAAGACTTAATTGTTGTTTAAACATAATAAAATTAAAAAAAGATGTTATTAAGTGATTGGATGTTGGATACATACGTAATAAAAGCTTAGGGTACTGGAGTCTTCATCTTTTTCTTATTATATTAAATATATAATAAATATGAAAAGAAAGTCACTTGGTTGAGTCTATTAGATATATCAGGGTAGTCTTGTAATATTCATGAAATAGGAAATTAGACTAGTGTCTAAATTCCATTTCTATCCTCATATCCTTTTTATATAAAGGATTTTGTATTAACTGTTTTACTCAATGAATTACAATTCTCTCTCTCTCTCTCTCTCTCTCTCTCTCTCTCTCTATATATATATATATATATATATATATATATATATATATATATATATATATATATATATATATATCTCCCTCCCTCTCTCCCCACATGAATCTTCCTACACCATGGAATTCTAACATGGTATACAGAGCTTATCTTTGATCCTTGGCGTTCATGGCCTCACCAACACCGTCTGCCACCGTGAGTGGTGCCAGCTCCAATGTTACATACTCCACATTCAAACAGAAAATTTCAATCAAGCTAGATAAGAACAACTATCGTCAGTGGAAAAAACAAGCTGAAGGTGTTCTTTGTGGCACAAAAATGGTGTGATTTGTCGTCTCTCCTCAGATACTGGAGCGATTCGTGACTGTTATTGATCGCGACACCGGAATCGAAAACCATAGCTACGTCGCATGGGAAGAACAAGATGTGTTGCTTTGTATGTGGTTGATATCCACGATATCTGACTCTCTTCTCTCTCACTTTGTTCTTTTGCGCCATTCTTGGAAAGTTTGGGAAGAAATTCATGCGTATTGCCATACACAAATGAAGACTCGATCTCGTCATCTCAAATCTGAGCTTCGCTCACTCTCCAAAGGTAGTCGATCCACCTCTGAGTTTCTTGCTCATGATCATGCTATTATAGACACGTTAATGTCAATTGGTGATCCGGTTCTTCATCGTGATCAAATTGAACTAATTCTTGAGGCATTGCCGTCTGAATTTGACTCCCTCGTTGCTGCTATTAATTCCAAGTCTAAGTTCATCTCTCTTGATGAACTGGAGTCACTTCTTCTTAATCAAGAAGCAAGAATAGAAAAGTCAAGGAAGGATGTTGTTGAAACGGTTTATGTTAATCTCACTCAAGGAAGTGCACAAAACTCTAATCCTAGTCCTCAATCTCTTGAACTGCCTGACTCCAATGGTTGTTGTAGCTTCCAAAACTATGGTCGTGGTAACAATTCTCGAGGAAGAGGCAACAAAGGTGGACGATTCATAGGACATGGCAGTCATAATGACTACAAGAACTCCATGCAATGTCAAATTCGTTACAGAATTGGTCATGATGCAAGCTATTGCTACTATAGACACTCTCAAGACTCCTATGATGGATATTCTTCCTATGGTGCTCCTGCTCCTTATGGAAATTTTGGATTTAGTCAACCAAATGTGTGGACTCAACCAGGTTTTAGGGCTTCAAATCCTCAGAGTGTGAATAAAGCCAGACCTATGACTCCATCTATGGCATCCCAATACTCTGGTCCCAGACCTCAGGCACTTCTAGCTAGATCTGATTGCTCTTCATTCTACAACCAGACCTGGTACCCTGATTCAAGAGCTTCACATCATGTGACCCTTGATGCCATAAATCTCACTGATACTGTATCTTTTCCTGGTAATGATCAGGTTCACATTGGTAACGGTCGAGGTTTGTCAATTACTTCCCTTGGGTCTATGACATTTCCTTCGAACTTGTGCCTAAATACCTCCTTAAAATTGAACAATTTGCTTCTTGTTCCCTCTATTACTAAAAATCTGTTAAGTGTGAGTTAGTTTGCTAAAGATAATGGAGTATTCTTTGAGTTTCATGCTAATATCTTTTTTTTAAATGTCAGGGTACTTCTAAAGTACTTCTGAGTGGTTCCCTTGGGACTGAGGGTCTATACAAATTTGACTGCACTCCTCCATCATCTTCCTCTTAAGTCCTCGGTGTTGTTGTCAAGCCTTCAAATTCAATGTCTCAACCATTATCTTTAGCATCTAGATGTGTGCTTAATTCCAGTTGTAATAATAAGCTCTTAGATTTTATTTCTAGCATGTATCAAATGGCTCCATAAGTTGGGCCACCCCAGTCATGAGAATTTACAACAAGTGCTTAAACTCTATAAAGTTCTTGTTCCTAATACACAGTTTTCTGATTTTTGCAATGCTTGTTGCATGGGCAAGGTACATAGATTACCTTGCACTTCTTCCAAAACTGTCTATTCTACACCTCTAAAACTTGTTTTTTGTGCTCTATGGGGCCCATCCCCAGTTCCTTCAATTTATGGCTTTACCTACTTTCTGACTTGTGTTGATGCTCACAGCAGACACACTTGGATTTACCCATTAAAACTAAAATCTGACACCTTAGCTACATTTGTCCAGTTCAAAGCTCTTGTTGAGTTACAATTTAATTTTAAAATCAAATCTGTCCAAACAGATGGTGGAGGTGAATTCAAACCTCTGACTCATTTTATCACTATGCATGGAATAATATATAGAATCACATGCCCTCATACTCATCATCAAAATGAGTCATTTGAATGAAAACACATACATGTTGTTGAGACTGGCCTCACTCTCCTTGCTCAGGCTAACTTACCTTTAAAATTATGGGACCATGCTTTCCTTACTGCCACTTACCTCATAAATAGACTACCATCTGCTTCTCTAAACAACAAATCACCCTTCTTTATGCTCCATCTTCAATTCTCTGATTACAAGTTCATAAAGGCATTTGGTTGTTCTTGTTTTCCTTATCTCAGGCCCTACAACTCTCACAAACTGGAAATGCACTCCAAGAAGTGCTTATTTTTAGGTTACTCTTCATCTCATGAAGGTTACAAATGTCTTTATTCCACTGGAAAAAATTTATATCCAAGGAGGTAAAGTTCAATGAGCACAAATTTCCATACACTATCATGTTCTCCATCTCACTCTCCAATCATAAACCTAAATCATCCATTATGTAATTTTCTGGTCCCTCTACTGGGCATCCTATTCCTCTTACAGTAGTAGGTCCTAACACTCAACTTCAGTCATCTGAGCTTCAACTTCAGTCACCTAGTATATCTCTGCTCATTCTCCAAACCTCTCACAGAAACCCTAAACAGCTAATTTGAAACATGATTTAATTTTGACAGATTGTTCTCAACATTGGAATTATCCAATTTTCTGCAAAAAATAAATAAAGAGGAAATCGACCGATAATTCCGTAAAAACAAGTTAACTCAGGACCAAGTACGTAAATGTCCCAAGGAGATCAACTTGATTTCCCTCAATTTACAATGGAATAAAATTCTAGCAAACATAATGACACAAGCTAGATCAATTCAAATAATCACCCACCCAATTGAACTTACTTTAATTGATTTAAATTGCTCGTCTAGGATCTTTTCTGTTAACAAATGTATTTTGTTCGTCAAGATTTGACGATTGTCAATAGCTGCCTCTCCATGTTGTTTTTGTCCATGGAATAAAATATCACTGATACAAAAAATATACATGCATCTATAGAATAATTTGACAAAATGATTATTTGGTAACAACAATTCTTGATCTCATTAGAAAAAAAGTAACGTGCAATATTGGAGTTGAGTTTTGAAAATTCGCTACCATATGTATGAAAATGAGAAATGAAAACCTAAAAGGAATGGAATTAAAGAAAGAAAAAGTAAATAGGAGAATGGAATCGATACAAACTTTAGATCTTGATGTTAAAGTTATGTTGTTTGAGGCCATTGATGAATTGAGAAGAGCGCAGCGTAAATTCGATGAAAGCACAAGAATTAAGAGTGTTAACTGAGCAAAGGAAGTGATACCACCCTTTAAATATGAGGAAAAAACCGACATTGCACAATATCCTCAATATATAAAATGTTTTTTAGTAAAAAAATAATTAATGCATCTTGATGCTTTACTTGTTACTCCTTATTTTCCAATGGGCTCTAGGGCTACCACTCTAAATGCCAGTATTTTTTCCTTCAAAAATTATATTTGTTTCTATTACTACCATATATGAAATTTAGTATATGACATTGTTTTTTTTAAATAAAAGTATTTTAAACAATACCATTTGAACCACAACCCAAGGAGTCCATTTAAAAGACAATTGGAGACAACTTCATGCTTTAGGCAAGCCTTACACCGAGTAGGGAATGCTAGAGTTCTTCTCTACTAGGTTACATATACTTAAACATCGATGAAAGCCACCAATAAACCTTCATTAGCTATCTCTACTTAAACATCGATTAAAGCCACAAATAAACCTACATTAGCTATCTTTGTTAAGGCTACCACAAGTTTCTATACGGTGAATCTTGCTTCACAGAAACACCATTGTTAAACTTGAAGAAACCAATAAGTAACCAAAGATACTTGGACCTCACGGGTATTTCCTTTAGGCTTTGTTTGGGAATTTGGCTGGAAAGGAAGAGAAAAACTTGAAAATAGGGTAGGTGAAGTAATGAATTGAGGGATTTAGGTGGAGAGGGTTTTGGAATGTTTAATTTTATTAATAATACAGAAATCCCTTTGTTTCGATAAACTATTAAACTGTATTAGAGGATGGTTTTGGAGGGCTTAGATAAATTCTTCAATTATAACCTACGTTATATATTTTGAAAATTAAAAATATATTAATGATAAACATCTATTTATCATTCTAAACAAAATTATTTTTTCAAAAAATGTTTAAAATATTTCTCTATTTTTTCTCTAAATCTCCTTCCTCAGAAGCTCTCCCTCCCCCTTCCCTCCTAACTCACAAACAGGGCCTTAACAAAAAATAGGAGAAGAAACCGCATAGATGTAGATTAAAAAAGACTTCTAAATTTGGGTTCGTGCCTGACTTAATATCAGACGACTTAACAAGTTTTGAGTTGTTAATTCAGATATTGAGCTGACTTTAAAATTTTCTTCTTAATTAAAGTAAAGCATTAACCGAATTAACATGTATTATTTTAATGTTTCTTAAAAAGATACCATTTTAAATACAAGCTAATCACATTGCAGGGTGATTTTTTTTTTAAACGGATAAATATATTAACACAACTCAAATTCGAGCACAGAGCGTACTAGCAGGAGGAAAAACAAAAGAAGAGCAACCCACTACTACTATCCTACAAACACGAAGACAACAAAGTCTAATACACACGAGGACCATCAGAATTTTAATACCTAAAAACAATTACCAGCTAACTAGACAAGGATTATAGCACCAGGAACTAACATAGACATTGCCGCTCCCTGGATTTCCATCCTGGTACAAACGCGAAAGTGGCGCGGAAAAGGGTAGAGTCGCCAGCCATGCATTTTTATCCCAAAGGAATGAGAAAGGTAATGCTGCACAAACCAGAAGAAAGAAAAGGAAGGACATAGGTCCTGCGAACCAAAGAATCTGAGTTTGGGAGTCGGTTACAAACTGGGAAGGTATTAGCACCCCAGATCGTCCGCCGTACCCGACGGGATCCACGCTTGAAAAGAAACTGTTTCAAAGGGTAAAAGAATGAAGTTGCTGCAAAAGAAAAGGAACTGGATAAGAAAGAAAAGAAAGTGGGAAAGTGTAGGGAAAATAAAAGAGTGCTCGAACGGGCCCTACCCCGCTGCCTACATACCTCATCTGGACATGAGGATCAGAGTCGCTGTAGTTCCCCTAACTAGGGGTGGAAAAGATTGCTTGTGTCTTAAGGTTTGAACTGCCTATTATCGTACCTCGAAAAATACGATCCCTCGCGAACGCGGTCGCGGCTGGGCTGACATGAGAGTCGCCACCTAATTTTATTTATTCCCAAAGAGGGAAATGGTAAATATAGATAAAAACCACCGAGAAAGGATAAAATAAGGTCATCGCAAACCATTGTCGGGGTTCGGAAGTCGGTTATGTAGGAGGAAGGTATTAGCACCTCCTACATCCACCGTACTCGATGGGAACCATCTAAATTGTCACGCGCGAAGGGATGTCTATACTTATGATTACTTGTTGAACTAAAGGGTTTATTGATCCTAGGGGCTCGACAAGGATTGAGATCCTCGTGCCTACGTATTCCCTTGTGCAATGGGAAAGTCAGAGCTTCGTAGTTCGGCCTGATACAGGTGATGGTTGTTGATTTTTATTACCTTTCTTCGATGAAAGGGTTTAGGGGTCAAATTGCACTAGAGACTATGGATAGTTTATTTCGTCCAACAAGACGAGAGTCTTGCGCCGAAATGATCGGAGCGAGTAACGAGAGCTCGTTATCCTCCTTTCTACCGCTTAAGGCTCGTGGCGTGCAATTTTCCTCGAATTTATTGAAGTGTTTTGTTTCCTAAGACCGCTTGATGTTGGATCAAGGGTTTGGATCTAAAAGTAACATTTCAGTTTTTTGAAGTTTACGGTGAATGCAAATGGAAGCTTATTTGTTAGCGAGACACGAGATGCTCGGTTCGCGAGATTGAGGAACTAAGCTAAAGACTAGCTATGGAAGACAAGCGCAATGCGTTGATTCGTTAAGTTGGAAAATGTTGAGAAAGGTGTAAGGTGCAAAGTAGTGCAGATGGCGATCAAGGAATGATCGACTTACGTGTGCGTATGAAGTGAAGTGCGTATGGATATTTACTTGGCGTTTGACCAAAGATTTCGTTTATCTTTGAAATGATTAGTCTTAGTGTGCGTTCGTTTTTTACTTGGCAATTTATTGTCAAAAATGCAAAAGTAATCACACAAGCAGTCATATCGTCATGTCACAAGCAAGAGAGATCGAGCATACACAAAACTCGTACCACACACATAAAGTCGAATGAAGGTGAAAAGTTAATTAATCAAATAGAAATATTTAATTAGATTAATTATTAAATTAATTAATCGAATTAAATAAAACAATTAATTAATTTAATCAATGAAAATATATATTTTTTTGGGATTTTTCATATATTCGAAATTAGAAATTAATCACATGAAAGGAAAGAAATCAAACTTTGAATAAAAAGCTCAAGAAAATATTTTTTTTTAGTTTTTGGATATTAAAAGGGAATAACTAATTAATTAAACCTAATATAATTATTTAATAAAATTAACTAATTAATTAACTAAATTAGAAGATATTATTTAATAAACTTAATTTAAAAAGTTAATTTTTGTTTTTATGATTTTTTATAAAATGAAAAGAAAAATTAAATAAAGGAAGAATTGAGTTGGGTCAACATCAGAAATTAAAAGGGTGTAAACATAAATCATTAGGCCCAAATGATAAGGAGGCCCATCGTTGTCTAGGGAGCACTAAAGATTCTCAGTCAGCTCATGTTGACTTTTCCAACGAATCGGAACACGCTTCCTAGTGCAAGCCAACTCACCGCCGGTTCAACAAATCAATGAAAACTTCACAGTAAATCAGGCCTTGGGCAATGTAATAGTCATATCATAAATTTTATTAAACTCAAATTAAAACCAAATAAATGCACAAGAAATTTTCTTATAACCAACGGTTAGCAAACGAAAACGCAAAAGAGAGTCTCAGAAACTTCATCAACACAACCCTTTCCCATTTCACTCCATGCTCGGTCATTACCTTTTCATCAAGATTCGACTCTCATTGCATATCATTGTCGGCAACGCAAGGTCACACATATACCCACTAAGAAGACCGAATCCATAAGAACAAACAGACGGTGGGATCCCAAATCATACCAAAGAAAACCTTTTTTCCCAAATATAAACCCTAGCCCTCACACATAAATGGATAAAAGTAAAATCAACGAGGATTCAAAATCAGAAATCAATTCGAGCAGAAGTACGACATTAAAATGAGCGAAGGAATATTTTAGCACCTGAACGGAGTAAATCCGGTTTCAAACAATCCGGTCCAAGGTATGTTTTCGACGATCATCCGCTTGATCTGTCCCTTTTCGTTATTTTCGTCTCTCTTCCCTTCGTCTTTAATTGGCTCTTCTTCTTCTTCTAGGTTTCATTCTTCTTCGCCTGTTGTTGTTTAAACGTCGGATTGCTTTTGACTCTTTATGAAGGAATAGTGAGAGGCTTAGCTCAAACTACCTTAGAGCTTCAGTGTGAGGCTCTAAGGAGTCTCTTTCTGATGAATTTTTAAGCTCTTGGTGAGTAAGTTTGATGAGTATTTTGCTCTACCATTTTTGCTTTTGCTAGGTTTTCTGTCTATTGGTGGCTAGGTCTTTTTTTTTCTGCATGTGTTTTCGTTGCTGCCTCCCTTTAATCATTGATAATGATTGGTTTTTATAGGAAGTTTGATGCTTGATTCGTGTGAGGAATCAACCAAATTCGCGTGAGTGGTTTTCTGATGAGCTGTATGAATCCGTTTAAAAGATTTGCAGTGTGATTTTGTGGGGACCTCTCCTGATTATGACAGGTATGAAATTGTTTGTCTGTAGGGAAATGTTTCAAGAAAGAGGTGGTCCCTTCGCAAATTCTATTTTCACTGATCTCTTTTAACTAATATTTTGCTGACTAGGAATTTGGAAAGATTTGAACCTTTCATCCTGCACACCAAAACTTTCAGGAGCATGTGGTGGAAAGTTGGTTGAAAATTATCCATGGAGTTTAAGGTCTGTCCTGAACGAAGTACAGGTGCAGTTCTATGATTCCTGAGAAGAGTTGAAGAGTTTGCTGCAGAAAGAGGTTGACTTGGACCTGTTGGATGTGGCAATTGTGATGTCAAGACTGTAGAAGGCCTATGCTGGAAGGAAGCCGGATGATCTGGTTGAGCTAAGCCCCGGGACTGCATTCCTCTATATTCATCAATGCCAGGTCCATGACCACCATTGATTTGGGAGACAGCTGGTGGAGGATTGTCAGCACCAGGACGAATATCATCACGGTGCAGTTTATCAGTTTCCGAATCAGAGGGTTTTGGCTCTGTCTTCCGTGGAGGTCCACCTTGAATCTCATTGCTTTGTACAACAGAATGTTCATTACTATCATGTTGAACTAAGGTACTTTTAGAATCCTCACCTTTTGCAACATTCTTATTCAACGTATCACTATTTTCAAATGTATTAGCATTTGGGCCTTAAGTCTTCACCGAGTGTGGATCTTCACTATTTTGCTTACTCCTAACCTTAGTGGATTTCAAACTTGTTTCTTTTTCATATTTCAACTCATCTTCTCCAAGTTCCCCTGAGGCAGAGTCAGTTTGTTGCTCGGTAATATCATCTTGTCTTTCAATTGGTTCTGGTACTTTTGACTGCACTTGATTATTGGTCCTAACCAATATATTCTGGTTCTCTGGTTTAACAGGAATTGTATTGGCAGAGTGTGCAAATGGCTGCAAAATAGGACGCTGGTTGGTTTGTCCAGTTTGTTGATTAGGAATGTATCCTGGTTGCGGTTGCAGAGGAGGCTGATTCTGCATCTGGACAGGAGGCTGGCCCTGGAGTTGCAACGGCATGTGACATTGTATTTTGCCCTCGAGATTGTGCGTTAGGAGCCATGGGAAAATGAGACTGCATCTGAGGCTGAGAAGGATGTTGAACTGGAGCATTAGGCTGCATTTGTGGATGAACTTGAGGTAATAATATTCTACTATAACTTTTCATTGATTGCTCCTCATGATTCTTTTCTTTTCTTCTGTCATGAACATGTTGAGTCCTGTTATTATCATGCATAATTCTCGGCTGTGATTGTGTGTTTGGTGCAGGTTAAGTTAACTGGTAGCTACTACTGGCGTAGTCTTGTTATGATTTTTGTATTCTGAAGTTTTCTGAATGTTTCTTATAGCTACTTTAATTCTGTGCATTAGAATTTTAACTTCCTTGATGTTTTCCTCAGCCTTGCTCGCTATTTTTCATGACTGATTTTTATCTTGTTTGTTCTACTTATCTTTCTTCTTTATCCACTTGAAATTACTTAGGTTCTAGTCTTTTCTTTTTCAGGTGCATTCCATACAATTGTCATGAATACAAATTAGGAATTTGCTATCAGCCTGTCCTGATGTTGTACGAACGAGACTTGGAGGTCTTGGAAAGGATCCTCGATGAACCATGAAAATGGGCTCCTTGTTGGTGTGATTTCCTAAGGCGTAGATTCACATATACATAGTAAAGTTAAAACTTCATTTTGTTTTAGAACTCTTCAGCCAAAACTTGACATTTTATCTATTGCACTTTCTTTCCAATGTCATTTTCATAAGCTTTCTTGTAACATCTTGCAAGGTTATTTGTAATGATCTAAACCATTGATGAACAATCAATTTTCAATACCTTGTAAATAAACCCACCTTTCCTTTATGCAAATTCAATATGATTTTTCCATAAGGGAGTTCTTTAGAACCGTGAACTTGCTTGCTGGGAATTGAAATGAAGTTATCCTTCTTTTTTTTAGTTGAAATAAATTAACATGACTATGTATTATGTATCAGCCTCGGAAGAAATTAAACGGACTGTAGGAACTTGACATTGCTTGTAAATTGACTTGAAAATTCATATACCTCGATAATTCTTTTGAATACGAATTTTATCTTGTAAGCATTGAGTTCTTTTCTACAATTCCTACCTTTGAGACCTTGATACTCCTTTTACACAAACGCCCCACTTTAAACAATAACACCACGGTTCTTTCTTCTATGCCCTTCAAGAATCTTAAGTTATAATACAGTATTTCCTTTATCAATGGATAATACATGTCCTCACATATGACTAAACATCAATAAATGGCTCTTCCAAACTTGGTTTAAGTAATAATTTCAGAGATGTCTAAGTTCAACTTGACATGAATTAACGACACCATTTTTTTAATTGAATTCCAACACCAAGACAAGACATAAAACTTGTACCTTAAAAAAAACAAACTTCCATATTTCACAGTAAAAAAAAAAATTCAGATTCTTCAAATATCTTCTTGGACTTCTTCATATACGATAGTAAGAACCTTTTGAGAAAATGAACCCGTGGGAAAGTTGCCATCAAACCCATGAATTAACCTTAAGATGTCTGGTCTAAATCTTAGAGGATCATGTTTACAGGACAATCAATCTTCGAGGGAAAAACTCATAGAAGGTAGGACAAATTTAGGGTATGACAGATGCCCTTATCTAATTACCTTGAACCCGAAAACGAATTGCTGCTTGGCGTGCAATTTTAGGGTAAAAGTCAATTAGATATAAGAAGACCCTAAAATTTGTCAGACAAGAAACAAGATGTAATGGAACAAAGATATGAGGATGGGATGACAGATTGTGCGAAATATCTGAGGTTCTTTGAATTAACGAAGCAGTATCTCAATAAATTTCTCTAGGTCGTATGAAGCAGTTCCTTTCAGTCAAGGCTCTTCAGTGACTCTAGAACAAATGTCTTAACAAAGCATGAGATTCTTTAGTCCATCAAAGCAGTACCTTACCAATGAAGGCTCTTTGTGGACGTTAGAACAATATCTCGAATAAATAGTGCAAGATTTTCTAGATCATGTGAAACAGTTCCCTATATTCAAGGATCTTCAGTGATACTAGAACAATATCTTTTCGAACATGAGATTCTTCGGGTCTTGCGAAGCAGTACCTTTTCGATTAAGGTTCTTCGGAGGATTCCAAAGCAGTATCTCGAACAAGTGAAATTTTCTAGTTCATCGAAGCAGTACCCTACCAATGAAGGCTCTTTGGTGATACTTAGAGCAGTATTTCTCTCCCATGGCATAAGACTTTCTAGACATGCGAAGTAGTTCCTTACAAACAAGGCTCCTCGGTGACGCTAGAACAGTATCTCTACCATAACATGAGATTCCTCAGGTCTTGTGAAGCAGTACCTTTTCGATTTAAGGTTCTTCGGAAGATGCCAGAGCGGTATCTCGTTCAATCTTTCAGGATACTCTGGGATATTAGCTCCTTTCAAAGGAATACTGCCGACTTTGAGAAAGAAAGGCCCTGGATGCACATCCTGGATCCTATCATGCTATGTTCAACATGAATATTATGCATTGCATGATGCACAATGATTCGTATGATGATGATTGTGTTTGATGAAATTCTTGCTTTCAGGCAGGAATGATGCATGTCATGCATGTGACATTGCAAATGATTGGGTATGCTGGAAATAAGGTTTTTGGTAAGATGCCAACGAAATTGTACTTTGAAAAGATGCCACTCCACGGGTGGACTTTTAGGTTTTTTTAGTTGTTTTGAAAGCAAGGGTGAAAAGACTCACTAGGTATCAACTCAGGGTTGAGAAAGCAAAGGTAGCAACACGGGGTTGAAAAGCTTAAAGGTATCAACACGGGGTTGAAAAGGTATCAACACGGGGTTGAAAAGGTAAAGGTATCAACACGGGGTTGAGAGAGGAAAGGTATCAACACGGGGTTGAAAAGGTAAAGGTATCAACACGGGGTTGAAAGAGGAAAGTTATGAACACGGAGTTGAAAAGGTATCAACACAGGGTTGAAAAGGTTAAGGATATTAACACAGAGTTGAAAAGACAAAGATATCAACACAGAGTTGAATAAGATTAGATTGTGAGAAATGCCAAGAGAAGTTGGACTTTTATGTTGTGCCAAACATTGTTGGTCTTTTGGATTTCTGATAGTTGCCAGCATAGTGGACTTATAAGAATTATGGTGAAGGGTATTGACTTCTTGACACTTGGTATCCGATGATGCTCTAATCGGAGGATGGATGCAACCATTTGTGGTGTCCCCAAGTTTGATCTATTGTTGAAGTGGTATGCTGCTGACAGAATTTCAACTTCTTTGACTGATGTCATGATGACCTTCAAATGAGCGTAGCGACATAATCAATGCATATTGGTTATGCTTTGGCTTAGCCCTAAGGCATCCTTTTATAACTTCCTTGCCCCAGTCTGTAGGGACTTTAAAAGAATCTTCTTTGAATTGAAGCCTTGAGAATGATTGTGCCATATCCTGATACGTTATAACTTGCCCTAGTATCTGGGACTCATGGGAAGTTGCCCCTGTCTGTGCCTTTGGAGGGACTTGCCCTGAATTAGGTAATCATGAATAATTTGCCCCAGATAGGCTGATAATTATAGTAGTCTTCCTCTGATGCTTGGAGATTTGATTTTCGACCAACCAATTTTCAGGTCCATACAGTCATTGGAAGCCATGCCCCTGATTAGGAGTGATTTTGATTCGAGTCAGCACCAATGAATTCTCAAGCTCCTCTTTGACTTTTCCTTGTTTGGAATTTCTTTAGACGCTAAGTACTAACTTGCAATTAAAATTTATTTGTACAGAAATGGTAATTTTAATGCAATATTCATGCGAGTTTTGAAAAATCATTTTATTGAATGATGTAATAGTGCACGACGAATGGATCAATTGTCCAAACGTAGTGCTAACTTAGCTAGTGATTTGTGAAATAACGAGAAGATTAGCAAATCTTTTAGGAGTCAGCTTACGCAACCTTGCTGAGATATGCCCTCAGAATAAACCCTGCTTCAATTAAGTCTTTTAAGGATTGTATCATGGTCTGGTTCACGGTTATGAAACAAAGGATATAGGCTCAAATATTTTTGTACCCACCCATCTTCGTGATGTTCTCCAATCCTACGTTCAGTTAAATGACACATATATTTGTCTCCTATGAGAGCTTGAAGGTGTAATGGTTGAAGATGATTGTTCAAGACTTTTTTTACAATGACAGTCACCTTATTCGTTTTTCTGGGATGTTAGTGACCCTTTTGGTTTTGGATAAGATGGTCACTGCAACTTATTTTGTTTTTTGTCGAGGATTTGAGGACCTCTTTCTACTGTTTTTCTTTTGTGATCCCTAATTTTTGCATGGACCATCTTCTTGAAGTTTTTAGTCCATCGGGATTGCCTTAACTTTTGCCTAAGTTGCCTATTTGGATGTTCAACTTAGCGGGCTCTTCTATTTTTTCTGATTGATTTTTTTTTGTTGAAGGATTGTGACTGCCAAGTCATTGGTCATGGAGGGATCTCCAGATTGGAATGTTTCACCTTGTAGTTTAGGTGCATAGTCAGGTTAACTGAACATTACCCTGCCCCTGGTTAAATATAAGGGTTTTGAATATCCGACAAAAAACTCATACTTTTAGGCTCAAAGTGGTTGTCTAGGGATTAACTCCTTATCTCTCCAGTGTTTGGGAGTTTGAAACAATGCCTGTATATCATTAGCAAGATTCTTTCAGAAAGCATATTATCAGCAATTATGGGTATTTCGTTTTCGTCATCCTCCCTCAAATATTTGCTAACAATGTGATAAAGGAAGTAAAGTGCATTTTTTTTTGTGATTTTCGCAATAAGTGGGAAATGTGAGTGAATACGAATGGATTCGTTCAAAACATGCATGTTCATTAGATTAATATTACCATTAAAGACAACGGTTCTTAAAAGCAAGAAGTATTTAACAGAAAAGAAACTCCAAATAAAAAGTAGTGATATGAGCTAAAGATTTTCAGTGTTGAGGAACTGGGCTTTGATTTGCTGTTGGGAAACCTTAATTCAAAATTGCTCTTCAAGATTAGTTAGAGAACCATCTTCGCATGTACTCTCAGCAACTTCTTCCATGACATGGATTGATGAGCCTGCCTGATTGTGGATTTGAATTCCTTGAGGTGTGAATGAGATTACCTTGGAATCAATCAGATCCTGGACTTTATTTTTGAATTGTTGGCAATCATAAGTTGAATGTCCCGGTGAGTTGGCATGGAAACTACAATAAGCATTAGGATCAAAGTTCGGTCGATGTGGAAGAGGCATTGGATCTATCTTCCTTGGCTCTACCAATCCACTATTAATCAAACGTGGAAGTATGTGACTGTGAAGCATCGGTAATTGATCAAAATGCCTTTTTGGTCTTTTAGCGTAGTAAGGACGCCGTTGCGGAGTACGTTGTTGTTGCATTGGCTCTTGATGTGCGACCTGCTGTCGATACTGAGGAGGTCCTATGCATGGGTGTTGTTGGTAAGGCACTGGAGGTGGAGCTTGTAGAGTTTCCCAAACTGCATTAATTTCCTCCTCTGTTTCTTGGGAACTGACAATTGATTCACTCTCACTAGTCTGGACGTCTGAGGTGTCCTGTACTTTTCTACTCTTGAGTAGGATCTCAATTCGTTCTCCAACTGACACCAATTGTGAAAAGCCGGGAAAAGAACTGCCTATCATTCTTTCAATGTACGGACTTTGCAAACTATCCATGAATAAGCCAACCAGTTCTTTCTCTAAAATTGGTGGTTGAACACAAGCAACTATCTCTCTCCATCTTTGAGCATACTTTTTGAATGGTTCATCGCTTTCTTGAGATAACCCTTGCAGTTGTATACGGTCTGGAGCCATGTCGAAATTGTAGTCATACTGCTTCATAAAAGCACTGGACAAGTCCAACCATGATTGGATGTGGCTACTTTTTAGCTGTGTGTACCAGTTCAATGATGCTCCACTCAAGTTGTCTTGGAAACAGTGAATCATTAGTTTACCGTTCCTAATATGAGTGGTCATTTTTCTGCAGAACATCACCAAATGATTCTTTGGACAACTATCTCCTTCATACTTCTCAAATTTTGGCATTTTGAACTTAGGAGGGATTACCACATCAGGCACTAAACATAAGTCAGAAGCGTTCAGACCAAAAGCATCATGTCCTTTTAAGGCCTCAAATTTCTCTTCCAACACACGACATCTTTCAGCAAACTCAGGATTTTGAGGTTGTTCAGCATTCAATACCAGGTTTGACCCTTTGAGATTAGGCGCAGAGATTGAAAAGCTATGATACTCCATGGCGTCAACTGATGAAGAATTCTCATTCCTGACAATGTGACACTTTTGTGTAATAGAATCCCCAACTGCCGTTCGTTGAATGTTGTCCTCTCTTTTTGCCAAGGCTATCATGGCCTCCACAAGTTGCTCCACCTGTTTCTTCATTGAGTCTACATCTCCTCTTAAATTAGCATGGCTTCGCTCCAACGGATCCATAGTCTTTAAAGCTACTTTAAGTCTCATACAAATGTCGAGAAATCAAACTGTGGATTATGGACAAAGGATGGATGAGTTCTTTGGTTTTGGGAAAATGATATGTAATGCGTATGAAATGATATGTAAATGAAATGCAAGATCCAGGATCATAGGACCAGAGTTATGGAATGGAGGATACTTTGATTACTCTCCTCACAAGGACCTCACTGGGTGACCTCTACAGTTTTAGGGATCCCAAAGTTAATAATTCATATGGATGTTCATTACACACGCCATTAACGTGACGGTTAATTGACTCCACCATATGGATTTCGTTTGGATGAGATCTTCGTATCGAGCCACACAAGAGAGAAATCTCTTGGTGCCCCATACTACGTGATCATCGACACGAGGTTTAAAACAAAGTCCCGGAGTTATGGACCTCCCTCAATTGTTTGATGCGCGTGTCAATTTTATATATTCTTGACAGTCAATCAACTCCATTGAGTAAGTCTATTCCAAGTGAGGTCTTCGTATCGAGCCAAGCGAGGGCGAACCCTGGTGCCCAATACTACGCAACCATCAACCGATGTTTTTAACCAACAGGTTCTAAAGGTCCTTAGAGTCGACGACTCTAATGAAAACATCTGAGCATACACGCCAAGAGCTTGGCGGTTGTCAGTATTTCCATTAAAATTTACTCCGAGTGAGGTTTTCGTATCGACAACCCACGAGAGAGGTTCCCTCGAGAGCCCATACTACACAAGCTCGCTAACTTATGTTTACACTCATAGACCCGGGTATAGAGCCTTTCCCTCAAGTTGTTTTGATCAAAGTATCAATCTGGTACAAAAGATCCATAATAAGGATATAAAATGTAAAGCAATAAAGAAAGCGATAAACAAGTAACACATAAGCAAACATCCAAACAAGCGTGGAGACCTAGACTAGGCTCGACTTGCATAGGGGTGAACCAGTCCCCAGCAGAGTCGCCAGCTGTCGTACCTCAAAAAATACGATCCCTCGCGAACGCGGTCGCGGCTGGGCTGACATGAGAGTCGCCACCTAATTTTATTTATTAAAGAGGGAAATGGTAAATATAGAAAAAACCACCGAGAAAGGATAAAACAAGGTCATCGCAAACCATTGTCGGGGTTCGGAAGTCGGTTATGTAGGAGGAAGGTATTAGCACCTCCTACATCCATCGTACTCGATGGGAACCATCTAAATTGTCACGCGCGAAGGGATGTTTATACTTATGATTACTTGTTGAACTAAAGGGTTTATTGATCCTAGGGGCTCGGCAAGGATTGAGATCCTCATGCCTACGTATTCCCTTGTGCAATGGGAAAGTCAGAGCTTCGTAGTTCGGACTGATACAGGTGATGGTTGTTGATTTTTATTACCTTTCTTCGATGAAAGGGTTTAGGGGTCAAATTGCACTAAAGACTATGGATAGTTTATTTCGTCCAACAAGACGAGAGTCTTGCGCCGAAATGATCGGAGCGAGTAACGAGAGCTCGTTATCCTCCTTTCTACCGCTTAAGGCTCGTGGCGTGCAATTTTCCTCGAATTTATTGAAGTGTTTTGTTTCCCAAGACCGCTTGATGTTGGATCAAGGGTTTGGATCTAAAAGTAACATTTCAGTTTTTTGAAGTTTACGGTGAATGCAAATGGAAGCTTATTTGTTAGCGAGACACGAGATGCTCGGTTCGCGAGATTGAGGAACTAAGCTAAAGACTAGCTATGGAAAACAAGCGCAATGCGTTGATTCGTTAAGTTGGAAAATGTTGAGAAAGGTGTAAGGTGCAAAGTAGTGCAGATGGCGATCAAGGAATGATCGACTTACGTGTGCGTATGAAGTGAAATGCGTATGGATATTTACTTGGCGTTTGACCAAAGATTTCGTTTATCTTTGAAATGATTAGTCTTGGTGTGCATTCGTTTTTTACTTGGCAATTTATCGTCAAAAATGCAAAAGTAATCACACAAGCAGTCATATCGTCATGTCACAAGCAAGAGAGATCGAGCATACACAAAACTCGTACCACACACATAAAGTCGAATGAAGGTGAAAAGTTAATTAATCAAATAGAAATATTTAATTAGATTAATTATTAAATTAATTAATCGAATTAAATAAAACAATTAATTAATTTAATCAATGAATAAATATTTTTTTTTGGGATTTTTCATATATTCGAAATTAGAAATTAATCACATGAAAGGAAAGAAATCAAACTTTGAATAAAAAGCTCAAGAAAATATTTTTTTTAGTTTTTGGATATTAAAAGGGAATAACTAATTAATTAAACCTAATATAATTATTTAATAAAATTAACTAATTAATTAATTAACTAAATTAGACGATATTATTTAATAAACTTAATTTAAAAAGTTAATTTTTGTTTTTATGATTTTTTATAAAATGAAAAGAAAAATTAAATAAAGGAAGAATGGAGTTGGGTCAACATCAGAAATTAAAAGGGTGTAAACATAAATCATTAGGCCCAAATGATAAGGAGGCCCATCGTTGGCTAGGGAGCACCAAAGATTCTCAGTCAGCTCATGTTGACTTTTCCAACGAATCGGAACACGCTTCCTAGTGCAAGCCAACTCACCGCCGGTTCAACAAATCAATGAAAACTTCACAGTAAATCAGGCCTTGGGCAATGTAATAGTCATATCATAAATTTTATTAAACTCAAATTAAAACCAAATAAATGCACAAGAAATTTTCTTATAACCAACGGTTAGCAAACGAAAACGCAAAAGAGAGTCTCAGAAACTTCATCAACACAACCCTTTCCCATTTCACTCCATGCTCGGTCATTACCTTTTCATCAAGATTCGACTCTCATTGCATATCATTGTCGGCAACGCAAGGTCACACATATACCCACTAAGAAGACCGAATCCATAAGAACAAACAGACGGTGGGATCCCAAATCATACCAAAGAAAACCTTTTTTCCCAAATATAAACCCTAGCCCTCACACATAAATGGATAAAAGTAAAATCAACGAGGATTCAAAATCAGAAATCAATTCGAGCAGAAGTACGACGTTAAAATGAGCGAAGGAATATTTTAGCACCTGACAGGAGTAAATCCGGTTTCAAACGATCCGGTCCAAGGTATGTTTTCGACGATCATCCGCTTGATCTGTCCCTTTTCGTTATTTTCGTCTCTCTTCCCTTCGTCTTTAATTGGCTCTTTTTCTTCTTCTAGGTTTCATTCTTCTTCGCCTGTTGTTGTTTAAACGTCGGATTGCTTTTGACTCTTTATGAAGGAATAGTGAGAGGCTTAGCTCAAACTACCTTAGAGCTTCAGTGTGAGGCTCTAAGGAGTCTCTTTCTGATGAATTTTTAAGCTCTTGGTGAGTAAGTTTGATGAGTATTTTGCTCTACCATTTTTGCTTTTGCTAGGTTTTCTGTCTGTTGGTGGCTAGGTCTTTTTTTTTTCTGCATGTGTTTTCGTTGCTGCCTCCCTTTAATCATTGATAATGATTGGTTTTTATAGGAAGTTTGATGCTTGATTCGTGTGAGGAATCAACCAAATTCGCGTGAGTGGTTTTCTGATGAGCTGTATGAATCCGTTTAAAAGATTTGCAGTGTGATTTTGTGGGGACCTCTCCTGATTATGACAGGTATGAAATTGTTTGTCTGTAGTGAAATGTTTCAAGAAAGAGGTGGTCCCTTCGCAAATTCTATTTTCACTGATCTCTTTTAACTAATATTTTGCTGACTAGGAATTTGGAAAGATTTGAACCTTTCATCCTGCACACCAAAACTTTCAGGAGCATGTGGTGGAAAGTTGGCTGAAAATTATCCATGGAGTTTAACGCCTGTCCTGAACGAAGTACAGGTGCAGCAGTTCTATGATTCCTGAGAAGAGTTGAAGAGTTTCCTGCAGAAAGAGGCTTACTTGGACCTGTTGGATGTGGCAATTGTGATTTCAAGACTGTAGAAGGCCTATGCTGGAAGGAAGCCAGATGATCTGGCTGAGCTAAGCCCCGAGACTGCATTCCTCTATATTCATCAATGCCAGGTCCATGACCACCATTGATTTGGGAGACAGCTGGTGGAGGATTGTCAGCACCAGGACGAATATCATCACGGTGCAGTTTATCAGTTTCTGACTCAGAGGGTTTTGGCTCTGTCTTCCGTGGAGGTCCACCTTGAATCTCATTGCTTTGTACAACAGAATGTTCATTACTATCATGTTGAACTAAGGTACTTTTAGAATCCTCACCTTTTGCAACATTCTTATTCAACGTATCACTATTTTCAAATGTATTAGCATTTGGGCCTTAAGTTTTCACCAAGTGTGGATCTTCACTATTTTGCTTACTCCTAACCTTAGTGGATTTCAAACTTGTTTCTTTTTCAGATTTCAACTCATCTTCTCCAAGTTCCCCTGAGGCAGAGTCAGTTTGTTTCTCGGTAATATCATCTTGTCTTTCAATTGGTTCTGGTACTTTTGACTGCACTTGATTATTGGTCCTAACCAATATATTCTGGTTCTCTGGTTTAACAGGAATTGTATTGGCAGAGTGTGCAAATGGCTGCAAAATAGGACGCTGGTTGGTTTGTCCAGTTTGTTGATTAGGAATGTATCCTGGTTGCGGTTGCAGAGGAGGCTGATTCTGCATCTGGACAGGAGGCTGGCCCTGGAGTTGCAACGGCATGTGACATTGTATTTTGCCCTCGAGATTGTGTGTTAGGAGCCATGGGAAAATGAGACTGCATCTGAGGCTGAGAAGGATGTTGAACTGGAGCATTAGGCTGCATTTGTGGATGAACTTGAGGTAATAATATTCTACTATAACTTTTCATTGATTGCTCCTCATGATTCTTTTCTTTTCGTCTGTCATGAACATGTTGAGTCCTGTTATTATCATGCATAATTCTCGGCTGTGATTGTGTGTTTGGTGCAGGTTAAGTTAACCGGTAGCTACTACTGGCGTAGTCTTGTTATGATTTTTGTATTCTAAAGTTTTCTGAATGTTTCTTATAGCTACTTTAATTCTGTGCATTAGAATTTTAACTTCCTTGATGTTTGCCTCAGCCTTGCTCGCTATTTTTCATGACTGATTTTTATCTTGTATGTTCTACTTATCTTTCTTCTTTATCCACTTGAAATCACTTAGGTTCTAGTCTTTTCTTTTTCAGGTGCATTCCATATAATTGTCATGAATACAAATTAGGAATTTGCTATCAGCCTGTCCTGATGTTGTACGAACGAGACTTGGAGGTCTTGGCAAGGATCCTCGATGAACCATGAAAATGGGCTCCTTGTTGGTGTGATTTCCTAAGGCGTAGATTCACATATACATAGTAAAGTTAAAACTTCATTTTGTTTTAGAACTCTTCAGCCAAAACTTGACATTTTATCTATTGCACTTTCTTTCCAATGTCATTTTCATAAGCTTTCTTGTAACATCTTGCAAGGTTATTTGTAATGATCTAAACCATTGATGAACAATCAATTTTCAATACCTTGTAATTAAAACCCACCTTTCCTTTATGCAAATTCAATTTGATTTTTCCATAAGGGAGTTCTTTAGAACCGTGAACTTGCTTGCTGGGAATTGAAATGAAGTTATCCTTCTTTTTTTTTAGTTGAAATAAATTAACATGACTATGTATTATGTATCAGCCTCGGAAGAAATTAAACGGACTGTAGGAACTTGACATTGCTTGTAAAATGACTTTAAAATTCATATACCTCAATAATTCTTTTGAATACGAATTTTATCTTGTAAGCATTGAGTTCTTTTCTACAATTCCTACCTTTGAGACCTTGATACTCCTTTTACACAAATGCCCCACTTTAAACAATAACACCACGGTTCTTTCTTCTATGCCCTTCAAGAATCTTAAGTTATAATACAGTATTTCCTTTATCAATGGATAATACATGTCCTCACATATGACTAAACATTCATAAATGGCTCTTCCAAACTTGGTTTAAGTAATGATTTCAGAGATGTCTAAGTTCAACTTGACACGAATTAACGACACCATTTTTTAATTGAATTCCAACACCAAGACAAGACATAAAACTTGTACCTTAAAAAAAAACACACTTCCATATTTCACAGTAAAAAAAAAATTCAAATTCTTCAAATATCTTCTTGGACTTCTTCATATACGATAGTAAGAACCTTTTGAGAAAATGAACCCGTGGGAAAGTTGCCATCAAACCCATGAATTAAACTGAAGATGTCTGGTCTAAATCTTAGAGGATCATGTTTACAGGACAATCAATCTTCGAGGGAAAAACTCATAGAAGGTAGGACAAATTTAGGGTATGACACCTATGTCAATGCTCAGGTGTTGCAGGCTCGGACGACGAGTGCGTTACCGTCTTGCAAAGTGACAAGTATGAGCAAGTTCATACGAAAAGAGTGAAGGTGATGAGGAAAGAAGTCCCGAAGGAGAGACGCTTATTGTCTATCCAGTGTTTTTTAGAGTTTTTTTTATGAGTGTGGCACAAGAAAGTGAAGGCAAAGCCTTTTCTAAGGAACATGTCCTTATTACCACATCCCAAAATAGAATGAGTAACAAGTCCATCAAGAATGAAGAAGATCCTCAAACTTGTTTCCTAAGATTAGGATTTAAATTCACTAACTTGTTTTTATTATTAAGTGTTTTGGTGGATTAAAGTCAAGAAGTGTTTTTTTATGATTTTCCTTGAGAGGATGACAAAAGGGAGAGGTCGCCTCAACTATTATTAATGATTTTTAGGTTTTGTTGTTAGAAGAGAAAGAGAGAGCACCAAAAAGGTTCTCAAAGGTAAAAACTAAAGGGGGACTAACAACCCTAAATGTTATCATGCATGGGAGTCCTAAGTTAGTGTGGTTTGAGCTCTATCCTAATGAAGAAAAAGGAAATAAAAGAAGAAGAAGAAGAAGGAGGAGGAAGAAAGAGTTGGAATACAACTTACTCCTCTAAAGGAGATAAATTGTTTCTAAAGGGGAAAGAGAAGGAGTTGATCACAAGATGGCGTAAGGCACATCATAATCACAAGTGAGAAAGTGAAATAACAGGAGAAGATGAAGAATTGAAATGTGGACATCATCCACACTTCACTAACCATGAGCCCCTGAAATGGTTAGAATCATTAACACATGATAAAATGAAACAAAATGAAATCAAAAGAGATGTGAGCCAACAAAAGGTCAACCAACACATCACAAACATAAATGATTCAATCAATTGAAAACTAAGATACATCAAACAATACCAAGGAAAGGGTGGAGCAAACAAAGCATTACCAGGCAACACTAATTAGTATGGAAAGGCTAAGCATACATGAAGTAACACCTAACAAACAAGCCACTCAAGAATCATACCACTCAAGACCAGAACCCTAACATGCCAAGAATGTGCCTAAGCAACACAAGATATCAAGAAAGAAAGCAAACAAGCTTAATCATTGTCAACAAGAGAAACACATAAGCACAAGTGGTGAAGTGAACATGTACAAAAATGCATAAACTTCAAACACAAGTGACACAAACCAACTCAAGGCAAAAGCAAAGTACAAAGATCAGGGACCTATCCTCATACAAGAAAGGTTCTAAACACCATATAGGAGTTGGCACAAGTGCTCTCCTAGCCTAAGAAACAAACATATGACCCCAAAGGATGCAAAATAGGGCAAGCAAACAAGAAAACTCATATTAAATCAAAAGTGCATTAAAAAATTATACAATTAAGTACAAAGGTTCCTTAAACATGTGATAACATCATATCAAAAGGACAGGGTCAAGATCAATAGCAAACTAGGTCAAAGAACTTCATAAGCAAGAATCAGGGTTTTGAAACTTCATTCCTAAGAAACTTGACAAAAATACAACTACACAATCCTAAAAATCATGAGATAAATCATCAACAAACTAAATCATGTTATTAATCCAGAGAAAAAAGAACCAAGTCAAAATTCATATCCATGATCAAAATAGAAAATAAACAAGACAGCATGTGAATTAAAAGAAATAAAAATAAGAAAATAAACCACACAATTAATTCTAATGCGAAAAATAAAAATAAATGGAAAATAAAATTGCACAAAATTAAAGAAAACTAAAAATGACTTACATGAATTTTTTGGTGAATTTTAAGAACCTCTAACTATTTAAAAAAATAAAATAAAAGCAAACAAATAATAAGAGAAAATAAAAATAAACAAAAGAGTAAAAGGGGTGCAATCAGTAAAGGAAATCAATTCAATTAATTGGGCTCAAAAGAAAGGGAGGCGCGTATAGCAACTAAGGCCTATGGAATCAGTGCAGGTTCACATTGCTTATGGTGGAAATTCAAATAAAATGGAACAAAAACAAACCATCAGATCAATCCAAAGTACCAGATCAAGTCAACACATATAGCCAAGTCAACAGATCCTGAATCAATGCGTGCATGTGCGTGCTAGTTATGGTGTGGTGCGAAACACATGGCATTATTCAGAAATTATAAAACACGTGAGAGGGAGGGTGGATTTTAATGCGTTGTCACAGCAACAACCTTCCAGATCAACACATCCAAAGGCCAGGGGATCATCTTCATTTTGAAATTTCCAGAATCCGGTGACGGAGCCCTAGCTCCGGTCACCAGAAAATTCATACACATGAACAAATATTTACAGAAATGCACCAAAACATCCAGATCCACTAATTGATGCACGCTGATTTCAAATATGGCAATGGATTTTCAAGTAGATCAAAGAATCAAGCAGATCGAACAAAAACAAAATCATACATAAAACTGAAATCCACCAATACATGCTCATTTCTCACTCATTCTCAAAGATAAACAGATCAGCATCATCAGTGAAGCACACAGATCAATTATCACACAAGAAATCAAAGTTTTAGATCAGTGAATTTGAAGCTCACCTGAGATTTGCAGAGCACGAATTAAGTCAAGATAAGCTTCCAAATGGTGCAGATCCAAGCCTTAGAACCTCTCCTTGCAAAATAAATGCAAGAAAGATCTTGAAACCTCCTGAATCTAGCAATTCGAAAGCAATTGCACCGCACTTGCACCTTGAGAAATCTGAGGATTCAGCTTCAATTGATGGTGGATTTGTGCTCCTTATGCTTCAAGGATTCAGAATATGTAAAAAGAAATAACAATGTGTGGATAGATTGTGAGTTTTGAAGAAAAATGCAAAAATTCAAGAGAATGTGAAGCTGAAGAATGAGAGAAGCTGAGGGTTTAAAATCGTGTGGAATAGCTTTAATATCATATCTATACCACGTTGATTAGGGTTTTGTATTTTGAGAGAGCCAGCAAAGTGTGATGAGGGCATTTTTGCAAACTTGCATGAATGGTGTGAATGAATCATTTCTGCGTGCATCTTGCCATCCATGTGCACAAACGGATTCCATCTCACTCAATATTCACCCTTGGATCAATCTCAGCCATTGGATTTAAATGAATCATGCATTTCTTATGATTTTGCAAATTTTCACTTTGTGAATTATCTCTTAATCCATGCACGAATTCTAGGGATTTTCTTGAGCCAAATACTATTCATGCCTTGTTCTTGATGTTTATGATCAGCATGGACCCATAAGATAGCCTAGAAATGGATTACCATGCAATTTGCAACTTGGTAGAAAATGAAAATTCATGTAAACCCTAAAAATGTCCCAACTTCACTTGATCATAACTTTTCAACCATGAATGCTATAGACATGTTCTTGTACTTTTTGAAAATTGGAGAGCATACCCTACAACTTTCATGTTCAAAGAAAATCCATTTGGAGTCATTTTGGTTGTGAAAGAGAGCCTTGAAAACTAGGGCAAAACTTACTAAATTTAGACATTTTCATTACATGCCATATGCCAAAAATGGAAAGTCCTTCAAAATCTCTTGATTCTTGACTTTTGTCAACACCAAAGCCTTCATTTGACCTTAAAGACATCCCTTGACTTGAAAAATGGGATTGGACCCCTTGAATTCTCACATTTGACTTTTTAATTGCATAGATGACCAATTTCTTCTTCCACAAGTAACTGATGACTTGACTGACTTCCCTAATGAGTTTTCTCACCAAAGTTCATCCCTAGGATTCAAATGACATATAAAAGATTTTTACCACAAGAATTGGTCAAAGGTACAAGAAATACCTACTCAAAAGCAAAACTCTAATTCAAGATTCATATGTGTAGGAGATTGTTGCATCCTTGATCCTCTGGTGACCTTCTGCCCTTCTTGACTTTTGTAAATGATCTTAGGCTTAAATATGACATGAGGAAACCTTGTGGAACTCTTCCAATGTCACTTGGCCTCTTTCTTTGGCTTGCAGAGCTTCAAATCCCCAGTTGATTGATCATATGCCCTATGCTAGAACATGAGGATGTTATGCTTCTCTTTTCTATGCTAGATGCCAATGATATGATATGCTTATGATGATTATGATGTGAACATGATGATAAAGGAAGAGGGAAAATTTTGGGTGTTACAGCTGCCCCTATTCAAACATTTGTTAATCTGAAAAGGATGAAAACATGGGCTCTCATCCGTTCGAGATGAACTGTGATTGAATACTCATAAGAACCAAACATTTGCACTCTGTCGGAGAATAAGAGAGGGAATGGGAAATAAACCCAATCCAAACCAACAACTGCTTGAAACCCTTTCTGGGATGAAAAGTAACTCAGAAACAAAGCTTTGTGTAAATTCAACGTCAAACGGAGCAGACGAGCTTCCTTCAAACAAACCTGTTATGCCAGGTGGATAAATAACAAACTCGTTACACCAGGTGAATAAAGATCCAGGATGGACGATCCCTCTTCATACATCTTGCATATATATATGGTACCTAAGATGGACGAGTCTTCTTTGGATAACCTATTATGCCAGGACTGATACTTCACTTAAGCCCATGGGATAGACATGCATGAATAGGATAGACGAACCCTTTTCATATACCTTACGCAGCTATATGGTTCTAGGACGGACGAGCCCTCTTCACAAATCTTGCTTAGATATGTGGTGCTTAAGACGGAAGAGTCTTCTTCGGATAACCTGTTACGCCAGGACCGGCAAACATTTTGACGTTTAATCCCACCGTTAGGATTTCAAGCCTCTTCAATATGGACGAGTATTAGATGATCATCAAGGAAACACGAACGAGTTCCCTGAGTCAATGATATAGACGAGTATCAAATGATGATAAAAGAAACACGGACGAGTGCTTCAGGCAATGATACGGACGAGTATCAGCCACTAATACGGACGAGTACCAGAAAAGACATCAAATACGGACGAGTGCTTGCCAAAAGATAACACGGACGAGTGTTAACAACAATACGGACGAGTATCAGAAAGGTATCAAATACGTACGAATGTTTGTCAAAAGATAACACGGACGGGTGTTAAAAGCGATACGGACGAGTATCAGAAAGATATTAAACACAGACGAGTGTTTAAAAGATAACACGGACGATAGCTAGAAACGATACAGACGAGTATTAGAAAGATATCAAACACGGACGAGTGTTAACAATGATACGGACGAGTATCAGAAAACTTGATTTGAAGGAGAGTGGCAACTCTACAGGGGAGAATAATAACTGTAGACTAATCTGTTGAAGAACAAAATCAAGATGCTCTAACAATGCTTGATTCTGGCTGAGGAAAAGAACAACTGGCTGAGTTGTCACAAGGGCCAAAAATAAATTGGCAACTTCCTGTGGAATATTTCAATGATGGGAGTGAATCCCTAATCCTGAAACTCTGTGGGGAAATACCATCTTCTGACTTGGTTGTGCTTGATCACACAATCCTGTTGGGAATAGAATTCTAACAATCTGAACTCTGTGGAGAAACGCACGGCTTTCAGCTACCTGTTAGGGATACTTCATTGCTAACTCCGCTTGGGGGGAAATAATTGTTCCCTTACTTTGAAGTTTTGTTGGGGATGTCATTTGCTCTCACTCAGCTGTGGAGAAACCAAACACTCACTTTCCGTACCTACAACAACAAAAGTGCATACATATGCCCCGAGAAATTACATAGCATGAATTAATCATCACATGTTACTTGTCATCCAAAGCATTTTTAGTTGTTTTTCTTTCGCACATCACTCATGGAGTCAACAAGTTTATATGCAATGTTCTTTTACCAAAACTTCAGGACACTTTTGTAAACAGGAAACAAAGACTAAATTTTTTTGACTGAATATTCTTTTATTGATGAGCCTCTGAATAGGCGAGAATTTACATCAAGAAGCAACTACCTGGAAAGACGTAGTCACCACAAAATTGAGAAAAAGAAACTATCCTAATGGAAATGTACACGACATTCCAATGAGTTTCCTTTCTTCTATGACCAGTATATCTTCACGACTTTCCGCTCCTGCATTTTCCTTCTGAAGAAGAAAATGAGACTGATTCCTCCCTTTTGGATATTACCAGATTAATTGAAACGATGATGTGGTACAGATTATCTGGATCGCAATCATTCGCTTATTCCCTTATTTTGCGTGGATCGCCCTTTCGGGTTTTCAATCCACCAGGATACCCTTTTTTGCTTGAGTTGTCCGATGTGGCTTTTCAACTCAGCGGGTGTACATTTTTTCCATTCATTTCCCTAACTTTTGCCCGAGCTTTTTATTCTGTTTTTAGCTCGTCGGGATGCCCTTTTTTGCCTGGACTTATAATTCAATTTTTGTGTCCAGCGGGTCTTTTTATGCGAAATATTTTTTAACTGCGTCCGAATTAACAGGGGATTGGAAGTCTTCGCCATCCATAGTAGTGAGCATTAGTGCTCCACCAGTGAAAACTTTCTTTACTATGAATGGGCCTTCATAATTCGGTATCCACTTGCCCCTGTGATCTGAACCTAGAGGAATGATCCTTTTGAGTACCAACTCACCAACTTGGTACTCCCGAGTGTGTACTCGTTGATCAAAAGCTCGCTTCATTCTCCTCTGATAAAGTTGCCCATGACACACATCTGCTAATATTTTTTCATCAATTAGACATAATTGGTTATACCGGGCACGCACCCATTCAGCCTCGTCGAGCTTGACATTCATCATCACACGTAAAGAAGGAATCTCCACTTCCACCTGCAAGAATGCCTCCATGCCATATACTAGGGAAAACGGAGTTACCCCAGTAGACGTCCTGACTGACGTACGGTACCCGTGCAATGCAAATGGTAACATCTCATGCCAATCTTTATAAGTGACGACCATTTTTTGCACAATCTTCTTAATATTCTTGTTTGCTGCCTCGACCGCACCATTCATCTTTTGTCGGTAAGGAGAAGAATTGTGGTGTTGAATTTTGAAGTCCCGACATAATTTTGTCATAATTTTGTTGTTCAAATTGGAACCATTGTCAGTAATGATTCGCTAGGGAACTTCATATCGGCAAATGATATCTCTTTTCAGAAACTTGGCAACCACTTGGCGAGTAACATTCGCATATGACGCTGCTTCAACCCATTTGGTGAAATAGTCGATTGCGACCAAAATGAAACGATGGTCGTTTGAATCAGTAGGCTTTATTTTCCCGATCATGTCAATGCCCCACATAGGAAAAGGCCAAGGAGATGACATGACGTTGAGCGGGCTTGGAGGTACATGCACCTTGTCTGCATAGATCTGGCATTTATGACATTTACGGGCATATGAACAACAATCTGCATCCATTGTTATCCAATAATACCCTGACCTCAACAATTTCTCAGCCATTGCATGTCCTCCTGCATGGGTACCGAAAGATCCTTCATGGACTTCCTGCATTAACATGTCCGCTTCCTGCTTGTCCTCACATCTAAGCAAGACCATGTCAAAGTTTCTTTTGTATAGAACACCGTCAGTATTTAAGAAGAAACTAGTAGCAAGTCGCCTTAAGGTCTTCTTGTCATTGGAAGTTTCCCCAATTGGATATCCTTTGCTTTCTAAGAACTGTTTGATATCATGATACCAAGGCTTCTCAACAGACACTGCATCTACAGAAAATACATAAGCTGGTGCATCAAGCCTGGGGATGTCAATTCTAGGGACATAATTCCAACACAAGACTTTGATTAATGAAGAGAGCGTAGTCAATGCATCGGCAAATTGGTTTTCATCTCGCGGTATATACTGAAGCTTTACTGTTGTGAAGAACGCCAACAGTCTTCTGGCATAATCCCTGTAAGGAATTAAGTGTTCTTGATGTGTATACCACTTGCCAGTAATCTGGTTTATCACGAGGGCGGAGTCTCCGAATATATCGAGGGTCTTAATCCTGAGATTAATAGCCTCCTCTATTTCCATAATGCACGCCTCGTATTCCACTTCATTGTTGGTGCAGCCAAAAGTAATTCTAGTAGAGAATGGAAAGTGAACACCTTCGGGAGTAATGAGAACAACACTGACTCCACGTCCATGGATATTGACTGCCCCATCAAACATCAACATCCATTTGGATTCAGGGCCAGGCCCCTCCTCCGGAAGTGGTTCCTCGCAATCTTTTGCTTTGAGGTACATGATGTCCTCATCAGGGAAATCGAATCTCATTGGCTGATAGTCGTCTTCAAGGGGTTGCTGCGCAAAATAGTCTGAAAGTATACTTCCCTTGATGGCTTTCTGAGAAGTGTATTGGATGTCATACTCTATAAGCACCATTTGCCACCTAGCAACCCTTCTGGTTAACGCTGGTTTCTCAAAAATGTATTTAACAGGATCCATCTTTGAAATTAACAGGATTGTATGAGTCAACATGTACTATCTCAGTCGGCGAGCAGCCCATGCAAAAGCGCAACAAGTTTTCTTGAGCAGTGAATAACGGGATTCACAGTCGGTAAACTTTTTTCTAAGGTAGTATATTGCATGCTCTTTTCGACCAGACTCGTCATGTTGACCTAGAACACACCCCCATTGATCCTTCTAGCACAATTAAATACATGATTAAGGGCCTTCCTGGAACTGGAGGCATCAGAATTGGAGGTTCCTACAAGTATTCTTTTATCTTTTTGAATGCTCTTTGACAATCTTCATTCCACCTGACCGTTTGCTCTTTTCTCAATAGCTTGAATATTGGTTCACATGTGGCTGTTAGGTGAGATATGAACTGAGCGATGTAGTTCAATCTCCCCAAGAAAACACACACTTCTTTTTTAGTTCGCAGTGCAGGCATATCTTGTATTGCTTTAACCTTTGCAGGATCTACCTCAATTTCTCTTTGACTAACAATGAAACCCAACAACTTACCAGAACGCACCCCGAAGGTGCACTTGTTTGGATTTAACCTCAAACAAAACCTTCTTAATCTTTCAAACAACTTTTTGAGGTTAACCAAATGCTCTTCTTCATCACGGGACTTGGCTATCATGTCATCCACATAACACTCAATTTCCTTATGGATCATATCATGAAACAGAGTCACCATTTCCCGTTGGTATGTTGCCCCGACGTTCTTCAAACCAAAGGGCATGACCTTATAGCATAATGTTCCCCAAGGGGTAATGAACGTTGTCTTCTCCATGTCTTCAGGCGCCATTTTGATCTGGTTATAACCGAAAAAGCCATCCATGAAGGAGAATACCAAGAATTAAGCCGTATTATCCACCAATACATCAATGTGAGGTAATGGGAAATCATCTTTTGGGCTTGCTCTATTCAAATCCCGGTAATCAACGCACATCCGAACCTTGCCGTCCTTCTTTGGTACATGTACAATATTATCTACCCAAGGTGGATAACTAGTCACAACAAGGAAACCGACATCCCATTGCTTCTGAACTTCTTCTTTGATTTTTAACACCAAGTCAGGACGAGTTATTCTAAGCTTTTGCTTGACAGGAAGGCAGTCTTCTCTTAATGACAGCTTATGCACAACGATGTCGGTATCCAAACCTGGCATATCTTGATATGACCAAGCAAAGATATCTACATACTCTCGAATCATGCCAATCAGTTCTTTCTTTACCTTGGCCTACAGACTGGCCCCAATCTTAATTTCCCTCTTTACGTCTTCAAATCCAATGTGTCAGACCCTAAGATTTTTCACATCTCATATGCATTTGCATACAAACAAGATCACGCACTGGTTGTTTATCCTTTCCAGGTACAGGTCTATGCCTTGTAGAGGATCACCATGTTTAATTCCTGTTATTTGTTTATATTTACTAACCTCTAACCAAAATACAAAAAAATATGTTGCAGTCGCTTCTTCTTCTTCTGTGTTGCAGGATTTAAAAGACAGGGCAGTGATTTCAATTCAAAGGTGTTTTGTTCAGTCATGATTCGATTCAGATGGACATTTGACCTAATCTTGGTCAAACTATCAGAAGATTGTTTCAACTGCAAGTTGTGTGTGCCAAAGAATTTTCCTCAGACAATGCGTGTTCAAAGTTTAAGCTGTGTTGCGTGCTATGATCATCAGTTATCAGACAGTGTTTTGTGTGAAGTTCGGTCCGAATCTTCAATGATCGTCAATTTATCAGTGGTTTGTTTGTGGATTTATTTTCCTCAAATAATCTGGGCAATTTTTAGAGGATTCAAGGGGTTATGGCTCAATGCTATGAATTACTCAGTGGATTTGTGACGACTGTGTTCATTCTTATCAGAGGCTTATGAAAAAAATCAAAAGTTGTGGGCCAAAATCACCATTTCATATCCATTATCCATTTTTTCGATTAAATCATTTCTTATTCACCAAAAAATTCCAAATTTCCTCCATATGACCATTTCCAATTTTTTTTTTATCCCCTTATTATTCAAATTCTAAAAAAATTTCCATTCATATTAATCCAATTTTTTTTAATTACCTTTTTTCTAAATACACTTCCAAAAAAATAAACTCATATGTTTCTTTAAAGCCCATTTGATATCATAAAAATATATATATATACAAAAAGTCCATTGAATATTATTTTTTTTGCTAAGCCCATATTGGTTTTGACTCAATTATGTCCATTTTTTTCTAGTTTTTTTTTATTTAGATATTTTAACCATGTTATTATCAAAAACTCATGCAAGCCTATTTCAAATTTCCAAGCCTTTCCAAACTCAAGACCCCACAGCCACAACTTTCCCACGTCAAACATCCCCACATAGCCATTTTCCAGCCTTTTCCACGTGACACTCCCACCAGCTAATTCCAGCTTTCCGTACACAATCCATCATGCCTCAAGCAACATTTCAACAAGCCCAAGCTCACCAAATTTCACCGTACGCGCCAGCAGGCCCAAATGCATCAGCCGCACGCGAATACACGCCAGCAGCCACTTGCCAATTCTCCTAAGCTACAAGCCTCAGCCATACGCATCAATACTCCAAGGCCCCACCTCCTTCGCAAGTTAAGCCGTAAACGCCAAACAGCAGGCCCAAAACAACTTTAGCAAGCCTCCCGCGTACAAAGGCCTGAAAGCACAAACCACACGTGACCTCACAGCTTCATCAAGCTTCAACATTTCCTTCGCACGACCAAAACACTATCCGCATCAAGCCAGCAAAACACAGATGCACAACAAAAGATCAAGCCGAAGCAGCTTCAGTTCACCAGCCGCAGCTCCAACGCACGGATTCCGCACACCTGAAACGAGAAATCAAAACGCAAATAAAACTAAGCAAAACGCACAAAAAACTCAGCAAGCATAAAATCCGTGACACCTTCCAAAACGCACCTCAATTGAATCAAAACGGCAGCTTTCGATTTCATTTTTTTCCTCTATAAATTAAAGCTTCCCTCTCTTCAATCCTCCAAGCTTTGAGAGCCCACAAAATTTCTGCCCAAAATCAATACAAAGTTTCAACTCACCATCCACTCTTTTTCTCTTTCAATCTTTCTCCACAAACATTTCACAACCTTCAATTTCATCTTCTTCCATCAAACATCTACAACCTTTTATCCCTCATTTGTTCTTTAATTCAAACCTTCAACCCACACAATAAAATTTCATAATCACAAATCAGAAAAATTTTCAGAAGAAGAAGAATGGATGTATGATTGCGTGAAAGGTACAATCGGCGAGTTTTGTTCTCCATTTTTTTTCTCGCCGGCGTTTTCTTCTAGCTTGAGGATGGACAATAGCCGCTTGTGGCCATGAAGAGGGAGATTGTGTGTTTCCTCTCATCCCCTGGCCTTTTGTTCACTTTCTTTTCTTCTTTTTTTTTGTTTTTTTTTATTCAAATAATTGAAGTTATGTAGGTTTTGGGCTTATGCATCCTCTTTGGATCCAGATTGCTAGATGCCTATCCTGTTTCTGCGTTATACTCCCTTGTGTCTCCATGAGTTTTTTTTCTTTTACTTTTAAAGATTTGTTAAATAATTGTTTTATCCTTTTCTTTTTTTTCTTTCTCTTAATTTTTTTTTCATATGGCATTTATTTGTATTTGACTATTTCTATCTTCATAAATAAAGAAAAAGATCTTTGAAATATAATTTGAAAATATTTTTAGTGTTTTATTTGGTTTTCTTTTTTTGGTTTATATTCACTTTTCTCTTCATTTTTAATTGGTTGATTCTCGAAAAATGCTAAATGTTAGATAAATTCTTTTTCATCCTTTATTTTTATTTTTTTGGTCGATGAGATCTCCGATTCGCGATTATTGGTTTCCGAAGATGTTTAATCTTCATTATTTCAAATCTATGGATGAATGATCATTTGGATCATTCTCCATACTTTGGAATCGTGATAGGTTGCCTTCGATAAACACAATGTGAAATCCCGATTAAGATTAGACCATCACCTTTTCTTTTTGTGTGGCATGTTTTCGGAGAACGATCCATAATATCGTTTCTCTAACATGTATTAACACGAATATTTTCCACTTTAATTAGTGGTGGCCGGCCTCATTTGTAGGGTAATTACTCCGTAAATTACTCGGCGATTGCTTAACATAGACCTAAAGTTTGTCCCGATTCGGATTAAAGATCTACTTGGATCCGGTTGCCTCGATTTTATTTTTCTTTTCGTGGTTGTGCTTGATTAAGTTCATCATACCACTTATATTGTAAATATTATAATATTGTGAATATACTAAAATTTAATTTTAATCTCTCGCACCTTATCCTCTTTTATTTCAATCTCTTGTTCCCTATCTCTCTTATTATGCTTCTATATCATTCATCATATTGCTTATTGTTTATATTGTGATACTTGTTTTTTTTTGTCCATTTGGATATCAAAACACTAATAAAGGATTAAACACCTAAAAGACTTGTGATTTCTAATTTCGGACTATGGTTACTATCCCTTGCTTTGGAGTATGGACTTAGACTTTAAGATCTTCCCCCTTGCTCAAGTTGGAATGGATTAGAAACCTCGGCCTCAAGTTATTTCATTGGCCTTTGAAGATGGACATCCGATTGTTTCAAAGAGTGCTTGCCATATGGTTTGATCATTTCTTCCTTTAGCTTTTATTTTCAAGTTTTAGGATAGTCCCTTCATCTCTTCCCATCTTCTTCAATTTTCAAATATCCTTCCTATTTTCAAAACTTTCTTTGTTTTCAAACTTCAAACATTTTCTCAATCAAACTTTGACTTCGGTCATGTGCTTTTACCTTTTCATTTCATTTTCTTAATAAATGCTAAACTACATAAGCATATCGAAACTTTCTTTCTCAAAGACTTTAAAACATTCACAACTCATTCAATTGTTTTGGTGCCCTCGTGCACGTTTCTTTTTAACCTTTTTTTTATGTTCAGATATGATTCATTCTTTCTAGCGGAATTATTCGCTAAAGAATGATGACTTATCTTTACATTTTAAAATCAATTCAACTCATTTGCCTTTTCACAATTTGTACCACGAACTATGGGGTTTTGATCTCGCATTGCACTTTGTGGGTACGTAGGCATGAGACGTTCGTCTCTTCAAACACCAAAATCTTAAAAAACATTCTTCTTCTCATCTCTTCAATCTTTTTTTCAAGCAAACCATTTCAAACCAAAAATGCAGTAAATATTTCAAAGGGTTCCCGTGGAGTACCACAGACAAGTCGGGTGCTTAAAACCTTCCCGATTTGTAACCAATCCCCGTACCCATTCTCTGTTTGATTCTTTTAGCTTTTTAGCTTTTAAGATTCTTTAAGGCTTTCTTCGTTCTTTTTGCCTTTTTCCTTTTGGAAATAAATAAAAGCGCGGTGGCGACTCTGTGTATATTGAGTTAAGTTAATCACTAGCTTACACTCATGATTTTACCGCTACACAATGTTGACGACCTCTAGCTCTTCTTGATGAGGCTGAATAACCCTTTCCTCTTGTCTCAACAACCTGGCTAATTCCTCGGGGAGTTCACAGTCTTCTTCAATCCCTTCATCAGCATGGTAGATCGGATTATCAAAGTCATACTTGGTCATAGCAGAAGAGTTATCAGAGAAATCCGAATGATTGACTCTGCACAAGGATGTGCTTATTTCAGATTCTACTACTTTTTTTTTGGAAAATGAACAAAATAAAAAACAAACAAAACATTGCCATTTTATATTTTTTGTGAAAAAATTTAAAAAGACAGACAAGGAACGCAATTTGTATAAAAAAATGTCCTTTATTCATGGTAAAATTAACTTCATAGCATGCAAAGGTGGCCCTACAATGGGTCCATACACCTTGGGCAGAATGTAGGACTTGATATGCATATGAATAAAAGGAAAACAAAGGAAATTACTTTGTTGGACTGGTGACTTGAATGATCTCTTCAGCAAACCAGTTATGTAATTCTTCCCCGGGAGCACATGGGTGCACCCAGTTGTCCAAATCACAATCACTATCAACATCTTCATCCATGGTACACACATGATTGGGGTCAATCATTCCAGCACTCTTGAAGCTCACTGCCTTGCTATTCTGAGACCATCCATCCTGCCCTGATTGGTATCCAATGCCAAAATTATCATTCTTATTCTCAACCTCTAGCAACCAGCCCCAGCCCTGGGCCTAGCCTGACTGAACCACTTTCTTGGCCTGCTTATACGAGGAGATAGACGTCCCCTCTTTCTCACGGCTTTGAAACATGGTAGTGGGAGACACTGAACTAACATTTACCGCTTCAAACGCTTGGCACAGGGTTTCATGAATCTCTCCGTCCATCTCAACATATTTAAATCTAGACAGGCGACTGACAAAAATATATTCTTCGCCACAAATAGTCACTACCTGTCCGTCCACCACGTATTTTAACTTCTGGTGAAGAGTAGACGTTACAGCTCCAACAACATGAATCCAGGGACGTCCCAACAAACAACTGTAAGCCGACTGAATGTCCATTACATAGAATATACATTTAAACACCTGGGATCCAATCTTCACTGGTAACTCTACCTCCCCAAAAACAAACCTTCTAGAGCACTCAAAAGCCTTTACCACCAAATCACTAGGCCGGAGAATAAGACCATCAACCTCTAACTTCATCAGAGCCTTCTTTGGCAACATGTTTAGGGAAGAACCAGTGTCCACCAAAACATGTGACAGAACATCACCTTTACACTCCATGGTGATGTGTAAAGCTTTGTTATGGTTCCTTCCTTCAGTTGTGAGGTCTCTGTCAGTAAACCCTAGCCCATGGCTAGCGTTTACGTTGGCCACTACAGCTTCCAACTGGTTAATAGTAATTTCCTGAGGCACATAAGCAGATTGCAGTACCTTCAACAAAGCTTCTATATGTGCTTACGAGCACATCAACAGTGATAATATGGAAATCTTGGACGACGTTTGGTTCAGTTGCTCCACTATCTTATAGTCACTTTTCTTTATTATCCTCTTAAACTCCTCAAATTCCTTTTCAAAGACAGCATTCAGGGTTACCACCTCCTCGTGAGCTACTTGCTTGCCCTTAGCTCTGGCATCAGCTTCAGCTTCATCGTTGTTTCAGAGTGTCTGTGGAGCAAACAATCACCCACTTCTAGTGAAACCACCCAAGCCCCCAATACTAGCAACAATAGGATTTACAGTCACGGGCGTATCCTCCACCTTTCGTCCTTGCACATACACATCTGACCCATAATGCCATGGCACAACTTTGTCATCATCATAAGGTACAGGACCAGGAGTAGTAATTGTAACAGGACTGACCTCTTGGGGTACATAGATTGTAACAGGCTCTCTCCGGACTGGGGTTGGTGCATCAGCTGGATCATAGAAGATAGTCACAGTAGAAACACAGTCACTTTGTTTGTTAACTCTGTCAAACTACAATGTCCCTTCATTCATCAAATTCTACAACCCTGCTTTCAACTTTTCACAGCCATTCACAAACATATCACATTCTTCACACTCAAAGTCACATCCGGGAAACTCATATCCCCTTAATAACCTTTCTTTCACAAACAGGAGATGAGTTTGCACCTCCTTTATATCCATGATCAAATTCAAGTGTTCCCCACCTTCAACAACATTAATACTAGTCCTTCCATGATTAGGGATAGGATTAGAATTAACATTCAGGGGTGGCGCAAAGTTGATGGTCTTCGAATCTATTAGATCTTGAACTTTGTTGTGCAATGCCCTGCATTTCTCTGTTGAATGTCCTGGAGCTCCTGAATGAAAAGCACATCTTACATTAACATTGTACCCTGGTGGGAGATCTCCTGGTGGTGGTGTAGTGTAATACCCATATACAAAAGACATACATAAAGCATATTTTTCATATATAATATTAATGATTTGGTACTTGAAATACAAATAAGTTCTTAGCAACACATTGCATAAATATAGACACTACAAACTTAAGGTACTAAACAAGGCTATATAATAATACAAGATGTTCAACTACAAAAAGATCTAAGAACTAGATCCGAAGATCTCAAAAGTCTAGAGCGGAAGACTAAGCCATCAGCTAGTAAAGATAATCAAGTCGCCTTATCCTTACCCTTAGCGGAACCTGAAGTACCTGAAATAACAACATCAACATGGGGTGAGATAAAACATCTCAGTGGGTTCACTATCTTAGAGTTCTCTCGGCTCTAAGGGTCATTTCCAACGAAACTCGCATGCTTCACGAACCAATTTACACAAGGGACAAGGATATAGGGAAAACTAGGGTCCACACACGATTTCAAAACACAAAAGGGAAATGTCTACCTCAAGTCCTTACGGATGCTCTAGTGAAACACATAGTAACAACATAGAGACTTATACAAGACCTTACGGAGGAAAGACATAACACGCGCTTCAATCCTTACAGATGCTTCCCGTGGAACTCAGGATAACCCACTTCAAGACTTACTCAAGATTGACACAATTAGCATAGCACTTGCCCCAAGTCCTTACGGATGCTTCACATGGGACTAAGGACAACCCACCTCAAGACTTACTCAAGACCTTACAGGGGACTTATAGTATACACTTCTCAAATCAACGCCCACGTATACACAACGGATACCTCAAGTCCTTACGGATGCTCTAGTGAAAACACATAGTAACCACTTGAGACTTATACAAGACCTTACGGAGGATCCTAAAAACAAAACATAAAACATAAATCAAACGAGTTTAAGGGAAACCTAGATACCTCACAAGTCATACCTTTTCTCCATTTCCATTAACTCACAAGTTCCATTTTATCAAGTTTTGGACATTTGAAAATAGTCGGGTAAACTTCGGCTCGAAATTAATGTTATTCAATCTTAATAGATAGATTATTCTTTAAGCTTCAAAACGATATGTGGAACGCTCAAAACGGACACCCGAATCATAAGTTACGAATTAAAAACCAAAGTTTAAAACTACAGGTCTCGCTGAGCGAGCTCCTTCTCGCTGAGCGAAAATCGCCCTGGAACTTTCGCTGAGCGAGCTACACCAGTTCAGGAAGTTCCAGCCTTACGGGTAATCACTCTCCCCACACCCAATCACTCCCAACCCTCAACCAATGCAACAAGACATGATCAAACGTATCCATTATCATAATATGAGTATTTTAGGTAGGTTTTAATCGATTTTTAACCGTTAAACTTCCGATTTTTCTTGGATTTCCAACTAAACCCTAACCACAAACATTTCTAAAACTCAACCAAAATTAAAGATAAAAGTTTCTAACTAAGAACCCACCTCGAGAGATGAAGATTGGCGGAAAGATTGAGTTGATTCGACGGACGGATGATCGGGAATGAAGAATTGGAGCTTTAGGGCTTTTTCTATCTTCTTCTTCTCTTCTCTTCTACTTTTCTTCTTTTTCTTCCTTTCTTTTTTCCTTACTAACTTTTTCTTTCTCTCATAATCTTTCTATATATATATAAAATATAAGAAGCTTATATTTTTACCGATAAGTCAAAATTAGAGAGTATCCGAAAATGTCTCTTAATCCAATATTTTATAAAACCTCTGAGTCAACTAATATCAATTAATAAAATATAATCCCATGAATTACTCTATTTAGTTCCATTAAAATTTCTTATTGTATTCCGAAATAATATTATTACCAATTAATAATGTCCAGAGCTTTAAATAAAATACGGGGTATTACATCCTCCCCCCCTTAAATAAAATTCGTCCACGAATTTGAAAAATTATCTGAACAGGTGAGGATATGATTCCCGCATTTCTGATTCTAACTCCCACGTAGCATCACCCGGATGCGTCTCGTCCCACTGCACTTTAACAAGTGGTATTTGTTTATTTCTCAGTACTTTGGTTTCTCTCCCGACAATATGGCTTGGTTTGGGTTCAAAGGTCAAATTTGTTTCTATCTCAATAGAATCCGGCAGAATAGGCTGAAGAGGATTGGGGATGAACCTACGAAGTTGGGATACATGGAAGACATCATGCATTTCAAATAGAGATGGCGACAAGGCTAAACGGTAAGCGACTTCACCAATCCTTTCTAGGATCTGATATGGTCCTACGTATCTCGGACTTAACTTACGTGACTTAAACGGTCCTTTCAATCTTAATCTCGGAGTGACTTTCAAATACACATGATCGCCTTCCCCTAATTCCAGAGCATAGCTCTTCTGACGGTCTTGGGCTTGCTTAATCTTTTCTCGGACCATACGAATATTTTTCGTAGTCTCTTGAATAATTTTCGGTCCTAAAATTCTATCTTCACCCACTTCTGACCAACACAACAGTGTTCTACACTTTCTTCCGTACAAAGCCTCATACGGAGCCATTCCGATGCTCGCGTGATAACTGTTATTGTACGAAAATTCGATCAAAGGTAAAAGTTCTTTCCAATTCCCTTTGCTCTCTAAAACACATGCTCTCAACATATCTTCCATCGTTTGAATCGTACGTTCCGTCTGACCATCCGTTTGAGGATGATTAGAAGTACTCAAACGCAAATCCGTACCCATGGCTTGTTGGAACACCTTCCAAAATCTCGAAGTGAACTTCGTATCTCTATCCGATACAATACTGGACGGAACACCATGCAATCTCACAATTTCAGCAATAAACAACCTTTCAAGCTGACTTGCCTTATATGTAGTCTTCACAGCTAAGAAATGCGCAGATTTCGTTAGTCGGTTCACAATCACCCAAACAGAGTCATAGCCACCCTGAGTACTCGGTAAACCTACTGCAAAATCCATAGAGATACTATCCCATTTCGAAATTGGAATGTCCAAAGGTTGTAACAATCCACCTGGCCTTTGGTGCTCAATTTTCACTTGCTGACACACTGCACATTCTGACACAAATACCGCAATGTCCTTTTTCATTCCGGACCACCAATACTCTCTCTTCAAGTCTTGATACATCTTCGAAGAACCCGGATGTATCATAAAAGAACCTTTATGTGCTTCTTCCAGAATCCTTCTCTTTAGCACATCGTCATTCGGAACACAAATTCTTTGATTAAATAGGTTGATCCCATCTAATGCTCTCACGAAGCCCGGTTGCAGTAACAGTCCTTGCAGCTTCTCATCCAAAACTTGTGCTTGTTGAATATCATTCCTCAATGTAGAACTAATATTCAAGTTTCCCATGATTACGCCATTCGGAGTCCAAACAAACTGAAGGTTAAGATCTCGAAACTTTTCTAACAATGCATACTCTAATACCATCAATTCGGCACTACGAATCACATTTCTAGTCAAGGCATCTGCCACTTTGTTTGCTTTTCCAGCGTGATACTTCAATTCAAGATCATAATCCTTCAAATACTCCATCCATCTTCTCTGTCTCATATTCAGTTCCTTCTGTTCAAAGAGGTACTTCAAAACTCTTATGATCACTAAACATCTCAAAACGCACACCATACAAGTAGTGTCGCCACACCTTCAAAGTAAACACCACGGCCGCTAATTCCAAATCATGCGTAGGATAATTCTTCTCATCAACTCTCAACTGTATAGAAGCATACGCCACCACCTGTCCCTCTTGCATGAGGACACCTCTTAAACCATCTTTGAAGCATCGCAGAACACTTCATAAGATTTGTTAGGATCGGGAATAATCAAGACTGGAGCAGTTGTCAATCTCTCCTTCAACCACACGAAACTTTGTTCACAATTAGAATCCCATTCATAATTGAAGTCCTTCCTAGTGAGGTTAGTTAATGGTAATGCCATCTGGGAAAAACCTTTAATAATTCTTCTGTAGTAACCTGCCAAACCTAGGAAGCTTCTCACTTCGGTAACATTCTTCGGTCTCTCCCAATTAATTACAGCTTCTATCTTTGACGGGTCTACAGCTACACCTCCTTGTGATATAACATGTCCAAGGAACTTGACTTCTGACATCCAGAATTCACACTTACTAAACTTAGCAAAAAGTTGCTTTTCTTGTAGCATCGATAGGACAATCCTTAGATGTTCTTCGTGCTCTTGCGGAGTACGAGAATATATAAGAATATCGTCGATAAAGATCACCACAAATTTATCCAAATAATTTTGAAATATCTTATTCATGTAGTCCATAAAAACAGCTGGAGCATTCGTCACACCGAAGGGCATTACTAAGAATTCGTAATGACCGTAACGGGTTCTGAACGCAGTCTTCGAAACATCTGAACTCTTCATACGAATCTGGTGATAACCCGATCTCAGATCAATCTTCGAGAACACGCAGGCTCCTTTCAATTGGTCGAGAAGATTGTCTATCCTTGGTAAGGGGTATTTATTCTTGATTGTAACCTTGTTCAACTTTCGATAATCGATGCATAGCCTCATACCACCATCCGTTTTCTTTACCAACAAAATCGGAGCTCCCCACGGTGAGACACTAGGTCTTACAAAATGCTTTGCCATTAAACCTTCTAATTGATCCTTCAACTCTTTCAACTCGAGCGGAGCCATCCGATAAGGGGAAACAAATATAGGAGTCGTTCCCGGTACCAGGTCGACTGAGAATTCAACTTCCCTCACCGGAGGTAAGGAAGTGACATCTTCAGGAAAGACGTCGGAAATTTCACAAACTATCGGAATGTTCAAAACTTGCTGGTCAATACTCTCCTCTTTAGTAAGGACAAGCAAAACAGATTTCTCTGGCTCAAACAGAAAATTTACCATTCCAATCGTACCTTCTAAGATCGTTGCCAAAACATCTTTCGGAGGCACTTCAACGGAGGGAATGAGGGTTAACTTCTCTTCACACCCAATAAACACAGATTTAGCAGACAACCAGTCCATTCCCAGGATAACATCAATTTTCTTAAGGGGAAAACAAATGAGGTCAATCTAAAAGATTCTGCCATCCACGGACAATGTATAGTTCTCACACTTAAGTAGCGTCTCGACAGTTTCATCCATAGCGGTAGTAACCACCATTGGAGGGGACAAGGGAAAAAGTCGCAACCCAAGTCGCTTCGCACAAATAGTAGATATAAAAGAATGTGTAGCTCCACAATCAAATAAAAGAAGACAAGGATGGTTGTTAATAAGACAATTACCCACAATCAAGGAATTGTCGCCTTTCGTCCTCCTGGCGTCCATAGTATAAACTTTCCCTTGAGTCAGATCCTTCCTCTGAGGGCAATCCCTAGAAATATGCCCTTCCTTTTGGCAATGATAGCAAAATACACCGTTCTTATCACATCTTCCAAAGTGATTCTTGCGACATCGGGGGCAAGAAGGAGGAGCACTGGATCTAGGACTCGACACCTGTTTCCCCTTGAAGGGTTGAGGCCTCGGCCTAAAAGATTGACTAGCCCTCACCCTATCTCCTTGAACCACTCTTCCGGTACTAGCTTCTGCTCGAACTTTCTTCAAACTATGTTCCGCAACATAGCATTTCCTCAACATCTCGGAGTAAGTAGTGAACTCCCTTTGAGAGACACTATGCGAGATCTCGGCCCTTAGCCCAAACAAGAACTGGTCAATTTTCCACCTTTCATCAGGGGCATACATAGCCTGCCTAGAGTAGGCCGCCATGTCCTCAAACTTCTCAGTATAACTGGCCATAGTCATGCTCCCTTGCCTAAGTTGTTAAAATTCAAACTCTTTTTGCGTCCTCAAGGAACTCGGAAAATACTTGTCCATAAAAACTGTCTTAAATTGTTGCCACACTCTTTGAATTTCTTGCACCATCATCAAGTTGGAGGCACTTTCCCACCACCTAGAAGCAAGACCCTTTAGTAAATGTGAGGCGAAGGTCACCTTGTCTTCTTCACTACAAATCACAATCTGGAATATCCTCTCCATTCCAGTCACCCATTCATGAGCTTTAACCGGATCCAACCCTCCATGAAACTCCTGAGGGTTCATGCGGAAGAAGTCTCTAAATGTTCCACCCGCAGCTCTAGGAGCAACCATATGTGGGTGAAGGCCCTCACTCATCTGATGCATCATTTCTTGCATGAATTGGTGCTGTTGTTGCTGCATCTGCTGCATAAATTGGAACATAGGAGCATTCCCATCGCTACTTGCTTGATCGCTACCGGGAGGAGTGACACTGGGTTGGGCACAAGTTCCACGTCTACTAGCCATATTTCCTAAATGTCATCAAAACAGGATTAAGTTGATCAGGCTCAATATCATAAACATTACATTTACTCCTATCGCAAGTCAACGTGTATGAACGGAAGGAAATACTCATAATATTTCAAGGCTAGGTCGAGGATACGACCTGCTCTGATACCAACTGTAATACCCATATACAAAAGACATACATAAAGCATATTTTTCATATATAATATTAATGATTTGGTACTTGAAATACAAATAAGTTCTTAGCAACACATTGCATAAATATAGCCACTACAAACTTAAGGTACTAAACAAGGCTATATAATAATACAAGATGTTCAACTACAAAAAGATCTAAGAACTAGATCCGAAGATCTCAAAAGTCCACAGCGGAAGACTAAGCCATCAGCTAGTAAATATAATAAAGTCGCCTTATCCTTACCCTTAGCGGAACCTGAAGTACCTGAAATAACAACATCAATATGGGGTGAGATAAAACATCTCAGTGGGTTCACTATCTTAGAGTTCGCTCGGCTCTAAGGGTCATTTCCAACGAAACTCGCATGCTTCACGAACCAATTTACACAAGGGACAAGGATATAGGGAAAACTAGGGTCCACACACGATTTCAAAACACAAAAGGGAAATGTCTACCTCAAGTCCTTACGGATGCTCTAGTGAAACACATAGTAACAACATAGAGACTTATACAAGACCTTACGGAGGAAAGACATAACACGCGCTTCAATCCTTACGGATGCTTCCCGTGGGACTCAGGATAACCCACCTCAAGACTTACTCAAGATTGACACAATTAGCATAGCACTTGCCCCAAGTCCTTACGGATGCTTCATGTGGGACTAAGGACAACCCACCTCAAGACTTACTCAAGACCTTACGGGGGACTTATAGTCTACACTTCTCAAATCAACGCCCACGTATACACAACGGATACCCCAAGTCCTTACGGATGCTCTAGTGAAAACACATAGTAACCACTTGAGACTTATACAAGACCCTACGGAGGATCCTAAAAACAAAACATAAAACATAAATCAAACGAGTTTAAGGGAAACCTAGATACCTCACAAGTCGTACCTTTTCTCCATTTCCATTAACTCACAAGTTCCATTTTATCAAGTTTTGGTCATTTGAAAATAGTCGGGTAAAAGTCGGCTCGAAATTAATGTTATTCAATCTTAATAGATAGATTATTCTTTAAGCTTCAAAACGATATGTGGAACGCTTAAAACGGACACCCGAATCATAAGTTACGAATTAAAAACCAAAGTTTAAAACTACAGGTCTCGCTGAGCGAGCTCCTTCTCGCTGAGCGAAAATCGCCCTGGAACTTTCGTTGAGCGAGGTATGCTCGCTGAGCGAGCTACACCAGTTCAGGAAGTTCCAGCCTTATGGGTAATTACTCTCCCCACACCCAATCACTCCCAACCCTCAACCAATGCAACAAGACATGATCAAACGTATCCATTATCATTATATGAGTATTTTAGGTAGGTTTTAATCGATTTTTAACCGTTAAACTTCCGATTTTTCTTGGATTTCCAACTAAACCCTAACCACAAACATTTCTAAAACTCAACCAAAATCAAAGATAAAAGTTTCTAACTAAGAACCCACCTCGAGAGATGAAAATTGGCGGAAAGATTGAGTTGATTCGACGGACGGATGATCGGGAATGAAGAATTGGAGCTTTAGGGCTTTTTCTATCTTCTTCTTCTCTTCTCTTCTCCTTTTCTTCTTTTTCTTCCTTTCTTCTTTCCTTACTAACTTTTTCTTTCTCTCATAATCTTTCTATATATATATATATATATATATATATATATATATATATATATATATATATATAATATAAGAAGCTTATATTTTTACCGATAAGTCAAAATTAGAGAGTATCCGAAAATGTCTCTTAATCCGATATTTTATAAAACCTCTGAATCAGCTAATATCAATTAATAAAATATAATCCCATGAATTACTCTATTTAGTTCCATTACAAATTTTTAGAGTATTCCAAAATAATATTATTACAATTAATAATGTCCAGAGCTTTAAATAAAATACGGGGTATTACATGGAGCCAATGTCCTTAGTTGTATCATATTCAAATCTATCAACCTCTGCTACAATGTTGTATATGTCATGGGAATGGCTTCGAAAACACGATCGGCAGGACGAGGCTGACGCTGTTGGTAAGGCCTCTGTTGATAATTATTGCGTTGTTGTTGTGGTTGAGGAGTATGATTGGTAGGAATAGTGACAGTTGCCACTTGGTCATATGAGTTTCTGTAGCCACGACCCCTTCCTCTTTCATAGACAACATTAGTCTATCCCTCTCTTCTTCTTTGAGGGCCAACAAAAGGCTTTCTCGTTCCAGCAGAACTTCCAACTCCATTATCTTGAATTTTCCCCATCTTCAATAAGGTTTCAACACTCTCTCCAGCTATAACAATATCATTGAATTTAGTCACTGAACATGACGTTAAGCGCTCAATAAACACTCCTTGCAAAGTATCCATGAACATGTCAGCCATTTCATTCTCTAGCAGTCGGGGTTGTACACTGGCAGCCAGCTGGCGCCACCTTTGAGCATACTCTTTGAAACTCTCTTTTGCACTCTGTGACATGCTTTGCAACTGCGTGCGATTGGGAGCCATGTCCAGATTATATTGGTATTTCTTAACAAATGCTTCCGCCAAATCTTTCCAACTTATGATAGTAACCTTGCTTAGCTTCATATACCATTCCAAGGATGCCCCAACAAGACTATCTTGGAAATAATACATCCATAGCTTCTCATCATCTGTGTGGGCAGCAATTCTCCCAACAAAAGATTGAAGATGGGTTTTTGGGAATGCAGTGCCGTTGTACTTATCAAACGTTGGAACCTTAAACTTGTAAGGAATCCTCACCCCTGGTACTAGCCCCAAATCAGTAATGTCAAATCCCAAAGAGTTCTGGGATTGGATAGAACGAATTTGCTCAGCCATCTCTTCGAAGCGACAATTCATCTTAACCCCTTGTCCCTCATCCTCATTTAACAGTGTGAATTGCTCATCTTGTCCATCCATCTGAAGGTTATTCACTCCATCATTGATAATGGTAACTCCAGGTTGTACCACAGGGATTTCAACATGACGGGCACTAGCCCCGTTGCGATTGCCTCCATCAACTGGACCATTATTCCTGGCTTGATTATTCTCTACCAGCTCGCGCAAGCGCTCCTGAGTTTGACCCATCCCAGCCATAAGGGCCATGAAATTATCCATTCTTGTACGTAAGTCTTCCTGCATCTGATTCATCACTCTTTCTCTATTCTCCTATGTTGGATTCTGTGGATCTTCTTGGGACCTTTCCTTGGAGCTATAGTGCCTGAGATTAGAAGATACGTTAGAAACCCGAAGACCGTACCTGCAAAACAACAACACTGTTACATGCAATGCAATCTTCATATTTTCATTATCAGGGTATATTGTCCCAGTTCTGGTATCTTATTGAAGGATCCATATGGTCTTTGAAATAATCTTATGTGAATATCACTTTCAATGTTTCCACACCATTTCCACAACCAATGAGAAAAATACAAAACTTAAAGAGTATGACAAAATAAAGTGCATAAATCAAAAGCCCTAAGGCATAAATACCATCCCCGTAGGGTTGCAAGTTTTACAAAACATAAAGTACAACAAACAACTTAGATTCCTACAACAATCCTGTAGGTAATCAGAAATACAAGAAAAGAAAACTAAAACTCCAAGCTGTAGGAAGACTCTGGCCCTTCATCTGCAAGCTCCAGCTCTACTCTAGCTCTCTTCACATCTGTTATTCTCCTGAGGTCTGTTATCTCTAAAAGAGCCTCATTCAGCTGTTGAGACACCTCTTGTTGTCTTCTGTAAGCCTGCTCCAACTCTTATCTTTGAGATACAATTTGTAATTCAAACATTTCCTCTTTCTTTTTGTATTATGCTTGGTCCTAATCTCTCTGCCCCTGTATCCAAGTGAGAGATTGTCTAGCATCCCTGAGAGCCTTCTTGTTTTTCATGAACTGTTCTTCCCTCTTGTTTTCCATCAATCCCCTTCTTTGGAAGTAAGCATCCCTTTCTGCCAACTCTTTGTCCTTAGCTTCTTGGTCCACTTGCACTTTGTGCAAATTCTCTTCTAAAGTCAACTTGGAGAGAGCCAACTGATGGTGTAGGCTAATCATTTCTGCATGCTCCAACTTTAGTCCCTTCAACTGAGCTTCAAGCTTTTGGTAATCTTCTAAAGGAACAGTGATTTGTGCAGCAGGGACCTGTGGAATTACTTATTTTGGGTAGAGAGGAATCTCTAATGAGAAAGGCAACAAAGAAATCTTGACACGATTCTTCAACCACGCAGCAAAAGGTTCATATATGTTTGGATCCACCCTACCAAACTCTTTCTTTCCCTTTTGAGTCCTGATATCCCAAGCTTGGAATACTTGAACAGCCATGTCTGTATTCCCCTCAATAGGAAGGTTAATGATTCTCTCACATCCTCATCAGAAGGGGGTTCTTTCAAAGGGTATCCAAGTTGCCTTCTGGCCAGAACTGGATTATAATTGATCATTCCATTCCTTCTAATCAAAGGAACATTGAGAAACCAGTTACATTTCACAATCATCTCTTTCCCCAATACATCTCTGTCATATCCCCAATTATATCACTTGCAGTCAACCCCATCAACCTACAAGACAATTTCCACTCTCCCCTTAAATCCTTGAATGGTCCCACCTTGGGCAACTGTCTAGCAAACCAATCAGCAAACAGAGGCACACAACAACTTACATGACCTCCGCTCTTTTCATTCCTATAATGAACTCCGTAATAAAAATCACCTAGCAGAGTAGGTGTGGGATTTCTTCTGAAGAAAATGGCAATGGCCTCCAAGCTAACAATCCCTTGATCTCCTGGGAATAAGATAATCCCATAGACCATCAAAGCTAGAAGTACACTGAACTGTGTCCATTGATTATCCTGAGCATACGCTAGAGCCTCCTGAATCAATACATTGTAAGGAAATCCTTTCCCTTTGCTACTACTCAAACCATGCTCCACTCTACTTAAAGGCAAATGAAATCTTTGAGCAATCTCTTCTGCCTGGAGTATTCTTCCTGAGTTGTAATAAGGATGCCTTCCTCTGAGAGGGATAATGCAACAAGCTGTAAATTTCTTCCAATGTAGTTGCCAAAACATAATCTGGGAATACAAAACAGCGTAATGGAGCATCATAGAACTAGAGAAGAGTATGAATGTTGTCCCTCTGCTCTTCTGTTGGCTTGTCCATGTACTTGAGAATTTATCCAAAGTTGGCCCTGAAATCTCATAGAACCATACCATTCATCAGACCCTTCAATTGGTGCAATTTCCTCACCTCTGGTTGTGGAAAGGTGTAGTGTGCATTGTTCTTTTTGAGAGTTGTGGTGATGCTTGCCATCTGGATATGAAAAGCTAACAGATACCAGAACAGGGTGTGAAAAATGTAACCTGAAAAATGAAAACACTAAGATTGTAGATGTTTAGAATTGGCAGAATTTTTGACCAACAAGAAGTGTTGAACTTAGTTCATGATGTCACACCAGATGTTGTGACATTGTCAAATAGAGTATAAGTTAATGAACTTAGTTCAGGATGTCACACCAGATGTTGTGACATTGTATAAGTTAATGAATTAAGTTCAGACATCAGGATGTCACACCAGATGTTGTGACATCTAAAACCTGCTACCAGACTTAAATGATGCATAACAGAACTGAGTAAATTCAGGGAATTTATCTGGAATTAATTGTGAATGGATAAACAATACAAGGCGCATCTGTAGGGAGCTTAGTTATCTGATTTCAGTATAACAGAATAACTACTTCACCTAGAATCAAGGAAGTAACAAACCCTAATTCAAGGTGATGACAGCGTGACTTATCAGGACTGGATAATCTACAGAAAGCCCAAAAATCCAAGCATCTATTTAAGGAACAGAAACTCTCAGAATAGAGAACAAAAATTAAGAAGACTAAATAGGGTGTTTGTGTTTAATAGCAGGTTTTAGTTGTGTATCACTTTATGAGCTTTTAAGCAAAAAGTGTATTGTGTCTTGATTGAAACTGTTAAGTAAAATCAAGCTGTTGTGTTTGAAGTGTGACTTCAATTTTATTAAACATTGTAACATATCACTGTGTGATTGAGGGGGAGTGAGTTGGTACTCATATCTAAGTTGTGTCTTAGGTAGAAATTGCCTTGGGTAGATATTAAGTGAAGGATTAAACTGAGTGGTTTAAGTCCAGAATTAATATTACTTATATTGGATTTCCTTCCTGGCTTGGTAGCCCCCAGATGTAAGTGTAGAGATACACTGAACTGGGTTAACAATTTCCTGTGTTATTTAATTTACCTGCACTTTAAGTTTTGTTTAAGTCTTCAAGTGTTTAAACATCTCATTCGACATCACGTACCTGATCCCAGAATTTCAATTGGCATCAGAGCAGGCACCCTGCCTGTTTAACTGGGTGAGATCTAGGGACTGCAAATTTTGGGAACATGGACAGAGATGTAGGATCTGTGAATAGACCACCTATATTGGATGGATCCAACTATGACTACTGGAAGCCAAGAATGGTAGCATTCTTAAAATCACTTGATAGCAGGGCTTGGAAAGCAGTCAACAAAGGATGGGAGCACCCTATCCAAGACAATAAGGATGGGGCAAAAGTGTTGAAGCCTGAAGAAGAGTGGAGCAAGGAAGAAGAAGATTCAGCACTTGGAAATTCCAAAGCCTTAAATGCCTTATTCAATGGCATTGATAGGAACATATTCAGACTTGTGCATCACTGTGAGCTGGCCAAGGATGTTTGGGACACTCTCAAAACCACTCATGAAGGAACATCAAAGGTGAAGATGTCAAGACTTCAACTTCTCACCACCAAGTTTGAAAATTTGAGAATGAAGGAAGATGAGACCATTCATGAGTTTTACATGAACATCCTGGAAATAGCTAATACTTTTGGTGCTTTGGGAGAGAAGATGAGTGATGAAAAATTGGTAAGAAAGATTCTCAGATCACTCCCAAAAAGATTTGACATGAAGGTTACTGCAATAGAAGAAGCTCAGGACATATGCACAATGAAGGTTGAAGAGCTCATTGGTTCCCTTCAAACATTTGAAATGGGAATGAATGATACAATTGTGAAGAAAAACAAAAGCATAGCCTTGGTCTCAAATACTGATAAAGAAGAAAGTCATGAAGCAGACTCTGAAGAAAATTTATCAGAAACAATTGCTATGCTTGGAAGACAATTCAACAAAATTCTCAAAAGAATGGAAAACAAGTCCAGACCAAGTGGAAGAAACTCAAACTCTTCTGAGAATAAAAGACCTTATGATTATGATAGAAGGTCAAATTATGATGAGAAGACCAACCAAGGAAAAGGGATTCAATGTCATGGATGTGAAGGATATGGACACATCAGAAATGAATGCCCAACATATCTAAAGAAGCAGAAGAAAGGTCTCTATGTGACCTGGTCAGATGAAGACTCAGGATGTGAGTCAGAAGAAGAATCTGCAAAGCACATCACTGCTCTAGCTGGAGTATGTGAATCTGAAGGGGGATCCAGTGATGAGGAGCTGACTTTTGAAGAGCTTGAAGAATCATACAAGATGCTGTGTAAAAGGAGCACTGAAGTATGCATGGAGAATATAAAGCAGAAGAAGCAGATTGAGGAATTAAAGGCTGAAAAGACAAGTAATCTAGAGATCATTGACACTTTGAAAAGTGAAGTAAGCCTACTCAACTCCAAATTGGAGAATATGTCCAAATCTGTCAGAATGCTGAATAGTAGCTCAAACACACTGGATGTCATTCTCAACAACAACAAGCACTCAGGGGATAGGACTGGGCTGGGATTTAATAAAGCTCAAAAGTTTGAGGCTAGCACCAGCAAAACAGCTTCAAATCCCATAAAGTCAAACAAGATGTCCCAACAGATGTCCCAACATCATGAAAAGAACATGATGAAAAAGAAGTATCAAAGATGGAGATGCCATCATTGTGGAAGGTTTGGTCACATCAAACCTTTTTGCTACAAGCTGCATGGACATCCAAATCAGAGGTATCAGCAACCCCCTAAGCAGAAGACAGAGGTCACCAAGTAAGTGATGCATGGACATCAAAATCAAAGATATCAGCAACCCCCTAAGCAGAAGACAGAGGTCATCAAGAAAGTATGGGTTCCTAAAGCTAGTCTTCATGCTGATCAAAGCTACAAATACATGCCTAAGAACAAGTTCAACAAACAACCTTGGAGCTCTAAAGATGGACACTACACAGGGCAGAGGCATCAAAGGAAACCTCACAACAGGAAAAAATGGTCAAAGAAGGTTGTTGCCTATATAGCTCATACATCTCTCAGAGTATCAGCTAAGGAAGACTGGTACTTTGACAGTGGATGCTCAAGGCACATGACTGGATTGAAGAATCTGCTGGTAGACTTAAAGTCACACTCATCCAGATATGTAACCTTTGGAGATGGAGCTAAAGGAGAGATCAAGGGAGTTGGGACTTTGGACTGCCCAGATGTACCAAGACTAGATGATGTGCTGCTGGTAAAAGGATTGACTGCTAACTTGATCAGCATAAGTCAATTATGTGATCAAGGTTACAGTGTAAACTTTACCAAAACTGAATGCATAGTGTCTGATACAGAACAGAAGGTTGTCATGAGAGGAGCCAGATCTAAAGACAACTGCTATATGTGGGAACCTCAAGGTTTCAGTCTCACTTCAACTTGCTCCTTAGCCAAAGAAGAAGAAGTGAAGCTGTGGCACCAAAGACTGGGTCATCTTCATCTCAGAGGAATAAAGAAGATCATATCTATGGAGGCTGTAAGAGGTATTCCAAGACTGAAGATTGATGAAGGCAAAGTATGTGGTGAATGTCAAATAGGCAAGCAAACCAAGATGTCACATCCAAAGCTCCAACATCTGACAACTTCCAAAGTTTTGGAATTATTGCATATGGATCTTATGGGACCAGTGCAGGTTGAGAGTCTTGGTGGAAAAAGGTATGCCTATGTGGTTGTTAATGACTTTTCAAGATATACATGGATAAATTTCATCAAAGAAAAGTCTGATGTGTTTGATGTATTCAAAGATCTGTGCCAAAGAATACAAAGAGAAAAAGCAAGCTGTGTGGTCAGATAAGAAGTGACCATGGAAAGGAGTTTGAGAATCAAAAATTCTCAGATTTCTGTTCTTCAGAAGGAATCAATAATGAGTATTCTTCTCCTATCACCCCTCAACATAATGGGATTGTTGAGAGGAAGAACAGAACTATCCAAGAGTCAGCAAGAGCTATGATTCATGCTAAAAAGTTACCACTGTACTTCTGGGCTGAAGCTATGAACACAGCTTGTTACATTCACAATAGAGTCACTCTAAGAAAAGGAACCTTGTCCACCATCTATGAAGTCTGGAAGGGCAGAAAACCTACAGTCAAGTACTTTCATGTGTTTGGAAGTAAATGTTACATTCTGGCTAATAGGGATCAAAGAAGAAAGATGGATCCTAAAAGTGATGAAGGGATTTTCCTTGGATACTCCTTAAATAGCAGAGCCTATAGAGTATTTAATTCCAGAACCAAGGTTATAATGGAGTCAATAAATGTGATTATTGATGATGCCCCTGCAGATGTTGCAGATGATGTTGGAACATCTGCTGACAGTCAGACTGAAGTTGAAATAAAGAGTGATAATCCTGACTTCACTCTAACTGAGGCAAGGACAGACCAATCCAGCAAACCTCCCTCCATCAGAATCCAGAAGGATCATCCTAAAGATCTGATAATTGGTGATCCCAACAGTGGTGTAATCACTAGATCAAGAGAGATGATTTCAGGTTCTTGTTTTGTTTCAAAGATAGAACCTAAAAAACATCAAGGAAGCTCTGAATGATGAGTACTGGATTTCTGCTATGCAAGAAGAATTAGGCCAGTTTACAAGGAATGAAGTGTGGGATCTTGTTCCTAGGCCTGATGACATAAATGTGATTGGCACTAAGTGGGTGTACAAGAACAAGTCAAATGAGCAGGGAGTTGTTACAAAGAACAAGGCTAGACTTGTAGCTTAAGGATTCACACAAATTGAAGGAGTAGACTTTGATGAAACCTTTGCACCAGTAGCAAGGCTTGAATCAATCAGAATACTTATAGGAATTGCTTGTATCCTAAAGTTCAAGCTATTTCAAATGGATGTGAAAAGTGCCTTTCTAAATGGATATCTTAATGAGGAGGTATATGTGGAGCAGCCTAAGGGATTTGTTGATCCAAGCTGTCTAGATCATGTATACAAACTAAGGAAGGCTCTTTATGGTCTGAAGCAAGCCCCAAGAGCATGGTATGAAAGATTGACCACTTTTCTCATAAAACAAGGGTACAGGAAAGGTGGAATAGACAAAACCTTGTTTGTGAAGGATGAAGAAGGAAATTTCATGATTGCTCAAATATATGTAGATGACATAGTCTTTGGTGGGATGTCAGACAGGATGGTTAAACATTTTGTTACTCAAATGGAATCTGAGTTTGAGATGAGCCTAGTAGGTGAACTAACCTACTTTCTTGGACTGCAAATCAAGCAGATGGAGGACTCCATGTTCATATCCCAAAGCAAGTATACAAAGAACACTGTCAAGAAGTTTGGGATGGACAATGCAAGTCACAAAAGAACACCTGCCCCCACTCATTTAAAGCTGACAAAGGATGACAAGGGTGAGAATATGGACCAAAGCTTATACAGAAGCATGATTGGAAGCCTATTATATCTGACTGCTAGCAGACCAGATATAGCTTTTGCAGTAGGTGTATGTGCAAGATATCAAGCTGAGCCAAAAGTAAGCCATCTAAACCAGGTTAAGAGGATTTTGAAATATGTCAATGGTACTTGTGACTATGGCATAATGTACTCTCATGGATGTGAACCAATTCTTACTGGCTTTTGTGATGCTGACTGGGCTGGAAGTGCTGATGATAGAAAGAGCACATCAGGAGGATGCTTCTTTCTAGGAAACAATTTGATTTCTTGGTTCAGTAAGAAACAAAATTGTGTATCCTTATCCACTGTTGAAGCTGAATATATTGCAGCTGGTAGCAGTTGTTCACAGTTGGTATGGATGAAGCAAATGCTCACAGAATACAATGTCCCACAAGATGTCATGACATTGTACTGTGACAATTTAAGTGCTATTAACATATCAAAGAATCCTATCCAACACAACAGGACCAAGCACATTGATATCAGGCATCATTTCATCAGAGATCTTGTGGAAGAGAAGGTGATCTCATTAGAACATGTAGCCACAGATCTGCAATTGGCTGATATATTTACTAAAGCTTTGGATGCTACCCAATTTGAAAACCTAAGGGGTAAATTGGGAATTTGCTTATGTGAAATATAGCAGTTATGGAGAAGTGCCAACATGTCCTATGACATCGTGTGGCATGATCACCAGATGGCAGCACCAGTCTGTTCAGTAACTCTGTGTATTCCACTTTTTAGAATTCCACCAGTAACGGAATTTATAAAAGCTCAAACTTGCTCTCAGCTCTTCATCTCCTCACTATCTCCTCAAAACCATTTGCATGCTAAAGCTGATTTTCTGAGCTCATCAAAATCAATCAAACCTAAACTCTTCTTCCACCACATTCGAAAATGTCTCAACATCAAAACCCTAACTTCACTGATGAAAATCTCAACCAAGAAGATGTAGTGCATGCAACCCAAATCTCTATGGTACCAATGGATACTACTCCCATAGACGAAATCAGAGGAAGTGTCCCGCTTGATCAAAAACCTAGAACTCCAAATGTGAGAAGAGCAAAGGAACCTGTGTTCAGCAAAAGCAAGGGGATTCCTTCATCAACAAACACCACCCCCAAAGCTTCTGACTATGTGGATGCTTCCATCAAGCATCTTGTGAACAGGATTTTATCTGAACAAAGAGTAGTGCGTGGGGTATCTGTTCCCCTGAACAGCATGTCTGCTCCACAACAAGAAGAACCATGCAATCAGGCTGAAGAGGACACTCCTGCTCAACAGGATGTCCCAATAAATGTTGAAACATCTGAGGACCAGAACAAGGCCTCAACTGATGATGATGAAGCCACTGATGACCAAGCTTCTGTTGATCCACCTGCTGAAAAGGAGGCTTCCCAACCTCCTCCTGCTGAAACCATAAATGATGACTCTGACACAGAGATCATTGCATCTGTTGATCCTAGCATAGCCAAAAGGCTTAGGGCTAGGAAGGAGAAAAAGACTGCTGGACATGCAACTCCTGAAAAGAAACAGCCTACTCCAAAGAAAGACAAGGTAAAAGTTTCATTTGGACCTACTAAGCAATGGAGCAAAGTGAGTACCCAAAAGAGGAAAGCTGTTACTCCACCTGATTCAGATGTTGAAGAGGATGTCCCAACATCCCAACCAAGGAAGAAGCCAGCACCTCCCAGGTCTACCTCTGCTGTTCCAGAAGTTCCTCTGGACAATGTGTCATTCCATCATGTGTCAAGTGTGAGCAAATGGAAGTATGTTTACCAAAGAAGGGTGGCACTGGAAAGAGAGCTGGGCAGCAATGCATTGGAGTGCACTGAGGTAATTGACTTAATATCCTCTGCTGGCTTATTCAAGACTGTTTCAAATTTTTCACCCTGCTATGAGTTGCTGGTCAAGGAGTTCATTGTCAATCTGCAAGAAGATTGTGCTAATGGAAAGTCAGAAGAATTCAGAAAATTTTATGTAAGAGGGAGATGTGTTGAATTCTCTCCTAGGGTTATAAATCATTACCTAGGGAGAGAATATGATGGGCCTAATGAGCTGCGGAAAACTGACAATCAAGTTTGCAAGATCATCACTGCCAACCAGGTCAAAACTTGGCCAGTCAAAGGCAAACTTTCTGTTAGCTTGCTAACAAGGAAGTATGCAATGCTGCATAGAGTTGGTACTGTCAACTGGGTCCCTACCAACCATACTTCTTCAATAGCTACTGGATTGGGAAGATTCATCTATGTTGTAGGCACCCAAACAAAGTTGGACTTTGGGGCTTACATCTTTGATCAAACACTGAAGCATGCAGGAACATCAGCAAAAACGCTTCTCATTGCTTTTCCATCTCTGCTCTGTGGAATCATCCTCAACCAGTATCCAGGCATCCTCACTGAGAAGGATTCAGTCTGCAAGAGAGAAAGTCCACTGGCCTTTCACTAAAAACTATTCTTGAGCCATCATGCTGCTGATGTTGAAGCTCCCAGTGGGACATCTGCTGGACCTTCAAAAGCAAAGACTCCCATATCCAAAGCTGCCTTGATTGCAGAACTCAAGAACACTTACAAAGAGCTGGATGCTAGGAAGCAAAAGCTTGAGGAAATTATTCAAAGGCTGGAGATGGAAGAGGGTGCTCAGAATGCTGATGAGTCTGATGATGAGTCTGAAGATGAAGAGGATACTGAATATGATGAATCTGAGTAAAATGTGTGTGGAAAGTGTATTAAACAAGGGGGAGAAGAGAAGTGTACTGAACAACAACAATGCCTGTTGCAGTTTGCCTGATTAATGAACAATGTTGTGTGTCTGTTTAATGTCTGCTTCTGAACTAAGTTTTTTTTAATAGAAAATTCTGTTGAACAAGTCAGAATACATACAGGTTTGAGGGGGAGCAAATTATTATAAACTCTCACATGATTCAACAGAAAAGAACTGCTGCACTCTGATAAATAAAACTCTGCTGCACTCTGATAAAACCAGAAGATTGTGTTAGCCAAAAATTAGCCAAAGGGGGAGTTTGTAGATGTTTAGAATTGGCAGAATTTTTGACCAACAAGAAGTTTTGAACTTAGTTCAGGATGTCACACCAGATGTTGTGACATTGTCAAACAGAGTATAAGTTAATGAACTTAGTTCAGGATGTCACACCAGATGTTGTGACATTGTATAAGTTAATGAATTAAGTTCATACATCAGGATGTCACACCAGATGTTGTGACATCTCAAACCTGCTACCATACTTAAATGATGCATAACAGAACTGAGTAAATTCAGGGAATTTATGTGGAATTAATTGTGAATGGATAAACAATACAAGGCGCATCTGTAGGGAGCTTAGTTATCTGATTTCAGTATAACAGAATAAATACTTCACCTAGAATCAAGGAAGTAACAAACCCTAATTCAAGGTGATGACAACGTGACTTATCAGGACTGGATAATCTACAGAAAGCCCAAAAATCCAAGCATCTATTTAAGGAACAGAAACACTCAGAATAGAGAACAAAAATTAAGAAGACTAAATAGGGTGTTTGTGTTTAATAGCAGGTTTTAGTTGTGTATCACTTTATGAGCTTTTAAGCAAAAAGTGTATTGTGTCTTGATTGAAACTGTTAAGTAAAATCAAGCTGTTGTGTTTGAAGTGTGACTTCAATTTTATTAAACATTGTAACATATCACTGTGTGATTGAGGGGGAGTGAGTTGGTACTCATATCTAAGTTGTGTCTTAGGTAGAAATTGCCTTGGGTAGATATTAAGTGAAGGATTAAACTGAGTGGTTTAAGTCCAGAATTAATATTACTTATATTGGATTTCCTTCCTGGCTTGGTAGCCCCCAGATGTAAGTGTGGAGATACACTGAACTGGGTTAACAATTTCCTGTGTTATTTAATTTACCTGCACTTTAAGTTTTTTTAAGTCTTCAAGTGTTTAAACATCTCATTCGACATCACGTACCTAATCCCAGAATTTCAAAGATGTTAAGAATGATATGATATGATGCAAATGCAAATGAAAGGCAAATATGATCAATCTGGAATTGTCTGAGTACTGGATACAAGAGCCAAATGAACATAAACTGTAGGTCCTCTGAATAACAACCCATATACATTCAGGTTAGTCACAAATAACTTCAAATCAGACTTCCAACACAAACTAAATCAAGAACTCAAAAGGTCAAAAAAAACAGATCAACACATAAGAATGTACTAGAAGTGGGTATGATGAGGTTAAAGGGTTCCTGCAAACCTCTAAACCCCTCCCAATATCACGGGTGTGCTTTGGGTCAAACATCACGGACTCTCAAAGCCAAATAGCAATAATACTTTCACCATTTCCGAGAAATGGCTCATGACCAGACCAGTGAATTAGTTTGGCACTATGTACTACTCAGGGAGGTCTCAGTTGAGTCCGGGAAAACAGGCCATCCTATGCGAGTTCCAAGTGGGCCCTCGGGTGCGAATAGGTTTGCCATAGAATGTGGTCTGCCATTGTCACCACTGGAGAGGGATGTTTCCACAAGGTTCTCAATGATCGGTCACCAGCCGCACATAACTATCAAGGTTGTGTAATGAAGTAGGGAAGATCCCTATATCAAAACATTTCCAAGACGGTCGCGAATTTGGGTGTGAACGCACTAATGCCCCCATGACAAGATGCCATGGGGGCCAAAGTGATTGTCCATGCTAGGTCCTATGGTGCACTCAAGTCGGGTATTTGGCTAGCCTCATCTCACCATACACAAGTAACACCCAAGTCCCGCCAAACAGAAAACCAGTCCAGACAATCCAGTATAATATATGATGCATGAAAATAAATACTAAAACTGTAAATAAAGCTGTAAATAAACTGTAAATAAAACAACAATAACATATACACACAACAACAAACAATAAACACCCAATAAAACAGAAACACGCAAGCGCTATGAGAGACTCTCAAGGGAACCAGAGATAACTCTGGTTAGGCAGTCCCCAACAGAGTCGCCAGCTGTCGCTCCCTTGATTTCCACACCTCTTTGTGATGTTCTCCATTCCTATGTTCAATCTAGCTTTCACAAGCATTCACCTCTCAAAAAGGATTTCGTGCTGGTTGAGGAACCATTGCAGCTATTGGTTTAAGCACCACTCAGGTTGTCGTTTGGAGACAGTCACCCCTTTGTCTTTTGTGCCTGTGCCACATGATTTTGTTCTTATTTGAGGATCTTTCTTGGGTAATCCTTTTTGTCTTTCTCTTTTGAATTTCTTTGCTTATCCCACACTTTTTCTTGGACTGATTCTTGTGAATCTTTGATTGTGAAGTCCAACGGGATGCCCTAATATTTGCCTAAGTTGTTTGTTTTAAAGTTTCGAATTAGTGGGCTTTTTCATTTCTTTCTTTTTTTCCCGATTCTTTTTTGAATAAATCGTGTGACACTGGTTGTCTTGATTGCTTTGAAAGGGTCATGACTATCTCACTTCTTGGTTGATGAAGGATAACCTTTGTGGTTTCCGGTCTTTGGACCATGACTAGACCAGGGAATTGGTTTGGCACTATGTACTACTCAGGGAGGTCTCGGTTGAGTCCGGGAAAACAGGCCATACTATGCGAGTTCCAAGTGGGCCCTCGGGTGCGAATGGATTTGCCACAGAATGTGGTCTGCCATTGTCACCACTGGAGAGGGATGTTTCCACAAGGTTCTCAATGATCGGTCCCCAGCCGCACATAACTATCAAGGTTGTGTAATGAAGTAGGGAAGATCCTTATATCAAAACATTTCCAAGACGGTCGTGAATCTGGGTGTGAACGCACTAATACCCCCATGACAAGATGACATGGGGCCAAAGTGATTGTCCATGCTAAGTCCTATGGTGCACTCAAGTCGGGTATTTGGCTAGCCTCATCTCACCATACACAAGTAACACCCAAGTCCCGCCAAACAGAAAACCATTCCAGACAGTCCAGTATAATATATGATGCATGAAAATAAATACTAAAACTATAAATAAAGCTGTAAATAAAACAACAGTAACATATACACACAACAACAAACAATCAACACCCAATAAAACAGAAACACGCAAGCGCTATGATAGACTCTCAAGGGAACCAGAGATAACTCTGGTTAGGCAGTCCCCAACAGAGTCGCCAGCTGTCGCTCCCTTGATTTCCACCCCTCTTTGTGATGTTCTCCATTCCTATGTTCAATCTAGCTTTCACAAGCATTCACCTCTCAAAAAGTATTTCGTGTTGGTTGAGGAACCATTGCAGCTATTGGTTTAAGCACCACTCAGGTTGTCGTTTGGAGTCAGTCACCCCTTTGTCTTTTGTGCCTGTGCCACACGATTTTGTTCTTGTTTGAGGATCTTTCTTGGGTAATCCTTTTTGTCTTTCTCTTTTGAATTTCTTTGCTTATGCCACACTTTTGCTTGGACTGATTCTTGTGAATCTTTGATTGTGAAGTCCAACGGGATGCCCTAATCTTTGCCTAAGTCACTTGTTTTAAAGTTTCGACTTAGTGGGCTTTTTCATTTCTTTTGTTTCCGATTCTTTATTGAATAAATTGTGTGACACTGTTTGTCTTGATTGCTTTGAAAGGGTCATGATTGTCTCACTTCTTGGTTGATGAAGGATAACCATTGTGGTTTCCGGTCTTTGGACCTCTTGGTTGGGATAACCATTGTGGTTCCTGGTCTTTGGACCTCTTGATTTGGTGCAACGAAAGGTAATGAATCCTCAGATACACTCTTTTATGAAAGTCTGAACGCTCGGTCAAACTAACTGACGCCTACCCTGCCCCTGGGTTATGTGTTAGGGTTTTTTCATGCGAAAAGAAACTCATACTTCAAGGCTCATGTGGGTTGGCGAGGGTCTATCTCCCTTATATCTCTGGTGTTTATGATTTGAAACAATGCATGTACATTGTCAACAAGGTCTTATTCAAGAGCACACAATTAGAGATTTTTGCGTTTTCATTTTGTCATCCTCCCTCATGGAGTTTAAACATAACAGTTGGTATTGCGATGCACATACATAAAATCATGAGTGAATACAAATGGATTACTTCAAGAAAAACATGTGCATTATATTATGATTAACATTCAAAAACAAACAAGTTTCATGCATGCATACAAATGTTTAAACAAACATAAGAAACTACAACTAGAAATGCAGTAAAGAAGCTGAACATTGTCGTCATTGAGGAGACTTGACTCCGTCTGGATTAATCAGTCTTGAATGCTGTAAACACTCCAAATTTGGCCTCACTATTTCTCACACCATGGCTTGTGATCTTTCATTTTTGCATAAGCATAAGCATACCATCTCATATTGCATATTTGTTTCACTGCATAGTTCCATTTCATCTGTATCTAGGGTTTGTGATCTGAGCAATCCAAGAAGTGATCTGAGCCATCCCAATGGCCTTGAAGCCTTACAAGATGTTCCATGTGTGTTCCATGATCATAATGTGTTCCCAAAATTTCACAAAAGTCAAGGGATCACAAAGAATGGCAAAGGCATAGAGGCAGACTGAAGATTTCCTACACAGATGACCTAAAATTAGGATTTTGGATTTAGAGGCCTTAATCCCAATTTTTTGGTTATTCTTGTTTCTAATGGTCTTAATATGTCATAAGGATCATGTGTACCAAATTTGATGAAGAAATTCACTGTGGAAGTCATTTGATCATTGGGTAACTTCTTGAGCAAGTAAAGTCAAAATCAGGGCATCTGAGGCCTCCATCAAGGGTACCAAAGGGTCATCATCATCATTTTGAGTCTCTATGATCTTTATTTTATCTTAGAAGTGGTTGGAAGTTCACAAAGTTGAAGAATTTTGAGCCAAATGCAAACTTGTTATTTTTGGAAATGACTTGTAATGGAAACTTTCCATTTTGGGAAAGATATTCAACCTATTCTTTCATGACCAAAAATGCTTCAAATGAAACATTCTTGGGCATGAAAGTTGTAGATTATGTCTTCCCATTTTCAAAAAGTACAAGAACATGTCTTGATTCATCCTAGAACTTCAAATATGGCCTTTCAAAGTTGGCAAAAATCTTATAATTTTCAAGTATGTACCAAAGAGGGATTCTTGCAAAATCAAGTTTCAAGCATTCAAATGACCTCTAATTGACTTCTAAACATCATACAAACATGATGCAACATTACAAGACCAAAATCATGCCTTGGATCACAAGTCTCCATAAGCCATTTTTCACAAAAATTCTCAAAGAGGGATTTTTTACAAAACTGATTTTTAGGACTTTGTGTGACCTCTAATCTACTTCAATGCATCATAACAACATTATGCAACATGCCATGACCAAAAGCCAGCTGGAACCCACCAATTTCATGACCAATCTCTTCAAAATTCACAAAGTTGCAAAAGTGCAAAACCATTGCAATCTCACCATTCAATCATCACAGCTCATCACAATCATTCCTATGGTGTTCCACAAACTCAGCTGAGCTCTAAGCCACCCTAAAACAGCTTCTACCATGGCCCATGATTGAAGTACACCAACTATTGACATTTTGGCCAATTGCTCCATACCATTCCCACAGTGTTATGTAGTCTTTCTGACTCATTGCATTTATTTATTCATGGCACAAGGATCATAAAACATATAACACACAAGCCTGAAAGATACACAACATCAGATTTCACAAAATTTGCCAAAACCTTCCCTTCTTCGATTCTCTCAAACTAACCATCAAACTTCACAACTCTTTGCACCAATCCTCTATACACATCACCAGGAACACAAACCAACCACTGAAATGGCCTGAAACACCCCATACACAAACCTCCATTTCTGCTATATCAGAGCTGGACCACACAAACTAGCCATTCCCAAAGCATTTCAAGCATTCCACTAGCATCAGGAGGACAAAAGGTGACTTTTTGCACAAGGGAGGAGCTCTGAAAGTCCACATTCGCAGTTCATCAGCCCATGTAACCTCAAGAACAAAATCTTTCAGAGCTTCAATTTCTTGTTATAAAATGAAAATATATGTCATGGGGATCACACTGATGCTTTTAGAATTGAAAATAGTCAAGAAATGAGCATGCTACGAACTTCTGAAATTTTGTCCAGATTTTTGTTCTTCGATTCTCCATATTTGTGTGATATAAATCATTTTTGATGATTGATTTTGATTGTGTGTGAGTTGGGGATCATTTCTGGGCAGATTTTAGGGTTAGTGGTGGCCTGAGGGAGACGTTAGGTCATGGGGTTGGCCGGAGAAGACGACCGGAACACTGTTCCGGTCGCCTGAAAGGGATTAGGGCATAATTAGGGTTTAATCTCCAGATGCACTGTGGACCTTTAGATTTTGATTAGTTTAGGAGAATGGATGGACCAGATTAGTTCATTAAGTTAATTTCTGATTAATTAAAATAAAATATGATTAATTAGCCAGGTTTGATCCAAACCCTTGAAACGCGTGTGTAGTCTTCCCTTGTTTAAATCCTGGCCTTCAGATTAGATTACTTTCATTTATTTTGTTTTTAATTCCATTTTATTTGCATTTCTTTCTATAATTTATTTAAAATAGCAAAAAAACATCCAAAAATTCTCAAACTTTGCATTTCTGATTCAAATATTTTTATTAACCTAAAAATAATTTTTACTTTATTTTTTGCATTAAAAAAGTATTTTTAAAACATTTAAATGTTATTTTTAATTAATTAATGGATTTTATTTAATTAAAAATGCATTTAGGTTTCTAAAAATCACCAAAAAATCCATGAACCATTCCAATACATTTAGAAACATTTTTAAACTCATCATACAAATTTCATTTTAGGTTTGATCATAATTTCACAATTTTCTTTAAATTAGGGTTCTTAAAAATCACATTTTTTTAACACTAACTTGAAAAATTCATTTCTGCCTAACCATGATGAGTTTGAACTTGATTCTTTTTTCATTGTTTCACATATTGCATATAGTTTCTAGGTTATTTATATCATGATCTTATCTTGCATTTACAATTTGATTTGCATTTTTCCTTTAGAAGCACCCAAAAACCCTAACAAACTTAGAAATTTCATAACTTCCATTAGGTTAAGTTTCTGACTTTCTCCTTTGGGGTGTGACTTATATGGGATTAGGGTTTGTTTAAGCTTGATTTCAATTTTTTATCATGTTGAATGCTTCTGGTTTGGTCATATGCATCTCATGTTGCCTTAAAACCCTAATTTTGCATCTTCATTTGCATTCATCTTTGCATATTATCATCATGTGAACTTGCCATGACATTTCAAGCATTTGTATGATATCTTAGACATCTTAATACATGCTTGAACATTTCTTGATCATTTCTTCATTCATTTTCTATGATTTGCATCCATTACATTTCATGAACATCCATGTGTTTCCATGCTTCTAAACATGCTTCAATTGCATATCATCCTTGTATGATCATTCATAAGCATATTGTATGACTTTGCATCATCTCATATGCCATTTACATTTCATTTTAACTTTTGACTTTGATCTTTGCATCTCATTTCATCTCATTTCCTTTTGCTTTATGTCTTATGCATCCATACTAACATTTTCAGGAACTTTTGGTAAGTTATTTGGGAGGTGGATTTGCCTTCACTTCCCATCTCTTCTCATTATTCATATGCATATTTACTTGTTCTTGAAGTGAACTTGCATCACTTATGCTCCCTCCTTCCCACATTCTTTCTTTTAAGTTACTTATCTTCTTCAAGAAGTAAGTAACTTATCCTTCTTCCTTCTTCTCTTTTCATCTGCTTCTTCCATTGGTTGCCTTGAAGACCTCTCCTCTTAAAACCTCACAAAACATATGATATCCAAGCATGATAACTTTTAGGTTTGTATATAGTCCTCCTAGCTTTTTACCTTTGAGTCTCCTTGAGTCTCTCTTCTTATCTCTTAATCAGAGACTAAACTCTTAAAGTTTAAGGACTTTGGAATTAGGGTTATGCCTACATCCTTCTCTTAGGATGGAGTGTATAACTTTAATCCTTAGTGTTAAACCTTTAATTTGTTTACACCTCTTAATCAAGACACATTAATAATCACTAAGACTTTATCTTGTAACTTGGGCCTTACATTAGGGTTCTATCTCTTCCTTATGGTTAAGAGGGACTAACCTTAGTGTTTAATGGACAAGTCCCCCTCAAGTTGTATTACAAACTTAAAATCCACTTCTTAATCTCATCCCTTTAATTTAAAATCCATTTAATAAAGGCTTGTTCTATAATGAATTTAATCCCTAACCATGGATTAAGTTGAGGTATCTTCCTCAGCTTAAGTGTTCCCATCTATCATCCTTCTATTAGGATGGTGTAATGAGTTCACTAATCTATGATTAGAGATTAAACTCATTACTTAACACTAAACAAAAAAACCAAAATCATTTTAATAATCACAAGTAGGTTAATGATCTTAATCCTACATCATCATGGTAATTAAGTTGAGATGCTTATCTCATACTTAAGTAAGCTCATTATCCCTAATCAGGGAGGATATAATGAGTTTATAACCCTTGATTTAGGCTTAAGCTCATAATCCTATGCAAAACACCAAAAACAATAAAAAACAAAAAACAAAAAAAACAAACAATAATCGTCTCCTCCGGGATTCTTTTCTCATCACACTCATTCACAAACGAGAGCTTGCTTCTTCCGTCTAATGCAAGACAGTTAGCACTCGAGCCAGACGAGTCAAACACTTGAGCATAGGCAAGTAAGCAGTTCACAGTCAATTTATTTGCAGTCTCTTTGAGTCGAACTATGGTGTTATGACTTCCTCATTGCACGAGAGGATACGTAGGTATAACTTAACAGTTATCGAACAAAAGTCTATGTGTCTTCCCCCTCTTTCAGCATGATTTTTAAGCATCAGTTCCTGAGCAATTCACACCTTTTGCACTGACACCTGTACTTTCTTCCCCTAGCTTTTGCACACAGATAGCACATACATCTACCCCTTTTAAACACAATCTTGTAAGCGTGGATCCCGTCGAGTACGATGGACGATCTAGGTGCTAATACCTTCCCAGGTCGTAACCAACCCCCTTTCTCAGTTTCTCTGGTTCGCAATCGTCTTATCCATCTCTTTCCAGGTTTATGCAGCATTACCTTTCCTTTGGGATAAAAATGCCTAGCTGGCGACTTTATTCAATTCAACCTCATTCTTCTCTTTCGCCGACCGTTCGCGTCTGCACCTTGGGACCTGGTGTCTTTTCAGGGGAGCGACAAATGCTTCCTGTGATCATTAGCTCTTCATGGACTTGTAGTCTTCGAGTAAATGGTCGCATGTCCGACATGGAAATCATACCTCTTATTCCAATTATTCTGACACGAGATGTCTGGATGAAAGAGTAAAGTTGGGGAATAAAGATGCCCCATAAGGTTGCTTGGAAAGACCTGACGATCTTCTACCTACGTATCTCCATTGACCAATGGAGAATCAAAGCAGCATAGTTCCCCTCAACAGGGATGAAAATGAATTGAAGAAAGACAAACACACAATTTCCATTACTGAGAGTAGTCGAATACTTCTGGCTTTATTTGCTTCCATGAATACCCCTACAACCTGGTTGATTAACTCAAAGATTTCAGTTGAAAAACCGAACATCTGGTATAACAACCCTGGTACCTTCATTCACAAAATTCACTTCGGCTCCATCACGATTAGTCATTGGGTTTTGGAGTACATTTGGGTGAGGGGAGAAATTAATTGCCTTGGAGTCAATTAGGTCTTGTACCTCATTCTGAAAAGCCCAACATTTCTCGATATTGTGCCCTTAGGAACCCGAATGGAATTCGCACTTGGCGTTTGCATCAAAATTGGGTGGTGGATTGTTAGGAGAATGAGCTCTCATGGTACGAAGCTCGACCATGTTTAACTTAAATAACTTTGGAAGCAACACAACATACGGAAACGAGATGGAATCAATTTTACGGTCCCTCACTCTTGTTCTTTGCTGGAATGGTCTTTGTACCTGTTGTTATTGACCCTGATGTTGTGGTTGAGCATTTTGTTGATATTGCTTTGAGCGCCTAATATGTCCCTGCGCTTGCTTACTCGCACTCGACCAAGGAGCGACTGAAGGTTGTTTATGTAATCTCTTTGAAGACTCAGCCTGAGTAATAACTCCAGAAGAATGGAATTTCACCACCTCTTTTGTGTCCACATGTGTCTTAACTTGTGACACTTTCAAACCATTCAGCCCAAAACTAACTACTCCTTCATCCACCAAATCTTGCACCTGATGTATGAATGCTCTGCAATCATTGATGTCATGCCCTTGAGCTCCAAAGTGAAAAACACAGTAGGCATAGGGATTCCAGCCTTGGAGGCGTTCCCCAAGAGGATGAGATAGCTCGCGACACTCAATCAATCCCATTTCGAGCAACTGTAGGCACAGCTCAGCATAAGACATGGGTACAGGATCAATAATCCTTTCTTGTTTCTGTCGAGAACGGGTTACTGTGACCTGCTGAAGTCCTTCTAGAAAACAAGGCATAAAATCCGAGGAAGACCCTTGATAAGTAAAGAAAGTGCTCACTTCTTTGGCAACGATTGGTGTAGGATTATTCAGCTTACTTATAACAGGCCATGTGGAGTTGATTCCTGTCTTAGGCTCTTCCTGACTGTCAAGTGGAGATTGCTGGTGAGGAGACTCAAAATGTAGAGGAACTCCCCCTAACAACTCTTGATTAAGTGGACACCCCAAGGAGATAGGAGAAATAAGACATTCTATTTGAAAAATAGATACATGGCTATTTTCTTTTTTCAACATAGCATTCATGATTCCCGTAAGCAGCCTCATCTGAATCTTCATCAAGTTTAATTCTTCTCTCAAGAGTTTCTGATCCTGGGACAACGCTCGAATGTCCACCATAAAATGCCCCAGCTGAGCCTTCATCTCAGTCACCTCCGCTCAGAGTTGTTCCATGCCTATACCCTGACAATCGTGATTCAAGTTGGCCATTCTGAAGAGAAACCAAGTGTAACCCGGTGAACTGACTTTAAACAATGTTGCGGATAGCAAGAGTCGCCACCGACTTTTATTTTATCCATAAGGAAAGGTTATAAAAGAACAGGAAAGACCTTAGAGAATATTTTTGGGTCCGGGGGGTAGGTTATGAAAAGGGAAGGTATTAGCACCCTTTTCATCCATGGTTATCCATGGGCTCTTAGATACTTAAGCTCACTTTAGATTGTTTTTGAAAGTGTAGTGTGTGAATAACAAAAAATTTCAGAATAGTTTAATAATAATCCGTGTATGGATGTGTAAAAAACTTGTTTGAAAATTTGTTTGAAAATTTGTTTAAGTGTGAAAAAGTTTTGAAGTGAGCAAGTATCTAGGAGTGACCTACCCTAATGTTTAAGGTCTTTCTTATTCTTTATTCTTTCCTTTAGTAAGACTATCCCTACTATAATGGAGTAGGTAGTCCTTACTTTGGATGTTAAGGGACATGTGAGGGACAATTTGATTTTTTAAGGCAATGGTGAGGTGTAATAAGCATATTAAGGGACTATCATCATTTTTCGAAAGGGACTCGATTCGTAAAGGCAACCAAAAGGGACTTTGATGATTTTTCTTATTTGAGGGACTTGCTTTATACACCCCACTTAACCATTATTCGTAGGCAACTGGAGGGGTACCCTTAGAAAGTGAGACGGCGATTAAAATCGACTTACGTGTGTGAAGTGTTTAATTTAATTATCTTTATTTAAAAGTGATCTAAATTTATTTTAATATTACATACATGTTGTTACACTCCCTAATTACTAACCATAATAATGATAATTACAAAATTACAACCGAGAAACAATTACAACATTATAATAATAAAAATAGCAAATTTAATCAATAAATAATAAAATATAAATAATAAAGGGGTTAGTAAATAATAATAAAGAAAATTAGCAAAAATAATAATAGTAAACATAATTAAATTATAAATGGGTTAGTGATAAAAATAAATAAGGTTAGTAATAATAATAATTAAAGATAAATAATGGTTAGTAATAAAACTTAAATACAAGATTAATAAAATTATAGTAAGCAAAATTAATAGTAATAATATCAAAAGAAATTAACATGCATAACTAGATATTTTTTCATTCATATATTAATTATTAAATTATTTTTCAAATGTATCATAATTATAGAATTTTAATTATTATAAACATATATTTATATTTATATACATATTATAAGAAAAAGATAAATATTAGTTATTATATTTACAAATTATTTTTAACTATATACAAAAATACTATTATCCTAAATTAAATTATTTCTAAACATAAAAGAAAATTAATTTGTCTTATAACTTATATTTACAAAATTCTATGAAAAATTATAATTGTATTAGAAAAAACAGAATTAAATTTTAATTAGAAAAATATTTTTAGGGTTTCATAAAAATTAGGGTTATATATTTTTTAGGATTTGAAAATTTAGGGTTAATATATATACAAAAATTTATTTTTTTAATAATCACATAACATTATTTTAATTAGTATAAACTATATAAAATAAAATTTTAAATAAATAAAAAAAACAAGAGTTTTATTTTTTTAGAACATTATTTTAAGATGAATTAGATTATATAACATATATACATATTTTATAATAATAATATATTAATTATTTAAATTATCTGAACTAAATTAGTAAACAAAAGAAAATAAAAGAGAGAAAAAGAACCTGGTGGGATTCGATCCCAGGTCTCCTCCCTTTGCAAGCAGCAACAAGACCACTGGGCCATCCAAACGCAAGTGAAAGAAGAAGGACTCCAATTTGTTTTATGCATTGATCATGAAAATCCAGAAAAAAAATGAAAGATCGAAAAGGCCTGGGGTGGTTTCGTACCCAGGACCTTAAGGATAAACGCGCGCATGCTTGACCGCCTGGCTGGGAGAGCCTTCCTGGTGACTTGTTGGCAAGTAATAATAATATATCAAGTCTTCTTTTGACCTGAAAAAAATAAAACAAAACAAATGTGCTTGGCCAGGAATCGAACCAAGCACCCTTCAATACACACAATCAGCGCTTACCATCAGGACACATGCATATGCGTGTCAATGAACCAACAAACAATCATAAAATATGTTAATAATATTTGAATTTGAAACTGGCGCGCAGTGGTCTTCTTCTTCCCATTACCTGCGAATTTTGCAACGTTTTTTTCTGCGAATCTTGTTACGAGTTCTTCCACCCTGCGAAACACAAACTTCATCCAAACGACAAAATTTCACAAAATTGATTGCACCATTGTATTGCTACTGAGTTTTGCAATCGTCCTATGTTTCTCAAATCCATTTATCATTTGAAAATCACAAAACCCTAAAGAGGGCCGAAAACCCTAAACATGGTGGATTCTTGTACCTGCAATGAAAATTCAATTGGACCGCCCAGAATCGTTCTAGAGTTCATTCTAAACATCATACAACAATCGAAAACAGTTTAAACATGATAAATCAATGGATTCGAAAACAAAATATTCAAGGTCAATATGAACTCGGGTTTAGCAATTTGGTGAGTATATGATGCATATGGATAATGATTTATGATCAGAAGAGTCCAAGGATGCTTGCTATGTCCTCCAAATACCTTGCAATGCTCTGAATTTTGAAACCCGAATGTCACTTTTTGGAAGAATTTTTTGAGTGATAAACTTACACTTTTGGCTGCTCTAATTCGTGTATGAGGCTAGGGTTTCACTTAGTATATATGTGTGATGGATTTAGGTTAAAAACATGGATAGGTTGTGTGGATATTTGATCCAAAAAAGATTCAAAAAGATCAAGTGTTAAAATTCAAATATTTGTGCATTATGACTTGCTATTCTTGGACAATTCACATGATTCTTTTCTCTTTAAGTTTCAATCACTTTTTAAGACTTTCTAGATTCAATCTTTCCACCCAAAAATAGATTTTTATATTTTTTATTTATTTAAAATGATTTTTATGATTTAAATCAATAATAAATAAATAAAAAATAATAAAAATGATGAATTTTATTCCATTGGGTCGTGCATAGTGTTTGTGTATGGATTGGATCATGAATTGGTCAGCCCATTTGGAAAGAAATACTTCTTAACCTCCATTTTCAACATAAACCATCACAAAATTGCCCAACTTTGCAAGGGCATATCTCCCTCAATTTTAAAGGTATGAGGGTGTTCTTGGACTTTTTAGAAAGCTTGAAGAGTCCTCTAAACAACCCCATTGGTTTCAGGTCCATATCATTTACCAATCTCAAGTTATGCCCTTTTGAAGCTGTTGACTTTTTGTTGACTTTTGAGATGACCTATAATGTCTTAGATCATATCTTTCAAATGAAGCATTTTTAGGCTTAACTTTCAACATCAAAGTTGTAAAGAATTCAATTTCCTTCAAAATGAGCTTTGGATGGAGACTTGGTGATGAAGTATGTGAAAGTTATGCCTGGTCAAAGTTCAGTTGACTTTTACTAAGGAAACCCTAATTTAGAAACTCCTGATTATTGATGATCTGGAATCTCCTTGATGAATCATGATCAACCCTTGATCAAATGATGAATTTTACTTCATATACTTGATGTTGGCAAAAAATCATGAAGTTTGACTTTGGTTTGACCACAGTTGACCTCAGTTTGACTTTTTAACTGCATTGACTGATTTTGACTTATCTGATCATCTGACTGAGCAAACTTTTGAGAAAAGTCTTGAAACTTGTCATGGAGGTTATTACACACATATAAGATGTTATGAAACTCACTTGAGGTATTGGAAGTCCATTTAGCCTGATTAAAGTCAAAACCCTAGTTTTGGATGCATTGCTTAGGAGGTGTATTATCTGAGGGAATTGTCAACTTTTTTGACCAATTGTGAACTTTGTGAACCTTGTGAATCTTCATAAGATGTCTTGTGATACTCATGGGAGGTATTGTGAAGCTTGTGAACCTTGTGAACCTTGTGAACCTTCAAGAAGCAACTTGTAGACTTCATGAACCTCATGAAAGGTTATACAAGTGTTGTGGGACTTGTGAACCTTGTGAACCTTCAAGAAGCAATTTGTAGACTTCATGAACCTCATGAAAGGCCTTGTAAGTGTTGGGGAACTTGTGAACCTTGTGAACCTTCTTAGAACACAAAGTCTTATATTGTGAGGGCAAATTTTGGGGTGCAACACCAAGTCAGGATAATAATCTTCTCTTGAACAACTGTCATGTATGCAAGGATGTATGCAAATTCCATGTTCAGTTATTTCCGAGGAAGCTATTTTCTTTTATCCTAGTTTTAATGCAAAAGAAATCCAACAACGAAATTCAGATGTGCGTTCCCCGAAAATACTTGAACATGTGTGCATAATTGTTATGATGTCATGTATGCAGCATGCATGTGATCAATGGCCCGATGTTGGTGTTGAGCAGTGAACCAACTGTGGAGAGTCACAATAATATTATCTCTGTACAAAAATTCCAGAATTCAAAATCAAAGGACCGTAGAACCAGGTCATAATACTGAACAATACTGGCAAAGCGGGTATGTTGGAAGTTTTAGGGTTCCTGCAAACCTATAAACCCATCCCATCTCACGGGTGTTCTACTCGGGTCACCATCACGGAATCTCAAAGCTGAATAGCAACAATACATTCACCATTTTCGAGAAATGCCTAATGACCAAATCAGGGAATCGATTAGGCATTATGTACTACTTAGGGAGGTCTCAGCTGAGTCCAAGGAAACAAGCATCCCTCATAAGTACCTAGCTTCAAGCACTGAATCGAGAAACAATAGTACATTCATCCCGAAGGATACAATACTATCGTCATACGAATAATTTGCTTTGACTGAGTTCCTATGAGAGAACCAAGCCATCCTATGTGAGTTCCTATTGGGCCCTCAGATGCGAGTCGGTTTGCCAACAAATGTGGTATGCCACTAACATCACTGGAGAGGGGTGTTTCCACTAAGGTCCTCGAAGATCGGTCACCAGATGCACATAACTATCAAGGTCGTACCATGAAGTGGGGAAAACCCTCACACATAATAGTTCTGAGACGGTCGCAATCTGGGTGTCGAACACATCGCCACTTATCATGTAACCATGCGAGTACAATGTTTGTCCATGCTAATCCTATGGTGCACTCAAGCCGGGTAGTTGGCTTATCTAACAGTAACTCCCACCCACAGAAAAATATTTAAACCAGCACAGTCCAATATATATGATGCATGGAAAATAAATACTGAATGCGGTAAATAAATGTTGTAAAGTGAATAACTGTAAATAAAACAATAAATAAACACACAGTAGCACACAGGTAAAAACAGAAACAAACAGGCGCTAGGATTAAATCTCAAAGGGAAACCAGAGATTCTGGGTTTGATCCCTAGCAAAGTCGCCAGCTGTCGCTCCCGAGATTTTCATCTGAGTACAAACACGAAAGTGGCGCGGAAAAGGTAGATTTTCCAGCCAGACATTTTTATCCCGAATGAATGGGAAATGTAATGCTGCACAAACCGAGGAGAAAAGGAAAGGACAAGGTCATGCGAACCAAAGATATGGGTTCGGGAGTTGGTTACGACCTTGGAAGGTATTAGCACCCAGACCGTCTGCCATACCCGACGAGATCCACGCTTGTTTGTCTGTTTTAAAGGGTGAGAAATAAGATGCTGTTGAATAAAAACCGCTACTAGAATGAGAATGGAAATGAGAAAGGGAACTGGAAAAATAAAATGGAAACAAAGGGAAAATGTAGGGAAAATAAAGAATGTGCTCGAACGAGCTCTACCCCGCTACCTACGTACCTCATCGGGAAAATGAGGATCAGAGTCGACGTAGTTCACCTAACTAAGGCAGAAACTATTTATTTATGTTTTTTATGAGCTGGAAATGCTTATGTTTGCTCAGGTGTTGCAGGCTCGCCTTGAACGAGTGCGTTTACCGTCTTGCAAATGAGACAAGTCGTCGCAATTTCGCGTTGAGAGTGAATGAGGTGATAAGAGAATTCCCGTAGGAAAAGACAAGTGTTGTTTGTGAACTATCTTTTATAGAAGTTTTTTCTGAGATTATTTGTTTGTGAACCTTCTCATACTAAGACTTATTCATCGTGGTAGATGCCTTACACCTTGCCCCGAAATGGGACGTGTATAAGTAACCCAGGGCAAAGTCTCATGGTGTACAAGAAGATCAACCTTTATTAGGTCTTTTTTACTTTTCTTTGAGATGAGAAAGAAAGCAAAGCGAGTCAAAGGTAAAATTCTAAGGGGGACTAATAGTCCTAAGTATGGTCATGCATGGATGAACCTAGGTTAGTGTGGTTTTCTAATCCTAATAAGGAAAAGGAAAAGAAAAAGGGAACTTAGAAATCAACTTACTTCCTAAGGAAGCTATGTCGTTTCTAAAAGGGATTAGCATGAAGTTATTCAAATTAAGTACAAAATGCTAAAAACAATACACTTAGAAAGCGTAAAGGATTTAAAAGGAAAACGTTGTGTGAACTTACCTCCACCTCCCTACAAAACAAAGGTTAATAGGATAAACATGGTAAAAGGAATGAGGTAAACAGATACCAAACAAATCCTAATACAACTAGGACCTAATCTAGACTCAATCCTAAGTCTAAGGGACCTAAAAACTATGCAAAGCAAACATTCAACAGCTACTACAGCTCCTAAAGCACAAACATCTATCAAATACAGTACAAAATGCAAACAACCTATTACAGCTAACAAAAAACATGCAAAATGGGTGTAAAAAGTCAAAACAGCATGAATGCAACATGTTTTTACAGCTCTTGCTTCAAAATTATGAAAAGCAAGACAGATTTGAATATTTCTTTTTTATGCACAAAACAAAGATTTTAATGTAAATCAAATAATTCAAAATATGCAAGTTAATGCCACAATATGCAATGAGTTATTAACCATGGAATGCAACATCAACATGCAATTAAATGATGCAAACTGAATGATTTTTGGAGTTTTTTACATTATGCCATTTTTCCTCAATATGCACATGATTGAACCAAGATGTGAATGGCTTCATAATGCAATGCAACAATCAAAAGCATACACAATTAACATGTTATGAAGTGATGCTTCGCTATGCAAACAATGATCACAAAGTGTTACGCACATATTATACAACATTTATGCATAAAATGGAAACTAATGAAACGCACGTCGAAAGCTACCAAAACTACATGAACTTGTGCCAAACCATCTCCTAAAAATTCACTAAAAACATGATCTAACAATACATGAAGATTAAAGAAGCAATGAAAAGAAAACATGCCATGAAACAATCAAATTTCACATATCTGATCAGCGTTAACCGGTTAACGCTAGGGGTTAACTGGTTAACGGACCCTAAATAACAACAAATAGACAGCATAAACATGTGTTAACCGGTTAACCCCTGGCGTTAACCGGTTAACACTGAATAGAAGCTGAAAAATAGTAATGAAATAAGCACTTTTAGCTACCAACCTACTTCCCAAAAGCTCCTAATACATCTATGAACATGCTAGCACAAAATTTCCACTTAAACCTAGTCTTCTAAAAACCTATTAGCACCAAGAACTAGCTATGAATCTAACTACTAACAAGTAAATCGGGCAAAATGCAAGCAAAACAATGAATCAGTCAAAGAATGCCATAGGGAAAGATGAAGTGAATAAATTAAAAGCGAGAAGCGGTTTCAGATTCACCAACCTACAAAGTGGAGGCTTGCTTTGGTGATTGTTGCGGTGTCAATTGAAATGCGAATGAAGAGAAAATCGTAGGCTTCTAGCTTCGATCCGCGAGAATGAAAAATAAATGCAATTGATGAAGATCTTGATGAACACTTGCATAATCACTTCCAAAAAGCTAAAATTAGCCCCAAACAAAAGCAATTAATCTGATTAATCTTTAATATACCATGGAATCAAGGCTTGAATAAAGGTTTAGCTTCAAGTTCTTCAAGCTTCAATGCAAAACTTGAAGAACTTATGATGAAGGAGCTTTGGTGAATTTAGAAAATGGAGAGAAAAGTTGAGAGAATTGAGTGGAAAATGAGATGAAAATGTGAAAATGGTTGAAGTTGTGAGGTTTGGAGTGAATTCAACTTATATAGGAATTAGTTTTGGCATGAGGCATGGGTATGGAGTTAGCTTGGGGTTTAGGTTTGGAAAATGAGGTTAGGACTTAGGCTTGGAGTTAGTTAAAGTTGGTTAGGGTTTCTAGAATATTCCTTGGAATATTCCTTGGAATAGTGTGGAAGAGTCTAGAATGTGCTAGAAAAATCCAAGAAAAAGTGAAGTGGAAAATGGATTGTAATGCAATGTGGAAAAAAGTGGAGGGAAGTGTGCAAAACCAACTAAATTTTTAAATTTCTTAACAAATTCCGCCCCCGTTAACCAGTTAACCCCAGGTGTTAATCGGTTAACGAATGAAAAATATGGATTTTTCTTTTCTTTTGTAGGGCATCTTGGAAATGAGATGGGTTATTTTTGTGATATTATTTTCCTTCTTGAGCTCCAAAGATCGACAAGTATCACTTGATCACATGCCTTATGCATATGCAGATGAAGATGATTATTTTTTGAATGCAATGCAATATGGACGGATATGCAGGATGACAAAGCATAAACCAATTGAGGTTGGAAATAAATAAGAGGGAAAATTTTGGGGTATTACATGTTGTATCATGTGTGTATCAGTTCCCTCCTCCGTAATTTGTGACACCAATACTTTAGCAACCTTGGAGTATCAAGACTTCATAAGAAATACAAATCCAGGGTGAATGAATTTCCAGAATAGTTAGAGACACAGTTAAACAAGATCGTTGGTTTGAGTTAACATTTAACATGATATGAACAATCCCTACAAAATTTACATAGTTAATCACAAGGAGTTAAGATTTTCTCTTGAAAGTGAAAAGTATAGGATCTTACTTTGGCCAAATTAACCAATGCTTTCTCCTCGACATCTTCCATGGGAGCAGTCTCCCGAGCAACCTCCTCGCATCTTTCATCTTCTTTCAATAAAGTATGATGACAATCAGCACATGAAACCAATTATAAAATGTACTTAATTTTCTTAAGGACAACATGGAATCATGTTATTTCTACTGAGTGATTAATGAAACCATTTAATTAGAGTTATTCTAATTTAAAACTAAACCTCATATTGGAAAATGATATATGCAGACTCATGAATTACAGGCTAATTAAGTTTTGAACATCTAATTAGCTTGTTATGCTAACATATACAAATGAAACAACAAAACAATCCTTCTATAACTATTTCATCAAGCATTATAGGATATATGGATTTCATCATTTAACCTCTCTTCAGTATCCATACGTGTTTATAGTGTTATCGATGGCATATGATAAGTGCTTCGAGTGTTGTCAATGGCACATGGCAGGCAGAGAGCCAAAATCCCACCATAACGGATTCTTTGAGGCACCATCATAGAGGATTAAGGCAGAAACTCGAAATATTTGCCGATATTTACCTTTGTGGCAAGTCTAAAAGCCGCCACTGAAATCTGCCATGGCTGATATTCTAGCTATGTAACCCTTCTATAAAACCATATCCCAATCAATGTTGTCAGATATTGGCCATGGTGGGATATCAGTGGTGGTTTTTTGGCTCTCCTCCACGGTCAAATATGTGAAGGATGGTGGTTGCATATGTCACACATTATTGTGGAATTTCGACTCCCTGTTGTGGCCACCATCTGCCATCGATAACACTGATTTCAATGATAAAGGGTTCTTCAAGCTACAACCAGTTATGTAAATTCATCTTCAACTATTACATAAATAGATTCAAACATGAGAAGAAGAAGAAAACAGAGAATCCTGGACGAAAAAAGCGAAGAAAAAGTCGTTACCAAGCAGTGTCGAGAATGGACACATCGACAGAGATACATGCATAATAATAAATCATAATTTCCAAACATAAAATCAATATGAATGTTGCCACTTATATAAACTAAACCTAAAAATTTCTTGTTTTGGATCAGTTTTCAGATACTAAGAATCAACACATAAAAGCAATGAAATAAAGATATAAAAAGAAATAACTAAGTATCATAACATCCAATAAATGTGATTAACATTGAAGAACTGGTTATTCAATTATTGTATACTTGTTAGACAATTGGATCCTATATGTATCAAAATTGTCTCCCTAATAATCAATGAAATGAATGAGAGAAAGATGCAGAACGAGTACCTCAAAGTTGGAGCTCTGATTTCAAAGGCGGAAAAGGGAGGGAGAGTTTTTGAGAAAACATTGATGGATTAAGATTGGAATGTGGAGAGAGGTTGGAGGCGGGCATGGTGGTCTGAGCTGTGTGGGGAAGAAGAAGAGAGACGGTAAGCCAGTGACCGGGGAAGAAGAAGAGAGATGGTAAGCCAGCGACTTGGGAAGAAGAAGTATAATGAAGGTGACTTTCTGAGAAATGTTGTTATCAGGGAACTAAGAAGACATATAAGTTAGTTCAGCACAAGTGATTGCAAAGGTATAAATTTCAAGTTTATTTACATGCTTTGTAGACTGTGTGGTCAAGTGCCTCCTTTAATTGTAATCGGAAAGGCATGGAATTAAGGATATTTTGTTTAACGAGTATTTTTTATGAGGATTAAATGGCAACCGAGCATGTACTTAGGTTTTTAGCCAGTTTCTCTTTAGTTTTAGTTTTGTTGTTGGTGTCTATGTTAGTTCCTGGTGCTATAATCCTTGTCTAGTTATCTGGTAATTGTTTTTCGGTATTGAAATTCTTATGGTCCTCGTGTGTACTAGACTTTGTTGTCTTGGTGTCTGTAGGATAGTAGTAGTGGGTTTCTATTCTTTTGTTTTTCCTCCTGCTGGTATGCTTTGTGCTCGGATTTGAGTTGTGTTAATATATTTAGCCGTTTCAAAAAAACAAATCACTCTGCAATGTGATTAGCTTGTATTTAAAATTGAGCTACTATTATTTGTGGAATTTTTCTTTTGTTTCTCTATTTTTGTTTGATTACTTGCTGGTTCTTAAAATAAAAATAAATAATAGTCCTTATGTCATTGTCATTGGAATCAGGCAAAATTGCTTGCTTTTGGATATTTGGCGGGAACCTGTAGAAGGCCTGGATTTTTATTTAAAAGTCGTTTGCCACGATTAAGTCGTGGATAAAATGGTATCTTTTTAAGAAACATTAAAATAATACATGTTAATTCGGTTAATGCTTTACTTGAATTAAGAAGAAATTTTTAAAGTTAGCTCAATATCTGAATTAACAGCTCAAAAATTGTTAAGTCGTTTGGTATTAAGTCAGGCACGGACCCAACTTTAGAAGTCTTTTTTAATCAACATCTATGTGGTTTCTTATCCTATTTTTCATTAAGGCCCTGTTTGTAAGTTGGGAGGGGAAGGGGGAAGGAGAGCTTCCGAGGAAGGAGATTTAGAGAAAAAATAGAGAAATATTTTTAACATTTTTTGAAAAAATAATTTTGTTTAGAATGATAAATAGATGTTTATCATTAATATATTTTTAATGTTCAAAATATTATAACCTAGGTTATAATTGAAGAATTTATCTAAGCCCTCCAAAACCTTCCTCCAATACAGTTTAGTAGTTCCTTGAAACAAGGGGATTTCTGTATTATTAATAAAATTAAACATTCCAAAACCCTCTCCACCTAAATCCCTCAATTCATTACTTCACCCTTCCTTATTTTCGAAGCTTTTCTCTTCCTCTCTCGCCAAACTCCCAAACAAAGCCTAAAGGAAATACCTGTGAGGTCCAAGTATCTTTGGTTACTTATTGGTTTCTTCAAGTTTAGCAATGGTGTTTCTGTGAAGCAAGATTCACCGTATAGAAACTTGTGGTAGCCTTAACAAAGATAGCTAATGTAGGTTTATTTGTGGCTTTCATCAATGTTTAAGTAAAAATAGCTAATGAAGGTTTATTTGTGGCTTTCATCGATGTTTAAGTATCTATAACCTAGTAGAGCAGAACTCTAGCATTCCCTACTCGGTGTATGGCTTGCCTAAAGCATGAAGTTGTCTCCAATTGTCTTTTAAATGGACTCCTTGGGTTGTGGTTCAAATGGTATTGTTTAAAATACTTTGATTAAAAAAAACAATGTCATATACTAAATTTCATATATGGTAGTAATAGAAACAAATATAATTTTTGAAGGAAAAAATACCGGCATTTAGAGTGGTGGCCCAAGAGCCCATAGAAAATAAGGAGTAACAAGTAAAGTATCAAGATGCATTAATTATTATTTTTACTAAAAAATATTTTATATATTGAGGATATTCCTTATATTTAAAGGGTGGAATCGCTTCCTTTGCTCAGTTAACACTCTTGATTCTTGTGCTTTCGTCGAAGTTACGCTGCACTCTTCTCGATTCATCAATGGCCTCAAACATCATAACTTCAACATCAAGATCTAAAGTTTGTATCAATTTCCATTCTCCTATTTACTTTTGCTTTCTTTAATTCCATTCCTTTTAGGGTTTCATTTCTCATTTTCATATATATGGTAGCGATTTTTCAAAATTCAACTCCGAGATTTCACGTTACTTTTTTTCTAATGAGATCAAGAAGTGTTGTAACCAAATAATCATTTCGTCGAATTGTTGTGTAGATGCATGTATTTTTTTCTGTATCAGTGATATTTTATTCCATGGACAGAAACAACATGGAGAGGCAGCTATTGACAATCATCAAATCTTGACGAACAAAATACATTCGTTAAAAGAAAAGATCCTAGATGAGCGATTTAAATCAATTAAAGTAAGTTCAATTGGGTGGGTGATTATTTGAATTGATCTATCTTGTGCCGTTATGTTTGCTAGAATTTTATTCCATTGTAAATTGAGGGAAATCAAATTGATCTCCTTTGGACATTTACGTACTTAGTCCTGAGTTAACTTGTTTTTACAGAATTATCGGTCGATTTCCTCTTTATTTATTTATTGCAAAAAATTGGATAATTCCAATGTTGAGAACAATTTGTCAAAATTAAATCATGTTTCAAATTAGTTGTTTAGGGTTTCATAATGAGCTCTACCATTTTCTTGCCTTTTGCCCCTACTTTAGTGGTATGATTAAAATACTTAATTATTTATTGTTTGGATTTATTTTCCCAATTTCTATATGAATGGTGGACACGGGTTCTTTTTGTTAACCTTGATATTTAGCTTTGATTTAATTTTTAATTTACTCAGGATAAACTTTGGATAAATAGGGAGAATCTTCGGTTTCAACTTTTCGAGATCACGACAGCGGTGTCAAGAAATACCTCATTACAGACCAAGGAAGCTAACACTAAAATGCTTTCTTCAAGAATTGACAATCCTGTCAGTAAGTTTAGTGGTTTCCGTCAAGGTTTAGGAAGAAGAGAACAAATACAAAATCAAGATGTATCCTTTGAGAAAAGTTTCATGTTACCATGCACTGAAAAGATACCTACATATACATTTTGGTTACATTTGGCCAGGTGGGTTTTATTTTCACATTTTAAAGATCTAGAAATTCTATAATGTGCATTTTTAAAAATTGAAAAAAAATGTTTATTGTTATTCCGCTTTAAAATATATATTTAATGTCATCATTCCTGTGTCTTTTTTATTGTGTATTTATTGCTTTATTAAAATATTTTGCACGAAATAGGAATGAGAGAATGACCAAAGATCAATCATTTGCGGCAAGAAGAAACATATACTATGATCAACATTGTGGTGAAACAAGGATATGTAGTGACACCGAAGAAGAGTGCAAAGAGAATAAAGAAGCTAAACATGATTTTTCTCAGGGTGAAGACCAAATTATATGGTAAATCAAAATGGAGATATATTATTATTTACATTTAGAAGTTTTATTTTTATGTGAATAAGTATAAAATAACCATAAGAGCTAGAGATCCTAGTAGCAGTATTTGTTGTTATAAGTGATATGAATATTCAATTCCATATTTAATTTTGTAATGATATAGATACCTTATTGGTTCTCCAATGTTTTTCCTTGGAGTTGCAGTTGAATAAGTCCTTTATCATTCCCATACAACTAAATGTTTAAATTTAACACCATATTTAAACTCATTGTACATCATTTTTCCACTTCATTTTGAAGTTTCTCATTTACTAAAACTACTATTTGACTATTGAATATGTTAGGATGGCATTTGAGGAACACGATTTTACGGAGGAGGCGTTGAGTGTTGTTAAAAGCTGTATTGGGAGCACCTACTCAGAGATTCAGGTAAAATTGAATGTATAACATACATTAATGTTTTCATGATAATTATTAACCTTAGTACTCATTGCAAAGTTTCCCCATAAATATCATGATAATTTTTAACCTCAGTACTCATTGCAAAGAGATTCAAAGTTGTATGTTTTAGTTTATTGGAGGATCTCATAGACTTGCATGATTTTTTGTCAATGGAAAAAAATATTAAATAGAGAAAAAATGATTACAAGTAGTACTGGAGTATTCTGAACCAAAACATAAATTTCAAAAATGAGAAAAAAAAACAAGCTGAGATAAAATAACACAACAAGACAACAACAGAACCACCCCACCCAGAACATGCCAACACCACCACACTTGCACAAGCAAACAAGAGTATAGAGAACCACCAGTAAATCCACCAAAGGGCACTGAAGATCAAGGGCCAAACCAAGCTCAGACCGGATCGCCACCGCCAACAACACAACATTATCGGACCAAACACTAGTGAGAATCCCCTTCCCATTCAGATTGAGAATATGAAAAATCCTCAGTTCTAGCGAGAAACCACTCTCAGGAGGAAAAAATAATATACTATCCATCAAATATTGAATAATCATAATCCTTTCCCGGGAGGGTAGGTCGTTACATGATTTACAAATGAGTCGAACAACCAAATTTCAAATCAAAGCCAAACCGGATCTAACGCTCTTCCCCACCCCAAACAAGGAGAAAATATCAACAACAATAATAATACTCAAAGGCATCACCATCTCCCATCCTAACCACATAAACACACTATACATAAAATCACAAGTTGTGAAAAGTTGATAGAGTCAGAGCTCTATCTTGAAGTAATTGCCAAAAAAAGAACTCTAACATTATTGGACACCCAACTTTTCCTCACACTCGATAAAGTCCTAATCACCTCTTTTGAGCAGCCGCCCCCACATGGGCAGCCTCCGGAAGCACCAAATAAACAAATTTAATCGAGTACATGACCGAAGAGTCGTGTTTCCACAACTAAGAGGCCTCATCATGGGAAAAATGAGTTCCATTCAGAGTCGTAAACAAAGAGACAAACAACTCATCCTCCAAACATACCTCTCCTTCATCTAAGATCTATGACCCACCCACCCACCATATGACCAATCATATCGTCTCTCTAGTCTGAAATGTGATAAAGTCTTTGGAATTTATCTACGAGAGGCACCCTAACCTAACAGTCCTTCTAGAAAGTCATGGACACAATTCACTACACCACTAGAAAACTGATAGACCGCTTAAACATGTTTATAGTAGAAGGGATATAACAACAACAACCAAGCCTTATCTCAACAGCCAAGCCTTATCCCAATAAGTGGGGTTGCCTTCATGGATAAAATGGGAAAGGGTGCACATGAACAAGGAGGACAACTAGCAGTGAAAGAAGTAAGGGAAGGTGTACAAGAAGCATGAATGACAGAATGTCCAGGTGGCACTAGGGGATTGGAGGATCATGATTGAGAATCAGGATCATAATTATATAAAAAGAGGAGGGAAATAAGAGTGAGGTAAGCAACTCATGAGTAGGGAAAAGGGGATGAGGGTATGGTTATTCAATTGTCTTGATTAGTATAAGGACTTATTCCAAGAAGCTACAAAATTACCCCCTCAAAGATGTGATAATGCAATTGTCCTTAAAGAAGATCCCAAATTCCCAACATAAGACCTTATTATTACCCTTATCAACAAAAGGAGGCCATAAAAACATTTGAGAGAGAAATGTTAGCTTCCAGACTCATCAAGCCAGTGTAAGCCCTTTTACTAGAGTCCTTTGATATTAGTTAAAAAAATATGGGAATTAGAGGTTTTGTACCGATTATAGGGTTTTGAATACCCCTAATAAATTTTCTACTCCCGTTATAGATGAATCATGGGGTGAAATCATATTCTCTAAATTGGATTTAAAATCGGGCTAACATTAAATTAGAATGGGCGATATTCTCAAAACAGCCTTTCGAACCCATGGAGGATATTATGAATACTTAGTAATGCCCTTTGGGTTAACCAACACCCCATCCATATTTCAAGCTCTCATGAATGGAATTTTTAAGCCTTATTTGAGGAAGTTTGTGTTGGTCTTTTTTTGTTGACATATTGGTTTACAATACAACTCCTCATATTCAAATTGATCACCTTAAGACCGTGCTTGAAGCTTTGAAATTTAGTTTTGACACAATTAGAATATTTGGGTCATATAATCACTGCAACATGGTTGATAGCTGATCCAAATAAGGTGAAAGTGATGCAATAATGGCTTATTCTAAAAGATCTCAAGAGTTGGGGGATTTTTGGAATTGACGGGAACAACAGGGCATTATAGGAGGTTTGTGCAGGGGTATGGGGTGATTGCAAGGCCTCACTCAATTATAGAAGAATAATAATTTTGGTTGGGGTTCTGAATCTATTTATGCTTTTTGTTGACCATGCCAAAACGAAGAATAAAATGGTGGATTGCCATTGTTGACCATGCCAAATTTCCAACTTCCATTTGAAATTGTGACCGATGCTTCCGGTGTAGGAATTATGGCGGTGCCGATGCGGCAAGGGAAGCCATTGGCTTTTATTATTCAAGCTTTATCTGATAGGGCATGTTTGAAATTAGTTTGCGAAAGAGAATTAAAGGCTATAGTGTTTGCGGTGCAGAAATGGAGACACTACTTGATGGGAAATCACTTTATCATACAAACTGATCAAATGAGTTTGAAATACTTGCTGAAGCAGAGAATTTTAGATGGAGAGCAGCACAAATGGATGGCCAAATTGATAGAATTTGACTTTGAAATACAATATAAGTAAGGGTAGGAGAATATGGTGGCTGATGCTCTATCTAGAGTCACTCAAATGAAGGAAGTATCCATGATTAGTTATAACAAATGGTCAACATTTGAGTAGGAAGGGGCTAAGTATTCTCAACTGAAGATTTTCTATGTGATCCTTCTTCACATCCTTTATTTCCGGTAGAAAAAGAGTGTTTGTGTCATAAAGGAAGGTGGGTGCTACCAACCAATTCATCATGAATTCCTATGATTCAGGATGAGTTCCATGCTTCAGTTTGGGGAAGGACATGTTGGGGGACTAAGAACCTTCAAAAGAATAGCTAATGTATTCTTTTGGAAAGGTATGAGAAGGGATGTGGAAGAATTTGTTTGGAAGTGTGGTGTGTGCCAAAAGAATAAGTACTAAGCCCTCAAACCAGTTGGTCTTTTGTAGCTCACTCACATACCTAGCGAGATCTAGGAGGATCTTTAGATGGATTTATTGGGGGACTACCCAAAGCGAAAGCCAAAGACACCATCTTAGCGGTGTTAGATAGGTTGACAAAGGGTGCTCATTTCATGGCCTCACGTTATCCATATGCAGCCTGGACACTGGCAAAGACATTTGTGAATGAAGTCGTGAAACTGCATGGCTTTCCTGCCTTTATTATCTCGGATAGGGATAGTCTTCATGAGTTTATTCTGGAAGGAACTGTTCTTTAGCAGGAACTAAGGGTAAATTCAGTTCAGCTTATCACCCTCAGACGAATGGGTAGTCAGAGGTAACTAATCGCATCTTGGAATCATATTTACGGTGTTTTATGAATGGGAAATCCAAGAATTGGGTGAAATGGTTAGGCTAGGCATAGTTCTTGTTTAACTCTTTAATTAATTCTTCTATTGGAATGAGCCTATTTAAGGCCATGTACGGGAGAGAAGCACCAACTATCATCAGTTACCCTAGAGTGAGGGCTAGAGCCAGGGAGTGGATCAATTATTGCTAGAAAGAGATGATGTGTTGGGTGAGTTGAAGAATCAACTCTGTAATCTGATGAAACAATGGGCTTACAAGAAAAGAAGAGAGGTAGTTTTTGATGTTGGGGATATGGTCTATGTGAAAGCTCAATCTTACTGGTTCAAATCCCTTTCTAACAGGCTTAATGAGAAGTTGGGTCTAAGGTTTTATGGGCCATTTTCTATTACTGAGAAGATAGGCCAGGTCGCCTATAAGTGGACTTGCCCCCTAATTCTAAAATATATCCTGTATTTCATGTATCACAGTTAAAGAAACAGTGGGAGCAGGGTTCACTGTGCATCCACTACCACAATGCTTAAATGAGGAATGTGAATTGCAAGTTTAGCCTAAGGAGGTAAAATGGGAAAACGATTAAAAATGTCGATAAGAGAAGGGATAAAATGGGAAAATGGGAAAGGGTGCACATGAGTAAGGAGAGACAGCTGGCTATGAAAGAGGCGGAGGAAGGTGTGCAAGAAGCATGAATAACAGAATATCCAAATGGCACTAGGGGGATTGTAGGACCATGATTGAGAATCAGGGTCATAATTACATAAAAAGAGGAGGGAAGTGAGAGTGAGGAAAGCAATTCATTGGTAGGGAAAATGGGCCTGAGTGTGAGGTTGTTCTAACATCAGTAATGGTGCTCTCTCTTGAGGGTCACGTTTGTTCTGTTTCCATTTCCTCCAAGGAGAATTCTCTCCATCCATTGTAACTTTTCTGATTCAATAATAATACACCCTACTCATATTCATCATACTTCTATTCCTTTACTGTTATTGTTTTAGAGCATATTAAAAACTAGTCCGAGGTTGAATCCAGGTTTTCTCCGAGAAGAGAAATAACTTTCCACCTGGAAGAGGTAAACTGGAACCGCTTCAATTGCCAGTGTAGTGGGTCAAACAAAAGTTGAACCTGTATCTAGCTGTGACCTCCTTTTGCCATAAATCCAGCCCTCAAACAATGACCCTCCGGTGTTACTTTCCCAACAGTCATGTTATCTAGGCGATGATCCCTAACCGCAAGACCTTTCCTACTTTTAGGCTTGCACACCATAAACCAACTAACCCAAGAAACTGTATTCAGACCCTTTACCCCAAAAGAAATTGCCTCTGTAAGCAAAGTTTCATTGGTCTTGATATCAATTTGTAGTAATATTAAGTTTTATTAATAATAACAATACTAAATTGTATTAATACTTTATATTTAATTGACTTCAATGATCCACCTTTAAACTATTTTCTTAAAGGTGACTATTGAAAACACTTTTAAACAATCATTTTTATGCAGGAGAGGTATAAATATCTCAAGGAAAAGGACTTACTTGCTAAAAATTCTCGAGAAAGTGAATCTACTACTGGAATATGTTTGGACAAAAGCTTGAATGCCAATTTAAGTACTTTTGATCACCTTTTTTGTCGTCGTTGCATGGTAAATACTAAAAACTATATTTTTAGCATTCTTGTCAATCTTTATGTTTAATATCAAATATCTTATGTGCTTATGCTTTTCTAATTCCCTACAGATTTATGATTGTCCTTTACATGGATGTTCGCAACCCTTAATATATCCTGTAAGGAAAAAATCTTCTACATTTGTTTCTTAACTTATGTTCATTAGTAAAATGACAACAATTTATTTCATAGAGTGAAAAGCAATCAATTTGGAATGAACCAGAAGGTCAGAGTAAACCCTGTTGTGATCATTGTTACCTTAAGGTATTTTTCTTCTCATTTGCTTGGTGTTTCATGTAATTTTATTTTATCAACCTTTGACAATCATATGTTCCTTCAAATGCTTCACATTCTATGATCTATGTGTGCTACATCTACGTCCCTCGCAGCACCGTTAATTAATTATCCATCCATTTCATTTTCTAATTGATTACAATTTTCAAACAATATTGCTAATGATTCTCCACCTTGTTCAACATTTCAAAGATGAAGTTCAGAGGATGAACCTAAATGGATTATTACTTTTGATATTTTTTTCCAGTCTGAAATGTAGATAGAGTGATAAATACCGCCTGAAAACTCCCAAATACAATGAGAATATTTCGAGTAACTGATAGAGACCCGAGTAAGGGCCCATTAGGAAAACAAAGGTTATTATGTAATAATGAGTGTGGTAAGTATATATAGTGAGGTAATTGGATTGTAGTGATCATGCAAGAAATATTGGAATGAACCATTATGGTATTATGATCAGGCATATATAAAGGTTTTCTCCTTCTCCCAGGAGATTGACTCTTGAATAGATTTAGTTTATTTTCTTTCTACATTTTCTCTCCTCATCAATAAATTAAATATATTCTATTTTCCGTTGTTGATACATTTCTATTTATTAATTTGTGTTTTGGAAGTTCGGATTTCCATCTATAACTACAGAGAATATCATGTCTAACAATTTCAACATTTCCAGTTGACTTAGGCCTTACGGACTACTTTAGAAATTTTTAATTGTTTGTGAGACTAGCTAGCAGTGAAAGATCTTTTAAGGAGCCGAAAGTTGCCACAAATTCCTCAAATAAACAAATATTCTTTGGCATCTAGAGTTTTGTTTGGTACCGGTATTCTAAAGAAAATTAATGCAAAATTTAAATTCATTTTCTTGCATATGGTAATACTGGTATTCTAAAGAAAATTAATGCAAAATTTAAATTCATTTTCTTGCATGTGGTAATACTGGTATTCTAAAGAAAATTAATGCAAAATTTAAATTCATTTTCTTGCATGTGATAATACTAGACGAGATGAAATTAGAAATGGAAGTATTAGAGAAAGTAGGATAACACCTATAGTAAAAAAAGATGGTGGAAACTAAGCTTAGATGTTTGGGCATGTAGAGAAAAAAACATGTAGATTTTATAGTAAAGATGCTGGAAACTAAGGTTAGATGTTTGGGCATGGAGAGAGAAAACATGTAGATTTTGTAGTAAAGAGAGTAGATCAAATGGAGGGTAGTCATACACTAGAGATAGAGAAAGACCTAAAGAGAAACTATTAAGAAAAATCTCAAGATTAATAAGTTAGATAGAAATATGGTTTTTCATATAACATTATGACCTAGTTTAATATATGTAGCCAACCCCACTTAGTAGAGTAAGACTTAATTGTTGTTTAAAAATAATAAAATTAAAAATAATGTTATTAAGTGATTGGATGTTGGATACATACGTAATAAAGGCTTAGGGTACAAGAGTCTTCGTCTTTTTATTATTATATTAAATAAAGAATAAATTTGAAAAGAAAGTCAAATGGTTTAGTCTATTAGAGATATCAGGGTAGTCTTGTAATATTCATGAAATAGGAAATTAGACTAGTGTCTAAATTTCATTTCTATCCTCTTATCCTTTCTATATAAAGGATTTTGTTGTAACTGCTTTACTCAATGAATTACAACTCTCTCTCTCTCTCTCCACATGAATCTTCCTACACCATGGAATTCTAACATGGTATACAGACCTTATCTCTGATCCTTGGCATTCATGGCCTCACCTACACCGTCTGCCACCGTGAGCGGTGCCTGCTCCGCTGTTACAAACTCCACATTCAAACAGAAAATTTCAGCCAAGCTAGATGAGAACAACTATCGTCACTAGAAACAACAAGCTGAAGGTGTTCTTCGCGGCACAAAAATGGTGCAATTCTTCGTCTCTCCTCAGATACCGGAGCGATTCGTGACTATTGTTGATCGCGACGCCGGAATCGAAAACCCTAGCTACATCGCATGGGAAGAACAAGATGCGCTGCTGTGTACATGATTGCTATCAATGATATCTGACTCTCTTCTCTCTCGCTTTGTTCTTCTGTGCCATTCTTGGCAAGTTTGGGAAGAAATTCATGTGTATTGCCTTACGCAAACAAAGGCTCGATCTCGTCAACTCAGATCTAAGCTTCGCTCACTCTCCAAAGGTAATCGATCCACCTCTGAGTTTCTTGCTCGTGTTCGCACTATTATAGACACGTTAATGTCAATCGGTGATCCGATTCTTCATCGTGATCAAATTGAACTAATTATTGAGGCATTACCGTCTGAATTTGACTCCCTCGTTACTGCCGTTAATTCCAAGTCTGAGTTCATCTCTCTTGATGAATTGGAGTCACTTCTTCTTAATCAAGAAGCAAGAATACAAAAGTCTAGAAAGGATGTTGTTGAAACGGTTTCTGTTAATCTCACTCAAGGCAGTGTGCAAAACTCTAATCCTAGTCTTTAATCTCTTGAACTGCCTAACTCCAATGGTGGTGGTAGCTTCCAAAACTAATGTCGTAGTAACAATTCTTGAGGCAGAGGCAACAAAGGTGGATGATTCAGAGGACGCGGCGGTCGCAATGGCTGCAAGAACTCTATGCAATGTCAGATTTGTTACAAAATTGGTCATGATGCAAGATATTACTACTATAGACACTCTCAAGACTCCTATGGTGGATATTCTTCATATGGTGCTCCTGCTCCTTATGGAAATTTTGGATTTGGTCAACCAAATGTGTGGACTCAACCAAGTTTTAGGGCTTCAAATCCTCAGAGTGTGAATCAAGACAGACCTATGACTCCATCTATGGCATCCTAGTACTCTGGTCCCAGACCTTAGGCACTTCTAGCTGTATCTGATTGCTCTTTATTCTACAACCAGACCTGGTACCCTGATTCAGGAGCTTCACATCATGTGACCCTTGATGCCACAAATCTCACTGATACTGTATCTTTTCCAGGTAATGATCAGGTTCACATTGGCAATGGTCAAGGTTTGTCAATTACTTCCCTTAGGTCTATGACCTTTCCTTCAAACTTGTGCCTAAATACCTCCTTAAAATTGAACAATCTGCTTCTTGTTCCCTCTATTACTAAAAATATGCTAAGTGTGAGTTAGTTTGCTAAAGATAATGGAGTATATTTTGAGTTTCATGCTAATGTCTTTTTGTGAAATGTTAGGGTACTTCTAAAGTACTTATGAGTGGTTCCCTTGGGACTGATGGTCTATACAAATTTGACTGCACTCCTTCATCATCTTCCTCTTAAGTCCTCGGTGTTGTTGTCAAGCCTTCAAATTCAATGTCTCAACCATTATCTTTAGCATCTAGCTGTGTCCTTAATTCCAGTTGTAATAATAAGCACTTAGATTCTATTTCTAGCCTGTATCAAATGGCATCATAAGTTGGGCCACCCTAGTCATGAGATTTTACAACAAGTGCTTAAACTCTGTAAAGTTCCTGTTCCTAATAAACAGTTTTATGATATTTGTAATGCTTGTTGCATGGGTAAGGTACATAGATTACTTCCCACTTCCTCTAAAAATGTCTATTCTACACCTCTAAAACTTGTTTTCTATGATCTATGGGGCCCATCCCCAGTTCCTTCAATTTCTGGCTATACCTACTTTCTGACTTGTGTTGATGCTCATAGCAGATACACTTGGGTTTACCCATTAAAACTTAAATCTGACACCTTAGCTACATTTTTCCAGTTCAAAGCTCTTGTTGAGTTACAATTTAATTTTAAAATCAAATCTGTCCAAATTGATGGTGGAGGTGAATTCAAACCTCTGACTCATTTTATCACTATGCATGGAATAATACATAGAATCACAAGCCCTCATACTCATCATCATAATGGGTCAGTTGAACGAAAACACAGACATGTTGAGACTGGCCTCACTCTCCTTGCTCAGGCTAACTTACCTTTAAAATTATGGGACCATGCTTTCCTTACTGCCACTTACCTCATAAACAAACTACCATCTGCTTCTCTAAACAACAAATCACCCTTCTTTTTGCTCCATCTTCAATACCCTGATTACAAGTTCCTAAAGGCATTTGGTTGTTCTTGTTTTCCTCATCTCAGACCCCACAACTCTCACAAACTGGAAATGCACTCCAAGAAGTGCTTATTTTTAGGTTACTCTTCATCTCACAAATGCTACAAATGTCTTGATTCCACTGGCAAAACTTTTATATCCAAGGAGATAAAGTTCAATGAGCACAAATTTCCATACACTGCCATGTTCTCCACCTCACTCTCCAATCCTACACCTAAATCATCCATTATGTCATTTTCTGGTCCCTCTACTAGGCATCCTATTCCTCTTACAGTAGTAGGTCCTAACACTCAACTTCAGTCATCTGAGCTTCAACTTAAGTCACCTAGTATATCTCTGCTCATTCTCCAAACCTCTCACAGGATCCCTCTCATCACGTGCCTGTGATCTCTCCTCACTATATGCCTAGTAGCCTATCTTCTTCCAGTAGAAGTCCTATTAAACCTTCTCATGCTTCTAACCTTCAAATTGGCTCTGTCCAAAATGAGTCAGTTTCTGAAGTTTCACCTCAGTCTGCTGCTGAATCTTCCTCAGTAGCACCTGGTAATGACATAGTTTCCTCCTCTTTTATTGCTGATGTTTCTCCTGCCTCTACTATTCATCCTTACAACACTCGCCCTATACTCATTAGAGCTAAAAATGGTATTGTGAACCCCAGAATTCAACCTACTATCCTTCTTGCTCACTTAGAGCCAACCTCTCACAAACATGCCCTTGCTATTCCTGATGGCAAACAACTATGCAAACTGAGTATGATGCCCTAATCAACAATCACACATGGTCCTTGGTGCCTGCTCCTAATCACAGAAAACATATTGGCTGTTAATGGGTTTTCAGAATCAAGGAGAGTGCAGATGAATCTATAAATAAATACAAAGCCAGACTCGTTGCTAAGGGGTTTCACCAGATTGGGGGCTTTGATTATACTGAAACGTTTTCCCCTGTCATAAAACCTGTCACAGTGAGAAAAATCCTAACTTTCGCTATTTCCAAGCAGTAGACAATCTAGCAAATAGATGTCAACAATGCATTTCTCAATGGAATGCTTAATGAGGAAGTGTATATGGTACAACCACCAAGATTTGAGAAGGGTGGTCCAGGCCTAGTGTGCAAGTTGCATAAGGCTCTCTATGGTCTTAAACAGGCTTCTAGGGCCTGGTTTGATAAACTTAAAGGAGCTCTCCTTCAACTAGGGTTCACTGCCAGCAGGTATGATCCCTCTTTATTCATGTTGCTCACACTAACCTGCTATATTCTAGTGCTAGTGTATGTGGATGATATTATCATCACTAGCTCACATGCATCTTTCATCAAGCAACTGGTCACTAAACTCGACATAGCCTTCTCCCTAAAAGACCTGGGCCAGCTGAATTATTTTTTAGGCATAGAGGTTACACACCTATCAAATGGCTCTATTCTCTTTTCTCAGGGCAAGTACATTAGGGATTTGTTGCACAGAACCAATATGGCTACAACAAAAGGCATTTCATCTCCTATGGCCTCAAGCACCAAACTATCTAAAGTTGGGTCTGCTCAGGTAACTGATCCCACACACTTCAGGTCAGTGGTGGGTGCTCTTCAGTATGCTACAGTCATAAGACCTGAGATATCCTTTGCCGTCAACAAAGTGTGTCAATTTCTCTCAAATCCTCTTGAGGATCATTGGAAAGCAGTCAAAAGAATCTTAAGAAATCTGCAAGGCATTATCTCCCATGGTCTGCTTCTATCTCCCACTGATCTCACTCTGCCTCTCACTATAACTGGCTTTTGTGATGCTGATTGGGCTTCTGATCCAGATGACAGAAGGTCCACATCTGGAGCATGTATCTTTCTAGGTCCTAATCTTGTCACTTGGTGGACTAATAAGAAGACACTTGTAGCCAGATCAAGTGCTAAGGCAGAATACAAGAGCTTGGCCTTAGCTACAGCTGAGATTTTGTGGCTTCAATCTTTATTACACGAATTGAACATCAGACATCAAACTCCCAAGATCTTTTGTGACAACTTAAGTACTGTCTCCCTGGCACATAACCCTGTTCTCCACTCAAGGACCAAGCACATGGAGCTTGACATTTTCTTTGTTAGGAAGAAAGTAATCAACAAGAGTTTAATTGTTTTTCATATTCCTGTTGTGGATCAGTGAGCTGATGTGCTTACCAAGCCACTTTCCACACACAGATTCCTGCTTCTTAAGAACAAACTTAGAGTTGTTGACAAGCTCAGACTTGATCAACCTCCCAAAGTTTGAGAGGGGGGTATTAGAGATATAAGGGTGGTCTTGTAATATTCATGAAATAGGAAATTAGACTAGTGTCTAAATTCCATTTCTATCCTCTTATCCTTTCTATATAAAGGATTTTGTTGTAACTGCTTTACTCAATGAATTACAATTCTGTTACACCATGGAGTTCCTACACCATGGAATTCTAATAGAGTCACTTTTCTTTTCCATTTGTTATTCCTCTACCATTTGACAATGATTTTTTTTTCACCACCTTAACCTCAAATGGATAAACAACAAAAATTCACATTAATGTTTGTTGGGCAAGATTCATCACTGCTAGCTACTAGAAAAAATATTTTTATTTTTCACATACTAGCTAGCTAGAAAAAAATGATTTCAACTTCTATCTATATGAAAACTTTTACTTAATGTATAATATTTTTATTAATTATTTAATGATGCATGCTTTCCAATTTCTTTTAGATGAATGATTTCATATTTGTTAATTGCAGATAAAGGATGTCAATACTTCATCAAAAAAACCAACTGTAGAGTCTTCTCTGCATGAAGAAATAAAAAAAATAGAAAATGTTGAAATGGATTATATTTTAGATCTCAATTCAGATGTTAAGGTCTCAGATCTGCCAGACTCATCATTATGTGACTCAACTTTTCCTTGTGAATCTCAAAATTCTCATAAAAAACTTAAGCGAATCCTAGAGAACAAAGAAACTGCAAATGGAGATTATAACAAAGAACGTGAGGAAATCACAGATAAAATAGAATTGTTGCAATTATCCAACTCAATGGAGTGGCAAGTTGATGAGATGCATAGTATATCAGATTGGAAACCTTTAGAGAAAGATTTATATTTGAAGGGAATTGAAATGTTTGGGAGAAACAGGTATTGATCTTTATTGTGTCTAGTATTATTTGAAGAGAATTATTTTATTACAAGAAATTTTTTTTTCAAATTTATCTTTTTCCAAGAAATAATTAGTTAATTTTTTCATAAGATATTTGAAGAGAATATTTATTACATATTATTGAAAAAGACATAACATAGTTAAGAGTATATCATAGTATTATTCCTTGTAACATTTTTATTGATCTGCAGTTGTCTTATATCCCGAAACTTACTTTCTGGATTCAAGACTTGCATGGAAATAGCCAGCTACATGCGTGTTGAAGAAGTGGCCCACAGATCTATGAATGAAAAGGGAAAATTTGATGTGAAGCGCACTGTGAGTATCGCCAGCATTCATTTCCCTATCTTCTATTAGTTTGTATAGTCTACACCGTTTTTCGTTAAAATTAAGTCTCAGTTGTTGTGATCATACTTTTTGGAGATGTTTGTATAAGAGTGACTTTTACAGGACCATGAGACGCGATCAAGTTTAAGGTCATTTAAAAAAAAAGGAAAGAGCAAGCAGTTTAAATATTTACCAAAGTCTCCACGCCTCCCACCTAATCAGGGAAGGATTAATACTGGAGGAAACATACTCTATAAGCATTATACACCTTGTGAGTGTCATGGAAAGTGTGGAAAACAATGTCCTTGTCGTCATAATGGATATTGCTGTGAAAAGTATTGCGGGTATGTTGTCTATCAATTAATTATGTTTTGAAAAGGAGGATATATGAGGACTATATTGTCAATCAAAAATGTTTTGAAAAGGATTAATCATCTTTTCTATATGTAGGTGCGCAAAACAATGTGGAAATTGGTTTAGGGGATGCCATTGTGCTAAAGGTCAATGCAGAAAACGACACTGTCCATGCTTTGCAGCACAACGGGAATGTGACCCAGATCTCTGTAGAAATTGTTGGGCTAGGTAATTTACTTTTTTCTTTAAACAAATTTTTTATTTATAAAATTGTTATGAATTGAAATCTATTTTATCAATTAAAATAAGTTTTCTTCCCTAAATAATTTAATATTGATCTCTCCAAATCTTAGAATTTTCTCTATTTTCTAATTGTTAACTTTGAATACTACATACAGTTGTGGTGATGGTTCATTAGGAGAGCCACCTCATCATGGAAAAAATGAATGTGAAAATATGAATCTTCTTTTAGGGAAAAAACAAAGGGTAAGAATTCTTCTGTTCTTTAAAATATTTAATTCATGAATGCATGCTTTGTCTTCTAATTTCATCTTTATTTTTCAGATTCTTTTAGGCAAGTCTGATGTTGCTGGATGGGGAGCCTTCTTAAAGGTTGAGACGTTTGTATTCATTTGTTTTTAAACTATTATTATACGAACAACACAATATTTCAACACTCTAGTCTAATGGGTTGGAATGGAATCCATATGAATTTCAACCCATTAAAGTAATGTGTTGATAATAATATATATTTTAAAATGACTTGCAAGTGTTTCTCATCACTAATTTTGAATTGGTTTCAGAATCCTGCCAACAAAGATGATTTTTTAGGAGAGTATACAGGTGAATTAATATCTCATACAGAAGCAGAGAAGCGTGGTAAATTGTATGAGCGTGCGGACTTCTCTTTTCTTTTTGACTTGGATGATGAGGTAACTCTCTTGTACTTATTGTTTTATTACCTTGATTTAAATATGCTTATTTGTCTATAGACAAAGTGACAATAATTTACTGTAAATTCACTATTTTGATTTCTTCCAGTATGTTATTGATGCATATCGCAAAGGAGACAAATTAAAATTTGCAAACCACTCCTCAAAACCCAACTGTTATGCAAGGGTCAGTCTAAAAACTCGTTTTACAAATGAGTCACTCATTGTGTGGCGGATTACGTTTAACTTTGTTTTATATTTAAAACTAGAGCATCTTGAACATACTCAATTATTGATCTGACATAATGATTGAACTTTGTATAGGGTATGTTTGTTCGTGGAGACCATCGAATAGCCATATATGCTATGGAACGCATTGAAGCTGGTGAGGAACTTTTCTATGATTATAATTATGGTGAACATCACAGAGCACCTGCATGGTTTGTTAAAGACAAAAATGCTGCCAAGAAGAAAGAACTTGCAAATTCTCATGCCAAAGCCAAGAAACGCTAGTCTCACTATTCTATAGTCCAAATTGTACCGTATCTTCTCTCCCTCAACAACTATCCTATGGAAAATACTTGTCTGCTACAAACTATAGAAACTAAATTGCTATGGATAAATGTGAGTGTGGTAGTTTGTGTTATACTTGAATTAATTAAGTGCAAACCCTTAGTCTATGGTTCAATTTATGATGTCACTATATATTTATACTTTAGTACCTTAAAAAACTGCACTTGATAGTTGAAAATACAATAATATTTTTTTGACTTATTAAGGTTATTATTGGAATATGAAATCATGAATTTTTATTTATTTATTTTTTAATTTTTAAATTGGAGAATATGAAAATACAATAATTATTTTACAACATTTTCTAAAAAGTTTGACAATGGAGCTTAAAGGCAAAATGTTAAGTTTTTACGCTTGAACTATGAATGCGCTTTGACCATTATTCATGGCAAAAGGCAGCCATATGAATGCGCTTTGACCATTATTGATGGCAAAAGGCAGCCATCTTAAACCATAACTAGCCAACCTACATCTTTCTTGTGTCTTTCATTTAATGAATCAATTAGCAAGCAACCAAGCACCGAAGGCATTAAACTAGTTATATATGGAAGAAGTTTCGATAATGTTGCAATCTACTCGTGCCATACAGAAGCTTATCAGATTCTGTATGTACTTATTTTTTTCACACTTAAATACACATTAGATAATATGATTTTTTTAAAATACAATTGTTATAATCAAAACCAAAGTGAATTATGCAAAGAACAGATCTTGTTCCAACAATCGTTCCCTTTTTGATGACGACAAACACAAGTATTTAAAAGACAATGTTTTGGCTATTTTAATTTTTCTTAGAAGTCATCAAAGCATGATGTTTGTAATATCTCTCTCTCTCTCTCTCTCTCTCTCTCTCTCTCTCTCTCTCTCTCTCTCTCTCTCTCTCTCTCTCTCTCTCTCTCTCTCTCTCTCTCTCTCTCTCTCTCTCTCTCTCTCTCTCTCTCTCTCTCTCTCTCTCTCTCTCTCTCTCTCTCTCTCTCTCTCTCTCTCTCTCTCTCTCTCTCTCTCTCTCTCTCTCTCTCTCTCTCTCTCTCTCTCTCTCTCTCTCTCTCTCTCTCTCTCTCTCTCTCTCCTCTCTCTCTCTCTCTCTCTCTCTCTCTCTCTCTCTCTCTCTCTCTCTCTCTCTCTCTCTCTCTCTCTCTCTCTCTCTCTCTCTCTCTCTCTCTCTCTCTCTCTCTCTCTCTCTCTCTCTCTCTCTCTCTCTCTGAGTCAGTGAAGGATCAAAGGTTGAGTTATGTAAACTCCCCCTAAGACCAATTTCTAAGAAATTACAATATATTTGGTTTTCTTGACAACATCAGGGTAGGAGGTTTGTAAGCTCTGTCTGAGTCTAACAGTCCAAAGTAAAATTATGTGGACTTATCCTGAGTTCTATTTTAAGAAACCGATAGTTTTAACTTTCTTAGCAACACCAACAGATAAGTTTTGTAAGCTTCTTCTGAGTCTAATAAACTAAGGTTGAGGTTTGTAAACCCCCCTTAGTTCTATATACAAGAAAAGTTAAAAACTATTTACCCAGGCAAAGATAACCAAATCCTACTCAAAAGTAATAATAAATTAATCACATTAGTAACAATAAATACTGCACTGAGAAACATTAAATACTTCTATATTTTTCCCCTTTTGTCACATCAAAAAGGTACAAAAATTCAGAAGCAGGTACAAAAGAGAAAGATGTGTAGAGTCCCTATATAGTCAAGATATGCTATATAGAAATGAGAGAAGTCAGAGTCAAGTAGGTTCCAAAGATGGTCAAAGATCATTAATGAAAAAGTACTCGACTAAGTATGCTAAACACCCTATAGTGATAGATCAGCCTTGTGTCCTTTACCATTCAACCAGTTCTTCAAACACTTCAAGTGAGAATTAACTATGAAGAAAAACACTCGCAACTGCATTGCTCACAATAGTGAGAAGCGCGATATTGCAAGAGAGTTTGAATTGTTGAAGAAGACTGAAGCAGCAAAGGAAAAATGTTTGGCGATATTGCAAGAGAGTTTGAATTGTTGAAGAAGACTGAAGCAGCAAAGGAAAAATGTTTGACAATCAAATAACGATCTACACAATTTCTTGCAGAAGAAACAAAAGAAGATAAAAACTCAAGTGAAAGGAAATATGTTCAAACCAGATTGACTACTTACAAAGCTCAAACTTTAGGATCAAAAGAGATTGATCATTCAGTTGAATATGAAGAAGCAGATCAATACAAGAAAGAGTATTTTGGCAACACATAAAGAGATGATTGAACCAACAAAGAAGATTAGAAATGATCTAAATTCTTGTATTGTCAACACTGTACTATGTAGCCTCTTTATTTTGAGTGAAATTCCCCTTTAATCAGTTTAATACATTCTTCTACCAGGAAGAGCAAGTCTCATAATGTAATAAACTTAAATGATACAATAAAATAAGAGGATCATGTAATAAATAAGCACACATAAATATAGATTAATATAAACAAAGAGATCCACAACCATACATCAATCCATAAAACAAAGACAATTTGTAAGACAAGCTTTTCATAACATAAAATAAGCAAGAAGGTTCTAAATCCTAGGCCTAAGGTTTCTTAAATAATTCCATGATTGCCTTAAGATCATAACTAAATTCCTCTTGCTTTTCAACCACAGATCCATCTGATTCTTCGTATCTTTTTTATCGACAACAACAACTTTGACTTCGAGATTATCCAATTGGTTATGACTAGACCTATCGGTTTCCTTTATGGAGAAATGTCTCAGCTCTTCATTGATCAGATTTACAGTTCTCCTAAACCTTTCCCATTTTCAATTGTAAACAAAAGAATCATTGGAAGTAAATCCTTCTTCCAAAAGAGTCTTTTCCTCGTTGAATAACCCATTCTTAAACACTTCTATTTGAGAAAGTACATGATTGGGTAAAGGTTGGTGGTTGGTCATATGCTGGAATTGGTTGGAGGTAGTTTTCTGGATTTTAGGGACAGATTCATTTATGGTATCTTTTTTCTAAATCATGAATAAAAGGAGATTTGTGTTGATCAATATCTTGATGGATTAATGGTGAGGTGTGAGTTTGGTTATTGTTTTCTGAGGGTTGTTCAGAATCAAAATGTCCAGGTTCATCAATGATGAGATCCTTAACAGGATTATCTGAAATAGTTCTGGTAGAGAATATAGATTGTGATGTGATATTAAGAGGCTTAGCATCCAAATCACTTTCAGTTTTATTAGGAACTGAAGAAGTATGTTCAATTTGAATGTAAGAATCAATATCTCAGATAGTTTGGTTTGGACATATGTTGGTTTGGTTTGGTGTTCTTGGTGGAGTAGTATTTAGTGAGGAATAGTCAATGTTTAAAGGTATGATTGAAAGAACATTGTTTTGATCAATTTTAGCGGGTGATGGTGTGGGAGACTTTCTATGAGAAGAATTAAGAATGAGATCATCAATAGGTTTAACTTTTGTACCTGATCCTTCAGTTGCAGAAATAGCTTCTTTTGTTGCTTCTAAGTTGACCCCATCCTTTCCTGGACTATCTTTCAAACATTCATTGGTCTCATCATTCATTTTTGTAGGCTCTTCCACTTATTCTGCTTCATGTGCAACTTCCTTAGTTGAGTCCATAATACCAGCTTCCTTTTCACACATTTTAACGAATTCTTGAGTCAATTCCATGACATTAGTGGAATTCAGAATAGAGTCATACTCATCTCCAAGATGTTTTCTTAAGGTTGCTTCCCCTTCCTTCTTATAGGAATTTGCATCCTCAACAAGATTCTTCATATACATATATTCTACGACATACTTGTCGTAAGTAACAATCATATTAGTGAAGAAACAATTAGCCTTTCTCATTGCATCAACTCTTTTTGCTTTTCTTTCTTCTTATTCTTCTATTTTACTTAGCCTTAGTGTCGTACCCCGAAAAATACGACCTCACGCGATCCGAAAAGACGAAGTCACGCGCCAGACAAACTGAAGAGTCGCCACCTAATTCTATTTATTCCCGAAGAGGGAAAGAGAAAATATAGATACAACCCGGGAAGAAGAGGATGAGGACAAAGGTCAACGTAACCATTGCTTGGGTTCGGGAGTCGGTTATGCAGGGGGAAGGTATTAGCACCCCCTACATCCATCGTACTCGATGGGAACCATCTAAGTTATCGCGCGCGAAAGGATGTCTATGCTTAAACGAATTACTTGCTAGAGGGAAATGAGTTGAATTATAAGTTAGATTGAACCTAGGTGCTCGGCAAGGATTGAGATCCTTGTGCCTACGTACTCCCACGTGCAATGGGAAAGTCAGAGCCTCGTAGTTCGGCCTACTAAGGGTATTGGTTGTTTGATTTTATTACCTTTCTTCGACGAAATGATTTAGGAGTTGAAATGCACTAAAGACTATGGATAGTTTATCTCGCCCAACAAGACGAGCGTCCTGCGTCGAAATAATCGGAGCGAGTAACGAGAGCTCGTTATCCTCCTTTCTACCGCTTAAGGCTCGTGACGTACATATCTTCTCGTATTTATTAGAATGTTTTATTTCCTAAGACCGCTTGACGTTGGATCAAGGGTTTGGATCTAATCCAAACGTTTTGGTTTTTTGAGGTTAAAAGGGTAAATGCAAGTGGAGGTTTATTTTATGGTTTGTTAGCGAGGCACAAAGCGCTCGGCTCGCAAGGTGGAGTGAATCCTAAACGAAACGAAAATAACTGAAAAAAATAAAGTGCAAGTGTGCAAGTGCAATCGCTTGGCGTTGGACCAAGGATTCAGAATTAAATAAAATACGGAAAATAAAGTGCGTACAAAGTAATGGGAGAGGGATACAAAATAAATACAGGGGATTGCGAGAAATAAAGAGGTCTCGTTGTAGTTTGCCCAAGAGGAAGCGTGTGTGTAGTGTTTTTGAACTATTCGAAGGCGTTCGGCCTTTTTAATCGGAAACAACTATTCGAAGGCGTTGGACCTTTTAATCGAGAACAACTATTCGAAGGCATTGAACCTTTTTGGGACGCGTCGAAATTTAGTTCGTGAACTACCTTAGAATCGATTCAAAATTGGAATCATTCTATAAGGAGTCGAAACTTAAATTTTTGAAATGCGATAATAAATAAATGAATTGTATTGCAAAAATTAAATTAATTAATAAATACAAGTAATTGAATAAATTAAATAGTATTAAGAATAATGAATAAATTAATTTAAATGCTTGTTTGTCCAAAATAATAAAATAATAAAAAAATAGTTACAAGGAGGGCCTCATATTGACCGAATATCACCGATTTAATGGAATCGGGCGAAAAACGGCCTTTTGTCAAGTCATTGGCCCGAAAAATAATAAATCCGATCGGATCGAAAGAGAAATAAAGATAAGCAATAGAAATATTTAAACAAAATTTGACAATCAACAACCATAAATTAAATAAATTTTGAACAAAACAATGAGGAAATTAAGATTTATAAAAATGTAGAAAGATGGGCCGCGTGGATCACCAGATGAAGCCAAAGAAAACAGTTCTCTACAAACGCTATTAATCCATCCATCCCATTTCAAAGTCAAAAAATAAAAACTTTAATCATTTAAATCAAAATTATTTTTAAAATAAAGCACATATTAATGTTGTTTCTCCCTTATCATTTCAATAACTAAAAAGAAACAGAATAGGATGAGGAAATTCTAAAACAAAACTAACATAATAATTATTTCTTAGAGAGAAAAAAAAAACTAAATAAAAATAAATAAAAAGGGATGGGGGTTCGGATCTGATTGTGGTTTAACAACAACAACAAGTTCATGGATTTAGGAAAGCCCATATTAAGAGAAAATAAATAATAATAAAAGAAATAAAATAGGGATATGGAAAACAAAATCAGAAAATAAAAGAGATCCACAAATTCATTTTGAGACTTACCCTCTGCCTTCAGACAAACAAACGCAGTCCATGTGATAAAAACGAAGAATCAACCCCTCTTGAAACCGTCTCGGCAACGGTGCTCTCATGCGCGGAGGCACTTGCTCTCCTCTTTCGCGTTCACGGCGGCCATCATCTCGGTTTGCGCTTTTGTTCTTCTTCTTGGTGACTCGGTCTCTTTCTCTCTCTGAACCGGCGGCGAGACGGAGGGTTTGACGGTGAGATTAGTTCGCGATGCGTCTGATTTCGGATTTCGTCATGGATGGCTTCGGATGTGAGCGGCTTGTGAAGGTTTTCAAGGGTGGTTTGACACTTGGTTCCGCGGTTTGTTGATTCGCGGTGGTCTCTCAAAGATTCGCGCGGGTCAGGTTTTACGGTTTGGAAGTTGACGAAAAGGAGGTAAAGAAGCGTTAATAGTGGCTGTGATTTAGAGAAGACGGTTCGTGTAGGTTGAAAGCTTTGAAGGTGAGATTCGGTTTCAAGCTCTCACCAGATGCGGTTTTAACATCGTGAAGGGTATGAAGAGTTGATTGTGATTTGGCAGAAATGAGACTCAAGAAAAGGAGAGAAAGGTTTGGGAGCAGAGAGTAAGGAAAACGATTTTTCTGAGTTTTTTGGTTGAAAGTTGCTAAATAGGTGAAGGCCCTGTTGTTGCTTCGGTGATTCTCAAGATTTTATGGAGAGAGAGTGAGAAACGAAACCGATTTTTTGATGGGTGCGACTGGAGCGGAATTCGTGGATTGTTGGCTAGTTGCGTGAGCATTATTGTTGTTTTGTACTGTGCCTGAGATTTGAAATGCAGCTTGATGAAAGAAAAAAAGTTGCATTAAGTGGGTCTGTGAATTGAGGTGCTGAATTTGTTGAGTGAGTTGTTAAAAACGTGACGTAGCAATGCAAGGTGGGGTCAAATGGTTATTGTATAGTAAAAAAAACTTACTGAAAATGAGATATTTTTACTTATAATGATAATAATAATAATAGTAACAATGCTAATAATAATTATAATCATAATAAAAGGTAATGGAAATTATAAATAATAGAAATATTAAGAGAAAAAAGAATAGTAATATAAGATTTAATAATAATAAATAAATTTGTGTTGTTTTTTTTTTAATAAAAATAATAACTAATAATGAAAAATAACAAAATAGTGGTGAAAAAGGGATAATATGATAAAATAACTTGTTGTAGTTTTTTGAAATACATGAATATGTTTAAGAAAGATTAGACTTAAATAAAAAATACAAAAAATAATAATAATATGCTAGAACTAGAGAAATTTTTATTTTGCTTGAATAATAGCTAATGGACTTAAGAAATGGTAATGGGCCTAAAAATAAGATATAAAAAAAATAAAAATTGTTCATAAATAACTTAAATAAAAAAAATGGAATGAAATATGAAATCGAATAACAGATCTTCGCACAAAAAACTGATTTTAAAGCAACAATTCGCACACACACACGCACTCGACAATCTCAAAATAAAACCCTGATTTTTTCGCACAAAAAGAAAATGACAAATACTTTTATTTTTCGGATATTGGTTAGACAGAAAAAATATAAATAAATAAATAAAATAAAATAAAATGGTGCATATTTTGGATTTTTGAATACGGTTAAATAAAATGGTAAAGGTAGGACAAATTTGGGGTATGACAGATGCCCCTATCGAATTGGCTTAGACCGAGTAAGATGAACTGGCTCGCGTTCAAACTTTCAAGGTATAAGATAATTAGATATTAACAGACTCCAAATTTGTCCGAAAAGAAAAGAAATTGTGAAAATAACAGATGATTAAAACTGGAAATAATGGGTGACGCAGCAAGAATTAAATTGATAAAATAAATCACTTATCACCAGAGGATGATAAGGCAAATAACTAAAAATAAAATCACTTATCAACAGAGGATGATAAGGCAAATAACTGAAAAATAAAATCACTTATCAACAGAGGATGATAAGGCAACAGGCTGAAAAATAAAATCACTTATCAACAGAGGATGACAAGGCAACAGACTGAAAGATAAAATCACTTATCAACAGAGGATGATAAGGCAAATAACTGAAAATAAGCTCACTTATCAACAGAGGATGATAAGGCAACAAACCGAAAATAAAATCACTTATCCCCGGAGGGTGATAAGGCGAAAGATAGAAAAATAAAAATCACTATCAACAGAGGATGATAGGCGAAAGACAGAAAAAATAAAGAATCACTATCAACAAAGGATGATAGGCGAATGACAGTAAAATAAAGAATCACTATCAATAGAGGATGATAGGCAGATAACTGAAAATAAACTCACTTATCAACAGAGGATGATAAGGCAAAAGACTAAAAATAAACTCACTTATCAACAGAGGATGATAAGGCAAAAGAAATTAAGATACAGCCATTGAATCCGCCTAGGAGATGCCTGGAATCTTCGATTGATATGATCCTGACTTCCGCTGGGGAAAGGACCGGGAACTTGTATTGATCCTGGATCCTGAACTATGCACGTATGTTCGATTGTTTTGAAATGGTATTCCATAAAGATGGAGATACGATGCAAACGTTTATGCATTGAGATATAAGTTCGATAATGTTGAGGATATGGAAAGCTGATTTATTTAGGTATGCAAATGATGCAGATGTTGTAAATGATTGATATAAATGATGCTTATGCCGTTGATGATGCATAATGATGCATATGAGCGAGAGAAAGGTGCCAACTTGGTGGACTTTTGGTTTGGTAGTTGCCAATAATGATTGGACTTTGGGTGGGTGGAGGGCTTGACTCCCCGACACTCGATCTTTGACGATGTATGATCAGAAGATGGATCTGGAAATTCCAAGTTTGGTTATCTGCTGATGAGCGAAGCGACTTAATTGACAGACTCATTTTACTTTGAATGATTGCCGACGTATAGCAAGGACTGCCTGTTCAGCTGGGGAGTAGAGGTAGGAAGATTTGCTCCTTGTTTGCTTGCCCCTGTCCGTAGGGTATCTGAAATAAAATTGATGGGGAAGCTTTGACAATGGCCATGACATGATCTGCCCCAGAGTCTGGATTTGGTAAGCGCCTGCCCCTGGTTGAGCTGTTTGAAGATAATTTGCCCCTGATTGGACTGATTTTGAAATAAATTGCCTCCGATTGGGCTACTAAAGTAGTCTTGATTTATGTTAGCACCAATGAAGTTCAAATTTCTCTTTTGATTGCCCCTTGTTGGGATTGCACTGATGTCAAGCACTAAATTGCAATTAAATTGTTCATACACAAATGACAGTGTTAATGCAACGTTCATGTAAGTTTTGAAAAAAGTCAATTTATTTGAATGATTGTGATAGTGTGACGAATGGACCGTCGATCCAAACGAGGTGCTGATTTAGAAAGTGCGTGAAAGATGCAGTAAGAATAATGTGCAATTGAGATTGAATATTAGCAAATATATGGGAGTCAATTTACGCAACCTTGTTGGTAGCATGCTTTCAGAATAAACCCTGCCTCAGTTATGACCTTCGAGGGTTGTAGTGTGGTCTGGTTAATGGTTTGAGAAACAAAGGATATAAGGCTCAACTGATTTGTACCCACCCCTTCTTCGTGATGTTCTCCAGTCCTACGTTCAGTTAGCTTTGTACATGCATTTGTTTCGACTTTGCAAGAGTGAATATGAAGCTTTAAATTTTGCTTGAAAATGATAGTCATCTATTTTGTTGTTGGTGACCCTATGATTTTTGATTTTGTGGTCACTGATATTTGTTTTGTTTTTGCTGAGGATTTGAGTTCCTCTTTTTGATTTCTTTTTTTCGACTAAGTCTCCCTTCGGGTGCTCAACTTAGTGGTTCTTTCTTTTTCTCTTTTTTTAATTTGAATGTTGTGACTGCCAAATCATTTGCTGATGGTCCTCTGACGGGATGTCTTATCTTGTAATTTGAAGTGTAGTCAGGCTAACTGAACGACTACTCTGCCCCGGGTTAAATGTAAGGGTTTGTATCCGAAAGAAACTCCTACTTCTAGGCTCGAAGTGGTTGACTAGGGATTAACTCATTATATCTCCAGTGTTTGGGGATTTGAACAAATGCCTGTACATCATTGACGAGGTTTTATCCGAAAGCATACCGCAACAGTTATGGGTATTTCGTTTTCATCATCCTCCCTCAAATATTTGCTAAAGTGAAGTGAGAGAATATTTTTTGTGATTTTTGTGATAAATGATAAATATGAGCGAACGCGAATAAATTAATTCAAAACATGCATAAACATAACATTAACATAACCAAGAACAGATAACAATGTTCAGAGCAAATAGTACTTAAACAAACAGTACAAAATAACAGGAATGCAGAAATCATAAATGGCGACTGACTGCCTTGATTTTAGGAATTGAACTTCTCTTGATTGAATACTTCAAAGTTGGAGACTACTCAGCTTGGTCTTCAACAACCCCTTCAAAAGTCTTTACTTGTTAGCACCGTGCGGCGGCATTGGATCGTTCTGGACATTTGCATTTCTCGGAGTGAGAGTGAGGTCATTAGAGTTGATCATATCCTGAATCAAATGTTTGAAGGCATGGCAATTCTCGATGGTGTGACCTGGAGCGCCTTTGTGATACTCACAGCGAGCATTGGCATCATAATTCCGGGCATTGCCAGTCTGAGGTGGCATATCCCTCAAAGTGAGAGGTCCTTTTGCCGTTAGCTGTTTAAAGATTTTGGTGTATGACATAGGCAGGGGATCAATATGCCTATCATATCCTCTTTGTTGATATGGTGGACGCTGTTGAGGAGCGCGTTGTTGCTGTTGACCAGGCCGTTGTGGATAAGCCGGTTGCTGGTATGGTCCAGGTGCATATTGCGCAGCAGCAACCATAGGACGTGGATGTGGTTGATGAGCCATCTGAGGCGGAAATAGAGCTTGAAAGGCCTGCTGATAAGGCATTGGAGGAACTGGCTGATATGGCATAGGAGCATATTGTGCAGCAGCAACATAGGGATACTGGTAGTAGGGAACTAGAGTAGGTGCACTCTGTTGAAAATTCCCACTTGCAGCAGAAATGACATTTGTGTCGCCCTTTTTATACCCGTTGAAAGATTTCTTGGCATTGTTTTGGCTGCTAGAACCTCCTTGGATTTTTCCATTCTTCAAGCCTTCTTCAATTCTTTCTCCGACCATCACCATATCCGAAAATCCAAAAGATACGCTGCTGATCAGCTTCTCGTAGTATTGCCCCTGTAGGGTACCCATGAAGATGTCGATTAGTTCATGGTCAACCAAAGGAGGATGCACTCTAGCGGCTAGCTCCCTCCAGCGTTGGGCGTACTCTTTAAAGGATTCTCTCTCCTTTTGAGACATACTCTGAAGTTGAGTACGGTTAGGAGCATGGTCAGTGTTGTACTTGTACTGCTTTTTGAATGCATCAGATAGATCAAGCCAAGTACGAACATTGTTGCGTTCGAGCTGCATGTACCATTCTAGAGATGCTCCATACAGGCTGTCTTGGAAGCAATGGATCATAAGCTTATTATCTTTGGCATGAACGACCATTTTTCTACAGTACATCCTCAAGTGAAGCTCAGGACAGCTGAGGCCTTTGTATTTCTCGAATTCTGGCAGTTTGAACTTAGTAGGGATCACAACATCTGGAACTAAGCACATGTCTGAGGCACTCAGAGAAGTTGAGTTGTGTCCTTCCATGATTCGGAGTTTTTCAGCTAACTCGCGGCACATCTTCATAGCTTCAGATTCTTGAACAACATGAGGATTAGTGATTGGAACAACAGTATGCATCTCATACTCAACTTGATGATTCTCTTCAGTTTGAGGAAACTGGACTTGAGTTGGAATAGGTTGAGCTTGAGGAATAGCACCAATAGTAACACCAGAAGCAGGTATTGGTTGGGAAGTGACCTCTTCAACAGCAGAAGTGAAGCCTGGAGGAAAACCGTAAACCAAAGGATTTGGAACTGGAACTGAAGGCATTGCTCGTGAAGCAGATCCTTGCACTTGAGCATTGTTCATTGCGGCAGCAGCTTCGCGACGTTCTTCCATTCTGGCCAAAGCTTGCAAAGTCTCATAAATCTGGTCAATCTTGCTCTTGACCGAGTCAATCTCCTCCCTCATAGCAGCTTGTTTTTCTTGAATCACGTCCATCAGTCTTCTAGTATTGGCTCGAGTTAAGTACGGACGTCTAGCACGATACGGGCGTCGGGAAACCAGCTTGATTTACTGAAGATGGAGGAACATGAAAGTAAGTTCTTGGCTTTGGAATGAAATGCAATATGAACAAATAATGCAAATGAGATGATATGAAATGTTAGAATCCAGGATCACAAGATCAGGGTCTCACGAGTCCAAGGTACAGATGGAGGATACTCTGATCAGGAACTTCACTGGGTAGACTCTAAGGTTTTAGGGATCCCAAAGTTGTCAATTCATATGGCTGTTCATCACACACGCCATAAGCATGACGGTTGATTGACTCCGCCATATGAATCTATTTTGGGTGAGATCTTCGTATCGACAACCCACGAGAGCAAATTTTCTCGGGAGTCCATACTACGTGATCATCGACATGAGGTTTAAAACAAAGTCCTGGAGTTATGGAACTTTCTCAACTGTTTGATGCACGTGTCAATTTCATACATTCTTTGACAGTCAATCAACTCCATTGAGTAAGTCTATTCCAAGTGAGGTTTTCATATCGAGCCACACGAGGCGAACCTTAGTGCCCAATACTACGCAACCATCAACCGATGTTTTAACCAAAAGGTTCTAAAGGTCCTCAGAGTTGATGACCCTAATGAAAGCAACTGAGCACACACGTCAAGGACTTGACGGTTGTCAGTATTCTCATCAGAATCTACTCCAAGTGAGGTTTTCGTATCGACAACCCACGAGAGTGGTTCTCTCGGGAGCCCATACTACACAACCTCGCTAACTCAAGTTTGTACTCGAAAGCCCGGGCATAGAGCTTTTCCCTCAAGTTTCTTTCGATCAAGTATCGATCCAAATCATAGTACCAAGGAGCCACAAGATATATAAGATGGAATGCGATAAAGAAAGCGATAAAAATAAACAAGCAAGGCATAAAAGCAAACATCCAAATAAACGCGAAAACCTAGACTAGGCTCGACTCGCATAGGGGTGAACCAATCCCCAGCAGAGTCGCCAGCTGTCGTACCCCGAAAAATACGACCTCACGCGATCCGGAAAGACGGAGTCACGCACCGGACAGACTGAAGAGTCGCCACCTAATTCTATTTGTTCCTGAAGAGGGAAAGGGAAGATATAGATACAACCCGGGAAGAAGAGGATGAGGACAAAGGTCAACGTAACCATTTCCTGGGTTCGGGAGTCGGTTATGCAGGGGGAAGGTATTAGCACCCCCTACATCCATCGTACTCGATGGGAACCATCTAAGTTATCGCGCGCGAAAGGATGTCTATGCTTAAACGAATTACTTGCTAGAGGGAAATGAGTTGAATTATAAGTTAGATTGAACCTAGGTGCTCGGCAAGGATTGAGATCCTTGTGCCTACGTACTCCCACGTGCAATGGGAAAGTCAGAGCCTCGTAGTTCGACCTACTAAGGGTATTGGTTGTTTGATTTTATTACCTTTCTTCGACGAAAGGATTTAGGAGTTGAAATGCACTAAAGACTATGGATAGTTTATCTCGCCCAACAAGACGATCGTCCTGCGTCGAAATAATCGGAGCGAGTAACGAGAGCTCGTTATCCTCCTTTCTACCGCTTAAGGCTCGTGACGTACAGATCTTCTCGTATTTATTAGAATGTTTTATTTCCTAAGACCGCTTGACGTTGGATCAAGGGTTTGGATCTAATCGAAACGTTTTGGTTTTTTGAGGTTAAAAGGGTAAATGCAAGTGGAGGTTTATTTTATGGTTTGTTAGCGAGGCACAAAGCGCTCGGCTCGCAAGGTGGAGTGAATCCTAAACGAAACGAAAATAACTGAAAAAAAATAAAGTGCAAGTGTGCAAGTGCAATCGCTTGGCGTTGGACCAAGGATTCAGAATTAAATAAAATACGGAAAATAAAGTGCATCCAAAGTAATGGGAGAGGGATACAAAATAAATACAGGGGATTGCGAGAAATAAAGAGGTCTCGTTGTAGTTTGCCCAAGAGGAAGCGTGTGTGCAGTGTTTTTGAACTATTCGAAGGCGTTCGGCCCTTTTAATCGGAAACAACTATTCGAAGGCGTTGGACCTTTTAATCGAGAACAACTATTCGAAGGCGTTGGACCTTTTTGGGACGCGTCGAAATTTAGTTCGTGAACTACCTTAGAATCGATTCAAAATTGGAATCATTCTATAAGGAGTCGAAACTTAAATTTTTGAAATGCGATAATAAATAAATGAATTGTATTGCAAAAATTAAATTAATTAATAAATACAAGTAATTGAATAAATTAAATATTATTAAGAATAATGAATAAATTAATTTAAATGCTTGTTTGTCCAAAATAATAAAATAATAAAAAAATAGTTACAAGGAGGGCCTCATATTGATCGAATATCACCGATTTAATGGAATCGGGCGAAAAACGGCCTTTTGTCAAGTCATTGGCCCGAAAAATAATAAATCTGATCGGATCGAAAGAGAAATAAAGATAAGCAATAGAAATATTTAAACAAAATTTGACAATCAACAACCATAAATTAAATAAATTTTGAACAAAACAATGAGGAAATTAAGATTTATAAAAATGTAGAAAGATGGGCCGCGTGGATCACCAGATGAAGCCAAAGAAAACAGTTCTCTACAAACGCTATTAATCCATCCATCCCATTTCAAAGTCAAAAAATAAAAACTTTAATCATTTAAATCAAAATTATTTTTAAAATAAAGCACATATTAATGTTGTTTCTCCCTTATCATTTCAATAACTAAAAAGAAACAGAATAGGATGAGGAAATTCTAAAACAAAACTAACATAATAATTATTTCTTAGAGAGAAAAAAAAAACTAAATAAAAATAAATAAAAAGGGATGGGGGTTCGGATCTGATTGTGGTTTAACAACAGCAACAAGTTCATGGATTTAGGAAAGCCCATATTAAGAGAAAATAAATAATAATAAAAGAAATAAAATAGGGATATGGAAAACAAAATCAGAAAATAAAAGAGATCCACAAATTCATTTTGAGACCTACCCTCTGCCTTCAGACAAACAAACGCAGTCCAGGTGATAAAAATGAAGAATCAACCCCTCTTGAAACCGTCTCGGCAACGGTGCTCTCATGCGCGGAGGCGCTTGCTCCCCTTTTTCGCGTTCACGGCGGCCATCATCTCGGTTTGCGCTTTTGTTCTTCTTCTTGGTGACTCGGTCTCTTTCTCTCTCTGAACCGGCGGCGAGACGGAGGGTTTGACGGTGAGATTAGTTCGCGATGCGTCTGATTTCGGATTTCGTCATGGATGGCTTCGGATGTGAGCGGCTTGTGAAGGTTTTCAAGGGTGGTTTGACACTTGGTTCCGCGGTTTGTTGATTCGCGGTGGTCTCTCAAAGATTCGCGCGGTTAAGGTTTTACGGTTTGGAAGTTGACGAAAAGGAGGTAAAGAAGCGTTAATAGTGGCTGTGATTTAGAGAAGACGGTTCGTGTAGGTTGAAAGCTTTGAAGGTGAGATTAGGTTATAAGCTCTCACCAGATGCGGTTTGAATGCTTTGAATTTGCGTGTTCTGTTTTTTTTGGTTTTCCAGATTTGATTCGTTGCATTTTCCTCACTCAGTTTCGATGGTTTAGGTTGGTTTGTGAAATGGTTTGCAAGTGAGGGTGTAATGGTGATGGAGTGAAGAGGTTAATTGTTTTACGGCGTGGTTCCGTGGTTTTTTGACGGTGTGTTGATTTGTGTGTTTCTGGTTTTTTACGCTGTGCTTCTATCTCACTCAGTCTGCTCTCAATGCTTTATGAAAATGGTTTGTTTCATTGCGGTTCTCACTCTTCTACTTCTTCTATTTTTCATTTTTGTGTTTGTGATGGTTGAAGGTGAGTTGGTTTGATGAATAAAGGCCAATTTATGGTAACGAAGATGGTGACGTTAAAATGTTATTTTGGTTTTTTTTTTGCAGCAAGGATGAGAGAGTTGTTTGTGCTTTGTGTTTGAAGAACATCGTGAAGGGTGTGAAGAGTTGATTGTGATTTGGCAGAAATGAGACTCAAGAAAAGGAGAGAAAGGTTTGGGAGCAAAGAGTAAGAAAAACGATTTTTCTGAGTTTTTTGGTTGAAAGTTGCTAAATAGGTGAAGGCCCTGTTGTTGCTTCGGTGATTCTCAGGATTTTATGGAGAGAGAGTGAGAAAAGAAACCGAATTTTTGATGGGTGCGACTGGAGCGGAATTCGTGGATTGTTGGCTAGTTGCGTGAGCATTATTTTGTTTTGTATTGTGCCTGAGATTTGAAATGCAGCTTGATGAAAGAAAAAAGGTTGCATTGAGTGGGTCTGTGAATTGAGGTGCTGAATTTGTTGAGTGAGTGGTTAAAAACGTGACGTAGCAATGCAAGGTGGGGTCAAATGGTTATTGTATAGTAAAAAAAGCTTACTGAAAATGAGATATTTTTACTTATAATGATAATAATAATAATAGTAACAATGCTAATAATAATTATAATCATAATAAAAGGTAATGGAAATTATAAATAATAGAAATATTAAGAGAAAAAAGAATAGTAATATAAGATTTAATAATAATAAAAAAATTTGTGTTGTTTTTTTTAAATAAAAATAATAACTAATAATGAAAAATAACAAAATAGTGGTGAAAAAGGGATAATATGATGAAATAACTTGTTGTAGTTTTTTGAAATACATGAATATGTTTAAGAAAGATTAGACTTAAATAAAAAATACAAAAAATAATAATAATATGCTAGAACTAGAGAAATTTTTATTTTGCTTGAATAATAGCTAATGGACTTAAGAAATGGTAATGGGCCTAAAAATAAGATATAAAAAAAATAAAAATTGTTCATAAATAACTTAAATAAAAAAAATGGAATGAAATATGAAATCGAATAATAGATCTTCGCACAACAAACTGATTTTAAAGCAACAATTCGCACACACACACGCACTCGACAATCTCAAAATAAAACCCTGATTTTTTCGCACAAAAAGAAAATGACAAATACTTTTATTTTCGGATATTGGTTAGACAGAAAAAATATAAATAAATAAATAAAATAAAATAAAATGGTGCATATTTTGGATTTTTGAATACGGTTAAATAAAATGGTAAAGGTAGGACAAATTTGGGGTATGACACTTAGCAGCTTCTTCTTCTTGGATGCATTAACTTCTTTGATTGCATCATTTCTAGATCCACCACCTCTAGTTTTGGTAGGAAGAATATCAGTAGTTTCTTGGAGTTCTTTAACTTCTTGTTGCAGATTTTCCTTTGATCTAGAATGACTTTTCTGAACAGAACTTTCTTCTTCTATCTATACAGATTTTAGAGCATCCTTAATCAATTTCTTCCTTTCAAGTTTAGGACAATCATCTTCTTCTTTAGGTTCTTCATCATTATAGACAATCACTTATGCTTTCCTCTTTCTCTTGGAGTCATACACATTCTTCAATATTCCAGGAAGCCGATTGATATGCTCCCGAGTAATCGTAAATCTATAATCTCTTTTGGATTCCTTTATGAGCATATTGATAACATCAAGAGAGTCTTCCTGAGTTATAACAGGAAAGTTATCCAAAAACTTCCTATTTTTATCTCTTCTGATTCTGATGGGATTGTTGAAAGTAATGATGTCCTTTTTCATTTTGTCCTTCATTGAACCAGAATAGATGCTGATAATGTATTTACATAGACTTCATCCAGATCCTGAGTAGCTCCATATTCTGTTAGAAGATTGATCAGCTTGCCCTGATAAAACATTTCAGAAAGTAGCCTTAAATAGGGTACAATTCTCTTGAATTTCTTGGAAGTATCTCTGATAGATTCACACAGATGGTGAAAGATGTAACCAGGAGGGTTAATATTTTGATCAGTTGAGAGATACAAGAGAAACATATTATGATCCCATGAAATTTGATCAAAACTTCCTTCACGAGGAATCAAACATCCAATGAGAGTTTTGAATAATCGCTTCTGTTCCAAGTGCATGTTCTTGACTTTTCTAAAGTCACTTTTCTTCTTGAAGAGAATATCCTTGATATCACAGTCATAGATTTCACCATCCTTTTTGTTGTGCATCATCAATCATTTACTCTCAACCCCAATAAGCTTGGCATTATGTCTTTGAGTAATGGTAACCTCTATTCCCATTACTACAGGTATGATTTCTACACAGTTGAATTCCTTCAGACCTATTTCTACCCTTGATTTTCCTTTCAACTTCTTGTTGTTTGCTACAACAATTCTTTCTTCAGTCTGGGCAGAAAATCCATCATACAATTCTGCTCTGACCCAAAAATCCTTAAGCATAGTTGCATAAGTTGGCCTGTTTAGCATGTTGAAGTACTTCATCCATCCTTGAGTTTCAAAATACTTCTTCAATTTGTAACCGTTTCTAGAAAAGCTTTCGAAGTCAATAATTTTCACAATGAGAAGATTTAAATCATCTTGATTAAGAGAATAAGTCTTTGGTTAGTTCTTGAGACTTTCCATGGAATCAATTTTCAGAGGATTTACGGATGAGAAAACCATGGTAAGACAATGGGGGTTTTCTAGGGTTTTTTCAATTAGAACACAACGATATACAATGAAAGGGGATGCGTGTGTTGAGAAGTGTTGAAGTAATTAAATGACATAAATCAGAATTCAAACAAATACACACTTAACCCCAATCATATATAAAATTAAATGCCACTAATTTCAAGCGTACTGAAGACAATTCAGGCAGGTGTAAAGGAAGATATAGTTGTCAAGAGTGAAATTTTGCATGTGAAAATTAAAGATATTTAGTGGCAGAATCTGAATCTGAGAGTCAACAGGAACGATCTAAAATCAAAATATTTGTTTGACAAATTTTTTGAATAACACAATTACTGACAACATTCTTAAATTCAGATTCATTACTTAGAATTAGGCAAAAATTACATAATTAAGAATTTCCTAGTATCAGAAGGAATAATTCAATAAAGAATATGCAACATAAATATCATGGATATTGATAATGAAGCCTTTTTCAGAAGTAACACATATCTCTAATTAAACATGATAATAAAATCACATAGGTTGAGAAGTATCATTACACCCATTTCGAAGGACCTTCAGTAAGACTTCTTCCAAGATATTTAATTACAAGGAATATAATATCTTGTATAGAAGGTTTCTCTTGAAATTAAAATAACTTACCTGAGTTAAGTGAAGATTTTGATTCTGGATCTACTGTGATTCTGATGAATATTTGTGACTTGTTTCATGAACCAACTTTTATATCATCTATTTTCTTTCACATAATAACACTCTAAGAAAGATTCCAGTGATAATGTTGAAAAGCTTCAACAGTAGACATCCATTCTTTCCAATTAAAGATAAAGGTATATTTTCCAGCCAAATCTTTGTCTGCACCACAGTAAAGTGTTATGCACAGACTAAGCTCTGATGCCAATTGAAGGTGGGAAATACATAAGAAGGGGGTTGAATAGTACTCCTCCAAGCTCCTTATTAACATATGAACATAGTTCAGATTCTAATCGTTGATTCTGAAACTGAGTTTAGATACATCAGAATAGATAATTATAAGTAAGGTAATCATGACAGACAACATAACAAATTTATTCGTGTTCCTCTCTCAACTGAGAGCATTCTAGTCCCCTTGCCTTGCAAGAGATTTTTCACTATAATCAATTTGATTACAATTGCTTATACACTTAAGTATAAAACTTTAACTACCCAGACTCTACAGTCTAAGACTCTTCAGCAAAACCAACTTTGGATTGAGTCTTCCTTTCTTAGGGCTCGTGTCTAAGACTTCCTCCTTGCTTAGAGCTCGTGCCTAAGACTTAAAACTTCTCAGACCACCTGTCCAAGACTTAACCCTTACTCAGAGCACATGTCTAAGAGTTTAATTTTGCATAGAGCACATGTCTATGACTTCACCTGCTTAACTAACTCCTGATCGAGACTTCCTTTTCTTAGAGCACACGTCTAAGACTTTTCCTTTGCATAAAGCACATGTTTATGACTTTACCTGCTCAACCAGCTTCTGATCGAGATTTCCTTTTCTTAGAGCACATGTCTATAACTTTACCTTCTCAACCAACTTCTGATCGAGACTTCCTTTGCTAAGAGAAAATGTATAAGACTTTGCCTTTTTATAGAGCACGTGTCTAAGACTTTACCTGCTCAGGCCACCTGTCTAATACTTAAACCTTGCTTAAAGCTCATATATAAGACTTAACTTTCTTAGATCACCTGTCCAAGACTTTGTAATGCTCAACCAACTTCTGATTGAGGTTTCGTTTTGATTGACTTCTTCAATTAGAGATCTAGTGCTCACACACATAGTATGAAACTTTTTATCTTAACTGGTGAATAACATTTTCAACAGAAAAGAGAACAAGGTGTACATAATTTTGAATCAGAGGTACATGGATATAAATCTTAACAAGAGCTTTGAACTGCTTATGATTTCGATAATATTCAATTTAGGGAAATCACAAGTCAACTTACAATTTACAACATCTAAAAGAAGAATCTATTTAACCCAAATTGTTGTTCATTGTGAACCTTATTATTTTTCTTCATTCAAATAGAGACGTTGAACATCTCTATCATTTTGACATTCCTTGTTCTTCTTATTCCATTGTATAGTTTCAAGTAAAGCTTATGGCTACGTATATAGCAGATCATTGGAAACTAGCAGTTGAAAGGATATATTCAGTTAATGTATTGATATCTTCCAAGTACAAGACACGTTGAGAAACTGTACATAAAAGATCTTAATCCATTGTATAATTTCATTAACCAGTGCATCTTCAGAAGTGTCTTTTACTTTAGAGCCATTGAGTGTGGTTGTTCGTAAAGTATATCAACTCTCCTTAAGCCTTGTGGATGTCGGCTCTAGCTAACTTTAGCTGATTTGACATTGTAGTACTTTCTTCAGTACGAGTATTATACATCTTTTTTTGTATATTTTATATGTTATCAGAAGCTAGAGAGAATTGCAAAGTGGGGAAGCAATGAGTTGCTTCTTCTGATGCTGGAAAATTCAACATCAGACTCTTCACTGAACCATACTTAGTAAGTGTCTATCAGATTTTGTTACTTAAGAAGAATATAACTCAGTCATACTAAAGCGTGTCATTTCATCAGATTATGTATGTGTCGCTCCTGGGATTTCCATCCTGGTACAGACGCGAAAGTGGCGCGGAAAAGGAAGAGTCGCCAGCCAGGCATTTTTATCCCGAAGGAATGGTAATGCTACACAAACCGAGGAAAAGGAAAGAACAAGGTCTTGCGAACCAAAGAGACTGGGTTCGGGAGTCGGTTATGAACTGGGAAGGTATTAGCACCCCGGATCGTCCTTCGTACCTGACGGGATCCACGCTTGCTAAAATCGTTTCAAAGGGTGAGGGTAAACTGTTGCTAAACTGAAACTACTACTGGAACTGGATAAGAGAAAGAAAAAGGTATGGAGAAAATGTAGGTAATATAAATAGAGTGCTCGAATGGGCCCTACCCCACTGCCTACGTATCTCATCGGGAATGAGAATCAGAGTCGACGTAGTTCCCCTAACTAGGGAGGAAAATTGCTTGTTTGTGTTTTTAAAAGCTTGAACTGCTTATGTCTATGCTCAGGTATTGCAGGCTCGTCTGGAACGAGTGTGTTTACCTTCTTGCAAAGAGACAAGTAGGAGCAAGTTCTTACGCTAAGAGTGAAGGAGGTGAGAAAAGAATTCCCGAAGGAAAGACGTTTATTGTTGGTTAGAATGCTTTTAGAAGCTTTTATTTGAGTTTGGCACGGGAAAGTGTATTCAAGCCTTTTCCCATGGAGTATGTACTTCTTACATCTCTCCAAGATGGAATGGTGGAGAAGTACACTCAAGAAAGGAGAAGACCCCCAAGACTGATTCCAAAGATTAGGGCTTAAGTACACTAACTCATTGAATTTATTGAGTGTTTTTGTATTTTGAAGTGAAAAAGTGTTTTTTTAAGCTTTTCTTTGTGATAATGACTTTAAGTTTAGACTTGTACATCATGCTAGACAAGTTCACATTACACCAATATAGGATATATGCAAATTACCCATGGAATAAGTCAATAACACAAGAAGTCACCTCAACCTTTATTAAGTGTTTTGAAGTTGTTTTGAGATGAGAAGAGAAAAAAGTACCAAAAGGATCTCAAAGGTAAAATGTCTAAGGAAGACTAAACCTAATGAAGTATGATGCTTGGATATCCTAGGTTTGTGAGGTTTGAAAACTCTATCTTAATGAAGAAGGAAGAAGAGAAGAAGAAAAGAAAAGAAAGAAGAAGATAAAGGATTAAAAGACAACTTAATTCCAAGCTGGAAGTTAAGTTGCTTCTAAAGGGGATGAGAAGCAATAATGAAAAGCCAAAGCATATGAATGCTTAACCAAACACAAGTATTAACATTAAAAGAGAAATAAGAGATTGGAATGTGGAAGCACATCCACATCCCTTCAACTTACCAAAGCCACTACAAGGTTAATAAAAGAAGTATGGAAGATCAAGAAATGGAAGATGGAAGCCAAACACATAAGGCACACAAATGAAATGGAACCAAAGGTGCTAAGATCTTACAAGTCAGAATCACAATATAACCAAACATCAAAGGCTTAAAGAACTCTACCATAACCAAACAACTTGCAAAGAAGTACAAAAAGATGAAGAAGTTCAAGGAAAGATGTAAAAGATGCATGAACATGGTTAAAGACATATGATGAACCTCAAAGTTAGAACCCAAACATTATATTTAAATTCCTAATGTTACCCAAAATGATCACACCAAAATTCATAAGTTAGTTCATGGCATAATGAGAGATGATGAGAGAAATGCAAACACATAATCATGTTATAAGAACAAGTGAGGTGAAGATTAAAGTAGAAAATGAAAAGATGATATGAAATGGTCAAAGTCAGCAACATATGCATAATATGACATGTTAAGGATGCATGAATGATCATGGAAAAATAACATAGCAATCAAGTTCATACAACTTAACAAACATGTAAGAGGAAGTCACATTAGGAAATGAATGCTTCATACTTGAAATGAAATGCAAAAGATGCAAACTGGCATACAATTATGGATGCTTATGGATAATTCAGTAGCATATCATGGATGAAAATGCAAATGCAATGATGATATGATCATGTTATAAGCACACAATTGTAATAGCTCAAAATTTGCCCTCCCATTTTCATGATTAGCATATTACTTTGCATACTCAAATTCATAGCATAATTTGTAGCATAATTCATAGCATGACTCATAGTTATCATTGCAAAGGCATAGGCTTGTGATCAATGACCAAGACAAGTAATGACTACCCATAGGCAATAAAAGGTCCACACGATTTCTCAAAATTGAGCAAAAGGTAAACTCTTGACTTCTTGAGGTCAAGGTCATGAAATTATGGTCACAAGGGTCTTATGGACCAAGTTTGATCAAGAAGGGATGGAGAAATCAAAGAAAAAACAATTTTTTGAGACCATGTATCAATACATACAAGTTTTGTATCGATACATGTTGTTGTGTAGTTTTGGAAATGGACTATGTATCGATACATACGAAGGATGTATCGATGCATGATTTATTCATTTGCTGGAAATTGCCAAAACCTTCAGTATGCATCGATGCATACAACTTTGTATCGATACATATCAGTTAAAAAAATTGACATGTATCGACTCATACGATACATGTATCGATGCATGTTTGATTTTTCGTGCTAAAAGAGCCATTGCTTCAGTATGCATCGATGCATACACGCATGTATCGACTCATATTAGTTGAAAAACTAACATGTATCGATTCATCCATGTTATGTATCGATACATGAGGCCATTTTTCTGCTAAAAACTTCTGAACAATGACAGTTCACTTCATGGATTGCATCTATGATGGAACTATGTAATCTTCACTAAAAGAAGCTTTGGTATGTACCATCTTGTGAGCAATTTCAAGGACTTGAAAGGGGCTGCATTCTAACCATAACAAGCATAAACATCACATCATGATATCACACCCAAGAGTTGCATAACTGAATTTTTCAACTCACCTTCATTGCATCTTACACCTCAAGTTAAAATTGACCATGGTTCTAACTGTTAACCATGAGGGTTAACAGTTAACCTGAGATATATAAGGCTTTCTCCAACTGAATTTTGAACACACTTCATTCTAAACCAAATCTCATCACAAACTTCATCTATTTTCTCTAATTTTCATTCTGATTTTGGAAGCTACATTGCACTGAATCTTCATCAATTCAGTCTCAATCTTCATTTGTTCATCTTCATCTTCATCAATTCACTCCCAATCTTCATTTGTTCTTCATCATCATCATCATCATCATCATCATCAAGAGCTTCATTTCCATGGCAGAATTTCATTGAATCTTCCATTTTACACCAATGCAATTTTCTGCATTTTGCTTCCATATACTTTGATCTTCATCTACAGCATCACAATTATCATCAAGTCATCATCAACATCATAATTTGCAGCTTCTCCATGGATCTAATGGATTAAAAGATCAAGATTACATCTCTAAAAATTTTCTGCATCTTCATCAATTTCTCAAGATTTTTCATTAACAAAGTGTTTATTTCACTCCACAAAGGATCAAGATCAAGCATAGAAGACTTTGGAACCTCGTCTCTGGATTTCTACAACTCTAAACACCACTGAATTTCAGGTTTCATCTTCAATTCAGTTTGCATGAATTCTGATTTTTTTGGTTGATTTGTGTTAATATGAGCTCAATAGGAGCAATGCTTGTGTTGGCTAGTTGATATGCACCTTAGGTGCTTAGATTCAATTTTTAGGTTGATTCTTGTGTGCTTCGATTTGCATTATTCATGAGCCTTAGGAGAAAATCACGCCTAGATTGATGATGTACTTCAGGAGACGAATCTATCCATGGCCACATTTTTCAGTTTGGTAAACCTTTTTCCAAACCCTAACCAGAGAGTGATCAGAGAAGATGACCATAATTTAGCTCCGATGACCGGAATAGTAAGCCTAGCATTAAGGTGAAAACATAACACAGCCATTAGATCAGTCTTCATCTAACACACCAAATTAGCCACCACATTAATGAACATGTGCCAATCATGTGCCATAATTTGTGAAGAGTTTTTCATATCACTATTTGCACCCCAGCGTGTTTGGGTTCAGCCCAATTCAGTTCAATTTTCCACTTCCTGCACCTCTTTCCATTTTCTTTGTTTCTTTATTTTCTGTTTAGTAAAGTTTCATTTTAATCCAACAAAAATACCAAAACTCATGATAAAATTCCCCAAAAATCACAGAGACTTCCTAACTCATTTTAGAATTTATCCACACTTTTACTTTCTGATTTTAGTCATTTTCCAATTTTTTTTCGATTTTCCATTTAATTATTTTTCTATGGAATTCCTTCATCTACACTTTATTTTGTTCATTTTATTTCTCCCACTTCCAGTAACCTTTTTGCCCAATTATTTTTGTTGTGATTAGAGGACTCATAATAGAACCTGGAATTATTTTTATCATATTTTTAGGTCCATTTTATCCACTGTTTTGGTAGCATAGCTTGTGCAAATTTGTGAAAAATCTTAGGTAGATTTAAGTGACATTTTGGCCTAGTTAGGTTAGGAATTTTTAGGAGATTTTTTAACATAACATTAGATTAAGGTTAGGGACCTTAGGGAATTAATTTCATATTTTTTCCAGGACCATTACTATTTTTTAGTGCTTTGATTTTATTCAAGTTTTTCATGCAAATTCACCTAGTTTTCACTTAGGGATTTATGGATGCATTTGGACATAGTTTGATTAGGTTTGATCTTAGAATATTAGAAGTCCTTAATTTGGTTTATCTACTGATTTTATAAGGTTATTATGATGTAAGATCCCTTAGGACTTGACTTTAGGCTTAAAAGTTCATTAATGCCTTCATTAGTTAGTGTGATCTCTTTTGAGTTTTCCATGTTATTATTGTTCAAAATGTCATCATGCTAATATTTGTTTTGTAGGGGGGAAGATTATGGTAAGCATTACTTCATTTCTATCTCCTGTGCATTTTAATTGTGTTTGCCTTAGCACCTCGTGCTTTGATCATAGGCTTTCCCCTTTTACTCTTTTAGAACCAACTTAACTTCTTTAGGAAGTAAGTTGAGTTCTAATTCTCTTTTCTTCTTTTCCTCTTCTCATTAGGATTAGAAAAAACCTCACAAACCATTAGGACCTCTTTTGTACATAATAACTAACTTAGGGTTGTGTCTTAGCCCCCCTTAGTTTTCCTTTTACAACTTGAGTCTTTCTTTCTCATCTCATGAAGAAAATAATACAAAAACACCTAATAAAGGTTGAATGTTTTCGTACGACACGAGACTTTGCCGTGGGTTACTTATACATTTCCTGTTTCGGGATGAGGTGTAAGTCATATACCACGATAAATAAGTCTTAGTATGAGAATTTTCACAAACAAATTCAAAGTACTTCTCATAAAAGACAAAACAACAAACAATATGCGACTTTCCTTCGGGAACTTTCTCTTCTCATCTCAATCACTCGCAACGACTTGTCTCGCATTTAAGACGGTAAACACACTCGTACAAGGCGAGCCTGCAACCTGAGCATAGACATACGCAGTTCCAGCGCATAAAAAACACAAACAAAACCAGTCGCCTTTAGTTAGGCAAACTACGTCGACTCTGATCCTCATTTTCCCGATGAGGTACGTAGGCAGCGGGGTAGGGCCTGTGCGAACACATTCTTTATTTTCCCAACATTTCCCCTTTTCTTCTCATTTTCTCATTTCTCATCCAGTTCCAGTAGCAGTTTATTTCAGCAACAACTTATTCCTCACCCTTTGAAGCAAGCAAACAAGCGTGGATCCCGTCGGGTACGGCAGACGATCTGGGTGCTAATGCCTTCCCAGTTTGTAACCGACTTCCAGACCCAGATATTTGGTTCGCAGGACCTCGTCCTTTCCTTCTTCCTCAGGTTTGTGCAGTATTACCTTTCCCGTTCCATTCGGGATAAAAATGCCTGGCTGGCGACTCTGACTTTTCCGCGCCACTTTCGCGTTTGTACTAGGATGAAAATCCCGGGAGCTACAGCTGGCGACTATGCTGGGGAAGAACCCAAAATCTCTGGTTTCCCCTTGAGAGTCAATCCTAGTGCCTATTTGCTTTTGTTTCTTTGGGTGTTTATGTGTGTGTGTTGTTGTATGTTTATTAACTTTTTTCATTTACAGTTTTATTTACAACATTAATTTACTGCTTTCATTATTTATTTCACATGCATCATATATACTGGACTGCGCTGGTTTTCATTTTTTGTGGGATGGGAGTTACTGTGAGATAAGAAAAACACCCGGCTTGAGTGCACTATAGGATTAGCGTGGACACGTTGTACTTCCATGGTATCTCACCATGATGAGTGGCAGTGTGTTCCACACCCAGGTTGCGACCGTCTTGGAACTATTATGTGTGGGGATTACCCCACTTCAGGGAATGACCTCGATAGTTATGTGCAGCTGGGGACCGATCATTGAGGACCTTAGTGGAAACATCCCTCTCCAGTGATGTCAATGGCATACCACATTTGTTGTCAAATCCACTCGCATCCGAGGGCCCACTGGGAACTCGCATAGGATGGCCTGGTTCTCTCATAGGAATCTAGTTAAGGTAAATTGTTTGTATGACGATAGTATTATAACATTCGGGGTGAATGTATTATTGTTTCTCGATTTAGTGCTTGAAGCTGAGGACTTATGAGGGATGCTTGTTTTCCTTAGACTCAGTTGAGACCTCCCTGAGTAGTACATAATGCCAAACCGATTCCCTGATTTGGTCACGAGCCATTTCTCGGAAATGGTGAATGTATTATTGCTATTCAGCTTTGAGAGTCTGTGATGTTGACCCGAGTAGCATACCCGTGAGATGGGAGGGGTTTACAGGTTTGCAGAAACCCTCAAACTTCTAACATACCCGCTTTGCCAGTATTATTCAGCATTGTGATCTGTTCTAAAATCTTGGATTCTTATTCAGAAGAGCCGTTACTATGATTGTGACCCTTGAATAGCCACTTTAGTTGCTCAACACCAACGTCGGACCACTGATAACATGCCTGTTGCATATATAACATCATGGAATTTTAGCATACATGTTTGGTTATTTCCAAAGATCCCATATCTGAACCATGTCATTATATTTTACTGTATCAAAATCAAAGCAGATAAATTCATTGGAAATAATCGAACATGAAATTTTCATACATCGACGCACCCATCACAGGTGTCCGGGGACAGATCCTCATCCTGACTTGGTTTGTTTCAGAATGGCCAGCTTGAGTCCTGATTGTCAGGATATGAGCATGGAACAACTCCGAGCGGAGGTGGTTAAAATGATGACCCAGCTGGGGCATTTCATGCTGGATATTCTAGCCTTGTCTCAGAATCAGAAACTGCTGAGAGAAGAGGTCGACGAAATGAAAGCTCATATGGGCCAAACTACAGAGATTTCGGGAACTATGTTGATAAAGGAAAACAAGTAATTGTTCGCTTTTGCATCCGAAGTTCTAACTCCTCCTGCCTCTTGGGAACCTTTGATGGAACATGGATTACCTTCTGAATCTTCTTTATTGACAGAATCTGCTCATCCTCCACTTTCTTATGAGATGTGCGAAATACGGAAGTCTGAGAAGAAGTTCGATCCAATCCCGATGCCATATGTACAATTGCTTCAACTATTGCTGGAATTAAAGTTGGTTAAGCTGATTGATATGGGACCTCAGCAGACCGGGTACCCCATGGGTTCTAATACCAAGGCTAGATGCGAATTCCATTCAGGAGCATCCGGCCACAGTGTGTAAAATTGCAAGGTGCTCAAACATAAGGTCCAAGAACTCATTGACTTAGGGGTAATCAGATTTAAGCTTGTTCAGGAGGCCAAGCAAAAGTATGTTCCACTACCTGCTGCTAAGGAAAAAGGTGTTTCTCCTCTCCTTAAGGAATCTTCCTCATATCGCAAGCCTTGGGTTCTGAAGCTCCCACATCAGCAGATTATAACTAAGACCCCCCAGGATATACCACTTCCACTGCAAAAACAAGAAAGGGCTTTTGACCCAATACCAATGTGTCACACTGACTTACTTCAACATCTGCTTCGGTTGAAATTGATTGAGCTTTGTAAACGGTCCCCACTTCCTGTTCCACTACCAGACGGATGAAGGGCCGTCGCTTGTTGTGATTTCCTTTTTGGGGAACCGGGTCACGGCATTGAATGATGTAAAGCCTTTTAGCACCAGGTGCAAGACTTGATTGATTCCAAAGTAATAGAGCTTGGACCAACTGGGGTGAAGATGATTGGCAATCCGAGGTCAACGACCGCCAAAGGAGTGAATTTCCCTTCCTCTTCTCTAAGACTTATCCCGGGTCATGGGGGTGCTCCCCATATTTGGTCATCGCATCAACAATCTTTACCAAATACAAGAAAAAAAGTATATGGGCACGCGGGGTGCCCTAATCAGCATCGTCAGCAGAATTGTCAATCACAGAAGTAGGGACCTAAGAAATCTGAGGGAATGCTTGCTCAAGTTTCAATATCTCGAAACCAACTACTTGCCCGCCTTCTTCAAAGTTCTTTGATAAAGTGAAGCCATACCATCCTAGTTCCGTATCCCTTTCCTCCATACTATGACATGACCACTCAATGTGAGTTCCATTCAGGGACATTCGGACATACAATAGACAATTGTAGAGAGTTCGAACACAAGGTGCAAATTTTGATTGACGTGAAGGTCATTACACCAGAGGGTCTGCCTTTAAACTAAAGTCTTCAAGATAATCACCCGGTTTGCAAGAGTATCCGCAAAAGTAAATAAAGCCAGAGGTATTCAAATACTCTCCGCTATGGCAATTGTGTGTTTGTTTTTCTTCAATGCGTTTTCATCCCTATTGAGGGGAACTATGTCGCTCTGATTATCCATTGGTCAATGGAGATACGTAGGTAGAAGATCGTCAGGTCTTTCCGAGCAACCTTATGGGGAAACTTTATTCCCTATCGTCACTCTTTCCTCTGAGACGTCTCGTGATAGAGCCTCCAGGTCAGAATAACCGAGTGAAGATTGATATGTCCATACGAAGTCAAGACTCCTCAACAACGGCAATATTCAGTTTCTTTACTGCATTTCCATTTGTAGTTTCTTTTTTGTGCTAAACATTTGTATACATGTATGAAATTTGTTTGCTTTTGAATGTTATCAATAATAAAACTCACATGTTTTTCTTGAAGTAACTCATTTGCACTTACTTATAATTTTGTATGTGTACATCGCAATACCAACTGTCTTTCTTAAACTCTATGAGGGAGAATGACGAAACAAAAACGCCAGAATCTTTAATGGTGTGCTCTTGAATAAGACCCTATTGACGATGTACAAGCTTTGTTTCAAATCCCTACACACAAGAGATATAAGGGAGATAGACCATCGCTAACCCCTTTGAGCCTTGAAGTAGGAGTTTCTTTTCGCACGAAAAAACCCTCACATGTAACCCCGGGGCAGGGTAGGTGTCGGCTAGTTGGACCAAACGTACAGACTTTCATAAAGGAGTGTATTTGAGGATCCATTACATTCCATTATGCTAATCAAGAGGTCTAAAGACCAGAAACCACCATGGTTATCCCAATCAAGAGGTCCAAAGATGGGAAGCCACAATGGTTATCCTTCATCGACCCAAAAAGTGAGTCAGTCACGAACCCTTCAAAGCGATCAAGGCAACCAGTGTCACATGATTTGTTCAAAGAGAAAACATAATGACAGAAAAGCCCGCTAAGTCGAAACTTGAAAACAAACGACTTAGGCAAAAGTTAGGGCATCTCGCTGGACTTCACAATCAAAGATTCACAAGAATCAGTCCAGGAAAAAGTTAGGGATAAGCAAAAGAACATAAAAAACTGAAAGGCAAAAAGGATTACACAAGAAAGATCCTTAAGCGAGAACAAAGTTGTGTGGCACATACACGAAAGACAAAGGGGTGACTGACTCCAAATGCCAACCTAATTGGTGTTTAAATCGTTGGTATAATTGGTTCCTCAACCATCACAAAACCCTTTTTGAGAGGTGAGTGATTGTGAAAGCTAGTTTGAAAATAGGAATGGAGAACATCACGAAGAGGGGTGGGCACCAATAAACTTCGAGCCTATATCTTTTGTTTCTATAACCGTGAACCAGGCCGCGATGCTACCCTCAAAATTCCTAATTGAAACAGGGTTAATTTGAGAACATACTACCACGAGGTCGCGTTCCCGACTCCTTTGAGTCGTACTAAATGGTCTTTGATGGTATTGCATGCACACATTTTCATAAAAACGTCAATGTCGTATCTTAACCGGTGATTTACTCACAAAGGTTTGTGACCTCTCTTCAATAAATACTTCAAGATTAACATGTGTGTTGCATTAGAATTTTCATTCTCAGAATAAACATTTTCTGCTTGCATACATTTATTTTACATGATAGAAGTTCACAGCTGGAACCTCAGTCCAGAAGCTTAATCTTGCAAAATTGAGAAGTCTGAAACTTCTGAAGGACCAACATGTGGTGATGCACTTTTCACATAAGCTCCATTGAGTAGGAACTTTCCCAACCAGTCATGGTAAGAGCCAGCCAACCTGGGGCAGTTACGTCGAGTAATCTCTCCAAAGTCCATCCCAACTGGGGAAATCATTTCGAGATCAAATCTCTCAAAAAAGAAATAGTCTGATGCATGCAGTTGAATCTCAACCAAGCTTGGGCAATCAATTCGAGATTCAAATCTCTCCAAGGATAGTTGGTATGAGCAGTCAATGATCACTTCAAGGCTCATACTGGGGCAGACCACCCAAGACCACGAGAAGTACTCTCTCCCGAAGACGATCGATCAGAAGCTCTTACCCATAGTTCAAAATACTGGGGCAGAATATCTCACAGTGATATGAGGTTTTTCACGAATACTCACAAGGCAGATTCTTTCGTGGACCATGCAGTCTGGGGCAATTATTTCGAGATCCGATGAATCTCCTCAAGAGTTGGAAAACGTTGGGGCATCTTTGATGCCGGGTTTTCTGTAAAATCCTCTTGAGATATTTTCTTCCGATAAACCTAATATGAAGCGGGAACAAATGTCCACTCAGGATCAGTAGGAAGTCGATCAATCTAGAGGCTGGAAACATAGCCATTACCAGCACGAGGCATCCGAGAGTTTATTCCCCAGCAGGTTTCATTAAGCACGATTCTTCAGTGAGTCTCATCAGATAATTCCCTCTCCAGCTAAGCAACAAGAAGATATTTTGGCACCCCGCGAGCAAAGGGTATCATAACCTTTCATCCCCAGCAAGAGGCGACTTAGGACTCTTGTCTTCAGTAGGAAGCATTCCCGTTGACATCTTCTGTTATCCCCAGTAGAGTGGAAATTGAAATCTTCCCCCAGCGGTGGTGAAAGAAGACTGATAGTCGCTCCAAGCAGAGTTTCTCTTTTAACAAAGGAATATTCCTCAGCATAGTCTTCATACCTTTAGTGGTATAGGAGAGTTGTCATTCCTCAACGGAGGCATGACACGGAAGGGCTCAAGTTCTCTTCTCTACCCATGAGTGTCTGTCACTTTCCCCCAACGGGTTTTCCTAATGAATTTCTCAGCAGATCTCTTCCCCAAGCATGAGATTGTGTACCTGAGGAGTTTCTCCTGCAGATGTCTTCCTCGGCAGAGTACCAACACGTATGATTCTCCGGCCGAGCCAGAAGGTCGCCATTTCCCCAACGAAGTTCAATGGGTAGCGTACCTCTCAAATCAAGTTCATCCCCAGCAGGATCGTTATCTCCTAATCCCGAAGTCCAATTTATTTTTGGCAATGATGGCAGTTCAGAGCCAGTGTATCATTAATAATATCTCCTGTAGAGTTGCTCATCTTCACAAGGAGTCATTAGATCAATCCAGTGATTACTCCTTCCCTAGTGAAGCCGACAAGAATATATGTTATCTCCTCCTCGGGGAATCCCTTTTCATTTGCATTTAGTAATCGTCACATTTTCATCCTCAAAAAGGCGTAACATTTCCATTATTATGGAACATTACGCCATCGTAAATTCAAACATATGCATACGAAGCATAAGCTAGTGGTGGTACCTTGTAGAAGTCTGAAACACCAGTTCTTCAACAATCTGAAGTATACCCACATAATGCCGAGATCATTTCCCAGTGTGGCTATTTCCATCAAGTCTTGTTTGACATCCCCATTGAGTCTTTTTTCAATACAACAGGCTCATTCTTCGCTCTCCGTTTCAGTACAACGATCCCGTTTCTCTAGAGTCGCCATTTAAGTACAATGGTCTCATTTCCCAGATTCTGTCTCAGTACGATGTTCTCGCTTTCATGGTTATGGATCGGTTAATACCATCTCCATGCTAGATTGGTTGATCTTATTCGAGTTGTGAATCGGTTGATACCATCTCCATGTTAGACTGATTGATCTTATTCGAGTTGTGAATCAGTGGATATCACTTCTCTTCGAGCCGTAAATCGGATGATATTACATCCTCGCTTTCCTGGTTATGGATCGGTTGATATCATCTCCATGTTAGATCGAATGATCTTATTTGAGTTGTGAATCAGTTGGTATCACTTCTCTTCGAGCCGTAAATCGGATGATATTACGTCCTTGTTTTCCTGGTTATGGATCGGTTGATACCATCTCCATGTTAGATTGATTGATCTTATTCAAGTTGTGAATCAGTTGATATCACTTCTCTTCGATCCGTAAATCGGATGATATTACGTCCTTGCTTTCCTGGTTATGGACCGGTTGATACCATCTCCATCTTAGATCGGTGGATCTTATTTGAGTTATGAATCGGTTGATATCACTTCTCTTCGAGCCGTAAATCAGATGATATTACATCCTCACTTTCCTGGTTATGGATCGGTTAATACCATTTCCATGTTAGATCGGTTGATCTTATTAAGTTGTGAATCGTTTGATATCACTTCTCTTCGAGCCTTAAATCGAATGATATTACGTTCTTGCTTTCCTGGTCATGGATCGATTGATACCATTTCCATGTCAGATCGGGATCTTATTCGAGTTGTAGATCGGTTGATGCTACTTCTCTCTGTTGCAAATCAAATCTTGTTTCTCCAGTTGAGTCGTCATCCAAGTTATGATGGTCTCCCTTTCAAGTTTTATCTCCACAAGTGGGATAAATTCTTGTCGAACGTCAAGTTCGTATCTTTGAGTCGTCATCCAAGTTATGATGGTCTCCTTTTCAAGTCTTATCTCCACAAGTGGGATAAATTCTTGTCTAACGTCAAGTTCATACCATTGAGTCGTCATCCAAGTTATTATGGTCTCCCTTTCAAGTTTTATCTCCACAAGTGGGATAAATTCTTGTCGAGCGTCAAGTTCATACCATTGAGTCGTCATCCAAGTTATGATGGTCTCCTTTTCAAGTTTTATCTCCACAAGTGGGATAAATTCTTGTCGAGCGTCAAGTTCACTTTCCAATGTATCATCCAAGTTATGATAGTTTATCTCCACAAGTGGGATAAATACGTTTTGAACGCCAAGTTCATTTTCCAAGTTATCATCCAAGTTATGATAGTTTATCTCCACAAGAGCGATAAATACGTTTTGAACGCCAAGTTCATTTTCCAAGGTATCATCCAAGTTATGATAGTTTATCTCCATAAGAGGGATAAATACGTGTTGAACGCCAAGTTCATTTTCCAAGTTATCATCCAAGTTATGATAGTTTATCTCCACATGAGGGATAAATATGTTTTGAACGTCAAGTTCATTTTCCAAGGTATCATCCAAGTTATGATAGTTTATCTCCATAAGAGGGATAAATACGTTTTGAACGCCAAGTTCATTTTCCAAGTTATCATCCAAGTTATGATAGTTTATCTCCACAAGTGGGATAAGTACGCTTTGAACGCCAAGTTCATTTTCCAAGTTATGATCCAAGTTATGATAGTTTATCTCCACAAGCGGGATAAATACGCTTTGAACGCCAAGTTCATTTTCCAAGGTATCATTCCAAGTTATGATAGTTTATCTCCATAAGCGGGATAAATACGTCATGGTTTTATCAAATTTTGTTTCGTGGCCTCAAGCCGTCATCCAAGTTATGTTGGTTTCTGGTCCACCCAGTAAATAAAAAACAAAAAAAAACCTGGCATCTTTCACTCCCCACAAAGTTCAAATTTTCAGGTCTATTCGAGTTCCACTACATACCTTGAATGTCTAAAAGTCGTCGCTATTATTCATTCAGGTCTGCAGATGATTGAATAGGGGCAGCTGTAATACCTCAAAATCTGCCCTCCCATTTTCATGATTAGCATATTACTTTGCATACTCAAATTCATAGCATAATTCATAGCATAATTCATAGCATGACTCATAGTTATCATTGCAAAGGCATAGGCTTGTAATCAATGACCGAGATAGGTGATGACTACCCATGGGCAATAAAAGGTCCACAAGATTTCTCAAAATTGAGAAAAAGGTAAACTCTTGACTTCTTGAGGTCAAGGTCATGAAATTATGGTCACAAGGGTCTTATGGACCAAATTTGATCAAGAAGGGATGGAGAAATCAAAGAAAAAACAATTTTTTGAGACCATGTATCGATACATACGCGTTTTGTATCGATACATGTTGTTGTGTAGTTTTGGAAATAGACTATGTATCGATACATACAAAGGATGTATCGATGCATGATTTAATTCATTTGTTGGAAATTGCCAAAACCTTCAGTATGCATCGATGCATACAACTTTGTATCGATACATATCAGTTAAAAAACGGACATGTATCGACTCATACGATACATGTATCGATGCATGTTTGATTTTTCTTGCTGGAAAGAGCCATTGCTTTAGTATGCATCGATGCATACACGCATGTATCGACTCATATCAATTGAAAAACTAACATGTATCGATTCATCCGTGTTATGTATCGATACATGAGGTTGTTTTTATGCTAAAAACTTCTGAACAATGACAGTTCACTTCATGGATTGCATCTATGATGGAACTATGTAATCTTCACTAAAAGAAGCTTTGGTATGCACCATCTTGTGAGCAATTTCAAGGACTTGAAAGGGGCTGCATTCTCACCATAACAAGCATAAACATCACAGCAGGAGATCACACCCAAGAGTTGCATAACTGAATTTTTCAACTCACCTTCATTGCATCTTACACCTCAAGTTAAAATTGACCATGGCTCTAACTGTTAACCATGAGGGTTAACAGTTAACCTGAGATATATAAGGCTTTCTCCAACTAAATTTTGAACACACTTCATTCTAAACCAAATCTCATCACAAACTTCATCTATTTTCTCTAATTTTCATTCTTATTTTGGAAGCTACATTGCACTGAATCTTCATCAATTCAATCCCAATCTTCATCTGTTCATCTTCATTTTCATCAATTCAGTCCCAATCTTCATCTGTTCTTCATCATCATCATCATCATCAAGAGCTTTATTTCCATGGCAGAATTTCATTGAATATTCCATTTTACACCAATGCAATTTTCTACATTTTGCTTCCATATACTTTGATCTTCATCTACAACACCACAATTATCATCAAGTCATCATCAACATCATAATTTGCAGCTTTTCCATGGATCTAATGGATTGAAAGATCAAGATTACATCTCTGAAAATTTTCTGCATCTTCATCAATTTCTCAAGATTCTTCATCAACAAAGTGTTTATTTCACTCCACAAAGGATCAAGATCAAGCATATAAGACTTTGGAACCTCCTCTCTGGATTTCTACAACTCTAAACACCACTGAATTTCAGGTTTCATCTTCAATTCAGTTTGCATGAATTCTGATTTTTTTGGTTGATTTATGTTGATATGAGCTCAATAGGAGAAATGCTTGTGTTGGCTAGTTGATATGCACCTTAGGTGCTTAGATTCAAGTTTTAGGTTGATTCTTGTGTGCTTCAATTTGCATTATCCGTGAGCCTTAGGAGAAAATCACGCCTAGGTTGATGATGTACTTGAGGAGACGAATCTATCCATGGCCTCATTTTTCAGTTTGGTAAGCCTTTGTCCAAACCATAACTGGAGAGTGATCGGATAAGATGACTGGAATTTAGCTCCGATGACTGGAATAGTAAGCCTGGCATTAAGGTGAAAACATAACACAGTCATTAGATCAGTCTTCATCTAACACACCAAAATCAGCCACCACATTAATGAACATGTGCCAATCATGTGCCATAATTTGTGAAGAGTTTTTCAGATCACTATTTGCACCCCAGCATGTTTGGGTTCAACCCAATTCAGTTCAATTTTCCACTTCCTGCACCCCTTTCCATTTTCTTTGTTTCTTTATTTTCTGTTTAGTATAGTTTCAATTTTAATCCAACAAAAATACCAAAACTCATGATAAAATTCTCCAAAAATCACAGAGACTTCCTAACTCATTTTAGAATTTTCCACACTTTTACTTTCTGATTTTAGCCATTTTCCAATTTTTTTTTGTCGATTTTCCATTTAATTAGTTTTCTATGGAATTCAATCATTTACACTTCATTTTATTTCTCCAACTTCCAGTAACCTTTTTGCCCCATTCTTTTTGTTGTGATTAGAGGACTCATAATAGAACTTGGAATTATTTTTATCATATTTTTAGGTCTATTTTATCCACTGTTTTGGTAGCATAGCTTGTGCAAATTTGTGAATAAATCTTAGGTAGATTTAAATGACCTTTTGGCCTAGTTAGGTTAAGAATTTTTAGGAGATTTTTAACAGAACATTAGATTCTGGTTAGGGACCATAGGGAATTAATTTCATATTTTTTCTAGGACCATTACTATTTTTTAGTGCTTTGATTTTATTCAAGTTTTTCATGCAAATTCACCTAGTTTTCACTTAGGGATTTATGGATGCATTTGGACATAGTTTGATTAGGTTTGATATTAGAATATTAGAAGTCCTTACTTTGGTTTATCTACTGATTTTATAAGGTTATTATGATGTAAGATCCCTTAGGACTTGACTTTAGGCTTAGAAGTTCATTAATGCCTTCATTAGTTAGTGTGAGCTCTTTTAACTTTTGCCATGTTATAATTGTTCAAAATGTCATCATGCTAATATTTGTTTTGTAGCGGGGAAGATTGTGGTAAGCATTACTTCATTTCTATCTCTTGTGCATTCTAATTGTGTTTGCCTTAGCACCTCGTGCTTTGATCATAGGCTTTCCAATTTTACTCTTTTAGAACCAATTTAACTTCTTTAGGAAGTAAGTTGAGTTCTAATTCTCTTTTCTTCTTTTCCTCTTCTCATTAGGATTAGAAAAAACCTCACAAACCATTAGGACCTCTTTTGTACATAATAACTAACTTAGGGTTGTTTCTTAGTCCCCCTTAGTTTGCCTTTTATAACTTGAGTCTTTCTTTCTCATCTCATGAAGAAAATAATAAAAAAACACCTAATAAAAGATGAATGTTTTCGTACGACACGAGACTTTGTCGTGGGTTACTTATTCATGTCATGTTTTGGGGCGAGATGTAAGTCATCTACCACGATGAATAAGTCTTACTATGCGAATATTCACAAACAAATTCAAAGTACTTCTCATAAAAGACAAAACAACAAACAATATGCGACTTTCCTTCGGGAACTTTCTCTTCTCATCTCAATCACTAACAATGCGAACTTTCAAGGACTTGTCTTGCATGCAAGACGGTAAACGCACTCGTACAAGGCGATCCTGTAACCTGAGCATAGACATACGTAGTTCCAGCGCATAAAAAACACAAACAAAAACAGTCGCCTTTAGTTAGGCGAACTACGTCGAATCTGATCCTCATTTTCCCGATGAGGTACATAGGTAGAGGGGTAGGGCTCGTGTGAGCACATTCTTTATTTTCCCCACATTTCCCCTTTTCTTCTCAATTTCTAATTTCTCATGCAGTTCTAGTAGCAGTTTATTTCATCAACACCTTATTCCTCATCCTTTGAAGCAAGCAAACAAGCGTGGATCCCGTCGGGTACGACGAATGATCTGGGTGCTAATACCTTCCCAGTTCGTAACCGACTTCCAGACCCAGATTTTTGGTTCGCAGAACCTCGTCCTTTCCTTCTTCCTCGGGTTTGTGCAACATTACCTTTCCTGTTCCATTCAGGATACAAATGTCTAGCTGGGGACTCTGACTTTTCCGCGTCACTTTCGCGTTTTTACTAGGATGAAAATCCTGGGAGCGACAACAATCAAACATGAGAAGCATAGGATGAAGACATGTGAAGGAATTAGGTCAAAAAGTTCATACAAGATGCATCATGCAAAGCAAGGGTCAACACATGCCAAATGCACTTAACAATGATAAAAAAAGTCTTTAAGAATCTAAACATGTCACCCAAACATAAACAAAAGACCTCAAATGATGGCACAAGTGCCTCATGCAATTAGGGTTAGGAGATGTCATGTGGTGATCAAGTAAGATACCTTCAAACACAATCAACCAAACACATATCAAAACGAATTAAAAAATTATGAAATTAAAACCCAAGTGACCTCAACCAGGGACCAAACACATATCAAAAGCTCATAAAAAAATTCAGAGAGGAAGGACCTCAAACAATTAGGAAAAATTCACTTAAGAACCAAAGATCAACATGCAATGATAAAGGACCTAAATGCAACTAAAGAAAGTTTTAAAAATGAAACAAAAATATTTTATGAAGTTTTGGATGTCATTAAATGAAAGCAAAAAGATTGGTTCAAAAATATTTTGTATGCTATGAGAAAATAATTTTTGAAGTTGATGTATGAAAATAGAAACAAGTTTACAAAAGAAATAAAAGGAAATATTGAAATAATGTGGAAAAATGCATGAATTCAGAAATAAATAAAAAATTCTTAAAATTATTTAAATGTCTTAATGATGCTCATGAATTTTTTTAGAATTTTATAATGAGTTTTGATGATTTTAAATATTAAAATGCAAAAGTGTATGAAAATAAAATAAAATGCAAATGCAAATGATGTAGGGGTGAAAACATAGCAAAAACTAAGTTAAAATGTGCAATGGGCTCAATTCAGAGGGTGGGGATAACAAAAAAGTCCAGGTCCATTAACACAAGGTGCAGTCAACATACCAAAGTCTTCAGTCAACTTATGAGACTCACACACACCACAAGATCAATAAGGCGCTTCAGGTGCAGTTAACAAGTTATGAGAGTTAAGCCGATAAAAGGCCCATATAAAAATCTCACTATTAAAAGAATAAATGTGCGCACAACAATAATAATATGAAAATTAAAACACACGTGACATGCACGCATTTTTTAATGCGCTAGCTAATCAAGAGCCATCAGATCATAAGATCCAAGGGTCACAACTTCATCTTCTTCCTTCATTCTCTCAGGCCACCTGCAAGTGTTCCGGTGTCGGAGCCCTAGCTCCAAACACCTTCTCAGGCGAGCTTCAACAAAAAAATGTCCAGAAATGCAAACTAAAATCATAGATCAACTTAAAATGACTTACTGGTCATGAATATCCAGTCAAAATCAACAAACAACACATGGATTATGAGAATCGAAGCCAACAAGTTAGATCTGAAAAAATTCAGATCAACATTATGAACATAATGCACGTCCAAATTCACATATAAAACATCAATACACTCAGAAACAATCAGAGAATCATATGCACATCAAAAATCTAAGTTCTAAGAGCATGAAAAGTTCACCAACCTGAGATCTTGAAGAGCTTAAAATACTCCAAAAAAAAACCATCTGTAAGCTGCAGATCAAGCCTTAGGAACCTCTAATTGCAAAATAAATGCAATTAGAGCTTGGAAATGGTATGGATCTTGAGTTTTGAAGAAGTGTAATTCAAATTTGCATCCACTGGATTCCTTAATTATAGCTTCAGATGATGATTTATATGTGTTTTATGATCTTCAAGGAGTATGAATGTGAAAGAAAATTGTGAAAATCACTTGTTAGGAGTGAGAATCGAAAGCAAGAAGAAAAATGAAAAATATGGTGAATCTCAACAATAACTGAACCTATCCTTCAACTATAGTCATCTGAGGCTTATGTATCACCTAATTTGGGCCTAACCAGAGTTAGAGATCCAAGGGAAGTGTGGTTAAGAAGTTTGGTGGGATTTTGCAGTTTTGCATGTAAGCATGAAATTATGATTCACGCGTGCATGAGGAGTGAAATCTGCGTGCATTTTCTTCACATGATGTGTAATTCAGAATGGAAATGAGTTTTTGACTTGTAGTGGCTTGGTTCTCAAGTTTTGATGCAATATGTGATTTGGCCATTTGAAATGAAAGTGAGAAATAGGTCATGAAAATGAATGATTCCAAAGCCAATTTTGCTTCAAATGGTGTGTACATGAAGTGTATGGACTGAATTGTTAAGTTAGAAGTAAGATAAGCCTTGTAGGAAGCAATTTGCAAAAGTGGAAGAAATTGGATTCATGGAAAACCCTAAAACACCGCTTTTGGTCTTTTATTCATAACTTGAGTTTCACAAATGATATGGAAGTAATCTAGTACTTTTTGGAAAGGGGAGAGAAAGACCTTCAAGTTTCATGTTTGGAAAAATTTCATTCGGATCATTTTTTATGATGAAAGATTAGGTTGAAGGTGGTTTGAAAAGTTGCCAAAAATGGAAATTTCACATTATAGGTCATTTTCCAAAAATAGAAATTTTTTATATAGCTCTTGATTCTTGATAAATGGTGAAAATCTTGACATTTGAAGACCATGTGAGGGTATGGGACCTTGAAAATCATTAAGAAAACCTTAAAAAGTCCTAGTTGACTTTTCTTCTTGTACAATTGACTTTTGCTCGCACCACAAGTAACTGTCTACCTGAAGAACTTCTTCAATGAACCAATGCCTCAAAATCCATCCATACACATTTGTGAGAATTGGTAAAACCATGAAAACAAGTTGGGACCAAGAAAACCTCAAGAGGCCTCTTGCCATCAAAACCTTAATTTGGTCATTGTATAGGAGATATTGCACTGAGATAGGTTTTTGATGAATTTCCCTCTTCTAAGGATTTGAAACACAATTTGAGCTTGTGTAGGAAATAAAGGACCTTTGAAATATGTTGAGAAACACTTTACCCTTGACCTTGCTTCTGGATGATCACAAAATTACAAGCCATTAACCATATGCCTTATGCCTCAAGCTATGGATGTCATGCTTCAAATTCTTGTGCTAAGAATGCAGTGATATCTATGTAAATGATATGCTAAATGCTATGAAATGAGAGGGCAAATTTTGGGGTGTTACAAAATGTACCTCTTTTCCTGCACACTTAAACACACATTAGATAATACCATTGTTTTTCTAAATACAATTGTTATCATCAAAACTAAAGTGGATTATGCAAAGAACATATCTTGTTCTAACATAATAAAAGAAAAGTATAGTTTTGACCCATTTTCCAGTTGATTTGAATTAAGAGGAAAGTGTGATTCAAATCAAACACCTTGTGATTCGAATCAAGCAAGCTGAGCTATATGAGAAAATGTGGAAAAATTGCATGATTCAAATCATATGTGTAAAGTGTGATTCGAATCAATTGAGGCAGAGGTGACCTGGAGTTTGATGATTCGAATCATGTGTAAAACGTGATTCAAATCAAATTATTTTGAAATTTTCTAGTTTCCAACTATCCAAACTGATTCAAATTAGGATTTATGCTTAATTAGAGTCAAACTACCAAAATCTTAAATTTTCAAAATTTAAAAGAGACTTTGATATTTTTCTTTACAACTAACTTGAATCAATGTTATATATGGCTCTTATTCCATGGACTCATGCAATTGATAAAAATATCATGATCAATTTCAAACCTAACAAATGGTTTATGCATGCTAAAATCAAATATTTTAAAAAATTGATTTAGAGACAGAAATCATGAAGGAGACTCAATAATAAAAAATAAAACAAAGATGAAATCGATAAGACAAGCAACAAAATAATCGTATTGGGATGCTCCCCTTGAATGTATTAAGGACATACAACTACACCCTGCACATGCAACAAGATTGTAGATTAAACCATATTCTTATCTTCCCTGAATTCTCTCACTCTCTCACTCACTCTCTCTCTTTCTCCCTCTCCCTCTCTAAGCTTGAGACCTCTTCCTTTTCCTGCAAGTGCAACTTTCTGTTAGATGTATTTTGTATGATGTCAAAACTAGAATACTTTAGCATTTATGTACATTAGATAGGAATCCTCTGAGTCTAGATGTCCACCTTAGCATTAGGAATCATAATAACATGTTGGAAAATGTTTAGAAAAAAAAATCATGCATCAAAGAAAAGGTTTCATGCATCAAAAACTGAATTTTTATGTGAAAAACAAATATGTGTTGAAACATACGCTCTATAGGTCGACGCATATAAGGAAATTTCTTCTATAGTGTCATACCCTAAATTTTAAACCTAAGATATATGCCTCACCAAAGGAAATCCACTAACCAAAGGACAGTGTCAGGCTGGTTTAAACATTATCTCCGTAATGGATTAGGATTCCTGAATTCCTTAGAGGATTCAAGCAAAGGACCAATCATTAATACATAATATTTTCAACCTTTAAATCATCATCAAAGGGTTAAGGAATCTCAAATGATGGAAAATCATTCAAAGACTGTGCATAAATTTCAGTGATCAGGGCCCCGAGCCATCACAATCACCAATTAGGGTTTTAGTCAACTGATGCCCTCCAAATGAAATTTTTCATGGAAAAAGGAGTAAAGACCTCCATACATCATAAATAATGTTGAAATTACTTTGAAGACCCATTTACAAGTAAAAAAGGTGCAAAGATCAAGGATTCAAAGATTAGGGTTTCATAGTGCCCAAATTAGGGTTTCTGATTAATCGAGGATCCCAAAGTCAAGATTTTCATCTGGACATTAGTCAATACCATAGGGAATAGTTTAAATATCTCATATACATCATGGAAGTCTATTAATAAGGTCAAAATACCTCAGAGGATGTCCAGTCAAAAAATCAGAAAACCAGGGCTATCCAGTGTAATTTCCATCTGGACCAAAAACTCAAAGTTTGACTTTTTTCACCCAAAATGATCCTCATAAACTACATTACAAGAATATATGATCCATGAATTCATTTGATAAAAAAAAAGTCAGAAATTTGAAGATAACTTGTAAAAGGGGCAATCTTTGAAACTTAGAAAATTTTCTAAGTTATGGAAAAAGTGTTCAAGTACCCTACTTCCAAGCATCATAACTTGTGATCCAAGCATCAGCTTTTGGTGAACTGAAGCTCAAATGAAAGATCTCATCAAAAAATGCAAATAATTCAACAACACAAAACTCCAATTTATTATGGATTTTAAGTTGAAGATGGATCAAAATCAAGAAAAATACTGATTTTCAACACTTAGACAAAATCTGTCTAAGTACAAAATCAGCAAAACACCAAAACTTGGAGGGATTTTTCACATAGTTCCAAGTTGATTCAGATCCTTTTCAAAACACCAATGTTGTCGCAAATGTTGCCAACAATTAAAAGAACCAATTGGCATGAAAAGATCTTGCTTGTACATGAAGAAATCATTGATCAAAGTGACCATCCAAAACTGTTTTTCAAAAATAGATTTTCACAAAAACTTTGAAATCTTATTTTTTGAGTCAAAGGACAATATCAAGTAGTCTTACGCATCTTAGCCATCATTACAAACGTGATCAAACCTACAAATTCATGATTTCTCTAAGTAATTCCCATAAATGACATTTATGAATTTCAACACTTATGCATTTTGATCCAAGGGTCACCATGCTCCAAAATGGCATATTTTTGGATCTCTTGATCAATAAGAAACATGTGTACACAATCTAAACTTCAAACTTCTAAGGAATGTGAATTTAGTTGCTGCATAGCTGAGCTATTTGAGAATTCCATCATTCCATGTGTAAGAGATATTTTCACAAACCATGACTCACAATGGTGACATCATCTCTTTAAGACTTAAGGGCTAAGAAATCTCAACATCTTTGCCTATAAATAGAGACCTTATTTGATCATAAAAATTACACCAGATCTGTTGATCTCTAAGTTTTCTCTCCTTCACTCCTAAGCACTCAAAACTTGATATTTTGAGAAATCACCATAGATTTTTGAGTTTGAGCCACAACAAGCTCCAATTGCTCAAACACATCACATATGATGTATATGAGGTGTTCAAACACGATCACCTCTAAAACATCTCCAGCACAAAATCACCTTTCAAAACCTCAAAAATACTTTGTTTCTGCAACTTGAAGGCCACAACTTGATCCAGCCATTTGCAATCAAGTCCAAGTGTTCAAACACACTCCATATGGTATAGGGGAGCTGTCCAAATCATCACAACATCTTTGTAACACCTCCAGCTCGAAATCATCTCAGCTACTGCAGCTCCAAGTTCAGGTAAGCCTTAAACTTGGTCATTTCATAATCCATGCATATTTCCTCGCACTATCTTTTAACCATGTGTGCGTAATCATATTCTAAATAATTCCCTCAATCAATTTTACAAAATCATCATGTAGAATTTCACGAGGCTCAGGCCAAATTAGGGTTCTTTAGTGTTCATCACTGATTTTTCACTCTACACTAAAAATAAATAAAATTAATTGTTATCATGTTGTTCGTGAGTTAAAATCGAGCAAAACTGATGTTTATGTCACTTCATTTCATAAAGAAATCATTGAGTTATGAATCATTTTGAAAATCTGGGCAAAACAACCATGGCGCGTGCTCTTGGCGCCCTTTTTCAACTTTTCAAATATTTGAATTTTGTGATTTTATTTAATTCGTTCCAAAATTAATTTCTCTCTGATTATTTTGATTTTTAAAATGATTCTTTTTTCATTGATTCTCTAAAATGTTTAAATATTTTATTCCATGAAAAAATCACCAAAAAATTATTTTTTTAAATATATTTATTATTTTCATAAAGAATTAATTTTATTTGTTTCTAAACATTTTAAAATTCATAAACATAAATGATATTCAAGTTATCACATGGATAAAACATAATTTTTCAAACATTGATCCAAGATTTTAACTTGTCTTTTGTCGTTCCAAGGCGATCAGAATCTGTAGTGGGCCATAGACGTTGATGAGGATGATGATGATGCTCGGTCGTCGAGGAGAGATGGGGGTGTACCTCCAAGACACTCAGATGCCAAAGTAAGACAGGGAAGAAAAGAGAGCAAGTATGAGTAAAAGATTTAAGAGAGTGAATATTTGATACTTGGCCTTCTCAAGTGAGAGGGTTTATATAGAGCCCCCAACGCTTGGCTATTGGTCCCTATTTTGGGCCTGGATCTTGGATCCCCCAAAAATAGGTAACTGTCAGAACTAGCATACTTGGTCGAATGAGATCTACGTCGATCAAAGGGGAATTCGAGCATGAGCTATTCCTGGCCGGATCTGGGTGACTTCTCCAGATGTAGGGTAGAAGCCTAGAACGACCAGAGGAAACCGACCACGAGTGACCGTGGTCGACAATTCCTCCTCGACTGAGGGGCACAAAGCCAGCGGGTCTCTTTGACATTTGGCTATTGGGTCGTCCTAGAAGCAAGAGAGGATTGGACCATACTTAGTCATTGGGCCAGTCCGGAACAGGAGCCCCCCAAATCGTTGCTTTGGTCGCAGAAGTGATGACTTAAGGGTGGCCAACTATGTATAGGGTGGAAACTGAGACTTGTAAAAATCGTTTGTCATCAGCTCGACTGGGGTGTGCTCGATTTCACCTAGGCGTTAAGATGTGGTCGACAGACGAGGATCCCAAAAGTTAAAGGTATGCTGAGAAGTCATGTCACGCCAGCGCCTTGGGGAGCGTGTACATTTAATGTGTAATGATGGCTAGCCTACGACCGTCTCTAGGTAATGATTCCATCATTCATAGGTTTCAGGTCGCACATGCTTGTGCACGTGTTAAGGGAGGTTATAAATAGGGCGTTGGAGTTCATTTTCATACTTTTTCATTCATTGCTTTCCTGCTCGACAAGGTTAAGTCTCCAAACTCCATCGCGAACCACTGTCCTTTGCCGCTGTTACCGAGGACAGTCAACCAACCATAAATTTATCTTCTAAAAACTTGTAAGTTTCTTCATTATCGTATCGTAGGAGGACTTCTGACTTTTGTTGGATATAGATGCATGTGGTTAGGATTGACATTAGGGTTTATAGGACTCATAAATTAGACTGTTAGGGCTTCTAATATGGTATCCCCGCCTTCGCGCAATGGGTGACTTGTGGTGTTCATCGTCACTACGACGATTAGGGCTTTTAACGGCGGCTCCAGTTGAATTCCAACCGAAGTTCTGGGCTTCTGTACTAAGGAAGTTGTGTTTCGTGCGAGTTGAGAGTTTTTTGTTCGCAAATTTCTCTCCTCGTGTGAGCACATAGATGATATTCTGAGGATACGAACATGTATCACCTTGAATAGGGGCTTAGGTCTAGGACAACGCCCTCGTCCCTCTGCACGCCCTTTCACTTGATTAGTAGTGGAAGGGTGGATTTGCTTTAACTTATCGAATTCACGTTTACTTTTGCTGCTTTTCAGGTGTAAAGATGTCTGCAGAACAATATGTCCATATGGTCGTGGAGGAACTATCCAATGAAATGGCTTCATCCCCAAGTGATTCCGAGGAAACCACTTCTGATCATATCGAAGACAACAATCCAGAGGATAAAGATGATGATCAGGACATCCCCGTTGAAAAATGGGTTGCGGAGGAGCCCTTAAGTATCCAATCGATATACGCTGAGCCCCTATAAGGTCCTGCTTCGGTGATCGGGCACCCCGAAGACTAGTGCATTAGGTATCCCGATGATGAGGATTGTATCTACTTGCCTTACGGTCCCAATAGGTTTTCTATGTACGACTTCTTTTTTAAGGAGCTTAGGTTCAGGCTCCTTTTTTTGGACTTTCAAATATCTGTGTTTGTCCATATGGAACTTTCGCCCTTGCAACTTCACCCAAAATCGTTTGCTTTTATGAGAGCTTCTGAGCTGACTTGCGGGTATCTAAAGATTGGGGAGACTCTTCCTCTGTTTTTTCACATTTTTCACCTTCAAAGGCAGGTCGTTTAAGGGAGATATGGCTGGGTTTCTCTCAAACAGAAGAGAAAGATCTACAAAGCTTATTCGAAGTCGATCAAGGACTTTAAGGATAGGTAGTACTTGGTAGAACCAGTCTCAGAATGTGCCTGAGACTCAGTAAAATTCTGGGGGGTAGACACTGATAACCAGGGAAGGGTCCTTCTTGACGATCAGGGAAGATAGGGCCACTTCTTATGCTGAAGTTTCATTTGTCGTGGTCGCGTGACCACTTCCTGCATGACATAGACAGATACTTGGCAATCTCTTATGACCTGAGTGTTGAGGTACAGACTAGTTATTATGTTTTGATGAAGTTTGTTTATGGCTTTACTATGATCGAGTATGTGGATGAGCAGGGTCTTTCGCTCTTGGAATAGGATAGGGGTGCAAAAGTGACCCTTAGGTTTATAGAAGTGGCTAAGCTCCTCGCATGCGAGACAGACGAGGAAGTTTCAGCTTATCTTGGTAGTCTTTAGAATCATTTTCCCGTATTGAGTTTATTTCTTGTATACCTTTTATGTTCTAACTTGTTTCCCTTTGTCTTTTCCAGATTCAATGTCAGACGTGTAGGACAAAGTGATGGCGAATGCTGCCAAGAAAAAGAGCGGCGAAAATGTTGAAGCAGACTCGACTGCACGATCGTTTTGCGGCACGGGGTACAGGCTCAGGTAATTCTTCCTCATCTCCCCAAGGTTCTTCGGGCACTGCTACTAGACTCGGGAAGAGGTCGTGGGCCGACAAAGTTACGAACCTGACAGGGACCCCTCTGAAGCCATCTTTAAGACTCCTAACCTGTTTCTTCAAGCCGGAGTTTTTCGAGGAGCACACACTCCAGGATCACTGGGCTGAAACACTGAAGCTGGAGCAACTGAGTTATCCAGACAAGTGGCTGTCTTTAGCCTAGGATGCGAGTTCAGTGATGAGGGTTCTAGCTATGGCCTCGATGTATGTCAATGGGATTGCCACTCAGGAGCAGGAAATCCAAAAATTGAAGCTCTCACTGGCCGTTTTTTAGGACAAGGCGCACAAGGCTTCCTAGGTGGCGATGGATTCCCTAAAGAAGAACAATGAGTTGAAAGAGTCTCTGGCTGCTACTGATTTTGACAAGAGGATTGTGAAAGACGAAATTGATCTTCTTAAGGCTACCATGGCTCCCTCTGAGGATGAAACCGAGGATCATAATATGTTGATAACTCTAGCTTAGTTAATTGCAAAGATTGAGCAGGGGAAGAGGATCTTGAAGAAATGGCAGTAGTGGCCTTTAAGAACGCGGTAGCTCAGTTGAAGATTGTTAATCCTGGGGTCGAACTCAACAAGGAAGAGATCACATTATTTACAATGTCGTGGACAGAGAGATCTTCATGCCCGAATTTCTGAGGCAGACGGAACAGGATGACATGGCCATTGTAACACCCTTTTTACCCCACAACAAATTCAAACATATTATTTACGAATAATCAGAGTTCAACAAAAAAGGGCATCACATTTTCAACATAATCAACAATTAAACATCATGTATATGTCCTGTCCCGTAACACGGGTTGCAACTTATGTCATAAATAAAACAAAATCTCAATTCATGGCAGCGTATCATTATTCAACATCTTAAATCATCATGATAAAAAGAGTTCAACTATAATACAAAACATCGTCATCAAGTGTTAAAAATAAACAAAAACGAAAAAATAAATCAAGCGTTCCCTAGTGTTACACGACACAAAGTAGGACACCACCTAAAATCTATAAAAAACATGCACTCCAAGCTACTTTTGATCACCGAACTATTCTTGAGAATCTCAGGATGGCATAATAGACCATCAAGAAAGGCATGAAGGGTGAGTAATCCAGATTCAATATACATAATATAAAGACAGAATTATAAGACAACATACAATCATACATCATTTACATCAAATCTCACCCACATACAACAACAACAAGTCACATCATCATAAAACAAATGCAATCATGATATGCCACATATAATGAAATAAAACTTCATAAATGCATGTGGTACAGATTTTCAACATTTGATGGACACTGACCATCAACCATCCACAAGGGAGCACAACATAAACAACAATACCTCAATCCACACAATGGGATTGAATCCTCAATCATCATAAAAATTCCATGAATGCACGATGCAACAACAATAACAATATCATCTTAATCAACATTTGCATCAACATTCATCATTATACATCATTCATCATTCATATACCTACTTGCATATTCATATTAATATTATCATTACTATATAGCATCATTTTACAGCATAGTCATCATAAGACAATTTCATCATATTTTGCATCAGCTAGCTCTTTAAGCGAGTAACTCTCTGTGTGCGAACTTCCCAAAATTCCACTTGCTCGCTAAGCGAGCTTCTGCTCACTAAGTGAGAAGGAGATTTTTAGCTGTAAACCCTGCAATTTTCTATACATCTCAGATACGCCCAAAAACCCTCAATTCACCAATTTACAACAGAAAATAATCATACAACCTATTATCATCATGTAATCATCACTTATAACCTCTAACAACAACAAATCACCAAATTCTATCAACAAACTACCCAACCCTAATGTTTCCCCTAAAAATCCCCTTTCCTCATAAGACAATCCATACAATATAGACATTGAAAGAGAACTACTCCCCATACCTTATTCAATTAAGCTTTCTCTTTCACCTATTGAGCAATTCCCCTTTTGGTATCCTTGTTCTTCAGAGTAATCCTTCAGCCTTCACCAAAATACACGATTATGAGAATTTTGATCGTATCCCTTTTCTTATAAATTTCTCAAAAGACCACTCTACCCCTTAGACCTCCAACTTCTTTTATTTTATTTTTAATAATAATATTTAAATAATATCCAATTATTATAATATCACTAATTAATAAAATATTTTCTTTTTCTTAATATTCCACAAAATACCACAAATTACCACTTATTCATAAATAGTTACATAAATAATTAAATTATGAAATTGGGGTGTTACAACTGTCCCCCGCTTTAGGAATTTTTGTCCTAAAAAATGTTACCTGAAACAAACAGATTCAGATACGAATCCTTCATCTGATCTTCACATTCCCAAGTCCAACTTTCACCTGCTGGTCCACCCCACAATACCTTTACCAAGGCAATCTCTTTTGCTCGTAACTGCTTCATTTCTTGGTCATCTATCCACAATGGTAAAGCTTCAATAGTCAAATTATCTCTTACCCGAACTTCATCCATCTGAATCACATGCGATGGATTGCACACATACTTTCTCAATTGTGACACATGGAACACATCATGCAGATTCGCAAGTGATGGTGGTAATGCAATCTGATATGGTACCTCTCCGATCCTTTGCGAAATCTGATACAGACCAACAAAACACGGAGTGAGCTTTCTAGACTTCAAATCACTTCTGACACCAGTCACCAGAGTAACTCTCAAGAACACATGGTCTCCCACTTGAAACTCAAGAGCTTTCCTCCTTTTATCATGATAACTCTTCTGTCGACTCTGAAAAGCCTTCATTCTTTCTTGTATCATCTTAATCTTCTCAGTCTTCTCTTGCACGATCTCTGGTCCGAGTACTACATTCTTGCCTGATTCATACCAACACAATCTCATAATCTTCTCAGTTGTCTCTTGTACAATCTCTTGCACAATCTTCTTCCATACAACGCCTCATACAGCGCCATTCCAATACTAGTATGATAACTATTATTGTAGGTAAACTTAATCAACGACAAATGACTATCCCAAGATCCTCCTTGATCTAACATACAAGCCCTCAGTAAATCCTCTAAAGATTGGATAGTCCTCTCTGTCTGACCATCTATTTGCGGATGATAAGAAGATCTCATCCTCAACTTAGTACCCAAAGCATCTTATAAACTCTTCCAAAACCTCGAAGTAAACCGCAGATCTCTATACGATATGATACTCTACGGTATCCCATGTAAATTCATAATCTCTTCAATATATAACTCAGCTAACTTCTGCATAGAATGATTAATCTTCATCGACAATAAATGGGCCGACTTAGTCAATCTATCTACAATTACCCAAATATAATAATTTCCCTTAGCAGTCTTCGGCAAACCTATCACAAAATCTATGGAAATGCTATCCCACTTCCATTCTGGAATATTCAATGACTGCATCATTCCTAATGGTTTTTGATGTTCAATCTTTGAGTTCTGACAAGTTAAGCATTCATATACAAATTCAACAATATCCTTCTTCATACCTGGCCACCAAAACAATTTCTGCAGATCATGGTACATCTTTGTAGCACCAGTATGGATACTCAATCGACTACAATGTACTTCTTCTAAGATACTCTTCTTAAGTTCCAGAACATCATGAATACACACTCTATCCAGGAATCTCATCACATCATTCTCATCAACTCAGAATTCACCTCTGTTACCTTGGTTAATCAAAGTTAACTGATCAACCAACTTCAAGTCAGATTGTTGTCCTTCACGGATCCTTTCATCAATTTCACTAGTAAACTTCAACATTCCCAACTTCACACTCTCAGATGTAGCTTCACACAACAAACTCATATCGCGAAACTGTTCAATCATTTAAATTTCTTTCACCATAAGCATCGACATATGCAATGTCTTCCTACTCAAAGCATCTGCAACCACATTTGCCTTACCAGGATGATAATTCAAATCAAATTCAAAGTCTTTCAACAATTTCAACCATCTTCTTTGCCTCATATTTAGTTTATTCTGATCAAACAAATATTTCAAACTCTTGTAATCACTGAACACTTGGAATTTCAAACCAAAGAGATAATATCTCCAGATCTTCAACACAAATACCACAACTGCTAACTCGAAATCATGTGTAGGATAATTCCTTTCATGAACCCTCAATTGTCTTTAAGCATAAGTAACCACTTCACCATTTTTCATCAAAACTCCTCCAAGTCCCATCTTCGACGCATCATAATACACCACAAACGACTCATTCAGATTCAGAAAAATCAACACTAGAGCAGTTGTCAAATTCTTCTTCAACTCTACAAAACTCTTTTCACACGCAACTTCCCACACATAAGCTTGACTCTTTCGAGTCAACTGGATCAAAGGTAGCGCCAATTTCAAAAAAACTTCAATAAACTTCCTGTAATAACCTGCTAAGCCCAGAAAACTTCTAATCTCAGTAGCAAATTTAGGAGTCTTCCATTGTAACACCGCATCAATCTTCGATGTATCTACAACAATTCCACTACTGGAAATTACATGTCCAAGAATACTCACTTCTTGCAACCAGAACTCACACTTCGACAACTTCGCATACAACTTCTTCTCTCGCAACACTTGCAGCACAATCCTCAAATGCCATGCATGTTCCTCTTCTGTCTTGGAATAAATCAGAATCGTCAATAAAAACTACCACAAATATATCCAAGTACTCATGAAAGATTCTATTTATGTACTCCATGAACACACCGGGTGCATTGGATACACCGAACGACATCACCATATACTCATAATGACCATACCTCGTTCTGAACGTTGTCTTCGGACTATCATCAGACTTAACACGAGTCTAATGGTAACCAGACCTTAAATCAATCTTGCTGAATACACAAGCTCCCACAAACTGATCCATCAAATTATCGATTCTCGGAAATGGATACTTATTCTTGATAGTAACCTTGTTCAACTGCCGATAATCAACACACAACCTCATTCTACCATCTTTCTTCTTAACCAACAACATCGGAGCACCCCACGGAGAAATACTAGGTCAAACAAACTTCTTCTCTAACAACTCTTCTAGTTGCTTCTTCAACACACTCAATTCTACAGCAAACATTCGATACAAAGCCATAGACACAAAACTAGTACTAGGTAATAAATCCACTGCAAACTCAACTTCACGCTCTGGAGGTAAATCACTTATATCCTCCGAGATCACATCAGGAAATTCTTGAACAACCAGAAAATCAATACTCGAAGTCTTCCCTTCGACTTGCAATGATGAAAACATTGCAAACATTTTAGCTTTGTCTTCTAACAATTCATCTACTTGCTTAGCTGTCAAGAACATTAGCTCACCATGATCACCAATTTCAGGAAACTCAACAGTCTTCACATAGCAATTGATATGCACAAAATTAAACTCTAGCCAGTTCATTCCAAGAATAACATGAATTTGGTGTAAAGGCAAGCACAGAATATCCATCAAGAAATCCTTCTAAAAAATATTCAAAGGACACTTCAGACACACAAGTGTAGTAGTAACAGAACCATTAGCTGGCGTTTCTATTACCATACTACCATTCATACTAGACATCTTCAAACCCAACTTATTAGCACATTCAAGAGAAATAAAAGAATGCGTAGCAACAATATCAATAATTGCAATCAATTCAACACAATTAATAAAACATGTACCTCAAATCATGTTGTCCTTCTTAGGAACTTCAGAACTACTCAAAGCAAACACACTGCCATTATTCTGAGCAGCAGTAGCAGTCTTCTTAGGTTTCTGACACTGGGTGCTGATATATCCTTGTTCACCACAATTAAAATAAGTTGGACCTTCATTCAGACAATCACCAACCTGATGACCTCTCTTGCCTCACCTGTAGCATCGCACCACTGTATTACTGCACACATCCGACTTGTGACCGGATTCACCACACTTATGACACTTAGGAGGAATGGATCCTTCTCCCCCATTTGGCTTCTTCCCATCTGAAACCTTATGCTTCCCCTTTGTCGCTCCCAGGATTTTCATCCTAGTACAAACACAAAAGTGGCGTGGAAAAAGAAGAAGAGTCGCCAGCCAGACATTTTTATCCCAAGGAAAGGGAAAGGTAATGTTGCACAAACTGAGGAAAAGAAAATAACAAGGTCTTGCGAACCAAAGAGACTAGGTAAGGGAGTCGGTTACGTGAAGGGAAGCTATTAACATCCTTTCACGTCTGTCGTACCCGACGGGATCCACATTTGCTTGAACTGTTTCAAAGGTTAAGAATAAACTGCTACTGAACTGGAAGAAAGAAGGAATGAGAAAAAATGTAGGTAAAATAAAGAAGTTCTCTAATGGGCCCTACCCCACTGCCAACGTATCTCATAGGGAGTGAGAATCAGAGTCAACGTAGTTCCCCTAACTAGGGAGGAAATTTGTTTGTTTGTGTTTTCATGGTTGAACTACTTAAGCCTATGATTAGGTGTTGTAGGCTCGCCTTGAACAATTGCGTTTAGCGTCTTGCAAAGAGACATGTCGAAGCAAGTTCTTTTGTTAAGAGTGAAAGAGATGAGAAGATAATTCCCGTAGGAAAGACGCTTATTGTTGGTTTGTATGCTTTTTGAAACTTTTATTTGAATTTGCATAAGAAAGTGTATTCAAGTCATTCTCCATGGAATATGTATCTTACATCACTCCAAGATGGAATGAGGAAGAAGCACACCCAAGTAAGGAGAAGATACCCAAGACTTGGTTCCAAATATTAGGGCTTAAGTACACTAACCCATTGTACTTACTAAGTGTTTTTGTATTTTGAAATGAAGAAGTGCTTTTTATGCTTTTCTTTGTGAGAATGACTTCAAGTTTAGAATTGTACATCATGCTAGACAAGTTCACATTACCCCAAGATGGGATAGATGCAAATTCCCCATGGAATAAGTCCATTACATAAGAAGTCATTTCCTCCTTTATTTAGTCTTTTTTAGTTGTTTTGAGATGAGAGGAGAGAAAGCACCAAAAGGATCCTCAAAGGTAAAATGTCTAAGGGAGACTAAACCTAATGAAGTTATCATGCTTGGATATCCTAGGTTGGTGAGGTTTGAGATCTCTATCCTAATGAAAAAATAAATAAGAGAAGAAGAAAAGAAAAGGAAGAAGAAAGGAGAAAGGATTAGAAAATAACTTACTTCTAAGATGGAAGTTAAGTTGCTTCTAAAGGGGATGAGAAGCAATTATGAAAAACCAAAGAATGTTGAATGCTTGCACAAACACAAATATGAACATTAAAAAAGAAAGGAGAGGTTGGAATATGGAAGCACCTCCACATCTCTAAGACTTTACAAAGTCCCCACAATGTTAGAAAATGATGCATAATAAATCATAGTACATCATAAGACATAAAATAAAAACTACACACACAATGGGAACAACGTGAATGCTTCTTAAGGTTCACAAACCTCACAAGTAAGAACCTAATCCTAAATGAACTTAAGGAGTTCAAAGTACCTATCCTAAATCAAACAATTTCAAAGAAGGCCTTAAAAGGTAAACGAGTTCTAAGGATTTGCAAATGGGGAAGTAAAGAAGAAAAAGAGTGCAAACATGGAAGAAGGCCAATGAAAAACACCAAAGTCAGAATTTAATATCAAATTAGAATGCCTAATGCTACCATAAATGATCATACCAAACTTCATGTTTTATTTTATGGTAGAGTAAAAGATGAAGAGAAACAAGCATTCACATGTTCATAAGAGAACAAAACAAACAAAACCAAAGTACAAGTGAAAGTCAAACATGAATGAATGACATGAGATGCTAAAAGTCAGTAGCATACTGTAAAAACCCCAAATTTTCCCTAACCTTTTTCTCACACAATGGATTATGATATTTCATATTACATTTGCATAAACATCTCATTACATCTCACATTGCATAAACAACTTCATCAAATCATTGCATGACTGCACAATTAGGGTTTGTAATCAAATGAATCCAAGAAGTGATATGGGCTATCTCAAAGGTCTTGAATCATTCCAAGATGGTCCATGAGTATTCTATGATCATCTTATGCTCCCCAAAGTTCATTAAAGTCAAAAAATCATAAAGCATTGCAAAGGTATAGAGGCAGACTGAAGATTTCCTGCACAGATGACCTAAAATTAGGGTTTTCGGTTTGAGGCCCTTAATCTCAAAATTTTTGGCCATTCTTGATTCTAATGATCTTAATATGTTATAAGGAGAATGTGTACCAAATTTGATGAAGAAATTCATTGTGGAAGTCATCTGATCAACTGGTAACTTATTGTGCAAGAAAAGTCAAAATCAGGGCATCTGAGGCCACCACCAATGGTACCAAAGCGTCATCTTCATCATTTTTAGGTTCTATGATCTTTATTTGATCTTAGAAGTGGTTATAAGTTCACAATATTGAAGAATTTCAAGCCATCTGCAAACTTTCCACTTTTGGACATGACTTGTAATGAAAACTTTCCATTTTGGGAAAGATTTTCAACCTCCTCTTTCTTGATCAAAAAGGCTTCAAATGAAAAATCTTCAAACATGAAAGTTGTAGATTGGATCTTCCCATTTACAAAAAGTACAAGAACTCCTCTTGATTCATCCTAGAACTCAAGATATGATGTTTCAAAGTTGGGAAAAATCTTATAATTTTCAAGTTCATGCCAAAGAGGGAATTTTGCAAATTCAAGTTTTAAGACTTCTTGTGACCTCTAATTGATCTCTAAGCATCATAACATGATAATGCAACATATTTAGACCAAATTCATGCCTTGCTTCACAAGTTTTCATGGCTCAATTTTCACAAAATTTCCAAAGAGGGAAAATGCAAAACATATGATATCTCATGATCCAAATGCTGCAGATCTTCAAACTCAATCCAATGGCCCTCCATAAACTCAGCTGAGGCAAATCCGTCCCTTAGATCAGCTCTGTCCCATGCCATGCTTCCTATGACACAACATTGAATTTTTTGCAAAATCACCCATACCAATCACACTATGCCACCACCAACTTTCTGACCAATCACAACATCTTATGCAAACATCATGGACCTTAAACATAACAACATTGAAGCATGAATCCATTGATACACTCAGAATCACAAAAACTTGCAAAAAACTCATTCCTTCGAATCTCTCAATACAGCCATCAAAACTCAAAACTTTCTTCACCATTCATCTCCATATCACTCATAGATCATTTCCCACCCTCAACAATGTCCTGAAAACCACTCAAACACAAACACGAATTCTGCTTCATCAGAGCTGAAACACTCAAACGAGCCAAAACAAACTTGTTCTAAGCCTTTCAGAAGCACAAGGGGATCAAGTGGAGTGGATTAGCACCAAGGGAAGGGCCAGAAAGCACCAAACTGCAAAGCTTCATCTCAGGTAACCACCTTCAAACATTTTTCCAGAACTTGCTTTTTAAGTTACAATAACAATCTACATGTTTCCTTGATCATGCTGATGTCTTTAATTTTGAAAATGGTTGAGAAATGAGTGTGTATCGTGCTTCTGAAATTTTTTAACCTAAAGCTTGTTTGATTCGATTCAGTTGATTCATGAAATATAAATGGTTTTTGATGCTTGATTCTTGTTTAATGTTGTTTGGGGATGCATTCTGGAGATTTTGGGGGCTTGGGGTAGCTTATAGAGAGAGATAGGGATGAAGAGTGGGCGGAGAAGACGATCGGAACACTGTTCCGGTCGCCTGAAAAAGATTAGGGCTAATCCTAATTAATTCCTCAATTTAAATGTCAGCCTTAGGATCTTGTGTTAGCGCGTTTTTGGACGGACCAAATGCTTCACATAAACCCTAACTGCAATTAATTAAATTAATTCAGTTTAATTAGTCATATTCAATCTCAGCCGCCCATTCATGCACCAAGTCACCCCAACTTCAAATCTGAGCCTTAGATTTTGCATACTTTTTAATTTTCTTTTATTTTCTTGCATTTCTTTTCATATATATATATATTAAAAATAGCAAAAATATTTCTAAAAATCTCATTTTCTGCATTTTTATTTCAAATATTTTTCTAAACTCAAAAATATTTTTATTTTTAATTTTTGCATTAAAAAAGTATTTTTAAATCATTTAAATTTTTTATTTAATTAATTAATTGATTTAATTAATTAAAAATACATTTAGGTATTTAAAAATCACAAAAAATTTCATGAAGCATTCTTAGGCATTAAGAACAATTTACAAACTGACCATACAAATTTATTTTTAGGTTTGATCATGTTTTCATAATTTACTTTGAATTAGGGTTCATAAATTCACATTTTTCTAACCCTAACTTGAAAAAATCATTTCTGATCAATCATGATGAGTTTGCATTTGGTTCTTTTTGAATTTTCTCATAAATTGCATCTAGTATCTAGGTTATTTAACTAATAATTTTACATTTCATTTTCAAATTGATTTGCATTTTTCCTTTAGAAGTACCCAAAAACCCTAGTTAACTTAGAAAATTCATAACTTTCTCTAGGTTTAGCTTCTGACCTTCACCTTTGGGTAGTGATCTTGTGTGTGTTTAGGCTTTGTTTGAGTTCATTTTCAAATTTTTATCATGATGTATGCTTCTGTTTTGGTCATGTGCATCTCACACATTCATAAAACCCTAATTTCTCATGTTCATTTGCATTCATCTTTGCATATCATCATCATATGAACTTGTCATGCCATTCCATGCTCTTGTATTCCATCTTAGACATCTTAAGACATGTTAGAACATTGCTTGATCATTTCTTCATTCATTTGGTATGCTTTGCATTCATTGCTTTTCATATGCATCCATGTGTTTCTAAGCTTCTAACATGCCATCCTTGCATCTCATTTCTTATATGAACATTCATAAGCATTATGTATGAATTTACATCATCTCATAACACATTTGCATAGCATATTCACTTCTGGTTTTGGTCATTGCACTTCCGTCTGCTTTGTTTCCTTTTGCTTTGCATCTTATGCATTCACACTAACATTTCAGGGGTTTATGGTAAGTTGTTTGGGATGTGGATTTTCCTTCACATCCCACCTCTTCTCATCTCTTCATATGCATTCTTTACTTGTATTTGAAGTGAACTTGCTTCACTTGTACTCTCTTGCTCTTATCTCTTTCTCTTAGGTTACTTATCTTCTTCAGGAAGTAAGTAACTTATTCTCCTTTCTCTTCTCTTTTCATATGCTTCTCTTCCTTGGTGGCCTTCTGAAGATCTTTCTCTTAAGCCTCACAAACCATAGGAACACCCAAGAATGATAACTCTAGGGTTGTATATAGTCCCCATAGTCTTTTACCTTTGAGTCTCCTTGAGTCTCTTTTCTCATCTCATATCAGAGGCTAAACACTTAAAGCTTTAGGACTTTGAATTAGGGTTATGCCTGTATCCTTATCTTAGGATGGAGTGTATAACTTTAATCCTTAGTCTTAAACCTTTAATATGTTTGCACCTCTTAATCAAAACATCTAATAATGATTAAGACTTAAGCTTGTTACTTGGGCCTTATAATAAGGTTACATATCTTCCTTATGGTTAAAAGGGACTAACCCTAGTGTTTAATGGACAAGTCCCCCTCAAGCTAGTCTTACAAACTTAAAACTCACTTCTTAATCTCATCTTTAATAAAATCCAGCTTTAATAAAGGCTTGTTATATAATGAATTTAATCCCTAACCATGGATTAGGTTGAGGAGTCTTCATCAGCTTAAGTGTTCTCATCTATCATCCTTCTCTTAGGATGGTGTAATGAGTTCACTAATCCCTGATTAGAGATTAAACTCATTACTTAACACTAAAAAAAATTCCAAAAACACTTAATAATCACAAGTAGGTTAATTATCTTAATCCTATATCATCATGGTAAGTAAGTTGAGATGCTTATCTCACACTTAATAGGCTCATTATCCCTAATCAGGGAGGATATAATGAGTTTACAACCCTTGATTTAGGCTTAAGCTCATTATCCTATGCAAAACACCAAAAACAATAAAAAACTGAAAACACAAAAACAAAAAATAATCGTCTCCTCCGGGATTCTTTTCTCATCACTTTCACTCTGAAAATGAGAACTCGCTTCTTCCGTCTAATGCAAGACAGTTAGCACTCGAGCCAGACGAGTCATACACTTGAGCATAGACAAGTAAGCAGTTCACAGCAAAATCATCCAGTCTCTTTGAGTTGAACTACGATGTTCTGACTTCCTCATTGCATGAGAGGATACGTAGGCATAGCTTAACAGTTATCTAACAAAAGTCTCTATGTCTTCCCCCTTTTTCAGCATTCTTTCTAAGCCTCAGTCTAGAACATCTCACCCATGTTTTTGAACTGACACTTTGTACATTCTTTTCTCCCTAGCTTTTCATACACAATCAACACATACACTACCCCTTTTAAACACAATCAAGTAAGTGTGGATCCCGTCGAGTACGACGGACGATCTGGGTGCTAATACCTTCCCAGGTCGTAACCAACCCCCTTTCTCAGTTTCTTTGGTTCGAAACCTTCTTATCCATACCCTTCCAGGTTTATGCAACATTACCTTTCCTTCGGGATAAAAATGCCTAGCTGGCGACTCTATTCAACCTTCAACCTCCAACAACGCCGACCGTCCGCGTTTGCACTGGGACGAGAGTCCGGGGAAGCGACAGCTTGGCGACTCTGCTGGGGAAGACTTTGCAACCAGGGCTTCTGGTTCTCTTGTGGGTTTCTCCTAGCGCTTGTTTGTTTGTGTTTACTGGGGGTGTTATGTGCTATGTGTGTTTTTGTTTTTCCTTTATTTATTGCTTTTTGTACAACTTTATTTACTGCATTTACTTTATCGCTTTCATTTACTGTTTTATGCATTTCATTTTACTATCATATCATGTGCTGGATTTTCTGGTTTGCTTTGGTGGGAGGGGTATTCCAGTGAGAAAGGTTTAACACAAAGGCCTGAGTGACAGACATAGGATTAGAGTGGCTTCATATTCTTTCCCATTCCATTTCGGTCTGGTGCGGGAATATGAAACACAGTTTAGACATGGGTTTCTTCTTGAGAACTCTGTGCTACGGATTTCTTGTAGTGCTAGGGCTATCTGGGAAGCCTTCTGAGGTGAATTAGAGGAGGATCCTTTATGATTAGGGTAAACATTATACCTCTGGGTTAGAAGTGTTTACACTTCTCATAATAAATCCAAATCTGAGGATCTTTGTTCTAGAATAATACCTGTGAGTGGGTGGGGTTGTTTATAGGTTTGCAGGAACCCTTGGCCTCAACATACCCTGTTATTGGATTTTTTTTAAGGTTACACTATTTTGGACCGATTCTTATGAAACCCTGGACAAGTGACTCTTTATTTGAGTCCCCCACCTGGTTACTGGTTCTCAGACCTTCATCCGAAATTCAGAACACTCATGGACCCTACAAAAAGCAACTGACAATCCAGCACCTAATCACAAACCCTTGCATATCATTCAACATACATCATATTGCATCATTTTAACATTTTTCTATTTGTTTTACAAGGTATACACATCTTCTTTGGTTTGGTTTTGACCATTCTTCTGCATCAGTTATCTGCATCAGTTATCTTCTTCAGTTATCTTCATCAGCACCCATTGTCAGTATGGACTCATCCAGAAAGAGCAACATCACTTACCACTTCTTTAAGTACCCTCTAGCAGGCATCAGGCAGATTCAGGCTCTTATTACTCCTGATCATGTCCCCTTATTTAGAGAGAATTATGGTGGTATCCTGGACATGATCATGGACTTGGATGCATCACAGAGGAGCATGATTCATACATGTCTTCAATTCTATGACCCTCCTCTCCGTTGCTTCACTTTCCCAGATTTTCAGATTGGTCCTTTGCTGGAAGAGTATTCTATGTTATTGGGTGTCCCTATCAGAAGAGGAATTCCTTTCAACCCTGAGATGACCCCTCTAAAGAATAAAGACATAGCTAAGGCTCTACATCTGGAAGCAACTATCATTGATGAGTATATGACCACCAAGGCTGGAATCCCAGGCCTTCATTTGGACTTCTTAATCACTCAGGCTACCAGTCATGTTGCAACAGGGAAGTGGGAAACTATTTGTGCTCTCTTGGCTCTTAGTATATATGGTATCATCTTGTTTGCAGTCGAGCCTAAGTTTGTAAGCAAGAATGCTATCCATATCTTCATGCTCAAGAATCCAGTTCCCACCTTGATAGGAGACTTTTACTACTCAATGCATCAGAGAAATGAGAAACAGAGAGGAAGACTGGTCAGATGTTGTGCACCCCTCTTCTACAGTTGGTTAGTGAGACATATGTCGAAGACGAAAGCTTTCTTGAACCCACATCAGACAAGAAACTGGGCTAAGAGGATGATAGCCCTTACTTCAGAAGACATCAGATGGTGTACTCAAAACACCAAGGGCAGGGACATAATTACAAGCTGTGGACATTATCCTAATGTGCCTCTTATTGGAGTGAAGGGTTGCATCAATTACAATCCTTTGCTTTTCAAAAGACAGTTGGGATATGCATTGATACATCCACCAAAGGAGCAGAACTTAGCAGAGTCTCTTTACTGTGTTGTTCAGAATAATCATGTCATCGTCCGACAAGCAGCCTGGGCTTGGGACAACATACAGACAAAAGGGACTGCTATTCTGGGGAAGTGTAACAACATAGCTTCAGCTTAGTACATTGAATGGTCGCACATCAGAGGATAGATTACTTGCATGCCATTCACCCTGGAGGATGTATCAGGGCCATCAGTAGTAGAGCCAGTAGCCACAGTGAGTCTGGAGGAATTTGAGAAGCTGAAAGAGAGGAATTCCCAGCTTGCTGAAGCTTTAAAGAAGACCCTTTGGGAAAGGAATGATGGACGTCTAGACATTGAGAGGTTATAGAAGCTCCGAATCAAGCATATAACCAAAATAGAAAAGACAGAGGATTTCATCAGAAAAGCCCGAGCAGGGGAGTTGGTATTGAAGAATGCTTGCAAAGAAGCCAAGATTCAGAAGGCCAGAGCTGAACACTATCTGGAAGAGAGTCAGGCTAGATGGATCAGGATCACTGAAGCTCATTCACAAGAAGATCAGAAGACACAAGCTAAGATAGAGCAGTTGGAAGCCAGTGAAAAGAGGATTCAAGAAGCCTTGTTAGCAACACAGAAGGAAATCTCCGAGCTGAAACTCCATGCAGGTTTAAAGAGATCAAAATAACAAGACAAGTACCAGAAGTTGACAAATGCCATTGCCACCAGGAACCTTCTCATCAGGACCATCACAGAGCATCCGGTTGGACCAGTGACTGTTGCTCTCCTAAAGGAAGTCAAGGAGGATGACTTTGGGCTGGATGTTTGATTTCCTTTACTTGTATTTTATTGTGGTTGTACTGTAACTTACCATGGTGATTTTGTTTGTATTCTTGACTTGATTTATATTTTGACCCACCATGGGAGCTTGTTGTAATCATAAACTATGTATTTTGGCATTTGTAATGTATGGTTTATGTATTACCTGGATCTTCTTTTGAACTTCATTTGCTTCAACATCTCCATCATTCCCAGAGGTTTGGAAGGTCAAAACCAAAAAGCCAAACCAGGATACCCTCTAAAGACAAATAGACATACTGCATTGCATGCTAACCTCATTCTTTATGTTGCAGGAGTTTTGTGGTTGTTTTCTCACTTTGTTGTTTTTTCAGGAAATATTGCTCGTAGGAGAGTCTTTCCCATCAATCGCATCCACCGGTATCCGACCAGACACAACCTTACGAGCTTACAGATGGATCAACTTCAGCAAGAAATGACAGATGTGAGGACTTAGATGACTGATGTAAGGACAGAGGCAAGGACTCAGATGAATTAATTCATGGCTGTGATGACTGGGCTGGCACAGACCCAGGAAAGATTGAGGGAGTTAGTTGAGCGGAAAACTCCAGAAGATAACCATGCAGGCACTGGGGGTACAAGTAACAATGCGCGCGATCAGCCGCGAACTAATCCACCAGAGTTTGGGCCCCACATCAATCCTGAAGTAAATGTTATTGGAAATACCCAGAGAAACACTGGAGATCGTGTTCTACAGGAAGATCCTCAAGACGAGCAGTTTACAGTGTTAGGTGTTGGGGTTGATGAAGTTTATGATCGTCGTCTGGACGAGATATCTGAGAAGCTGAGATCTTTGGAATCCCAAAACTCTTTGGGATTTGATGTGATGGATATGGGTTTAGTGGAAGGAGTCAGGATTCCTCACAAGTTCAAACCTCCTTGCTTTGAGAAGTATAATGGTACCTTCTGTCCTCGCACCCACCTTCAATCTTTTCTGGGGAGATTGAAAGCTTATACCATGGATGAGAAGCTGTGGATGTTCTACTTTGAAGACAATTTGAATGGGGTATCCAGAGAGTGGTATTCTCACCTATCAAGGGCTATAGTCAAAAGCTGGAAGGACTTAGCCGATGCCTTTATACGCCAATATCAGTACAACTTGGATATGGCACCCAACAGGACTCTCCTAATGGGAATGTCTCAGTCATCAAGGTAAAGTTTCAGGGAATATGCCCAAAGGTGGAGACAACTTGCTGCTGCTGTCCAGCCACCTATGTCTGAAAGAGAAATGGCTGATATGTTTATGAACACCTTGCAAGGTACTTACATAGACCGACTTGCTGCTTTCTCTTCCACCATTTTTGCTGATGTGGTTATAGCTGGTGAGAGAATTGAAAGTCTTTTGAAGATGGGTAAGATTTCTGACAGCGGTGCTAGCTCTAGCAATGCAAGGAAACCTTTCTCAGGACCTCGTAGGACAGGTGAAACGAACTCAATTCATAGGCAGAGGTAGGCCCCAATACATGCAAAGATCAGTAGCAGTTGTCACCATTCCTACTCCAGCACCGCAACAACAACACTTCTCTCAGCAACAACAATATCCTCAGCAACAACAATATCCACAGCAACAACAGTTCCCGCAACAACAAAGATCTTATGGCAACAACAACAACCAGCAACAACGTCCGTTCCAACAGAGGACTTCACAAATCAACAGGGTTATCAATCCCATCCCGATTCCCTATGCAGCTCTACTGCCACGGCTATTGAAGCTCAACCTGGTTGAATTGAGAACCTTGACTCCACTAGATCCTCTAAATCTCCCAAGGAACTATGATGTCAACTCCAGATGTGCCTTCCACTCCAATGCACCTGGAAATACAACAGAGAAATGTAGGGCATTACACATGAAAGTTCAGGACTTAGTTGATTCCAAAGCTTTGAATTTTGATCCTCCACCGAATGTCACAAAGAATCCGATGAATCACGGTGGACCGAGGATTAATGCTATTGAGGAGGACCAACTAACAATTCTGATTGATGACATTGCAAACATTCAAACACCACTGGCCAAAGTGAAAGCTCAACTATTGAAGTGCCAAGTGTTCCCGAGTTGTGAGGCCCATTGTGAAGCTTGCAAAATATCTGCCAACAGTTGTGCAAATCTGAGAAAGGGTATCAACAGTTTTATCAGAGAGGGCATTCTGCAAATCACATCAACGGTTCCCGCTTCTACAACTTCAACAAACATCTCTCCTATAACATCATCAAACACCATTATCTCACCAGAGTCTACTACAACAACAACAACCATCAATGAAGACATCTCAACGGTTACCATTTACTATGACCCAGCAACCATTCATGTTTCGGATTCTTTTGACAACAACTCACATCAACATCAACAACTCCCTGCACCTGTGTTGTCTCCAATCAGACCTCCTGTCACCATCTATTATGATCCACAAACTGTCACAACTCCTTCTTCCGCAGCAATCAGTCCGGTTACCATCACGGTGCTTGGACCAGTTCCCTATGACAACAGCAGTGTCGTGCCTTGGCATTACGGCTCAGATCTATATTGCAACGGAAAGAAAGTCGCTTTTGATTCTTCAACTTCTACACCACAGATTGATAATGTAGGGGGAGGCGGAGGCTTCACTCGAAGCGGACGTCTCTTTGCCTCACAGTTCCCAAGAGTTAATGCTGAAGCAGAAGTTGCTGCCAAAGCAAAAGGCAAGAGTGTGGTGCTTGAAGAACCAATTGCCAAGGAAACTCAGAAGATGTCCTTTGATCAGGATGTGGACGAGTTCATGAGAATTATCAAGAAGAGTGACTACAAAGTTGTGGACCAGCTCCACCAGACACCCTCCAAGATCTCCATTTTATCACTGCTCATGTGTTCCTAAGCTCACAGGAATGCATTGCTCAAAGTCCTGCACGCAGCTTATGTGCATGAGGAGATTACAATTAATCATCTAGAAACGGTGGTTTCAAATGTCAATACTAGTCATGGACTAGGTTTAACTGATGCTGATCTGACTACGGAGGGCCGTAACAACAATAAGGCTTTACATATCACCTTAGAGTGTAAAGGTGTTGTACTTTCTCATGTCTTGGTCGACACTGGGTCATCACTCAATGTCTTACCAAAGAAAGCCTTGGTCAAGCTGGAATATGATTGTCTTGCACTTCGTCCGAGTAACCTGGTTGTGAGAGCCTTTGATGGTTCTAAGAGGTCGGTTCTTGGAGAAATAAAGCTGCTTGTGGTAATTGGCCCATAGATTTTCAAAACTACCTTCTACGTGATGGACATTCAGCCTGCCTACAGCTGTTTGTTGGGTAGACCTTAGATTCATGCCGCTGGCGCAGTAACGTCTACCCTTCACCAGAAGTTAAAATACGAGTGGGAGGGCCAAGTTATCACCATTTGTGGAGAGGAGGACATCTTTGTCAGTCATTTGGCCACTTATAAGTACATTGAGATGGATAGGGAGATCTACGAAACAATGAGTCAGGGTTTTGAAGCCCTCAATGTCAATGAAGCAACATCTGAAGTGTCTGGTACTTCAATTGCTTCCTACAAGCTAGCTCGGAAGGTTGTTGAAGACGGGAATGCCCAAGGTTGGGGCAAGTTGCTGCAAGTTTAGATCAAGGAAAACAAGTTCGGTTTGGGTTACAGACCATCCCGACAGGTCCAAGAGGAGGCTGCTAAATCTCCCAAGTTCATAAGTGGGGGAATGCTGACCCCGGATGCTATCAACAATGTGGAAGACGAGGCTGAAAGCGACTACAACCTGGAAAGCTGGATTCGTCCAAGAGACCCAGGACAACAAGTCCTCAACTGGTCTTCCCAGGAAATTATAAGGGTTATTGCTGCAGAGTAATTATTATTTCCTGTTTAAACATGCATCAAAGTCCTGCATCTTGCCCAAGGTGTCAGGACTCATTTTGTAATAGGGCCATATATGTATTTTGTATAAATGTAAATTAATAAACAATGGACATCTTTTTCAAACAATCTTTTTTCGCTCAATGTCTTTCATTTTTGTTATTTTTCGCACAAAACAATAAATGGCAATATTTTTCTTAATAACTTCATTCACTTTTTCTAAATAAGATAAAATCAATCACTAAAATGAACCAAATCTCAACCCTTGCAGAGATAGTCCTCCAGATTGCACCAACAACGACACTGCTATGACCTCGTATGACTTCGACAATCCGATTAATCAAGCAGATGAAGGGGTTGATGAAGACTATGATTTTCCTGAAGAGTTGGTCAGGTTATTGAGACAAGAGGAAAAGGTGATTGCTCCTCATCAGGGGGAGGTTGAGACTATCAATCTTGGTACCGAGGAAGATGTGAAAGAAGTAAAGTTTGGGGCCAGTCTGCAAGCTCCAGTGAAAGAACAACTCATCAGTATGCTTCGAGAATATGTCGATGTGTTTGCTTGGTCTTATCAAGATATGTCGGGCTTGGATACAAATATTGTCATGCACAGGTTTCCACTGAAAGAGGATTTTCCGCCAGTCAAACAGAAGTTGCGCCGTACTCTCCCATACATGGCCTTGAAAATCAAAGAGGAAGTACAAAAACAGTGGGACGCCGATTTTCTTGCTGTAACTAGTTACCCACCGTGGGTTGCTAACATTGTACATGTACCTAAGAAGGATTGAAAGGTGCGTATGTGTGTGGATTACCGGGATCTGAACAGAGTTAGCCAGAAAGATGACTTCCCATTACCTCACATTGATGTATTGGTGGATAACACGACTCAGTTCTCAGTATTTTCTTTCATGGACGGATTTTCTGGATACAATCAGATTAAGATGTCACCTGAAGACATGGAGAAGACAACCTTCATCACACCTTGGGGCACGTTATATTACAAGGTAATGTCGTTTGGTCTGAAGAACGTTGGTGCAACATATCAACGGGCTATGGTAACATTATTCCACGACATGATCCATAAAGAAATCGAGTGCTATGTGGATGATATGATTGCCAAGTCCCTTACAGAGGAAGATCATTTGGTGAATTTGCTAAAACTGTTCAAGCGTCTAAGGAAGTATCAGTTAAGGTTGAACCCCAACAAATGCACATTCGGGGTACGTTCTGGTAAGCTGCTGGGTTTTATTGTAAGCGGAAAAGGAATTGAGGTTAATCTCGATAAAGTCAAAGTTATTCAGGAAATGCCTACACCTAAGACTGAGAAAGAAGTTTGAGGGTTCTTAGGTAGATTGAACTACATCTCAAGGTTCATATCTCATCTCACTGCAACCTGCAAACCCATGTTCAAGCTATTAAGAAAAGAGCAAACAGTCAGGTGGAACAATGATTGTCAGAGAGCTTTTGACAATATCAAAGAATATCTAAAAGAACCTCCAATTCTCATGCCTCCAGTTGAAGGAAGACCTCTAATCATGTACCTGACAGTATTAGAAGAGTCAATGGGGTGTGTGTTGGGCCAGCATGATGAGTCTGGTTGAAAAGAGTATGCAATATACTACCTAAGCAAAAAGTTTACCAACTGTGAACAACATTATTCACTGCTCGAGAAAACTTGATGTGCTTTAGCGTGGGCTGCTCTCCGACTAAGACAATATATGTTGACTCATACTACCTTATTGATCTCAAAGATGGATCCAGTCAAGTACATATTTGAGAAGCCAGCACTTACCGAAAGGGTTGCAAGATGGCAAATGATTCTAACAAAATATGACATTTAGTACACCTCTCAGAAAGACATCAAGGGAAGTGTATTGTCTGACTATCTGGTTGAGCAACCCATTGATGATTACCAGCCTATGAGATTTGACTTCCCTGACGAAGACACCATGTTCTTGAAAGCAAAAGATTGTGAAGAGCCTATTAAAACTGAAGGGCCTGACCCAGAAGAAGCATGGACTATGATGTTTGACGGGGCAGTTAATTACAACGTTCATGGGGATGGTGCAGTGCTTATTACACCTAAAGGGGTTCATATGCCTTTCTCAGCAAGGCTCACCTTTGCCTGCACTAACAACGAAGCAGAATACGAAGCTTGTATCATGGGTCTTGAGGAAGCCATTGACCTCAGGATCAAATCTTTGAATGTATTCCGAGATTCAGCTTTGGTAATCAACCAGACCAACGATAAGTGGTACACTCATCAGGAGCATCTGATTCCCTACCGTGACTATACGAGGAGATTGTTGACCTTCTTCACAACAGTTAAGCTTGAATACATCCCTCGAGATGAGAATCAGTTTGCAGACGATTTGGCTACCATTTCATCCATGATCAAAGTACAGGTCGCCAATTATGTACCTCGGATTTTCGTATCCAGACTGGACAGACCGGCATATGTATTCTCTGTGGACACTGTCACTGATAACAAGCCTTGGTACCATGACATCAAATGCTTCTTGGAAACTCTGACATACCCACCTGGGGCATCCTCAAATGATAAGAAGACATTAAGAAGGCTAGCCGACAGTTTCTTCCTCAATGTTGATGGCTCTTTGTACAAGCGAAACTTTGACATGGTCTTGCTCAGATGTGTTGACAAGAAGGAAGCAGACCTACTGATGCATGAAGTACATGAAGGTTCTTTTGGTGCCCATGCCGGAGGACATGCAATGGCAAAGAAGTTATTAAGTTCGGGTTACTACTAGATCACAATGGATGCAGATTGTTGTGCTTATGCCAGAAAATGCCACAAATGCCAGATCTATGCAGATAAAGTGCATGTGCCACCGAATCCTTTGAATGTAATGTCCTCACCTTGGCCCTTCGCCATGTGGGGCATTGATATTATTGGAAAGATTGAACTGACTGCTTCAAATGGTCAAAGATTCATCCTGGTAGCCATTGACTACTTCACCAAATGGGTTGAAGCAACTTCGTATGCAAATGTCACCCGGCAAGTGGTAGCTCGATTTCTGAAAAGGGATATCATCTGCTGATATGGAGTTCCCGAGCGAATCATTACTGATAATGGTTCCAATTTGAACAACAAGATGATGGCATAACTTTGTCGGGACTTCAAAATTCAACATCACAACTCTTCTCCTTACAGGCCAAAGATGAATGGCGCTGTTGAGTTAGCTAACAAGAATATCAAGAAGATTGTGCAAAAGATGGTAGTCACCTACAAAGACTGGCACGAAATGCTACCATTTGCCTTGCATGGGTACCAAACCTCTATCAGAACATCTACTGGGGCAACACCTTATCAGCTTGTGTATGCTATGGAAGTTGCCTACCTGTTGAAGTTGAATTATCCTCCTTACGGGTAATGATGGATGTGAAACTGGATGAAGCAAAATGGGTCCGATCTCGATATAATCAACTGAGCTTGATTGAGGAAAAGAGATTAGTAGCCATCTGTCATGGGCAGTTATATCGAAAGCGAATGAAGAAAGCCTTCGATAAGAAAGTCAGACCTCGGGAATACCAATTGGGAGAGCTTGTTCTGAAAAGACTTCTTCCTCCTCATACAGACCACATGGGCAAATGGACACCAAACTACGAAGACCCATTCATAGTAAAGAAAGTTTTCTCTGGTGGGGCACTGATGCTCACTACTATGGATGGCGAGGATTTCTTATCTCCTGTGAATTTAGGTGCAGTTAAAAAATACTTCGCATAAAAGACCTGCTGGACATAAAAAAAGAATGTAAGTCCAGGAAAAAATAGGGCATCCCAGCGAGTCAAAAACAGAATAAAGACTCGGGCAAAAATAAGGGAAAATTAAAATAAAAAAAATGTGTACACCCGCTGAGTTGAAAAGCCACATCGGACAGCTCAGGCAAAAATGGGTATCCCGGTGGATTGAAAACCCGAAAGGGCGATCCACGCAAAATTAGGGAAAAAGCGAACAACTGCATTCTGAATTCGTCTGTATCACTCACAACATGGCAAGCTTCGAAAGGAAAAAGCGTCGGTCATAATCAACCTTCTTCAGAAAGCAAGATAGGAAGAACGCCAAGGTCGTAACGGTCATAGCAAAGGAAGCTCACTGGAGCATCAACTTAAAACATTGCCAACACCTTTATTTTCTCAATTTACACCAATCTCCTCCTTTCAAGGATTCTCTTCTTCACTATACTTATCCATTCAGGGCACACAAATCAATAAAATCAGAATATTCAGTCACACTTTGTTTTGTACATTTTTGTTTCGTTTGCAAAATGTCCAAAGTTCATAATAACAACACTTGCATGAAAACATATGAGCCATTTTTAATATATGCTTGCAGGAAATATGTTGCTCTCAGATGAATCTAACTCCTATGACGGAATCCGGTTGAGGATACCTCGGGACACTTGTACTTTTCCTTTGTTTAACAGGTTGCAGGTACTCAAGGCAGGTAATCTTTCACAGCATGGGGTATATCAAGCCTCGTATCCCCGGCCAAGTCAGCAATCACTTCATTAGCAGGGTTACTTGACAGATGTATCCCCACGAAGTTGTTATCCCCTCAGAGGATCCTTCGAGAAACTCATTACATCCCCAGTGTGTCGCTTGGACGAAGGAGTTACAACAGATTACTTCCCAGAAGTTTTCGTCTCCCTAAGCAGGATCTCCCAAGCAATGCCTGAACTGCTCTTCCCCGGTGGAGTTGCCGAAGCCTCCTCATCCCCAACATGAGTCCTTTCAACAAAAGCTTCCCCAGCCGAGATCCCCACAGAGTTCCTTAAGAAGATCGTTTAGTGATCCTCTCCCCACAGATCGGGCAATGATCTCTTTCCCCAGCGGAGTTCTTCCTCCAGACAGATCGCCCAATGATCTTTCTCCCTGTGGGATCCGGATCTCGGATCGGTTCTCTCATTTTGCATAATCATAGCATTCGCATCTTATTCACCAAACAAAGCGTAGCATTCCGTCTAATATGGAGCATTACGGCAAAAATCAAACAATTTGCATGATTATAAGCCAGGTTCGAGCCAGTCACCTGCTAACATCAGAATCACTTCACCAGCAATATACTAAACTTATTCCCCGCAGACAAAACCATAATACCTTTTTCACTCTCAATACAGACACTTGTTCATACTTGTACATATTCTTTTTGACACTCGCCCGTGTCATACTTCCCCAGCAAGTCAAACACTCGTCTGTATCCCTTGCTCAATCTTGTTGACACTCGTCCGTGTCTTGCACATATTTCCTCAGCAGGTCAACATTTGTATATACTTATACACAATCCTCTGATACTCGTCCATATCTTGTATGTATCATCTTGTCAACAGATCAACACTCATCCATGTTCCTTGCTTAACCGATTGATACTCGACCGTATCATCATCCTTAAACAACGGTCAGCATTTGTTTCTGTCGATACTCGTCTGTATCGTGGTCCTAAGGATGCTCGTCCGCATCTTTAGTCTATACACACTGTCAAACACTTATACCATTTATTTTTAAAGCGTAAGCACTCGACCGTGTTTACCATTCCCTAGTAAGTTACAAACAAAACAACCTTTCTATCCGACATTCGTCCTTTGTCGTGATATTTTCGGCAGCCGTCCCCTACCAGGTGATCGTCCTTCACCTTTTGATGATTGTCCCTTATCATGTTATCCGATGGCCATCCCCATCATTGATCATCTTATCCGGAATTCATCCTATGTCGCGATATTTTCGGCAGTCGTCCCTTGCCAGGTGATCGTCCTTCACCTTTGGATGACCGTCCCTCATCCTTTCCCTAGTGGAATCCCCATTGTTGGAACTTTCTATCCGACATTCGTCGTATGTCGCGATATCATTTTAGCAGCCGTCCCCTGCTAGGTGATCGTCCTTCACCTTATGATGACCGTCCCTCATCATTTATCTGATGGCCATCCCCATCATCGACCTTTATTATCCGACATTCGTCCTATGTCGAGATAATCCCCAATAGCAGTCGTACCCTGCTAGGTGATCATCCTTCATCATGCTTATCCGATTGTCGTCCCCATCATTGATCTTTTCTATCCGGCATTCGTCCTATGTCGTGATATTTTCAACAGTCGTCCCTTGCTAGGTGATTGTCCTTCACCTTTTGATGACCGTCCCTCATCATTATTTCATTTATTCTTTAACCTGATGGTCGTCCCCGTCGCGGTTTATTTACCCTTTAACCTGATGGCCCTCCCCGTCAATGCTTTCCTCATTTCTTTAATCCTCAAAGAGTTTTATTTCTTTACCCGATGGCCGTCCCCGTCGTGGTCTTTTCTTTTATCCTAATGATCGTCCTTCATCAGTTTACCCGATGGCCGTCCCCGTCGCGGTCTCTTTATTTCCCAGCATGATGGTCGTCCCCGTCATTGCTTTACTTACCATTTTTCATCTCCAGCAGTCGTCCTCTGCTCGATGGTCATCCTCCATCGCTTTCATTTGATACTCATACTATACTGCCTATTACAATTTATATCCCTTTTTTTCTTCTCCCCAGTGAGTGTAAATTTCGGACTGTCTTGGTATTCAACCACAAGTTATCCTGTTTGTCTATTAAGCCAGGCGCTTATATCCTGCACAGCTAACTCATGCTTGAATAGGGGCAGCTATAAACACCCCAAATTTTCCATCACCTTTTTCTCACACCATGGCTTATGATCTTTCATATTGCATTTGCATAAACATCTTATTACATCTCACATTGCATAAACAACTTCATCAAATCATTCCATGACTGCACAATTAGGGGTTGTGATCAGATGAATCCAAGAAGTGATATGAGCTATCTCAAAGGTCTTGAAGCATTCCAAGATGGTCCATGAGTATTCTATGATCATATTATGCTCCCCAAAGTTCATTAAAGTCAAAAAATCACAAAGCATTGCAAAGGCATAGAGGCAGACTGAAGATTTCCTACACAGATGACCTAAAATTAGGATTTTCGGTTTGAGGCCCTTAATCTCAATTTTTTTGGTCATTCTTGATTCTAATGGTCTTAATATGTTATAAGGAGCATGTTTACCAAATTTGATGAAGAAATTCATTGTGGAAGTCATCTGATCAACATGTAACTTATTGTGCAAGAAAAGTCAGAATCAGGGCATCTGAGGCCACCACCAATGGTACCAAAGGGTCATCTTCATCATTTTGAGGTTCTATGATCTTTATTTGATCTTAGAAGTGGTTAGAAGTTCACAAGATTGAAGAATTTCAAGCCATTTGCAAACTTTCCATTTTTGGACATGACTTGTAATGAAAACTTTCCATTTTGGGAAAGATTTTCAACCTCCTCTTTCTTGATCAAAAAGGCTTCAAATGAAAAATCTTCAAACATGAAAGTTATAGATTGGATCTTCTCATTTTCAAAAAGTACAAGAACTCCTCTTAATTAATCCTAGAACTCAAGATATGATGTTTCAAAGTTGGGAAAAATCTTATAATTTTCAAGTTCATGCCAAAGAGGGAATTTTGCAAATTCAAGTTTTAAGACTTCTTGTGACCTCTAATTGATCTCTAAACATCATAACATGATAATGCAACATATTTAGACCAAATTCATGCCTTGCTTCACAAGTTTTCATGGCTTAATTTTCACAAAATTTCCAAAGAGGGAAAATGCAAAACATATGATATCTCATGATCCAAATGCTGCAGATCCTCAAACTCAATCCAATGGCCCTCCATAAACTCAGCTGAGGAAAATCCATCCCTTAGATCAGCTCTGTCCCATGCCATGCTTCCTATGACACAACATTGACTTTTTTGCAAAATCACCCATACCAATCACACTATGCGACCACCAACTTTCTGACCAATCACAACATCTTATGCAAACATCATGGACCTTAAACATAACAACATTGAAGCCTGAATCCATTGATACACCCAGAATCACAAAAACTTGCAAAAAACTCCATTCCTTTGAATCTCTCAATACAACCATCAAAACTCAACACTTTCTTCACCATTCATCCCCATATCACTCATAGATCATTTCCCACCCTCCTTAATGTCCTGAAAACCACTCAAACACAAACACGAATTCTGCTTCATCATTACTGAAACACTCAAACCAGCCAAAACAAACTTGTTCTAAGCCTTTCAGAAGCACAAGGGGATCAAGTGGAGTGGATTAGCACCAAGGGAAGGGCCAGAAAGCACCAAACTGCAAAGCTTCATCTCAAGTAACCACCTTCAAACATTTTTCCAGAACTTGCTTTTTAAGTTACAATATCAATCTACATGCTTCCATGATCATGCTGATGTCTTTACTTTTGAAAATGGTTGATAAATGAGTGTGTATCGTGCTTCTGAATTTTTTTTAACCTAAAGCTTGTTTGATTCGATTCAGTTGATTCATGAAATATAAATGGTTTTTGATGCTTGATTCTTGTTTAATGTTGTTTGGGGATGCATTCTGGAGATTTTGGGGGCTTGGGGCAGCTTATAGAGAGAGATAGGGATGAATAGTGGCCAGAGAAGACGACCGGAACACTGTTTTGGTCGCCTGAAAAAGATTAGGGTTAATCCTAATTAATTCCTCACTTTAAATGTCAGCCCTAGGATCTTGTGTTAGCGCGTTTTTGGACGGACCAGATGCTTCACTTAAACCCTAATTGCAATTAATTAAATTAATTAAGTTTAATTAGTCAGATTCAATCTCAGCCGTCCATTCATGCGCAAAGTCACCCCAACTTCAAATCTGAGCCTTAGATTTTGCATACTTTTTAATTTTCTTTTATTTTCTTGCATTTCTTTTCATATATTTATTAAAAATAGCAAAATTATTTCTAAAAATCTCATTTTCTGCATTTTTTTTCAAATATATTTCTAAACTCAAAAATATTTTTATTTTTAATTTTTTCATTAAAAATGTATTTTTAAATCATTTAAATGTTTTATTTAATTAATTAATTGATTTTAATTAATTAAAAATACATTTAGGTATTTAAAAATCACAAAAAATTTCATGAAGCATTCTTAGCCATTTAGAACAATTTAAAAACTCACCATACAAATTTATTTTTAGGTTTGATCATGTTTTCATAATTTACTTTGAATTAGGGTTCATAAATTCACATTTTTCTAACCCTAACTTGAAAAAATCATTTCTGATCAACCATGATGAGTTTGCATTTGGTTCATTTGGCATTGTCTCATACTTTGCATCTAGTATCTAGGTTATTTAACTCATAATTTTGCATTGCATTTTAAAATTGATTTGCATTTTTCCTTTAGAAGTACCCAAAAACCCTAGTTAACTTAGAAAATTCATAACTTTCTCTAGGTTTAGCTTCTGACCTTCACCTTTGGGTAGTGATCTTGTATGTGTTTAGGGTTTATTTGAGTTCATTTTCAAATTTTTATCATGATGTATGCTTCTGTTTTGGTCATGTGCATCTCATACATTCATAAACCCCTAATTTATCATGTTCATTTGCATTCATCTTTGCATATCATCATCATATGAACTTGTCATGCCATTCCATGCTCTTGTATACCATCTTAGACATCTTAAGACATGTTAGAACATTTCTTGATCATTTCTTCATTCATTTGGTATGCTTTGCATTCATTGCTTTTCATATGCATCCATGTGTTTCTAAGATTCCAACATGCCATCCTTGCATCTCATCTCTTGTATGAACATTCATAAGCATTATGTATGACTTTGCATCATCTCATAACACATTTGCATAGAATATTCACTTCTGGTTTTGGTCATTTCACTTCCATATGCTTTGTTTCCTTTTACTTTGCATCTTATGCATTCACACTAACATTTCAGGGGCTTATGGTAAGTTGTTTGGGATGTGGATTTGCCTTCACATCCCACCTCTTCTCATATCTTCATATGCATTCTTTACTTGTATTTAAAGTGAAATTGCTTCACTTGTGCTCTGTTCCTCCTATCTCTTTCTCTTAGGTTACTTATCTTCTTCAGGAAGTAAGTAACTTATTCTCCTTTCTCTTCTCTTTGCATCTGCTTCTCTTCCTTGGTGGCCTTCTGAAGATCTTTCTCTTAGGCCTCACAAACCATAGGAACACCCAAGCATGATAACTCTAGGGTTGTATATAGTCCCCCCTAGTCTTTTACCTTTGAGTCTCCTTGAGTCTCTTTTCTCATCTCATAATCAGAGGCTAAACACTTAAAGCTTTAGGACTTTGAATTAGGGTTATGCTTGTATCCTTATCTTAGGATGAAGTGTATAACTTTAATCCTTAGTGTTAAACCTTTAATTTATTTACACCTCTTAATCAAAACACCTAATAATGATTAAGACTTAAGCTTGTAACTTGGGCCTTATATTAGGGTTACATTTCTTCCTTATGGTTAAGAGGGACTAGCCCTAGTGTTTAATGTACAAGTCCCCCTCAAGCTAGTCTTACAAACTTAAAACTCACTTCTTAATCTCATCTTTAATAAAATCCATCTTTAATAAAGGCTTGTTATATAATGAATTTAATCTCTAACCATGGATTAAGTTGAGGAGTCTTCATCAGCTTAAGTGTTCTCATCTATCATCCTTCTCTTAGGATGGTGTAATGAGTTCACTAATCCCTGATCAGAGATTAAACTCATTATTTAACACTAAACAAAAATCCAAAAACACTTAATAATCACAAGTAGGTTAATGATCTTAATCCTATATCATCATGGTAAGTAAGTTGAGATGCTTATCTCACACTTAAATAGGCTCATTATCCCTAATCAGGGAGGATATAATGAGTTTATAACCCTTGATTTAGGCTTAAGCTCATTATCCTATGCGAAACACCAAAAACAATAAAAAACTAAAAACACAAAAACTAACAATAATCATCTCCTACGGGATTCTTTTCTCATCACCTTCACTCTGAAAACGAGAACTCGCTTCTTCCGTCTAATGTAAGACAGTTAGACTCGAGCCAGACAAGTCACACACTTGAGCATAAACAAGTAAGCAGTTCACAGCAAAATTATCCAGTCTCTTTGAGTCGAACTACGGTGTTATGACTTCCTCATTGCACGAGAGGATACATAGGCATAACTTAACAGTTATCGAATAAAAGTTTCTGTGTTTTCCCCCTCTTTCAGCATTCTTTCTAAGCCTCAGTCTTGAGCATCTCACCCTTCTTTTTGCATTGACACTCTCTACATTCTTTTCTCCCTAGATTTTCATAAACAGGCAACACATACACTACCCCTTTTAAACACAATCAAGTAAGCGTGGATCCCGTCAAGTACGAAGGACGATCTGGGTGTTAATACCTTCCCAGGTTGTAACCAACCCCCTTTCTCAGTTTCTTTAGTTCGCAACCGTCTTATCCATACCCTTCCAGGTTTATGCAACATTACCTTTCCTTCGGGATAAAAATGCCTAGCTGGCGACTCTATTCAACCTTCAACCTCCAACATCACCGACCGTCCGCGTCTGCACCGGGACGAGAGTCCGGGGGAGTGACACATACATCACTCGTTATTGTCCTATAATGTCTACAAATGAGCATACAAATGATGTGATGAAGCATTCAAGTGATTGAAAGATTAAGATGGATGAGAAGTAAGCATATAACCATGTAAGTATGAACACAAGTTAAGGTGCAATTCAAATGAACTAAAAGTGACCATGAGATAATGAAAGTCAGTAACATGTGATGAGGATGACATGGTTAATATACACATACAATCAAGTTAAGTCTACATGTCAAACCAGTTCAAACAAGTTACAAAAAGATGCAAAAGTTGTCACCTAATGCAAAGGTATGTCATACTTGAAATGGATGGCAAATGATGCAACATATCATGCAAATATGAATGATTATGCATGAAGTCAGAGGCATACATGATGTATAATTCAAATGAAATTATTATTATAAACATATTGGAGGAAAATAAGTTAACTTGTTCATAGATCCTTAACATTCCAAATTAAATTATTGGTATGAACAATTTGGTATCCCATTTTTGCATACTTGTTCATAGATCCTTAACATTCCAAATCCATGAATGAAATCACCATACATGCAAGATCAAAAAGAATCAAAGAGAAACAAAATTCCCTAAAATTCTGATCTAAGCACTTAGAGTGCCTATCAACTAGCCAACCATCACATTGCTCCTATTGAGCTTCAATAAACATAAAATAAGCTTAATAATGATGAAATCATGCAAGAAAAGTTTGGATTGAAACCTGCAATTTGAAACTTTTCAGAGTTGAAAGAAGGCCAAAGGTGAGGTTCCTAAGCTTGATAGACTTGATTTGAGCCAAATAAAGGCTATGTAATCCTTGATTCTTGCCAAACCAGAAAGAAATTCAAGCTGCATTCTATGCTCTGCTCATTAAAAGTTGATCAATGCTTGTTGAATCTTGCTTCTACTCCATTGATGATGATGAATTGATGAATATTATGATGAACAATGAAGAAGAACACATGCAATTCAGAGAGAAAAGCTTAAGAGAACTTTTGTGCAAAATATGTAAAATGTGATAATGATGAGAACTTCCCTCAAGTTCTGTTAGGATGCACCTATATACCTTTGGTTAACTGTTAACCACCTTAGTTAATAGTTAGAACCAGGGTTAAGTGAGGTGTAATGAGAATTTGAGGAGAAGTGAGACTTGGACATGTGAAGCTCACCAACTTGAAATGTAGCTTGTGGCCATGTTGTGATCAGGTGCACAAACACTTAAAATGACTATGATGAGGTTTTGAGAATGGATGGTGGTGATACATTATGGTTATAGCAGCATGGCTTATGATGCAAGTTACTTCATTTGGATCTTTTCCACTTTGGGTGCATGCGGTGTTATGTGTGTATGCGTGTATAGGGATCATGTTTGACCTGAAATGGCAATGTATAAGGATTATATGAAGTGTTTGCTGTATGTATGAATGAATAAAGCAAAATCAGTCGATGAAGCAATGACTTGACCATTAAGAAAATCCAGATGCAACTTGTAATCTTCAATGGAGGAATGCTTTATGTCCAAGGCATCAAATGAAGAGTTTTACTGTGCAATTGAAAGATGATACATCATAGAGCAAGTTTGATGTTCACTCCAAATGGAATTGAAGCCTTGAGATGCTTCAAAAATGACAATGAACATTATCACATGTATCTGCATATGGGATAGCAAAATGGGCGCGCAGGCCTGGCAGGATGCCTAAGGCCAATTCAGTCTCATGGTTCCCCTTTTGATGCCTCATACCTTATCAAACTTTAATTAAATTAAGATTTGGCCAACATGAAAGTTGTAGAGAACATGGAAATGAACAACTTTGATGTTCAACAATTTTTAATTTGGAGCCTTCTTGATGGAGAAAATTGGTTGGACATTTGGTGCACCACATGTTTGATGAATTGTCTGGCCTCTGGCACGCCCATGACTTGGCTTATAGGCAAAGCTGCTCTACTTTTGTCAAACTTTGATTGATTATATCTCACTCAATTTTGATCTAATGAAGATGTTCTTGCTATGGATTTGAAGCTCAAGATGTGATGTTTAATTGGCTCAACTTAGGCCTGAAGTTTGAAGTCTTGATCTTGAAGAAAGAGGCCTTGCAAATAGGTGAAAAATCAGCCTAAACTTGCCATAAATAGAAACCCTAAGTTTCTATTTCAGGCAAGTTTGTGATTTCTTGATTTTTCCATGAATATCTTGACTTTTCTTTGGTTTCCTCCCTTTGAAGAGTTCATAGGGAGTCTTCTTGAGAATAGGTCTAATATTGACACGGTTACTTACAAAACAAGTCGTGCTCACCACATCTGCCCAAAAACATTTAGGGAGATTGGAGTCGCTTAACATTGTCCTAGCAAGTTCCACCAACGACCTATTCTTCCTTTCTACGGAACCATTTTGCCGTGGATTTCTTGGTGAGGAAAAGTTGTGTGAGATTCCTTTTTCTTCACAAAGTTCTTCAAATAACGCGTTCTGGAACTCACCACCATAGTCACTTCTAATGGAGATAATTGAAAGTGACTTCTCATTATGAATTTGTTTTGCAAACTTCTTGAATGCCTTGAAAGTTTCACTTTTCTGCACTAAGAAGAAAGTTCACTCATATCTATAGAAATCGTCAGCAATTACTAATGCATAAACATTACCTCTGAAGCTCTTTGTTCTTGATGGACCAAAAAGATCCATGTGTAACAGTTGTAGCGGCCTTGTCGAGGACCCCACATTCTTGGATTTGAAAGTTGACTTGGTCTGTTTCCCTTTTTGGCAAGCATCACATAATCTATCTTTGATAAATTTGACCTTCGGAAGTCCAACAACTAGGTCATGTTTGATCAATTTGTTCAAGTGCTCCATGTGAATGTGAGCAAACCTTTTGTGCCATAGCCAAGAGTTGTTGTTTTCTGCCATAAGACACCTAACCTTCAAAGACAAGTGATCAAGGGAAATAATAAAAATATCGTTAATTTGATTACCTTTTAACATTACCTCATGAGTGACTTTATTTTCTATCAAACATTCATTTTTGGTGAAGTTGATTTTGAATCCTCTGTCACACAACTGGATAATTCTAAGTAGATTATGTTTTAGACCTTCTACATAGAGGACATCTTCTATGGTTGTTAAAGGTGGTGTACCAATGATGCCTACTCCAAGGATCTTTCCTTTTATCACCATAGGTCACATATCATTTGGCCTTAAGCGTTAGATGTGAATATTTGCTCAAGTCTCCCGTCATATTCCTTGAACACCCAATATCAAGATACCATTGATTTTAAGAGGTCTTCAAGCATTCCTCATCGTCTTCATTGTCATAATGGTGTGAGGCCATCAAGGCTAGATTTGCGCTTTGATCACTATCCGATTCTGATGAAGAGCTTATCTTGTTATCATCCCAAGCAACATAGGATTTATTTTTCTTGTAATCCTTTTTGACTTTATAGCCACCATTCTTTGAGAGTTTAGGACAATCCGGTTTGATGTGCCCAGATTTTCCATATTCATAGCATTTGATATCTTGTGGGGATGTTGATTCTTCTTTCTCCTTGTTCTTTGAAAATTTCATCCTTTTGATATAGTAAGAATTACCAATATTATTCTTAGAACTAAAATATTTTCCTAACCTTTTTACAAGAAGCATAAAAATTTTCATCTTCAATCGGATTGTTTTCTTTCTCCACTTCTTTGGAATCAACCTTTAACGCAATGCTTTTAGATTTCTTTTCTTGATTCTCATGCTTTTCTAATCGCCAAGTTCCCTCTCATATTCTTGAAGTTTTCCAAACAATGTAGTGGATGTCATTGTTGATAGAATTTTCTTTTCGAATATCACCGTCACTTTGGGTTGCCATTCCCTGGTCAAAGATCTAGGCACTTTAAGATTAAGTTCATGGTTAGTTAAAGTCTTACCAAGTGTTGTCAAATGATTTGTCAAGTGCACGATTCTTTTCTGCAAATCGAGGATTGATTCTCCTGGCTGTATTATGAATAATTCGTATTCCTGACTCAACGTATTCAATCTCGATCTCTTAACTTTGGCAGTTCCTTCATGAGTTTCCACCAAAGTGTCCTAGATTTGTTTTGATGTGCATGTTGAGACACAAAAGAGTTCATCCATGCTTAGTGCACTTTGTAGAATGTTAATTTCCTTTTTTTCATAGAGAACCTTCTGTTTATCATCATCATCCCATGAACCTTTAGGCTTTGTTGATCACTCACCATTAAGAACCGTTGAAGGAACGAAAGGGCCATTTTGGACAACATCCCATATTTCATCACTTTGTACTTCTAAATGAGCCTTCATGCGAATTTTCCAGAAATCAAAGTATTCACCACAAAACATGGGAGGCATGTTACTAGTACCACCGTGTTTAAACACAAGATTGTTGTTTGTAGAAGCCATTATGAATCGATTAGGAACAGGTTACCTAAAACCGACTCTGATACCAATTGAAAGTCTGAGTTGCACCTAAGAAGGGGTGAATTAGGTTCTTTAAAAAATTTAGGGATTTTATCGAGGAAGTTTATTACTTTTCTGATTTGTGAAGATGTTATGAAGGCAGGAAAGGGCATAAAAGTAAAAGACACAGTGGTTTATCCTGGTTCCCTCCACAAACCGAAGGTACATCCAGTCCCCTTTCCAACTGAAAGAGATTTGAGTATAGTTAGAATGATTGTACAACCTATTCACACGAATGGTGATGCTTACTATCTAACCTATAGGGAGATCAAAGACTCTTAACACCTTTAAGATCTGAACACTAAGTGCAAGAAGAACAATCCTATTCAATGCTAACACTTGCTTTCAACAATCCTGAATAGCAATGGAAATAAAGATAAACTTTGAATTTTACAATGAGTTTGAAGTATGTATATACAATGCTATCAATGCCAAGATTGATCTTCTCTTTCAATGATAATTCCACAAGTATTTAAGACTTTGTTGCTCAAGAATTTTCTTTCAAAAGATATAAAAATATGCAGAAAATTATGTATAAAAATGACTTGAACAAGATGTGGATAATGGAAGTTTTATGCAATAATTATTGAAAGAGGTGTTTTGGAAAATTGTAAGTTTATGTATTTATAGATCATAGACACCTATTTGAATCATCATGCAATTCTTCAGAAAATATCATGAACAATTGCCATGATTCATTAGAGTCATTTCATGAAAGAATGAATGAAGAGGTGCAATTTTTCAAAGCAATTTTCCAAACTTGTACAGGGAGCAATCGATTGCTCTAGGACTGCAATCGATTGCACCACAAACAGAAACACTTGAAATTTGAATTTTAAATTTTGAACAGGTGCAATCAATTGCTCTAAGGGTGAAATCGATTGTACCACAAATAGAAGCAACAAAAATAAAGGTTTTCCAGCATGCAATCGATTACTCTAAGGGTGCAATCAATTGCATTGGCCAAAACTTGCAAAAAATGATTTTTAAACTTTGTGAAAGTGATTGTGTAATGCAAATGACCTTTGAGCAACTTGGACTTAAACATTTTATGAATATTATCATTATACCTTCTAATGAGCATGTTCTTCATATAAAATCTTTGTTCAATTCTTTTATCATGATGCTTTGACAATAGATGAACATCTTTTCCTTCTTGCCACATGATTTGTCTTCATCAAAGCATAATTTGATCTTGAGGATCTTGATTCCACAAGTATTTCTATAAATAGAACCCTTGTGCAGAAGCAAAAGAGATGTTGAAAACCCTAGTCATATTCTATTTTCCTATCCCTCACTCAAAACATTCAATCATAATTAGCTAGCACTCTGACTGAAGGAAGTTGTTCGTGTGGACTGAGTAGAGGCGTTGTTCATCGTACAACGCTTGTGATCATTCCATCGATTCAGAATTAAAGGTTTCATCGACACAAGAGGTAAACATTCTATCATATATCATGATATTTCCTAATGATCACTAAAGGGAATATTTTATTTTCCGTTGCGTTTAGATCACAAATTTCCCTTCATTCTGACCCCAAATCATCAAATCTGACACCAACCAAATAGGAGAGTGGTCCAAAATATCTCTCGGACCTATAAATTGACCCACAATACACCACGTATGGATAGTCTCTTTCGATAACAAAAAACAATCAATATGACTCATCTATGATCCATCTTCGCTAAACCACGAAAATTTCTTTCCTTTGCACGGAACATCAATTAACTCGCTATTAGAAACAAACTCGGTAAACTCTGTCATATTAGAAGAGTGAGAAGCCAAAGACCTACCCTTCCTTTCCGAATACTAAACAATAGCATTAAAATATCCTCCAAAACACCACTCACCATCCAAGAAACTGCTTTTGAGAGCCAAAAGCTTGCTCCATAGAATTATCTTTTGCCTAAGATCGCAAGGAGAGTAAATGTTGACCACATAAAAAATATTCTTCCTCCAAAGAAATTTAATACCAACATAACCATCCCCTTTGAAACTACTATCAACCTCTACATTACTATTCCCATAAAATAATTATACCACCTGATAAGCCCGTAGAATTAGCTGAAGTCCAACCAATATTCTCATTGGACCAAAATATCTTCGCAATAGCATCAATCATAGAGGACAATTTTGTTTCTTGAATCAAGAAAATAACTGTCGTACCTCGAAAAATACGATCCTCGCGAATGCGGTCGCGGCTGGGCTGACTTGAGAGTCGCCACCTAATATTAATTTATTCCCAAAGAGGGAAAGGGAAAATATAGATAAAACCCGAGAAAAAAGGATAAAGACAAGGTCGTCAGAACCATTACCTGGGTTCGGAAGTCGGTTATGCAGGGGGGAGGTATTAGCACCCCCTACATCCATCGTACTCGATGGGAACCTTCTAAGTTGTCACGCGCGAAAGGATGTCTATGCCTAATGAATTACTTGCTAAAAGGGGAAAAGGATTCAAATTTTATTATCTTTCTTTAACGAAAGAATTTAGGAGTAGAATTGTACTAAAGACTATGGATAGTTTATTCCGAACCAGCAAGCCAAGTGTCTTGCGACGGAATAATCGGAGCGAATAACGAGAGCTCGTAATCCTCCTTTCTACCACTTAAGGCTCGTGGCGTACAATTTCTCTCATATTATTAAAGTATTGTAATACCTAAGACCACTTGACGTTGGATCAAGGGTTTGGATTTAAAAGAACCATCTTGGTAGGTCGATTGCAAGGCATAAAGCGATCGCGAAAGGTGAATGCAAAAATGGAGGTTAAGGATTAATTAATTACGTGGGATCTAGTCCTAGTCCTAAGCTAACACGGAGCCGTTGGAGCTTGAATTAAACCGAAATCATCAAAATATAGCTCTTTAACTGTCTTAGAATCGATTCAAAGTTAGAATCATTCTATGAGAAGTCGAGCGTTACTTTTATAATTAAATAATTATTTAAATAAAAGAAATGCGATAAAAAATACAATTGGTCTCATATTGATCTAAATGACACCAATTTGTCGAAATCGAACATTTAGATCGTTTATTATATCATTGACCATAAAAATAAAATAAAGTCAAAATAATAATAAAATAAGAGTTTGGCCTCATATTTAATTTAAATAACGTCGATTTATTTGAAATCGAATATTTAAATATTTATTCATCGGCCAAAATAAAATAAATAGAAATAATGGGAAATAATAAGGAAAATAAACGTGTGGCCTCAAATTAGGGGATAACGTCGATTTATCGGAAATTGAATATCACCATTTATCATTGGCCGATTAAATAATAAAGTGGATAAATAATGGATCTAAATTAATTAAAAACCATAAACAAAAATAGAAATCGGTCTCATATCGATTCGGACAACGTCAATAAATTGAATGTCACAAATCGGATACTAATATCATAGACCAAAATATAAATAAATCAATAAATTGATAAAATAATAAATAAAGAAAAAATCGGCCTCAAATCGGTTTAGATAAAGTCGCTAAATGGAATATCAATAAACCGTATTTTTTATCATAGGCCCAAAATAATAAATATAAAATAATGAGAAAATAATGAAATCGGTCTCAATTTAATGGATAACGTCGATTAAATAATCGAATATTACATTTTATCATTAACCGAATAAATCGAATAATCAATTAAATAATAGCAAAAAAATAAAAATGGCCTCATAACAACTTTGATAACGTCGATTTAAAATCGAATATCGAAAAGTTATAATTATATCATTGGCCCATAAAATAAATAAATTAATAATAATAAATTTAAACAATTTAATTAGAAATTACTAGAACAAAAAAAAATATATGGTCTCATAACGATTTCGACAACGTCGGTTCAATACCGAATATCAAGAAAACGCGGTTATATCATAGACCAAAAAATAAATAAACAAAAATAAAGTATTAAATCATAAAGATTCTAAATTAAATACTAAGAATAAAAAAAATGAATAAAAATCATAACATACTAAGAGAGGAGGGGTGCAGTGCTGGTTTAAAGGTGGTGTCAACTGGATACACAAAATAAAAGTGATGGGCTAAATCCATCGTCCAAATCACATTATTTTTCAACAAAACAAAGTTCAGTTTTTATTAAAAAAAGTGAGAATCATGAAGCCTCTTATTTTTATACAGTTCATAGGAAAATAAACAGAAAAAAGAAGAACCAACCCTCAACGGTCTCGATACACGCACCCAAATAACAAAAATCGTGAAAACCACTCCCCACGGCGGTTCCGTCTCTCTATTTTTCTCGCGCTCTCGAAATCGCCAATGTTCACGGTTTGGCTCTCACCGCTCTCGTCTCAAAACGCTCGACTCTCGACTCGTTTCGATTTGTGTTTGGATCTGTAAATTTCTCCTTATCTCTCTCTGTATTTTCACTCACTATGTTTTGGTTTGTTTGTGGATTTGAGACTTTGGTTTGTGGTTATTGATTTTTGAGTGAATTTTCTGCACAGGCTTTTTTTATATATAATAACATGGGTCTTATATAGAAGAATAAATTGAGGGTATTTACGGAAGAAGGTGATGAAATAGAGTTACTGTGATTTTTGTGGAAGGATTTGGAAGATTCTGTGAGTGGAAAACCTTCGCAATACCGTTGCCATGTGCGTTTGCTATGACTTTTGGTGGGGTCGCGTGGTGTACAGAACAGAAGAAAGTTACTGCGTATTGGCATGAAGGATGACGATATTGCATTTTTGGTCCTTTCTACACTATTCCTTTTTTACCTCTTCTACTGATGTAAACCTTTTGTAAATTAAGATTATTTTTCTAATAGAAATGGTAAAATAAATATGTAATTAATATGGTAATGCAAAATCTTGCAAATCACTTTTTACTGTTAGAAATTAATGTCACAAATACACATTTGGATAAAAAAGAGAAATTTATGGAAAGAGTAATATTGAAAACAAAGCTAAATAAAAAGGATGTGGGATATTGATAATACGAGTCATATTTTTTAGCATGTGATAAAAACTATTCATTTTAAAACAAGAGAAACTTTATTCATTATTTTTCTATGAAATACGAAAAGTTATTTATTCAAAATGAGGAAATAATAAGATAACAATAAAAAGATATTAAGTATAGTTATATTAATGAGAGGGAGTTAAAATGAAATGGGAGGATAAATGACAAAAATAATAATTTGAAATAAAAATTTGATGACAATATTAGAATGATGATAAAAAAATAAAAAAAAATAAAAAATGAAATATAATTATAATAAAATGAGATGAACTAAATTTAAAGGTATATATAAAATAATTAAATGTAGGACAAATTTGGGGTATGACAGATGCCCCTATCTAATTGTCTTGGATCCGAGAAAATGAGATGCCGCAAGGTACTCAAATTTTTAGGGCAAAAGTCAATTAGATATAAGAAGACCCAAAATTTGTCCGATGCGAAATGCAATGCGATGTTGAAACATGAAATGCATATATGAATGCAATTGCTGGGGATACAATGCAGTTTGAATGTGATATGAAATATGATGACATAAAGTCTGCGGGGATGATGAAATGATTTAACGATAAGAAAAGACTTGAAAATAGTGAAGTAAGAAATGGATGGGAAAGACAAGATATTCCTGAAGATTTTTCTGGACAACAGAGGATAATCAGGAATACTTGGAGTGAAAGGATTTAAATCTTGGAAGAGAAATTAAAGACATCTAACAAAGCCTTAGATGTAAATGTACCAAATTTGGAAATCAACGCCCGAAACATCTAGAAGCGTACTAGACGTGGAATGAAACCAACTTATGGAGGTACACCAAGGGAAAGATCAAACTTTTCAACAAGACATTTAGAGAGATGCTACTTGAAATGAAGATTCACGCCAAACTTCTCAAAGGGATGAACCAGAGAGACAGTTTAAAGAAAAATGTCCACGTCAAACTTCACAAAGTTTGAAGGAAATGAAAATTTCCACGTCAAATTTTCTTAGCAAGATAAATTTGAAGGAAATGGACCACGTCAAACTTAACAAAGTTTGAAGGACAAAGAAGATATCCACGTCAAATTTCTCAATGGAAATTATCCAAAGAGAGACATTTGAAGGAAAGGGATCTACGTCAAACTTCACAAAGTTTGAAGGAAGAGAAAATATCCACGTCAAATTTTCTTAACAAGAAAAATTTGAAGGAAAAGAGTTCCATGCCAAACTTAACACAGTTTGAAGGAAAAGAAAATATCCACGCCAAATTTTCTTAACAAGACAAATTTGAAGGAAAAGAGTTCCACGCTAAACTTAACACAGTTTGAAGGAAAAGAAGATAAACATGTGATAGACAGGGTGACAAACACGACTACTTTGGTAGGTGCCAAGTGAGTTGGATTTTGACTTTTGGTAGTTGCCAATGGAAATTGGACTTTAAGGATGCCAAACGAAATTGGACTTTGACCACAAGGTAAGATAACAAGACCTCAGAAAATGCATAGGAGCATGAAATAAAAATAGAGCTATGCTTGGTGTCACACCCCAAATTTTACCCCTAACATTCGTTCATCTCACCATTTGCATGCTCTTGCGTTTTTTTGGTCATGTTTGACTCTTAGGAGGGGGTGTCTGGAATGATTTGCTGATTTCATAACAAGTATTGGAGGTTTGATTTGTTTCAAGAAAATAGGTTTTATGCTTGGGAATTTAGATTGGTAGATTGATCTCATAAGGGTTGGAATAGGGATTTCAATGTTAGGTCATGATTGATCTTTGTATGAAACAGTTACTGGCTGTCATTTGGAAAAGGAGAAAGAGAGGTATCCTGAAGTTGGACTTCTAACCAGTCATGTGGATTTTGAATTTTTGTTTGCTTTGCCAGGGGAGTTGGTAATAGAGGTATCTGTTTGTGTTGATTCCAACGTCAGTCAATCTTCCATTTGTAAATTCAAGTCCAAAGTCCGAATTAGTTTCAAGTCCAATCTTTAATTTCTAAGCCATTGCCAATGTCAGATTTCTTTACAAATCCATTTCAAGTGAATCTCCGAATTTCAAGATTACGTTTTAAGCTTCCCATTTATTTCCAAGGGTTGAATCCATCTACCTTTTAGTTTCAAGGCTAAAATTTATTTCCAAGTTTCGATCCTAGTTCCCCTTTTTCAATTTCCATCTTTTCTTTTGTTTTTTTTATTATTCCTAGTGTCTAAAAAAAATCATTTGCATCTCAAATTTTAAGTTTCTTAGTTTCCATGCCATTTATATCTGTCAAATTCTGTATTTATCATTTTTATTTTTTTTCAAGTCCATGCTGCATTTTTATTTATTTATTTTTAGTTCAAATTCAAATCCCAAGTTCTTATTCTCAATTGCCATTCTATGTTTCATGACAAATTTTCATCCCGAGCCTTTCATCCCGAGCCCGCCTTTCATTCAAAGATTGGTGCCTGTGTGGTTTATGCTAGGAGAAAATATCTAAGGAGGATTGTGCGTTTGTGGCAATCATGCTGTAGAAATTATTAGCTCATAAGGCTCATTTGTTACAAGGCCAATGCATCTAGAATTAAGTTTGGATTGATAAGGTGCAAAGATAAATACAAATTTTACCACAAATAAATTTCACAAAGGTGTAAAGAGATATTCTAATGGAGAAAATGCAAGATGATGAGTGGATGCAAGATGTAATTTGTTTTAAAGATTGATATCTCATTAATAATGCAAGGATGGTTGATACAAATTAGAATTACAATGAATAAATTTTAGTGATGGCAAGAAACCATTCATGAGAATGTCATGTTAACCATAAAGTAATATCAACATACATCCGTAAAAGTTACAAATGTTATTCTATGCCTAAGGTTGAATTCATCATTGAACTCCATGAGATCTCTAAGCATGGAACAGATTTTTCAAGAAGAATTCCTTCTTCAAGTTACCAAGATTACGGTTTCTTCATTATTGCTAAGCCTCCAAACCTGCGGTAGCTTTTGTTTTGGCTTCATCCAAGCAATTCCTCAAAGACAACTCCAAGACAAACTGGGCATGTAAAGGTAGTTTTTTCTTGATCTTCGGGGTGAATAGGTATTTGGAAGAATCCTGAATATCCATCTAGGTAACAAAAGTAAGAGTGTCTGGCTAGGCGCTCCAACATTTGGTCTATGAATGGTAATGGGAAATGGTCCTTCCTAGTTGCTTTATTTAATTTTCTATAATCTATGCACATACTTCAACCTCCATCGGTTCTTTTTGCTACAGGTTCTCCCTTCTCGTTTTGCACGACTGTGATGCCTCCCTTTTTAGGTACTACATGCACAGGACTCACCCATTTACTGTCCGAGATCTGATATATTATACCTGCCTCTAGTAACTTAAGAACTTCAGTCTTAACTACAGTACTCATTATAGGATTTATTCTTTGTTGGTGTTCTCTGGAGGGTTTTGAATCTTCTTCAAGCAAAATCCGATGCATGCATACGGATGGGCTTATTCCTTTTAGATCAGAGATCTTATATCCTAAGGCTGAGGGGTACCTTCGTAAAACATCTTACAATTGGTTGGTTTCCTCTTGGTTTAAGGTAGCACTGACTATAACTGGACGGTTCATTTCTTCATCAAGAAATTCATATCTCAGGTTTTTAGGTAGTTCCTTAAGTTTTACGGTTGGTTTCATAGGGCAAAGCATAGGATCTGGTGTAAGAGATAAACATTCGTGAAGGTTATCATCAATGTAGGGTCTTTTATAATTGTCATCTTCCAAAATAAGGGTTGATGGAAATTTTATAGATTCAGTTTCTTCTTCTTGTTCTAATTCCCTAATGCATTCTTCGATGATATCTAAGGCATAACAAGCATCTCCTATCACAGGTTCCATAAGAAATTTTGAAAGTATAAATTCTATCTTCTCGTCACCTATCTCAAAAGTTAGTTTCCCTTTTTTAACATCTATTACGGCTCCAGCAGTCGATAAGAACGGTCTACCTAGGAGGATTAGTATGTCGTCATCTTCTTTAATGTCCATGACAACAAAATCAGTAGGTATAAACAGCTGACCTATCCTAACAGGGACGTCTTCAAGTATGCCTATAGGGTATTTAACGGATCTATCGGCTAATTGAAGTGACATCTTAGTAGGTTGTAATTCTCCTAAGTTTAATCTCTCACAAACTGCTAAAGGCATTAAGCTCACACTAGCTCCTAAGTCTAGAAAAGCTTTTTCGATGACATGATTCCCCAAAACACAAGGAATGGAAAAATTTCCGGGATCTTTATCTTTCTTTGCTAACCTATTTTCGGAAATAGAATCACATTCCACGGGTTTCGGATCTTCAAGTCTACGTTTATTCGTAAGTATGTCTTTGAGAAACTTAGCGTAAGAAGGTATTTGGGTGATGGCTTCTGTAAAGGGGATTTCTACGTGAAGTTTTTCTATAACCTTAACGAATTTTTGATATTGATTATCGATTTGGGTTTTCTTTAATCTTTGAGGGTAAGGTATAGGTGGTTTGTATGGCGGTGGTGGTACATAGGTTTTATTTTTAGGTTCTTCTCCTTTTTCTTGACTTTCCGGGGTTTCAGACTCCTCTGGTTCCTTCTCCTCATTCCTCTCAGAAGTTTCGGGCTCACTTAATCTAGGGTTCAAAGGTTCCTTATAAGCGGTTCCACTTCGTAGAGTAATGGCATTTGCTTTCCCTTTCGGGTTTTGTTGAGGTTGTCCAGGGAACTGTCCTCCAGGTGTAGTCTGTGGGGCTTGGTTTAAAGCTACCTGAGAGATCTGGGTTTCAAGCATCTTATTATGAGTAATAATTTGATCAACCTTGGTTCCTAACTGGGTAATTAGTTCGTTAACATGGACGTTTTGGTTCATGAACTCTTTGTTTTGTTGTGTTTGAGCGGTGATAAATTTATTTACAATTTCCTCAAGGCTCGGACTTGGTGGCACAGGTTGCACAGGTTGATTTGTTCTTGGGGCTTGGTAACCTTGTTGTCTCGGAGGTGTGGTATTTTGAATAGGGTTATTATTTTTGTAGGAGAAGTTTGGATGATTCCTCCATCCAGGGTTATATGTGTTTGAAAATGGGTTCCCTTGGGTGTAGTTCACTTGCTCAGTGTTGGTCTCATTCAACAGATTGCATTCGGCGGATTTGTGTCCTTGCGTCCCACATATCTCACAATTCGGCGAAACTGCGGCTATAGTATTCGGAGTTGCACACATATGTTCGACTCTAAGGGCCAACGCGTCCATTTTAGCTTGCATCATGTCTATAGAGCTTAGCTCATGTATTCCTCCTTGGGCTTCCTTCTTTTCCACTGTCGCTCGTTCTACTCCCCATGATTGATGATTTTGGGCCATATCTTCGATAAGGGCACTAGCTTCAGGGTAAGGTTTGTTCATCAGTGCGCCACCAGCGGCAGCGTCGATGGTCATCTTAGTGTTATAATGAAGTCCATTATAGAAGGTTTGAATGATTAGCCAATTCTCTAAGCCATGATGTGGGCATGCTCTTAATAGTTCTTTATATCTCTCCCAGGCTTCGAACAACGACTCTCCTTGGTGTTGGGTAAATCTAGTTATTAGGTTTCGAAGAAGAGCAGTCTTACTTGGGGGAAAATATCTAGCAAGGAAAACTTTCCTAAGGTCATCCCAAGTTGTTATTGAGTTGGGTGGAAGGGAATCTAACCATGATAGAGCTTTATCTCTGAGGGAAAAGGGAAATAATCTTAAGCGTATCGCCTCAGGAGAAGCTCCATTGGTTTTAAAGGTGTCTGCTAACTGAAGAAAGTTTTTTAAATGTTGGTTCGGGTTATCAGTAGCGAGACCTGCGAATTTTCTCTGTTGCACTAATTGCAGCAGGGATGGTTTGAGTTCAAAATTATTGGCTGGGATAGCGGGGTTTACTATACTAGAACTAGGTTCCTCGTTTGATGGTTGGGCGAAGTCCTTAAGAGGTCTTCGGTTTTGATCTTCGGCCATAGCTTTCCTATTCCTATGGAAAAACAAACGTGCGCGAGCGTAACGTTCAGGTTCAGCTAGAGGGCCTACTAAACTTCCGGCACTGCGAGTCTTTGGCATTGACCGGTGGGTAACAACCTTAGTCTAAATGGTATAACTTCAGGGTAATGAAATTTGACGAAATTGGTCCCTGGCAACGGCGCCAAAAACTTGATGCGTGTTTTTCACAAGTGTACGAACACGTCAGAGTAATATAAAAGATTGTCGAATCCACAGAGACCAAGTGTCAATCTATCGTACCTGTTGTTATGGTGTGTATCTAAGGCAACTGAATATAAGGGTTTTAAGAAGGGTGCAATGGTAAATAAAATAATAATTTTAAACAATAAATAAAAGACAGGCTCGAATGTAATTCACGTAATCAATGGATAATCCGGTATTTGTAAATGGAACTACTTATGGGCAATGTTTTCTCCTTTGAAAAGAACTAATTTAACAGGAACTGTCGCTTTCGCGTATTCAGAACCGAGTTGTACTCTCTAATAAACCCCTCCTATTTTCACGGATAAAAAGGTGCGTACTGCGTTAGAGTAGTAAACCTATTTTTAAGAAATATAGTAACTTAACCAAGTTGAAAAGTACTTTAACCTGGATTTCTTAGCAAAAAGAGGTTCTCACGAACCAGACTCTAAACTTCATAACGCGTCCGAAAATCGTTTTAAAATCTCTTTTCTTTTTAATCTAAAAACTCCTAATGAACTAGACAAATTGCTTTTGTCTGTTTTTGAAGTAGTTAAAAACAATTACTTAAATTGAAAGATAAAATAGCCCTTAAGTGTTTCCACGAACAATTGTACAGATTACTTGTTTAATTACGATCCTTACATTCTAACCTTTATAGAGTTAGTTAGACATGATAATGTAAAAGTTCTTTTTATAATTTTTCATAAAAGTAATTTAGTGCGAGTGCGGAAAGTAAATAAAAGTAGTGCGAGTACGTGAAATAAAGAAAAGTAGTGCGAGTGCGGAAAATAAACGAAAGTAAAGCGAGTGCAGGAAATAAATAAAATAAAGTGCGAGTGCAGATAATAAATGAAAGTAAAGCAGTGCGAGAAATAAATAAAAGTAAAGCAATGCGGAAAGATAAAATACGAACTGGAATTAAAATGGCGGCAGGATTAACTTCCTCCAGAGTGCTCCAAAACTCGATCACACTGACAGATTACAGACTCGATCACTCGATTGCAGAAACACCCCGATGCGGAATGGTAACTGCTTTAAAACTGATATATGCCTAAAGAAATCTAAGTTTGGATGAAGAAAAACGAAAATCTAAAGTCCTATTTATAGGAAAACTAAATGCAGGAAAAGACCAGGATGCCCCCTCCACTAAAAAGTGGAGGGAACTGCTTTTTGCCTTGTGGCGCCCACCACAGGCCTATGGCGCCCGCCATAGTACTAACAGGGAATGGGAGAGTGGGGATCATGGGTCTTGGCAGTTGTGGAGTGGTCTTGAGACGTGGCCACGTCATGGCTGACCCCATGGCGCCCGCCACGGTGGGTGCCGTAAGTGTAAAACGCTGAATTTCTAGGTTTTCGTCCGTTTCCACTCCTTTTTCGCTCCTTTTCTCGATTCAAGCCCCGATTACATAAAAAACCTGGAAAAAAAAGGAAAACAAAGTAATAACATAACAAAATAACAATAATAGCTAAGAATGCATGCGAAATAGGAGTCAGAAATACGGTGAAATTTAGTGTGATCAAATTCTCCCACACTTAAACCTTTGCTTGTCCTCAAGCAAACATTAAAGCTCAAGAAAATATGGTGTCAACACATGTCTTTGGGCTAAAGGGCTTCTAAGTTCAAGTCAGGATGCAGTGACAGGTACTAACTAAGTGAACCAAGGGTACCATAGTAATACAAACACAAACTTCAATCTTATATTAACCACTCCATGTCATCCCACAATATCTAGGCCTATCTTCTCATCTTTTTGTGTCCTTTTCATTCAGGCGCAATCACATTAAGCCCGTTATCCGTACATGCTTCATAGTAGAGTGACCGGTTAGTGATTCTGATCCATAACATAAGGTTTCTGGCACATAAGCATGTGTAAACCTGTTTTATTTGACCTAATTGTAGTTGCGGGGGATCGGATCGTAATCCGCCCTACCAAGTTCAGTGCCAGATACCTCTGAACCAACTAACAATAGGTGACTTGCAATTTTTTTTTCTTTTTGTGGCAAAAAAATTTTTTTTTCTTCTCTTTTTTTCGGTTTAAATGACTTTGTGAGGGTCACCTATCCCAGAGTTTGCCTTTTTTCTTTCTTTTTTATTAGCACTGGATCATTCACTTATGTTCATCGGCACCCTACGTAGAGCATGCTTAGGCCGGAGCTGACTGCTAGAATAAACTACTTAGGACAATTTTTTTTTGAATGATAATAAAGGCCATGGTGGTGGGGTTTAGGAGTGATTCCTATATTCAAGAGGTCTATGGTGCTAAAATGGTGCTGATGTTTCAAAAAGTTGACCTGAGTCACCACATCCTAATCTAAACCTGTCTCAAAGCCCAAAAAACATGTGGAACAACATTGGTTTCTTTTTAAAATTTTCTGGTAAGGCTAAGGAAATGGGAAAAAATGAAGATGTACTAAAAATACACTAGACTGGTGACTCGTCAGACTCATGCATTATCTAAGAAAATTAAACTAAATAACATACTGAAAAGGGAAATAACTGAAAGGAAATAATTAACTAAAAAGGGAAATGACAGAAAGCAATAAAATCCCCTCCCACACTTAAATCGAACATTGTCCCCTATGTTTCAAAATAAGATAAGGAGGGTAACCTGAAAAAGACTACTGAGGAGGAGCACTGGTACCCTCGCCGTCCTGCTGTGATGGTCTGGAACGATGGGATCTACTACGATGCTGGTCCCTCCTGTCAAGTCGTGCCGATAAGGCAGCCTGAGCACCCCGGACCTCTCGAAGGTTACCTAAGATGGAACCCTGAGTGGCCTCTACAAGCTGGTAGTTTCGGCGGTTGAACTCTCTCTGACGGTTCTGCTCTAATGAGATATCGTTCAAGGTACGGCAAACGTTGCTGTAAGCATGATCCGAAACCAATCGCAATTGTTGCATGAAGCTCATGTTGTCCGTCAGTTGTTGTGAAATAGTAGAGAGAAGGTTGTCTCGCCTTTCCTCTCTAGCTGTCATATCACGCCACATCTACTCGGTGACATAGAATCCAAGAGCAGCACCTGCAACAGGGTTAGAGGAAGATGGTGCGGTGTGTGACTGTGAAGGACGATGGGGGGACATGTGAGGTATGGGAGACTGCTCTCTCCGATCATACTCTTCATCAGTGTCATGTGCCTCCCCATCAGGAATATTAGGAGGAAGTGGACCCAAAACAGGTGGAGCATTCAGATCATAGGTCCAGTTCCTTTCATTACGTACATCAGTACGTCTGCTGCAAGGTAAAGCAACAGATGGAATAGCTACCCCATGAACCATCAACTCATAACCACCTTCTCTCCTCGTTCGGCACAATTTCATGTCTTTCAGAAATTTTAAATTAATTGTGCGAGGAGGTAGTGGTTCAAGTGTAGCTATCTCATCGTTCAGGCCAAGAGCCCGAGCAATAGACGTAACAAGCCCTCCAAAAACAATCGGTCCTGTTTTATTAGTAAGTAAAGCCATGTGTGCAAGCATAAACGGGACCGGATTGATATGGGTACTAGTGAGGCATCCTTGCAAAAATAGGAGTTCTCTAGCATTTACCTTGTTTGGACTCTCCCGGCCAAAAATAGTACATGCCAAAAGATATCTGAAAACTCTTACGGCCGGGTTGTGAATGGTCGACGCATGTATTCCTTCAAAAGAATTTATTGAAGTACTTGAAAGCCTTTGCCATAAGGAAAATACCTCGGCCGACCATTCCGCATCCAAAGGTGCCTCACAAATCGCACCTTCCCTATGAGGGATTCCTAAAAAGCCTGCTAGCTCGTTGGTACTGAATTCATATTCAATTCCAAACAGTCTAAAAATAACAGTACCGACTGTGCTAGCAGTGTTAGGACTGACAGTGTATATCAATGAACTTAAAAACTCAACTATCAGCCTCTCATAGGTAGGTTCCTGATTAACGAAAATATTATGCAAGCCTAAAAAATCTAATAAATTAAAAACACTATGATAAATACCCAAAGCATACAGACAGTTATCATCGACGTACCTAGTCGAGAGAATTTCTCGACTCTGAAGCCTCTGAATAATTTTCCTTTGCCTATCACCCGGTCTTCCATCACGAAGAAGAAATCCATTGAACTCCATTATTGATTGCTCCTTAGGAAGTGAAAAATGGTAGAAAAGGGTTTATGAGAGAAATGATAAAGTTTTGATTTTTATGGTTTGTGGTGGATGAAAATGAAAATGGATTTTGGATAGGTTTTATGGATGGTGGGTATTTTGGAAATGGGGGAGCTTTAATGGGGTTCAAGGAGGTTTTTGAAAGTTGCAAAAATGGGTTTTTGGAGAAGGAAGGTATGAAAATGGTGAAAATGGAAGTTCAGCCCCGAAATAGGGGAGAACGCCATGGCGCCCGCCATGGGCCTGTGGCGCCCGCCACAAGGCTAAATCCTGATGGGCCTTGGATTTTTTTAAATCCTCCTTTGGGCCCTCTTTGCACCTTCGGTCTTCGGGGGGGGGGGGGTCTGGATAGCGTTTTCTTCTCTTTTCCAAGGCATGAGGCTTGTATATTTTTTGGGAAGACAAAAATGAAAATATTTTTGTCTTATATTTTTTTTTCTTTGCTCGACAAAAAATAAAATAATTAAAAATCAAAAAGAAAAGAGAAAAATCAACATTAGTGCATAAAATAATATGTATATATGAGATAAATTCAAAGTACATGAAAAAAGGAAATATAATAGATGCAATAATGTAAGATATGTCTGGAGATGCGAGAAATAAAATAAAGCACGAAAAAAAAAATTAAATACTAGGGTAATATCGTCAGTGTAGAATGAATCATGTGGTAGGCTTCTCCTCCTAGTTTGATCCACGAATCTCAGCTATCTCCCTCCGAAGCTCTTCAATCTCCTGATATAGAGCATCGACCTCTGAGGCATGAGTGAGATCAGAAACCTGAATCTGTAATTCCAAGTCCGCTACTTCCTGCTTGAGCAGGGCAGTCTCCTTACGGAGCTCATAAATCTGGGTTTGTAGATCAGGCGGCTGCAGAGACATATTGTTAGAGATAACAGTGTTTCGGGGAGTAAGAGGTGTAGGAGTGTACTCAGCGGAGGGAGGTGATTTCGGCTCTTCGACAGTCTCTCCATAACCCTCTAGAGCATAACTCCAATTGGCAGGATCATGGACACTGGTCATCAGCGGGTCTGGTAATGTAAAGTAATGTATCACTTCTCCGTCGATCAGTAATCTAAACATGTTGGGCTCAAAAGAGGCCCTCCTCATCAGTCCTCTGTCAAGAAAAAAGTCAACATCCAGGGTGGTGTAGCAGCAGAAGGTCCTGAGGTGCAATAATTTGTGAGACAAACCCAATGCAGTAGCTATCTGTGTAACAATCCCACCGACATGTATAATGTCTACAGATGATCTGGCAACACTAGCAAGGCCCTTCAGCAGAAAATTGCCACAAGCAACAGGGCGAGACTGAGTCGCACAAAACAGTAGGAAAATCTCCTCTTCACTTAGCAGGGTCTCTGTATCTGGCAAACCTAGGAAAGAATGCGCTAGAATCATCTGGAAGTACCTTAACGCAGGGTTGTGGATTACCTGAGAAAACTGAGTGGAAGGATCTTGGCTCCCTCCACCTGAGATTTTAGTCCAAAACGTTTCCACTTCTCTGCACATAAAATACCCCATCAGTGTCTCTGGAATAGCATCAGGAGTAGTCTGAAAACCTAGTAAATCACCAAACTCTTTGTGAGAGAAGGAGTAGTCAATCCCGAACAACCTGAAAACAGCGAGTCCATCGGGTCCAGCCCAAGGGTCATGATGAAACGAGCTGAGGAACTCAAGAGTCAAGTTCCTGTAAGTGTTGTTCCTGTCGTCAAACTGGTCCCACTGGAGTTGATGGCATAAGAATCTGACGCTTGGCTCTATCCCCAAGGCATCCATGCAGTCATGGTCAGGGTACCTGGTAGGAGCCATAGGGCGTCTCATGTGGACATAGTAACGCTCTCTCTGTGCGTCGTCTCTAAAGGCCACGTGCATGTCATCGGGGTTCTGCATTCTGCACAAGGTTAGCAAACAAGTCCTGAAAACACATAAAACATTCAATCGTTAGTCCTGACATAATAATAAAATAAACAAATTAAAATAAAGTAAAAATAAATAAAAATAAAAAGTATGTAAATAAGAAAAACCATGGGTTGCCTCCCATGCAACGCTTGTTTAACGTCATTAGCTCGACGACCGATTTTTATACATCATTGGAAGGATATGGTGGATCACTCGGAGTATGACAGGTGTATGTTGTTGGGATGTCACCTCCTTCGTAGGGCTTCAACCTCTGTCCATTGACGATGAACGGTTTACATGTTTGGTTCTTGATTTCAATAGCACCAGATCTTAGAATCTTAGATACTTCGAAAGGGCCAGTCCATCTCGAACGAAGCTTCCCTGGAAAAAGTCGTAACCTAGAATCGAACAAGAGAACAAGATCGCCTATTTTGAAGTCTCTTCTTATGATTCTTTTGTCATGCCAAGCTTTTGTTCTTTCTTTGTATATGATGGCATTTTCGTAGGCGGATTGTCCGAGCTCTTCTAATTTGTGGATATCAAGGATACGTTTCTCACCAGCAGTCAAGTAATCCAAATTCAAAGTTTTGATGGCCCAATAGGCCTTATGCTCCAATTCAAAAGGTAAGTGACATGATTTTCCATAGACCAGTTGATAAGGGGTTGTTCCTATAGGGGTTTTGAAAGCGGTTCTATAGGCCCATAATGCCTCTTGAAGTTTCTGCGACCAATCTTTTCTAGATATAGAGACAGTCTTCTCAAGAATTTGTTTGATCTCCCTATTAGATACTTCCACTTGTCCATTGGTCTGTGGGTGGTATGGTGTTGCTACTCTATGCTTAACTCCATACTTGCTTAAAAGTTTATCAAATATTCTCGATATGAAGTGTGATCCTCCATCACTTATGACTAAACGGGGGGTTCCAAACCTGGGAAATATATAGTTTTTGAATAATTTGATGACTACTCTGGTGTCGCTCGTGGGTGCGGCGATAGCTTCAATCCATTTAGACACGTAGTCAACAGCTACTAAGATGTACTGATTTCCAAAAGATGGTGGGAACGGTCCCATAAAGTCTATACCCCATACGTCGAAGAGTTCCACTTCTTGGATATTTCTCAGAGGCATTTCATTATGTCTTGAAATATTTCCTGTGCGTTGGCATCTGTCACACTTGACAATGAAAGCATGGACATCACGCCACATAGTAGGCCAGAATAGGCCAGCTTGAAGAATCTTGGCGTAGGTCTTAGATGTGCTTGCATGTCCACCATAGGGTGTAGAGTGACAATGCTCAATTATATTATTTACCTCTTCTTCTGGAACACAACGGCGGAAAATGCCATCTTTACCTCTCTTGAAAAGAAATGGTTCGTCCCAATAGAAGTTTCTCACATCACTATAGAACTTCTTCTTCCGGTGGTAGTTTAGATCAGGGGGTATGATGTCAGCGGCTAGGTAATTAACAAAGTCTGCATACCAAGGTACATTACTTATAGCTAAGGATTTATGAGAATGCTCATGTGGGTCTGGGTTATCATCTTCAATAGTTTCTAGTTGGGCTATCAGTCTATCATAGGCAAAATCGTCATTGATGGGTACTGAGTCAGGTTTCAGGTATTCTAGCCTAGATAGGTGATCAGCTACCACATTATTAGTGCCTTTCTTATCACGGATATCCAAATCAAACTCTTGCAATAATAGAATCCATCGAAGTAACCTAGGTTTGGCATCCTTTTTACTTAGTAAGTAACGAATGGCATCATGGTCGGTGTAAACTATAATCTTGGCTCCTACTAGATAAGATCTAAATTTGTCTATGGCAAAAACTACAGCTAGGAGCTCTTTTTCGGTTGTTGCGTAGTTGAGCTATGTAGCGTCTAGGGTTCTACTGGCATAATAAATTACGTGTAAATTTTTGTCTTTTCTCTGACCTAGAACGGCTCCAACAGCATAATCACTGGCGTCACACATTATCTCAAACGGTTCTGACCAATCAGGGGGTTTCATTATAGGTGCTGAAATCAGAGCTTGCTTCAGAAGATTAAATGCTTCAGTACATTTTTCATCGAAGATGAATTCAACATCTTTCATTAAAAGACCAGTTAAGGGCTTTGTTATTTTGGAAAAATCCTTGATAAAACGTCGGTAAAATCCGGCATGTCCAAGAAAACTTCTTATCTCCCTGATAGTCTTCGGCGGTTTTAGATTCTCTATGACTTCTATTTTAACTTTATCTACCTCTATACCTTTTTCAGAAACTATATGTCCTAAAACAATCCCTTCGGTGACCATGAAATGACACTTTTCCCAATTTAGCACAAGGTTTACCTCCACACATCTTTCCAGGATTTTCTCAAGGTTGATAAGACAATTTTTGAAATCAGATCCACAAACTGAGAAATCGTCCATAAATACTTCCATGATTCCATCTAAATAGTCGGCAAAGATAGACATCATGCAGCGTTGGAAAGTGGCAGGAGCATTACAGAGTCCAAAAGGCATTCTTCTATAGGCAAAAGTTCAAACTGGGCATGTAAAGGTAGTTTTTTCTTGATCTTCGGGGTGAATAGGTATTTGGAAGAATCCTGAATATCCATCTAGGTAACAAAAGTAAGAGTGTCTGGCTAGGCGCTCCAACATTTGGTCCTTAAGTTTTACGGTTGGTTTCATAGGGCAAGGCATAGGATCTGGTGTAAGAGATAAACATTCGTGAAGGTTATCATCAATGTAGGGTCTTTTATAATTGTCATCTTCCAAAATAAGGGTTGATGGAAATTTTATAGATTCAGTTTCTTCTTCTTGTTCTAATTCCCTAATGCATTCTTCGATGATATCTAAGGCATAACAAGCATCTCCTATCACAGGTTCCATAAGAAATTTTGAAAGTATAAATTCTATCTTCTCGTTACCTACCTCAAAAGTTAGTTTCCCTTTTTTAACATCTATTACGGCTCCAGCAGTCGATAAGAACGGTCTACCTAGGAGGATTGGTATGTCGTCATCTTCTTTAATGTCCATGACAACAAAATCAGTAGGTATAAACAGCTGACCTATCCTAACAGGGACGCCTTCAAGTATGCCTATAGGGTATTTAACGGATCTATCGGCTAATTGAAGTGACATCTTAGTAGGTTGTAATTCTCCTAAGTTTAATCTCTCACAAACTGCTAAAGGCATTAAGCTCACACTAGCTCCTAAGTCTAGAAAAGCTTTTTCGATGACATGATTCCCCAAAACACAAGGAATGGAAAAATTTCCGAGATCTTTATCTTTCTTTGCTAACCTATTTTCGGAAATAGAATCACATTCCACGGGTTTCGGATCTTCAAGTCTACGTTTATTCGTAAGTATGTCTTTGAGAAACTTAGCGTAAGAAGGTATTTGGGTGATGGCTTCTGTAAAGGGGATTTCTACGTGAAGTTTTTCTATAACCTTAACGAATTTTTGATATTGATTATCGATTTGGGTTTTCTTTAATCTTTGAGGGTAAGGTATAGGTGGTTTGTATGGCGGTGGTGGTACATAGGTTTTATTTTTAGGTTCTTCTCCTTTTTCTTGACTTTCCGGGGTTTCAGACTCCTCTGGTTCCTTCTCCTCATTCCTCTCAGAAGTTTCGGGCTCACTTAATCTAGGGTTCAAAGGTTCCTTATAAGCGGTTCCACTTCGTAGAGTAATGGCATTTGCTTTCCCTTTCGGGTTTTGTTGAGGTTGTCCAGGGAACTGTCCTCCAGGTGTAGTATGTGGGGCTTGGTTTAAAGCTACCTGAGAGATCTGGGTTTCAAGCATCTTATTATGAGTAATAATTTGATCAACCTTGGTTCCTAACTGGGTGATTAGTTCGTTAACATGGACGTTTTGGTTCATGAACTCTTTGTTTTGTTGTGTTTGAGCGGTGATAAATTTATTTACAATTTCCTCAAGGCTCGGACTTGGTGGCACAGGTTTCATAGGTTGATTTGTTCTTGGGGCTTGGTAACCTTGTTGTCTCGGAGGTGTGGTATTTTGAATAGGGTTATTATTTTTGTAGGAGAAGTTTGGGTGATTCCTCCATCCAGGGTTATATGTGTTTGAAAATGGGTTCCCTTGGGTGTAGTTCACTTGCTCAGTGTTGGTCTCATTCAACAGATTGCATTCGGCGGATTGGTGTCCTTGCGTCCCACATATCTCACAATTCGGCGAAACTGCGGCTACAGTATTCGGAGTTGCACACATATGTTCGACTCTAAGGGCCAACGCGTCCATTTTAGCTTGCATCATGTCTATAGAGCTTAGCTCATGTATTCCTCCTTGGGCTTCCTTCTTTTCCACTGTCGCTCGTTCTACTCCCCATGATTGATGATTTTGGGCCATATCTTCGATAAGGGCACTAGCTTTAGGGTAAGGTTTGTTCATCAGTGCGCCACCAGCAGCAGCGTCGATGGTCATCTTAGTGTTATAATGAAGTCCATTATAGAAGGTTTGAATGATTAGCCAATTCTCTAAGCCATGATGTGGGCATGCTCTTAATAGTTCTTTATATCTCTCCCAGGCTTCGAACAACGACTCTCCTTGGTGTTGGGTAAATCTAGTTATTAGGTTTCGAAGAAGAGCAGTCTTACTTGGGGGAAAATATCTAGCAAGGAAAACTTTCCTAAGGTCATCCCAAGTTGTTATTGAGTTGGGTGGAAGGGAATCTAACCATGATAGAGCTTTATCTCTGAGGGAAAAGGGAAATAATCTTAAGCGTATCGCTTCAGGAGAAGCTCCATTGGTTTTAAAGGTGTCTGCTAACTGAAGAAAGTTTTTTAAATGTTGGTTCAGGTTATCAGTAGCGAGACCTGCGAATTGTCTCTGTTGCACTAATTGCAGCAGGGATGGTTTGAGTTCAAAATTATTGGCTGGGATAGCGGGGTTTACTATACTAGAACTAGGTTCCTCGTTTGATGGTTGGGCAAAGTCCTTAAGAGGTCTTCGGTTTTGATCTTCGGCCATAGCTTTCCTATTCCTATGGAAAAACAAACTTGCGCGAGCGTAACATTCAGGTTCAGCTAGAGGGCCTACTAAACTTCCGGCACTGCGAGTATTTCGCATTGACCGGTGGGTAACAACCTTAGTCTAAACGGTATAACTACAGGGTAATGAAATTTGACGAAATTGGTCCCCGGAAACGGCGCCAAAAACTTGATGCGTGTTTTTCGCAAGTGGACGAACACGTCAGAGTAATATAAAAGATTGTCGAATCCACAGAGACCAAGTGTCAATCTATCGTACCTGTTGTTATGGTGTGTATCTAAGGCAACTGAATATAAGGGTTTTAAGAAGGGTGCAATGGTAAATAAAATAATAATTTTAAACAATAAATAAAAGACAGGCTCGAATGTAATTCACGTAATCAATGGATAATCCGGTATTTGTAAATGGAACTACTTATGGGCAATGTTTTCTCCTTTGAATAGAACTAATTTAACAGGAACTGTCGCTTTCGCGTATTCAGAACTGAGTTGTACTCTCTAATCAACCCCTCCTATTGTCACGGATAAAAAGGTGCGTACTGCGTTAGAGTAGCAAACCTATTTTTAATAAATATAGTAACTTAACCAAGTTGAAAAGTACTTTAACCTGGATTTCTTAGCAAAAAGAGGTTCTCACGAACCAGACTCTAAACTTCATAACGCGTCCGAAAATCGTTTTAAAATCTCTTTTCTTTTTAATCTAAAAACTCCTAATGAACTAGACAAAGTGCTTTTGGCTGTTTTTGAAGTAGTTAAAAACAATTACTTAAATTGAAAGATAAAATAGCCCTTAAGTGTTTCCACGAACAATTGTACAGATTACTTGTTTAATTACGATCCTTACATTCTAACCTTTATAGAGTTAGTTAGACATGATAATGTAAAAGTTCTTTTTATAATTTTTCATAAATGTAATTTAGTGCGAGTGCGGAAAGTAAATAAAAGTAGTGCGAGTGCGTGAAATAAAGAAAAGTAGTGCGAGTGCGGAAAATAAACGAAAGTAAAGCGAGTGCAGGAAATAAATAAAATAAAGTGCGAGTGCGGATAATAAATGAAAGTAAAGCAGTGCGAGAAATAAATAAAAGTAAAGCAATGCGGAAAGATAAAATACGAACTGGAATTAAAATGGCGGCAGGATTAACTTCCTCCAGAGTGCTCCAAAACTCGATCACACTGACAGATTACAGACTCGATCACTCGATTGCAGAAACACCCCGATGTGGAATGGTAACTGCTTTAAAACTGATATATGCCTAAAGAAATCTAAGTTTGGATGAAGAAAAACGAAAATCTAAAGTCCTATTTATAGGAAAACTAAATGCAGGAAAAGACCAGGATGCCCCATCCACTAAAAAGTGGAGGGAACTGCTTTTTGCCTTGCGGCGCCTGCCACAGGCCTATGGCGCCCGCCATAGTACTAACAGGGAATGGAAGAGTGGGGATCGTGGGTCTTGGCAGTTATGGAGTGGTCTTGAGACGTGGCCACGTCATGGCTGACCCCATGGCGCCCGCCACGGTGGGTGCCGTAAGTGTAAAATGCTGAATTTCTAGGTTTTCGTCCGTTTCCACTCCTTTTTCGCTCCTTTTCTCGATTCAAGCCCCGATTACATAAAAAACCTGAAAACAAAGGAAAACAAAGTAATAACATAACAAAATAACAATAAAAGCTAAGAATGCATGCGAAATCGGAGTCAGAAATACGGTGAAATTTAGTGTGATCATACATCACTGTGAACAAACCTTTAAACCACCGATTCATACTTCTTCAAACCGCTCTTCATCGCCACTACCATCACCTTCCGCCTCAACCGACGAACACCTCCGAGCCACCACCATCAACTTTCACGAAACCGTCGCGAAACCAACCATCATCCACCTTCAACCTTCAAATCGCCGACGGACCCCGAGCGAAGAACACCGTGCCTCAATTTCCATCTCCTCCAGCGCAAACCCTAATCCCCTCCGAAGATGTAGATCTTCGTCAAAACCCTAACGAGAAATCCTACCTTTGCTCTTCTTCTTCACCATACCACCGTAAATCCGTCGCACCGCCGCAAAAACTTAGTAGACCTCAAACCCTTCATCCACTATGCGCGAACCACCGCCACCCATCACCTTTAAACCGTTCCGCATGAAAACCGCTGAGTCCAGTCGAAACTCATCATAACATCACCGCCAAACACTTCTCCGCCACTCCAAACCACTGAGTAAAACCAAACCTCCGCCCTAAACCGAGCGAGTTTCGAGATAGAGATGATCTGCGAGTGATTGGGAGAACCAGAGAGAATCGGAACCGCGTGAAAGGATCATCCACTGCCTTTGTTTCTATTGATATGCGTGTGTTTTCTTTTTGTTTACTCTTCAAGCATATGAGATGCCACGTGTGAATACCTGTTTGTTTCTTTGGGTCGGTGAGTATAAAGAGAGTATCAGGCGCCAGCTAATTGTCGTTTCCTTTATTTTCTTTCTCTCCTTATACTGTTTCTTTCTAAAATTCATTTCTTTATGTTGTTATCTTAATTAGTAATTTGTGGGTTTCTATAAAGTTGGCTAATGGGTTATTAGGTGAAGCCCATATGATTTCCTTTCACAGCCTGCAAATCTTTTTCTCACCTCTTATTTATATTTCCTTTGTTTTCGTATCTTGGTTTAATTGTTAATCGTTTTTTTTATAATTGATCTTAATTCGTATTTTCTATCTTTTCTCGATTAGAATTTTGTTGTGTTGACTGGATTCGTTAAGTTTGACTAAGTTGATTGAATTTGTTGTATTTTCTATTTATTTTTTTGTTTTTTCTTCTTTTTCTTAGCTAACCATTTTGATTCATGACAATTGTGGTTAAGTTGGTTTGGATTGATGATGTGAAGCTCCTGATAAGTAGTGTTGGGTTTCTTTTTTGTGTGTGCATATTAAAGAGGCAGCGGACCTTCTCTGTTAGGTACCGCTAAAACTCAATTTTATCTCTTTTACGTCTTATCACAATCTTGATACCACGTTTGCGTTCGTCTGATTACCTGTACCTCACCACCGATCTTAAATCTCTTGCAAAATGCGATATTCATCAAACTTTCAAACTAATTAATTTGCGAAAGAATTGAACTCTGGAGTCTAGCACTCTGCACGTTCTAGAACAAACTACAACTGGGCTAGCCCCACGCGTAATGTTTTGTTCACTCCTTCGCTTTTGATTACATCGATTTCTAAAACGTCTAAAAAAAATAATTTTTCAACTTATTTAATTAATTTAATACAGAAACAGAACTCCGGAGTCCAGCACTCTGCACGTTCTAAGACGGACTGCAACTGGGATAGCCCCACGCAACGTGGTCCTTTCGCCTCCCGTATTTCGAAATAATTAATTGCATAAATTAATGTACAAAAAAAGAACTCCGGAGTCTGGCACTCCGCACGTTCTAAAATGGACTGCAGCTGGGCTAGCCCCACGCAACGTGGTCCATTCGCTCTTTTATATCTTAAAAACAACTTAAAACTTACCAACCAATTTAAATCATTTTCATAATTAATTATCGAAAGACGGAACTCCGGAGTCTAGCACTCCGCACGTTTTGGAATGCAATCGCTCCTGGGCTAGCCCCACGCGACGTGGTTCATTCGCCCTTTCGTTTAAAGCATCTTAACAAAAGTCAAATACTTTTCTCTAAAACGAACATTGTTTAAATCATTCTATCTCTCGAACAAGCTAGCGCTTCAACCTCCACCGCGAGTATAAGCCAACGCTTAGCAGTAGAATGCGTTTTAAACAATCGTTCATTTAAAAATCACAAACCGTCTGCACGAACTACGAAGCTCTGACTTTCCCATTGCACAAGGGAATACGTAGGCACGGGGATTTTAATCCTTCGCGAGCACCATAATAAAAAAATCAATTTTTTCCTCTCCGCCACCCTAATATAAAATTTAACTATTTCTCTGTTTAAAAACTTTAATCCTTTCTCCGTCCTAATAATAATTTAAAAACTTTAGAACAAACATATTAACAGACATTAAGAAGACAAAGACTTTAGATCAAACATTTAATCGCATAGTTAGCTAAGAGGTTCCCGTTGGGTACAACGGACGTGAGGGGTGCTAATACCTTCCCTTTGCGTAACCGACTCCCGAACTTAGAATTTGGTTTCGTTGACCGTTTCTTATCCTTTATTAGGTTGTATCTATATCTCCCTTTTCTTTAATTAGAATAAATAGAATTAGGTGGCGGCTCTGTTGTTTGTTTTAGGATCGTATTTTTTCGAGGTACGACACTTGGTATGAAATTGTATGATGCAAATGGTCAATGATTGCAATGCAAATGCTAAGACCAACTGGATAAGACTCTTTTATAGAGGTGCGGCTGAAACAGCTGATTCCACAACACAGGGAACTTTTTCCAACTATACCTTTGAAAGATGTCTTGAACACAACTTCTATTATACTTGTTAGAAGTATCAATGATGTTGATCCTGTTGGGAAGGAGTGATAAGCTTGCTTGGGGATTGCTTGAAGTAGGCTGCCCCATGTTGAATGATTCTGAAGTGACTGCTTGATTGGTCGCTTGAAATGTTTGCCCCAACACGAGTCCAAAAAGAAAACTTTCTTTGAATAACAAAATCCTTGATTGCGATATGCCCCTGATAGGACTACTGATCAAGTTTCTCAACTGTTTAGAATTCCTTGATGATGAGTGCTTACTTGCAAATAAATTATTCATTCAAAAATGTTAATTTTAATGCAATGCTCAAGCAAAATTTTGAAATCAAAGTCATTATTGGAATGATATTGGTGTGTAGAAAATGAACCACTAGTAAGAATGCAATGTTTACTCAGACACACAAAGTGCAAGATAATGCAAATTGAAAAATAATGCAAAAGGAATGATACCAAAGCAAATATTGGAAAATCTCTTGGGAGTCAGCTTACGCAACCTTGCTGCGATATGCTTTCAAAACCAACCTAACTTCAATTAGGTCTTTAAGGGGTTGTAACGTGGCCTAGTTCACGGTTTATGAAACAAATGATATAAGGCTTAAAATTTATTTCTTTACCCAACCCATACTTCATGATTATCTCCAGTCCTATGCTCAATTAAATCAACCTATGCATTCAGATTACTTGAAATTGTACTGATGAGGATGACTCAGAAGCCAAAGAATTATTGGATGGCAATCATTGCTTCTTCGCAACATTTTGTTGTCTTATTTGATTAGGACTTTGAGTAAGCTCATCTCTGTCTTTGTTGAGGAATTTTGGTGACCTCTTTGGATTTTTCTTATTATCCCTAACTTTTGCCTGGACTGTATCTTTGATGTTTTTAGTCCACCGGGATACTTTAATTTTTTTCTTAAGTTGCCTTTTGGGTGTTGACTTAGCGGCTTTTTCCATCATTTTTTATTTGGACAATGACTGCCATCCATTTCTTCGATAATTATTTGATATGTGCAAAGGAAAACTTGGGCTTGAAACCCTTATTGAACGGTGTAAGGAATGATCCTCCTGAAATTGAATGCATATTTGAATTAATTGAGAACTACCCTGCCCCGGGTTAAGATTACGGTTTTTTCGTGTAGAAAGAAACTCCAACTTCTAGGCTCAAAGGGGTTGACAATGGATTAACTTCCTTATTTCTCTAGTGTTTGGGAGTTGAAACAATGCCTTTATATCATCAGCAAGGTTTTATTTTGAAAGCATACCATTCAACAGTTTGGGTATTTATTTTTCGTCATCCTCCCTCCAATCATTTCTTATACAATAGATGAATAAGAGAAACAATGGTATATATATTTTTGGAATTTTGAAAATGAAAAGCGTAAATACGCACAAATATGAAGGTGAATGAATTGATTCAAAAACATGTGATGCTCATTTCATTAACACTAACATTAGAGAACAAACAAAGTCTTTAAACAAGTACACATAATACAAACAAGGAAATTAAAACTGAAAAGAAACAAGGCCTAGTGTCTAATCAGTAGCAAGGATGAGCTTTTCTGTCTGACCCACTGGCTTTAGATAGTAACTTGTGATTCTTCGACCAAATCTTCAGCCACTTTGTTTTGGCATGGGATCTATTTCAACCCTGGGAGTCTTTCTCGGTGTGAAGGTGAGCAAGTCTCCCCTGACCAAGTCCTGAACTCGAGCTTGGAAAGCATAACAGTTCTCAATATCATGACCTGCAGCTCCTTCATGGAATGGGCAATGAAGATCAGTCCTAAATCCAGGTGGAAGAGGATTTGGAGGGTTGAGAGGTCTAGTGGTAACAAGACCTTTTTGGCATAAGGCGGGGAAAATCTCAGCATACTTCATGGGAACAGGATCAATAGGAGCCCTGGGCCTGGGATTGCGAGTCTGATTCTGACCAACATTCCTTTGTGGATGAGCTCGAGCTGGTGGAGCATTAACCATAGGAGCAATTGCGGCTACTTGGGCTTCACCATACTGTTATTGCCTGTAGTAAGGTCTTCTTTCAGTGTTGATAGCATGAGTATCACCCTCTTTCTTCTTTTGAAAGTTCGCAGAGGACTTTCTCGCAACATTAGAAGCTTCAGCACTTCCAAACTTACCCTTTCCGATTCCTTCCTCTAGCCTTTCTCCAATAGTGACTAGGCCAGCAAAACTAGATGATACACTACGTATCATCCTTTCCCAGTATAGAAGTTGAAGAGTGTCCATGAATAGACCAGTCAGTTCTTTCTCTGCCAAGGGAGGCTCAACTTGAGTAGCTAGCTCTCTCCGGCGCTGAGCATACTCCTTGAATGATTCCTTTTCTTTCTGAGACATATTTTGAAGCTGACGGCGGTCAGGAGCCATGTCCAGATTGTATTTGTATTGTCTCAGGAATGCATCAAGCAAATCCTGCCAGCATTGGATACGGATTTTCTCAAGTCCCAATACCATTTCAAAGATGCCCCACTCAAGCTATCTTGGAAGCAATGGATGAGCAATTTGTCTTTATCAGCATGGGCGGCCATTTTGTGGCAGTACATGATCATATGGCTTTTTGGGCAAGTGTCTCCCTTGTATTTTTCAAATACTGGAATTTTGAACTTGTCTGGCATAACCAAGTTCGAAACCAAACACATGTCTGATGCGGCAGCGTTGAATACATCAAATCCTTCCACGGCTCTTATCCTTTTCTCCAGAGTCATACACTGTTCCCTAACATCCTCGATATTTCCAGCCTCTCCTTGTACTGAAGATGGTGGATTATGCACGAAGGGAGGATTCACATAAGCAGTTTGGGCAACAGTATGCACATTAGGTTGAGAATCAGTGAACACTCCAGGTTCGAAAAAAGTGGATGTACCAGTCATCTGAGTAGTTGCAAATGGCGGAGTATAGCCCGGTGGCAATCCAAATTCTGGCCATGTGCTAGCGGGTCTTGAAGACTCTGCGTTAATGACAAAACTACTGACTTCAGAGGTGACGGTCCTCTGAGCTTGAGTGTCCTTAGTAGCCAAGACTTGGAGCATTTCCATGATCTTGCTCACATTACTCTTCAGGTCATCAATGTCTTCCCTGACTCGCTTGTTGTGTTCTTCTTGTTCAGCCATTATTCTTCTTTCGTGGGCCCTAGTTTTGTATCTGCGTGGAGGAATCAGCTTGACGGGTACTCAACAACTCTGAAGACGAGAACGAATGAACATGAGCGACTATGAATGCAAAATGAATGCAAATATGAATGCAATGATATGCAAATAAAATGCGAAAAGATGTTAAACATAAATTCATGGTATCACAAGTCCGGCACGGATGGAGGATACTCAGATTTCTCCCCTCATAAGGATTTTGTCAGGTAGGCTATAAAGTTTAAAGGAATCCCAAAGTTAACAATCCCTATGGTTGTTCATCACACACGCCAGAAGCATGACGATTGATCGACTCCACCATATGAATCTCTTTTTGGTGAGATCTTCGTATCGAGCCACACGAGAGGGAAGTCTCTCGGTACCCCATACTACGCGATCACCGGCACGGGGTTTAAAACAAAGTCTTAGAGTTATGGACCTTCCTCAATTGTTTGATGCACGTGTCAATTTTTTATATCTTTGACAGTCAATCAACTCCATTGAGAAAGTCTATTCTGAGTGAGGTCTTCATATCGAGCCACGCAGGGGCGAACCCCGGTGCCCCATACTACGTGACCACCAACCTATGCTTTAAGCCACACGGTATAAGGTTCTAAAGGTCCTTAGAGTTGACGACCCTAATGAAAATAACTGAGCACACACGTCAAAAGCTTGACGGTCGTCATTCTTCTCATTAGAATCTACTCCAAGCGAGGTTTTCGTATCGACAACCCACGAGAGCGGTTCCCTCGGGAGCCCATACTACGTAACCTCTCCTAGCTTATGGTTATACTCATACACCCAGGTATAGAGCCTTTCACTCAAGTTTCTTTTGCAATCAAAGTATCGATCCAAGAACCAACAAGGTATAATATGGAAAGCGATAAAGAAAGCGGTAAAAATAAACAAGTAAGGCATAAGGCAAACATACAAACAAGCGTGAAGAAACCTAGACAAGGCTTGACTTGCATAGGGGTGAACCAGTCCCTAGCAGAGTCGCCAGCTGTCGTACCTCGGAAAATACGATCCTCGCGAATGCGCTCGCGGCTGGGCTGACTTGAGAGTCGCCACCTAATTTTAATTTATTCCCAAAGAGGGAAAGGAAAAATATAGATAAAACCCGAGAAGAAAGGATAAAGACAAGGTCGTCGGAACCATTGCCTGGGTTCGGAAGTCGGTTATGCAGGGGAAAGGCATTAGCACCCCCTACATCCATCGTACTCGATGGGAACCTTCTAAGTTGTCACGTGCGAAAGGATGTCTATGCCTAATGAATTACTTGCTAAAAGGGGAAAAGGATTCAAATTTTATTATTTTTCTTTAACGAAATAATTTAGGAGTAGAATTGTACTAAAGACTATGGATAGTTTATTCCGAACCAACAAGCCAAGTGTCTTGCGACGGAATAATCAGAGCGAATAACGAGAGCTCGTAATCCTCCTTTCTACCACTTAAGGCTCGTGGCGTACAATTTCTCTCATATTATTAAAGTATTTTAATACCTAAGACCACTTGACGTTGGATCAAGCGTTTGGATTTAAAAGAACCATCTTGGTAGGTCGATTGCGAGGCATAAAGCGATCGCGAAAGGTGAATGCAAAAATGGAGGTTAAGGATTAATTAATTACGCGGGATCTAGTCCTAGTCCTAAGCTAACACGGAGCCGTTGGAGCTTGAATTAAACCGAAAGCATCAAAATATATCTCTTTAACTGTCTTGGAATCGATTCAAAGTTAGAATCATTCTATGAGAAGTCGAGCGTTACTTTTATAATCAAATAATTATTTAAATAAAAGAAATGCGATAAAAAATACAATTGGTCTCATATTAATCTAAATGACACCAATTTGTCGAAATCGAACATTTAGATCGTTTATTATATCATTGACCATAAAAATAAAATAAAGTCGAAATAATAATAAAATAAGAGTTTGGCCTCATATTTAATTTAAATAACGTCGATTTATTTGAAATCGAATATTTAAATATTTATTCATCGGCCAAAATAAAATAGATAGAAATAATGGGAAATAATAAGGAAAATAAATGTGTGGCCTCAAATTAGGGGATAACGTCGATTTATCGGAAATCGAATATCACCATTTATCATTGGCAGATTAAATAATAAAGTGGATAAATAATGGATCTAAATTAATTAGAAACCATAAACAAAAATAGAAATCGGTCTCATATCGATTCGGACAACGTCAATAAATTGAATGTCACAAATCGGATACTAATATCATAGACCAAAATATAAATAAATCAATAAATTGATAAAATAATAAATAAAGAAAAAATCGGCCTCAAATCGGTTTAGATAATGTCGCTAAATGGAATATCAATAAACCGTATTTTTTATCATAGGCCCAAAATAATAAATATAAAATAATGAGAAAATAATGAAATCGGTCTCAATTTAATGGATAACGTCGATTAAATAATCGAATATTACATTTTATCATTAACCGAATAAATCGAATAATCAATTAAATAATAGCAAAAAAAAAATGGCCTCATAACAACTTTGATAACGTCGATTTAAAATCGAATATCGAAAAGTTATAATTATATCATTGGCCCATAAAATAAATAAATTAATAATAATAAATCTAAACAATTTAATTAGAAATTACTAGAACAAAAAAAAATATATGGTCTCATAACGATTTCGACAACGTCGGTTCAATACCGAATATCAAGAAAACGCGGTTATATCATAGACCAAAAAATAAATAAACAAAAATAAAGTATTAAATCATAAAGATTCTAAATTAAATACTAAGAATAAAAAAAAATTGAATAAAAATCATAACATACTAAGAAAGGAGGGGTGCAGTGCTGGTTTAAAGGTGGTGTCAACTGGATACACGAAATAAAAGTGATGGGCTAAATCCATCGTCCAAATCACATTATTTTTCAACAAAACAAAGTTCAGTTTTTATTTAAAAAAGTGAGAATCATGAAGCCTCTTATTTTTATACAGTTCATAGGAAAATAAACAGAAAAAAGAAGAACCAACCCTCAATGGTCTCGATACACGCACCCAAAGAACAAAAATCGTGAAAACCACTCCCCACGGCGGTTCCGTCTCTCTATTTTTCTCGCGCTCTCGAAATCGCCAATGTTCACGGTTTGGCTCTCACCGCTCTCGTCTCAAATCGCTCGACTCTCGACTCGTATCGGTTTGTGTTTGGATCTGTAAATTTCTCCTTATCTCTCTCTGTATTTTCACTCACTGTGTTTTGGTTTGTTTGTGGATTTGAGACTTTGGTTTGTGGTTATTGATTTTTGAGTGAATTTTCTGCACAGGCTTTCTTTTTTTCTTTTTATATAATAACATGGGTCTTATATAGAAGAATAAATTGTGGGTATTTACGGAAGAAGGTGATGAAATAGAGTTATTGTGAGTTTTGTGGAAGGATTTGGAATATTCTGTGAGTGGAAAACCTTCGCAATACCGTTGCCATGTGCGTTTGCTATGACTTTTGGTGGGGTCGTGTGGTGTACGGAACAGAAGAAAGTTACTGCGTATTGACATGAAGGATGACGATATTGGGCTGAATTTTCTTTGTGCATTTTTGGTCCTTTCTACACTATGCCTTTTTTACCTCTTCTACTGATGTAAACCTTTTGTAAATTAAGATTATTTTTCTAATACAAATGGTAAAATAAATATGTAATTAATATGGTAATGCAAAATCTTGCAAATCACTTTTTACTGTTAGAAATTAATGTCACAAATACACATTTGGATAAAAAAGAGAAATTTATGGAAAGAGTAATATTGAAAACAAAGCTAAATAAAAAGGATGTGGGATATTGATAATACGAGTCATATTTTTTAGCATGTGATAAAAACTATTCATTTTAAAACAAGAGAAAATTTATTCATTATTTTTCTATGAAATACCAAAAGTTATTTATTCAAAATGAGGAAATAATAAGATAACAATAAAAAGATATTAAGTATAGTTATATTAATGAGAAGGAGTTAAAAATGAAATGGGAGGATAAATGACAAAAATAATACTTTGAAATAAAAATTTGATGACAATATTAGAATGATGATAAAAAAAAAATGAAATATAATTATAATAAAATGAGATGAACTAAATTTAAAGGTATATATAAAATAATTAAATGTAGGACAAATTTGGGGTATGACAATAACCAATAATCATTTCCAAAAAAGCAAGTTCACCTTCCCTAATATTGAAAGATCCAATAATCATTTCCATAAAAGCAAGTTCGGCTTCCCTCCCGCCTTTCTGTTTTTATCCACTCTCTCAAATTCATCTAAATTGGACTTGTATTTTATCTTTGGATTTGCTGCCACCACTTCAAGCTTTGAAATTTCCTTCTAGAATTTATTACCTACGTTTGTTTCCATATTTTCCCATAAGCGAATGTTGTTACAAAGAATATCCGATTCATCTGAATTTTCCCCGTAGAAAACATTAATTGGTGTCGAGCCACACACAAAATCAGACTCCAAAACCCTTACTGGTTCACTTAATTCCAATGTATCCACTGAAGCTGGAACTAAAGGAATAATAAGTGGTTTAACCACCTTTTCCTTCATGCCTTTATTATTAAGCCTTTTCCCACTACAACTCTTATATCCACTGAGAAAAGTGTATTTAATGTTTTTATGTCTTTTATGTTTAAAAAAGTCCATAACTTTGGTGGAAGTGGCCCCACCATCAATATCAATTATAGGTTCCATCGAACACTCCACCCTTGAGCTTGATTTTCCCAAAAAATAAGGATTATAGCTCTGACCCGCTACCTACCATTTTATCCATTTGACAAACATCACCTTTTGATCTCTAAACCTCCTCGTCAAAAGAGAAACCCGCAAATTGTACACCAGTTGTACCACTTTGAAGCTTTTTTGCATTAATCAATGAATTGTCAACATCACAGCTAATGACCTCTGGGCACAACTCCTTACCCACTTCTTCCCCCCCAACGACTTTTTCTACACCTTCCACCATTGAACCCAAATCATCTTCACCGCTGCCCATCATTGAGTTTCCATTTTCTTCAAAACCAAACAACTTGGAACCACCTTCCTTCGAATCATAAGAACCATTTGAAGAATCGCAAGAAGCAATCACATCATCTGATAAAAACACAGGACCAGAAGAATCTTCTCACAAAACAATTTTGAACTTCCTCCCGTCTATCTCAACCTCCATGGATTCCTTCAAGATAAAATTAAAAGGTACCCTCAACAAAATACGGGTCGTCTCCATTAAGATCATTCAAGCTCAAGAAGACACCAAGGGAATTAACTAAACAAGCAAAGAAATCATGATGCCAAGCATGGCATGGCACACCAAATACTCTAACCCACATCACCCTTTCCTCATCTAAATCTTCCTCCCTCCATCTATGTATGTCAGCAAACCATAAATTCCACCAAGATTCCTCTTCAGACTCCAAGTCTTCAATAACTCTGGTTTCTAATTCTTCCAACAAGCATTTCATTGCTCTAAGTGGAGTCACCTTGATTGTGAATATACCCTCCATTTCTAGCTTTATTTGAGTTTGTAAGACATACCAGCAGAGATAGTAGTTCCCACATAAGCCCTCAACATCATTTCCCTGATTTCATTGTTATTGAAATTTTTTACTGTGTTTTCTGTTGACTGCTCCCTCGACATCCCACCTACTGTAACGCCCCGATTTTTATAAATTATTTTTATGAAATAAATATTAAGACTATGGTGAGATATTTGGAGTTATACGGGAGAAGATATTTTTTTTAAATAATGATAATATGTTGATGTGTATTATTATTATAATATTATTATTTAATAAAATGAAATAAAATAGTAAGTTGGAGGTCTAAGGGATAAGGTGGTAATTTGGTTAAATTTTTTGTGAAAAAGGGGGAACACGATACATTTCTCATTATCGTGCTTTTTGACGAATAATAGAGGGCTCTGGAGAAAAGGGAGAAGAAGAGGGAGATCAAGAATCGTAGGATTTGAAGATCAATATTTCTCCAAGGATCAATTGAATCTGAGGTAAGGGGGGATAAAGGGTTTTATATTGGTGACCTAACATAGAAAGGTAAATGGGAGTTCCTTACTCCCTTAGGGATTTATGAATTATGATTGGGATTGATGAATTCTTGAAATGTTTATGAATTATCTGATGATTACTTGTATATGTTGGTTTTTGATGTTGAATTGTTGTGTATGTATTGTATTATGAGAATTGGGATATGAATGTTATCGAGAATAGGGTAATTGGAGAAGATGAAAAAAACTCATAATTTTCCCTATTTTGATTTGTAAAAGTTAGGCTAGATGATTGATTGATGTTAGAGGTATAAATTGGTAATAAGTATGTCAATTGAACTATTTTGGATGCTAAAAGTGAATTAAAATGAACTAAACTCGTGCTGGTGTAGAAAAGAGAGGAAAGTGAAGTTTGTGTGAAAAATGAATTTTATGATGCAGGCCTCCTGACACGGACCGTGTCACACGACACGGGTGGCCATGTCAGGCCACAGGAAGAGGAATTAATGGGTTTCTGGAGAGGATGGTATTCAGAGGGTGTGACATGGGTCGTGTCACACGACACAGGTGGCCATGTCACACGACACAGGTAGCCATGTCAGCCTTCTGTCTTGGGGAAAATTGGAAATTTTGGGGGCACGCTTCAAACCACTTGACACGGGCCATGTCAAGGGACATGGGAGGCCGTGTCAGACCCTTGTATTTTTAATTTTTGCAATGTTTTAATGTCGAATTTGATCTATTATTTTATTTAAGGCTCGTATTAGTAGACTAAAGCATTGAGAGTAATGTTAGTAGTAACTATAGGACCTAACAACCAAAAATTAGTGAATGAGTCTTAGGAGATCATGTGAATGGTATGTGTTACTAATAATGAATTTAATTGTGTTGGTTGTGATAATTTATGTTATATGCTTAGTACAAATTATATGATGAGATGATTGATAATTGATGAAGATCATGAGGATCATATTGGTATGATTGTATCCATATGTGGTTATCATGATGTATGTGTAATCGAGTTTTTGCATACGCATACATGTTGGGGGAATAATCATGTCTCGGATGGAGCATAAGTGATTATTCGGATTCATTGGGAATCAATGGGTGGGGGATGATCATATCTCAGTAAGAGCGTAAGCGATGCATCCGGTCTGAATCGATGGACATTGTTGAAGTCGGTACCGCATTTGCATTGTGTATAGAGTCACATTGCATATATATATATATATATATATATATATATATACATATATATATATATATATATATATATATATATGTGTATATATATATATATATGTATATATATATATATATGTATATATATATATATATATATATATATATATATATACGATTGAATGTATGATTGGTGTTGCATGTTATAGTTGGTGTGAGATTACTCCTTCAAATATGTTGTTTGCACCGTTATGATATGAAATTGTTTCTCACCCCTTTGTTTGTGTTGTTGTGTTTGTGCTTCTTCAGAAGTACAGATAACCCAGGTACCTGAGAAGTGCTCTGGTGTTGCTTGTCCGAGTCCTAGGGCGCTCTGATACGTAACACGGGAATAGGGATTTTTGAATTATGTTATTTTACCTTGTTTTTCAACTTTGTTAAGTTACATATTGTGTTAATGAACTAGAGAATCGTTTTGTATTATTGGATTGTTATGTTGTTGGGCACAATTGTTATTGAAAACATAATTTCGCTGCTTATGATAAAATGAATCGAATTATTAAAAGTTTTTGAAGTGTAATCACTCACTTTGTTAATTGAACTCTGATTTTTGAGGAAAATTATGTTATTTTTGTAATTGGGAAAAATGGGTGTTACAATTGGTATCAGAGCAGGTCGGTCCAACCAGCCAGATGTAGAGTCGAGTCAGTCCTTAGTATAGGATTTGTTGTGTGTCCTAACCTTAGATGTTTGTTGTATCAGTATGGTAGGAAGGAATGATGTTGCTCTTGTTGCGGCTATGCAAGCCATGGTGCAGACGGTCGAGAACATTGTTCAGGTGGTTCAGGTTGGAGGTAATGCTCAGTCTTGTGCATTGGATCATTTCAGGAGTAACAAGCCGCCTAATATGAAGGTGGAATTTTGGATCCAGAGGCTGCACATAAGTGGTTGAAAGCTATTGAGAAGATCCTCAAGACCATGGGGTGCACTGATGATCAGAAGGTGAGGTTTGGCCCTCACATGCTAGAAGATGAAGCTGAAATCTGGTGGGACAACAGTCACTAGAGGTTGGAAGCTGCAGGTACTGCAATCACTTGGGTTGTGTTTCGCAAAGAATTCTTGGATAAGTATTTCCCGGAAGATGTCCGCAGTGCTAGGGAGGTAGAGTTCCTGGAACTCAAGCAGGGTAATATGACGGTAGCTGAGTATGCTGCCAAGTTTGAAGAGTTAGTGCAGTATTATGCTCACTACAACACTGAGGAAGCTATGACCTCTAAGTGTCTGAAGTATGAGAATGGTTTGCGTCCTGAGATCAAATAGGGCATTGCTTACCATAAGATCAGGAACTATCCAGAGCTGGTAAGTAGAAGCAGGATATATGATAATGATAATAGAGCTCGGATTGCGCACTATAAAGTTGTGAATGACAAAAGGGGAAAAAAGAGGTATGGTGGTACTCCTTACAGTGCTCCAGCTTATAAGGAGAAGCAGAAAGCTAGTAATGAGAAGAAGCCGAGTGGGGGAGGAAGTACTCTCGGTCCACTCAAATGCTACAAATGCCATGGTACGGGACATCGTGCCAATGAATGTCCTAATGAAGTGAAGAAGTGCTTCAAATGTGGGAAGCCGGGTCATGTGATGGCTGATTGCATGGCTACTGCACCTACTTATTATAATTATGGAGAACAGGGTCATATCAGCACCAATTTCCAGAAACCGAAGAAGCAGCAATCAGGTGGAAAAGTATTTGCATTAGTGGGAGCTCAGCCTACTAGTGAGGACAAGTTGGTCAAAGGTACTTGCTTTATCAATAATGTTCCTTTATTTGTGATTATTGATACGGGTGCAACACACTCGTTTATTTCTTTGGAATGTGTGAAGAAACTAGGATTGGAACCTTCTCAGTTGAGCCGAGGAATGGTTATTGATACTCCACCCATAGGTTTTGTGACTACCACCTTGGTGTGTCGTAATTGCCCTTTAATTATCTTTGTTAAAGAGTTTGGAGTGGATCTTATATGTATGCCACTCAGTAATCTTGATGTGATTTTGGGAATGAACTGGTTGGAATTCAACCGAGTTTGTATTGATTTTTAGGAAGAGATTATTGTTTTTGACTCCGGAGGAAGAGGCTTTGGCCAATTCAATTCCTACGAAGGAACTGAGGACCTTATTGGAAGACGAAGCAATGATCTTTGCAGTGTTCGCTTTGTTATCTGTTGAAGGAAGGGTTGCTATTGAAGAATTTCCCGTGGTTAATGAGTTTCTGGAAGTGTTTCCTAGTGATATTTCAGAGTTGCCTCTGACGCGTGAGGTGGAGTTCACTATTAATATGGTTCCTGGTACTAGGCCTTTTTCTATGGCGCCATACAGGATGTCTGCAACAGAGTTAGTTGAGTTGAAATCTCAGATTGGTTAGTTACTTGATAAGTAATTTATTAGACCCAGTGTGTCGCCGTGGGGAGCGCCAGTGTTATTGGTTAAGAAGAAGGATGGTAGTATGCATTTATGCATTGATTACCGACAACTGAATAAAGTGAGCATTAAGAATAAATATCCACTTCTGAGGATTGATGATTTAATGGATCAACTTGTAGGAGCTTGTGTTTTTAGTAAAATTGACTTGAGGTCGGGATATCATCAGATTAGATTAAAAGAGGAAGATATTCAGAAGACGGCGTTTAGAACTCGATATGGTCATTATGAATATGCAGTGATGCCTTTCGGAGTGTCTAATGCGCCAGAAGTGTTTATGGAATATATGAATCGTATATTTCACTCTTACTTGGATCAGTTTATTGTAGTATTCATTGATGATATACTGATATATTCGAAGTCTGAAGAGGACCATGCGAAGCATTTGAGAATTGCACTGCAAGTGTTGAAAGATAACAAATTATTCGCTATGTTCTCCAAATGTGAATTCTGGTTGAAGACGGTAAGCTTTTTGGGGCATGTGATATCTGGTGAAGGTATAGTAGTAGACCCTTCAAAGGTCAGTGTTATGCTTGAGTGGGAACCTCCAAAGACGGTAATCGAAATTAGGAGTTTTCTTGGTCTAGCTGGTTATTACCGAAGATTCATGGAAGGATTTTCTAATTTGGCGTTGCCATTGACTCAATTGACCCGGAAGATTCGAGCCTTTATTTGGGATGCAGCATGTGAGAAATGTTTGAAGAGTTGAAGAAGAAATTAACTTCGGCACCGGTATTGATTTTACCAAATCTGAGTAAAGCTTTTGTGGTTTATTGTGATGCATCTAAAATGGGTTTAGATGGTGTGTTAATGCAAGTTGGTCAGGTAGTGGCTTATGCTTCACGAAAATTAAGGGTACATGAGAGGAATTATCCTACTCATGATCTAGAGTTGGCTGCGGTGGTATTTGTATTGAAAATTTGGAGGCATTACCTTTATGGTTCTCGGTTTGAGGTCTTTAGTGACCATAAAAGTTTAAAATACTTATTTGATCAAAAGGAACTTAATATGAGGCAGATAAGGTGGTTAGAATTCCTGAAAGATTATGACTTTAATTTGAGTTACCACCCAGGAAAAGCGAATGTGGTAGCAGATGCTTTAAGCCGGAAGGGAATTCATATGTCGACTATGATGATTAAAGAAATGGACTTAATTGAGCAATTTAGAGATTTGAGCATGGTTTGTGAAATGACACCGGAAAGCGTCAAGTTGGGTATGTTGCGGATAAATAATGAGTTTCTTGATGTGATTAAGGAGAGCCAAAGGCAAGATGTGAAATTGGTGGACTTAATGCCTACCGAAGGAAATGATCAAGGCGATGATTTTAGTTTGGATAATGATGGTATTTTGAGATTTCGAGGAATAATTTGTATACCTGACAGTGTTGAGTTAAAGAAAGCAATTTTGGAAGAAAGTCATCGAAGTAGCTTGAGTATTCACCCAGGAGCTACGAAGATGTACCATGATTTAAAGAATTTATTTTGGTGGTATGTTATGAAGAGAGATATTGTGCAGTTTGTTTATGCTTGCTTGGTGTGTCAGAAATCTAAGGTGGAACATCAGAAGCCTTCGGGGCTGATGCAACCATTAGAGATTCCGGAGTGGAAATGGGATAGTATTTCTATGGATTTCGTGACGGATTTACCGAATACGGCGAGAGGTTTTGATGTTATTTGGATAGTGGTAGACCGGTTGACTAAGTCTGCACATTTTATTCCGATCAACATCAGTTTTCCGTTAACTAAGTTGGCAGAGATTTATATTCGGGTTGTTGTAAAATTGCATGGTGTGCCGTCTAGTATAGTGTCAGATAGAGATCCGCGGTTCACTTCGGAATTCTGGAAAAGTTTGCATGAAGCTTTGGGTTCTAATTTGAAATTGAGTTCGGCTTACCACCCACAAACAGATGGACAATCCGAGAGGATTATTCAGTCATTAGAAGACTTGTTGAGGACTTGTGTGTTAGAAAAAGGTGGTGCTTGGGATACTCATTTGTCACTAATTGAGTTCACATATAATAATAGTTACCATTCGAGTATTGGAATGACACCATTTGAAGCTTTATATTGTAGAAGATGTAGGACGCCTCTGTGTTGGTATGAGACGGGCGAAAATGTTATGCTTGGACCTGAGATTATTCAACAAACTACCGAGACTATTCAGATGATCAAAGAGAAAATGAATTCATCTTAGAGTCGACAGAAAAGCTACCATGATAATAGAAGGAAGGGCCTAGAGTTCAGTGAGGGTGACCATGTATTCTTGAGGGTCAACCCGATGACCGGTGTAGGACGTGCCTTAAAATCTAAGAAGTTGGATCCTAAGTTTATTGGACCGTATCAGATTTTGTAGAAAGTAGGTAAAGTTGCTTACAGAGTGGTGTTACCGCCGGAACTTTCGAATCTGAACGAAGTATTTCATGTGTCGCAGTTCAAGAAGTATATACCTGATCCGTCACATGTTATCCAGAGGGATGAAGTGCAGATTCGTGACAACCTTACGGTGGAGACCTTACCTTTGAGGATTGAGGATCGCAAGATGAAGCGACTACGAGGCAAGGAAATATCTCTTACGATAGTAGCTTGGGGAGGAGCTGCTGGTGGACGTGTTACCTGGGAATTGGAGAGCAAGATGCGGGAATCATATCCAGAATTATTCCATTCAGGTACATTTTCGAGGACGAAAATAAATTAAGTAGGGGAGAGTTGTATCGCCCCGATTTTTATAAATTATTTTTATGAAATAAATATTAAGACTATAGTGAGATATTTAGAATTATAGGGGAGAAGGTATTTTATTTAAATAATGATAATATGATGACGTGTATTATTATTATAATATTATTGTTTAATAAAATGAAATAAAAGAGTAAGTTAGAGGTCTAAGGGATAAGATGGTAATTTGGTTATATTTTGAAAAAGGGAGAACACGATACATTTCTCATTATCGTGCTTTTTGACGAAGAACAGAGGGCTCTGGAGAAAAGGGAGAAGAAGAGGGAGATCAAGAATCGTAGGATTTGAAGATCAAGATTTCTCCAAGGATCAATTGAATCTGAGGTAAGGGGGGAGAAAGGGTTTTATATTGGTGACTTAACATAGAAGGGTAAATGGGAGTTCCTTACTCCCTTAGGGATTTATGAATTATGATTGGGATTGATGAATTCTTGAAATTTTTATGAATTATCTGATGAAGACTTGTATATGTTGGTTTTTGATGTTGAACTGTTGTGTATGTATTGTATTATGAGAATTGGGATATGAATGTTATGGAGAATAGGGTAATTGGAGAAGATGAAGAAAACTCATAATTTTCCCTATTTTGATCTGTAAAAGTTAGGCTAGATGATTGATTGATGTTAGAGGTATAAATTGGTAATAAGTATGTCAATTGGACTATTTTGGATGCTAAAAATGAATTAAATTGAACTGAACTCGTACAGGTGTAGAAAAGAAGGAAAGTGAAGTTTGTGTGAAAATTGAATTTTATGATGCAGGACTCCTGACACGAGCCGTGTCACACGACACGGGTGGCCTTGTCACCCTTCTGTCTTGGGGAAAGTTGGAAATTTTTGTGGCACGCTTCAGACCACCTAACACGGGTCGTGTTAGGGGACACGGGAGGTCGTGTCAGACCCCTGTATTTGGAATTTTTGCAATGTTTTAATGTCATATTTGATTTATTCTTTTAGTTACAGCTCATATTAGTAAACTAAAGCATTGAGAGTAATGTTAGTAGTAACTATAGGACCTGACAACCAAAACTTAGTGAATGAGTCTTAGGCGATCATGTGAATGGTATGTGTTACTAATGATGAATTGAATTGTGGTTATTGTGATAATGTATGTTATATGCTTAGTGAAAATTATATGATGAGATGATTGATAATTGATGAAGATCATGAGGATCATATTGGTATGATTATATCCATATGTGGTTATGATGATGTATGTGTAATCGAGTTTTTGCATACACATACATGTTGGGGGAATAATCATATCTCGGATGGAGCGTAATTGATTATTCGGATTCATTGGGAATCAATGGGTGGGGGATGTTCGTGTCTCAGCAGGAGCGTAAGCGATGCATCCGATCTGAATCGATGGACATTGTTGAAGTCGGTACCGCATTTGCATTGTGTATAGAGTCACATTGCATATATATATATATATATATATATATATATATATATATATATATATATATATACACGATTGAATGGATGATTGGTGTTGCATGTTATAGTTGGTGTGAGATTACTCCTTCAAATATGTTGTTTGCGCCGTTATGATATGAAACTATTTATCACCCCTTTGTTTGTGTTGTTGTGTCTATGCTTCTTCGGAAGTACAGATAACCCAAGTACCTGAGAAGTGCTCTAGTGTTGCTTGTCCGAGTTATAAGGCGCTCTGATACGTAACACGAGAATGAAGATTTTTTAATTATGTTATTTTACCTTGTTTTTCGACTTTGTTAAGTTACGTATTAGGTTAATGAATTAGAGAATCGTTTTGTATTATTGGATTGTTATGCTGTTGGGTACAATTGTTATTGAAAACATATTTTCGCTGTTATGATAAAATGAATCAAATTATTAAGAGTTTTTGAAGTGTAATCACTCACTTTGTTAATTGAACTCTGATTTTTGAGGAAAATTATGTTATTTTTGTAATTGGGAAAAGTGGGTGTTACACCTACCACCTCCGCAAAAGATCTTGTCTCCACCATTTTCCCAATTGGTTGAGTAGGCTTCGGCCGCAAATATTTTTGTCGATACTCACGAGTGTGAACCTGACATGTCTTCACAAAATTCGCAACAAACAACAACAACATTCCTCTTGAACCTTGACGAGTTTGTAAATATCGTTATGCCATCGATAAAGACGTTGTCTAGTTTACACTTCAAGAACCTGATATCCTCCACCTCCATGAATCTGGCGAAACCGAAACGAAGCCCTGTTTGTTTCTTCTTGGAGCAATCACAACCTCCGCCGTTTTTCCGATACAACCAAAGAGAACGAAGAGATCCCTAGATTGAATGTGGTCCGAGAACGTCGAAATATAGAACGCGTTGACTTCACCCAAAGCCTTCCCGTATAAACCATGGCCGAATGGGAAAATATCCCATTTACCCGACGAAATCGGTTGCTTCCTCCTTGAAACGGTGGTCCACGCCATGATGAACAAGCTCCAAAACGAAAAGTAAAAGTTGCAAAAACAACCAAGGTTACAGAGGGCAGAGTTTCTCTCTCTAACATAATTAATGGGAAAATATTCTTTTTGGTCCCTTAATTATACCTCTGAGTTCAAATTTGTCCCTTAACTTTTTTTCGTGTCAGATTGGTCCCTTAACTCTTAAAATGTGTCATGTTAGTCATTTTTGTCTAATTAGCGACGAATTTAGCGACGAATTTTTTAATTTTTCTGTTGTTAATAAGACAAAAAGAACTAACATGATACGTTTCAAAGTCATATATATATATATATATATATATATATATATATATATATATATATATATATATATATATATATATATATATATATATATATATATATATATATGGATATTCTTATTTCCAAATATAAACCATTGATTTCCATTAATCTAACGATTTTGATTGATTATTTAATAATTTTTAATTTACTTCATAATCTTAGCCTTTAAATTAGATTCAATTGAATGATTAAAAGTATAAGTGTTAATTTAAAAGCTAGGATTATGAAATAAGTTAAAAAAACTTACTTTTAAAATAAGTTAATCCCCTATATATATTTTTGTTCTCGGGAACATGTTTATGTTTAGACTTTGCCATGCTTTAATTTTATTTTATTTTAGAATGTAAGGCGACTTTTATAATTTTATTTTGATTATTTTAAATTAACATTAGTAGCCTTTGTAACAAAGCTTGAATTAGTACAAATTTGAAATTTCTCCTTCTATCTTTGTATTTAAACTTAAGTACGTATTTCATAAAATAAAAAAATAAAAAATAAAAACTTAACTACGTAAGTACAAAAGACATAATGTACTTCGTTATTAATCAATACTAAAGATTGATGTTCAAGAAAAACACTACCAGAATATATGAAAGTGAAGAATGAACTGTAGTATACCGAGTTAGGTAGGTTCAAAACATACGTCAAATGAATTCTTAATTTAACAAGTAAAACACCACATTGGCTTTCAGTGTACACCCACCAACCCTTTTCCCATGCTTCTTTAGCATCCAATCCAAGATCTAGATCTAGTCGTCTATGTCGGCCATTATATATATATATATATATATATATATATATATATATATATATATATATATATATATATATATATATATATATATATATATATATATATATATATATATATATATATATATATATATATATATATATATATATATATATATATATATATGATTTAATGAGAATGTGTAAAACAGTTTTATACCGTCAGTGAATGATAACTGTCAGATTTTAAATCATATTTGACTTTTATTTTAAATATATTTAAAGCAATGCTTATGAATGATTCTAATGGATTGATTGTGTAAAAAAATTTACACTGTTAGGAGTGAAAATAGGTCAGACCGATCTACAGAGACCTATAACCTAACCTATTTAAGGTAAGACCAATCCAAATTTTTTTAATAAAAAGTTCAGGCTTAGACTTTTTTAATAAAGAGTCCAGGCTTAGATTTTTTAAAAGTCTATTTTACTAAATAGGTCAAACTTAAGCTATTAAAAAAATCTATGAAGTTTTATAGGTCGGTCTATATTTTCATATATATTAAAAATATATTAAATAGATTATCATATATATATATATATATATATATATATATATATATATATATATATATATATATATATATATATATATATATATATATATATATATATATATATATATTAAAAAAACTGATATATGTGTTGATCTATATATGCATATATATTAGAACAAATGTTAAATAGGCCGGTCTATATATGCATATATAGGCCAGTCTATAAAGTTTCTTAAGTAATATTAAATAATTAAGAAGCTTAATGAGAAGGAAAAAAAACGTGTAAATAGACTTTCAGGTCAGACCAGACTTTTAAAAATGTCAGGCTAGATAAAAAAAGAGTCTATAATAAATCATAGGCCAGATTCAAATCTTTTAAATTTATCGTAGGCCAGACTCAGATCTTATAAACTCTAACCTAACTTAGCCTATTTTCATCCTTACTGACAATAAATATATATATATATATATATATATATATATATATATATATATATATATATATATATATATATATATATATATATATATATATATATATATATATATATATATATATATATATATATATATATATATATATATATATATATATTATTCTGACTAATCCATATTATAAAAATATATATAATATTGTTTAAATGTATTGAATAATCAATATAATTGGTTCATATATAATTTAGATATATTTATTATTCAATATATTATTTTTTCTTTTTTAATTCAAAACTTAAAAAAATAGTGAATGTGATGTATTTTATTTGTCGTAGAATAATTTATAACATGATAGCATGGAATAATCAATATCAATAAAATTGTAAATATAATTATAAGAAATACTTGCATTCAATTTTAAAAATAAATTAGTTTTGTAATTTAATTAACAATATTAAAAGAGTTAACTTATTTTGTGGGTTTATTTTTACATCATATTATTATCTTTAGTTCAAAAAAAATTGAAGGATATAATTCTGGGATTTAAAAATGTAGAATCAATTAAATTAAAATAGATTCTAAAAATGTCAATAATCAAAATAAATTAAAAGTATAATGACAGAATATCATTGATGAAAGGTGTATCCGTCTATTTTAAGAGTTATGGGGTTGTGAAGGATCTAAAAGTCCGGGGTCGGATGGGTACACTTTGTTTTTTATCAAAAAATGTTGGAAGTTTCTTAAATCGGATTTTTTTTTTCATGATTTCCATGATAAGGCGATTCTCTCCAAGTCAATCATCTCCTCTTTCCTAACTTTGATTCCTAATACCGAGTCTCCTTTGGGTCTTGACGACTATAAACTTATTTGTCTTGTTGGTTGCTTATATAAGATCATTGTGAAACTCTTGGCGGCTATGATTAAGGAAGCTTTGCATTCACTTATTTCCAAATGTCAAAGCGTTTTTTTTCCGGGTAGACAACTTCTAGACGAAGTTTTGGTGACTAATGAGTTAGTGGATTTTGCTTGTAAAGAGAAGAAAGTTGTCTCGCTCTTCAAAGTGGATTTCGAGAAAGCTTACGACAAATTTAGTTGGAATTTCCTCAGATATATGATGAGGAAAATGGGCTTCGGATCTAGATGGTTGAGTTGGATTGAAGCCTTGATCTTCTCTAGTAAGATGTATGTGTTGGTGAACGGGAGCCCGACTAAAGAATTTGTAGTGGAAAGGGGATTGAGACAAGGAGACCCTTTATCTCCTTTTCTTTTTGTTTTGGTTACGGAAGGCCTATCAATGTTGGTGAGAAGGTCGGTCGAGATAGGGAATTTTGCGGGATTTAATGTCAATCATAATTGCTTCCTCGATATTCTTCAATTCGCGGATGACACACTCTTAGTTGGAGATTGTAGTTGGAATTATTTGTGGGCTATCAAAGCGGTGCTAAGAGAATTCTATCTCGTTTCGGGTCTTAGTATCAATTTTCATAAGAGTAAATTGATAGGGATTAACGTTACCCCTTTGTTTCTTGAAGCGGTGGATTTGTTCTTGGCGTGTAGGACGGAATCAAAAGAATTTAATTTTCTCGGTATTCCCATCAGTTCCAATCCTAGAAGGATATCGACGTGGTCCAATCTTTTAGCTAAGTTTAAGAAGCGGTTGTCTTGTTGGTGTAACACCCCTTTTCTATACCCCAAATAAGCAATTAAATCATTTAGACACATATTAAGATTTTCATCAGAGTATATTTGAAACATGATATAAAAGAGCAATGCCACATTAGACTTGAATATTTAAAACATACAACACCTTCTCATTAAGATATGCAACAAACAGGGTAACTTGCAAACACGAAGGATTTCATCCTTACACCCGTATTCATATAATTCAAATAACAGCGGAAACCACATAACAATTTCAAACTTATATACTTATCATAAATATATCTACAAGTTGAATCACCAAAATAATGCAATGTTTACATAAAACATCTATCATAAAAATACATATACAAATGCATTCACAAAAAGGCATCAAGCCGATCCTAGCTACCTGGTGCTACATATCAGAGCCGACCGACCAAAAGATGAAGACGAGCTTCACAAAAATACCATCCAGCAACCTACTCTGCAATGCCTCGTAGAGCATCATAAAACAGCAGAAGGGTGAGAAACATTATCATAATAACATTGCATATAATTATATATCTCAACATATAAAATGAACATAAAACATATTCTCACCACAATTCATACCTCATCACCTACACACATCGCAATGTGTACATACACAAATCAAGCATATTCATCATGCACCAATTCACTAATTCACATAAACTTACATTATTTATGTTTATTCCTCAATTATATTCATTCCGCATAAACATACGTCTAGCCATGTTTAATCACGCATATACATTACAAATGTATAAATCACATACATATACATATATCAAACATGCATACATACAAACAAGTATGTCTCACCACACATACTATCATCTCCATAATACTCCAAATAAACATATGCACATTCATGTTTATTTCTGCATATCATAATTAAAATGATAAAATGCAACTCATAGAGACCGACACACGACTCTATGCAAATGCAAATGCGGTACCGACTCAACATTTCAGCAGGTTCACTCAGGAACCAAATGGAATCATCGCTTGTTACCTAAAGTAACTCCCCGTCGGGCACACGATGTTCCCCATTGCTCACACCCCACATGGGCCCACAATGTGTATGGATTGCTCACACCCCACACGGGCACACAATCCGATTGCTCACACCCCACACGGGCACACAATCAATTTGAATAAATCACCCATCGCTCACACCCCACACGGGCACACGATGTTTCTGGATTGCTCACACCCCACACGGGCACACAATCTGATCGCTCACACCCCCACATGGGCACACGATCTTGTTGTAGTCATCGCTCACACTCCACATGAGCACACAATGCTACAACGAATTCACAAAGAATCCCACAACACAAGAATGCATACATTATGCTTTACATGCAAAATGACACACAACATTCTTGAAAATGCATACGTTATTCACTACATAATTATGCCTCATCTCATTCAATTAACATACATTGACATTCAATTCAAACAATGTATTCATTTTCCAAACGGCCATAACATTACATCAACCCACATTTCCATAATTAATTCATTTACGTTTTATCGGAAAAGTCTGGTGAAACTCGGCTAAACATTTCATTTCTTCGCATCATTAGTTTCTACACATTTCTAGCTTCGAGTTGATATAAGGAACACTCAAAACGGATACCCGAAACTAAAGCTACAAAATAAAACACATATTTCTCAAAAACCTACAGGCTCCCTGAGCGCCCTCTCGCTCGCTGAGCGAGAATCTCCCTGGAACTTTCGTTGAGCGACCACTGCGAATTCCAGAATTTCTCAGCTGCGAACAGTTAACTCCAAACACCCCAAATCTCCAAAATACTTACATAAACATGATCTAAAGCATATATCTAACATCATACTTCGATTATAACGATTTCTAACCGATTAATCTACCAATTTCTCACATTTTCTCTAAAGCCCTAACTATTCATCTTCTCTTAAACTTCCATCAAAACCAAAACTCAACCAATCAAACACATACATAATCATACACAATATTAAGATAACAATGATTATCACCCTTACCCGATTATATCGATTCCTAGGAGCAATCTTGAAGATTTTCCAATTTTCCCTCTTTTCTCTTCTTTTTCTCTTCTCTCTTTTTCTTTCTCTTCTTACCAACTTTTTATTTCACTCTTTCTCACTCTCTTAGATTCTTTTTCTTTCTATTTATATTTTCTACTCTTTCCAACCAAATATCATTCTCTCACAAAAAAATACCAATTCTACTAATTTTTAACTTATTACTAATTAACAAATATCTAAAATACCCTCCAAACCAATTTTTACCCGAAAATTCACAAAACGGTAAAATCACATATCACACCAACATATTACATTAATTCCTCAACATAAAATATCATCATGATAATTTCACAAATAAAACAATTATCATACAAATAAAATAAAAGACTCCACAAAAATTTGGGAAAATCGAATCGAGGCATTACAATTGGCATGGTCGGTTCCTTAGTCTTGGAGGTAGGATAACTCTTCTATAATCGGTTTTAGGAAGTTTACCTATATTCTATTTATCCTTCTACAAGGCTCCGGTGAAGGTTTGGAGGGAGATTAACAAAATTCAAAGTATCTTTCTTTGGGGTAGTTCGAGCGACAAGAGGAGGATTCATTGGGTTAATTGGGAAACACTTTGTCTTCCACTTGATAGAGGAGGTTTGAATATAAAGACATCGAGGCATTTAACCTTAGCCTCCTTAATGAATGGAGATTGAGGATATTTTTAGGATCGGGTGAGTTGTGGTTTAACATTCTTAAAGCTAGATAGGGAGATATCAGGATGCACGTGCTGGGGGGGGGCAAAATTCAGAAATCGCAGTGGAAATCCTTTTCCTCTTGGTGGAGTGACTTGTTATCTATCTCGACTAAATTTTATGAATATGAGTTCATGAAGAATTGCTTGTTCTCGATTGGGAACAACTTTCATATTTCTTTATGGAGGAGTAATTGGACGGGGAGGGGAGTTTGAAGGAATTGTTTTCGTCTCTATTCTCGATTTTAAATCTTAAAGACGTCTCGGTTGCGGCGATGGGAGGATGGAAGATGGTTATGGGGAGACTTTGGTTTTACTAAAAAAAATTGTTCTCCTGCAGGTCTTATTGCTCATATGGCAGATAACCCAGAATCGGTAGCGGTTCCCTCCTCCCTGGAGGTTCTGTTTTCTGTATTTTATGATCCCGTTCGCTTCAGCTCTCGGCATTCTGTTCCTACCCGCAGGTTCCAGTTACTTCTGTTGTAGGTCGCTACAAGTTTGATCCATGGCAGTGCTATTGCTGATTCTGCAAGTGACCATGTTCCTATTTTTTCATCTTCAGCTAACGTACCTGGTACATCTCCTTTTTCTATTTTTTTAGCTCCAACTAGCATTGTTCCTGGTACAACTCCTGTTCTTGTTGGAAATTCAGCTGCTTCGGCAGGTTACTTTCTTAAGATGCAATTCGGCGGCAGCTTTGGATAGCATTGAGGGACTTTTTTGTTTTGATGGGTGGATTGGCTCCTTCCAACCTCATGAATGATAGTGTTAGTTGGATTTTAGAGGAAGATGCTGATTTTTCGGTTAGAACTTGCTACCGGAAGCTTTTTTCATATCTCCTCCCTTTTGGGCCAAGTAATAGACACGAGAAGGTTTTCGCCTTGATATGGAAGACAGAGGTTCCTATGAAAATTAAGTCCTTCGGGTGGAGGTGTTTGTTGAACAAATTACCGACAAAAGATTTACTCTCTAATAGAGGTATTTCCTTCTCTTCTTTGGATTTAAATTGTAGCTTATGTAAATCCAATTTGGAATCAATCAACCATTTATTTCGGGAATATGCGGTGGCTAAATTGGTTTGGTAGGAGATATAGGATTGGCTAGGATTTTACGTTGGTAGTGGTGCCTGTGAGCAACTCTAGTTTTAATTGATTATAATTTTTAAGTGTTTGTGTTTTCTTCATATTAAGAAAAATGCTTGCCTTTAGATCTTTTGTTTCATTTTCTTTCAATGTTTTGTGTTTTTGAAAAATACGCAAAATGAATCGATTCATTCCAATATGTATCGATTCATGCTGTTTGAAGGATTCTGGAAATTCGATAAATGAATCGATTCATCTTGTCATGTATCGATTCATGATGTTTGAATGGTTCTGGTTTTCTTCTATGAATCGACACATACAAACATGTATCGATTCATTGCTTGTTCTATTCTCTGTTTTCATAAATCTGTTCAGTATGTATCGATTCATCGTATCTTGAATCGATTCATTTGTCTGTTTTTCTGCTAACAGAATTTGCATATATATATATATATATGTGGAATGTTTCATTTAACAAAACAGATCACAGAAAATTAGAGACGAATTTTACAGTGATAGATCATTGAAGAACACATCAAGAAAAGGATTTTGGAGTGTTGAAACTTCAATGTTGAGCAGGATTGAAACCTAGAATCAAATTCATCTTCATCATCTTCTCAAGATACCTTATTTCAAGAACATCAACAAGGAAGTGTTTGTTGTCCTGTGAATTGAAGGCTTACGAGATAACGTTCAGTGGTACGATCGGAGATCCAGCTGAGTTGAAGATTGATAGAAGGTTTCAAGGAAAAACTAGCTGGGTTTTCCTTCAAGAATGGCCGTGTTCTTGAGGGTTTGTTAGTCACGTTTACAAGACAGATTCAGCCGCAGCGTAAGTTTTGGAAATCGGGGGATTTCGCAAATAGGTCGTGGAACCGGTGAATTGCTTGTATTACTTGCAGGGAATCTTGATTGGGCTCAGATCAAGTGAAGATTGATACAATAGGAAGATCTAGGTGTATATATTTCTGGTGTTTGTATTGCAACCTTGTAATCGACGAATTCAGCAATATTGATATAAAAGTTCTCAATTTCTGTTTGAAATTGAGAGGGAGACGTACCCACACGCGAGGACGAATGTGGGGAACTTCCTTACCAAATCTCTGCGTATAGTATCTCTTCTTTATCTCTATTTACGTTTTCAATTGTTTTTGATTCATTGGAAATAGCTTTAGTGATAGGTGTTAGAACAATGATGGCTCTGAACCTCTAAGTGTTTTGATGATAACAAAGCCTTTTATATTAGAAGTTCTAATGAATATATTTACTCTTGTGTAGAAGACAAATTCATTTAAGTAAACCGTACGCGCTTAGAAGATTCATTTAGTCACATACAGAAGATACGCTCAAAGGAGAATCCAGCATTAAATAATATATTTATTGGCTGCGCATCTTATATTTATTATCTCTGATCTCCGCTTAGAAGATGTTGGTATCCTTATTAAAGACATTAATTAAAGGATATTTTAATTAATGAACAAAGACAAGTATCTCTGCTTATGGAAGGAATTTATGGTATTAAAGTCTATCCTAATTTAATTCAAGATGTCTCCAACGGCTACATTCTTCAAGTACTATATAAAGGACTTCATTTGAAGATTTCAGTAACACACTTCAATACATTCACGCAAATAGATTGAATTAACCTGTGCTTACTACTGTAACTTTCACTTAGTGATCTCTGCTTATCTAGAAGCAATTTAAGTTACTTCTTTATTATATTTTGTAATAGTCTTTTCATTCCTTGAGTGACTAAGTTTAGTCAGAAGACTCAAGAGGACATTGACTATAGGTCTTTGTGTGTATTCTTATTGAATAGTGGATTAAGACCTCAGTAGAGGCAAAATCACCTTGGCGGGTGGACTGGACGTAGTTTGAGTTCAAACGAACCAGGATAAATTAAACGTGTCATTAGAAGTTATTTTTAATTGTTAAAGAAAACCCAATTCCAACCCCCCTTCCTTGTGTTTTGCGCACCTTCAATTGGCATCAGAGCGCTAGGTTCTGAGTAATACACTTAACCGTGTCAGTAAAAGATCCAGAAGTTAAACACATGGCAGAAACTGAAATTAACAACAATGACTATCAGAATGACAAGATCAATGCTAAACCTCCAATATTCAATGGTGACAATTTTGACTACTGGAAGGATGTTCTGGAGAGTTTCTTTCTAGCTCTAGATGGAGATCTCTGGGACATGGTGACAGATGGATACATTCATCCTGTTGGAGCAGATGGTCAGAAGATTGAAAGAAAAAATATGACAGCTCAACAGAAGAAGGAATTCAGAAATCATCACAAAGCTAGGACCATACTTCTAAGTGCCATCTCTTACACAGAATATGAGAAGATCACAAACAGGGATTCAGCTAAACACATGTTTGATTCTCTGAGGATGACACATGAAGGCAACTCTCAAGTCAAGGAGACTAAAGCTCTAGCTCTCATCCAGAAGTATGAAGCTTTCAAGATGGAAGAAGATGAGACCATTGAAAAAATGTTCTCAAGGTTCCAAATCCTGGTAGCTGGACTAAAAGTTCTGGACAAAGGCTACTCAACAGCAGATCATGTGAAGAAAATCATCAGAAGTTTACCAAAAGCTTGGAGGCCCATTGTCACTGCTTTAAAGTTATCAAAAAATCTGAATGAAATTTCCTTAGAAGAACTGATCAGCTCCTTGAGAAGTCATGAGATTGAGTTAGAAGAAGATGAACCCCAGAAGAAAGGTAAATCTGTAGCTCTTAAATCTAACAAACATGTTTCTAAAGCTTTACAGGCAGAAGAAGAAGAAAGCTCTGGATGCTCATCAGAAGAAGATGAATTATCTCTCCTATCCAGAAGAGTTCAACAACTCTGGAAGCATCGTCAGAAGAAGTTCAGAAATACCAGAAGAACAAACAATTATTCTGAATCAACATCTGGTCATAAGAAACCCAGAAGCAAAGAAGTTGTGTGCTACGAATGCAAAGAACCAGGACACTATAAAAGTGAATGTCCAAAGCTTCAGAAAGAAAAACCCAGAAACAAATTCAGCAGAGAAAAGAAAAAGAGTCTCATGGCAACATGGGATGATTCTGAATCATCTGAAGCAGAGTCAGATTCTGAAGATGAACAAGCTAATATTGCATTAATGGCAAACATACCAGAAGATGATCACTCATCAGAATCAGAGTTAGAATCAGATTCAGAAGAGGTATTTTCTAAATTTTCCAGACCTCAGTTAGAAGCTAGCCTCTCAGAAATCCTTGAAAAATATCAGAAGCTTCAATTCAAATACAAAGACATTAAACAAAGTCTAGTATCTGAATTAGAAGAAGTTAGAAAACTAAAAACAGAAAACTCTGAGCTAAAAGAAAACCTCTTTGAATGTAAAAACTCTTTTGAGAAACTTAAAGCTCAGAAGAAATCTGAATTAGAAGATCTAATCAGTTCTGATAATATCATAAAACAATATGATTATAGTTTTCAACAATTTCTTACTAAAAGATTAGATAGAAGCAAGATTGCATCTATGATCTATGGTGTTAGCAGAAATGAAAGAAGAGGCATAGGCTATGTGAAAAATAAAGAAACTCTGAAACCAAAAAATATTGATGACATTGTCATAAATACAAATACTCCTCTAAGTTCTCATTTCACCTATGGTCACAATCATGATCTTATATACACTAGTGAGTCATCTTGTTCTACAAGTTCTGATTTGAAACCTAAAATGAATCAGAGGTTTGTAAAAACTAACAAACAAGGACCCAGAAGAATATGGGTACCCAAGGATAAAATTGTGTATGTTGCAGATGTCTTTAACAGCAAAACTGAAACACCAATCATGGTACCTGGACTCTGGATGCTCACGTCACATGACGGGAAGAAAGCATATGTTCCAAAGTCTTGAATTAAAAGATGGAGGCCACGTAGGTTTTGGAGGCAATCAAAAAAGGAAGAATAATTGGCTCTGGAACTATTGGTAATGGAAATCTTCCCTCTATCTCTAATGTTCTACTTGTAGAAGGATTAATGCATAACTTATTATCCATAAGTCAATTAAGTGATAATGGCTATGACATAATCTTTAATCAAAAGTTCTGTAAAGCTGTTAGTCAGAAAGATGGAACAATCCTCTTTAGTGGAAAGAGAAAGAACAACATTTATAAAATAAAGCTTTCAGAATTAAAAATTCAAAATGTAAAATGTCTAATGTCTGTGGAAACTGAGCAATGGGTCTGGCACAGAAGATTGGGACATGTTAATATGAGAAGATTATCTCAACTTAACAAACTCAATCTAGTCAGAGGACTTCCAAATTTGAAGTTCAACTCAGAAGCTCTGTGTGAAGCATGTCAGAAAGGCAAATTTTCAAAAACTGGTTTTAAAGCTAAAAATGTTGTATCTTCCTCTAGACCATTAGAACTTCTGCACATTGACTTGTTTGGACCAGTGAAAACTGCTTCTGTCAGTGGAAAAAAGTATGGATTAGTAATCATAGATGACTTCAGCAGATGGACATGGGTAAAGTTTCTTAGACACAAGGATGAGTCAATTGCTGTATTTTCTAACTTCTGCAAACAAGTTCAAAATGAAAAAGAATCTAAAATCATTAAAATCAGAAGTGATCATGGTGGAGAATTTGAAAATAAACAATTAGAATCATTTTTTAATGAAAATGGCATCTCTCATGATTTTTCTTGTCCTAGAACTCCACAACAAAATGGAGTTGTAGAACGTAAAAATAGAACATTACAAGAGATGGCCAGAACCATGATAAATGAGACTAATATGGCTAAACATTTTTGGGCAGAAGCAGTAAATACAGCATGCTATATTCAGAATAGAATCTCTATAAGACCTATTCTTGAAAAGACTCCTTATGAATTGTGGAAGAACAGAAAGCCCAACATTTCATACTTTCATCCTTTTGGATGTATTTGTTTTATCTTAAATACTCTTGATACTCTGAATAAATTTGATTCTAAGGCACAAAAGTGTTATATGTTAGGATACTCTGAACGTTCTAAGGGATACAGAGTATACAATATAGAAACACGCATTGTGGTAGAATCTATTCATGTCAAATTTGATGATAAGCTTGGTTCTGAAAAACCAAAGCAGAATGAATTTTCTGCAGATATAGAAGTAGAAATCTCTACAAACAGAACTTCTAAAGATCAATCATCTAATGATCAAAACAATACAATTTCTCCAACAACATCTGAAGAACCCATCCAGAAGAAACTATCCAGAAGCAATATTAATCACCCAGAAGATAAAATCTTGGGAAAGAAAGATGAACCAATCAGAACAAGATCTTCATTCAAAAAATCTGAAGAGACTTTAATGGGACTTGTTTCTCTGATTGAACCATCTTCCGTAGAAGAAGCTCTCTCAGAAAATGATTGGATTCTGGCTATGCAAGAAGAACTAAATCAATTCACCAGAAATGATGTGTGGGATCTAGTTCCTAGGCCCAGAGGATTCAACATCATTGGCACCAAGTGGGTATTCAGAAACAAGCTAAATGAGCAAGGAGAAGTTGTCAGAAACAAAGCAAGACTGGTTGCACAAGGTTATAGTCAACAAGAAGGAATTGACTATACAGAAACCTATGCACCAGTCGCCAGGTTAGAATCTATTAGACTTCTAATATCATTTGCTGTAAATCATAATATTATTCTATATCAAATGGATGTCAAAAGTGCATTTTTAAATGGTTATATTGATGAAGAAGTGTATGTACACCAACCCCCTGGTTTTGAAAATACAAAATTTCTAGAACATGTTTTCAAACTCAAAAAATCATTATATGGTTTAAAACAAGCTCCCAGAGCTTGGTATGAAAGACTAAGTAATTTTCTTCTGGAAAATAAGTTCATCAGAGGGAAAGTGGATACAACTCTTTTCAGTAAAAACATTAAAAATGATCTTCTGATATGTCAAATTTATGTAGATGATATAATTTTTGGTTCTACTAAGAGTGCCTTGGGAAAGGAATTTGCTAAATCTATGCAGGCAGAATTTGAAATGAGCATGATGGGAGAACTAAAGTTCATTCTGGGAATTCAAATAAATCAAACATCAGAAGGAACATATATCCATCAAAGCAAATATGTAAAAGAACTTCTGAAGAAATTTGACTTATCAGAAAGCACTATATCTAAAACTCCTATGCATCCTACTTGTATTTTGGAGAAAGAAGAGGTAAGTAAGAAAGTAGATCAGAAGCTCTACAGAGGTATGATTGGATCTCTTCTCTATCTAACTGCTTCTAGACCAGATATTCTATACAGTGTATGTTTATGTGCTAGATTCCAATCAGATCCTAGAGAAACTCACTTAACAGCAGTTAAGAGAATCTTTAGATATCTGAAAGGTACTACTAATCTTGGTCTGTACTACAGAAGATCAGAAGAGTATAAACTTGTAGGATATTGTGACGCTGATTTTGCTGGAGACAGAACAGAAAGAAAAAGTACCTCCGGAAGTTGTCAATTTCTGGGAGACAATCTAATCTCTTGGTCTAGCAAAAGACAGTCAACCATAGCATTATCAACTGCAGAAGCTGAATACATTGCAGCAGCTGGATGCAGTACTCAGATGCTCTGGATGAAAAATCAGCTTGAGGACTTCAATATCTATGAGAGTAACATTCCCATCCTCTGTGACAATACTTCTGCTATTTGTCTCTCTAAAAATCCAATTTTACATTCTAGAGCTAAACACATAGAAGTTAAACATCATTTCATTAGGGACTATACTCAGAAGGGAATTTTAATGTTAAAATTTATAGACACAAATCACCAATGGGCTGATATTTTTACAAAACCCCTTCCTGAAGATAGATTTAATTTCATACTAACTAACCTTAGCATGAAATGATGTCCAGAATGAAAATGCTTTACTTACATGTCTTTATCACTTAGAAGTTCTGATATTTATCCTCTATATGGTTATCTCAGAAGATGCTATGCTCTAACTGTTTCATTCTTAGAACTTCTGTTCAAAGGATTAACATGCAGATCTTCAAATCAACAAGTGTCAACAAGGCTCTAAGGATTTCCATCAGAATTAAAACAAGTGTCCAAATTCTAAAAAGTGACAGAACATGCTTTGGTAACTGTTCTCTACAGTAGGACAACTGTTGATATTCTGGAATCTGATACGGCTAAACTTGACACCAAAAAGGCAAGAATCTCTTGGGTAACTGTTCCAGAATCGTTTACGCCTTACCCTATGTCAGCGCATTTAAAGCAGTTAATCATTATGTTTTTAAACATAAATTTTTCCCACTAATTTCTCAACTAATTAAATGCTTTATTTTTCTATATATGTCAAGTGTCTCTCTCACTTTCATCTTTTACCCGTATTTTATTCTTACTGAATTTTCTTACCCTCACTCTTGCGTTTTCTCTAAACCTTTTTCAAAAACCCTAAACCTTTTTCATTCTTACTGTTTCTCTAAACCTTTTTTGCTAATCTTCTACCTTAGTTGTTCCTCTGTTTTATCTGCTGCTTCTGCATAACTCTTTAAAATTCTACTGGTTTTTGCTTTAAATATAATTTTACTATTTTGGTTATTATATGTCCTTTTTCATGTGCTTTAATTCTTTTTGATTATGACAAAAAGGGGGAGAAAAGTAAATGATTCTGATTCATAGCAGTTTACCATAATTTGCCTCTTACATATAATTCTAATAAAACTATTTGAGTTGTTATCATAGAAAAGAAACAGGTCAAGTAATCAACTCAGGGGGAGCTAAGAATCATGGAACATCTGAAGAATTTTTCTTCTAATCAAAGGGAGTTCACTTAATTTTATTAAACTCTATTCTCTTCATTTAAATGTTTTGTCATCATCAAAAAGGGGGAGATTGTTAGAACAATGATGGCTCTGAACCTCTAAGTGTTTTGATGATAACAAAGCCTTTTATATTAGAAGTTCTAATGAATATATTTACTCTTGTGTAGAAGACAAATTCATTTAAGTAAACCATACGCGCTTAGAAGATTCATTTAGTCACATACAGAAGATACGCTCAAAGGAGAATCCAGCATTAAATAATATATTTATTGGCTGCGCATCTTATATTTATTATCTCTGATCTCCGCTTAGAAGATGTTGGTATCCTTATTAAAGACATTAATTAAAGGATATTTTAATTAATGAACAAAGACAAGTATCTCTGCTTATGGAAGGAATTTATGGTATTAAAGTCTATCCTAATTTAATTCAAGATGTCTCCAACAGCTACATTCTTCAAGTACTATATAAAGGACTTCATTTGAAGATTTCAGTAACACACTTCAATACATTCACGCAAATAGATTGAATTAACCTGTGCTTACTACTGTAACTTTCACTTAGTGATCTCTGCTTATCTAGAAGCAATTTAAGTTACTTATTTATTATATTTTGTAATAGTCTTTTCATTCCTTGAGTGACTAAGTTTAGTCAGAAGACTCAAGAGGACATCGACTATAGGTCTTTGTGTGTATTCTTATTGAATAGTGGATTAAGACCTCAATAGAGGCAAAATCACCTTGGCGGGTGGACTGGACGTAGTTTGAGTTCAAACGAACCAGGATAAATTAAACGTGTCATTAGAAGTTATTTTTAATTGTTAAAGAAAACCCAATTCCAACCCCCCTTCCTTGTGTTTTGCGCACCTTCAATAGGTGCATTCAAATGTTTTACATATTGTGTGTTTAATCCTTTATCATCTCAACCGTAAATCCAGCACGTTATCACATGTCCGGTCTTCTAGTGGCTGGTCCATAATAAACGCTTGTATATTTGGGACCTTTGTTTCCGTAAATATTTGAAAACTCTGAAAAACGTTTTAAATCCTTGTAAACAAGGAGGTGATCCATTCACCCCCCCTCTAGATCACTAGCCACAGCGTCTAACAAGTGGTATCAGAGCACCGGTTCGCTGGTGCTTTGTGGCTGCCTGTAACGTTATGGATTCTGAACCAAAGGGGGCGTATAATAGAGCTCCTGTTTTCAATGGTGAAAATTATGGCTACTGGAAAGACTGCATGCGAGTTCACATAAATTCTGTTGATAGGCGCGTATGGGCTGCCATTCAAAATGGTCCTTTCCAAATTACCATGATGAATGAGGCAGGTGCCATAGTACCTAAACCAGAAGATGATTGGGATGAAAAAGATGAGAAAAAGTGGTCAAGTGATTGGAGAGCTCGTAATATGCTAATTTCCACACTTAGTGCAGATGAGTATTATCGAGTTTCCCATTGCTCGACAGCTAAAGAAATGTGGGATGCTTTAGAAATTGCACATGAAGGTACAACTGAAGTAAAACAGTCCCGCATTAACACACTTAATCAAGAGTTCGAACTCTTTCGCATGAAACAAGGAGAATCTATTCCCGACATGCAAAAGAGATTTGTTCATCTCATTAATCGTTTGAATGCACTTGGAAAACCTGTTTCCAATGATATTGCTACTAATAAAATTCTGAGATGTCTTAGCAGGGAATGGCAACCTAAAGTAACAGCTATCAAGGAAGCCAATGATCTAACGACACTCACAATGACTACTTTGTTTGGAAAGCTGGAGGAACATCAGCAAGAACTAGAAAGTCTAGAAAAGTTTGAGAACAAAAGTAAAAAGGGAAAGGAGAAGAATAAAGACAAAGAGAGTGAGAAGAGGCCTATAGCTCTTATGGCTTCTAACTCAAAGTCCTCACAAAAAGAGCTAAGCAACAATGAGTCAAGTAGTGACGAAGACTCCGGTGACGAAGAAATGAGACTTTTTGTTAGGAGATATAATAGATTCATTCGAAAGAATGGAATCAAGCATTCCGACAAAAATCTCATAAATTTTAGAAGACAATCTATGGATTCAAAACAGGAAGAGATTAAGAAGAATAAAGAAAGAGGGTCTTGCTTTAATTGTGGCAAGTCCGGTCATTATAAAACGGATTGTCCTTTAAAGAAAAAGGATAAAGGAAAAGCTCCACCAAAAAGGTATAATAAGCAAAGAAGAGCTTACATTGCTTGGGAAAGTGATAGTGATTCATCAAGTACACAATGCTCAAGTGATAGCGATGAAACCGCAAATTTGTGTCTTATGGCTCACACCAAAAATCAGTCCCACCACAGGAAGAAAAGTGATGATAAAAAGGATGAGTGTCTTGCATCCGTAGAAAGAAGATGGTTTCTGGACAACGGGTGTTCAAGGCACATGACGGGTGACATATCACTTTTTATTGACTTCAAAGCAAAGAAGAAGGGGTATGTTACTTATGGAGACAATAACAAAGGAGCTATACTTGGTAAAGGTAGTGTAGGTAACCCCTCTACCACTACTATTTCTGATGTCCATCTTGTAGAGGGATTTAAACACAATTTGTTGAGTATAAGTCAATTATGCGACAAAGGTTATAAAGTTTCTTTCACAAAAACTTGTTGCAAAATTGAACATACCGAACAAAATGTTGTGTTTAAGGGTGTAAGAGTAAACAACATATATATGCTTGATCTTTTGAGTGTATCCTTAACAAGCACTAAATGTCTAGTAGCCCTAAATGATGATTCATGGCTATGGTATAGACGCTTAGCGCATGTTAATTTCGATTTGCTTAATAAGGTTGTATCCAAGGATCTAGTAGTAGGTCTTCCAAAAATAAAATTTTTAAAAGACCACCTATGTGATGCTTGCCAAATGGGGAAACAAACAAGGGTCTCTTTTAAATCTAAAAACATAATTTCAACTTCAAGACCCCTTGAGCTTCTCCATATGGACCTCTTTGGACCATCTAGGACAAAGAGCTTAGGTGGAAACTATTATGGTTTCGTAATAGTAGATGACTACTCTAGATTCACTTGGACTATATTCCTTCATAGCAAAGATGAAACTTTTTCTGCTTTTAAAAGTTTTGCAAAGCTGTCCCAAAACAAAATGAATTCTAAAATAGTTACAATCCGAAGCGATCATGGAGGTGAATTTCAAAACCATCTCTTTGATAAGTATTGTGACAAGTATGGCATTGAGTACAACTTTTCAGCTCCTCGAACTCCATAACAAAATGGTGTTGTGGAACGCAAAAATCGAGTTTTAGAGGAATTGGCAAGAACAATGCTCAATGAAGGTGGATTACCAAAATATTTTTGGGCTGATGCAATTAGCACAGCTTGTTATGTTCTGAATAGGATTTTAATTCGTCCTATTTTGAATAAAACACCTTATGAAATTTTAAAAGGTAGAAAGCCAAACTTGTCTCATCTTCATGTGTTCGGTTGTAAATGTTTTGTTTTGAATAACGGTAAAGAAAATCTTGGGAAGTTTGATGCCAAAGCTGATGAAGGTATTTTTCTTGGTTACTCTCAATCAAGCAAAGCATATAGAGTGTATAATAGGCGTTTACTTTCTGTTGAAGAATCTGTCCATGTTTCTTTTGATGAGTCTTACCCAAAAATTGTCGGAAAAGGTATCTCTTTTGATGACGCAGGTGTATCTACAGAAGACATACTCAAAGAAGTTGTTTCAGAAATTGATCAATCTGAAGCGGTTGATATTGAGAAGGAGGAAGATACTTGTCATGAAAAAGATAAAGAGGAAGGAACATCTGAAGTGAAGGACCTTCCACCAGCTTAGAAATCCTCTAAAGACCACCCTATAGACAATATATTGGGAGATATTTCAAAGGGAGTGTTGACTCGTTCTAAGATAAGTAACTTTTGTTCTCACTTCGCCTTTGTATCACAAGTGGAACCTAAAAATGCTAAAGAGGCCTTGGTTGATGAATTTTGACAAATGGCCATGCAAGAAGACCTTAATCAATTTAAAAGAAATGACGTTTGGGAACTTGTCCCTCGTCCGCGAGATCATCACATCATAGGTACTAAATAGGTTTTAGGAATAAACTTGATGAAAGCGGAGTGATAACTAGAAACAAGGCACGCTTGGTAGCACAAGGGTATAACCAAGAGGAGGGCATAGATTATGAGGAGACTTATACTCCGGTGGCTCGCCTTGAAGCTATACGTCTTTTGCTTGCCTATGCATGTTCTATGAATTTCAAGCTTTACCAAATAGACGTAAAGAGTGCGTTTTTAAATGGTGTTATAAATGAAGAAGTATATGTTTCACAACCTCCCGGTTTTGAAAATTCTGAATATCTAGATCATGTTTACAAATTAAAGCGTTCTTTATATGGTCTTAAGCAAGCACCCCGTGTGTGGTACGAAAGACTTAGCAAATTTCTACTTGATCATGGATATTCTAGAGGTAAAGTGGATAATACACTCTTCATTAAACACAAAGGAAAGCACATTCTTTTAGTTCAAGTTTATGTAGACGATATAATTTTTGGTTCAACTAACATACACTTGGTCGAAGAATTTTCTAATGTTATGCAGGGTGAGTTTGAGATGAGTCTCATGGGGGAGTTGAACTACTTCTTAGGCCTCCAAATAAAGCAACTTGATGAAGGTACAACATTATGTCAAACATAATACTGTAGAGAGCTGCTCAAGCGGTTTGGAATGGATAATTCTAAATCAATTGACACTCCTATGCCAACCAACGGAAACTTGGACAAAGATGAACATGGTAAGTGTGTTGATGTCAAAAGGTATAGAGGTATGATTAGATCTCTCTTGTATCTTACTGCTTCTAGACCGGACATCATGTTTAGTGTGTGTATGTGTGCAAGATATCAATCAAATCATAAGGAATCTCACTTAAAATCAGTCAAGCGTATATTTAGGTATCTTAATGGAACACCTAAATATGGGCTATGGTATTCCAAAGGAAGCGATTGCAGCTTAGTAGGTTACTCTGATTCTGATTTTACTGGCTGCAAATCAGATAGGAAAAGCACTAGTGGCACATGTCATCTGTTTTCAAATTCTTTAATAAGTTGGCATAGTAAAAAGCAAGTATCCGTAGCTTTGTCTACTGCAGAGGCTGAGTATGTTGCAGCCGGTAGCTGTTGTGCTCAAATTTTATGGCTAAGACAACAACTACAAGATTTTGACATTGAACTTAAACACATTTCAATTAAATGTGACAACACTAGTGCCATTAATCTCACTAAGAATCCTGTTTTACACTCACGCACCAAACATATTAAGATTCGACATCACTTCCTTCGCGATCATGTTGAAAAAGGAGATGTTGTTTTTGAGCATGTTGATACTAAAAATCAACTTGCTGACATTTTCACTAAACCTTTGGCAACTGAACCATTCTTCAACATTCGTCGCGAATTAGGGATTCTTGATCTCTCCGCATTGGTGTCTTAAGTTTGATTGATGTAGTTTCTATTTATCTCATCGTATTTGCTAAGTTCTAATTGTAGTCTTCACTAGTACCTCATGAGAATACCACGACGGAGGTAATATTGTTCCTCTCTTCACTTTGTTGATATTGTATGATCAACGTATGTTTGAGCAAATGATTTCTTGTTTACATGAACTTCTTTTCATATGAATGTTTGAACATTGATGTTTTTATTTGTAAAGTATTCTTAAGCATTTATACAATGTTGTGATTCATTCTGCAGCATAATGTTTGTTTTACATATTCATTGTTGTGTCAATTCTTGCATATCCACTGGAATTTCAAAATTTTCGTATTATGAATCGATCACAACAAGCTTGAATCGATTCATGTTGATTTTCTTTTAATTTCTATCAAAATAGTTACAGTATGTATTGATTCATAGTGACTTGTATCGATACATTGTCATTTGTATTTCAAAAATTCGCATTATGAATCGATCACAACAATCTTGAATCGATTCATGTTGATTTTCTTTTAATTTCTGTCCAAATGGTTACAGTATGTATTGATACATAATGGCTTGTATCGATACATAGCATTCTGATTTTTAAAAATTTTCGTGAAATGAATCGATACATACAGTCATGAATCGACGCATCCTGTTGTAAATTCAGTTTATTTTTTAATGAATCGACACATCAGCAACTGCCATGACATGTCTATCAGTTATAAAACTCCATTATGTCTTTCTCATCATCTCATTTGCATCATTTGCATCAAACCCTAACTGTCACAAAAACCCCTCTTCTCTCAAAACCCTAATCTCATCACCATGCCTCCAAGAGTCTTGCTTCCAAGAGAAAAAGGAAAACGTAAAGGCAAGGAACCCGATGGGTCTTCTCATCAGGCCCCTTCTATTCCTGAAATTCCCCCATCTGGGACTGCAATTCTTCATCCTGCCATTGTTGAAGAATTTGAAGCTTCCTTCAAATCAAGGTTAGTTATGAAACCACATGTTTTCAATACTAGTGATGTACGTACTCTTTGTTTAGAAGAAGTTGTGGATTTAATAGATGCCCAAAGTCTTGGATCCTTCTTAACTGTTAAAGATGAGTATCATGAAGACTTTATCCGTGCTTTCTATGCTGGTGTGAAAACTGGAAAAGGCTACATGTTTAAGTGTTCGATTGGAACCAGAACTTACCGTTTTGAGGCTGATGACTGGACCAAAGTATTCAATCTGCCGTCTGTGTTGCTTGAATTGCAAATGTGGCATGACCAGAAGTTTGAAACGCAGTTTAAGTTGAAGGAATATTGTGCATCCATTTCTAAATTGGAAAGACCTCTTGCTGATGATGAGCCTCTGACTTCTGGTATGATTAAAAGTGTTCCAAGAATTCTGCACTGGATACTTTCACATATATTGCGTCCAAGGTCCGGTGGGCACTCCCGATTGGACAAGCCGGATATCCATTTATTGTATATTCTGCAGAAAAAGATACCATTAAACTGGGCCAATTACTTTGTCAAGCGTATCTTTCTTATGCGGAACAGCTCCAAAAACATCACTCTTGCTTATGCTGCCCAGATCATGCGAATTCTTAAGTTTTGGAAAGTAGTTTTCCCTCCTGTGCCTCTTTTATCATCCTCTAGTGTTCAAGAATTCAACAATGCCACACTCTCTCATATGGGTTATCAATGGGACATCGAGTGTTGCTGCTACTACTTCTTTGAACGCAACACTCGAACCCGCATCTACAATTTTGACATTCCGTCTGAACACATTTATGTTGAAGAACAACGTGATGAAGACATGGAGGATGCAGAAAATCCTCCTGATGCGAATGCCAACACCGGTTGGGGTGATTGGGTACCACAGAGGTGGTCTCCTACAAACTATGATCCCGCACCTTCATCGGCTCCACCGACCTCATCTACTGCTGCTCCGGCCTATCTTACTGAAATGTTTGCACAGATGGAAGTTGCAAACAATGCCCGACATGAAGAAGCTCGTGCGTGGCATGTCCAGCAAACTGAATGGCATAAAGAGCATCGAGAATGGCATGATGAGCATACTCGAATGTATCATAATCAAAATTCATGGCATATTGAATTGGTTAAGTGGCATCAAGTGTTCTATAATGAGATGTCTGGGTTTATGGATGATTGTCGTTCGCACCCGGGGATTATGGAAAGGTTTCAAAGCACAGAGGTTCAGAGGCGTTTCAGGCGTTACGCATTCATGGGGCAGAATCCAGATGAAATGCCTCCTCCACCTCCTCCTTCAAGCTTCTGTGACCCTGATCGAGATGATGCGGAGTCGTGAGGTGGCCATTTTCCTCATTGAAGCTGCATTACATTTTTCATATCATCATTGTTTCTTGCTTAAGTTTTGTTTTTTTTCTTGTTTAAACTCTTTATGGTTTGGTTTGGTTATGTAATTCGCAACTCTATTTGACAATTTCACTGCCTATGATTACTTGCTTTTGTCTAAATTGTTTGCACTTTAGGTTTCATTCTTTGTGAATGAATTATGCTTATATATCTTTGAATTGCTGTTTTTGTTTCTTCACCTATGCATTCTTTCTTGATGTTGACAAAGGGGGAGAAAAGGCAAAGGCAAGGCAAGTGTGAAAAATGAATGACAGGCACAAACTCAGGGGGAGTAATTCTTAAGTCTCACACTTCAAAAATTTTGTCATCATCAAAAAGGGGGAGTTTGTGAGCAACTCTAGTTTTGATTGATTATAATTTTTAAGTGTTTGTGTTTTCTTCATATTAAGAAAAATGCTTGCCTTTAGATCTTTTGTTTCATTTTCTTTCAATTTTTGTGTTTCTGAAAAATACGCAAAATGAATCGATTCATTCCAATATGTATCGATTCATGCTGTTTGAAGGATTCTGGAAATTCGCAAAATGAATCGATTCATCTTGTCATGTATCGATTCATGCTGTTTGAATGGTTCTGGTTTTTCTTCTATGAATCGACACATACAAACATGTATCGATTCATTGCTTGTTCTATTCTCTGTTTTCATAAATCTGTTCAGTATGTATCGATTCATCGTATCTTGAATCGATTCATTTGTCTGTTTTTCTGCTAACAGAATCTGCATATATATATATATATATATATATGTGGAGTGTTTCATTTAACAAAACAGATCACAGAAAATTGGAGACAAATTTTATAGTGATAGATCATTGAAGAACACATCAAGAAAAGGATTTTGGAGTGTTGAAACTTCAATGTTGGGCAGGATTGAAACCTAGAATCAAATTCATCTTCATCATCTTCTCAAGATACCTTATTTCAAGAACATCAACAAGGAAGTGTTTGCTGTCCTGTGAATTGAAGGCTTACGAGATAACGTTCAGTGGTACGATCGGAGATCCAGCTGAGTTGAAGATTGATAGAAGGTTTCAAGGAAAAACCAGCTGGGTTTTCCTTCAAGAATGGCCGTGTTCTTGAGGGTTTGTTAGTCACGTTTACAAGACAGATTCAGCCGCAGCGTAAGTTTTGGAAATCGGGGGATTTCGCAAATAGGTCGTGGAACCGGTGAATTGCTTGTATTACTTACAGGGAATCTTGATTGGGCTCAGATCAAGTGAAGGTTGATACAATAGGAAGATCTAGGTGTATAGATTTCTGGTGTTTGTATTGCAACCTTGTAATCGACGAATTCAGCAATATTGATATAAAAGTTCTCAATTTCTGTTTGAAATTGAGAGGGAGACGTACCCACACGCGAGGACGAACGTGGGGAACTTCCTTACCAAATCTCTGTGTATAGTATCTCTTCTCTATCTCTATTTACGTTTTCAATTGTTTTTGATTCATTGGAAATAGCTTTAGTGATAGGTGCATTCAACTGTTTTACATATTGTGTGTTTAATCCTTTATCATCTCAATCGTAAATCCAGCACGTTATCACATGTCCGGTTTTCTAGTGGCTGGTCCAGAATAGACGCTTGTATATTTGGGACCTTTGTTTCCGTAAATATTTGAAAACTCTGAAAAACATTTTAAATACTTGTAAACAAGGAGGTGATCCATTCACCCCCCTCTAGATCACTAGCCACAGCGTCTAACAGTGCCGGTTGCAAGGAGAGTTTTTTACTTTGGCACTCCTTTTGTGTCAGGAAACAGATAAAGGCGGGTAGATAAGGCTTAGTTTGGTTGGCTATTTGTGTAAGCTTATGGACTTGCAGAAACCAAATAATTTTTAGAAACTCGGGGTGGAACGTTATGGACATTATGTGGAAAGTGAAGTTTCACATATGGAGATGGTCGCTCATAGGAAAAAAAATTCTTTAACCAATTGTAATTTATACGAATTCGACAAAGCCTCATTGATATATTTGTCTTAGATTTAATTGGCTGGAATTGTTTCATTTTTATTCGAGCGGAGGATCGCTTTCTTTTGTATCAAGTGCGAGTATGTTTTGTACTCTTTATCAATATACATCTTGCTTACAAAAAAAAAAAGATTTGTGTTCATTTTTATTATTTCATAATTGATATTATTTATACAAGAACATGCTAACAATCCTCTTGAGGTATTTTTTAAGGGTTTAAAGTAGTAAAATTTTCTTTTTGAAAAATATTAACGAGTATTTCAAAGGAACTTTCGAAGATCTTAAAATAGTAAAATTTTCTGTCAAATGTAAAACACTTATCCACCCTTAGTTATACACAACAACATAATCTACAATGTGATAAAGAGTTTTCCACAACTATTTTGTATCTAAGATTTATGATTCTATCAAGAAGACACACATAAAAAAGGGAGAAGAAATATAAAGTTATGAACTAATTGCCTACTTCATTCAACAAAGTTCAAGACTTAAATAAAAGCACAATCACAACCCTAATGGTTGGATAATGGGTCAGGCCCACTTAAAGGAAAAACAACTAAAATTGCATCAATATTTAATAATAATCCATATTAATTTAAATCATAGTCACTCATCCACTTAGGTTTAAATCTGGTCTGTTGGGCCTTGTTAACACTATTATTCGGCCCAATAGAATCATTGTCCTCAAGGATGGGTTTAAGATTGGGCTTTGAATATTTGAAAGAGGAGACCTAAGTAAAAGATCGGACCACATGCTGCAGATTTGGGTTTTGTATAATATTGGGGATGTCACGTGTGGTAGGTGGGGGAAGCATGGTGTTGTCACATTGTGGCAGAAGGGTAGGCTGTAAAGTAGATTCTTTGGAGATATGGGAAACATTGTTTGTGAGAGGAGGAAATAAGGTGGCAGGAGTAGGGCTTGTGATCACAACATCTGGCAGTGGAGATTGTGGGAGGTGTGAGTCGTTGGGATCTACTAGAGTAGAAGAAGGGACACGAGTTCCAATGGGAGGAGATAAGGGTGTCACGTGGAGCTGTCTTGGGAATGGGTTTGCATGTGTGTATTTAATAGGTACTTGGTTTGCCAAGTCATAAGTCTTATTTGCTAAATACTTAGGCATAACTTCTTCATATTTCACAACCATTTTTTCTCTCTTTCATCAATATTTTGTTTCTCTCTCGCATCAGAAAGTCGGAGTTGTTTATCACTCTCATCAACATCAACATTTATTTTCTCTCCCTCCTCAAAAAACTGAGTTTGTTTATCACCCTTCAAAATAACCTCTTCAACTTTATCGACCCCTTCACATGTTTCTCCATTATCACTTTGAGTAGTGTGTTGGTCTTCAGCTTTACTCGTAAATCTTTCACCTTTTTCTTCATTATCGCTTTGATGTGTTGCTGCTTTCGTTAACATTGATGTGTTGGTGTTAACAGGGTCATCAATAATAGGTGAACTCACCCCATCTTTTTCTGCATGCAGTCAAATAGAGCTTAGATCATCAACATTCGGTAAAACTGGGTTGATAACTGAAGACAGGTGCGATCCTTTGAAGATGCTAGCTAAATAATGAAAGATATGGTGAATCTTGGAGGATGCAGGAAGCTCCTAATTGTATTCCACTTTGCCGATTCGACCAAGGATTTTAAAGGGGCCAAAGTAACGTTTGGAGAGTTTGTTAGAGGTTTGGCGTTGAACAGACATCTGACGATACAACAGTAACTTGAGTAACACTAGTCCGCCGTTGTTAAAGGTTATGTCTACATGCTTTTTATTACTCTGAGTTTCCATATTTTTACGACTTCTTTCCAGATTGTATTTCAACTGACTAAGTATTGACTCTCTGTGTTGCAAACACATCTCAATGGTTGCTATAGTGGTGGATCCGGGAGTGTATTAAGGAAAAGATGGTGGAGATCGACCATACAGAGCTTCAAAGGGGGTCATGTTGATGGAGCTATGAAGAGCTGTGTTATGCCAATATTTTTCTAAATGTAAGTACTTAAACCACTGTTTGGGTTGTTCCTTGTAAAACAACATCAATATGTTTCTAAACAGCGATTTGTAACTTCTATTTGGCCATTTGTTTCAGGATGGTAAGTTGTATTGTACTTCAAGGTGGTACCCTGGGCTTGAAATAATTATTTCCATAAAGAGATGAGGAATAGTGGATCTCGATATGAGGCAATGGAGTTTGGAATGTCGTGCAACCTACAGATCTCAACAGAGAAGCGTAAAGCCAAATCCTTTGTTGAATATTTTGTCGCAAGTCAAATGAAGTGACAAAACATTGTTAACCTGTCACAGATAACCCAGATTGTCGTGTGACCAAAAGAACTTGGTAAGTGCATAATGAAATCCATAGACAAATCATCCCAGACTTTATTTGGTATCGGTAAAGGCTGAAGGAGTCCTTGTTTTCTGGTTGTAAGGTACTTGTTTTGCTGACGAACATGGTAGTTTTGACAAAATATTTTTGTGTCTCTATAGATTCTCGGCCAGAGGAAAGACGCAGAGTTACGAGCCAAAGTCGGTTGGAGTCCTGAATGTCCATCAACTGGTGTTGAGTGAAATTCCTTAAGAAGATACTGGCGCAACTTATTTACTTCAGGTATAAAAAAAATCTTGTAATAAACCACTCCATCCTTAACTTCAAATTCTGGCTTTGAAAGTGGTTCTGTCAATAATTTACGTCTGATATTTTAACTATCTAGTTCTTCTTCGTATTACTTCTTGAGTTGACTTACTAGAAGTAGAACTGGTGAAGACATGGAAAAGAGAATGGGAGCATCCTCCAGGTCAATGCGGCTCAAGGCATCAACAACTTGGTTTGATTTACCAAGTTCGAAAAAAATGTCAAAGTTAAAACCCTGTAGTTTAGCAACCCATTTTTGTTGCTCCGGAATTTGAATAGTTTGCACTAACAAGTTTTTCAAATTCTTTTAACCAGTGTAAATATGAAAATGTCTTCCAATCAAATACTGACACCATTTTTTTACAACTTCTGTAATGGCATACATTTCACGAACATACATTGATGATGCTTGGAGACGATTTCACAACTTCTTGCTTAAGAAAGCCAAAGGATGCCCCTTTTGCGACAAGACAACTCCTATAGCCACAGCTGATGCATCTGTTTCCACCACGAAGATTTGTGAGAAGTCAGGAAGGCTCAAGACTGGAGTTTATGTCATTTTTTCTTTCAATATTATAAAAGCTAACTCGACTGGTACTCCATATTGATTTAGTGGAACACAATAAATCGGTGAGATGAGCGACGAGAGTGGCATAGTGACGAACAAATCATCGATAAAAGTCGGTGAGACCTAAAAAACCCTGAGAGTCATGAGTGAACGTGGCCTCAGCCAACTCAATATTGCTTGAATATTTTCCGGATCTAGGGTTACACCTTCACTTGAGATGATATGACCTAAGTAATCAACACTAGAAACAGCAAAAACACACTTGGATGATTTGGCATAAAATTGAAGTGAAAAAGTAACTCTAAAATAAGTTTTAAATGATGAGCATGTTCAGAAATTGAAGGACTATAAATTAAGATGTCATATAAAAAACTAGAACAAACCTTCACAAATATGGCAGAAGTAAATCATTCATCGCAGATTAAAAGGAGCTAGGAGCATTAGTTAAACCAAAAGGCATAACCAAAAACTCGTAGTGTCCATCAAACATTCTGAATGTTGTTTTGTGTGTGTCCTCTGATGTTACTCTAATTTGGTGATAACCAGATCGTAAATCAATCTTTGAAAAAATAGTTGCAGAACCCAGTTCATCAAAAAGTTCATCAATGGTGGGTATGGGAAAGCGGTCTCGAACAGTTACTGCATTTAAGGCACGATAATCAACATAAAAACGCCAAGAACCATCCTTTTGCGTACAAAAAGGACAGGTGATGAGTATGGGTTGTTACTTGGCTTAATGATGCCCTCTTGAAGCATGTCATTAATAATTGTTGTCATTGCTTCTTTTTGTGAATGAGGGTAGCGATATGGTTTCACATTAATGGTTGGAGTGTTTGGGTGAAGTGGAATGTGGTGGTTGTGTGGTCAATTGGGGGTAGTCCTTTTGGGTGTGTGAAAATAGCAACAAAGGATTTAAGAATGGATCGTATTTACTTGGGGATAGATGTTGGTAAGGGATCAATAGAGTTTGAAAGTTTTTGTGAGTGGTTTGGTTGATCTTCGGTTGAAGGTTGGTAAAATAGAAGGTGTATTGATGTGTAATACCCTAAAATTTGACCTCTACTTTTGTCGCCAACCGCAAGTGGTTTATGCTTCGTTCTTGTTGCATGGTCGTCCGAGCATCGCATCGCATAATAAAAAAAACTCAATCATTAATCATTTGCATGTTTGCATAAGGCATGTGATTGGGCTAGGCAACTCAAGATTGAAGCTCAAAAGAAGAAAATCATTACAAGAAAAATATTCAAGGCAATTCCCATGAGAAGCCATCCAAAGAGCAAATATTTGGAGTTTTGGGGCCGTTAACCGGTTAACAGTAGGCAAAAATTTGAAAATATTTGAAAGTTAGTTGGTTTCCTTTCCCTCCACACTTTCCTTCCCTTTTTTCTTTTTCTTCCATTTTTCCTTCCATTCACTTGGATCCTTCTACTACCTTCTACCAAATTCTACACATTCTAGAGAGTTCCAAGGAATATTCACAGGAATATTCCTCACTCCAACCCTAACCCTAACTAACTACAAAGCTAATCCCAAGCCTAAACCTAACTCCTAACCCAAACCTAATCCCATGCCTAAGCTCTATATAAATCAAAGACACTCCAAAGCTAGGGGTTACTCACCCTTTTTCACATTTCTCAATCCTCAATCCTTCATTTCTCTCTCACTTTCCCTCCATTTTCACCAAAGCTTTTCAAAAAAAGCTCTTCAAGTTTCACATTGAAACTTGAAGATCTTAAAGCTAAGCCTCATCAATCACCTCTTAGTGAAGATTATTTGGATAATCAATTCCAGTTTTGAAGTGGTTTGAAGCATTGGAAGTGATTAATCGATAAGCGTCAAGAACGAATCACATTTATTTTGCATTCGCGGATTCATCGGATTTCTTGTTGATTTGAGCTTCGATCTTTGCAACATTCACCAAAGCACTTCTCCGCTTCGTAGGTTGGTGATCCAAAACTTTGCTTATTTTAAATTATTCTCTTCATCTCGCCTTAAACAACATTCTCCGCTTGATTATTGGTTGATTTTCCGTTTTACCGATTAATTGCGTTTCGATTCTGTTTTGTGTGTTATTGATTTCTATAGCTAGATCCGTAGCTCCATTTAAGTTCCATTAAGTGTTAGAATACTACTTCTAGGTGGAATATTAGTGTTAGCATGTTCATGAATAAGTTAGAAATCATTAGAAGTGAATTTATGGCTAAAAGCACTTATTTCAAAGTTGTTTTTCACTTTCTGTTCAGTGTTAACCGGTTAACCATTTGGTTAACCGGTTAATGCGCGTGCGTTAGCCATAAATTTGCCTATGTTTAAGGGCGTTAACCGGTTAACGCTGTAGAAACTCAGAATTTTGCTTAGTTTGATTGCTCAATCTAGGTTTCTTATGCCTCTAATCCCCATACATGTTTAGGTACTGATTTTAGGGAATTTTCTAGGTTGGTTTCGACAACTCATTCCCCCATTTCGAGTCGTTTCGACGCGATCCCGTGCATTTCGCATATAATGTGTTTAGGTGGTCACTTGTGCATAATTTGATTTATTTCATGTTATTGCTAGGTCCATACATTCTTTGGCATGTAAATGATCATGTTGCATGTTGTTTTTGCATGTTTCGCATCATTCGTGATCGCATATTACTTCATTGCATCACATAATCAATGTTGCATTTTCATATGAACATAACTATGCATGAACATAATGGTGCATTTTGTTGCATTTGTTGCATCGTTGATCACATTTCTACATCAATTCAATTCTGAATTTTGCATTGGATATGTGCCATGCTTGTTTATTCATATTGATGATGTTGAATGTTCATATGACATGCCTTACTTTGCATATTTGTTGTATAATGAACCATGTTGTGTATGTTTGCATAATCCATAAAAATAATAATGTTCATACACATTATATGTTTGATGCATGTTAATTAAGCATAATCATGATCAATTGGTGCATTTTTAATTGAATTTGTGCATTAAAAATGAAAATAACCAAATCTTGATTTTGCATTTCATAGCTGCTGTAAAATGTAGGTTGTTTGCATAATATTCATGTTGTTTGAAACTTTTTACACCAATTTTTCATGTTGAATAGGTGCTGTAAAAAGTTGATTAAGTGTTGCATTGCATTTCATTGTTGTCTTTGTATTTGGTAATTGTTATAGGTTGTTGAATTTTGCATTACATTATATTTAGGTCCTCTAAACCATAGATTTAGATCTAGTTTAGGTTCTAGTTCTCTTAGGAATTAATTAGGTAATTTTGTTTGCCTTATTTTTCATCATGTTTACCATGCTAACCTTTGTTTTGTAGGGGGAGATTGAGGCAAGCATTACTTCATTCTCATCTTTTATTCATTTAGATGTGTTTGCCTTAACACTTGGTGCTTTGTTGTTAGGATTTCCCCTTTGCTCTTTAGAACCAACTTAACTTCCTTAGGAAGTAAGTTGATTTCTAAGCTTCTCTCCTTCTCATTAGAATTAGAAACCGCATTAACCTTTAGGACCTCCTTGTGAATATAATGAATAACTTAGGGTTGTGTCTTAGTCCCCCTTAGTTTTGTCCTTTTGCAATTTGAGTCATTCTTTCTCACCTCATAAAGAAAATAATCAAAACACCTAATGAAGGTTGAATGTTTTCGTACGACACGCGACTTTTTTTCGTGGGTTATTTATGCACGTCCTGTCTCGTAGCGAGTGTAACACCCCAAATTTTCCCTCTTGTCTCTAGCATCATCTTCATGACATAATCATCATAAGCATGGCATATTTTTAGCATCTTTGCATAGAAAAATGAAGCATAACATTCTCATGTTCTAGCATTGGGCATATGATCAATCAATGGTACATGTGAAGCCTTACAATTCAAAGCAAGAGGTTAAGTGACTTTGGCCAAGTCTAACAAGGTGTTCTTATGCCTTATTCAAGCTCAAGATTCTTTACAAGATCCCCAAGGGTTGGGAGGTTATCAAATGATCCAAGGAAGGGCAAGCTCCTACACAAGTGATCCTCAAATTAGAGTTTCTTGTCAAGCAGGGATTCTTTGTGACTTTGACCATTTCATGTGGACAAAGTCCTCCATAGGATATGAGAATGCTATGAATGAAATTTGGTGAGAAAATTCATTAAGGAAGGCAGTTATTTCATCAGTTGCTTGCACAAGAAGAAATTGGTCAAACTGATTATTTGAAAAGTCAACTGTGGCAATTCAAGGGTTCCAATCCCATTTTTCAAGCCAAGGGATGTCCTTAAGGTCATGTAAGGGGTTTGGCAAGATTAAAGATCAAAAATCAAGAGGTTTTGAGAGACTTTCCATTTTTGGCATATGGCTTGTAATGGAAGTTACTATTTTTGGCAAGTTTTGCCCTAATCTTCAAGTGATTCTTACATGGCCAAAATGACTCCAAATGAATTTCCATTGAACATGAAAGTTGTAGGAGATTGTCTCTCATTTCTAAAAAGTACAAGAACTTAATCATAGCCCTCATGGTTTGAAAGTTATGGCCATTGGAAGTTCACTTATTTGTAGGGTTTACCTTAAAATTCAAGTTTCTACCAATGAGCAAAAACTCATGTATCTCATTTGTGAACCATCCTATGTGCAAATTCAGACCACTACATCACCATACATGTCATGTGAAAGGATTGGCTCAAAGAAAAACATGAAAATCGTGCATGGTATGCATGGTTTCATTCCATGTGCAAAATATGCATAAGCATGAGAACTCATAACACAAACTAATCCAATGGCCAAGGATGATTCATTTGTGATCAGCAAAGAAGATGTGATCAACATGTGCAAAGCACAAGAGCAAGGCACGAGCAAATCATTCCATCACACACTTGATGCATTTTTGCATTTTCAAATGAATCACACTCCTCCCACGTGCATTGCCTCTCATTTTTCTTGGAGTGAATTTGGACACAATATAAAAGCCAGCTAGGGTTTCATTTTAGGGAGGATCATCACCATTTTCTCCATTCCAATTTTTTGCTCTTGCTGCATTTTCATTCGAATCTCTTCATCCATACACTCATTCGCCAAACAAACCCCAGATTCTTCATCCTTGAGCTTCATAGGTCACAGATCAACCATTGTTCTGAGCTATAGTCAAGATTTCGCACCAATTCAATTCTAGATCAGATGCTTGCAAATTGTTAGATTCAAGTTGTTTAAGGGTCCATTTCACATTTATTTTGAGAATAGAAGTTACTAGAAGATCATCTGGAGTTGGTGATTGGTTTTCTTGGAGGTTTGAAAGTTCTGCAAGCTCAGGTATGCTTCATAGTTCATCATTCTGGATTTGAATTTTCTTGTGTGCATTGTGCTCCTTATGTTGTCCTGAACGTATGGATATGTTTAGATTGTGAAATAGTGAAGAAATGAGCAAAGACTGTGGTTCTGTTTTTTTCAGATTCAAACTTATCCTCTTCGATTTGGCTTGTGTATGATAGATTAATGCTTTTTGATGTTGGATTTGTCTTGTCATATGCGCTTAGTTTTAACCATTTCAGGGGCTCATGGTGAGTGAAGTGTGGATGTTATCCACATTTCAATTCTTTATCTCCTTTTTTACTTTGTTTTCTAATTTGTAATTGTTGATATGCCTTGTGCCATCTTGTGCTTTCTTCTTCCTTCTTCCTTTAGAAGCAACTTTTCTCCTTTAGAGGAGTAAGATGCTCTTTATTTCTTTCTTCCTTTCTTCTTCTTCTATTCTTTTTTCTCAGGTTAGAATTCAAACTACATTAACCATAGGACCAACTTTGCATGATAACTTTATGATTAGACTTCCCCTTTAGTTTTACCTTTGAGATCCTTTTTATGCTCTCTCTTTCTCATCTTCAAACAAAATCCATAAAAAAAACATCTAATAATGGTTGAGGTGACTTCTCCCTTTTGTCACTCTCTCAAAGAAAAGCATAAAAACACTTCTTCACTTTAATCCATCAAAACACTTAATAATACAAACAAGGTAGTGAATTTAAATCCTAATCTTAGGAAACAAGTTTGAGGATCTTCTTCATTCTTGACGAACTTGTCACTACTTGTCATTTTGCAAGACGGTTACGCACTCATCGTCCGTGCCTGCAACACCTGAGCATTGACATATGCAGTTCAAGCTTTAAGACACAAGCAATCTTTTCCCCCTAGTTAGGGGAACTACGGCGAATCTGATCCTCATTGTCCATATGAGGTACGTAGGCAGCGGAGTAGGGCCCGTTCGAGCACACTCTTTTATTTTCCCTACATTTTCCCCCTTTCTTTTCTTTTTTCCAGTTTCAGTCTTTTCTTTTGCAGCAGTTTTCATTTCTCCACCCTTTGAAACCGTTTCTTTGCAAGATTGGATCCCGTCGGGTACGGCGGATGATCTGGGGTGCTAATACCTTCCCAGGTCGTAACCGACTCCCGAACCCAGTTTCTTTGTTTCTCAGACCTTGTGTCCTTCCTTTTCTTTTCTTCTGGTTTGTGCAGCATTACCATTCCCGTTCCTTCGGGATAAAAATGTCTGGCTGGTGACTCTAACCTCTTCCGCGCCACTTTCGTGTTTGTACCAGGATGGAAATCCAGGGAGCGATAGCTGGCGACTCTGCTGGGGATCAAACACAAAATCTCTGGCTGGTGACCCTTTGAAACCGTTTCTTTGCAAGATTGGATCCCGTCGGGTACGGAGGATGATCTGGGGTGCTAATACCTTCCCAGGTCGTAACCGACTCCCGAACCCAGTTTCTTTGGTTCGCAGACCTTGTGTCCTTCCTTTTCTTTTCTTCTGGTTTGTGCAGCATTATCATTCCCGTTCCTTCGGGATAAAAATGTCTGGCTGGTGACTCTAACCTCTTCCGCGCCACTTTCGCGTTTGTACCAGGATGGAAATGCCAGGTAGCGATAGCTTGCATTTTTCTGTTTCTCTAGGTGGTGATTGTTTGTTGTTGTGTATATGTTACTGTTATTTTTTTACAGTTTATTTACAGCTTTATTTACAGTTTTAGTATTTATTTTCATGCATCATATATTATACTGGACTGTCTGGACTGGTTTTCTGTTTGGTGGGACCTGGGTGTTACTTGTGTGTGGTGAGATGAGACTAGCCAAATACCCGGCTTGAGTGCACCATAGGATTTAGCATGGACAATCACTTTGGACCTATGTCATCTTGTCATGGGGGTATTAGTGCGTTCACACCCAGATTCGCGACCGTCTTTGAAATGTCTTGATATAGGGATCTTCCCTACTTCATTACACAACCTTGATAGTCATGTGCGGCTGGGGACCGATTCATTGAGAACCTTATGGAAACATCCCTCTCCAGTGGTGACAGTGGTAGACCATATTTTGTGGCAAACCCATTCGCACCCGAGGGCCCACTTGGAACTTGCATAGGATGCCCTAGTTCTCTTATAGGAACTCAGTCAAAATCATCTGATCATATGACAATAGTACTGTATCCTACGGGTTGAATGTATTATTGTTTCTCGATTTTAGTGCTCGAAGTTCGGGACTTATAAGGGATGCTTGTTTTTCCCGGACTCAGCTGAGGCCTCCCTGAGTAGTACATAATGCCAAACCGATTCCCTGATTTGGTCATGAGCCATTTCTCGGAAATGGTGAAATTATTATTGCTATTCGGCTTTGAGAGTCCGTGATGTTTGACCCGGAGCACACCAGTGAGATTGGGAGGGGTTTACAGGTTTGCAGGAACCCTTTTAACCTCATCATACCCACTGCCAGTACAGTTGTATATGTTGATCTGACATTTTGACCTGTGGTGTTCTTGATCTAGATGGTTTGGTAATTTGATTTGAGGAATTTGTGACTCCTTCAAGGGTATATGGGCTGTTATCCATAGGAATTATAGTTTATGGTCACTTGACTGTTGCAGACAGTACCCAGACAGTTCTAGATTGATCATACTTGCCTTGCATTTGCATCTGCATCATATCATAGCATCCTTAAAATCTTAGTGTTTTCATTTTTCAGGTTACATTTGCACACCTTGTTCTGGTATTTGTTGATATCTCATATCCAGATGGCAAGCATCATCACAACTCACAAAAAGAATAATGCACACTACACATTTCCACAACTAGAGGTGAAGAAACTACACCAGCTGAAGGGACTGATGAATGATAATATTTTAGGAGATTTCAGGGTCAGGTTTGGACAGATTCTCAGGTACATGGACAAGCCAACGGAAGACCAAAGGGATAGCATCCACACTCTACTTCAGTTCTATGATGCTCCATTGCGCTGTTTTGTATTCCAAGATTATGTCCTAGAACCTACACTAGAAGAAATTGCTAGTTTGCTACATGTTCCCCTTAGTGGAAGACAACCTTACTACAACTCAGGGAAAGTACTCCAGGCAGAGGAGATTGCTCAAAGGTGTCATTTGTCTTTAAGAAAAGTAGAGCAGAGCTTGAGGAGTAGCAAAGGGAAATGATTGTCTTGCAATATGCTGATTCAGGAAGCTTTGGTATATGCTCAGGATGATCAATGGGCACAATTTAGTGTACTTTTGGCTTTGATGGTTTATGGAATCAGTCTCTTTCCAAGTGACCAAGGAATGGTAAGTCTGGAGGCTGTTGCCATTTTCTTCAGAAGGAATCCCACACCTACTTTGTTAGGTGACTTTTATTATGGGGTTCACTACAAGAATGAGAAAAAGGGAGGTCATGTAAGTTGTTGTGTACCTCTGTTTGCTGACTGGTTTGCTAGGCAGTTGCCTAAAGTGGGACCCTTTAAGGATTTGAGGGGAGAATGGAAATGGTCCCGAAGATTGATGGGATTGACTGCAAGTGATATAAGCTGGGTGTATGATAGGGATGTGTTAGGAAAGGAAATGATTATAAAGTGTAACTGGTTTCCTAATGTCCCTTTGATTGGTAGGAAGGGAATGATTAATTATAATCTGATTCTAGCAAGAAGGCAGTTTGGATATCCTCTGAAAGAGTCCCCTTCTGATGAGGATGTGACAGAATCCTCGTATCTTCCTATTGAAGGGAATGTTGACATGGCCATCCAGGTATTCCAAGCTTGGGATATCAGGACTCAAAAAGGGAAAAAAGAGTTTGGGAGGGTAGACCCCAATATGTATGAGCCTTTTGCATCATGGTTAAAGAAGCGTGTCAAGATTACCTTATTACCTTTTTCTTTGGAGCTTCCTCTCTATCCAAAGGAGGTAATTTCGCAGATCCCTGTAGCACCAAGCACTGTTCCTTTAGAAGACTATCAAAGGCTTGAGGCTCAGCTGAAAGAGTTGAAGTTGGAACATACAGAAATGGTTAGCTTGCATCATCAGTTAGCACTCTCCAAGTTGACTATAGAAGAGAAGCTGCACAAGGTACAGGTAGAACAAGAGGCTAAGGACAAGGAGTTAGCAGAAAGAGAGGCTTACGTCCAAAGAAGAGGGTTGATGGACATCAAGAGAGAGGAATTATTCAAGAAAAATAAAAAGGCTCTCAGGGATGCTAGGCAATCTCTTACTTGGGTGTATGGTCAAAGAGAGCAGGATCAAGCAGAGTACAAAAAGAAAGAAGAGATGTTCAAGCTGCAGATTGTGGCTCAAGGAGAAGAGTTAGAACAGGCTTACAGGAGGCAACAAGAGGTGTCTTAGCAGCTGCACGAGGCTCTTGAAGAGGTAGCAGATCTTAGAAGAAGAGCAGATGTGAAGAGAACTCGAGGAGATATGGGGGAAGATCCAGAGTCTTATTTTAGCTTGTAGTTCTAGTTTTTCTTTGTATTTCTGATCACCTACAGAATTGTTGTAGGGATCCCCTTTGATTACTGTTTTGTGCTATGTAAAACTTTAAACCCTCGGGGATGTTGTTTGTGCCTTGGGGCTTTTATCTTATTGCATCTTTCTTTTGTCAAAATTCCTCGAGCTGTATGTTTCCTCTTCATAGTTTGGTTGTGGAAATGGTGTGGAAAATAGTGAAAGAGAGGATAATAACAGGTTGATTCCCAAAGCCATCTGGATTCCTCATGAGATACCAAAACTAGGGGCAATAGGGGCTTGATAATGAAAACATGAAGATTGCATTGCATATAACGTGTTTGTTTGCTTTGCAGGTAGTTCATCAGTTTTCTAACGTTTATATCAATTTCAGGCACTATAGCTCCTAGGAAGGTTCAGAAACAGCCAACGGTGCACAGATACCCTACAAAGGTGAACAAAGAGAGAGCAATGGATCAGATGAAAACGGATATGGCTGACCTAAGGACAAGAATGGACAACTTCATGACCCTCATGGCTGGGATGGGTCAAACTCAAGAGCACCTGCACGAAATGGTAGAAAACAATCAAGTAGGGAATAATGGAACAGCAGAGGGAGGTAATCGCAATGGGTTAATATTTGAAGCTGGAAGGATTTAGCTGAGGCATTTGTGAAACAGTATCAGTATAATTTGGATATGGCTCCAAATCGTACCTAGTTGCAGACCATGTCTCAGAATGCTAAAGAAGGTTTCAAAGAGTATGCTCAGAGGTGGCGTCAACTTGCTGCTAGAGTGCAGCCTCCCTTATTGGAAAATGAAATGGAAGACATGTTCATGGGAACACTGCAGGGTGTGTTTATAGAGAGGCTGGCGTCTTGTTCAGCAACAAAGTTTAATGACATCGTGATAGCCGGAGAGAGGGTTGAAACTTTTTTAAAGATGGGGAAAATTCAAGACACTGGGGCAGGTAGCTTAAGTGGTGTTCGAAAAGCTTTTAATGGACCTCCAAGAAGAAGGGAAGGAGAAACTAATGCTGTGTACGGTCGAGGTCGGGGCCGTGGATACAGAGGAACCTATGAGCAAGTTGCAGTTGTCACTATTCCATCAAGTCCATTGCAACAAACCCAACAACAACAACAACAACAACCACATCACAATAACTATCAGCAAAGACCCTATCAACAAAGACAAGCTCGTCCAGCTAACAGGGTGCTTGAGGCCATCCCAATGACATACATGGTACTACTTCAAAGATTGTTAGATTTGAACTTGGTTCAGTTGAGGACATTAGCACCACCACCACCTGGAGAGCTTCCAGTGGAGTATGATGCTAATGCAAGATACGCTTTTCATCCAGGAGCTCCTGGGAATTCAACGGAGAAGTGCAGGGCATTGCAGCATAAGGTCCAAGACTTGATTGATTCAAAAGCAATTAACTTCGCACCGCCTCCAAATGTTACATCAAACCCCATTCTAAATCATGGAGGGGCCAGGATAAATGCTGTTGATAGTGGTGAGAGGTTAAACTTGATCCTGAATGTGGATGAAGTGAAGACTTCGTTGCTGGTTGTGAAAGATAGATTGCTGAAAGGGCAAGTATTCCCAGGGTGTGATTATGACTATGAGGGGTGTTTGAATTCGGTTAATGGCTGTGGGGATTTGAAAGTTGGGCTGCAGTGTTTGATTTACGAGGGGTCGCTACAGTTTGATAGAGTTGATGATAGAAGCAATTATGTGTCTACCATAACAATTTATTTTGATCCTGCTGAGGTTCCTGTTCGGAGAGAACCTGTAACTATCAATGTTCCAGAAGTGAGTCCTATTACCATTAATGTTCCGGGACCAGTCCCTTATACTGATGACAAGGCCATTCCCTGGCACTATGGCTTGGACATGTATGTAGATGGTCAGAAGGTGGAGAATGAAACAGTGACAATTGATCCGACTGTGGTGAATGTCAGAGGAGTTGGTGGATTTACAAGGAGTGGGTGTCTCTTTGCCCCTCAAGCTCTTAGAGGTGATCCCGAAGCTGAGGTTGCTGCAAAAGCTAAGGGTAAGCAGATAGCAACTGAAGAGGTGACAACTCCTGCTCCTAGTCAAGGTACTTTTGAAAAAGAAGTTAAAGAGTTCATGAGAATAATTAAGAAAAGCGACTATAAAGTGGTTGAACAACTGAATCAAACTCCGTCCAAGATATCTATTTTGTCATTGTTAATGTGTTCTCAAGCTCACCGGGAGGCTCTGCTGAAAGTTTTACAAATGGCATATGTACCACAAGAGATAACTGTTAACCAGTTGGAGGCCGTGGTAGCCAGTGTGAACGCCAACCATGGGTTGGGATTCACAGATAGAGATCTCACTTCTGAAGGACACAATCACAACAAGGCCCTACACATTACCATGGAGTGTATGGGTGTTGTTCTATCACATATCTTGGTAGACAAAACCTCTTCTCTTAATGTGCTTCCTAAGAAGGCCCTAATAAAGTTGAATGTTGAGGGTATTGTCTTATTACCTAGTGATTTGATTGTAAAAGCCTTTGACGGGTCCCGGAGGTTTGTGTTTGGGGAGGTAGAGCTACCTGTGAAGATTGGGTCTCAAGTATTCAAGAGTACTTTCTATGTTATGGATATTCAACCCGCTTATAGTTGTCTGCTAGGGCGTCCTTGGATTCATGCTGCTGGTGCGGTAACATCCACGTTGCATCAGAAGTTAAAGTATGTGGTAGACGGCCAGGTTGTTACTGTATGCGGAGAAGAGGATATTTTTGTGAGTCATCTGTCAACTTTCAAGTACGTGGAAATGGACGGGGAGATTCATGAAACACTTTTCCAGGCTTTTGAGACGGTTAATGTTAGTATTTTGTCTCTGGTGTCTGCAGTCCATAACAATGGAAAGGAAGGGACTCCTATTTACTCCTACAAGCAAGCCAAAGAAGTAGTCCAATCCGGAAATGCACAAGGTTGGGGCAAGTTGCTAGAGATGGAAAAGAAGGATGACAAGTCCGGTCTTGGTTATCAACCTGGTGGGTCCAACTGGTCTCAAGGTAGTAGGTATATAACATTCACAAGTGCTGGAATGCTCGATTACAACAACATCTATGCAACAAGTGAAGATGGGGATAATGACTGCGACTGGGATAGCTGGATTCACCCATGTGCACCTGGAGAGGAGCTCCGGAACCGGTCCGCTGAAGATTTTGTTCAAGTTACTTGGAAGTCAAAGTAATTTTCTTGTTTCCATTTTATCATACTGCATGTCAAATCCTACACTCTGCCCAAGGTGCATGGATCCATTTGTAGGGCCACCATGCTTTTAATGCATTTACCTTTTTCCATGAAATAAAGGACAATTTTTCAAACAATTGTGTTCTCTTTCTTTCTTTTTAAATTGTTTCACAGAAATAAAATGGCAATGTTTTTCTTTTTCCTGTGATTTTTAGTGTTCATGTCTCCTTCAAAAAAAATCTTGATTCTGAAATAAGCACATCATTTGTGCAATGTTGATCATTCAGATTCCTGTGATAACGTTCTTGCTATGACTATGCATGACTTCGACAATCCTATCTACCAAGCTGGGGAAGGGGTTGAGGAAGACTGTGAACTCCCGGAAGAATTGGCTAGGTTGTTGAAACAGGAGGAAAGGGTTATTCAGCCTCACTAGGAAGAAGTAGAGATAGTCAACATCGGGACCGAGGATGTAAAGAAAGAGATAAATATTGGGGCTAATCTGCAATCCGAGGTGAAGAAGGAATTGATTGGTATGCTACGTGAATATGTGGATATCTTTGCCTGGTCGTATCAAGATATGCCGGGATTAGATACTGACATTGTTGTGCACAAGCTACCACTAAGAGAAAATTTTCCTCCGGTAAAACAAAAGTTGAGAAGAACTCGCCCTAACATTGCAATAAAGATGAAGGAGGAAGTTCAAAAATAGTGGGATGCCGGGTTCCTTGCTATAACTAGTTACCCATCTTGGGTAGCAAACATTGTGCCTTTACCAAAGAAAGACGGCAAGGTCCGGATGTGCATCGATTATAGGGATCTGAACAGAGTGAGTCCAAAGGATGATTTTCCCTTACCTCACATTGATGTGTTGGTAGATAATACCGCTCAGTTTTCGGTATTTTCTTTCATAGATGGCTTTTCCGAGTACAATCAGATCAAGATTGCACCGGAAGACATGGAGAAAACGACGTTCATTACCCCATGGGGTACATTCTGAAATAAGGTTATGCCCTTTGGCTTGAAGAATGCAGGGGCAACGTATCAACGGGCTATGGTAACATTGTTCCACGATATGATACACAAAGAAATTGAATGCTATGTGGGCGATATGATTGACAAGTCCCGAGACGAAGAGGAACATCTGGTCAATCTCAAAAAGCTGTTTGACAGGTTGATAAAGTATAGATTAAGGTTGAATCTAAACAAGTGCACTTTCGGAGTGCGTTCCTGTAAATTGCTGGGTTTTATTGTTAGCCAAAAAGGAATTGAGGTAGATCCTGCAAAAGTAAAAGCAATACAAGAAATGCCTGCACCGAAAATAGAAAAAGAAGTGCGTGGGTTTTTAGGGAGGTTGAACTACATTTCTCGGTTCATATCTCATCATACTGCCACGTGCGAGCCAATATTCAAATTGTTGAGAAAAGAACAAACGGTCAGGTGGAATGAGGACTGTCAAAGGGCCTTTGAAAAAATAAAAGAATATTTGCAGGAGTCTCCGATTCTAATGCCTCCAGTTCCAGGACGACCACTTATCATGTACTTGACTGTGTTAGAAGGGTCGATGGGGTGTGTAATAGGCCAACATGACGAGTCTGGTCGAAAAGAGCATGCAATTTACTACCTTAGCAAAAAGTTTACCGACTGTGAGTCCCGTTATTCACAGCTCGAGAAAACTTGCTGCGCTTTGGCATGGGCTGCTCGCCGACTGAGACAGTACATGTTGACCCACACCACATTGCTAATCTAAAAAATGGACCCTGTCAAGTATATTTTCGAGAAACCAGCATTAACCAGAAGGGTTAAAAGGTGGAAAATGATCTTAACAGAGTATGGTATACAGTATCCTTCCCAGAAATCCATCAAAGGAAGCTTATTGTCGGATTATCTTGCACAGCAACCACTGGAGGACGACTATCAGCCAATGAAGTTTGATTTCCCCGATGAGGACATCATGTACCTCAAGGAAAACGATTGTGAGGAACCACTTCCGGAGGAGGAGCCAGACCCTGAATCCCAATGGAAGTTGATGTTTGATGGGGCAGTCAATATCAATGGTCGTGGAGTTGGTGATGTTCTTATCACTCCTGAAGGTGTTCATTTTCCCTTCGCTTCCAGAATTACTTTTGGTTGCACCAACAATGAAGCAGAGTATGAGGCGTGCATAATGGGAATATAGGAGGCTATTAATCTTCGGATTAAAACCCTCGATATATTCAGAGATTCAACCGTCGTTATTAACCAGATTACCGGAAAGTGGTTTACACATCAGGAGCACTTAATTCTTTATAGGGATTATGCCAGAAGACTATTGACGTTCTTCATAACAGTTAAGCTGCAGTATATACCACAATATGAGAATCAATTTGCCGGTGCATTAGCTACTCTTTCTTTATCCATCGTAGTCTTATGTTGGAAATATGTGCCCAGGATTGACATTTCCAGGCTTGACGCGCCAGCCTGTGGACGCAGTGTCTGATGAGAGACCTTGGTATTTTGATATTAAGCTTTTCCTGGAAAAGCAAGAGTACCCAGCTGGAGCATCATCCAACGACAAGAAGACCCTGAGACGACTCGCTGCTAGCTTTTTCTTAAACGCAGACGGAGTTCTGTATAAGAGGAACTTTGACATGGTCTTGCTCAGATGCGTGGATAGACATGAAGCATGTCTGTTAATGCAGGAAGTCCACGAGGGATCCTTCGGTACTCATGCAGGAGGGCATAAAATGCCTAAGAAGTTAGTGAGATCAGGGTACTATTGGCTAAAAATGGATGCAGACTGTTGTTCGTACGCCCGTAAGTGCCACAAATGCCAGATATATGCAGACAAGGTGCATGTTCCTCCTAGCCCGCTCAACGTCATGTCATCTCCTTGGCCCTTTTCTATGTGGGGCATTGATATGATCAGGAAAATAGAGCCTACTGCTTCAAACGGTCATCGTTTCATTTTAGTTGCAATTGATTACTTCACCAAATGGGTTGAAGCAGCATCTTATGCTAATGTCACTCGCCAAGTGGTAGCCAAATTTCTGAAAAGAGACATCATTTGTAGATACGGAGTACCCAAGAGAATCATTTCTGATAATGGTTCCAATTTGAACAACAAGATGATGGCAGAACTGTGTCGAGACTTCCAAATTCAGCATCACAACTCTTCTCCTTACTGACCAAAGATGAATGGTGCGGTAGAGGCAGCTAATAAAAACATTAAGAAGATTGTACAGAAGATGGTTGTCACTTACAAAGATTGGCATGAGATGTTACCATTCGCGCTGCATGGGTACCGAACATCAGTCAGGACGTCAACCGGGGCAACTTCATTTTCCCTGGTATACGGCATGTAGGCAGCCTTTCCTGTTGAGGTGGAAATTCCTTCTTTACGTATGATGATGGATGTAAAGCTTGATGAGGCTGAATGGGTACGTGTTCGATATAATCAGTTGTGTCTAATTGAGGAAAAGAGATTAGCGGCTATCTTTCATGGTCAGCTTTATCAGAGGAGAATGAAGCAAGCTTTCGACCAACGAGTACGTACTTGAGAGTATCAAGTGGGTGAGCTTGTGCTCAAGAGGATCATTCCTCCAAGTTCAGATCACAGGGGCAAGTGGACCCCAAACTACGAAGGTCCATTCATAGTGAAGAAATTTTTCTCAGGTGGGGCGCTGATGCTCACTACTATGGATGGAGAGGATTTCCAATCCCCTGTTAACTCGGACGCAGTTAAAAAATACTTCGCATAAAAAGACCCGCTGGACACAAAAACAGAATTAAAGTCCAGGCAAAAAAAGGGCATCCCGGTGAGCTAAGAACAAAACAAAAAAGCTCGGGCAAAAGTTAGGGAAAATAAATGAAAAAATGTACACCCGCTGAGTTGAAAAGCCACATCGGACAGCTCAGGAAAAAAAGGGTATCCCGGTGGATTGAAAACCCGAGAGGGCGATCCACGCAGAACAAGGGAATAAGCGAACAACTGCAGTCCGGGTAATCTGAACCAAGTTACCATTTCAGACAATCTGACAATACCATAATGGTAGGAATCAGTCCCCTATTTTTCTTCAGAAAGCAAACGCAAGAGCATAAAGTCTTGAAGACATGTTGATCATAGTAGGAAGGAAACTCATTGGAATGCCATGTACATTTCCATTAGGATAGTTTCTTTTCTCAATTTTATGGTGGCTGCCTCTTTCCAGGTAGTTGCTTTCCGATGTAAAGCTTTGCCTATTCAGAGGCCTCTCAATAAATGAATATTCAGTCAAAAGCTGTGTTGTGTTTTGTTTATTTTGTTTGCAAAAATGTCCTGAATTTTTGGTAAAAAGAACATTGCATTTGAAACATGGTGATTTTCTATATAAAAAAATGACATGCAAGGAAACATTTAAAACTATCTTTGAGTGTCGGGTGGCAATGAATGATCAGATCATACCATGCAAGTCCCCAGGACACATGTGTGTATACTGTTGTTGCAGGTTTTGCAGGATGGAGTCAGGTATCCCCAAGCAGAGAATGCTCCCCAGCTGAGTTAGAGCAGGTGGAATCCTCAGCAGAGCTCCAAGGCTAGTTGAAGTACTTTCATCCCCAAGCGGATTATCTTTCCACAAGTGAGGTATTCCCAGCAAGCAGTTGAACGCCTGATTTCCCCACAGAGTTCATGTTTGGGATTTACTCCCATCATGGAAATATTCCCCAGAGAAGTCGCCAATCTATTTTTGGCCAATGTGATGATACAAACAATTATTCATCTCCCCAGCCATATTTAAGTGTCAAAGTATCGTGACCTTGTTCTCCCCTGCAGAGTTGTGATTCTTATTTCCAATCAGGAAATTGTTTGTTGCTCGTCTGCATTCCCCAACACTCGTCTATGTTTGATATTTATCCATATGTGTTGATTTGATAATCACTCTGATACTCGTCTGTGTTGCTACTCCAAATGCTCGTCTGTATTGGATCTCTGGTACTCATTTGTATTGCTACTCCAAATGCTCGTATGTGTTGGATTTCTGGTATTCGTCTATATCAGTGACTGGTATTCGCCTGTATCATCGCCTGAAGCACTCGTCCGCGTTTCTTAGATCATCGTCTGATATTCGTTTGTATCCTTGACTTCTGGAACTCGTCTATGTTCTCTTGATGATCATCCAATACTTGTCTGTGTTGAAGAGGTTTGAAGTCTTGACGGTGGGATTAAACGTCAAAATGTTTGCCGGTCCTGGCGTAATAGGATTATCCGAAAGAGGTTCGTCTGTATCAAGCACCACGTATCTATGCAAGATTCGTGGAGAGGGTTCGTCAAATCCTAAGGGTGCTCCTGGCGTAACAGGTTATCTGAAGAAGACTCGTCTGTCTTAGACCATATATCCACGAAGGATATATGAAGAGGGTTCGTCTATCCTGAGTATGCATGTCTATCTCACGGACTTAAGTGCATCGCCGGTCCTGGCGTAACGGGTTATCCGGAAGAGATTCGAATGTCTCGAGTCATATATTTTTGTAAAGTGTATGAAGAGGGCTCGTATGTCCAGTTCCTGGCGTAACAGGCTTATTTGAAGAAGACTCATATGTCCAGGTTTTCTTATCCAGCGTAATAGTTCATTTTCTCGTCTGCTTTGTCCCCGCTTCAATCGCCAAAGCGTCATTTGGTTGGGTTTATTTCCCATTGCTTGCATTCTCCAGCAGAGTGCAAATTTCAGGTTCTTCTTGGTATTCAACCACAGTTTATCTTGAATGATCAATAGCCCGTGCTATCGTCCTTTTCAGATCAATAGTTGATTGAATAGGGGCAGCTGTAACACCCCAAATTTTCCCTCTTGTCTCTAGCATCATCTTCATGACATAATCATCATAAGCATGGCATATTTTTAGCATCTTTGCATAGAAAAATGAAGCATAACATTCTCATGTTCTAGCATTGGGCATATGATCAATCAATGGTACATGTGAAGCCTTACAAGTCAAAGCAAGAGGTTAAGTGACTTTGGCTAAGTCTCACAAGGTGTTCTTATGCCTTATTCAAGCTCAAGATTCTTTATAAGAGCCTCAAGGGTTGGGAGGTTATCAGATGATCCAAGGAAGGGCAAGCTCCTACACAAGTGATCCTCAAATTAGGATTTCTTGTCAAGCATGGATTCTTTGTGACTTTGACCATTTCATGTGGGAAAAGTCCTCCATATGATATGAGAATGCTATGAATGAAATTTGGTGAGAAAATTCATTAAGGAAGGTAGTTATTTCATCAGTTGCTTGCACAAGAAGAAATTGGTCAAACTGATTATTTGAAAAGTCAATTGTGGCAATTCAAGGGTTACAATCCCATTTTTCAAGCCAAGGGATGTCCTTAAGGTCATGTAAGGGGTTTGGCAAGGTCAAAGATCAAAAATCAAGAGGTTTTGAGAGACTTTCCATTTTTGGCATATGGCTTGTAATGGAAGTTACTATTTTTGGCAGGTTTTGCCCTAATCTTCAAGTGATTCTTACATGGCCAAAATGACTCCAAATGAATTTCCATTGAACATGAAAGTTGTAGGATATTGTCTCTCATTTCTAAAAAGTACAAGAACTTAATCATAGCCCTCATGATTTGAAAGTTATGGCCATTGGAAGTTCACTTATATTTAGGGTTTACCTTAAAAATTCAAGTTTCTACCAATGAGCAAAAACTCATGTATCTCATTTGTGAACCATCCAATGTGCAAATTCAGACCACTACATCACCATACATGTCATGAGAAAGGATTGGCTCAAAGAAAAACATGAAAATCGTGCATGGTATGCATGGTTTCATTCCATGTGCAAAATATGCATAAGCATGAGAATTCATAACACAAACTAATCCAAGGGCCAAGGATGATTCATTTGTGATCAGCAAAGAAGATGTGATCAACATGTGCAAAGCACAAGGGCAAGGCACGAGAAAATCATTCCATCACACATTTGATGCATTTTTGCATTTTCAAATGAATCACACTCCTCCCACGTGCATTGCCTCTCATTTTTCTTGGAGTGAATTTGGACACAATATAAAAGCCAGTTAGGGTTTCATTTCAGCGAGGATCATCACCATTTGCTCCATTCCAAGTTTTTGCTCTTGCTGCATTTTCATTCGAATCTCTTCATCCATACACTCATTCGCCAAACAAACCTCAGACTCTTCATCCTTGAGCTTCATAGGTCACAGATCAACCATTGTTTTGATATATAGACAAGATTTCACACCAGTTCAATTCTAGATCAGATGCTTGCAAAGTGTTAGATTCAAGCTGTTTAAGGGTCCATTTCACATTTATTTTGTGAATAGAAGTTACTAGAAGATCATTTGGAGCTGGTGATTGATTTTCTTGGAGGTTTGAAGGTTCTGCAAGCTCATGTATGCTTCATAGTTCATCATTCTGGATTTGAATTTTCTTGTGTGCATTGTGCTCCTTATGTTGTCCTGAACGTATGGATATGATTAGATTGTGAAATAGTGAAGAAATGAGCAAAGACTGTGGATCTGTTTTTTTCCAGATTCAAACTTATCCTCTTCGATTTGGCTTGTGTATGATAAATTAATGCTTTTTGATGCTGGATTTGATTTCTATGTAGTTTAAGGATCATTTTGATAACTGGATCATGGAATTTGGTGACGTTTTGATGTTCTGCAAGTTTTGGTTGGCCGAAGAAGATGACCGGCGCTTCTCCGGCCGGTAGGGTTTATAATTAGGGTTTTAGCTCTCCAGTTTTAATCCTGGCCGTTGGATCTAGATTAATTAGGTTAATTGCATTTTATTATTTTAATTAATCAGGTTTATCATAACTTTAAAACGTGACCTTAGGATTTCATTTAATTAGGAAAATTAATTCATGGCCTTTGGATCTGAGGACTGTAGGTCTTGCTGACTCTTGCTTAGGACCTTTGATTACGTTGACTTTGTTTGTGAGCCTTTGGATATGCATACTTGTAAACACCCCAAATTTGCCCTCACTCATTTCACCATGGCTTGTGATCTTTTCATTTGCATAGGTTCAATCATATCATCTCATATTGCATTCTTACTTCACTACACTGGTTCTAAGACATCTGCATCTAGGGTTTGTGATCTGAGCAATCCCTGAGCCATTTGAGTCACTCCAAAGGCCTTCAATCATCTCAAGAGGGTCCATGAATGTTCAATCATCATATTATATCCTCCAAAGATCAAAGAAGTCAAAGAATCACAAGAACTGAGGAAGGCATGGAAGCAGAGCCAAGCTTAACTACACAGATGACCTAAAATTAGGGTTTTGGTTTCAAAAGACATAACTCCAAATTTTTTGGTCATTATTGTTTCTATTGGTCTCTATATGATATAAGGATCATGCATACCAATTTTCATGAAGAAATTCAATGGGGAAGGCATCTGATCAAAAGATGACTTCTTGAGCAAGTCAGTGCAAAATCAGGGCATCTGAGGCCCCCAATTGCCCAACCAAAGGGTTTTCTCCATCATTTTGAATATGTATGATCTTTATTTGATCTTAGAAGATGTTAGAAGTTCACAAAATTGAAGAATTTCAAGCCATTTGCAAAGTTGCCATTTTGGGAAAGTGACTTGTAATGTAAATTTGCCATTTTGGGAAAGTTTTTCAACCTCCTCTTTTTGATTCAAAAATGCCTCAAATGAAAAATCTTTGGTCATGAAAGTTGTAGATTGGATCCCCCCATTTTCAAAAAGTACAAGAACTCATTCTAATTCATTTTAGAACAAAAGTTATGGCTTGTCAAAGTTGGGAAAAATCACATAAATTTCACTTTTACACCAAAGAGGGAAACTTGAAAATTCTCATGCCAAGCATTTCTATGACTTCAAATGGACTTCTACACATCATAACATCATAACACATTGCCTAAAACTCAGAATTGGCCCAAGAATTTCCAAGTTTCATGACTTGTGCATGAAGAAATCAAGAAAGGGCCAAACTTAATGAAAATTGCAAAAAAACCCCATAAGCTTCAATCCACTTGCTGATTTGCCTCAATCTCATTTCCATGGTCATCCTTGAATCAAGCTGCAGCAGACATGCCTTTGTCCTAGGCCTGAAACAGCCCATACCTTAAAGGACACATAGTCTTGACTTTTTGCAAAACAAGCCATACCAATCAGCATAGCCCACAACAACTCTCTGACCTATCACAGCTTGATAAGTGGACAAAATGAAACTCAAAACACACAAGAAGCAAGCCTGAAACCACAACATCACCATAGTTCACAAAAACCTCCCTCTTTGCATTTTCATTCAAAACTGATCACATAAGCCACAAACCTTAAAACAAACTTCATAGAACAACTCACCATGATCCACTGATCATTTCCCAACCATCACCTTGCCCTGAAACCCTTCATATCAAAAACACGATTTCCCTCCCTCATTGAACTGAACTGTATCAAACTCACAAATCAACCTCAAAACACTCCAACCAAGCATCAAAGCTTCTTCAGGGAGTTCATTGGAGGCATTTGGAAGCAGGAAAGCAGCCTGAAAGCTCTGGGGTTGAAAGCTTCATCTCAGGTAGCCTTGTGAAACATTTTTCTAGAACCTTTGTTTTAAGTTCTTAATTGGTTGTGTTTGATCCCCTGAGTGTAATGAACTTGAAATTATTGAAAATGATGGAGAGATGAGGGTGTATTGTTTGTCTGAAAGTTTTTGCATATTTTGTTCTTGGCTTCGAATCATGTTTATGGCTGGAAATAAATTCCATTTGAGGATGGATTGAGGTTTAGGGGAGTGAGAGGAACAAATCTGGAGCTTTAGAGCTCCAGAAATGACCCAGGGAGGAAGTTGAGTTTTTCAGGGAGGGATGTCACCGGAGAAGACGACCGGAGTTCTTCTCCGGTGACCTGAGAGTCATTAATGTTAATTAAGGTTTAGTGGTAAGTTTGAACCTGGAGCGTACGATCTGGCTTCCCGCGCGTGAACCAATGAACCAGATTGCTCATTAAGCCCTAATTCTATATTAATCAGGATTAATTAATTATTTAATTGAGATTTATTCAGTTTGAATTACAGCCACTAGATCACACGCGTAGTCAACTCCCGCGTCTCAGCTTTGAATCTTGGCCCTCAGATCAGCATACTTCCCATTTAAATCAATTTAAATTTCATTTTAATCCCATTTTCTTTGTCATTTAATTTAAAATACTTAGAAAAATTATAAAAATATTTCCTTCTGCATTTTTATTTCAAATATTTTTCCCCACCCAAAGACAATTTTTATTTTATTTTTTGCATAATTTTCATATTTTAAATCATTTAAATGTTTATTTTTAATTGGTTAATGAAAATTAATTAATTAAAAATGCATTTAGGTATTTAAAAATCACCAAAAAATTCACATTGCATTTTAATACATTTAGAAACATTATCAAACTCTTCAAACAAATTTATTTTTGGTTCTTGACCTACTTTGATATTTTTCCTTGGAATTAAAGTTCTTGAAAGGCAATACTTTTGTTCTAACTTAGAAAAATTCATTCTGCCTAACCATGAAGAGTTTGATGTTGATTCTTTTTGCACTGCATTCTTCATATCATGTAGTTTCTAGGGTAAAATTGGTTTGAATTTATCTTTCATTTTAAATTTGATGTGCATTTTTCCTTTTGAGGTGCCTTAAAACCCTAGCAAACTTAAGAAAATCATAACTCCCATTAGGTTAAGACTTAGGTCCCCTCCTTTGGGCAGTGAGCTTATGTAGGGTTAGGGTACCTTTGGTCCCATTTTCAATTTTTTTTATCTTGTCATTTGCTTCTGATTTTGAATTTTGCTTTGTGTCTTGTGCATAAACCCTAATTTTTGCCTTCATTTGCATCCATCTTCCATATGCTTGCATTCATGAACTTTCCATGACATTTTGTGCACTCACATAACTTCTAAGACATCTTAGGACACATTAGAGTCATGTTTGATCATTGCATCATTCATTTGCCATGTTATGCATTCATCCCATTTTATAAACTTTCATGAACTTTCTATGGTTCAAAGCATGTTTCATTTGCATCTTCATCCTTGTATGATCATCCACCACTCTTGACATGTGTTTGAATCACCTCTTAGCATCATTAACATCATGTTGATGCTCCTGACTTTGGTTTACATCATTGCATTCATCTCATTTTCATTTCATTTCACCTCTTGTTACTAACTTTTCAGGTGGTAAGTCATTGAGAAGTGAATTTGCCTTCACTTCTCATAATCTCTTCTCATCCCTCTTATGCATTCATTTCTGCATTTTACTTGTGTATTAGAGTGAGCTTGCTCATTCATGTCTCCTTCCCACCTTCTTTCTTCAAACAACTTATCTTCTTAAGTGAAGTAAGTTGACTTGCTTCTTCTGTTTCTTCCTCCTTTCATCTGCTTCTTCCTTGATGGCTTTTCTTTTGAAGATCTTTTGCAAGCCTCATAAACCCTATGAACATCCAAGTATGATAACAATTAGGGTTTGATTAGTCCCCCCATTAGTTTTACCTTTGTGTCATCTTTTGAGTCTTCTTTTCTCATCTCATAATCAAGGACTAAACCCTTAAGGCTTTAAGGCTTTGTGATTAAGTTTATGCCTGCATCCTTCTATTAGGATGGAGTGTATAACTTTAATCCTAAGTGCTAAACCCTTAATATGTTTAAGTCCTTTAATCAATCCACTTAATAATCACTAAGACATCAAGCTTGTAACTTGGGCCTTGCATTAGGGTTCTAATTCTTCCTTAATTGGTTAAGAAGGACTAACCCTAGTGTTAATGGACAAGTCCCCCTCAAGTTGTCTTACAAATCATAAAATCCACTTCTTAATTTTGTCATTAACTAAACTCCACTTTAAAAAAGGCTTTGTTTTGTCATGAGGTTAATCCCTAATCATGGATTAAGTTGAGGAGCCTTCCTCAGCTTAAATGTTCTCATCTATTATCCTTCTATTAGGATGGTGTAATGGGTCCATTAAATCCTTGATTATGGCTTAAACTCATTACTTAACACTAAACAAAAACACCAAAAACATCTAAATAATTACAAGTAGGTTAATGATCTTAATCCTACATCATGGTGATTAAGTGTGAGGTGTTTACCTCATACTTAAGGTATTCTCATTACCCCTAATCAGAGGGAGGATGTGATGAGTTTACTAGCCTTTGGTTTAGGCTTAAGCTCATTTTCTTATGACAAACACAAAAAAATCAATAAAAGCTTGAAAACACAAAAAAAACAAACAATAATCGTCTCCTTCGGGATTCTTTTCTCATCACACTCACTCACAAACGAGAACTCGCTTCTTCCGTCTAATGCAAGACAGTTTGCACCTGAGCCAGACAGGTCATACACTTGAGCATAGACAAGTAAGCAGTTCACAAGTCAATTTATCTTTCAGTCTCTTTGAGTCGAACTACGGTGTTCTGACTTCCTCATTGCACGAGAAGATACGTAGGCATAACTTAACAGTTATCGAACAAAAGTCTCAGTATATCCCCCTCTTCCAGCCTTATTCTTTAAGCCTCTTTATCTTGAGCATTTCACTCTTGTTCTCACACTGACACTTTCTCTTATGCACTTCACATTTCTTTTACACTGACACTTGCATTCTTTCCAGCTTTGATACACATATTGCACTGACACTACCCCTTTTAAACACAAATCTTTTAAGCGTGGATCCCGTCGAGTACGACGGACAATCTGGGTGCTAATACCTTCCCAGGTTGTAACCAACCCCCTTTCTCAGTTTCTCTGGTCCGCAACCGTCTTATCCGTATCTTTCTAGGTTTATGCAGCATTACCTTTCCTTCGGGATAAAAATGCCTAGCTGGCGACTCCTTTCTTTTGAGTTCACCCTTGTGTGTTCTCTCTCGTTCGCCTACCGTTCGCGTCTGTACCCCATTTGATCTAGCCTCATTTGGTGGGAGCGACAATACTGTAATATTTTTGGTTGACTGCACTGACCTTGGGCTTGACTTGCTCTTCGCACCCTCTCTTTACCAGGCCCATTGTATTTGAACTGAATCCATTGCTGACTGCACCCCTCTCATTGTTGCCTTTTATTTTTATTTTCTATTTATTTCAGTTTGGTTTTCAATTTTTAAAAATAGTAAAATGTATCCAAAAAATACAAAATAATTCATGAATGGTCCTTTTAATTTTCTTTAATTTTTGGAATTTTAATTTTCCATTTATTTTTATTTTCCACGTAGGAATTAATTTCCCCTTTTATTAATTGTTTTTAATTCATTTTAAATACATGCTGACTTGTAGAATTTATATCTTGAGCATCAATTTGAATTGTGACTTGGTTCTTTTTGCATTTGATTCATATTAAAGTGTAGTTTATGGATGATTTTTCTTCTGATTTTTAGAAGCTTGTGTGAACTTTTTTGATTGTTGACTTGTGGATGAAGCTTCAAAACCCTAATGAGTGTTCTTGAGGTCCTTTGACCTAGTTGCCTATTGATTCTGACTTTGGTTTTTTGACATGATGTTATTATTTGATTAATAAACACTTGTGCTTAATTGTATTTTTTTTAATACACTCTTGATTTAATATGAGTTTTTCTTGTTTGCTTGCCCTATTTTGCATTATTTTTTATCACATGATTAGTTTTTAGGCTAGGAGGGCACTTGTGCCAACTCCTATAGGATGTTTTGAGTTCTTTTGTATGGGGTTTGATCCCTGATCCTTGGTTATTGTTTTTACTTTGGGAAGTTTTGTGTTGCTTACCTTTGAAGTCTCTCACAAATGTATGCATGTTCACCTTACTTTCATTGTTCATTTGCACTTCATGATGCTTATGCTTGAGTTTGGTACTTCTTACCCATGATTGTTCATGTTCCTTAGGCACATTTTAACATGTTTAGGCTCCTGGTTTTTAAAATATGCCTATGTCTTGATTTGATGAGCATTTGTTATTCTTACACTTATGCACATGTTCACTTCACTTCTCATTCTTGTGATGATTATGTTTGAACTGGTATGACCTTTTCATTGGTCTTTTGTGTTGTTTGTGCCCATGCTTGTGGTAATATGATTCTGGTCTTGAGGTACATGATGATTGTTAGGCTTGAATGATGTGTTTAATCTCATGTATGCTTTATTCTTTCATAAGTAGTTCATGTGGACTTGAAATGCATGCTTCTCCTTCTTCCTCTTTGGTTTTGTTTGAGGAATTTTAGTGAAAGTAAGGTGAATCACTTCTGGTTGTGGTGTGTGGAGTTGATATTTTGCTTGTTTATGCCTCACTTTCTCTTGTTTGATTTTGTCTTGTCATATGTGATTAGTTCTAACCATTTCAGGGGCTCATGGTGACTGAAGTGTGGATGTTATCCACATTTCAATTCTTTATCTCCTTTTTTACTTTGTTTTCTATTTTGTAATTGTTGACATGCCTTGTGCCATCTTGTGCTTTCTTCTTCCTTCTTCCTTTAGAAGCAACTTATCTCCTTTAGAGGAGTAAGATGCTCTTTATTTCTTTCTTCCTTTCTTCTTCTTCTATTCTTTTTTCTCAGGTTAGAATTCAAACTACATTAACCATAGGACCACCTTTGCATGATAACTTTAGGATTAGACTTCCCCTTTAGTTTTACCTTTGAGATCCTTTTTATGGTCTCTCTTTCTCATCTTCAAACAAAATCCATAAAAAAACATCTAATAATGGTTGAGGTGACTTCTCCCTTTTGTCACTCTCTCAAAGAAAAGCATAAAAAACACTTCTTCACTTTAATCCATCAAAACACTTAATAATACAAACAAGGTAGTGAATTTAAATCCTAATCTTAGGAAACAAGTTTGAGGATCTTCTTCATTCTTGATGGACTTGTTACTCATTCTATCTTGGGATGTGGTAACAAGGACATGTCCTTAGAGAAGGCTTTACCTTCACTTCCTTGTGCCACACTCTAAAAAATCTTCTAAAAAAACCAAACAAATAATAATCGTCTTTCCTTTGGGAATTCCCTTCTCACCTCATTCACTCTTTACGTACGAACTTGTCACTACTTATCATTTTGCAAGACGGTTACGCACTTGTCGTCCGAGCCTGCAACACCTGCGCATTGACATAGGCAGTTCAAGATTTAAGACACAAACAATCCCCCCCCTAGTTAGGGGAACTACGGCAATTCTAATCCTCATTGTCCAGATGAGGTACGTAGGCAGCGGGGTAGGGCCCGTTCGAACACACTCTTTTATTTTCCCTACATTTTCCCCCTTTCTTTTCTTTTTTCCAGTTTCAGTCTTTTCTTTTGCAGCAGTTTTCATTTCTTCACTCTTTGAAACCGTTTCTTTGCAAGCGTGGATCCCGTCGGGTACGGCGGACGATCTGGAGTGCTAATACCTTCCCAGGTCGTAACCAACTCCCGAACCCAGTATCTTTGGTTCGCAGGACTTGTGTCCTTCCTTTTCTTTTCTTCTGGTTTGTGCAGCATTACCATTCTCGTTCCTTCGGGATAAAAATGCATGGCTGGCGACTCTAACCAATTCGGCGCCACTTTCGCGTTTGTACCAGGATGGAAATCCAGGGAGCGACAGCTGGCGACTCTGCTGGGGATCGAACCCAGAATCTCTGGTTCCCTTGAGAGTCTCTCCTAGCGCTTGCGTGTTTTTGTTTCTCTAGGTGGTGATTGTTTGCTGCTGTTTATATGTTACTGTTATTTTATTTACAGTTTATTTACAGCTTTATTTACAGTTTTAGTATTTATTTTCATGCATCATATATTATACTGGACTGTCTGGACTGGTTTTCTGTTTGGTGGGACCTGGGTGTTACTTGTGTGTGGTGAGATGAGACTAGCCAAATACCCGGCTTGAGTGCACCATAGGATTTAGCATGGACAATCACTTTGGCCCTATGTCATCTTGTCATGGGGGTATTAGTGCGTTCACACCCAGATTCACGACCGTCTTGGAAATGTCTTGATATAGGGATCTTCCCTACTTCATTACACGACCTTGATAGTCATGTGCGGATGGGGACCGATTCATTGAGAACCTTGTGGAAACATCCCTCTCCAATGGTGACAGTGGCAGACCACATTTTATGGCAAACCCATTCGCACCCGAGGGCCCACTTGGAACTTGCATAGGATGGCCTGGTTCTCTTATAGGAACTCAGTCAAAAGCATCTGGTCGTATGACAATAGTACTGTATTCTACGGGCTGAATGTATTATTGTTTCTCGATTTCAGTGCTCGAAGCTGGGGACTTATAAGGGATGCTTGTTTTTCCCGGACTCAGCTGAGGCCTCCCTGAGTAGTACACAATGCCAAACCGATTCCCTGATTTGGTCATGAGCCATTTCTCGGAAATGGTGAAAGTATTATTGCTATTCGGCTTTGAGAGTCCGTGATGTTTGACCCAGAGCACACCAGTGAGATTGGGAGGGGTTTACAGGTTTGTAGGAACCCTTTTAACCTCATCATACCCACTGCCAGTACAATTGTATATGTTGATCTGACATTTTGACCTATGGTGTTCTTGATCTAGATGGTTTGGTAGTTTGATCTGAGGATATTTGTGACTCCTTCAAGGTTATATGGGCTGTTATCCAGAGGACTTATAGTTTGTGGTCACTTGACTCTTGCAGACAGTACCCAGACAGTTCCAGATTGATCATACTTGCCTTGCATTTGCATATGCATCATATCATAGCATCCTTAACATCTCAGTGTTTTCATTTTTTCAGGTTACATTTGCATACCTTGTTCTGGTATTTGTTGATATCTCATATCCAGATGGCAAGCATCATCACAGCTCACAAAAAGAATAATGCACACTACACATTTCCACAACCAGAGGTGAAGAAACTACACCAGCTGAAGGGACTGATGAATGATAATATTTTAGGAGATTTTAGGGTAAGGTTTGGACAGATTCTCAGGTACATGAACAAGCCAACGGAAGACCAAAGGGATAGCATCCACACTCTACTTCAGTTCTATGATGCTACATTGCGCTGTTTTGTATTCCAAGATTATGTCATAGCACCTACACTAGAAGAAATTGCTAGTTTGCTACATGTTCCCCTTAGTGGAAGACAACCTTACTACAACTCAAGGAAAGTACTCCAGGCAGAGGAGATTGCTCAAAGGTGTCATTTGTCTTTAAGCAAAGTAGAGTCGAGCTTGAGGAGTATCAAAGGGAAGGGATTGTCTTGCAATATGCTGATTCAGGAAGCTTTGGTATATGCTCAGGATGATCAATGGGCACAGTTTAGTGTACTTTTGGCTTTGATGGTTTATGGAATCAGTCTCTTTCCAAGTGACCAAGGAATGGTAAGTCGGTAGGCTGTTGCCATTTTTTTCAAAAGGAATCCCACACCTACTTTGTTAGGTAACTTTTATTATGGGGTTCATTATAGGAATGAGAAGAAGGGAGGTCATGTAAGCTGTTGTGTACCTCTATTTGCTGACTGGTTTGCTAGGCAGTTGCCTAAAGTGGGACCATTTAAGGATTTGAGGGGAGAATGGAAATGGTCCCGAAGATTGATGGGATTGACTGCAAGTGATATAATCTGGGGTATGATAGGGATGTGTTAGGAAAGGAAATGATTATAAAGTGTAATTGGTTTCCTAATGTCCCTTTGATTGGTAGGAAGGGAATGATTAATTATAATCCGATTCTGGCAAGAAGGCAGTTTGTATATCCTCTGAGAGAGTCCCCTTCTGATGAGGTGTGAGAGAATCCTTGTATCTTCCTATTGAAGGGAATGTTGACATGGCCATCCAGGTATTCCAAGCTTGGGATATCTGGACTCAAAAAGGGAAAAAAGAGTTTGGGAGGGTAGACCCCAATATGTATGAGCCTTTTGCATCATGGTTAAAGAAGCGTGTCAAGATTACCTTATTACCTTTTTCTTTGGAGCTTCCTCTCTATCCAAAGGAGGCAATTTCGCAGATCCATGTAGCACCAAGCACTGTTCCTTTAGAAGACTATCAAAGGCTTGAGGCTCAGCTGAAAGAGTTGAAGTTGGAACATACAGAAATGGTTAGCTTGCATCATCAGTTAGCACTCTCCAAGTTGACTATAGAAGAGAAGCTGCACAAGGTACAGGTAGAACAAGAGGCTAAGGATAAGGAGTTAGCAGAAAGAGAGGCTTACTTCCAAAGAAGAGGGTTGATGGACATCAAGAGAGAGGAATTATTCAAGAAAAATAAAAAGGCTCTCATGGATTCTAGGCAATCTCTTACTTGGGTGTATGGTCAAAGAGAGCAGGATCAAGCAGAGTACAAGAAGAAAGAAGAGATGTTCAAGCTGCAGATTGTGGCTCAAGGAGAAGAGTTAGAACAGGCTTACAGGAGGCAACAAGAGGTGTCTCAGCAGCTGCACGAGGCTCTTGAAGAGGTAGCAGATCTTAGAAGAATAGCAGATCTGAAGAGAACTCGAGTAGAGATGGGGGAAGAGCCAAAGTCTTCTTTTAGCTTGGAGTTCTAGTTTTTCTTTGTATTTCTGATCACCTACAGAATTGTTGTAGGGATCCCCTTTGATTATTTTTTTGTGCTATGTAAAACTTTAAACCCTACGGGGATGTTGTTTGTGCCTTGGGGCTTTTATCTTATTGCATATTTCTTTTGTCAAAATTCCTCGAGCTGTATGTTTCCTCTTCATAGCTTGGTTGTGGAAATGGTGTGGAAAATAGTGAAAGAGAGGATAATAATAGGTTGATTCCAAGAGCCATCTGGATTCCTCATGAGATACCAGAACTAGGGGAAATAGGGGCTTGATAATGAAAAAATGAAGATTGCATTGCATATAACGTGTTTGTTTGTTTTGCAGGTAGTTCGTCAGTTTTCTAACGTTTATATCAATTTCAGGCACTATAGCTCCTAGGAAGGTTCAGAAACAGCCAACGGTGCACAGATACCCATCAAAGGTGAACGAAGAGAGAGCAATGGATCAGATGCAAGCGGATCTGGGTGACCTAAGGACAAGTATGGACAACTTCACGACTCTCATGGCTGGGATGGGTCAAACTCAAGAGCACCTGCACGAAATGGTAGAAAACAATCAAGTCAGGAATAATGGAATAGCAGAGGGAGGTAATCGCAATGGGGCTGGCGCCCGTCACGTTGAAATCCCTGTGGTGCAACCAGGGGTCACTATTGTCAATGATGGAGTGAATAATTTGCTGATGGATGGGCAGGATGAACAATTCACTTTTCTGGATGAGGCAGAAGGCCAAGGAGTTAACATGAATAGAAGGTTCGAAGAAATTGCTGAGTAGATTCGTGCCATTCAATCTCAGAGTTCTCTAGGGTTTGACATCACTGACTTGGGCTTGGTGTCGGGGGTGAGAATTCCCTACAAGTTCAAGGTCCCTACTTTTGATAAGTATAACGGCACGGCTTGCCCGAAAACTCACCTCCAGTCTTTTGTGGGAAGGATTGTCGCGCATACAGACGATGAGAAGCTGTGGATGTATTACTTCCAGGATAGTCTTGTGGGAATCTCCCTTGAGTGGTACATGAATTTGAGCAGGGTTAATATTCGAAGCTGGAAGGATTTAACTGAGGCATTTGTGAAACAGTATCAGTATAATTTGGATATGGCTCCAAATCGTACCCAGTTGCAAACCATGTCTCAGAATGCTAAAGAAGGGTTCAAAGAGTATGCTCAGAGGTGGCGTCAACTTGCTGCTAGAGTGCAGCCTCCCTTATTGGAAAATGAAATAGCAGACATGTTCATGGGAACACTGCAGGGTGTGTTTATAGAGAGGCTGGCGTCTTGTTCAGCAACAAAGTTTAATGACATCGTGATAGCCGGAGAGAGGGTTGAAACTCTTTTGAAGATGGGGAAAATTCAAGACACTGGGGCAGGTAGCTCAAGTGGTGTTCGAATAGATTTTAATGGACCTCCAAGAAGAAGGGAATGAGAAACTAATGTTGTGTACGGTCGAGGTCGGGGTCGTGGATACAGAGGACCCTATGAGCAAGTTGCAGTTGTCACTATTCTATCAAGTCCTGTGCAACAAACCCAACAACAACAACAACAGCCACAACACAATAACTATCAGCAAAGACCATATCAACAAAGACAAGCTCGTCCAGCTAACAGGGTGCTTGAAGCCATCCCAATGACATACACGACACTACTTCAAAGATTGTTAGGTTTGAACTTGGTTCAGTTGAGGACATTAGCATCACCACCACCTGGAGAGCTTCCAGTGGGGTATGATGCTAATGCAAGATGCGCTTTTCATTCAGTAGCTCCTGGGCATTCAACGGAGAAGTGCAGGGCATTGCAGCATAAGGTCTAAGACTTGATTGATTCAAAAGCAATTAACTTCGCACCGCCTCCAAATGTTACATCAAACCTCATTCCAAATCATGGAGGGGCCAGGATAAATGCTGTTGATAGTGGTGAGAGGTTAAACTTGATCCGGAATGTGGATGAAGTGAAGACTTCGTTGCTGGTTGTGAAAGATAGATTGCTGAAAGGGAAAGTATTCCCAGGGTGTGATTATGACTGTGAGGGGTGTTTGAATTCGGTTAATGGTTATGGGGATTTGAAAGTTGGGCTGCAGTGTTTGATTGACGAGGGGTCGCTACAGTTTGATAGAGTTGACGATAGAAGCAATTATGTGTCTACCAGAACAATTTATTTTGATCCTGTTAAGGTTCCTGTCCGGAGAGAACCTATAACTATCTATGTTCCAGAAGTGAGTCCTGTTACCATTACTGTTCCGGGACCAGTCCCTTATACTGATGACAAGGCCATTCCCTGGCACTATGGCTCGGAGGTGTATGTAGATGGTCAGAAGGTGGAGAATGAAACAGTGACAATTGACCCGCCTGTGTTGAATGTCGGAGGATTTGGTGGATTTACAAGGAGTGGGCGTCTCTTTTCCCCTCAAGCTCTTAGAGGTGATCCCGAAGCTGAGGTTGCTGCAAAAGCTAAGGGTAAGCAGATAGCAACTGAAGAGGTGACAACTCCTGCTCCTAGTCAAGGCACTTTTGAAAAAGAAGTTAAAGAGTTCATGAGAATAATTAAGAAAAGCGACTATAAAGTGGTTGAACAACTGAATCAAACTCCGTCCAAGATATCTATTCTGTCATTGTTAATGTGTTCTCAGGCTCACCGGGAGGCTCTGCTTAAAGTTTTACAAATGGCATATGTACCACAAGAGATAACTGTTAACTAGTTGGAGGCCGTGGTAGCCAGTGTGAACGCCAACCATGGGTTGGGATTCACAGATTGAGATCTCACTTCTGAAAGATGCAATCACAACAAGGCCCTACACATTACCATGGAGTGTATGGGTGTTATTCTATCACATGTCTTGGTAGACACAGGATCTTCTCTTAATGTGCTTCCTAAGAAGGCCCTAATAAAGTTGAATGTTGAGGGTATTGTCTTACGACCCAGTGATTTGATTGTAAAAGCCTTTGACGGGTCCCGGAGGTCTGTGTTCGGGGAGGTAGAGCTACCTGTGAAGACTGGGTCTCAAGTATTCAAGAGTACTTTCTATGTTATGGATATTCAACCCGCTTATAGTTTTCTGCTAGGGCATCCTTGGATTCATGTTGCTGGCGCGGTAACATCCACGTTGCATCAGAAGTTGAAGTATGTGGTAGACGACCAAGTTGTTACTATATGTGGAGAAGAGGATATTTTCGTGAGTTATCTATCGACTTTCAAGTACGTGGAAATGGACGGAGAGATTCATGAAACACTTTTCCAGGCTTTTGAGACGGTTAATGTTAGTATTTTGTCTCTTGTGGCTGCAGTCCAGAGCAATGGAAAGGAAGGGACTCCTATTTACTCCTACAAGCAAGCCAAAAAAGTAGTCCAATTCGGAAATGCACAAGGTTGGGGCAAGTTGCTAGAGATGGAAAAGAAGGATGACAAGTTCGGTCTTGGTTATCAACCTGGTGGGTCCAACTGGTCTCAAGGTAGTAGGTTTATAACATTCACAAGTGCTGGAATGCTCGATTACAACAACATCTATGCAACAAGTGAAGACGGGTATAATGACTACGACTGGGATAGTTGGATTCACCCATGTGCACCTGGGGAGGAGCTCCGGAATTGGTCCGTTGAAGATTTTGTTCAAGTTACTTGGAAGTCAAAGTAATTTTCTTGTTTCCATTTTATCATACTACATGTCAAATCCTACACTTTTCCCAAGGTGCATGGATCCATTTGTAGGGCCACCATGCTTTTAAGCATTTACCTTTTTCCATGAAATAAAGGACAATTTTTCAAACAATTGTGTTCTCTTTCTTTATTTTTAAATTTTTTCACAGAAATAAAATGGCAATGTTTTTCTTTTTCCTGTGTTTTTATGTGTTCATGTCTCCTTCAAAAAAATCCTGATTCTGAAATAAGCACATCATTTGTGCAGTGTTGATCATTCGGATTCCTGTGATAACGTTCCCGCTATAACTATGCATGACTTCGATAATCCTATCTACCAAGCTGAGGAAGGGGTTGAGGAAGACTGTGAACTCCCGGAAGAATTGGCTAGGTTGTTGAAACAGGAGGAAAGGGTTATTCAGCCTCACCAGGAAGAAGTAGAGACAGTCAACATCGGGACCGAGGATGTAAAGAAAGAGATAAAGATTGGGGATAATCTGCAAGCTGAGGTGAAGAAGGAATTGATTGGTATGCTACGTGAATATGTGGATATCTTTGCCTGGTCATATCAAGATATGCCGGGATTAGATACTGACATTGTTGTACACTAGCTGCCACTAAGAGAAAACTGTCCTCCGGTAAAACAAAAGTTGAGAAGAACTCGCCCTGACAGGGCAATGAAGATCAAGGAGGAAGTTCAAAAACAGTGGGATGTCGGGTTCCTTGCTGTAACTAGTTACCCACTTTGGGTAGCTAATATTGTGCATGTACCAAAGAAATATGGCAAGGTCCGGATGTGCGTCGATTATAGGGATCTGAACAGAGCGAGTCCAAAGGATGGTTTTCCATTACCTCACATTGATGTGTTGGTAGATAATACCGCTCAGTTTTCGGTATTTTCTTTCATGGATGGCTTCTCCGGGTACAATCAGATCAAGATGGCACCGGAAGACATGGAGAAAATGACGTTCATAACCCCATGGGGTACATTCTGTTATAAGGTTATGCCCTTTGGGTTGAAGAATGCAGGGGCAACGTATCAACGGGCTATGGTAACATTGTTCCACGATATGATACACAAAGAAATTGAATGCTATGTAGACGATATGATTGCCAAGTCCCGGGACGAAGAGGAACATCTGGTCAATCTCAAAAAGCTGTTTGACAGGTTGATAAAGTATAGATTGAGGTTGAATCCAAACAAGTGCACTTTCAGAGTGCGTTCCGGTAAATTGCTGGGTTTTATTGTTAACCAGAGAGGAATTGAGGTAGATCCTGCGAAAGTAAAAGCAATACAAGAAATGCCTGCACCGAAAATAGAAAAAGAAGTGCGTGGGTTTTTAGGGAGGTTGAACTACATTTCTCGGTTCATATCTCATCTAACTGCCACGTGCGAGCCAATATTCAAATTGTTGAGAAAAGAACAAACGGTCAGGTGGAATGAGGACTGTCAAAGAGCCTTTGGAAAAATAAAAGAATATTTGCAGGAGCCTCCGATTCTAATGCCTCTAGTTCCAGGACGACCACTCATCATGTACTTGACTGTGTTAGAAGGGTCGATGGGGTGTGTGTTAGGCCAACATGACGAGTCTGGTCGAAAAGAGCATGCAATTTACTACCTTAGCAAAACGTTTACCGACTGTGAGTCACGTTATTCACTGCTCGAGAAAACTTGCTGCGCTTTGGCATGGATTGCTCGCCGACTGAGACAGTACATGTTGACCCACACCACATTGCTAATCTCAAAAATGGACCCTGTCAAGTATATTTTCGAGAAACCAGCATTAATCGGAAGGGTTGCAAGGTGGAAAATGATCTTAACAGAGTATGATATACAGTATACTTCCCAGAAATCCATCAAAGGAAGCGTATTGTCGGATTATCTTGCACAGCAACCACTGGAGGACGACTATCAGCCAATGAAGTTTGATTTTCCCGATGAGGACATCATGTACCTCAAGGAAAAAGATTGTGAGGAACCACTTCTAGAGGAGGGGCCAGACCCTGAATCCCAATGGAAGTTGATGTTTGATGGGGCAGTCAATATCAATGGCCGTGGAGTTGGTGCTGTTCTTATCACTCCTGAAGGTGTTCATTTTCCCTTCGCTGCCAGAATTACTTTTGGTTGCACCAAAAATGAAACGGAGTACGAGGCGTGCATAATGGGAATAGAGGAGGCTATTAATATTCGGATTAAAACCCTCGATATATTCGGAGATTCAGCCGTTGTTATTAACCAGATTACCGGAAAGTGGTTTACACATCAGGAACACTTAATTCCTTATATGGATTAGGCCAGAAGACTGTTGACGTTCTTCACAACAGTTAAGTTGCAGTATATACCACGAGATGAGAATCAATTCGCCGATGCATTATCTGCTCTTTCTTCGTCCATTATAGTCTTATGTTGGAACTATGTTCCCATGATTGACATTTCCAGGCTTGACGCGCCAGCTTATGCTTTCTCCGTGGACGCAGTGTCTGATGAGAGACCTTGGTATTTTGATATTAAGCTTTTCCTGGAAAAATAAGAGTACCCAGCTGGAGCATCATCCAACGACGAGAATACCCTAAGACGACTCGCTGCTAGCTTCTTCTTGAACGCAGACGGAGTTCTGTATAAGAGGAACTTTGACATGGTCTTGCTCAGATGCATGGATAGACACGAAGCAGGCCTGTTAATGCAGGAAGTCCATGAGGGATCCTTCGGTACTCATGCAGGAGGGCATGCAATGGCTAAGAAGTTAGTGAGATCAGGGTACTATTGGCTAACAATGGATGCAAACTGTTGTTCATACGCCCGTAAGTGCTACAAATGCCAGATATATGCAGATAAGGTGCATGTTCCTCCTAGCCTGGTCAACGTCATGTCATCTCCTTGGCCCTTTTCTATGTGGGGCATTCATATGATCGGGAAAATAAAGCCTACTGCCTCAAACGGTCATCGTTTCATTTTAGTTACGATTGATTACTTCACCAAATGGGTTGAAGCAGCATGTTATGCTAATCTCACTCGCCAAGTGGTAGCCAGATTTATGAAAAGAGACATCATTTGTAGATACGGAGTACCCAGAGCGAATCATTACTGATAATGGTTCCAATTTGAACAACAAGATGATGGCAGAACTGTGTCGGGACTTCAAAATTCAGCATCATAACTCTTCTCCTTACCGACCAAAGATGAATGGTGCGGTAGAGGCAGCTAATAAAAACATTAAGAAGATTGTACAGAAGATGGTTGTCACTTACAAAGATTGGCATGAGATGTTACCGTTCGTGCTGCATGGGTACCAAACGTCAGTCAGGACGTCAACCGGGGCAACTCCATTTTCCCTGGTATACGGAATGGAGGCAGTCTTGCCTGTTGAGGTGGAAATTCCTTCTTTACGTGTGATGATGGATGTGAAGCTTGATGAGTCTGAATGGGTACGTGTTCGATGTAATCAGTTATGTCTAATTGAGGAAAAGAGATTAGTGGCTATCTATCATGGTCAGCTTTATCAGAGGAGAATGAAGCGAGCTTTCGACCAACGAGTACGTACTCGAGAGTATCAAGTGGGTGAGCTTGTGCTCAAGAGGATCATTCCTCCAGGTTCAGATCACAGGGGCAAGTGGACCCCAAACTACGAAGGCCCATTCATAGTGAAGAAAGTTTTCTCAGGTGGGGCGCTGATACTCACTACTATGGATGGAGAGGATTTCCAATCCCCTATTAACTCAGACGCAGTAAAAAAATACTTCGCATAAAAATACCCGCTGGACACAAAAACAGAATTAAAGTCCAGGCAAAAAAAGGGCATCCCAGCGAGCTAAAAACAGAACAAAAAACTCGGGAAAAAGTTAGGGAAAATAAATGAAAAAAATGTACACCCGCTGAGTTGAAAAGCCACATTGGACAACTCAGGCAAAAAAGGGTATCCCGGTGGATTTAAACCCGAGAGGGCGATCTACGCAAAACAAGGGAATAAGCGAACAACTGCGGTCCGGGTAATCTGAACCAAGTTACCGTTTAGACAATCTGACAATACCAGAAGGGTAGGAATCAGTCCCCTCTTTTTCTTCAGAAAACAAAGGCAAGAGCAGAAAGTCTTGAAGACATGTTGGTCATAGCAGGAAGGAAACTCATTGGAATGCCATGTACATTGCCATTAGGATAGTTTCTTTTCTCAATTTTATGGTGGCTGCCTCTTTCCAGGTAGTTGCTTTCCGATGTAAAGCTTTGCCTATTCAGAGGCCTCTCAATAAATGAATATTCAGTCAAAAGTTGTGTTGTGTTTTGTTTATTTTGTTTGCAAAAATGTCCTGAATTTTTGGCAAAAAGAACATTGCATTTGAAACATGGTGATTTTCTATATAAAAAAATGACATGCAAGGAAACATTTAAAACTATCTTTGAGTGTCGGGTGGCAATGAATGATCAGATCATACCATGCGAGTCCCCAGGACACATGTGTGTATCTTGTTGTTGCAGGTTTTGCAGGATGGTGTCAGGTCTCCCCAAGCAGAGAATGCTCCCCAGCTGAGTTAGAGCAGGTGGAATCCTCAGCAGAGCTCCAAGGCTAGTTGAAATACTTTCATGCCCAAGCGGATTATCTTTCCACAAGTGAGGTATTCCCAGCAGGCAGTTGAACGCCTGATTTCCCCACAGAGTTCATGTTTGGGATTTACTCCCGTCATGGAAATATTCCCTAGAGAAGTCGCCAATCTATTTTTGGCCAATGTGATGATACAAACAATTATTCATCTCCCCAACCATAGTTAAGTGTCAAAGTATCGTGACCTTGTTCTCCCCTGCAGAGTTGTGATTCTTATTTCCAATCATGCAGTTGTTTGTTGCTTGTCTGCATTCACTAGCACTCGTCTGTGTTTGATATTTATCCATATGTGTTGATTTGATAATCACTCTGATACTCATCTGTGTTGCTACTCCAAATGCTCGTCTGTGTTGGATCTCTGATACTCGTTTGTATTGCTACTCCAAATGCTCGTATGTGTTGGATTTCTGGTATTCGTCTATATCAGTGACTGGTATTCGCATGTATCATCGACTGAAGTGCTCGTCTGCGTTTCTTAGATCATCGTCTGATTATTCGTATGTATCTTTGACTTCTGGCACTCGTCTATGTTCTCTTGATGATCATCCAATACTCGTCTGTGTTGAAGAGGTTTGAAGTCCTGACGATGGGATTAAACGTCAAAATGGTTACCGGTCCTAGCGTAACAGGATTATCTGAAAGAGGTTTGTCTTTCTCAAGCACCACGTATCTACGCAAGATTCGGGGAGAGGGTTCGTCAAATCCTAAGGTCGCACCTGACGTAACAGGTTATCTGAAGAAGACTCGCCTGTCTTAGACCATATATCCACAGAGGATATATGAAGAGGGTTCGTCTATCCTGAGTATGCATGTCTATCCCACGGACTTAAGTGCATCTTCGGTCCTAGCATAACGGGTTATCCAGAAGAGATTCGTATGTCTCGAGTCATATATTTTTGTAAAGTGTATGAAGAGGGCTCGTATGTCTAGTTCCTGGCGTAACAGGCTTATTTGAAGAAGACTCGTATGTCCAGGTTTTCTTATCCAACGTAACAGTTCATTTTCTCGTCTGCTTTATCCCCGCTTCAGTCGCCAAAGTGTCATTTGGTTGGGTTTATTTCCCATTTCTTGCATTCTCCAGCAAAGTTAAAATTTCAGGTTCTTCTTGATTTTCAACCACAGTTTATCTTGAACGATCAATAGCCCGTGCTATCGTCCTTTTCAGATCAACAATTGATTAAATAAGGGCAGTTGTAACACCCCAAATTTTCCCTCTTGTCTCTAGCATCATCTTCATGACATAATCATCATAAGCATGGAATATTTTTAGCATCTTTGCATAGAAAAATGAAGCATAACATTCTCATGTTCTAGCATTAGGAATATGATCAATCAATGGTACATGTGAAGCCTTACAAGTTAAAGCAAGAGGTTTAGTGACTTTGGCCAGTCTCACAAGGTGTTCTTAGGCCTTATTCAAGCTCAAGATTCTTTACAAGAGCCCCAAGGGTTGGGAGGTTATCAGATGATCCAAGGAAGGGCAAGCTCCTACACAAGTGATCCTCAAATTAGGGTTTCTTGTCAAGCAGGGATTCTTTGTGACTTTGACCATTTCATGTGGGAAAAGTCCTCCATATGATATGAGAATGCTATGAATGAAATTTGGTGAGAAAATTCATTAAGGAAGGTAGTTATTTCATCAGTTGCTTGCACAAGAAGAAATTGGTCAAACTGATTATTTGAAAAGTCAATTGTGGCAATTCCAGGGTTCCAATCCCATTTTTCAAGCCAAGGGATGTCCTTAAGGTCATGTAAGGGGTTTGGCAAGGTCAAAGATCAAAAATCAAGAGGTTTTGAGAGACTTTCCATTTTTGGCATATGGCTTGTAATGGAAGTTACTATTTTTGGCAGGTTTTGCCCTAATCTTCAAGTGATTCTTACATGGCCAAAATGACTCCAAATGAATTTCCATTGAACATGAAAGTTGTAGGATATTGTCTCTCATTTCTAAAAAGTACAAGAACTTAATCATAGCCCTCATGGTTTGAAAGTTATGGCCATTGGAAGTTCACTTATATTTAGGGTTTACCTTAAAATTCAAGTTTCTACCAATGAGCAAAAACTCATGTATCTCATTTGTGAACCATCCTATGTGCAAATTCAGACCACTACATCACCATACATGTCATGAGAAAGGATTGGCTCAAAGAAAAACAAGAAAATCATGCATGGTATGCATGGTTTCATTCCATGTGCAAAATATGCATAAGCATGAGAACTCATAACACAAACTAATCCAAGGGCCAAGGATGATTCACTTGTGATCAGCAAAGAAGATGTGATCAACATGTGTAAAGCACAAGGGCAAGGCACGAGCAAATCATTCCATCACACACTTGATGCATTTTTGCATTTTCAAATGAATCAAACTCCTCCCACGTGCATTGCCTCTCATTTTTCTTGGAGTGAATTTGGACACAATATAAAAACCAGCTAGGGTTTATTTTCAGGGAGGATCATCACCATTTTCTCCATTCCAAGTTTTTGCTCTAGTTGCATTTTCATTCGAATCTCTTCATCCATACACTCATTCGCCAAACAAACCTCAGATTCTTCATCCTTGAGCTTCATAGGTCACAGATCAACCATTGTTTTGAGCTATAGACAAGATTTCGCACCAGTTCAATTCTAGATCAGATGCTTGAAAAGTGTTAGATTCAAGCTGTTTAAGGGTCTATTTCACATTTATTTTGTGAATAGAAGTTACTAGAAGATCATCTGGAGCTGGTGATTGGTTTTTTGGAGGATTGAAGGTTCTGCAAGCTCAGGTATGCTTCATAGTTCATCATTTTGGATTTGAATTTTCTTGTGTGCATTGTGCTCCTTATGTTGTCCTGAACGTATGGATATGATTAGATTGTGAAATAATGAAGAACTTATCCTCTTCGATGTGGCTTGTGTATGATAGATTAATGCTTTTTGATGCTGGATTTGATCATGGAATTTGGTGACGTTTTGATGTTCTGCAAGTTTTGGTTGGCCGGAGAAGATGACCGGCGCTTCTCCGGCCAGTAGGGTTTATAATTAGGGTTTTAGCTCTCTAGTTTTAATCCTGGCCGTTGGATCTAGATTAATTAGGTTAATTGCGTTTTATTATTTTAATTAATCAGGTTTATCATAACTTTAAAACGTGACCTTAGGATTTCATTTAATTAGGAAAATTAATTCATGGCCTTTGGATCTGAGGACTGTAGGTCTTGCTGACTCTTGCTTAGGACCTTTGATTATGTTGACTTTGTTTGTGAGCCTTTGGATATGCATACTATAATATTTTTGGTTGACTGCACTGACCTTGGGCTTGACTTTCTCTTCGCACCCTCTCTTTACCAGGCCCATTGTATTTGAACTGAATCCATTGCTGACTGCACCCCTCTCATTGTTGCCTTTTATTTTTATTTTCTTTTTATTTCATTTTGGTTTTCAATTTTTAAAAATAGTAAAATGTATCCAAAAATTACAAAATAATTCATGAATGGTCCTTTTAATTTTCTTTTATTTTTGGCATTTTAATTTTCCATTTATTTTTATTTTCCACGTAGGAATTAATTTCCCCTTTTATTAATTGTTTTTAATTCATTTTCAATACATGCTGACTTGTAGAATTTATATCTTGAGCATCAATTTTAATTGTGACTTGGTTCTTTTTGCATTTGATTCATATTATAGTGTAGTTTATGGATGATTTTTCTTCTGATTTTTAGAAGCTTGTGTGAATATTTTTGATTGTTGATTTGTGTGTGAAGCTTCAAAACCCGAATGGGTGTTCTTGAGGTCCTTTGACCTAGTTGCCTATTGATTCTGACTTTGGTTTTTTGACATGATGTTATCATTTGATTAATGAACACTTGTGCTTAATTGTAGTTTTTTTTAATACACTCTTGATTTAATATGAGTTTTTCTTGTTTGCTTGCCCTATTTTGCATTCTTTTTTATCACATGATTAGTTCTAAGGCTAGGAGGGCACTTGTGCCAACTCCTATAGGATGCTTTGAGTTCTTTTGTATGAGGTTTGATCCCTGATACTTGGTTATTGTTTTTACTTTGGTAAGTTTTATGTTGCTTACCTTTGAAGTCTCTCACAAATGTATGCATGTTCACCTCACTTTCATTGTTCATTTGCCCTTCATGATGCTTATGCTTAAGTTTGGTACTTCTTCCCCATGATTGTTCATGTTCCTTAGGCACATTTTAACATGTTTAGGCTCCTGGTTTTTAAAATATGTCTATGTCTTGATTTGATGAGCATTTGTTATTCTTACACTTATGCACATGTTCACTTCACTTCTCATTCTTGTGATGATTATGTTTGAACTGGTATGACCTTTTCATTGGTCTTTTGTGTTGTTTTTGCCCATGCTTGTGGTAATATGATTCTGGTCTTGAGGTACATGATGATTTTTAGGCTTGAATGATGTGTTTAATCTCATGTATGCTTTATTCTTTCATAAGTAGTTCATGTGGACTTGAAATGCCCTGCTTCTCCTTCTTCCTCTTTGGTTTTGTTTGAGGAATTTTAGTGAAAGTAAGGTGAATCACTTCTGGTTGTGGTGTGTGGAGTTGATATTTTGCTTGTTTATGCCTCACTTTCTCTTGTTTGATTTTGTCTTGTCATATGTGCTTTGTTCTAACCATTTCAGGGGCTCATGGTGAGTGAAGTGTGGATGTTATCCACATTTCAATTCTTTATCTCCTTTCTTAATTTGTTTTCTATTTTGTAATTGTTGATATGCCTTGTGCCATCTTGTGCTTTCTTCTTCCTTCTTTCTTTAGAAGCAACTTATCTCCTTTAGAGGAGTAAGATGCTCTTTATTTCTTTCTTCCTTTCTTCTTCTTCTATTCTCTTTTCTCAGGTTAGAATTCAAACTACATTAACCATAGGACTACCTTTGCATGATAACTTTAGGATTAGACTTCCCCTTTAGTTTTACCTTTGAGATCCTTTTTATGCTCTCTCTTTCTCATCTTCAAACAAAATCCATAAACAAAAACATCTAATAATGGTTGAGTTGACTTCTCCCTTTTGTCACTCTCTCAAAGAAAAGCATAAAAAACACTTTTTCACTATAATCCATCAAAATACTTAATAATACAAACAAGGTAGTGAATTTAAATCCTAATCTTAGGAAACAAGTTTGAGGATCTTCTTCATTCTTGATGGACTTGTTACTCATTCTATCTTGGGATGTGGTAACAAGGACATGTCCTTAGAGAAGGCTTTACCTTCACTTCCTTGTGCCACACTCTCAAAACTCCTCTAAAAATCATCAAACAAACAATAATCGTCTTTCCTTCGGGAATTCTCTTCTCACCTCATTCACTCTTTACGTACGAACTTGTCACTACTTGTCATTTTGCAAGACGGTTACACACTCGTCGTCTGAGCCTGCAACACCTGAGTATTGACATAGGCAGTTCAAGCTTTAAGACACAAGCAATCTTTTCCCCCCTAGTTAGGGGAACTATGGCAACTATGATCCTCATTGTCTAGATGAGGTACGTAGGCAGCGGGGTAGGGCCCGTTCGAGCACACTCTTTTATTTTCCCTACATTTTCCCCCTTTCTTTTCTTTTTTCCAGTTTCAGTCTTTTCTTTTGCAACAGTTTTCATTTTTTCACCCTTTGAAACTGTTTCTTTGCAAGCGTGGATCCCGTCGGGTACGGCGGACGATCTGGGGTGCTAATATCTTCCCAGGTCGTAACCGACTCCCGAACCCAGTTTCTTTGGTTCGCAGGACTTGTGTCCTTCCTTTTCTTTTCTTCTGGTTTGTGCAGCATTACCATTCCCATTCCTTCGGGATAAAATTGTCGACAGAAGGCCCTAACTATTGCCCCAACATGATACTTTCTTCCCTCTATTTTTGGGACAGCACCTATAATACCTTTCATCTTCCCTGTGGGATGATGACCCCTACTCTCTTCGCCCTAGCTGCTATAGTAGGTCTTAGTCCATTAGGGGCCGTTTTCGATCCAACCGTATTGGACGAAAATACTATAGGTTTTGAGACTAGTTTTGCCTCATACTCCCATTTTATTTCTCGTTACCATGTCAAAGACTCTGCTGAGATATTAGATGTAGAACATATAGCTTTCCTCACCCTTTGGCTGTCGAAATTATTTTTCTGCACGAGGTCCCTTCAAGTGGTGAAGAAGTACATCCCCCTAGCCAATCAACTTCATGCTGGCAAGAACTTGCGTCTTAGTGAATTGATTCTGGCCAACCTCTATGAGTCCCTCAGTGAGAGTGTCGAATCTCTCAAGCAAGTTAAAGACAAGGGAAACCTCAGTTTGACAGGCCCCTTTTGGCTTCTTCAACTATAGCTCAACGCCACTTTTGAATCTGGTCTTCCTGACAAAGGTCTAGTGGACGAAGAATATGTCAAGGATAGACACATCGAATGGGCAAGACTGGCGCAACTGACTCCTTCTGAAGAGGGATTAGGTCTTCGACAATCCTTCATGAATTATGTGAATATGTTCACTAAGAGCTATAACTTCAAGGAAAGCATTTCCCCTTTTTCCAATAGGACTGTCGGACCCAAGTGGTTTACCAGACAACTCCCTATGGAGAACCAAAAGGAAGAGGACAATTTTCTAGCCATCTGGAAAGTGTTCCTTACACCCAGGCTCTTGCCCTCTTACCCCACCATGTCCAATTCTAAGGTGGCCCTAATAGTTTATCAACCAAATTTAGTGGCTCGACAATTTGGGCTGATACAACTGAAGCCAAGGTCCTTCTATCCCAAAAAAGGATCCATCATCTTCTACAACTCAACCTCCACTAAGTCAAAGAGTATGGAGCTTTTAGAAAAGCTAAATGATGCTGCTTTGGAGATTCAGCCAGTGGTCTTTCGACTAGTCTTCCTCTACACCCAGGAGTTCGACGTTTGGTGGAAAGAGTATTATCTCACCAGGTTTTATGATGCATCTGACTTCAACACTCTTCTGACCAATGACTTTGCTTTCGGGCAGGATCGAACCAAGAAAGGTACTCAACAGCATGTTAAAGAGATTCAGAAATTTCAAAAATATTTCGAAACAATTTATAGGCCAGATGATCTTAGGCGAACCATAGGCGAAGCAGCTGTGACTCTGAAGCATAAATTTACAGAAAAGTTGGAGAAGTTGGTATTACCCTCATACATCCCCAAAGAGGCGCGTTATAACTTTGCGTATACTAGCTATCCACCAAAGTTTCCACCTCTACCAACCGCTAGTTTTGATGTGGCTCTGAGCCCACCTTTTCCAGATTGGTTTGTATGTGGCTCCGACTTAAAATTGCTTAAAGAGTCACGAAAAAGCTTGCGGAGCGTGTGGTTCCAACCAAATATCATCTGGATAATTACCCAGGGCACCTTCATATTGGAATAGAACACGTTCGCGTGGAATCTACCATTCCTGAAGGTGTAACCATGATTTCGACTTCATCTTTGCATTTAATATCTATGTTTTAGTTTCTTCTTTCTTTCTAACTTTTCTCTCTTTTCAGCTGCTAAGATTACTGGTAAGAAGATGGCTGTCGAAGACAAACCTGTCAAGTCCACCAAGAAATCCACCTCCACAAAAAAGGTTATTTTCTATCCTTTTTGCAAAGAAACTACCTCAGTTATGCAATTATTTTAGTCTTAAGCTTAATGAACTTTCTTTGATATTTTAGATGAGTCGAAAGCCACATACTCCCCAAAAAAGAAAAGTAGAGGAAGTGAAGGTGCCCTCTGAAGATTCAGGTGACGAATCTCCAGACGTACAACCCTTGAAGAGGAAGAAGCCTACCAAAATAAAGACAGTCGCCTCTCAAAGATCACTGGTGACGTCAAAGAAGACCCCTCCTGCAAGCCCAGTAAAAAAGCTTGCACAAGATGCAGAGAGTGGAAATTCTAGCTTCCACAACATAATCCCTCAGGTAATTTTCCTTCGACAAAATTTTACTTTACCTTTGTATACTCTTCATCTTTTGAATTTTTATTTTGTTTTAGGTTCAAATCCCATCAATGTGCAAGACTCCCGTCTCAGTGGAACCGAAAAACCCAAGAAGAAAATATGCCCAAAAGTGGTAGGCTTGAACCCCAAACCGTGGCTGAATTCGACATCACCATGGAGGAAGGTTCTGCAGATAATTCTCCTGATCGGCCAAAATCTACCGCCAACAAAGAAAGTCCCCCTAAAGATGACAAGGGTAAACAAGCTGATGTTGGGTCCAACGTCCAAGAGGAGGAAGAGCAACATAAACCCCAAGATGCTGGCGAAGAAAACCTTAATGCTAAGAATACAACAGGCAAAGGTTAGTCGAAAGGGGAGGCTGGGCCTAGCGCTCACATTACTCTCGATCCAATACCAAACAACCCTCCATCTTCTGGTTCGACTATCTTCTCACGTGAGGAGCTTGAAAACCTGAAGACAATGAAGCCTTTGGAATACTTGAGGGCCATGCTCAGCAATCGCTACAACTTTCAAGATTCTTCCAGCAGTTCGACTACTTCTGGGGCCACCTCTAAGGTCAAGGATCTCAGCTCCATCATGGCTGAAGTTAAGACCCAAGTGCTTGGTGTCGATTTATTCAAACTTTTGGAGGAGGATCCCACTAAGCAAACTGAACTCAAAAACCTCCTCAAGCAGGTAAATGTCTTGGAGGCCAGTGTTGACGAAACTCATCTGGTAATGGACCTTTCTCAAATAATTGATGTGGTTAGTGGAGATCTCAATCGTCGATAGGATTACATCCAAACAATCTTCAAAAAGAATGAAACCTAGGATGCTGAGTGGGATGTTGTGGAGGCTTCGACTGAAAAGGTTTCAAAGTTATCAAAACTCTCTGAGGCTTATTCCCAAGAGGTGGCTGAGTGTGATAAAAACATTCAAAACTTCAAGTAGCAAATAGCCCATCCTGAAGCCAAAATTGCTCAAGAACAAAAGCGCAAAGCGGATCTTCAGCAACCTAGGGTAAACGAAATCGAAGAGGAGATCAAAGTAGGACTTCATCACGCAGACAGGGCTCAAAAATTGGGCAAAGAGATTGATGAGATGTCTTATAACAAAAGTCTGTGTGACTGTCAAATCTTAGTCCATAAAAGGAAATTCATAGAGCTCAAGGAGTCTTTCCTTTAGAGTCAAAACTTTGTAACAGAAAATAGGCTTATGTATTTTCTTTTCATTTAGCAGCCCTAGAAGGCCCCTTTTGTAATGACTTCAATGTTTATTTGGAAAAACAATTAATACAATTATTCTGCTTTTTGTTTTACTTCTTGCAGAATTGGTTTATATTTTTTTCAAGTATTTGCCATTTATTTTTAATATTCTTTCGTCTTTGCCTATTTCTTCGACTTCATAAGCGCCATTCAAAAAAATACTTAAAACTTTGAAAGGCCCTTCCCATTTGGGGGACCATTTTCCCATTAATCTGTCTTTTCGATCCATTGGAAGTATTACCTTCAAAACTAGATCACCCATACAAAGGAATTTAAACTTTACTTTTTTATTGTAATACTTTTCAACTCTTTCTTTTTGTCTCCTTATCAAGTCCAACGCGCATATCCTTTCTTTGTCTAAATCCACTAATTCGTCCATTATCATGCTCCAATACATTTCTGAAGGAATCTCATGATGTCTTTGAACACGTATGGACTGCAAATAGATTTCGACTGGAAGTACTATATCATGTCCATATGTCAATTTAAATGGAGTAGAGTTAGTGGCCTCTTTGGGTGACGTTCGACAAGCCCATAAAATCTGATCCAAGGTTTTATGCCAATTTCTAGGCTTTTTACCTACGTGCTTTTTGATCAAATTTATTATCACCTTGTTTGCTGCTTCGACTTGTCCATTTTCCTGGGCATAATAGGGTGTAGAGGTTAATAACTTAAACCCCATTTATTTTGCAAAAGCTTTCATGATTCTACCAGTAAACATAGACCCTTGATCAGTGGTTATTGTTTCTGGTATTCCAAATCTATAGATTATATATCTTTGAATGAACTCTATGGCTGCTTCCTGATCCACATTCACCAATGGTATGGCTTCAATCCATTTAGTAAAGTAATCAACTCCTACTAAGATGTATTTTTGTCCTTTCGACGAAGCTAGTCGAATTTCTCCAATTAAATCCAAGGCCCAACCTCTGAATGGCCAAGGTTTTATGATTGAATGCAATTTTCTCGCAGGGACATGTGGTATGCCTGCATGGACATGACATTCTTGGCAACCTTTTGCGAATTCGACAAAATCTTTTAGCATAGTTGGCCAATATAAACCTTGTTTAAATAACAGCCATTTCATCTTATGCCCTGCTTGGTGTGCACCACATGTACCACTATGTACATTCGATAAAGCTATGTAGGCTTCTTCTTCGCCTAAACATCTTAGCAAAACTCTTTCTGCAGTTTTTTTGAATAATTTGTTTCCAAAGAGTACATAGCTTAGAGCTTTGTATCTTACTTTTCTTTCCACCTTTTGGTTTGGGTCTTGTAGATACTCTTTGATGGGTTTTCTCCAATCTTCTTTCTCTGAATTATCCATGTTAAAGATTTCAAAGCTTTCATCATCCCCATAACCAAGTTTTATCGTTTCCAAATCTGATGGGGATAATTTGGTTGATACAACCTTTCCCCTCACTTCAATAGCAGTCTCCAGTTTTTCTTTCGACACTTTGTAACCTGATGCAATTTGAGCCAAGTCATTGGCCTATTGATTTTTTATTCTAGGAATATGTTTAAAAACCACAGTGTCGAATGTTTTGAGGACTCTATTGGCTATAATGAAGTACACAATCAAATTTTCTTTGACACATCTATATTCTTTGGTCAATTGTTTTATTACTAGTTCTGATTCGCCCATTATTTCGACTCTTGTTGCCCCCAATTCCAACAACATTTCAAGTCCAATAATTAAAGCCTCGTATTTGGCTTCATTGTTTGAACATGGGTTTTCGACCCTATACTTGAATTTTGTTAGAATTTTATCAGGAGAAATAATTAATAATCCAATACCTACATCATTTTTGTGGCTGGAACCCTCAAAATATAGTCTCCATGGCTGCAATTCGACGTATTTTATTTCATTTTCGTCTATGGAGTGGTCAGCTACCACTTGTCCTTTTATAACCTTCAAAGGTAGGTATTTCAAGGAATATTCAGTTAATGCTAGAGCCCACTTCCCAATTTGACTATGTAAAATGGATTTAGATAACATATATTTTATTACGTTGAAATGAGATGATACAAATACATCAACTGGTTTTATATAGTGCTTCAATTTAGTACAAGAAAAATATACACATAAACATATTTTTTCTATTACACTATATCTAGTTTCAGCATCGTTTAGGACTCTGCTGAGATAGTAAATGGCTCTTTCGACGCCATTTTCATCCTCTTGACATAACATACTTCCTAAAGTTTTGTAGGATCCTGATATGTACAACCTCTTGCTTCTTTTTCCACTAGGAGGCATCAAGACTGGAGGACTGGCTAGGTATCCTTTTATCCTATCGAACGCATCTTGCTGCTCTTGCCCCCATGTGAAATCTTCTTTTTTGAGTCGAAGCAGAGGAGAGAAAGTCTGCGTCTTCCCACTGAGGTTTGAAATGAATCTTCTTAAAAAATTGATTTTTCCCAGCAGTGATTGCAATCCTTTCTTTGTTGATGGCGCTTTCGCCTCCATTATTGCTTTAGCTTTGTTGGCGTTTATTTCGATTCCCTTCTTGTGGACCACAAAACCTAGGAAATCTCCAGCCTGCACACCAAACGCACATTTGAGGGGATTCATTTTTAACCCAAATTTTCTCATCCTTTCAAAGGATTGTCGAAGATGGTCTAAATGATGTTTTCCTGAAACAGACTTTATTACAATGTCATCAATATATACTTGCATGAATGTTTCAATGAAATCATGAAAAATAGAATTCATGGCCCTTTGGTATGTAGCTCCAACATTTTTCAAACCAAAGGGCATAACTACCCATTCATAACTCCCTATTGCTCCAGGACAACGAAAGGTTGTTTTGGCAACATCTTCCTCTACAATGAAGATTTGATTGTAGCCAGAGTATCCATCTAGCATACTCAGGTACTCATGGCCTGCTGCAGAGTCTACTAGCATTTCTGCCACTGGCATAGGATATTCATCCTTAGGGGTTCCTGAATTTAAGTCTCGAAAACCAATGCACACCCTCAATGTGCCATTTTTCTTTATTACAGGTACAATATTTGCAATCCATTCGACATACCTGGTTGGGCGAATGAATTTGCAATTGAGAAGTCTTTCGACCTCTTATTTTATTTTCGACAGGATCTCTGGTGCGAACCGTCTTGGAGTCTGCTTTACAGGATTCTTTCCTTCTATGATAGGAAGCTTAAGTTCGACCGAGCTTCTATCGAGGCCAGACATTTCGTCATAGTCCCATGCGAAGCAGTCTTTAAATTCTTTCAAAAAATGGACTAATTCGACTCTGAACTGGGGGTCCATGTTAGCACTTATATAAGTTGGTCTTTTTTATGCTCCCATTCCTAAATTGATTTCCTCCAAAGGGTCCTGTGCCACCATCTTCAAGCTAGTTGATATTGGGTCTTTTTCGAACCCCAAAGGTTCGTCATCATAAATGGCATCAAGCTTTTGATCTTGCCATTTATCTGTTATGTTGTCTTTATCTTCTCCATAAATTCCCTGGGGAGGGCATGGTGGGTCTAAATTTTCTTCACTGGCTTCGACAATCATATATTTTATTTCGGCCTCTAGAGCCGCTTTTAGTTTATTTTCGACCATGTAAGCCGTCAGTTTATTCAATGTTGATGCTTCACTCATCACCATCGTCGAACTCGCTACCCCAGCCAGCTGACTCTATATTAGAGGTTCCCCATACATGGCTTGTTTCACCAATTACCTCTTTGTCCCACTGTAACCCATGTGTTGGGTGTAGGTACATGGAACAATAGGCATTGTCTGATGCTTTCAGATAAAACTCAGCTGGATTACAAGGAGCTATGTGAGTCAGATTTCTGTCGAAGCTTTGACTGTTCACATTGTTCACTTAAGTTATGAAGTAGCTTTGGTCTGCTTCGATGTTTTCGACGATGCCATCGGGGCACCAGATGACTATGCGTTGATGCATGGATGAAGGGACAACTCCTACTCCATGGATCCATTCTCTTCCTAACAACAAGTTGTAGTTGGCTCTGGAAGCTATAACTATAAACATTGTTGGCCTGGTGATGGCGCCAACTGTCAAATCCACTTGAATAACACCCATGGTTGAGCCCACCTTTCCTTCATAGTTCGACAGAACCATGTTGTGTGGTTTTGCATCAGAGTCATCTTTTCTAATCTTTTTTAGCATGTAATGGGGCATTAGGTTTATTGCAGCTCCCCCATCCACTAGTATTTTGTTGACGCCTACATTTTCGACCTTTCCTTTTATGAATAAAGGTTTCAAATGCCCTCTCATTGATTCGTCTGGCTTCTCAAAGAAGGCATTTTGTTCTTCGACACAGCCATTGTTCATGATGTAATAACACACAGGCCTTGGTCCCACAGTACTATCTATCATATTTTCTTCTCTGTCTTCGATTTCCATCACTCTGTCATAGTCTCTAGGGAGGACTGAAACCACATTTCATATTACGTCGAATGACCCTTCTTCGTCAGACTCAAAGTTGTCAGTTGCTTCGTCACCCTCTGATACTATGTTGGTGAGTTTTGACAGTTGCAACATGTTGTTGGTGTTGTTCCTTTTGGGAGATTTTTCCTTCTCTTCCTGAGTGTTTCTGCTGGACTCTGCTTTATCTTCGTTATCATTTTTCTTCTTGATGTTTAGTCCTCCTGTTGCGTCTCTCTCAGCCCTTTTTTTTCCTCTGGAACCTCCTCCATTGAGACTTTGACATGGGGCTTTTTCCTTTATAGTTCTCTGAGGGGTATGGTTTTGGCTTCTGTTTCCCAGTTTCTTTCTTTACTTCGACTGAAGATCCTCTTTAGACTTCGAAATTCTTCCATCTTCTTGGTCCTTGGGCATCTCTAATGGGTTGCACCCATCTATCATCAGGTACCTTGCCAGATGGTTTGTAAGTGTTGTAGTACCTGCCCCCAGTGTTCTGAAAGTGGTACTGTCCTTTTCTTGGATCACACCTACATGTTTCGACTGCTGGCCTTGGCCCCCAGTTTCCTCTTATTTTAGTCTTCTCTACAGCCTCCAAATTTGCTGCTTCTTTTCTGTTGAAGACGGGGCTGCATCTTGGACATAACATTACTTCAGTCTTTTTCTTTTGACACCTTTGGATGAATTCTTCCAAGTTCTCATCTTCTTTTGGGTAGGCTATCCTTTGGTATTCCTCTTGAAGGCGTTCCTTTTCACCCTTCTCATTATTCTTTTGAGAGGCTTCTACCATATTGATGTCTATTTTCTTTCCTCCAGCAATGCTCAGCTTATCCATCTTTTCAATGAGGACTTCTTCGACAGTTTCCACCCTGACTTCTGCAGCGCTCTCGTTTGTAGCTTCAACAACATTGGTGAGGTCCTTGGTATCCTATTCTTCTATTTGGTTAGGAGCAACATCTTCAACAGTTTTGTTTTTGTTGTTGAGGCCTTCAGGAGCCTTCTTCTCAATGTTGAGGGAACCATCAGATTTTTCCTCAGTGTTCTAAAAAATGTCTCCCCAACCTGTTGGCTGGATTTTGTTGATGTCGACATGGGCACTGGCAGGAGCGGTGTATTTCACCAGATAGTCAAACTTTCCGCTAGGCTCTCCCAAGGTGTCCCATATTATTCCTTCTTCTGCCAAGTTGTTATTTCTTTTGTTGAAGCCTTCAGTAGATTTTTTCTTCATATCCTCAGAGCTTTCAGTAACCTTGGTTTTGTCTTGATGGTCGAAACCCTCAGTGGACTCAACTTTGTTCTGGTCGTTGAAATCTTCAGTAATCTCAACGTTGGTGGCATTGCTGAGATCCTCAGTAGTCCCAACCTGTTTTGGAACGTCGAAACCCTCAGAGGTCTTGACATCATTCTTTACCTCAAGGTCATTAGTAACCTTGATCAATACAGGCATGGTTAATTCGTCTTCGGGTACTTCTTCCATGTTGGGTTGGACATGAAGATCTTCATTAATCCCCACCATGTTAACGTAGGTGTCGAAGCCTTCAGTGGCTTAAATCATCTCGAAGCTATCATCAGACATCTTCTCCATTTCGACCATGTTCATGTCGAATGGTTCATCATAATTGGCTTCCAGGGTCTGCATAGGATTGGTATCAATCCTCATTTGTTGTTTTGGCTTGTCTCCAAACCTCAACCTTCCATCATGGATTGCATTTTGCACTAGATCCCTGAAAAGAAAATGTTGAGAAGTTTTATGGCCCAAGAAATTATGAAACTTACGAAAACCTCTCTTTTTCTGTTGGTCTATAGCTGGTTCTTTAACACCTGGTGGTTTTATTAATTGACCATCCTTTACCAACAAATCAAAGATTTCGTCACACTTGGTGACGTCGAACGTATATGTTCTTTTAGAGAATTTATTGTTCTTCTCCGGCTCGACAGGATTTTTTCCATTCGACGGAGTTAACATTTTGCAAGAATATGGTGGACCTTGCTTTAATTCTACCAGGTCAATTTCTTGATCGTCAAAAATGACTGTTTCGTCTTCGTCAGAGTCGTCTTCTTGGCACATTCCTACATAAGCCACCCTTTCTTTTTTACCTTTGTTACCCCTAAACTTCTCAGGTTTTAGCCTTTCGATATGCCTTACCCTATCTGCTAATTGTGCCATATCTTTTAAGTATTGAGTATCTAGTTTTTTCCTTATGGAATAGTCTAGACCTCCTGTAACCATTTCGACCAGTTCTTGTTCCGGTACTTGCCTGAAACATCTTCCTTTTAGCAGCCTAAATCTATTAAGGTAGTCATCTATAGGCTCTGAGAATTTTCTTTTAACGCTTGCCAATTCTTTCAGGCTTATTTTAGTTTGTTCCATGTAGAATTGATCATGGAACAATCTTTCCAACTGAGTCCATGTATGTATGGAACCTGCTGGTAGGGACGTAAACCAAGTAAATGCGTTTTTTGTTAGAGAGCTTGGGAAATATTTCATCTTTAGATTTTCATTACGTGTTATTTCGCTCGCTTCGATCAAATAACGTGTTATGTGCTCTATGGTGGATTCACTAGTATCCCCCGAAAATTTTGTAAACTTGGGGATTTTCCACTTGGGGGTAGTTCTTGTTGTAGAACATATTCAGAGAGTGGGAAATCGTAATTGGACCTATGAAATCCCACGTTTTCTCCATTTTGCGCCATTATTCTCTCGACCATGAGTGCCAAATTATTTTCGACAGGCGGATTATTGTATTGCATTCTCCGTTGTAAAATGTCATCTGTGTCTTGACCTCTCTGCACTAACAACCTCCTAGGCTCTTGTTGGATAGGGACTTCGACTCGTGGATGTTTGACAACCTCCTCTTGGAGTCTTAGGTTTGCCTGAGGGTTGTTTAAAGGTCTTTGATTTATTGTTGGTTCTTCTTCGATATTGATTACTGGATTCTGGACCACAGGTTCTCTCTATCGAATTTGGGGAACTCCAAAGAATTCAACAATACACACCATTTGTGCTGCTAATATCTGATTTGTTTGAGTGGTGCTTTGTATTAAAGGGTTAAACACTTCCCCCATTTGTTGAGTCAACCTATGGACCATTTCATGATTGCTTTCATCCATTTGTTGACGTATTGCCTGCGCGGAATTAGTTGTAACTGTTGGCATGTAGAATCCTAGTGGGGTTGGTTTGGTCTACTAACGTTCCCACCATAACCTGAGCCTTGTAATGGTGAAGACACGTGGGCCACGGTATCAGAATACAAGGGTGTTGCGTTATGCAAACTAGCCATCACTGAAGTTGGCATTCCATAAGGTTGTTCTCTTCCAAACATAGGCGTGGAAAAATTTGTTTGATAGGTGTAAACACCCCAAATTTTCCCTCACCCATTCACACCATGGCTTGTAATCTTTTCATGTGCATAAGTTCAATCATAAGCATCTCATATTGCATTTTGATTCACTGCAATGCTTCTAAGTCATCTGCATCTAGGGTTTGTGATCTGAGCAATCCAAGAGCTATTTGAGCCACTCCAAAGGTCATAAATCATTTCAAAAGGGTCCATGTGTGTTCAAGCATCATATTATATCCTCTCAAGATCAAAGAAGTCAAAGAATCACAAGAACTGAGAATGGCATGGAAGCAGAGCCAGGTTTAACTACACAGATGACCTAGAATTAGGGTTTTGGTTCAAGGGCCATAACTCCAAATTGTTTGGTCATTCTTGTTTCTATTGGTCTCTATATGGTATAGGGATCATGCATATCCATTTTCATGAAGAAATTCAATGGGGAAGGCATCTGATCAAGAGTTGACTTCTTGAGCAAGTCAGTGCAAAATCAGGGCATCTGAGGCCCCCAGTGACCCAACCAAAGGGTGTTCATCATCATTTTGATTGTGTATGATCTTTATTTGATCATAGAAGATGTTGTAAATTCACAAAATTGAAGGATTTCAAGCCATTTGCAAAGTTGACTTTTTGGGAAAATGACTTGTAATGGAAACTTGCCATTTTGGGAAACTTTTTCAACCCTTGCTTTTTGATTCAAAAAAGCTACAAATGAGAAAACTTTGGTCATGAAAGTTGTAGAATGGATCATTCCCTTTTCAAAAAGTACAAGAACTCATTCTAATTCATTTTGGATCAAAAGTTATGGCTTGTCAAAGTTGGGAAAATTCACATAATTTCAAGTTTTCTACCAAAGAGGCAAAGTTGCAAAATCCCTTGTCAAGGCAAATTGTGCTATCAAATGGACTTCTAATCTTCACACAAACATAAACCAAGGCCTAAAGATCAGATTGCATCAAAAGTTCACTCATTTTCATGGCTTGTGGATCAAGAAATTCCAAAAGGGCCAAAAATTCACAAATTTGCAAAATGATCCATAACTCTTCATCCACTTGAGCCAGCTCACAAAATCTGATTTCATGACACCCCTTGATCCTTGCTGCGCATAGCCATGCCCCTATCTCAGCCTGCCACTTGCCCATACCTCCAAGTACAACTTTCTTGACTTTTTGCAACTTGAGCCATACCAATCACACTGCTCCACAACAACTCTCTGCCCAATCAGAACATGTTATGTGGACTTCAAGCTAGCCATAACATACAAGACACAAGCCTGAAACTCTCTCTAAGCCAGCATTCTCATTTTTCACCTCTTATGCAATTTCCTTCGAAACTCATCATACAAGCATCAAACACTCAAACAAACTTCACAAAACATCTCAGCATACTCCCCTGATCATTTCCCTACCCTCATTCATCCCTGAAACCTCCTCAAACTAAATCACGATCCTCACCCCTCACTGAACAGAACTTGATCAATCTCACAAACCAACCATTTTAAACTCCAACCAAGCCTTGCAAACTTCTCAGGGGGGTCATTGGAGGTGATTGGAAGCAAAGAGCTGGCCAGAAAGTTGCAAACTGAGAAAGCTCAAGCTCAGGTACCTCAAGAACTTTTTTTCCAGAAATGAAAATTTAGGTTCTTAGATTGTTCCTTATGCCTTGCTGATCATCCTGATGTTTTTACTTTTTGAAATGGTTAAGATTTGAGTGTGTACTGGTTGCCTGAAACTTTTGCCATTTTTGAGTTTTGATTCGAATCTTGTTTTGTAGGTCATAGAAATTTGTTTTGAGGGTAGGTTTAGATTCAGGGAGGTTAGGAGGTTTGATCTGGAGCTTTAGAGCTCCAGAAATAACCTAGAGAAGAAGTTGGCCATTTTCAGGTGAGGAGGTCACCGGAGAAGACGACCGGAGCTCGTCTCCGGTGACCTTAGAGTGATTAAATGCTAATTAGGGTTAGGGCACCAGGTTTGAATGTGAGCCACTGGATGTTGTTTCCCGCGCGCGTATGGAGGGCTGAGATCATGTCATTAATTATTAATTAGGTTTAATTTAATTAATTAATCAGGATTTAAGAAGTTTGAATTTGGGCCGTAGGATTGCGCGCCAAGTCAATGGTTTTCAGCCCAGATTGCATCCTGACTCTCCATTGTGCATACTTCTCACTTTATTTAATTTTATTTCATTTTATTTTGAGTTATTTTGTACAAATTTTTAAAAATAGCAAAAAATGTTTAAAAATTAAGAAAATTTTTGTCAAGATTTTCATAAATTTTCAGAACACAAAAATATTTTTATTTTTATTTTTTGCATTAAAAATTATTTTTAAATCATTTAAAAGTTTATATCTAATTAGTTAATGAAAATTAATTAATTAAAAATACTTTTAGGTATTTAAAAATCACAAAAAAATTCATGTAACCTTTAAAAACATTTAGAAACATTGTACAACTCTCAAACCAAATTTATTTCTTGTTCTTGATGCCTTTTGATAATTTTCCTTGGATTTAATTTCATTTCAAGGCATTATTTTGTTTCAAACTTCAAAAATTCATTTATGTCTAACCTTTGAGAGTTGGATCATGATTCTTTTTGCATTGCATCTTGTTTGACATGTAGTTCATAGGATAAAATTGGCATGATTTGATCTTACATTTTCAATTTGTTTGGCATTTTTCTTGAGGAGGTACCTTAAAACCCTAGCAATCTTAGAAAATTCATAATTCTCACTAGGTTAAGAGATGGATCCCCTCCTTTGGGCAGTGAGTTTGTATAGGTTTAGGGTTCCTTTGATTGCATTTTCAAATTTTTATCATGTCATTTGCTTCTGGTTTTGGATTTTTGCTTTGTATGTTGCATATAACCCTAATTTATGCCTTCCTTTGCATCCATCTTCCATTTGCTTGCATACCATGACTTTCCATGACATTTTGTGCATCCATTTGATTCATAACACATCTTAGGACATATTAGAATCATGTGTGATCATTGCATCTTTCATTTGCCATGTTATATGTCCATTGCATTCCATAACTTTTCATGAACATCCATGGTTCAATACATGCTTCTCTTGCATCCATATGTTTGTATGATCATTCTAATGCCTTGCCTCATGTTTGCATCATCTCTTAGCATCATTAACATCATACTTATGCTTCTGGTTTTGGTTTGCATCATGACATTGCATCTCATTTTACATTGCATCTCATTTCCTTCACTAACTTTTCAGGTGGTAAGTTACTTTGAGAAGTGAATTTGCCTTCACTTCTCACATTCTCTTTTCATCTCTTTCATACTTCCATTGCTGCATTTTGTATGTGTATTAGATTGAGATTTCTCATTCTTTTTCATCTTACTTTCTTCCTTCAAGCAACTTGTCTTCTTAAGTGAAGCAAGTTGTTTTGCTTCATTCTGCTTCTTTCTCCTTTCATCTGCTTCTCTCCTTGGTGGCTCTTTCAAGATTCTTTCTCTTAAGCCTCACAAACCCTAGGACTTCCAAGCATGATAATAATTAGGGTTTTGATTAGTCCCCCACTTAGCTTTTACCTTTGTGTCTCTTTGAGTCCTCTCTTCTCATCTCATAATCAGGGACTAAATCCTAAAGGTTTTAAGGCTTTGTGATTAAGCTTATGCATGCATCCTTCTATTAGGATGGAGTGTATAACTTTAATCCTAAGTGTTAAACCCTTAATGTGTTTAACTCCTTTAATCAATCCACTTAATAATCATCAAGACATCAAGCTTGTAACTTGGGCCTTGCATTAGGGTTCTAATTCTTCCTTAATTGGTTAAGAAGGACTAACCCTAGTGTTAATGGACAAGTCCCCCTCAAGCTGTCTTACAAACCATAAAAATCACTTCTTCATCTTATCATTAACTAAAATCCACTTAATAAAGGCTTTGTTTTGTCATGAGTTTAATCCCTAATCATGGATTAAGTTGAGGAGTCTTCCTCAGCTTAAACATTCTCATCTATTATCCTTCTATTAGGATGGTGTAATGAGTCTGTTTAATCCCTGATTATGGCTTAATCTCATTACTCAACACTAAACAAAAACAACAAAAACATCTAAATAATCACAAGTAGGTTAATGATCTTAATCCTACCTCATGGTGATTAAGTGTGAGATACTGACTTCACACTTAAGGTATTCTCATTACCCCTAATCAGAGGGAGGATGTGATGAGTTTACTAACCCATTGGTTTAGGCTTAAGCTCATTAACTTATGACAAACTTTCAAAAGCAATAAAAGACTGAAAACACAAAAAACAAACAATAATCGTCTCCTTCGGGATTCTTTTCTCATCATCTTCACTCACAAACGAGAACTCGCTTCTTCCGTCTAATGCAAGACAGTTTGCACCTGAGCCAGACAGGTCATACACTTGAGCATAGACAAGCAAGCAGTTCACAAGTCAATTCACCTTTCAGTCTCCTTGGGTCGAACTACGGTGTTCTGACTTCCTCATTGCACGAGAGGATACGTAGGCATAACTTAACAGTTATCGAACAAAAGTCTCTGTCTATTCCCCCTCTTTCCAGCATTGTTCTTTAAGCCTCATAATCTTGAGCATACTCCTTTTCTTACACTGACACTTTTCTTATACACTTCACTTTCCTTTTACACTGACACTTGCATTTTTTCCAGCTTTGATACACAAAATAGCACTGACACTACCCCTTTAAAACACAAATCTTTTAAGCGTGGATCTCGTCGAGTACGACGGACAATCTGGGTGCTAATACCTTCCCAGGTTGTAACCAACCCCCTTTCTCAGTCTCTCTGGTTCGCAACCGTCTTATCCATATCTTTTCCTAGGTTTATGCAGCATTACCTTTCCTCCGGGATAAAAATGCCTAGCTGGCGACTCTTTTCTTTTCTCTTGAGTTCACCCTTGTGTGTTCTCATCCCTCCTTTCGCCGACCGTTCGCGTCTGTACCCCTTCTGACCATGTGTGTCATTTTGGTGGGAGCGACAGCTTGGCGACTCTGCTGGGGAAGATATACTGTAACCAGGGCTTCTGGTTCTGTTTGTGGGTTCCTCCTAGCGCTTGTTTGATTTGTGTTTACTGGGGTGTTATGTGCTATTTGTGTTTGTATATTTGCTTTATTTACTGCTTTATGTACAGTTATTCATTGCTTTCTTTACAGCTTTATATATCATACTGTCATATTGTCATCTGGCTGGATCTGGTTTTTTGCTTTGGTGGGTGGGGTTCTATTGAGAGTTTAAGGTCCTATACCTGGGACCTGAGTGACACCTAGGCTAGAGTGGTTCATGTTCTTTCCCATTCCATTTCGGTCTGGTGCGGGAATATGAAACACGATTCAGATATGGGTTTCTTCTTGAGAACTCTGTGCTACAGATCTCCTGTAGTGCTAGGGCTATCTGGGAAGCCTGCTAAGTCTGGATGACCTTTACTATGACCTTCAGAAAATGAGGTGAATTAGAGGAGGATCTTTTATGGTTATTGTAAACACTGTACCTCCGGGTTAGAAGTGTTTACACTTCTCATAACTGATCCAAGTCTGAGGATCCTTGTTTTAGAACACCACCTGTGAGGGGGTTGGGCTGTTTACAGGTTTGCAGGTACCCTTGACCACAGCATACCCTGTTACTTTGTTTTGATTAAGAGTACCTCATTTTGGGACAGTTCTTGTGATTTGAACCCTGGACATGTGACTCTTTATTTGAGTCCCCCACCTTGGTTACTGGACTTCCGAACCTCCATCTGGACTTCTTAAACATACATGGACTTATATCAAGGCAGTAATCAGATCCAGCTTGATCACAAACCCTTGCATATCATTTGCATACTCATCATTTGCATCATTTAACATTTGCTTATTTGTTTTTCAGGGTATCCACATTACATCTGGCTTGGTTTTGACCCCTTCATCTGCATAGACCCCTGTTCATCAGTATCTGCTTTAGCTATCTTCACCAGCTACCTGCTTCAGTTACCTTCATCATCAGCTTCAGCCTATCAGTGGTTCATCTCCAGTATCAGTCTTCATCATCAGCACTTGTTCTCAGCTCTTCATCAGCAGTCATGGCACCCAAGAAGAGCAACATTTCATACCACTTCTTTGAGCCTGTGCTGGCTGGCATCAGGCAGGTCCAGGCACTCATTACTCCAGACTATATCCCATTATTCAAAGAGCATTATGGAGGCATCCTTGACATGGTTATGGACTTGGACCCTTCTTAGAGGAGTTTGATTCACACCTGCCTACAGTTTTATGACCCTCCCTTGAGATGTTTCACTTTCCAGAACTTTCAGCTAGGGCCTCTGCTGGAGGAGTTCTCATCACTGATTGGAGTACCTGTCAGGGGTGGTATCCACTTCAACCCAGAGATGGCTTCTCCCAGTAATGAAGAAGTGGCAAAAGCACTATACCTGGAACCTATTTTGATTGAGCAGAACATGACAACAAAGGCTGGAATTCCTGGCCTACACTTGGACTTTCTAACTTCTCAGGCCATCCTGAAGGCCTCCTTGGGAGAATGGAAGGCAGTTTGTGCATTGTTAGCCCTCAGTATATATGGGGTTATACTTTTTGCAGATGAGCCCAAGTTTATCAGCAAGAATGCTATTCATCTCTTCCTTTTGAGGAACCCAGTACCCACCTTGCTGGGAGATTTCTATTATTCTGTTCACCAAAGGAATGAGAAGCAGAGAGGGAGGTTGGTGAGGTGATGTGCTCCTCTATTTCATACCTGGCTGCTCAAACACCTACCCAGGACTGATGCCTTCCTGAATCCTCACCAACAGAAGAATTGGGCTAAAAGACTTATTGCTTTGACTCCAGATGACATCAGATGGTGTACCCAAAGCACCAAAGGCAGGGACATAATTACTAGCTGTGGACAGTTCCCCAATGTACCTCTGATAGGAGTGAAGGGTTGCATCAACTACAACCCTTTGATGTTTAAGAGACAGTTAGGCTATGTTTTGGTTCACCCTCCTAGAGTGCAAGACTTGGCTGAAACCCTTTATTGTGAGATAAAACCTAATCTAGCTGTTGTCAGACAAGCATCCTGGGCTTGGGACAACATTCAGACCAAAGGGATGGCCATTCTTGGGAGATGCAATAATGTGGCTTCAGCTCAGTATTATGAATGCTCTCATGCCAGAGCTCAGATTTCTGGGATGCCTTTCACCATTGAGGATGCACCTGGACCATCCACAGCACCACCTCCAGCCACTGTCAGCCTGGAAGAATTTGAGAAACTGAAGGAGAGGAATGAGAATCTGTCTCAAGCTCTAAAGAGGACCCTCTGGGAGAGGAGTGATGGTCGTCTAGACATTGAAAGGTTGGAAAATCTTAAGGTGGGGCATCTAGCCAGGATTGAGAAAGCAGAGGACTACATCAAGAAATCAAGAGCTGGAGAGCAGATTTTGAAGAATGCCTGTAAAGAGGCCCAGTTTCAGAAGGCTAGGACTGATCTCTATCTGAAAGAAAGTCAAGCTAGGTGGGTCAGGATCACTGAAGCTTGCACTCAAGAGGATAAGAGAACTCAAGACAGGATTGAGCAGTTGGAGGCCAATGAAAAGAAACAACAGGAAGCTTTGCTGGCAGCCCAGAAGGAGATTTCAGAGTTGAAGCTTAGGGCTGGTGTGAAGAGGTCAAAGGACCAGGACAGGCACAAGAAGCTAACCACTGCTATTTCCACCAGGAATCTTCTTATCAGAAACATCACAGAGCATCCGGCTGGTCCTGTAACTGAAGCACTTTTGAAGGAGGTTAAGGAGGATGAATTTGGACTCGATGTCTGACTTTTGTTTGTTGCTGCTTTCATTTGATGTATTTTTCTTTTATGTTGTATTTTGACCCCTCAGGGGCATGTGTTGTAAAAACAAACTATGTATGATACACCATTTGTAATGTATTTGTCAGTTTGTTTCATTTGAGTTCCTTTTCTCAAGCAACATCAAAGCATCTTCCTCAGGGTCTGGAAAGGTCAAAACCAAATGCCAAGCCGGATACCTTGGAAACAAATAAGCATACTGCATTGCATACTAACTTCTGTTTTGTTTTGTAGGTTTTTGTTTTGTTTGTTACTAACTCTGTTGTGATTCAGGAATTATTGCTCGCCGTTGGGTGTTCCCTCTCAATCGTCCACACAGGTATCCTACTCGCAACAATCTTCCTGGTATACAGATGGACCAAGTACAGCAAGATCTGACAGAAGTCATGACTCAGATGGCCAATGAAAGGCTGGAGATGAGAAACCAAATGACCCAGTTCATGGAAGTAATGAATGGCTTGGCTCAAAGTCAAGAAAGGTTAAGGGCATTGGTAGAAAGACAAACCCCGGAAGAACCCCATCTAGGGACTAGAGGAACAAGTAACAATGAAAGGGGTCAGCCTCATGTTAATCCACCAGTATATGGGCCTCACCTGCATCCGGAAGTCAACGTCCCGGGTAATGTGCAAGGAAATACTACTGCAGGCAGGATCTTACAGGAAGACCCCCAAGAAGAGCAGTTTACTGTGATGGGAGCTGGGGATGAAGTTTATGACAGGAGATTTGATGAAATTGCTGAGAAGTTGAGATCTCTGGAGTCTCAAAATTCCCTGGGTTTTGATGTCATGGATATGGGGTTGGTGGATGGGGTAAGGATTTCCCACAAGTTTAAACCCCCGTGTTTCGAGAAATACAATGGAACTTCCTGTCCACAAACTCACTTGCAGTCTTTTCTGGGGAGACTCAAGGCATACACCATGGATGAAAAACTGTGGATGTTTTACTTTGAAGATAGCTTGACTGGAGCTTCAAGGGAGTGGTACTCTCACTTGACCAGAGCTACTATCAGGTGCTGGAAGGACCTAGTTGAGGCTTTCATCAGACATTACCAATACAATCTGGACATGGCTCCTAACAGGACTCTCCTGATGGGAATGTCTCAGTCCTCCAGAGAAAGCTTCAGGGAGTATGCCCAGAGGTGGAGACAGCTTGCTGCTGCTGTCCAGCCACCCATGTCGGAAAGAGAAATGGCCGACATGTTCATGAATACGCTGCAAGGAACATATATTGATAGGCTAGCTGCCTTTTCTTCCACCAGCTTCGCCGACGTAGTTATAGCTGGAGAAAGAATTGAGAGCCTTCTGAAGATGGGCAAAATTACTGATAATGGTGCAAGTTCGTCGAGTAATCCCAGGAAGCCTTTTGTGGGGCCTAGAAGAACCGGTGAGACTAATGCTATTCATGCCAACAGGGGCAGACCTCAGTATGTTCATAGGTCAGTGGCAGTTGTCACTATTCCGGCTCCGATTCCTCAGCAACCAACATATCAACCACCACAACAACCACATTATCAACAGCAAGTTCAGTATCCACCACAAAGAAACTACAACAACAGCAGTAACAACAATCAGCAGCAAAGACCTTTTCAGCAAAGACCATCACAGGAAAATAGGGTGATTGACCCTATCCCTATGCCTTATGCTGCTTTATTGCCACAACTCCTGAAACTCAACTTGGTTGAATTAAGGACATTGGCACCACCAGATCCCTCTAATCTCCCAAGAAATTATGATGTCAACGCCAGGTGTGATTTTCATTCTAATGCGCCTGGTCACAATACAGAGAAATGCAGGGCTTTACAAATGAAGGTACAAGATTTGGTAGATTCTAAAGCCCTCAACTTTGCACCCCCGCCAAATGTCAACAAGAATCCCATGCCCAATCATGGAGGACCAAGAATTAATGCCATTGAGGAAGACAAGCCATCTTTCTTAATCACCAGTGTTGGGCAGATTCGGACACCTCTGGTAGAAATTAAAGCTCAGCTCCTAGAATGCCAGATGTTCCCCGGGTGTGAGCTCGTTTGTGGTTATTGCAACATTTCAGTCAACGGGTGTGATAATTTGAGAAGCGGCATAGATGGTCTTATCAAAAGTGGTATACTCCAGATCACAACAACGGCGCTTACAAATCCAGCAATCCCTTTAACAGCAATTCCTGACTCTTCTACAACTGCAACAACAATCATTCTGACCAATTCATCAGTATCTTCAGCAATGGCTCCATCCATCACTTCAACAAATCAAATGTCAACAACCATTTCTTCTACAACATCAGCATCCATCTATCCAGCAGAATCTTCTACAACACCAGCAGAAATTAATGAAGACATCTCAGCAGTCACCATCTACTATGATCCATCAGATGTTCACCCAAACAACAACTTTCAACAACAAATAGTGGCACCTCCTGCCAGGTCACCAGTCACCATTTACTACAATCCGCACACTATTTCAGCACCTTCCTCTGCAGCAGTCAGTCCAGTTACCATCACGGTGCCTGGGCCCGTTCCATATGAAAGCAGTAATGCCATACCTTGGCATTATGGCTCTGACCTCTACTGTAACGGGGAGAAAATCACTTCGGACTCTTCAACTTCTTCTCCACAGATTGATAATGTTGGGGGAGGCGGAGGCTTCACCAGAAGCGGACGCCTTTTTGCCTCACAACTACAAAGACCTAATGCCGAAGCAGAAGCTGCTGCCAAAGCAAAGGGAAAGAGTGTGATATCTGAAGAACCAATCATCAAAGAAACTCAGAAGACGTCTTTTGAGCAAGATGTAGACGAGTTTATGAGGATTATAAAGAGAAGTGATTACAAAGTGGTGGATCAGCTTCAGCAAACTCCCTCAAAGATCTCCATATTATCCCTGCTGATGTGTTCCGAAGCTCACAGGAATGCATTATTGGAAGTCTTGCACGCAGCTTACATGCCAGAGGAGATCACCGTTAATCAGCTAGAACCTGTGGTGGCAAATGTCAACACCAGTCATGGACTGGGCTTCACCAATGCTGACTTAACAACTGAGGGACGTAACTACAACAAGGCTTTACACATCACTCTGGAATGCAAGGGTGCTGTTCTATCCCATGTACTGATAGACACTGGGTCTTCACTCAATGTTCTGCCAAAGAAAGCCTTGGTGAAGCTGGAGTACGATGGTTTGGCGTTGCATCAGAGTAATTTGGTGGTGAGAGCGTTTGATGGCTCTAAAAGATCAGTGCTTGGAGAGATTGATCTGCCTGTGATGATTGGCCCGCAGACTTTTAAAATTACCTTCTATGTGATGGACATTCAGCCGGCCTACAGCTGTTTGTTGGGTAGACCTTGGATCCATGTCGTTGGCGCTGTTACGTTTACCCTTCACCAGAAGCTGAAATTCGAGTGGGAAGGCCAGATCATCACCATCTGTGGTGAAGAAGACATCTTTGTTAGCCATCTGGCTATGTACAAGTACATTGAGATGGATGGAGAGATCCATGAAACTATGAGCCAGGGGTTTGAGGCCCTGAACATTAATGAAGCATCTGCTGTACTGGGAACCTCCATAACATCATATCAACAAGCCAAGAAGGTTGTTGAAGAGGGGACTGCCTAAGGCTGGGGCAAGCTGCTACCCGTGGAGAAGAAGGAGGACAGATTTGGGTTGGGTTACAAACCAACTCAACAAGATCAATCAGAGGTTGCTAAGAAGCCCAATTTTGTCAGCGGGGGAATGCTCACCCCGGATGCAGTGAACAACTTGGAAGACGAGGATGAAAGCGAACGCAACCTGGAGAGCTGGATACGTCCAAGGATCCCGGGGAGCCAAGTCCTTAACTGGTCTTCCCAGGAAATTATAAGGGTTACTCCCGCAGAGTAATTATTATTTCCTGTATATTTTAAGCATGCATCAAGTCTTGCATCTTGCCCAAGATGACAAGACTCATTTTGTAATCGGGCCATCTTGTAATTTTGTGCAAACAGATCAATCAATGAATATCGGACATCTTTTGCAAATGAGTCTTTTCCTTTTCCGCTCACTGTTTTTCATTTTTCTTTTTGTACAAAAATAAAATGGCAATGTTTTCCAAAATGATAACTTCATTTCACTTTTTTTCAAAACAAGATTAAAATCAATCACTAAAATGAACAATCTAAACCCTTGCAGAGAGTGCCTTTCAGACTGCACCGACAACAGCACAGCTATGACTTCGTATGACTTTGACAATCCAATCAATCAAGCTGATGAAGGGGTTGAAGAAGATTATGAGCTTCCTGAAGAGCTAGCCAGGTTGTTAAGGCAAGAGGAGAAGGTTATCACTCCTCATCAGGAGGAAGTCGAAACGGTTAATCTTGGTACGGAAGAAGATGTGAAAGAAGTTAAGATCGGGGCCTGCCTACAAGACTCAGTGAAAGAGCAACTGGTTGATATGCTTCGAGAGTATGTGGATGTCTTTGCTTGGTCTTATCAGGATATGCCAGGGTTGGACACCGATATTGTCATGCACAAGCTACCTTTAAAAGAGGACTGCCCGCCGGTAAAACAGAAGTTGCGCCGTACTCGCCCAGATATGGCAATGAAGATAAAAGAAGAGGTGCAAAAGCAGTGGGACGCCGGTTTTCTTGCTGTAACTAGTTACCCGCCGTGGGTTGCTAACATTGTACCTGTGCCTAAGAAAGATGGCAAGGTAAGGATGTGTGTAGACTACCGGGATCTGAATAGAGCCAGCCCAAAAGATGATTTCCCTTTACCTCACATTGATGTATTGGTGGATAATACGGCTCAGTTCTCGGTATTCTCCTTCATGGACGGATTTTCAGGATACAATCAGATCAAGATGTCACCTGAAGACATGGAGAAGACAACTTTCATCACACCCTGGGGCACGTTCTGTTACAAGGTGATTCCATTCGGACTGAAGAATGCTGGTGCAACCTATCAACGGGCTATGGTAACATTATTCCACGACATGATCCATAAAGAAATTGAATGTTATGTGGATGACATGATTGCCAAGTCCCTCACAGAAGAAGACCACCTGGTGAATCTGTTGAAGTTATTCAAGCGTCTGAGGAAGTACCAACTGAAGTTGAACCCCAACAAATGCACATTCGGGGTGCGATCTGGTAAGTTGCTGGGATTCATTGTGAGCGAGAAAGGGATTGAAGTTGACCCTGATAAAGTCAAAGCCATTCAAGAAATGCCTGCACCGAAAACTGAGAAAGAAGTTCGAGGGTTTCTAGGTAGATTGAACTACATTTCGAGGTTCATATCTCACCTTACAGCAACCTGTGAACCTTTGTTCAAGTTGTTAAGAAAAGAACAAACGGTCAGGTGGAACGAAGACTGCCAGAGGGCTTTTGACAAGATCAAGGAATATTTACAAGAACCTCCCATCCTTATGCCTCCAGTTGAAGGAAGACCTCTAATTATGTACTTGACAGTATTAGAAGAGTCAATGGGGTGTGTGTTGGGCTAGCATGACGAGTCTGGTCGAAAAGAGTATGCAATTTACTACCTAAGCAAAAAGTTTACCGACTGTGAACAACGTTATTCACTGCTCGAGAAAACTTGTTGTGCTTTAGCGTGGGCTGCTCGCCGACTGAGGCAATATATGTTGACCCACACTACCTTGTTGATCTCAAAGATGGACCCAGTTAAGTACATTTTTGAGAAGCCAGTACTTACCGGACGGGTTGCAAGATGGCAAATGATCCTCACAGAATATGACATCCAGTACACATCTCAAAAGGCCATCAAGGGCAGTGTATTGTCTGATTATCTTGCTGAGCAACCCATTGATGATTACCAGCCTATGAGATTTGACTTCCCTGATGAAGACATCATGTTCATAAAATCAAAAGATCATGAAGAGCCTATTCACACTAAAGGGCCTGACCCAGAAGAAGAATGGACTATGATGTTTGACGGGGATGTTAATATGAATGGTCGTGGTGTTGGTGCAGTACTCATTACACCTAAAGGAGTTCACATGCCTTTCTCGGCAAAACTCACTTTTAACTGCACTAACAACGAAGCTGAATACGAAGCTTGTATTATGGGTCTTAAGGAAGCCATTGACCTCAGGATCAAGACTTTGACTGTGTTCGGAGATTCAGCTCTGGTAGTTAATCAAACCAACAGCAAATGGTACACCCACCAGGATCATCTGATACCTTACAGGGATTATACAAGAAGGTTATTGACTTTCTTTACAACGGTCAAGCTTGAGTATATCCCTCGGGACGAGAATCAGTTTGCAGATGCTCTTGCCACCATTTCATCCATGATCAAAGTTCAAGCTGCCAACTTTGTGCCTCGGATTTCAGTGTCCAGACTTGACAGACCAGTGTACGTATTTGCAGCAGATGTTGTTAAAGATAATAAGCCTTGGTTCCATGACATTAAGTGCTTCTTGGAGGATCGAATATACCCACCTGGGGCATCTTCCAATGATAAGAAGACTTTGAGAAGGCTTGCTGGTAGTTTCTTTCTGAACACTGATGGTTCCCTGTACAAGAGAAACTTTGATATGGTGCTTCTCCGGTGCGTTGATAGAACAGAAGCAGACTTGCTAATGCACGAGGTGCACGAAGGATCCTTTGGTACCCATGCAGGAGGGCATGCCATGGCCAAGAAATTGCTAAGATCAGGTTATTACTGGATCACAATGGATGTTGACTGTTGTGCCTATGCCAGAAAATGCCATAAATGCCAGATCTATGAGGATAAAGTGCATGTGCCTCTGAATCCTTTGAATGTGATGTCTTCACCCTGGCCCTTTGCCATGTGGGGAATTGATATGATTGGCAAGATCAAACCAACTGCTTCAAACGGCCACAGATTCATCCTGGTTGCTATTGACTATTTTACCAAGTGGGTTGAAGCAGCTTCTTATGCAAATGTTACAAGGCAAGTGGTAGCCCGATTTCTAAAGAGAGATATCATCTGTCGGTATGGAGTGCCCGAGCGAATCATTACTGATAATGGTTCTAACTTAAACAACAAAATGATGGCAGAGCTATGCCGGGACTTCAAGATACAACACCACAATTCTTCTCCTTACTGGCCAAAGATGAATGGCGCTGTTGAGGCAGCTAACAAGAATATCAAGAAGATTGTGCAGAAGATGGTAGTTACGTACAAAGACTGGCATGAAATGCTACCATTTGCCTTGCATGGGTACCGAACGTCAATCAGGACATCCACTGGGGCAACACCGTATCAGCTTGTTTATGGTATGGAGGCAGTCCTACCTGTTGAAGTTGAGTTACCCTCCCTGCGGATATTAATGGATGTTAAGTTGAGCGAAGCAGAATGGGTCTGGTCCCGATACGAACAACTGAGTCTGATTTAAGAGAAAAGATTAGCTGCAATCTGTCATGGGCAGTTGTATCAGAAAAGAATGAAGAAATCCTTCGATCAAAAAGTCAGGCTCTGAGAGTACCAAGTAGGAGATCTCGTGCTGAAAAGACTCCTCCCTCCTCATACAGACCACAGGGGCAAATGGACTCCGAACTATGAAGGACCATTTGTAGTAAAGAAAGTTTTCTCCGGTGGAGCACTCATGCTCAGTACTATGGATGGTGAAGACTTCCCGTCCCCTGTGAATTCAGATGCAGTTAAAAAATACTTCGCATAAAAATGACCCGCTGGACACAAAAACAGAATGTAAGTCCAGGAAAAAATAGGGCATCCCGGCGAGTCAAAAGCAGAATAAAAGACTCGGGCAAAAATAAGGGAACATAAACAAAAAAATGTACACCCGCTGAGTTGAAAAGCCGCATTGGACAGCTCGGGCAAAAATGGGTATCCCGATGGATTGAAAACCCGAAAGGGCGATCCATGCAAAACAAGGGAATAAGCGAACAATTGCATTCTGAATTCGTCTGTATCACTTACAACTTGGTAAGCCCCAAAAGGATCAAGCTTCGTTCAAAATCAGCCTTCTTCAGAAAGCAAGACGAGAAGAACGCCAAATGTCATACGAGTCATAGCAAAGGGAAGCTTCTTGAAGCGTCATCAACATTGCCAACATCTTTTTTCTCAATTTGTAACAATCTCCTCATTTTAGGGGATTTGTTTCTTTGACTGTATCTTGCCAATTCAGGGCACATGAATTAATAAAATCAGATTTTCAGTCACGTCTCGTACATTTTATTTTCATTTGCAAGAATGTTCGATGTCTTTAAGATACTGATCGCATAAATGCAGATGCTTTTCTTCTAAAAAACGTTGCTTGCAGGAAATATACTTATTCCCAGGAGTGCCTAAACTCCTCTGATGGAATCCAGTGAAGGATACCTCGGGATTACTTGTGCATTTCTCTGTCTTTTCAGGATTGCAGGTGTTCAAAGCACAACATGGGGCATGAAAGCTTCACCCTAACAAGCTGGCAAATCATTATCTACTCAGTCTTAGCACCGGAGGTGTTTTCTCCCCAACTGAGTTTCCATCCATTATTCCTCCTCAGCCAAGTACAAAAGCCCGGGAACCATCTCCCCACAAAGTGTTGACCTCTATCTAGAAGAGCAACGCCGGAAGATCTCACAACAGAGTGAAGCAAGCTTCTACAAACCCCAGTTGGGTCCCTCTTTACCAAAGATAGGTCTATCAGTGACCTATATCACCAAGCAGAATCCCATATGTCAGATATACCAATGATTTCATCCCCAGCTGGGATGTTCACTTCAAGCAGATCAACCAGAGATCTTCGCAGCAACGGGATCCGAATCCCGGATCGGTTACCTTCTGCATAATCATAACATTCGCATCATATTCTCCCCGCAGAGCGTAGCATTCCGTCTAAAAAACGGAGCATTACGGCAAAAATCAAACATATTGCATAATCATAAGCCATGTTCTGAATCAAACACTTGTAAAATACTGACAATCCATCAACAAGATACAGAAACTCCCAAGAATCCCCGGCAGAAAGCTAAGGCATTTGCCTTACACTCACAAATACAAGTACACATTCCTTTTGGCACCCGTCCGTGTCATCATTCCCCAGTAAAGTCGCCCGAGCTTTCTGTACAAACAGACACTTATACATTACAGATACTTTTTGACACTCGTCCGTGTCATATCCCCAGTAGAAAGCCAAAGCGTCCTCTTTGCACTCACAGATACATATACATACAACTCCTTGATACCCGTCCGTATCACCTCCCCCAGTACAGCTACTTAAACCCTTTGTAATCATACATATTCATACACTTTTTCAGACACCCGTCCGTGTCACTCTCCCCAGCAAGTTAAACACTCATCTGTACACCGCTCATACTTATTAATCCTGTTTCACTTATACGGATACTCGTCCGTATCTCGTATACACCACTTATACCCCCTCAAATTCGACACTCGTCTGTGTTCTTTGTTAACCAGTTGGTACTCGTCCGTATCATCATCTCAGAACATGCGTCAAGCGTTTGTTTCTACTTGATACTCGTCTGTATCACAGTCGTAAGGATGCTCGTCCGCATCTTTAATCCATACACGTGTCAGACACTCATGTCTTCTTGAATTTAGACACTCGTCTGTGTCAATTATTCCCCAGAAGAGTCCCCGCAGAATCAATACTCGTCCGTGTTCTTTGTTAACCAGTTGATACTCGTCCGTATCATCATCTCTGAACATGTGTCAGCATTTGTTTCTACCTGATACCCGTCCGTATCATAGTCTTAAGGATGCTCGTCCGTATCTTTAGTCTATACACAGTACCCAAGCACTTGTACCTCTCATTCCTTGGATATAGACACTCGTCCGTGTTTACTTTCCCCCAGCAAAATCCCAGTGAACTATTTCCTTTCTATCTGACATTCGTCCTATGTCATGATACCCTCTCGGCAGCCTTACCCTGCCAGGTGATCGTCATTCACCTTTGGATGACCGTCCCTCATCCTTTCCCTAGCGGAGTCTCCATTATTGGAACCCCTTCCTATCTGGCATTCGTCCTATGTCATGATATTTTAGCAGCCGTACCCTGCTAGGTGATCGTACTTCACCTTTTGATGATCGTCCTTCATCATTTTATCCGATGGCCGTCCCCATTGTTGATCTTGTTATCTGACATTCGTCCTATGTCATGATAAACCCCGAGAGCAGCCGTACCCTACTAGGTGATCGTCCTTCACCTCTTGATGATCGTCCTTCATTATGCTTATCCGATGGCCGTCCCCATCGTCGACTTTTTATCCGGCATTCGTCCTATGTTGCGATACTTTTGGCAGCCGTACCTTGCCAGGTGATCGTCCTTCACCAATAGATGACCGTCCCTCATCTTATCCCCAACAGAGCAGCCGTCCCCTGCTAGGTGATCGTCCTTCACCTTTGATGACCGTACCTCATCACCTGTTTTTTACCCATAATCCCCAGAGAGTCTTATATCTTTGCTTGATGGCCGTCCCCATCACAATCCCTCATATCCCCAGCTTGTCGGTCGTCCCCGTCATTGCCCTTTCCCCAGCAGTTGTCCTCTACTCGACGATCGTTCTCCGTCGCCCGCACTTTATAATATACTTTATTTTCTTTTACAATCTATATCCCTTTTCTTCTTCATTCTGTGAGTGCAAATTTTGGACTGTCTTTGGTATTCAACCACAAGTTATCTTGTTTGCCTGTTAAGTCGTTGCTTACATTCTACACAGCTAACTCATGTTTGAATAGGGGCAGCTGTAAACACCCCAAATTTTCCCTCACCCATTCACACCATGGCTTGTAATCTTTTCATGTGCATAAGTTCAATCATAAGCATCTCATATTGCATTTTGATTCACTGCATTGCTTCTAAGTCATCTGCATCTAGGGTTTGTGATCTGAGCAATCCAAGAGCTACTTGAGCCACTCCAAAGGTCATCAATCATTTCAAAGGGGTCCATGTGTGTTCAAGCATCATATTATATCCTCTCAAGATCAAAGAAGTCAAATAATCACAAGAACTGAGAATGGCATGGAAGCAGAGCCAGGTTTAACTGCACAGATGACCTAGAATTAGGGTTTTGGTTTCAAGGGCCATAACTCCAAATTTTTTGGTCATTCTTGTTTCTATTGGTCTCTATATGGTATAGGGATCATTCATATCCATTTTTATGAAGAAATTCAATGGGGAAGGCATCTGATCAAGAGTTGACTTCTTGAGCAAGTCAGTGCAAAATCAGGGCATCTGAGGCCCCCAGTGACCCAACCAAAGGGTGTTCATCATCATTTTGATTGTGTATGATCTTTATTTGATCATAGAAGATGTTGGAAATTCACAAAATTGAAGGATTTCAAGCCATTTGCAAAGTTGACTTTTTGGGAAAATGACTTGTAATGGAAACTTGCCATTTTGGGAAACTTTTTCAACCCTTGCTTTTTGATTCAAAAAAGCTTCAAATGAGAAAACTTTGGTCATGAAAGTTGTAGAATGGATCATTCCCTTTTCAAAAAGTACAAGAACTCATTCTAATTCATTTTGGATCAAAAGTTATGGCTTGTCAAAGTTGGGAAAAATCACATAATTTCAAGTTTTCTACCAAAGAGGCAAAGTTGCAAAATCCCTTGCCAAGGCAAATTGTGCTATCAAATGGACTTCTAATCTTCACACAAACATAAACCAAGGCCTAAAGATCAGATTGCATCAAAAGTTCACTCATTTTCATGGCTTGTGGATCAAGAAATTCCAAAAGGGCCAAAAATTCACAAATTTGCAAAATGATCCATAACTCTTCATCCACTTGAGCCAGCTCACAAAATCTGATTTCATGACACCCCTTGATCCTTGCTGCGCATAGCCATGCCCCTATCTCAGCCTGCCACTTGCCCATACCTCCAAGTACAACTTTCTTGACTTTTTGCAACTTAAGCCATACCAATCACACTGCTCCACAACAACTCTCTGCCCAATCAGAACATGTTATGTGGACTTCAAGCTAGCCATAACATACAAGACACAAGCCTGAAACTCTCTCTAAGCCAGCATTCTCATTTTTCACCTCTTATGCAATTTCCTTCGAAACTCATCATACAAGCATCAAACACTCAAACAAACTTCACAAAACATCTCAGCATACTCCCCTGATCATTTCCCTACCCTCATTCATCCCTGAAACCTCCTCAAACTAAATCACGATCCTCACCCCTCACTGAACAGAACTTGATCAATCTCACAAACCAACCATTTTAAACTCCAACCAAGCCTTGCAAACTTCTCAGGGGGGTCATTGGAGGTGATTGGAAGCAAATAGCTGGCCAGAAAGTTGCAAACTGAGAAAGCTCAAGCTCAGGTACCTCAAGAACTTTTTTTCCAGAAATGAAAATTTAGGTTCTTAGATTGTTCCTTATGCCTTGCTGATCATCCTGATGTTTTTACTTTTTGAAATGGTTAAGATTTGAGTGTGTACTGGTTGCCTGAAACTTTTGCCATTTTTGAGTTTTGATTCGAATCTTGTTTTGTAGGTCATAGAAATTTGTTTTGAGGGTAGGTTTAGATTCAGGGAGGTTAGGAGGTTTGATCTGGAGCTTTAGAGCTCCAGAAATAACCTAGAGAAGAAGTTGGCTATTTTTCAGGTGAGGAGGTCACCGGAGAAGACGACCGGAGCTCGTCTCCGGTGACCTGAGAGTGATTAAATGCTAATTAGGGTTAGGGCACCAGGTTTGAATGTGAGCCACTGGATGTTGTTTCCCGCGCGCGTATGGAGGGCTGAGATCATGTCATTAATTATTAATTAGGTTTAATTTAATTAATTAATCAGGATTTAAGAAGTTTGAATTTGGGCCGTAGGATTGCGCGCCAAGTCAATGGTTTTCAGCCCAGATTGCATCCTGGCTCTCCATTGTGCATACTTCTCACTTTATTTAATTTTATTTCATTTTATTTTGATTTATTTTGTACGAATTTTTAAAAATAGCAAAAAATGTTTAAAAATTATGAAAAATTTTGTCAACATTTTCATTATTTTTCAGAACACAAAAATATTTTTATTTTTATTTTTTGCATTAAAAATTATTTTTAAATCATTTAAAAGTTTATTTCTAATTAGTTAATGAAAATTAATTAATTAAAAATACTTTTAGGTATTTAAAAATCACAAAAAAATTCATGTAACCTTTAACAACATTTAGAAACATTGTTCAACTCTCAAACCAAATTTCTTTCTTGTTCTTGATGCCTTTTGATAATTTTCTTTGGATTTAATTTTATTTCAAGGCATTATTTTGTTTCAAACTTCAAAAATTCATTTATGTCTAACCTTTGAGAGTTGGATCATGATTCTTTTTCCATTGCATCTTGTTTGATATGTAGTTCATAGGATAAAATTGGCATGATTTGATCTTACATTTTCAATTTGTTTGGCATTTTTCTTGAGGAGGTACCTTAAAACCCTAGCAATCTTAGAAAATTCATAATTCTCACTAGGTTAAGAGTTGGATCCCCTCCTTTGGGCAGTGAGTTTGTATAGGTTTAGGGTTCCTTTGATTGCATTTTCAAATTTTTATCATGTCATTTGCTTCTGGTTTTGGATTTTTGCTTTGTATGTTGCATATAACCCTAATTTATGCCTTCCTTTGCATCCATCTTCCATTTGCTTGCATACCATGACTTGCCATGACATTTTGTGCATCCATTTGATTCATAACACATCTTAGGACATATTAGAATCATGTGTGATCATTGCATCTTTCATTTTCCATGTTATATGTCCATTGCATTCCATAACTTTTCATGAACATCCATGGTTCAATACATGCTTCTCTTAAATCCATATGTTTGTATGATCATTCTAATGCCTTGCCTCATGTTTGCATCATCTCTTAGCATCATTAACATCATACTTATGCTTCTGGTTTTGGTTTGCATCATGACATTGCATCTCATTTTGCATTGCATCTCATTTCCTTCACTAACTTTTCAGGTGGTAAGTTACTTTGAGAAGTGAATTTGCCTTCACTTCTCACATTATCTTTTTATCTCTTTCATACTTCCATTGCTGAATTTTGTATGTGTATTGGATTGAGCTTGCTCATTCTTTTTCATCTTACTTTCTTCCTTCAAGCAACTTGTCTTCTTAAGTGAAGCAAGTTGTTTTGCTTCATTCTGCTTCTTTATCCTTTCATCTGCTTCTCTCCTTGGTGGCTCTTTGAAGATTCTTTCTCTTAAGCCTCACAAACCCTAGGACTTCCAAGCATGATAATAATTAGGGTTTTGATTAGTCCCCCACTTAGCTTTTACCTTTGTGTCTCTTTGAGTCCTCTCTTCTCATCTCATAATCAGGGACTAAACCCTAAAGGTTTTAAGGCTTTGTGATTAAGCTTATGCCTGCATCCTTCTATTAGGATGGAGTGTATAACTTTAATCCTAAGTGTTAAACCCTTAATGTGTTTAACTCCTTTAATCAATCCACTTAATAATCATCAAGACATCAAGCTTGTAACTTGGGCCTTGCATTAGGGTTCTAATTCTTCCTTAGTTGGTTAAGAAGGACTAACCCTAGTGTTAATGGACAAGTCCCCCTCAAGCTGTCTTACAAACCATAAAAATCACTTCTTCATCTTATCATTAACTAAAATCCACTTAATAAAGGCTTTGTTTTGTCATGAGTTTAATCCTTAATCATGGATTAAGTTGAGGAGTCTTCCTCAGCTTAAACATTCTCATCTATTATCCTTCTATTAGGATGGTGTAATGAGTCTGTTTAATCCCTAATTATGGCTTAATCTCATTACTCAACTCTAAACAAAAACAACAAAAACATCTAAATAATCACAAGTAGGTTAATGATCTTAATCCTACCTCATGGTGATTAAGTGTGAGATACTGACTTCACACTTAAGGTATTCTCATTACCCCTAATCAGAGGGAGGATGTGATGAGTTTACTAACCCATTGGTTTAGGCTTAAGCTCATTAACTTATGACAAACTTTCAAAAGCAATAAAAGACTGAAAACACAAAAAACAAACAATAATCGTCTTCTTCGGGATTCTTTTCTCATCATCTTCACTCACAAACGAGAACTCGCTTCTTCCGTCTAATGCAAGACAGTTTGCACCTGAGCCAGATAGGTCATACACTTGAGCATAGACAAGCAAGCAGTTCACAAGTCAATTCACCTTTCAGTCTCTTTGGGTCGAACTACGGTGTTCTGACTTCCTCATTGCACGAGAGGATATGTAGGCATAACTTAACAGTTATCGAACAAAAGTCTCTGTCTATTCCCCCTCTTTCCAGCATTGTTCTTTAAGCCTCATAATCTTGAGCATACTCCTTTTCTTACACTGACACTTTTCTTATACACTTCACTTTCCTTTTACACTGACACTTGCATTTTTTCCAGCTTTGATACACAAAATAGCACTGACACTACCCCTTTAAAACACAAATCTTTTAAGCGTGGATCTCGTCGAGTACGACGGACAATCTGGGTGCTAATACCTTCCCAGGTTGTAACCAACCCCCTTTCTCAGTCTCTCTGGTTCGCAACCGTCTTATCCATATCTTTTCCTAGGTTTATGCAGCATTACCTTTCCTCCGGGATAAAAATGCCTAGCTGGCGACTCTTTTCTTTTCTCTTGAGTTCACCCTTGTGTGTTCTCATCCCTCCTTTCGCCGACCGTTCGCGTCTGTACCCCTTCTGACCATGTGTGTCATTTTGGTGGGAGCGACAATAGGGCCTAAAGTTATTTCCTCCAGGGGGAGGGGTTCCCATAGGTATTGAATGCCCTATGTTGGAGGAATTGGATCCGCTTTGAGAAAACGACACCCCTGGTATCGATCCAGATGATGAGGGATTTCCTCCTTCTGAAACATGGAGTGTTTCCATATTCCCTCCTGTAGAAGGAATAACATTGGAAACTGGAATTTCGTCAGTATTTATTGGTGGTGGGATAGCCATTTTTCTTACTCTAGTTCTCCTAGGTTCTATGTTAGTCATGGATAATTTACCACTTCGTAAAATCATACAATGTAATAAAAATCATTTGGATTAAGAATCCTTTTTAGTGTTTTAGCACTGTCCCACTGTGCGTGCCAATTTGTTCGCCAAAAACACCAGCGAACACATCTCCATTCGAGGATGGTTTCGTGTTCGATCTGAGGATCTTTTGTGAGTTGTCATTCGAGGATGACATTCTCTCCTTCAAGCCCTTCTGAGGTTGGTCTTCTTGCTTTCGCAAATTTTGTCCGAGGTCATTCTTTGTTGTTTCTGGTTATCGACTGAGGTCGGTACACCATTGTGTCTCCATTCGAGGATGGTTTCGTGTTCGATCTGAGGATCTTTTGTGAGTTTTCATACAAGGATGAAATTCTCTTCTTCAAGTCCTTCTGAGGTTGGTCTTGTTGCTTTTGCAAAGTTTGTCTGAGGTTAGTCTTTGTTGTTTCTGGTTATCGACTGAGGCTGTTACACCATTATGTCTCCATTCGAGGATGGTTTCGTGTTCGATCTGAGGATATTTTGTGATTTGTCATTCGAGGATGACATTATCTTCTTCAAGCCCTTCTGAGGTTGGTCTTGTTGCTTTTGCAAAGTCTGTCTGAGGTCAGTATTTGTTGTTTCTGGTTATCGACTGAGGCCGGTACACCATTGCGTTTCCATTCGAGGATGGTTTAGTGTTCGATCTGAGGATCTTTTGTGAGTTGGTCTGAGGATCTTCTGAGGTTGGTCTTGTTTCTTTCGCAGAGTCTGTCTGAGGTCAATCTTTGTTTGTTCTTCTGGTTATCGACCGAGACCGGTATACTGGGGCATCTCCATTCGTGGATGGTTTCGTCAGATATGAGAATCTTTCATGGGTTGTCATTTGAGAATGACATTTCTGCCATACCTTTCACTACCCACGGAGTCCAAATTTTCCGGTTTATTCGGGTATTCAATCACTCTATACCTTGAAGGTATGAAATTTGTTGCTATCATCCATTCAGGTCTATAGATGATTGAATAGGGGAAGCTGTAATACCCTAAAATTTGACCTCTACTTTTGTCGCCAACCGCAAGTGGTTTATGCTTCGTTCTTGTTGCATGGTCGTCTGAGCATCACATCGCATAATAAAATAATAATAATAATAATCAATCATTAATCATTTGGATGTTTTCATAAGGCATGTGATTGGGCTAGGCAACTCAAGATTGAAGCTCAAAAGAAGAAAATCATTACAAGAAAAATATTCAAGGCAATTCCCATGAGAAGCCATCCAAAGAGCAAAGATTTGGAGTTTTGGGGCCGTTAACCAGTTAACGGATTGGTTAACCGGTTAACGGTAGGCGAAATTTTGAAAATATTTTAAAGTTAGTTGGTTTCCTTTCTCTCCACACTTTCCTTCCCTTTTTATTTTTCTTCCATTTTTCCTTCCATTCACTTGGATCCTTCTACTACCTTCTACCAAATTCTACCACATTCTAGAGAGTTCCAAGGAATATTCATATTCCTCACTCCAACCCTAAACCTAACTAACTACAAAGTTAATCCCAAGCCTAAACCTAACTCCTAACCCAAACCTAATCCCAAGCCTAAGCTCTATATAAATCAAAGACACTCCAAAGCTAGGGGTTACTCACCATTTTTCACATTTCTCAATCCTCAATCCTTCATTTCTCTCTCACTTTTCCTCCATTTTCACCAAAGCTTTTCAAAAAAAGCTCTTCAAGTTTTACATTGAAACTTGAAGATCTTAAAGCTAAGCCTCATCAATCACCTCTTTGTGAAGATTATTTGGATAATCAATTCCGATTTTGAAGTGGCTTGAAGCATTGGAAGTGATTAATCGACAAGCGACAAGAACGAATCACATTTATTTTGCATTCGCGGATTCATCGGATTTCTCGTCGATTTGAGCTTCGATATTTGTAACATTCACCGAAGCACTTCTCCACTTCGTAGGTTGGTGATCCAAAACTTTGCTTACTTTAAATTATTCTCTTCATCTCACCTTAAATGGCATTCTCCGCTTGATTATTTGTTGAGTTTCCGTTTTATCGATTAATTGCGTTTCGATTCCGTTTTGTGTGTTATTGATTGTTATAGCTAGATCCGTAGCTCAATTTAAGTTCCATTAAGTGTTAGAATACTGCTTCTAGGTGGAATATTAGTGTTAGCATGTTCATGAATAAGTTGGAAATCATTAGAAGTGAATTTATGGCTAAAAGCACTTATTTCAAAGTTGTTTTTCACTTTCTGTTCAGTGTTAACCGGTTAACGCGCGTGTGTTAGCCACAAATTTGCCTCTGTTTAAGGGCGTTAACCGGTTAACCATTCTGTTAACCGGTTAACGGTGTAGAAACTCAGAATTTTGCTTAGTTTGACTGCTCAATCTAGGTTTCTTGTGCCTCTAATCCCCATACATGTTTAGGTACTGATTTTGGGGAATTTTCTAGGTATGTTTCGACAACTCATTCCCCCATTTCGAGTCGTTTCGACGCGATCCCGTGCATTTCGCATATAATGTGTTTAGGTGTTCACTTGTGCATAATTTGATTTCTTTCATGTTATTGCTAGGTCCATACATTCTTTGGCATGTAAATGATCATGTTGCATGTTGTTTTTGCATGTTTCGCATCATTCGTGATCGCATATTACTTCATTGCATCACATAATCAATGTTGCATTTTCATATGAACATAACTATGCATGAACATAATGGTGCATTTTGTTGCATCGTTGATCATATTCCTTCATTAATTCAATTCTGAATTTTGCATTGGATATGTGCCATGCTTGTTTATTCATATTGATGATGTTGAATGTTCATATGCCATGCCTTACTTTGCATATTTGTTGTATAATGAATCATGTTGTGTATATTTTCATAATCCATAAAAATAATAATGTTCATCCACATTATATGTTTGATGCATGTTAACTAAGAATAATCATGATCAATTGGTGCATTTTTAATTGAATTTGTGCATTAAAAATAAAAATAACCAAATTTGGATTTTGTATTTCATAGCTGCTTTTGCATATAGGTGTTGTAAAATGTAGGCTGTTTGCATGATATTCATGTTGTTTGAAACATTTTACACCTGATTTTCATGTTGAATAGGTGTTGTAAAAAGCTGATTGAGTGTTGGATTGCATTTCATTGCTGTCTTTGTATTTGGTAGTTGTTATAGGTGTCTGAATTTTGCATTGCATTATATTTAGGTCCTTTAAACCATAGATTTAGATCTAGTTTAGGTTCTAGTTCCCTTAGGAATTAATTAGGTAATTATGTTTTCCTTATTTTTCATCATGTTTACCATGCTAACCTTTGTTTTATAGGGGGGAAGATTGAGGTATGCATTACTTCATTCTCATCTTTTATTCATTTAGATGTGTTTGCCTTAGCACTTGGTGCTTTGTTGTTAGGCTTTCCCCTTTGCTCTTTAGAACCAACTTAACTTCCTTAGGAAGTAATTTGATTTCTAAGCTTCTCTCCTTCTCATTAGAATTAGAAACCACATTAACCGTTAGGACCTCCTTGTGAATATAATGATTAACTTAGGGTTGTGTCTTAGTCCCCCTTAGTTTTGTCCTTTTGCAATTTGAGTCATTCTTTCTCACCTTATAAAGAAAATAATCAAAACACCTAATGAAGGTTGAATGTTTTCGTACGACACGAGACTTTGCCGTGGGTTACTTATGCACATCCTGTCTCGGGGCGAGGTGTAATTCATATACCACGATGAACAAGTCTTAGTGTGAGAATGTTTCACAAATAAAATATAAAAAAAACATTTCTCTAAAAGAAGAATCGTCTTTACTTCGGGAACTTTCTATAAAACATTTCTCTAAAACAAAGAAGAATCGTCTTTACTTCGGGAAATTTCTCTTATTATCTCACTCATTTTCAACGCAAACTCGCGACGACTTGTCTCATATGCAAGACGGTAAATGCACTCGTACCAGACGAGTCTGCAACACCTGAGCATAGACATATGCAGTTCCAGCGCATAAAAAACACAAAAATAGTTTCCTTTTGTTAGGTGAACTACGTCGACTCTGATCCTCATTTTCCCGATGAGGTACGTAGGCAGCGGGGTAGGTCCCGTGCGAGCACACTCTTTATTTTTGCAACATTTTTCCTATTCCTTTGTGCTCCCTTTTTTCCAGTTCCTTCTCCAATTCCAGTTCTAGTAGCGGTTTTATTCAGCAACACCTTATTCCTCACCCTTTGAAACAAACAAGCAAGCGTGGATCCCGTCGGGTACGACGGATGATCTGGGGTGCTAATACCTTCCTAGTTCGTAACCTACTTCTGAACCCAGATCTTTGGTTCACATGACCTTGTCCTTTTCCTTCTTCCTCAGGTTTGTGCAGCATTACCTTTCCCGTTCCTTCGGGATAAAAATGCATGGTTGGCGACTCTAACCTTTTTCGCGTCACTTTCGCGTTTGTACTAGGATGAAAATCCCGGGAGCGACATGAGGCTATTGAATCGGTGTGGAGAAGATGGAAAAATTGATTGAAGGTGGAAGGTGTTGGTAAGGACTTTGGGTCTCCTGTTATAGTGATGTCATTTTTTTGTAGGAGAAGGATAATTTTGGGATTGAGAAATCTGTTGTGATCGGACCAAGAGTTCTTAACCATTCCATTCCAAGAACTACATCAGCACCTTCAATAGGAAGTAGGTAAAATGGAATAACAAATAAATTATTTTGAAGTGTGATTGGGACTTGTGGGCAGAGGCCAGAACAAGATAATTTGGATCCGCTTCCTACCATGACGGAAAAGTTGGGGATGGGTTTTGTTGGTATTTTTAAATGTTAGGCAATTTGGGGTTGTAAGATATTGTAAGTGCTCCCCATGTCAATCAAAACAGTCACAACTTGACCATGCAACAACCCGTTGAATTTAAGGGTCTTAGGAGAAAAATGGCCACTTACAGCTTGTGGTGACAATTGGAAATAAGTATCATCAGATGCAGCAAGTATATTTGTCTTATAGCCATCAACAACTTGTTCCAATTCTATAGTGATAAGTTCTTCTCATCCACTAATAAGAGGAAAAATTTACCTGCTGTGCATTTATGACCCGGAATGAATTTTTCATCGCAATTAAAATACAAACCTTGTGCATGACGCTCTTGAAGTTGAGCATTAGAAAGGCGGAGGATGTGAATTTTGGTTGACTGTGGTAATGAAGAAAGTTTTAGAGGTGTAGTAGGTTGGGTGGGGGTTTGGGTTGGGCTGATTGAGGAGGTTGTAGAATGGTTATTGTTATTGGGAAAAGGTCTTTGGTATTTGTGCTTGGAACCTTTAATTTTGGATTCAATTAGTTTAGCCAACCCAGTTGCTTGGGAGATAGAAACAGGTTTATGAATAACAATTTCATTTCGAATATCAGCTGCCAAACCAGAAATAAAGCAATTAAGAATAACATCTTGAGATAAACCTACAACTTGAGTACCTATTTTTTCAAATGCAGCTTGATATTCAACAACTGAGCCCACTTGTTTTAATTTAAACAATTCAGCTTGATGATTTGCATAGGTAGAGGGACCAAAGCGTAATTCTAATGCCTTAATGAAAGATGCCCAATCAATTAAAAGATGACTTTGATGCATCCATTTGAACCAAAATAAAGCCTCATCCTTCATATAAAATGACATCATGGAAAGTCTATTTTCAAGTGGTAATTGATAAAAATCAAAGAATTGATCCGCTTGAAATAGCCATTCTAAAGGGTTGTTGCCATCAAACATGTGTAGTTTGAGTTTTGGGGTTCTAAATGGGGTAAGGGTGTGTTTGATTGAAGGTGGTAAAGGGGTGTTTATTGAAACATAGGGATTTGGTAGTTTTGTGTAAAAGGTAATTGGCTGGTGTGAGTAGGATATGGGGTTGAAAAATTTGGGGGAAAGTCTGTGAGAGGCTAGAATAAGGTTGTTGTGTGTAAGTGTTGTTAATGTGTTGTGTTGGAGAGGGTGGAGTTTAGAGGTGAGGTATATGTATGCTGAAAATTAGGGCTATTCTATGGAGTAGAAATGGTAAAAGTGTGAGGGATGTAAGTTATACCTGATGAGGAAGGGTCTGTTGTTGTAGCTGCTGCTACTGTAACAATGGTTGTAGTAGGTTGTTTTTCTTGTTGAATGACAAAATTGTTGAGCATACCCATGTTATTATCATATCTAGAGTCTAAAATTTGTTTTTCGCTGTCCATACGCGTTTGTATCAACTCTAGATATGATGTAGTTTTATTGAAGCGTTCATCCATGAGTTGCTGATTTTCTGCCATTGCATAATTAAGACGAACATTGGCTGTTTGGACAACTTCTTCAATGATATCTCTAGGGTTTGGTGGTTTATAAGGAGGAGCCATGATGAAAGCACCAAATTGATAGAGTTTTCCACAACTATTTTGTATCTAAGATTTAGGATTCTACCAAGAAGACACACATAAACAAAAGGGAGAAGAAATATAAAATTCTGAATTAATTGCCTACTTCATTCAACACAGTTCAAGACTTAAATACAATCACAATCACAACCCTAATGGGCTGGATAATGGGTTAGGTCAACTTAAAGGAAAAACAACTAAAATTGCAACAATATTTAATAATAATTCATATTAATTTAAATCATAGTCACTCATCCACTTAGGTTTAGATCTGGTGCGTTGGGCCTTGTTAACACAATGGCTCGAATCCATCTAAATATGATCATATAGTAAAATCTTGTTTTAATAGGGGTATTCAAAATCGAATTGATTAAATAAAAATCGTTAATTGTACTATTTTCTAAAGAAATTGCGCGATTCCCTTCAATTTGCGATTTTATCTTGTATTTTGCAAAAGAAATCAAACTGCATTATATTACAAAATCTTATAAACTATTATATACTTTTTTAATTTAAAAAAAAACAAATTATTTTGTATGATATTTATTTTAATTTATATATCAATAAAAAATATTATTTATTTATCAATACTATTCTTTATATTTGAAATAAAATTACTATTTATTTATTTATGGTTTCCTTTTTAATTTGTTGAAGTTGATGAGGATAAAATTAAGAGAAATTTTTTTAACTCACACTTGTTTCCAAACACTCTTTGTTGATAAAAAATAAATATTTTTTTAAATACAATTATACTTAATCATTTTATTTAATATTATTATCAATTATATATTATAAATTTTAAATTTATTCTTGATTTTATTTTAATAATAATAATTTCTTGTTTTTTCATTGATCAAAACAGAATCACATAAATATTTGTGGAGTTAGAAAATTATATGACCTGAGTTCCAACCTGAGATTCATTTTTTTTTCATTTTCATATTTTCAAAACAATCTGAAAAAATTAGTGGAGACCTATTTTGATATTATTTGATTTTTAGTGATATTTTTTCAGGTTTTATTTTATAGTATTTTAATTGTTTTTCATTTTTTCAATTGTTTTTCTCATTAGGGACATTGTTGGTATTTTCAAAATTGTTGAATTGTTGACTCATGATGCATGACTACTAGTGATTCTAATTTTGTGTTCTCCCATAATTTGTTTGATTCTGATTTTGAGTTTAATTTTCATAGCATGACCGTTGAACATAGAACTTTGAGAGAACTTGTTGCACCTGGTATTAATTAGAATGGTTTATGTATTTAATATCCTGTTGTAGATATACGTTTCGAATTGAAATATGGTTTAATGCATTTGTTGCCAAGGATTATTGGTCTTTCAAGTGAGGATATGCATAAGCATCTGAAAGAATTCTAGGTGTTGCGAAAGCCTTTCCACTGAAGATCATGTCCAGCTTAAAGCCTTTCCATTCTCACTACAAGATGTTGTGAAAGATTGATTGTATTATGTTGAGACGAATTCTATCACAAGTTGGAATGATCTGAAAAAAGTGTTCCTAGAAAGATTTTTCCCTGCCTCTTGAGTTGCTTCGATTAGAAAAGAAATATGTGGTATTAGATAGATTGACATTGAATCATTGGATAATTATTGGGAGAGATTCAAACAGTTAGTCTCGAGTTGTATATTACCAATCCAGTACTTTTATGAAGGGTTGCTAATTATGGATAGAAATATTTTGAATACTGTTAGTGGGGGAGAATTTGTTGATAATCCCCCAGCTTCAGCTAAAATCTTAATTGAAAACATGTCACTCAAATCCCAATAGTTTACAACAATAAACAACTATGTGGTTCAGACAAAAAGAGTGCATAAAATTCAAGCTTCTTCTTCCAACAAAGCCCTAGAAAGTAGACATGATGAACTAACCTCCCTTCTTAAACAATTAGCATCAACTAAAGCTCAAACATAAAGGCTATGTGGCACTTGCACTTCTCCTGAATGCCCAATAGATACATGTTTTACCTTGCTAGAGGGTGTAAGTACTGATTTGCCTCAAGCATATGAAACAAGCGTTTACAATCCTCACAGAAATAACTAGTATAGATACCATCCAGACCCTTGGTATGGGATTCCATCCACATAACAACAACCTAGGCCACCACCACAAAACACACCATAAGTGACTACCTCTATAGCTTTCGGACCTTCATTAGAGGACCTAATCAAGCAAATATTTGTACAAAATCTCCAATTTTAACAAGAAACAAATTCTAGTATTCAAAATTTGAAGACACCTATTGGACAACTTGCCACTTCAATGAATGCCATGCAGGTTCAAAGATCTAATCAACTACCATCCCAAATAACAGTGAGTCCAAAAGGCCCAAATGTGAGTGCAATTTCCTTGAGATCCAAAAAGAGTGTTGAACCAATTGAACCATCCCCATTAAAAAGTAAAAATGTTGTTGACTCCATGCCTAATTATGAGTTTGTTGTTGAGAAAGAGTATGTACCACCAATTCTTTTCCCACAAAGATTGGTGAAAACTAAAAAAATGGATGAGGAAGATAGGGATAAGGAAATATCCATTCTGGCTACTCGAGTGTATTCTCTCTCTCTCTCTCTATCTATCTATCTATCTCTCTCTCTCTCTCTCTCTCTCTCTCTCTCTCTATATATATATATATATATATATATATATATATATATATATATATATATATATATATATATATATATATATATATATATATATATATATATATATATATATATATATATATATATATATATATATATATATTGTGTGGGGGGACCATTTATTTTGTTTTCTTTCATTCATATTTCATTGTTTTTGCTTGTTTTCTTAAATAAATAAAAAATTACATGTCTTTTAATTTCATTTTTGGGTTGCAAGAGTTGCGTGAGTAATTTCTCTTTTCTATTGATTAAAGACATGTGGTGTGATATGATTGATTTGTTGTGCATTCTTAGTATGATGGGTAGGACTAAATGCTGATTCGTGCATCATTTGTGGTATATAATTAACCTTTGTGATATTTTGAGCCTTATGATGGATAACAATACAAATATTCATCTCTTTTATTTCTTATGTGATTTCATTTATGTTTATTAGTCTCTAGAACTTGATCTGACTCTTTTTGAAACTATTGATTACTTGTGCACTCTAATAGGATAAAGGTAAGTTGTTTTTATTTCCATTTATTTTTAGCTACTTAGCCGAAAAAAGTCAACCTTGAATAATATCATCTGAAAATCCTTGAGCTTGTTTATCTCATTCATTGTTTGAAACTCATTACATGCCTAAAAGTGAAAAATAATGTTATCACCCTATTCAAATGGTTGAAAGAGTCTTGTTTGGATTTGTTTGGGGTTGAATAATTATAGTTATGATATTTAATTCAAAAAGTTGGAAGGAAATAAAAAAATGGAAAAAGAAAAGAAGGATGACAATTGATCTCACCTGATCAGAATGGATCTACAACACGTGTCTCCGACGGTTGATGGGGAGGAGGGGGTGTACCTGCAAGGTACTCCGATGCTAAAGTGGGGGAGAGTTGTAATGTCCTGATTTCGTGATTTAATTTTGTAGCTTGTTGTGGTTGATTATTTGGTGTTTGTGGAATGTTGTTATGTTGTTGGTGAGATAATTCGAAATTATATTAATAAATAGTAATAATAAGGATAATTATTTTAGATTATTCAAATTATTATTATTATTTAATTAATATAAGGGAATTAGAGGTCTTGGGGGTATGTTGGTCAATTGTGGAGACTAAGTTGAGGGTAAAGTTGGAAAAGAGTATTAGGTGTATGTGTTATACTGATTAGTGAGAAGAAAAGTGTATCATTCGTAACATTTGGAGAAAAAAAGAGAAAAGCTCTGAAGAACAAGGGAAGAGGTTAGGTCTTAGAGGACCTCCAGTGAATTTGAAGAGAGACTGTAAGAAAACGACAATTTAAGGTATAAGGAGTATCGCCTTTCAATGTTCATGATGCATGGTTTAGGTATTGTGGGTAGTTGGGGTTTTATGGTAAACCTAGGGTTTATAGAGTAGATTTTGATGAATTATGATGTATCATTATGTTATATTGTTGTATTTTGATGTATACTTGATAGTAGTATGTATTATTATGAAATCTATGATTATCTGTGGAGAAATACGGGTTTTAGGTGTTGTTTTCGTAGCAGACGATAGGTTGTTATCGCTGGGTTTTTACTTAGAAATCGTGCAACCCACTTATCACGGTCGAGCCCGCTTAGCGTGATATGGTGAATTTTCGAATCCAAGAGTTAGTGAGTTGCGTGCTTATCACGAGGGTGGATGCACTTAGCGTGACCTAAAAGTGAAAAATGTGGTGTTTTAGTTCTGAAAAAAGTTATTTATTAGCGTGTAGGTATGAAGTAATGATGTTGTGATGTGTTATACTTGTTGTTAGGTATTATCTTAATGTTTTAGGGATTATCTTATGATGTATATGATGAACATGAAGCTAAGGTGTATGTCGAGTAATATGATGAATTTTCATGAATGTGGATGCAAGTGTTGATTTACCATATTTATATGACGATGTTATTGTGTCTTGCATTCATGGCATACCTATTTTGTTGGAGGCTTCGATCCCATAGTGTGGATCATGGTGATTTTGATTATGTTATGCTCCCTTGTGGAGGGTAGATGGTCCAGTGTCTATCATATGTTGAAATCGGTATCACATGCATTTAAGAAGATGCATTTCATTATTGGCGACATAGCATGAAGCATTGGTGTTGATGTGATTGTTTTGATGAGTTGTGTAATGTGAGGGGTGAAAATTTATGAAATGTTGCATATGATGATAATTTCCTGCTTATCTTTACTTTATGTCATTTATATTGGATTGTGATTACTCATCCTGCCTGTTTGAATGTTACTTCTATGTGGGTAATGTGTAGATACTCAGGAAGGATAACTTTTGATGCATATGTCATACCCTAATTTTTGACCCTAAGATTTTTCGCATCTCATCTGCATCTTGCATACAAACAAGATCACACACTGGTTCGTTTATCCTCTTTAGTTGTAGGTTTATGCCTCACAGGGGATCACCGTGTTTTTACTTGCTTTTATTTGTTTATATTTACTAACTTCTAACCAAAATACCAAAAATATGTTGCAGTTTACTTATTCTTCTCTCTATGTTGCATGTTTCCAAAGATAAGGCAGTGATTTCAATTCAGATGTGGTTGTTCAGTTATGATTCAATTAAGATGGATGTTTGACCTAATCTTGGTCAAACTATCAAAAGATTGTTTCAACTACAAATGAGTTGTGCCAATCGTTATTTCTCAGGCAATGCGTATTCAAAGTTCAAGCTGTGTTGCGTGCGAAATTCATCAGATTCTCAAGTTGTGGTTCTTAAGAAGTTTCAGGCCAGATTGTTTTGGTTGAGTGTTCATCAGTTTATCAGCAGTTTATCTGTGGATTTATTTTCCTTAGAATGAATTCAAATAATCGGGGCAATTTTTCAGATAATTCAAGTGGTTGTTGGAAGTTATTCGTGGTACAAGATTTATTCATATGCTTGCGAAAAAGTTTGGGTGCGGTTTCAGATGAAAAGTTAAGATGGAATATCTATCTCGATTACCATTTTCTATCTATTTTTATCCTTTTCTTTATTACCCATTTTAAACCATTTCCATTATTTCACATCTAATTCATCTTTTCCAAATTTTATCCATTATCCGATTTTACTCCATTGTTCATCCTTAAAAATTCAATCTCCATAGATCAAATTTCAAATTCTACCTCCATTGTTTTTTTTTTATTTCCATATTTACATTACAATTCAAAAGAATTCCAAAAATAGACTCATTATGATAGGCCCATGTTACCATTATTTCAAAAAAATCAAAAAACCCATATACATTTCTTTCTTAAGCCCATTCCATTTTATGTGCCTATTATAAAAGAATACATCCCACTAAAAGCCTCACGTGACTACTGACTCTACTTTCCAGTCTAGCCAAATTTCAAATCATCACTAAAACACATCAAGCTAGTACATTACGCATCTTTTAGCGTCGTACATCAAGATACAACACTTCAAGCCAAGTCGTCGTAAGCATCATGTGAGCATCAACATGTAATACTTCCGTAGATCATCCCAGCCATCAACCAAATAAAATGCAGTGAAAAAAGAAGCCGCATCAGCCAAAACAAACATAAAACACAACAAATAAATTGACTAAAATGCAGCAAAACAATTGAAATGCAACAGCTTTTACATACAAGCTTTCAATACACTTCTGCATATAGTCATTCAAAATGCAACTCGCTGTACATAAAACGCACGAGAAAGCCAAAGGACCCAAAAGCAACATGAAATAAAGAAAAACTCAAGCTTCAGTAAATCGTCACGCAGAACAGGCTTCATGACGCATCAAAAACGCAAGGAGCTGAGAACGAAAACGCGTCAATCTGCTGAACAAAATGCAAGTGAACACAAAATTTTCATGAGCTGAATCGCAAGCAAAATAACACTAAACGGCACCAGAAATTTTTGGTTCAAATCTCACCTTCCTTCTATAAATACGACACTTTCCCTCTCTCAATATCAAGCTTTGAGAGCCCGGAAAACCCCTTCCAAATCAAAAACTCAAAGCTTCATATTCATTTTCAATTCACCTGTCAAAGCCTTGTTTATATTCCAATTTCAAATATGTCAATTTAAAGGAAAACTCTGTAGAGAAATCAAAGTTACCTTCATCCATCTTCAACCGGAAATTCTTTAATTCCTCCATTTCACCTTCAAATTTCTTCCTCCAAACCTTCATAAAACCTTCCTCATATCAACTGGCCATTTGAATTCCTTCAATCTTCATCGTAAATCTCCAACAAATCCTTCAACCTTCAACAAATCCATCTCATATTAGGACCTATAAACCACAATGAATTTGTGATTGAGAGGGGAGCAAAGACGAGATTGATGGGATCCACAATTTATTCTTGTCGGTTTTCATTTTATTTTCGTTGCAACTACAGTACCGCTACGTTTTTCACATGAAGAAGAAGGTGGGAACGAATCATGTTGTGTTGTTTGTGGTTTTAGTGGATTTGATTTTTTTTAAGCTCTTATGTTATTGTCTTGGGCCTATGTGCTTCATTGGACCGATTTGCTTTCTATTCACCACCATAATCCCAGCGTCATACCCCCCTCCTTTTTATTTTTCTATTTTATTATTATTCCATTTTCTTTATATTTTTTAGATTTCTTTTATTAACCTTTTTTCTTGATTTTAATTTTCTGGTTGTATGGATCATAAATGTTAGATCCATATTTCTTTCATCTCTTATTTTTCTTTTGGTCGATGAGATCTCCGATTCGACTATTGATTTTCGAAGAGGTTTAATATTCATTATTTCAAATCTATGGATGAATGATCAATTGGATCATTCTCCATATTTTTTAATCGTGATAGGTTACCTTTGATAAATCGATGTGAAATCTCGATTAAGATTAGACCGTTACCATTTTTCTTTTAGTGTGGCATGTTTTCGGAGGATGATCCATTATATCATCTCTCTAATATGTATTAGCACAAATATCATTCACCTTAATTGGTGTTGGCCAACCTCATTTGTAGGGTAATTACTTTGTAAATTACTCGGCGATTGCTTAACATAGACCTAAATGTGTCCCGAATTCAGAATAAAAATCCAATTAGATACTTGCACTTTCATGGACCGGACCTCATGTTGGTCGCGTAATCCCAAAGCGGTTATTCTTTTGCACTAAGATCTAAGACTTATGAAGCTTCATGCGTAGTTGCTTTGGGTCTCCCAATCTTCTTTCAAGTTTCATTAAATTTGGATCTAATCGCCATGATTAATCACTATAGTGCAAGATATTAAGCAGAATCGGTGGCCTTGTTACTTTTTTTTTGGTTGTGGATGATTAAGTTCACAATACCACTATTATGTAAATATTATTATACTATTATTATACTAACATTTTAATTCCTTCTCGCACCTTATCCTCTTTATTTTTATCTCTTGCTTCTTATCTCTTTTATTATGCTTTTATTATATTATATCATTCATCATATTGTTTATGTTTATATTCATATTCTTGTGCTTTTTCTTTTGTCCATTTGGACACAAAAATATTAATAAAGGATTAAACATCTAAAAGACTTGTGAATTTAATATTGGACTATGGCCACTATCCTTAGCATTGGACTTGGATTTTTGGACTTAGATTTTAGGATCATTCCTTTGCTTGAGTTATTATGGATTGAAGACATTAGCCTTGATTTGGTTCACTTGTTTATGATGATGAAGTCATACTGCTTTGAAGAATGCTCGCCATACGGTTCGATTGTTCTTAGTTTAACTTTTACTTTAAATATTAGGATAGCCTCTTCATCTCTTCCCACTTCTTAAATTTTCAAAGCTTATCCCTATTTCAAAAACCTTCTTTGTTTTCAAACTTAAAATCGCTTTCATAATCAAACTTTGACTTAGGTCAAGCGGTTTTACTTTTTTTCATTTCATTTCTTAATAAATGTTAAACCACATAAGCATATCGAAACCTTTTTCAAAATACTTTAAAAAATGCAAAACTCATTCAATCTTTTTTGTGCCCTCGTCCACTTTTCCTTTTAACCATTTTCACATGTTTAGATATGATTCATTCTTTTTAGCAGAAGCATTCACTAAAGAATGATGACTTATCTTTACATTTTAAAATCAATCTAACACATTAATTTTTCACTATTTGTACCACAAACTACGAGGTTTTGATCTCACATTGTACGTCGTGGGTATGTAGGCATGAGGCGAACGTCTCGTCAAACACAAAAATCTTAAGAAAAATTTCGCTTCTCATCTCTTCAATCTCTTTTTAACAAACCATTTTCAAACCAAAAGCAATAAATATTTCAAAGGGCTCCCGTGGAGTACCACAGACATTTTGGGTGCTTAAAACCTTCCTAATTTGTAACTTATCCCCTTACCTGGTTCTCTGCTCGATTCTTTTAGCTTTTTGCTTTTAGATTCATTAGGATTTATTCACTCTTTTTTCCTTTTCCATTTGGAATAAAATAAAAGTGCAGTGGTGACTCTGTTTACTTTGAGTTAAGTTAACTAATAGCTTATACTCATGATTTTACCACTACAGCGTAGAGTTTGATGCGAAGTTTTCCGTATTTTGTTTCCGTTTAGATGTAAGGAATAGTGTTCTGCTCTGTGTCATGTAACATTGGGTTGGGAACAAATGTGAACCTAGTGTTATTTTGTTTGTTTTGTTTTATGAGTTAAGTTTTGGTTGAAACGATATCAGGTTGAGCTGAATCGATTTTTTTAAACCTGTTGAATTATAAAAAGTTTATGGTGATTAGTTGAATTTATGTTTTCCGCTGCGTAGAGAATGATTCACTTGAGTTGACATGTAGTAACTCGTGTTACGGGACAAGACGCAGACGTTTGATGTTTTGAATTAAATGTGACGCCCTTTTGTGGCTACTCTGATTTTAATTGAATTAATCACTTTTTTGTGTTGGGGTAAAAATAAGGTGTTACATTAGTGGTATCAGAGCATGTCGGTATGTCCGGTCGAGTCGTGTTGTTGTTAGTCATTTTTAGTTATTGCGTGTGAGTATAGTGTTGATGATTCAATCTTTTGATGCTGTTTATGATATGCAAAATGGCTCCAAATCGTGCTCTTATAGATGTAGTGGCTGCACTTGCTGAAGCTACAGCTCAGAACAATGTTCCTGATGAGTGTCGTGCTTTGGACAAGTTTAAAGGGAATAATCTGCCGATAGTGCACAAAAGAGAATAATTGCTCGATTTGCTCACTATAAGCAATTGGGTGAGAAGGAAGAGAAAGGCCAATTTTGAGGTAAACCTTATGTGACTCCAGCTGATAAGGGAAAACAAAAGGTTTTAGATGGGAAGAAGCCAAGCGGGGGATCAGGTTTCATTCCTCTCAAGTGCTATAAATATAGAGAATCAGATCACAAGTCTGATGTGTGCAACAACCAAGTGGTGAGGTGCTATAGATGCGGCAAGAGAGGTCATTGGGTTGGTGATTGCTCAAATGAAGGACCAACTTGTTTCAACTATGGTGAAGAGGGACACATCAGTACTCAGTGTCAAAAGCCGAAGAAGACGACTACAGCTGCCCAGACTAATGGATGAGTGTTCGCTTTGAGTGGCTCAGAAATTCCCAAGAAGGATAACTTGATTCGAGGTACATACTTTATTAATGATGTTGAGTTGATTGCTATTATTAACATTGGTTCTACTCATTCATTTATTTCGCTTGGCTATGTGACCAGGATGGGATTGAAACTGTCTGATATGAATGGGGGTATGGTGATAGAAACGCCTGCAAATGGTAATGTCATTACTACTTGTGTGTGTTTAATTTGTCCTTTGTCTAGTTTTGGGAAGAGTTTCTTGATGGATTTGATGTGTTTAACCTTGCACCAAATCAATGTTATTTTTGGGATGAACTGGTTAGAGTTTAATTTTATTCATACCAATTGTTATGTTAAGACGGTCGAGTTCCCAACGGTTGGTGATCATGGTGAGTTGATGTTCTTGTCGGCTAAACAAGTGGATGAACTTCTAAGAGACAAAGCTCAGATGTTTGTGATGTTTGCATCAATGCAAGTTAATCGGGAGGTTGTAGGTGTAGAATTACCAGTTGTTAGTGAGTTTTTAGATGTGTTTCCAGACGACATAAGTGATTTGCCTCCAGAGCGTGAAGTAGAGTTTGCAGTGGATTTGGTACTAGGTACTAGTCCTGTGTTAATGACTCCTTATTGGATGTCAACATCCGAACTGCATGAGTTAAAGAAGCAGCTAAAGGAATTACTTGAGAAGAAGTTTATTCGACCAAGTGTTTCTCCGTGGGCTGCTCCGGTGTTGTTAGTGAAGAAGAAAGATGGCAGTATGAGGTTGTGTGTCGATTATCGACATTTGAATAAGGTGACTATCAATAATAAGTATCCACTTCCAAGATCGACGATTTGATGGATCAGTTGGTAGGGGCTTATGTGTTTAGAAAGATTGATTTGAGGTCTGGTTATCATCAGATTCGAGTTAAACCTAATGATATTCTGATGACAACTTTCAGGACGAGATATGGTCATTATGAATATATTGTGATGTTGTTTGGTGTATCCAATGAACCTGGTGTGTTTATGGAGTACATGAATCAGATTTTTCATGCATATCTATATGAGTTTGTCGTGGTTTTCAATGATGATATATTGATATACTCCAAGTCGGAAGAAGAACACGCCGAACATCTTAGGAATGTTTTGCATATTTTGAGGGAGAAGAAGTTGTAAGCGAAATTGTCGAAGTGTGAATTTTGGTTAAAGGAAGTAAGCTTCCTTGGTCATGTGATTTTGAATGGTGTAATTTTTGTGGATCCTTCAAAGATTGATGATGTGTTGAATTGGGAGACTCTGAGGTCTGCTATGGAAATCCTAAGTTTTCTTGGATTGACAGGTTATTACCGGAAGTTTATTGAAGGTTTTTCAAAATCGACATTACCTTTGACTCAGTTAAATTGAATAAGTCAGGCTTATGTGTGGGATGTTGCATGTGAAATTAGTTTTTTGGAATTAAAGAAGAAGTTGATGACCGCTCCAGTGTTGATTTTGCCTAATCTGAGTGAGTCTTTTATGGTGTATTGTGATGCGTCGAAGATATGACTTGGAGGAGTGTTGATGTAGAATGGTCAAGTAGTTGCCTATGCTTCTAAACAACTAAGAGTTCATGAAAGGAATTTTCCTACGCATGATTTAGAGTTGGCATCGGTGGTGTTTGTGTTGAAGATTTGGAGACATTATCTTTTTGGTTCGAAATTTAAAGTGTCCAGTGATCATAAGAATTTGAGATACATGTTTGATCATAAGGAACTGAATACGAGGCAAAGAAGGTGGTTGAAATTGTTGAAAGATTTTGATTTTGATTTGAGTTACCATCCTGGTAAGGCGAATATGGTTGCAGATGCTCTAAGTAGGAAGACATTGCATATGTCGATGCTTATGGTGAAAGAACTCAACATGATTGAGTAGTTTAGAGACATGAGTTTGTTGTGTGAGACTACTTCCGATAGTGTGAAGTTGGGAATGTTGAGATTGACTAGTGATATTATGGAGAGGATTCGAGTAGGACAACAATCCAATTTGAAGTTGGTTGATCAGTTGAACTTGATTAACCAAGGTAATGAGGGTGAATTCCGGATTGATGAGAAGGGTGTAGTGAGATTCCGAGAAAAAGTGTGTATTCTAGATGTTCAGGAAATTAAGCAGAGTATTTTAGAGGAAGAACATCGTAGTAGGTTGAGTATTCATCCTGGTGCTATGAAGATGTATCAAGATTTGCAAAAATTGTCTTGGTGGTCGGGTATGAAAAGAGATAATGCTAAATTTGTGTATTCGTGTTTGGTTTGTGAGAATTCGGAGGTGGAACATCAGAAATCGTATGGAATGATGTAACCGTTGTATATTCCAGAATGGAATGTGATAGTATTTCCATGGATTTTGTGTTGGATTTGCCGAGGACTGCGAAAGGAAATGATTCAATTTAGGTGATTGTGGATAGAATGACTAAGTCGGCTTATTTCTTGTCGATGAAGATTAATCACTCTATGCAGAAGTTAGCTAATATGTATATTGAGGAATTTGTGAAGCTACATGGAATACCGTCGAGTAATGCATCGGATAGAGATCTGCGATTTACGTCAAGGTTTTGGAAGAGTTTACAAGATATTTTGGGTACTAAGTTGAGGATGAGTTTCTCATATCATCCACAGACAGACGGTCAAACAGAGAGGAGTATACAATCTTTAGAGGATTTGTTGAGGGCATGTGTGTTAGACCTTGGGTGAGCTTGGGACAGTCATTTGCCATTGAGTGAGTTTACCTACAACAACAGTTTTCATGCGAGTATTAGCATGGCACCGTATGAGGCGTTGTATGGTAGACGGTGTCGAACTCCTTTGTGTTGGTACAAATCAGGAGATAGTGTTATACTCGGACCTGAGATAGTGCAGGAGACAACCAAGAAGATTAAGATTATCCAAGAGAAAATGAAGGCGTCGTAGAGTCATCAGAAGAGTTACCATGATAAGAGAAAGAAGACACTTGAGTACCAAGAGGGAGATCATGTGTTCTTGAGAGTTACCCTGGTGATAGGTGTTAGACGATCTTTGAAGTCTAGAAAGCCCACTCCGCGTTTTGTTGGTCTGTATCAGATTTCGCAAAGAATCAGAGAGGTAGCATATCATATTGCGTTACCACCATCGCTTGAAAATTTGCATGATGTGTTTCATGTATCTCAATTGAGGAAGTATATATGTGATCCTTCGCATGTGATCCAAATAGATGATGTACAAGTAAGAGATAATCTGGCTGTTGAGGCATTACCATTGCGAATAGATGGCCAGGAAATGAAGCAATTAAGAGGAAAAGAAATTTACTTGGTGAAGGTATTGTGGAATGGACCAGCTGGTGAAAGTCGGACTTGGGAGCTTGAAGATTAGATGAAGGAGTCGTATCCGACCTCTGAATCACATACAATGTATTAGAGGTGTTCAAACACTCACCCAACCTCTATAACACCTCTAACCCAAAATCACCCTTCAAAACCTCAAAAAAGCCTACTTTCTGCAACTTGAACACCACAACTTGTTCCAGCCAGTTGCAATCAAGTCCAACTGTTTAAACACACTCCATATGATGTAGGGAAGCTTCTCAAATAATCACAACTCTTATGTAACACCTCCAACTCAAAGATCAAATTTCTGCTGCAATTACAAGCTCAAGTAAGCCTAAAACTTGGTCATTTCATAATTCATTCATATTTTCTCGCACTATCTTTTTACCATGTGTGTGTAATTATATTTTAAGTGTTTTCTCTCAATTAATTGTATAGAAACATCCTCATGTAGAATTTCATGAGGCTTAGGCCAAATTGGGGTTCTTCAGTGTTCATCACTGATTTCTTCCACTACACTTAAAATAAAGGAAATTAATTATCACCATGTTGTTCGTGAGTTAAAATTGAGTGAGTTTGATGTTTATTTCATTCATTTTCATTGAGTAATCATTGAGATATGCGTGTGTGCTTCATGTGTTCTTGGCGCCTTTTTTTTATTTTTAAATATTTGAATTTTCAAGTTTTATTTAATTGATTCCAAAATTATTTTCTCTCTGATTCTTTTGAGTTTTTAAATGATTCTTTTTTCCATTAATTCTTAAAAATGTTTAAATATTTTATTCCATCAAAAAATCATAAAAAATTATATATTTTTTTAGTATATTTTGTATTTTTATAAAGAATTTTTGTTTTTGTTTTTAAACATTTTAAAAATCTTCTTTCACTTGATTTTTTTCAAACATAAATGATATTCAAGTCATCACATGGATAAAATATAAATTTTCAAACATTAATCCAAGGTTTCAACTTGTTTTTCACTTATGTTTGAAATTTCTCAAAGTTTTAATCATTTTTAAATGTTTAAAATATCAAAATTAGGGTTTTGATCTTATCACCTCTAATTTTTTCAATCTTATAATTTTGGACCTCTATTAGAGTGTAAGACTCATCCCTTTTTGATAAATAAACCATTAGGGTTTATCTGAGCCATTTTCAAAAAACCCGGCGTAATCGCTTTTTTCACTGCATTGTATTTTCATATGTGAATCTCTTTCTCTGAATTTCTTTACACATAACCTTATGTTTTTTAAAATGAATTGTAAAAATGTGTCATGGGAAATCCTTTATGTTTAGGATCCATTTTTTCTGATTTAAACTTTCTCCGTTTTTTTTAAAACTCTGTCAGGCTTCCGTATAAGTCCTGATCCCCCCAACAATTTTCAATCTCCTAAATAGAGATTATGGGCCACTTATTTACGAGTCCCATCTCCTTTTTATTTTTTCATCTTTTTCAAACTAAAGATCTAATACACCCACTACTAGACTGAGCTTCACTCTGGTGAACTGCTTTCTAGGCGGTAGGCAGCTTTTCAGCACTCAAGTCCTACCATGTGTATGAAATCACAAGATAATAAAATACAAAACAATTTCCATATGCATACTTATGTATAAGCCCTATTATTGGATTTTGAGCCATCTCTTCTCCCTCTAACTTCTCGTTGTTTTCTTAAACCACTGCTTGCTTGTTAGATTAGGGTTTCTGTTTAAAACTATCTTTCTTCATCTCATACTAAATAAAAGATAATAAAACACTTCTTAATCATCAAAGAGGGTACAATATAAAACATATCTCTAATATCTCCCCCTCGGGATTTTGGGCCTTTGCTTCCTAGTGTAACTCCTAACATCATTCTTAAAAATCACTTAAGAATTTTCAAACCATAGCAATGACATACTAAAAAATGTTCAACACATTTATTTATCTACATGCATCTTATCTGTATATATTTGCATCTTTGCTATAATCTCTAAGTAGTTAGGCTATCTCTATCCAAACAGATACACCATTCAAACTCAAACTTAGGATTTTTCTTTACAACTTTACTAGGGGTTTATAGAGATAAGAAGTTTCCCAGTGAAATGCTTATCTGTAAACTACCCCTAACCTCCTCTTGGGTTTTGTTCAAGGACCCATGGGCCTCTTAAAGGTAACCTATATTCCTTTTGGGCTTAAACACAAGGACCCTCAAAGGCTTCCTAAAATCATAGGAATAGATCCTTAAAATCAAACACATACAATAGTCTCCCTTTCCCCGATGGATGACCAACACAACCTCATCTTGGGCTTTGTACAATTGAACTTCCCGAGACAAAGGAATGTCTGATGACCTCAAAACTTTTATCAAACAATCAGACAAAACACTCTTCCCTACATAGTCAATCTCCCATCAAAATTCAGCCTACCATCATGGGCTTCATGTTGGATACAAATAAATCAAGAGTCAATCTCTCACCAAATAAGCTTCACACTTGGGCTTCCAAATCAGGACACAGATAAAACTTTCCCTATATAGTCATTTTTCTTTGTTTAGCTTCAACCTTGGGCTTCAATCAAGGCACATATATAAATAAACCTTTCCCTCTTTAGAGATGACAATTTCTCTCTACTGAATCTTGTTTAGATTCAACCTTGGGCTTCAATCAAGGCACAAAAGTCAAACACTTACCAGTCAATAAATCATTACAGTCATAGCCTTGTACTTTAACTAAGCTAACTCAATTATAGTAATAGTCTTGGACTTTAACTTAGCTAACTCGATTACAGTCATAGTCTTGAACTTTAACTAAGCTAATTCATTACAATCATAATCTTGGACTCTAACTAAGTTAATCCCCAACAGTCATAGTCTTGGACTTTAACTAAGCTAATATTTTCAGTCATACGCTTGGACTATAACTAAGATCACTTTCCACCAGTCATATCTCCACCTAAATTCAGCTTTCCTAAGCTATGCAATTCAGGTCAACCATTTAGTTCTCCTTGAGCTATGCAATTCAGGGTACCCATTCAGCCTTCTTGAGCTATGCAAATCAAGGTACTAGATTCAGCTTATGCCTTGAGCTATGCAATTCAAGCCCCCTATCAGTTACAAACTTTTCAGCTTTAATCTTGGGCTTTGATCAAGACACAAAATAACAAACCTTTTCAGCTTCAATCTTAGGCTTTGATCGAGACACAAATACAAACCATTTGAGCATCATCATCATCATCATGTGCTTTAACCTGGATACAAATCATCCCTCCTCCTAGCCTTAGCCTTAGGAGGAACTAAGATGCTTTGATCCCTAAATTCTCTTTTTGAGGGTATATAGGAAAAATGTCGTAAGATCTTTGCGAGCACACCAAACAAAAAACAATAGTAGGTTCTCAGACCTATCAAAAACATCAGAAAATACTCAAAATACTAAAAAACATAATCTTATCCCATCTCAACACACTTTCAATCCCAAATTAAAAACCCCACCACCAGATATCAAGAAGAACATTTATTTTATAAACTCAAGGTAAATAAATCTAAAGGGGACCCCGATCTCTTGGTAGCATCTGAAACTTAACAGTCATTTGTTTAAACTCAGTTTGCGAGCAGGGTTAGTTAGAGACTTATATTACCCTTCCTTAATCAACTTCATATGATAAAAAATGAATCTAACTATTAATCATTGATAGTGATTCGCAACCACATTGTATATCAAAGGAGTTTAGTGATAACAAGTCATGAAAACCACGCAACAGAAAAATGGCGACTCTGCTGGGGAAATCTTGCTTTTCTTACTGCTTTTTTAACCCTTTAGATTAGAAAGCCCTAAGTTTAGGAACATGTATATATACTTATTTTATATTGCTTTTATAAATTGCTTTTATATTGCTTTATGTTTATGTTTCCGCAGAATATTTGTTCGATTGATATCCTTGGGTGGTCTCTTCAAAATGGGAGTGCGATTAATCCACAAGTGTGTGAGTTTGAGTGCTCTCTAAGATAGGTAGAGCATACTTAATATGGATTGTAGGGAGTTGACTCCCGACCAAGTTCAATCTTAAAAGTCCCTGAACAATTCTAGGTATCCAGTGGAAATCAATGTTTATAGCATACTCCATGAAAACTCTGTGATTTCTAAATGGATACTCATCACACTGAGGATTTAGTAAACATTTACCCCTTGGCCTTGACCTACATGATCTACAGGTACTGTAATACCTCAAAATTTTCCCTTTCATTTCCTCAACATTTTGCATAGCATTTAGCACACATAAATTCATAAAATAACCAAAAACATTGCATCATGTGTATCATAGCTGAGGCATAGGCATGTGATCTTTGATTGGAGAAATTGAAGATTGTACAAAGGCAAACAAAGGGCCACAAAGCTTCTCAACCTTGTTCAAAGGGTTCACAACATCCCACAAGTCTTCATTTGAAGCCACAAGCCATGGAAAGATTTGAATTGATCAGAGGAGGCAAGCAGTGCAACATCTCTTGATGAAAGGGGCCAAATAAGGGTTTCACTTCTACTGGGCTTCTCCATGAAATTTTAATTCAAAGTTTATTACATTGTCTTATATATGATGTCAAGTGCCTAGGGTTCAAATTTCATCCATAGAAACATTTTGGAAGAGGTTCAATTGGCCAGATGACTGAAAATCAGGGATTTGGGGCAAAGTCAACCATGCTGAGGAAAAAGTCAACTCCTGACTTCTTGAGATCAAAATCATAAAATTAGGGTTACAAGGATCCTATGGTTCAAATTTGATCAAGAAATGATGGAGGAATCAAGTGAAATCAAGAAAACCAAAACTTACCATTTTTGGAAAATTAGGGTTTCCAAAAATGGCAAGTTTTGGCCATTTTTGCAGCATCTTCAAGAAAGGCCTTCTCCCATAATATGAGGGCTATCAAAATTCTACTTTGAGCCAATTAAAGAGGGCATCTTAAGCTTCAAATCCATAGGTGGAACTCATTTATAGCATCAAAATTGAGTGAGATATGATCATTCAAAGTTGGTGCAAATCAAGGCAAGCTAGGGCAAAAAACCAAGGCAGGCCTTGCCTCCTGCGCGCGCCAGGAAAGGCATTTCATCAAGCAAGTGGTGGGTCACAATGCAAGTCATTTTTCTCCATGTTAGAGGCCTCAAATGAAATTTCTTTGAACTACAAAGTTGTTCCTTGCAATGTTTCCAACAACTTTAATGTTCAAAGATTTTTCATCTGATCAAAGGATTGAGAGCTATGGGAAGGCAAAGAGAGGGTGTTCAAAATGAAATCTTGCAGGGGATCTTGCCAAGCCTAGGGCAGGCCATGCAGGCCCATAATGCAGTATTGAGTTGTGATGATCAAGATGATATTTGAGGTATATAGAGTCCCTATTCCATGATGACTTGAACTACAAACTTTCTATAGGGAACATTTCCTCCAATTTGAGTCCAAGGATGACATGTTTTGATGCCTTGGTCATGAAGAAAGATTCCATGGAAAAGCATGGCTTCAGATTGTTTGCTTGTGTGATAAGGTATTCTATTATGCAGCAAGCTTCAAGTCATTTTTTCTCATTCACGCCATTCAACAAGTCATGGCCGTAAAGCATTGCCTTGGAGGAGATGTGATCTCATGCTTGTTGGTTTACCTCACTTGTCATGCATCACCATCTCATTTCAAGCCAATGGAACAAGATCAAGCATGGCAGCCTGTATCATGATGAATTCCACCATAAAACTCATGGACTTGGTGGATTTGAGTTCACTGGTTTCAATACCTTGGATCCTAAGCATTGTACAGGCTAGCTACAATCAAGTGTTGGCATCTTCATATCAATTATAATAGGGATCAAGCAAGTAGATGGCATTGCATTTCAAACTGCATTGGATCAATTCAGTTCTACTGCACTTCATTAAGCCTCATCTTGACAAACATAAACATCGCTGCATATAATCAAACTCCATCAACTTCATAACTTACTTCAACTTGAGCATAACCAACTTCCATTCACCTTACAAACCCTCTAACCAACTTGACTCAGATAACTATACTTCAAACTGTTAACTGAGTTGGTTAAGAGAGTAACCAAGGTTATATATAGGATTAACCATAGTTGGATCAAATACCACTCTCATTTGCACAAACTTCATCACTTTGCTCTGAAATTTCACCTTGCATTTCCTTCTTCATTTTGCTTTGAGGAAGCTCTATTCTACATCAATCTTCTTCATTCTTCCTCAGTTCATCACCTTCATGGCATTGAGATTAAGATCCATGAATTCCATAGCCCGATTCTCCAAGGATCAGCCATTACACCTTCTTGTGTTGCACTGCATTTTGGATCAGATCATCATCAATCTCATCAATTCAGGATTGAGGTTCATCCAATCATCTTCATCATCAAGTGTTGCACAATTACCATGGATCTCACAGCTTGAATATTCAAGAACACAACTCTGTAAACTCTCTGCTTCAGATCAATTCCTCTCAAGAATTCACATCCAGCAAGTGTTTATTTCACTTGGCAAAAGCTCAAGATCAAGCACTCAAGCTATTGGATTCTCCTCTCTGGCTTTCTTCTACATTGAATACACTGCATTTCCAGGTTTTACATCAAATTTTCTTTGCATGATTATGTTAATTTTATGCTTGTTTCTTGTTGTTTAAAGCTTGTTAGAAGCACTGTGATCTATGGCTAGTTGATATACACCCTAGGTGCTTAGTTTCAGTTTTCAGGCATGAATTTGTTTGCTTCGATTTGCATAGCACAAGAACCCTAAGCTGGAATTAAAACCAGATTGTTGATCAGTGAGAGGAGGCGAGTCTAGTTATGGTCTTAGATGGCTTGTTCGTGGTGGTTTTAGAAAGCCCTAGGTTAGGGGTGACCGAAAGATGACAGGAGGTCACTTCCGGTCACCTGAACAGTGCCCTAGATTTAAATGAAAGAACGTGTCACAGCCTTTGGATCTTGATCATCCAACTCCCACAATGGTTCCAGCACATTAATGAAAACGTGCCTTGCACGTGTTTAACTTTGTGAACAAAATATTTAGAGTGTTTTCCACACCTCCCTTGCGTGCTTCCTAGGCACAATGCAATGGTTTTTGTTACTAGATGCACCCCCAAGGCCCAATGTAAAACTCAGACCATTTCAATTCTTTTTATTTCTTTTTCATTTTAATTCCATTTTCGTTTTGGTTTATTAAAAATAGCAAAAACCTAATAAAAATTCTCAATTAATTCATGAGAGATCCTTAAATATTTCTCTAATTTTCCATTATTTTTGTTCAGATTTTTATTTTATATTTTAGTCAGAATTAATTTCTCAAATGAATTAATCCCCTTTTTCTCATTTTTTGACCAATCATCTTGTATATTTTCTTTCTCCCAAACCATAAAACAAAAATAGCCCATTTTTTTGCATTAACCAGTAGACTTATCAAGGTTCCTCACCATATTTTTGTTTAAATTTTTAGATCCTTTTAAGCCATGTTTTAAGCCCTTGCCTTCATATACATATCCATAAACCCTAATCTACTTCCATACACCATTTGAGCACTCAAAAATGGTATTTTCTATGAGATTTTTTGTATGTAATTCACCCTCTGGATTTTGTATTCAAGTGCCAATTTTCATAATTTTTCATGGCCATTTGTTATTTTCCAAGTTACTTGGTTCACAAGTCATGTTTTTGGTCCTCCCATTCCTTTCCTTTGATCCCATTAGTGTAAAACTTTTATGCTATTGCTTTGAGGTCTTAAACTTGGGTCTCTTAGGTCATTTAGGATGTGTATAAGTGTTTAGTACAATCATTGGGTCCTCACCTTTCATTTTTAGGCTTGCCTTGAGTCCTAAGTCACACTTGTCCCATTTTTAACCTAATCCCTCTCCTCCTTCCATTTTAAGCACTTCAAACCCCTCTCTCACATGATTTAGCTTCATCTTATCTTTGTTTTGAGTCTTATAAAATTTTTGTGATCATCCATACTTGTTCATCACGTTTTAGAACTATTTTGCTTCCTTTTGAACTTCATTTACCACTTAAAAGACCTTGAAACCCTAATTTGAACACCTAGCCTTAGGATGCTTCTTAACCCATCATTTGTGAACAATTTACAAAGCTAACTTTCATCTTATTTTGTTGTCAAGCCCCTGGATATTTTATGGGGAAGTCAAATCACTTTGGTCATTTCTTGAATTTTTTCTAAGTCTTTTTGTTGCATCTTTATAACCATGTTTCCACATGCTTTCTCCCACCTTTCAATTTCACATTTGCATACCTTTAACTTGAATCTCTTCTTTTCCATTTGAGCTATTCATTTATTTTACTTCCCATATAATTATATGTTCTGAATTTGTCATTCACCCTTGAGTTTAAGTGTTGTTGGTTTAGTAAACACTTAGGTTATCTTTCTAACCTCATTCTTAGGGTTTAGTAGTACTTTAGGGCATAGTTTAACTTTAATCCTATTAATCCCTTTAGTTGCTTTTGAATTGATTTAGCTACTGACTTTTTAAGTTTTCTATCTTACAAGGTGCCTTAGGCTTAGGTATTAACCTTAGAGATTCACTAACATCTTTCCATAGTTAATGTGAGTTGTTTGTGAAACTTGCCATGTCATAATTGTTCATACTTCTTCATCATGCTAATGTTTGTTTTGTAGGGGGGAAGATGAGGTAATCACTTCATTCCTTATCGTTTATGCATCAAATTTCTCTTGTCTTAGCACTTTGTGATTTGTTCATAGGTTCCCGTTTTTGTTCCTTTGATTCAACTTAAATTCCTTAGGAAGTAAGTTGAATTCTAACTTGCTTTTATTCCTTAGATTAGAATACCTCACAAACCATAGGATAACCTCTTTGTATATAATGAGATAACTTAGGGTTGTGTCTTAGTCCCCCATTAGCTTTGACCTTTTGCCTCTTGAAAGAATCTCTTGTGTATAGCCTTATTCCATGGGGCACTTACATTCATTCCATCTTGGAATAGTGTAGGCTTGTCAAGCATGATGTACAAGTTTTATCAAGAGGTTGTTTCACAGAGAGAACCTAAAATATAGTTCTTCATAGAAACTACAAAAAGATGTAATAAAGTTCAATAAGCTAGTGAACTTAGACCCTAATCCTTGGAAACAAGTCTTGGATAAATTCTCCTTGCTTGGTGTGCTTGTTCTATTATTCCATCTTGGAATGTAGTAGCAAGTATACATTCCATGGAAAAGAGTTTGAATTCACTTCCTTGTGCCAAATTGATAAAAAAAACTCTTAAAAAGGAAACAACAAACAATAAACGGCTTTCCTGCGGGAACTTCTTTCTCATCTCATTCACTCTCAACACGAACTTGCGACGACTTGTCTCATTTGCAAGACGGTAAAAGCACTCGTACCAGACGAGCCTGCAACACCTGAGCATAGACATACGCAATTCCAACTATAAAAAACACAAACAATTAGTTCCTTCCATAGTTAGGCGAACTACGTCGACTCTGATCCTCATTTTCCCGATGAGGTACGTAGGTATCGGGGTAGGGCCCATTCGAGCATATTCTTTATTTTCCCTACATTTTCCCCCTTTATTTCCATTTTCTTTTCCAATTCCTTTCTCACTCTTATTCCAGTTAGCAGTTCTTTGTTCAGCAGCTTTATTTCTCACCCTTTGAAACAAAACAAGCAAGCGTGGATCCCGTCGGGTACGGCGGACGGTCTGGGGTGCTAATACCTTCCCAGGTTGTAACCGACTCCCAAACCCAGATCTTTGGTTTGCAAGGCCTCGTCCTTTCCTTCTTCCTTAGGTTTGTGCAGCATTACCTTTCCCATTCATTCGGGATAAAAATGCCTGGCTGGCGACTCTACCTTTTCCACGCCACTTTCACGTTTGTACTAGGATGAAAATCCCAAGAGCGACAGCTGGCGACTCTGCTGGGGACTGTTGTTAGAATCTCTGGTTTCCCTTGTAGAGTCAATCCTAGCGCTTGTTTGGTTTGTTTCTTTGGGTGTTTATATGTGTGTGCCGTTGTGTTTATTTAGTATTTTGTTTTCAGTTTATTTTACAGCTTTATTTACTGCTTACAGTATTTATTTTCACATGCATCATATATTGGATTGTGCTGGTTTCATTTTTTCTATGGAATGGGATTTGTTACTGTGAGATAAGCCAAATACCCGGCTTGAATGCACCTAGGACTTAAATTGGTTCCACTTTGGCTTCATGGCATTTTGCTATGTTGGTATTAGTGAGTTCCACACCTTGACTTGTGACCTTCTCGGAAATGTATTGATGCCGGAATCTTTCTGGGGAAATACACAACCTTGATAGTTATATGCAGTCAGGGGACCGATCATTGAGAACCTTTGTGGAAACATCCCTCTCCAGTGATGACAGTGGCAAACCACATTTGTTGGCAAACCCACTCGCATCCGAGGACCCACTGGGAACTCGCATAGGATGGCCTGGTTCTCTCATAGGAATCCAGTTAAAGCAAACTGTTCATATGACGATAGTATTGTACCCTTCAATATGAATGTACTATTGTTTCTTGATTCAGTGCTTGAAGCTGGGGACTTATGAGAGATGCTTGTTTCCTTGGACTCAGCTGAGACCTCCCTGAGTAGTACATAATGCCAAACCAATTCCCTGATTTGGTCATGAGCCATTTCTCGGAAATGGTGAACGTATTATTGCTATTTGGCTTTGAGAGTCTGTGATTTTGACCCGAGTAGCACACCCATGAGATTGAGAGGGGTTTACAGGTTTGCAGGAACCCTAAACTTCAACATACCCACTATACCAGCATACTTCAGTATTATGATATGTTCTATTACATATGGATTCTGAGATCTGAACCTCTGATCAGAGAGATACTTGTGATGATGTTGTGACCCTGCACAGACATTTGATTACCTGATTCACACTACACAGACACATCACTGATCACATGCCTTGCCTTGCATAAACATCCTAAGATCATTAATCATTTGTGTTCTTTTTATTCTCAGGGTCCATATTACTTCCTATTCCCGACCACACTGCTGCTTCAAGATGGAGATTCCAAGGAAAAGAAATGTCCACTATACTTTCTCACAACCAGAGACAGATGGTATTTAGAAGTTGATTAGCTTGATGGGTGACAAAGTTCTTGATGATTTCAGAAGGGAGTTTGGAAAGATTCTGGATTATGTGAGCAAGCCAACAATTGACCAGAGGGATAGCTTGCATTCTCTGTTGCAGTTCTATGATCCAAGGTTGAAGGTCTTTGTTTTCCCTGATTACATCTTGGCTCCTACATTAGAAGAGATATCCAACATCCTCGGGATTCCCATAAAGGATGGTGTTCCTTACTATGGCTTAGAGAAGGTGCCTTCATGCAAAGACATAGTTGATTCTTTTCATTTGGATTTATCCAAGGTCAGTAGAGGGCTGGATGCCAGCAAAGGTAAAGGACTTCTCTTAGACTTTCTTATCCAAGAATCTCAGGATCTAGCCTCTGAAAACAAATGGGCTAAGTTCAGTACTTTGCTTGCTTTGATAGTGTATTGGATTAGCTTGTTTCTAGGTGAGAAAGGATTAATCAGCATGGAGGCTATCACCATCTTTGTCAGAAGAAACCCAGTGCCTACCTTGTTGGGTGAATTTTACTATGGGGTTCACCACGGGAATGAAAAGAGGAAGGGACATGTGAATTGTTGTGCTCCCTTGTTTGCTGACTGGTTTGTAAGGAAACTCCCTAAATCAGGGCCTTTCCAGGATTTGAAACAATCTTGGAAGTGGTCCAAAAGATTGATGGGCTTAACCTCAGTTGACATTGCTTGGGGATGCAATAGGGATCTTGTAGGCAAAGAGATCTTGGCCAGTTGTGGGAGTTTCCCAAATATGCCCTTGATAGGAAGAAAAGGTGGAATCAGCTACAATCCTATCTTATCCAGGAAACAGTTTGGTTATCCTTTGAGAGATGTACCATTTATTGAAGAGATGAGTGAGTCACTATACTTTCTAGCAGAAGGTAACTTGAAGATGAGCATACTAGCATCCCAAGCTTGGGAGGTTAGAGTGATGAAGGGTAAGAAAGACTTTGGGAGAGTAGATCCCAAGACTTATGATCCTTTTGCACCTGGTTGGAAGATCGTGTAGAGACTTTGTTTCTCCCGTTCTCTAAGGAACCACCTTTCTACCCTAAGGATGTAGCATCAACAGCTTCAGTTCCTCTTCAGGAGTATCAGAAGTTGGAGACCTTGGTTAAGAAACTCAGGTTGGAGAATCAAGAAGCTAACTACTCATGCCAGAAGTTAAAAATGCAAAAACCAGAAACTGGAAGAAAGGGCTCACAAAGCTGAAGAAATGGTCAGGCTTAAGCAGCAAGAATTTCAGGAGAGGAAGCTCTATTTCAAGAAAAGGGGATTAGCTGAAACTCACAAGGCGGTCCAACGCCGGAAAGATAAGAAATAGTTGAATGAATCTAATGAAACTATCACCCTATGGCAAGAGAAATGGGAAGACAACTTGAAGAGGCAGAAAGAGCTAGAAGTCAGGTACAAGTTAGAAATCAAAGGCCTTCAAGATTCTTTAGCTGAGCAGGGAGAGCTCCTTCAAAATTCCCACCACCAAGAGAAGAGTCATATCCAAGATTTGGCAGAGAGTCAACAGGTAGTGAAGGATTCTCAGAAGGAGATGGAAGAGTTGAAGTTAAGAGCTGATGTCAAGAAGACCAAGACTGATTCCATTACAAACAAGGAGAGTGAGAAGGTATTCCCGCAACAAATTGAGGAGTTGCATGCCTCCTTTGACCTTAGGGATCTCCTGATTCAAAAGCTCATATAGGAACCTACACATCCGGATATAGCCCAGTTGCTTCAAGGTGTCAAACGCCTTAGTTGGAGGTTGCAGGATGTAGACCTTTCTAGGATTTAGTCTTGTATTCATATGATTTGGATTACCCACAGGTCTGTTATGGGAATCCTCTTTCTTGATGTACTTTTTCTCTTTGATGTATAAACTTGTACCCTATAAGGGCTTTGTTATTCCAATTTTCTTTTTATTTACCTGAAGTCTCTGGTTGATTATCTATTGCACGGACACAAGATATTAAATACTGCCACTTCACATTTGAATGTCACACAAGGTCTTCTTTTCTCAACACCGGAATGGGAAAGTAAACAAAACCTTGAGGATAAAAGGAACACACTGCATTGCATACATATCATGTGCATTTTTCTTTATTTTTACAGGTTTCTCCAGGTTGCTTAACTTATCTTCATTTTAGGCAAAGATTGCGAGAGCTGCCAAGACCCGGCACTTCAGACAAAATATTCATCATCGTTATGCAACACGCAACAACTAGAGGACCATCATGGACGCTATGCAAACTGAACTCAATGAATTTTGCACTAGGATGGGGGAATTTATGGTCATGATGCAAGGAATGGCCCAAGGGCAACAGGAGCTAAGGAATGCAATTCAGGGACTTAACCCTCCTCAGACTGATCCTCCTGCAGTCACTCCAGAAGTTCAAGTGAATCCTCCCAACACCAACAATGGAACAGGTGGGCCTCCAGTTCCAGAGCCTGGCACAACAACCTTCATCCATGTGTAAGACCTACAAGAGGATCAATTCCCTCCTTTTAACGATGATATGGGATTTGGCGTGGAAGGAAATTTTCAAGACTTTTTGTTGCTAGCTGAGAAGGTCAAAGCCCTTGAGTGTAAAGACACTCTTGGGATAGATGTATCTGACATGGGCTTGGTCACATGGGTGGTTATTCCTTACAAGTTCAGGCCACCTACTTTTGATAAGTACAACGGTAACTTCTGCCCTAAAACTCACCTACAGGCGTTCTACCGAAAGATTGCTGCCCACACTAGGGACGAGAAGCTCTAGATGTACTATTTCCAGAATAATCTCTCTGGAGGATCCTTGGAATGGTATATGAATTTGGAGAGGAGCTCTGTTAGAAGTTGGAAGGATTTGGGGGAAGCTTTTGTTAAACAATATCAGTATAACATTGATATGGCGCCTAGTCGCACTCAGCTCCAAAGTTTGACACACAAAAATTCGGAGAGCTTCAAAGATTATGCACAGAGATGGCGTGAAGTGGCCGCCAGGGTGCAACCACCCTTGCTAGAAAGAGAAATGGTGGACCTTTTCATGGACACCCTTCCTGGGCATTTCATGGAAAGGTTGGTCGGGTGTTCTTCAAGCAGTTTTTCAGATATTATCTTGAATGGCAAGAGGATAGAGAGTTGGATTAAGCAGGGAAAGATCCAGAATGGTGGTGCTTCATCTTCCGGTGTCAAGAAACCTTTCATGAAGAGGAGGGAAGGAGAGACTAGGGCAGTGTATGCAAAGAGAAGTGGAGGTAATAGAGGTGTTTATCAGCAAGTGTCTCCTGTCACTATCTCAGCTCAGCCTAATCAACACCAAGTTTAACAACCGCAACAACAACGCCAACAGGGTTATCAGCAACAGAGGGCTCTCCGGCCCTATTATTTTCAGAAGACCAGAGAAAGGCATCTTGAAACTCCATCTATGTCTTACTCATAGTTCTTGAAGAATCTTCTCCAGCTCCAAATGATCTAGCTCAGAACCTTACAACCTTCGAGGCCGGGGCAATTCCCCGAAGGTTATGATGCAAACGCACGATGCGAATTCCATTCCGGATCCCCCGGTCATACCACAGAAAACTGCAAAGCCCTGAAGTATGTAGTCCAAGACTTGTTAGATTCCAAAGCGATTAACTTCGCTCCCACTCCGTATGTGATACAAAACTCCATGCCTCCTCACGGAAGTACTGTTGGGGCAATTGATGACGGAGATAATCTGAATTTGGTGCGTGATGTCAGTGACCTGCAAACTCCGTTGAGTACTGTCAAAGCTTACTTGGCCCAGGAGGGTATCTTTCCGGGTTGTAAAAATGATTGTCCATACTGTGCTAAGACTCCTGATGGTTGTGAACACTTGAAAAAGGGGATACAAAGTATGATTGACAAAGGGGTCTTGCAGTTTGACAAAGTTGCAAAAGAGAAAGAAGTTTCTACGGTGACCATCTTCTATGATCCATCACAAGTTCCTCCTCAAGCCAGAGTGGCACCAATAACTATCACTACTGCAGGGCCAGTAGTGTACCAAAGTGATAAGGCCATCCTTTAGCATTACAGAGGTGAAGTGTATTGCAACGGCCAGAAGCAAGATTTGGCCACACCTAGTATGTCTCTAGCTCAATTAGAAAATGTTGGAATAGGAGGCTTTACTAGGAGTGGAAGGTTGTTTGCGTCGGAGACGGTAAGGAACAGTGTAATACCACCCAGAGATACTGCAGAAGCTCAAGCTAAAGCTAGAGGGAAACAGCCAGTACCTGCTAATGAGCCCACACCGGTGGTTGACCCAGACATTACATTTGACAAAGAAGATGGAGAGTTTTTAAGAATTATCAAGAAGAGCGATTATAAAATCGTGGACCATTTGCAACAGAATCCTTCAAAGATCTCCATCTTGTCTCTGTTAATGTGTTATGAATCTCAAATAAAAGCTCTCTTGAACATCCTTAACAAAGCCTATGTACCTCAGGATATCTCAGTGAACCAATTAGAAACTGTGGTGTCCAGTGTCAACGCCAGTCATGGATTGGGTTTTACTGACATGGACCTAACATCTGAGGGTCGTGCCCACAATCGGGCACTGCATATTTCTTTGGAATGTAAGGGTGCGGTGTTATCCCATGTGTTGGTGGACACACGATCATCTCTGAATGTTCTTCCCAAGAAGGCATTAATGAAACTGGATTACGGGGGAGTTATTCTGAAGCCCAGTGACCTGGTTGTTCGAGCGTTTGATGGATCGAGAAGATCAGTGTTTGGGGAAATGGACTTTCCAATAAAAGTAGGTCCACAAATCTTCAACACCACATTCTATGTAATGGATATACAACCTGCATATAGTTGTTTACTGGGGAAGCCCTAGATACATTCAGCAGGGTGTCGCTCCCGATAAATGAGAATGACTCAAATAAGGGTATAGACGCGAACGGTCGGCGAAAGGATGAAATGAGAACACACAGGAGTGAACTCAAGAGAATGAAAAGAGTCGCCAGCTAGGCATTTTTATCCCGAAGGAAAGGTAATGATGCATAAACCTAGAAAGAATATGGATAAGACGGTTGCGAACCAGAGAAACTGAGAAAGGGGGTTGGTTACAACCTGGGAAGGTATTAGCACCCAGATTGTCCGTCGTACTCGACGGGATCCACGCTTAAAAGATTTGTGTTTTAAAGGGGTAGTGTCTGTGCAATTTGTGTATAGAAAGCTGGAAAGAATGCAAGTGTCAGTGTAAGAGAATGTGAAGTGTATGAATGTACAGTGTCAGTGTGAGAACAAGAATAAAATGCTCATGATAATGAAGCTAAAAGAATGATGCTGGGAGGAGGGGGGATATACAGAGACTTTTGTTCGATAACTGTTAAGTTATGCCTACGTATCCTCTCGTGCAATGAGGAAGTCAGAACACCGTAGTTCGACCCAAAGAGACTGAAAGGTGAATTGACTTGTGAACTGCTTACTTGCCTATGCTCAAGTGTATGACCTGTCTGGCTCAGGTGCAAACTGTCTTGCATTAGACGGAAGAAGCAAGTTCTCTTTTATGAGTGAATGAGATGAGAAAAGAATCCCGGAGGGGACGATTATTGTTTGTTTTTGAGTTTTCAGTCTTTTATTGCTTTTGAAAGTTTGTCATAAGTTAATGAGCTTAAGCCTAAACCAATGGATTAGTAAACTCATCACATCTTCCCTCTGATTAGGGGTAATGAGAATACCTTAAGTGTGAAGTCAGATTCTCACACTTAATCACCCTGATGTAGGGTTAAGATCATTAACCTACTTGTGATTATTTAGATGTTTTTGGTGTTTTTGTTTAGTATTAAGTGATGATATTAAGCCATAATCAAGGATTAAACAGACTCATTACACCATCCTAATAGAAGGATAATAGATGAGAGTGTTTAAGCTGAGGAAAGCTCCTCAACTTAATCCATGATTAGGGATTAAACTCATGACAAAACAAAGCCTTTGTTAAGTGGATTTTAGTTAATGATAAGATGATGAAGTGAGTTTTATGGTTTGTAAGACAAACTTGAGGGGGACTTGTCCATTAACATTAGGGTTAGTCCTTCTTAATCAATTAAGGAAGAAATAGAACCCTAATGCAAGGCCCAAGTTACAAGCTTGATGTCTTGATGATTATTAAGTGAATTGATTAAGGAGTTAAACACATTAAGGGTTTAACACTTAGGATTAAAGTTATTCACTCCATCCTAATAGAAGGATGCAAGCATAAGCTTAATCACAAAGCCTTAAGACCTTTAGGGTTTAGTCCCTGATTATGAGATGGGAAGAGAGGACTCAATGAGACACAAAGGTAAAATCTAAATGGGGGACTAATCAAAACCCTAATCATTGTCATGCTTGGTTGTTCCTAAGGTTTGTGAGGTTTACAAGCAAGATCTTCAGAGAAACCACCAGGAAGCAGATGAAAGGAGCAATGAGAAGCAAAGTAACTTACTTCATTTAAGAAGACAAGTCACTTGAAGAAAGAAAGTAAGAAGAAGAAGAATGAGCAAACTCAATCTCAAACACAAGACAAAATGCAGCAATGATGCATAAGAGAGATGAAAAGAAATTGTGAGAAGTGAAGGCAAATTCACTTCCCAAAGTTACTTACCACCTGAAAAGTTAGTGAAAGGAATGCAATGCAATGCAAAATGAGATGAAATGGGATGATGCAAACTAAAACCAGAGGCATGAGTGTGATGCTAGTGATGTTATGGGATGATGCAAGCATGAAACAAGAGATGGGAATGATCATACAAGCATATGGATGCAAGAAGAGCATGCTTAGAACCATGAACATACATGAAAAGTTATGAAATGCAAATGACATACAACATGGCAAATGCAAGGTGCAATGATCAAACATGATTCTAAAATGTCCTAAGATGTGTCATGGATCAAATGGATGCATAAAATGTCATGGCAAGTCATGGTATGCAAGCAAATGGAAGATGGATGCAAATGAAAGCCCAAATTAGGGTTGATGATCAATGCACAAAACAAAAACAAAAACCAGAAGCAAACATCCAGATAAAAAATTGAAAATGCATCCAAGGAAACCCTAAACCTATACAAACTCACTGCCCAAAGGAGGGGTTCTAACTCTTAACCTAATGAGGGTTATGAATTTCTTAAGATTGCTAGGGTTTTATGGTACCTTGTCAAGAAAAATGCAAAACAAATAGGAAATGCAAGATCAATTCATGCCAATTTAATCCTATAAACTATATGATATGCAAGATGCAATGCAAAAAGAATCAAAGTCCAACTCTTAAAGACTAGGCAGAAATGAATTTTCAAAGTTAGGATCAAAATAATGCCTTGAAATGAAATTAATTCCATGAAAAATTGTTAAAAGACATCAAGATTAAAAAAAGAAATTTGGTTTGAAGGTTGGACAATGTTTCTAAATGATTTTAAAGGTTTCATGAATTATTTGGTGATTTTTAAATACCTAAAAGTATTTTTAATTAATTAATTCTCATTAATTAATTAAAAATAATCTTTTAAATGATTTAAAAATATTTTTTAATGCAAAAAATAAAAATAAAAATGTTTTTGGTTTCTGAAAATTAATAAAAGGTTGTATAAAAATTTTCAGAATTTTTGAAAATGTTTTACTATTTTTAATAAATTGAACAAAACAAATGGAATAAAAAGAAAATAAAACTGAATTTAAATGAAAGTCAGCGCATCCAATGGTCAGCATTTAAACTTGGAATGGAGGGAAAGACTGCGCGCGTGATCCTAGGGCTGAGATTCAAACTGACTAAAATGGATTAATTAATTTAATTAAGTGAGATTAGGGCTAAGTGGAAGATCTGGACCATTGAACACGCGCGGGAATTGACTAAGTCAGCAACATCTACGCTCCACATTCAAACTTCATTAATCACACAGATTAAACCCTAACCACTTTCAGGTGGCCGGAGAAGACTTCTGGTCGTCTTCTCCGGCAAGACCCTCACCTGAAAGTTGCTAACTTTCTCCCCAGGCCATGAAAATGAACTCTAACCACCCAGAAATCATCCTCTACCTACCCCAAACACGAATCAAGCACAAAATCATGTTTAACTTCCAACACAAACACGAATCGAATCAAAGAAGTTTTTAGGTCAAACTTTCAGAACATCATAACATGCTGGTTTCTGGCTCATTTTCAAAAATAAATAGATCCCCATGATCAGGGCAACATACAGAACAATATTCTAACAAGAAATTAAAGTTCTGGAAAAATTGTTCATCATGCTACCTGAGATTGAGCTTTCGATTCAGGAGCTTTCTGGCTGTTTCTTTGGCTCAAACAAGTCCCAGTGATCCTCCTTAGAAGCTTTTGACACTTAGTTGGAGTTTATGTGGCCTCTAGAGAAAGTTGGCAGAAGCTCAGGTCAAGTGTATGTTGAAATCGTGTTTTTGATTCAGGGAGTTTCAGGCTATGGTGATGGGTGGTTTCTGATCAGTGAGGTATGTGGAGATCAATGGTGAAGTTTGTTTTTGTGTTTGAAGGCTGTGCTGAGTGTTTCGAATGAAAATGCAAGTTGGAGCATAAACTTGGAGCTAGGGCTTGGGTGTGTTTCAGCCTGAAGTGTTATGTGCTTTGGCTTGCTTTTGATTTGTATAAACAAATGTGATAGGTCAGAGAGTGGGTGCTGGCCTATTGTGATTGGTATGGGTCTTTGGCCAAAATGTCAACTTGATTTGTACCTGAGGTATGGGCAATGGTACAACTTGCTTTTTGGCTTGCTTTGGCTCAGCTGAGTTTAGGGAGAGCCATGGAATTGTTTATGAGGTGATTCAGCAAGTTGATCAAGGTTTGTGTAGTGTTTTGCAAATTTCACAAAGCTTGCCCCCTTTTTAAATTCTTGAGTTTCAAGGCATCAAAGTGCAAAGTTCTTTGGCCCATTCTGAATTTTAGAGGTCATGTGATCATGTTGTGAAGAAATTGTACACATTTGAGGCCTTTAGAACACTTGATCATAGCATTTTGCAAAATACCTCTTTGGTAGAAAACTTCAAATTTTGTGATTTTAGCCAACTTTGACAAGCCATAACTTTTGATCAAAAATGAATTAGGTCATGTTCTTGTACTTTTTGAAAAGGGAATGATCCATTCTACAACTTTCATGACCAAAGTTTTTTCATTTGAAGCATTTTTGAATCAAAAAGCAAGGGTTGAAAAAGTTTCCCAAAATGGCAATTTTCATTAAAAGTCAACTTTCCCAAAAAGTCAACTTTGCAAATGACTTGAGATTATTCAATTTTGTGAACTTCCAACATCTTCCATGATCAAATAAAGGTCATACACAATCAAAATGATGAAGAACACCCTTTGGTTGGGTCATTGAGGGCCTCAGATACCCTGATTTTGCACTGACTTGCTTGAAAAGTCAACTCTTGATCAGATGACTTCCCCATGGAATTTCTTCATGAAAATTGATATGAATACTCCCTATACCATATAGAGACCAATAGAAACAAGAATGACCAAAAAATTTGGAGTTATGGCCTCTGAAACCAAAACCCTAATTCTAGGTCATCTGTGCAGTCAAACCTGGCTCTGCTTCCATACCATTCTCAGTTCTTGTGATTTTTTGACATTCTTGACTTTGAGAGGATATAATATGATGCTTGAATATACATGGACCCCTTTGAAGTGATTGATGACCTTTGGAGTGGCTCAAGAAGCTCTTGGATTGCTTAGATCACAAACCCTAGATGCAGATGACTTAGAATCAATGCAGTGAATCAAAAATGTGATATGAGATGCTATGATTGAGTTTATGCATATGAGGAGATCACAAGCCATGGTGTGAATGGGTGAGGGCAAATTTGGGGTGTTTACAGCTGCCCCTATTCAAACATGAGTTAGCCGTGCAGGATGTAAGCAACGGCTTAACAGGCAAACGAGATAACTTGTGGTTGAATACCAAAGACAGTCCAAAATTTGCACTCACAGAATGAAGAAGAAAAGGGATATAGATTGTAAAAAAGAAAATAAAGTATAATATAAAGTGCGAGCGACGGAGGACGACCGTCGAGCAGAGGACGACTGCTGGGGAAAGAGCCATGACGGGGACGGCCGACATGCTGGGGAGAATGTGTGAAATAAAGCAATGACGGGGACGGCCGACATGCTGAGGATATAGGAGATTATGATGGGGACGGCCATCAAGTAAAGCTGTAAGATTCTCTGGGGAATATGCAAAAGTAAATGATGAGGTACGGTCATCGGGTTCATAAAGTAATGTAAGCGATGATGGGGACGGCCATCGGGCTAAACTGATGAAGGACGATCAGCAGGAAAAGAAAAAGGGACCACGACGGGGACGGCCATCGGGTTAAAGAATAAATGAAATAATGATGAGGGACGGTCATCGAAGGTGAAGGACGATCACCTAGCAGGGGACGGCTGCTCTGTTGGGGATAAGATGAGGGACGGTCATCTAAGGTGAAGGACGATCACCTGGCAGGGTACGGCTGCCGAAAGTATCGCGACATAGGATGAATGCCGGATAAAAGGTCAACGATGGGGACGGCCATCGGACGAGCATGATGAAGGACGATCATCAAGAGGTGAAGGATGATCACCTAGCAGGGGACGGCTGCTCTCAAAGTTTATCGTGACATAGGACGAATGTCAGATAAAAAGATCAACGATGGGGACGGCCATCGGATAAAATGATGAAGGACGATCACCTAGCAGGGGACGGCTGCTGAATATCACGACACAGGACGAGTGTCGGATAGAAAAGGTCGACGATGGGGACGGCCATCGGATGAGCATGATGAAGGACAATCATCAAGAGGTGAAGGACGATCACCTAGCAGGGTACGGCTGCTCTCAGGGTTTATCATGACATAGGACGAGTGTCAGATAAAAGAAGATTGTTTTGCTATCTACTGGGGAATAGTAAACACGGACGAGTGTTTACATCCAAAAAATAAAAGGTATAAGTGTTTTGACGTTGTGTATAGATCAAAGATGCGGACGAGCATTCCTAAGACTGCGATACGGACGAGTATCGGGTAGAAACAAAATACCTGACACGTGTTCAGAGATGATGATACGGACGAGTATCAACTGTTTAACAAGGAACACGGACGAGTGTTAATTCTGAGGGGACTCTTCTGGGGGAAAGTAGACACAGACGAGTGTCTAAATTCAAGAAGACAAGAGTTTTTGACACAGTGTATGGATTAAAGATGCGGACGAGCATCCTTAAGACTATGATACGGACGAGTACCATGTAGAAACAAACGCTTGACGCATGTTCTGAGATGATGGTACGGACGAGTACCAACTGGTTAACAAAGAACACGGACGAGTGTCGAATCTGAGGGGATTTGAGTGATATGTACAAGGTACGAACGAGTATCTGTATATGAGTGAAAACAGGAGTAATAGGTATGAGTGGTGTATAGTTGAGTGTTTAAACTGCTGGGGAGAGTGACACGGACGAGTGTCAAGAGAGTTATATATAGGTATATGCTTTACAAAGTGTTTGAGTAAATATACTGGGGAAGGTGACACGGACGAGTGTCAAGAAAGTTATATACATATATCTGTGAGTGCAAAGGGGGTGCTTTGGCTTTCTATTGGGGATGTGACACGGACGGGTGCCACAAAGAGTATGTATTGATGTTTGCGAGTGTAAGGCAACTGCTTTAGCTCTTTGCTGGGGAATCTGGGGAGCATTCTGTATATTGTCGATGGATTGTCATTATTCACAAGTGTTTGATTCAGACCATGACCTATGATTATGCAATATGTTAGATTTTTGCCGTAATGCTCCGTATTAGACGAAATGCTACGCTCTGTGGGGATATGATGCGGATGCTATGATTATGCAAAAGATACCGATCCGGGATTCGGATCCCGATGCCGTGGAGATCTCTGGCTGATCTGCCTGAAGTGAACATCCCAGCTGGGGATGAGACCATTGGGATGTATCTGCTTGGAGAAATAGGTCACTGATAGACCCATTCTTAGTAATGAGGGACCCAGCTGGGGTTTGTAGAAGTCTTCGTCACTTTGTTGTGATTCTTTCGTGTGCTGCCCTTCTGGATAGAGGCTGAGTCTTTGCGGGGAAGTGGTTCCCTGGCTTTTGTACTTGGCTGAGGAGGAAGAATGATTGGCACCTCGGCTGGGGAGAAATAACAAGTGGCAACTCAGCAGGGGAGAAAGCACTTTGGGTGCTAAGACTGAGCGAGTGTTGATTTGCCAGCCTGCTGGGATGAAGTTTACATGCCCTATGTTGTGTCTGAATACCTGCAATCCTGAAAAGATAGGAACGTACAAGTAATCCCGAGGTATCCCTTACCGGATTCCATCATAGGAGTTTAGACACACCTGGGAGTAAGTATATTTTCTGCAAGCACGCATTCTTTAGAAAAGAAACATCTGCATCTATGCAATCAGTATCTTATAGACATCGGACATTTTGTAAATGAAAATAAAATGTACGAGACGAGACATGACTGAAAATCTGATTTTATTAATTCATATGCCCTGAATTGGCAAGATACGGTCAAAGAAACATGTCCCCAAAATGAGGAGATTGTTACAAATTGAGAAACAAAAATGTTGGCAATGTTGACGACGCTTCAAGGAGCTTCCCTTTTGCTATGACTCGTATGACATTTGACGCTCTTCTCGTCTTGCTTTCTGAAGAAGGCTGATTCTGAAAGAAGCTTGATCCTCTCGAAGCTTACCAAGTTGTAAGTGATACAGCCGAATTCAGAATGCAGTTGTTCGCTTATTCCCTTATTTTGCATGGATCGCCCTTTCGGGTTTTCAATCCACCGGGATACCCATTTTTGCCTGAGTTGTCCAATGTGGCTTTTCAACTCAGCGGGTGTACTTTTTTTTGTTTATTTTCCCTTATTTTTGCCCGAGTCTTTTATTCTGTTTTTGACTCGCCGGGATGCCCTATTTTTGCCTGGACTTTCATTCTGTTTTTATGTCCAGCGGGTCATTTTATGCGAAGTATTTTTTAACTGCATCTGAATTCACAGGGGACGGGAAGTCCTCACCATCCATGGTGCTGAGCATCAGTGCTCCACCAGAGAAAACTTTCTTTACCACGAATGGCCCTTCATAGTTTGGAGTCCATTTGCCCCTGTGGTCTGTATGAGGAGGGAGGATTCTCTTCAGCACAAGATCTCCTACTTGGTACTCTCGGAGCCTAACTTTATGATCGAAGGCTTTCTTCATTCTTTTCTGATACAACTGCCCATGACAGATTGCAGCCAATCTTTTCTCTTCGATCAGACTCAGTTGTTCGTATCGGGATCGGACCCATTCTGCTTCGTTTAGCTTAACATCCATCAGTACCCGCAGGGAGGGTAATTCAACTTCAACAGGTAGGACCGCTTCCATACCATACACAAGTTGATACGGTGTTGCCCCAGTGGATGTTCTGATTGACGTACGGTACCCATGCAAGGCAAACGGTAACATCTCATGCCAGTCTTTGTAGGTGACTACCATCTTCTGCACAATCTTCTTGATATTCTTATTAGCTGCCTCAACAGCGCCATTCATCTTTGGCCTGTAAGGAGAAGAATTGTGGTGTTGGATCTTGAAGTCCCGGCATAACTCTGCCATCATTTTGTTGTTTAAGTTGGAACCATTATCAGTAATGATTCGCTCGGGAACTCCGTACCGACAGATGATGTCTCTCTTCAGAAATCGGGCTACCACTTGCCTTGTAACATTTGCATAAGAAGCTGCTTCAACCCACTTGGTAAAATAGTCTATGGCAACTAGGATGAATCTGTGGCCATTCGAAGCAGTCGGTTCAATCTTGCCAATCATATCAATGCCCCACATAGCAAAGGGCCAGGGTGAAGACATCACATTCAGAGGATTGGGAGGCACATGCACCTTATCTGCATATATCTGGCATTTGTGGCACTTTCTGGCATAGGCGCAACAGTCGGCATCCATTGTGATCCAGTAATAACCTGATCTTAGCAACTTCTTAGCCATGGCATGCCCCCCTGCATGGGTACCAAAGGATCCTTCGTGCACCTCGTGCATCAACAAGTCTGCTTCTGTTCTATCAACGCATCTGAGGAGTACCATATCAAAGTTTCTCTTGTATAGGGAACCATCAGTATTCAAGAAGAAACTACCAGCTAGCCTTCTTAATGTCTTCTTATCATTGGAAGATGCCCCAGGTGGGCATGTTTGATCCTCCAAGAAGCACTTAATGTCATGGAACCAAGGCTTATCATCTTTGACGATATCTGCTGAGAATACATATGCTGGTCTGTCGAGTGTGGACACTGAAATCCGAGGCACAAAGTTGGCAGCTTGAACTTTGATCATTGACGAAATGGTAGCCAGAGCATCTGCAAACTGATTCTCGTCCCGAGGGATATACTCAAGCTTAACCGTTGTGAAGAAGGTCAATAACCTCCTCGTATAATCCCTATAAGGTATCAGATGCTCCTGGTGTGTGTACCATTTGCCGTTGGTTTGATTAACTACCAGAGTTGAATCTCCGAATACAGTCAATGTTTTGATCCTGAGGTCAATAGCTTCCTCAAGACCCATAATGCAAGCTTCGTATTCAGCTTCGTTGTTAGTGCAGTTAAAGGTGAGTTTTGCCGAGAAAGGCAGGTGAACTCCCTTAGGTGTAATGAGTACGGCACCAACACCACGACCATTCATATTGACAGCCCCATCAAACATCATAGTCCATTCTACTCCCGGGTCAGGCCCTTCAGTGTGAATAGGCTCTTCATGATCTTTTGCTTTTATGAACATGATGTCTTCATCAGGGAAGTCAAATCTCATAGGCTGGTAATCATCAATAGGTTGCTCAGCAAGATATTCAGACAATACACTGCCTTTGATGGCTTTCTGAGATGTGTACTGGATATCATATTTTGTGAGGATCATTTGCCATCTTGCAACCCGTCCGGTAAGAGATGGCTTCTCGAAAATGTACTTAACTGGGTCCATTTTTGATATCAACAAAGTAGTGTGGGTCAACATATACTGTCTCAGTCGGCGAGCAGCCCACGCTAAAGCACAACAAGTTTTCTCGAGCAGTGAATAACGTTGTTCACAGTCAGTAAACTTTTTGCTCAGGTAGTAAATTGCATACTCTTTTCGACCAGACTCATCATGCTGGCCCAGCACACACCCCATCGACTCTTCTAATACTGTCAAGTACATTATCAGAGGTCTTCCTTCAATTGGAGGCATAAGGATTGGAGGTTCTTGCAAGTATTCTTTGATCTTGTCAAAAGCCCTCTGGCAGTCTTCGTTCCACCTGACCGTTTGTTCCTTTCTTAACAGCTTGAACAAAGGTTCACAGGTTGCTGTAAGGTGAGATATGAACCTTGAAATGTAGTTCAATCTACCTAGAAACCCTCGAACCTCTTTTTCTGTCTTCGGCGCAGGCATTTCTTGAATGGCTTTGACTTTATCAGGGTCAACTTCAATCCCTTTTTCGCTTACAATAAAGCCCAGCAGCTTACCAGATCGCACCCCGAATGTGCATTTGTTGGGGTTCAATTTCAGTTGGTACTTCCTCAGACGCTTTAATAGCTTCAGCAGATTTACCAGGTGGTCTTCTTCTGTGAGGGACTTGGCAATCATGTCGTCCACGTAACACTCGATTTCTTTATGGATCATATCGTGGAATAATGTCACCATAGCCCGTTGATATGTTGCACTTGCATTCTTCAGTCCGAATGGCATCACCTTATAACAGAAAGTGCCCCAGGGTGTGATGAAAGTTGTCTTCTCCATGTCTTCAGGTGACATCTTGATCTGATTGTATCCTGAAAATCCGTCCATGAAGGAGAATACCGAGAACTGAGCCGTATTATCAACCAATACATCAATGTGAGGTAATGGGAAGTCATCTTTCGGGCTGGCTCTGTTCAGATCCCGGTAGTCAACACACATTCTCACTTTGCCGTCTTTCTTAGGCATAGGTACTATATTAGCAACCCACAGCGGATAACTAGTCACAACAAGGAATCCGGCGTCCCACTGCTTTTGTACCTCTTCCTTTATCTTCATTGCCATATCTGGGCGAGTACGGCGCAGCTTCTGTTTTACTGGCGGGCAATCTTCTTTTAATGGCAGCTTGTGCATGACGATATCGGTGTCCAACCCCGGCAAGTCCTGATAAGACCAAGCAAACACATCTACATACTCCCGAAGCATGTCAATCAATTGTTCTTTCACTGAGTCTCGTAGGCAGGCCCCGATCTTAACCTCTTTCATGTCTTCTTCCGTACCAAGATTAATCGTTTCAACCTTCTCCTGATGAGGAGTGATAACCTTCTCCTCTTGCCTTAACAACCTGGCTAGCTCTTCAGGAAGCTCATAATCTTCTTCAACCCCTTCATCAGCTTGATTGATTGGATTGTCAAAGTCATACGAAGTCATAGCTGTGTTGTTGTCGGTGCAGTCTGGAAGGCACTCTCTGCAAGGGTTTAGATTGTTCATTTTTAGTGATTGATTTTAATCTTGTTTAGAAAAAGTGAAATGAAGTTTATCATTTTGAAAACATTGCCATTTTATTTTTGTACAAAAAGAAAAAATGAAAAACAGTGAGCGGAAAAGAAAAAGACTCATTTGCAAAAGATGTCTGATATTCATTGATTGATCTATTTGCACAAAATTACAAGATGGCCCGATTACAAACTGAGTCTTGTCATCTTGGGAAAGATGCAAGACTTGATGCATGCTTAAAATATACAGGAAATAATAATTACTCTGCAGGAGTAACCCTTATAATTTCCTGGGTAGACCAGTTTGAGATACGGCTCCCCGGGATCCTTGGACGTATCCAGCTCTCCAGGTTGCGCTCATCTTCCGACTCATCTTCCAAGTTGTTTACTGCATCAGGGGTGAGCATCCCCCCACTAACAAAACTGGGCTTCTTAGCAGCCT